>OX411765.1:25000-2963540 GCA_948252205.1 Orthosia incerta | reverse complement strand
AAATTTATTACAGCTATACCACAGAACAGAGAAGACAGTAGAAATCGCATATACCTTTATTAGTATCGGAACCAGCGTACCCAAACTCACACATATACATATTAATTGTATTTCATAACACTAAGAAATCTTTGGTGTGATTGGTAGTTTAATTTTTAGATGAAAGTAGAAAATATGTCAGTCGTCGCTTATTTGAAAATTTACCACAGCTTTATGACAATAGAGTTGGTTTATTGTCTACTCTTTTTGAGTATTTATTACTTTTTTCGTTTAAAGCGCACACGGAATAGTTTCATGAGCAAGTTACGCTACCCGCCGCTAGATGTCACTATAGTAAATTAATTTAATTTAAAGCCGTATTTCGTTACCGTTAAGATTTATATTTGCGAAATGAGGTCATTACTACTCGTCCTCTTGAAGTGATGTACCACGATCGTTGACTTATATATCGACATTCCGTTTTATTTTCAAACAAAATACAGTTTAGTTTAAAAAAAAAACCTTGCCCCACACTAGGAATTTCTCCTGTATCGTGGGTGCGTTTACAAACATATAATTTCACATACACAAACACCCAGAGCCGGAACAACTATTTGAAGATCATACAAATATTTGCTCCGTGCGGGAAACGAACCCGCGACACGCAGCGCAGCAGTCAATCGCTCAACCACTGCGCCAACCGTGCGGCCAATAACTAAGAGTCGATAAATATTATTATGTTTGTAATCAAGTTTTATGTAAATTTATTCCAATACTTACAATTTATAGAAAGTATAATTAAGATATTTTATGGTAAACTACTGATCCGATTTTGAAAATGATTCTATTGATACAAAGATGGGCGTATCTTTGTATGTGGTGTTTTTGTTCTATCAATAGAATTATAGAATACACCATATAAGTACAGAAAGTATAGAGGAAGAAAACATTACACTGGGTGACACAATGGGCGGCCTTATCGCTAAAAGCGATCTTTTCAAGACAACCTTTGCATGGATTTAAAAAATGAAAGGAAAGACAGTACTGTAGGTAGTCTTTGGTGTACTATTATTAATTACTAGCTGTGCCCGCGGCTTCGCTCCCGTCATCTGTTTGCCAACCCTACCCTACTTACCTTCCTGCCTAACCTACTTACCTACCGACCATATTTGTTTCTATAGTCATCAATCTTTCGCGGAGAATCTTAACACCGTGATTCAGAAAATGACATTAAATTCAAAACGCCATCTATCGAATATCGAGTTCAACTCTCCGAGTATCTGAATTGCGTGTGTTGTGATAATTTTAATTCTTGAACACTTTAAATTCATCTAACTTTTGATAGAGTGAACCGATTGCGATGACACAAAAACTTAGTAATTCTTCAAGTTACGCACAATGTTTATGTATAAAAGTTATATTTTATTTATTTTATTTTTTACATTTTAGGAAAGCTTACAGACTAATAACATTATAATAACAATAATATACAACTAAATTGCTAATAACAAGCTTCCACAGATAAATAACAAGAAAAGAAAAAATATTACTTCCCAATAATCTAAGCTACGAGTACTTCATCAAAGTTAGCTCATTCTATTTTTATTAATTCTAATTTAACTATTTGTACAATAAACGGTTCAAGTGCATGCAGGTGCCTCTTGTAGAAAAAATGGCTTTGCTAAAAGTCTCCTAACTGTGCTTGCATTGGTGCAGAATAGATCAATGCCAGGTTCACAAGAAATCTCGTTAAAACTGCGACTGGCTCTCGGAAAGTATGCATTACGCCTATAATTTGTATTTGCATAAGGTACATGCAGTAGTGGTCGCTGTCGAAGCCCCATCTGATTAGTGCGCATCGTTAATTTAGAAAGAAGTCCAGGACAGTCGACGGAACCATTAGCGATACTAAACAAGTAACATACGTCATTAATATAACGTCTACGGTCAAGTGGTAGAAAATGGTACCTTCTGCATCGGTGAATATAATTTACAGATACTTGCTTTGCCCTCCAATCAAGGTACTTAAGAAATTTTCTCTGGATGCCCTCAATACGAGACTTGTAAATCTCGTATTGAGGGTTCCAGACTTGTGATGCATACTCAAGGTGGCTGCGTACGAACGAACAATAAAGGACTTTGATCGGTTTTAGTGATCGGAAACATGCTGAGGTTCTCATTATGAAACCAAGAGCCCTTGACGCCTTACCTACTATACTATCAATATGCTGATCAAAGAGAAGCTTACTGTCTTGTGTAATCCCAAGATCCCTAATACTGTCAACTTTGCCTATGCCGATATTGTAAAGTTTGTACGTAGAATCGATCATAGCCTTCTGACGAGTAAAAGTCATGTGGAAACACTTTGCGACATTCAATTCTAGCCTGTTACGTCTACAGTATTCTTCAAAACTATTCAAATCGTTTTGTAACAGGTGTGTATCTGATATGTTTCGGATAATTTTATGAATTTTCATATCGTCAGCATAAAGTCAAATATAACAATTCTCGAAACAGTGTTTCACGTCAGCAATGAAGAGAGTAAATAAAAGGGATCCTAAAATCGAACCCTGAGGAACTCCAGAAGGGACAGAACTCCATCCAGATGTGTACCCCTGCAGTGCCACAGCCTGAGTTCTATTATCAATATAGGATGAGAACCAACGATACAAGTCTCCGTGTATTCCGGCTTTTAATAGCTTCTCTAAGAGCAGCCTATGGTCAATACGATCAAAGCATTTATTTTATTTATTTAACCATTTATGCACACACACATAATATACAGACAAGATGAAGAAACAGAAAAATAGGTACATAGGTAATGCTTATTTCTATAGAAATCTCTTCCAGCATACCTGCGAAAGGAAAGATGAGAAAAAGAGATGTAGACATAGTGTGTAGAGTTGAAAAATAATTAACACAAAACGATATAAAACTAAGTAATAGCTACTAAACAATACTGATAACAAATTAAATATACCTACTGTTATAATAATAAATACAAAGATATTTATAAAATAAATATTAAAACTATAAATACGAATACCTATCTAATATATAAAAAATAATAATACATAATTATGCAACTATGATGGAATGGAGAGGTAGTGGTCTTTCACTCTTCTCTTAAAAACTGCAAGAGTTTGGCAGTCCCTAATGTCAGGCGGTAGAGAGTTCCACAATCGCACGGCGTACACAGTAAAAGAGTAGGAGTAGAAGTCGGTAGTGTGGGAAGGGATATTAAGGAGATTCTTAAGATGCAACCTGCAAAGCGCATCGGAAGGACGGGAGTAGGAAAAGCGTTCACGGAGGTAGGAAGGTGTTTTAGGACTGTGAAGGATGTTAAATAATAGACACAATTTGCGAGAGTTCCTGCGAAGTCGAATAGGGAGCCACTTGAGTAACTTGCGAAAATCTGAAACGTGATCATACTTTTTAAGGTTGAAAACAAAACGAATACATACATTTTGCAAACGCTCAAGTTTATTTAATAGCTCCTCGGTGGCATCCAAATAACAGGCGTCGGCGTAGTCAATGATGGGCTGAATGAGTGTTTGGGCAAGGGAAATTTTGGTTTTCAAGGGCAAAAAGCTCTGGAGGCATTACAGCGAGTGGAACGAGTAGTGCACTTTGCGACTTACCTCAGCGACATGGGCAGTCCACGACAAATAGGAGTCCATGATTACCCCCAGGTTTTTAGCCGTCTTAGTGTACCCAATCTGTACTCCATTCAACCAGAGTGGAGACAGCGACGCAACATCAAGCCTGTTCCGCATATGCCTGCCGCCGATAACCATGGCCTGAGATTTCCTAGGGTTGATTTGCAGCCCAAAGGACTGCGACCACTCCCCAATCGACTCCAGGTCACTGTTTACGGCAGACACGGCAGCTTCCGCATCAGAACTAAGAAAATGATGGTAAAGCTGGAGGTCGTCTGCGTAAAGATGGAAGTTACAGGAGATGATTCTAGTAACAGTGTTAATAAAAATAGAAAAGAGAAGAGGAGAGAGAACGCCACCCTGGTGCACACCCGCAGCAAGAGAGCACCAATCCGAAAAACACTCATCAAGGCGTACCCGCTGCGAGCGGCCTCTGAGATAGGAGTCGAACCAATCAATAGTGGAAGAGGAAAAATTTAAAGATTTAAGGATCCCAAGAAGGATTTCGAAGTCAACAGAGTTGAAGGCACTGCTGAAATCAAGAAGCACAAGTAACGTCAGAGATTTGTGATCCATAGCCCAGCGGATGTCATCAGTCACCTTTAAAAGAGCTGTGACAGTACTGTGACCAGGTCGGAAACCAGATTGAAAAGGACTAAGAAGATCATTACTATATAGAAACAGAGACAGCTGCTGATGAACAATGTGCTCAAGAACTTTGGAGAGATAAGGTAGGATGGAAATGGGTCTGAAATCGGACAGTGAGACTGGGTTAGGTATTTTGGGTAACGGAATAATATGGGCTAGTTTCCAAGCATCGGGGACAGTGCAAGTAAACAAGAAGTAGTTAAAAATGTGTGTTAAAACGGGAAGTATTGTGGAGAGGATAGGAGTAATCATTCTTGAGCAAATATCATCATTACCAACTGCGGAGGAGGAGATAGCAAAAATAGATTTTTTGACATCACTTTCACTCACAGGACTGAAACCGAAAGACGAACACCGCGGCACTGGTAAGGCGGAAAGCTTATTTAATGTAGATGATTTGACATGTGGATCCAAAGTAACGGGTGGAAGTGAGAAATGTTTGTTTAGAGCACCCACGTCAGTCTCATTACTAGTAACGACAGGGGACTTACCAATGCCGACAGTTTTCAGAAACTTCCAGACTTCAGAGGATTTCCGGTTGTCAAGAGAATTATGGAAGTAGCGTCTCTTTGCATCTCTACACATACGACTACAGCGATTACGCATCTCACGATATGAACTCAGGTTGCGCTCAGAAGAACGAAGCTTTAACCTTCTTTTGGCACGATCCCTACTTGCCATAGCATCCTTAATGGCAGGGGTGAGCCAGGGAGCCGGAACATACTTTACTCTGACTCGACGAATAGGAGCATGACGATCGTAAAGGCTGAGTATCTTAGAGTTAAAAAAAACTTTTTTTCAAAAAAATACTACCGACTTCCAAATAAGAAAACTACAAAGTGAAAAATAAATTTATTTTTGGAAGTCGGTGTCTTTCGTAGGTACCATTTTTTTTCGTTATGGACACCGACTTCCAAAAATAAATTTATTTTTCACTTTGTAGTTTTCTTATTTGGAAGTCGGTAGTATTTTTTTGTAAAAAAGTTTTTTTTATTTTTCACTTTTTAGTTTTACCTACCTAATAGGCAATTTGTTTAGTAAGTTTCCTATAACGCCAGAATAGATTACCCGAATATCATGAAACTTGAACAAAACCGATCAAATGAGAGATCTGCTTACCCCTTAAGAGCATACTGGCGTGATGTTATGTTATGAAATGGTATAAACAATAAACAGACATGCGATTTCAGCAGTCCCGAGAGATTTGCCGTTATTTATTGAAGAGTTCTGTTGTATATCTTCGAAGTTCTTCATCAGATCTTCACCAAATTGAAATGGGACCAATTTCGGAACATACTCTTTCAAACAAAAAAAGAATTTTCAAAATCGGTCCACAATTGACGGAGATATCGGTGAACATACACAAAAAAAAAAAAAAAAAAACATACAAGAAGTCGAACATAGAACCTCCTCCTTTTTCGAAAGTCGGTTAAAAATACGAACCATATCATTGATACTAGAGCTTTCAAGCACATCCGTCCAGTCGATGCCACCTGCATCTTGCAGCAATGCCTCCAGATCTATGCCCTTGTAGTTCCGAAGGAAAATATAAGATGGTTTACGCTTTGGAGGACGAATCTTGTAGGACATGAAGATTAAATCATGGTAAGAAAAACAAGCAGAGAGCTGACCGTGAATAGATATATTATTAGCTTTACTGTAATCAGTATAGATTACGTCAACCTGTGCACGCTGTTCCATACCTTCGGATATAAATTCATGGGACAAGATTAAGTTAGATGTAGTGGAACGCTTTCTAAGAAAGCCATGCTGTTCATCACCAAAGTTGCATTTCATAGCAGCGTATACGTCAGTAAATACTATGCGTTCGAGGATTTTTGAGAACAAACATATCTTGGATATTGGTCGGTAATTAGAGATATCCGACTTATTACCCTTCTTGAAGACTGGGGTCACGAATGCAGATTTCCAAATTTTCGGTACTATGCCTTCTGAGAGTGACCGCCTGAATAAAATACACAGTGGTACAACAAGGCTTTCGGCACAATTTACAATAAATACTGGAGGTATAAGATCAGGACCGCCAGATTTGGAAAGGTCCAAGGTCTTTAATAACTTTAGAACTTGAGAATGAGACACGCCAATGGAACCTATGCTTGTCACACTATCTTCAACAGTAATGCCATCGGAGGTAGCGGGCACAGGATTAGGTTCTTGAAAAGTTGAATGGAAATAAGTTGCGAATAAATTGCTGATTTCTTCACCTGTACTCGCGCTCCTATCACCATAATACATTACTTTTGGAAAAGTACCAGAGTTCCTTTTACTTTTCACATATGCCCAAAAAGATTTAGGGTTCTCAATGATCGACGATTCGATTTTATCCATGTATGAATTAAAACAAATTTTCTCCAAGTTAACTGCCCTATGCCGCAAAACAGAAAAAGAGTGAAAGTCGGACACATTACCGTATGTTTTGAACTTACGAGGATATTTATATTTCTCTCTCAGTACCTTGACCAAAGCTGAATTATACCAAGGTGGATAAGATGACTGTCTAGCTGACTTAATTGGGATGTACTTGTCTCTGAGCTCATATAGTTTATTATAAAAGAGTTCAACAGCTCCATCTAACGATTCAGCAAGTAATAACTCATTCCAATTGATTTGGGCGAGTTCAGATTTAATAGCCGTGTAGTCACCCCTAGAGAATACATACTTCATAGTCAATTTATCAGTTAATTTGTGAATCTCAACAAAGTCAGCTGTAATCATCAGTGGTTTATGGTGTAGGTCCACAGGTAATGCCAGAGGATCCTGACATTCAGTAACATTGACCGAGTCATTTGAAAAAACTAAGTCCAATAATCTACCATTGCTGTTTCTCTCACCGTTATATTGGGACAGATTAGAAGTGAGAACCCCGTCAAAAAATTCTCGCAAGTAATTACATGATACATTTTGCGGGATTAGTTCATTACTGTCAGAATTTATCCAGTCTACACTATTACCAAAGTTAAAATCACCCATAATAATGAATTTATCTAATGGGTGGGTCAAGACCAATTGATTAACATTTATACTAAAATTATTTAATTGATTATAATATGAATTGCCAAGGTTTTCTTTTCAAAGATATAAGATAAGTGAGACCCAAATATCTTCAGCAGAACTTCGCCAATCATGTCGTTCTACAACAGTAAGCTCACTACTTACCGCTATCAAAACACCACCGCCCCGCTTCTGAGAGGTTCGAGAGTAATCGCGATCACGCCTCCACACCAAATAGCGACCATCAAACATCTCATTACTAAAGATATCATCCACGAGCCATGTCTCCGTGAACACAATGACATCATATACACTAAGTGATATTTTATGCAATAAAATTCCGAATTATTTACATTGGTTTCGTACATTTCACGTGATGCGTGCACAAATAAACAGACAAAAATGCCGGCAATAGGTTCTGTTGGTTATCCTTTAACACACTGGCTATTTTTTTTGGAAATATTTTCCATGTACAAAAAATACTTTTCTACAGATTTATTATATGTTTTGATTGATGATAATGATGCGATAGACTACACTACAAATGCAATACGCCCTACTGATATGGGAAGCTTACGTTTTCGCCTGCGGCTACACTCTTATTATGATTAGCTTGACTAACTCCTTAATGAACTGATGAAATTTAGGTCTATACACCAGTTAGTAGATCTTAAATTTCAGACTAACACATAAGCCACTTTTTAACTGACTTAAAAAAAGAAGGAGGTTCTATGTTCATGTATTATTATTATTACACTTTGTTGATTTTGAAGGCTCTTGTCTTTTTAACCGACTTCAAAAAAAGGAGGAGGTTCTCAATTCGTCGTCATCTTTATTTTTACACGGCTGCAAGGAAAGGGTTATGTTTTTCGCGCGTAAGAAGATTTTTTCGAATATTGTAGTTGAAGTTTAAAGTATCGATAACTCATTATCGATATTGGTAATCTCTAATTGAGTAGCTGAATGTGACATGTGTATAGTTGGCATCTTCGAGAACAATGTTTGAGTTTTAAAGAAAGTAGACCTTAAATTTAACATCATAAAATCAACTTTTACTTGTCTTGTTTAATAAAATATTGTATTTACATTTTTATCGAAATAAAATAAACTAAGACTTGCCAATGGTAAGATATACCTACATTTGATACATTTTTGGTTCTGCTATCGTGTTTACATTCTAAAACAGCACAGTAAGGCATTTTTGTATTTGTTTTCAATTTTTTGTCACCGTGACGGTTGAACCAAGACTGATGTGCGTAGTGTGCAAAACTCGGGGTACGCGGGCCCCGCCCACTTGCGACTTCTATTGTAGTAGGCGTTTTTTTTGTTCTGTGAGCTATACTCATGCTTTTGTATTTGGAAAACCGTAATTCATTTGTTTTTTCCGCTTTTGGGTTTTTCTTTGCGCCAGTCAGTTTACAAAATAGAAAACATGAAATATCGCGTTATTTACGAGTACGAGTTCCATCGTGGCCCCAGTGCTGCAGAAATGGCTCGAAGGATTAATGATGTGTATGGCGGCGGTGTCGCAAAAGAAAACACAGTGCGTTTTTGGTTCCAACGTTTTCGTTCTGGCAATTTCGACCTTCAGAACAAGCCCCGTGGACGGCCGGAGACCATAGTTGAAAATGAAGAATTGAAGGCTATTGTGGAAGTGGATCCATCGCACACCACGTCCGAGTTAGCTGCAGGCTGCGGTGTTAGTGATAAAACTGTTTTAATCCACTTGAAGCAAATTGGGAAGGTGAAAAAGCTTGAAAGGTTTCAGGACAACGCTAGACCACACACTGCACATCAGACGGCTACTAAATCTGAGAAGCTTCAATTGGGATGTCTAAGACAACCACAGTACTCCCCGGACCTTGATCCAACAAATTTTGGATAACTTCTTGCAAGGGAAAAATTCAACTCCGATGGGTCAGTCCAAAGCGCCTTCAAAGATTTTTATTGATTACCGTCCGAATGGTTTTTTTAGTAAAGGGATCAATGAACTACCTATGAGATGGCAAAAGTGCATGGATAGCAATGGTACATACTTTGATTAAATAAATATATTAAAAAAAACGACTTTATGTTCTTCCCTTACAAAACGCCAATTTCATATGTAATGACCTAATATATTCATCATGGCTTTTCCAATTATATTTTTATATCTACGATAAGTCCTCCAAAATTATATTATTATAAAATATATTATTTATTTATTTCTATTAATTTTGTCTTGTTAACATTTAAATTTAGGTCATTATTTTTCATCCAACTTATAATATCTTTTAGGGCCTTTTCGGTAACAGATTTGTAGTCCTTTTTATCCTGACATTTAATAATAAATGTGGTATCATCTGCGAAAAGGATACATTTTTGCAAAGTGGCCTCCGGAAGATCATTTATATAAAGCAAGAATAGCCGAGAATGCTACCCTGAGGCACACCACACATTTTCTGTCCACGGTATGCGCAACATTCTTGTCCAGCACTAACGAGTCTCTTCTTGGTGTTATTAGAGATGTTCCTATCTTGCCACGAAATTTTGCTCATAACAGTTTGGCTATCTGTGTATGCCTCCGAATTTTCCTATCGCAGCCCCCCTGATCGCTGATCATGGAGCCCAGGTACATAAACTCACTCACGAACTCTAGATCTACAAGCTCTCCCGTGAGTGCGATTAGTCCAGTTCTGTCGATGATCATTACTTTGGTCGTCGACTTGTTGATCGACCTCACTTTCAATATATTTGCGCCAACCACAACAAAAATTTTTAGCTCTTCAAATAACCGTCTACTTCGATGACCCACTCACCGCACTGACTTCATTCACTGTTCCTTCTTCGTCTATCTCTCTGTGGAATGCGCTCCTCCAAGAAATCAGGATGGCAACCAACCGATTGGCATTCAAAGTGAAAGCTCGCAGTAGTATCGTCACAGCGATAATGTTTTCCAATTATCTGCTACCACTAACTGTTTAAGTAAAATCGTATTTAGTTTGTTTGAATATATTTTGTATGTATTTATAGTATGTATGTATTGCTTTGTATTTAAATAAAACTACCTTGTCGTGATTTACTTTTAATATCCCACCTACCACTATTTGTCTCTACATCACCCAAAGGTCGACTGGATAAAATACCTAAGGCATTAAGTCCGCCTCAGTATGTTTGTGTGCATGAAGTATTTAATAAATAAATAAATTACTCCTCCCCAATCTCGTTGAATACTTTCTTCATGAGTATTACGACTAGATTAGGAGATATGAGCCTATAGTCTTCTGGCCTTGGATATCGTATCCTTAGGAGAATCATTCGCTTATTAGCCAGTGCATCGCTTGTGCACAGAAGGAGCTTCATGCGTTCCATATGTTCCCCGCGGGTACACTACATAAATACGAAAAACTTTATTCCGACAGTCACAAATACGAATTTCAAAATACCGATTTTCATAATTCCGAATGGTTCAAAATGCCGAATATAACAACTCCGACTTATCATTACTCCTATTTTTATAATTCCTAAATTTCAATATTCCTAACGTTTATAATTACAATTCTCAAAATACCGAGTTTTTATAGATCGAATAACAAAAAGTCCGACTTAATGATAATACGAAACATCAAAAACACGAATTCCGATTATTAAAATACCAATTAATACAATTCCGAAATAAAAACTCCTTGTAAAACTGAACAGCGAGACAAATAAACACATAATTGCTCGTCAGAGAGCAGTATAATATAGCAGGCATGCAGCGTGCAAGCAGTCACGCAGCATGCAAGCAGGCATGCAACATGCAAGCAGGCACGCAACAAGCAAGCAGGCATGCAGCAGGCAAGCAGCAAGCAAGCAGGCATGCAACATGCAGCAAGCATTGTTTCTGTAACGGCTCCGGCGCTGCGGGGTTTTGGCAGCCCCACGTGAGCTTATCGTCGCAAATGGTTTTAACGCTCACCGCCGCTGCTGAGGCTGGCCGGAATCGGAAAACTAACAAATCGCATTTACGACTTTCGGTAAAACTAAATTTCGTGATTTTTAATAATAAAAATTATAATTCTTAGGTATTATGAAACTCGGACTTTTGAAAATCGGAACATCGAAATTCGAAATAAAATATTTCGGAGTATTTGGGTGTTCCCGTTCCCCGCACAACCTGCACATGGGTGTCGCGGATACACCCATCTTCATGTCGTTGGTTCCAAAGTGGCCAGTGAAGGCCCCAAGCAGGTAGTGGATTTGCCCCTGCTCTTATTCCAATTGCATTCCCGTGCTTTGAACGTAGAGCCCAGGAATTTCTTGGATTGTTCCAGACCGGTATTAGACAGCTAATGTGTTTCTTGACTGTTTTCTGCAAACTCCCTGAATGTGGCTTTCACGTGACACGTTTTTTGCTGAGCGCTCTCTTGCCAGTTCATCTGCCATTTCGTTACCATGTATTACGACCCATATCATATACTATAAGTTTTGTTCTTGGCCACTATGCTGCCGTATGTGATAATAGGTACTATCATTGTCCGGTACAGCCATCGTATTACTTTGGGTGTTAGCCCGTAGGAGGATCGACACATGCCGAATACTCGCAGGGCCTTTGTCGTAATATTTTCCACATGAGTTTTCCACTTGAGTTTTTTATCAAGAGTAATACCTAGATATTTAACTTCGGTGGACCAGGGCAGCTTTATTCCATTTAGGGAGGTTCTCCTAGCTTTCCTAGTTGTCTCTTCCTTGTGAATGGGATAATGACTGCTTTGCTTGGATTGATAGAGAGATGGTTCTTTGTACATCATTTCTCTGTCATCCTCAGTGCCTGTTGTAATAATCCAGAAACTATGATCGGGCATTTACCATTAACCATAATAGAAAGAAAGAAAAAGTATTTATTTGTGACCCGCACAGGAGACACGAGAAATCAGCTTAAAATTAAACAAAATTAAAAATAAAAACCCCGTGCGAGACCAAAAAGGCTCCTATCTCAGCATGTGCAGCGATATCCAAAAAAGGAAATAACGCTGCGCTGATATTCTGATAAGACCAACTGTTGATGCCACGGACACACTTACGGAAACGGAAAATACTTAAATAATACAATAAAATAGAATATATAAATAACTAACAAAATAAAATAAACACAGAAGGTGGGTCAGAGTATGTGTAAGTGCTATACAAATTTAAAAATGTAATGTAATAGCTGTGTCATCTGCATAGCCAACTGTGTAGATTGGTTCGGTGTTAAGTTTGGTAAGTAGCGAGTCTACTAAAAAGTACCACAATAATGGTCACACTGATCGGCAATGAGGCACTGGTTGAGTCAAAGCTCCAGAGCCTTGAACATCGTCGCCAAGTTGTCAGTATGTCGGGTTGCATTTCAGGGTAGTGTGCGATGGAATTGCATGATCTAATTCCACCTAGCCCGTTTCATCATCGGACTACGAGACGTACGGCGATGCGCCATCGGTACATGGTGGACATCCCACCCATACGCACGAAACGTTTCGGAAATACTTTCATTATGTGTACAACTATGAAGTGGCATTCCCTGCCTGAGTATGTGTTGCCCGATAGCTACAACCTCGGGGTATTTAAGTCAAGAGTGAGTTTACAAGTTTACGTACTCACGTTGCTCGCCTGCGCAGTTTTAGGTACTGGCGGCCGGTGGGTCATAGAAGTAGTAGTGCACTTTGCCGTCTCACTGGGTAAATGTGTTAGATTTACTAAAATTCACAGGACCCTATGTAAATCGGCAAACAATCTCGCTAGCGACTTCTAATTCGACGCCAGCGTCATCTAGTTACGTCGTTGTACAACTTGTAATGTTGGTACTCAACCCCGAAGATAAATTGCGTTCGTCAAACCTCGCCCGCTCTCGGTAATCTTCGGTTCGCTGGTGCGGCGCACGAGAGTGGTCATATTTTGCCGTACATTTTCTATTGAACTATCCCTGTCTCACGCGCCAGGCGTTTTCGCTTGTTTCTCGTAGAAGTTGTATGAACTCTCGCCGTGCGCTTTAGCCTACCGCACGGGGTATATTTTTACAGCAATATACGTCTTATAACTTTAGCAAAGAGTTTAAATTGGTTCGTCATAATTTCGTGAATACTCGTATTGAATAGATTGAATAGATACATAAAATGAATAAACAAATTGAGTAAGTTACATTAAGCCAATTACAGGTTCTCACGGCTAGAGATATAATAATTTTAAAGAGATCTTAGGGATCACTAGCAGCAGGCACACAACAATCAGAAAAATTAAATCAATAACGCTAAAGGAAAATATTGCACACTATCCATTTTTGAAAAAGTCAAGGTTTAGCTGCCTTCGCACTGATGCGCTTTTTGTGGTAAACACATCAAAAGAGAACTCCTTACACAATAAGTTAAGATCTTTAATCGCTCGCACTAAGTATGAATTACGCCTGTAGTTAGATGAAGAGGAGGGAATGGATATAGGTGGATTAAATCTTACTGATCTTTGTGGAACATTGAAATACAGTTTATGGAGGAGATCAGGACAGTCGATTTCATTTGACAATACTTTTAAAAGATATGTGCAATCCGCGATCCTGCGACGATTCCTAAGTGGTTGAAGATGGAATTTCTTGCAAAGGTCCAAGTAATTATCAGAACGATATTGAATATGAAGGCGAAAACACATAAAACGAAGGAATCTTTTTTGGATACCTTCAATACGGTCTATGTATTTATTGTAACAAGGATTCCAAATTTGAGACGCATATTCAAGATGGCTCCGCACAAATGAGCAATACAAAATCTTCAGGGTTTTAGCTTTCTTAAAGCAACCTGCAAGTCTCATAACAAAGCCGAGTGACTTCGAGGCTTTAGCCACTATATGTTCCACGTGTGTGTTAAATAAAAGCTTAGAATCGTGATAGACTCCTAAGTCACGCACTCCATAGCATCGCTGTAATAGCTGCCCTTTAAGTATGTAAATAGTAGGGAGTGGCACACGTCTTCTGGTAAATGATATTTCGGAGCATTTAGAAGGGTTCAAGTCCAATTTATTGATCCGGCAGTAATCATTCAAACGTGCTAAGTCTGATTGGAGAGCATCCATATCATCCAACGATGAAATTGAAGAAAATATCATGTCATCAGCAAAGCAGAGCAAGTTAGAATGATGAAAACACGAGTCGATGTCGCTCACATAGATGATAAAAAGTTACGGACCCATATGAGGAAAACCAGCCTCTAGAGATGGTGACTTACTCCGCTGGTTTTCCTCATATTTAGAAAACAGGTCTCAAGCAGTCGTTGTCAGTAACTACATCTCAAGCTGGGTTTCGGCTCCCAGTGGTGTTCCTCAGGGTTCTCTTATGGGTCCGTAACCGTAACGGATAAGTAGAAGTGGTACACCTAGTTTCAAGGCTTCATTGGTTATCCCGTCGGGGCAAGGGCTTTTGTCTGATTTTAATAGTTTTAACTGGTCATAAATTTGATGTGGTCGACGGTGAATCACTATAGTTTAGTAGTTTCGGATTAGTTTTGGAACATTTGTCATGACATAGTCGATTTCATTCTTAACTCTTTCATCTGCTGATTTCCAGGTCCATCTTAATACTCAATACTCAATACGTTTATTGCTTCCACATGTGAACTTAGATGGTAGGTACAAATTTAGACCATTGTGGACCCTGTCGGGCACTGCAAAAGTAGGAGAGAGGAAGAGGGCTTTTATTTGACAAAGTATATATGTATTTAGAAGATTAAAATTAGTTAAATTGAAAATTTGTTATTTAAATATTCACTAACATAATATAATAGCATTTAATTAACCGTTTTTTATTTATTTGTTATTTTAATTTTCCAATTTTTTATTTATTTTTATTTATTTATTAGATTGCAATTATTTAAATTTAGAATTTATCATTTAAATATTCATTTACGTTGTAATAGCATTTAGCTAATAGAAATTGTTTTAATTTATTAATGAATGAATTTAATTTTTGTTCTCCTTTAATTATTTCTGGTAATTTATTATATATTTTCATTGACATTACTAATGTACTTGTTGAGTGCATTTTTAGCTTAGAGCTTGGTAGATTTAACCTATTTTTATGGCGTAATGTATATCTTGACTGTATATTTTCTCTTGTCGTGTAAAAGTGTTGGTTATTTCGAACGAATTTGCACATTTCTAAAATGTATAGGCAGGGGAGGGTAAGTAATTTATGTTCTTGGAAATGAGGTTTGCAGCTATCGGTATCGTCTATATTTACTAGGATTCTAATAAGTCTTTTTTGCAATGTGAAAAGTGTTGGTGCATCTGTGCTGTTTCCCCACAATATCACGCCGTAACTGAGCCACGCATATGCATAGGCATAGTAGGTAACAAGTGCAGTTTTTAGGTTAGTGGTTTTTTTTACTTCACGAAGGGCGTATGCAAATTTGGATAGTTTTGATTTTATCTTTCTAATATGTGATTTCCAATTAATGTTTGTATCTATAGACAGGCCAAGTAGGGTAAATTCATGAACGACTTCTATTGTTTTGCCGTTGTAAGTGAAATTTATACCTAATGGGGTTTTTTGACGGGGGTGAAAGGGTATTATTTTGGTTTTAGAGAAATTTATTTCGAGGTTATGGTCATTCATCCATGTCATTGTTTTTTTAAGGGTATTTGTTAGGTCTTCGCTCAAACCATCGTTGTTTCGGCATGAAGTAAGGATCGAAATATCGTCGGCAAACAAAACGCATGGCCCCTTCGACTGGGTCTTCTTTTGAAGTAGCTATTGACTAACCTGTATTCAAATGCATATTCGAAAGAGAAGAGCGACTACTCTTCTCTTTCGTTTATCTGGCCTAGATCATAGATTCCTATGATCAAACTTTCTTCTCTACTGGGTTGTCCTATTTTAGCGTTAAAGTCTCCTAGTAGTAAAACTGTCATATCGGCAAGTGAATGTGCTCTTCTAAGATCGGAATAGAATTTTTGGATTTCAACTTCGCTGGATCTTTCTGTGGGTGCGTAAGCTTGAATTATGGAGATATTCAGTTTTCCAAATTGTAGTTGTAATAATGCTACTTTTTCTGAAATTTCGTTGATGCTTGTGATGTTCCTACTCCATACAATCCTTTTGTTTCTCCGATGTAGCAGAAAATATAGTCTCGTTATTCTTCTATATGTCGTCCTAATCTTCTGCTTTCTGAAAGTCCCAGTATGTCACAGTTTATACTTTCCAGTGCTTATGTGAGTTCTAGGTATTGATTTGTTGATGATAGGGACCTGACATTGTTGGTACCTACTTTTAAGCAGCTCTTAAATCATTTATTTAATTTCAATTTGGTCGTTTTTTTAATGGAGGTTTACGGACTGATTTCCCACGATGACCAGTCGGCATGGAAAATTTTATACGTAAACATTATTAACAGAATGTTTTATAATTCTAATGCATTGTGTATTTTTCTTTGTACCTACCTATTATCTTAATTCATCATCATTGCCTCTTAACTTTCTCACTGCTGGGATACAGGTCTCTTCCATCCAGTAATCCACCATGCGGGCATAGTGCGGGTTGGTGGATGTCACATATCTTAGATTTTTTTGGTTCTAAGAGGTTTTCCTTCACAGTTTTGACAGCAGTGGTAATGAAATAATTTACAAAAAGTAAAGTACCGGCCCGGTTTCTAACCCATGACCTACAACTTGTAAGTCGCGGTCGTTTACACAGGGCCACCACTGCTTAGGATAAGATAGGATAGATGGACCCCTTTTCCGCACTTAGACTAATCCACCACGCGGGCCCAGTGCATGTTGGTGGATGTCACAGGTGTTCGAATTTTTGGTTCTAAGAGATGCCGGTTTCCTCACGATGTTTTCTTTCACCGTTTTGAGAGCAGTGGTGATGAAATAATTTGACAAAGTGCCTGCCTGGGTTCGAACCCACGTTCCAACACGTTCCACGTTCACAAAGAGTCAATTGTGCTTTCATTTCGCTCTCTACAATTGTCAGCTTCCCATGCGAAAGCAGCTCTCTCACGTTCAGGTGCCCACTATATGTTGAGTGCGGATCGTCATATTCTTTGCAGGTCGTGTGTTGCTAGTCGAAAGTTTCTGCCGTTCTGTGATCCTTTTCATCAGTTTTATTAACATCATTGCCTCCGGGCTCCGACTGAGGCTTGACAAATCGCATTCATTATACGTACTTGATTCCTTGATGAGGTTTTCTTGGGCGATTAGTTGTGTAATTAAGCCAATCATTTCGATTTGGTATGATATAATAAAATATCAAATACCCCTTTTAATTACGATTCACGTTGAATCTAACAACAACCTTAGTTTCAGTACTCACCATATTTATAATTACAGGGGCAACCGTTTCAAATAAACAAAAAATAGACATTCGAAGAGCAATACTAGAAGATGCTATTACAGCCCAGCAAAAGAAAACTGAACAACTACACTCAAAGAATACTATACCAAGCGTTAATAACAGTATTAATAATACTCCTGTGGCAATATATTGCCGTAATAATAGTGAAAAAGGTAAAGACAGTAGTGATATAATTAAATATCCAAGATTATCTATAAAAGATAAACCGTACAAATGTGAAATATGTCGGCGTAGTTTTTCAGGAAAAGGTCCTTTAGTAAATCATATTCGTGTACACTCGGGGGAAAATCCTCACAAATGTGATATATGCCAGCGTAGTTTTATAAATTTGAGAAGGCATATTCGTGTACACACGGGGGAAAAACCCTACAAATGTGAAATATGTCAGAGTAGTTTTTCAATAAAGAATTATTTAACAAATCATATTCGTGTACACACGGGGGAAAACCCATACAAATGTGATATATGTCAGCGTAGTTATTCATTAAAAAGTAATTTAATAAAACATATTCGTGTACACGCCGGGGAAAAACCCAACAAATGTGATATATGCCAGCGTAGTTTTATAAATTTGAGAAGGCATATTCGTGTACACACGGGGGAAAAACCTTACAAATGTGATATATGTCAGCGTAGTTTTTCAATAAAAGGTAGTTTAACACGTCATATTCGAGTACACACTGGGGAAAAACCCTACAAATGTGAAATATGTCAGCGTAGTTTTTCAGTAAAGAATTATTTAACAGAACATATTCGTGTACACACTGGGGAAAAACCTTACAAATGTGATATATGCCAACGTTGTTTTACGCAAAAGATTCATTTAACAGCTCATATTCGTGTACACACTGGGAAAAAACCTTAAAAATGCTGTACAATATGTCAGCGAAGTTTTTCACTAAAGAGTAATTTAACAGGTAATATTCGTGTAAATATATCAGACCAATTTAGTGTCGCAGCATACTAATCAGAAAACTTTTAAATAATAATCCATTTTTCAAATTACACCGCACATCCCATGACAACATAAAGTGAGTGTCGTAACAACGGGCAGAGTGCTGTAGTAAAGCTAGGGGTATGCACGTAAGCCGGGCGACTCCAAAACGTTCTTTTCGTTACGGATTTATAGGTGTCATTTAAACAGTCTAAAAATAATCTTTTGGTAATCTCGGCAACCATACTATAATTATATATAATAAAATTAACCAGGCTGCCATGAGATAAGTCGGTTAAGATTTTGACATTTTTAAATGCGCTTAGGCCACATGTGATGCGTAAAATATCTGAAAACTAACTTTTTCAGTACAAAATTACGTAACCTTTATACGTTTTTAATGTCAGAAATATTGTAATAAAACCCGATGCTTATTTTTTTTTTGACAGAGTATATGCCCCCCCATAACACTGTGTCGTTTCTAGGTGGTACTGCCCACCTAACCGGGTTCAGATTCATCTAATCTAAAGATTGTATACAGTTATGAATGTAAAACGATGTCACATGATTTTTGTCATAGGCACTCGTACTGTAAAACTTTCTGTACTTCTCATTGTTGCAATTTGGGTGGGCGAATTCGATTACAGCTCGTGGACTTTAAATTCGAATTTGTTCGGATTCTATCATTGGAATATTTTTTAGGGACACAGGTGGAAGATATTCACCGGTACCCTTATCTTGGTGGTGAGGTTAAACGAAGTAAAAGTCCAGGTGTAGGTAGATGGCGTAATTTTTTTGGCATTACAATACACAGGATATATATTCGGACCGATATCTAATTATGACACTTTTAATAGAAATTAGATAAATATTTCGGTCAAGTTAGTGTATACAGAGGTAAACTTAAATGAATTCGCATAGAGCTGAACATTGGTACTAAGTTTTGGGCACATCATCTATACTAATATATTATTATTATTTCCTTTATTCAACTCTTTTCTTATTAATTACATTTTTAAATATTTTTACAAAACACATCCAAAAAGACAAACATTTAAAAATATAAAAAATAGAGGCCCACCGGTATCGGGCACAGGGTCCAAGCTACCGGCGGTCAGGGCTCCAGAGAGAGGAACCTCCTAACAATGCGAGCCGAGTCCAGCAATACTGCTTTCTGGATCAGGCACATGATCCAGCCGCCTAACGAGAGCCTCCTAAGGTGTTGGTCGAGGCTCGTGGCTATTAAGCCATTGGCTGACATGACTATCGGTACAATGATCGCTGTGTCCACATCCCACATGTCGACAACCTCGCGAGCCAAGTCAAGATACTTGATTTGGTTATCTTTCTCGGCTTTCACGAGGTTCCCGTCATGCGGAACAGTTATGTCAACAATCATTGCACGCCTCTCGATTCGGTCCACCACCACTATATCATAGCGATAATAGTCCTGTCAGTGATGATGGACCGATCACAGTACAATGTGATGTTGCCATTCTCGAGAACTGGGTCGGACAAATACCTATAGAACGGCTCCTCCGATTCCACAAGCATGCATGTAGGGTAAATGGGTAGGTAGGTAGCCAGTTGACGGAAGCGAAGCCGCGTGGGACAGCTAGTTAGAAATAAAATGTAAAAAGTCCCTGTCTTTATCATACCTGCTAAAAAATGGGTGTTTCGCATTTTTCAGCGAAACGGTAAATTTTTTAACCCCCGACGGAAAAAGAGGGGTGCTATAAGTTTGACGGGTGTTGCTGTGTATCTGTGTGTTTGTCTGTGGCATCATAGCGCCTAGCCGGATGAACCGATTTTGCTATGCTTGGTGGAAATCGGTTTAGCCGTTCAAAATTCATGGGCTGTTTTCTGTTTGAAACGGCGTATTTTCGCAAGATATCGTGTCATAATTACGTGTTCGATAGATTGTTTTGATCGAAGCGTTTCTACAACGAGATAAATTATGTAGTTTAATAAGTATAAAATGAAACAAAATTGCCGGGCGTTCTGGAAATTTTTAATTTTTACTTGTTATAAAAAAGGTCAGAAGAAAAAATGTAGAAAATTATCTACAAATTTGTTCTTTTATTTTGTTCCTTCAAATCACCATCCTGACCACACTTTTTTACCCGACTGACGAAGGAGGGTAATGTGTTTATCAGTCTACGTATGTATGTTTGTTCCTATGTAGCGTTCTAGAGACCGAAAGCGTTGACCGATTTTGATGGTCCTTACGTCAATCGATTCGTCTTAACCCTGCGAGTGTCACTGGCTACATTAAAATTGTAAAATATAAAAATGGCGGAATTTGGGCGCCATATTGTGGGGGACCAATATTTTTTTCTTGCTAACCCATCGTGTGGGGTATCAATATAAAGGGTTTTAAGTGGTGATTTTAAAAATATATAAAACTTGTATATTTAAATGTACCTAATAAAAAAAAATAAAAAAAGTTAAAAAAAAACTCGTTTTGTTCAGCCAGCTCGCGAACATGTATCCTCCGACTGCACAGCATGATTTTCTTCTTGTTTACATCATTTTAGTTCGCTATTTAAGCAGTCGGGCAGTTTTGTTTTTTTTTTATAGTTAATAAAAAAACAAAAATCCCAACTATTTTTTCTAAGAAAATAATAATATGCACGCTTATGTCGCGCCAGTGCCGCGCACTCATGATAGCAGGACGAGTATTTGTGTGCATAAATTATGTCCGTAAGGATTGAGGAGCCACTTTTCGTAACTTATTGAAATTAATATACTTATTTAGTAGTAGGTTTAGAAATTTTGTAGGTTCGATCCTCGATTTTGTAGTTTAATACTTCAAAGGTTTTATGAACAAAAAGGTGTTGTATGGAAAAAATCAATCAGACGTGCACAGTAGGGCGCATGCCCTTGCAATACCGGGATTCTGTAACATTTTTTTTTGATATTTCAATTCCGGAATTGAGCGGAGTAATATCGGAGTAATACCGATATTCATAATTTTTTGATATTTTGATTTTTATATATGAAAATGTTAAGACTGGAAGGAGCCTATGTAGAGTCTGGCAAACGAAAGTAGACACTCGAATCATTTGCAAACTTTTTATATGGCAATGATTTACTAATGTCAACCCCAATTTTCTGTATGAAGCTACTAAGTTGAGTTGTTTTGAGCGCACGGTTGGCGCAGCGGTTGAGCGATTGACTGCTGCGCTGCGTGTCGCGGGTTCGATTCCCGCACGGAACAAATATTTGTATGACCTACAAATAGTTGTTCTGGCTCTGGGTGTTTGTGTATGTGAGTTTATATGTCTGTAAACGCACCCACGATACAGGAGAAATTCCTAGTGTGGGGCAACGTTTTAAAAAAAAAATAAGAAATAAGAAAAGTTTCTACCTACTTTGTTTTAATTCGTAATCACTCTTTTTGTAAAAACTTTCAGTCTCGACCTCTGGTCACTAGCAGATAGCTCCGATTTCATCACGTCGATGTCCGACTGAAGAGAGCGAACAGATTCCTGAAGGAGCTCCAGACCCACAACCCTAGACTCAATCCCCACAATTTTGACAGATAAGTCATCCAGCCGTTTACTCTCAAATTCATTAGAAATCTTGAGTTCCTCTTTAACGCACCTGACATCATGAGAAAGCGCCGGCAAACCAGCCAGTTGGGCCTTGAGCTCACGGATCTCGTTAATGATAGTTTCCAGAGATGCAGGTTAAGGTGTTGGTACTGGAGACGGGGTTGGGGATGGTGCCGGTGAAGAAATCCGGCACTTGGGACATCTCCATACAGTTCTTCTGTCATTACCCAACTTTCTCCATCCAGCCTCAGTGATGCTCGCGCAGCCAAAATCAAGGTGCCTCAAACATGAGGTCCATTGAACGCCGTCGTTGAAGTTAATATTGCAGCTGGCACACTTCATCATACTTGACCAAGAGTCCGGGCGATAGTATCAGATGTTGAGTAAAATGTTTAGAACCACCATCATAAAACCGGTTATCCGAAGTGCGTAAACAAGCGCAGAGAACGATCGAGGTGCGTGCTACCTTAGTGGGTGATCGCGGGTAACTTGAAATATTATTAATATTAATATTATTAAACATTTTTTTTTCTAAACCTATTAAAATCTGGCAGTTTAGCGCACGAGTGAACTTAAAGTACAGCCGCCCCTGGTTTTAGAGCTTGTGTGAGTGCATCGGTAATCTTTGTTTTCTGTCTGATATCTTCACTTTTAACTTTGTGTATTTTTCTCATGTTCAATATGCTTCTCTCCATCGCTCTTTGAGTAGTTCTGATCTTTTGTTTTGCTTTTTTCGTCAATACCCATGTTTGACAACCGTATACCAAACAGGGCATTGTCAATCGTATGCAGGTGTCAAGTATAATCTTTTTCATGTTTATTGTGTAGTCCCCTTTTAAAATTTCTTTGAGTGACCAGAATTTTTTCCAAGGTATATTTGTCTTTTTCAATTTCGTGTTCGTTGTTTGATTTTATAAATGACACCTGGGGGGTGACCAATAAGCTCTTAGAGCGGTATCAATTTGAGATCGAATAAGGGACAGATGTATCTGACGTGTATACATCTGTCACTTATTCGATCTCAAATTGATACCGCTCTCTAACAGCTTATGGTCAACCCCCTGTTTACCCAGGTAGGTGTAGCTGTCAACATATTTTATTGTATTTTCTTTCTCATTCATAGGTAATTTTAAGCTGTTTGTCATTATTTTGGTTTTGCTAGCATACATTTCTAGTCCCACCTTCGAGCTTTCTTCATCAAGTGAGCATAACATTTCTTGTAAATCTTTTGCTGTTTCAACAGAAGACTAGATGACTAGATGTCTTTGCGAACCTGAGATGGTTTAGAAAGCAGTTGTTTATTTTTATAGCTCTGGTTTTCCAGTCTATGTTTTGGAATATGTTTTCTAACACAGCAATAAACAGTTTAGGTGATAGGGGGTCACCTTGTCTGACTCCTCTTTCAATCTTTATTGGTTCCCCTCTGGATTCCAGTCTGACATTACTTTTACTGTTGTTATGTAATATATATATTAAGACATTTATGTATTTTAAATTGATGTCGAGACTTCTTAGTGACTTCCATGTAACACTGTGGCTTATACTGTCAAATGCTTTGCGACAATCAATAAAACCCAGATAAAGAGGCTTGTAAAATTCTTCTTATTTTTCAATAACTTGTTCCAATGCGTGTATGTGGTCAATTGTAGTAAAGCCGAAGCGGAGGCCTGCTTGTTCCATTAGTTGTGCATTTCCAATTTCACATGTTATGCGTTTGAGGATTATTGATGCAAAAAGTTTATATATGCTCGCCAGTTCAGTTTACTGGTCGGTAGTTCCAATGTCCTGTCTGGTTTCATTTTTTGTATCAAATCACATCATCAGCCTATTAATGTTCCCACTGCTGGGACACTGGCCTCCTCTCTGTGAGAGGGAATGGGCCGTAATCCACCACGCGGGGCCAGTGCGGGTTGGTGGATGTCACATGTCTTCGAATTTTTGGTTCTAGGACATGCCGGTTTCCTCACGATGTTTTCCTTCACCGGTTTGAGAGCAGTGGTGATGAAATAATTTACACAAAGTAAAGCGTCTATCTGGGCTCTAACCCACGACCTACAACTTGTAAGTCGTGGCCAATACCACTGGGCTACCACTGCTCTGCGCCTTTTTTGTATAACAGTATAATATCAGATGCACACCATTTACTTGGGACAGTTTCGGTTTCAAGTATTATATTAAAGAGCTCTGTGAAATGGATAAGTAGAAGTGGTACACCTAGTTTCAAGGCTTCATTGGTTATCCGGTCGGGGCAAGGGCTTTTGTCTGATTTTAATAGTTTCAACTGGTCATAAATTTCCTTTCCATCTATGGGTGTGATTGTTTTTGTGCTACAAGCCGGGACTTCTATAACGTCTTCAGTTTCCTCTTCATTTCTCTTGTAGAGTTCTTGATAAAAGTTAGTTGCCTGATGTATAATATCTTGTCTTGTTTTGTTTTTTTAGATTGGCATTCTAGTTTCTGTATCCACGTCTTACGAGTGCTCAGTTCTTTAAATGCTCTTTTTGAGGTTCTAAATTTGATTAAATTGTTTATTATTATCTTTTGCCTGTGTTTGCTATAATCTCTTTTAATTGCTTTGCTAGTTTCTTTATATAATTTACTTAATTCCGTCTTTATGTTTGTGTCTTGATTCTTTTTCGTTGTTAGTTCGCTTCGTCTTTTTATTAGTACTAGTGTTTCTTCGCTAAATATTTTATGTTTTTAGGGTTCCGTACCCAAAGGGTAAAAACGGGACCCAATTACTAAGACTCCGCGGTCCGTCTGTCTGTCTTTTTGTATTATCTTGGCTTGCGCTTGACCACTATCTCACCTGATGGTAAGCGATGATGTGGTCGACGGTGAATCACTATAGTTTAGTAGTTTCGGATTAGTTTTGGAACATTTGTCATGACATAGTCGATTTCATTCTTAACTCTTTCATCTGCTGATTTCCAGGTCCATCTTCGACTGGGTCTTCTTTTGAAGTAGCTATTGATTATGGCTAACCTGTATTCAAATGCATATTCGAAAGAGAAGAGCGACTACTCTTCTCTTTCGTTTATCTGGCCTAGATCATAGATTTCTATGATCAAACTATCTTCTCTACTGGGTTGTCCTATTTTAGCGTTAAAGTCTCCTAGTAGTAAAACTGTCATATCGGCAAGTGAATGTGCTCTTCTAAGATCGGAATAGAATTTTTGGATTTCAACTTCGCTGGATCTTTCTGTGGGTGCGTAAGCTTGAATTATGGAGATATTCAGTTTTCCAAATTGTAGTTGTAATAATGCTACTTTTTCTGAAATTTCGTTGATGCTTGTGATGTTCCTACTCCATACAATCCTTTTGTTTCTCCGATGTAGCAGAAAATATAGTCTCGTTATTCTTCTATATGTCGTCCTAATCTTCTGCTTTCTGAAAGTCCCAGTATGTCACAGTTTATACTTTCCAGTGCTTATGTGAGTTCTAGGTATTGATTTGTTGATGATAGGGACCTGACATTGTTGGTACCTACTTTTAAGCAGCTCTTAAATCATTTATTTAATTTCAATTTGGTCGTTTTTTTAATGGAGGTTTACGGACTGATTTCCCACGATGACCAGTCGGCATGGAAAATTTTATACGTAAACATTATTAACAGAATGTTTTATAATTCTAATGCATTGTGTATTTTTCTTTGTACCTACCTATTATCTTAATTCATCATCATTGCCTCTTAACTTTCTCACTGCTGGGATACAGGTCTCTTCCATCCAGTAATCCACCATGCGGGCATAGTGCGGGTTGGTGGATGTCACATATCTTAGATTTTTTTGGTTCTAAGAGGTTTTCCTTCACAGTTTTGACAGCAGTGGTAATGAAATAATTTACAAAAAGTAAAGTACCGGCCCGGTTTCTAACCCATGACCTACAACTTGTAAGTCGCGGTCGTTTACACAGGGCCACCACTGCTTAGGATAAGATAGGATAGATGGACCCCTTTTCCGCACTTAGACTAATCCACCACGCGGGCCCAGTGCATGTTGGTGGATGTCACAGGTGTTCGAATTTTTGGTTCTAAGAGATGCCGGTTTCCTCACGATGTTTTCTTTCACCGTTTTGAGAGCAGTGGTGATGAAATAATTTGACAAAGTGCCTGCCTGGGTTCGAACCCACGTTCCAACACGTTCCACGTTCACAAAGAGTCAATTGTGCTTTCATTTCGCTCTCTACAATTGTCAGCTTCCCATGCGAAAGCAGCTCTCTCACGTTCAGGTGCCCACTATATGTTGAGTGCGGATCGTCATATTCTTTGCAGGTCGTGTGTTGCTAGTCGAAAGTTTCTGCCGTTCTGTGATCCTTTTCATCAGTTTTATTAACATCATTGCCTCCGGGCTCCGACTGAGGCTTGACAAATCGCATTCATTATACGTACTTGATTCCTTGATGAGGTTTTCTTGGGCGATTAGTTGTGTAATTAAGCCAATCATTTCGATTTGGTATGATATAATAAAATATCAAATACCCCTTTTAATTACGATTCACGTTGAATCTAACAACAACCTTAGTTTCAGTACTCACCATATTTATAATTACAGGGGCAACCGTTTCAAATAAACAAAAAATAGACATTCGAAGAGCAATACTAGAAGATGCTATTACAGCCCAGCAAAAGAAAACTGAACAATTACACTCAAAGAATACTATACCAAGCGTTAATAACAGTATTAATAATACTCCTGTGGCAATATATTGCCGTAATAATAGTGAAAAAGGTAAAGACAGTAGTGATATAATTAAATATCCAAGATTATCTATAAAAGATAAACCGTACAAATGTGAAATATGTCGGCGTAGTTTTTCAGGAAAAGGTCCTTTAGTAAATCATATTCGTGTACACTCGGGGGAAAATCCTCACAAATGTGATATATGCCAGCGTAGTTTTATAAATTTGAGAAGGCATATTCGTGTACACACGGGGGAAAAACCCTACAAATGTGAAATATGTCAGAGTAGTTTTTCAATAAAGAATTATTTAACAAATCATATTCGTGTACACACGGGGGAAAAACCATACAAATGTGATATATGTCAGCGTAGTTATTCATTAAAAAGTAATTTAATAAAACATATTCGTGTACACGCCGGGGAAAAACCCAACAAATGTGATATATGCCAGCGTAGTTTTATAAATTTGAGAAGGCATATTCGTGTACACACGGGGGAAAAACCTTACAAATGTGATATATGTCAGCGTAGTTTTTCAATAAAAGGTAGTTTAACACGTCATATTCGAGTACACACTGGGGAAAAACCCTACAAATGTGAAATATGTCAGCGTAGTTTTTCAGTAAAGAATTATTTAACAGAACATAATCGTGTACACACTGGGGAAAAACCTTACAAATGTGATATATGCCAACGTTGTTTTACGCAAAAGATTCATTTAACAGCTCATATTCGTGTACACACTGGGAAAAAACCTTAAAAATGCTGTACAATATGTCAGCGAAGTTTTTCAGTAAAGAGTAATTTAACAGGTAATATTCGTGTAAATATATCAGACCAATTTAGTGTCGCAGCATACTAATCAGAAAACTTTTAAATAATAATCCATTTTTCAAATTACACCGCACATCCCATGACAACATCATAAAGTGAGTGTCGTAACAACGGGCAGAAGTACCCGGCGCGGCGCTTGTGCTGTAGTGAAGCTAGGGGTATGCACGTAAGCCAGGCGACTCCAAAACGTTCTTTTCGTTACGGATTTATAGGTGTCATTTAAACAGTCTAAAAATAATCTTTTGGTAATCTCGGCAACCATACTATTATTATTATATTATATAAAACTGCATTACCACTGACTCACTGACTCATTGACATAATTGTTCTCCCAGATGGTGGATGGGGAGGTGGGTATATTTTGACAGATTCGTAAACATGTAACTCCCGTGAGTATGGGAAAAGTCCCAAACCTCCCTTTTTCCCCCCCCCTCCTCCCCCCCTCTATCGTATCTCGGAAACTAAGATACCCCTATTTTTTGTTTTTTACGGATTCGTTTAGAGGAGGCTCGCAAAAGTAAAAACCATTTTTCAAAGATGACCCCCTCGCCCCCCTTTTCCCCCCCTTTAAGCGGATCTCGGAAGTTGAGAGACTTGGAACATTTCTTTTTTCAGATTCATATAAAGGGGCAATGCTTTAGTCACAAACAAACCATTTTTCAAAGTTGACCCCCTTGCCCCCCTTCTCCCCCCTACCCCCCCCGTTTTGGCGAATCATTTTTTTTTGTTTTTTTTACGGATTCGTTTAGAGGAGGCTCGGAAAAGTAAAAACCATTTTTCAAAGTTGACCGCCTCGCCCCCCTCCTCCCCCCCTTTAAGCGGATCTCGGAAGTTGAGAGACTTGGAACATTTCTTTTTTCAGATTCATATAAAGGGGCAATGCTATAGTCACAAACGAACCAGTTTTCAAAGTTGACCCCCTTGCCCCCCTTCTCCCCCCTCCCCCCCCCCGTTTTGGCGAATCTTTTTTTTTTGTTTTTTTTACGGAATCGTTTAGAGGAGGCTCGGAAAAGTAAAAACCATTTTTCAAAGTTGACACCCTCGCCCCCCTTCTCCCCCCCCGTTTTGGCGAATCTTTTTTTTTTGTTTTTTTTATGGATTCGTTTAGAGAAGGCTCGGAAAAGTAAAAACCATTTTTCAAAGTTGACCCCCTCGCCCCCCTTCTCCCCCCCTTTAAGCGGATCTCAGAAGATGAGAGACTTGGAACATTTCTTTTTTCAGATTCATATAAAGGGGCAATGCTTGAGTCAGAATCATTTTTCAAAACTTCCCACTCTCCCTCCCTTCATCCCTCCTCTCCCAAACCTCCCCTACCTAATATCGGTCGTCGAAACCTGTCCGGTGGGAGTGGACCAGGCTGTGTAGGGATCCCGAGTGGAGCGAACCTACGAGACCGAGTGCAGCGCAGGGGGGAGGTGGCGAGCGAGGCGAGCCGGCAACCTCCGTAGCGTAACGAAGGTTGAGTGGGTGAAGCGAAACTCAGTGCCTGGCGACGACAAGCAAACATTAGGGTTATGTTTTTTGGAACAAAGTGTAGGGTAGGTGTAGGGTAGGTGTAGGGTTGGTGTAGGGTAGGTGTAGGGTAGGTGTAGGGTAGGTGTAGGGTAGGTGTAGGGTAGGTGTAGGGTAGGTGTAGGGTAGGTGTAGGGTAGGTGTAGAGTAGGTGTAGGGTAGGTGTAGGGTAGGTGTAGGGTAGGTGTAGGGTAGGTGTTGGGTAGGTGTAGGGTAGGTGTAGGGTAGTTGTAGGGTAGGTGTAGGGTAGGTGTAGGGTAGGTGTAGGGTAGGTGTAGGGTAGGTGTAGGGTAGGTGTAGGGTAGGTGTAGGGTAGGTGTAGGGTAGGTGTAGGGTAGGTGTAGGGTAGGTGTAGGGTAGGTGTAGGGTAGGTGTAGGGTAGGTGTAGGGTAGGCGTAGGGACAACATCACGCGAGCTGCTTGCAGCTCGCGCACCAAGCAAATACTAGTTATTATATTATATAAAACTGCATTACCACTGACTGACTCACTCATTGACATAATTGTTCTCCCAGATGGTGAAGGGGAAGGTGGGTATATTTTGACAGATTCGTAAACAAGTAACTCCCGTGAGTATGGGAAAAGTCCCAAACCTCCCCTTTTCCTCCCCCCTCTTCCCCCCCTCTATCGTATCTCGGAAACTAAGGTACCCGTATTTTTTGTTTTTTACGGATTCGTTTAGAGGAGGCTCGCAAAAGTAAAAACCATTTTTCAAAGTTGACCCCCTCGCCCCCCTTTTCCCCCCCTTTAAGCGGATCTCGAAAGTTGAGAGACTTGGAACATTTCTTTTTCCAGATTCATATAAAGGGGCAATGCTATAGTCACAAACGAACCAGTTTTCAAAGTTGACCCCCTTGCCCCCCTTCTCCCCCCTCCCCCCCCGATTTGGCGAATCTTTTTTTTTTGTTTTTTTTACGGATTCGTTTAGAGGAGGCTCGGAAAAGTAAAAACCATTTTTCAAAGTTGACCCCCTCGCCCCCCTTTTCCCCCCCTTTAAGCGGATCTCGAAAGTTGAGAGACTTGGAACATTTCTTTTTTTAGATTCATATAAAGGGGCAATGCTATAGTCACAAACAAACCATTTTTCAAAGTTGACCCCCTCGCCCCCCTTCTCCCCCGTTTTGGCTTATCTTTTTTTTTGTTTTTTTTACGGATTCAGCGTAGGGATCCCGAGTGGAGCGAACCTACGAGACCGAGTGCAGCGCAGGGGGGAGGTGGCGAGCGAAGCGAGCCGGCGACCTCCGTAGCGTAACGAAGGTTGAGTGGGTGAAGCGAAACTCAGTGCCTGGCGACGACAATCAAACATTAGGGTTATGTTTTTTGGAACAAAGTTTAGGGTAGGTGTAGGGTAGGTGTAGGGTAGGTGTAGGGTAGGTGTAGGGTAGGTGTAGGGTAGGTGTAGGGTTGGTGTAGGGTAGGTGTAGGGTAGGTGTAGGGTAGGTGTAGGGTAAGAATAAGAATAAGAATAATTTATTAAAAAAGTAAGTAAGTTCACAAGAATGTACATTAGGTGCAGTAGTATTATTTCTAAAACAATGGTATAAATAGTGCTTATATGTAAATTATAACTCCCCCCGCCGAGCGTCCGTGCAAGTCAGACGTATTCGTCACGTCACTAAGCTTCTAAATTCAAAAAGTTGTGTAATATCTGCGTTTACTACTGTGGACTATACTCTATAATATGGACAAATGAATCGTGTTTAAACCTGTGAAAGAAAATTTAAATTTAATGGACTACTACTGCTTAATTAGCCGAAAATAAAACCAGAAAACAGAAAGGAATTAACAATTTAAAAGTGCGGGTGCAAGTGTTTTTTTGTCTGGTGTTGTGATTTTGAGAGTCGAGAGGTCACCTACACTTCTAAACTTGCAGCAAATCGCGGACAGAAGAGAAACATAATTTTATCTTGATTGCCACTGATAGGTTGGTCTAGTATTGTACGAATTGGACTGCCGAGCGACGCGTATCAAGTTCAATCCTGGCTGCGGTCGACATCTTTTTGCCGAGTCCTGTTTTTGTTTTGTATGTTTCTTATACGAACCTTGCGACCAGATAAGCTTGAACCCCGTGAAATTATTTGCTCGCACTCTTAGCCACTGCTCCATATTGTCTCGGCCGCCCTAGTACTTGGAAACCGACGGTAAAGATGCCTGCTAACCGGACGACGCCCCTCACTCTTGCGCTACCGACGACGTCATCCGTTGTTCAATCGGTAAGCGAGACCCGCGCAGAAAAACATCTCACTGCTGTTGAGTCAAATTTGCATCAGTGTGTCTCGACGCCTGATTTATCAACAATAGCAACCCCAACGGAACGAAACAAGAAGCGTAAGTTTGTTGGTGTTGATGGGAATGCAGGCACTATTGTAACGATGAGCGCTTTTTCTGATTTTTCGAAAAAGCAGGAGAGTCGTTTTGAGGACCTACTGGCAAAAGTCAACAATATTTTGGACCAAAACATAGAACTGAAGAAGAGTGTGGAGGTCATGTCAAGCAAGTACGACGAGTTTTTGACTCGTATCACCTATCTTGAGTCGGAGCAGAAAGAGGATAGAAAATATATTCATCAATTGGAGGATAAAATTGAGTACTTGGAACGCAAATCTCGTTCAGCTGGCCTAGAAATTCGCAACGTACCTAAAATAAATGGGGAGAATAAAGATTATCTTTGCAACCTGGCTGTAAATATGGGTAAGGCGCTTGATGTCAACTTAAAACACTCAGATATTAGAGACGTACACCGACTTAATGCTAAGGACAAGTCTGGTTCAATCATAATAGATCTCAATACAGTCATCTTGAAGGATAAAATCATCACAGGAGTAAAGAGTTTCAACAGGTCCAAAGATAAAAGAGATAAACTCAACACTGGTCATTTGGGTCTTCAATCTCCAGTACAGCCGGTTTATGTCTCGGAAACCCTGACTTATAAAAGCCAACGAATATACTATGCCGCGAGACAATTTCAAAAGGGGTATGGATACAGCTTTTGCTGGACTTCTCACGGCATTGTCTATCTACGTAAAGCTGAAAAAGATCCACAAATACGTATTAACTCAGAGTCCGACCTTGAGAAACTAAAGAGCGCTGCATGACTGGTTTTTTGTTTTGTCGATCGAAAAATAATTATTTTTCTGTTAGAATTGCATGCTACTCGTATTCATAGGTTTATTATTTTAATATCGTTAATTTTGTTAATTGATTTTGGATTTGATCTCAATTTTGGGCTTATTATTTTAATTTTGATTATTGTTTATGGATTTTATTTCAATTTTATATTTATTATTTTAATTTTAGTGATTGTTTTCAAGTTTAATCCCACACTATCATTAATGTTATATCAATTATGTTTGTCAAACTTTTTGTATTTTTTAAGTACACACTATCACACACACACACACCTAATAGCACACATACCGATAAAGATACAGATGCATACGAACAGAAATATGGGTCAATTGGCCATTTCTCAGATCTTGATAAATTTGACATACTTATAAATATTCAAAATTCGATAACCTAGTCGACTTAACAAACAATATTGATGGTTTGACTGTCTCCAAAGCTCTTACATGTGACTTAGATAATTGCTATAAGTTACTTTTACCGGCAAATAATAGGCTCATGGTTCTTACACAGAACATTCGTAGCATTCATTGCAATATGCTAGGATTAGAAACTATGTTAGAAAGACTGAAATTTGAATGTGACGTACTGGTACTCACAGAGTGCTGGTTAAAAAAAGATGATTCCGTACCTATTCTTTCGGGTTATCGGTCCTATGCAACAAGGCAAAACAACAAACAAAATGATGGGGTCGTAGTTTATTGTAGAGATAACCTAAACTTTAGTGTGGAGGAGCCAGATTTCATGGAAGGAAACTGCTTGGTACTTACAAGGGAAGCCACAGCTATTGTTTCGATATACCGTTCTCCTTCTTATAAAAATATAGATAACTTTTTAGCCTCCCTAAACTGTACTCTTTCGAAGTTATCGCATTTCAATAACATAGTTATCATTGGTGACATTAATATTGCAATCAATGATGGCAAAATCGAGCTTCCCGGAGAGAGGTATCTTACGTTAGCTGCTTCACATGGGCTTTTACCGTCACACACTGAAATTACACGTGCTACAAGCGGCACGTGTATAGATCATGTCTTACTTAAAACCAAAAATTTATGCACGACTCTTGTACCCCAAACTACTTTGACTGACCACCATCCTGTTCTTCTTTGCATGAGCCTTAAGCATATACGTAAATACCCAACTACTACATTTACGAAGGTTGATTTTGAGAGCCTACGAAGTGATATTCTTAGTATTGACCTAAATCCCATATCACTAACACGAGATCCTAACGTTGCCACAGACTACCTTGTGGATAGCATTCAGTTTTCGCTTCAGAAAAACTCAAAATTAATTACTCAGTCAAGGAGAAAAAGAACAATAAAGCCGTGGGTTACACCAGGTTTGTTGCGATGCATGAGGAACCGAGACCGCTTACATGTAAATTATAAGAAGTCCCCCGATAACGAAATTCTAAGAACCACATATATACGTTATAGAAATTTCTGTAACAAAATTTTGAAACAGGTCAAGATATCTTATGAAAAAAAATCTAGTCGAATTAGCTGGTAAAAATCCAAAAAAGTTATGGAATGCGATAAAAAACATCACTAGCAATAAAAAGGACAACACCTGTCCTACAGAATTGTTAAAAATTTCTTCCTCTCCTCAGTTAACGGTTAATGAAATGAACAATTATTTCTTGAGTGTGGGCAGGTCTTTGGCTGGGGATATTGTGCAGACAAAAAATAACAAAAATTATATCTCATCGGCTGTTTCTGTACATGATTCACCACTGTATTCCTTCTTCCTCAAAGATACCAGTGAAGAGGAGGTCGCCCGACATATAGATGAACTGAAAACTGAATGCTCGGTGGGTTGGGACGGTATCTCTAACAAATTATTAAAGCAATTTAAAGAATTTCTTGTCCCTCCACTAGCAGTCATTTTCAATCTGTGTCTTGAAACTGGCACCTTCCCTATGGCCTTGAAAAAATCCGTCGTATGCCCAATCGATAAGGGAGGAGATAGGGGTCGCTTCAGTAACTACAGGCCAATCTCAATTCTACCCTCTTTGTCCAAGATTCTAGAAAGAATAATTAATACAAGATTGGTCAGTTATCTAGAACAAAACAAACTTTTTTCAAAAAATCAGTATGGTTTTCGTGCAGGAAAATCAACTGATGAAGCAGTACATAGACTAACTGGCTACATAACCACGAAGTTGGATGGGGGTGGGAAGTGTCTCTCAGTCTTTCTCGATCTCGCGAAGGCCTTTGATACCGTCTCTATCCCACTTTTAATAAACAAGTTGGGGAATCTTGGCATAAGGGGAAAACAACTTGAACTGTTTGAGAGCTACCTAACTGGACGTTTTCAGTGTGTAAGAGTGGGCAGCCACTATAGTGAAGAGCTTCCCGTGTCGTACGGAGTACCACAGGGCAGCATCCTTGGACCCACCTTATTTCTCGTGTATATCAACGATCTTACAAATTTAAGTTTACCAAAAGGCGAAATAATATCTTATGCGGATGATACTGCTCTCCTCTTCTCCGCCGATAATTGGAATGAGGTCTTTGATGCCGCTCAAGCTGGTTTCGATATGGTTCAGGAGTGGTTGCATGGTAATTTTCTGACCCTTAACCATGACAAAACTAAATACTTAACGTTCTCTATTCGTAAAAAAATTGGCATTCTAAGCAAGCATCGCATAATTCCGCATAAATGTGCCCTCAAGACGAACTGCAGATGTGAACCACTGGAGTGCGTGGACAAATTGAAATACCTAGGCATTATTTTGGACAGTTGCCTCAGCTTTAAAGATCATATAAAACTAATGTCGTCTAGGGTGCGCAAGCTCATATATGTTTTCAAGAATCTCAGGCACGTCATGGAAGCGACACTATTGAAAAATATATATCTAGCACTATGTCAATCTATTATTGCATACTGCATTCTGTCTTGGGGTGGAGCTGCTAAGACCACCATCAAGGGATTAGAGGTGGCTCAGCGCGCGATTTTAAAAGTGAGCACGTTTAAGCCAATATTATTCCCTACAAGAGCACTCTATCAGTTTTGTCAAGTTCCTACCGTGAGGCAGCTGTTTATAGAAAGAGTGGTTTTAAAGAAGCACAGTGAAGTTCCTTATGACCCACTACTAACCAACAAACGCAGAAAGCATGAGGTATGTACCCGATCCCCTAAGCCTAAAACGTCTTTTATAAAAAGATTTTACACATTTTTAGCCCCTTTTATCTACAATAAAATAAATAAGGACCTCAATATATATCCACTAAATAAGTCTATGTGTAAGAAAAGGGTACATAACTACCTACTTAACCTTTCTTATGAGGAAACAGAGAACCTATTTCTCATTCAGAAATAAAAATGAGAGATAGTTTGACTTGCATACTGACATGAGCAGTTTCCAGAGAGATAACCAATAGATATTGGATGTTTTTTGTTTTATATATTTTGTTCATTTTAAGCATCTTTAGTTTCTCGGTATTATGAATGTATAAAAACTACACTACCCAACACCCATACACCTCTCACTACTCTACATTTACACAAAACCACACGTAGGCACATTTACACATTTTTAGTATTGTTTGATTTTAGAACAAATCAAGACATTGTATAATTACATATATACGTCCTTTTGCATGTCTATTGGGCTAAATATAATAATCATAATAATCCATTTCGAGGGTCAGGCGCTGTATGCCGAGATACAGGACTCGTCCTAGTTCGGCTACAGATGCTTCCATGTTGCATAATTTTAAGTACTGGCCTGTAATATTTTATGTTATTTGTTGTATTACTTTTGGTGAAAATAAATAAATAAAAAATAAATAAAAAAAAAAAAACTAAAATATTTTATTACAACTCCAAGATTTTAGACAAGAATTTCTATTTTTGGTAGGGACCTGCCCGATTTAGGTTCTTTCAAACCTGTGTTTCAGGGTAGGTGTAGGGTAGGTGTAGGGTAGGTGTAGGGTAGGTGTAGGGTAGGTGTAGGGTAGGTGTAGGGTAGGTGTAGGGTAGGTGTAGGGTAGGTGTAGGGTAGGTGTAGGGTAGGTGTAGGGTAGGTGTAGGGTAGGTGTAGGGTAGGTGTAGGGTAGGTGTAGGATAGGTGTAGGGTAGGTGTAGGGTAGGTGTAGGGTAGGTCTAGGGTAGGTGTAGGGTAGGTGTAGGGTAGGTGTTGGGTAGGTGTAGGGTAGGTGTTGGGTAGGTGTAGGGTAGGTGTAGGGTAGGTGTAGGGTAGGTGTAGGGTAGGTGTAGGGTAGGTGTAGGGTAGGTGTAGGGTAGGTAGGTTAAGGAATACTTCTCAAAAACCCGACAAAGCCGCGAGCTGCTTGCAGCTCGCGCACCAAGCAAATACTAGTTATATTATATAAAGCTAGATTACCACTGACTCACTCACTCACTCACTGACTCATTGACATAATTGTTCTCCCAGATGGTGAAGGGGGAGGTGGGTATATTTTGACAGATTCGTAAACAAGTAACTCCCGTGAGTATGGGAAAAGTCCCAAACCTCCCCTTTTCCGCCCCCCTCCGCCCCCCCTCTATCGTATCTCGGAAACTAAGGTACCCGTATTTTTTGTTTATTACGGATTCGTTTAGAGGAGGCTCGGAAAAGTAAAAACCGTTTTTCAAAGTTGACCCCCTTGCCCCCCTTCTCCCCCCCTTTAAGCGGATCTCGGAAGTTGAGAGACTTGGAACATTTCTTTTTTCAGATTCATATAAAGGGGCAATGCTTTAGTCACAAACAAACCATTTTTCAAAGTTGACCCCCTTGCCCCCCTTCTCCCCCCTCCCCCCCCGTTTTGGCTAATCTTTTTTTTTTGTTTTTTTTACGGAATCGTTTAGAGGAGGCTCGGAAAAGTAAAAACCATTTTTCAAAGTTGACCCCCTCGCCCCCCTTCTCCCCCCCTTTAAGCGGATCTCGGAAGTTGAGAGACTTGGCACATTTCTTTTTTCAGATTCATATAAAGGGGCAATGCTTTAGTTGGAATCATTTTTCAAAACTCCCCACTCTCCCCCCCTTCACCCCTCTCTTCACCCCTCCTCTCCCCAACCTCCCCTACCTAATATCGGTCGTCGAAACCTGTCTGGTGGGAGTGGACCAGGCAGCGTAGGGATCCCGAGTGGAGCGAACCTACGAGACCGAGTGCAGCGCAGGGGGGAGGTGGTGAGCAAAGCGAGCCGGCGACCTCCGTAGCGTAACGAAGGTTGAGTGGGTGAAGCGAAACTCAGTGCCTGGCGACGACAAGCAAACATTAGGGTTATGTTTTTTGGAACAAAGTGTAGGGTAGGTGTAGGGTAGGTGTAGGGTAGGTGTAGGGTAGGTGTAGGGTAGGTGTAGGGTAGGTGTAGGGTAGGTGTAGGGTAGGTGTAGGGTAGGTGTAGGGTAGGTGTAGGGTAGGTGTAGGGTAGGTGTAGGGTAGGTGTAGGGTAGGTGTAGGGTAGGTGTAGGGTAGGTGTAGGGTAGGTGTAGGGTAGGTGTAGGGTAGGTGTAGGGTAGGTGTAGGGTAGGTGTAGGGTAGGTGTAGGGTAGGTGTAGGGTAGGTGTAGGGTAGGTGTAGGGTAGGTGTAGGGTAGGTGTAGGGTAGGTTAAGGAATACTTCTCAAAAACACGACAAAGCCGCGAGCTGCTTGCAGCTCGCGCACCAAGCAAATACTAGTCAAATATATAAAATTCTCGTGTCACAGTTTTCGTTGCCATACTCCTCCGAAACGGCTTGACCGATTTTGATGAAATGTTTTGTGCTTATCCGGTATCTATGAGAATCGGCCAACATCTATTTTTCATCCCAAAAAAAAAAAAAAAAAAAATATATGGTAGGGTAGGTGTAGGGTAGGTGTAGGGTAGGTGTAGGGTAGGTGAATGTTTGGAGTTTTTATGGCAAAACAAAGTTTGCCGGGTCAGCTAGTAATTATATATAATAAAATTAACCAGGCTGCCATGAGATAAGTCGGTTAAGATTTTGACATTTTTAAATGCGCTTAGGCCACATGTGATGCGTAAAATATCTGAAAACTAACTTTTTCAGTACAAAATTACGTAACCTTTATACGTTTTTAATGTCAGAAATATTGTAAAAAAACCCGATGCTTATTTTTTTTGACAGAGTATATGCCCCCCCATAACACTGTGTCGTTTCTAGGTGGTACTGCCCACCTAACCGGGTTCAGATTCATCTAATCTAAAGATTTTATACAGTTATGAATGTAAAACGATGTCACATGATTTTTGTCATAGGCACTCGTACTGTAAAACTTTCTGTACTTCTCATTGTTGCAATTTGGGTGGGCGAATTCGATTACAGCTCGTGGACTTTAAATTCGAATTTGTTCGGATTCTATCATTGGAATGTTTTTTAGGGACACAGGTGGAAGATATTCACCGGTACCCTTATCTTGGTGGTGAGGTTAAACGAAGTGAAAGTCCAGGTGTAGGTTGATGGCGTAATTTTTTTGGCATTACAATACACAGGATATATATTCGGACCGATATCTAATTATGACACTTTTAATAGAAATTAGATAAATATTCCGGTCAAGTTAGTGTATACAGGGGTAAACTTAAATGAATTCGCATAGAGCTGAACATTGGTACTAAGTTTTGGGCACATCATCTATACTAATATATTATTATTATTTCCTTTAATCAACTCTTTTCTTATTAATTACATTTTTAAATATTTTTACAAAACACATCCAAAAAGACAAACATTTAAAAATATAAAAAATTGAGGCCCACCGGTATCGGGCACAGGGTCCAAGCTACCGGCGGCCAGGAGTCCAGAGAGAGGAACCTCCTAACAATGCGAGCCGAGTCCAGCAATACTGCTTTCTGGATCAGGCACTTGATCCAGCCGCCTTACGAGAGCCTCCTAAGGTGTTGGTCGAGGCTCGTGGCTATTAAGCCATTGGCTGACATGACAATCGGTACAATGATCGCTGTGTCCACATCCCACATGTCGACAACCTCGCGAGCCAAGTCAAGATACTTGATTTGGTTATCTTTCTCGGCTTTCACGAGGTTCCCGTCATGCGGAACAGTTATGTCAACAATCATTGCACGCCTCTCGATTCGGTCCACCACCACTATATCATAGCGATAATAGTCCTGTCAGTGATGATGGACCGATCACAGTACAATGTGATGTTGCCATTCTCGAGAACTGGGTCGGACACATGCCTGTAGTACGGCTCCTCCGATTCCACAAGCATGCATGTAGGGTAAATGGCTAGGTAGGTAGCCAGTTGACGGAAGCGAAGCCGCGTGGGACAGCTAGTTAGAAATAAAATGTAAAAAGTCCCTGTCTTTATCATACCTGCTAAAAAATGGGTGTTTCGCATTTTTCAGCGAAACCGTAAATTTTTTAACCCCCGACGGAAAAAGAGGGGTGCTATAAGTTTGACGGGTGTTGCTGTGTATCTGTGTGTTTGTCTGTGGCATCATAGCGCCTAGCCGGATGAACCGATTTTGCTATGCTTGGTGGAAATCGGTTTAGCCGTTCAAAATTCATGGGCTGTTTTCTGTTTGAAAAAGCGTATTTTCGCAAGATATCGTGTCATAATTACGTGTTCGATAGATTGTTTTGATCGAAGCGTGTCTACAACGAGATAAATTATGTAGTTTAAAAAGTATAAAATGAAAAAAAATTGCCGGGCGTTCTGGAAATTTTTAATTTTTACTTGTTATAAAAAAGGTCAGAAAAAAAGTGTAGAAAATTATCTACAAATTTGTTCTTTTATTTTGTTCCTTCAAATCACCATCCTGACCACACTTTTTTACCCGACTGACGAAGGAGGGTAATGTGTTTATCAGTCTACGTATGTATGTTTGTTCCTATGTAGCGTTCTAGAGACCGAAAGCGTTGACCGATTTTGATGGTCCTTACGTCAATCGATTCGTCTTAACCCTGCGAGTGTCACTGGCTACATTAAAATTGTAAAATATAAAAATGGCGGAATTTGGGCGCCATATTGTGGGGGACCAATATTTTTTTTTCTTGCAAACCCATCGTGTGGGGTATCAATATAAAGGGTTTTAAGTGGTGATTTTAAAAATATATAAAACTTGTATATTTAAATGTACCTAATAAAAAAAAAAAAGTTTAAAAAAAACTCGTTTTGTTGAGCCAGCTCGCGAACATGTATCCTCCGACTGCACAGCATGATTTTCTTCTTGTTTACATCATTTTAGTTCGCTATTTAAGCAGTCGGGCATTTTTGTTTTTTTTTTATAGTTAATAAGCACTCATGATAGCAGGACGAGTATTTGTGTGCATAAATTATGTCCGTAAGGATTGAGGAGCCACTTTTCGTAACTTATTGAAATTAATATACTTATTTAGTAGTAGGTTTAGAAATTTTGTAGGTTCGATCCTCGATTTTGTAGTTTAATACTTCAAAGGTTTTATGAACAAAAAGGTGTTGTATGGAAAAAATCAATCGGACGTGCACAGTAGGGCGCATGCCCTTGCAATACCGGGATTCTGTAACATTTTTTTTTGATATTTCAATGCCGGAATTGAGCGGAGTAATATCGGAGTAATTCCGATATTCATAATTTTTTGATATTTAGATTTTTATATATGAAAATGTTAAGACTGGAAGGAGCCTATGTAGAGTCTGGCAAACGAAAGTAGACACTCGAATCATTTGCAAACTTTTTATATGGCAATGATTTACTAATGTCAACCCCAATTTTCTGTATGACGCTACTAAGTTGAGTTGTTTTGAGCGCACGGTTGGCGCAGTGGTTGAGCGATTGACTGCTGCGCTGCGTGTCGCGGGTTCGATTCCCGCACGGAACAAATATTTGTATGACCTACAAATAGTTGTTCCGGCTCTGGGTGTTTGTGTATGTGAGTTTATATGTCTGTAAACGCACCCACGATACAGGAGAAATTCCTAGTGTGGGCAACGTTTTTAAAAAAAAATAAGAAATAAGAAAAATAAGAAAAGTTTCTACCTACTTTGTTTTAATTCGTAATCACTCTTTTTGTAAAAACTTTTTCTCTATTTTTATTAACATTCATTTTATAATAAGTTTCACATTAATGCAATATGGAATAATATATAAAATTAAAATGCAACATTTATTAGGGTATGATAAATACATACCCTAATAAATGTTGCATTTTAATTTTAACACATTTTTTTTACTTATAATCTGGTGGATTTAGCAGAGGTTGATGAGGTAGTGAAAGCTATTGATCGGATTTAGAATAGAAAGATAGGATCAGAACCCAGAACCACTACTTGGGTGAGAAGGCTAGCAGAGAAGTGAAAGAAAACGACTGATCATGTCATACATAATAAAAATAAATATAAAGAAAGGGATAGAATTACAGAAAATAATTTTAAAAGTTTCATTATTAATGTAGAAAACAATGATTCCTGTGACTCTTATGAATCTTTTCACATGGCAGTTTTAGATTCAGATTTTGATTGATAGTGAATATAGAATACTGTTGCTTTTTTTTATTCAGATTGATATATCTAAAGTATTACCTACCTAAAGTACCTATAGTATTTTTATTCAGACGAACTAATATAAATAATTCTAATGTATCAAATTAGGTTATACCAGGTATTTCATACTAGTTTTTGGGGTTGCTATGCTGATATTTTTTAAATTTGCCGCGCTTTTTCAGTCTCTACTTTCGTATGCTCTAGTATGACATGTACGTGACGCGTGATACATACTACGATTCAAATATCGTGTGTTTTTATTCATATTCACATCACACATCATCAGCCTATTAATGTTCCCACTGCTGGGACACCAGCCTCCTCTCTGTGAGAGGGAATGGGCCGTAATCCACCAAGCGGGTCCAATGCGGATTGGTGGATGTCACATGTCTTCGAATTTTTGGTTCTAGGACATGCCGGTTGCCTCACGATGTTTTCCTTTACCGTTATGAGAGCAGTGGTGATGAAATAATTTACACAAAGTAAAGCGCCTACCTGGGCTCGAACCCACGACCTACAACTTGTTAGTCGCGGCCGATACCACTGGGCCACCACTGCTCTTATTCATATTAATAATGTTTAATTCTATTGTGTGATAAATCGGATCCCGCAACAATTTACACAGACGCTTAACATTATGCGAATATGCGTGTCCAGTGTGGCACTGTTCCGCCCACGCCAAGGCATTTTAAGAACCTTGCGATATTAAATAATAAATATTGCATGCGCTAGTGCGCAGTACGACAAACGCTCCGCTGCTGTGCCGCAGCAGCCCTGCTCGAAAAGTCTAAATTGAAAGAGCCCTTAATGTCTGTCTTTCGAAGCATAACTAAATGAACAGAACAACAACTTTAGTTTCTGTATAATAAAGTTCCAAATTATAGTATTAGTGTCATTTTCCACATAAAATTTAAGGTAATATTAATTCTCTTGCAAATGTTACTTTTAGAGATGTATCTTGTTATATTTGACTATCTGCCACTGGCAACACTGGCTGAAAGTCATCGTGTGTAAAGTCAGTGTTAAGTTTGTTGAATTTAGGAATGCACGTATTACGTAGGCGGTGCAAGCGTGAATATTATTATTGTCCTTGTTTCAAATGGTGATATCTCAAGAATGGTGATTTCTAGGAAAAATATCTAAAAACAGTTTTGTGGATAATTACATGATCTACAAATCTTGTCTTACCTATAAGATAACACCGAGGGCGGTTACGCACTACACTTCCGTGTCCGTGGTCCGTGTCCGTGATTTGAGTGCCGAGTTCAAAATGTTCTGAATTATGACAGATTATCACGGATAAAGATGCGTACGCTTCCCTACAAAAAGTACTACGGCTACTTTGGAACCGAAATTTTACGAACACGGACATGTAGTGCGTAATAGCCTACCTTTTATGAGAAAATGCAGAAAGTCCTGGTCATTTTTGCGAACTTTGCAAATATTTTTTTATTGCAGATTTGCTTTCGATGAGGACTTCTTACATTTCATTTCTAATGGTGTTCCCAACATTAATACCAGTTTTCATATCTATGCGAATTAATCTAACCTTGAATGCCTATTTTGACAACTAAAGGTCAACTTTGACGTCTACCATGACACTTATCCAACCTAAAATTTTGCAAAGGGCGTGCTATTTTCCAATTTGTATGGCAACTTTAAAAAAATATAACTCGTAAATCGTGATAATCAGAGTCTTCTAAATTTGTAAAAAGCTTTCTATTTATGAGTACTATCTAAAAAAAAATGAACTTCCTAATCAATGACCCATAATGGAAAATTTATCCGTCGATTACGTTAACAGCCCGATGATCGAATGTTGCGAAACCGGGTGATAATTTTTTGAGCGACACTACTTATGTAACTTTCATAAAAGTGTGTAAGTAGCATGCATGGCTTTTTTTCATTCACAATCTACTGATTTTGGTCTAGTCCGCTGTACTGTAAGGATCAAAATACTTTAAAGTATTTATGCTATAATTTCTGCGATTGTACCTATTTACTATGGTGTATTAATATTAATGTTTAATATTGTGATTTTAATGAATCGCGTTGAATGAGTCGCATTGTCGCTATGGCCTCGCTATATCAATTTTGTGTTTGAACGGTTTCTTTTTAACACGCTTTTATTAGCTTGGTATGTATGTATCTATGTATCAATGTATCAATGTAACGGAATCTTTGAACGTGATTTTCACCCACTTCAAAACGTTGGATTGATTTGAAACTTTGCACACTTATCAAGGACCGATGACAATGCAATAATTTAAACAGTTTGTCCCATTATCCTTACCATTAAAGCGTGTTTTTTAGTTTTTAGAACTACAATTTATCTATCTATTAAATAAGTAAAACAATTGTTATTTCTTATTTCTGTCTTTTCCTTTGTATTTGTAAGTAATTGTCGAGACGGTTTCTTTTATTTTTTTATTGCTACCGGCAAATAGTGCAGTTATGTGGGACTCTTTTGCTCGCTCACTTCAGCTCCCGTCATCCCAACCCACTAAAACTCCACGGTGTCCTCTTGTGCCGCTTACGACGGGAACACGGGCACGGTTTAGCCACGGTGTCCTCTTGTGCCGCTTACGACGGGAACACGGGCACGGTTTAGCACTCATCGTGTACCCGCCGCGGCTGTCTGTCACCGGAACATCCTGTATACCGGATACACCTGATGGGGAGTGAAACGGTGATGGGGTACTCCCTATCAGGTGGGGGTCCACCTGATGGGGAGTACCCCATCACCGTTGCACCAGAACACATCGTATGCCGTGACCACCCCAGGGACCAATCCAGCACATGCTCGCCAGACGACCCCGTGTATGGCACCCTTGGTCCCCTTGTAATGACCTGACCGGTCAGTGGCCCCGCCACCTACCACTTTTCGGCAGCAGGGATAGGGAGAGCGGCCCTCCTCCAGGCCGCGGAAGGTAGGGAGAGTGGTGCACCGCAAAACCCGCACTACTCTCCCGCGTCCTCCCCATAGATATAGTATGTACAAGATACACAGAGTCAGATGAAAAGCGAAACCAAAAATATAAAATCTGTGTTAGGGAAATTGTGAAAGGAAATTGAAAATGTCCATGTGTTAGTTAAAAAAGTCTTGATAAAAAGTCCATGTTCAGTATCGATATCGATACTTGGTGAACACCATAAGAAACACGATTAAAGGGTTGTTGGTTATGTTGAACTGTAATAAGAGGTGGGCAAAAACCATGCTTTGCTTTAATTGAAATACCAATTACATAATAATATCTCGCATGTATTTAAAATAACAAAATATAGTCTGTCATCCATCGTGACATTCATAAACTTAATCAATACGCAGAATTTAGGTGAAAATAACCGTTTGAAATGAACATGACAAGCACTGACCTCTATTATACAAGTACGCTGGACTTCATATTATCGATGACAAAACGAAGACATTTGATTTTCGTCATTTTGGCGCTGATAGCAACGTGACTTAACGTGAGAGTCCATGGAACTAATATAAGAGATGGGAGACATGCTTCGATAAAAAAATACGTGAGAATAATTTAATAAATAAGAGAAAAAAAAACCTAGTTATTTTATTGTAATTAATTTTTAAGTAATAGAAAGATTGCTTTAAAGGTAAACTGAAAAATATTTTCATTCGTATTGCAAGCTATAAACTAGTGGATAGCGTGCTACTAAAGTTATAGCGTATTAGGTACTGTCAGATTAGTGAGATTTAAATATAACTATAGGTTAACAACTTATCCTTAAAACTAATATATTTGAGCGAGTATCTCCTTGCTCAAGTACACAAGTTAGTTAATAGTTCGGATTCACTCGGTTGGCGCCCATCGGATTCGTAAAGGGAACATCATTCATACAAATATTTGCGTACGTATTTCTCGCTCTCATCGCTGAGATCCTGTCTCTGTAGAGTTAAGGTGCAAATAAGAGTGACATCGCATTCCAGCGAGGTGAGGTCTTAGTTTCAACTCTGTTTCAGATGCAGATATAAATGGTTTGCTTCAAAACATCATCAATCATCATCAATACATACAATAAAACTGTAGAAAAGTAATTTTTGTACAACGAAAATATTTCCAAAAAAACTAGCCAGGGTGTTAAAGGATAACCAACAGAACCTATTTCCAGCATTTTTGGAATTTTTGTCTGTTTATTTGTGCACGCATCACATGAAATGTAAGAAACCAATGTAGATAACATAAAAATTGTGCGTAACTTGAAGAGTTACTAAATTTTTGCTTCATCGCAATCGGTTTACACTATCAAAAGTTACATGCATTTTTTAAAGTGTTCAAGAAGTAAAATTATCACAACACACGCAATTCAGATACTCGGACAGTTGAACTCGATATTCGATAGATGGCGTGGTGCATTTGAAGTCTAATGACTATAGAAAAAGAATTGGTAGGTAGGTAAGTAGGATAGGTAGGAGGGTAAGTAGGGTAGGGTTGGCAGACAGATGACGGGAGCGAAGCCGCGGGCAAAGCTAATTTGTTATTAAAATTATAATTATCGTGATATTAATCCAGAATTAATTCCAGGCACAGGAACGAGGTGATTGATACAAGAAGAGTGGGCCTGTGCTCAGCAGCGGGCGAAGTCGGACTGTGGAATTGTGGATGATCATGATGATGATTCCAGAATTTACACATTGCTTTTGAACATATTATTACTGATTATTAGGCATTCATATAACATTCATGACCAATACCACTATGAGATATTTAGTTACAACATACTACGCGGAGTCAATTCAGTAGATGAGTGATACGCCTTGCCAAGTCTACTATTTTGATATTAGTGTAATTTAAAAATACCACTAATACTGATACCTATATTAGTTACAATATTATAATATTTCCAGGCGAATATATTAGTATTACCCATAGATATAGGATGTACAAGATACACAGAGTCAGATGGAAAACGAAACCAAAAATATAAAATCTATGTGTGAGGGAATTTGTCCATGTGTTAGTTAAAAAAGTGTTGATAAAAAGTCCATGTTCAATATCGATATCGATACTTGGTGAACACCATAAGAAACACGATTGCTACAAAATAATATCTCGCATGTATTTAAAATACGAAATACAAAATATTTTTAAGTCGTGTATTTAAAATGTAAAATACAGTATTTAACTTTGTTTATTTAAAATACAAATAACAATATACAGTCAGTCATCCATCGTGACATTCGTACTAATAAACTTAATCAATACACAGAAGTTCGGTGAAAATAACCGTTTGAAATGAAAATGACAATTTACAAGGTACTTGACAATTTGACGTACGCGGTCGCCATTTTGCTTATGAAAGATATCAAGCGCTATTTTCTGCAGAACGCATTATTATATTATATAAAACTGCATTACCACTCACTGACTCACTGACTGACTCATTGACATAATTGTTCTCCCAGATGGTGGATGAGGAGGTGGGTATATTTTGACAGATTCGTATACAAGTAACTCTCGCGAGTATGGGAAAAGTCCCAAACCTCCCCTTTTCCTCCCCCCTCCTCCCCCCCTCTATCGTATCTCGGAAACTAAGGTACCCGTAGAATGTTTTTTTTACGGATTCGTTTAGAGGAGGCTCGCAAAAGTAAAAACCATTTTTCAAAGTTGACCCCCTCGCCCCCCTTCTCCCCCCCTTTAAGCGGATCTCGAAAGTTGGAACATTTAAACATTTCTTTTTTCAGGTTCATATAAAGGGGCAATGCTATAGTCACAAACAAACCATTTTTCATAGTTGACCCACTTGCCCCCCTTCTCCCCCCTCCCCCCCCGTTTTGGCGAATATTTTTTTTCGTTTTTTTTACGGATTCGTTTAGAGGAGGCTCGGAAAAGTAAAAACCATTTTTCAAAGTTGGCCCCCTCGCCCCCCTTCTCCCCCCCTTTGAGCGGATCTCGGAAGTTGAGACTTGGAACATTTCTTTTTTCAGATTCATATAAAGGGGCAATGCTATAGTCACAAACATACCATTTTTCAAAGTTAACCCCCTTGCTCCCCTTCTCCCCCCTCCCCCCCGTTTTGGCAAATCTTTTTTTTTTGTTTTATTTTACAGAATCGTTTAGAGGAGGCTCGGAAAAGTAAAAACCATTTTTCAAAGTTGACCCCCTCGCCCCCCTTTCCCCCCCTTTAAGCGGATCTCGGAAGTTGAGAGACTTGGAACATTTCTTTTTTCAGATTCATATAAAGGGGCAATGCTCAAGTCATAAACAAACCATTTTTCAAAGTTGACCCCCTCGCCCCCCTTTCCCCCCCGTTTTGGCGAATCTTTTTTTTTTTGTTTTTTTTACGGATTCAGCGTAGGGATCCCGAGTGGAGCGAACCTACGAGACCGAGTGCAGTAGGGTAGGTGTAAGGTAGGTGTAGGGTAGGTGTAGGGTAGGTGTAGGGTAGGTGTAGGGTAGGTGTAGGGTAGGTGTAGGGTAGGTGTAGGGTAGGTGTAGGGTAGGTGTAGGGTAGGTGTAGGGTAGGTGTAGGGTAGGTGTAGGGTAGGTGTAGGGTAGGTGTAGGGTAGGTGTAGGGTAGGTGTAGGGTAGGTGTAGGGTAGGTGTAGGGTAGGTGTAGGGTAGGTGTAGGGTAGGTGTAGGGTAGGTGTAGGGTAGGTGTAGGGTAGGTGTAGGGTAGGTGTAGGGTAGGTGTAGGGTAGGTGTAGGGTAGGTGTAGGGTAGGTGTAGGGTAGGTGTAGGGTAGGTGTAGGGTAGGTGTAGGGTAGGTGTAGGGTAGGTGTAGGGTAGGTGTAGGGTAGGTGTAGGGTAGGTGTAGGGTAGGTGTAGGGTAGGTGTAGGGTAGGTGTAGGGTAGGTGTAGGGTAGGTGTAGGGTAGGTGTAGGGTAGGTGTAGGGTAGGTGTAGGGTAGGTGTAGGGTAGGTGTAGGGTAGGTGTAGGGTAGGTGTAGGGTAGGTGTAGGGTAGGTGTAGGGTAGGTGTAGGGTAGGTGTAGGGTAGGTGTAGGGTAGGTGTAGGGTAGGTGTAGGGTAGGTGTAGGGTAGGTGTAGGGTAGGTGTAGGGTAGGTGTAGGGTAGGTGTAGGGTAGGTGTAGGGTAGGTGTAGGGTAGGTGTAGGGTAGGTGTAGGGTAGGTGTAGGGTAGGTGTAGGGTAGGTGTAGGGTAGGTGTAGGGTAGGTGTAGGGTAGGTGTAGGGTAGGTGTAGGGTAGGTGTAGGGTAGGTGTAGGGTAGGTGTAGGGTAGGTGTAGGGTAGGTGTAGGGTAGGTGTAGGGTAGGTGTAGGGTAGGTGTAGGGTAGGTGTAGGGTAGGTGTAGGGTAGGTGTAGGGTAGGTGTAGGGTAGGTGTAGGGTAGGTGTAGGGTAGGTGTAGGGTAGGTGTAGGGTAGGTGTAGGGTAGGTGTAGGGTAGGTGTAGGGTAGGTGTAGGGTAGGTGTAGGGTAGGTGTAGGGTAGGTGTAGGGTAGGTGTAGGGTAGGTGTAGGGTAGGTGTAGGGTAGGTGTAGGGTAGGTGTAGGGTAGGTGTAGGGTAGGTGTAGGGTAGGTGTAGGGTAGGTGTAGGGTAGGTGTAGGGTAGGTGTAGGGTAGGTGTAGGGTAGGTGTAGGGTAGGTGTAGGGTAGGTGTAGGGTAGGTGTAGGGTAGGTGTAGGGTAGGTGTAGGGTAGGTGTAGGGTAGGTGTAGGGTAGGTGTAGGGTAGGTGTAGGGTAGGTGTAGGGTTGGTGTAGGGACAACAACACGCGAGCTGCTTGCAGCTCGCGCACCAAGCAAATACTAGTTATATTATATAAAGCTGGATTACCACTCACTCACTCACTGACATAATTGTTCTCCCAGATGGTGAAGGGGGAGGTGGGTATATTTTGACAGATTCGTAAACAAGTAACTCTCGCGAGTATGGGAAAAGTCCCAAACCTCCCCTTTTCCTCCCCCCTCCTCCCCCCCTCTATCGTATCTCGGAAACTAAGGTACCCGTATTTTTTGTTTTTTACGGATTCGTTTAGAGGAGGCTCGGAAAAGTAAAGACCATTTTTCAAAGTTGACCCCCTCGCCCCCTATCTCCCCCCCTTAAAGCGGATCTCGGAAGTTGAGAGTCTTGGAACATTTGTTTTTTCAGATTCATATAAAGGGGCAATGCTATAGTCACAAACAAACCATTTTTCAAAGTTGACCCGCTTTCCCCCCTTCTCTCCCCCCCCCCCGTTTTGGCGAATCTTTTTTTTTCAGTTTTTTTTACGGATTCGTTTAGAGGAGGCTCGGAAAAGTAAAAACCATTTTTCAAAGTTGACCCCCTCGCCCCCCTTCTCCCCCCCTTTAAGTGGATCTCGGAAGTTGAGAGACTTGGAACATTTCTTTTTTCAGATTCATATAAAGGGGCCATGCTATAGTCACAAACAAACCATTTTTCAAAGTTGACCCGCTTTCCCCCCTTCTCGCCCCCCCCCCCCCCCACCCGTTTTGGCGAATCTTTTTTTTTTCAGTTTTTTTTACGGATTCGTTTAGAGGAGGCTCGGCAAAGTAAAAAACATTTTTCAAAGTTGACCCCCTCGCCCCCCTTCTCCCCCACTTTAAGCGGATCTCGGAAGTTGAGAGACTTGGAACATTTCTTTTTTCAGATTCATATAAAGGGGCAATGGTATAGTCACAAATAAACCATTTTTCAAAGTTGCCCCCTTGCCCCCCATCTCCCCCCTCCCCCCCCCCCCGTTTTGGCGAATTTTTTTTTTGTTTTTTTTACGGATTCAGCGTAGGGATCCCGAGTGGAGCGAACCCACGAGACCGAGTGCAGCGCAGGGGGGAGGTGGCGAGCGAAGCGAGCCGGCGACCTCCATAGCGTAACGATGGTTGAGTGGGTGAAGCGAAACTCAGTGCCTGGCGACGACAAGCAAACATTAGGGTTATGTTTTTTGGAACAAAGTGTAGGGTAGGTGTAGGGTAGGTGTAGGGTAGGTGTAGGGTAGGTGTAGGGTAGGTGTAGGGTAAGTGTAGGGTAGGTGTAGGGTAGGTGTAGGGTAGGTGTAGGGTAGGTGTAGGGTAGGTGTAGGGTAGGTGTAGGGTAGGTGTAGGGTAGGTGTAGGGCAGGTGTAGGGTAGGTGTAGGGTAGGTGTAGGGTAGGTGTAGGGTAGGTGTAGGGTAGGTGTAGGGTAGGTGTAGGGTAGGTGTAGGGTAGGTGTAGGGTAGGTGTAGGGTAGGTGTAGGGTAGGTGTAGGGTAGGTGTAGGGACAAGAACACGCGAGCTGCTTGCAGCTCGCGCACCAAGCAAATACTAGTCTATTAATAAAATCGCTAAATGTATTTTGAAGCCACAAGTATTTGAAGTACTAATAAAAAAATACCGCAGCGTCAGGTATTTGAAATTGACGACACGATTGGCGTAGTGGTTGAGCGATCGGCTGCTGCGCTGCGTGTCGCGAGTTCGATTCCCGCACGGAACAAATATTTGTATGGCCTGCAGATAGTTCAATGATAAATGATATTATTTCTGTAAGTTGGTTTGTACAAACACGTTTACATATTTCATAAAAGTAGATGAGGTCGGCGTTTCCTATCTGACTACTCCGAGAAGAAAGCCATTTACCAATTAGGTGCGCGTGTTTCTCTAAGAGATTTTTTTAAAGAGATTGGTATTCTCACAGCGGCTTCACAGTACATATTCGCCAACATTTTATATATTAGGCAGAACATTCATTTGTACAGTAACAATAGTGATATTCACAACTTTAACACCAGAAATAAGGACAAATTACGAGCTCCCTTTCATCGACTTCATAAGGTGCATAGTTCATTCGTTGGGGTTGGTATAACTTTTTACAACAAGTTACCGTCTTCTTTTCTAGATTTGCCATTTAACGCATTTAAAGCAAAGGTAAAAGCTAATCTCTGTTCTAAGGCATACTATTCTATTAATGATTATTTAGATGATAAGCATAGTTGGTCGCTGTGTTGAACTCAAGACAATGTTCGTGTTCTTTTACCAAAATTAGCTTGCTGTCAGGTTAAATATTATTATTTTTTAATTTCGTTTTTATGTGTATTTTTTAAATTTTATTTTTTGGTAAGACTGTCGTAGGTATCGTTTACTGTTATTGTCAGAGCTGATGAGGATTGCTACTATCTTTGCATTATATAGAGTTAATCTTTCTAGTATTATATAGCAGCATAGCCAGCATTGTGTGAGTACCATGTACTTCAGAGCTATCATTGTCTAGATACCTACGTCTTCTATTGACTTGAATGACTCCGGTGGTTGAGAGTATGTCATGCCCACTCAAATGTCTCGCCGATGGTGGCGCGTGTGTCGGATCATTTAGCTCCCTTCAAAATGGTTGAGCTGAATGGTGCTGATACATGTGTCATGTTCGTGAACGGGCGCTGTCGGTTGGGACTGGTCATCTCTTAGCTGCCATGGTTTATTTTAATTGATTCTAATTTTATTTCTGAATTGTCTTTTTATATTTACTATGGACACTTTTAACTTGCTACATCGTTCTCACATAATGTGTAATCTCAACATGAATGATGTAACAAATGATTTGTAATAATTACCTAATTGAAAAAGAGTGTCCATGGAGTTTCTTGCCCGTTCTTCTCCATAGAGATCTACGCCTTGGAATGGGCATCTACGGTACTTTCACAGTTATTATGTCTTGTGACTGGGACTGTAGCACCATAATTTTGTAATATTTTATTTTGTCTTTTGACAATTCAAAAGTGCCTGTAACTGGCCTACTTGAAATAAAGTGCTTTGACTTTGAAAGGCCGAAACAAACTCAGAGGTCACAGTTTCTTTTAAATTCCAGACAAAATCTTGGTTAGATCATGTGAAGACCATGTAGACTGATATCTGAAATGGTCTTTTGAGGAAAGAACCAGCCAGATTGAGTGGACCTGTCTAGTCAGTGCACGGATTTGTCAATAACCGTGCAGCTCTACTCAGACTTTAAGGAGCTCAACGATTCGACGAACAATACCAAAGAAAGGACATTCGGGTAGGCCGCATAAACTACTCAAACTGCCAGACCATGAAAGGTTTTCATAAATATACTGAGAAGGCACAGTCATTACATCTCCTTAAATTTCTCTCTGAGAGAGTGTCTTGCCCTTAATTTATAAATTGATCGAACAGCTCTTTTCTGTAAAACAAAGATAGTCTGGATGTCGGCGGCATTTCCCCACAACAGAATACCGTACGACATTACACTAATTACGAATTTTTCTAACAGCATATGCAGCGGAGCTTAGCTTTTTTGACAATTTATCTATATGTGGGCCCCATTGTAGCTTAGCATCCAAAGTTAAGCCTAAGAATACTGTTTATATTAGCCTTTGTTTTTTTGTAAAATAAAGGCTAATATAATAAACATGCAACTTTAAGTACAGTTTCGATAAAAACATCTTCTCAATCGTAACTTAAATCTATTTTAACAAAACCTGACTAAATAAGTTTGTATTCATGTCATGATGTCACTAAAAACGATTAAATTTTTATCGATACTCATGACGTCACCGCTTTGTCAAGCCCTAGCGTAAACAAACAATTTACTCTTTTACATAATATTTTCGCCAATTTTGTTTATATATACGAAATATACTTATATAAAACATTGGAAATCAATATACTATTGTGAGACTCTTTTTCTGAGCCGATTACTAGCAGAAATTCGGCAAAATATGGTTCAAAACAATCCAAGGACAAAATTGTATTTACCTGTGAAACGTGTATTTATTGGGGTTATTTCGTCTTGTAACGTCACATTCACTCACAGAACAAGTCCCCATAATTGTATAATTAATATTATCAATTTAAATCTACAGATTATTATTTAAATGCAAGAAATTCACCGCGGCGTAAAACAGATGGGCCGCTAGGGTTACTTATTCGCGAAAAAAATGACATATCGGTACGTCATTCACTCTCTCTTTTTCTCTTGGGCGGTTTGTACTTGATTAGGATTTCTCGCTCGCAAGCTTCGTGTATCTTTTTGCGTAGCAAAAATAATTCTAAATCTATGGTATTACCTAATCTTGAGAAATATCGGTATTAATCTATCTCTAAATGTGTCAATTTTAGTTCCTGAGACCCTATGTACGGGCGCTATGAATCGGCAAAAATATCAACTGTCATTTCATCTAATATATTTAGTCCAGCGTACTCATAGATTTAGATTTTTTTTTGCTACGCAAAAAGATACACGAAGCGTGCGAGCGAGAAATCCTAATCAAGTACAAACCGCCCAAGAGAAAAAGAGAGAGTGAATGACGTACCAATATGTCATTTTTTCGCGAATAAGTACCCCTAGCGGCCCATCTGTTTTACGCCGCGGTGAATTTTTTGCATTTAAATAATAATCTTTAGATTTAAATTGATAATATTAATTATACAATTATGGTGACTTGTTCTGTGAGTGAATGTGACGTTACAAGACGAAATAACCCCAATAAATACACGTTTCACAGGTAAATACAATTTTGTCCTTGGATTGTTTTGAACCATATTTTGACGAATTTCTGCTAGTAATCGGCTCAGAAAAAGAGTCTTACAATATTATATTGATTTCCAATGTTTTATGTAAGTATATTTCGTATATATAAACAAAATTGGCGAAAATATTATGTAAAAGAGTAAATTGTTTGTTTACGCTAGGGCTTGACAAAGCGGTGACGTCATGAGTATCGATAAAACTTAATCGTTTTTAGTGACATCATGACATGAATACAAACTTATTTAGTCAGGTTTTGTTAAAATAGATTTAAGTTACGATTGAGAAGATGTTTTTATCGAAACTGTACTTAAAGATGCATTTTTATTATATTAGCCTTTATTTTTCAAAAAAAATCGGAGAGTTTTGATGTTTTGTTACTTTGAGTTGGTTTAGGAATGTCCTTATATTCTTCTTCTTAGCGTGTCGATGGCAAATATAAAAAGTTAAATATTGTGTTTGGTCCAGAATTCAGCCACGGCAATAACATTCGGTGACGCAGTCATAAGGTCTTCGTAAGTACAGGTGACAGGGCATGTTGCGAAAGACACCCAGATCCGGAACAACTATATTCCAGGCCTTATCAACAGTATTCTTAGGCTTAACTTTGGATGCTAAGCTACAATGGGGCCCACATATAGATAAATTGTCAAAAAAGCTAAGCTCCGCAGCATATGCTGTTAGAAAAATTCGTAATTAGTGTAATGTCGTACGGTATTCTGTTGTGGGGAAATGCCGCCGACATCCAGACTATCTTTGTTTTACAGAAAAGAGCTGTTCGATCAATTTATAAATTAAGCGCAAGACACTCTCTCAGAGAGAAATTTAAGGAGATTAATGTAATGACTGCGGCCTACCCGAATGTCCTTTCTTTGGTATTGTTCGTCGAATCGTTGAGCTCCTTAAATTCTGTGTTGAGCTGCTCGGTTATTGACAAATGCGTGCACTGACTGGACAGGTCCACTCAATCTGGCTGGTTCTTTCCTCAAAAGACCATTTCAGACATGAATGACCGACTGTATTTTGTTATTTGTATTTTAAATAAAAATATTTAAAATACTGTATTTTACATTTTAAATACACGACTTAAAAATATTTTGTATTTCGTATTTTAAATACATGCGAGATATTATTTTCTAATTTGTATTTTAATTAAAGCAAAGCATGGTTTTTGCCCAGCAATCGTGTTTCTTATGGTGTTCACCAAGTATTGATATCGATATTGTTGAACATGGTCTTTTTATCAACACTTTTTTAACTAACACATGGACAAATTCCCTCACACATAGATTTTATATTTTTGGTTTCGTTTTCCATCTGACTCTGTGTATCTTGTACATACTATATCTATGAGCGTACTTGTATGTTAGAGGTCAGTGATGACAAGGTACTTGACAATTTGACGTACGCGGTCGCCATTTTGCTTATGAAAGCTATCAAATAAAATCGCAAAATGTATTTTGAAGCCAAAAGTATTTGAAATACTAATAACAAAATACCGTAGCGTCAGGTATTTGAAATTTTCGGTTTTATGTTCGGGAACGCATTGTATCTCGATATTGCTCTCACGAGCTAATTGATCAATTTGCTGCAATTTTGTGTCTAGTTCCCTCACTTGGGCTGCTAGTACGGCGTTATTTTTGAGTATTTCGGCATTCACGTTGTTATTCCTTGCATTCAATTGGACTTGGTCGTCATAAGCATCAGAGAGAAAAGATACCGTTTTCTCAAATTCCTCTAAATCCTCGAACATTGAGGAAAATCTCAAGGTTAGGTCGTTTACATCCCTTTGTACTGTAGCTAGAGTATTTTCAAATTTCGCCAAAGAGGCCTGCTGACTATCAAACTTTTCATTCATTACCAGGGCTACTAAAATGCCTACGAAATCGAGACAATATGCACATGAAATTAAAACAGAATCCCGAAAATAATATACTTCGCAAAACTTTTAAAAGATACAGGAATTATTGCTCTAAGATTCTCAAAAGTACTAAAACTAATTATGTTATATCCCTTTTAACTAATGCACAAAATAATAATAAAAAACTCTAGGATGCTATAAAATCTATCAAACAAAGAACAAAAGATTCCCAAAAAAAAATTACCAAAAATTATCTATCAAAGATTAAAACACAAGCCAACGCTCTACTGTCACCCTCCGAACCGGAGCGCTCTGTAAACGAAGTGAACGCGTACTTGGTAAAATTGGACGTACATTAGCTGAAAATGTTTCATCCGTCTCCACGTGCTTACCTCCACATTCCGAGGCTCCCCCAACGTATCAAAACAGTTTCGTCATGCTGGGAACAGACGAATCAGAATTGGATGTTTTGATCGGCAGGCTGAGGGGCGACTGTGCGGTGGGTTCAGATGGCATATCGGGCATGTTTCTTAAGAAATTTAAAAAATTTCTCACCCTTCATCTGACTCATATATGCAATTTAGTTTTTACCTCCGGCATCTTTCCAGATGCGCTTAAGTTGGCAATAGTACATCCTGCGCACAAGAGCGGGGACAGAGATCGATCAAATAACTACAGACCTATATCAATTTTGCCTACACTTTCAAAATTAGTTGAGAGGCTCCTGAATAACAGATTGGTTAAGTAACTAGAGCAAAATCATCTTCTTTCTCCTTCTCAATGTGGTTTCCGTTCAGGAATTTCCACAAATAATGGTGTGCTTGACCTTACCACTAACATTTTCTCCAATCTGGATAAAAAGCAGAAGGTAATTGGTATTTTCTTGGATCTGGCAAAAGCATTCGATACGCTATCTGTCCCCAATCTTATAGCTAAACTAGAAAGGATCTGTATAAGAGATATTCAACTTGCTCTATTTGAGAGTTACCTCACGGATAGACGACAATGCGTCAGAATCGGTGATTGGACGAGCGACGAGCTCCCCATATCATACGGGGATCCTCAGGGCAGTATTATCGGCCCGACCCTTTTTCTCGTTTATATAAATGAGCTCTGCAGGCTAGCACTTCCCAATGCATCTATCTTCACCTATGCCGATGATACTGCCTTACTATTCCACGGAGATTCCTGGGAGATGGTGTTCCAGCATGCACAGTCCGGACTCAACATTGTCACCAACTGGTTGACTCAAAACCTGCTTACTTTAAATGTTGACAAAACTAATTACCTACCTAACCTTTTCTTTTAATGCCGTTGGGAAACCTCCTTCCTCTCTTTGCCCCTTAATTGTCCATTCTTGTATTTCACCTCACCTTACGACTTGTAATTGCCCCTGCCTTTCTCGCATCAATTGTGTCAAATATCTTGGTGTACAAATTGACGACTGCTTATCATTCTCTGTGCACATAAACACACTCACCTCGCGACTGCGTAGGTTGATCTACATCTTTAAGTCCCTTCGTCACGCTGCAGACACAACGGTGCCAAGACATGTATATCTCGCCCTCTGCCAATCGCTTCTACAATATTGCATAACTACTTGGGGCGGATCTGCAATAACTCACATGCTGAAGCTGGAACGTGCGCAGAGGGCACTCCTGAAGGTTGGATGGCGGTTACCTTACCGCTTTCCTACCATCGATCTTTATGAAGCGTGTGCTGTTCTCACTGTTCGCAAATTATTTATTCTTAACCTTGTTCTAACCACACACTCTCAGACTCCCTACGATCCATGCAAGTTTGGCACCCAACGACGTAAACATACTGTCTGTCCCTCCATCCGCACAAATTGTCGTTCGGCCCAACGTAGTTTCCCTTTTCTAAGTAGCTACGTCTATAACAAGGCTAATAAAATATTAAATATATACCCTATGTGCAGATGAAAATGTAAAAAAACATTAACGTCATGGCTACTAAAATTGGATTATGCAGAGACCGAAAACATACTAAGTATTTTACAATAATTTCGCCTACCGGAAATATTCACCTCCATCCTAGAGCGCGTTTCACCTTGTCACACACAGACACACACACACACTCTCGGGCAAGTAAGTGCTCACGCCCGGTGTTCACGGGCGCTGGGGTGAGGACTTATATTGCACTCACGGACACAACACTCTCAATAGACACACGACATGACACATCTCCTTTTGTTTTTGTATAATTATCTCTTCCTCTCAATTTGATACTTTCTCATTGTTGTAGTACGTAAGTGCACCATAAATTTGTAATTTTAAGGGTGTGAGCCTGGAGATCTGTCATACAGGTCTCGAACCCAGTATAGACTCCAGCTCTCACAAAGGTAACCTAGATACTATTTACCGAAATGTACCTTTTTGAGAGAAAATAAACTTATATTCTATTCTATAGTTCTTCATCGAAAGACGAATTCGTGATTTTGTGGTCATTATCAGTATCAAGACTGAAAAAAAAATACTGGGTGTCGCCCAGTAAATAAGGATACAAAACAAGATGGAGATTTTCATAGACTTTTTTCTAAATGGTTTAAAGAAGAATATTTTTTTTATAATTCTTTTCGGATGATTCCTTCAATGAACTATATGACAAAGTTAAACATGACTTAGTTAAACAAGATACTAACTGGAGGAAAGCCATTTCAGCAAAAGAAAGATTGGTGCTACTTTTCCTCGGTTTTTATAATCGTTATCCATCGTATAAAAAAACGCTTTTAACCGCCATAATTAGCTTTTTGGTCTTCACCGAAACAGAAGTGAACGCGCGAACGCTTACTTTCTGGATGACCGACGCGATCAAATGCCCCCTGTGTGGGTAAGTATATCTATGTAATGTAATACAACCATAATACAACACAACAAAAGCTCTTGTCTTGAACGGTGAACCGCGTGACCGCTCTCTGTCTGATAGAACCCTAAGAATGAAGAAATTTGACAGATCTGGGCAGCTTGATGCGAGGCTCAGTAGTTGTGTTAGTGTTTGTGTGTGTATCTGTTGTTTACCGGCATCATTTAAAATTACACCATTTGCAGTTTTGCATCTGGATCTCCGATCGCTGTTGAAAATACAAGGGGGTTGGTAAACACCCTAAACGTACATGGGTACTTCGTTTCGGCTTGTTATGGTGCACATCATGGCATCCAAAATAGTCATACTTCAATAGATTTTCAATTTAATCTCCAAACAATAGAGTTTATTATCCATTCCAATTTGACAGTTTGTGGTAGTGTGCTGTTATTGTGTCCATTTCATTTTGACCGCGCGCTTACTAGAGGGCGCTAGGGTAATGATTGCACACGGGCGCTACATAGGCTAGAGACGCCTCTGCTGCATTATACCAAGGTCGGGATTTGTGACTGAGCGGAATGTCGGAGAATGGAATGAAATATTCCATTCCCTGCCGAATCATATCCGCAACCGCGTTTGCACAGCTCGAGGGGTCACTCGAGGAGAAGTACACATGCCGCCAAGGATAAGACGCAAAAAAAGTGCAGCATCTCGTCCCAGTCTGCTGACTCGTATCGCCATACTCGCCTCTTGCCTCTAGGGCTCTCATCTGGAGGAGAGATTCACCAGTTGGCATGGTCAGTTTTTCGGTGTGGGTACAACCACTCTTTATGCTTGGCGTTAAAGTCCCCCAGAAAATTAAGCTTCGCTGTTGGGTACCGTTGCTGGGCTCTGTCAGCTGACTTCATGAGGCAATTAAAGAGCGCTGTCGTCTCCTGGTCACCGGCGTGCGATCGGTAGACGCCGATGTAGAGAGATTTCTCCACGCCAGTGTGTCCACTAGTAGCCATATGGCAGAAAATCCCGATTTCTCAAAGCAACGGAGACGACGACAACAAATGTCATCGCGGACGTACACACAGACCCCAGCTTGCTTCTTGAACTTGTGTTCAAGAGAGTAACCCGGGTGACTTTGAATGTCTCAAAGACTAACTACATTTGTTTCTCCCTTGACAATCGTACTCAGCCATCTCAAGACCTCCAGATTAAAATACATACCTGCTCTGACTCCCCTGACACCAACTGCTCTTGTTTAAAACCTTTTTTTAAACCTTGGTGTTATGCTCGACCAAAGACTCGTGGCACTTGCATCTAGAACTGATAATGAACAGAGTCAGGCAATTAATTTGGACCTTCAAAACTCTTCGGCACGTGGCTACTAAAGATCTTATCCAGCAAATTTATGTCTCTGGGACAATCCATACTGACGTACTGTTTACCAATTTGTGGTGGAGCATCAAAGACAAAGTTTTTGGAACTGGAGAGGGCACAGTGAGCTTTACTGAAGGTACATGTATTTTAAACCACGATTATTCCCCACCGAAACCCTATACTAAACTTCGAACCTCTTGTCAGTTAGAAAGGTCTATGTCCTCCTGATAACTTTGAAAAAGCATAAATCCCTTCCCTTTGTCACTCCCAGGATACAAACTAGGAGGAAGAATAAAGTAGCTCCAGAAACCCCAGTCAAAACTACAGTTACTACAAGACAATTCACAAAGCAATCCTCTCGATTATACAATTTCCTCAACAAAACTCTCACCATATACCCAATAAAACACCGCGACTGCAAAAAGACACGAGTCACAGAATGGTTGAAGAGCAAAACCCACGAAGAAATCGAGGCTCTGCTCCATACAATCACATAATTACAGATACAAACTGACGCTAGACTACACAAAAGCACACAAATGACTCCTTCCACACCAACATTCACACCCCTAAATCACACACCGCCACCTCACACATACTGCCTCTCACACACATATAACACCGCGCGCACTCCTTATTCCTTACTTACATAAATAGTTTTAGTATTTTCGTATTGTTAGTCTTCTGGCATTTTTTCAAAATTATCTACGGTTTTTTTTATTTTTATTATTATTTTTCTCACACATAACTATGTATAGTTAACGTAAACTGGAGGAGCGAAGCCACTTAATGCAAGCAAATCTTTTCTTAAGAGGTGACTTCAAAGTTAACAATGTAATTTACATAAGTTGATGAAATAAACTTTTTTTTTTATAAGCTATGTGACGCCTTGTCGCGAACAGTATGCCACACCTGAGTTCAGCGCAGCGTCTCAATGTGGATTTCAGATTCAGCTATGGATCGGAACAAACACTCCGTCGTCGACAGCTCAGCGCATCACCCTGCCCCCGCTTCGTATCTCGTCCGTCGATACACTGAACGTATAAACACGCAACGTATAATGTGGCGAGGGCACTAAAAATATAAAGTCGAACATAGAACCTCCTCCTTTTTGGTAAGTCGGTTAACAAAAGGTCTTAACTGTATAGAATACAAAATAATCTTACAGGTAAACATTAGACAATAATAGACAACATAAAAAAACTACCGACTTCCAAATAAGAAAACTACAAAGTGAAAATTAACTTTATTTTTGGAAGTCGGTGTCTTTGGTAGGTACCATTTTTTTGCGTTATGGACAGCGACGAAAATAATTTTTCACTTTGTAGTTTTCTTATTTGGAAGTCGGTAGTATTTTTTTTCAAAAACGTTATTTTTATTTTCACTTTTTACCTAATTGGCAAGTAGTTAAGTAAGGTGCCTATATTGCCAGAATAGGTTATCCGAATATATCATGAAACTTAACATAACAGGTGACATGAGAGTGTACTGTAGGGGGGTAGACAGAGGTGTACCGGTAATAAAAGATAAATTAGTTTTACTTATTATATTTTTGCCAATATGAGCCTGCCTTCCGGCGAACAATCTAGGTCTCTTCTATAATAATTTTATATAAACATGACAAGCGTTCTTATTTTAACTACCTTGCAAAACTAGTTATCTGCTGCCAGTCTTACTAAGGCAAATAGGTTGCCTTCTTAGGCAGAGTCCTCACATGAGCTACGCCCCTAAGAATAGACGCGCAGAGTCATACGAGGTGCTTCTATTCCAAGTTTTGAAAGGTAACATCAATCCTACCTTATACTAACCCGAGCATTTACCTAACTGGGGAATCACATTAACAATTGAGGTACGACCCTTAAAAGGGGAAGGCTTAAGTCATGACAAACGAGTTATCGGATGCTCCAATATGTGCTTTTAACTTCGGCTAACGTGCGCATACGCATTAACAAATCTACGCCGTCATGCTTGAACCTCCTTGCCCAAAACCCCAGGAAAAGGACCAAGGCGTCCTCCCGACACTAACAAAATGATGCGTCAACTCACATCGACCCGGATGGGGTTTAAATTTCTAAAAATTCAGATATGATACAATTTTTCGATCTCGTGCTTTTATCAGGCCAGAGAAGGAAAGGCTGGATCGCATCGAATTCAAATCCTATTCATAGAACTTGCACCAGGATTTAAATTGATAAATATATTTATATTTTTTTAATTAAACAACAGCCATCAACTGGACCAATGATGTCAACTCGACATCCTTTGCAAAGGCTATGCCCCGTTAGCAAAGTCGGTTTCAGTTATGACTAACACCTTAAGGAACCCACTGGGTTATACTATTATCCTGGTTTGAGCCTATGTAGCCCTAATCTCATAACAAATAATCACACATTTCTTCGATGCGTAGCTAATGTTGCCAGCCTCTTCTTCACCCAGCGGCATACAATCCATCAGCATATGCAAAAGAGAAAAAATGATATATATCGATAAGTCGACAAGAAAACTATCGATACATTTTCCTACTCCCCCATCCCTATTAGCTTCAGTGAATTAAATTGACAGTTGACATCCCTATTCTTTTTATTTTTTCCGGTCGCGGGTCTAACCTAACCTTAACCTATTCTTATTTATTTACACCTATCTCTTATTCTACTCTAACATTAAAAGGTTTTAATCTATTTACATGTACTATCTCTCTAACTCGTCTACTATTATTTTTTTACTACATAATTTACATCTAACTATTCGGTACGGGCCTTTATACAATATACAATTAATATTTATTTATTAGACTTCTATTTATGGTTCGTCTAGGTGTATAGAGTAACACTAATTCATTCGGCATAAATATTCTCAATATAGCTTTTCTAACATATCGCGTTTTCTGTTTAACCTGTGCCTTTTTATATTATCTATGGCACAACGTGTCAAACTATTAACTAGCTCATGACATTCTACATAATCAATCATGTCAATATTATTTCTGTCTATCTGTAATGGACCTTATAACTCCACATACCATTCTATATCTATGGTCCGGCTTAACTAATCTGTGGCTATAGAATACATACAAATCTAATTCTAATATAATGAACGCTGTGCTTTATTGTGTGGTTTATAGCACTATGTGTCGAACCAATTTCATAATGACCACTAAGCTTTACTTTTGACAAGGTTTTGACACTTGTGCTTTTTGTATTATCTGTGGCACTATGTGTCAAACCATTTCATAGACTGACAACTATGCTTTTTATCATTTATTTGCCTTATGGGCTTATAAATAAATATTTCTTATTAACATTTTACTGTTACAGACTTAGTCCTTATGGATTTGTATTTGAGACTTTATCTGCTATTTCAAAAGCTAATCCTATTTTACAAATAAAGACAAGACCGAAGAGTATTTAATTTCACCAACACATATACAGATAAATCATTAAAACAATAAATTGCATTAAGTTTCTATCGATGCCCAGCGCGCATCGCATATTCCTTCAAGGTTGGATTCTATTCATTTGCTCGACATGAAAAGAAAACATTGGTTAATAAAGCACAAAATATAAGACATCACAACAATCACATCATGTTACCTAACAAATTATTTACACAATAATAATGAATTGTTTACTACACTTTATACCTAATCTTCTTTCTATAAAATTTCCAAAACTTGCATTTTACGAGTTCTATTTGTTTATCGTGAACATAATGCAAATACTCTAAAGCTAAATTACACCTATAGTATAACTGAATCGGATTTTTATTTACAACAAACATAGTCATCTTCATTCTACGAAATCTTGCTCCCCAAGAAGTTTCATTATAAATTCTTTTATATTTAATTCGGATCATACCCTTTTTATTGTTCGCCTTCTTTGAATGTATGTTGGCGCAATAAGAAACCTTATTAGAGACTTCTTTAAATTTCTTACGGATCTCTTTCGGTTGAGAAAAACTTTTCTTAAATGCTGTCAAATAATTTCTTTTCAAAATGACATTTATAAATTTCTGTTTTATGTCAGATTGAAAAATTTCGATATTATTTTCGATAATATGGTGGAAATCAATGTGATTCTGCATGTTAACATCTAAAACACCACTTTGGCATTCTGTTGGAACTGCAACTCGTTGTTCTGATGGAATCCGAACATGGCTCTCTGAAAGATAATCGGAATTAACGGAGCAAATTGGACTGGACCGATACAATACAATACCCTCGTCCGCACATACGCTGCTGGGTAGGGGCTCCAACACTTCGTCAGCTGGGCCGTCCAAGCGCTCGCCTTGGAACGTAGACTCCACCTCAAACTTTTCATCGACGGGGCTGTCATCTCTGCTGGACTGGTCAACATCGTCCTCGAACATGCAGCTCTCTCCGTCGGTGTGATCAATATCGTCAACAATTTCGTCGGCCTCTTCGTCAACGCTTTCTTCACTGCACTGAATATTGTTTTGTGTTTGATCGTCCTTTATCACTATACTAGAAAATAAATGTATATTAACATCCTCACACAATACATTAAGTCGTTTTTCTTCGGCTTTTATTTCACAGATAATTATGCGCTGTTCGTAATAATGACATCTGCGGTGAAATTTTGTAAATTCACTCCTCAAGCAATCGCACAACACTGCGAAGTCCATATCATACTTAAAAATAGTACGATAATAATAATATGCGGCTCCGTGTAGAAATCCTCCTAAAATCAGGCTGTAGTCGCTCTTTCTCCATTCATTTGTTTCGGCCACCGACTTGAATTCGGTTAGGAATTCCTCCAGGCAGTAGCCGTCCGTACCCGAATAATACCTATCCATCATGCTTGCATTACGCTCAATTATACAAAATAACAAAACCACTTAGCTTTATTCCGAGTTTTCCATACATTTCCATCCGCTCGTGGGAGGGAATGAGAGGTAACAGCTCTCTCTATTATCACATATCTCGCTTTATGAACGCTGATAAGGCTTCGTGCACTGTATCGCCATGCACACGCGAACTATAACTCTTCAATACACTTTTCTTCTAGGTTTTTTCTTATACGTATACTGTACGCCGTATACACGCGAAATATATTATATGTTTTTTATTATTTCCCGGGATATTTTACCCGGCGCTGCTACCAAATGTAGGGGGGTAGACAGAGGTGTACCGGTAATAAAAGATAAATTAGTTTTACTTATTATATTTTTGCCAATATGAGCCTGCCTTCCGGCGAACAATCTAGGTCTCTTCTATAATAATTTTATATAAACATGACAAGCGTTCTTATTTTAACTACCTTGCAAAACTAGTTATCTGCTGCCAGTCTTACTAAGGCAAATAGGTTGCCTTCTTAGGCAGAGTCCTCACAGTACCTACCAAGGTGAACTGTACACATTTGTGTACCCCTTTAGAGCGTACTGGCGTGATGTTATGTTATAAAATGGTACAAACAATGTACAGACATGCGATTGCAGCAATCCCGAGAGATTTGCCGTTATTTACTGAAGAGTTCTGTTGTATATCTCCGAAGTTCTTCATCAGATCTTCACCAAATTAAAATGGGACTAATTTCGGAGCATCTTCTATCAAACAAAAAAAGAATTTTCAAAATCAGTACAAAATTAACGGAGATATAGGTGAACATGCATAAAAAAATAAAAAACATACATAATGTCGAACATAGAACCTCCTCCTTTTCCGTAAGTCGGTTAAAAAGGGCTTAACACTATGGAACGCAAAGGAATCTTATAGGTCAAACAATAATCAGGTAACAAAGGGCCATCCTAAATCATTATCCATTTCGCTACAAATTTGCAAAAATGTGTATTCGTTCGCGAACTAGCTTCCTACTGTTCATCAAAGCATCTATCTCTTCCGCACGTGTTGTCGGTTAATATAAAATGCATTTTGACCCCGCGCACAAAATAGTTCGTGCCGTTGACTAGTGTAACCTTAAGTTAAGTCCGTAATGTTTAGCTATAAGTTTTCTTTGTATTCCATAACATAAGACCATTTTGCTTTGTTATTATCTTTTGTTGTTAGCCTATAATTTTCCTTTGTATTCCATAGTGAGCCTGGATATCATGAAAAAACGACTAAACGTATCTGTTCAAAATAAAATTATTTGCATTGTTGAACTACTAATCTATCGGTGACCGTTTTACAATTTTTCGTCTTCTAATGGTATTTATTCGCGCCCAAAAATGCGTTAAAATTAGTGTCGAAATGTGGAACTTTCGACGCTCATAACTTTCAAATATTTACTTTTTTGTTTCCATACAGGGCTAGATAATGATGAGACAAATTGATATCACTTTTAATTTTGAACGTACATTGTCAAACAGTGGAATAGTCCCTAGACTACGTTTGTATGGAAGAATTTTCGACTAGTGTAACCTTAAGCTGTTATTTACAATATCCCCCTCGTGCGCAAGCACTAAACCTATCGTTTTTAGTCCGCTGATGTGATAACGATAAGGCGAGTGGCCGGGCGCCGGATTAAGCCAGCTGCTGTTCTTACTTCAGTCACTCGGACACGTCCATCCGGGCCTGGGTGTACTTTGTAAATTTTTCCTCTCCGCCATACTCCTCTGGGCATTGTGTTATCAGCTTTAATGACAATATCTCCAATCTTTAGGTTTTGTGTTGGGGGTTAGCGTTGGATCGAGGCATTAAGAGAGGTTTGTATTCTGCCGACCAACGTGCCCAAAATTTATCAGCTAATGCTTGGGTGGTTTTCCATGAATGTGAGTCCAATTGGGTATCATTGAATGAGCTAAAAGGTAATAACCCACTAGAGCGTCCCATAATAAAGTGATCTGGAGTCAGCGCCTCTTCATTTAGATTGGGGTTCACCGGGGTCAATGGCCTCGAATTAATCACATGTTCGGCTTCTAACAACAATGTGTGTAAAACTTCGTCAGACCTCTTTGCATGTAATTTTTAGAGCTGTTTTTACTGATCTGACGAGGCGCTCCCAGGCGCCTCCCATGCTTGGGGCACCGGGTGGTATCTTCTCCCAGGTGATTAACTTTTCAGATGCAAAGGCGCTTAAGCTTTGGTCGTTGCTGTGAGCGATGTGGCCAACTCCAGGTGTACTTCGCGTGTGGTGAGGCACGTGTAGAGTGCGCCCCACGTTTTTTCATGCCTTCGTCCAAATTCAAATTCAACAGTCATTTATTCAAACTAGGCTGAGAATCAGCACTTTCCGAACGTCAAAATTACATAAGACAGTCCCCCAAAAACGCCCGCCCTTCACCACTTCAAACTCCCCAGCAGCACAGCTGTCTGTTCAGTTAGAAAAAAAACAAAAAACTTGATTCTATACAATAGTATGCAAATAATTTACATTACTCAACACAAAAAAATAAAATAAAATATATTTGCCATAATGACAGCTAGCACACGCCAATATACCAACAAAAACATCGAAATCTAAACTCAAGCGAAAATAAAAACGTAAACGGAACTTAGTACCCGAATTATAAAGCCTCCAGGCATAAAGGGCGTGCTGAGTGCTGTAGAATCCCCTGGGGGACTGATTTAGGGGATCCTAGTGGAACAAGTGTAATATAGTGGTGATATACCGACTAGAGCGTCGCGCAATGATTGTTGATATAGCGGTCCCCCATGACGAGAACCTCGTGAAGGCGGAGAGAGATAAGAAAAGTATCTTGATCTGGCTCGCGAGGTTGTCTACATGTGGAATGTGAATTCAGCAGTCATTGTGCCGATAGTCGTGACGGCCAATGGCATAATAGCCAAGAGCCTCGAGGAGGAGAGCCTCCTCAGATGTTTGTCGAGGCTCTAGTTGGGCAGCTGGATCACGGCCTTGATCCAGAAAGCGGTACTCCTGGACACGGCGCGTATCGTTAGAAGGTTCCTCTCTCAGGAACCCTGACCACCGGTAGCTTGGACCCTGTTCCCGATACCAATGGACTACTATTTTTGTATTATGAAATGTTTTTTTTATTCTTATTCTTTAGTGCACACAAAACATAACATGAAGATACAAATACAATGGACAGGTTATGTATAAAGGCGAGCTTAACCCATAATTGGGTTCTCTAACAGCAAACCTCAGTTGTAATAGGAAATTTGCGTATGAGGACAATGATCCAAGTGCACAACAAAATTCCAAGTTAAAAAAACATTGAATATTAAAAATTCTTACATACTAAATAAACCAAACAGATACCTACGTGTAAACATAATACATAGGTACTATATTACAATAAAATACATAACTAAAATCTTAGATTTATAAATACATATTTATGCGTCATGTTGATAGGAAATGTTGATAGGAAATGTTCCCTTGTCATTATTTTTTATAGAATAATATTTAAAAATGTAAAAATATGTAAATATAATGAATAAATTGAATAATAATAATAAATATTTGGATAGAAGATGGATTGGTGCCCTAAAGGTGGTAATAGGACAAACACTGACTTTTTCGTTTTACAGTTATATTTAAATTAAGATGACAAACGGTCGACAGTCAAAATACTGGGTTGAAGGAAAATGTGAAGCGCGCGCTCAGGACGGTGGTGAGTGACGCAGTGCCGATCAGCTGGACTGGCCGGTGCGCGCTCGCAGTTCGAGCGCCCCTCCGCACCCGCCGCTGTCGCCCGGCAAGTAGGGATTTTTTTATTTATTTTATTGGTTCACCAACAATTATTTACACTAGTTTTATGCTAATGGTGGCATGCAAAAGTATATGCAACAGTGCAACAATCACATATAGGTAAACTCCGCATGCATAAAGGAGTTGTACAAAACATAATAAAATTAATCTAGTTCTAAAATAATTACATATCTAAAAATCGAAATAATGTATACCTACTTCTAGCAATATAATATAAAATAATATAATAATAATTTGAATCTACAAAAACACATGTTTTTGTAGATTCAAATAGATTTTTTGTAGATTGTGTGTAAAATCCAACAAAGCTTCGCATGTATTAGTGAGCTTGTGGCTGTTATTTATATTATTGATTATTCTCCAGTCGATATTACCTAAATTGAAATCGCCAATGATGCATACACGTGAGTCGTTAAGTTGTTCAAAAGCCTCATTACATTTGTCCAAGAAGCCTTCCAAGTAGGATATTCGCACAGGTGGTGGCAGGTATACTGTACAGAGAGCCATTCGACGAGAAGACGTAGCTACAGGAAGATCAAGGGTAACCCAAAGGTCCTCACAATTACTTTCGAAATGAACAGCGCGTTTAGAATTGTTTTTTTATTAACGGCTATCAATACGCCCACACACCTTCTTTACCTCTATGTAGGCAAGAACTTTCTCTATCCCTTCTATAAACCACGTATCTGTCGTCGAATAGCTCACTGCTTCGCACGGAGCTATTAAGCCACGTCTCAGAGAGAATGATAACGTCATAGTTATTACAACAAACATTGCGGTAAACCGTATACGTTTTTGTTCGCATACCTCTACAGTTCTGATAAAATATTTGCAGAATGTTGAATTTTAAAGAGGTATTTCACCATAACGTGCATCTTTAGTTCACAAGAGAAAAAAATTAACAAATAAATAAGGCGTATTAAACTAACTCAACTTATTCAAAGAGTCCAGGTTCTTAATCAGAATATGGTCGGCTTCAGCGGTCTTCCTGACAAAAATTCTTCCATTTCTTACCCAGACAAATTTGTACCCCTTATCCTTTGCCTTTAGTCTAGTGGCAGCATGGAGCGCTTTATTAGACGGAGATAAATGTTCGAGCACATATACCGGCTTTTTGTCACCAGCCATCCCAAGGTCTGCACTACTGAGTTTCTCGGTATTATTTTTCTTCTCTTTATTGTAGTCGATAGTCGAGGCCAGTAGGTTGTCGCGAATTCTTGGAGAGGCCAACTGGACAATGACAGAGCGCGGGCGGGTGTTAGTAGCTTGGAGTTTAGCTACGCGAGTACAGTGAAGAATGTCGTTCTCTTTTATAGCACATCCGACAACTGAACCCAACTGCTTAACAACAGTATAAAGATTCTCCTGTTTATTTTCGGGTAAGCATTGGATTTCGAGGTTGTTTGAACGTGTTTGTTGTTCCAAGTAATTTATGCGATGGCATAGGTCCGCCATTGAGCTTTTGTGATTATTATTTCTTCCGTTAAATTTTTCATAGCAGTGTTTAATGCCTTATGTTCAGATTGAAACTCTTCAAACTCCTTAGTGTGAAAATTTAAAGAAGTTGTAAGCTCTCTAATATCATGCTTTATAGGTTCGAGTTCCTTGTTGACGACGTTGAGTATTGTGATATTTATTTGCTGAAGCATGGAAGCGAATTCCGCCTGCATAACTTCTTGGACAATGGCACGTACTTCCTCAGTGGTTACAGGTGTCGCTTGAGGAGGAGAGTTCAAAGCTGGTCTTTTATTTCTATTATTACCCCTGTTTGCTGACATGTTCCGATTTGGTGTGCCCTCAGTCTTGGAGGTGTTCGTATTGCAACCCGAACATTTCCATTTACGATAAGCCTCGGCATCAGCAGGAATTCCCGGGATAGACAAGCACGCGAAATGGAATGACTTGTTGCATCTTATGCAATTAATGAGGTCTTTGTTATCTTCGCAATACTTATTGAGAGCACAGCATCCCCACGACCGTGATTTTGAAGCCATTACGTTTTTATAATTATATTTCAATGCTTATAATTCACCCTCAAAATATCTTCATCCATGCAGTTGAGTATAGTAGTTGCACTTCTGCACACTAATAAAGGCCTTCCCAGTTATGGTCCGAGTCTTGAAGCAAAAGCGCACACCAAAAAAGGCCCGAGGTAGTTTTTGTCGACGGCTTGTCACAGCGAGTTCGCGAGAAGAACGTCGTAAGCGCCGTGCAATATGGGGCACTTACGCGTTTTACCACGGCGCACTGTTCGATTGCAACTGACGGTAGATCGGATTGTTTTTCTATTTTTGTCTATTTAATTTAGTCCAGATTATTTACAGTACGCACTAGAACACCAAATTATTGTTGCAAGTCTATAGTTCAAGATTTGTCCATGCGAACGAGACTAAAAGTCTGTCAGACGGCACTTCCAGACACTTTTCGCACGGTTTTTTTTTTTTATTGAGCAACAACAAACAGCGGTTACACGTACAACGAGTTGAGATGTACTGGCTAGGGATGGCGGCAAGCGCTAGTGATGTCTCAACAATAATAATATCAATTCATGAAAATTAATTTTTTATCGAAAACCCTGATTCCTGCAGATTTCTGCAGTAGGATCTTAGGCTATTACTAAAGTTACTACAATGCATTCCTGAAGGGGAAGGACTTGTTGTTTGTGTGACATGTTTTTGTTTGTTGTTTTTAATTGAAGAATTCGCCTAATGGATAAAACCTATACCAGTCTTTGTTTTTAAAACCACGCAGAATTTTTTGTACGGTAATTCTGTTATACTGCTAGGTAATGAGTTGTATATGAGAGGCGCCATATACAGAGAGTAACGGTAAGGTGCGATCATATTTTAAAAACTGCTTCTGCCCCATGTAAATGAACCACTTTCTCTAAGGAAGTCATAGGCAATTCCCAAAAAAAAAATGGATTTTCCCAAAAAAAAAGATGTTGCCACGTGACCAAAATTTGTATGGGAGATAGAATTTTATACTTATTCAATTACTTGGTTCATAAGGAATATTTTAAGTTGTAGGCATTTACTTGTTTGCGTTTTTAAATTAAAATTTTAGTTTAATTTATTAATTTATTTAATAGTTTATGTACACACAGTAAAATACATAAAGACAAAACATCAAGACAATAGAGTACAAAGGCACTGCTAATTTCTAAAGAAAATTCTACCAGCAGACCCGCGAAAACGAAAAATGAAAAAGAAATCTACATTGAAGTGATTCTTGTGATCTGACTTCTATTTGATAAACATCATTTCAACATAAGAAATTACTTGCATTTGTAGGGTTTTTCCCCGGTGTGTACACGCATATGTTGTGTTAAATTATGCTTTACTGAAAAACTATGTAGACATATTTCACATTTATAAGGTTTATCCCCAGTGTGTACACGAATATGTTCTGTTAAATTACTCTTTTGAATAAAACTACGATGACATATATTACATTTGTAGGGTTTTTCCCCGGTGTGTACACGAATATGTTGTGTTAAATTACTCGTTTGACTAAAACTACGCTGACATATATCACATTTGTAGGGTTTTTCCCCGGTGTGTACACGAATATGTAATGTTAAATGAGTCTTTACTGAAAAACTACGCTGACATATTTCACATTTGTAGGGTTTATCCCCAGTGTGTACACGAATATGATTTCTAAAATTACTCTTATTTGAAAAACTACGCTGACATATATCACATTTGTAAGGTTTATCCCCAGTGTGTACACGAATATGATTTCTAAAATTACTCTTATTTGAAAAACTACGCTGACATATATCACATTTGTAAGGTTTTTCCCCAGTGTGTACACGAATATGTTCTGTTAAATTATTCTTTAATGAAAAACTACGCTGACATATTTCACATTTGTAGGGTTTATCTTTTATACATAATCTTGTATATTTAATTATATCATTACTGTCTTTACATTTGTCACTGTTATTTAAGTTTGGTAAAGTATTCTTCGAGTGCGGTTGTTCAGTTTTCTTTTGCTGGCCTGTAATTGTATCATCTAGTTTTGTTTTTCGAATGTCAATTTTTGGTTTCTTTGCAACAGATGCCCCTGTAATTATAAATATGGTAAGTACTGAACCCAAACACCTGCACCATGAGGGACATGTGCGAGACCAACGCTAGGGCTGTGGATGTGGCTGTGTTCTGGTCGAAGCACAACATCTAAATAAAAATTTAAAAATGGTATCATCGACACGATGAAGAAGAAGAAGACTGAACCCAAAATTGAAAGGGCTAAAGGATTTTTCATTTTTATTATTTAGTACCATATCGAAATGATTGTAGACATGTGCACTGATTGGTCACCAGACAGAAAAACTGAATTGGAAGGACTCGGCAACCCACTACAATGAATCTCCTAAAAAAACCTCATCAATAATGAATGCGATTTGTCAAGCCTCCAACTGACAATGATGTTGATGAAACTCATGCGAAGGATTATACGACTGAAGAAACTTTCGACTAGCAACATAGGACAAGCTAAGATCATGACGATAAGATCACTCAAGATTATAGTGGGCACCTGGTTTCGCAGCTGTCAAATGATTTTAAAATTTAATCTGTCTTTGGCCGAGTTTCTCACATCTAAATTATCGCGATAACGCGTGCTTGACAATTTGTCATATTAATAGTAATTATATCGCACACTTATCTTGCTATGACGGAGCTAGAACATTTCATTCTTTTTACCCGACTACCGAAGGAGAGTTATGTGTTTATCAGTCTATGTATGTATATGTTTGTTCCTATGTGGCGTTCTAGAGACCAAACGCGTTGGCCGATATTGATGATTCTTCATCATTTCAGCCGAAAGACGTCAACTGCTGGACATAGGCCTCCCCCAGGCGTCGCCACATTGACCGATCCCGTGCGTTTCGCATCCAGCGCCTTCCCGCAACCTCAACCAGGTCATCGGTCCACCTGGTGGGAGGCCTTCCAACGTATCGTCTTCCGGTTCGCGGTCGCCATTCCAGAACTTTTCGGTCCCATCGGCCATCCGTTCTGCGAGCAATGTGCCCTGCCCACTGCCACTTAAGTTTGGCAATTCTTCGGGCTATGTCGGTAACCCTGGTTCTCTAGCGGATCTCCACATTTCTGATTCGATCACGCAAGGAAACTCCGAGCATAGCCCTCTCCATTGCCCTTTGAGTGACTGTAAGCTTCCTGATAAGGCCCATTGTAAGCGACCACGTCTCAGAGCCATGTCATCACTGGCAACACACACTGGTCATAGACTTTCGTCTTGAGACACTGTGGTAAGTTGGACGAGAAGATACCGCGCAACTTCCCGAACGCTGCCCAGCCGAGTCGGATTCGACGGTTGACCTCTTTCTCGAAGTTGGCCCTACCCAATTGGATCGTTTGTCCCAGGTAGACATAGTCGCCAACAACTTCGAGTGTAGAGTCCGACCTTGATAGGAGTGCGTGTAATATTGGTGGTTAATATAACGTAAAGCAACTTAAAGCAGCGTGCTTATTATACATAACATAAAGCAAACCCTATCGTGGCACTCACTTGGCGCTATGCGCTATTGCACAATTCGTTATAACGAAGTATCGCGCGCAATGCAAAAACGTAAATAAAGCATGAAGCGGGCGCCGGGCGGGCGCGACGGCGCGGCGCCGGCGGCGTTCGCCTGCCAGTCGTTGCATGCTAGTGGTTGCTATCGGTCGCACGCGTAATTTGCGATCCCGCGCGGCTCGCGTAATATACCTACGCAGCTGCAACATCATCATGGTAACTTCGATACCTTGCGAACGAATATTTTCCAAGTCGGGGTATCTCATTAGTGATCGAAGAACACGGTAATCTTCTACAAACACACAGATAATGTTTCTGAATGTATATAAATGTTAATGTTATATGTACATAGTTGATTTTTGTAGATACAATCAATGAACTTTTAAATACTCCTATAATTATATATATATAATTGTTTAACATACTAACATACTTTATTTCATAATAACACTTAATCTATAATTATACACAGTCCTAAGCCTGGAAAGTATGAAGGAAATTTCATTGTTTATTTTTACTGCTCCATTTTATCGTTATAAATTCATAAACGCGATGTAATATTTTTAAGCATGCTGTCTGTCCAACGAGTCCAACGCTAAGGTAGGAGCTGCGAGTTAACAGTCACCGCGCTTGCTTTATTCGTGCCCGCCCCGCGCTTGTGCTTTATAAAAAAGCTCGTTATAATAAAGCGTATAAAATAACGCGTTTAAAATATAAAGCTTATAGCACTAAGCAAGTTATTGTCATATAGCAACTTTGAACACTACAAGCGTGTAACATGGGCATTCACCATGACCTTGGTTTTGTCCATGTTCATTTTAAGACCCGCTCTTTCGGAAGCTCTACTGAGGTCATCGAGCATTTTACTGAGGCTCTCCGTGGTCTCAGCCATGACCACTATGTCGTCGGCAAACCGAAGGTGAGTGATGTACTCGCCATTAACGTTGATGCCAAGCCCTTACCAATCCAGAACCATGAAGACATCCTCCAGCACAGCAGTGAGCAGTTTCGGAGAAATGACGTCTCCCTGTCTCACGCCGCGCCGGAGAAGAATTGGTTTTGAGGTCTGATCCTGAAGACGGAGTGACATAGTGGCGTTCTTGTACAAACACTTCAACACTTCAATGTACCGGTAGTCGATCTGGCACCGTTGGAGAGACTGCAGTACAGCCCAAGTCTCGATCGAATCGAAGGCTTTCTCGTAGTCCACAAACGCTAAACAGAGAGGCAGGTTATACTCTTCGGTCTTCTGTATAACCTGCCGCAGCGTATGTATGTGGTCTACGGTGCTAAAGCCTTTTCGGAATCCGGCTTGTTCGGGAGGCTGGAAATCGTCAAACCTGCGCGCGAGACGATTCGTGATGACTCTTGAAAACAACTTGTAGACATGGCTAAGAAGTGACATGGGCCTATAGTTCTTCAGCCGGGCATTTTCACCCTTCTTGAAGAAGAGTACCACCACACCCCTGCACCATGCCTGTGGTGTTTTGCCCTCGAGTATGACGGAATCAAACAGCTTCTGAAGGGCCTTAAGGAGCGGGTTTCCACCCGCCTTCGGGAGTTCAGCCGTGATTCCGTCATAACCCGGCGCTTTGTTGTTTTTAAGCTGTTTCAGAGCCATCCTAATCTCGTACAGGCTGACGTCCGGAATATCTTCGGTATAGTGTCGGGTCAATCTAGCTCTTGGGTCGTTTGCTAGACTCGCAACGGGCTTGCTGATTGATGTGTACAACTGCCCATAGAATGTCTCGATCTCCCTCAGAAGCTCCGGTTTGATGATTCTTACGTAAATACATTCGTCTTAACTGGCTACATTGTAATTTGTGGGGGACCAAATTTTTTTTCTTCATGGCTGTTAAAATTCATTCAACCAATCACAGCAGATAACGCGTGCTTGACAATTTGTCCCATTAAGTCTGCGATAATTTAGTGCTGAGAAACTCGGGGTAACTTTGACACCAGAGGTGGCCACATCCTCACACAAAAAAAGAAAGAACTACAATCATAGCAAAGCCGCACGCGACGTGCTGCAATGTACTATTCCGCAAGAGAGACCATGGACACGGACTTTTTAATGCAGAGTGACCGTGTTCAAATCTCTAGATTATTTAAAACACAGACTGACGTCTGGGAGGAAATTTTATCCAAATGGCAATGTAGGTGAGATACTTCCATCAAGGGCCGACACCTCCACCAATTCTTTCTATCCATTCATGAGCGGGTGGCCAGGACGTGGCTGGAGGTGGCTTACTGTGTTGCCCAAATTCTCACAGGACATGGTAACTATAAAAGTATTTTATTTTCCTTCAAGCTTGTTGCCTCGCCTTTATGTTAATGTTCTACATCTGACTGCGAATATATACACCCTGCACATCATACTTTATGGGAGTGTATTCTTTGGCAGAATGAACGCAATATTAATTTTGATAATGTACCGGCTGCATCCAGAGTTATTTATTATACGGACCTTGTGGAAACTAGAACAAATTACCGTGCGTTCAAGCGTTTTTGCCATGCCTATTATTGGAATCAAATAACAATGTTTTATCCGTGTTGTTACGCAACTGAGCTTATCCCAGTTGTAAACTTTGTTAACGCACCCACGATACAGGAGAAATTCCTAGTGTGGGGCAACGTTTTTTTTAAAAAAAAAAAAAAAAAAAACGACCCTTTGTGCCTAATGGCCTTGTTTGTTCTGTCTCCTGCTTGATGTACGAGCGGCGACCGCAAGATCCGGTACGTCATTTGATACTAAGATAAGCCCCATGGCACATGTTCATAAAAGTGATGCTAAGTTTCGAAAAATCGGTAGAAAATATTATTATTAGAATTGCCGAAAGTGAAAACAAATGTGTCCGTTACCGAGGCCAGATGTTGTCGAAAATGGTCATTTGAATCTTATAGATAATTAGTTTTGCGGCTTCTGTAATTGTTGCGCACATTTTTAAATTTGTTGCGCTTATAGTTTTTTTATTATTTCACAAAAACATTTCCTGCTGGGGTAACGTTACCCCAGCCAGACCTTTTTCTTTCTAATGGGAATATTTAAATAATTACTAGCTATAAAATTAGTTGTCTAGATGAAGTAAATGTTGTGCCTTATTTTGTATTTGTTCTTTCATCGGTTGCGAAGTTATTCGAGATTTTGCTGGGGTAACTTTTTTGGTTTTGCTAGATCTTTGAAATGGTTAAGCGGATTCTTATCATATTTTGTACATGGCTTCTTAGGAATTAGTTTAAATTTGTTCTGCAATAAAAAAATCAAAATAATACATAGCTTAAAGGTAATTTCATTAAATAGAAAAACACTTCAATTGGTCCCAGCACTCTCAATAAGAGCTCTAAAGACTTACTTTAAACGTTATTTTAAATCTTGTAACTGCCTTCAAATGTATGTGAAGTTTCATTAGTATCCTGTAAGTATTTAACAAGTTATGATGATATTGAGTTCTTCACGAGCACGGTCTTGATGCGCACGGTGTTATTTGGCCACTGGATTGGATATATGAACTGAATGTTATGTCAATTATTAGTTTTTTAGTTCAGTTGTATGTCAGTAAAATTTCAGCTCAGTACATTGGATAATTAATGAGATAATACGATTAAAGTCATCAGGAAGTGAATGACCGTGGTAACCCGACCAAGTTTAGGTGGTTACGAAAAAGCGAAAACGCAAAACATTATGGTACCTTCTAAAATATGTAGGATAGTGTTACAAATTTAGTACAGACATGTACACAAGTTTAAAAAAAAAACTACGTGATTATTAAATAATTTTTATTGACAGGTAATTTTGAAACTCGAATCGTCATCTATTTGCGAGTTTATATCAACGCGAGTGTCGCAACAAGGTAATTATGGATTTCTTAAAGTCTACGTGTCCAAGGAGTTTGTGGAAATAAATAAATACCTACCTGTTGCGGTAGTCCCGACTCCCGACATTGATAACGATAAAAATCGGTCGCTAAGTCATGAATTTCATTAATCAAGTTTCAAGTCATATTTTGACAATATATACACAAAAACCTTCCACTTGAATCAACCTATCTATTAAAAAAAACTGCTTCAGAATCCGTTGCGTAGTTTTAAAGATCTAAGCAAACAGGGACAGACAAACGGGAAGCGACTTTGTTTTATAGGTACTATGTAGCGAAGGATACATATGTCGTTATCATTGTTGAGAATTCCAGTCTAGGTAATAATTAAGTACGAAAGAAAAGAAAATAATAAGTTCCTAGATTTAAATATTTAAGCCTTAAAAAAATGCAGTTTTAGATATGTACCTAACAAAATGTACATATTAATAATAATTTTGCTACTATTTCTGTAGTTACATTATACAAGCTTACCTTGTTCGTGAATTCATCAAGCAGCCTGCACCATAACTATGATCATCAATAGAAGCACTCCACATTAGCAGTAATTCGCCACACTTATTATTTTACATTAGCTCTCACGCACTCTATAAATATTTGCAAAAACAGGAAACGGAACTGCCGAAACGCATGCGCACTCTACAAGATGAATTATGTGATTACGGAGCATGTTTAGTGCGATATGCAAACAATGCGCCCCTTCACCCCACCCCTTCCGCGTCCCACCGAACGACATGTTATGTCAGTGATTTTTGATAAGTTTGTGCAACTGGAAGATAATAATAATGTTTTCATAGTACAGATATTATTATATTATTAATGTATTTAACAGTGTACGCGTCTGTACCGAAATTGTAAGGTGTATTATACTAAACATTTCAAAAGATAGTATAATGTTCTGCGTTTTCGCTTTTACGTAACCACCTAAACTTGGTCGGGTTACCACGGTCATTCACTTCCTGATGACTTTAATCGTATTATCTCATTAATTATCCAATGTACTGAGCTGAAATTTTACTGATATACAACTGAACTAAAAAACTAATAATTGACATAACATTCAGTTCATGTATCCAATCCAGTGGCCAAATAACACCGCGCGCATCAAGACCGTGCTCGTGAAGAACTCAATATCATCATAACTTGTTAAATACTTACAGGATACTAATGAAACTTCACATACATTTGAAGGCAGAAGATTTAAGAAGTTACAAGATTTAAAATAACGTTTAAAGTAAGTCTTTAGAGCTCTTATTGAGAGTGCTGGGACCAATTGAAGTGTTTTTCTATTTAATGAAATTACCTTTAAGCTATATATTATTTTGATTTTTTTATTGCAGAACAAATTTAAACTAATTCCTAAGAAGCCATGTACAAAATATGATAAGAATCCGCTTAACCATTTCAAAGATCTAGCAAAACCAAAAACGTTACCCCAGCAAAATCTCGAATAACTTCGCAACCGATGAAAGAACAAATACAAAATAAGGCACAACATTTACTTCATCTAGACAACTAATTTTATAGCTAGTAATTATTTAAATATTCCCATTAGAAAGAAAAAGGTCTGGCTGGGGTAACGTTACCCCAGCAGGAAATGTTTTTGTGAAATAATTAAAAAACTATAAGCGCAACTAATTTAAAAATGTGCGCAACAATTACAGAAGCCGCAAAACTAATTATCTATAAGATTCAAATGACCATTTTCGACAACATCTGGCCTCGGTAACGGACACAAAACAAATTACCACTGAATTTACTAAATAAAATATACATACCTGTTATTTGAAATTTATTTCCAATTTCTGCCCAAGTCCTATCTGTTTATTCTGTATATTTTCTCATGTAATCAGATGATTTATAGTTATATAAACAAGGATGTTTTTAAATTTTTGCACAAATTTAATATTTTCTTGGTCTGCCGCTATTTTTTCGAGACGCGTAGGAGACGCGACGCGCGGGCGATCAGCAAGGCGGGTCCCGCGCGACTAGTCGCGGGCGCGCACGTTACAGGTATCGTAGAGTGCGAGCACCGATACAATATGTATGTGGAATACTCCGCGGCGATTAGTTTCCGAGACTCGCAAGATACTAGTCACCTGGGCGTTTTGTAATGGGCGAAGGACCTAACTGTCAACTGCTGTGAATATGTAAGTACGTTGCGTGTTAACGAGAATATATTAAAATGAAAAAGCTTGTCATTTAGATAATTTAAAAAAAAAAACAACAATGGATAGAATTTGATGCCACAAGTATCCTCTCGGTATCAAATGACGTAAGTACCATTTATTTTTTAAACGACTGCAAAAAAAGAGGAGGTTTTCAAATCGTCGGTTTTTGTTTTTTTTATGTATGTTCCCCGATTAGTCAAAGACACCTGGACCGATTTGAAAAATTCTTCTTTTCTTTGAAAGGGTATACTTCATAGGTGGTCCCATGTTCATCAGGTTAGGATCTGATGATGGGATCCTAGAGAAATCGAGGAAACTCCTCAAATATTATAGGCATACATGATTTTGGTATTTTCATCAACAATACAATCATTTGCACTCAGAAAGTCTCATTTGGTGAAGTGGAACTGATGAAGACCACAGTTGCATCTCGAACTTCCTCCAGGCTGGATTTCCTTTAAACGCAGGTTTTTGCGAACGCGAAACGGAATGAAACGATTATTCCTGACAGAAGTACGGGTTTTCTGCCTTGTTGGTGATCTTCTAACAAAAGCATTAGTCTCTTTGAATCATTAGAAACTTCAATAAATGGTTGAAACAGGTAAACGATGAATTATGCACATCACTATGTAGGTTTTATCATTTCGCCTCATCTCAAGTGCCCTGACTCTCTCAGTTCGGATTAAGTTGGGTATAATGACGTCGTCAGAAATGAATTTTCTCTAAATTTTAAAACAAAACCATAAAGTGGCAATAAGCGAAATTCTCTTAAAAAGATGTAAGTTCGAATAAAGTTAAAACAATCGTTTGAAAGGCGACGTTCAATTGTTTTATCAATTGAGAATTATTGGTTTTATAAATCAAAAGAAAAATCAACGCGCAATGGGAAAAAAATAGATTTGCGATTATTTTTACTTGTTCCGCGAATTTTGCCGGTGTGTGTATATTGTCAGGTGAACCATTATAAATTAAATAAATTAAAATATAAATTAATTCAGTACACGTTACACTAGACGCCCGGGATCGGTCAATGTGGTGACGCCTGGGGGAGGTCTATTCTATGTCCAGCAGTGGACGTCTTTCGGCTGAAATGATGACTGGCCAAATCTATGGGGCTTAGGAGATTATGTAAAATCTATATTTGTAATAGGAAATAGAGTCTGGCAAACGAAAGTAGACACTCGAATTATTTGCAAACTTTTTATATGGCAATGCTATACTAATGTCAACCCCAATTTTCCGTGTGACGCTGCTAAGTTGATACTTTGTTTTAATTCGTAATCACTATTTATATTTTTTTTAAAACATTTTCTCTATTTAATCATTTAAAAAGTTTCATTATTAATGTAGAAAACATTGATTCCTGTGACTCTTATGAATCTTTTCACATGAAAGTCTTAGATTCAGATTTTGATTGATAGTGAATAAACCAAAATTATTATAGAATACTGTTGTTTTTTTTTATTCAGATTGATATCTCTAAAGTATTACCTACCTAAATGTACCTATAGTATTTTTATTCAGACCGAAGTAATATAAATAATTCTAAAGTATCAAATTAGGTTATTCCAGGTATTGCATACTAGTTTTTGGGGTTGCAATGCTGTTTTTTTTTTAAATTTGGCGCGCTTTTTCAGTATCTACTTTCGTTTGCCAGACTCTAAGCAAAAATTACTTTTCAACATGTTGTTAGATATCTGCTATACCTACCTACATGGATTTGGCCAGTGATACTTATACGCAGTTCATTATTCACAATTACTCACTAATAAGGACTACTATGAGATGTATGTATGTAATGGATTTGGCCAGTGATACTTATACGCAGTTCATTATTCACAATTACTCACTAATAAGGACTACTATGAGATGTATGTATGTAATGGATTTGGCCAGTGATACTTATACGCAGTTCATTATTCATAATTACTCACTAATAAGGACTACTATGAGATGTATGTATGTAAATGTTCTAAAACACTTATTTTAAAAGAGTAATTGTGGAGTTTTTTGTCCGTTTTTCTCCATAACAAGCTTCTTTTCCGAATGGACGGTAATCAATTATTATTACTTTTAAATTTTCGACTTTCAAAAGTGCCGCTTGTAAGTTGTTGTATGGGAGCCCCACTTAAGTATTTATTTTATTTTGTTTTTAGTATATGTTGTTATAGCGGCAACAGAACTTGTTGAAAAAAAGATTTTTTGTCTTGATTCATCATCATTATCAGCCTTTTAATGATCCCACTGCTGGGGCACTGGCCTCCTGAGGAGGCTCTCGTTGGGCAGCTGGATCAAGGGCTTGATCCAAAAAGCCGTACTCCTGGACACGGCGCATATAGTCAGGAGGTTCCTCTATCAGGAACACTGACCACCGGTAGCTTGGATCCAGTTACCGGTATATAATATACCGGTGGGCTACTATTTTTACCCAAGTGCCGAAGGAGGGTAATGTGTTTATTTAATTTTTTAATGTCTTTTTATAGAGAACATTTATCTCAAATATAAAAAATATGTATAGATGTTATGGACCAAGTGATTAATACGCCATTATTCATAATGCCCGGGCAATTTGAAAAATGCCCAATATGAGTAGGCAATATGATAAAAACTATTGAAATAATTAAATTGTCCGCGCTTTCTGAATAATTCCCATCACCTATTAGGCCGGTTAATAAAATATGTGTTTTTTTTTAATTATTTTAATGTTGACATTGGTTTTAATATAGCATAGGTAAGTACGAATACTATTTTAGCAACAAAGTCGACGGAGTTATTTCTGTCTGCAGGGCCGAAAGTAACCTAACATGAAGGTGATGAAGGGAGCTGAGTTCTCTCGCTCCTTCGAATGTAACCTATCCGTGTCGGGTTGCTCTAAACTCCCGAGCTCGCTTTTTTGCATTGACCATAATTATCGAATTGCCCAACCGTTAGGTAGCAATATTCATAATGAACAGTCAATGTGATAAATATAGATGTCCAAATCAGTATTCATTACATTGCCCGATTTGACTTGACTAGATTCTCAATTCCCGAGCGTTATACATAGTAACCTGATTAATCACTTAGGAATCAATTGAAGAATACACACACATAAACATGGTAAAGTAGCCGCAAAGGTATCTAGGTTTAAAGAAGGTACTTGAACACTAACTATAAAATTAAAAATTATACACTTACTTACTGAGATCCCACTGCAAAAATCTGCAGGAATTTTTTTTTAATGAAACTTGATTTTATGCATGATTCTTGCCAGTAGAATAGATCACCACAGAGTTGCATGGCCGCATCTTGCCACAACTAATTATTCGATTTCTTTTTCTCAGCCCTACACTAGGAACTTCGTCTGTATCGGTGGACACGTATACTACATCATCTAGCTCTCAGTTAGCCGCCGTTTATGGGTTGTCAGGTTTTGCAAGTAAACTAGCAACCCACACCTTATTTTAGCCTTATTTTCTACACCAGTTTTTATTAAATGACGTTGGATTCACTTGAAAAACTATTATATTTGGGTTTCATTTTATCAAATACAAATTTCAATTAATTTAATTAAGGTTATTGCGGCTAGATATATCCAGGCAACCCTGCAGCAATCTATTATACTATCAAGACGTATAATTCATATAATGGGTGTTTGTGTATGTGGGTTTATGTTTGTAAGTGCACCCACGATACAGGAAGAAATTTCTAGTACTCGTTTGGGGCAATATTTATTATTCAATAAAAAAAAACCAGAAAATTAAGTTTTATCTAAAACCCTGATTCCTGCAGATTTCTGCAGTCGGATCTCAGGCTATTACTAAAATTACTACAATACATTCCTGAAGTGGAAGGACTGGCATGTCTTTATTTATTTAATAATTCGCCTAGTGGATAAAACCTAAACCAGCCTTTGTTTTTAAAACCACTCAGAATTTTTTGTACGGTAATTCTATTATACTGGGTAATGAGTTGTATATGAGAGGCGCCATATACAGAGTGTAACGGTAAGGTGCGATCATTTTTTAAATACTGCTTCTGCCCCATGTAAATGAACCCCATGTAAATGAAGTATAAAATTGTATGGTTAATAGAATTTTATACTTGTTCAACTACTTGGTTCATAAGAGATATTTTAAGTTGTAGGTTGTTTGTGTTTTGATATTAAAATTTTAGTTTTTCTACTTTAAAGTGATTCTTGTGATTTGATTTCCATTTGATAAATGTCATTTCAACATAATTATTAGACATTATTTGCATTTGTAAGGGTTTTCATTAGTGTGAAAATGCATATGTTTTGTTAAATCAATCTTTTCACTAAAACATTGAGAACATATTTCTGATTTGGAAGGTTATATTCCGGTGTGTACACGAATATGTTTTGTTGATGCTACCTTTTCAATAAAACTATGCAGACATATTACACATTTTTAAGGGTTTTTCCCCGTTTGAAAATTATATGATTATTAAATGTACGATTTTGAATAAAACTACGCTGACATATATTACATTTTTAGGGATTCTTCCCGGTGTGTACATCAATAAGTTTTGTTAAATTACTCTTTTTAATAAAACTACGCTGACATATATCACATTTGTAAGGTTATTCCCCCGTGTGTACTGTTAGACTCTCTACTAAATAAAACTACGCTGACACATTTCACATTTGTGTACACGAATATGTTCCGTTAAATTACTCTTTACTGAAAAATTTCGCTGACATATATCACATTTGTTAGGTTTTACCCCAATGTGTTCACGAATATGTTCTGTTAAATGATTCTACTGAAAAACTAGCCTGACATATTTCACATTTGTAGGGTTTTACCCCCATGTGTACACGAATATGTTCTTTTAAATGATTCTACTGAAAAACTAGCCTCACATATTTCACATTTTTAGGGTTTTTCCCCAGTGTGTACAAGAATATGTCTTGTTAAAGCACTCTTTTGACCGAAACTAAGCTGACATATATCACATTTGTAAGGGGGTTTTTCCCCAGTGTGTATACGAATATGTCTTGTTAAAGCACTATTTTGACCAAAACTACGCTGACATATATCACATTTGTAAGGTTTTTCCCCCGTGTGTACACGAATATGCTCGGTTAGCTTACTCTTTTCAGAAAAACTTCCCTGACAAACATCACATTTGTAAGGTTTTTCCCCAAGGTGTACTCGAATATGTCTTGTTAAAGTACTATTTTGACCAAAACTACGCTGACATATATCACATTTGTAAGGTTTATCCCCCGTGTTTACACGAATATGATTTATTAAAAGACTTTTTCCTGAATGACTGTTCTGACTTATTTCAAATTTGTACGAATCATCTATTATACATAATCTTGGATATTTAACTATATCATTACTGTCTTTACCTTTATCACTGTTATTACCGCTTGGTATAGTATTCTTCGAGTGCGGTTGTTCAGTTTTCTTTTGCTGGGCTGTAATTGTATCTTCTTGTTTTATTCTTCGAACGTCTATTTTTGTTTTCTTTGCAACGGTTGCCCCTGTAATTATAAATATGGTAAGTACTGAATCCAAGGTTATTGGTGGATGCAACATGAATCAAAATTAAAAGGGATATGATATTTTTTATTTTATTATTTCATACCAAATCTAAATGACTGTAGACGTGTGCACTAATTGGTCACCAGACCAAAAAACTAAATTGTAAGAACTTGGGTACCCATAAATAAATGTATTTATCGGACCCGAAAATGAAAGGCGAAACGATATCGCCTTTATTTAACACCTAATGTAAACATATTCCACCCGGTAACAACAATCAATCGCGACAGTAAAACATCAAAATAGCCCACCACCACCAACCAATACTAGCATATTACTATTCTATGTATTCTTTTCACCAAGTTTATTTACACTATTTCATAACATAACAACATTTTTCTTTTGACAGCCGACCATAGATTTCTTCCGTATTTAATAAATTACTCTTTGGTCCGTGCGCTCTAATGTTTGTCAATGGTTTCGACAAATAATTATTGAGCATCGCGGACGTCGGTCTACATAGGTCTACCTACATTTTAATATGTTTTATATTTGTATAATACTTACACATACTCTGACCCACCTTCTGTGTTTATTTTATTTTGTTTGTTATTTATATATTCTATTTTATTGTATTATTTAAGTATTTTCCGTTTCCGTAAGTGTGTCCGTGGCATCAACAGTTGGTCTTATCAGAATATCAGCGCAGCGTTTTTTCCTTTTTTGGATATCGCTCCACATGCTGAGATAGGAGCCTTTTTGGTCTCGCACGGGGTTTTTATTTTTATTTTTGTTTAATTTTAAGCTGATTTCTCGTGTCTCCTGTGCGGGTAACAAATAAATACTTTTTCTTTCTTTCTTTCTTTTTTTTTTAACCTTCATAATGCTATAGGGTTGCAGGGTGACAGGCAGTGGCGGCTGTCGGATCATAGAAGTGGTGGTGCAGGGTGCACTTTACCAGCCATGCTATTCTCTAAGGGACAGTTTTTTACTGACGAGCTCGTCGACGTGCTCGTCGACGAGCTCGTCAGTAAAAAACTGTCCCGACATACTGTACTGATTATTTGTTGTACATCGATCGCGTTCGGTTCCGTTCCACGGATATAGATGGTGATCTATATATCGCCGTGGAACGGAAACAAATACGGTCGATTTACAAAAAATATGCGGTATAATCAGATGAAAAACGCTAGTTACACCGTGCCGCCGGTGTTTTTGTTTGGGATGAGGCATCTGTATGCTAGTATTATATTATCTGTGTTATTGGCAACCAGAAAAAAAGGTGATGTTGGAATTGTATATGGAAATAAGCGAGTCATGGTCAAGAGAGAGCACTGCAGGATTTATGTGCAACCATCAGAAGAGGCAGTTGAATGCCTGGAACATGATTTTAATATAGATATTAAGTTTAGTTTAAGAAAGATGTTAAGAAATTTTAAAACAAATTTAAGTGCAGGTACTGGCAATATCACTACTATGTGGGATAAGTTACTTAAATTATACTTACTTAAATAGTGATAAAATATTCTAAAAAAAATACTTGAGATTAGATACAAATAGTCTATATTATAGAATAAAATTCTATTATTGGAAAATAGTTCAACAAATAAATCAGAATTTTATCGTTTTGAATTTTTTAATTAGTCAATATATATTATGTATAATTATTTTCCATAATAAACATTCATCCGTTTTGCAGTCTTAATGCACATGTTTGCTTGTACAAACAAGAATTTGGCCAATTAAGATTCAGCATGTAGCCGGCAGGAAGGTTGTGGAGGTTGCGGGGTTCCGCCGGATGCGAGATGCACTCGATCGGGCAATGTGGTGACGACGCACATAGGGGTATTTGAGCGATCTGGCCGGCCATAACTTTTTCTTTATTTTAATCAATGATAATAGAGCTCATAGGTGGTTTTTTTATCATTTTAATTGATTTTATGGATTTACATGAAAAAAAAAAAACATTTTTACTGTTATAACACCTATTTTAATAATTAATTAAAATAATTACAACAGCTAAGCGATAAACAGGAAAACTATTTAACTAGAAGAAGACCACGGTTCTTCATCTGAAGAACCATAGCGTAATTTCGTATCTGATGATGACTCATCATCATCGTGTACGATGTCAGGCTCAGCGGAAAGTAACAAACCTATCGTTTCCTTCATAAAAGGTTTGGTATTTTTTTTGGAATGGATCGTATTCCTGTTTATAACGGATCGGAACTAAGGATTAGCCTTTTAATAACGTCCATGTTACAGGCTTAAATTCTGGCGATACAAACGTATATGTTTGTTACGTGCTTCCGCAGCTTACGGAAGCAATGCTTTATCTATAATTTCAGATCCATGCATCAGAATTTTGTGCAATGTTGGCGTCATGGGATGCCATGGGTAAAATGCAACATACTGCTGCTCTGCTGTTTCCTTGGCATAAACAGAAAAAAATCTGTCGATCTTGTGTCCACTCAACAATGCTTCTAAAATAACTTGACGGCATAGAAAATTTACATCAATTCCCGTGATTTCAGCAGACAATTCATGATCTGCAAAAAATCTTCTGCTGGTGTTGCCATGTGATTTGTGTTTCCGAAATTTGGTTTTGGAACGTCTACGATCAGACCCATCTTGACCCTGAATTCTTCTTGGATATCAAGCTTCTTCTGTTTGGCTGTTGTTTTATCATTCTCAGTTCTTAGTTGCCACTTTTTTACAGGTTCCTTATACGCGAGATGCAGAATTGATTCGAAGAAACGAATTCGTGCATGTAAAATAGATAGTCCAAAGTCAAGCGCCTCCGGTTTAACAGCTCCTTTTTTCGTTAGGCAATTAAAATCCTTGGAAGCCAAACCACAGATAAAACATCACATTGTAGATGTTGTGTTAGTGGCAGCATTACACACCTTCCCATCTACCATGGTAATCATCATAGAGTGTTTCACCAAATAAGTGTTTTCTCCTAATTTTACTTCGGTCTTCTGCAAATCATTTGCCGCATTTTTGACATAAATTATTTCTTCTTTTGTTACGTCTTTGGTTTCTTTGATGAATCTTATTCTAATGGGCCAACAATAACGTGGTGAGCTACGGCTCACGCTAGGGCTGTGGACGTGGCTGAGTTCTGGTCGAAGCACAACATCTAAATTTAAATTTAAAAATGGAATCATCGACACGATGAAGAAGAAGAAGAACGTGGTGAGGAGGGAGTTGGATTCTGCCACAACAACTTATCATTAGTAGAGCAAATAAGTCGCAGAGGCACAAAAGAACTTTGAAATAAATTCGCGTCGGAATCAGAATCACACTCATTTTTTTGTTTAAATTGAGCTTGTTGTGCTCCATCGCAGCCCCACTTGCACATCAAAAGTAATGATCTTCTTTCTTCATCATCGAGCGATAACACCACTTCTATAATAATATGAATCAATAATCGTGTAGCAGTATGGTCCATTAAGCTCTGTAGTTGTATTTTGACACATGTTTCGGTTACCCGATATGATTCTTTATTTGGGTAGCATTCCTGTTTTGATTTCTGTATGACGCTATAACAAGGATATAACCTTTTGTTTGTATTGCGTATTATTTCATATTGTCTTCTGGACATATCAGCTTCAACAAACATAGACAAGGCTTGTATTGGAACTGAGAAGACGTAGCCTATTGTGTTGTTTGGCTCAAATGCTTTTTAGGGTTCCGTACCCAAGGGGTAAAAACGGGACCCTATTACTAAGACTCCGCGATCCGTCTGTCTGTCTGTCTGTCCGTCACCAGGCTGTATCTCATGAACGGTGATAGCTAGACAGTTGAAATTTTCACAGATGATGTATTTCTGTTGCCGCTATAACAACAAATACTAAAAACAGAAAAAAAATATTTAAGGGGGGCTCCCATACAACAAGCGTGTTTTTTTGCCGTCTTTTGCGATAATGGTACGGAACTCTTCGTGCGCGAGTCCGACTCGCACTTGGCCGGTTTTGTATTTTGTAGCTGGTTTTGGTGATGTCAGTATTTCTCTTAGCACTGATGAAGCATCTCTCTTTCCAGTTTCACCTAGTTTTGATTGTGTAGCGTATGTGAGCACATCTAACTTAGTGTGTTTGCCTAAAATCTGCCGTTTTTTTTTCGTTTACTTCATTCACTTAACTCTAAAAAATACTTATGTGGCCGTCCTGTTGGGTTTGTAACTGTTGGTATAACAAATGTGCCTTCTAGCCATGTTTTATTGTTTTTCAGGATTTTTTTTCTTTGTAGTGTGAATCAGTCCATCTTCTTTTAATTTCCGACTTAAAACGTGATAAATCTTGCTTAATATTTTTCATATCTTCGTCAGAAAAGGGCCCAAATTTTAGTACATATCTTTTCAAAAACTCTAATTTTTCATTAATATTAGTTAAATTTTCTGCCGTCATAATGTTAAACAAGTGTATTCGTGTCATAACTCGAACTTTTGACGACCCTAGAACAAAAAAAGTGACAATTTATAGCAATAGTTAGGAATTGATATTCCTTTGTGTTTATTTTCTAGTCGGCTACATTCAGCTATATTTTCAAATATCGGATAAATCCGGATGAAATTTTACACGTATTGTTAAGACTAAAACACAGGCTATTCGAAATAACTAAAATCAATATCGGGAAATGCCGGGAAATATAACAAAATAGCTAAAACATAAAAAAAAGAATAAATAATGCTTTTAAAAACAGCACTTGCTAGATTTTTTTATTAAATAGATTATTGAGTTATTATTACTAGAAAAATATAAATAGTATACACATTTACCTGCTTTATCACAATCCATAACTTTCAATTTATTTTATTTGTTAACAAATACAGAAATATTATCTATACTTTCGTTTACGCAGCGAACGCCGAACACTGACACATGCACTCACATGAACGATCAAGTTTGGACTGACCGTCTCACTCTCGCACGGTAATTCCGAGAAAGAAACAATGAAGCATTGTTTATGTGCCTTAATACTATTAGCTACCGGAATACACTTCTTTTTTTTTTTGAAAGAAAGATAGAAAAATTGTTTATTTGCGCCAGGCACGACGCATACCATAAAAAAAATAAAAACAAAAAAAAAACATAAATACAATCATTACAAAGTATGCGTCACAATTACGCAAAACGGTCATCGCTCAGCATAATGCTGGGACTCGTGTGCGAGACAGAGCCACAGCGCTGCGATAGCCGGTGTCGACTGGGTGACTCTGAACCAATAAAACCTTAGTAGGAAGTGACGGAGCGAACAGTTTTTTGCCGCCCATATCACTCAAATACCCGTATGTCATGTGCGACGTTTGGTTGAGGCCTATGTCCAGCAGTGGACGTCATTCGGCTGATATGATGTTGATGTAGCCGGACCAATAAACATGATTCACATCACAACAAATATTATTCAATGTCCTCAAATATATTTATGACATATAATTTTAATTATAGAAAGAAGCTACTAATTAACCTATGCAATCCATACTAATATAATAAATGCGAAAGTAACACTGTCTGTTACCTTTTCACGCTTAAACCGCTGAACCGATTTAAACGAAATTTGGTATGGAAACAGTTTGAGACCGTAGGTAACAATCCTATGTCCATCATAGGATAACTTTTATCATGGTTGTTTGTGAATTCAAGTCAAGTTTATATGGTGAATTAATAATTTCTCTAGTAAGGCGGCTTACACACCTACAATATTATTGCCTGATATAAAAAATTGGCTATCTTGGAATATTGTTTTAACGTTGCTAATTCTCTCGCCTGTCAAGATCTGTTAAAATAATTAATTTTCTTAGCTGCTTCTACCTAATAAATGTAGCTTTAGTTAACCGAGGTGCCAATTTTATATAATTAATCGAAAAAACTTATTTTAATACAATATTTTATTACTGGGTTCCCTCTATCTGGCAGAATCTTGATGCTCAGAAATTTATTTGGCATAACACACTTGGCATAATGAGGAGCTCGTGGCTAAATAATAACAGTCGCTCGGGTCGATCATCAAGGTTAAGCAACGCTTGACGAGGTCGGTCCGTGGATGGGTGACCATTTCAACATACCGAGTTACCTCCGTGCCTCGGAAAGCACGTTAAGCCGTTGGTCCCGGCTGTTATTTGAAGATCTTTGACAGTCGTTACGGGTAGTCAGAACTTCAGAAGCTTGAGATCTGACACCAGTCTTGCCAAGGGGTACCGTGTTACCCAGTTACTGGGTTGTGGAGGTCAGATAGGCAGTCGCTCAATGTAAAACACTGGTACTTAGCTGAATCCGGTAAGACTGGAAGCCGACCCCAATTTAGTTGGGAAAAGGCTAGGCAGATGATGAACACACTTGGCATAATCATCTTTATACGAATATTTTTAAGGAATAAAAATTATTTAATATAATTATCGTTTGGCCGAATGTTTATATATGTCCGAATTTACAATGGCAGAATTTTATTTGGCATAATTTCACTGGATATATTATGAAGATGGCAGAAATTCATTTGGAATAATTTTATTGCAGAATGTTATTTGATCTTCTAAAATCAAATTGATCAATTGTAAACGAGCACTTTTAAAAATAAATGATGTAGTTTTTTTATGTTTAATCTGTATATTAATTATTGCGTCTATATTATATAGTTAATTTACGAATAAATTATAAATGAACTGCATTCAAGGTAACATGATAATTATGTTTAACTTTAAACATACCTACTCAATATTTGGTATGCAAAAATAATATTTGATCCTCTTTTTTATTTATAACGTAACGGTTGAGCAATTTGATAATTATGGTAATTGAATTAGTTTATGGCACCCCGACACGGATAGGTTAGGTTCGCAGCTCCCGTCATCTCCTTCATGTTAGGTTACTTTAGACCCTGCAGACAGATAAAGGACTTCGACTACAATTTTTTGGTGTAATGTGATATTTTATGAGTAATGGTTAAATAATAAAATATTATAGAACACCCGACATCTTGATCAATATGGCGGGTGTACCTTCATTTCGAAATAATTTCGTTCTGAAGGAGGTACAGATTTATTAGATCTAGGTACAAAATAGTATATTTTAGGTATACATTTTTTGGTAATTGGTATAATTTAATACGCTATGGTATACCCGCCATTTTGACTCTCACAATTTCCTAGCCTGCATGCCAAATATCATGTTTCTAGTACTTTAGAAAGTAACCTAGACATCATCTGTGAGTGAAAGAATCAGTAACAATGCTTAGGTATTGATAACTTAAAAGCACAGTAAAAGCTAGACTAAGTAACTTTGTGTGTTTGATGAGTCCGCTAACTACACCTTATCGTGGAAAGAACAATGGCGAAATCTTAGCCGACTTAAATTTGAGCGTCCGAAAGTGAGTTACATACGAAAGAAATTCTATTAATTGTCTACGTTTTTTAAAGTATAATTGGCCTGGTTCAAAACGCATAAAAAAAATATAATAAATAAAAGTTATTTGACTTTTTAGTTAATTTCTTTAGCTTAGTGTTGCCATTATACATTTTATCTGCTAAGTTACAAGTAGTAACTTTTATCAATACATATAATAAATCTGTAGAAAAGTAATTTTTGTACATCATAAATATTTCCAAAAAAAATTGCCAGCGTGTTAAAGGATAACCAACAGAACCAATTTCCGGAATTTTGGAATTTTTGTCTGTTAGTCTGTTTATTTGTGCACGCATCACGTGAAATGTACGAAACTAATGTAAATAACTTTTATACATAAACATTGTGCGTAACTTAAAGAATTACTTAGTTTTTGTTTCATCGCAATCGGTTCACTCTATCAAAAGTTAGATGAATTTAAATGTTCAAGAAGTAAAATTATCATATCACAACACACGCAATTTAGATACTCGGAGAACTCGATATTCGATAGATGGCGTTGTGCATTTGAAGTCATTTTCTGAATGGCGTTGTTAAGATTATACGCGATAGAATGAGCCTAGAAAAAAAATTGGTATGTAGGTATGGCAGGAAGGTAAGTAGGGTAGGGTTGGCAGACAGATGACGGGAGCGAAGCCGCGGGCACAGCTAGTTAAGTAATAATATCATTATTGTATGTATTACAGTAAATGAGTTAACAAACAGTTTATGTCTAAGTGTAGATGTTCCTAGCAGATAGGTAAGAATATTGTAGTTTAGTAGAAATAAATGAATTACTTTCAATTAATGATTGGCAAAAAGACTAGTATCCAAGTCTAAAAAAATATAGCTTGGTTGTTGACGACGACCTTTTGATACACGTCAAAGTCGCTTAGTTTAAATAAATATACTCTTTCCAAAGAGTATATTTATTTATACATTTGCCCTTTTACTTTCACGAAATTGAATAATATTACCTATTAAGGGTACACTAGTCGACGGCACGAACTATTTTGTGCGCGGGGTTAAAATGCATTTTATATCAACCTATAACACGTGCGGAAGAGATAGATGCTGTGATGAGCAGTAGGAAGCTAGTTCGCGTACGAATACACACTTTTGCAAATTTGTAGCGAATTGGATAATGATTTAGGACGAAAACCGAGCGCGCGAAATTTTATAAACAGACCTTTGGCAGTCTAGATATCATGAAAAAACGACTAAATCTATCTGTTCAAAATAAAATTATTTGCATTGTTGAACTACTAATCTATACCTGTATGGAGGCCGTTTTGCAATTTTCCGTCTTCTTATGGTATTTATTTGCGCCCAAAAATGCGTTAAAATTAGTGTCGAAATGTGGAACTATCGACGCTCATAACTTTCAAATATTTTATTTTTTTACTTCTTTACTTCCATACAGGGCTAGATAATGATGAGACAAATTGATATCACTTTTTATTTTGAACGTACATCGTCAAACAGTGGAATAATCCCTAGACTACGTTTGTAAGGAAGAATTTTCGACTAGTGTAACCTTACACACATTATTAAAAGTTACCCAGACATAACCTACAAAAGTTTGTGACTGAATATCTATTTTTCTCGACATTCTCGAACAAAAATTCTTGCACAAACTAATTCAGAACATCACCCTGAGTTAAACCAGATATTTTTTCATTTAATGACGTAGGAATTTAATCTCAGCTAAAACAATGTATGGGCACCTGCCCATTGTTCTTTGGGATGTCTAGATTTATCCGCTTCTTTACCTCATCAGGGACAGGGTAGTGATACAAAGAGATACTTACTTATTGTCTTGTTAGCTTTTCGTTTCTTCTTAGACACTTCTTTTTCTTCTTCCTTCACAGGTATCATTTTCATTAAAGGTACGTCATCTTCTGATTCAGAATGGTAGGATTTTATATTTACATTTTCTATGTGTTGAAATTCATGGTCTAACTCTGTGAAGAAACAATAACATCATTTATAGCATCATTGGTGTTTATTTTTATTATGTTAGACATAGATATATAACATATTTCTTTCTTGTTGACCAAAGTCAAATAAAAATTATCTCTTGATCATAACCATAATATCTTTAATTAAAATTAAGAACGTACCAGCTGGATTTACATCATCTTGTCCCTCACAAACGTCTGGTAATTCTTTTTTGATGACATCGCTTTCTGTTTGACATTCATCAGGAATACTGAAGTGTTCTGTTGAGTTATAAAAAAGAAGAATATAACTGTGCAGTCGCAGGAAACATATTTTTTTTTTTTTTTGTGTATGTTCACCGATATCCCCGTCAATTGTGGACCGATTTAAAAAAATCTTTTTTTGTTTGAAAGAGTTTGTTCCGAAATTGGTCCCATTTTAATTTGGTGAAGATCTGATGAAGAACTTCGAAGATATACAACAGAACTCTTCAATAAATAGCGACAAAACTCTCGGGACTTCTGCAATCGCATGTCTGTTTATTGTTTAGACCATTTCATAACATAACATCACGCCAGTACGCTCTTAAGGGGTAAGCAGATCTCTCATTTGATCGGTTTTGTTCAAGTTACATGATATTTGGGTAATCTATTCTGGCGTTATAGGAAACTAACTAAACAACTTGCCTATTAGGTAGGTACAACTAAAAAGTGAAAAATAAAAAACACTTTTTTACAAAAAAATACTACCGACTTCCAAATAAGAAAACTACAAAGTGAAAAATAACTTTATTTTTGGAAGTCGGTGTCCATAACGCAAAAAAAATGGTACCTACGAAAGACAAGAAGAAAGAAGAAGTCGAACATAGAACCTCCTCCTTTTTCGAAAGTCGGTTAAAAAAGAAGAATATAACTGTGCAGTCGCAGGAAACATATTTCTGAGCTGGATGACTTAAACTATATTATTATTATGACAAGTTCCATAGCCTTTCCAATTTCGTCTATGGACTTAAAATATTTTATAATTTTCCTAGATATTGATAGAAATTCTCATCTTGAAAAATTTAATGACCTTTACAACTTAAAAATTAATGAAAGAACGAATTTAAAGAATTAATTTAAAGTTTAATCGTTCTGTAACAATTAATAAAGGTAACCCAAGCCAATGCAACCTCGTTGCAGTACTTTATTAATGACGTGAAAAACGCCCGCACAAAGCACTCGTGACAGCCGCGACTGAGCTCGGTCCAATATTGCCAAACATTCCCTGTAAAATCGCAATGTCAATGTGTGTGTGCAAAATGACGCTTTGTTCGTAGTGGCCTCTCTATCTGTGGCGCTCCGCCGCTTATGTACTTTGTGGTATGGGCTTCTAAGCACGTGTGCCATATTCCATAAGTGTATGTCTATTTGTTTGTATGTATCTATGTTTGTCCACGCATTTCCCCGAAACTACTTATAAGATCGTGATCATTATTTTTATTGGATTAAATATCGCTCAACTTAGGGAACAGTGTGCTTAGTGCGAGTTTTATTAACGGGATAGTCGCGTAAACGTTTACGCAAATTTGTATGGCGCTGGACAAGCGCCACCTAGTGCCATACGTGAGAACTATAATTTCTGAGTGCAAGTTTATAAAATATTTCGTCACTAGTGACGATCGATTACATCTCACAAGTAAACGCGTCACTAAGCACTTATATTAGCGTAAACATGCTTTTCGCGAGTGTGAGTTGTACTTTTTGACAGTTTTAACATCTCGATTCGTAAACAAAATCACTTGTGAGCGACTAAGCTTGTCACTGATATGTTTGCCGTGAGAGCGCTGTGAGAGTGATAAACTAACCAAGTTATTACATAAAATTATGTTATTACATGTACCTTTTTGGTATATTATAGGTTCTTTTTCATTTCTATCACTTCTAATAGTTATGGGAATGGGATTGGTAATTTGAAAATCTTTAGTTAAATTAATTATAACTGACTAGCTGACCTGGCAAACTTTGTTTTGCCATAAAAACACCAAGATACACCTACCCTACCATTTTTTTTTTTTTGCTATAAACCTCACCGAGCCCGAGACCTTTCCAACGAATGCAAAATCATGGAAATTGGTTTGTGCGTTCTGGAGTTATAGCGTCAGGGAGGAATACCCGACTTATTTTTATATATTAGATTACCAAGATAAAAAATGTAAATTAAATTTTAACTAGGTAAATAAAAACTAAATTTTAATTTTTACTATAAATAAAAGATAAACCAAAATTAGTGTCTGACCTGGGAATCGAACCCGGGACCTCATGCTCACTAGAAACTATAGTATAGATAGACCAACCCTGCAGCAGCGCGACGTCAGCGGTCGGGCGCCGAGGCCCGCTCGCACATGTTTACACCCTAAATATTTTTTATAATTCAGATGAATCGGCATTTTAGACTGTGCCCATTGTGGTTTGAATGTATGACTAGTAGTCTAAATCACTAGTCCTCATGTTTCTCAATTAAGACGACGACTAACGCCAACGACCTTGAGGGAACAAAACGCGCACTCGTTTCACACCCGCGCGACCCGAAATTTAGTAGTTTTTTGTAGTTTCCTTATTATTCTATGACTTTAAAAAAAAAAAGCTCAGATCAAAATGTAGATAATTAAATTGTCTTTGAGATGGTGTCAATTTCATTAAAATACGCCCAGCGGTTTTGGTGTGATTGTCGTGTTTTTGTCCGTTTTAGACATAACTTTACAAATTAATTACACTATGTTATACTAAGAACACTCAAAATTTGCTCAGATCAAAGAAAATAGTCTAATACAACATATATTTTTTTCAAAAAATTACGACTAGCCATTTAGACGTGATTCTCATTTTAAAATCAGCTACTCAAGGGAATCGGCGCCTTAATGATAAAATCACAGAATTTTATTAGAACACAAATATTGTAGACCGCTGAGACACGCACAAGCAAGAATTATCCCACAAACAGCCAAAAATATAGAATGTCAAGTGTCGACAAGTGTTCCTGTAGTGCCCGATTACATTTTAAATAGTAAAAGCAGTCCAAAATTCCAATTCCCAAAACACCACTTCAAAGGCAAAACATAAACAAACTTCTAACTTCACACGTTATAACCAGTACTATTTTATTGTGTCGATTGCAATAGGAATACCGAATAAAAATGTCAATCTATTTTGTCGGTTTATACAATGATGAACGCGTCTCACAGTGACTACACGCTTGCGAATCGTTGACTGCTGTAGCAACACACACTCGCATGTTTACGATAGTCGATACCGAACATACAACCGAACTCCTTAGCAACCAACAGCACGAATGTTTCATCATCATCATCATTTCAGCCGAAAGACGTCCACTGCTGGACATAGGCCTCCCCCAGGCATCGCCACATTGACCGATCCCGTGCGTCTCGCACCCAGCGCCTTCCCGCAACCTTAACCAGGTCATAGGTCCACCTAGTGGGAGGCCTTCCAACCTATCGTCTTCCGGTTCGCGGTCGCCATTCCAGAATTTTTCGGCCCCATCGGCCATCCGTTCTGCGAGCAATGTGCCCTGACCACTGCCAATTAAGTTTGGCAATTTCGGGCTATGTCGGTAAACCTGGTTCTCTTGCGGATCGCCACATTTCTGATTCGATCACGCAAAGAAACTCCGAGCATAGCCCTCTCCATTGCCCTTTGACTGACAGCTTTCTGATAAGGCCCATTGTAAGCGACCACGTCTCAGAGCCATATGTCATCACTGGCAACACACACTGGTCATAGACTTTCGTCTTGAGACACTGTGGTAAGTTGGACGAGAAGATACCGCGCAACTTCCCGAACGCTGCCCAGCCGAGTCGGATTCTACGGTTGACCTCTTTCTCGAAGTTGGCCCTACCCAATTGGATCGTTTGTCCCAGGTAGACATAGTTGCCCACAACTTCAAGTGTGTAACATGGGCATTCACCATGACCTTGGTTTTGTCCATGCTCATTTTAAGACCCACTTTTCGGAAGCTCTACTGAGGTCATCGAGCATTTTGCTGAGGCTCTCCATGGTCTCAGCCATGACCACTATGTCGTCGGCAAACCGAAGGTGAGTGATGTACTTGCCATTAACGTTGATGCCAAGCCATCTCCAATCCAGAACCTTGAAGACATCCTCCAGTGCAGCAGTAAACAGTTTCAGAGAAATGACGTCTCCCTGTCTCACGCCGCGCTGGAGAACGATTGGTTTCGAGGTCTGAACCTGAAGACGGACTGACATAGTGGCGTTCTTGTACAAACACTTCAACACTTCAATGTACCGGTAGTCGATCTGGCACCGTTGGAGAGACTGCAGTACAGCCCAAGTCTTGATCGAATCGAACGCTTTCTCGTAGTCCACAAACGCTAAACAAAGAGGCAGTCTTCGATGTCATTTAGTGAAATGGTAGTAAAACTAAATAGAGAGAAATAAAAACCTTTTCACCAAAAATAAACAGACTACTAAAGCAAAACACAATAAGTGCAAAAAGTTATTTTTGCAGCGACGGTTTAATTTTTGTGATATAGTTTTTATTATAACACTTAATTTCAAAAAACTCGTCCTCGGGTACCACCCAGCACAAAATAGAAAGTATACAGAAGGGCCACTCCCGCCTTTTCGAAATTTGACAGCTAAACTTGACAGATTCACTAGGGTTGCTACTATTCCAAATTTAAAAATGAGTAGGTTGTATAAGTTACAAACACATCGATTCGTCTAAACATACATCATATCATTCTTACATGCTTTAGAGGGTAGACAGAACATCAAATATCCATTCAATATCACGACGCCACATACGACGAAGATTGAAGGGTAACAAGACGTAACAAATGTGTAATAATCATCTCAATAAAAACATTTAATTGTAAAAAGCACCAATCTCGACAAAAATTTAAATGTAAAGAAAAAGGTACTAAAATCTCAAGTCGACTGCTTAAGAAGCGAACTAAAAAGATGTACTTAAACTAGAAGAAAATTATGCTGTGCAGGCGGAGGAAACATATTCGTATTATATTCCTAGATAATAAAATTCTAACTTGTCATTTTGAAAAATTTAATGACGTTTATAACTTAAAAATGAATGAAAGAACGAATTTAAAGGATTAATTTAAAGTATATTCGGTCTGTAACAATCAGCGTTGCCAATCTGTGGGGAATTCTCCAAACTGCGGGGATTCCAGTCCGATTAAGTAATTTGTGAGGAGTGCGATTATGTGGGGAAAATGCAGGGAATTTAGACATTTACACTAGAACTGAACTTAGATGTAATAAAAGTAGCACTAGAAGTATTTATATGTATATTTAATTTAAGCTTAACTCAACTTATCCGGCAGGAAGGTTTTAGAGTTTATTTAATGGCAAAATTCATGACCACCAAAAGCTAAAAACAAGCCTATTGCTCGTTCTACCTTTCTCAAACGCATCTGTTGAAAGAAAATTTTGCATCTTAAAGAATTTGAAAACAGAGCATCGTAATCGCCGACAAACTGACACTGTAGTAGCACTTATGGCCACCAGAGAAGGTATTAAGAAGAAGGGGGGGAGCTTGAAATTTGATCCTTCAAATAATATGATAAACAAAAAAATATGGCGTAATAAGAACTGCACAAAGTAGTTATTTTTCTTTTTTTTGGATACGCTCTTTCTTGACCACTATCATACTGATTTGAAGATTATTGTAATAAATATTTTTGATTATATGAACATTACTTTTATTTATTTGATAAAATTTGTGGAGAAGATGAGGGGAAAATTCATTTTACATTCCCCAAATTTGGGGATTTTAAGTCAGGTTTTTGGGGAACCCTACGAAAGACACCGACTTCCAAAAATAAAGTTATTTTTCACTTTGTAGTTTTCTTATTTGGAAGTCGGTAGTATTTTTTTGTAAAAAAGTCTTTTTATTTTCACTTTTTAGTTGTACCTACCTACCTAATAGGCTTGTTTAGTAAGTTTCCTATAACGCCAGAATAGATTACCCGAATATCATGAAACATGAACAAAACCGATCAAATGAGAGATCTGCTTACCCCTTAAGAGCGTACTGGCGTGATGTTATGTTATGAAATGGTATAAACAATAAACAGACATGCGATTGCAGCAGTCCCAAGAGATTTGCCGTTATTTATTGAAGAGTTCTGTTGTATATCTGCGAAGTTCTTCATCAGATCTGCACTAAATTAAAATGGGACCAATTTCGGAACATACTCATTCAAACAAAAAAGGAATTTTCAAAATCGGTCCACAATTGACGGAGATATCGGTGAACATACATAAAAAACATACAAGAAGTCGAACATAGAACCTCCTCCTTTTTCGAAAGTCGCACATAGGAGTATTTGACATAAAAAACCGGACAAAATTATTTTATATTTTATTTTACTATTTTATGAAATCAACTCAACTTCGGCGCCTCCATTGAGTACAAAGCTCAAATTGCGGCCAAAAAGCTGGGCATCCTAAATAGAGTGAAGCGATACTTTACGCCTGGACAGCTTTTAACCCTTTACAAAGCGCAAGTCCGATCCTGCATGGAGTATTGCAGCCACCTTTGGGATGGCTCAGCTAAGTATCAGCTTGCCGCGCTTGACTCGGTGGAACGCAGAGCCAAGAGGCTCATTGGCGACGTTGAGCTGGCGGATGCCAAGCTACACAGCTTGGCTCATCGCCGCAAGGTTGCCTGCTTGTCGGTCTTTTACAGACTGTACTTCGGTGAGTGTGCTCAAGAACTCCACGACCTCATCCCACCAGCCCCCTTCTACCATCGGACATCTAGACGCACTGCAAGTTACCATCCTTACCTTGTTGCCATTCCACCAATACGCACCAAGCGCTTCCAATCATCCTTCATAATGCGCACAGCGAATGAGTGGAACTCACTACCTGCGTCTGTGTTTCCGAACGCATTCAACCCGAATCTCTTCAAAGTTAGAGTGAACAGGCTTCTTCTGGGTAAGCTCGCTCCATCGTCGACTCTGTCTCTGTCACCTTTGACCTAGACTAGAGTCAAGAGCAAACCCATCACAAATAAAAAAAAAAAAAAAAAAAAAAAAAAAAGTCAATAACTCATCATAATTAGGCATTTATTTAAAAAGAAAAACAATTTAAAAAAAAGTTACTAATCTAAGAGAGATTTACTCTTAAAACAGGATTTGTTTTCAAGAGGATAATCATGAGGGGACCGAATCAATCAGAATCACTGTCTCCGAGTTCACAGGTGATTTGATCCTCACCATCTTCGTCATCACACAATTCTCCGAATTCTTTTGTTGGTCGGCCTGCTTTGTGGGTCCAAGTAGGTAGTTCCAGTGATACATTAAGCCATTCCATATTGTTTTCTACGAATCTCTTATCAGTATTACGGGCTGCCGACCATCTTTCTTTGAAACTGGTCTTGAAATATTTCAAAGAACGGGTAAGAACACTTGTTTCTGCGGGTGGACATGAAGTTAGTTGCGCAAGTCTTTCTTCTAACAACGAAAATTTTTCTTCAATCTTCTTCCCTTTGAACTCTTTTATAATAGTATAAAGCTCCATTCTGGTGATTTTTTTCACTCTTTCCGAAGGATCTATGACAAAAGAAAGCAAAAAACATAGTTTTGTCAATATAATTATAATCTTCCCCATATAGTTTGAACTACTATAAAAAAATATGGGGTACGTTGGGGGGACTTTTTATTCGTGTTTCTACTTCCTTAGAGTTTAGATTTTATGCCCATATAAAAATTTTGAGGCGACAAGGCGCGACACTTAAACAAAAACACTAATGTATTTCAAATTTCTTTAAAAAACAAGTCAAAAAAGTGCTGCTGTTTATTGATGGCTATACAAATAGAAAATTTGGAAGAAACGTAATAAAATATACTTCAGTATATAGTACTAACCTTCTATATCCATATCCGAATAGTTAATCTCCTGTTGTTTGCTACACGAAGCCATTTTAGCACAGAAAACTGATAAACACAAACGAGAGCGCCGAGAACAAAGACACGCGTACAGTACGATGACTGAGTTCCGACTGAGACGTTGTGGCACATGCGCGGGAGTTGAGGGTTGGGGGTCTGCCTTTTGATAAACCGGTTATCGTAGGTAAAGAAACATGTATTTTGGGTGCGGTTGGATTAACATCAGTATTTTCAATTTTGACCGGTTTTTTAAGTGAAATACTCCTACGTGAGTCGGTTAAAAATAGTCCGTAGTATGTTATGCAACTTAGGAGGGGTTGAAGGGCGAAAGTAACAGATTTCTTAATATTATCATTGCTTGTAGACAATTCCTAGCCTGCATACCAAATATCATGTTTCTAGTACTTTAGAAAGTAACCTAGACTAGGTTTTGATGATCATCTGTGAGTGCAAGAGTCAGTAACAATAACTATCTTGGGTATTGATAACTTAAATACAGTAAAAGCTAGACTAAGTAACTTTGTGTGTTTGATGAGTCCGCTAACTACAACTTATCCTGAAAATTTGGGATGTCAAGATTTATCCAGACCGAAACGATGAGGGTTCGTAAATGCGACGAAACGCTTCGATAAAAGGTAGATAGTGGCCCGCTTCTTTGCCTCGTCTTGGCGGGGACAGGGTAGTGATACACAGAGATACTTACTTATTGTCTTGTTAACTTTTCGTTTCTTCTTGGACACTTCATGTTCTTCTTTTATCGCAGTTCTCATTTCCATCAAAGGTACGTCATCTTCTGATTCAGAATGGTAGGATTTCATATTTACATTTTCTATGTGTAATTCTGTGAAAAAACGAAAACAGTCAAGAGCGTTCTTTTTAGCCTCAGTGGTGTTTATTTTTATTATGTATTATACTACACATATATATATTACGTATTTTTTTCTTGTTGACCAAAGTAAAATAAAAAATAATTTCTTGATCATGATAATTTATTTAATTTCTTTTACATACCAGCTGGATTTTCATCATCTTGTCCCTCACAAACATCTGGTAATTCTTCTTTGATGACATCGCTTTCTGTTTGACATTCATCAGGAAAACTGAAGTGTTCTGTTGGACTTATAATGTATCCACTGAACTCTAAGTGGCCATGGTTTAGTAGAGGTTTCATCTGTAAAGGTTGTTAACATTATTAGTTCAAATATACAGAAACAAGCACAAACTAGCTGCCCACCATTTTCGTAAGGTCCACGGCTCATTTGTGGAGTTGGCATCTGCTTCTACAACAAGCTACCTCTCTCTTTTCTTGACCTGCTTTTGAATGCATTCATAGCTTAAGTTAAATCTAACTTTGTTCGAAGGCAAACTAATTTATCAATGACTATTCACATGATAAGGAGGGTTGGTCGCTCTGTTGAACACAAGACAATGTTACTATGTTCACAAAGTGCTGGCTGTCTGCCTAATTTCAATCAATGGCTTCTCATTTTTCAAAGTGTGCCTCAACTTTGATAACATAGAAGTTCGAACCCCTGTACAGAAATTCTTGGGAGATTATTCTTAAATGTTGTAAGAGTCACACAATCCACATCTTGCTGGTAACCAGGTTAACAATAAGTAACCCTGTATACAGGGCAGTGTATAGAGTTTCTGGTCACCACATGACAAGAGACATATATGGCACACAACCTCTTGTCTATCGTTAAAGTCAGTTATTGTTGAAAATTATTAGCCCACATTTTAATGGGAAGCTAAGTTATCAAGTTACTTTTGAAGGAAGAAGAATACGATGATATGCTATTATTTTATTATTATGAAACTACACAAAGATTGGTTATTAACTAATTATAAATGTCATGGGTCATAGCCAGATCTTAGAATTAATCACTTTAAACAACCATTTCATGAAATAGAAAAAATATAATAAATAAGACATGTACAATCCAGTCAATCCTCACCTCATAGCCCTCATTCAATATCTGAGCAAACAGCTTCTCAGCTTCCAAACATTTTCTCTGCAATCGGCAGCATTGCTGCAGTTTAGCACAGCAGAAGAAACAAGCCAGCATGGGTCGTCTGTCATCAGTACAAAACTGCAACAAAACAAGAGAACACTATTTTTTATTAGGGCTCCGTACCCAAAGGGTAAAAATGGGACCCTATTACTAAGACTCCACAGTCGATGTTGCTGCTATAAGAGTAAATACTAAATACAGAATAAAATAAATATTTAAGTGGGGCTCCCATACAACAAATGTGTTTTTTTTGCAGTTTTTTTGCGATAATGGTACGGAACACTTTGTGCGCGAGTCCGACTCACACTTCGCCGTTTTTAATTTTTATAAATACTTCCAATATCATAAATATATTGTTATACTGTCCAAATGAAGTCACAAGTTTCTGGAGTGGTGTCAATACAGCATGAGTAAGGCTCTCAAGGTGGACAGATAACCTGGTGACGGTCACAGGAATTCACTGGATGTGACTAGCACAGAACTGATGAATTTTGGTCATCTAGTTGGAGGTTCAAGGGTATTTTTTGGGCATTTGTTTCATCTGCTTATATCTTAAAAACTGGTCTTCAAATTATTATAATTATTACTAGCAGCCACCCGCATAGTGGCACTAGTAGATTTAGTGTGTATGAGTAAGAAACATTCATGCTCACAAACTTTTTTTTTTTTTTATATTAGTTGGATAGGATAATACTTACTCGAATACCCGTCAGCTTCTCATATATATCCTGCAGGTTCTTGTTAGCAACCACATACATTTTAACATTCTCCACGAGACACATCCTACACATTGACAGCTTTTCCATCTTCAAATAAAAATTACTGCTGACTTCTACTATCTGGCTTTTAGAACAACTTCTTCTTGTAGATTATCTCTACCAAGGTATTCTCCTAACAATAGCAAGGTAAATATAGTTTTTCCTTCGATTGTGAATCTCAGTAAGTCAAGCTATCTACCGGGGCAGGCTTGGAGAGCTACAGTTACGATTTACCTGCAGATCCTTACTACGATCTGCTGGATTCGATAATATTTACAAAAAATAATTGTTTTTTTTTTTTTTTATAAACTATTTCACGATCAACAATATCATTCAAGCAACACGAAGCAAGCACAACAACACTCTGACTCAACAGAGAAACTTTGGCAAGCCAAGCCAATGAACCTTATTAATTTACTCTTTGCAATGAATGAAACCAAGCACACAACTTGGAACTTGAGTACTTGACACAACACAAGTCAGAGTCACAGACAAAATAAAGAGTGGAGTAAAAATTTTCCGTGGTCACAGATGACTATAATATTAAAAAACCACACACGTACTTGTAATGTCGGGTTCTTTAATAAAACTTTAATATAAATAGGTAAGCGGCTTTTAATGACATCTTGAATCATGGGAGTGTTCATAGATGGGCGACCACAGATAACATGTCTTTTAGTAGATGGCCACACCATAGATTATACACATATTACATACTTTACATCTCCCTTTCTTTGAAGACAAATTGAAAGCATTATACAAAATTAACTTACATTTTAAATCAATGTTCATATTAATATTTATTAATTATTAACTAACTTGTTTTTAGTTTCACTGAAACAAATTAGTTTAAGGTTATAATAGCATAGTCATAATATTAGAGATCAAGTCTATTTATGGGTTTAATTGTTCTTCCGAATCTAGATAGCCGTGGTGCCATCGTTGGTTGAGCTTGGTTTGATGACTGCACATGATTGGGAGTGCTTGATGAGGAATTTGTTGAAGGTGGGAGTAATTTAGGAATGGCTGGTGATTGAGATTGTGTTGGGACTTGTTGTACTGCTGGTTCATCTGAGTATTTAGTTTCTGGTACTACCACTCTGTTGCTGGTAATGTCTGCTTGTGTCTTGTGCAAATGACTGAAGTTTCTTCTAAAGATTTGGCCTTGATCAGTTTGAATTATTACTGATCTTGGTAGACCTTCAAGCTTTTCTACCACTCTTGCCCCTTCCCATTGTCGATGAGCAACTTTGTGTCTGACTTTATCATTGATTTCAAAATTGACTGGTTTTGTAGTATGCTGATTACTGTAGTTAACTTGTTTCTCTCTTAATCGTTGTAGTTCAGCTGTAACGCCTTGTATTATTTTTGGTTTTAGATTATTGTCACTTGTAGGTATTGGAGATCTAGTAATTCTGCTGAAAAGCCGTTGGTTAGATGAACCTAAATGATCATTTCTTGGTGTATTTCTCCAATTTAATAAGGCAAGTTGAACATCTGACTTGTCAATGCTGCATTTTCTTAATATGTTCTTAGCTGTTTGAACTGCTTTTTCAGCAAGCCCATTGCCTTGATGGTGATGCGGACTGGATGTCACATGATTAAATCTCCACTCTTTTTGAAAGTTCTTAAATTCTCTAGACATATATTGTGTTCCATTGTCAGTTTGTAGCTCTTCAGGTACTCCATGTACAGAAAACCATCTTTTAAGTTGTTCAATTACTTCATATGATGACTGACCTTTTAGCTGTTGAAAATCCAAATATCCAGAGTAGCTGTCACATATTACTAAGTAAGTTTTTCCTTTCAACTCAAATAGATCAGATGCGACTAGTTGCCATGGAAGTGTAGGAATCTTTTTAACTAGCACTATATCTTTAATATTGTTTCTTTGTGTTTGTTCACAGACCGAGCAACCTCTGACTAGTTTTATAATATCATCATATTGTCCTTTCCAGTAAAGAAATTGTCGGGCTCTTCTTAAGCAGCTTTGTATTCCTAGATGTCCTTGGTGAATACTCTTTAACATTTTAGGGATTTGTGATTTTGGCACTACAATTTTGTCACCTTTGTAAATAATTCCTTTAAAATAACTTAATTCTTCTTTAAAGTTAAAATAGTGTTGTAGCTCTGTAGGAAGTTCTTTGACATTTTCTGGAAATCCTTGCATTATTATCTTAAGAAGTAACTGTAAATGGGGATCGTCTTTTGTAGCATTAATTAAATCTTCTTTAGCATCTAATGACATTGGTAGTATGACAGCAATTTTTAAATTTTCTTCTTGTTCATATTTCAAGTTAGATGCATCACAGTCTCGACTAAGAAAGTCTGCTAAGGGTATTTCTGTGCCCTTTTTAAATATGACTTTTGGTGAGTATGGTGAGAGATTAAACATTATGCGTTGTAACCTTGCTGGAGCAGATTGTATATTTTTCTTGAAAATTGTCTCAAGTGGTTTATGATCTGATTCCACTGTCAGTTCTTTGCCATATACATATTCATGGAATTTCTTACATCCAAACAGTATAGCAAGTGCTTCTTTCTCTATCTGTGGATAATTCTGTTCAGATTTGGATAACGCTCTTGCTCCATAGGCTATAGGTTGTCCATCTTGAAGAAGTGCAGCTCCAAGATTTTTTGAACTTGCATCTACGGTTAAAGTTACAGGTTTGTTTACATCATATAGTCTTAGCACTGGAGGACTCTGAAGTACTTGTTTTATTTTGTTGAGCGCTTCTACATGATGGCTTTCCCAAGTAAAACTTGCATTTTTATGTAATAAATCTCTTAGTGGATTTGTTAGGTCCGACATGTTGGGAATAAATTTGTTTAAGTATGTGATCATACCTAGTAGTCTCTGTAGCTCTGTTTTATTTGTTGGTGTTTTCATTGCCCTTATGGCTTCCACTTTGTCTGGATCTGCTTCTAATCCATTAGCTGAGACAATGTGTCCTAAGAATTTTATTCTTTGTGCTTCAAGAATACACTTGTTTTTGTTGAGTTTGAAGCCTGATTTATTGAGTGTTTCAATGACTTCACGAACAGTTTTGCGTAGATCGTCTATAGTTTTAGCATGTATGAAAATGTCATCAATGGATACTCTTACATTTTTGAATTTGCTGAGCAAATTTGACAATATTTCTTGAAATATTTCAGGAGCTGATGATACACCAAATGGGAGTCTCTTGAAGGAATATCGTCCCCAAGGGGTAGCAAATGTCAAAATTTTCTGTGTTCTTTCTGACAGCTTGATTTGCCAGAATCCTTTTGTACAATCTAATAGTGCAAAGTAGTTAGAACCTTTTATGTCCGCTGAAATCTCTTCTATAGTGGTTAGTGGATAGTGACGTCTCAAAATGTTTTTGTTTACATCTGATGGATCTATGCAAATTCTTATTTTACCTTTTTGTCTTACTATTACCATCGGGCTCACAGCGGGAGTAGGCTCTGTTTCTGATTTTATCACATCTAACTTCACCATTCGGTCAAGTTCTTGTTTTACCTCATCTCTTATAGCATGTGGAATTCTTCTTGCTGGTTTAATTTCGAGTCTGGGGTTTTCGATCAGGTCTATGTCGTACTCATAATTTTTATAACAGCCTAATCCGTTAAATACTTCTTCATTGCAACGACTTTCCGTCAATGTCTTTATTCTTGCAACTAAGCCTAGCTTCTCACAAGTTTCTAGGCCTAGGATCGGTGTTACTTTTTCTTCGACTACTTTGAATAAAATTTTTGTTTCTTCATGTTTTAATTTACATAGTAACTCTGCTTCGCCTAGAACTACCATTTTATCCTCTGTATAGCTTATTAAATTTCTTGTTCGGCTTGCTTTCAGTCTTGCCTTTGTTTTGTCCATCAAATATCTTGGTAACACATTGCATTCTGCCCCTGTGTCTAGTTTAACAGTAAACGTTACGTTGCCAACATGTATTTTTTCTGTCCAGTTTTTCTTCTTTCCGGTACTTATAGCAGATATGTATACATCATCTTCAGAATTTGAGCTTTCTTCTAATGCATTCACTCTATTTTTATGTTTAGTGTCATATTTCTTCTTAGTTTTGCACATTCTAGCAAAATGACCATTTTTCTTACACTTAGTACACGGTTTGTTGAAAGCTGGACATTCTCTTTGTTTATGGTTTGTACCACACCTTCTGCAGTCAAAATACTTGCTTTGATCTTGTTTTGCATTTATATTTTTCACCACTGACACTTTATCTATTTTATTTTTACCTTCGAACTCATCCAGTTGTTTTGAAGCTTGTTCGCTTGTTTTACAGATAGTTACTGCTTTTGTCAAATCTAGTTTATCTTCAGTCAGTAATTTCTCTCTTACTTGATTAGATCTGATGCCGAATACTATCTTGTCCTTTAGCATTTCGTCAAGTAAATTATCGAATTCACATTTACTTGCTTGGGTTTTAATTCTGGTCAAAAACTCGTTAAATTGTTCATCTTCGTTTTGTTCAATCTTGAAAAATATATATCTTTCAAACGATACGTTGGTCTTTGGCGCGAAATACTCTTTAAACTTTTTTATGATGTTTTGTAGGTTATTTCTGTCTTCGTCACTGAGATTGAAACTGTTGTATATGTCGATCGCGTCTGGGCCTATCACAGCCATAAATGTTGCTGCTTGGACCTCGGCTGGCTTTTTATCTAATTGAATAGCAATGGCATACCACTCAAATTGTTGTAACCATTTTTTCCAGCACGTTGATTTGTCCGAGTCAATTTGTAGGTAAGCTGGCGGCTTTATGCCAGATACTGCGTCGTTCGTTGCCATTTTGCGTCTTTCTCACTTATTTCTTATTCTTCGATACTTTATTAGCACTTCTGACACCATGTAATGTCGGGTTCTTTAATAAAACTTTAATATAAATAGGTAAGCGGCTTTTAATGACATCTTGAATCATGGGAGTGTTCATAGATGGGCGACCACAGATAACATGTCTTTTAGTAGATGGCCACACCATAGATTATACACATATTACATACTTTACATACTTGTACTGTATGCGATGAAGTTACCGCTAAATAGCCAATAGCATTCGCACGATAGTAGCGCAATCCAATATTTTTGGAACTAAGGCATAGCACGCACTGCGATTTTTATTTGCGCGAATTTTTTTCCGCCCATTCTGTGACCTATGCTAACGTATGAAGCTGCACGGACTGCGCAAAAAAAAATGGTACTAAAAAATTAGCGCGAATTTTTATTCGCGCGAATAAAAATCACAGTGCGCGCTACGCCTAAGCTGTCGCAGGCTGTTGCCATAATGAGCAACAACTAAAATATTGTTCTCTTTTGTCAAATACGATTACTACATTAGAAAGAATGAAACAAAACGATGTTTCACATTCTGTATCGTATTTCACTCACATTTGTATAAGCTAATGTATGAATAGAACATCGCGGCGCCTCCATATTTTTCATAGCTCAATGGAACTATTGGGAAGAGACGTCACGTCACTTTATTTATTTTGGAGAATCTAGTAGCTAGTTCATTACACCAGAGCATAAACGCACACGCGTGACACAATTTAAACGTTTAATTTCTTCATTGTATTTCATAATCAAAAGATACGACCCTTTATGTCGCAAATTTTACGAATTGCAAGGGAATCAAAACCTACATGAAGTCAGTGGATACGAAACGAGGTACTATGAAAAAAAGCACCAATTACCATCGCCTAATCAAGCCTTCGGGACCCGGTGCCGGTGGGATGTGGGTGTAGTACACCATGGGACACCTGAAGAGCAAAATTCTGGAAGTCGAGATCCACGATTCTCCTAAGGTCACCTTGACCGCAGGGTCATTGACCTTGAGGTTAACTTGAAGTAGTTTATGGTTAGTGACCTTGGAGGTCATGGTCAAATGACCTTGGGAGTGTTTGGAATTCCAGTGCCCTGACACTACAAACCACTTTGAGATCAAAAACAATATTTCTAAACCATTAACAAAGTGATCATAAAGGTATTGTTTTATTTTAAAATTGCTTCTCCAGAGTTCGTCTCCGGCGCTGCGGGCAGTGCATCCCCTTCGCCCTTACGCATCAAAGGATAGGTACCCATGCTCACCTCCGCTGCTTCGGCTTGCTGGTCGCCTCCGGCGGAACATATTCGCCCTATTTAAATTTAACCATGAAGTGTCATGAAGTACAAGAGGAACGGAATGAATCAACCTTAGGGTAATTAATTGTAGTTGAATAAACCGTGGGTTAATTCTTCTTTATGGATTTCGTTCATTAGTTATTACAAAAATCTGTGAAATGCTCTTTAGTTTTAAACAATAATAAAACAAACACCTAACGAACAAAAAACATTAATTACAGCTAGAGTGCGCGCAAGATAAGTCTGCGCGCGATGGGTGGCGTGCTTAATGTTGCCAGCATAACTCATCTTTTTTCCTTCATTTAATCAATAGTCATTTTTCATTACTCGAATTTAAAGTAATTTAAGTTAAGCATAATTAATTACTAGCTTTTTCTAGTTGCATAAAATATGATGAAAAAGGTTGAAATTATTGCAAATCTTTTATTGAATACTTAGTAGTACCTACTGTTAAATTTAGTTTAACAATGGTCCTGCAGTGGCTAATACCGTCCATTTCAATTACAATTCTTTTTTTATTTCTTCTTCAATATTTTTTGAAGAAGCGGCACCGGTAGTACGAATATTTAGGGAAATTTTAGTATAATGGTATCCCTAAAAGTTACTGTCAAATAAGCAACGCGGGCTCTATCTTTGTAAAACGGTACCGTAGGCCTGTTACTGTCTTGTTCTCTTCAAGAACACATCTCTGCCCGCACTTTAAATTACTTTTGGATTAATGATGGCGATTATTTACTTCGAAAACAAATAAAAACACGGAATACATCACACTCTCTTGACACCTGACAAAAATGACAAATGATTAGTTCCGATTTTGGCCGCGCGCAGACTTATCTTGCGCGCACTCTAGTATCCAAAAGACAACCATAGTGACTGAAAAGTTGCCACTCTGAAATATTTCTCCCTTTTTACCCGACTGCTGAAGGAGGGTAATGTGTTTATCAGTCTATGTATGGTATGTATGTATGTTCCTATGTGGCGTTCTAGAGACCAAACGCGTTGACCGATTATGATAATTCTTAATGACTAAATTCGTCAATCGATGAGTTTTAACCCTGCGAGTGTCACTGGCTACATAAATAATTGGAAATTAGAAAAATGGCGGATTTTGGGCGCCATATTGTAAGGGACCAAACTTTTTTTTCTAGGGTTCTCAAGGGTTTTAAGATATGATTTTAAAAATGTTTAAATGTAGGTACCTAATTCTAAAAAAAAGAAATGAAAAGTTATAAATCATCATATCAGCCGAAAGACGTCCACTGCTGGACATAGGCCTCCCCCAAGCGTCGCCACATTGACCGGTCCCATGCGTCCCGCAACCAACGGATTCCTGCAACCTTCACCAGGTCATCGGTCCACCTGGTGGGAGGCCTTCCAACGCAACGTCTTCCGGTTCGCGGTCGCCACTCCAGAACCTTTCTGCCCCATCGGCCATCCGTTCTGCAGAACATAGAATCACATAGATCATGATCCAGCCCTAGTTGTCCCCCCAGCGACTCCCTGAGCCGACGTTCGACCCCACAGAGGGTAGCGATGTCTTTTACGTTTAGCTTTTAGTGCCTGGCTGTAGGCTCTAGTTTAGTCTCCTCAGGATTGCCGGTTAAGCAGTAGTCAATCACTCTGATTGAACTGCGAGACCTACATCAAAAATAAACCGACTTCCAAAACAAAACACTACAAAACAAAAAATAACTTTCTGTTTCGAAGTCGGTGTCGTTTGTAGTGTTTTGTTTTGGAAGTCGGTTTGATTTTTTGTTGAAAGTTTTTATTTTCGACTTTTTAGTTATAGCAAGCACCTCCAATTAACATTAAAATCATTTATATCCAAAGTACATCTCATGACGATTCCAATAAGCCCAAACACGACTAGGATACATTGTTTTATTTCGGAGTTCCAGTGGCCATCTGTGGTCTACTTCATCAGTTCCATTTCACCTGACACTTTCTGAGTGTAAATGTTGATAAAAATTCCAAAATCGCTCTATGTATGCCTATACCATTTGAGGAGTTCCCTCGATGTATCTGAGATGCCATCATTATATCCTGGTTTCCTTATCATGGAAATCATCAAAATCGGTTCATAAACGACGAAGTTATCCGAACACGAACACACATAAAAAAAAATATATATATACGGTCGAATTGAGAAAACTCCTCCTTTTGGGAAGGCGGTTAAAATTAAAAAAAAACCGGCCAAGTGCGAGTCGGACTCGCGCACGAAGGGTTCCGCACCATTATCGCTAAAAACGGCAAAAAAAAATACGTTTGTTGTATGGGAGCCCCCCTTAATTCATTTTATTTTAATTTAATCATTACTATTTTTTGAAGTGAATATACAACTAAATATTCTGTGAATATTTCAAGCGGCTACCTGTTTCCGTTATTAATATCGAGCAAAAAACAGCAAAAATAACACGTTTGTTGTATGGGAGCCCCCCTCAATTTATTTTATTTTAATTTAATAATATTTTTTTTTTGAAGTGAATATACAACTAAATATTCCATGAATATTTCAAGCGTCTACCTGTTGCCGTTATTAATATCGAGCAAAAAACGGCAAAAAAATCACGTTTGTTGTATGGGAGCCCCCCTTAAATACCTATGTATTTTATTCTGTTTTTTGTATTTGTTGTTATAGCGACAACAGAAATACATCATCTCTGAAAATTTCAACTATCTTCAGCTATCACGGTTCACGAGATACAGCCTGGTGACAGACGGACAGACAGACACACAGACAGACAGACAAACAGACGGATCGCGGAGTCTCAGTAATAGGGTCCCGTTTTTACCCTTTGGGTACGGAACCCTAAAAAGCATAGACATATTAAGGTTACACTAGTCAACGGCACGAACTATTTTGTGCGCGGGATTAAAATGCATTTTATATCAACCGAAAACACGTGCGGAACACATAGATTCTGTGATGAGCAGTAGGAAGCTAGTTCACGTACGAAAACACACTTTTGAAAATTTGTAGCGAAATGGATAATGATTTAGGACGAAACCGAGCGTGCGAAATTTTATAAACAGACTCTTGGGAGTCTGGATATCATGAAAAAACTACATAACGTATCTGTTCAAAATAAAATTATTTGCATTGTTGAACTACTAATCTATCCCTGTATGGTGGCCGTTTTGCAATATTCCGTCTTCTTATGGCATTTATTTGCGCCCAAAAATGCGTTAAAATTAGTATCGAATTATGGAACTTTCGACGCTCATAACTTTCAAATATTTACTTTTATTACTTTTTTGCTTCCATACAGGGCTAGATATTGATGAGACAAATTGATATAACTTTTTATTTTGAACGTACATCGTCAAACAGTGGAATAATCCCTAGACTACGTTTGTATGGATTAATTTTCGACTAGTAAAAACCGGCCAAGTGCGAGTCGGACTCGCGCACGAAGGGTTCCGTACCATTATCGCAAAAAACGGCAAAAAAAAATGTTTTTTGTATGGGAGCCCTACTTAAATATTTATTTTATTCTGTTTTTAGTATTTGTTGTTATAGCGGCAACAGAAATACATGATCTGTGAAAATTTCAACTGTCTAGCTATCACGGTTCATGAGATACAGCCTGGTGACAGACGGACAGACAGACAGACGGATCGCGGAGTCTCAGTAATAGGGTCCCGTTTTTACCCTTTGGGTACGGAACCCTAACAAGAATCATTCGCTAATTCAGAGTACCTACTTTCTAATTCTATGACATTGACAAGTTATGTTATCAAACTTGTGTGCTTGATTCTTGTCAAACGTGTTATTGTTGATCGTGTCATCCTGATCGTGCGTGTCGCCGTGGCATTGTCTGCTCCTTTGCTGATTATTGACCTGAATGTTAATTATATTTGCTGGTTAAATACTAGGTGGATGCTCTCCTTCAAGAAATAAAAACATTAAGTTAATCATTTAATTTATGTTAATATTATTAAATCCATACTACAATCTGCAGCAGATAAATCCTAAGTGTAGCTCTCTGGGCCTGCCCCGGTGGATGGCCTGACTTACTGAGATACTCGAAGGAAACACGATATTTACCAAGCTTATATCAGGAGAATACCTTTGAAGATAACCTACAAGAAGAAGTTGTTGTGCCAGCAGTAGTTTTTGTATGAAAATGGAAAAACTGTCAATGTATAGGATGTGTTTAGTGGAGAATGTCAACATGTTTGTGGTTGCCAACAAGAACCTTCAGGAAATATATGAGAAGCTGACTGATATTCCAGTAAGTGCACTATTTTTTTAAATGTGAAAGGCTGTGAGCATGGATGTTTCTTACTCATTCACGCTAAAACCACTAGACAGTTTTTTATTTATTTATTGAAAAACAAACAGTAGCACGATAAGAAATAGTCATACTATTTTAAATATATACATACAATTATGCTACCAACGGCATTCTCCACAGATTACAATTTAAGGTATTTAAAACTAGACAGTAATGCAGATACAATACTACACCGATTTTGATTAACCTAACAAACCTTATACATCAGATAACTTATAAAATATTTCATACTATTGTCGTCACAATCTAAGAAGCCCATTGACGTTTCTCATTTTACATGCCGCGATAACTTTCTACATAAGTAATTGGAAAAATCAAATTCATAATCCTAATTAAATACTATGTTATCAATACACTATGACAACGAGTATCATTCGCAAGCATCAAGTTTAATTATTATTAAGTAGTTTTATAGCTGTCAAAACGGGCATATAGTTTTAACTAATAAGCAGATGAAACAGGGTGGATATCCAAGAACCAATTTAGGCATTAAATTGGTTCTTGGATATCCACCCTTCTCTCAATAGTCACCGCATTGATCAGTCCTGTGCTAATCACATCCAGTGAATTCCTGTGACCGTCACCAGGTTATCTGTCTACCTTGAGGGCCTTACTCATGCTGCATAGCCATCGCTCTAGAACCTTTTGACTTGATTTGGACAGTATGACAACATATTTATGGCATTTGAAGTATTTATCTATACAATATATTATAAAGAGGAAAGTTTGTGTGTTTGTTACTTCTTCACAATCAAACGGCTGGACGGATCTGGATGAAATTTGGCACAGAGATAGGTTATAGTTTGACTTGATTTGGACAGTATGACAACATATTTATGGCATTTGAAGTATTTATCTATACTATATATCACACTAATATTATAAAGAGGAAAGTTTGTGTGTTTCTATGTTTGTTACTTCTTCACAATCAAACGTCTGGACGGATCTGGATGAAATTTGGCACTAAGATAGATTATAGTCTGGCATAACACAAAGGATACTTTTTATTTCCGGAATATGTTCTCTTGGGATAATTTTCGACATTCACGCGGGCGAAGCCGCTGGCAGAAACTAGTTGTTTGTTTGTTTGTACCAAATAGGCTCCGAAAATACTGGTCCGATTTAAAAAATTCTTTGACCAATTCTTTTTTTTTTTTTTTCAAAAATTCCTGTTTGACTTAGTCAATTATTTAATCCTGAAAACGGATCCTATGCCTGAGTGTGTGTGACTAGCTGTTCCCCCCAGCCGCGAGGAACAGCTAGTCAAAAATAAACAAATAGCTTTCTCTTGTTTTATTGCAGTTTTGTACTGAAGACAGACGACCAATGCTCGCTTGTTTATTTTGCTGCACTAAACTGCAGCAATGCTGCCGATTGCAGAGTAAATGTCTGGAAGCTGAGAAGCTGTTTGCTCAAATGTTGAATGAGGATCATGAGGTGAGGATTGACTGGTTGAAGACACAATTTCTGTTCCTATATCATAATTTGAATTAGTTTCTAACAGGAGGTTGATGCCTGGCTGAAGCCATAACTAATTAATCTGCTGTCACTACGAATTTTGGCCAATAGCAAAGCCAAAGGTCTGATTTACCCAAAATAACTGACTGTACTAATCCTAAGGAACCATTAACCCTATATCTATATTTATAAAAGCGAAAGGTGACTGACTGACTGACTCACTGATTGATCAATCAACGCACAGCCAAAACTGCTAAGTCTAGAAGCATGAAATTTGGCAGAAAGGTTCCACAAGTGACGTAAGTGTGCACTAAGAAAGGTTTTTCGGAAATTCCACCCCTAAGGGGGTTGAAAGTTTGTATGAAAAATCTAATTCCTTCGGCCAACATTCTTGAAACTTAGCACGAATAGTATTCTAAGTAAATGATAAAGATTGACATTATTAGTTTTTCGAAACTACCCCCAAATGATGATTTAGGGGATGTTTAAATTTGTATGGAAAAATCTGATTTCTTGGATCAATAGACTTGAAACTTGCCACAAATACTAACCTAAAAGAATAATAAAGGCTGTTATTATTATTTTTTGAAACTACCCAAAAGACGATTTATGGGATGTAATTTTTTTTAAGAATCTTAGATCTTTGAAATCAACATTTGAAAGTTGACATAAATACCATCCTAAGTAAACAAAAAGGTTGTCATTATTAGTTTTTCGAAGTTCCCCCAAATGATGATTAAGGGGGTGTTAAAGTATTTTTGAAATACATATCTTAATTCTTGGGTTATTATAGATGAAAATTGACATAAATACCCATCCTAAATGAACAATAAAGGTTGTCATTATTAGTTTTACTTCTTTACTCCAAAAATACGATTTAGGGGGTGTTATAGTGTTTTTGAAGAATCTTATTTCTTTTGGTTAGTAAATTTGAAAATTGGCACAAATACCAACCTAAGGAAACAATAAAGGTTGTCTTTATAAGTTTTTCGAAGCTAAATCAAGCTAAGAATCTTACTGGACAGGGTTTCGTTATTGACGTCGGGTTCTAGGGGATCACTAAGGCGCGAATTTAACCTTTAATTAGGTGAAAAGGGTCAAAATTAGTTTGTTTGTAAAATCGAATTCCTTGGGGATAAAGTTGATAATCAAAATTTACATAAAACATTTTTAAAACTCCCTCCCAGATAGGGTTAGGGGCGTTAATGTTTTTTTAGACGAATCTCACTGCGCAATCTGACTAACATAAACGATAAATAAAAATGAGTAGAAAAGAGTGAATAGCATATTTAGGTTGTTCAAAACTCGACCCTCAACGGGGCAAGAAGGGGTTGATAAGTTTTAGGGGAGGATTTTACTTTGTGGCCGTAACCTAAATTTTTTTATTCTTTAAGTCAAATAACGAATCGTCCCAATCCAATAAACCCTGTATATCTACGATACCCAGTTTTATATTGTTTTAATAATAGCTTATTTTTGGTCGCCTTCACTAACTGCATATATGAAAATCATTTATACGATAAACGAAGTCGCGGGCGGAGTACTAGTACTGTATAAAGGGTGTGATCGTGTGTCTCTTAAGACGACGACTAACGCCAACGACCTTGAAGGAACAAAACGCGCACTCGTTTCACACCCGCGCGACCCAAAATTTAGTAGTTTTTTTGTACTTTCCTTATTATTCTATGACTTTAAAAAAAAAAGCCTCAGATCAAAATGTAGATAATTAAATTGTCTTTGAGATGGTGTTGATTTCATTAAAATACGCCCAGCGGTTTTGGTGTGATTGTCATGTTTTTGTCCGTTTTAGACGTAACTTTACAAATTAATTACACTATATTATACGAATAAAACTCAAAATTTGCTTAGATCAAATTATTAAGAAAATAGTCTAATATAACATATATTTTTTTCAAAAAATTACGATAGCCATTTAGACGTGATTCTCATTTGAAAATCAGCTACTCAAGGGAATCGGCGCCTTAAGAACAGTTAAAAAAGAATGGGTATATAGGGGTTGCAACTTTTTCGTGTCCGTTACCGAGGCCAGATGTTGTCGAAAACGGTCATTTGAATCTTATAGATAATTAGTTTTGCGGCTTCTGTAATTGTTGCGCACATTTTTAAATTTGTTGCGCTTATAGTTTTTTCTACTTAAACTTGGTCGGGTTACCACGGTCATTCACTTCCTGATGACTTTAATCGTATTATCTCATTAATTATCCAATGTACCGAGCTGAAATTTTACTGATATACAACTGAACTAAAAAAACTAATAATTGACATAACATTCAGTTCATATATCCAATCCAGTGGCCAAATAACACCGCGCGCATCAAGACCGTGCTCGTGATGAACTCAATATCATCATAACTTGTTAAATACTTACAGGATACTAATGAAACTTCACATATATTTGAAGGCAGTTACAAGCTTTAAAACAACGTTTAAAGTAAGTCTTTAGAGCTCTTATTGAGAGTGCTGGGACCAATTGAAGTGTTTTTCTATTTAATGAAATAACCTTTAAGCTATGTATTATTTTGTTTTTTTTTTATTGCAGAACAAATTTAAACTAATTCCTAAGAAGCCATGTACAAAATATGATAAGAATCCGCTTAACCATTTCAAAGATCTAGCAAAACCAAAAACGTTACCCCAGCAAAATCTCGAATAACTTCGCAACCGATGAAAGAACAACTACAAAATAAGGCACAACATTTACTTCATCTAGACAACTAATTTTATAGCTAGTAATTATTTAAATATTCCCATTAGAAAGAAAAAGGTCTGGCTGGGGTTACGTTATCCCAGCAGGAAATGTTTTTGTGAAATAATAAAAAAACTATAAGCGCAACAAATTTAAAAATGTGCGCAACAATTACAGAAGCCGCAAAACTAATTATCTATAAGATTCAAATGACCGTTTTCGACAACATCTGGCCTCGGTAACGGACACAACTTTTTCCTATGGAAGCTGCCCTAGTCGTTTTGAAAGTTGCGGTGCAGTATCGTATAGTAAAATGAAAAGTCATTTATTAGACAGAAAGCGAGCACTTTGTGAACCTTGTCTTGTGTTCAACACAGCGACCAACCGTCCTTGTCATGTAAATAGACATTGATAGAATAGTTTACCTTTGAATAAAGTTATATTTAACTTAAGTTATGAATGCATTCAAAGACAGGTCAAGAAAAGAGAGAGGTAGCTTGTTGTAGAAGCAGATACCTCCTACCGTTTCTCCATATTTTACAACCTTTTACAGACAAAACCTCTACTTAACCATGGCCACTTAGAGTACAGTGGGTTCATTATAAGTCCAACAGAATACTTCAGCATTTCTGATGAATGTCAAACAGAGAGCGATGTCATCAAAGAAGAATTACCAGATGTTTGTGAGGGACAAGATGATGTAAATCCAGCTGGTACGTTCTTAATTGTAATTATAGATGTGATGATCATTAAGAGCTTAAAAGGTTGCTCTTGACCGTTTTTGTTTCTTTACAGAGTTAGACCATGAATTTCAACATAACGAAAATGTAAATATACAATCCTGCCGTTCTAAATCAAAAGATGACGTACCTTTGAAGAAAAAAGAACAACAAGTGTCCAAGAAGAAACGAAAAGCGAAAAAGACGACAAGTAAGTATCTCTAGAAACACGGTGGTTTCCCCGCCAAGACAAGCCAAAGAAATCTGTAACCCTCGCCCTCCAACGCCTCCTAAGCCTCCTCCGCTTGCAGCTTAGGACTACGCTACTACGCCCTCCAAGGCGAGAGCTGTCTGTACTTTTTTAAGATAGGTTGTTATGGCGCGCCGGGTGCCGCGCTCGCCTCTTGAGGAATTACGGCCGTATATGGCCCAGAGGGTGACGGGATTTGCATGAATTCATGTGAGCCAATACCTGGCCTGGGTGCCCCGGCCAAAGTGGAATTCCCTGCTGGAGTCTGTGTTTCCCGATAGCTACAATCTAGGGGAAGAGTGAATAGGTTATTTCTAGGCAAGCGTGCTTCACCCTCGACCACCTCGACACCTGCCATCCTCCAGCCCAGCCTTATAGGATGTAGGTCAGGGCTATTTTGATGACAATTGTCACTGTCGAGATTGATTAATGATACCGGGTGGTACGCGAAGACAAATTTGTGGACATACCTAATGTTCACCGTTTCGGCTTTCATTTTCAAGTCTCAAATATATTAGATTATGTTACCAGAGCTCTTGAAGTGCCCTTGTCTTCTCATGTGAGTCTCGCAGACACCAAGGAGACTGTTTCATTTTACTCTCCACGATTGTCAGGGAAAGTTTCCAATGTGCAAGCAGCTCTCTCACGTTCAGGTGTGCACTCTATGTTGAGTGCATATCAGCGGCGTAGCTGCCGCCGTATAAATGATACGAGGCCCCCGAGTAACAGGAGCCCCGACGTTTGGAATGAAATTTCATCAAATCAAGATCAGTCTCAAATTCTTTTTGATAACGTGTTCGATTTTTTTATTTTGATTAAGTAAACTTTATTTGTTATGATGACACCATAATCTATCCTATGCCTTCATAGCATGCTCATGCTCAAATTTAGTAAACTGAAGCATGAAAACTTATCCGATCCCAGTCAGGATTCTCTCGTTTTTAAGCTCGTATCACAAGTGCTTCATCCTCGTCCCTCAAAACCGTTTAAGTTATCCCAGTGAAGAATTCAGTCTCCAATTATATTTATTTTGTAAGAAACATTAACGTTTTTAGTCTTTTCTGGACCGACAGTCTCAGTCTCAGTCTCTTGTGAAGATTGAGCGTGGCTACCACGGTGGCGTACCTTATACTCAGAATAGCCTCAAGATTCCTACCTCGGAACACCCCAACGACGATGTAGAGACCATGTATGAGGATATCTGTAAAGCCATGCATGGTTTCAAAACTCACGTCACCGTTCTCATGGGGGACTTCAACGCGTGTGTAATTGGTGACGCACGGTCTCGGTCAATGTGGCGATGGCTGAAACAATGATGATGAATGATGCGGAGAATAATTGTGGTAGTTTCCCGAGTCCTTCCACTACAGTATTTCTGATTGGTGACAAATCACAGCACAGGTCTATAATCCATCGAATTAAGTGTGATATTAAAATAAGTATTAAAGAATATTAACATTATAATCCCCTTTTAATTTTCATTCATATTGCATTCACAAAAAACCTAGACTTTGATACTTACCATTTTATTAATCACAGGGACAACTGTTGCAAAGCCATCAAAAATAAGCATTCGAAGAAAAAAACTAGAAGATAAAATTACAGCCCAGCAAAAGAGAACTGAACAACCGCACTCGAAGAACACTATACCCAGCGTTAGTAACAGTATTAATAATAATCCTGTGGAAATAAATTGCCGTAACAAAAGTAACAGAGATTTAGACAGTAATAAAATAAATGGAAATCTAAGATTATGTACTAAAGTTAAACCGTACAAATGTGAAATGTGTCAGCTTAGTTTTTCATATAAGAGTCATTTAAAAAATCATATTCGTGTACACACGGGGGAAAAACCTTACAAATGTGATATATGCCAGCGTAGTTTTACGCAAAAGAATTCTTTAACAGGGCATATTCGTGTACACACTGGAGACGAACCTCACAAATGTGACGTTTGCCAGCGTAGGTTTATTGCAAAAGCTTGTTTAACAAGACATATTCGTGTACACACTGGAGAAAAACCTTACAAATGTAATATATGTCAGCGTAGCTTTTCAGTAAAAGGCCATTTAACAAATCATATTCGTGTACACACGGGTGAACAACCTTACAAATGTGAAATATGTCAGCGTAGTTTTTCAGTACAGAGTAATTTAACGGATCATATTCGTGTACATACTGGGGAAAAACCTTACAAATGTGAAATATGTCAGCGTAAATTCACAGTAAAGAGTAATTTAACAAATCATATTCGTTTACACACGGGAGAAAAACCTTACAAATGTGATATATGTCAGCGTAGCTTTTCAGTAAAAGGTCATTTAACGAATCATCTTCGTCTTCATACGGGCGAAAAACCTTACAAATGCGAAATATGTCAGCGTAGTTTTATAAATAAAAGTGTTTTAACTAAGCATATTCGTGTACACGCCGGAATAAAACCTCACAAATGTGATATATGTCAGCATAGTTTTTCAGTAAAGAGTCATTTAACAGAACATATTCGAGTACACACGGGCGAAAAACCTTATAAATGTGATATATGCCCGCGTAGTTTTACGCAAAAGAATTCTCTAAAAGGACATATTCGTGTACACACGGGGGAAAAACCTTACAAATGCGATATATGTCAGCGTAGTTTTATAAATAAAAGTGTTTTAACTAAGCATATTGGTGTACACACCAGAATAAAACCTCACAAATGTGATATATGTCAGCATAGTTTTTCAGTAAAGAGTCATTTAACAGAACATATTTGTGTACAAACGGGGGGAAAACCTTACAAATGTTATATATGCAACCGTAGTTTTATTTTAAAGATTAATTTAACAAAGCATATTCGTGTACACACGGGGCAAAAACCTTACAAATGTGGAATATGTCCACTTAGTTTTACGAATAAACGTGATTTTACAACGCATATTCTCGTACACACTGGTGATAAACCTTTCAAATGTGATTGAAGATTTCACAACATTTTGAAAAAACATTTTCTAAATCATACTGACATGCTTACAGAGCTGGGTAAAATACATGCTTTGCTTTAATTAAAATACAAATTACAAAATATTATCTCGCATGTATTTAAAATACAAATTAAAAAGTATTTTTAAGCTGTGTAAGTATTTCGAATAAAATACATTATTTTGATGATAAACTTAATTAACACACAGAAGTTTCGTGAAAATAACCATTTAATATAAAAAGACAATTGTCAAGATATTTGACATACGCGGTCGCCATTTTGCTTACGAAAGCTATCGCGCGCTATTTTCTGCAGAACGCACCCAATATACAACGAGGCAAAAGCTCAACTGGCTGCCAAAAAGTTGGAGATCCTTGCAAAATTGAGACGATACTTCACACGCCAGAACAGTTGCTCAACTTGTATCATGCGCAAGTTCGGTCATGCTCTCATCTCTGGGACGGATCTGCCAAGTACCAGCTAAATGCACTTTAGTCGATCGAAAGACGGGCCAAGAGGCTCATCGGCAACAAAGTACTGGTCGAATCTAGGCTCCAGAACCTCGAACATCGGTGCCGAGTTGCCAGGTTTTTTATCGGTTACATTTCGGGGAGTGTGCGTTGGAATTGCATGAACTAATTCCTCCTAGCACGTACGGCGATGCTTCATCGGTACATGGTGGACATCCCTCCCATACGCACCAAACGTTTTAGGAATACTTTTATTATGCGTACAGCTAAGGAGTAGAATTCTTTGCCGGAGTCTGTATTTCCTGATAGCTACAACCTGGGAGTCTTTAAGTCAAGAGTGAATAGGTTTCTTCTAGGCAAGCGTGCTACATCGTCGCTTACCATCAGATGAGATAGTGATCGAGCGCGAGCCTACCAATAATAAAAAAATAAATATAAAAAATGTATTTTGAAGCCATAACTAAGTATTTAAAATACTAACTATAAAATACCTCAGCGTCAGGTATTTGAAATACCAATTACAAATTACATTTTTAAGAAGTAATTGAATTACAAATACCAAAAACGATTGTATTTCAATTACGTATTTTTATTACAAGTAATTCAAATACTGTTCAACCCTGCATGCTTAGAATCTAAGGGTTTGGTCACAATGAGATACTTAAGTCAAAAGTGAATAGGTTACTTCTAGGCAAGCGTGCCTCATAGTCGACCACATCATCGCTTTCCATCTAGTGAGATAGTGGTCAAACGCGAGTCTCTCAACAATTAAAAACAATATAGAACACAATACTGCACACACTATTATGATAGCGAGGCACGCCTCACGTGAATGTAACCAAAGGTTCTATGTGCAGTATGCATATCATTAATAAGGGTTTATAGAACTGCGGTTGGGCTTAAATTGTTTCAAATATAATAAAAATTTAAAAAGTGTGGAATTTTGTGTGTCCAAAAACGCATAGTTTATGAATTTTGGAGCAAAAAATAAAAAAAAAACCTAGAGCTACGGTTGGGCTTAAATTGTTGCAAATATAATGATATTTTAAAATCTGGAATTCTATGTCCAAGAACACATAGTTTATGAATATTAGAGCGAAAAAATAAGCTCTCCCAGAGCTACGGTTGGGCTTAAATTGTTACAAATATAATGAAATTTTAAAAGTCTGAAATTTTATGTCCAAAAACACATAGTTTATGAATATTAGAGCGAAAAAATAAGGTCTCCCAGAGCTACGGTTGGGCTTAAATTGTTACAAATATAATGAAATTTTAAAAGTCTGAAATTTTATGTCCAAAAACACATAGTTTATGAATATTAGAGCGAAAAAATAAGGTCTCCCAGAGCTACGGTTGGGCTTAAATTGTTACAAATATAATGAAATTTTAAAAGTCTGAAATTTTATGTCCAAAAACACATAGTTTATGAATATTAGAGCGAAAAAATAAGGTCTCCCAGAGCTACGGTTGGGCTTAAATTGTTACAAATATAATGAAATTTTAAAAGTCTGAAATTTTATGTCCAAAAACATAGTTTATGAATATTAGAGCGGAAAAATAAGGTCTCCCAGAGCTACGGTTGGGCTTAAATTTTTACAAATATAATGAAATTTTGAAAGTATGAAATTTTATGTCCAAAAATACATAGTTTATGAATATTAGAGCGAAAAAATAAGGTCTCCCAGAGTTACGGTTGGGCTTAAATTGTTACAAATATAATGAAATTTTAAAAGTCTGAAATTTTATGTGTCCAAAAACCCATAGTTAATGAATTTTAGAGCAAAATTTCACTGTTTTCGCGTGGTGCGCAGCGAGACCGCGTTTTTCGAAGTTGTAATTTGGATTATTCATCACACTATCTAAACTAGTCCATACAACAAATCAGAACTAAAGGATGTGTTTTTAGAGGATTGTTTTTTAAAATGAAATAAACACGTAAAAAAATGAATTGCCGTGGAATTTATTTATTTATTTAAACTTTATGTACAATGGTGATACATAGGCGGACTTAATGCAGCAAGGCATTCTCTACCAGTCAACCTTTGGGTTAAAAAAGAACACAACAGTGGTAGGGGTACAAAAAATATATATATGAACAATAATTAAGGCGGATATTAATAAACTATTTAACTAATAAAATAAATAAATAATTTTAAAACAATAGACTAATAAATATTATAATAAATATCCTATTCTAAATGAAACAGAAATTTAAATATAATAACTATGACGAAGACCGAGCTATGTAAGAGAGGACAAGTAATAATTTCGTAACCTACGCTTGAATGAAAATTTACTCTCAGCCTTTTTTATGTCAAGGGGAAGGACGTTCCAGAGTTTTTAGGAATTGGCTTTATTGAAAATATATTCCGCCATTAGTGCTTTCGGGGATATGGGCGCCACGGCTGGCTCGAATGAAGCGTAATCGGGAAACGAGTCGAGTCAGACTCGCGCTCGAATGGTTCCCCGTACCATTACCACAAAAAACGGCAAATAAATCACGTTTGTTGTATGGGAGCCCCACTTAAATATTTATTTTATTCAGTTTTTAGTATTTGTTATTATAGCGGCAATAGAAATACATATGTGAATATTTCAACTGTCTAGCTATCACGGTTCATGAGGCCTGGTGACAGACAGATAGACGGACCGCGGCGTCGTAGGGTCCCGTTTTTACCCTTTGGGTACGGAACCCTAAAAACACCACCGCCACAAAAAGTTACCGTCAATGGAGAGCGCTGTAGAGCCATGATTGTCGACACCTATGAATTACTTTATTTGGAGATTTATGAAGTCAGTCTAAGCAAATAAACCACAGACATTGAACCACTTGGAAGTCAACATTAACCGCGTTATTTGTCGATTGATAGCGATCAAACCCTTCGCCTTGCCGAATTCACTCACGTTGCTCGATTAAGTGGTGGAAAATTGGACTATCTATAACATAGAATATCTTTTGAACAAAGCCAATACCATGGCAATTAAGTTTAGTGTACGTTTTTTATTTCATTTAAAAGACCAAACCTCTAAAAAAACACGCTTTACATGATTCTTTGTGATATTAGCCTTTTGTAGTGTCGATTTCTACTGGGCTAGAATGTGTTGTGAGAGTTAAGTAGGTAGGTAGGTACCTACCTATGATAAGCTTTAATAATATTATTTGATAACTCAAATATATGTACCTACAGCAATAAATTAAGATATTTAATAATAATATAATTTTATTTTTAATAGTATAATTTAATTACTGAAATGATATTGTTATTTGTACTTATTAAGATTAAACTGTTTATTTTAAAGTATCTTTGGTGTTGGATAAATATATAAAGATATTTTTTACAAGAACAACTGCCTATTATTTTTGCTCCTTATTTTATTCTTACAAGCCTTAAACGGCAAAAATAGCAGTTTTTTTTATTGCCTAATTTGTATCCTACAGCTGAGCAAAGGAGGCAGGCTTTTCTCCTTCCAAACCTCTTTGTTTTGCGCGATCTCTGCCCAAGCAAGATTGACCCGCAAATTACCGCCGCTAGTAACGATATAGAGTGAATATATCCATCTGAATCTTCTAAAGACATCTGCATACGTAGGTAACGTGTTTTGTTCCGGACGGAACGGTACGATAAGTTTTTAAAATATCGTTTCATACAAAATAGTAGGTGTAGGTACCTACGTCACGGGTTCACCGAAAGGCCGGTGACGTCCATTGATATTTTATATGAAAAGAAACTTATCGTCCCGTTCCGTCCGGTATAAAAACTAAAAGATCGTCGACTTCTAGTCTAACCGGCAGAGTTGATTACCAATATTTCACAAGGAGCGACTATCTGACCACCTCAAGAGGGCCTCGCGGTATCAGCCGGCCGTATCAATGATTCGGTACAACGTATTTTTGGTATAAGTAGGAAAGTAAGTGCATGAGGAATGTTTTTAACAAATACCTGGGTACACTTTGTTGAAATGACAGATTAGCCTATTCGAATAAGGATGCTCCAATTTTCTAAATGGCTGTTGTCGTTCTAACATTCTCTTAGTAAAATCACAATGAAAACTTAACCTATCCCAGTCAGGTTTTCCCTTATTTATTAGTTCGTTTTGCTGGTGCATCATCATTGTTCCTCATGACCGTTTAAGTCATCCAAGTCAAGAATCCAGACTGTGATTTTATTAATTTTGTAGTTAACATTATCTGCCTTTTGGTATTTGCTGTAGGTAGTTGTGTCAAAAAGCCTCATTTTTTTTTAAACGGAGCCCTTTTTCTGTTTTGCCACGCCACTGCTCCACAACCCAATAACTGGGTAGCACAATACCTACGTATATCCATTGATAAGACTGGTGTCAGCGTTTCTACCTTCTGACTATCCGTAACGACTGTCAAAGATCTACAAATGACAACTGGAACCAACAGCTTAATTTGCTTGCTGCGGCACGGATGGAGTCTCGCTATAGTAACGGTGATGGTCACCCATCTACGGATTGATATCGCCCAGTGTTCCATAACCTTGAAGATCGACACGTGCGGCTCGTGACTAAATAACCACACACACTGGTGGTGGTGTGTGCGTGGACAGGGTAGCACAATATCCCTTGGCAATTTAAGACTGTTGTCCGATTTTCTGGTTTCCAACTACTACAGACGTGTATCTATACTAATATTATAAAGAGGTGGGTAAAGTTTGTAAGTTTAGAATCTAGTAAAACACGGGTTGGAGTCTGACTGAAGTATAATAACAAAACATAATCAAAGTCCGCCTTGTCGTGCCTTTGTACTTGTGCATAAAGTTTTAATAAATAAATAAATAAATAAATAATCAAATGATTAATATTACATTGTCAGCAGTGGCCAGGGGGTTGACGGGTGACCATGCTCTTAGAGTAAGGTTATTGCGAGTGTGCGTAAGAAGAATCGCTGTCACTTAGACCTTATTGGTCACCCCCCCCCCCCCCCTCTTGTACTAATTACAACCGAGGTTGCAAATTCATAAATACAGTAGTAAATTTGTTTGTAAGAAGTAATCTCTGGAACTGCTGAACCGATTATGAAAATTCCTTTATCAGTAGACAGCTACATTATTCTTGAGTGTCATAGTCTAGGTATGGGAGTGATATGAAGTTTCGAATGACGTTATTGCGACGCACGCTATTTTGAAAAACTGTACGATTGGTACGCCAGTTCGAAAACACATTGAGTCGAAAACCGCTTTAACGAATGACAATGTCGCGAATACTTAAATTATTTCGAAAAAATAACGGGTAGGTACTGCAGGGTAGGCCACGGAAGCGAAGCCGCGGGAATAAAGCTAGCAACAAATATAACACAATTTTATTCAAACAATATATTTAATACCCCATTTACAAATCACTCATAGTCACAACATAAATAACCTGACCCCCGCGGCTTCGCTCCCGTCAACTGCCTACCCAAACCTACCTAATATTTTTTATCTATCATCAATAGTTTTCTCAACGCACGCCAAAGATTGAATTTTATAGGCAACATTTTGCTACCTTGGGTTACATTATTGCAATTTTCGTAAGTATCTCTAGTTTTTTTTTTAAATATATTGTGGCGTATGACACTCGGGAATAATAGTGTAGCTTTCACCTGGTGAAAGAATTTTCAAAATCAGTTCAGTAGATCCAGAGATTACCCCTTACAACGTCACAAACTGTACCTCTTTATAATATTATTTTATATGGTGTACATAATAAAGAGTATTCTATTCTATTCTATTCTATTAGTATAGAAGTACAGATAGTTAAACAGACTCATTGCAGGTAACTGTATCCGTAGTATAGAAACTATTTTAAATGTGAAATATGCCCGATTCTTCAGGGATGTTAAGGAGCTCCGTAAACGAAACTATTCGGCTATCCGAAATAAAATCTATCCGTAACCGAATCCGATATAAAAGATTCAGATGATTTCGAATAAGGGCGGAGTCTATAGGCGACATATTTGTCGTGGCAAACTATGAAATAGGAGGAGCAGCATAAATCTTGACTTCAGGCTGGTACTGGAAAATCCAGAGGGAAAACTAAGTAACACCACCGTGCCCAACGGTATCCGTTGGGGGCAGGGCAGGGGCGTAGCTACCGTGGTATCAGCCTTATCAATTATACTGGGCCCCCGAGCCGCAGGGGCCTCGACATTAAAATGTTTTCCAAAACCTCAAATTTCAATAGATTAAGGGGGCTGTAATGTATGAATATTAAGACTATGAAAACTGTTTGTTACTATGACAGTTTAATCAATGCGTGTGAATACTTTTCTAGCTACCTTTGCTCGCTCTAAAATGCACACAAACAAATCGCTCTAAAAACAAAACACATGGTTCTCGATTGGATAGGTTTTTTTTTTATTATTTTATAATAAGGAACTTTCCTTTCATCTTTTGCCACACGCTCACAACTAATTTGAGACACGGCACCTTTAGGCTTCGCCACTGCATCTTGGTCAACAGTAGCGCTTGCATAATAGACAAACGAGGTAGACAACGTAGCATGGACCCTCAACAGTCGAGTCAGGTGTGAAACTAATGTTTCATAATTACGACCTCGGAGCCCTTAATATTTCAAGGCACAAGGGCTGTGATTTTGAAATAAAACCCAGACATAAAAATACACAAATAAAACAAGATTTTGATAGGAAAACAGGGTAGTTTTAATTCAAAATAAAACTTAATTATAATTTTTAAATAACATTCATACAAAAATGCAATTCTAAAATTTCAATAAATTCTCACATTCGACTATTGTATAGTCACTTTAACACAACTCAAGTTATTCAACGAAATATACAGCAGAAGCTTGGCATTCTTTCAGGGTGTGAAAGTTGTCTGAATATAAACAAATTTTACTAAAGGATTACCCAAATAACCAGTTACGGTTTAGTTGAAATAAAATATTTTGGTTTTGTTTTTTACTTGAATAATCGTCAACTTATGGAAAACTTTCTAGCCCCCTTGGCAGAAGTTGTTCATTTTCAAGATTATTTTTACACCTTGAAAGATTGCTAATAAATTCAAGCCACTCTGTAGTTCTATAGTCTTACTTGCATTGTCTATGGCAATGTTTATCATCGATAAAATCTTTTATAAAGACCATAGCGATCTTAGAAGGCACTAAGACTTATAGTAAGGCACGATAGAACCTAAATATGTTCTTAACTACTTTTTTATGTATAAATAATTTATTATCATTGCACAATACATTATATGATATATAATAGTTATGTAGGTAGGAATCACAGAGCACGACCAGAGATTTCAATTTTATCTATTTGTTTGTATAATCGTGACAATTTAAGAAGTCCGATGACGTTTCTCAGTTTTATATACCGCGATAACTTTGTATGAACATCTAGGAAAATCAAATTCATAATCATAATTAACTACTATATTATCAATACACTCATCATCATCTGCCTAGCCTTTTCCCAACTATATTGGGGTCGGCTTCCAGTCTTACCGGATTCAGCTAAGTACCAGTGTTTTACATGGAGCGACTGCCTATCTAACCTCCACAACCCAGTAACTGGGTAACACGGTACCCCTTGGCAAGGCTGGTGTCAGATCTCAAGCTTCTGACTATAACGACTGTCAAAGATCTTCAAATAACAGCCGGGACCAACGGCTTAACGTGCTTTCCGAGGCACGGAGGAAACTCAGTATGTTGAAATGGTCACCCATCCACGGACCGACCTCGTCAAGCGTTGCTTAACCTTGATGATCGACCCGTGCGGCTGTTATTATTTTAGCTGTCATATCCGACTTCTTAGATCGTCACGACATTAATAGAAGGTATTACAAACAACTAAATAAAATTGAAGTATATAACAGTACCTGACGTGTTAGGCCGCTTATACACGCTTAGAAAATTCACCAGGCTTACGAAATAATTCGTGTCGTTTCTACTCACGAACTGTGTACACCACAGATAAATCTTACTAGACGACGCGATTGTATTTACTTCGCGTGTCAAAAAAACGGAGTAAAATTACGATCAATGATCGTAATCTGAGCTTTTCATTTAGCATTATCGCCACCGGAAATCCACCGAAATCTAGAAAAATGCCTTTTTAAGCTGTAAAGACTGTATAGAAAAAGTTGGCCGAGACATTAGAAATGTTTTCTTTCATTGGTAAGTAAATTTGTTTTTAAATTGTTTGTGAAAAAGTGGCTCGCTTGGTTTTCATACAGATGGAGAGACTTGCGTTATCTAATTAGATTTGTGTATGTCACGAAGAAGAACAAGAAAATTTCTCTGTGCTGCTGAAGTCTGCTGCAGAGTGCAGACTCTTAGAAGTCATAGTGCCTAGGTTCATCAAATTTTTAATGGTCTGCAGCAGAAACGAAGGTCTAGACCAGGGGCGTAGCTACCGCGGCTTCAGCTTTATCAATGATACGGGGCCCCCGAGCCACAAGGGCCCTGACATTAGCATGATGCCTAAAACCTCCAATTTTAATAGATAAGAGGACTTAATGGATGAATTAAGACGATTAAAACTAACTCATTATGATGACCGTTTAATCCCTGCGTGTGGGTATACCCCAATTTTCAATAAAATTCAACATCTTAAATTTTCATGATATAAAATACATGGGTTCCGTTTAAAAAATCCTGACTTGAATAGCTTAAGCTTTCATTGTGGTTTTTTATTTATTTCGTAAATAAAACTTTCCTTTCGAGTTTTACTTTATTCGGTTAAGGGCCCACAAATTTTGATATAGAGCCCCTTTGGGAGTAGCTACGCCACTGGTCTAGACAAGTATTGGCGATGACGATGATCGAAATGCCTAAATGCCACGTGACAATACGATAGCGTTTGATATGCCCATACATTTTTCCAATCGCTAACGCCACGCTTTCGATGATAAAATGTCCCTTGTCTAGGGCTTATGGTGAATTTTCACAGCGTGTACAAGCGGCTTTAGACGTCTCCATGCTCTATGGTAGAAATGGATTTTATAGCTCCCTTTTTTTGTATGCGTCCAAGCATAAGGGTCCATTAATCGGATATTGAGTTAAAACTAGATTCTGTATCTAGGTCAATTGATAATAAGGATTCAAAAAATTCAAAAATTTACTCGTGTAGTTCCCGTTCCCGTTGTAATACAGGGATAAAAAGTAGCCTATGTCACCCGGGCATATTGTAGCTTCCCAACGGTGAATGAATTTTTGAAATCGGTCCCGTAGTTTCGGAGTCTATAAGGAGCATACATACATACTTTCTCTTTTATATATATAGATAGATTTGAATTTGAAACTGTACCTTGTATTTGTATGCAGGCAACTTTACAAAACTAAACCCAGGAACCCAGCCAAGAACTGGACCCTTTTTGCTTGGACCGCCACATTTGTTAAATGCTACGTACTTGGTACTATATGGTCAAGGAATTATTGCAAACTGTGTAAGTCTATGAACTATCTCGAGAGATTGTGAACTGAACACTTCAAATAGAATTATACGACTAATCAGTGCACCAGTCTACAATCTATCTGTTTTGGTGTAACAGCGAAATTGTAAACACGATCCTCATTGGTCGATTTGGTGCCAGTACTTACACAGCTATAGCATATACATTATATATAAATTAAAATAAGTACAAACGCCAAAATTAAAGACATTTTACAGTAAACTTTCCAAAATTTTGAATAAATAGATGCCATACTATCTAAAGTAGAATGAGCAAGAATTGGACGAAATCTTAACCTTTCGTGTGTTTGAGACGTGGATCCATGTTCAAAAAATTGCCGCGCTTGTGTGTCTTAACGTGGATCCACGTGCAAACCTAACAAACTTTTTTAATGCGATTTTTTTAATTAATCCTTGGGTTTTTGGGTCTATCTGATGACGCGTGCGACTTGTGACGACAATTATTACCAGCGCGGGCTAAACACACGAAAGCTTAATAATATACACCTGCAGATAAATGCGTCAGTGAATTCGACCAATCACATAGACGGAAATCCACAACGCGTCTTTCATCTCGCACTTGATTGGTCGATTGATGGGATCAAATCCTTCGCCTTGCCGAATAACATATTTTTTTAGTGTTTGAAAAAATGGCACGCTTAGTTTTCATACAGATGGAAGGCTGCAGACAAGTGTCAATCTGATTGAGAAAAAACTCAATGTATGGGCTTGCGAAATGTCGCGAAATTACAGTTCAACTAATTTCTTAATGCCCCTCGGCGATTATCGCATTTCCGAATACAAACGATTGCTAATTTCTATGTCCATCAATTGTTAGATTTAATGTGTTTAATCATTTTAATTCAGAACTAAGTACTTTATTGCTGTTTTGTTTTGATTTCCGTGTGCAATATATAGAGCTGTAAAAATAGCAGCTTTCCGCCCATTTTAAAATTAATTACAATATGTTAAAAGTGTATTAACAGTGTTGCCAGTGGTAGATAGTCAAATATTACATGAGACATCTCAAAAAGTTACATTTTCATAAGAAAAGTTACATTACCTTAATTAGTGTGCAAAACGACACTAATACGCTCACTCGCTCGCCGGAGTAACCGGGATGGAAGATTTAGAAACACACGTATGTGAGTGAGTGAATATGCAATACGTCAATTTGTGTGTCACAAAATCAAGTGCGACAACATGACGAACGAAAACTTTCTTAGATGCGTTCCGTTTCACGATTGTTTATTGTTTGCAGTAAAATATTTCAATATTTTTTATTAAGTACTAAAGTAACGTAAAATGTAGCAAATATTTCACTCTGGCAACGCTGAGTATTAACAACTCTATATACTTCCAAGTTTATTGAAAGTGTCCGGTCTGCACCAAGTGCAAAGGGAATCTGATAGAAATCCGACGACTGACGAAACACGAAGTTTGCCGAGGGACATTAAGAAAATAGTTGTACTGTAATCCCATAAACTTTGGTATTTCAACCATTGCCATCGTTGACATCGAAGGAAACTTGTATAGAGCCTACATTTATACGTCAATTTTTACGTTAAGATCTTTCCAGAAACCCAGGCTATACAAATATCTACAACTCATCCTTCTCAAGTTCGGCAGGGATATCAAAGTCGTCTGAATTAGCTTCTGTGTCGTCATAGTCTTCGCTGAAGTCAGGCATCTGGCTCTGAGGAGGCAGGCCTCCGAAACCATAGGGGTCGGGGCCGTGCACCTGGAAGTAGATAAAACATGGCATTAAAACAAAAGTTGTGGCAGAAAAATTTACTGTGATTGAAAACAGGCAATGGAGAGGACTATGCTCGGCATTTCCTTGCGTGATCACGTCAGAAATTATGATATCCGCAGGAGAACCAAAGTTACCGACATAGCCCGAAGAATTGCCAAACTTAAGTGGCAGTAGGCAAGGCACATTGCTCGCAGAACGGATGCCCGATGGGGCAGAAAGGTTCTGGAGTGGCGACCGCGAACCGGAACACGTTGCGTTGTAAGGCCTCCCACCAGGACCGATGACCTGGTGAAGGTTGCGGGAAGGCGCTGGATGCGAGACGCATGGGATCGGTCAATGTGGCGACACCTGGGGGAGGCCTATGTCCAGCAGTGGACGTCGTTCGGCTGAAATGATGATGATGAATGATGATTGAAAACAGCAGTGGTGGCCCAAGTGGTGGTTTACAAGTTCCAAACCCAGGCAGGCATTAACTATGTGTAATTTATTTCATCACCACTGCTCCAAAAACAGTGAAGGAAAACATCGTGAGGAAACCGGCTTATCCTAGAACCAAAATTTCGAAGACATGCGACATCCAACAACTCGCACTGGCCCCGCGTGGTGGATTAGGTCCCATTACCTTTCACAGAGAGGAGGCCTGTATCCCAGCATTGGGAATGTTAAGAGGCTGATTATGAACACCACTTGCCAAGGTCCTCACATGTACCAAGTTCAGCTTATAGGGCATGCGGTGCAGGACGATAGGTGGACCATTGTCCGGAGTGACGCCGCAGAGACACTGGACATCGGTACCAACAAAAAAACCCTTTGGAGGTTGTCTTTGTTGCAGCCGACCTAAGTGCGGAGTCTATTTAGTTTTCCAGGTCGGTCATGGCAACGCGGCCAGCGGAGTAATGGTCATCATCATTTCAGCTTAAAGACGGGCACTGCTGGACATACCAAGGTGCCACATCTATTGGTCCCGTGCGTCTCGTATCCATCCGACCCCGCAACCTTCACCAGCAGCCTAATTGCGTAAGTGAATTCTCCAAAGCAAACGAGTCGATTCCTTCAAAGAATAAGAATCATTTCTTTCAACTTTTTCTCCTTATACCGGAAAGTAACCCACTACCTGGCCGGATACAGAGTTTGAAAAAAAGTGCCAAGTTTTAAAGAAAATTGGGCCTTGTTTGACTTCTTGTAACTGTAACTGAAATTTTAAATTTCTAAAGCTCAATGTAAACTATAGATCATAATTTTATTTTCATGCTTACCTTAACATATTCAGCCTCCATCTCATGCGTCCATGTAGTATCTTCATCGTTGGGCAACATCCATTCCTCGCAGTATTTGGCGTGGTTGAAACAGATCTGTAAAATTCATTTTCATCTTATAAGTACCGATGCCCAAATATAATTTGAATAAAATCATTTATTTCTTTACATGTAAGAGCCTACAAAATCAATCTGCCTAGAATTTTCATCTTATAAGTACAGATTCTCAAATATTATTTGAATAAAATCATTGTATTTCCGCACATGTAAGAGCCTACAAAATCAATCTGCCTAGAATTTTCATCTTATAAGTACAGATTCTCAAATATTATTTGAATAAAATCATTGTATTTCCGCACATGTAAGAGCCTACAAAATCAATCTGCCTAGAATTTTCATCTTATAAGTACAGATTCTCAAATATTATTTGAATAAAATCATTGTATTTCCGCACATGTAAGAGCCTACAAAATCAATCTGCCTAGAATTTTCATCTTATAAGTACAGATTCTCAAATTTTATTTGAATAAAATCATTGTGTTTCCGCACATGTAAGAGCCTACAAAATCAATCTGCCTAGAATTTTCATCTTATAAGTAAAGATTATCAAATTTTATTTGAATAAAATCATTGTGTTTCCGCACATGTAAGAGCCTACAAAATCAATCTGCCTAGAATTTTCATCTTATAAGTAAAGATTATCAAATTTTATTTGAATAAAATCATTGTGTTTCCGCACATGTAAGAGCCTACAAAATCAATCTGCCTAGAATTTTCATCTTATAAGTACAGATTCTCAAATTTTATTTGAATAAAATCATTGTATTTCCGCACATGTAAGAGCCTACAAAATCAATCTGCCTAGAATTTTCATCTTATAAGTACAGATTCTCAAATTTTATTTGTATAAAATCATTGTATTTCCGCACATGTAAGAGCCTACAAAATCAATCTGCCTAGAATTTTCATCTTATAAGTACAGATTCTCAAATTTTATTTGAATAAAATCATTGTATTTCCGCACATGTAAGAGCCTACAAAATCAATCTGCCTAGAATTTTCATCTTATAAGTACAGATTCTCAAATTTTATGTGAATAAAATCATTGTATTTCCGCACATGTAAGAGCCTACGAAATCAATCTACCTAGAATTTTCTCAACTATGTTGGTGTTTTCTGTCTTACAAATATTTGTTCCGTGCGGAAATCGAAATCGAACTCGCGATACACAGCGCAGCAGTCAATCGCTCAACCACTGCGCGAAGTATAACCGTATGCAGCTGACTACCAGTATTGTATATGGAGCGATTACCTATCTGATCGTCACAACCCAGTAACTGGGTGCCAAATTTCATCCAGATCCGTCCAGCCGTTTGAGCATGAAGCAGTAACAAACATACAAACACACATACTCACAAACTTTTGCCTTTATAATATTAGTGTGATTAACTCATTACTGAATGCCAAGTGAAAGGGTCAAGGACGCCCCTTACCGCGATACGCTTGTTTTGATCGTGTTAGCGACACTGCCTTTACATTTTTTTCGTGTCGTTTTGAAATATTGGAATACATTGGTAGACAGGTGTTAACGTATCTGGACTTTGGACTGTTTGATTTCATCTTTGATGATTCAGATTCTAAGATCGTGGTGCAACTGCTGATTTGTAAGAAACCAAGACGAGTGGATTTTAGATGGCTTTCTTTTCCGAACTCGGTGTCGAAAAATGAAGAACAATAAGTAACAAACACACCGACTTCGGAAAAGAAAGTAATTTTTCGCTTTGTAGTGTTTTGCTTTGGCAATTGGTTCAAATTTTTTGTTAAAATGTTTTTTATTTTTCTCTTTTTAGCTTTGGTAGGTACCTCAAATTACCATGACAATCATTTATTGACAAAGTACATCGGACGACAATTCCAATAAGCCCAAACACGATTAGTATACATAGTAATATTCCAGTGTCTACCTTCCGGCTTCATCATCAGATCAGTTCGATGGTAACATTTTCATCAGTACCATTTATTTATAAGTTTTTTTTTTTTTTTTTTTATCTTTTATAGGCTCGCGCTTGACCACCATCTCACCTGATGGTAAGCGATGATGTGGTCGATGATGGAGCACGCTTGCCTAGAAGTAACCTATTCACTCTTGACTTAAAGACTCCTAGGTTGTAGCTATCGGGAAACACAGACTCCGGCAGGGAATTCCACTCCTTAGCTGTACGCATAATAAAAGTATTTTCAAAACGTTTAGTACGTATGGGTGGGATGTCCACCATGTACCGATGGCGCATCGCCGTACGTCTGGTAGTCCGATGATGAAACGGGCTGGGCGGAATTAGATTATACAATTCCATCGCACATTCCCCGAAATGTAATCGATAAAAAACCGTAAAAGTATTTGCTTCATCACAGTCGTTTAACTATTCTAGATATCTTATACCCGTGACATATTAATTACTACGGCGTTCCAATGACCCTCCGTGGTCATCTTCATCAGTTCCACTCCAAATGATACTTTCTAAGTGCAAATGCTTGCATTGTTGATGAAAATACCAAAATCGCTATTCATATGCCTATAATATTTGAGGAGTTCCCTCGATTTCTCCAGGATTCCATCATCAGATCCTGACTATGGGACCACCTGGGAAGTATACCCTTTCAATCAAAAGAAGAATATTTCAAATCGGTCCAGGCGTCTTTGAGTAATCGGGGAACAAATATAAAAAGAAATTGAAAACCTCCTCCTTTTTAGGGTTCCGTACCCAAAGGGTAAAAACGGGACCCTATTACTGAGACTTCACGATCCGTCTGTCTGTCTGTCGTTCCGTCTGTCACCAGGCTGTATCTCATGAACCGTGATAGCTAGACAGTTGAAATTTTCACAGATGATGTATTTCTATTGCCGCTATAACAACAAATACTAAAAACAGAATAAAATTAATATTTAAGGGTGGCTCCCATACAAAAAACGTGATTTTTTTGCCGTTTTTTGCTCGATATTAATAACGGCAACAGGTAGACGCTTGAAATATTCACAGAATATTTAGTTGTATATTCACTTCAAAAAATAATAATTATTAAATTAAAATAAAATAAATTAAGGGCTCCCATACAAAAAACGTGATTTTTGTGCCGTTTTTTGCGATAATGGTTCAAATTAGAACCCTTAGAGCGCGAGTCTAACTCGCACTTGGCCAGTTTTTTTATATTATAAATAAATAAATTTATTTGGAACCAAAACAAATTACACAAAAACAAATGGTCCTGAAACTCTGGTGCCCGTGGTAGGTAATGAGAACCTGTATTACAAGTCACCAGAATTCCATCCCCCAGCAATTTAAACACATCTTCAATTATATATGGTCATAATATAAGGGGAAATTATTAACCGAGGGAAAAATATACTGAATAGGCGACTATTATACTAAGTAAGTAACTATTTATCCGGTTTGAGTAATACCTTTTAGGAGATTTTTGTGAGCTGTGGTAATAATATTGTTACATACTTTAATTGTATTTGGGGTTCTATTTTAGCATATTATTCTTTTGAAAATAGCTGAACAACTATCGAGGCGACATCACTGTGCAGTGCGGGAGTTCGGGTTTATTCGTGTCCAAGAGCGAGCGAAGCGAGCTCGGGAACTTAGCGCACCCCGACACGGATAGGTTAGGTTCATCTCCTTCATGTTAGGTTACTTTAGACCCTGCAGACTGCTCGGGGAGGGCTGGATCGATCCAACGCGAATGTATACGTACATCCGTGGTGGGGCGACCCGGACCGCCAGGCACTTCTTCTCATGCAACCGAGCGGGTGGGCAGGTTGCGGATAGCCCAACCCCGGCTGCGGGACTGACCGATGGCGACTTCGTTTGCTGTGGGCTTTCCGGTGGTCGGGGCATCTGATTAAGATCCCGGACAAGAGAAGTTCCCGAAAGCCAAACCCCAGGCCTAGGGTAACCTAGACACCACTTTCCTATGAGCCTATTATCCAAACAATCCATCCTCTTCCCTATCCGTACACATCCTGTCAATCCCTAAATCCCGAGGTCAACTCCCAGGCCTAAGGTGACCCCCCGAAAAACCCCACATCACCATCCACCAAATTCGTTCCCTCCTTTTCCTTTAATCCCGTCGGTCCCAGAGGAAGGGTAACCTCAATCCCAAAAAGCCCACCCCCTATTTCAATGAACATGCAGGAAGAAAGTCTTACTACCCAGGTGGGTCCCGGCCAAGCCGGGGAATCCCACACCGCTTCGGCGGTCAGCTCCCAACGTAGTATGGGGGGAGCATCTAACTGCAATTTCGTTGACCTTATGCCGCGCTCTGCGCGGCCGGCTGCTGACCTAGCGCCCAAACCACTGGCTGCGACAAACGCGCCCACAATCCCGACCTTGGCTGCGACTTACGCGCCCCTAGACTCGACTCCGGCTGCGACTCACGCGCCAACACCCACTACACGTGGTATGCCCCCCGCGAATCTCTGGCAACAGAGCGTCGTGCGGAGCAGCTCCACTCATAAAGTTAACGACTCAGACCGACACGCTACAACAGACACGGGGAAGGTTGACAGACCTGGTAGCTCTTTCAATCTCCCGGCTGACGATGAAGTACGCCTGGAAACTCGCGGAAAAATCCCAGTCCGGGAGAAAGAAGTAAGCGACCGAAAGCGCAGAGCGCGCGAAGGCAACAGCCAGCGCGGAGCGCGATCGGACGCTGAAGGGAGGGTACACGAACAGTCCCAAGTACGTGCAGGGGCAACCCTACGCGGAAAAGGGCCGAACGTGGGGCCACGCGATCGGCCGCTTGCACGCGAAGGGGAAACCCAGCGCGACGAGCGGCCGGACGCGGGGCCACGCGACCAGCTGCATGTACGTGCGGGGGAAACCCAGCGCGAAAAGCGGCCGGACGCGGACCTAAGCGAGCGGGGGAAGGTACGCGAAGGGGCAACCCTGTGCGAAGAGCCACCGCAAGCGGGAGCAACTGCCAGGGCCGCCGCCCAACCCCAAGACACCGACAAGACCCACAACCAGACTCTACCTAAACGCACCAGGGGCAAGCGCTCTCATGCCATGCGCCAGGCGTTAAAGACATCTGACGCCCCGCAAGGCACCTCAAACCCGAAGCCTGTACCAAGTGGAACGGGGCCGGGGAAGAGGACGCGTCCTGACGACACGGCCTCACCTAGCACGCTCCAGGGGGACGCCAAGCGCGTGAGAATCCACTCCGCGCAGGGGGGGCAGAGAACCTACGCGCGGGCCACAAAGGATATCCCTGCGCGGCTAGCGGTAGCAATCTGTCTTCCCCACCCCAGTAGGGAGCTAACTAGGGAAGAGGCCGGATACATTAAGACCGCCCTAGAAGACAGACTCATTGACTCAGACCCGTCGACACCACTCCCGGCCTTCCGCGGATACCCACGGATAGCAGAAGGCACGGTGCAGATATGGTGTGAAGACGAGAATGCCCTGACCTGGCTGACCCAAAACGTGCCCCAAATAAAACTACCCGACAATGACCAGACGCTGACGGTACTGAGACAGACCGACGTGCCCACCCGTGTCCGAGCCTCGCTCTTCGTCCCTCGCTATAGAGGTGATGTGGGCAGGCTCCACGGTATTCTGATCCGTCAGAATACCTGGTACAACATCGCGAGGTGGTCACTGTACAGGGCGACTACCATCGGTGGCGACCGCTACGGGACATATCTCACCCTGGGGCTGCCACCGGAGGAAGCCGAAAGGGTCCTGGGGCGGGAGCGACGGATATCGTACCTGCTAGGGTCGATATACGTGCGCTTCTGGCCCACGACCCGCCCCTCCGACACCCAGACCGACAGCACCGACACAAAGACGACAGAACCGACGACGGCACAGACGAACGACACGGACATTGTCCAACTCGAGGAGGAGATGGCTCGAGCGGCAATGGCTGATGACGCCGAACCCATACTGCCCGCATCACCCGGCTGGAACGTGCAACTTCTTGCCTCGTCGCCGGGGGATACGCACGACGACGAGCATTACCGGGAGGTGGAGACGGAGGGACTATCCGATGGATCCGTCTCCGATTAACCCCACTCCACCTCCACCAGTCCCCCTTAACATTATCCAAAATAACCTCCAGCATAGTCAGACTGCCACGGCTAGCTTGCGCAGGGCACTGGAGGTTAAACACCGAACCATCGCACTGATCCAAGAGCCGTGGATCAGGAACAACAGAGTATGTGGCCTCGGTAACATCGGAGGTAAGATAATTCTCGACACACACGGCTCAGATAAGCCAAGAACCTGCATCTACATACCCCAAGAAATTCCCTTTACGACACTGACTCAATTCTGTTCCAGAGACCTGACATCTGTCAGGCTCCATACCGAAGGTAGCGCTCCAGACGTTGTACTGGCCTCGGCATACATGCCAGGCGAGGATACAGATTGCCCGCCAAAGGAGCTGGCTGACCTGGTGCAGCACTGTGAGCGCGCCGGTCTGGACCTGATCATCTGCACCGACTCAAACGCCCACCACCCGCTCTGGGGCAGTGTCACACCGAACTCCAGAGGAGAGGTACTATCCACCTTTTTATTCACTACTAATCTTAACATTGTTAACCGCGGCACAGAGCCCACTTGGGTCACGGCCCGTGGACAAACGATCATAGATTTAACACTCGCCACAGAAAACGCGACAAATCTTATTACAAACTGGCACGTATCGGACGAGCCTTCTTGCTCAGACCACAGAAGGATCCGCTTTACACTTACTACAAACACTAAAAAACCCGCACCAAGGCGAAACCCGAGGCGTACAAACGTTCCCGGGTTCAAAAGCCTTCTGGCCTCACTACTAGCTGAACATCTAGCACTGGCAACCGTAAGGGACCAAGCACAATTAGAACACACCGTAACAGAATTATCCAAATACCTAACAGAAGCTTACCACGCATGCTGTAAATCAAGAGCGCCACAAAGCAGGAACGAGAGGAACCCCTGGTGGAACGCTGAACTTGGTAAACTCAGAGATAAGCTGCGTAAGCAATTTAACAGAGCAAAAAACACGAGACTCCCGGAAGACTGGGAGATATACAAAGAGACCCAATATGCATTCAAAAAACAGACTAGAACCGCCAGGAGGAAAGCATGGCGGAGATTCTGTGAATCCATTGAAACAAATAATGAGGCCGCAAGGGTACGGAAGATCCTATCAACTGATCAGGACCGATCCCTTGGCGCGCTGAAAAAACCCGACAACTCTTACACACAAACCGACTACGAAACCAGCAAGGTCCTTCTCGAAACTCACTTCCCGGACTGTCAAGTCCTGGAGGACAGGACGTGGGAGGCTGAACCCGAATGGACCCCAACGGAACAAGACTGGTCAAGAGCCCACAGTATAGTAACAGTAGACCGAATAAAATGGGCTATCAACACCTTTCAGCCATACAAGTCGTCGGGGCTGGACGGCATCTTCCCGGCCCTTCTACAGTGGGGGGTAGAGTGTCTAACGCCACGGCTGTTGGAGATCTATCGGGCCTGCATAGCACTTAGATACATACCTCTCGGATGGCGCGAGGTGAAAGTCATCTTCATACCCAAGCCTGGTAAAACTGACTACACACACCCCAAGGCATATAGACCTATAAGCCTCACATCCTTTTTACTAAAAACCCTCGAAAGACTCTGTGATAGGCACATCCGTGATGGGCCTCTCCGGGAAAAACCACTACACAAACAACAGCATGCGTACTCCACAGGCAGATCAACAGAATCCGCGTTGCATAACGTGGTTTCTAAAATTGAATGCGCAGTGGACCACAAATGCTCAGCACTTGCTGCCTTCATTGACATCGAGGGAGCCTTCGATAAGACTATGTTCAACAGCATAAACACGGCCCTCGACAGACATGGCATAGACCCGACCCTAGGGGGCTGGATCACCAATATGCTCAAACTGAGAGCGGTTCAAGTCACGGTTAACGACACTACAAGGGCCATCGTCGCGAAGGGCTGTCCGCAGGGGGGCGTCCTTTCGCCGCTCCTGTGGAACCTGGTAGCTGACAGCCTCATCAAAACACTCAACGACAAAGGTTATTTCACCGTTGGCTACGCGGATGACATAACAATAATAATAAACGGGACCCACGAAAACACTCTATGCAACCTCATGCGTCAAGCCCTGAAAATAGTAGAGGAATGGTGCAACGAGCACCAACTCTCAGTGAACCCAACAAAGACTGAACTAATTCTCTTCACAAAAAAGAGAAAACCTATGGCACTGCAGCTGCCGCGTTTCTTCGGCACAACCCTAAGCCTTTCAACCGAAACCAAGTACCTGGGCATTTACCTGGACAAACAATTGAATTGGGCAAGACACATGAACTATATCATCACAAAAGCCAGCATATCCCTGTGGCAGTGCAAACGACTGCTAGGCAGGAATTGGGGGATTAGCCCCATGGTCACCTACTGGCTATACACCACAGTTATCCGACCAATCATCACATATGGCTCGCTGGTCTGGTGGCCCAGGACAGACCTCAGCACAGCCCAAAGAGATCTCGAGAAACTGCAGCGGTTTGCCTGCGTTGCAATCACCAGTAGTATGAGAACCACACCCACTGCCGCCCTACAGGCGATGCTGGGACTGCCACCTCTACACCTAATTGTGCGAGAGGAGGCAGCCCTGGCCAGCTTTAGACTCCACCTATCAGGTTCCCTAAATAAAGACTCCAGAATTAAGCACATACGCATAAGGGAAGATGTGATCAAGCGTAAACCGATGTTAGCATCACCATGCGACAAAGCCCCAAAAACACACCACTTTCATAGGCACTACAACATAATACTCACAGAGGAAAGAAGTGACTACTCTGGTCCGGAAGAGATGAGAATATACACCGACGGATCGAAAACTGACTCCGGTACCGGAGTCGGAGTCTTCTCACACGATTTCAATATAAATATATCCAGACCGCTAGGAGGGTTCAACACCGTCTATCAGGCGGAGTGTGTGGGCATCATACAAGCGGTCCATGCCCTAGAAGCCAGGAGGGTTATGGATACCCACATACGAATACTCTCCGACAGCGCATCAGTCTTACAATCCTTACGGAAAAAATACATTACATCAAAACTAGTACTAGAATGTCACAACGCACTGGAACAAATAACTGTATCTAGCCGTAACACGGTGACACTACAATGGATAAAGGGACACAGTGGATCGCTGGGCAACGACGCGGCTGACGAGCTTGCGAGACGCGGATCTAGCTCGGTGGTCTACGGACCCGAGCCTGTTGTACCCATCCCCTTCAACCAAATACGCAGATGGTTACAGGAACTCACCCAGACACAAGCGGAGAACTGGTGGGCCTCGGCACCGGGCTGTAGGCAATCCAAAGAAGCTCTGCCATTCTTGGACAGCAAGCTTACCAGGCGTCTTTTACGCCTGGACAGGAATGGCCTGCGCCTGGTGACGGGAACCATTACGGGACACTGCTCACTCAACAAACACTTCCACACAATAGGCATAACGGACAGTCCTCTGTGCAGGGCATGCATGGAGGCTGAGGAAACCGTCACACACATTCTCTTTGAGTGCACAGGTATCACACAGATAAGAACACGAACCCTCGGGTCACCCAGATCATACACGGATGTTTTGAGAAAACCAGGAGCTCTAATTGACTTCTGGAGGGAGGTGGGCTGGATGGAATGACCACCCAACGGCCGCCATGGCTCACGCACAAAGGTCCATCCAGGACTAAGTGCGGAAACCAAACCCCCCTAACATAGAACATAGAACATAGACCCTGCAGACAGAAAAAGGAGCCCTGTCGACAAACTTATATTTTCAAGTCGCTGTTTTAAACATTTGTATTCGCCCACTGTTTGTCGCCCACTTAGTATTTCTGTAAGCCATATTCAGTATTTTTTACACCATTAATTTGGTTTTTTTTTCGCTCGTTTAAATACTATCCTAATATAAGTAGTATGATATTAAGACTGTTACCTCTCTCTCGGCATCAGGCATGATATCGTCGTCCGGCCTGTTTTTGTACAGCGACGTGATTTCGTCCTCGTTCTCCTCGAACATGCGCTCACACTGGAACATACAAACAAGCAAAAGTTAAATCAAAAACCCGACTGCTTAAGAAGCGAACTAAAAAGACGTAAACAAGAAGAAAATCATGCTGTGCAATCGCAAGGTTAGCACGAGTCGATTGATTTAATCATCAAAATCGATCAACGCGTTTAGTCTCTAGAACGACACCGGAACAAACATACATACATAGACTGATAAACACATTACCATACTTCGGCAGTCGGGTAATAATAACGTTAACACAAATTAAGGTTAGGTCCTACATATAGCAATCAGCCTATATAGAAAGTTCCCACTTTTGGGACCCAGGTCTCTCTCACAACGAGATTACAGTGCGGTGTTACTGGGTAACATGACTGGGAAACCCAGTTACTGAGTAACACTAGCTGACCCGGCAAACGTTGTTTTGTCATAAAAATAACAAAACACCAAACATTCAGTTTTTGAATCCATTATTCTTTTATCCTACCAATCCTACCCTACCTACCCTACCCTACCTACCCTACCCCACCTACCCTACCCTACCTACCCTACCCTAGCTACCCTACCCTATCCTACCATATCCACCCTACCCTACCTACCTATCTAACCTACCCTACCATACCCTACCTTCCTACCTACCTAACCTACCTACCTACCTACCCTATTCAACCTACCTACTTTTTTATTGTTTTTAAACCTTTCCTGTATTCTGGCGAACAAAACAAAAAAAGAATTATACAAATCGGTCCAGCCGTTTTTGAGTTTTAGCGAGACTAACAAACAGCAATTGATTTTTATATATATAGAAGATAGATAACTTTGTAACCCAAATACTGCGTAAAACATAACTCATACAAATACTCACATAGTACTCCAAACTCTTGTTCAAGTCATCGTCTGTCACGAACTTAGTCTTTGAGAACTCAGGGTTCATGCCTCCTCCCTTTGTGATCAGCTGCATGATGGCTAACTTGTTAGTAGCCTTGTAGTATACCCTGACATAGTCGTCCATTTTCTTGCCTGGAAACATGTTTTAATTATAAATTAATAACAGCAGCACGGATGAATCTTAAAGGTTAAGCAACACTTGTCGAGGTTGGTCCGTGGATGGGTGAGCATCTTTACATAACGAGATTCCTCTGTGCCTCGAACAGCACGTTAAGCTGTTTGTCCCAGCTGTTAATTATAAATCTTTGACAGTCGTAAAAGATAGTTACCCAGTTACTGGGTTGTGGAGCTCAGATAGGCTGTCGATGAATTTATAAAAGCTAGCGCTGCAAATGTGTTGCAATAAATAAAAACCTGGCCAAGTGCGAGGGCAAAAAAAAAAAATTTGTTCTGTTTTTAGTATTTGTTGTTATAGCAGCAACAGAAATACACCATCTGTGAAAATTTCAACTGTCTAGCTATCACGGTTCATGAAATACAGTCTGGTGACAGACGGACAGTGGAGTCTTAGTAATAGGGTCCCGTTTTTACCCTTTGGTTACGGAACCCTAATAAGGAGGGCCTGTCTGCGAATTGCGACCGCTGCTGAGATCCTGGGTCGATGCAAGGGTTGGGACTCGGGCAATGATTTCCATCTGGCATTTCTCAGTAGCAACAGTCTGGTTACAAAGGACATCTCACGCCAAATCCAGGTCTACGTCAACCGATGCCTTCGGCACATCCTCGGAATATACTGGCCAGAGACCATCTCAAACTGATAGCTGCTGGAGAGATGCCACGAGTGCCAGATCAAGCATGGAGATGGATTGGTCACACGCTCCAGAGGGATTTCGATCACATGCCTAAACAGGCCATGGATTGGAATCCTCAAGGAAAAAGGAAGCGTGGCCGTCCCCGTCAAACCTGTCGACGCACCGTATTGACTGAAGCCACGAGCATCGGAATGACGCGGAGCGAGGTGAAGCGTGAAGCTCAAGACCGGTCGCGATGGAGTACTATTGTGGACGCCCCCTGTCCCAGCTTCCTCGTCCCACAGGGACATTGGATCTTAAGCCAAGTAATTCAACAGTCTGTATTAGCCGAAAGACGTCCGCTGCTGGACATGGGCTTCTCCCAAGCATCGCCACATTGACCGGTCCCGTGCGTCCCGCTCCCAGAGTGTGTGTTGAACTATCTATAATATCCTAAGTCTGAATAAAAAAAAACTTTGTTTCAATGATCATAAGATAAAAAATAACAAACTATGAAACTACTTACAGATCTCATCAATCACTTCGGAGATGTAGACAGCTGAGCGGTGGGCGGGAACCTTCTCTTGCATGGTGTTGCCACTCGCGTCCATCCTGAAGTTGCCAACCTGAAATAATCAATTTAATTGTTTCAATAAAATTATAAATAATAAAATCATCTCGTGTTCTTCATTAGTACGGTCATAGTAGTGGATAAAACTAAGAAAAAATCCTTTATTGCGGACATACCCCCTTTATAGACATATATCGTAGGAGGAGGTATACAGAACAGGGTGTAAAGTCCCGGAACCTCCATTGAAAAGGGAAGATCTTCTGTCCACCAGACACCACAACCGTCTGGTCCAGACAAAAATAAAAAAAAAACAAAGTAGCATAACTATTTATTTCTTTAAGCCAGAACAAAGGAATATTATGACATCGGAAAAATTCGACATGATTTACTTTGACGTCATATGGCCATATTCTTCAATGTTGTTTTTAGAAAACATCCTCGATTGTTGAAAAATACACACACACCACATTATCTTTTCACAGATAATATAATACTAGCATACAGATGCCTCATCCTATACAAAGAAACCGTGCCGACGTAAGCGTTTTTCGTCTGATTAAACTGTTTATTTTTCTAAGAACATCGATCGCGTTCGGTTCCGTTACACGGATATTGATGGAGTTAGCAGCGTCTTGCAAAACGGTTTTTGCAACATTTTTTATTTATGCTTTACTCCTATTGGTCGTAGCGTGATGTTATATAGCCTATAACCTTCCTCGATAAATGGACTATCCAACACAAAAACAATTTTTCAATTCCAACCAGTAGTTCCTGAGATTAGCGCGTTCAAACGAACAAACTCTTCAGCTTTATAATATTAGTATAGATGATGGAGACTTTAGTGACTGGCAATAGTCTCTACACGTATTTCATGGGACTTGAACATACCTAGCCTATACCTAGCGAAATGTGGATATACTACAGGTGCACCTCTGCTTACCCTCCGGGGATATACAGGCGTGATGTTTAGTAATATGGGGGTTGGTCGCCAGTGATAATATGATAATCTATACTAATATTATAAATTGTGGGAGTCTAAGTGCGGAAAAGGGAGTCACTACCACTAATATAATAAATGCGAAAGTAACTCCGTCTTCTGCATTTTTAAAGTTCCGTACCCAAAGGCTAAAATCGGGACCCTATTACTAAGACTCCACTGTCCGTCTGTCTGCCTGTCACCAGGCTGCATCTCATGAACCGTGATAGATATATTTTCGTTGACGCTATAACAACAAATACTAAAAACAGTCCAACTCGCACTTGAGTTTACTGAATTTGAGTTGTGATTAATGAAAGATTGCAGAAAAAAAAGGCTGTTTGTAGTTTGAATAGCCTATAGACGACATCGCGGGCAAGCGGTTGTAATAAATAATTATATTCAACAATAAAATGCCTACTGATTAAAAAACCATTCATAAAAACCCGCTACTGTAAATTGATTACCACAATCAATATTTTTACAGCTTATACGCAAAGATAAGACATTATTAATCTACATGTTTTAATTGAAAATAACTATGTTGATTTTATACTAATCTATACTAAACTTGTCAGGAGAATAGTGTTTTAAAACTCGAATGTGTTTTGAGAGTGGTTGGTGGCCTAGTGATAATGACTGGTGAATGATTCGAACCCACAATTTACTTTGAATGAGTAATTTATTTCATCACCATTGCACACAAAAACAGTGAAAGTAAACACAGAGAAAACCTGTATGTATAAAGCCAAAGTTCGCAGTGACCTCAAGAAAAACGAACAAATAAAAAAACATCAAAAGTTTTTTTTATTTTTTATTTACTGCACTTGGCATGCCTGGTGGATTTCGGGCCAGTCCCTCTCACAGACCGAAGGCCTGTGTCCAAGCAGTGCAAAAGCTTATTATGCTTTGTTTTGAGTATTTATTAAATAAATGGGTTATGTGAAAGATGATAATTAGGGTACTGTATGAATCAGAATGTTGAGCTGTGAAAAATACAGATGATAAGAGATTGCATGTAGCAGAGATGAGATTGTTGAGATGGATGTGTGGAGTGAGAACGGATAAAGTGTGAAATAAGTATATTAGTGGAAGTACTAAATAATATTTAAAAAAAAAGTCAAATTATTGATATGATCCAATGAAAAATTATTTTACTGATAGAAAACTTTACTACTGCCGAGTGCCATAAAATATGTTTTATGTTTGAATATGTGGTCAAGAATATAATAATATGCTGTAGAAATGCATTCCTTCAGAAATATGTATGGTAACTTTGAATGATAGAATGAAGAATGATTTAATAAGACTGAAAAATTGTGGTTTAAAGACAATGTAGTGACAAAAATTTAAAAGATTATGCTTAGGTGCCTTTTTGGTTTCGTACAGGGTTCTCCCATCAAATTTTAAATGTTTTGTTTTTTCTATTTTCTATGCAGGTAAAAAATTAAACACTTTTCCTTCTTTCTTTAGATGTTCAGGTCGTGTTGAGAGGACACAAGGTAGGTGTGACTGGCAAATGTGGGTAGGAACATCCTAGAAGTTATACATGGAACTTATTGGTGATGTTCTTCAGAAAGGCCAGGTCGCAGTAGCAGAAAACATGAATAGCGTGTGTGTATGACTAGATGTATCAATGAAAATTAAGCAAAAGCCTATCCCGGGAAAAAGGTGCAAATTTATGTTTGTATGTACAATATATTTAATAAGATAGTGGACCATATCTAGCAGAAGCAAGTAAATGTTATTTTTGGAGCAATTTGGTTTTTGTTTGAATCACTCTAACTTTAAATGTACTAGCTGAGTAACCATAAATTAACAATACATGAGCAATAAACACATTATCGTTTAATGCCATGAATGTGTAGACATAAAAATTTATAAATTAGCCAATTTGTTTTTATCGCATACTTAAAATTTTGACTTTTTATGAATGGAATATATTACTAGTTCACTAGAAAAACAATAACAGTGATGAATTACTTGTAACGCAAGATTGTTTGGTATTCATTGAGTATTCAGAGGAATTTACATAGAGGTTGATAATTTGTAGTAATTAAAAAGGCATTTCTATGACAAACCATTAAATAGAAATAATACCAATCTTAAGTACTAGATAAATGATAAAAGAACTTGCGAGAGGTTTAGTAACATGCTATATGCTAAAAACTGAAGAATTCAAAAGTTATTAAACTTTGAACTGAAGTTATAGTCATTATAATGTACTACTTACATCGACTTTTTTCCATTTATCTACTTTTTTTATCACATCGTTAAGCTCCTCGAAGGTCGTCCGGCACACTGAAATAACAAGGTAATCTCAATTAACCATCCAATCTATAGAAAATAAATTAACATTTCGGCGAAGTATACACACCTAAACACTTCAAGTTTGTGGGGTCTATTCGCGCAGATACCGCTACAAACAAAATTGTAAACGCAAAGAAAAGAGTGGCTGGACGCATCTTTACCTCCTTATTAATTAATAAGTGTTTAATTTACAAGAAAAACCAGATAAATGTCGGGAAATTTACAATACGTGTAGAAGAAGTTTATCTTTTCCTGTCAGACACGATCACTATTCTAATTGGTCGAGATTTTGTAAAAAAAAAAAATTGAAATACTACATTTTCATTGGTTGATACTGAAAATGACAATCCAACTAAATGTAATGGTCCCAGCGTTAGTGCATTGCACTTGCATGATAAGGTTTATTTCATTTGTTGGTTTTTTGTGAATTACGTTTTTTTTTTTTTTATTGATGATGAGGTATTGATCCTGCTCATAGTAATCTTTGATCCTGCTTTGGGATCATAGCATACTGCTGTCTGGGAAGTGGGATTTTGTCTCAGATAATGAAAAGAACGTTTGAGGTTGCGCCGTTTGAGGTTTTCAGCAGACGGCTGTGTTGGGGCGGCTGCCCCAATACAGCCCGCCGTGCTAAGAAGATGGGATGGCGCAAGGGTATGGACACATGTTGCATCCTACACCAAAGGCCTTCCCACCTTCCAAGGCATTATGGTCATCCCGTCTGGTCTCTTCCCAATGTCACGTGCCAAGCCAATGGGCACAGCTGAAAAACAGCTGGCACCCCGGCGGTGACAAGACATTATGTCATTAATGCTGGCGTGCCGTGCTATCCAACTAGCGCTCCTACTGCAAGATAGGCCATGGTGCCCGAGATGGTCGACTGCTTCACCACATTGACAATGATGGTGCTCCACCTAAACGTAGACATGTAGCGAATAGCGATCCGGACGGTGTTGTCACTCAACGTAGTACCTGTTGGGTGACGGTAGTGCCTGTAGCCAGAGGCCCGACAGCCACTGGCACGGTACGCTGAGCAGTATTGGTGAACGTATTTATGAGTTTATTCCGAACCTGCAGAACGGCTCATCCCACTGTCTCTAACAACATGATTTTATAAAAATGGAAAACTTAAAAAATTAAACGTAAAAAATTGCTTTAGTAAACAAACAACATTTTTTCAGTCGGCAGCACTGCGCAGCAATAAATCATTGTGTTTTTGGTTTTTGTCTATGTGTGTGTAGTTCGAAACAGGAAAAGCATCTACGTCAAGACAAACACTTATCACATTTTTATCACATGAGCTGATATTATTTTTTAATGTAACATTTCTAAAAAACATTTCATAAATTTTAACGGGTATCTTGATATTAATTAACCCATGTAAATCAGTTTAAAATTATTAAAATTTTGCCCATTCTGACTCCCTCGACTGCCCGTTCTCCGGTTTTCCGCCCGCCGTCCCCCACCCACCTATCAAGCGACCCAACCAAACCAAACTTACCAACAGTTCGCATTCGGTCTCTATGCGCGCGGGACGATTGCTCAACGGCATGTATAATTTTTTTATGCACATCAAATTGTTTAAAAACCTTAAAATACCTTGAATATAACTGTTACATCGTCTCGGAGTGACGTTCCAGTGAGTTTTGTGAAGAAATACGCACGTTTCGTGTAAAAATTCAGGTAAGTGACTGCTTGACAGATTGCGTCTTTTCCTATTCGAAGCTTATTATTTGGTCTTTTTAGTTTATTTTGATTGCTTTCATCTGTGTAATACGTGTAGTGGTGAAATAGGGATGTGATAGATAATACCATATTGCCAGTTAGGACTTGTCCGGCGCACCTGTGAAATTACCATACGCTACTCAATAAGCCCAGTGAGTATTGCATATTTTATGTAATCTTTCGAAAAAATCATCTTATCAATCGACTGCGTCATGTGCAGTTAGAAAATCCCAATTTCATAATGAGAGAGCGCGCCATCGGCGCAACCTGACGACTTGGCAACGCGCTGCCACCCGATAAAAACTTGTTAAAAAGTTAATTTATCAAACAAAAAATGTGTTATTATCCGTGGACCGGCGTTTCCCTTTGTTTTCCGTGTGAAATCGTCCCTTTGTCCTTCGGTAGGGCGCGCTGGGCGTCGCGGCACAGGAATTTCGACTCTAGAAAAGTGCCATAATACAATGATGGTATACATTGGTAGGTCGCGCAGCTCTGCGCCCGCTCGCGTCGTTTTCACAACGTCTGTGTTCGTGCGTATCTACGTGGACGACGTCAGTGTGCTCGTGCGGTAGTTTGTTTATAGTCGCTACCGGACGAATACGACGTCTATTATTACAGCAGTAAGGCTCAGTATCGTATGTAGGTCGGCGTCCTCGTCGGTGTTTGTCTATCGATCTCTGCGGTGGCCAATGGCACATGTCGGCGCGGTCCTGCGCGGCCGCGCCTCGCTCCGCTCTTTGGTGAAAGCCGGGCGCGCTCGGACGATGTATTACAATTCATGTACATCTATACGATGTCTATAAGTACTATCTTATCATTGGAAACGCTGTTACAACACCCCCTTCCCCTTCACTCCGCCGCCCGTCTCCCCCTCCGCCCGCGCCTGCCGGATTCGAAGGCCTACTAGATCATGAGTTTTTCAAATAAGAACCCGCGAAGTTGATGTATAAATTGAAATCGTGAATGTTTTGTCGAGCGCTGTTTGGCGACCTCCGGCGTCACAGCGCGCGGGGGGAGGGAGCCAGAAATAGAAGTGCGGATTGGAAACGTGCGACGTGGCAACGTCGCGATCTCGTCCGCGCTCAGTGTCGGTTCAAAATGGCGTCTGTGCGTGATCGATACCGCGGATTTTGCGTTGAAAATGACCGTATTTGTGATGTATCTGGTTGTGAGTCGGCCGGAGGGCTACCCTGGCAGCATGGGGCGTGCGCCCCGCACCCGGCGCTGGCTCACGAACCTCTCAAAGTACGTATCTCAACCATATTGCGCCGACACTTTGCCTCCTACATAAATACTTAGGTATGGCTAGGGTACGCTTGCAATCTCTATGATCTAGACATCTACAGCATATCCAATATTCGTTATTGAGATATCTTGAACTTTCAGCCTACAGTGTACTCGCTGCGAGAGTTAATATCATGCATTTTACATCGTCAGACAACTTCCTGAGGTTACGTAACATGCGTGTTATTTTAATGCGGGAAAGTGTGGTTAGTAGCTAACTAGCTTTCTTTGAATGTGTTTTATCTATGAATCTGTTGGCCTTAACAAAAAGAGAATAAATCAAGTATCATCATTCGTGAGTTGCATCTGATAAATGGATGGAAACAAAATGGCGGCGGACTTGTAAAATTAAGACGCAGTAGCGCGCTGAATGTTGGCAACGTCGCACTTCACAGTTTGTAATGTGTATAGTCGACTCGACTCACTTGCTCGATAAGAAGTTTCAAGGCTATACATTTTGTATCCTCCGTTTAACAATGGGATAAATTTAATACAAACGATAAACGAGTTTAATACTTAAAGCCAGCGTATTGGTGTTGTAATTAAATTTTAGTAATAACTTAAGTTGGTGTGTGGCACTCACACATGCATGAGCTAATTGAGGTTAATACTTGGCGTGGCTATGCTGTCTGTTGATACCTGTTTACTGCGCACACATACTCATGAACCAACAAACAAACTAGGTTGTTATTGAGTGGACGAGATCTTAGATAGAATAATGGTGCGGTCATAATCTGTATATACCAATGTTTACATCACTGAGAAGTTCGATTGATTATAAATATTGCATATTCATGAACGATTTATATAAATTGAGAAATGGGTATGTTTTCTACATATTTTGCGTGCGGTTTCATAATTACATATTAAAATAGATGGCATTCCAAATTGAGGTCCTCGAACCGCTGTTGCATTCATGGCTTGAAATAGGTTCTTCAAAGCTTCGAATTTAAAAATAAACATCTATGGCGATAAATAGATTTGTGCACAATGTTATTGCCTTCACACATGGGCAAAAGGTCTTTGGGCATCAAGCGTCTTGTATCAGCCGATTGCTGCCCTGCCAACATTTTATCTCTTGCAATTAATTTCTTACTTCAGGAATGTTATTCAATCTCCTTTCTCTTACTTCCTTGGTTATGTTTCAAAATAAAGGGTTATTTTTTGGAAACAAATGACAAGATTTGCTTGTATCCACTATTGCCTATTGGACCTTTACTCTCTTCGCCAGATTTACGCACTTTTTTCTTTGTTTCCTAACCTTTCGACTTCCTTTGTCGACTCAATGCCCCTTAGCTTACAAATGAAGGTGGTAATGACGTGCAAAACTCTTTTTTCGATAAAAATCACCTTTTTTCATTGACTGCTCTTGATGTAGGTCTTTGACGTCTAATTGAATACGGTTTCATTGCAACTATCTTTAATTCAAGGCTTACTGTGGCTTCTCTAATTGCTCACTGGTTGTGTTTTTATTTTTTGTTAAATAAAAATGAATGTTTGTGTTTCTCGTCTATGCGTTCCTAAACCATTGATTCCGATTGTGATGAAACTTTAGTGGGTTGTTATGCGTACGCCCAAAAAGTTTCGTGGCCCAAAAAATCTATAAACATACTTGTTACTTTACGTGGCATTGCAACGCATATCGGGTATACAGCTAGTATGGAATCAAAATTCCTTTGGTCACTTTTTTCTAACAATGTGATTAGTGAACCTTGATGGACGTCAGAAGTTTGCACAATAGTTTTTTTTTTACATTGTAAAGGACCCCTTTTCTGGGGCCAGCTGACAGGAAACAGGTCACTACGATTTTTGTTAGGGGTTCTATGAGAGTAATAATAACCGGAGATTTTGTATCTGGTTTTGCATTTTGTAACTTATGCCTTATGGATCATTATGTTGTTAAGTATATCATAAATAGATATGTCGAGAAGGGTTGTTATTGAAGCAGATTGTAACATCAATCTGTGGTTTGACAAATCAAATCTTTATGAGCTAATTGGTCGAGAAATTGTCAAGAAACAAAGTTCTGTTGAATTCTAGCTTCATCGTAAAGCATGTAAAAACTGCAAATCGTATATTGCAAATGACAACCAAAATCGTGTTCCTTCTTGGAAAATAGGGGAAAACGATGGTGAAAAGATAAGTCTTGTTTGTACTATTTCATGATAAGATAAATATATCCGGACTAACAGATGGGATGGGAGAACTGTAAAATATGATGGTGTCTTAGGTCTTAGACTGCCAGTATTATTAAGCTACTTTGAAATATACATACAACCTGTTTCCAATGCACTTACATATTGTAGGCTACAGAACTGGTAGTCATAACCATAACGGTTTATACTGCATTTCTAATTAGTGGAAAATTGTATACGGAATAGGTTTCATAGGCCAACAAACCTTATGACAGTTAATCTGAAAGAAATAAAGAAAACATAAATAGATCTGATAAAATTTTAGCCAGTTTCTACAGTCTAAAAAGATGTCATAATTTGGCTTTAAAGCAGGGTTTCACCCATTCTTAACTTAAAATAAACATAGTTAGAGAGCCCAAATAGTGTATAAAAATGTACCACGTCACGAAAAGAAATCAGCCTATAATCGAAAAGTAGCAAAAGCACAATATCATACATTGTTTCCTAATTTAGAACTGAGATATATTCCAGCTAGTTATAATCTTTGCAGTCTATAATTTCCCTAAAATCACCTGTAATTTTCTTAGCGGAGTTGCCACCTTCTGACCTTTATATTCGGTCTCTATCAACATGGCATTTGCCATTTAATCACCTCACCAACGTATGACTTGGCAAAACAATTTGTGGCAGTCATGGTGAGTTTTAGAAAACGAGATCAATATGGACGGGATAAGAACAAATTCAAAAACGAGTTAAAATGACTATTTTTCCCTTGTTTATTGAAATCTCTTCCCTGTTTAGCGATTGCTTAATTAATAATACCAGTGTCCCAGTCACTGTCCCAGTGTGTGCAGGGCAAATACCTCTTCTCATACAGACAAGGCACGTGCATTAATTTCAATTGCTTAGACGTTTAATTCGAAATTTCTATAGAAAATGTCTAATCAAAAAACTATTTTGATTAGTTGCTAAACAAATTTCATATTGTATTAATTTGATCTTCTTATGGGTACCCTTCTTTGAAAAGTCCATTATTTAATTTCCAAAACAGAATTTTCAATCCATTGACAATACCAATTCAGTATTAATTGATCCAGTTTTGAATAACAACAAAAACGACATTAAAACATTAATTTATTTTCATTTCATCAACTTTTTCTAGAAAACCTACAAGCTAATTAATTCTTGTCTTTTTAACTGTAAAATCATTCAGGAGTAATAGTTGTTATTTTGTTTGGTTTATCCCCAATTAGTTAATTTATTTATTACTTTAAGACTTTTTGACTGTCATTATTCAGGATTGTTTCTACATAGAACGCTTTATTTATTACTTAAAGACTTTTTGACTGTCATTATTCAGGATTGATTACATACATATAACGCTGAAATTTATCTCTACTGGACTCGGTTAGGTTTTTTAGAGCTCTGACAAATAATATTTAAACTTAACTGTTGGATGCTCTAGTTTTTTTTCAATTATTGATTTGGAGTTTTGATGAACAGCTTTAAGATTTAGCTTATAAATTTCTTTTTTTAACTTGCTTATTTTGATCCTTTTGTAATTAGTGTAGATGTAGTATTTCCAATCATTTGTAGTTAGATATTTAGCTGTGTAGATTATTTCCTTTTTTTTTTTCTTTTGAATAATTTAATACATTTGACAAAATTTTTAGGTTTTGCTGAACCATAGGACAGGCAGCTAAAATGAATAGAAAACAGTATCTAAATAAAAATAAAATAACATATCTGAATTTGTTTCTTTTCTGTTTTGACCTATTTTACCCATAACTATGCACCCCTCTAGCTAATTTAAACTGAAACTGCAAGAAACAAATATTCGAGTTTTTTTTTCTTTATACAGGTACCTTTTCTCTGTTATTTGTTCTCATTTCTAACCTCCGACGGAAAAAGAGGGGTGTTTGATGTGTGTTGCTGACGTTGTTATGTATTTGTGTCTATCTGTGGCATCATAGCGCCTAAATGAATGAACCGATTTTGATTTAGTTTTTTTTTGTTTGAAAGGTGACTTTGTCGAGAGTGTTCTTATATATGTTTGAATAAAATCGGTTTAGCCTTTCAAAAGTTATTCGCAATTCACTCTTTGAATCTGGATTTTTCGCCAGATATCGTGTCATTATTACGTGTTTCGATAGATTGTCGATTGATGCGTGTCTGCTACCAGGTATTTTATATGTAGTTTAAATCTTGTTGCAGCTTACAGCTGATTCTAAGACCATAACGTTTGGAGCAAATCATAAAAATGTTACTTTTCTGGGGTAACACATAATATTTATGTATTGCTATATCATTTGATAAGACTAATAAGCTATAGAAATTCTTTGCACCAACTTGTGACTATAAATCTCAGCCTTCCCCTATTTTATAGCATTTTTAGCATTACAATCAAGCAACGAACGTCTTCTAATTACAAATGACTCTAATTCACTCGCTTCAATTTTCTGATTCACTGCAGTGATTTTATTATGCCCCTCAGCGAAACCCCCCTCGCTGTTGTCAAGGCGCTAGAAACGGATTGAAACATCCATATACGTAACTTTGTCGATAGGAACGCAAAAATCCATACTTCAATTGCCTAAGCCTATAAAATTGTTCAGGGACTATGTCTCAATATTCCAATTCTTTGTGCATTTCCTCTCAACTATTTTCATTTATTTAATCTGTGCATTGCTTTTGGCGGGAAATAAACGCGCAGTGGCCCGGGTGTGCTCTCAATACCGACTGTTGTATAATTTTAGAGAAAGGAGATTTTGTTTTGGTCCGCCAGTGCCGCGGCGGTGGTTCGTGGCATTTCATTCGTTGCAAGTCCGTTTTGCTCGCTATTATTTCAATGGCGACGTTGCCGTTCCGTCTACTGGCTCGGGCTCGATTCTCGCTCGGGCCGCCGCGGTTGGAGGCGCTGTGGAGCAGTCAGTCGGCCGCGCAGCTCGGTGCGCGACGTTTGTCCGAGGAAGGGCTCCGCTTGCGTCCCTCCAGTCTCAGCGCGGCAGTGTCGCGGGTGCGAAAGAGATAGCATACAGCGCGAGCGAGACAGCACTATGGCAGTGTCGCAACCTCGCCCACCTGACCGTGTTGACGCCGCGCTCGAAAAAGTTGCGCCGTTGCGCTATTTGGAGGCGCACGAATGTGCTCGCTCGGAGCAAGCCGTGACGCGCTATTATCTTTATTCATTGTCTCGAAACTGTTTTTTGAGTTATAAAAGGCGTTTTCTACATGTAATTGAAGATAGCGACGTGTCAGCATTTAATATTCAACGGTATGTACAATTTTTGTTAGTTTTTGACATGGATGCGTTCGAGGCCAATCGTTATCTGCTTTGCAACAGATAGATAGGAGGTCGCATCTCCTCGACCAGTAAACTGGGTTGACTTCTGTTCTCCTTCGTGTAACATTGATTCGCATTGACGTTCGGTGAGTCGCGCTGTGTAATTGTTGGTATTTAGTCGCCATTTTCTACGTCGGTGACGAATACCGCCGCGCCGTCCTCGTTTCCCCCAGCCCGATGCAAACCGGACTTTACCGCTCTATTCTGAAAGATGATTATCCTTAACCGCCTTTAACTTTTTCTTCAAACGAAATCCGCTCGCTATGATTCATTGTAGAAATAATAATACCTACCTAACGAATTTCGTGAGTGACTGTACCGTGAAAAAGGCGAGCCCGATATCTAAATAGAAGATTTCAGAACGTGGCTATGTAAAAAAGGCGAGACTTGATAAAACAAAATTGTTCTCGATATTGTTTAGTGGCCTGCGCTGCAGACTTGAAAGTTTGAGCGAGTAGGTATTTTGCGCCGGCCCGGTCGCTGTTGTGCAGCTAGCTAGGGTGTTATCGATTTGTGTACGTTTTCCGCTATAAATAAGTACGAGTTTGTGTCATCGTCGTTGCTGCCGGACCGGTTTTCGAACGAAACCTGTGTGGGTGCTGTGACCGGAGATTCGAAATTCCAAATTCGAATGCTCCTCGCCTTCTAGCTTTCGAGTACGTACCTACCTTGGTGTTCGTTTTAGTTGCGTAATTAAATGTTTATAAAAGCTTTAAGCATTCACCGCACATACCGTAGTACGATGTCTTAGTCACATTGCATATTTCGTTGTTTTATTGGCGTTATCCAACCCAGTTATTCGATTCGTGTTATTTATGAAATATTCAGTGTCATTTTATTACTTTGACCCTGAACAGCATGCTAAAAATGCTAAACTTGTAAGAAAGTGGAACGATGTTGAATGATTTATTAAATTCAGGACGTGACGTCATTTCATGCTTTTTTTTTATTTCGAAATTATTGTGCTTTGACTATGACTGTACCTGTACTGCACATGTGTGTGTGAATGTACCTAGTCAAGTCAAAGTCAAAGTTTAAAATATGTAACCGCTATTTTACGAAGTAAATAAATAAAAGTTATTCAAATATTCATTTACAAAATCAGATGGTGAGTTGCATAATCCTTCATCATTAACATCAATTAATTACTTACACTGACGGTATACAGTAGTTAAATCAATAAATAAAACAAAACAACGCATGTGAAAATGGCGGGCGCGGTTATTATCACTTGTTATTTATTCAGTAACTAACGGATCGATGAACTAGATTCGTCAAAGTGAGCTGTAGTAGTCGAGTTCAACAGCTTGTGAGTATCGTGGCAGGCAGTTTACGTATTGAAGGAAGAATTTACCGCTGAAAAATCGTTATTTCTATAATCACATGCGCGTAATGCGCCTAACCTATACGGACGCGTTTTTCATTAATTTTTATCAGTGTTTCATGACGCGTGTTATGATTCCGTGTACAACACTGTAAATTAATCATTAGTTTCCACGTTTTCGGCCGCAACAGCTACTAAATACGGTTATTTTATAGTAAAAACTATAAAGTGATGTTTAGTCTTAGTAAAAATGGAGTAGGCGAGGAAGTTTTATCAAGTGTCATTAGTTTATCAGCCTTTTTGGTTACACGTGCCCAATATAGTTAACGCCCAACCTTGTTTTCTGTCAGGAAACTTATCGAGTGAATAAAACATATTTATGACATAAACAACTGCTTGAGTGGTACTCATTCCTGTCAATATTTCAAGTAAAGCTGGAGTTCATAGAAGCTCAGTAATTCGACGATTTCCATGCAAGCATGCGCAATGTTCTCCTACTTTATCAAATACCATCTGATGAGAAAGTGGAATCGCTAAGAGCCTAATAAAACAATTAGGTACTTTGGTATCAGTAAGACTAATCAATATGACAAGGAAAAAGTTAGGTTAGAACAGCCATCTCATGGTTTGAACCCAAAGCCCCCCCATCCCGTTGCTAACCTCAATAGGTCTGACAACTGCGTACAAGGGGGTATATCAAGTTAGCATTGGAAGCATTGCACAGTACTACACGACTTGCAGTGTGCCGAAAATGTTAATACATTGAAACTTCAGACGATACTCAATTAACCTTTATTACATTAAGTACAGTCTCAGTATCACCATCATCATCAGGATGGATGAATGTATATTTGTGACTTTATCACACTTGAATGGATGTATTGATCTCGATGAAATTTGGCACAGAGATAGATTATAGTCAGGAATAGCACATAGGATACCTGTTTAACCCGGGGATATGTTCCCTCAGGATCATTTTTACACACATGGTCGTATATGTTTTTTGAAAGTTGTCTCATAATGTACCTGCACCCTATCAAGTCTCTTAACAACTCGGGCAGTCTGAAATTACTAAAGAAATGCAACTAACAAAATGTGTTGTAGGTTATGGACTCGCAAGCATTTAAATTCTATTGCTCTCAAAACTGTCACAGTGACAGAATCAAAAATTCAAAGACATTCACTAACCTGCACTCTGGTGTGGTGGATTATGGTCCTCTCCCTTTTCCGGAAAGGAGTTCTGTGTCCCAGCAGTAAGAACATTATGCTATGCTTGTTTGAAAAGATGAACAATGTTGACAAACCGTTCAGAAACCATGTGCCAAGACTGCTATGTAAAGTAGTTGTTTATTTGATAAACTGAGAGCATTTTAGGTTATAATATTGATTTTATTATCAGTTGGAATACACTTATGTAGGTATGTCTATAGATTAATTAGATTACTGTGTCATGGAGAGTTCCATGTAGACATGTGGTTGACCACATGGTCATAATCACCTATAACAGAGAACCTTAACATGAATTAATGGGGGTTTACTTACTGATGGGTGCATGAGTGATGTAAATTTTTAAACAATTTAAAACTTGCAACATTTCAAGTCGCCCAATACTGAATCCTTACTGATTCTGTACTATTTTTTTATTTATCTGGTACATAGCTTCTGTCCAGAGACGTTTAAATCTTGACTTGCCATAACTACAGAGTGATTTCAACAAATAATACTACAATTGAGGTTGTTAAACATTTTAATGTGACCGAGTTAGTTGCTAACATGGGGTTAAATTAAAATATACCATTATTAACATACATAAATAACACCGAGTTAGTTACTAACTCGGAGTAAGTAATATAACCAAGGGTGGAGCAAGCGGGCCTTACAATTTTATTATCTGTTGATTAAAAAAACATACATAAGATTTATTTCTGTAATTCCAGGTGATCGTGTGATGGGAAATCGCTGATCATCAAAGATGATGAAACGGACAGGAGTCCCGAGGCTGGGGCCTGATGAGCCCTCGCCCATGCCCTCCCAGAGTCAATCGCAGGTAAGATCTATTCAATCTGAAAATGGGCATTTCAAATTGTTAGTCCCGTCTAGTTTTCTAGATAATCATTAAAACAATTTGTTTAATGAATATTAATTTTACACTAAGGCAAAAAAAAGTCCTCTTGAGATTTATAGGCAATAGGTATTATACATAATTGGCGCAAGGCAAGGTACTGACTGCCCACCAAGATAAATTATAAATTCCTAACCTTAGCAGAAAGCCGGACAGACAGAAAGAATAAAAAGAATGCTGGACTTTTTTGGATTTCGTGTTGAATCCAGGTGGTTAGAGATGAATTCTAGTGTTTGCAAACAGTAACTGCTCTGAAAATTAATGAGTGGGTTACCACAACACAAGAAAAGTTTCACTATCGCGCACTAGGCGCGTTTAAAAGACGTGGTGTGCACAGGCCCTTAGGGCCACAGTCTGATTGTATGTAAGGTTTATGACTGAGCATCTTTCTGGACAACGGATTTAGCTAATACACAGTGATAAAAAAACTCCATTAAAAAAGAATACTGGGTGGCCAGTATAATTTTGTCAACAATGGTGGCGCAGGTGGTAAAACAAAATGTCAACGATATTACAAATTAAGTCAATAATTTAGTTCGATATTTCGCCTCGTAGTATAGCCACCAAAATACATGTCGTTTTACCTGTAATAGTAGGTACCGTACGTGTAATAACAAAAAAAAAACAAACTTATACAACATAATTATATTTTTTTCATTACCGCGCACCGCTACAATGGAAAACTAAAATGGCGGATGATCAGAACAAAGTTTTAGTTTTTTATTTCCTATGCGTCGTTCTGACTGAATGTTCTGATGTTTCCTTTTTTAATAAACTTAATAATAGGTCCCATGTAGGTAGCTATAGTAAAATACCGCCATGTTTTTATCGCATTGTATGAAATAGAAATGCCCGACACATTTGAAAGATGAAAAGCACAGTGACACAATTTTTAACGAAGATTTGTCTTCAAAATAACAACAGACAGTTGATTACAGGAATCGAGAGTCATTATCATGACGTTACTAGTTTGATTTATATTTTACCGTTACGTACACGGTTGGTAGCAAGTAGGTCGCGTTTAAATAAAGAACGAAACGGAAAATGAGCTATGGGAGAGAGTTTTTTTTTTTTGTAGACCTTTAATACCTTCTTTTTCGTGTCGACGGTACATGTTGAGCCAATAATATCAGACAGGATTTGGAAGCAGTATAATGCAAGCTGCAGCAGGGAGGAAGAACCGCTGGATATAGTCAACGCTCGTCGCTATAAAAAACTGTAATATACAGCCACATGAGATAATTCTGCTTTGTCTCTGGGATTTGGCATCCCACCTGCGATGCTTCTAGTATTGCAGAAGTCCTTAAGTGGCCACTTAACCTTCAAACGGACCGTTTCGAAAAGCTATCGAAGAGAAAGTAAGCTACAGCTAAGGGGTGTAATTCCCTGCCGGAGTCTTTGTTTCCTGATAGCTACAACCTTGGGGTCTTTAAGTCAAGAGTGAATGTTGAATGGTTACTTCTAGGCAAGCGTGCTTCACCGTCGACCACATCATCACTTACCATCAGGCGAGATAGTGGTCAAACGCGAGACAGTCGATGTGACCATAATATTACAACTCGTGTTACCCAGTAATTCGATTGTGTAGCTCCATGTAAAATTCTGGGTACACACCGCTTGTGCGAGTTTTGTCACACGCTGGATCGCGTTAACGAAAACGTCAATTTGTATTGAAGCTGTTGGATAAGCGCCGTTTGGTGACAGTAAGGAGAAACCTCTTTTTTAACACGCTTTTATTAGCTTGGTATGTATCAATGTATCAAAGTAACGGAATCTTTGAACGTGATTTTTACCCACTTTAAAACGTCGGATTGATATGAAACTTTGCACACCTATCAAGGACCGATGACAATGCAATAATTTAGTCAAAGTCAAAGTACTTTTGAAAGTCAAACAAAAATTAAAATTTACAAGTAATAAAAGTTGATTCTACCGTGCGCGTTTAAATTGTTTGTCCCATTAGCCTTACCAAGATCTTCAGGATTAGCGACTTTTTAGTTCGATTTACCATTAAAGCGTGTTTTTTAGTTTTTAGAACTACAATTTATTTGTATAGAAGATCGTTTTCAATAAGCACACTGATGCATACGGTTAGACCTAAAAGGCAAGGCAGATGATAGACTGAAAAGCAGTAAATTAAATTGGCATGGGCGTAGTCCCTATACTTCCCGGCAGACCAGAGACAAAAGTTAAGTTTTATTCGTCTGTAATGACACTGGCACACATACTCTTCAAACCGGAACACAGTAACTACGGAAATCAGCTAGACTGCAATAAAACTAAAAATAATCTCGATTATAATTTCGGCACAATTATAGCAAATGGAATAATAATCGTTTCTGATAATAATAATCTTTTCTTTAATGTTTTTCTGTATTGTTGTGTATAAACTTTATCAGTTACATGCTTATTGCCGTACCTTTGATAGCGATCAGCGTTTCGTTCAAGTTGAATGCTCTTTTGAATGTTATCGGCCCGTTTGTGACGCTTAATGCTAAATGGACGAAAGGAATATGTCTGGGTTTCCCTGGCTACAACCTCTAGCCAAGCATGCTTTACTGTCTACCACATCATCGCTTACCATCAGGTGAGATAGTGTGTCAAACGCGACTCCTGCAGACGCTGCTGTGATTTAGAAAGACAGAAGGGCCTATAAAACGTAACTAGTTTCCGTAATGACTTCTACATTGGAATCAGTGAAGAGTACCCTTGGTAATCAACTCGCCCTGTCCCAGTCTACTGCTGGACGTAAGTCACGCTCAAGTTGCACCCCACCACTGGTTTCTCCGTCTGCCTCATCCAGTTTTTCCTCCGCAAATGGTGCTTTCAATCCCATCCTGATAACTTGCTTCTCAGATTAAAGATTGAGAACAGAAGCTCTTTAAGTCCATGTCGAAGAAAAGATTAGCTCCATTACGTAGAACCCTCGGGTATCTTGTTAAGTTCAAAATCCCAACAGCGAATCAGGCTTCTTCTCTGTGCGATGGATCATCATCATCATCTCTCTGCCATTGACTCATGTTACTTGAGCTTGAAGTAACACGTTTTCTTCTTCCATACCGTCCTGTCCCCCATCACGCCCTCACTGACTCATTTGCTTTCATATCACTGCTCACACAAGCCATCCATCTTTTCTTTGGCCTGCCACTCCCTCTCCATCCATCCACATTTACATTCATAATTCCTGTAAGTAACATCCGTTTCATCTGAGTGAGTGGACGATAACAATTTATTACGCGGGCCCAGCATTGGCTGGTTTTAACAACGTTTTATATCTACTTCTTCTTTCATACATACATCAAACTGAAGAGCTCAATGACACTTCCATTTAAATCTAAACACGTCAGCAATACTGAAACCGACAGATTTAATTTTCCATCAGTATCTGAATTGGAAACGTACCAAAACGTTGTCTATTCTGTCCGCAACTCCGCATCGTATCGGTGCTATCCTTGGCTACAAGACAGTAAGGTGCATTGACACTTAAATATAATGACGACAAGATAACCCATCATATTATCGTGGCGCGAAGAATGTGATTGGATGTTTGTGGTATAACCTCACTGCAGGATAGAGGGTTCTGACAAGGAACGAGCATATATCCATCAACAGTCTATCTACCATGTTCGATGAAGTGATGATTTGGTTGGTACGTATGGGTCGGATGTCCACCGTGTACCATGTTATGTCCAATATCCCATATATTTGTTGAACATAGCAATTATCGGTAGTAAACATTTATTGGTTTATATACGTTATGCAATTAGCGTTGTTACTCCACGAGTAGCCGTAATTGAAATAACTAGATGTCGTAGGTATTTTAATTTAAAAAAAATTAGCTGTCTTGTGACCCTTTATTATTTACTAGCTGTTCCTCGCTGCTTCGCACCCGTGGAACACCCCACAGGACCCGTTTTTGGGATAAAAAATAGCCTAATACTCAGGAATAATGTAGCTTTCTATTGGTGAAAGATTTTTTTAAATCGGTCCAGTAGTTTCGGAGCCTATTAAACGGGACCTGTGGGGTGGCCCACAGGACCCGTTTTCGGGATAAAAAAAATAGCCTGTTACTCTGGAATAATGTAGCTGTCTATGGGTGAAAGATTTTTTAAATCGGTCCAGTAGTTTCGGAGCCTATTCGGTACAAACAAACAAAAAATCTTTCCCCCTTTATAATATTAGTATAGAAAACTTTTTATATAGATAGACTATTGATAAAAAATTGTCTTTTTTCTTGTGGTTCGGAAGTTAATTTATAATTTAATTTGTTTTTAGTTTTAATGTATAAAATTTTATTTTTTTGTTTTTATTTGAGTTTAATTAATGTGACTGCGTGTGCTGCTATTATGTTATGAGTCTGTGTTACTTTTAAAGAATTAGCTGCATGCAAAATACTGGTATTCAGCTCCGTCCCGTTAGACTGGCAGCCGACTCCAACATAGTCGGTGACAGGCTGGGTAGACAATTATTTCATGGCAAATCTATCAGGATAGGATAGATGTAACCCCTTTTCCTCACTTAACTCCCATTTGATCCGTTGTGCGTGCAGGCCTCGTCTCTGTAAGAGGGAATGGGCCGTAATCCACCACGCGGGCCCAGTGCGGGTTGTTGGATGTCGCATGTCTTCGAATTTCTGGTTCTAGGACATGCAAGCGGTGAAGGAAAATATCGCGGACCGCGTCTCCGCGATATTTTCCTTCACCGATTTGACAGCAGTGGCGATGAAATAATTTACACAAAGTAAAGCGCTTGCCTGGGTTCGAACCACCACTGCTCTGGCAAATCTATCAACCCTGCATACCTCTTTTAAGCATCATAATGTTCACAAATGACCGAGAAGCCGTAATTTGATATTTCTATTTTGCGTTTTATGTAAGCACAGTTATGTATTGTCTGAATTCGTTTGACGTAATACCAAGCGACTTTTTTTGTTAAATAAACGAAATTAAAACTTCTATGTAAGGTTTTATGTAACCACTCAGGTTACTAAAGGCTTTAGTAATAAAATGGCGCGTCGGCGTCGTAGAAAAGTTCTTAGTAAAGAGCCGGATTCTCTCCCTTTTTTAACCAACTGCAAAATTTAGGGAGGAATTATTTTGGTTTCGTAAAAGGAGATAGATGATCATTATTATGTCCAATTTATCTGTGCAAGACCCTGATCGTGTCAATTTTTAATTTTTCTATAGAATTAAAAACCGAATCGTCATAAAATTAAATACAAACAAAATTAGGAATGCGTGGGGGAGATCTTTGCTGAAAACATAGGTCCATAAAAATAGTTTAGTAACGAAACTGTGTGTCAAGTAAGGCCGATGCTGTGGCCTAACTGTAGAGTTCTAAAGATCAGAAATTAATACATTCTATCCCCCCCATCCCGTTGCTAACCTCGATAGATTTGACAACTGCGTACAAGGGGGTATATCAAGTTAGCATTGGAAGCATTGCACAGTACTACACGACTTGCAGTGTGCCGAAAATGTTAATACAACTGTATTATATATTTTAAAATACAATTACTTTTTATGCCACATATAAATATCAGCCTTAACAAAGAGGGAAAAAGTACTGATTTTATCAAGAACATTTTCCCTCTTTGGTGCAGGGAAGAATCGGCAATATCATTACCGTGTCTCAGTATTGCATGTGTTCATAGATTACAACTTCCTTCATAATGTCATTGGCCTGAATCCCAGCTTATTGCCTTCTAAACTAAACAGGATACCTAGAAATTAATTACAAGCACATAAGACAATTCAGCTTTGTCTCTGTGGCAGCTACGCATCTGCGATACCTTTGGTATTATTGCAGATGTCCATTGGCTGTGTTCACCACTTACCAAGGGGACTGCCTGTTTGTTAACCACCCAAAACTATAAAGAAACAACAAGGCAATCCCCTACATATCTTCACTGAATGGTTATGCGGAGTGCACCTATTAGCAGAGCCTGATCTAGCAATTTCGTCGCTCAAGGCATAGACAATATTTGCCGCCCTTTAGAATGGTGTCCTATATGGATGTAAATGTTTCAGGATAATATCTATTGAATAAAAATGCGGTTTCAAACCGTCGGATCGGATAAAACCGCTTTAATGATAACTTCGAGCGCAATGAAAAGTGAGGTCGAAAATTTTACCTAAGAATTTTTGCAACATTATGAATGTTAAGTCATTTAACGGTGGGTTTACAACAAGAACCAATAACATTCGACTGTGAAGCGAGCTTGACAATTTTAGCACCACACAAGTTATCTGATGAAATGAGAAGGGCTGTTAGTGCAGTAAAGCCGCCCCGTATTTATGCCGTTCTGCCCCCTCCCCCCCCTTCTCTACCCTCTAGATCCGACACATATTTCGCCAGGCACAAATCCAAACTTCTGGTTCCGAACTTCAGAGCAATCCACCAGTTTCTAGAACACCCAAAGGAATATATACACTCATTCAAAAATCTAGTACAAAACATGAAAATAACATTGCAGTGCACAACAGATAGTGGTGTGCAGCACAAAACTATAAACAACGCGGGGTTATCGACACGATATCGATGTATCTACCTAGATGTGTAAACATCTTGTGGTGTGGTGTTGCCTTATCATAGTCTGTGTAGGAGCTAATTGGACAAGGAATTGTGTAGAATTTTACACGTCTTGTATTTTTGTATACGGCGGGCTGAGCAAAGATAAAAATAGTAGCGCTGCAAGTCATTAAGTAATCTGTGGAATTAGTCTTGCCTTTAAAATTACAGAGAATCACATGACTTGCAGTTTTAGGGTGATACTTGGAGGACAGACCGGTAATCTGCTGAAGCCGCTTAGACTGGAAGATTCCAACTTACTTGGGAAGAGGCTAGGTATATTGATTTTGAATGTTACAAGAATAGGCACGATTTTTTTCATTGGCTTGTTCAATAAATCGTCAACATTAAGAGATCTTTTGCGAGTTTTAAACGTCGAACTGGTTAAGCGCCGTCTGGTCAAAATACTGGAAAGCTTCTTATTTGTATACAAATTGACATAAGCGAACGTTTACGTTAACTCAATGGAGGGAGTGATTGTAAAAACTATCACTAAGCTCTCAGGTACTAGTATTTTTTTTTGTTGCAAATGTAATGAATAGCCCCAGCTGAACAACGTAACAAAAACAAGATATAGTCCTTACTGTTGAGAACAACAGAGACAAATTATTAAAAAAAAAAATTACCTGTCATCTATGCAATGAAAAAAATGAACAATAAGTTATTCATTCAAAAACCAAGCCATTCATAATGGTCAAGCGCAAGGCAAGCCTATAAAAAAAAAATACAAATATTGAGGGTTTGTAAATTACTGTTTCAAAAGCATGTCGTCTATGGCAACGTGGTATTGCCTATGGAAACGAGGGTATTATAGCTACAACCTCAGGGTCTTTAAATCAGTTACTTCTAGGCAAGCGTGCGTCATCGTCGACCACATCATCGCTAACCATCAGGCGAGATAGCGGCCAAAAGAAAAGGGCATTCTTTTACAATTAGTTAACTTTCTAAAACTCCGATGACGAATCAATTTGTTTCAATAATGATGTTTAAAATAACGAGTTGACTGCTTCTTTGGTCTAGTGATCTAGTGCCACTGCTAATAATCATGAGGTCGTAGGTTCAATACCAGAGTCAGGCAGTGTTATTGGGTTTTTCCAACTAGAATTTCTCAATAACAGCCTGGAGCCTGGATTTGTCGCCGTTTGTATAATAGTTACAGCACTGATAACAGTATTTGTGCCACATGTTAAATTTAGTGTTGTTTTTTTTATATAATTTTTTGTTTTTTTTTACCTTTGTATAGATTCTTTTACCGATTGTGAATGTGTGAACATTGTAGGCTTTCTGGATTTCTAGATAATTGTTAACATTTGTTAACTTTTTATTTCGTTTTATATTATTTTTTTGTTTTTTTTTTAATTTTTAAGGATTTATTGTCGGGCCTACGTTGTCCCCCCATATCCAAGTACTAATGCTGTAACATGGAAATATTGTAAACACAAAACTTTTAAAAGAGTAACCAAGGAGTTTCTTGCCGGTTCTTCTCCATAGGAAACGACTAACCCGAACCGTGCACCTTTTGTCGACGTTTTATAAGTGCCCATGTAGGCCTATGTAAAATAAAATAAAAATATTTTGATTTTGATGGCAATAAGCTCCCCTATTACATGGGACTTGAATATGCGAAATGTGGGCCTCCTAGAAGTACACTTCTGTCCAAACTTTCGGGGAATATAGTTTTGATGTTGTTCATCATCATCTTCCTGCCCTTGTCCCATGTTACTTGGGGTCGGCGAAACACGTTTCCTTATTCCATACCGTCCTGTCCCCCGTCACGCTATCACTGACTCCCTTTTCTTTCATATCACTCCTCACACATCCTCATCATTCCGTCCCCTCCCTCTCCATCCATCCACATTTATATTCATAACTCTTTTAGTAACATGTGTTTCATTTTCCTCATCAGATGACCATACCATATCTATACTAATATTATAAAGAGTAAGTTTGTGACGTTGTAAGGGGGATATATTGAACCGATTTTGAAAATTCTTTCACCTGTAGAAATCTACATTATTCCAGAGTGTCATAGTCTAAAACATATTTTCAAAAAAAAAATTAGATCCTTATGAAAATTGCAATAATGTATAACTCAAGGTAGCAAAATGTTGCCTATAAAATTCATTCTTTGGCGTGCGCTGAGAAAACTATTGATGATATATAAAAATTATTAGGTAGGTAGGGTAGGCAGGGTATGGTAGGTAGGTAGGACAGTTGACGGGAGCGAAACCGCGGGGGTCAGCTAGTGTTACAATAATGAAAGACAATATTTTCTCGTCTTAAATATAACTGTACTCAGCTTGACCCAGATACCGTGGTTAAATTGGCACAGATTCTTTAACTATATAGAAAAACGTGTCATAGTGCCAACATATTTCGTTCTGACGCGACGAGTCAACGGTTTTCCCAATGTTTTGTTTTGATACATTCATTGAGATTAGCATGCGGGGAAGAACTCCCTTTTTCCTTAGGAGTCTCCTTTGTTTTCATTGAAGATTTACCAAAACAATAGTTTTAGTAGGCTACAGTAAAGTAATTGGTCTCTCTGATGGTGGCACATCAGGCACATGTGTTGAATCATTCGGTTCCCTTCATGATGGTTAAGCTGAATGGTGCCAATCCATGCGTCATTTTCGTGAACGGGCGCCATCATTTGGGATTGTTCACAACTTTGCCTGTTTTTTATTAATTATTATATTTTGGGGTTGTTTGTTTCAGTCTAAACGCTTTCACGTGCACGTCTTTCATCGTTCTCACATAAGTGTAATTTTCTAACAAGAATCATGTAACCAAATACTTGTAATTACAATTTATTGATGGGACAGAGTGTCCATAGAGTTTCTAGCTAGTTCTTCTCCATAGAGACCTACTGACGCGAAAGTGCAACTACCTTCATATTATTTATATATATTTTTGTTGAAAATTCAAAAGTGGCTTCAAATGTGTTATTTGTAATAAAAATATTCTGCTATCGCACGCGATTTGAAAAGCTTCTTGCAATTATAATACTCAAAAAAACAATCACACAGACTCCCACGTAAACGGTTACTCAACAAAAATATTGACGAAAGACGTTTACTGTTGGACATAGGCCTTCTCAAAGCGTCACCACACTGATCGATCCTGTGCGTCTCACATCCACCGAATTCCCGCGACCTTAACCAGGTCATCGGTCCACCTAGTGGGAGGCCTTCCAACGTTGCGTCTTTCGGTTCGCGGTCGCCACTCCAGATCTTTTCCCAATGTAATGCAATGTGCCCTGCCCACTGCCACTTCAGTTTAGCAATTCTTCAGGCTTTATCGGTGACCCTGCTTCTCCTGCGAATAAAAACATAATACAACAAACTGAAAATTAGTCACAGTTAAATATAACTAGGTGTCAGTGAAGTATTTATAGCAAATACTGCTCTTTCTAATTATATCTTGACTACACCAAACAATATAATTTCTGGCGCCCGCATGGACCGCATGCGGTTAGATGTTCGCATTCGGCCGGCCGCGCATGCGGTTACGCACAGGCCGCACTATGACGTGGCATTGTCATCAAAAAGGGATATTGTTCTTCGTCCTGTATAGCTCCGTCTCTCACAATGGAACCATCATCTTATCTTATGGAGGGGCCGAGAAATATCTCTGACACTTCGACCCATTGGGTTCTTTTGTGATCCCCTAGATAACCTACTCCTCCCCAATCTCGTTGAAAATTTGCTTCATGAGTTTTACAACGAGACTAATATGAGCCTATTGTATTCTGGTCTTGGATATCCTAGCCCTAGGAGACTCATTCGCTTACTACCCAGTGCATCGCAAGGTGCTCCATGCGTTTCGTATGTTCCCCACACAACCTGCACATATGTGTCGCAGTTAGACCCATCTTCATGAGGGGATCAGGTTCCAAAGTGGCCAGTAAAGGCCCTAAGCAGGTAGCGGATTTGCCCCCCTGCTCATGTGGAACCATAATAGTTTTGGTACGTCAAAGTAAACAAGAATGCAATTGAACGCTGCGAGTATAAACAAAAGCAATTTTCAAATTGAAAATGCATCACCGACAGGTACAGATCAGTTTAAAAGCTTCTAGAAATCAATCCAAGATCTTACAATTCTCAGTTACACGTAAATAATTTCTCAACAAAAACAAGATTTAACTGCAAATACGACAAACTGAAAAATGAGTCACGGAGTTAAAAATAACTTTAACGCCAACGTTCATTTCAAAATAGTTGTTATTCCGTAGCGGCCTTGGGTGTTACTTGTTATATCTATCTACCTGTGGAAAGTATAAACATTAGCTATTTTCTTAATACCTACGTTTGTTTATGACTGTAGTAAGGTGATATGCATAGAAGAACCGGTATATTTTTATTGATTTAAAGGAGGTCATTCTTTCATAGAGGTTGTTTATGGTCCGTAATAAAGAAGGCTGAGCTTTGATAACAGAATATCGAACGATTTAATGCTATGTAGCTAAAACCTAGGAGTGTTTAAGTCAAGAGTGAATAGGTTACTTCTAGGCAAACGTGCTTCACCGTCGACCACATCGTCGCTTACCATCAGGCGAGATAGTCGTCAAACGCGAGCCTAACGTTAATTAAAAAAAAAACTGGTACTTGCCTTCTCAGTGGATAAAAGATTTGATATAGTTAACTTCGGACACAGTTTTTTTACAGTCTTATTCTTGAACAGTTGTTAATTTAAAATGTTTTATTGTTACAGATTCAACAAGCAGGTGCAAGCAATATGCACACTTTGGCCCAATCGGCCCAACAACCGCAGATTTTAGGTAAGCTTACTATGTTCTATTCTAACTTACTTGCCTATGGGTAATCTTGGGAATTAGCGCTCAGATCATCTCCTTGTGATTTCGAAACTGCTTGAACCCACAGGAACCTGCGTTTTCTGGGAATCCTTTAGAAGACATTCAAAATTTGGTTCGGAAAGAGCAGGACAGTGTTCTGTAGAGCAGCTTATAAAAAATTGTGTCCTGCAGTGAATATGTCTTAAACCAATTTGGATAAAAGGAGCCTCGTGCTTCCTTGTGTGTGGGCTCCTTTTATAGTTTTAAGGGCATTTGGCCCTTACTAAATGTCCCAAGTAATATATTTTAGACAGGTCTTCAAACATTTAGAACTTTACTTAATCTAAATCAGACATTATTTTTTTAAGAGGAAATATGGGCAGAGAGCGCCGACTGAATTCGAATTAAATTTTTCATTTATATTTGTCAAATTTGTACACTAAGCCTCTGTTGACAGCGCAATTTTGAGCATTTTTTGAGGGCTCTCGTGCTTCTAAAGACAATGTATCATCAAAAAAGATAGTGACATAGTATATATCTTTAATTTTCAGTTTACGGAATATCTTTTAAATTGGTCCAATATTGGAGGATCAAAGAGACGAGAGCCAAACTTCGAATTATGACTTTTTACTAAGGCAATTCAGTCGGTGCTCTCTGCCCCCGATTCAATTTAAATTAGCAGCACGAAACGCCTGCCTTCGCAAATTCCTAGTCTCTTGCCTGGGAGGCAGAAGTGGACAAAAAAATCTTTGACAACACATTATAGAAACTGTTACTACAATAAGACCTTTTTCAACAGACATCCGCTCGCCAGCCGGTCCGACGACGCTCCTCTCAGTCGGCAGCGGCAGCTTCGCTCGCACGGGGGCGCGGCCTGCGGGCGGCGGGCCAGTCATCAACTACCTGAAGACCAGCGCCGTGCAGTATGCGGCCAAGCAGCAGCCGCCGCCGCAGCAGGTGCCGCAGAGGCTTAAGGTTTGTTTACTCCCTTTATGATATATTATTTGAGATTTTACGAGGAATTTGTGGATAGTAAAACAGCCGGGGGGTCGATTTCAGGGTTAATTTTGAAGATGATTGCAATTGATGCTGTCAATGCTTGGGGAGGTCTGTCCTTGGATGTTTGGATGTGACTGCATACCGACACTCCACAGTGTCTCAGCAAGCACTTTAAGTGATTTGACAGTCCTTCAGGGTAGCCAAACAGTATCTTTCTACTACTGAACACAATCGTGTTCCCGTATAGTGGCCACGTTAATTGCAATTCGCTGCAGGTCTTCTATGGAATATGACCATTGGTACAAAAAACCGGCCTAGTGCGAGTCGGTCTCGCGCACGAATGGTTCCGTACCATTATCGCAAAATAACGGACAAAAAAATCACGTTTGTTTTATGGGAGCCCCACTAGTTTATTCTGTTTTTAGTATTTGTTGTTATAGCGGCAACAGAAATACATCGTCTGTGAAAATTTCAACTGTCTAGCTATCACGGTTCATGAGATACAGCCTGGTGACAGACAGGTTCTAAAAGTAAAACCCGACTACTGATAAATCACTCTAAAAAGTATGAACAAGAAAATATTGTCATCTGAAATATATTGGGTATTAAATAAACAACTTAGATGTAATAAATAGTTTTGTTGTATTTCATACATATTCATAGTGGTGTTCAGAGGATAACCATGGTCCATACCTCCCTTTTGCTTCACCGTAGTCTGGTTACACTTGTTTCTGGCTGCTCCCATGATTGAAAGGCGTATGTGTTTAAGGTCAAAAGTATTATTTTCCATTGTCTAATTTATAACAAAATCCGCAAACATAGTCCTGAACACCTAAAACTTTCACATATTCTAATGACAAACACGCAAATAACGCATTACTTTTATTTTTCAGTGTATGTAATGGTGAAATAACGAAAAAATCGGGCAAATAGATTTGCTTTACAGTTAAAATAGCAATTTATATGCAAAATAAAACCGCCATGTTAATTGAGCGTGGGCTGTCTTGGTTCGGTTCTCACGTCACTGTCGGGACAAGTGGGAGTCGGGATTTGTGCCTCGTAAATGTCAAAATTATCTTCCCCTCTTACGTAGGACTAATTTAAACCTCTGCTTACACCTACGGGCATTAAAATTTCTGCCCGCGGCTTCGCTCGTGTTAATAGTGTTTTATCATCCCAGGGGAATACAAACTATCCTTTGTCCTTTCCAGGGCCTCAAACTATCTCCATGCCAAATTTCATCTAAATTGGTTCAGTAGCAGGGTTTCTTTCAGGCTAAATTCTTAGGGGGGGTGGTTAAGAGATCTGGGGGGGACAGAGTAAATAAAGTAATATTTAAAATCAATTCCATTTATTATTATTATTAATATTTTAATGAATAAAAGAGGCTATAATTTAATTTATTTCAAATTTCAGACAATTTACAGTCCATTTCCACAATTTACATGTCCATATAAGCTGAACCAAAATTGCCAAAGTAACATTGTAAAAAGCCACAAAGAGTAATGTTATATTGTTTACAAAAATCTTATTCTATGTGGCTTTTTTCTTGCGTACAAATCAACAAGTTTTTCTAGAAATTCTTCTCTGGTCCCTCGATGCTAATCATCATACAATGCATCAAAGTTTCAGGTAGCATTCTGTTTCTTGCCTTATTTAGTATTCTGTTCATCATACTAAACTTTTTATTTTGTCATTGTACTTAAACTTGTTCTTTCTAGGCGCTATTCTGGTTTCTGATTGGCTACTTTAATATGTCATGCACTACTTAATTCCTGATTGGCTGATTGAGTGCCACGTCACGTCAATAAAGGGTGCCAGCTCTAAAATGATGGTACAAGGTATAACTAATTTGCGAAATTATAGGGATATTTGTCGCGAATATACGATCTGCTGTAGACGCGCGCGGCAACCTAATGCTATTGATTAAGTTCCATATGCCCCGGAGGGGCAGTAAGTTTACTCCGGGGGGGGCAAAGCCCTGGAGTAGTACCTGAAAGAAACACTGTCCAGTAGATCCAGAGATTAACCCGTACAACCTCACTAACTCGCAAACTTTACCTCTTTATACGATTAGTAGAGATAGGCTCGCGCTTGACCACTATCTCACCTGATGGTAAGCGATGATGTGGTCGACGGTGAAGCACGCTTGCCTAGAAATAATCTATTCACTCTTGTCTTAAAGACCCCTAGGTTTTAGCTATCAGGAGACAAGACTTCGGCAGGGAAGTCCCACTCCTTAGCTGTACGTTTAATGTGTATTTAGAAGAAAACCCCTTGTAGCTCCATCCATTTCATAACTTCGTGGAACTGGAAGGGAACTAAAGCTAAAGTTGAACATAACTGAACCCATAGAAATTCTATAAATAAACAGCTTTGTTATCTCTCACGTGAGAATAATATTGTATTCGGTGGTATTGTGTGTTTTGTGTTTACACTTATCTGAGTAGTAGGTCAAAAAGGTCACATGTTTTTGTATTTGTGTTTCTATTTATCCTTTCTGAAAGACCAGTATCTTTGACATGAGAGGCTCGTGGCTGGCAGTCGTATGGGTCTATCGATTCACAAGCTTAATCTTTAGTTTCGCTTGCTGCGGTCGTTCCTTGGTTGGGTGACCATGTCTCCGTGCCTCGCAAAGCACATTGGTCTCTGCTTTCATTTATAGATTTTTGATAATAGTTACTGGTAGGTAGTCAAAAATCTTTAAGATTTTACCAATAGTGTCTGTCGTGTTATCCAGTTACTGGGTTGTAGATGGCAGATAGGCCATTGCTTTAAGTAAAAAAAAAACCGGCCAAGTGCGTGACGGATTTGGCACATTAGTTTTATTGTAATCGGAAATATAAGGGAACTTTAAAAATCAGATTTTTCAATATATTGGTATTTTTTTAGTAAAATATACGTAATAATAAACATTATCACCAAATTTGAAGTTCATCGGTTAATGGGAAGTTATAAAGTTCTTCGGAACCCCCACTCGATGGTCAAAATAGTAGATTATTGCATCGAGCACAAAGTAATTTATTATTGCACCGAGTGCCTGATTTAATTAAAGATTTAAGGCTCTAATCTAACAGGCACGAGGGCAATATAAATTACTTAAGGCGAGGTGCATAATCTGCTTTTCTTTCAACTATTACCTATAGGAATAGTAGATAAATCACTTTTTTAAATTTCTTTCATTTTGAAATCAGAGTTAGCAGCAATCATTTTTTAAATTTGGAACAAGTAGGATAGAAATGAATAATACGTACGTAAAAAAAAAAGTATTGATATCGGCTGGCTGAATAGAGCTAATCCATTGAGATTGGCAACGTTTGGTGCGATTAAAAAAAAACAGTGCAATAATGAAATTTCATACATTTTTATTGCTGCTCTAGAGCAATAAAGACTCGCTTTGTACTGAGTTTTTAGTGTGATTGTGATGAAATTAAAGCATAGTTGGAAGAAAAATTTTTTGTGGCCCCCAAGTTCCTCTAAAAAAACATTTATAAATATTATTTGACAATTTTCATGGCTTTGGCTCAACAAGATGCTTATACTCTGAAAATTTGAAGACTAGCTCTGTCACACAGGTTTTACAGCCATACGGGCTGTAAAACCTGTGTGACAGACGAAAGACACGTGAGTGACAGCAATAGGGCTCCGTAAGGACCCTTCGGGTGCGGAACCCTAAAAAGTGGTGTACTACTACTGCATCTGGTTAGATTGAAATCCGACCCCGTAAAGTGTTGTCAGATGATGAAGCAACAAACATTGTATTAGTCCTTAGCGATAGTCTCTGAATTAACTTCGACGATAGATAGCTTATCCATGACCTGCATTATCGACTGTAAACAATAATTAAGTAAATAATATTTATTGCTCGTTTGTTTTGTTTAAGTAATTATTATTGTGTCTGCTTCGTTATGCAATAGTACAAGCTAAGGTTAGGTATGTTCTTGTAAGTAGGGCATAACGTTTAGTTTTTTATTGGCGGAATAAATTATGCCTTTGAGGTATTCTGAAGAATTTACTTCTTATAATATAGCTGTCCCACGCGGCTTCGCTCCCGTCAACTGCCTATACATGAATGTTGCGTAATTTTAACCGCTTACGCAGCGCACGCAACGGAAACTCAAAAAGGAATAATTTTGCCTGTTTTTGCAGCATTTTTCATTTATGCTCCGCTCCTATTGGTCGTAGCGCTAACTTATATAACCTTCCTCGATAAATGGACTATCCAACACAAGTAATTTTTTTATTCCAACCAGTAGTTCCTGAGATTAGCGCGTTCAAACAAACAAACTCTTCAGCTTTATAATCTTGATATATATTTATAATATAATATATTAGCTTCTGTCAGCGGCTTCGCCCGCGTGAAAAGGGTTTTATCATTCCAAGGGACCATTATACCGGGATAAAAAGTAGCCTATATTCTATTACAGATTATAATATAGCAAAATTTCATCTGTATCTGTTCAGCCATTCTTGCGTGATGGAGTTACAAACATACATAAACACCAGCGTCTTAGCCCGCGTGAAAAGTGTTTTTAATCCCATAGCTTATGTGCTATTTCAGACTATAATCTATCTGTGGTAAAACTTCATCCAGATCCGTTCAGCTGTTCTGGCGTGATGGAGTTACAAACATACATCCTTCCATCAATCCAAGCATTTATAATATTAGTTATATACTACAGTTCTTTAGTACATTTTGTTGTGTTATTCAATTCTATCCCCCCCATCCCGTTGCTAACCTCAATAGGTCTGACAACTGCGTACAAGGGGGTATATCAAGTTAGCATTGGAAGCATTGCACAGTACTACACGACTTGCAGTGTGCCGAAAATGTTAATACACTGAAACTCAAATAATGCATCACACTGTAATATTATAAGGCGAAAGTCTGTGAGTATGTTTGTTACTTCTTCACGCTCAAACGGCTGGACGGATCTGGATGAAATTTGGCACAGAGATAGATTATAGTCTGGAATAGCACATAGGATACTTTTTATCCCGGGAATATGTTCCCTCGGGATAATTATTTAAAAAACATAATTTATATAGATATGTATTTTTCAAACACGCAAAAACGGCTAGACCGATTTGCATAAAATTTCAAATCAGCTAGCTTATACCGCAACTTGACACATAGGCCAAAAGTCCTTATCCTAATCATCAGCGTTTTCCATCAGTGTGATAAAATTGTAAAAAGCTACCTAACTTCAGTACTATCTTCGAAACATATTAAGAGACACTATGAAAACCATGTCATATTCATTGATCATGATCATTATCCCCATCAAATTTTTTTTATCGCCACCGTAAAGAAAGAGTAAAGTTCGTTGATTCGGTATAGAAAAAAAAAACAATAATAATTGTTAAGGTTATGGTTTTTATCACAAATGTTCTTATGGCAGTCTCCTTTGCTATAATTTATGTAAAACAGCGGGTAACACCGCGGGGCGCAGCTAGTTTATTATATTCTTAAGTACAGTCTCAGTATCACCATCACCATCAGGATGGATGGATGTATGTTTTTAACTCCAGCACGCCAAAATGGATGTAAGGATTTGGATGTAATTTGGCACAGAGATAGATTATAATAGAGTTGATTTTATCCCATGAATATGTTCCCTCGGGATAATTTTCGGCTTTCACGCGGGCGATGCCGCTGGTAGAAGCTAGTAACACACAATAGAAAGTCGCAGGCAAGGTTGACTTCTAAGCATGAGCTACACAAACGACAATGTTATAGTTCCTTCTGGTTCTTAGTTATGACAAGGTCTAGTTCTCTAAATTCTGCCTAAAACTCTTTATAACCTATTCAATTCCTCCAACAGGCATTACCACCACAACAGCCAAACCTCGGCGCTTTACCAGCAGCCCTAGGGCGCCAATCACCGGCCCCCGCGCCTCTAGCGACCCCTCCCGGAGTCGTAGGCCCCGCTGTGGGTCCCGGAGGCCCTGGGGCCGCGCAACAGCAGGCCGCGGGACAGTTCCAACGCCTAAAGGTGGAAGATGCTCTATCGTACCTCGACCAAGTGAAGTACAAGTTTAACACGCAACCTCAAGTCTACAACGACTTTCTGGATATCATGAAGGAGTTCAAGAGTCAGACGTAAGTTTCTTTTTTAGTTTTTTTTTCGTCGTTTTTCTTTTACATGCTGCTCTGGATTAGGGTAGGGTTTATTAAATGCAAGTTATTTGTACATACAATAAAAATACAAGAGTTACTGGCCCATTCCAGGGCAAAGACTCCTTATTATCCTGATACGGTACTAGCATTATACACCAAGCTTGCTCAATGCGTGTTGGTATATTAACTACATTAAAATAATTACGTTTTTTTATTACTTGTAGTGATTAATTTTATAATAAAAATACATTTAATGAGATCCAATTTAGATTATACGTGCATGCTCTAGATCTCTAAGGATTTAATGTAAGTCTATTATGAATATGATTTCATACTATTTTTAAAATTGTTAGAGAATTTGATTCTGCTTTTCATACAATTAGTTACTTGCTTGGAATATTCATAATATTTAAATAACTTGTTAAGCTACATAGCTTTCATAGTCCAAACGTCCTAAGCGACCTTTCAGATGGCTCGAAGCTATTCGATGTAATCACACAGATGAGCGATTCTTATTAAAATAAATTGCAAATAATATCTATTTAGTCCGTCAGTTAGATAAACTAAAAATATTGGACACGTATTTTTTCTTTTGTCACGTAAACGAATACGACGATACAGTGCGTTGAAATATTTTGTGACTTCACGCCGTGCTACACTTTATACTGACAAAGTGACGTCACAAGCACACTCCTGAACTTTGATGCGCTGTATCTGTGACAATTTTAATTTATTTGATAAAGTTAAAAATACGGGTGCAATATTATTTGATAATCATTTATCTACCCAGGAAAAATCCTTATTGCGTCGCTCCATCTAAAAGGACCCTTACTAGTTTGTATTAGAAATCTCAGAATGATGAAAACAATTACCGTTTGAACACCATGAAAAATTTAATGGCTGCAATTTTTATTGTACTGACTACCCACATTTCAAAGAACCAACCACTAATAATTTATCCTCCATCTTAATTTTAGTTTATATTGCAGTATTGACACCCCAGGCGTCATCACCCGGGTTTCGAACCTGTTTAAAGGTCATCCTGAGCTGATCGTCGGCTTCAACACTTTTTTGCCGCCGGGGTATAAGATTGAAGTTCAGAGTAATGGACAGGTGAGAATATTTGTTTATTTACTGGCTGGTGTGGTTGCTGAGGTCCTAGGTTGAAATGCCAGGTCAGGCAGTGTCATACGAGAAAAAAGAACGAATTTTTACACAAACTTAACTGCTGAGATTTTTTAAGTTCACTTATATTGTGTTTAAAGAAAGAAAGAAAACATTTATTTGACACAAGCCACTAGCGCACACAACATAAACATTAAAACAAAACTCTGAACTTAAAACTGAACAACAATAAAAAATAGAGAATATTGTTTTCTCTCTTTTTGAAAGGATTCCAAATTCAAAAGAAAATGAATAGTTATAATGGAAAAAATAAGAAATGGTTCTTAAGGTCTCGAAAGTACATCTGGTGGTCTAGCGAAAGTTCCAGGAAAATGAGAAAAAAAATACAAAATTAAGTAATTGTCAATAGGAAACAGAGGACCAATATTCCATTCTAAATACATAATTTTCCTATACAAAATGTTGTGATTGAACAGTTTTATCCCCCCCATCCCGTTGCTAACCTCGATAGGTTTGACAACTGCGTACAAGGGGGTATATCAAGTTAGCATTGGAAGCATTGCACAGTACTACACGACTTGCAGTGTGCCGAAAATGTTAATACATTTAAACTTTAAGCCAAAATCAGACTTGCCAAATTTTTTAAAGTTTATTTCAATAACTGAGGCAGATGTGACATAATGTGACATTGCATTTGTGTATTTGAACTTTGGCTTAGAAACTACTATCTATAAACCTATTTGAGCCAATAAGCATTGCTATACTCTACATTGAAAGTAATTCGTTTTTAGAATACTGAAAACCGAAGCCCCATAACACTTAAACTTAACTACAGATTAACTGGTCACCTCAACACCTACAGAATCCAACAAAACTACAGAGGCATCTCTGATTTTAGACAAATCTGATATATCTCTTGTGTAAACTGTAAACACACTGTGGCACTTTCAAACTGGAACACAATAACACTGCTAGCACTAGCACTTACTCCGCTTGTTCGCCAACTACAACCCTACATTGTCTCCGCAGGTGTCAGTGTCCATGCCGTCGCCCACGGGCTTCGGCTCCGGTACGCCGGGCAGCGGTGGCGGCTCCAGCATGGTGCTCCAGGGCGTGCAGCACCCGCCGCCGCCGCCGCAGCCGCAGCCGCCGCTGGTGCATCTGTTACCTCAGGCGCAGTAAGTTTTACTTTTTATTTATTTAGTGATGATGGATGAAAGTGACACCTGCATTGAAATGCCCAAAAACAAGGATTTTTCCAGGATAGAATCTTACTTTTTGCTACTGTCTAGGCCAAACCATACAGCACCTCTATGCAAAAAATCGTGGGTTTGCTTATTGCGTCTTGAAAGAACTAACTAAGAAACACTTTCGTAGGAATGTATTATTGTAATGAGCTTATAAGACAACAGCTTCCTTCATAATGCGCACAGCAAAAGAGTGGAACTCACTGCCTGCGTCTGTGTTTCCGAACGCATACAACCCGAATCTCTTCAAAGTTAGAGTGAACAGGCTACTTCTGGGTAAGCTCACTCCATCGTCGACTTTGTCTCTGTCACCTCTGACCTAGAGCAAACCCATCTCAAATAATAAAAAATAAAAAAAGACCGGTTCCAGGATTGAAAGTTTTTTTTTTACATAGCTCACCTACTATTTATGTAAACACCTATGTTTCACAATAAATTAATTGATTACTCCAGAATGTATTAGACCTGCCTCGATGACAACGCCCATTTTTGAGAATCCAAAGTTCTAGCCGATTGGCCCTGAATGCATTTCACAGAAAGCGAGTTCTTTAAACCAAGGGCCGATTTATCAATAGCCTGATAAATTTTAACTGAGGCATAAAAATGGCCGTTTGACTTATTTTCTATACAAAAGCTGTCAAACCGCCATTTTTATTCGTCAGTTCAAAGTTATCAGACTATTGAAAAATCGGGCCTTAGCCTTTTAGGCTTCACACCGCGTGTTTGCCGAGTCAAAAATAGGTTTTGACACTGCGATGTGGCTTACTATGAGATGAGTGAAAGAATATACTTCCTATTCCATAAATAGAAATAATCTTTATTTCAAGTATCAAGACTCAAAAATGGTTAGTAAAACTTTTTGTAGGCATTGACACTAATCAAAGAAAAACAAAACATCGTTGCGGCAAACCATGCGAGATGGCACAACAGCGACCCACGTACAAACAGTTTAGGCGACTCTAAATCATGTTTAGAATACTTTTGGATAAATGAATTAGTTGCCAAGATAACACAATGAAACAATGTAATTTTTTTTGGTTCAGAAGTTTATAAAAACAGGTGATTTGTCAACAGATTTAAACTACTTTGTATTTACTAAGAATGTGTCCAATAGAACTTTTCTTACTGTCTCTACGAGTATTAAGGCGAATACACGTCGTTCTTGCGTTTTTTTGTATATTACACTATTCACATTCACTTACACTAACTTGAACAATTTTGTTCTTTTATACCTAAGGTGATGATTAACTTCACCATTTCACACTTTACGAAAACATAACTAATAATAAAACGCAAGTTATTCAGTATTATGTAAATCTGGAACGTAGCTGTACGAGGCAGTGACGCAACAGCTGTTTGGGTTCGTTCACCTTGCGCCGCGCACTGCCGTGGTCATAGTCAATATTTTTGTTGCTAACTTACTCAAGTATTTTCGTTGCTTTTGGTACTGTTTGTTATTGTGTGCGTTATTTTTAAATGTAGTGTATTGTATTATGTACATAGGATGATAAAGAACTATAAGAAAACTCTGTTTAAGGTCGGTTTTCACAATTTAGTATTGGGACCCCCATTGTACACTTATCTTTATGTTTATCCTGTAATTATTTAAAGTAAAAAAGTGGAAGATTTATTTGCTGATAAATTGGTAACAAAAGTTCTTACAATGGTAGTATAATAAATAGTAGCTTAACATATTTTAATAATAGCTTAAGGACATGTAAATTTTTGGTAAGTATACAATTAGGTCATTTAAATTTAAACTGAAGGAATTCTTTTATAGTATAGAAGGTGAAGAACAATTTAAGTGGTGTACAACAATTTTGTTTGCTGTGTCTATCAAATCATATTGTACACTATGCTTGTATCATATTAGGATAAACAGTGTAACAATTGTAGATAGGCCAATAAATAAATAAACATAGATAAAGTATATAATAAATAAGCCATACTTTAATGCGAAATTATTACAACTTTTCAGGGCTACATAAAAGAGAGGTCTTCTGTCCCAGTGTCCCTCTATTTATCTGACACTTTCCAAAATGATTACAAAAATATTTTGAGAAATTGTCAAGGGCGCTCAAGTTGCATTGGCTTTAATTTCCGCAGATATTTCCGTTCCGGAAGCAGGTTCTTATATCAGACTTCAACATCCCATAACTATTTTCGAATATTGTCTCTTGTGGTTAAATTAAATATTACCTCATTTTCAATCTATTTTCGCTTCAAACACTTGAGTTAAGACGGGCTGGTGTCCGCAACTCCACGTCTAAGCGCGTATTTTGCGTACGGATGGGATTCATCTTCCTCACTCGATCTACCCCAGCTCCTCGAGGAAAGAACGCAGCGCATTTGGTGTTGCCAACTATTCTCTGTACGGTACCTGGGTCACCGAGGAATTTGGTCCTGTAACCAGCGATTACTGGGCAGCTTAGGAGCAGGTGTGCTGCTGTCACGTCCTCTTCCATGCATGCTCTTCAATCACTTTCAAAATGATGAAATTAATTACCGTTCGATATCTAATGATAAAAACTTGCGGCTGCTCTATTTGAGTTCTGATTTTATTCTATTCTATAATTAGAATAATATTCTTAGCTTAGAAGCCCACTAAATATAAATCCTTGTTCACAGGGAGGTGGAGAAGGAAGCAGTGCGTCGATCTAACTACTCTAATATAGAAATGTAAGTAACTTTAAATCAAATTTACATTTATTAAATAAGCAAATTGTTTGTAATTTTTGTTTTTTTTTTGCCTTTAATTTTTAAAGCCACATTTGCGGTTTTATTCAATGTTTCATACATATATTTTGCGAATACTTTCATTGAGTACACAGCTAAGGGGTGGAATTTTGTTTTTTCCGATGGGACCCCGTGAGTGGATGCTGTAACCCTAATTATTGACGCAAATGTGGAAGGTTTAAGCTTATAGTAGCCCTTTTTACCTCATTTCGATGAGACATCAAGGATCTATTCTTATTTTGGTCCTGTATCGTTATATTTTCCTAACCTCTCTTTTGCCCCGCTCAGGTCGGTGAACAACGCGATCGTACACAATCTATCGGTGAATGCAGCGCCCACCAACACGCTGCATCAGATCTCTCAAGCTCACCAGCAGATCGAAGCCGCTGCTATACATCATGCTTCGGCTCCTGGTAAGCAATATATGCACTTCTACATATTACTCACACATACACAAAATCTCATTTTTTTATATAGAGGTAAGAAAACCATTGTGTCCTCATTGACGGATAGAATATGCTTATTTTCGCTTAAATTACAAAAGCAGCTCAATCTACAGTAGATTTGCGTGTTCATTTCTGAACTGATTTTAATTTAATTTTATAATGAACTAGCTTCAACCGGCGGCTTCGCCCGTGTTCAAAGTAAAAAAAAAACCGATCGTCACCAACAGGATTATCCGCTGGGTCATTCTAAAGATTATCTGAAAATTTTATTTAAATCAGTCCAGCCGTTTCGGAGTCTATAAGGAACATACATACATACTCTTTTATATATATAGATGCAATACATAGTGTTTGTTTATGATGGCTTTAAACACATTCCCTATAAAGAATAGTTTACTATTAGCTATTCTCATCTCGGTAATTCGATAAAAAAAAAAATTGACCCAGATTACAGCCTTGTATTAAGTGAAGACATTTTCATGTTCATTTTCGGAGAAGAAATCTTGTCAGTTCACAGGTACTGTATAACTTTGGTAATAATCATTTCGCTTAGCAATCAGTTTACAGACAATCTAAATAACTTCACTCTCTTTTTAACACGCTTTTATTAGCTTGGTATGTATCAATGTAACGGAATCTTTGAACGTGATTTTCACCCCCTTCAAAACGTGGGATTGATTTGAAACTTTGCACACATATCAAGGACCGATGACAATGCAATAATTTAGTCAAAGTCAAAGCCAAAGTCAAAGTCAAATATGTTTATTCAACTTGGTTCAAATTTACAAGTAATGAAAGTTGATTCTACCGTGCGCGTTTAAATTGTTAGTCCCATTAGCCTTACCAAGATTTTCAGGATTAGCGACTTTTTAGTTCAATTTACCATTAAAGCGTGTTTTTTAGTTTTTAGAACTACAATTTATTATAAGCTTTTATTTAACATGCAATGTATGTATGTATGTCAGTGAGTTCGAGTCAAATCATGCAACTGAATTTTAAAGCAGTTATCGTCAACCGATTAAGATGAAATTTTGCATATACGTTTAGTTAGGATGACAATGCATGGTTAGTTAAGTGACATCGTTCTAAATCCAATATGGCGGACGGCCTAAGATGGCGGACTAGTTATTTTTTGTGCACTGCCTTGATATGGGTATCAAATGAAAAGGTTTGCTGAGAAGAATACGAAAAAAGTTTGTTTTAAAAAAAATATCCTCAACACACAATCAACATGATGAAATTAATTACCGTTCGATATATAATGATAAAAACTTGCGGCTGCTCTATTTGAGTTCTGACTACCTTGCCACACCTTCCCCATACACTATCCACCTTGTACAGTACTACATCAGCACGCTATTGCCAACAGGATCGGCGCAGGCTTCGAACCCGTCGCACCCAACACCAGCTCCGTCCAGTCAACCAGTGGAGTTTAATCATGCTATTGAGTATGTTAATAAGATCAAGGTGAGTTTCTTGTTTGTTTGTTTGTTTAGGGATAATAATAGGTGTGTCAATTAGAATTGATCACAGAATTATTCATGTTTAGTGAAGTGAGGTAAAAATCTCACACTCCCTGGTCTCTTTTCCCCAAAATCCAGAGCCAGAAAACAAAAACAAAAAAGTTCACTTGCTCAAAGTTAACACAGATTTAAATGCTAAATGACAAAGGCCGGATTGGCTACTAACTTTGAGTAAGATAACCCAGGTTTGCGCAAGCAGGCCTTAGTGGTTTTAGCACATTGACAAAATAAGTGTCGGTGTTCATTTATAAGTTAAAAAAATAGTAAATATTATGAGAGACAATTTTTATTTTGACTTGATTACAGCGTATTCAAAGTACCTGGGATTCAATCGTACCTATCTCTTCTTCTCTACAGCAGGTAAAAAGAGATTAGCTTATAAAGTGTCTTGAAATCTATATCACACAAGACATTACTGCATTGGCAGAATTGCCGACATCGGTACAATAATTGCCATAACAAAAATATAAATTAAGACACGCAGCAAAGAAAATGCTGTTTACACACTATATTTTTATCAGTATTAAGGATAAAAGATAATTTCATACCTTATTTTCAATCTATTAGTACAGGCACCTAACATTGTTGTACCCACATATATAAGACCTATTAGTATTACTATTATTCTCTATTTACCACCTAAAATGATGAAATTAATTACCGTTCGACATCTAATGATAAAAACTTGCGGCTGCTCTATTTGAGTTCTGACCTACCTTCCAACCTACCCCCACTTACAGTACTACCACTATAGTATCTAACCAGCATACGTTGTTCCCACAGTCCCGATTCTCGAGGCAGCCAGACAAATACAAAAGATTCTTGGAGATCCTTCATGCTTACCAGAGGGGTCACCGCGAGATGAAGGAGCCTCAGGCAAAGTTACAGACGGAGGCTGAGGTTTATTCACAGGTATGTAGCCATTTGAAATAATTTACACCAAGTAAAGCTCTCAAAACGGTGAAGGAAAACATTGTGAGGAAACCGGCATGTCCTAGAACCAATTCGAAGACATTTGACATCCACCAACCCGCACTGGGCCTGCTTGGTGGATAACGGCCCATTCCCTCTCACAGAGAGGAGGCCTGTGTCCCAGCAGTGGGAACATTAATAGGCTGATGATGTGATGTAGCCATTTTTCTGTTTTTGAAGTTCTACTCTAAGTGAATTAATGCCCTGCCAGAGTCTGTATTTCCTGATAGCTAAAACCTGGGAGTCTTTAAGTCGAGAGTAAATAGGTTTCTTCTAGGTAAGCGTGCTACATCGTCGACCACATCATCGCTTACCATCAGGTGAAATAATGGCCAAGCGAGAGCCTATCAATTATAAAAAAAAAGTTCTGAAAATATCTTGCTGTATGAAATTTAACAATATAGTTAAGTTTATAGACAATGTTTGGTTTTAGACAACTTTTTAAAGTATGCCGTTTTAATTTAATCTGACGCAATTTTAATAAAAGAAATTGCTAAACCTTGATGATTTAGTAAACATATTGCTAGTGCTTGGCAACATTTTTATTCATCACACTTTGAAATTTATAAAAAAAATGGCAATAAATACTTAACATTGCATACTTATTCACCAGGTGGCCAAACTGTTCGAGAATCAAGACGACTTGCTAGCGGAGTTCGGTCAGTTTCTTCCGGATGCCAAGGCCGTCCCCAAGCCCAACCTTGAAGTGCGCGAGCGACACTACCCGCATGTGAGGTCCCCGCCGGTGCCTACACATCATCAGGTAAATACTAAACAGCAAAGCATTGTGAAAACGGGTAGAGTTAATGGTATAGTACTAACTATACCAATGTTGACACCATTGGGAGAGTAGAGTAGACTACTAAAACTTGAAAGAGTAAGAGTGACTACCCCTGCGGCAGGCTGCTCTACCACTTGCCTTACCCCACCACGGTGTCCACTCTACTCTACCGCACACTCCCGCCTACTCGAACCATGTATACGTATAGTACAGTAGAACTTGTACAGACTTGCCATTGAAACGATATTCGAGCGACGTACGTGGAGTTCTAAGAAATACTAGTTAGGTTCCCTACTAATCTATACTAATATTATAAAGAGGTAAAATTTGTAAGTTTGTATGTTTGTAAGTTTGTATGTAGGGGGTAATCTCTGGAACTAATGATTCAATTCTAAAATTTTTTTCACTGGTAGAAAGCTACATTATTCCCGAGTGCTATAGGCTATATAACATCACGCTACGACCAATAGGAGCAGAGCATAAATGAAAAATGTTGCAAAAACGGGAAAGAACGACGACGAAGACGGGTCTAGGTAGGGTAGGTACGTAGCCAGTTGACGGGAGCGAAGCCGCGTGGGACAGCTAGTCTATACTAATATTATAAAGAGGTAAAATTTGTAAGTTTGTATGTAGGGGGTAATCTCTGGAACTAATGATCCAATTCTAAATATTTTTTCACTGGTAGAAAGCTACATTATTCCTAAGTGCTATAGGCTATATAACATCACGCTATGACCAATAGGAGCGGAGCATAAATGAAAAACGTTGCAAAAACGGGAAAGAATATTACTGTTTCAGTTATGCAATCATGTATGTAGTGTAGGTAGGGTAGGTGTAGGGGAGGTGTAGGGTGTGTGTAGGGTAGGTGTAGGGTAGGTGTAGGGTAGGTGTAGGGTAGGTGTAGGGTAGGTGCAGGGTAGGTGTAGGGTAGCCAGTTGACGGGAGCGAAGCCGCGTGGGACAGCTAGTCTATACTATAATATTATAAAGCTGAAGAATTTGTTTGTTTGAACGCGCTAATCTCAAGAACTACTGGTTGGAATTGAAAAATTATTTTTGTGTTGGATAGGTCATTTATCGAGGAAGGCTATATAACATCACGCTACAACCAATAGGAGCGGAGCATACATGAAAAATATTGCAAAAACGGGAAAAATTATGCCTTTTTGAGAAGTTGCGTGCGCTGCGTAAGCGGTTAGTTACGCAACATTCATGTATGTAGGGTAGGTAGGGAGCCAGTTGACGGGAGCAAAGCCGCGCGGGACAGCTAGTAAAATATAAATATACGTGTAGACAGTTACTCTACTGAAAATAGTAGAGTACTTAGAATTGGAAGGTTATTAGTTAGTTGACTCTTGCGTTAACTCTACCTATGTACACAAGGTTCAAATTGGTTGTCAGGAAATTATGTAGCAAAAGCAAAATAGGACGTCCTTAGGATAGAGCCATGATGGCTGGTAGCAGCTGGAGGAGAGTAATCGTGGACCGAAATACGGCTTGCGATGAGAGGTCTATGTTGGAGTTAAGCTGATGGTTAAGAAAATATTCACTAACTAGAAATTAGGCTGGGAAATAACACTACATGTCTGTTAATATTTTACTACATTTTCATTATTCAATGTATTGTTTAGGTATTCAACGATTTTATGGAATGTAAACACCATTCCTGATCATATAATATACTAGCTGTTCCCCGCGGCTTCGCTCCCGTGGATCACCCCACAGGACACGTTTTCGGAATTAAAAAATAGCCTATGTCACTCAGGAATAATGTAGCTTTCTATTGGTGAAAGAATTTTTTAAATCGTACCAGTAATTTCGGAGCCAATTCGGTACAAACAAACACAAACAAAATAATCTTTCCTCGTTATAATATTAGTATTGATTATGTAGCAGTGATGTTAAAATTATAGCTTCTGGAAAGGCAATGTTGTTTTGAGACAGCTGACAATATAGTTCTCGCCGAATTTTTTGGCCGCCCTGAAGTACAATGGCTACAATGGCTGTGCATTAATAAATTTCATACAAAAACAGCACATATAGGGTGTCTTGCGCATCGGAAAGCCAACTTTAGGGCGGCACAGAAGTTTGGTGAGCACTATACTACTTTACGTCTGGTGATTGTACCAGTAGTCCTAGAGTAGTGTTCTAACGTGATGTCTCCCCGCAGCCCCCGCGCGTGGACAGCTCTCCCCCGGAGCGCTTCCCGGTGGCCGCGTCGCCTCCCCACCAGCCCCAGCACCACCATCATCATGTGCCTGTGAGTATACCTTCCAACCTGATTGTATATACTTACTGTATTCCACACACTACAATTGACGCCAGAATAAAAGACTTGACTATTCTTATTCATTATTGCACATAAAAATATATATAATAGGACAGCTTATGTACAAAGGCTAACTTAAACCAGAATTTGTCTTTCAGTAGACAATGCCTTGCTGCATTAAGTCCGCCATTGTAAATGAAGTTTAAATAAATATACCTCAAAAAGTATAAAAATAAAAAAAGTTTAATAAGAACTAACCGGACTATGGTCCTTTTTTCGCGTATGCCACCCGGGCCATAACAACGAATTGATTGATATCTTATTCATCAAAAGCGGATGAATAGTTTAGGCACTACGGAAGAACATACGTAAATACATACATACATAAGACTGCTAAAATCATAACCCTTCCTTTTGGCTTGGCTATAGTCTGATAAAAATGCAAAGAACACTTCTATAAAGATATTTTCATTGTTGCAAAGGACAACATATCAGTGTCTAAGAGCCGATTTCACCAATTTAAGCTATTCGCAATTAGTTCAACTAAACTCAGTTTATGCTGATTGGTTGAGATCGCTGAGAAACTAACTAAAACTGAACTGAGTTAAGTTGAACTTATCGCAATTACTTTCATTGGTGAATTCATTGGTGAGATCAGCTCTAAAGATATTTAGAAACTACTTACAATCAGTAATCCGGTTTACCAAGACACTACACAAAATCAAATCAATAAGCTCAAAGACCATAGCTTTATTTACATATAGAAAAAAAAAGAAAGAAACAAACACTTTTGTATTTTTAAAACGCTTTTATTAGCTTGGTATGTATACATAGATATAGTCCTCGCCAAACTTCTTGGATGCCCTGAAGTTGGTTTACCGGATGCGCGAAGCACGAAACGGTGCTGTTTTTGTATGAAATTTTCTATTGCGCAGCCATTGTAGCCAACTTCAGGGCGGCCATGAAGTTTGGCGAGGACTATATCTATGTATCAATGTAACGGAATCTTTGAAAGTGATTTTCACCCCCTTCAAAACTTCGGATTGATTTGAAACTTTGCACACTTATCAAGGACTGATGACAATGCAATAATTTAGTCAAAGTCAAATATATTTATTCAACTAGGCCAATAAACGGCACTTTTGAAAGTCAAACAATAATTAAAATTTACAAGTAATAAAAGTTGATTCTAGTGCGCGTTTAAATAGTTTGTCTCATTAGCCTTACCAGGATCTTCAGGATTAGCGACTTTTTAGTTCAATTTACCACTAAAGCGTGTTTTTTTATTTTTTAGAACTACAATTTATTAAAGTCCAATTTAATTAGGCTTATGTTTAACTTACCACCAGATATAGTAACATATAACAGACAAAAATAGTAAATGATCACCAAAATTAAACCCGCATCTTATTGTAAAATTATAACCAAAGTTTTAACATCTCGCTATCCTGTTTAGGCAAAATGACTCCAAATAAATCATTGTTAACCCAAAAGTAGTAAATGATCACCAAAAGTAGTAAATGATCACCAAAATTAAACCAATGACCAAAAAGATTATAAAATTTCTGGGAGCAACTTGGAAGTAGCGCTCGCCGGCCGCTGCCGCGGCACCGCTCGCTTTGCTCGCTCGGCTCGCGCGCGGTTGGTCACAGTTCTAACCTAACCTAACCTATTTTACAACATTAAATAGCGTAATAATTTGCTATTAAAATTTGGTGATCAATTTACTAAATTTGGTGATCAATTTACTAAATTTGGGTTTCATAGTACAATTTTAGGTAATAGAGGTTATGGTCACAAAGTAATTTTAGGTGGTCATTATATTTATCCCCATTTAATTATAACCTCACATACAGCACGTGACGCCCACACCACTGCCTGTGCCGCCGCACGAAATTCATAATCACTGTTATCAGATAAACAAACGAACATAACATAATATGTAGTTATACAATTGTATATTAATGTCGCGCGATAACATTGTTTGCTTCGGCTGATATGCTGTATTGTTTAGGAAACTTAGTTTTTTTATAGTGATACAAAACGTATTATTGTTTTATTATTTTTGTGTATGTTTTCAGGTTCTAGTTTTCTAGTCAAATCTTACATATTTAATATCATAGTTAACTAGCTGACCCGGCAAACATATAAAAACACCAAACATTCATCTACCCTACTCTACCTACACTACCCTACCTACACTACCCTACCTACCCTACCCTACCTACCCTACCCTACCTACCCTACCCTAGCTACCCTACCCTACCATAACTACCCTAGCCTAACTAAAAAAAAAAAAAACTTCACATAAACAATCTTCTAATTAGTTCGAACAAAGCCTAAACATTTGATTTGGACAGGTGAGCCCATTCTCGAGTTATAAAGTTACAACGAAAAGTGGCATTGATTTTTATATATATAGAATTACTTATTCAGGCTGTCATTATAAAAAAATTAAAATCTTATTGAAATCTTTGAAATTATCAGAGACAAGCGACCCGCCCCGACTTCCCCCGTGACAAATTATAGACACTTCCTCGTTTCCCACTATTTCTATTGGTGAAAACCTCATGAAAATCCGTTCAGTAGTTTTTGAGTTTATCGCGTACAGACGGTTTGGTGTCCGCAACTCCACGTCTAAGCGAGTATTTTGCGTGCGGGTGGGATTCGTCTTCCTCACTTGATCCACCCCAGCTTCTCGAGGAAAGACAGCAGCGCCTTGGTGTTGCCAACTATCCCTTGTACGGTACCTGGGTCACCATGGAATTTGGTCCTGTAACCAGCGATTACTGGGCTTCTTAGGAGCAGGTGTGCTGCTGTCGCGTCCTTCTCCATGCATGCTTTGCACAGTGGGCTGTCCGTGATCCCTAAGACAAAAAGATGCTTGGTAAAAGTCCCATGGCCAGTTGATATGGCTGTGACTGCACGTAACTGTGTTTTAGTCAGTCCCAGGGCTTTCTGCGTAAACCGGCCATCTAAAGAGGGAAGTGCCTCCTTGGCCTGCCTGCACTCGCTGTGGTCATTCCACAATTTGCGGTGCTGTTCTCTGGTGCGCTTCCTTACCTTTATATTATGTAGTGATAGTGATGATGATTCTTGCAGTAGGTTACAATTAACACTTCTACCGCACCGAAACTTCAGTTTCATAGAGTATAAAATACTAGGTTTAGCTTCTGAACAAAGTATTTATTTGTACTCAACTTAATACCTTATACCTTAGAGGGGTATGTCTCGACCTGAGACGCATAAGGTCGGATGTCGAAATTGAATCAATAGAATTGGGTCGTAGAATGTAGCTTTCCGTAGTTTCTGCCTCAACCGCCATGCCCCATGGGAAAAAGACTGACTTGAAAAAACCCGACTGTTTAAAAAGCGAACTAAAAAGACGTAAACAAGAAGAAAATCTACATTCGCGAGCTGGCTGACCAAATCCAGATGTGTCCTCCGACTGCACAGCATGATTTTCTTCGTTTACGTCTTTTTAGTTCGCTTTTTAAACAGTCTGGTTTTTTGATCTTAAAAAGCGTCTTTTTAGTTTGCTTTTTAAGCAGTCTGGTTTTTTGACTATTTTAATTAATAAATTTCAGAATTAGGTACATTTAAACATAAAAAAATCACATATTTTTGAAATCACCTCTTAAAATCAATTATTTTGATATCCCACACGAATTTTACCCCCACAAAATGGCGCCCAAAATACGCCATTTTAATCTTTTCCAATTTTAATGTAGCCAGTGACACTCGCAGGGTTAAGACGAATCGATTGACGTAAGAATCATCAAAATAGGCCAACGCGTTTGGTCTCTAGAACGCCACATTACCCTCCTTCGGCAGTCGGGTAAAAAGTACTCAATAGGGTAGTTGACAAATCTATATAGTCCGTCGGTTATATAACCTAAAAATATTAAACACGTACTTTTCTTTTGCCACGTAAACAAGCAATAAATAGTTATTTTTCTTCAGCAGCTGCCCAAGCACACCAGTTCAGCATCCAGCACAGTGACTGCTCCACAGCAGCCGCACCATCATCTCAAGAGATCTCCTAGCTTCACCTCATCAAGCAGTATGGGTGAGTTACATTATAATTAAGGTGTTTTTGTTCAACTTACAGAGAAATAAGTTTTTATTTGGGTCTGCCTGGCGTATATTAGGAGAGAATCTATTCAGTATCTTGGTTTTCTTGTGTTTTTGTTTGGTATGAGTAAGCTGCAAGTCAGAGGTTGGCCTTTGACCTTAAGCTTGCCTACCCTGGAACCTAAGAGTTTGGGGCTAGCTTATACTGGTTTTTGTTATTGTCTACTGTACTTTGTAGTTAGATATGGTAAACTATTGAACTGCATGTGGTTATAAACTGCATCCGGTGACTGTTGTACACTGTATCCTGCCTGTTTAGCCTAGCATCCATTGATAAGATTCAAAGTCTTATCACTTCCCTGCATTTTCGTAACAAACTTAATATTTTCGCCATTCCTACCGCAATAGGAGCTAGATATATTAAAGCAAACATAACCCAACGTGTTTCCGTCTGGGATCCAAAGGCCTTATTTATTTATTAGCTGTGCCCGCGGCTTCGTTCCCGTCATCGGGCTACCTACCTAGCCTAAATACCTACCTACCGTACCCTACCCTACCTACCTATCCTCACCCTATCTACCTACCTATTTTTTTTAGTTCATTTATTTATTAAAACTTCATGCAATATACAGGCGGAAATAATGCCTGAGGCATTCTCTACCAGTTAAACAAGGGCGTTACCATCATTGGCCTTTTAATGTTCTCACTGCTGGGATACAGGCCTCCCCTCTGTGAGAGGGAATGGGCCGTAATTCACCACGCGGGCCACTGGGCCAACATGTGTCATGTGTAAACATGTGTCATCCACCAACACGCACTGGCGTGTTGGTGGATGACACATGTTTTCAAACTTTTTGTTCTAGGACATGCCGGTCTCCTCACGATGTTTTCCTTCACCAAATCTCGTTGAATAGAAATACTGATGTATTGTTTTTATCTCCAGCAGTAGGCGGTCCGCCGGCCAAGAAGTCCCGCGTGTCGGGGCTGACGGGCGCCACCGTGCGGGACGTGTCGTACGCGGAGGCGTCGAAGCTGGCCACAGTGCACGAGTTCAACTTCTTCGACCGCGCGCGGAAAGCGCTGCGCTCGCAGCATGTCTATGATAACTTTTTGAGGTAAGCATAACATGTCACCTGGGGGGTTACCATATGCTCTTAGAGTAAGATTATTTCGAGTGTGCGTATTAAAATTGTATACATCTGTCCCTTTTGCCCAGTAGCACCATGACAGTTTTAACACATATGGGGAATGTTCCCTGAAATGAGGTGTCCAGATGTACCCAGTACACTGGCCTACACCGTTAACAGTTAGCCAGCCTAAGGCCCGCTTGTGCCGCCCTGGGTTATTTTATTTAACACCTTAACTGCCAAGTGACCGACAAACAATACACATTTTCTATTGTCTCATTGTCTGACAGAAAGTAGCTCTGGATGCTTTTCTTGGTAATCATAGGACCACGACACCACGCAGCGCTTGCGACTATAATTTAAACACTGCTAACATTTATTTTTATATACAAAAAGGGCGGAAATTGCAAGCAAAAAACTGAAAAATATAGAAAACTACTTACCCAACGAAGTGCTAGAGTTAGTGTATTCCCTTTACCTCAATTTACCTGAAGATGTAGCCACGTCGCTCTGTGATATTGGAGATTTATGATAGTTTTAGTAAAAATATAAGTTTGAGACAATGATGACAAACCGTGCGATGTGCAAACGACAGAATGTCTTTGGTGATACACGCATGCTGCCTTCCTACTGACAGTCTCACAACAAATATAAGTTCCCTTAAGAATAGGTGCTCACATTGTATTCCTCATCATGTCAGCCGAAAGACGTCCACTGATGGACATAGGCCTTCCCCAAGCGTCGTCACATTGACCGGTCCCGTGCTTCTCGAATCCAGCGAATCCCCGCAACCTTCACCAGGTCATCAGTCCACCTGGTGGGAGGCATTGTACTTCTATCATCAGTTAAACCGCTTGTTTCTTGATGACTTAAAATATTTAGTAAACTCAAGATTCTATGTAACAATTTATCATTCATCATCATCATCTGCCTAGCCTTTTCCCAACTATATTGGGGTCGGCTTCCAGTCTTACCGGATTCAGCTGAGTACCAGCGTTTTACATGGAGCGACTGCCTATCTGACCTCCATAACCCAGTAACTGGGTAACACGGTACCCCTTGGCAAGACTGGTGTCAGATCTCAAGCTTCTGACTACTTGTAACGACTGTCAAAGATCTTCAAATGACAGCCGGGACCAACGGCTTAACGTGCTTTCCGAGGCACGGAGGAAACTCGGTATGTTGAAATGGTCACCCATCCACGGACCGACCTCGTCAAGCGTTGCTTAACCTTGATGATCGACCCGTGCGGCTGTTGTTATTTAGCCACGAGCTCCTCAAAAATTTATCATTATTAGTACTATTTCATGAAAGTTTAGGCCTGGATTTGGCTTGTCAATATGACGACACTTGGAGGAGGCTTATGTCCAGCAGTGGAAGTCTTACGGCTGAAATTAAGAGCAGTTTTCGCATTTCAATGACGGATTCTAGAAGTTGAGCACCTATTTTGATGACTTACGACTCGCTCATCATTTTACTTAATGTATCTAAGTAGTAAACCGGCAACTGTCTCCACAGATGCCTGCTGCTGTTCACGAACGAGATCATCTCGTCGTCGGAGCTGCTGTGCGTGACGGCGCCGTTCCTGTGTCGTCACCCAGAGCTGCAGAAGTGGCTGCAGGACTTCCTCGGGCCGCCATCACCGCCGCACACGCCGACCAATACCAACGCGCTGCATGTCACTGGTGAGTTTAAGCTCTATCATATGTTTGATTTTTTGCTAACGATATTTGAACGTAGAGGAAGCAAATGAAGTATGTAAGGATTGCAGCAGGTAGCGTTTTGTAATTTCGGTGTACCCTCATGGAAAAAAGGTTTCTGTATGTTTGTTTATATACCCAGATAAAAACTACTCTAAAAAATACAGGTTATAATTCACTTGATTCAATGAAACTAATGGCGTTTTTGCAGTTTTTGACGTTGCCCCCACACTAGGCATTTCTTCCTGTATCGTGGGTGCGTTTACAAACATATAAACTCAAATACACAAACACCCAGAGCCGGAACAACTATCAGTAGGTCATACAAATATTTGTTCCGTTGCGGGAATCGAACCCGCGACACGCAGCGCAGCAGTCAATCGCTCAACCAGTGCAACAACCGTGCGCCCTGCGCCAACCGTTGAGACCGCTGAGAAACTACCAATCAGAACGCTGTACTTGCATGTACACTGAGTTTAGTTGAATTAATCGCGATTAGATTAGAGATATTGTTCGTAAAATTGGGAGGAATGCAAAGGGGCTTTGCCCTGCATTTGGCGAAAAATAAATAGTAATAATTGACCTGTCTTAACTTTTCATTTAATCAAACCAAATAAATCAGGATAGCTAAAGAAGAAAAAAAAGTATTATAAATCTTGTAAAAAAAACATTAATAGTTTATAATATGTAGAACAACCAAAATGACGAAAGCACAGTATTGTATATTTATTTACCTTGGCCGACGCAACCAGGAAAACGCCTATATAATACTGTAATCAGTTATGCAACATTTTCCTCAGGCTCTGCAGTTTATTTATGGGTTTGTTAGTAAATATTATATTGAGCTCAGTGCTATTAATGTTGTATTGTGTAATAAGGTAAGCACTGTAGCAGAGTTCAGGGGCCTTATGGCTCATTTACATTAGGTCGTTTTGACCGATTCGGTTGCAGTTACCGACTAGTGTAAACGGGTTTTCGGTTAGCCGTATTCGGCCGCAGACCGTTTTCGGTGACCGAACACGGCTGATTTGTTTGCTAGCTTTCAACACGAGTGTACACAGTTCGGCTAAATGCAGTCGCCGAATCCGGTAAACTGACACGAAAACGAATGCGAAAAACAACAATATTCCAAACAAAAACGAATACGGTGACCGTATTCGTTTAAATTGTCGGTGACCGACTTAGGGCCAATTTCACCAATGAAACTAATTGCCATTAGTTCAACTAAACTCAAACTGAGTTTAGTTGAACTAATGGCAATTAGTTCAGAATGCAAATGCAGCATTCTGATTGATAGTTTCTCAGCGGTCCCAACCAATCAAAACGCTGTTTTTGCATAAACTAAAGTTTAATTGAACTAATCGCAATTAGTTTCATTTGTGAAATCAGCAATTAATGTAAACATCCCAATTCTGTTAACTGATCCGGATCAACCGAAAGCGGTCGCCGTATACGGTGGCCGACCTATTGTAAACGCGCCATTAGAGTTAAAATGATCATAGATCCATTGTGAGAGGGAAAGAGCCAAATAGCTATACAGGACAAACAGTACAGTAACTATTTCACAGTGGATTCATGATGGTGTTGACACATTACAGTACGACCACAGTTTTCCTTACGTACGCCACGTAGTTAGTGCTGTTATATTTTGACTAACGGTTCATATTTGTGTTGTGTTTGAATGTATGAAGCAAAAGGAGTATGTAAGGGTCGTGCCAAGCGTTTTGTAGTGTCTCTCCCCCCCTTCTCCCCCATGGATAAAAGGCGTGAGTTTATGTACTGGGTAGGCACTTGTTCAAGACATTTTTTATTCATAGGAATGTTTTGACACCACATTTTTGTTTATATTTGTTATTATGTGCTAAACTATAGATACAGCAAGTATCTAAAGAGGCTGCCTTTTTATAACAGCTGCTGTGTCTTGTGTGTTTGCCCTGTGTTAGTTCAATGTAGTTCGGAACTTGTGTATTTACCAATTAGCACTGGATCTGAGAAGCACACTCTCACACAGAGAGGAGGCTTGCAATAGGAACATTATAGTCTCCTTATCTTGCAATAGGAACATTATAGTATTGATTATCATTATCATCTGCTTGCCTTTTCCAAACAATTAAGGGGCTTAGCTTTCATCTGGAAGTGTCTAGTGTCATCATCATCAGCCTTTTAATGTTCCCACTGCTGGGACACAGGCCTCTCTGTGAAGAGGGAATGGGTCATAATCAAGTGGGCCTATGCGGTTTATTTTATTTTATTTATTAGGAAAAACAAACAGTTACACATTACAGTATAAATAAAAATTTAAATAAAACAGTGTGACAAATGTACAACCAACGACGTTTTCCACAGAATATTTAGGAATCTTACAAAACTAGTACAACGTTAGCTAACAATTCATGTCATATTTAAATAATAAAAACGGCACGCATAAGTTTGGTTTGGTGGATATCACAGGTCTTCAAATTTATTGTTCAAGGACATGGCGATTTCCTCACGCTGTTTTCTTTCACCGTTTTTAGAGCAGTGGTGATGAAATAATTTATACAAAGTAATGCGCCTGCCTGGGTTCGAACCCATGACCTAAGACACGTAAGTCGGGGCCTTACCACTAGGCCACCACTACTTGCTTCCCAGAAGAAATTGATTCATCATCATCACTTCTACCAAAAGACGTCCACTGATGGACAAAGGACTTCCCCAAGTCTTGCGACACTGATCGGTCCTTTGCGTCTCGCATCCACCGGACTCCCGGCAAACCGGCTGATTATAAAAACTAATAATACTCTTTATTCCTTCCACAGGCTACAATAACTCGGCCTTCGCAGCGGCTGGCAGCGTTCTATTCGAGCGCGAGCGGCCTCAAACAGAGAAGCTGCGCTACGAGCCCATCGGACAGCTGGGCGCGCAGCTGCGTCACGAGAGGCCGCAGGGAGACGCTGCTATGGAAATAGGTATGTTATAAATTATAATCTGCAGCAACACATAAACACAACATATATTTGTGTTTTTAATTTTATTTTGAGTTATTTTTTTGTTTCTCTTTGGTTACAAGCCTTGTTTATACTCATTTTGTTAGTTACTAGCTGTTCTCCACGGCTTCGTTCCCGTGGACCACCCCACAGGACCCGTTTTCGGGTTAAAAAATAGCCTATGTCACTCAGGAATAATGTAGCTTTCTATTGATGAAATATTTTTTTAAATCGGTTCAGTAGTTTCGGAGCCTATTCGGTACAAACAAATCTTTCCTCTTTATAAGATTGGTATAGATGAAGAGCGGGCCTCCTAGCACAGGTATTTGATATACTTAAGAGGAGACCTCTGCGCTAAGAATTATTGTATAATGTTAATGTGACAATGAAATAAAGCAATTTTTTTTGCATTTATCTACTCGTAAATATCTGCTGACTTTGGTAGAAGAAATCATTTAGTCGTTTATTGAAGAGTCGGTTCAAGCCATGAAAATGAGGTACAATTAAACATGAATACCTAACAGTTTCCCTCTCACAGAGAGGAGGTCTGTGTCCCAGCAGTGGGAACATTAAAAGGCTGATGATGATGATGACATAACAGTAACTATTATATTGACGTGTTAAAAACAATTGTTGGAAATTTATAATCATGTAGGACATAGGTATTGATAGACTTTCCATTGTGTTGGGGCAGGTTATGTCCCAGCAGTGTAAGATATTTTGGCTGCCAACATTGAAACATTGTTTTTGTTAACCAATTCAAAATTATAAAATTTTCATGATAACAATGTGAATACTATTCTGCTTGAAATCCATTTGGCTTATGATAACTGCTATAAGAATATTTGTTGATTTAAGTATAAAACACTTGTCCCCCACAGATCTGAGCACGTGCAAGCGCCTGGGCACGTCGTACTGCGCACTGCCGCGCGAGGCGGCCGCGCGCCGCTGCTCGGGGCGCTCGGCGCTGTGCCGCGACGTGCTCAACGACACGTGGGTGTCCTTCCCCACGTGGAGCGAAGACTCCACCTTCGTCACCAGCCGCAAGACGCAGTACGAGGAGTACATCTACCGCTGCGAGGACGAGCGCTTTGAGGTGACCCACTTACTGTAGCTGTACTGCTATTCTGTGAAGATCTCGTTGTGAACACTTTTACATCTAATTCATTGCACGCAACGGCTCGTGCAATGACCCAGTCAGAAGATATAATAGAATTAGAAAACATTTATTCGACATAGACATAACACAACAACAGTAATCATAAAGTAACAGAAGAGTTTAGTAAATAAGTACAATAAAAAAGTAAGATGTGAACTTACTTAGATAAATGTAAGGAAAGCTTATATTCAGCTGTGAAATAAATATCACAGTGAAACAATTTTATCTAAGTCAGCAAATTGGTGATACTGTTATGTTGCAAGAATTGCAACACTCCTTATTTTTTGTAATTATCAAAATTGAGAAAAGTGCTTTCCTAAGAAATTACTAGCACTTACGTGCTTTCAAACTCAACGAATTTTGATGGTAAAATTAAATAATCACAATCTCACAATCAATTTCTGTAGCCATTTACCATCTATTTTGTTTGTATAACTACAAATAAAATAGTCGTTCGACTAAATCCTTAATCTGTAATTCCAGCTGGACGTAGTGATAGAAACCAACGCATCCACCATCCGAGTGCTGGAGGGCGTACAGAAGAAGCTGCTGCGCATGACGCCGGAGGACGCCGCCAAGTACCGCCTGGACGACTGTCTGGGGGGCCACTCGCCCACCATACACCAGCGGGCGCTGCGCCGGATATACGGAGACAAGGTGGTACGATCGAGTGAGGCTACTAGGCATGCTGTGCATATACCAATGGGGTAGATTTGGCTAAGGATCATGTAGAAACTAGGGTAGATTTGGCAAAAAGAGGGACTTACTGGGATAGATTTGGCAAAGAAGGGACTTACTGGGATAGATTTGGCAAAGAAGGGACTTACTGGGATAGATTTGGCAAAAAGAGGGACTTATGGGATAGATTTGGCAAAAAGCAGATGTAATGGGTTACTTTTGGTTTTACAAGAGATAAAAAAGAATAGGCAGAGATTATGATAGGGTGTTTGATCTGATTTTATACTGGAATATGAATTGATTAGAAAGGGAATTCGAATAAGGGAAGATTTAAATATGTGTAGGGCAATAGTTGAAAAAATATCATATATTTTTCCCTCTCACAGATAGGAGGCCTGTGTCCCAGCAGCTGATTATGCTGATTATCTTGAACTTTAACCTGTTTATTGAAGCAACAAAATTAAATAAGCATTGCCACAGTGGAACAAAACAGAGTCTGAAAAAGAAAATGCCGTGCAGTTTTCTTAAAACAATCATTTTTCTGCAAAATAAACTCAACTGATGCAGAGATAAATACATCAATTTAAAGTAGTTCGAGAAAATCTAGTGAATAGGTTTTATATTTAGAAGCTATACTTGCGTAGTAACAAGTATTATTTTCAATTCTTCAAAATTAGTTTCAGCTATTACAAATTTAATTTCAATCTGCTATTTTTATTTCGCATATCTTTTTTTATTTATATTTTATACACAGCATTGCATGCCTTTGTCTTTGCTCTTTTATTATTTAGTTTTAGTTAGTTTTAATTTGGTTATGGTAATATATTATGTTTATTTTTATAATTTGTTTATGCACTTCACTTTTTTTGTGCCTCATGGGGCTGTGTAGCCTCGTATCCACTAGGTAACATTTGACGCTCAAGATGTTCAGCGACGTTGCCAGCTGGGGCGTAAATTGACGCAACGAGACAAAATCCTCGTTGCCGTTCATCATGATGGGCAACATGGTTGCATCATGTCGCGCGTCAAATGTTGCCTAGTCGATAAGAAGTTTGACTTATATTCTAGTTAGAGGCTTACAATTTGAAATGTGCAAAGAAAAAGCTTAAAAGTAGTGTATTGTAAAATATTTCTAGTAATTATGGTGTTAATTGGTATACACGTATAAAAAAGGGGGGTGACTTCTACGATGTGCTGATGATGATTTAATTGGTATAAATATACGAAAAAATACTTAGAGCTTTTTATGAAGGAATTGAATATAATTTCTTTGTGAAGAAATCTTAGCATGCGGCCGTCTGTAGCTTCTGCCTATCCCCATGGAAAAAACACGTGATTTTATGTATATTTGTAACTTCACGACAATTATTCCCCGATGGGTAAGACACACCTCGTGTTATAGGAGGAAAGTCTATTGTCATTACCAAACTGGGCTGTTATTAAAAAAAACAAAAATTTTGCCTGACTCTGGCATCTAACCCAGTACTTCATCCTCGGCAGTATAGTGCTCGCCAAACTTCTGGACCGTCCTGAAGTTGACTTTGTGCAAGGCACGGAACACTGCTGTTTTTGTATGCGATTTACCACTGTGCAGCCATCGTAGCTAACTTAAGGGCGGCCAAGAAGTTTGGCGAGAACTATAAAGCTTGCGACACAGACTAACCACTACAGCAATACCTGTTTCTGCCGCCAAGCAGCGTTGCTGTGTTCCGGTTTGAAAGATATGGGGTGCTGGTGTAATATCAGGCACAGGGGACATTCGACTTTGTCTCCGATGACCTTGCAGTTTTCTGTGACCTTACTGTCAGTTGGTAAGTCATCACTTATCTACTGGATGCATGCAGCTCAGGTTGGGTTATTGATTCTTTGCAAAGCGTTGTTCTTGTAGCTATTCAAATATCATCAACAATACTTTCAAAACGGTGAGGAATCCAGTATGCCTAGAATAAAACATTGTCTAATATCCACCAACCGGCATTGGGCCCGCGTGGTGGAGTACAGCCCACTCCCTCATAGGAAGCCTGTGTCCCAGCTGTGGGAACATTGTAGGCTGATTGTTATACCAATTGACACCACGTTGGATACGTGCTTACAGTTCAACTATTATCTTAATATCCCTCGGCAAGCATCGCATTTCCGAATACAATAGAGTGCTAATTTCTATGTCCATCAATTATTAGATTTGAATTCAGAACAAAGTACCTTATTGTTGTTTTGTTTTGATTTCCGTGTGAAATATATAGAGCTGTAAACAGCAGCTTTCCTCCATTTTTTAAATAAATTACATAAGCCCTTGTAACATTAGCGCTGCTTACATCTCGTCGTCTACTTCCTTTCCCAAATCTGCTAGCTGATTTGCTAGTGAGAGTATCTCGGTGACATAAGTTATAACGGTATTCCAACTCCATAAACTTCAAAGTTGATTGAGAGCGTCCGGTCTGCACGAAGTGCAAAGGGCAACTGATAGAAATCCGACGACTGACGAAACACGAAGTTTGCCGAGGGACATTAAGTAAATGATTGTACTGTTATTTTATCACCATCCAAATGTTTTCAGTACACAATTGAAGCAATACGAATAAAAAGAGGTTTTTCCTACATCTTGTTGAGTTATGCGAACAATTTATTTAACAGCAGATTTTGTCCAAGTAAAATCTGCACGGCTAATCGATTCCATCCCGAATGGTTGTGGTTTCGTAAGTTTCGTTTAAGGAGAATGCTGCATTTAATAAGCCTGTGAAATACTCATTAATAAAAAAGTATTTACTGCTGAGATAGGAGCCTTTTTGGTCTCGCACGGGGTTTTTATTTTTAATTTTGTTTAATTTTAAGCTGATGTGTGTCTCCTGTGCGGGTCACAAATAAATACTTTTTCATTACTCATACTCGGAAAGTAGGTCTGAAGTTGCTTGAGGAGCGGGTTGAAAGTAATACTTTTCAGCCCTAGGGAGAATCGCTTTCAACTGACAGCTGTCAAATTATCTAAAAAAAAAACTAGTTCCTTTTCACATATCTATTGAACCATGTTCCAACTTTCTATACAACCATGAAGTAAAATTGAAATAACTTAAAGTTAAGTATTGATTAAAGAATATATATTTTTTAAATAACTTTATTATAATTTAGTTTCAACAATTTCTTTAAAATAACTTAGATTTGGGCAAAATATTTACCATTTTTTCAATGATGAAAATAAAAAATAATGGCTGAATAGCAGGCCGGCCACAAAAAAAAAAACAAACAAAATAGGCGGAAAAGCGGCAATCATTTTTCTTTAGCTAATTCATGTTTTTATTTTTATTTCCTTGTATTTGTAATGAAAAGCACAGTGTTTACCTCGGGTTAAAGACTTATTTAGTCCCTCGAACTATTGGCGCCCTCACTTCGTTCCGGGCGCCAAACCCCGTCTCGGGACTAAATAAGTTACTTTCACCCCTAGGATAACAATATACTATTTCTTTCTTTCTAATTATCATTTATTTCATAGAGCATGTTATACTGTAGCATTCTCCTAAAGAAAACCTTACAAAACCACAACCATGAACCGTGAATGATTGTGAATAGCTTTGCTAGGGGGTGACCATAAACTGTTGAGTAAGGTTATTATTTTGAGTATGTGTAAGGGATCTCTTACGCACACACAAAATAACCTTACTCTAAGAGCTTATGGTCCCTGGATGGTGATAAAACAATTCCATTGTGTAACTAGCTATGCTGCAGGTGAGATAACGCTGTTGTCGTTTGCAGGCGGTGGACATAATCGCGGGGCTGAAGAAGAACCCGGTGGTGGCCGTGCCCGTGGTGCTGCGCCGGCTCAAGGCCAAGGAGGACGAGTGGCGGGAGGCGCAGAAGGTATGAACATGTTTTCTAAATAAAACTGGAATAGGGTATATGTATGTACTACTCTAAACTTTTGGATAAGTTTTGGTGCTTATCTGGCAAGTTATCATTACAAAATTTCTGTTACGCTAATTTTGAAATACGTGCTCTAATCCTAGGATTTAGATGATTTGCTAGCACCAACTTGCTGGCTGGTTGAACAAAATAACATCCGTCCATTCTGGCTACCAGACCAGTTTTTTATAAATTCAATATGTAAGAATTAGAATGTTTTGAGACAATGATGACAAACCGTGCGATGTGCAAACGACAGAATGTCTTTGGTGATACACGCATGCTGCCTTCCTACTGACCGTCTCACTTACATAAAACCAAACGTCATGCTTTTTAATTACAAAAATGATTTTATATAAAATATGAACTGTCTTATTTCAAACATCAGAAAAAAAACCACAGCATAAAATCTAACCAGACTAAAAATACTGAATGCTTTCTAATAATCGGTTTTTCAGTATCTAAGAACAAAATTTTTTATAATATAATTTGTGGTTTAAATAAGAAATAATTTGTGATTTAAACTTCCCTCTCCTTGAAACTAAAAAACAATGTGTAATTTTGCCTTTTTGCTGCTAAATCTTGTAAAAATAACGCACTTAAATTAACCGTCACCATTGTTCACAGGGCTTCAACAAACAATGGCGCGAACAGAACGAGAAGTACTACCTGAAGTCGCTGGACCACCAGGGCATCAACTTCAAGCAGAACGACCTCAAGGCCATGCGCTCCAAGTCGCTGTTCAACGAGGTGGAGTCTGCCTTCGCGGCCCGGCGGCCTGGCCCGCATGTGGTGCTGGACTATAATATGCAGAGTCGGCAAGAAGGTGAGATATTATTGGTTATTTGGAACTGACGCCCAATCAATATCAATTGGGCCATTTAACGCCACTTTTGAATGTCTAAATTAAGAGTTAGAACATAAAAATAATTGATTCTACTGTCCATTAGGAAAGGTAGTTTGTTATGGACAAGAAACCATACTTACACTTTTACCACCACCAGTTCTAAAATTCAGACTGAATTTTGTTCATGGCGGCCAATATTAGTGAAGATTAGCCTTCGGCGCGTTAGGATTTATAGTGCAATACACAAGTGTGTGCGCAAACTGGTGCAACAATCGACATAATTATCGCACAAATAAATAAAATTGCTCATATCTACACTAAACCCTATGATTGTGTAAATTAATACGCGTATTCATATTTCTGAAAAATAGCATTTTGTTGGTTAGAATTACGTTACTTCACAGAAAAAAGCAGTATTTGAAACCATGGATATAAATGCGTCATCATTATTTTCTGGAATAGATTTGTTATTGTAATGGAATTATAAATTCTGCAAACTGCTTAGTTTTAGTGAAACCTAACTCGTCTATAGAGGAGTAAGCAGAAATACAGAACGCCTTACGATTCGATCATTACTAACTCGTTTTCCTTTATTCACGTTCATACATACATAGTCACGCCGGTAATGAGTACAACGCACCTGGCCTACTAAATACGCACCTACCTTTACCGCGTAATCGAGTAAAATTAGGTCTAGAATCTTATTTTAGCATTTAGAATGTTTCAACAACCGGCCTCGGTTCCAAGGTCGCGCGTAAATACTTAATACGTAAACAAACTGCGCGGCAATTTTAATGTTTTTCATTCTTTATGTATTCATGTTTTGTTATGTAATAGAAGCTTTTGTGTTTAATGTTTTTGTTAATTATTTGGGTAGTGAAAGGCCAAGGTCTTCATGATTGAGCTTGCGCATTATTCTGTCATTAACTTTTTCCGCGGGTTAGCTACTTGTGGTCATCAGAAATTTATAATTGTTTCGGGATAATTATCGCTTTTTATCAGTGCAGAAATTGCATAATCGTAACAGTTTCTTTTTTACAAAAAAATAGATTTTTATTTATATTTAGAATTTCCTAGATGATTCTGGGTTTATTATGGGTCCAGCTAAAAAACCAAACTTGATTTTCTATACAATATTATTCTAAGGTTATCTTGATATATTAAAAGGGGATTGACAGTAGGAAATATAAAAAAAACCTTTTATTTTTTGTTGTTTTTATCAATATTTTAGCAATTTAGGTTATATGTTGAGACAATGATGACAAACCGTGCGATGTGCAAACGACAGAATGTCTTTGGTGATACACGCATGCTGCCTTCCTACTGACAGTCTCTAACAACATAGGATAAAGATATTAAATGTTCCGAGCGTTTATGGCAAGCATTTTCCTCTGCAAATAGCTCAAGAAATCGGATTTTAGCTAGTATGATCTAGCTTCTGAAAGCTATCCATTTAGATTTACTAAATTAAGCTACGATATATGCTTTTTGAATAGTTCCTTCTTCTAAAAACACAGTAGACAACCCCACGCACAACGGACCGAATGGGATAGACACCCATTCGGTCCGTTGTGCGTGGGGTTGTAAAAATTATCAAGCACGCGTTATCTGTGATTTGGTTGTTGAAAATTCATTCAACCAATCGCAGCAGATAACGCGTGCTTTGACAATTTGTCACATTAATTCTGCGATAATTTAGAGGTGAGGAACTCTGCCTAAGTGCGGAACTGGGAGTCCCTACTACTACCTACTACAGTAGACAAAAATAAAAAATATGTGTGTGTGTGTGCGAATTACAACGACATTTTTTATTGAAAAGTGCATTCGCAGACACACTCAACCAGTTTTCTATTGGTAGGAAATTCGTTTTCCTAATCCTGTTACAAACAGTAAACGCACGCTGAAAACATACAATGTTGTTACCGCCTTCCTTCCGATTCAATTATCAATAATGTGCTTCAATTACTTACAATTGTTTCCTCATTATGTGAGTACCATGTTCCTACCTAATGGGTACAGGAGGTAAATGCTTGCTGTTGTGTTCGTTTGTTTTAACAGGTGACTTTATATAAACAAAGCAATTTTGGTAAATGTTATTGTATGTTAGTGCTAATGAATATGATAATTAACCTGGTTTCTGAAGATTTTATCAGTAATTCTGCATTCAAAGTACATGTAAACTGTTGTTATTAGTTAACTCATTAACAATAATAATTGAATCATAAAACTTGACTCGACCACAGATAATATAATACTAGCATACAGATGCCTCATCCCATACAAAGAAACCGTGCCGACGTAACTAGCGTTTTTCATCTGATTATATTGATTATTTTTTTGTAAATCGATCGCGTTCGCTTCAGTTCCACGGCGATAGATAGATCACCATCTAAATCCGTGGAACGGAACCTAACGCGATCGATGTACAAAATATAATCAGAAGAAACGGCGGCACGGTTTCTTTGTATGGGGTGAGGCATCTGTATGCTAGTATTATATTATCTGTGACTCAACTAAAGCGTAAAATATTGTGACGAGGGGTAAAAATCCTACGTCCAGCTGTGGACAAACTTTAGCAAAATGATGATCATGCTAAAATGAATGTTACCAAGGCTTGATTTGATTTTGTTTCGTGGAGTATACCTATTCTATGTCCAGTTACACAAAATACTGAAGTTTTTGCTCAATATATTCTGTTTCGTATGTCAAAATGAAAAATTGGTTGTCTGTAAAGTCGGTTTAGAGACGATAGTTTAACGTGACAACGTCAACGTAAACAAAACAATGATGAAATTATTGCATATTTAACGATACAATTAACGTCATTGTAACGTTACAATGAGCGTAACGTTACATTGAGTCATCCTTTTTCGTGCGTGCAGCCGGCGTTCATCGATTTATTAGGCGTTGTCACGTCAAAAACAACGAATCATTTATTAAAATAAGGTTGCGTTAAATCACCTTTCGAACGTCATAAATTACAAAAGACGGTCACCCAAAATCAACACTACCAAAATTGCTTTGTTAATATAATTTCACCAAATTATCCTTCAAAGTAGGCAGTCATTCTTATAGCCCTTAGGCCTTAAATAATATTAGCATTCTTACTCATTGATTCATTTATTCAAAACAGTTAACTTACCCACCAATCTCCGTTGTCAACAGCAATAAAAATCCTCCGAGACACCGCCGAGCTGCTAATCCACCACGCGCGGCGCCAGACAGCAATACAGAAGACGGAGAAGCGACGCATCAAGCGGTTACTGAGGCACTTCCTTCCTGATCTGTTCGCGCATCCTCGGCAGCCGCTTTCTGATGATGAAAGAGATGAAGGTAAGCTGAACATTTGTGAAATTTGGCCATGGAGTAGGCAGAAAGTATAGTATGCTAACTGCTATGGTCTTTAAGGTTGTCGTGTAACGGACTGATCAATTTGAATAGACGGGTCTTCGCCAGATCACGACAGAGATACGTTAGGTTCTAACTTGTTATTAAAGCATTTAATAATAGTTCTAACCGAGATCAGAAAGAAGACAATGGTAGCATTAAAGGCTCTTTTAATACAGTTTTATGTGTCCTAAGATTTATATAATAGCTTATTTAGGTTATGTTGAGACAATGATGACAAACCGTGCGATGTGCAAACGACAGAATGTCTTTGGTGATACACGCATGCTGCCTTCCTACTGACAGTCTCACATATCCTAAAAAATATTGAAATTAGCTTCACAAACCGAAATTTGCTGTCTATGAATAATAGTCTAATCATTTTAGCATTGATGTATCTAGGTTAAGGGTACGCTAGTCGACGGCACGAACAAGTAGGAAGCTAGTTCGCGTACGAATACACACTTTTGCAAATGTAGCGAAATGGATAATGATTTAGGACGAAACCGAGCTTGCTAAATTTTATAAACAGACCTTTGGCAGTCTAGATATCATGAAAAAACTACTTAATCTATCTGTTCAAAATAAAATTATATGCATTGTTGAACTACTAATCTATCCTTGTATGGAGGCCGTTTTGCAATTTTACGTCTTCTTATGATATTTATTTGCGCCCAAAAATGCGTTAAAAATAGTGTCGAAATGTGGAACTTTCGACGCTCATAACTTTCAAATATTTTCTTTTTTTACTTTTTCGCTTCCATACAGGGCTAGATAATGATGAGACAAATTGATATCACTTTTTATTTTGAACGTACATCGTCAAAAAGTGGAATAATCCCTAGACTACGTTTTTATGGGAAAAAAATCGACTAGTGTAACCTTAAGGTGAAACATTAGCATGTATTTGTTTATCTGAGTTTGTATTGAACACAATAAGGTAGTTAACTGAATTTTTTTTTTGTCTGTCAGGTAGATTAATGAAAAATATTGGACACGTATTTTTTCTTTTGACACGTAGGTAAACATAGTGAAGACGATATAATGCCTTGAAATATCGTGTGGCGTCACGCCGCTAGTACACTTTATACTGCCTTAGTGAAATCACAAGCCCCCACTCCTGAACTTTGATGCGCTTCAACTCGGTAATATTTTTTTGATTTCGTAAAGCAAAAAATGTGTCCATTATTATTTGATAATCTCAGATACATAATAGAAAATAGTATTTTTTTTAGGTTAAAAGAGTAACTAACAGTGAGTGTACAACAGGAGTGAGATTAACCTTGATACGAAAATTAAAATTCACATTTAGAAAACTATTAAGAAATGAAAAATATATATAAAATATAAACAATAATATATGACTTTCAGTTGAAGAGAAAGATGACGCTGCCAGTCCAGGCAGTCCCAGTGGTGAAACTGCTGAGGATAAGAACCCCAGTGCTGTGAAACAGGAGAAACAAGAGGTAAGCTTTATATCCCTTTCAACCATAAACTTTGTTAGGCATAGGTACTTGTTGCTTTTGGGCTACCTTAGATGTCAAACTTCACGGTCACTCCATAATCGGAATACGATTCCCGCATGAAAATTGTTTTATTATTCCAAGGGAACATGGGATAAAAAATATCTTATGTTCTTATCCAGGTTCTGGTCTATCTATATGCAAAGTTTCATAAAATCCGTTCAGACGTTCCACCTTGTGGGCGCTAACACTATAGATTTTGATATTCATACATAAATTTGCGCCTTATACCGTGGGGACAGGCAAAAACTACAGAACGCTGTTCTGACCATGTTTTTTCTTTTTTTCTTGGAGTAATGATCACGCATATTGCGCTACCACGGGGAGATAGCGCAGTTATGTGGCACTCCAACCCACTAAAACGTCACGGTGTCCTCCTGTGCCGCTTGTGGCGGGAACACGGCCACGCGTTAGCACTCACCGCGAACACGCCGCGGCTGTCCGACACCGGACCCTCCTCTGGGCAGTAAACCCCGTCACCGGCGCACCAGAACACATTGCACGCAGTAACCACCTCAAGAGACCAAACAAGCACATGGGCGCCAGACGACCTTGTGTTTGGCAGCCTTGGTCCCACTGTGACGGGTCAGGTCTTGGCCCCGCCACTTACCACTTTTCGGCCGCAGGGGATAGGGACCTCCTCTGCGGCCCCACCGTGTCCGCCATCAGACGGTGGCGTCCCCGTCCAGGCCGCGGGAGGTAGGGAGAGGGGCGCATCGCAATACCGGCACTCCTCTCCCGCCGCGGCCTCTTACCCTCAACCGCGATGAAAAGCCCTGGCGAGCGGCCCCGCCTCGGATTCCTCTTTGAGTCACCGTGGGTGACTGCCACGGCTACTGAGCCCCCCGCCTCGACAATGCGGGAACCTGTTCCGATCCTGGATCCTAGAGTTTGACATGGTAATCCAAATATAGATAGTTAAAAAATAATTTTGTTTGTTGATATTGAGACAATGATGACAAACCGTGCGATGTGCAAACGACAGAATGTCTTTGGTGATACACGCATGCTGCCTTCCTACTGACAGTCTCTACAAAAATATGTTTTATTTAAAATATTTTCTAATCATTTGCAGCCTAATTGCGTAAGTGAATTCGGCAAAGGAAACGAGTTGATTCTTCCAAAGAATCAAAATCATTTCTTTTAACTCTTTCGGTATTGTGCAACGACAAATCCTAGGCGCCAAAAAATATTGGACATATCAATGACAGCGACGAAAGGGTTTTACGCTTGTTGAACATACTTGACATTTGCATTACATAATACCAATAGTGAAGTTTTATCTCGATTCTTCCGCTTTCGTTCATTCTTTACAATCAATTCTACGTCAAAATATTGAATACGTAAAGTCGTTTTTGGGAAAGAATCGACTTGTTTGCTTTGCCGAATTAACTTACGCAATTAGGCTGCTTGTCATCGATCCACCTTATTAGCGCAATCAGAATTCTAAAAAGCCCCATATACATTATGCTAGAGAAAGTCTGTTGTGCACCTAAAATTCGATTACTTATATGCATGATTTTTGTTCACAGTCATCAGAATCTGACAATGCTTCCGACAAGAGCGGCAAAAACAATAAAAATAAAGAAAATAAACCGAAGAATAATAATAATACAGACAGCAAAGGTAAGACACATTCATTTTACACTAAGGAAAATCGAATTTATATAAAATACTAGCTGTTTCCCGCGGCTTCGCTCCCATGGACCACCCCACAGGACCCAATTTCGGGATAAAAAAATAGCCTATGTCACTCAGGAATAATGTAATTTGCAAAACTTTATAATATTAGTATAGAAATTAGCTAACTGGAATTTGATGAGGGAAATCTGGCCTTAGTATTTTATAATCATAGTTCAACTTAGTAATGAAAATAAAGATCATCATCCGCAGCCTGCCTTCGCCCAGTGCTGGGCATAAGCCCCGCTTTTCTTGTGCCAATACTACTGAAATAAAGATAGTTAAATATAATTTGTTTGTTGAGACAATGATGACAAACCGTGCGATGTGCAAATGACAGAATGTCTTTGGTGATACACGCATGCTGCCTTCCTACTGACAGTCTCTAATAAAAACATACTTTTATTCAGAATCTTAATACAAAATGTCTGCTAATCAATTAGTCTCTTTTTACAGTATTGTTAAAGCTCATTTTTCATTTTCACAGAAAGTTCAATTGCATCAGCAAACAGTGTGAAGCGGACGAGTAGTAATGAGGAGATGTCGATGAAGACTGATATCAAATCGGAGCCCCAGGATCTCGAGGATGACTACAGAGATCATCCGCCTAATGTAAGTACTATAGCTGTTTGTACATGAATAATTTACGAAGGTGCCCAAAAAGGACCACAAAAACCACGAAAACGACACCCATGACAAAAGTTGTTAAATTTCCGTACGTCATCTTGGATTTTGGTCTTGTCCCCATATATTTGTTATTAGCGACCCCAAAAACCACGAAAACGGCACCCATGACTAAAGTTGTTGAATTTCCGTACGTCATCTTGGATTTTGGTCTTGTCCCCATATATTTGTTATTAGCGACCCCAAAAACCACGAAAACGGCACCCATGACTAAAGTTGTTAAATTTCCGTTCGTCATCTTGGATATTGGTCCTGTCCGCATATTTTTTTTGTTAGCGACCCCGAACACCATGAAAACTGCACCCATGACGAAAAAGTAGCAAGTTGTCCTCGGCGCCATTTTGTCCGTCGCTAATTCGCGTTGTATGTTGCATCAGTTAGGGCTCAGAACGCGTTCTAGCTTTTCTTCACAGCCACAACGCGTTAATATTATGAAATGAGGGCTGTTTATATTTACTAGAATGCGATGTGGTCCGTTTTGAAGGTGTCAAAAACGCGAAATTCGCATTATGGTTGTTTGAAAGAAGCCAGAGCTATTTTTTCGCATAAAGACTCTGATATCACGCAAGCAGAGTTTTTGGGGCAATATGAACACGTACGAAATTCCGGCAACAACAGTCTTACAGTTGCGCGGACCAGACACAACACTGAAATGAGTTTGCCGGACTGTGTACCTTGTTCTAGATATTTCCATAGGCTGTCTGTGGCGCCAATGCTAAAGATATTTTATGTTTCGCCGCAGGAAGCGCGTTTTGTGTGCACATCGTCGTGGTACCTGTTCCTGCGCGTGCACGGCGCGCTGTGCCAGCGCCTGGCGGCCGCGCGGCGCGAGGCGCTGGCGCTGTGCCGCGCGCGCTCGCTGGAGCGCCCCGCGCGCCCGCCCGTGGCGCACGCGCTGCGCCTCAAGCCCAGCGACCTGCCGCCCGCCGCCGCCGCGCCCGATCACTACTACGACGTGCTGCTGGACCTGGTGCGCGCCGTGCTGGACGGCAACATGGACGCGCCCGCCTACGAGGACGCGGCGCGCGAGATGCTCGGCATCCGCGCCTACCCCGCCTACACGCTGGACAAGCTGGTGAGCATCGCCGTGCGCCAGCTGCAGCACTGCGCGGCCGAGCCCTGGTCCGTGCGCTGCGCCGAGCTGGCGGCGGCGGGCGGCATGCGCGGGCCGGCCGCCTACGTGCGCCGCGCCGCGCGCTTCCTGCGCCAGGAGCACACCGCCTTCCTCGTCAAGCTGTACGGGGGCGACGCGCCGCGCGTCACCTTCGAGCTGCTGGCGGGCGGCAGCGACGGCCGCGCGTCGCCGGAGCCCGAGCGCGGCGACGCCTGGCCGCTGTACCGCGAGCGCTACCCCCGCGCCGCCGCAGCGCCCAAGCCCGTGTTCCTGCAGCGCAACGCTCGCGCGCGTGCGCCGGGCTACACGCACAACCTGCACTCGCTGCCCACGCCGACACAAGGCCTACAGACGCCGACCCAGGCGCACTCGCGCCGCAAGCCGCCGCTGGACTGCTCGCTGGGCCGGCTGCTCGGCTTCCGGCCGCTGCAGCTGTACCAGCGCGGTTCGCTGGCGCACGCCCGCGCCAGCCACGCCGAGCTGAGCCAGCGTCGCCGCGAGCGCTTCCGGGCGTGGCTGCGCGCGAACACCAACAAGTGACGCTGGTAGTGGAGCTGCAGCGTCTAACTGACAAGCTGCCGAGAGTCGCCGGCGCGTTTTAGTGCTGCGACTGTGCTGCGGCACGCTGCCCGTGCCAACGAGTCTGTCGATGTAAATAGTCACATGTTGTCACACAACAGTGAACAACACAATATTATTATATTTATAATAAAATTTATATGCGTTTCATTTTCTATTCCAACAAAGAGTTTTTCTCATAAGCATTACACATACTGACACCAAGAAGCTACTACTACGAAGTGTAACAAAAATGAGTAGTCATGGTTTGAAAACTGCTTCTATCCATGATAATGAACAATTACTGTGGTCAACGAAATAATAGTAAATTCCTAAAAAACAAAATGGTTTCACCATAGTTTCATCAGCTGATCAAAATCAGTATGGGAGGCACATTTTTTTTTATATTTTCCCTTTATAATCACAAACATGCTGCTTTGATGGCTTTGACTACACACGGTGTGTAATTTATGGTAACAAATATCCCATTGAGCACCATGGAAATGCCCACACGCTTTTTGCAAAACCAAGAAACTCAATGACCCAGGAGCACAAGTTCAAAAGCCGCGCTTGCAACAGCTGAACCAACAAAGAGGCCTCCTAATCTTGTAAACTAAAGTAAGTATATAAAATGTATAGGTAAAAAGAGTAAGGTGTAAGTAACTATAAAATAAATCTGTGTCTGTTACCTTATCGATGAAAGGTATGGAGTTAGATAAAAATAAAAAAGTAATTGATTCGACTTGTACCAAAAAGTATAAATTAGAATTACGTAACTTGAAAACGTTTTTTTAGGGCTTACAGCTTCGCCGTGTCCGTCTGTCCGTCCGCCGCTTAGCTCGGAGACTCTTAGCTATAATTTTGCAAAATTGACGCCGACAAAGTGGTAACATAAAGAAAAGAAGTATTTTTTTTTCAGATTTGATAGGTACATTTAAAAATTATACTAATATTATAAAGAGTAAAGATTTTTTTGTTTGTTTGTACAGAATAGGCTCCGAAACGTGTGGCTGACTCTGGCTTGGCCACCATCAGGGATTTTAATGTTGATCACACAAACATTTAGTCGCCAAATATCAGATTTAGTCGGTCACTGGTTCAAAAGTTAGAAGGGTTGTTAAGTGGCCGATCTGGAGAGACTCTCCCCAGCTTGGCCAAATTTATATCTCAAAAACTAGGGCACCTAGTGATGATCTGTTTTCTCCCAGATTAAGTCGCTAATTAGTCGCCAAATATCAGAATTAGTCGATCACTGGTTCATAAGTTAGAAGGGTTTATCGGTGGCCGATCTGGAGAGACTCCCCGGCTTGGCCACATTTATATCTCAAAAACTAGGGCACCTAACGAACATCTGTTTTCTCCCAGATTTAGTCGCTAATTAGTCGAAATTAATCGCCAAGTCACAGATTTAGTCAATGTGTAATTAAAAAGATTTTAAAGTAATAAATTTCTACATACATTGGTACAAGCAAGCACAAAATACTTTAAGTACCTAGTTTCTAGACAATACTTATGATTTCTTAAGGTGGAATGTTTGTTTCGAAATATAAACCTAAATATAAAGTTATTATATACCAAAAAGGAAAGCAGTATGCATTACATAGAAACGGATCTGGTACATAATGTGGCAATCGCTGGCAGATAGATCGCTGCGCTCGTGTGCGCTCCGTTTCATTGTGTACGTTACCCCAACAGGAAAGTGGCTCCTGGAGTGATATGAGTGGAACGTATAATTAGAGCGTAATCTGCTGTGAATGTGCGCTACGAAAAAACATGTGCGTGTCGTCGTTTTTGAAAAAACTGGAAAAAACGTTTCCTGCTAGGGTAACGTTGTTCCAGCAGGAAAATTCTAAACGAATGATCGGAGTGAGAAATATTGTGCATGGGCAGAGAGCTTATAGTTGTGCAAGAATGTGCGCTAAAAATATAATAAGTGCGTAATCAGGTTTTCGAGATATTGCATTTCCTGCTGGGGTAACGTTTTGCAGAATCGTGTATCTCTGAAACTATTGTATGTGCGCCTGTAGAATAAACACACACGAGTAGCTCTTGATTTGTGCGTATTTGTGCCGGAATTCGATTTAAGAAAATATTTATAGTTTTTAAGAAATCGCACTTTTTTGAAAACCCGAAAAAAAATCACAGCGCCTAAATGAGAAAACTTATAAGCCCGCTGAAAACTGTATTCAGTCCATCTTGACGCTTGTATTAACCATAAAAAGTTTCAAAAGTATACATGCTTGCGTTATCGAATAATATTGCTAAAAGTCAAAACGACGGTGTCATAACTTTGACGGCAAAATACGAGAAACCGGCTCAACCCAAGATGGTGGATGCAAAAAAGCGACGGATTCATACATAACGATGACCTTCTTAATTGGACGTATTAAACCTAAGCTGTTGTCCGTACAGTCGCGTTCAAAAGTTTGGTGATTTGACCTAATTTTGGGGGCTAATTAAAAAATACATTAAATGCAACTTGTGTCCATAACAAATGAAAGAGCTTGTTGATGTAGAAATTATTATTTTTCTTCTCTAAATTATGTTTCTTAAAGTAATAATGGCATCAAATTACAAACCTATTAATCTCAAATTAATTATCTCAAACAATTTTTAGGGTTCCGTACTCAAAGGGTAAAAACGGGACCCTATTACTAAGACTCCGCGATCCGTCCGTCTGTCTGTCTGTCACCAGGCTGTATCTCATGAACCGTGATAGATAGACAGTTGAAATTTTCACAGATGATGTATTTCTGTTGCCACTACACCTACCACCACAACAAATACTAAAAACAGAATAAAAATAGTATATTATGCAACTAGTGAATAAGGGACGGTTTTAAAGCGAGGGCCATAGATGAATCACGAACAAGTAAAGGATTCTATCAACTGAATCACTCCCTGCGGACGTGATTCAGTCTTAGAATCCTGAGTGACGCGAGTGACTCATGGCCCTCGATATAAATCCGTGTTATTCAAGAGTTGCATAATTTTATACCATGAATACGAGAAAAAGAAAGATTTAAGCGAAAATCGCAATGAGTAATAATAAATAAATGTTTTATTACCTTCAAAATTTACAAAAAAATTGAAAACTCAGGGTTTCACATTTTTTGTAAATTGAAGCTGAGCTAGGTAACAGCATCTGTTTTTCAGGGGCTAGTGACTACCTCCGTTACGTTACATAATTATAATTAATTAAAAACCAATACAATTAATATTAGAATTACAATCCAAATAAATATTCACTAAACATCCCAGACTAAAATCAAAATCATGAAAATCATTATTGAAATCCTAAATATTAACAAACTGAAAATTAAATCGATGAAGAAGTTTGAAAGTCGAAAATTCTTTGCAAAAGGAGTTTTTATCGATTTGTTGTTGTTTTTGCATTGAGATGGACGTCGAATATATATTGGTGTGTTCTAAATTCAAACACTAAAACAGTGAGTAAAAGTGCTTTTTATTCACTGTTTTCAGTGTATAAAATAGGCTTTTTAGAGGTGGAATGGTATAAAAATATTTAAGTGGTGCTCCCATACAACAAACGTGTTTTTTTTGTCGTTTTTTGCGATAATGGTACGGAACCCTTCGTGCGCGAGTGCGACTTGCACTTGGTTTTTATTAAAAACAACCACCATCTTTTTGGTCTTTAAATTACTTTTTTTTTACTAATATTATAAAGGCAAATTAAAATGTCTGGATGTGTCCACAAAATTCTGAATGTATTTTAATGAAAGTTGGAATAAAGAAGATAGCTTATACGTTGGCACTACTTTCCTAATGTTCTTACGTAATCAAGTGCTTGGCACTTGATTACGGAAACAGCTAGTAGAATGTAATCCAATAATAAGTTAATTATTTTAATACTTTTCTACCTCAGTGTACTCAGGCACAACACGTTTCAACCGACTCGTGAGTAAAGTTAAGAAGGTCATCGTTATGTATGAATCCGTCGCTTTTTTGTAGTCATTCGAATTTGGTCGGATAACCAGACGTTGTTTACATATTTAGTTTTATGTTTAAATCTACTTAATGCGAAACATTCCAAGCTGAATATTTTCACTATATATTTTTGACTAAACTCTCTTATTTGTGCTTTACACCTACCATCTTGGGTTGAGCCGGTTTCTCGTATTTTGCCGTCAAAGTTATGACACCGTCGTTTTGACTTTTAGCAATATTATTCGATAACGCAAGCATGTATACTTTTGAAACTTATTATGGTTAATACAAGCATCAAAATGGACTGATTACATTTTTCAGCGAGCTTATAAGTTTTCTCATTTAGGCGCTGTGATTTTTTTTCGGGTTTTCAAAAAAGTGCGATTTCTTTAAAACTATAAATATTTTCTTAAATGCAACTCCGGCACAAATACGCACAAATCAAGAGCTACTCGTGTATGTTTATTCTACAGGCGCACATACAATAGTTTCAGAGATACACGATTCTGCAAAACGTTACCCCAGCAGGAAATGCAATATCTCGAAAACCTGATTACGCACTTATTATATTTTTAGCGCACATTCTTGCACAACTATAAGCTCTCTGCCCATGCACAATATTTCTCACTCCGATCATTCGTTTAGAATTTTCCTGCTGGAACAACGTTACCCTAGCAGGAAACGTTTTTTCCGTTTTTCTCAAAAACGACGACACGCACATGTTTTTTATGTAGCGCACATTCATAGCAGATTACGCTCTAATTATACGTTCCACTCATATCACTCCAGGAGCCACTTTCCTGTTGGGGTAACGTACACGTTTCATTTATTGGCTGACTTTAATTTACGTCACGGGCAATTCGCTCTATGTAGTTCGTCTGTAGTTCTGTACACGCGCATCTATCTCTTTCTTACTTACCATACATAAATGAAACGGAGCGCAGCGATCTATCTGCCAGCGGTTGCCACATTATGTTCGATATATAAATATATTATATTTATTGTAGTTCTGTTAATCACCACAGGTAATGCATACTGCTTTCCTTTTTGGTATATAATAACTTTATATTTAGGTGTATATTTCGAAACAAACATTCCACCTTAAGGAATCATAGGTATTGTCTAGAAACTACTCAAAGTATTTTGTACTTGCTTGTACCAATGTATGGAGAAATTTATTACTTTAAAATCTTTTTAATTACTCACCGACTAAATCTGTGACTTGGCGTCTAATTTCGACTAATTAGCGACTGAATCTGGGCGAAAACAGATCTTCGTTAGGTGCCCTAGTTTTTGAGATATAAATATGGCCAAGCTGGGGAGAGTCTCTCCAGATTGGCCACCTAACAACCCTTCTAACTTTTGAACCAGTGACCGACTAAATCTGATATTTGGCGACTAATTTCGACTAATCAGCGACTAAATATTTGTGTTATCAAAATTAAAATCCCTGATGGTGGCCAAGCCAGAGTCAGCCACACAATTTCAACTGTCTAGCTATCATGGTTTATGAGATACAGCCTGGTCACAAACGATACCTTCAAAGTTTTATTTCTATTCACCCCTGCATTCCTATTCATCCCATTTGACGGTACATTTTGATGCAAAAATTGCATTACAGCCGAGGTGAAATAAACGTATGAAGCCGAGAAATGCATCAGAGAACTAAGACTAAGTACTAAATAAAAATGATGAGACATTTCTGTTGGGATTTTGCACTGGAGGAAATTTTGCTATTTGTATTTCAAATTAGGTGGCAACAGGCTATCGCTAGCATTTGTGCCTCAATTACCATAACTGGCGTATAAGCATTAAAATAATTATATTCTTTAGATTCAGCATCTTTTCGCAAATTAAAAATTACTATGGAAAGGTTTATTTATATTTTCCCGCGCTTTGTTTTCGGTGCTTGAAGGTGAGGCAAAAGTACAAAGCCGCAAACCAGGCAATAGATTTTTTTATTTTAATATTATTTAATACATGTGTATATATATTTTCAAATATAAAACACAAATTGATGTTAATTTAGGCATGAGTCTGCTGAAGCAGCAAGCAGTGCAATACTTATTGGAGCAGTTTTCATGTATTGAAAATTAAATAGCCAATGATATTCTAATAAAAATATCATTGGCTTGAGCCATATTGTGTATCTATGGCGCGAGGGGGCGTGAGACAATGAGGTAGGAAAACTATGGAGACGGCATATTCTACTATATGAAGAATAGTTATACAAATATCTATAATATCGACACACGCATGTCAAAATCGTTATGTCTCTTTTTAACTAACCAAGAGCTGCATATGAAGAGAGATATCTAAATGTTTGTCAAGGACTAAACTTGGTAACACTTTTCAGTGACGTCAAAATCATGTCTATGCGTGACCGGTCGCCATGTTGATTGCCGAAAAAATTGGTAGTTGCTTGCCGTATATATACGTTTATCTGTGTAGTTGTGCTGTCAAACAGTTGCAAATGGGCCAATGAGGTTATAAGTCAGTGCAAATGGGCAGCCATCTTAATTGCCCGATTTTTGTAGGTATGCACGCTAATTTCGTTGGTATGGCAAGTCCATAGGTTTATAAGTCAGTGGCGTGAGCTATCTGGGCGCTTTGACATTTACATGTTCGTGTCTGTACAACAAGTTAATTAAGAGATGGCGCTTTATTAAATTAAAGACGCCTGGTGTTGTAATTATAGGTTGCCTTCAATGATTGTTAGATGGCATTGGTAGTAAATTACTACGGTATTGCGGCGTAGCTTCATACCAGGCATCATCATCTGCCTAGCCTTTTTCCCAACTATATTGGGGTCGGCTTCCAGTCTTACCGGATTCAGCTAAGTACCAGTGTTTTACATGGAGCGACTGCCTATCTGACCTCCACAACCCAGTAACTGGGTAACACGGTACCCCTTGGCAAGACTGGTGTCAGATCTCAAGCTTCTGACTACCCGTAACGACTGTCAAAGATCTTCAAATGACAGCCGGGACCAACGGCTTAACGTGCTTTCCGAGGCACGGAGGAAACTCGGTATGTTTAAATGGTCACCCATCCACTGACCGACCTCGTCAAGCGTTGCTTAACCTTGATGATCGACCCGTGCGGCTGTTATTATTTAGCCTCGAGCTTCCTACCAGCTACCAGGCATACTTCCTTGATATAATATTTTCCTCATGTATTATTAATTGGTATCAACTATGAGCTGGCTAACTGTAGAGGAGCTTGTGCTAAAATAATAACAGCCGCACGGCAGGCTTATTACGTATATTTTGCAAGAGCAAAACGATAGCGACCAAACGCCTTATGCCATCAAAGTCGGAAACCTGCAGTGTAGGTGTGGTAGGTCGTATACAATCGTTTGCTAATCGCTCGCTGTTTGTCAAATGAACTTATTTAAAAAAAACCGCCAACAACTCTAAAACTTCTGTATGGAAGAGCAATTAATAAAATCGCTATCGTTTTGCTCTAGCAAAAGATACGTAATAAGCCTTCGGGTCGATCTTACAGTTTTATCAACGCTTGCTGTCGGTCCGTGGATTTGTTGGTATTGGTACCGGCTGTCATTTATCTTTGTCAGTCGTTACGGATGAACAGAACTTGACACTAATCTTGTTTAGGGGTATCGAGTTACCAAGAAGTAAAATACTGATACTCAGCAGCATCCGGTTATACTGGTAAATCAGAAAATGGTCAACACGATCTTGATAAAACTGGTGTAAGATTTTCTTGCATCTGTTGCATGGACTACCCGTAACTACTGTCAAAGACAAAGATCTGCAATGACAGCCAACGGCTTAACGTGCTTTCCAAGAACACAAAGTACGTAAGCGGCGGCGTGCACGGAGGAGTCTTGTTATGCAAAGGATTTCATACACGGATCTACCTCGGCATTCGTTGCATAATCTTGAACTTCGAATTATGGGGCTGTTATAATTTAGAAGACCACAGAAATAATTCTCATGATGTCCCAAGATGAATCAGTGCTGCAGTTTCTTCAGCTTAGCGTTGTCGCAAGTATTTTTTTTTAATGTTATGTTTGGCACAATATTCAGCTACGGCAACACCAGCAGTTTCTTACATGGTAAGTATAGATAGATTCAAACTTAATGACGAAGCGAAGTAAAGTTCGCTTTTCGCTGCGCAGTACGTGGGGTACCATCGCAGTCATAAGTTCCGCGAGTCGCCATTAGGTTTGATTCTATCTGTACACAATCTATATAATAATATAAATAAAAATGAATTGTTGTTCGTTAGTCTGATTAAAACTCGAGAACGGCTGAACCGATTTGCATAATTCTTTTTTTTGTTTTGGTCGACAGAATACAGGGAAGGTTTAAAAACAAAAAAAATGGGGAAAAAAGGGTAGGGTAGGTGTAGGGTAGGTGAATGTTTGGTGTTTTTATGGCAAAACAAAGTTTGCCGGGTCAGCTAGTTTAGAATAAAACGCAACAAAACATTCAAAGTTAATTTATTGAACAACTATTAGTTACATGATCACGCTTTCCGTTTACAGCATCAGCAGTCATTCAACTAAATATAATAATATTGTCATTAATACCATTAAATGATATACTTTGCTTAAAAATAGGCCACCAAAACTTCCCTTACACATAGACTCAGGAATTTAGTTAAATCACTGGAAAAACTACAAACTTGGCAAAAAGTCAAGAAGCTAAGAAAATCATTTTCACTGCTTGAAACACTGTTATTCAAGTGTCAATCATGAGTTATAAAACGCTTTCTCCGTAGCGATGGATTGGCTCAAAAGACTGCTATTAAAAATTCTTTTTTTTTTTGCCAAGTCGCACTACAGAATACTATAGTAAAATCAATGACAGCATTTCTGCAAAGGGTTTTCTCTTCTAAAATTACTATCTGCTATGTAGAAAAATTAATACAATAAAAGGTATCTATCGAAACATGAATTGATTTATATAGTAAGGACACGACTTATCGCGTTTTTCTGACGCCACAATTTGGCCGAAGCGTTCACGCGTTTGACAATCTTCGGGAGCGGTCGTGTGCGCAAGAATGCCGTGTTTGTTTTGTGTACGACGAACGCGTTCGGAAGGCCGTATCATTATTAGTTAAATCTATGTTCACATAACTTTCCTATAGCCTTTTCACAACAAGCGGAAGAGCTGACTACATCAGTGTCATCAGCCATTTTAAGCACTTTGCCTACGCCCTACTAACATTGATTCAGCTCCGCAAAAACGGCATGAAACTTGAATGAACTTCATAAGGCCCCATTTAGCATGAGTTTTAAAGAAACTTATCAAACTGTATGTTATAAGGTGGGTACTTTTAGAGTTATATTTTCAGCCTGAACTTGGACGTTAGCCGTCGACCGATTGTGTCTCATGTGGGACTTAACAAGATCTGAATTAACAAGAGCAGCCATAAGACTGAGCTCTCCTGCCAGAACTGTGGCGCATATCAAGGAAGCTAGTCTTGCAGAGTTTTCCGCAGGCCTTGCCCCGGCTCCTTTTACCCCTAGGATGTCTAGACAGGCACCTTGACCCGTCAAAACGGTGCCTCCGCCAACCGTACCGACTTCCAAAGAAGGCATGGTGCAAGTCACATATAGATCATCACCATTTTCGCCGCATACTTCCATGTTTGTCGAACAATTCGAGCTGGTTACATTCTGAGCGGGATCTTGGCCAGTAGCTATGTATATCGCTGTTACCATATTCGCTGCATGGGCGTTATTCCCGCCTATGGACCCGGCCAAAGCTGAGCCAGAGAGATTCTTAATTTTGTTGCACCTAGCCAGAGTCCTGGCATCCGTTTTGAAGATGGTTCTCAAACTATCATTGGATATCGTCGTCTCGCAGACAACTCTTTTACCTCTACCCTTAACCCAGTTGATGGCTGCAGCTTTCTTGTCTGAACAGTAGTTTCCAGACAAGCTGATAACTTCCATATCTGGGAAGTAGTTCTTAAGTAATTTGAGGGAGTTTTCTGCTCCTTTCGAGACCATGTTCATGCCCATAGCGTCTCCTGTGGTGGCTCTGAATCTTAAGTACAATGTGGCTCCATCAACTCCTATATGAATCTCTTGGAGACGAGCGAATCTTGAAGTAGAATCAAAGGCTTCTTTTATTACTGCGTAGTTATCTTTGTCGTCAATCCATTGCCGACATTCATGGGCTCTGACAACGTTTGGTAGCTTGATTGCTGGGGCTCTAGTCATGCCTACGTCTTCGACTACACTTATGACTCCTCTAGTACCAATGGCTTTAGCACCCCTATTTGTGGACGCAACTAATGCCCCTTCAGTAGTAGCCATAGGGATCATGTAAGGCTTGCCATCAACGACCAAAGGACCAGCATAACCGACCGGCACACCAACATATCCGATCACATTCTCGCAACATGCGTTCAAAACTTTGGAATAATCATAATTTAAATACGGAAGCTGTTTTATAGCCAATTCTGTTTGGAATCTTGCTCCGATAACTTTTCTGCGCAGTCTTACACCGCGTAAAGGATCGCCTAATACAGCTTCTAGTCTATGCAAGGGTATATGGGACTGTTCAACTAGCATGACTACTTCTTCGTCGCTTAGTGAGATACAAGCTCCCTCAGATCTGTATATTTCGAGGCACTCTGCCATTGGACGCTTTTTCGCGTTAAGTTTGGCTGCAGAAGAGCTGGGAGAAAGCGTGGGCCATTCATCTTCTACAACTCCTTCTGTTTGGGTGGAAACTTCAGAATTCGAATCATCCCCTACTGAGAATTTAGGTTTGTTTCTTGACTGTTCTTGAACCACTTCTTTGACTGTCATATCATTCATATCTATAACCCAATTTCTTTGCTCTTCAAAGAAGACGAATTTGATAATCAGAGCACAAAGAAGAGTCGCTATGACAATATAGTCGGCAGACACTGAGAACCATTTGACGTACGAATGTAAAAGAATGTTGTCATTTGGAGCAGGAGTCAAAGTATCTGTTGGACCTTCGATGATCCCGTTATCAGAACTCCAAGGCCATCGGCTGGTCAGATGTACACACAGTAACCCTGCTGCCATAATCATCTTGACTCTTTGCACAACTGGGTTAGGCTTCAGATCAGCTTCAGAAAACGGACTGTCTGAAGACATTTCTTTGCGTCCTGAAGCGAAATCTGCTACTAAAGAAAGACAGGCTGGGTAGAAAGTTACGAAGACTAAGTAGTCTACTAATAGCGCTAGGCAGGCGAAAGTGCACATATGTTCTAGTCTGGGGACTCCCGATAGGGCTCCAACTCCTACTAGTAAAACGGCTAGGAGAGTATCCAAGGTTGCTGTCGGTCCCAGCAAAGCCAATGCCCTCCCAACCCTCTTCTCTTGATCTTCTCCAGCAGACCAGCCCGCCTTCGCCATTCTGGCACCCCTAGCCACATCAGAGACTAACAGAAACAAGAATGGAGCGTCCTTAATACTGGCCAACTCGCTCCAGAACAAACTGGCAACTGCTGATGTGAATATGAAGCTGGCAAATGTGGAAAACACCCCGGCAATGATGAGGAGGTACTTCGAAGCGATTTTGTGGAGGTTCGAGATTTGGTAGTAAGCGTAGAGGAGCGCTGCGCAGCGGACGAAGGTCATGATAACGGCGTCAGCGGCCTGGTATTCGGCTTCTAACCCTGGGCAGGCTCTGGCCCATCCCGCGCAGTGTTCTGAACGGTTTCCTGGGCCATTTCTTTCAACGCTTGCGGCGCATGCGAGTAGGGCCAGTGTTGCCACTATGACCTCCCATTGATGTCGAGCGCAGAACTCGCCATGAGCTCCCCAGACTTTCATGGCTACTGCTTAGCAGCGTAACAGCTGATATCTGGAAAGAGGGAAAAAGATTGTGGTAAGATTTTGAGTATTTACAAAGAACAAAATTGGGAACAGGGGCAGTTTTAAGTCTTTCCTTTGTATGCTGTCTGAAAAGCAAAATTTTAAGGGCACTATTTATATATGTAGTTAAGTTTGCTTTTTAGGTTTCCGAACCCAAATGGCAAAAACGGGACCCTATTACTAAGACTCCACTGTTCGTCTGTCTGTAGCTCATGAACCGTGAAAGCTAGACAGTTGAAATTTTCACAGATGATGTATTTCTGTTGCCGCTATACCAACAAATACTAAAAACAGAATAAAATAAATATTTCAGTGGGGCGCCCATACAACAAACGTGATTTTACTTTGCCGTTTTATGCTATAATGGTACGAAACCTTTCGTGCGCGAGTCCGGCTCGCACTTGTTTCTTCTTTTGACGCGACTGCAATAAAGTTGGGGCTATGAAGTTATTTTGATAAAACTTGCGGGCTTTCCCAGCGTTATACTAGTAGGTTACTAACGACTCCAATTAACACACAGATTGTGTTCGAAGGAAGTTTACACCAAAAAAATAAAAGGTGAGGTTTGACCTCACGCACAACGTCCTCGTTAGTCCATTGACTTTGCCATAGGTTTGTTATAGCTACAGGCCCCGGCCAGAGTGAGGCACTTATGCGGGTGATAAGGCGCTAAGAATTAAACATAACGAAACCGCCGTTTTCTTCCATACGGAAGGCACTATGACGGACGAAGCGGACTCGCTAGGAAACGATCGTCTTTTGTTTTACCCGACTGCCCGCTACAACAATTCGCGTTGCACTGTAGTCACCCAATCGCGCCCGCACCGTTTATTACAGACGAGGCCTTATAGTTAAATTACACCGTTAGAGAAAAGTCAAATATTTTTCTCCATTAATTTTTTTGCACGTGTAATAGGGTACCTAGTAACAAAATGGAATATTTTGAAAATATATATTCTCGCAAAAAACTCAATTTCCTTGAATTTCGATACACCAAGGTCTGCGTAAATGTGATGTTTAACAAAATTACTTTTCATTTTAAATGAAAGACCTTCAACTAAATATGGAATTTATACAACAGTATATCTTGTACTTAACTATGGAAAATATTTAAAAGTGAATGATGTAGCGTCTTTGTATTCACAATTATTTTGTAATTCGTGACCAGAGCAGCTTTTTAAGGAAAAAAAAATAAAAAAAAATAAGCTGATTTTAGGCATACCTAACATAAGCGACAAATCCCTATAATGTTTTGATCTACAGGTATATATAGTACCTGTTGTCTGATATAATTACAACCTATTCGTCGATTTTTGGAAACCTGATCAAGTTCTTCATAAAAAATCGACCTTCAAATGTCGTTAGTGTGTAACTCTATGACGCCACATACGAACATTACGAACTATACATCCACAATCTGCATCGCACAAGCAAAATTTTCGGCGCGATACGAACATGTGTATAAGATCGAAAACATCCGTTGGGCAGTTGCCCAGACCAGACACAACACCCGCCTGGTCGGAGGATCCTCCGTATTCAATGGAGGTTGCAAGACATAACACCCTGTTCCGCATGCGTCCATACTGGTGACTCTCAAGAAAGAACCTCAGCGCAGCCTTCATGCAGGGCAACATCCCCCTGACGTCACCATCACTTCCTCAAACTCACCAAAATAACCAACAACCTAAAGGACATGAGATGTACAACAGATTCGAAAAGGGCATACAGAAACAGAATATCTAAATATAGCATACTCCCATCCCTAAATTTAGCGTAACCCAAACACCGCTAATTCCGCGAACCCGTTACGCACAACACACACCACTATTTATAAACAAACGGATACGATAAACAGTTACGATTCGCTCGATAAACCGTACATTAAGAACGACAACACTAGTGACCTATAATAAAACCGGTTTCGGAGTTTTGCGCTGAAATACGGACAGTTGACCGAGACTGCTTTCTACATGGCATTGACATTTTTAAAGTATTTTATAAAAAATGAAAGTAAGTGCCAATTTTTCCTCGTTTTTAGCGTAATTGGTGCGCTTGCGCATGTTTTTTTTTTCGGGATGTTTCGTGTCATTTGTGTCCATTTCCATTCTCCAAGGAGGTTTTGTAGTATTTTTCAATCAAAGGGCAGATTATCGCCTTTCAATCGTATCATGTAAAATAGTTGTATTCGACAACTATTTTACATGAAACGATTGCCTATCTGATTTTCACAACTCAGTAACTGGATAATAACGATACGCTTTGCTAAGAATGGTGACAGATTTCCAGGCTTCTGACTACTCATAACGACTGTCAAAGATTTTCAAATGACAGCCGGGACCAACGGCTTAACGTGCTTTCCGAGGCACGGAGGAGTGTCGGTAAGTATGTTAAGATGGTCTACCATTCACGGACTGAAATCGACAAGCGTTGCTCAACATTGAAGATTGACCCGTGTGGCTGACTTCGCACATTTATGTTGGTTGCAATAGAAAAATGAGGGAATTTCAAAGAAAAATATGTTTTATTTATCAATATATTGGTTTTTGTTAGTAAAATATACGTAATAATAAACATTATCACCATATTTCAAGTTCATCGGTCAATGGGCAGTTAAAAAAATTCTTCAGAACAAAATTTTGAAAAAAAAACGCTGTCTTTGGTGACCTTCTTTCTCATTCCTTTGTTTTCCATTTTTTTTTTTACAAAAAAAACAGTATTTAACTAGTCAACGAGCTAAGTAAGAGTAACTATACCCCACTCGATGGGGTAGGTCAAAATTTATTTTTCAGACCACCCTTTTTCTGTTTTCCCATACCTAAAAAAAATATTAAAAAAAAACTTAAAACATTTTTAAATATTTTTTGACGATTTGTATGGCTTTGGGTAAACATTTGAAGACTGTAGCTCCAACCGGGCTGTAAAACTCGACGGACAGACGGACGGACACGTGAGTGACAGCAATAGGGCTCCGTTTGGAGTTTTGGACCCTTCGTGTACGGAACTACGGTACTCTTTTCTAAAGACACGTGGATTGTATTGGTCGCCGCGTTTCGGCAATTTCTTAATCTCAAAATTAGGTTTTACCCATGTTCTTTCACAATAGACCGGAGATAATTCAGAACAATTAGAAAATTATTATCTTAGATGGGCATTTCCAATCGTATCTAAACTAAATTATATTATACAAGTTGTAATTGAACCAATGCAGTTTCTGAAAAGGGGTCACTGTACTCATCATTATGAACAACTAGCGGACACTTCGCGGTATCACCCGCGTAGTGCCCGTTCCCGTGGAAAACAGGGATAAAAAGTAGCCTATGTCATCCGGGGATAGTGTAGCTTCCCAACGGTGAAAGAATTTTTGAAATCGGTCCAGCCGTTTCGGAGTCTATAAGGGACATACATACATACCTACTTTCTTTTTTATATATATAGAAGACTAGCTGTTCTCCGCGGCTTCGCTCCCGTGGACCACCACACAGGAACCGTTTCCGGGATAAAAAATAGCCTTTGTTACTCAGGAATAAGGTAGCTTTCTATTGGTGAAAGAATTTTTTAAATCGGTCCAGTAGTTTCGGAGCCTATTCGGTACAAACAAACAAAAAAATCTTTAGAAGATTGTGAACAATTTTACAAGATTTTATTTAGTTTTCCCCACAGAACAGAGAAGACAGTAGAAGTCGCATATAGCTTCATTAGTATCGGAACCAGCGTACCCAAACTCACACATATACAGATTAATTGTATTTCATAACACTAAGAAATCTTTAGTGTGATTGGTAGTTTAATTTTTAGATGAAAGTAGAAAATATGTCAGTCGTCGCTTATTTGAAAATAAACCACAGCTTTATGACCATAGAGTTGGTTAATTGTCTACACGTTTTGAGTATTTATTACTTTTTCCGTTTAAAGCGTACACGGAATAGTTTAATGAGCAAGTTACGCTACCCGCCGCTAGATGTCACTATAATAAATGCATTCAATTCAAAGCCGTATTTCGTTAACGATAAGATTTATATTTGCGAAATGAGGTCATTACTACCCGTCCTCCTGTAGGGATGTACCACTATCGTTGGCTTATTTATCGACATCCCGTTTTATATTCAAACAAAATACAGTCAATAACTAGAGTCGATAAATATTATTATGTTTGTAATCAAGTTTTTATATAAATTTATTCTAATACTTACGACTTATAGAAAGAATAATTAAGATATTTTATGGTAAACTACTGATCCGATTTTGAAAATGATTGTGTGTGGTGTTTTTTCTATCAATAGAATTATAGAATAGAATACTCTTTATTATGTACACCATATAAGTTACAGAAAGTATAGACCAAGAAAACATTACACTGGGTGACACAATGGCGGCCTTATCGCTAAAAGCGATCTTTTCAAGACAACCTTTGGATGGATTTAAAAAATGAAAGGAAATACAGTACTTTAGGTAGTCTTTGGTGTACTATGATTAATTATGCGATAGACTACACTACAAATGCAATACGTCCTACTGATATGGGAAGCTTACGCTTTCGCCTGCGGCTACACTCTTATTATGATTAGCTTGACTAACTTCCTTAATGAACTGATGAAATTTAGGTCTATACACCAGTAGATCTTAAATTTCAGACTAACACAGAAGCCAGTTTTTAACTGACTTAAAAAAAGAAGGAGGTTCTATGTTCATGTGTTATTATTATTACACCTTGTTGATTTTGAAGGCTGTTGTCTTTTTAACCGACTTCAAAAAAGGAGGAGGTTCTCAATTCGTCGTAATCTTTATTTTTACACGGCTGCAAGGAAATGGTTATGTTTTTCGCGCGTAAGAAGATTTTTTCGAATATTGTAAGTTTAAAGTATCGATAACTCATTATCGATATTGGTAATCTCTAATTGAGTAGCTGAATGTGACATGTGCATAGTTGGAATCTTCGAGAACAATGTTTGAGTTTTAAAGAAAGTAGACCTTAAATTTAACATCATAAAACCAACTTTTACTTGTCTTGTTTAATAAAATATTGTTTTTACATTTTTATCGAAATAAAATAAATTAAGACTTGCCGATGGTAAGATATACCTACATTTGATACATTTTTGGTTCTGCTATCGTGTTTACATTCTAAAACAGCACAATAAGGCATTTTTATATTTTTTTTCAAGTTTTTGTCACCGTTACGGTTGAACCAAGACTGATGTGCGTAGTGTGTGCGCGGAAGGAAACATATGCAGAACTGAGCAAAACTCGGGGTACGCGGGCCCCGCCCACTTGCGACTTCTATTGTAGTAGGCGTTTTTTTTGTTCTGTGGTTTTCCCTTACCTTCTTTTTTAATTTTATTTGTAATAGGTTTGCTCTTGACTCTAGTCTAGGTCATAGGTGACCTGGTGCCTGTAATCCAATCTTGCAAGTTAAATGTGACCAACTTCCCAGAGCCCGATTGAGCTGAGATTTGGCACACACGTTTGGTTCTTGTGACAATGCAATTTTTACTAAATAGGTAAGCTTGTTTAAAAAAATAACTTAAGTATATAAACTTGTGAAGTAAGGCTTAACACGCACTGCGATTTTTATTCGCGCGAATTTTTTTCCGCACATCTGTGACCTATGGAAATGTATGAAGCTGCACGCACTGCGGAAAAAAAATCGCGCGGAAATAATATCGCAAGAAATCCGTGTTTTGCCACAGAATCCACCGCACTGCGGCGCGGATAAAATTCAAGCGAATATTTTGAACTCTATAAACAGGTAGAAGAAGACAAAAATCGCGCGAAATTTTATCCGCAGTGCGTGTTAGTCAAATTCAGTACGCGAAAAAAAATTCGCGCGAATATTGTTCGCGCGAATAAAAATCGCAGTGCGTGCTTAGCCTAAAACCGAAGTCGCAATAAAAAAAAACATCTACCTTCATATTTGTTTGCATAACTCAACAAGAAGTACAGAACAGCTGATATTTTTCGCCATCTCAGGATTGGTACAATATTTAAAAGTTGTTCATATGAGTACAATGACCCCTATGCAGGCATTGCGTTATTTCTATATTTATTTAAGTTAGGTACATCTATATATATATATAAAAACGAAAGGTCACTCACTCACTTATCACAAAATATCAAAAACCGCTTGACGTATAAATATGAAATTTGGCAGGGAGGTTACTCAAGTGACATAAGTGCGCACTAAGAAAGGATTTTTGGAAATTCTACCCCTAAGGGGGTAAAAGGGTGGTTGAAAGTTTGTATGGAATTCAAATTCAAATATTTTTATTTGTAGAACATAGGTAAATAAAAGGTACAGTTGACAATGTTAATAAAATGAACGCTATGTCTTGCCATCAACGGCGTACAAATATTCTAATTATAATTTTTAATTAATAATTGGTAAGAAATAATAATACATTCAAAATTAATAAATAACATGTCATAAGATTACAATTTGTCTTCCAGGTACTCTTTGACTGTATAGTAAGCTTTTTCGCCCAATAGATCAAGAAGAGCTTTTTTGAAGTGGTTTATGCTGTCAAGATCTCTTATTGTAATGGGCAACTTATTGTATAACTTGGGTGCCATTCCTAAAAAGCTCTTTGAGTATAATGCAGTCTTGTGTGGAATAGCACATATCTCTCTATTGCGACGTTTCGATCGCAGTGTTTGAAACAGATGCTAGTTTGATTTTGCGAATACTGCTGTCTCGTAGATGTACATACAAGGCAAAGTAAGAAGTTTGTATTTATTAAATAATGGCCTACAACTATCAGTCTTTTTCAACCCAAACACAGCACGTACACACCTCTTTTGAGCATTGAACGCAATGTTTTTGTCAGTGGAATTTCCCCAATACATTATTCCAAAACGCACCGTTGATGAGGCATAATGCTTTGTATGCCATCTTAACAACAGACTCACTAGATATTTTCGCGAGATTATAAAGCGCATAAGAATATTGGTTTAGTTTTTTTGTAAACAGTTTCCACATGACATTTCCAATTTAGATGACTATCCAAGTAAATTCCCAGAAATCTAGCATTGTTGGTTTTAGGTATTTATTGGTCTGCGTATTTAATATTTAAATTTAGAATTTAAAAATATTTAAATTTCTAGTTTGTAAGTTGGACACTTGTAATTTTAGATTTAAATTCATGTATTTATTGGCTCTCGGTTAATAAAAAAACAAAGATTTTTCTTTTAATTTAGTAAATTCTATTCCTAAGGGAGTAAAAAGGGGGTTGAATTTTTTTTATAAAATTTCTATAGTTTGTAAGTTGAACACCTAAAGTTAGATTATACTCTTGGTTGATAAAAATAATTCATGTTACTATTGGTTTTTGGAAATTCCACCCCTAAGGAGGTAAAAAGGGGGTTGAAAGTTTGTGTGAAATTTCAACGCTTTTAAGCGTAACTCGTGAAAGTAAAGATTTACGCTTACGGTTGATAAAAAGAAATCATGTATTTATTGGTTTTGGAAAATCTACTCTGAGGGAGGTGAAAATGTGGAAATTTGCTGAGCTTATATATTTGAAACTTGGCATAAATTCTAACCTAAGTAAATAGTAAAGGTTTTCATTATTAGTTTTTCAAAACTATTCTTGAAAGACAAATTCTTCAAAAATCTTTAATACCCCTTGTATTAAAGATTTTTGAAGAATTTGTCTTTACAGGGCTTCTTTTTATGATGCACTAAGAAGGAATTTTTGGAAATTCAACCTTTAAGGAGGGTGAAACTAAAAAGTCTGGAGTAGGAAAAAATACGGATCACGCGAACGAAATCGCGGGCGAAGTGCTAGTCTTGTATAAAAAGGTAAAATTGTTAGTTAGGAGGTAATCCCTGAAAGTACTGAACCAATTTCTAAAATTCTTTTACTGATTTTAAGAACTTGGAAGTCCTTGAAACGCCTCAGACAGAACCCAAGGAGTAAGTTGTAACTCCAACATCGCAAAGTTGGGCTTCCTTGACGGAACACCAGCAGGGAATGGATATGGAGCCTATTCTCAAACTATGGTCTATACTGTTTGTACCCTATGGCGAAAAAGCAGCCAAAGTGACCTACGCTCTGTCACCGATTATGCCGTGGATTTTATTTTTTATTTTTGATAGGCTCGCGTTTGACCACTATCTCGTCTGATGTTAAGCGATTATGTATGTGATCGATGATGGAGCACGCTTGCCTAGAAGTAACCAATTCACTCTTGACTTAAAGACCCCTAGATTGTAGCTATCGGGAAACACAGACTCCGGCAGGGAATTCCACTCCTTAGCTGTACGCACAATAAAAGTATTGTGCGTATGGGTGGGCCATACCCACCATGTACCGGTGGCGCATTGCCAATTGTGCAGTTCTATCGCACACTTCCCAAAATGTAACCGATAAAAAATCCGACAGGCTGGCAACTCGGCGTTGATGTTCAAGGCTTTGACTCGACCAGTGCATCGTTGCCGATTAGATCTTAGCCCTTCTGTCAATCGTGCGTCAAGTTGGTATTTGGCAGATCTGTCCCAGAGGTGAGAGCAATTCTCCATGCATGACCGAATTTGCGGCGTATACAAGTTGAACAGCTGTTAAAGCGTGAAGTACCGTCTCACCTTTGCAAGGATCCCCAACTTTTTTGCAGCCAACTGAGCCTTTGCCGCAATAAATGGACCAAAATTGAGAGTCGATGACAACGTAACACCAAGTGGCAAAGGCCAATAAAATATAAATTAATGTCATGCCAGTGACACGAAGAACATGAAGAGACTGAATGTACTGTGTAATACCCAGTGTCATATTTTTCCCCGAAAAAATCCACGGTTCTTGGGCCGAGGGCTATGCGAGCGACGCCGCGTGCAAAATCTAGAAACAGTCAAAAGTTATTTATTTCCATCAATCATTCAACCATCATCATTCATTTCATTTTTAGGGTTCCGTACCCAAAGGGTAAAAACGGGACCCTATTACTAAGACTCCACGGTCCGTCTGTCTGTCTGTCACCAGGCTGTATCACACTCATGAACCGTGATAGCTAGACAGTTGAAATTTTCACAGATGATGTATTTCTGTTGCCGCTATAACAACAAATACTAAAAGCAGAATAAAATAAATATTAAAGTAGGGCTCCCATACAACAAGTGATTGTTTTGGTACGGAACCGTTCGTGCGCGAGTCCGACTCGCCCTTGGTCGGTTTTATTCTATTTTGTTTTGCCATCAAGCGGCACTTTTGAACGTCAACAATAAAAAAATACAAGTAATAATAATTGATTCTACCGTCCATTCGGAAAAGTAGCTTGTTATGGAGAAGAACGTACAAGAAACTCCACAAATACTCTTTAAAAAAAAAGTGTTTTACAATATTTACATACATACATTAATTCACATACAGCAGGACCATGCACCCAGCATAGCACTAAATACTATAATACTACATATAAAGTATTAAAAGCATTGCAAATAACAAATAAGTATAGCAAGTATCCTAATCAAATGCTTCTCACGTAATCTCTGAGTAGACTGTGAATAATATTAAATCCACGATAGGCCAAACGAATATTAAATTACTATGCTTCATAGCATACGAAATACTAGCAAGAGAAGACAATGCACGACAGTACAATCATATTTTTAACCGAAAAAGAAAACAAAAACTGTTTGCAAAATGCATTTAAATGAACAATTGACCATGATTCGTAATCATCATTCTGCCGAGAGACGGCTATAGCTGGACAAAGGCATATCATTTCACAATATGGCTTTGAAACTGTAAATTATCGGTAAATGAGAATTTTTAACCGATTTCACAAAAATTACGAGGTTCACAATTCGGATGTTCACATTTTTTTTTGAGTTTTTATTTAAGGCGCAGAGACCCCTCAGTAGCTGATTTTAAAATGAGAATCACGTCTAAACGGTTAGTCGTAATTTTTTGGAAATAATATATGTTACATTAGACCATTTTCTTTATAATTTGATTTACGAACATTTTGAGTTTTATTCATATAACATAGTGTAATTAATTTGTAAAGTTATGTCTAATACGGACAAAACAACGACTATGGCACCAAAACCGCCGGGCGTATTTTAATGAAATTTTCACGATGTCAAAGACATTTGAATTATCTACATTTTGATCTAAGTTTTTTTTAAAGACATAGAAAAATAAGGAAAGTACAATAATCTACCGAGTTTTGAGTCGCGCGGGTGTGAAACGAGTGCGCGTTTTGTTACTTCAAGGTCGTTGGTGACTGTCGTCCGTCAGTCCGTTGTTTAGATTTAGGCCCAGTAACACCATGGGATTTTTTAATGATAGGTCCGCGTTTGATCATTATCGCATGACGGTAAGCGATGATGTGATCGACGGTGAAGCACGCTTGCCTAGAAGTAACCTATTCACTCTTGAATTTAAGACGTTCATGAAACAGATTTCCGACAGGGATTCACTCCTTAGTTCTGTACGCACAATGAAGCATTCCCAAAACCTGTATGGATTGTCCACCATATAACGGTGATTTAGGTCTTTGTAGACCGATGATAGAACGGGCTAGGTATAATTAAACTATGCAGTTTTAACGCCCATTCCCTAAGAGGTAACCGATCGGGTAGCCCCCTATACGTGGGACTTAAGGGTACACTAGTCGACGGCACGAACTATTTTGTGCGCGGGGTTATAATGCATTTTATATCAACCGACAACACGTGCGGCAGAGATAGATGCTGTGATGAGCAGTAGGAAGCTAGAGCGCCTACGAATACACACTTTTGCAAATTTGTAGCGAAATGGATAATGATTTAGGACGAAACCGAGCGCGCGACTTTTTATAAACAGACCTTTGGCAGTCTAGATATCATGAAAAAACGACAAAATCTATCTATTCAAAATAAAATTATTTACATTGTTGAACTACTAATATATACGTGTATGGAGGCCGTTTAGTAATTTTTCGTCTTCTTATGGTATTTATTTGCGCCCAAAAATGCGTTAAAATTAGTGTCGAAATGTGGAACTTTCGACGCTCATAACTTTCCAAACATTTTCTTTTTTTACTTTTTCTCTTCCATACAGGGCTAGATAATGATGAGACAAATTGATATCACTTTTTATTTTGAACGTACATCGTCAAACAGTGGAATAATCCCTAGACTACGTTTGTATGGAAAAAAATCGACTAGTGTAGCCTTAATCGAAATGGTGGTATAATTGTAGGGCACATTAATGTTAATGCTAATTTTTATCCGTGGTGCTAGGCAACTGCGCTTATCCCAGTTGTAAACGTCCCTTTGTGCCTTTTGGCCTTGTTTGTTCTGTCTCCTGCTTGGTAAGGAGGGAAGTGGAAATTTGTATTTTTTCCTACTCCTCCGTTATTCTTTTCTGACTAATTTCGTTGCGGGATCCAAGACAATTAAATTCATTCTCCGGGACTTCGTCGAGCTTCATTGCCTCGGCACTTTTCTAGTGGTCGCCACTGTTGATTCTGACTTTCAGGAGTTGCAGTGGTTTGGCAATAGTGCGGTGGGATTGCCGAAATATTATACTTCTGCTTACTCCTTTAGAGAGAACAGAAGTGATCGTGATGTTATGCTACTACTAAGGTTTCTATAGCCCTACGAAATGAAGTTATTTCCAAACCGCCAAAAGGCATGGAAATGAGTTTTAAGGTTAATTAACTACACAATTTTCTTAAAGACATCTTTACCAATACCATTTGAGTAAGATCATATAGACAAGGTCATACAACACACTGCCATTATGAAATACCTCCCAGAACACGTATTAGCTAATGGGGCACTCAATTATCACCTCAAAAACTATGTAGATAGAGTACAAAGTTACTTTGGAATGTATATACGTCTACTTTTTATGGTTACGCTAATTCGGTGAGCAGCAAAAAAAATCTCGAATGATATTAAGGTGAACACTTGGTTGGTTTAACAATAGGTCATTGGTACAGTGGCTTTGATTTCATTTCAAACAAAATAACGGAACGTCACGACTGTGGCCCCTAAGGAGCTGGCAGAAATATAGTACAAATACTTATCTAATTTTAATCTAACAGCATATCAATTTAGGAAATCTGTAGTCGTTTCTATCTTAGCTTTGTAAATGACTAGCTGTCCCACGCGGCTTCGCTCCCGTCAACTGGCTACCCTGCCTACCTAATATTAACACGCTTTTATTAGCTTGGCATGTATGTATCTATGTATCAATGTAACGGAATCTTTGAACGTGATTTTCACCCACTTCAAAACGTCGGATTGATTTGAAACTTTGCACACCTATCAAGGACCGATGACAATGCAATAATTTAGTCAAAGTCAAAGTACTTTTGAAAGTCAAACAAAAATTTAAATTTGCAAGTAATAAAAGATGATTCTACCGTGCGCGTTTCAATTGTTTGTCCCATTAGCCTTACCAAGATCTTCAGGATTAGCGACTTTTTAGTTCAATTTACCATTAAAGCGTGTTTTTTAGTTTTTAGAACTACAATTTTTTTTTTATGTATCATCAATAGTTTTCTGAGCGCACGCCAAAGAATGAATTTTACAGGCAACATGTTGCTACTTTGGGTTATATTAATGCAATTTTCATAAGGTTCTCTATTTTTAACACGCTTTTATTAGCTTGGTATGTATGTATCTATGTATCAATGTAACGGAATCTTTGAACGTTATTTTCACCCAATTCAAAACGTAGGATTGATTTGGAACTTTGCACACCTATCAAGGACCGATGACAATGCAATAATTTAGTCAAAGTCAATTATGTTTATTCAACTTGGTTCAAATTTACAAGTAATGAAAGTTGATTCTACCGTGCGCGTTTAAATAGTTTGTCCCATTAGCCTTACCAAGATCTTCAGGATTAGCGACTTTTTAGTTCAATTTACCATTAAAGCGTGTTTTTTAGTTTTTAGAACTACAATTTATTTTGAAAATATATTGTAGCTTATGCTTTATAGCCTACTCAGGAATAATGTAGCTTTCTACTGGTAAAAGAATTTTCAAAATGGGTTCAGTAGATCCAGATATTACGCCCTACAACGTCAAAAACTCACAAACTCAGTTTATAATATTAGTATAGATTAAGTGGTGTATTTTTCTTTTCTTTTTCTATCTCATAAATCTCGTTGTTAGAAAGTAAAGAACCGGCCAAGTGCGAGTCGGACTCGCGCCTTGGTAAATTGCGGTTTACGATTTATGACGTATTAAAAAAACTACGTACTAGATCTCGTTCAAACCAATTTTCGGTGGAAGTTTACATGGTAATGTACATCATATATTTTTGGAACAAAGTTCATTCTCGCGCGTTGCGAAAGGGGGCTAGACGGAAAAAATGTCTATTTTGACCGGGCTACTAGCAAAATGTTCTGATCGCCCGGCAATTAAAAGATTCTGTTCTATGGTGGTTTTGTTTCTAATTCTCATCAATCAAGTACAAAAAAGAAAGTTTTTTTTTACTACTAAAAATGTAACATATCCTGGACTTAACAAGTTCCTATCGTGTGCTGAAACTAATTATGGCGCCCAGATGGGCCCATAGAACTTTTGGGCCTATTGCAAACCTAACTTGTTTCGCAATAAAAAAAAAAGTTACTACAAAAATCGAAAAACCCGACTGGACAAGAAGCGAACTAAAAAGATGTAAACAATAAGAAAATCATGCTGTGCAGTCGTAGGATACATATTCGTGAACTGGCTGACCAAAACCTTATATATGTTTATCCACCCATAATGCATGCAAAAGTAACTCTATCTGTATATTTGTTTATTACGTTTTTGCGCCTAAACTACTAAGCCGACCTTAATGAAATTCAACAAAGATATACCTAGGACATGGATATAGGATTGGTTTTATCAACAAACACAGGCGAAGTCGCAGGCAGAAGCTGGCACCTATATACACGAAGACGGATGGCAAGTTGGCACATGGACACCCTGACATCCATCGGAAAGGATCACGAATTATAATATAGTTATGCACTACCACGCATTGGCAGGTGAAAGTCAACGACATCGAATTGTAAGTGACAGCGCAAACACAACGAGGATTTGTCCTGTTACTTCGTATTCAAGGGTATGGTATACAAAACGTGACCATTTATTACTTGACTCAAAACGGGACATTGACCACAATTCGGATGTGGGATCTTCAAAAAAGTTTTTTTTTAAATATTGAAATGGTTTTAATATTCAAAAAGTCATTTATTAATGGCTGATACATTTTTCAAGCCATTTTGCTATAGCCGAGCATTTGTTGATATTTCGTTTCAGTTTCAGCTCAAAACTTCTTTAGAGCTTCAACTCGAATGGGGTAAATATAAAAAATTAATATATCTTCACAATTTATAATGCTTTCGTAATCCAAGGGTAGCGTCTGCAGCAGATTTTATTGCATTGTGAATTACATGGGCTCCACATTCAATACAAATTAATGGCTTTTTCAGAGATGGTTGTAATTTCGTTAACACATGCGGCGTCCGTCTGGCCGGCTCGACTACTAAAATTTTCGCGCGGTTTCAGAAAACGGGACAATTTTGTGTCCCAGAGTTCATTTCAGGGACACCTGCAGCCTAATTGCGTAAGTGAATTCTCCAAAGCAAACAAGTCGATTCTTTCCCAAAAACGACTTTACGTATTGTTATTACACTCTGAAACGGAATGGTTATGCTCCTTTCCATTACCAATATTTTGACGAAGAATTTTGTGTAAAGAATGAACGAAAGCGGAAGAATCGAGATAAAACTTCACTATTGGTATTGTGTAATGTTCGAGTTTGATGAAACATAACGCAGTAGATAAACTTCAACTCAAAGGAGGATTTTTGTACTTTTTCCAAATTAGTTTCGCAATACCGAAAAATTTGAAAGAAATGATTCTGATTCTTTGAAGGAATCGACTCGTTTGCTTAGGAGAATTTACTTACGCAATTAGGCTGCTTGACTCGTAATTATAAAAAGGGCAGTCCCGTTCAAAACGGGACGTCTGGTCACGTTAACTGTATACATAACATCACCTTACCCAAAGAGAGATAGAGGTATACCGTTAGAACGCCCACATAAGCCAGTATGTGATAGGGGACGGCCTATTGCCATCAATCGGGGCGCAAGGTCCAGACTCCAGTCAACTCAGTTATTCAAGTACCTTAAGGCGCCGATTCCCTTGAGTAGCTGATTTTAAAATGAGAATCAATTCTAAATGGCTAGTCGTAATTCTTTGAAAAAAATATATGTTATATAAGACTATTTTCTGAATAATTTGATCTAAGCAAATTTTGAGTTTTATTTGTATAACATAGTGTAATTAATTTGTAAAGTTATGTCTAAAACGGACAAAAAAAAGACAATCACACAAAAACCGCTGGGCGTATTTTAATGAAATCAACACCATCTCAAAGATAATTTAATTATCTACATTTTGATCTGAGGCTTTTTTTTTTTTAAGTCATAGAGTAATAAGGAAAGTACAAAAAACTACAAAATTTTGGGTCGTCGTGGTCGTCTTAAGACGACGACTAACGCCAACGACCTTGAGGGAACAAAACGCGCACTCGTTTCACACCCGCGCGACCCATTTAGTAGCTTTTTGTACTTTCCTTATTATTCTATGACTTTGTTATACGAATAAAACTCAAAATTTTCTTATTATTAAGAAAATGGTCTAATGTAACATATTTGTTTTCTTAAAAATTACGACTAGCCGTTTAGACGTGATTCTCATTTTAAAATCAGCTACTGAGACGTATCTGCGCCTTAAGGCGCCTCCCCGAGCAAAACGCCGCGCTAGTCGAATTTTGTGCAGTTTTTAAGAGCTATCTACTCTTTATTTAAAAAGAAATATCAATTTATAAAAATACATCAAATTTCTACATAATGTTGATTCTAAAATTGTAGTACACTTTTTTCTTTAAAGGGGTATATGTGTCACTAATCTCCTTCCAACAAAATCATAAAAATGTGAAATAATTATTGATAGCATGCTTCTCATCGTAAAGTGTTCATTAATTATTTTTTAAACTAACACTAATGGATAGACAATTTGATAACGAACATTTTGTAAGTTTTATTTTTTTCAAAAGACCAATATTCGATTTTATAAAGATTTTATTCTCAAATCTGGGCGTATTCACTACCGTAATTCATGCGCCACCAGTGCCGCTAGGCCAATAGGAATGCTCATATCTCATGCTGATTTTTTGGTCAGGGTACGGCCTTAAGATTAACAGTCATCATCATCATCCAGCCGAAACACGTCCACTGCTGGACATAGGCCTCCCCTAAGTGTCGCCACATTGACCGGTCCCGGGCGTCCTGGTTGTCGTGATTAACAGTAGCCACACTACACTTCCGAGGCAGGAATAGTAACACTTCTCTACAAAAATAAAAAAAACCGGCCAAGTGCGAGTCGGCTTCGCGCACGAAGGGTTCCGTACCATTATCGCAAAAAAAAATGTTGGTCTGGGAGCCCCACTCAAATATTTATTATATTCTGTTTTTTTAATTGTTGTTATAGCGGCAACAGAAATACATCATCTGTGAAAATTTCAGCTGTCTAGCTATCACGGAGACAGACAGACGGATCGCGGAGCCTTAGTAATAGGGTCCCGTTTTTACCCATTGGGTACGGAATCCTAAAAAAATAAAAATAAACCGACTTCGAAAACAAAACACTACAAAGCAAAAATAACTTTCTTTTCGGAAGTCGGTGTCTTTGAGAAATATTTTTTATTGAAAACGACTTCCGTCCGTTTATTTTTCTCTTTTTAGTTTTGATACCTTATTATCTATAGTGGAAATCATTTATAGCCAAAGGGCTTCTCATAACAATTCCAACAAGCCTAAACACGACTGGGATACATTGTTTTACTACGGAGTTCCGGTGCCTACCTTCCGGCTTCATCATATTTAAATTAGCTTCATCACAGTCATTAAACCATCAGTTCCACTTCACCAAATGTTACTTTCTGAATGCAAATGCTTGTAATTTTGATGAAAATACCAAAAACACTATATGTACGCCTATAAAATTTGAGGAGCTCACTCGACAGACTCCAACAGATCCTGACTTGCTGACAATGGAACCACCTCGAGGGTATACCTTTTCAAATAAAAAAAGAATTTTCAAAATCGATCCACAATTGACGGAGAAATCGGGCATAAAAAAAACATAGAACCTCCTCCTTTTGGAAAGTCGGTTAAAAACCGAAGTATATCACGCTAATATAATAAAGGCGAAAGTTTGTGTGTTTGTGTTCGTATGTTTGTTACTTCTTCACGCTCAAACGGCTGAAATTTGGCACACAGATAGATTACAGTCAGATCATATTCGACTTGCACGCGGGCGAAGCCGCTGGTAGATGCTAGTATTAAGATAAAGATGAAAAATATGGATTACTTATGTGCGTGTCTATCTGCGAAAGCCAACGAAAGGAAATGGAAACCATGGCATTGTTTTTTCTCGTAATTATGTCCTTAGAGGAAATATGGGCAGAGAGCGCCGACTGAATTTCCTTGGTAAAAAGTCATAATTCGAGGTTTGTCTCTCGTCTCTTTCCTCCTCCAAAATTGGACTAATTTAAAAGATATTCCATAAACTGGTAAAGTAAGATATATACTATGAAGGAAAAGGAAAACATAGAGACATAGTATATATCTTTAATTTTCAGTTTTTCTGGATAACTTTTAAATTGGTCCAATATTGGAGGAGGAAAGAGACGAGAGCCAAACCTCGAATTATGACTTTTTACTAAGGAAATTCAGTTGGCTATCTCTGCCCCCGTTTCCTCTTAAGGAATATCTTTCGCTAGAGCGACAAAGCAGCGACCAATAACCTTACAGCCGATACCGTATATCTAGGCCGAATAGGAAATCTAGGCTAATAGGTCTAGTTCAGCCCTTAAAGTGGAAATACCCCGACAAACATAGACGATATGTATCAGTTTATCTCTATTTTAAGATGACAAACCATATAATTCCGCAAGAAACGGTGATAAAATCTCTAACGTCAGTCAATACAATGCCGCTATTGTGATTCTAATATGGACGGAAGCTCGTTTGCATATTTACACATTATGATGCACATAAAGTACTGTTTTTTTTATTATGTATAGTTTCTGGAAGCCTAATCGAGTCATCATCTTTCTGCCCTTGTTACGTTGCACTTGGGGTCGGCACCACACGTTTTCTTTTAACTTCCCGTCCTGTCGTCAACCGTCACGCTATCACTGGCTCCCTTTTCATTCATATCCCTTTTTTTTTTTTTTTGCTTGGAGAAATGCTCATGCATACTGCACTACCACGGGGAGATAGTGCAGTTATGTGGGACTCTAACCCACTAAAACTCCACGGTGTCCTCCAGTGCCGCTTATGGCGGGAACACGGGCACGCGTTAGCACTCACCGCGAACCCGCCGCGGCTGTCCGTCACCGGACCCTCCTCGGGGGAGTACCCCCCATCACCGGCGCACCAGAACACACGGTACGCCGTGACCACCCCAGGGACCAATTCAGCACATTGGTGCCAGACGACCCCGTGTATGGCACCCTTGGTCCCACTGTGACGGGTCAAGGTCAATGGCCCCGTCACCTACCATTTTGCGGCCGCAGGGGATAGGGAGAGCGGCTAACGCTATACCGACACTCCTCTTCCCCTGCGGCCCCACCGCGTCCGCCATCAGACGGTGGCGACCCCGTCTAGGCCGCGGAAGGTAGGGAGAGCGGCGCACCGCAATACCGGCACTCCTCTCCCGCCACGGCCCCCAACCCTCAGCCGCGATATCGTATGGGACCTGGGAATCTCCATAAGACATCGCGGCCCGCCTCAGTTGCGATGTCGCCTGTTACCAAGCGGCACCGCAACCTACTAGTTGGCCGCTACGTCGTCGGCTTAATCGCCAAAAGCCCTGACGAGCGGCCCCTCCTCGGGTTCCTCTTCGCTTCACCGTGGGTGACCAAGCCACGGTTACTGAGCCCCCCCGCCTCGACAAAGCGGGAACCCACCGGGGGGGTTCATTCATATCCCTAGACACATAATTTCTTTGGCCTCCTTCTTCCTCTCCATTCTGCCACATTTATATATAACTCTTTTAGTCACTTCCGTTTCATCTCTCCTCACCGCATGACCATACCAGGACAAACGATTCATATTTTCATCTCCGCTACATGGCCTGCATGCAATCTTTTTGTGAGACTAATTCAGTAAAACTAGAAAATCAATCAATACATATAATAAATCTGTAGTAAAGTAATTTTTGTACATCGAAAATATTACCAAAAAATATAGGCAGGGTGTTAAAGGATAACCAACAGAACCTATTTCCGGCATTTTTGGTTTTTTTTTCTGTTTATTTGTGCACGCATCACGTGAAATGTACGAAACCAATGTAAATAACTTTCATACATAAAAATTGTGCGTAACTTGAAGAATTACTTAGTTTCATCTCAATCGGTTTACTCTATATCAAAAGTTAGATGAATTTAAAGTGTTCAAGAAGTAAAATTAGCACAACACACGCAATTCAGATACTCGGACAGTTGAACTCAATATTCGATAGATGGCGTTGTGCATTTGAAGTCATATTCTGAATGGCGATGTTAAAATTTTCCGCGAAAGAACGATGACTATAGAAAAAAAATTGGCAGGTAGGTAAGTAGGTTAGGGTTGGCAGACAGATGACGGGAGCGAAGCCGCGCCGCGGGCACAGCTAGTATACAGTATATCGTAAGCCTTTAACGATCTAAATGCATGGCCTCCTAATTCTGGCTGTGGCTTGCTTTGACCTAAGTTCCGGTACACCTGAATACAGATATTTTTAACCGCCTTCAAAAAAAAAGGTGGCTCTCAGTTTGACCCGTATGTTTGTATGTATGATTGTCTGCGTATTTCTCGCGTTTGGCTGAACCGATTTTTATGCGGTTTTCAGAAAACTGGGTGTTTTATGTTACATTCTGGAGAAGGTTTTGGTATACAACAAAATGGATACCCCGTGACGTATGTATGTTTGTCCACCCATTTCTCCGAAACTAGTAATCGGAGCGTGAGCATTCTTTTTTTATTGGATTAAGTATTTCTCAACTTAGGTCATAGTGCAGGTTTCATCAAAATTGGTTAGGCAGTTTTCAAGATATGGAGCAAACAACCGAACTCTGTAGCGACAAACAGCACGAATGTGTAAATTGAGTTATTATGGGTATTTTGTCAATCCTTTAAGTACCGAACTATGGAACTTGCTCAATTAGTAATGATGGTAAATCAAAACTAAAAAGAGAGAAATCAAAACTTGTTCACAAAAAAATGAACCGACTTCAAAAGACGGTTAATTTTTTTGCGAAAAAGTTTTTACATGAAGCGATCCCCTTGGCAAGACTGTTGCCACATTTTCTGGCTTCTAACTGCCCGTAAGGACTCTCAAAGAATTACAAATGACAGGTGGGAAAACAGCTTCACACTCAGAGAAGAACCTAGCTAATAAATTGTACTGTTCTAAAAACTAAAAAACACGCTTTAATGGTAAATTGAACTACTAATTCGCTAATCCTGAAGATCTTGGTAAGGCAAAACAAATACAAAAAACAAACTATTTAAACGCGCCCGGTAGAATCAACTTTCATTATTTGTAAATTATAATTTTTGTTTGATGTTCAAAAGTACCGCTTATTGGCCTAGTTAAATACACATATTTTACTTTGACTTTGGTTTTGACTTTGACTAAATTATTGCATTGTCATCGGTCCTTGATAAGCGTGCAAAGTTTCAAATCGATCCCACGTTTAGAAGGGGGTGAAAATCACGTTCAAGGATTCCGTTACATTGATACATAGACATACCAAGCTAATAAAAGCGTGTTAAAAATGCAGCCTCAATGTATTGTGTCTTGTCTGTTAGACGTAGTGTGCCGTTATCAAAGATGTACAAGAACAACAGTCCAACATCTATTTATATAAACATGAACCCCTATTGCCCTTGGTCACGGCATCACGTGTGAACGGCTTGATCGATTTCGCTATTTTTTTATCTGATATAGGCTCGCGCTTGACCACTATCTCACCTGATGGTAAGCGATGATGTGGTCGATGATGGAGCACGCTTGCCTAGAAGTAACCTATTCACTCTTGACTTTAAAGACTCCTAGATTGTAGCTATCGGGAAACACAGACTCTGGCAGGGAATTTCACTCCTTAGCTGTACGCATAATAAAAGTATTCTCAAAACGTTTAGTGCGTATGGGTGGGATGTCCACCATGTACCGGTGGCGCATCGCCGTATTAGACGTAGTCCGATGATGAAACGGGCTGGGCGGAATTAGATCATGCAATTCCATCGCACACTCCCCGAAATGTAATCGATAAAAAACCGACATGCTGGCAACTCGGCGACGATGTTCAAGGCTCTGAAGCTTTGACTTAACCAGAGCCTCATCGCCGATGAGCTTCTTGGCCCGCTTTTCGATCGACTCTAGTGCATCAAGCTGGTATTTGGCAGATCCGTCCCAGAGATGAGAACAGTACTCCATGCACTACTACTAGCACTATTGTAAGGGTTTAGTTTTCAAAATCTGTAAACACTGTTCTTGTTCAAGAAATGTAATGTTTGTATGTCGTTTTGTGGCAATTAAATATTTTTCTTTCTATGCATGATCGAACTTGCGCTTGATACAAGCTGAGCAGCTGCTCTGGCGTGAAGTACCTTCTCACCTTTGCAAGGATCCCCACTTTTTGGCAGCCAGCTGAGCCTTTGCCTCAATGTATGGGCCAAATTTGAGAGTCGATGTCAACGTATCGCCAAGAAGCTCAAGATGGTCAGTTATTGGCACGGCCACATCTCAGATAGTTGGAGCCGGGTGAAATTGGGTTTTTTTTTTGCGGAAAAAAGACACGCCTGGGTTTTAGCAGCATTAAACCTGACCAGATTAACCTAATATTTTTTTTGTTGTGTTTGTTATTGTTAGAAGGTTCTTGTGAAAGAAAAAAGAAAATTGGTAGACAGGTAGGGTAGGTAGGTAGGGTAGGCAGTTTACGGGAGCAAAGCCGCGGGCAAAGCTGGTTACCAATCAGTTTTCGTCGATTTCTGACAGCCAACTAAATAATTCTCAAGGTATATGTACGTCGAATTTGTAGCAGTTTTTCAAGCCATAATGTGCCGAATAAAATTATTTTAGCACGTGTTTCATATAACACGGTGCAGTAACATGGTACCTATTATTCAAATTACTTCTTGTAATTCAAATATATGCGCAATATCTTGTTTGTTTAGGCTTATCGTGAGATTTTGCAATTTAAGCTGATTTTCAAAGGCATTCGTATTTGTTGCGGTAACGATCGCTAAGGTATTCAATATTCATACGGAAAGTGTGTACGCTTGTTTGTTACTTTTTAACGCCCTTAAGAGGAAACGCGGACAGAGAGCACCGACTGAATTTCCTTAGTAAAAAGTCATAATTCGACTAAAAAGACGAGACGAGAGCCAAACCTCGAATTATGACTTTTTACTAAGGAAATTCAGTCGGCGCTCTCTGCCCGCATTTCCTCTTAATGCTCCCCCAAACCCAAATTTCAGAATTAAGAAAAGTTATCTTAATTAAGATAACTTGATAATTATCTTCTAAAAAGTTAAGTAGGTATTTGTCAAACTCTGCCCTAAAAGCTGTCAAAATTTGGCACTGACACGTTCTTTACTCCAAATACTTAATTCAGAAGCCGGCCCTAAAAAAAAACTTCATCATCTGCCTAGCCTTTTCCCAACTATATTGGGGTCGGCTTCCAGTCTTACCGGATTCAGCTAAGTACCAGTGTTTTACATTGAGCGACTGCCTATCTGACCTCCACAACCCAGTAACTGGGTAACACAGTACCCCTTGGCAAGACTGGTGTCAGATCTCAAGCTTCTGACTACTCGTAACGACTGTCAAAGATCTTCAAATAACAGCCGGGACCAACGGCTTAACGTGCTTGCCGAGGCACGGAGGAAACTCGATATGTTGAAATGGTCACCCATCCACGGACCGACCTCGTCAAGCGTTGCTTAACCTTGATGATAGACCCGTGCAGCTGTTATTATTTAGCCACGAAAAACTTACTAATATTATAAATGCGAACGCTTGGATGTGAGGATGTATATTTGTTAATCAATCACCCCAGAACGGCTGAATGGATCTGAATGAAATTTGGCACAGAGATAGAGTCTGGAATAGCAAATAGGTTACTTTTTATCCCGGTATAATGTTTCCTTAATTTTACACGCGGGCGAAGCCACTGGCAGAAGCTAGTTCAATAATATATTATGGCACAGAGTTTGAACAAAGGCTGGATTTTTTTATCCGGATAAATGAAGCAATTCTTCTCTAAGGCGCAGGCCACATAGAAATGGCGTCGGGAGCGGACATGCCATTCAAATTTCATACAAAATGCATAGAAATAAAGCGCAATTTGATCTGGCGCGGGCGCCGAAATGGCGCGTCATAAACACGTCTGACCAACAAAATACCGTGTGTCCTAAATTGCGCTTTATTTCCATGCAATTTAAAATACGCACAGCGGTTTTGGTGCGATTTTCGTGTTTTTGTCCGTTTTAGACATAACTTTATTAATTAATTACACTATGTTATACGAATAAAACTCAAAATGTTCTCAGATCAAATTATTAAGAAAATGGTCTAATGTAACATATATTTTTTCCAAAAAATTACGACTAGCCATTTAGACGTGATTCTCATTTTAAAATCAGCTACTCAAAAACGTAGTTACGTCGGCACGGTTTCTTTGTATGGGATGAGGCATCTGTATGCTAGTATTATATTATCTGTGGTATGGGTATACAGCAATAAACGAATATAATGGTTTAGCTAGTTGACGAGAAAAATCAATGTATTATATATGGTCGTCCTTGAAATGTGTACTATCGATTAGTAGCGACTAGATTTCGAGAAAAGGCCAATAGTTACCCAACTATGGATATCATAGATCTACAATTGGTTAAGGGTATGGGCAGAAACATCATTCTACCAAAAATTGGTTGTCTGCAAAGTCGGTTTACGGACGATAGTTTTACGTGACAACGTCATAACAAAACATTGATGAAATTATTGCAATTAACGTCATTGTAAGTATTGTAAAGTTACATTGAGCGTAACGTTACATTGAGCGTAACGTTACATTGAGCGTAACGTTACATTGAGTCATCCTTTTTCGTGCGTGCAGCCGGCGTTCATCGATTTATTAGACGTTGTCACGTCAAATAAATCTTCATTGTAGCTAGGTATGTGCTAAAAATTAACAGCTGCACTGGTCGATCATCAAGGTTAAGCAACGCTTGATGAGGTCGGTCCGTGGATGGGTGACCATTGCAACATACCGAGTTTCCTCCGTGCCTCGGAAAGCACATTAAGCCGTTGGTCTCGGCTGTCATTTGAGACCAACGACAGTCGTTACGTTACGAGTACTCAGAAGCTTGAGATCTGACACCAGTCTTGCCAAGTGTTACCCAGTTACTGGGTTGTGGAGGTCAGATAAGCAGTCGCTCCTAATATAGTTGGGAAACGGCTAGGCCGATGGATCTTCATTGTAGCTGTCACAGCTATTTCCATATTCAGTTGTGCAGCAGTGTTGGTAAAACGTTAATCTGATTAATAAATAAAATTTAATTAAACGTAATCACTACATAATATATAACAAAGTCCCCTGCCGCGTCTGTACGCGATAAACTCAAAAACTACTGAACGGATTTTCATGGGATTTTCACCAATAGAAAAAGTGAGAAACGAGGAAAGATGTATAATTTGTCACGGGCAAAGTCGGGGCGGGTCGCTACTAAATTATGTGTTTTTTTTATAGTTTGAACGCCCTCAGGGTAGGTGGAGCAACGTTCTTTGCAGGGTAGAAACTGGGTGAGAACTGCCGGAAATAGAGACAAATGGCGTGCGATTGGAGAGGTATATGTCCAGCATTGCACTGCAGCTAATAGCTGATGATGATGTTTAAGCTAGGCTGCTAGCAACCCTGTAAACATCGTGCAGAGTCATCGTTACTGGAATTTATCAAAAAAAATAGTCCTCTTTAATTATTGACTTGTTATTAAAAATCGCTTAATCTGCTTCATCAAATTGTCGATTACTGATTGCTCTATATCAAGCCATAGCCAGAACTTATGGCCAATATTGGTATTAATTGACCAATTTACAATCGATTAGTTAATTTGATCACTTCTAATCGGATTAAACTTGATCGTGCATTTTTATCAGCTTTTTTTTTGTTTTTTTTTTCATTTTTAATGTCACTTGTGTTCGAATTTTTTCTAGGACATGCCGGTTTCTTCACGATGTTTTCCTTCACCGTTTTGAGAGCACTGGTGACGAAATAATTTACCCAAAGTAAAGGTCTATCCACACATCAGGGCCGTGCCCGGGACGTAACAGGGCCGGGCCTAGGTATTGAAGCTCCGTCACTGGCCCGTGCACGAGTTCATATAAAATGTACACACCGAAAAGAAATATACCAACCCGCACTGGGCCCGCGTGGTGGTTTACGGACCATTCCCTCTCATAGGGAGAAGGCCTGTGTCCCAGCAGTGGGAACATTAATAGGCTGATGATGTGATGTGATGTGTGTACACACCGATATTTTTTTTAGCCCCTGACGGGGCACGGTTCGACCGCGTCCCGGGCACGCCCCTGACATGTGTGGTAGGCCTTAAGAGGAAACGGGGGCAGAGAGCGCCGAGTCATAATTCGAGGTTTGGCTCTCGTCTCTTTCCTCCTCCAATATTGGACCAATTTAAGAGATATTCCATAAACTGGTAAAGTAAGATATATACTATGTCCCTATATTTTCCTTTTTTCATTTATATTTGCACACTAAGCCTCTGTTGACAGCGCAATTTTGAGCATTTTTTGAGGGCTCTAGTGCTTCTAAAGATAATGTATCATCAAAAAGGAAAACATAGGGTAAAGGGTAAAAACGGGACCCTATTAATAAGACTCCACAGTTCATCTGTCTGTCACCAGGTTGTATCTCATGAACCGTGAGAGGTAGACAGTTGAAATTTTCACAGATGATGTATTTCTGTCACCGCTACCGCAAATACTAAAAACAGAATAAGTTAAATATTTAAGTGGGCCTCCCATACAACAAACGTGATTTTCTTGCCGTTTTTTGCGATAATGGTACGGAACCCTTCGTGTGCGAGCCGGTTTTTTTTTTAAAGCAAATCTATTTGTTATGCGAAAAAAACATGTGTTAAAATAATATAGATGAAACAATAATAAATGTATATTTTTTTTCAAACCGTTTAAACTAGCCGTTACTAAGGACTATTCTTTAGAAAGTTACCGTTTTACGGCACTAAAGCGGATGTAGGCCCTTAAAGCGCCTGCCTGGGTAAGTCGCGGCGGATACCTCTGGGCCACCACTGGGGGGTGACCATAAGTTCTTAGAGCGGTATCAATTTGATATCGAGTAAGTGACAGATGTATACACGTCAGATACATCTGTCCCTTATTCGATCTCAAATTGATACCTCTCTAAGAGCTTATGGTCACCCCCCTGGTCTCTGCCATAACCGCACTTACGATTAATACATTAATTAATTGACAACAAGTCAAGTCCACATTCAGTTGAACTTCATTAATGTTTATATTACATTCAAATTGTTATCTGGTCTATAATTATGATTAGTAGGTATTTACTAAAAGAAACTGGGTTTGCGCCGTATTGTTATCAAAGTCATTGTCCCAATTTTAATAATTACGCATTAAATATTAACATTATAATAATTTTGTAGTAAAGTAGAAGTGGAGACTCTACACTCGAAGTTATGGACGACTATGTCCACCTGGGACAAACGATCCAGTTGGGCAGGGCCAACTTCAAGAAAGAGGTCAACCGTCGAATCCGACTCGGCTGGGCAGCGTTCGGGAAGTTGCGCGGTGTTCTCTCGTCCAACTTACCACATTGTCTCAAGACAAAAGTCCACCAGTGTGTTGCCAGTGATGACATATGGCTCTGAGACGTGGTCGCTTACAATGGGCCTCATCAGAAAGCTTACAGTCACTCAAAGGGCAATGGAGAGGTCTATGCTTGGCTTTTTCTTGCGTGATCGAATCAGAAATGTAGAGATCCGTAAGAGAACCAGGGTTACCGACATAGCCCGAAGAATTGCCAAACGTAAGTGGCAGTGGGCAGGGCACATTGCTCGCAGAACGTATGGCCGATGGGGCAGAAAGGTTCTGGAGTGGCGACCGCGAACCGGAAGACGTTGCGTTGGAAGGCCTCCCACCAGGTAGACCGATGACCTGGTGAAGGTTGCGGGGATCCGCTGGTTGCGAGACGCACGGGGCCGGTCAATGTGGCGACGCTTGGGGGAGGCCTATGTCCAGCAGTGGACGATATTCTGCGAGCCTAACCCCCGGTTTCTCAACACTCCATTATCGGGCTGTTAACGTAATCGACGAATAATCGCCGGTTATCTGCTGCGATTGGCTGTTGAAAATTCATTCAACCAATCACAACAGGGAGTCTACGCCCTATCTCCGTCAACGAAGTTACGGGCCCCGTCCGAAAGCATTCCGAAACTTTGTTAAAACAAGTGTTAAGTTCAATTTTTCGGACCGGTAACAAAACATCGGGAGTAGGTACAACGGTCAAATTGTGTTGTCATTCATTCTAAGTTCGGGGCCCGAACGATTCATCCGTCCGTAGGTAATACGAAGTAGGAAACGCCCGTAACGGGTGCATAGGGAGTAGACCCCCAGATTACGAGTGCTTTCCAATTTGCCACATTAATTCTACGATAATTTAGCGGTGAGAAACCCGGCCTAAGGCTGCTTTTCCACTAGGAACATGCTATGCAGCTATGCTGCAACGATGTGATGAGAAAGTAAGCTACGAAACTATGTGACCGTTTCCACTAATGCTAAGCTGTGTTATGGAGCGAGTAAGATGTGCTATGAAGTAGCGCCGCCGCGTGGCAGCTGTGCGAGGAAGATGCGCTGCTCGAGCTAGATGCACAGCTATGTGTACACCACTCGCGAAACAAAAAAATAGCTTATCTCTGGTGGAAGAACAGCCTAAAGTGGGCCTGGGCGGGTCACACTTGCAGGATGTATCAGGACTGATGGGCCAAGATCCTGACACGATGGATGCCTGGGGTCTACTCCCTATCTCCGTCAACGAAGTGACGGGCCCCGTCCGATAGTACTTCCGAAACTTCGGAGTGAAAAAAACAAGTGTTAAGTTAAATTTTTCGGACGGGTAAAAACACATCGGGAGTAGGTACAACTGTCGAATTGTGTTGTTCATTCTTAGCAATCAGCCGTCCGTAGCTGATACGGAGTAGAAAACGGCCGTGACGAAGGCTGAAACTACGGACTTCGTGCTTAGGGAGTAGCCCCCCTGAGGACGGGTGTCGTAACCAAGGCAGACCTAAGAAACGCTGGCGTGACGATTTGGACTCGAGCCGGCCCCGGCCGGACGAATTGGCCGAAGAAGAAAAAATTCAAAGAATGTTGAAAACATAAAAAAAAAGTAAGAGAGAAGACCGGAATATAATTTTTCGTCAAAAATTACAAAGAGCATACTGATTAGGAAAAAGTTTTTAATATCTCCTAAAACTTCTGTGAATAGGCACGATGTTTAAATTGCTTTCATACCCCCTGCCTTTAGATACGTAATGGATCTTTTAAAAAGTTTCATGTACTCTGAAAGCCTTGATAATTTGGCCATGTCCTTGAACTATTTTGGACAAGCTTGGCACTGAAAATTATGGAGAAAAAAAAGTTTATTAAAAAAATTAAAAAACCCCGACTGCTTAGTTACGTCTTTTTAGTTCGCTTCTTAAGCAGTCGGGTTTTTTATTATTTGGATTAACTCTTTATATTTATAACTTTTTAACACGCTTTTATTAGCTTGGTATGTAACTATGTATCAATGTAACGGAATCTTTGAACGTGCCTCTCACCCACTTCAAAACGTCGGATTGATTTGAAACTTTGCACACCTATCAAGGACCGATGACAATGCAATAATTTAGTCAAAGTCAAAGTACTTTTTAAAGTCAAACAAAAATTAAAATTTACAAGTAATAAAAGTTTATTCTACCGTGCGCGTTTGAATTGTTTGTCCCATTACCCTTACCAAGATCTAAAGGATTAGCGACTTTTTAGTTCGATTTACCATTAAAGCAGCGTGTTTTTTAGTTTTTAGAACTTCAATTTATTTGTTAACATATTTGTTTTCGAATTAGGTACATTTAAACATATAATTGTTTTATATTTTTGAAATCACCTGTTAAAACCCTTTATTTTGATACCCCACACGATGGGTTTGGAAGGAAAAAATATATGGCGCCCAAAAGCCGCCGTTTTCCTATTTTAATGTAGCCAGTGACACTCGCAATGTTAAGTTAAGACGAAACGATTGACGTAATAATGATCAAAATCGGCCAACGCGTTTGGTCTCTAGAACGCCACATAGGAACACACATACATACATAGACTGATAAACACATTACCCTCCTTCGGCAGTCGGGTAAAAAGGCGAGGGCCACAGAACAAAGAGATTTTTTTAAGACTTGTCGTAAGAGATTAAAAAATTGTATGGTGAGAAAAGTAGAAAGTAAGCGTGACGTTTTTTTCTTTTTTTTTCTGTGGGAAATCATCCGATGAGTTCTCCCGCTCTGGATGGAGCGGGGCGTGCCTGCCTATCTTATTAATATTTAAATGAGAGAAACTGTACCTACGTATGTTTTTCAATCAATAGACCTAGGTCGTAGTAGGCCTTTAACTTTTTATCTCGTTTTCCTTATATTTTTTTCCTACAACTTATTGTCGGGCCCACGTTGTTCCCCCATATCTAAGTACTAATCAGAGGCGGCTGTACTTTAAGTTCACTCGTGCACTGAACTGCCAGATTTAAAAAGGTTTAGAAATATAAAAAAAAATGTTTAATAATATCTGATTAACGATCTATTCAATATATACGAAATTATGACGAACAAATTTAAGCTCTTTGCTAAAGTAATAAGACGTATATTGCTGTAAAAAATACTCCCCGTGCGCTAGGCTAAAGCGCACGGCGAGAGTTCATACAATTCTATGAGAAACAAGCGAAAACGCCTGGCGCGTGAGACAGAGATAGTTCAATAGAAAATGTACGGCGAAATATGACCATTCTCGTGCGCCGCACCAGAAAACCGAAGATTACCGAGAGCGGGCGAGGTTTGACGAACGAAATTTATCTTAGGGTCGAGTACCAACATTAAAAGTTGTACAACGACGTAACTAGATGGCGTTGGCGTCGAATTAGAAGTCGCTAGCGAGATTGTTTGCCGATTTACATAGGCTCCTGTGAATTTTAGCATATCTAACACAATTACCCAGTGAGACGGCAAGGTGCACTACCACTACTATGATCCACCAGCCGCCACTGGTACTAATGCTGTAATGTAACATGGAAATATTGTAAAACCAACCCATTTTTTTAAAAGAGTAACCGTGGAGTTTCTTGCCGGTTCTTCTCCATAGGAAACGACTAACCAGAACCGTGCACCTTTTGTCGACGTTTTATAAGTGCCCATATAGGTCTATGTAAAATTAAAATAAAATAAAATAATGATTTTTTGAATCAATCGATCAATTAATTATAGCTCAATTTAATCAAGGGTAGACCATGGATAAGGATATAGAATACTTTCGACAAACTTCATGCACTGGTAGTACGTAATGTTCTCGAGGGCTAGTTTTCAACTTGCACGCTTACGAAGCATTAATTAAAATTAGAACCGGCCAAGTGGGCGTCGGACTCGCGCACTAAGGGTTCCGTACCATTATCGCAAAAACAGCAAAAAAGCACGTTTTGTATGGGAGCCCCACTTAAATATTTATTTTATTCTGTTTTTAGTATTTGCTGTTATAGCGGCAACATAATTATATATGTGAAAATTTCATCTGTCTAGCTATCACGGTTCATGAGAAACAGCCTGGTGACAGACAGACGGACAGTGGAGTCTTAGTAACAGGGTCCCGTTTTACCCTTTAGGTTCGGAACCCTAAAAAGAGAGATACTGTGAAAGACATTGTTGCAAAAACGCAGATGATGCAGGAAAAAACCCGTAGTGTTCAGACTTTTTTGATAAATGGCGGCCATAAATTTTATTGCCATTATCTGTCTTAAAGCACTATAAACACTACATCAATAAAATTCACGTCCCACCCTAAGGGTCAGCTCACACCAAGATGCGACGCGAAGCTGCGTGCATTTTTTTTAATTAGCTCTTTATATTTTGCACACAAAGATCCACATTTCAGTGAAAGATATTTTTGTTAAATGAAAGCAGATAGATATATTTGAAGTAAATATTGTTTAATCTCTTACATAATACCAGGCCAGCTTGTTACTGTCTCAATGAAGCGGCCTTTCTTTTCTTGTACAGAGAAGCCAAACAGTAGCATCAAAGTAGCTGGCTACCTCTGTCTATTACTTCGCTTCCTTATTTTAAACCACGCAACGGATTTTCATACAGTTTTCTCTAATAGGAAGGTTTGTGTATAATAGGTTGGGGAAAAAGTCTTTTCGCATTATATGCATTATTATGTATGAACTTGTAATAAAATCTCTTTGGCTATACTATTTGTATCTGGCTGGTTTTGGTATCATTGAAAGTTTAAATTTTAAAGAACATAATTCCAAATTCAAATTAGGAAAATGTGTGATTTTCATTTGTTTTTCGTACCGTCAAGATGAGTGAATCTAATGAAGAAATTTGATACATTTTAAAATTTTACTACAAAAAAGGGAAAAATGCAACGCAAGCCGCGAAAAAAAATTGCGTTGTTTATGGACCTAGTGCAGTGTCTGTGAGAGTAGCACAAATTTGGTTTAAGCTTTTTCAATCCGGAAATTTTGATGTCAAAGATGCACGTCGCTCTGGTCACCCTATTACGGATAAAATGGATGCCATTTTTGAAAAAGTGGAGCAAGATCGGCATATCAGTAGTTACGACGTAGCTGAAGAACTGGGAATTGACCACAAAACAGTTTTGGCGCATTTAAAAGAAACTGTGTACACAAAAATCTCGATATTTGGGTATCTCACGAGCTCACTGAAAGAAACCTAACGAACCGTGTACTCATTTGTGATTCTTTATTACGACGTAATGAAACCGAACCATTTTTGAAGAAGCTGATAACTGGTGATGAAAAGTGGATCACGTACGACAAGAACGTGCGAAAAAGGTCGTGGTCAAAGGCCGGTCAGGCTTCATAGACTGTGGCGAAACCCGGGTTAACTCGCAACAAGGTGATGCTGTGTGTGTGGTGGGATTGGAAGGGCATTATGCATTATGAGCTGTTACCACCAGGCAGGACCATCGATTCTGAACTCTACTGCGAACAACTGATGTGATTAAAGCAAGAAGTTGAGAGAAAGCGGCCGGAATTAATCAACAGAAGGGGTGTGGTTTTTCATCATGATAACGCTAGACCTCACACATCATTAGCCACTCAGCAAACATTAAGAGAGTTTGGCTGGGAGGTGTTAATGCATCCGCCGTATAATCCTAACCTTGCACCTTCAGATTTCCACCTGTTTCGGTCTCTTCAGAATTCTTTAGGCAGTGTCAGGTTAACATCACGAGAGGACTGCCAAAACCACTTGTCGCGGTATTTTGATCAGAAGTCCCAAAATTTCTATAGAAATGGGATCATGTCCCTACCTACAAGATGGCAAGAAGTTATCGAACAAAATGGTACCTACATACTTTAGTTAAATGTAAATAAACTATATTAAAAAAAAAATGCATTTTCTTATAAAATGCGAAGAAACTTTTTCCCCAACCTTATATAATTCGTCACATGCGTTGTTTGTGATGTATAAAAAGTCCGGTTAGCATCGCGTCGCGTCGCATCTCGGTGTGAGCCGACCCTATGTCTCAAGTTAACGGAGATTCTGTAAATAAATTCACGTAGGTAACCGACTCAAGGACGATACCTGGTGCCTTTACCGCGTAAACTGCATAAATTTAAACAATACGACATTTCCGCAAATTGAATGGACTGACGTCGATTCTTTGACAGTTGCGATTCGGGGAAATATACTGAATACGGTCCATATAATTATGTATAAGTACTGCTTCTTGCACTATACATAACACACAGGTATGTACCTATTATATTAAGGGCCTAAGGGGTATGCCGAAAATAGTATACTTTCATTTTTAGTGTTGCGATGATGTAGATAGATAGATAAAACATTTATTCAGTACAAACACAATAGAAGACACAGCACAGAAACGACAATATTTTTTTTTTCTTCTTTCATACTATTTGCCGTCATCATTGAGATAAGGGCTCGAGGGAAGAGGAGCTCGTGGCTAAATAATAACAGCCGCACGGGTCGATCTTCAAGGTTAAGCAACGCTTGACGAGGTCGGTCCGTGGATGGGTGACCATTTCAACATACCGAGTTTCCTCCGTGCCTCTGAAAACGCTTAACGTGTTGGTCCCGGCTGTCATTTGAAGATCTTTGACAGTCGTAACGGGTAGTCAGAAGCTTGAGATCTGACACCAGTCTTGCCAAGGTATCGTGTTACCCAGTTATTGGGTTGTGGAGGTCAAATAGGCAGTTGCTCCATGTAAAACACTGGTACTTAGCTGAATCCGGTAAGACTGGCAGCCGACCCCAATATAGTTGGGAAAAATGCTAGGCAGATGATTGGGATAAGGGTAGGAGGATGGTGATAATTAGCGGGTCTCGCAAGCTTATTGCCAATATTGCCAGCACAAATCAAGACTACGGACTGCTACTGAGAAGTTTCCAAAGACAAGAATCTCGGGGAATGAAAACCGGCTGTGGTTCTTTGTGTATGTTCTAGTATCAGAAAAAAAAGTTAATTCAAAAAATCAAAAAAACCCGACTGCTTAAAATTATTGCTGTGCAGTCGGAGGAAACATATTCACGAGCTGGCTGATCAAAACCAGATGTATCCTCCGACTGCACAGCATGATTTTCGTCTTGTTTCCGTCTTTTTAGTTCGCTTTTTAAGCAGTCGGATTTTTTTGATTTTTTGAATTAACTTTTTTTATTTATAACTTTTTTGTGAACATTTTTTTTCGAATTATGTTCATTTTAACATATATGTGTTTTATATTTTTGAAATCACCTCTTAAAGTCCTTTATTTTGATACTCCACACGATGGGTTACGAAGAAAAAAAAATGTTGTGACCTCACAATATGGCGCCCAAAATCCGCCATTTTCTATTTTCCAATTTTAATATTGCCAGTGACACTCGCAAGGTTAAGACGAATCGATTGACGTATGAATCATCAAAATCGGCCAACGCGTTTGGTCTCTGGAACGCCACAACACACAAACATACATACATACATAGACTGATAAACACGTTACCCTCCTTCGGCAGTCGGGTAAAAAGACATGTGACATCCACCAAACCGTGGTAGTTTATGGTTCTCTCGCAGATGACATAAACGAGACCTGTGTCGCAGTTGTAGCAACTAGCAACATTATAGGACGTTTTCAGTACATATAGAATATAATACACTATGGTACACCATATTAGCTAAGGCACTTGTACCACCGCCGACGTTGAGCAGCGATTAGTCCTAGAACCTAATATGAGTTGGCGAGCAGCGAGAAGCGAGTGTGTAGTTCCGATAGTTTTACCGCTCGGCTATGAGCGAGTGTTTTTGTGCGACTGGCGATTACTCGCACCACTCGCTCGGGCGGTCAGTTCTGCACGGGTTGGTTGGTTGGTCTCTCGGCATGAGTTCTGATCGCCAATAGAGCATTGCCGAGCAAATATTATCTTTGATAGCTCTTGTTGCTGCCTGCGACAAACTTGTGTCGAGACGAGAGAGTACTCACCGGCAGTGTGTACAGCCAGCGATTAACTTTTAATATATGTGTCTCTTTTATTAACACGGGATCTGTAACTTTTGTCCGTTTCTTCAGAGAGATAGTATTTGATAGCTAATCGCTTCGTCGCCGGCGGTGGCATACGAGTAAGTGCCTTAAGGATACACTAGTCGAAAATTCTTCCATACAAACGTAGTCTAGGGATTATTCCACTGTTTGACGATGTACGTTCAAAATAAAAAGTGATATCAATTTGTCTCATCATTATCTAGCCCTGCATGGAAGCAAAAAAGTAAAAAGAGAATATTTGAAAGTTATGAGCGTCGAAAGTGCCACATTTCGGCACTAATTTCAACGCATTTTTGGGCGCGAATAAATACCATAAGAAGACGGTAAATTGCAAAACGGCCTCCATACAGGGATAGATTAGTAGTTCAACAATGCAAATAATTTTATTTGTAACAGATAGATTTAGTAGTTTTTTTCATGATATCTAGACTGCCAAAGGTCTGTTTATAAAATTTCGTGCGCTCGGTTTCGTCCTAAATCAATATCCATTTCGCTACAAATTTGCAAAAGTGGGTATTCGTACGCGAACTAGCTTCCTACTGCTCATCACAGCATCTATCTCCTCCGCACGTGATGTCGGTTGATATAAAATGCACTTTAACCCCGCGCACAAAACGTGCCGTCGACTAGTGTACCCTTAAGGGCCTACATACGCTTTAGTGCCGTAAAACAGTAACTTTCTAAAGCATACTCCTTAGTAACGGCTAGGTTAAAAGTTTTGAAAAAAATATATATTTATTATTGATTCATGTACATAATTTTGAACACAAGGTTTTTACGTATAACTAATAGTTTTGCTTTAAAAAAATAATTAACAACACGATATTTTTTCGCTACTTTTGGAAACTCCTCCAAAACGACTTGGATGTTTAAAAATATTTTTGCACAGAAAAATTGATGGCTGGTATTTCTTCATAACTAACATAGCATATGTAAATCAAATAATATTTTGCAAACAAAACTGTTCAAAAGGAGGTTCAATTTTGATATTTTGGCATCGAGTGGGCGCACGGCCAGTACTGCGTTAGCATTGGGGTGTATATATCACCTTAAGGATGATATTCTTATATTTCGGGCATCGACCAAGAGAAAAAGACGTTTACACCAGATTGGCCGGAGAAGGCAACACATCGGGCAGAATAGAAGATTATGGAGGAGATTCTTTGCACAGCAGTAGTCTAGGTTGAAAAAAAAATACGTATAATAATATGTAAAGCTGATACATATTCGTGCTAGTACGACCGACCTTTGCAGATCAAGTTCAAATAAATCTAGTCAGTTCAAGATCGCAAATTAACACAAATCCAAGCTCATGCACACGCTAATTTTAGTTACCAAACACGATAACGAGTCTTTTAATAGTTAATGAGGAATAACTATTATTATGACACATAGATGAAGCAAAAAGAATATTAGGATCGTAGCAGGAGACGTTCTGTAGTTTCTGCCTACCCCTATTGGAAATGGGCTTACAATAAGTGAAATTGGCCACGGGAGCCAAGGTAGTTAGTTAAAATTTTAAAAACCCCCGACACAAACCTCTAAAAAGCAAAAAATAACCCTCGTACTCGCGTAAAGAAAATTTAATTAAAAAATTTAATTTAATTTTCTATTTTAATATTAATTTTATTGATTTATATTTATTGATTTTTAATTTAATTTAATTTTCTATTTTGATTGTAATTTTAATTTTATCGATTTATATTTTTGACATATATTTTCCTTTAAGTTTTAATTTCATTTGTAACTAATATTTTATGGGGCATGCGGTGCTAACCTTTAAGAAATTGTAGTACTAACCTTAGACATAAACAAACTTGAAATTTAAATGTATCAGTATATACAATTGTTGGTTGGCCAAATAAATAAATAAAGGAACCGCTAAGTAAATAAAATAAACTGCTGTACATGTTGCCGGTTCCCCGACGCGAGTATGAGGGTTATTTTTTGCTTTTTAGAGGTTTTGAGTCGTTTTTTTTATTTATTTAGTTTTTAGTATTAATATTTGTTTCGGGATATTTACCATGTATATTTTGTTTTTTGTTGAGAGCTCGATATTTCGGCACCGTTACAAGCGCCATGATCACGAGAACTAAAGTCTTTGCGGGTGGGTGATGTTTACAAGCTGACATATCTGTCTACCCTCATCCTCACTCGTTTTTCACGCACGATGCCGCTACTACCAGAACCTTTCTCACTAGTTACTAGACACAAAACACAAAATATACATGGTAAATATCCCGAAACAAATATTAATTCTAATGATTGTGAGTATTGTGACCATGTTAGGTTAAAAACTTATAATTTAGTTTTAATTTCATGCTTTTTAAACTACATATAATATACGTAGTAGTAGACACGCTTCAATCGACAATCTATCGAAACACGTAATTATGACACGATATCTAGCTAAAAAACCCTGATTCAAAGAGTAACATGCGGTTAACTTTTGAATGGCTGAACCGATTTTAATCAAACATAGCTAAGAACACTCTCGACAAAAAACCTTACAAACAAAAAAATCTTAATCAAAATCGGTTCATCCGTTTAGGAGCTATGATGCCACAGACAGACACACAGATACACAGCAACACACGTCAAACTTATAACACCCCTCTTTTTCCGTCAGGAGTTAATAAATATAAAAATAATCAGCTTACTCAGACGAAAAACGCTAGTTACGTCGGTACGGTTTCTTTGTATGGGATGAGGCATCTATATGCCAGTATTATATTATCGGTGTTACTGGTAAAAGAATTCTCAAAATTGGGTACATAGTCTTTGAATTTATCCATTACTAGCTGTCCCACGCGGCTTCGCTCCCGTCGACTGACTATCTACCTACCCTACCCTATATACATAAATGTTGCGTAACTTTAACCGCTTACGCAGCGCACGCAACGGAAGCTCTCAAAAAGGAATAATTTTGCAACATTTTTCATTTATGCTCCGCTCCTATTGATCGTAGCGTGATGTTATATAGCCTATAACCTTCCTCGATAAATGGACTATCCAACACAAAAATAATTTTTCAATTCCAACCAGTAGTGCCTGAGATTAGTGTGTTCAAACAAACTCTTCAGCTTTATAATATTAGTATAGATAGATAAACCAATGTTTCCTTTCAAAAAATTTGTGTAGATAATAGTGATGACATAATTTACACAATTTAAAAGCTTGATAGCTGGTTCCAGCCAGCATAGGAGAGGAGTATCTCGAAGGAATTTAGGGAAGCCTTTGCTGAACAACGAGACATGAAATCTTACTTATATTATATATACAAAAGTTTGGATGGATTCATGGATGTATGATTGTTACTCAATCACTCCAGAACGGCTGAACGGATTGGATGAAATTTGGCACATAGATAGATTATAGTCTGGAATAGCACATAGGCTTGTTATACCGGTATAATGTTTCCTTAACTTTACACGCGGGTTTAGCCGCTGGTAGAAAGCTAGTGAGTAGATAAAAAGAATGGTCTGTTAGACCTACATACAACTCGCAAGTCCTATATACTGTTCCAGATATGGCCAATTTAACCCATTCCTCTTTGCAAACAGAACAGGCGAAATAGAATACGTAAATAAATCGTAGAGAGGCAAACCACTCCACAAGAGATCGGTTCTCCCCCGTGAGCATAGGCTTTGACTCATAAAGTCACTACTAGATCTTAAGTAACTTCAGGTCTAGGACCCGATCGGATCTTAAATACAAAACTTCTCACACTTGCTTTATATAGTGAATACCGTGTGTGAAAAGAGTTAGCAATAGGCTGCAAAAGATCCCTCCCCGGACAAACTGCGCCAAAACAAAAATTACCAAACGCACTTGTAATTTTATTTTATTTATAAGTGACATGTTACATCTATTTAACCAATGAAATAAAGTTACATTCTATTCTATTCTAAAGTGTTTGATTTCTTTCATTCTACCTTGCAAGCAGGATTCTAGTTGGAATCCTGTGTGAGTATTTAAAGATACAGTTTTGTCTAATTATGACTTACAATACAACAGTAACATTACCTAAGGGAAATGGTAAGTGTTTCCTATTCTCTAGGCATCACTGTTATTGAATAAATTATTTTGATTTTACAGTGACTTTTCAGCTTAATGGGTAATTTGATGTCTCCTGTAGTAAGAGATTTTTCAGCTTATCCAATAATTTGCTATTTGTCATCATTTGAATTAATCATTATGTTTGTTTTGCAAAAACATGTCAAACCATTTATTTAAATTGCCCAATTTCTAAAACCATTTAAGTTATAGTTCCTACAACACTTTCTATTCCAGTTTCCTTTGCTTACTTTAAGAAAAACACATTAGGCATTAAGTTGTCTATGATCTAGAAAGTGTGTCAACTATCTTCGGCGCCGTTAGTAGGTCACTTAATTGTATACACATACTTATTATTTATCAACACCCAAAACCTATTTTCTTGTAATCAAAACTTACGTGATAATATTCGCCGGCGGAACACACTATTTTTCTGCACGTTAGAACGTTCTTATGCTCATTTTAAACTGATTGCTCTAGAGTAGCACGCAATCTTTTATGTAAAGTACTGACTACGAACAATGTAATTTTTCATTCATTTCAGAGTGAAAAAGAACTGAATACATACATCTAAACACTGATAAACGAACATGAATAGTATCAGAATCGATCGTAGTCGAGAACTCTCTTTATTATTCAAATTAATTGAATAAATACACTGCCAAAGTTGCCTCTAAAATTTCACTTTTTCATAATAATATGAATTAAATATTTTTACTTACCAGTAGAGCGTTTTGATATGCTGGTATTTACTTAAACGTTATACACGGTTTTTGTGGTAGGAGCAAACGATTTTCACTTTGATTAAAGCTCAGATTTAATTTAGAAATTAAAAACAGTGTCGGCATAACACACTTCTCGCCATTTTCGGGGTGACTGACCACAGATAACTATATACTAGTCAGAGACAGATAGGACAGTGGTATGGTTAACGATTAGTTCCATAAATATGCGTCTAAGCGCTAGTGTGTTTTATCGCCTGGTGATGCCCAGCATACTACAAAAGTATGTCGTAAAATATCGATAGCATAGTGATGTGCCACGAAAAATTCTGCGAGGGGGTTCTCCTAATTTATTATCAAGGTTCAGAAATTTACAAATAAAACGACTTTTAGAGTTTACTTTTTATTTATTTTTCCTCTTAACCTATGGGCTTTATATTTCTCAAAGGCAATTTGTTGCGGTGCACGCATCTGTTTCACAAGTTTTTCTTGAATACCTCCTTTTAAAATCTTATTTATTATGTTGCACCAATTATGTACATGGGTGCGTATCATAAGATTAAGTAACCATTCCTGGACATCGTTTTTATGATGTGTACACCCCAACCAATTTACCTAATTTTTTCTCATAATTTCACTTTTTAAATGTATTTTTACGTGTTTTTTGTATGAATATTTATTTAAATAATCATGTATAAGGCCCGAGATATCCCTGTATAGTACTAAAAACCTCTTTGAAGGGTAGGTTAAATTACTGTGTTTTAGAAGGGTGTATTCTCGTTGTTCGATCCATTTATGAATTACATCTCTTATTCTTTGGGTATAAGTCTCAGAGCACTGTTTACAATTAAATTTCTTTGTCACTTTCCTGCACATATACCCTGCTGTATATGCAGAAGAATGCACGCGCAACCTTTAATTTCCTGGATTTAGCGATTGGTCGCTGCTAATGTTTTGGGTCATTGTTATGGGCCCACCACACATTGAATTTTCTTTATCCTCATCAAATGTTGATGCGGAACTCTCATCAACATTGGATGAGGATACGAATTTAAAAAAATCAACTACTGTCTCCCCTTTATCTTCCTCACAGTTTGCGTATATTGAATGTGGACCCATAACATTGGACATTAGCAGCTATTTGAATGCGTTTATGAACGTATTAGCATCAGGATTGACGTTCCTATAGTTAATGGCTCTGATTCTACCAAAAAAAATCTCTAGAGGATCCTGATTTATATTCCTCGGATAAAAATACTGTATTTCATATTTGTCGAACAACAGTTTAGATAACCTTTCAAAACTTTCTATAGTTGTAACCCATCCATCAAGAGAAGGAACTCGAACCTTATAGGTTTTCTTATATTTTCGCGCTTTCTTGCTACTAGTATCAATAAATTCAATATTCGTTTGGCTTCCGACCAAAAATTTAAAATTTGATGCGAGTTCGGCTTTACAGGTCCACGCAGTTTACCCTGCACAGTGCTCCCTCGAGATCCATTTACACTGTCAAACAGCTTATCAATAAAGTCCACAGCTTCGCTTGTCGTGGCCATTGTCTCACTAACATTTTCACCGGTGGCCGTAGTTTCTGAAATATTACATAATTATAAGTATAACACAAACTATCAACAACAAAGTGTTTCTACCCTATCATACTATAAAATATTGCAATGAATATTATCCTTAGTACATAAGATTAGATTGTGCCTCAATTATTAGGAATCTTATTTTTTTCACAAAATATAAAAAGATAGTGTATTCATTCATTCCTCAATAGATAAACAAAAATGAAATGAGTGAGTGATTAAGAAAATGGGTATTTAAGTAGCATAATTAGATTACATTGACAAAAAACTTACTGAATAATGCAGTGTATTTAATTAAGCAATCCACTGGTGGTTGCACTCAAGAGTTTGGGCAGCTACACTAACTTTCATTTTTTTCATTTTCTCTGCATAAACATGGTGCTCTGTTAGCTTTTTATGCATTCTTGTATGACCTAGTTGGCAATCAGAGTCAAATACTGTTTGAATATCTTTCCATTTAGCTACTTTGCCTTTGAAAATCATGCCTTTGGTTAGAAGGTTATTTCGAAGACCCTTAAGTAAGTGTGGAGGATCATAGACCACACTTAACTTTGTACTTGTTAAATCAATAGTTCCGTCTGCAAACAAAAAATAAAATAAGTTGGAGTTAATTTGATTGATTAATAAACTGTGGTTTAAGAGCTACACATTTGATGAAATTTAGCAGAAAGACTATAACCTGGACATAATATGAAAAAATATATATTTATATAAGTAATGATGATGAATTTGTTTTATCCCAGATAATTTTCAACTCCTACTTATACAATGTGCATACAAAGGCTATTTGTTATAAAAGTTTATCTACTCACCATTATATTCCTTATTCAAAGTTCTTACACGTTCAGTGTCCCTTTTCATTGTATTTATTGCTGTTCTAAATGTAGAGCCCTGGTCACATACAATTGCAATTGGTACCAAATCTGACTCTAGCACTTTTGTGACCACTTCCTTCAATATCCTTACTACAGTAGCTGCTGCAGTTGTTCCCTCACAAAAATAGAAGGCAATTGGCTGTCTCCAGTTTGAGCACACTCCTTTTAACATAAAATCTAGAGCATGGTCGGTAAACCTCAAATCTCTTGCATATCCGAAGTCTTTAAAGCCTCTTATCTCATCTTGGGATTCCACATATGTGAGATGAGGTGTTAATGCAACTTCATCAAATAAAATAGAACATAATTTCTTTCTAGAGTCCCATTTTTTTGCTTTGTGCTTTAATACTTTAAAAATATTATCATTTAGTCCAACATTAAATATTATATCTTCTGCAAGACGCTTTAATGTTCTTTTACTGGGTAAATTAAATAGTTTTTGCAACAACCTATACCCTTTCGGGCTTTCCTTCATGAGGGTCAACGCTAAATGCTTTTCACTGGTAGTGTATCTCATTGCTTTCTTCTTTCTGTTTGCCATTTTTAGCTGCATGAGTAGAAAGTCTTGGGCTTGTTGTGACATTTGATCAAACTTATTATTAAACAGTCGGGTACAATTTAGAGCCTTAACAGCATCTAATCTTTGCAAATTTGTCTTTGGAGTCTTGTCTTCCTCAACCGCAATAGTTCTCATTTTATTTATAAAGCACCTGCATTTTTCACCGAACCTATTAGCTGCAAAAGAATAATTTCATTATTCAACTAAATGATGCACCAAATAACAGTATTAATATAAACTTTGACAAAATACTTTTTTATATTTTATTCAGGTAGCGAAACAAGTGTAAAGAATATTATCATGTCTCTTGGTGTTTAATGTTTTAAACTGTATTTTAAGGACTTTACTTTTCTTTAACTAAGAATACTTAGCTACTTGTATTACTGTGAATTTTGTAAAAAGCTCTTTAAGTTTATAAAATATAATTAAAAATATACCTCCTCTCCTAGGACGAATTGTTTTTTGTGCTGTCTGTTTTATTTGGATTTGCTCCACACTGCGAATCAAATCTGTAAAGAGAAGAAACATAATTTTTAGCTAGAGCAATTCAGGAATAACAGGTAGGTACTCAGGTATCACTAACTTTAAATGAAGGCGGTTATCTATTATATATGTATTATATGCTATATAGTTGGAAATGCACAATATTCACATGGTAATATGTAACTATGTGGGCTTGTAAACAGATGTGCCAAATGTCATAAGTGTATGGGAACAGTGCAAGTTTCATCAAAATCGGTTCAGCAAATTTTCAAGAAACACACAATGATGATTTTACTGAAAATATAGAAATATATATACCTGTTGATTCTGCTTCGAACATTGATATTGAGTGGTTTGGGTCAATTGCCACGAGTTCTGTCATTTGCAAGCCAGGTGAAGTAGTGTGTCCTAAAAAATAAAATTCAGGTTAGTGTAAAGAAACCAATTTTGTTTCACTAGTGTCTAGTTATCAAATCAAAGTAGGTAATCTTTTGTGAACCTTACTAAGGCATAATGAATTATAAATCAAAGTAAATAAGTATATATATAATTCAAACCTTGGGATTCAAAGCAGTCAATCGGTTTGTTATTTAAACACTTGCTTGTTGATGGTATTTCAATTGATTCAAAGACAGTAGTGGAATCTGCAATAAAACATATAAATTTTGTAAAATAATGTTTTTCCACACATGATAAAAGAATTGAACAAGAGGCTCGCATCAGAATCAATTCCTACATACTAGTACACATATTATTGCAAAATATTAGCAGATGTCAACTTTATAGTTTTGAACTGACTGTTCTACACGATTTGATAAATATTAAAATCAATAACTGAAATAAAATAATAATATTCAATATGCCTAGCCATTTCTCAACTATGTTGGGGTCGGCTTCCAGTCTAATCGGATGCAGCTGACTACCAGTTTTACATATAGCAACTGCCTATCTGACCCCCAGAACCCAGTAACTGGGTAACATGGTACTACTTGACAAGACAGGTATCAGATTTTCTGGTTTCTGAGTACCATAACAACTGTCAAATATATTCAAATGACAGCAGAGATCAACAGCTTAACATGCTTTCGAGGCATTGAGCCATCTCGCTATGTAAAGATGGTCACCCATCTTCGGATCGACCTCTGCATGCATTGCTCAACATTAAAAATCTACCCGTGCGGCTATTATTATTTACCTACAAGCATATAAAATAATAACAACAAATAAAATACTTAAAAGTTGTTAAAATTAGTACCTGTATTGAGAATTGAAGATTCAGGTGGATTTGTGGCTGGTCTTGAATACAAATGATCAACTTGATGCTCTAAAATCAGAAAAGGGGTATGAGAATAGAACCAATACATAAGTACACCAAACAAAAAGTTTAACTAAGTTTTACTAACTGTTTTTAGTTTAAGTTTAGTTTAGTTTTTTAGTTTTTTAGTTTTTGTTTAGTTTCGCCAAAGTATGACTAAGACCGGAAAATAAGTAAATAAGCGTGCTACATCGTCAACCACATGTGTTGCTAACTGCTAGCGTTACGCAGTTGCTAGACAATTTTTAAAATGTTGCTAGATTGCCATTTTTTTTTTACCCCAAAAAGTTGCTAGAAGTAGTTAAATGTTACATACAGTAGGTAAGTAGGTTACAATGAAATTTCAATTTCTGACAATAATTTTTATTTTCATTAATTCCAACAAGAGAGTTAAAAATGTCTTGTGTACGTAATTAAATAAATAAATAAATGAAAATAAATCAATTAAAGAGAAAGATTACGGTTTCTTTGCTTATTTTTAACTAAATTCATTTGAGAGAATAACCTCTACCTCTGCATTAGAATTTGGCAGTGAAACGCAAGTTCAAGCAAGAGTACTTATATCTTGTCACCGGAAGAATTTCAAAATTTTTGTACTTCAACCCAAAATTGAACTATATTTTGAGAATGCCACTTATTCATATGTAGAATGTGCCACTGTTGCATTATTTTGTCTATTATTTCTCACATCTCATGATGAAATGAAAAGTTGCTAAAAAAGCAAAAAATTTTTGCTACAAATTTCATTAAGTTGTAGCTAAACTCCAAATAATAGCTAGATGTAGCTATAAAGTTGCTAAGTTGGCATCACTGTACACATCATCGCTTACCATCAGGTGAGATAGTGGTCATGCGCGAACCTATCATTAATTTAAAAAAAAATGATTACCTTGGGCAACAACTAGATCTTCAGCGATTTCCTCTATGTCTGCCTGTTTACAGTAGTTATGATCTGAAGATGAATAATCACCTGAAAATAAACAAAATAAATTAAATGCTTGTATAACAAACTAATAATAATGTACAAGCATGTTTAAAGGAGATGTAAATGAGAAATGTTTCCGGAATGCTGGAAAAGTTGCCATGTTGCCAATGCAGATTCTTTGGCCATAGAAAAGTCCAGCCCTCTGGTCACGCGAAAAGTCCACATAATGCTTCCTGCTATACCAACACTCCATGGGCACTCGGACCGCATGGGCCTAAACCAACTGCAAATGGCTCAAATATATACAACTCCAAAAGCCGCAGCAGCAGCCTTCCTAGATACAATTATTAACCAGGTAGATTTACCTACAATAATAAGAATTGAGCTTCGAGAAGTATTTTAATAAGCTTATTTGAATGAAAAATTAAACCAGCTCAGCATAGATTTACAAGTAATTTAATATGCAAAGCTAATGCACTTACCGGCTATAGGCAATCCACGCTCGATTTCTTCAGTAGAAAATAGACATGGATAACCACATTTGAGGCGATTACCCTTGTAATCCAGTTGGTATTTGTCGAAATGTTTTTGGCACACACGTTTATTCAATAACTGATCCTTTGATAGACCAAGAAGTACGGAATTCACAGGCACCAAAACTGACAGCCACAAAGCCCTAAGTTTATCGTCCTTTGGTAAATTATAAAGGCGATGAGTTACGTTGGTTGAAGTACAACCCACAACACAGCACTTGATAGGAGCCATGGCCGCGGACCAAAGCACTGGAGTTCGTATCGAACAAGGAACTTGGAATTATTTATCTCAACTCAAGCAATAAAGCGAGGAGAAAATAATCCAGTAGGTAGACTAGTTTCGAAACGAAGGGCGGGCGGTAGGTAGGTACTCAACTCAACTATCAAAATGGCTGCCACAGATAACTATATACGATGGCTGCCATTAACATGAAGTCAGCAACATACCACAGTACCATGAAGTTACCGCTATAAAGCCAATAGCGTTCTGCCACAGTAGCGCCAACCAAAATTCTTGGAACTAAGCTGTCGCAGGCCTGTGACTGACGTAAAGGAATTCTTTTCTACCATCTGTTATCTGTCAATGTCAATCCGAAAACGTCAATGGTAATATTGCTATAGTATTTTTTATTAATCTTCCAAAACACCTGGGGTAAGTAGAAAATGCTTTTACAATGCATGTCGTCGGAAAGAGCGTTTTCCAGGCAGCCAAACTGTGCGGAAAGTGTCACTTTTTATTACTAGTGCTTTTTACTTTCCTGTACTTTTTAATTTTTAACTCCAACGTCAGCCCGCCGCATAGAGTTTTTATTATTTGAGAAAAGTTTAAAAAAATAGTTATGTACAGATTATCATTCATATAAAAGGTAAAACAAAACTAATACTTCATTTAAGGCGTTTTTAATTACTCTAGATTTAGATTTTAATCAATAAATTAATTTTAAATATTCATTATATATGTTTGGCAGAATTAATATTTTGCTCGTGCCTTTTTGCGTTACGACGTGACAGCTATTTGCACATGCGCAGTGAGGCACATGAACTATTAGTTAATCTGTGGATATGCTGAGCGCCCTACTCTTGAATAAGCGCCATTTTATTAATTTCTTGCATGGTTCAGATATATTTTTTTATTTCCTCGCACAATGCATAGTAAAATGTTGTATGATACATGTGCGTAAGATGATTTCAGACTCGTGTCGATTTATCCACTCACTCCCTTCGCTCGCTCGTGAATAAAAATACCACTCATCGGAAATCACCTACTTTCCGCACTTGTAGCGTATATAACTATTCTGTACATTTTGTTTTTCGTCTTAATCACATACCATTACCAAACAAATACAGACTAAACTGCGCGCAAGATAAGTCTGCGCGCGGCCAAAATCGGAACTAATCGTTTGTCAAATATGTCAGGTGTCAAGAGAGTGTGTTTTAATCCGTGTTTTTATTCGTTTCCGAAGTAAATAATCGCCATCATTATGCCAAAAGTAATTTAAAGTGCTGGCAGGGATGTTTCCTTGAAGTGAACAAGACAATAACGGGCCTACGGTACCGTTTTACAAAGATATAGCCCGCGTTGCTTATTTGACAGGTAACTTTTAGGGATACCATTATACTAAAATTTCCCTAAATTTTCGTACTACCAGTGCCTGTAGTATTGGTTTTTGGGTGGTACATAAATATACCAGCGGGACAGGAACGGCATTATGTAATATAATGCATCATTGTTATTTTGTTTTAGGCGTAGGTATCTGAATGCACCGTCATCCAAATAACTCAAGAGGGTTATGTGGCAGCAGCTCCTTCAAAAATGGTTGAATAAGAAATTAAAAAAGAATTGAAATTGACGGTGTAGCGCCCCTGCTTACTTGATAAGTTTGTTTGTTTACATTTAAGCAGGCGCTACATTTACGAATTACGACGGCACATGACGTCAGTCGTTCGCCCACACTCATACAGTTCAGTTAGGTCTTATAATAGTTTAGAGTAAATTTAATTATGTATTTTTTGTAAGTGTTAAGAGATAATAATATAGTACGGTTTTATTTTATCGTGAATTATTATTTCATTTAACCACCAGACCACACGCAAACGGAGTATCCTAAAGACGGTATTAGCCACTGCAGGACCATTGTTAGACCAAATTTAACAGTAGTTATTGTATGACTAAGTATTCAATAAAAGATTTACAATCACTTCATGAAGCTTTTTTCATCATATTCTATGCAAGTAGAAAAAGCTAGTCATTAATTATGCTTTACTTAAAATAAATTATGTTTCGAGTAATGAAAAATGACTATTGATTAAATGAAGGAAAAAAGATCAGTTATGCTGGCAACATTAAGCACGCCACCCGTCGCGCGCAGACTTATCTTGCGCGCACTCTATCAGCAAATTTCTCAATGACTAAATCAACGGAGTACGGAGTTATTCTGCGACCTATGGAATTGTATGAAGCTGCACGCATTGCGGAAATAAAATCGCGCGGAAACAATACCGCAAGAATGCCGTGATTTGCCACAGAATCCACCGCACCACGGCGCGGATTAAATTCACGCGAATATTTTTAACTTTACGAACAGGAAGGAGACAAAAATCGCGCGGATTTTTTCCGCAGTGCGGGTTAGTTAAATTCAGTACGCGGACAAAAATTCGCGCGGATAAAATCGCAATGCGTGGTAAGCCTAAAAAATCATCGGAATCATGTTACCACGCGGATGTCACGCGGTCGCTATGAAAACTGCACCGCATATGAATGGGTCAGTGGATCGTGTTAGGGCTCTTTTAAGGGTATTATTGTTCTGTTTCTTAGGGGCGCAATGCCACCTCGCCCCACCCGTTCCAATATTGCGCGCCGTGCATTTCTTTGCTTTTTAGGGTTCCGTACCCAAAGGGTAAAAACGGGACCCCATTACTAAGACTCCACTGTCCGTCTGTCTGTCTGTCTGCCACCAGGCTGTATCTCATGAACCGTGATAGCTAGACAGTTGAAATTTTTACAGATTATGTATTACTGTTGCCGCTATAACAACAAATACGAAAAACAGTATAAAATAAATATTTAAGTGGGGCTCCCATACAACAAACGTGTTTTTTGCCGTTTTTGCGATAATGGTACGGAACCCTTAGTGCGCGAGTCCGACTCGCACTTGGCCGTTTTTTTTGTTATTATTTTTTTTTTGTCAAATAAACTGGGCGTATTTTGCTATAACATCAGTACAATATTACCTCAATGATAACATCGTGTCGTCTAGTCTACAAAAAAAAAAAATGATTTGTAGATAACTAGGTGTGTTGTAGATAGGTGCTCGCCTCGCAATCGACCGCACGGTTTACGCGCGGCTATCGCACGTCTGTTGAGCGCAAACAAATTCGCCTCGTATGAACGTATTATTGGTGGATAATTTCATAGAAATCGTAATAATTTCATCGTCGACCACATCATCGCTTACCATCAGGTGAGATAGTGGTCAAGCGCGAACCTATCAATAATTAAAAAAAACAATGTATGAATAAATGGTTGAAGCTTGTGTATTATCTTAGAATATCGTACATAAAAACTTCTACAAAAAGCGACACAATTGTTATTGGACCATTCTTCAAGGGTTTAAACGAATTTTCATAAGGTGTATCAAAAATTTCTCCTTTTCTAAAACAGTACCTTCTGAAGGATAATCTTGTTACGTTTGGCTGCGGCGGTGTTACAACATCCTCCATCCATGCTTCGTAATAAGCTTTGAAATACGGAATAATAACCGATGTACCGATCGATCTCCAAATCATAACAAAAATCAGTGTTAAAAGTATAACTTGACAAAACACGTTGAAATAGTACGGGAAGATGATAGGATCTGGCGTTGTTAGTTTCGTGACTTTGCAGACGAGCCATTGTATCATCATCCAATAGACAAGGCACTGGTTTGTCCCCGCACATAGCGAGATGCAACAGTCCCATAGTCTGGCTCCGAGAATGTATGGAAAGCAGAACACATCCCACCAGTTATACCCGAAGACTTCTTCGATCTGTGCATGGAACTCTTCTCCATGGACCTCGTCGCATGCGAACCTTTCTGGGCGTTTCTTCTTCTTTGCCATTTTGAATTTCTCCTTATACTATAATTTTTACTTACTATAAACTCCTACTCATAATTTGAAGTGAATGAATTTTGATTCATTCATATGTAAAACTAAATTAAAATTAATTTAGTTATAAAATTAATTATTTCTGCATTAAAATTTCTATCAACGACATTCATGAAGGATGAATGTCAGACTGACTGACAAGGGCTGACATCTCTGACATAACTACATCTGTCAATTAATATTTTTATTTACAAAAATCAAACATAACGGCCATTCACATAACCTGTCATCCCTTATAACTTAGCACTTAGCAAGAGTCTGTTCGGAAAGAGAACCGTCATAGGATTTGTGCCTTGTGGGCGCAGCTGTGTTTAATTACCGTGTTTTTAGGGTTCCGTACCCAAAGGGTAAAAACGGGACCCTATTACTAAGACTCCGCGATCCGTCTGTCTGTCTGTCGGTCCGTCTGTCTGTCTGTCTGTCACCAGGCTGTATCTCAAGAACCGTGATAGCTAGACAGTTGAAATTTTCACAGATGATGTATTTCTGTTGCCGCTATTGCTGCCGCTATTGTTGCCGTTATTGTTGTTGTTGTTTGTTGTTGTTGCTGTTTTTAGTATTTTTTTTTATAGCGGCATACCGTACCCATACAACAAACGTGATTTTCTTGCCGTTTTTTGCGATAATGGTACGGAACCCTTCGTGTGCGAGTCCGACTCGCACTTGGCCGGTTTTTTTTTGTGTTGACAACACTGTTACGTCTCTGTAGCGCGACTGTAACATCTTGATATTTTGAAACTATGTTACAAATATTATTATAATGTTTTCAGTGTGTTTTCTGTAATATTATTAGTGTTTTATAAAAATCATAATGTTAGTGTCATTTTACGCCACGACGGTTATCTTTCCACACAGACTCTAACACCGACGTTTCGCCAATGTCTCCACAGTCTTAAATTAGGGGTTGAGCCTAGTGGCATCAACCAGCCCCAAATCCAGACTGCGGGCTGCTTGCTACTGAGAAATTAAAAAAAAAACCTCAACTCTTTGCCCGACCCGAAAATCGAACTCACAACCTTTTTTCTAGCAGTAGACCAACGAGGCATCAACGTCAATGTCGAGTACATGTACATCACTCACCTTCGGTTTGCCGACGATATAGTGGTCATGGCTGACACCATGGAGGACGTCAGTACAATGCTCGATGGCCTCAGTAGAGCTTCCGAAATATTGGGTCTAAAAATAAACATGGAGAAATCCAAGGTGATGTTGGACGCCCATGTTGCACCCACTTCTATCAAGGTCGGAGACTCTGCTGGGCAGCGTTCGGGAAGTTGCGCGGTATCTTCTCGTCCATCTTACCACAGTGTCTCAAGACGAAAGAGACCAGTGTGTGTTGCCGGTGATTACTTACGGAACGTGGTCGCTTACAATGGGCCTCATCAGAAAGCTTAAAATCACCCAAAGGGCAATGGAGAGGGCTATGCTCGGAGTTTCCTTGCGTGATCCAATCAGAAATGTAGAGATGCGTAAGAGAACCAGGGTTATCGACATAGCCCGAAGAATCGCCAAACTTAAGTGGCAGTAGGCAGGGCACATTGCTCGCAGAACAGATGGCCGTTGGGGCCGAAAAGTTCTAGAGTGGCGACCGCGTACCGGCAGACGCAGCGATGGAAGGCCTGCCTCTAGGTGGAGCGACGACCTGGCAGGGCTGTAGCTAGAGTCGAATTTGAGGTAGGGCAGCATTGGTTACAGGTAGGGCGGAAGTAAAAAAATATCATTTGATCTACCCTCGAAGCACGGGCTCGTAAATCAATCACCATGTATATCACTGACCTCTAGCTCAGTGATGTATATTCAATAGCTATTCGTAGACAAATAATTTCTGTGACAGAACATGAGCATGGATCTAAGAACTATTCAATCCTCAATGATGAAGAACAAGCGAACAAGATGTTTGAACTTCCATATTTGGATGTAGAGATCCACGTCTGAATGAGAGTGAGGTAATAATAAGGTAGGTATAATTGTTGGGTGGGGTGATACGAGTAAATTGATACGACCAAAATACCATTTAGATCATATTGTTTCTGCAAACTTATTATAATAATTAACATAATAAATAAAGGAAAAATATTAAAAACAGCTGAATTCTACGATTCGCCATGTTATTGAAAATGTTTTGATCAGTGAGGTTCTTCGTGGTCAATTGGCTCTTCAACTCTTCGTTTTTCCAAAGAGGGCCCGTATATCCATCGTAAATCAATGAATCTTCAATTTATCCTCTGCATCACAGATATTATAATAAAATAGACTCATCGCTTCATGTGATGGCGCTTCAAATGCCACCTATACACAGAACATAGAATTATTCACATCATCAGCCTATTAATGTACCCACTGCTGGGACACAGGCCTCTTCTCTATGAGAGGGGATGGGCCGTAATCCATTACGCGGGCCTAGTGCGGGTTGGTGAATGTCACATGTTTTCGAATTTTTGGTTCTAGGACATGCCGGTTTCCTCACGATGTTTTCCTTCACCGTTTTTGAGAGTAGTGGAGATGAAATTATTTACACAAAGTAAAGCGCCTGCCTGGGTTCGAACCCACGACCTACAACTTGTAAGTCGCGGCCGATACCACTGGGCCACCACTGCTCAAAGAATTATTATAATATGAAAATAATGTCATAAACTGTGGTATGTTCGGAAAAGTTGAGATACATAGGTATCTCAACTCATAATATTTTTAACACAAAACATGAACAAACAATTTAATTAAAATAATTTATCTTAGTTTTTGGTAATTTTAATGTAGGGCATTGTGATTTCAAGGTAGGGCATTGCCCCACAATGCCCCCCCTCCCAAGCTACGGCCCTGACCTGGTCAAGGCTGCGAGCGTCCGGTGGATCTGAAACGCACAGGACCGATCAGATCAGTGTGGCGACGCTTGGGGGAGGCCTATGTCGGCAGTGGACGTCTTTCAGCTGAAATGATGAGACCAACGAGGCAGACTTCTTTCACACTTGCCAAGCATTACGAAACTAAAATTCTACGAGTAGGTTTTAAAGTTAACAGTATCTTTTTCGAGAACTGTCCATCAGCCATTAGCTTCTAGCGTGTAATCTGCCGTGGTTCGCGCTACAGTTAATCCTTCCGTTTACCTGTCACTGTACCTTTTAAGATTTAAGAATAGTATTTATAGATTATACATGGATCAAGAAGAGGCTCTAATAGTTTTAGCACAGGAATCCCCAAGAGAAGAGAAAGCACGGCCGTCCTCGTCAAACCTGGCGTCGCACCGTGTTGCAGAAGCGACGAGCATCGGAATGGCGTAGAGCGAGGAGAATCTTGAAGCTCAAGAACGTTCGCGATGAAGGACTAACAACAATGATAGGGTGAGGGCATTCGAAGGTAACTCTGTAAAGCTGCCTCCACATTACTGTGTCGTGTCGTGGCGTGGCGTAGGATACACCATTCATACGAATCTGTTCAAGCCTACGTCATATCACAACAAATCTTGTAGCCAATCAAATGCGTCATAAGGCGTCACGCCACGACACGTAAGTATATTTCCACCTTAAGACGTGATGTGAATTGCGTTTTATTAAGTCGCGTTATTTACATTGTAATACTGAATATATATAGGTAAGAATGATGGTGGATGGCAGACGCACCTATGTCCAGCAAGAACGTTTTTGGCTGAAATGGTGATGATGACTGAATAAAGTGAATGAAAATGAATGCAGCGCAGATTACGCAACTCACAAAAAACGTTCGTTCGGCCTGACTCTATTGTGTGCGCGCACGGGTATGATTGACTTGACATCAAATATTGAAATGACTCTTCAAGCCGCGTTAGGCTTAATGTAGAAGTAAAACTCATGGGTTCGCGTCACAAACATGCTAGCTAACGTGAACGCGTCACCAACATTCTACCTTTAAGTTTGCGCTGGCAAACTTAGTTTTCACTTCTGTCGGCAGTACACATGGTCACAGATAATATAATACTAGCATACATATGCCTCATCCCATACAAAGAAACCGTGCCGACGTAACTAGAGTTTTCATCTGATTAAATCGATTATATTTTGAAAATCGATCGCGTTCGGTGCCGTTCCACGGCGATAGATAGATCACCGTCCACCATCTATATCCGTGGAATGGAACCGAACGCGATCGATGTACAAAAAATAATCAGTATAATCTGTACAGTACGTCGGCAAGGTTTCTTTGTATGGGATGAGACATCTGTATGCTGCTAGTATTATATTATCTGTTGCATGGTCATGATGGGTTGAACGACATTGGTCAATTGCCTATTTTTTCAATCGACTTCAAAAAGGTTCTCATTTCGACTGTATGTATTTTAGGGTTTTAGGCCCTCCTTACGCGGGCCTCCCATACAACAAACGTGATCTTGCGATAATGGCACGGAACCCTACGTGCGCGAGTCCGACTCGCACTTGGTCGGTTTTTTTGTTATTTTAATGAGACCTACAAACAATATCTCTAGCATCAAGAATAGGATCTGTAATTCTGTATGGAACCTAAGAAATATATTGTATACCACAAAGCTCTCCTCTATGTTGCTTTAGAATAACTCTAACACTACTACTACTCTATAACTCTTGCACTTATATACCTGGTTTACACAGTGCAAGCTAGAGTCTGGCAAACGAAAGTAGACACTCGAATTATTTGCAAACTTTTTATATGGCAATGCTGTACTAATGTCAACCCCAATTTTCCGTATGACGCTACTAAGTTGATACTTTGTTTTAATTCGTAATCACTATTTATATTTTTGTAAAATATTTTCTCTATTTAATAATTTAAAAAGTTTCATTATTAATGTAGAAAACAATGATTCCTCTGAGTCTTATGAATCTTTTCACATGAAAGTCTTAGATTCAGATTTTGATTGATAAACCAAAATTATTTTAAAAATTCAGATTGCTATATCTAAAGTATTAGGTAACTACCTAAATGTACCTGTAGTATTTTTGTTCAGACGAAGTAATATAAATAATTCTAAAGTATCAAATTAGGTTATTCCAGGTATTGCATACTAGTTTTTGGGGTTGCTATGCTGATAGTTTTTAAATTTGCCCCGCTTTTTCAGTCTCTACTTTCGTTTGCCAGACTCTAGTGACTAGGCAGAAGATAGCATAGCAGTAGATTCGCAATGTGTGTACGTATGCCAGTAGCTCGACTTGCCTTGAATGTTTTCATTATGAGTACACGCCAACCTACAGAATCCTCTAGCGGAGTCTAGACTGATTGTAGAGCTAATGTCGATGATCGATTTTACGTTAAATATGGCAAATTACACAAAATATAAACTTTTTCATCATGATTTTTATTACAGGATTCCAATCACAAAACCTTCTACAATTATCATTGTTGGAAGAAAACGAGAACCTGAAGAAGTACCTGGCATTTTACGAGTCTCATCTGCGTCAAATAGTTCACCCTTCTTAAAACAGTATTTCCTAAATGACAGCCTTTTAACTGTATCGTTTTTCGGCTCCTTCTTTTCAAAATCATCAAGAAACGCTGAATAAAATGCATTGAAAAACGGTATAACAACAGTTTCGCCGAAACAGTACCAGAGACAAATGACAATTAAAGTCATAAGGGCGACTTGACCAAACATGTAGAAATAGTACGGAAAAATTATGGGGTCTGGTGTTGTGGCACGTGTGAATTTGCAGATACACCATTGTATTAACATAAAGAAAATCACGCATTGGTTCACGCCCGTGCATAGTGACAAGAAGAAGTCGCAGAATTTCGAGCATACTTTGTACGGACAACAGAATATCTCCCAGCAACTATAATTATTGTCATCTGTTTGTATGAAGACTGGTTCTCCTTGTCCTATAAAAGCAGCGCATGCGTCATCAGCATTTTTGGGAGTTTTGCAGCCTTTTTTCTTCATAACTATGATATTTTAAAATATATATTATGTAAAAGGCAAGTAAGGACAAATAATTTTTTATGGAATTCGGCAGTCAATGTAACTCTCAATGTAGATAAATACTGAAACAAATAGAAAACATTTTTAGAAAAATAAAGTAGTTTTCTTTTCCACGTCTTATATTTAGCTGTAAGGCAATGTTTGTTATGTAACATATTTTGAAGATTTATGAAGATTAGCATCCGTGACATCTCGATACTCAGGATCTAACGCATGGTCTCAGTGGTCTGGCGTTTTTGTTGAACTAAGCCTATTTAGCGTAGCCGTGAAGACAAGAAACCCTAAAAAAAACGGTACTGAGATTGAGAAACTCACCTCCTGTTATAGGATTATATGAAACACACAGTCATGCTTCGTAATATCACTACGAAACGAGGGAAGACACTTAAGATGAGCCTTAGTGTAACAAGCAGAGAAATAAAATTAAAATTGAGGATGGCTTTTTTCTCACTGATTGACAGACATTTCAGGAATGATAATATAATTATTAGTTCTCTGTGAACGTCTGTGAATGATAAATTGAACTGTAAACCTACGGGCAACATTAAAAAATAAAAATATTGTCTATTACTTTTTGACTTTGACACTCAGAGCAATGTTTGGACACGTAGCTTTGACAGCTTTTTTCAAATGTCATAATTCACTTCACCTGTTGTCTATGGTTAGTTCCGTGTTGATCGTGGTGGGGTGAAGTTACGCAGATCTTCTAAGAAAATAATATTACGTGTTAAAACGTAATTATTATGATACAGATTTAGAAATTCACACATCAACTGCAGGATTTCGCGTAATCCATGTTTCTTCAGGGATTAAGCGCAGGTAGTGTGTTTTAAATGATTAATTGAAAGTGAAAGTTTTGTCGTAGTTCGCAAAGTTATTTAAACTTATGTTTTCAAGGGAAATCAAGCTATTTATAACTTATTACTTTAGTCTTAATTAGAATTAGACGGATATATATTGCGATTTAAGTTATATATTCTATTGTCGCTTTGTTTTTTAGTTTAAACTGGTTTTTTCGACCTTTAAAATTGCAAATAAAGTTGAAAATAAATAATGTTGACTTAGGGCCTATGTTTTGCAGCCTTGAGTAAGTTTTTATTCGTCACAATGTCCTTAAAGCAAGTAACAAGTTATGCTTTACTTATTATTTTCTGCCATATTTGCTTTTTTGTTCTGCAACACTTGAGTAATGATAAATTATAAAATTTGAATTTATCAAACTATAAATTTTACACACAAGTTATTATATCGTAAGCATTTAAAACAAAAAGGTTACATCTGACCAAATAATTTGGAAAAAACAGGGAAATACTATTTGTAATGATTAAAAAGTTTTATCTGAAAAGACTAATATATTTTTTTATATAAGCATAGGGTTAAGTCGAAAGGCCTGAAATTAGACAACTGTGTACCATATTTTATTGGCTGAGTAACTGACCTGGTGAACTTCCATTTTTTTAAACCACCCCCTTTTATTCAACAAAAAAAATAATTTTAATCAGTCGAGCTGCTTATAGGTTTTAACGCAAGTTACGAACAGCAATTGATTGTATTGGCTGATGATGACATTTTCTAAGTTCTAGACGAAACAAAGCATCAAACCAGTACTAAAAAACTGCTTTGTTGATTGCTCTTCTCCTATTCGAAAGATTTTTTTTCCTAAATGATACAACACTCTATAAAGTTGTGCAAGTTATAAAAAGGCGAAATGGAGATAAGTACCCACTTTAAATTAATTAATAACAATTTGTTAATACATTATCTTACCTCCAAGTTAATTTTATCTATAGAGAAGTATTTTATATTTACCTACTGCCTGTAAGAATGTGGGGCACTGTCACAAAATAGGGTTGTACAGAAGCTCCATATAATCAGTGAAAACAAATGCACACATAGACATGTTTCAATGGGCAGGATTTTCTCACGGCATGGTAACATTAAAAGTAAATTATTTTCCTTCAAGCTCATTGCCTCACCTTTATGTCAGTGTCTACATCTGACTGTGAATATGTACAATCTGCATATCATATCTTAAGGGAGTGTATTCTTTGGCAGAATTAACACAATTTTATGTTGAATAATGTACAAGCTGCATCAGGAGTTGTTTACTATACGGACCTTGTGGAAACTAGAAAAAATGTTCAGGCGTTCAAGCACCTATTATTGCAAACAAATATAGCAGCTCACAAAGTTAGGAACCATTAATATTGATGCTAATTTTTATCCCTGAACTTCCCCAGTTGTAAACGACCCTTTTTGCCTATTGGCCTTGTTTGTTCTGTCTCCTGCTTGATATGGAGGGATGTGGCAATTTGTATTTTTCCTACTCGTCCGTTAGTCTTTTTTGATTAATTTCGTTGCGGGATCCAAGACAGTTAAATTCATCCTCCAGGACTTCGTTGAGCTTCATTGCCTCGGCGCTTTTCTGCTGGTTGCCAATGTTGATTTTGGCTTTTAGATTCTGCAGTGGTTTGGGCATAGTGCGGTGGGATACAGACAGGATTGGACCATCATTCTTTTTCTTTACCCTTCTAATTTATTAGTGCTCTGTGCTATATCTCTTCTACACCATTTTCTCTATTAGTTGTTATCTGGAGAGCAGTGGTGGCCCAGTGGTAACAGCGCGACTTACAAGTTGTAGGTTGTGGGACTTGTGGGTTCGAGCCCAGGCAGGCGCTTTACTTTGTGTTAAATTATTTCATCAGCACTGCTTTCAAAACGTGTGAGAAAACATTGTGAGGAAACTGGCTTGTCTTAGAACCAAAAATTCGAAGACATGTGATATCTAATAACGCGCACTGTACCTGCCTGGTGTATTACGGCCCATTACCTCTCTCAGAGAGAAGGCCTGCATGCACAACGGACCAAATGGGAGTCTTAAGTGCGGCAAAGGGAGTCCCTCTATCTATCTGTTTATCTGTTCTATCATCTTAGAAGCCTTATTTTATCCGGCTGCAAGGGAAGGTTAAAGTTTTTCGCGCGTATCTTGTATGTAATATTCTTTATTACCTCGTATCTTTCAAACCACTTGACGGATTTTCATAATTAAGACATCGTTAGATAGGTCTTGGCCGCGCAAGTGTTCTTAGATAAGTGCCGTTCAAAAAAAGAAACATGTCGGATTTTGGGCGCCATGTTGTAGGGGTTGCAAATTTTTTCTTCTTCGAGACCCATGGAATGGGGTATCAAAATGAAGGGTTTTTAGAGGTGATTACAAAAATATATAACACATATATGTTTAAAAGGCATTCGAAAAAAAAAAATAACTAGAAAGTTGTAAATAAAAAAAGTTAATAAAACCAATAAACCCGACTGCAAAGATGTAAATAAGAATAAAAACATGCTGTGCAGTCGGAGGATGTTTATAGTTTGGTTCAGCCAGCTCGCGACTGCACAGCATGATTTTCTTCTTATTTACATCTTTGCAGTCAGGTTTTTTGATTTTTTATAGCCATGATTGAATCTTTTTGTATAATTCAGATGAAATGAGATTGTATTGAGAATTTAATTAAAAATAACAAACAAGTAAATACATGTTGAAAGTCAAGAAAAAGTGCCAGCATTGTTATCTACTTTATATTGTTTTTAATACTTAATTGAAATATTTTATCATGGTAGTGCCACAGAGTAGTTATTTAGATTCAGAAGGACAACTTCATACAACATTTGCAAAAGTCTTCTTATTTTCAAGTACATTGTAAATATTTTAGACTAGCGTGTGCCAGCGGCTTCGCCCGCGTGAAAGTCGAAAATTATCCCGAGGGAAGATATTCCCGGGATAAAAAGTATCCTATGTGCTATTCCTGTACTCTATTTATAATCTATCTCTGTGCCAAATTTCATCCAGATCCGTCTAGCCGTTTGAGTGTGAAGAAGTAACAAACATACAAACACACACACACACTCACGCCTTTATAATATTAGTGTGATAATTTGGAGCCAGTCGATGGCCATGTAAATGGCATGGCATGTAGTGGCATTCGTGATGTATGGGCACTCGAACATACGGGTCCTGTTTTGGACAGGGGCATAGCAATCACAGGGACAATTGTTTTTTTAATTTTTTTACTTCTCGTCTGCCAACCCTACCCTACTTCTTACCTACCTACCATTTTTGTTTCTATAGTCATCATTCTTTCGCGGAGAATCTTAACACCGCCATTCAGAAAATGACATCAAATGCACAACGCCATCTATCGAATATCGCGTTCAACTGTCCGAGTATCTTAATTGCGTGTGTTGTGATAATTTTACTTCTTGAACACTTTAAATTCATCTAACTTTTGATAGAGTGGACCGATTGCGATGAAACAAAAACTAAGTGATTCTTCATTTTACGCACAATTTTTATGTATAAAAGTTATTTACATTGGTTTCGTACATTTCACGTGATGCGTGCACAAATAAACAGACAAACAGGTAAACATAGATACACTGACAAAAATTCAAAAAATGCGGGTTTAGGTTCTGTTATATTATTAACACCCTGGCTATTTTTTTTGGAAATATTTTTGATGTCGGTACAAAAATTACTTTACAATGCATGTCCTCAAAAAGAGCGTTTTCCAGGCAGCCAAACTGTGCGGAAAGTGTCACTTTTTTTTTGCTAGTGCTTTTTACTTTCCAGTACTTTTTTAATTTTTTAACTCCAGTCCAGTCAGTTCAGTCAACGTCAGCCCGCCGCATAGAGTTTTTATTATTTGAGAAAAGTTTTAAAAATTAGTTAAGTACAGATTCATAATTATAAAAGGTAAAACAAAACTAATACTTCATTTAAGGTGTTTTTAATTACTCTAGATTTAGATTTTGATCAATAAATTAATTTTAAATATTCATTAAATATGTTTGGCAGAATGAATATTTGCTCATGCCTTTTTGCGTTACGACGTGACAGCTATTTGCACATGCGCAGTAGATATGCCTGAGGAACTATAAACTATTAGTTAATTTGTGGATATGCTGAGCGCCCTTGAATAAGCGCCATTTTATTAATTTCTTGCTTGGTTCAGATTTTTTTTTTTATTTCCTCGCACAATGCATAGTAAAATGTTGTATGATACACGTGCGTAAGATGATTTCCGACTCGTGTCGTAAATCACCTACTTTCCGCACTTGTAGCATAAATAACAATTTCTACAGATTTATTATATGTATTGATTGGTAGGCTCGCGTTTGACCACTATCATCACTATCTACATAGATAAAAAAATATACAGGGTCTATAAAACTCCCATTTTGCCAGGTTGCGTTTAATGGCTTCGCAAAGTTTAGCTTGGACCTTCTGCGACTGTACGTTTTGTGACCATGTCCCACATTCATTCGCAGTAGATAGAATAAAAATATTTTCAAAGTAAAAAAAAAATTGAGATAAGATAGGGTATTTTTGAATCAGTTTTAATGAATTTTATCTACACTCACAACGTAATGTTCCAATTATGAATTCAAAAAATATTGCATAAACACGTACTTTATATTCGTGGATAGGAAAAATTAAAAAAAAAAAACATTATAGTTCAACATTTTCCTTTGATTTTCAAACAACTGCATCATAAAATAACTTTTTTTCTATTATGATACAGGACAAATCCAAGAAGTAAATCACTAAGGAGATTCCATCAATTATTTATATTTTTTGAAATGCCATTTTTATAGTACCTGATAAAAAAAAATTGATTCCAATTTGAACTTGTCTGTAACAATGCCCGCTTTAGGCTTATTACGCACTGCCATCTTTATTTGAGCGAACTTTTGTCTCTTTCCAACTGTTCATAGAGCTCAAAATATTCGCGCTGCGATGCGGTGGATTCTGTTGCAAAACACGGATTTCATGCGGTATTATTGCCGCACGATTTTTTTACCGCAATTTAAAGCGGTGATGTGCTGGGTTTTGGCGCCATTCATACGTTTTGCAGGTTTCGTTGTACTGAATTTCATGACTTTTTAAAATTCTTGCTTAAAATGTCTGATATTAGTGAATGTGAAGAAAAATTGACGCCGCCAAATATTTATATGCGGCGAAGGAAATTACTCATAAGCTCTTACCAGCAAAGTCGAGATTATTATATGATGCATTTATCACGACTTTATGGCATGGAAAATGCAAAAAATAAGATTAAGTAGGTTCAATCCCAAAATGTATGAGTGTAGATAAAGTAGTGTATGAAACTGCACATAGCTAGGTATTAAAACATTCGTGTGAATACTATTAAAAACCTCGCCTACGGCTCGGTTTTTAAACTCACTCATGTTTTAATACCCCTTATTATGCAACAGTATCATAAACTACTATTAAATGGATATTTAAATCTTCATGTCGCCTTTTTTGTAACTTGCTCATCTTTAAAGGGTGTTGTATCATTTTACCAAGATTTTGTATTGATAAGGAAGACTAATAGATGAAAATAGGAGCGTTGTATAGTCCCCGGCACTTAAGTTGGCAAGAGAGGTGCACAGAAGTCGTTTTTAAGGTCTCTTTGGTAGTGAAGCGGGGCGCGGGGAACGTATAGCAAAGTTCCGAGCGCGCGATTGGTTGGTCAGTTGACACAAGGATCAACTGACCAAACGCGTCGCGTCCACTTTCCGTTCGCTCCATATGGTGGTTGGTCAGTTCGCGAAATATGCGCGAACTAGCCCCCACTACGCCAAAACCTTGCCAAGTTACATGCCGGGGACTATAAGATACTATAATTCATAAAAGATAGTTTGATCTCTGCGACAGCTGTCAGTATCAATAGCGCTTGACATGCTAACAATAACGTATACGTCAGTTTGACATAATTATGTCGCAGAGATCAAGCTATCTTTTATGAAGTATAGAGCCTAGACAAAAGGTCCATAGTGATAAAATATCTGCTTATCTCTTTGATCTAATTCCCAATCCCATACAAAACTTCTCTTTAAAACTGTCGCCAATTGTTAACGTAATTCTAAGAATTCTAGTTGAAATAATTAATATAAATTAATGCAAATTCAACCTTAAAGGCAATGCTTAAATTTGCATTCACAAAGCTATGTAGAAAAAGCAATAAAAAAATTATGACCTTTCTTCACTGCTCAACATAATCTTACACGCATGTTTTAAAGTCTAAATTACAAAGTTCTAGAACAGTCGATGTTTGTTACAATAGTTGGCGCGTTGTCGACGCAAACGTTTGCACAATTTTTAACGCACGCTGCGGCATTTTGACGTCTTAGATAATGTTGGCTATGATTGGACCATACAAATATGAAATAAGACCACAACGTAATTGTGCTTTTATTTTTCTGCGAGTTTTTGTATCGCTTACCGGTCTTCTAGTGTGTTATTGATCGAAGGTGTTACTTTTCCCTAGGCAGATCTGCCAACCAAATTTGAATTTTGCGTCTCTTGGAATATAGTCGGAAATAAGTAACTTTAACCCTGGAACAGTCCTATTTTATGTCCTCTCAGATGAATGATAGTTATTTATTACCAACTATATGCCACAAGGTTGCTTGCTAGTTAAAACTGCCTTACGCTACCTATTCTACCCAGCACATTATTATAAACACTCAAAACTGCTTTCTAAAGGTGCGCGCTAAACGCACACCTAGACGCACCGCAGGGGCCGCACGCGCCGCAATCATCGCATAAAAAAATATTTATATGAAATCGTATGCAGCCTCGCGCACCTATCCGCGCCGCACGACCCGCATTTCAGCAAAGTACTGTAGGTATACGGATTCCACCAGCGCGTGCTGATGACGTCATCAGATTCGGTGCGTTCGATGCTCGCGGCGAGTGCGATGCGGGCGGTGCGGAGACGTCATCCGTATCCGTATAGAAAATATTGTTATAATAAGATGTACAGAAGTGGATCGTGCGTGCAGCGCGGATTGCGCGGAGGCTTGAGCAAAGGCGATGACTGCGGTGCGTCTAGGTGCACGTTCACCTTAAACCACCCCCCCTCAAATCCTCCAACGGTCGAGAAAACTAAACAATAGAAAAACAATTGTTCGCTAATTATGACCGTTGAAGGCACAGACATAAATCATAACTAGATGACGCAATTTTATGTACTTCGCGTGCTAAAAAACGGAGTAAAGTTACGATCAATGATCGTTATCTGAGCTTTTCATTTAGCATTATCGGCACCGGAAATCTACTGACATCTAGAAAAATGCCTTTTTATGCCATATTAAAGAATGTATAGAAAAAGTTAGCCGCGGCATTGGAAATGTTTTTTTTCATTGGTAAGTTTTCATCTGATGAGGAGGGATGAAACGCATGTTACTAAAAGAGTTATGAATATAAATGTGGATGGATGGAGAGGGAGGGGACGGCCAAAGAAAAGATGGATGGACTGTGTGAGGAGTGATATGAAAGAAAAGGTCAAGTGATAGCGTGACGGGGGACAGGACGGTATGGAAGAAGAAAACGTGTTGCGCCGACCCAAGTAGCATGGGACAAGGGCAGGCAGATAAGATGATGATGGTAAGTTATTGTGAAAAAGTGGCTCGCTTGGTTTTCATACAGATGGAGGGACTTGTGTTATCTAGTTAGATTTATTTCTGTGGTTGAAGGCATTACAAAAACAAAAAATGAAATACCAGCTGTTATTGTCCCACTGCTGGGCAGATGCCTTTTCTCAAACAGAGAAGGCTCCAGCATTAATCACCTCGCTTGCTCAGTGCGGGGTGGCGATTTCAAACTAATCTTTAATTTTTTCTTTCTTATCTTCTTTTTTAGGGTTCCGTACCCAAAGGGTAAAAACGGGACCCTATTACTAAGACTCCACGATCCGTCTGTCTGTCTGTCTGTCACCAGGCTGTATCTCGTGAACCGTGATAGCTAGACAGTTGAAATTTTCAGAGATGATGTATTTCTGTTGCCGCTATAACTACTAAATGACTATAAAAATACAAAAAACAGAATAAAATTAATATTTAAGTGCTCCCATACATCAAACGCGATTTTTTGCCGTATTTGGGGATAATGATACGGAACCCTTCCTGCGCGAGTCTGACTCGCACTTGGTCGGTTTTTAGAAGTTTATTTTCAGTTTAAGAACATAAGTTTGGTTTGTATTTACTTCTGCATTCCCCAAAACAATTAATGTTAATAACCAAACAAATACTAAAAACAGAAGAAACTACATATTTAAGGGGGGCTCCCATACAACAAACGTGATTTTTTTGCCGTTTTTTGCAACAGTTAGACGCTTGAAATATTCACGGAATATTTAGTTGTATATGCACTTCAAAAAATAATAATTATTAAATTGAAATAAAATAATTTGAAGGGGGCTCCCATACAACAACCGTGATTTTTTTGCCGTTTTTTGCGATAATGGTACGGAACCCTTCGTGCGCGAGTCCGACTCGCACTTGGCCGGTTTTATTTTCTTTCTTCTTTTTCTTCTTTTTACTTATTTCTTAACTACTAGCTCCCGAGGCAACATATGCCCGGGATAATTTAATCTATCTCTGTGCCAAATTTCATCCAGATCCGTTCAGCCGTTCTGGCGTGATTGAGTTAAAAACATACACACTCACAAACTTTCGCCTTTATATATTAGTCGGATAAGTCCAGCAGCCTTATTGCGTAAGTGAATTTGGCAAGGCAAAGAGTTTTACCCCATCAATCGAAAAATCACATGCGAGATGAAAGACGCGATGTGGAGTTCCGTCTGTGTGATTGGTCGATTGATCAGATCAAAAACATTTGCCTTGCCGGATTCACTGACGCAATTAGGCTGCAGGTTAACTTACGATGTTTTCCTTCACCGTTGTCAGCGAACTCAATGACAAACTTAGAAAGTACATCATCATCAATACATATAATAAATCTGTAGAAAAGTATTTTTTTGTACATCGAAAATATTTCCAAAAAAAAAATAGCCAGGGTGTTAAAGGATAACCAACAGAACCTATCTCCGGCATTTTTGGAATTTTTGTCTGTTTATTTGTGCACGCATCACGTAAAATGTACGAAACCAATGTAAATAACTTTTATACATAAACATTGTGCGTTTAAAGAATTACTTAGTTTTTGTTTCATCGCAATCGGTTCACTCTATCAAAAGTTAGATGAATTTAAAGTGTTCAAGAAGTAAAATTATCACAACACACGCAATTCAGATACTCGGACAGTTGAACTCAATATTCGATAGATGGCGTTGTGCATTTGAAGTAATTTTCTGAATGGCGGTGTTAAGATTCTCCGCGAAAGATTGATGAATATAGAAACAAAAATGGTAGGTAGGTAAGTAGGGTAGGGTTGGCAGTCAGAAGACGGGAGCGAAACCGCGGGCATAGCTAGTATTAATTAAAAAAGTCACATTGGTTTGGTACTTGCCTAGATTTTACAATAAAACATCTTCAAATTTTTTTTTTTCTCCCCAGATCCCTCACCCACAAAAATGGTCACAAAAATAATTTTCACATTGGCAACACTGCTCGCCTACACAAACGCGGAATACATACCCCCAGGCCCTATCTACCCTTGTCCAACAGACTCGACGACAACCCTGTTGTACCCCTGTGTCTGTGAGAAGGGGTCGGACACCGGGTTGTATATAAAATGTGAGAACACGGGGTTGGCTGTGCTCAGTGTGGGGCTGGGAAACATTGCCGGCTTGGGGTTGCCAGTTGAAAGGCTGTTGCTGAAGGAATTGAAGATTTGTGAGTATATTTTTGTTCTTTTTAGGTTTCCGTACCCAAAGGGTAAAAACGGGACCCTATTACTAAGACTCCACGATCCGTCTGTCTGTCTGTCTGTCACCAGGCTGTATCACATGAACCGTGATAGCTAGACAGTTGAAATTTTCACAGATGATGTATTTCTGGTGCCAAAGTCAAAGTCAAAGCACTTTATTTCAAGTAGGCCAGTTACAGGCACTTTTGAATTGTCAAAAGACAAAATAAAATATTACAAAATTATGGTGCTACAGTCCCAGTCACAAGACATAATAACTGTGAAAGTACCGTAGATGCCCATTCCAAGGTGTAGATCTCTATGGAGAAGAACGGGCAAGAAACTCCATGGACACTCTTTTTCAATTAGGTAATTATTACAAATCATTTGTTACATCAATCATGTTGAGATTACACATTATGTGAGAACCATGTAGAAAGTTAAAAGTGTCCATAGTAAATATAAAAAGACAATTCAGAAATAAAATTAGAATCAATTAAAATAAACCAAGGCAGCTAAGAGATGACCAGTCCCAACCGACAGCGCCCGTTCACGAACATGACACATGTATCAGCACCATTCAGCTCAACCATTTTGAAGGGAGCTAAATACTCTCAACCACCGGAGTCATTCAAGTCAATAGAAGACGTAGGTATCTAGACAATGATAGCTCTGAAGTACATGGTACTCACACAATGCTGGCTATGCTGCTATATAATACTAGGAAGATTGACTCTATATAATGCAAAGATAGTAGCAATCTTCATCAGCTCCGACAATAACAGTAAACGATACCTACGACTGTCTTACCAAAAAATAAAATTAAAAAAATACACGTAAAAACGAAATTAAAAAAAAATAATATTTAACCTGACAGCAAGCTAATTTTGGTAAAAGAACACGAACATTGTCTTGAGTTCAACACAGCGACCAACTACGCTTATCATCTAAATAATCATTAATAGAATAGTATGCCTTGGAACAGAGATTAGCTTTTACTTTTGCTTTAAATGCGTTAAATGGCAAATCTAGAAAAGAAGACGGTAACTTGTTGTAAAAAGTTATACCAACCCCAATGAATGAACTATGCACCTTATGAAGTCAATGAAAGGGAGCTCGTAATTTGTCCTTATTTCTGGTGTTAAAGTTGTGAATATCACTATTGTTACTGTACAAATGAATGTTCTGCCTAATATATAAAATGTTGGCGAATATGTACTGTGAAGCCGCTGTGAGAATACCAATCTCTTTAAAAAAATCTCTTAGAGAAACACGCGCACCTAATTGGTAAATACACGAACAGCTCGTTTTTGAAGCACACATATATTTTGAATATCAGCGGCTCTGCCCCACAGTAGAATACCGTAGGACATGATACTGTGAAAATAACTAAAGTAGACCAACCTTGCTGTATCAACGTCAGTGTATTGTCTAACCTTTCTGACGGCGTAGGCGGCCGAGCTCAGCCTACCCGCTAGGCTTGATATATGTGGCCCCCATTGAGTTTTTGAGTCTACTGTTATACCCAGAAACACAGCTGAATCAACAGTTTCGAGCTTCTCATTGCCGAGCACAATGTTGGGACCCAGATTTCTAACATTGGGTAAAGCGAACTTTATGCATTTAGTCTTCTTGGCATTAAGAACAAGATTATTTGTTGTGAACCAATCTGTGACCATTGATAGTGCGTTATTCACGTCATCAAAAACTTGTCTATTCCTATCTACTTTAAAGATCAGAGAAGTATCATCTGCAAACAGTACAACGTCGCAAATATCCTTTAAATAGAATGGCAGATCGTTAATATAAACCAGGAATACAAACGGACCCAGTATTGAGCCTTGAGGTACACCCAGCTCAACAGGTAACCTGGAAGATTTAGCGCCATTAATGTCTACGCATTGGTATCTATTAAGTAAATATGACTCAATTACATTTAGGGCTTCGTTTTGAACACCGTAATGACGTAGTTTACGCAAAAGCGTATCATGGTGAACGCAATCGAAGGCTTTAGAAAGATCGCAGAAAACACCAATTGCATTTCGCGACTTCTCCCATGCGTCAAATATGTGCTTCAACAAAGCAACACCCGCATCTGTAGTCGAGCGACCCTTCGTAAACCCATATTGGTCATTGTGATGGAGGCTTTGTAGGTTAAAATGTCTGAGTAACTGCTTAAGAATTAACTTTTCAAATATTTTGCTGAATGCAGGCAAAATAGAGATTGGTCTGAAATTACCAATATCATTTTTGCTACCGGATTTAAATAGAGGGATGACTTTACTGCTCTTCATGAGATCAGGAAAAGTACCCAAATCAATGCATTTGTTAAACGTAACAGCAAGATAGGGGGCCACAATGTCTATTATATTGCCCAAAAGTAGATAGATAATCACCGCCATAACAACAAATACTAAAAACAGAATGAAATAAATATTTAAGTGGGGCTCCCGTACATCAAACGTGATTTTATTGCCGTTTTTAGCTAAAATGGTACTGAACCCTTCGTGCGCGAGTCTGTCTCGCACTTGGCCGGTTTTTAAATATCTATCTGCCAAAATCGCCTGTATTGCTGCGACGTAAAGGCGCTGTCAACGTCAAACAGTTACCACTGATGTGCGGTTGGTAGTACGGCAAAGGGAAATTCAAATTCAAATATATTTATTGCTCAACACAGTACATATTCAAACTTTTCCAGATGTCAAGTGAATGCGCAGTCCAATGCGTTGCACCAATTTAGGCATGCAAAATTATCATTAAAATTACACAATGTCATAAATTCCAATTAATACCCTATGCAATGTTATATAAACAAAATTATTACCTTAAACAATATAATACAGTCAAATTAATACCTCATAAAATCTCATAAATTAATACCCTATAAAATGTCATAAATTCAAATTAATACTTTATACGATGTCATAAATTCAAATTAATACTTTATACGATGTCATAATTTTTAGGGAGGCCAAAGAATGAGAACCAAATTGGAAATCTAAAAAAGAAACGAGGGTATTCTTGATATCTATTTAGGGAAAACCTAATAAAAGCTTTTTTTGTGATCTTTTTTAATCCGAGAAAAAAAAATCTTATTATGACGCCTTGGTTAGTCTGTATGTCTCTATCTTTGTGGTATTGTGGCTCCTACGTTGTTGTTTCGTTGACTGAAAGCTGTCTCTGGCTGTTTGATGGTAATGTCTTCTTTGTCTAATCTGGCATCATTATTATCATCGTCATCATCATCAACATCAACAATCAATGCCTTTACATCATCATCATCTGCCTAGCCTTGTCCCAACTATATTGGGGTCGGCTTCCAGTCTTACCGGATTCAGCTAAGTACCAGTGTTTTACATGGAGCGACTGCCTATCTGACCTCCACAACCCAGTAACTGGGTAACACGGTACCCCTTGGCAAGACTGGTGTCATATCTCAAGCTTCTGACTACCTGTAACGACTGTCAAAGATCTTCAAATAACAGCCGGGACCAACGGCCTAACGTGCTTTCCGAGGCACGGAGGAAACTCGGTATGTTGAAATGGTCACCCATCCACGGACCGACCTCGTCAAGCGTTGCTTAACCTTGATGATCGACCCAGAATCAATGCCTTTCCACATAGCTTTAAAATTATTGATATTAAATTACAACCTCTTTCCAGCAAATCTCTTCGGCCCGCTCTTCCACCGGTCCACGATCAGGGTGGTAGAGATAGTGGACACTCCCATCAAGACCATCGACCAGTATGCGTTCGCCGGCGTCAACAGGACGCTGCAGGAACTGTACATGACTAATACGAAGATTGAGGAGTTCCCGAAAGATGCTTTTATGGTAAGTTTAAAAAAACGTGTTTCGGTAGATTTCCTGTTAAATATTCAATACAGTTCGATTCAAACTTAATGGCGGTTCGGCACACAAATTTAGATTACAGCGAGGCTGAACGCTGGCGTCATTAGGTTTCAATCTACCTGTCAAGCGCGAGCCTTTCAATCAATACATATAAATATTTCCAAAAAAATAGCCTGTGTGATAAAGGATAACCAACAGAACCTATTGCCGGCATTATTGGAATTTTTATCTGAATGTCTGTTTATTTGTGCACGCATCACGTGAAATGTACGAAACCAATGTATATAACTTTTGTACATAAAAATTGCGTAACTTGAAGAATTACTTAGTTTTTGTTTCATCGCAATCGGTTCACTCTATCAAAAGTTAGATGAAGTAAAATTATCGCAACACACGCAATTCAGATACTCGGACAGTTGAACTCGATATTCGATAGATGGCGTTGTGCATTTGAAGTCATTTTCTGAATGGCGGTGTTAAGGTTCTCCGCGAGAGAATGATATATATATATACAGAACCCATCGCCAATTTTAGTTTATCTGTTTAATTGTGCACGCATCACGTGAAATTTACGAAACCAATGCAGATAGCTTTTATACATGAAACTGTGCGTAACTTGAAGTATTACTCGAGTTTTTGTTTTATCGTAATCGGTTCACTCTATCAAAAACAACACACGCACTTAAATTAATGTGATAATAATAACACGTGAATTTTTTAATACCCAATTATATGCCGTTGCATACACTATTTTATCTTCACTAAAACAGCTGAAATAAAAAAAAGTGGAAACGGAAAAAATATGTGGTATGGCGGGCAATTTAGATTCTCATTGCGCATGACAGCGCAGCGCGCGCATCCATAGACACTACTTTTCTACATAGAGTCAATGAGCCCATAAGCGCCAATAAATTAAAAAGTAAAAGTTTGCTATAAAAATTAAAAAACGGCCAAGTGCGAGTCGGACTCGCGCACGAAGGGTTCCGTACTTGGTAAATTGCGGTTTACGATTTATGACGTATTAAAAAAAAAACTACTTACTAGATCTCGTTCAAACCAATTTTCGGTGGAAGTGTACATAGTAATCTCAGATCAAATAAAAAAAGGCCTTTTTTTATTTGATCTGAGATAGTAATGAACATCATATATTTTTTGTTGTTTTATCATTCTCATATTTTAAGTTATTTTTGATGTTACAAGTGGGGACACACACATTTTACCACTTTAGAAGTGTCTCTCGCACAAACCTTAATTTACAGTTTAGAAAAAAAAAAGATATTAGAAACCTCAATATCATTTTTGAAGACCTATCCATAGATAACCCACACGTACAGGTTTGATGACAAAAAAAGTTTTGTCATTTGGCTACGGAACCCTAAAAAGTTATTTTATGATGCAGTTGTAGTTGCAGATTTTCAATCGAAGGAAAATGTTGCACTGAAATGTTTTTTTTTTTTTAATTTTACCTATCCACGAATATAAATTACGTGTTTATACAATATTTTTTGAATTCATATTTGGAACATTACGTTGTGAGTCTAGATAAAATTAATTGAATAATATGATGTCCCAAATAATAATTAGTACCTGGGCGACCGAGGTCTGCTTGGGTGAAAATTGAGAAAACGACGTTTTCTAAAAATGAAAATTAGCTAGATCGATTTATCGCCCCCGAAAGACTCTAGGCTGTTTACAAAATTTCATGAAAATCGTTGGAGCCGTTTCCGATATTCAGATTATACACCGTGAAATTTAAATGGTTGTTTTCCCGCAGCGAAATGGTTTTTTCTATGTAATACAATCGTTTCGTAGTTATGTAAAATATTAGAAACAAAAACTGGCATATTTAACATTGTGAAAAACTTAACTCGAAAGCGATCACGAACCAATAGTAATACCGCCCGATATCTACGGCCGAACGACAGCGGGGCGTTGACCCGGGTGCTAAGTAGGTAAGGATCACCGTCGAAAGGATTAGGTTCGAAGGCGGCTCCGTTTGATAATGTTGCGCGCGGGCTAGTTTATGCCGTATTACTACACGCGAGAGCTAATTTTACTTTGAACATTTCTAAATCGGTCTTTTCTTTGTCGGCTTCGCGGCGATTTTTTGTATTGTTCCGTGCAAACTAATATTTTATGACGTATCACTACGTGCGAGAGTTTATTTTGGTTTGAACATTATCCTGTGCATCGCTTTTCTTTGCCGGTGGTGACGTGAGTAGTACCTAGTACCTACAAGTTACTATTGTTACTCACTTTTTCGAGTTGATGAATATTTTTTCAATTATTTTAAAACAAAAACATCGTTATTTTTTTACTTTAATTCTATGCTTCGAAAGTACTCCTTAAGGCAAGTCGTTCTGCTGCGGGAAAACAACCAATTAAATTTCACGGTGTATATTATACAAAAATTACTCGTTTAAAGGTAAAAGGTAGAAACAGAATAATGTAATATAAAAATATACTTTAATTAAAAGTTTATTCACTGCTGTTTATTTTAGTTGGTTTCTTCCGATAAAATTTTCAATAATTGACATAAATTCTGACACCGAGTATAAACATTTTTCTAACCTTGCTACAAGGAAGGCCTATCATACTATTTTTCTATTTCAGATCCTAGGTAACCTATCAGTGCTATCAATAGACGGACACAAGATGACTAAGCTTGGTAAGGACATCTTCGCTGGCAGCGAAGCGGTCGGGAAGCTGGAGAGATTGCACCTTTCCAACGGTTTGCTGACTGACTTCCCGCCGGAGGCTTTTCAGGTAACTCATCATCATCATCATTTCAGCCAGAAGACGTCCACTGCTGTACATAGGCCTCCCCCAAGCGTTACCACACTAATCGGTCCTGTGCGTCTCCTATCCACCGGACTTAAGGGTACACTAGTCGACGGCACGAACTATTTTGTGCGCGGATTTAAAATGCATTTTATATCAACCGACAACACGTGCGGAAGAGATAGATGCTGTGATGAGCAGTAGGAAGCTAGTTCGCGTACGAATACACACTTTTGCAAATTTGTAGCGAAATGGATAATGATTTAGGACGAAACCGAGCGCGCGAAATTTTATAAACAGACCTTTGGCAGTCTAGATATCATGAAAAAACGACTAAATCTATATGCTCAAAATAAAATTATTTGCATTGTTGAACTACTAATCTATCCCTGCATGGAGGCCGTTTTGCAATTTTCCGTCTTCTTATGGTATTTATTTGCGCCCAAAAATGAGTTAAAATTAGTGTCAAAATGTGGAACTTTCGACGCTCATAACTTTCAAATATTTTATTTTTTTACTTTTTCGCTTCCACACAGGGCTAGATAATGATGAGACAAATTGATATAACATTTTATTTTGAACGTACATCGTCAAACAGTGGAATAATCCCTAGACTACGTTTGTATGGAAAAAAATCGGAATGCAAGTAAATTAATATGATGAAAAATTAAAATAGTAAAAAACTAAAATAGTAAAAACTAAAATAGTAAAAAAAAAATAGTAAAAAATTAAATAGTAAAACAGTAGTAGTAGTTGAACAGGAGAGTGCTTAAGACGACGACTAACGCCAACGACCTTGAGGGAACAAAACGCGCACTCGTTTCACACCCGCTCGACCAAATTTAGTAGTTTTTTGTACTTTCCTTATTATTACGACTTTAATATGTTATACAAATAAAACTAAAAATGTTCTTAGATCAAATTATTAAGAAAGTGGTCGATGGAACATATATTTTTTCCAAAAAATTACAACTTGCCGTTTAGACGTTATTCTCATTTTAAAATTAGCTACTCAGGGGTATCGGATGAACCGATTGAGATTTAGTTTGTTTTTGTTTGGTGCTGGGGCTGAACCGATTTTCGTCAAACATAGCTAATGTTTGATGCTAATCGGTTCAGCCGTTCAAAAGTTATGAGTGTTTTACTGTTTGAAATTTGAATCGAGATATTTTCGCAAGATATCGTGTCATAATTACGTGTTCGATAGATTGTTGATCGAAGAGTGTCTACTATTAAATAAATTTTGTAGTTTAAAAAGCATGAAACAAAAAAAAAAAGTCGGTGTTTTGGAATTTTTTTACTTGTATTTAATTTGATCTAATCTTAATTGATTCCATGATTTAATTCCAGGTGCTAAAGAAACTAAAGAAATTAGATCTTCACGGGAACAAGCTGGTAACATTGAAAAGAGCTCAATTCAAAGGACTGAGGGATACTGAAGTATTAGATTTAAGGTAATTATTTATAAAAATTAAAAAAAGTAATTTTATAAGCTATTTCATATTCAAATCCTTGTTTTCAGTTGATGTTATTTCTGCCTTAACAATTATCAACTTTAGTCTTGTGTAAATTAAGTTGCTTTCAGAATGACTTGTTCTATTGCAATAGTTTTTTTTTATGCTGTAGCGCAAACTGAACTTCATGTGTACTTATTTGGATTATATTTTCAAATGCAAATGTTTTACTTAGCATCAGGTAAATCGCCAGCTTGTTTGCATAGCCACAGATAATATAATACTATCATACAGATGCTTCATCCCATACAAAGAAACCGTGCCGACGTAACTAGCGTTTTTCGTCTGAGTAATCTGATTATTTTTATAAGTACATCGATGGCGTTCGCTTCCGTTCCAAGCTTGCAATGGTGTTAGCAGCGACTTGCAAGTAAAAGGGTTTACTCGGTTCGTTCTTTAAATACAGTGACGATTTGTTTTATAGTATTTTTTACATTTACATTGTACCAAAAGGTGTTACAATACAAATTTAAAAACTCTAGTGGCATACCTCAGAAGTTTGAAATCGCGCCATCTATTGGAAACAACTTTAAATGATCCGTTCAAATAATCTTTGAAATGTGAATTAAGAGCCCAATATTCCTTTGTGCTTATTAGAGTTGATTAAACAAGAACATAGTTTTTCAATGATCAATACTAGAAAAACGATATTTTTTCACACAAATCGATGCGTATCGTGCCATTTAGTGATATTTATTTGATCCAAATTTTCTTTATTAAAGCTGGCATCCCGTGCCTTATGTATGCCAGACAAAAATAATACACTGCAAACGCAGGATAATCATTTGTTATTCAACAACTACAACATAAATATGTCGGGTTTAGTCAATAGTAAGGATGTCAAAACAAATCGCAAGCACGCCATCTGGCGGCAAAGCAAGTACAACTACCGATTGGCGCGCTTTTTCTTACCGCTTGCGTGGTGGGGACAGCAGAATGTAGCAGTTGAGTACTGATAGCCTTGGAGCTAAGACGTCGTTGAATCAGTGTCGATCCGTAATATTAGTAAGCAGGAATGTAACTTGTGTCTATTTGAATATACTCAGTGTATCGAATAATTTGTGATATTTCATTTTTACGATTGACCCACCTACCTGCCCACACACGATGTCTTAACCTAAGGGAATACTTCCTGACTTCCCGATGGTTTGCATGCCTTAAAAGGCCTTAAAAGGAGGATTGTGTTCTATGATTTTAACAAAATAATTGTATTTATTTCAGTCACAACAGTTTAACAAAACTAGATGGAAGCCACATCGGTGATTTGTCTAAACTTGGCTGGTGTAACGCCAGTCATAACCAACTGGGAGAGATACCAAGGTAAATAATTACTTGTCTTTACATATTGAGAATGTTTTTTCGTTGTGAAATTATTAGATTCTTTTATGTACTTATATAGTTTATTATTATGTATCACAAAATGCACTCTTATCAAACATAGCCGTTCTATGGCTTATTACACTGAGTGTCCTGGCAAGTCTTGCACTTTTTAAAGGTTCGTATTTATTTTTCGTTCTTATGTATGTGATAACGGGATTGTTTCTTAGCTAATTTGATAAACTGAAAAATGCAGTTTGATTGCTTTAATTACAAACAAAGACCATGTTTCAGACTAGCTCTACGATTACTCGTAGAGCTAGTCTGAAACATGGTCACGATCTTACGATCGTCGTATAAACTAGTTTTTAATCGACTTTCCAAAATGGAGAAGTTTCTCATTAATTGGAAATATTTCATTTTACAGAGGTATGTTTGCAAGGAACACTGTTATAAAAGTGGTACATTTGGACAATAACAAGATCAAGAAATTGGATACTAACAGTTTTAGAGGAATGAGGTTTTTGAGGTAAGTTTAACAGCGCAATATGTTATTTTCTCGTTGTTACAGGGTTGGATTCTTAGTTTGAGCGACATATTTGCCATAAGCAACCGCTGGGACATTATTTAAAACGTGAAATATCTGACTAAATATGGGTGTCTTTAGCATCTCGGTTATAGAGACAGCAATTATTAAGTAATTGTTGCACTGTGTAGAGTTTAAGCGCATGTTTTATTTTAATTTGTAGATTAGTGTAAACCATTGTTGGTAGACCTAATAAATAAAATAATAACCATATTCGAGGTCGGAGACTCTACACTCGAAGTTGTGGGTGACTATGTCTACCTGGGACAAACGATCCAGTTCAGTAGGGCCAACTTCGAGAGATCGGTCAACCGTCGAATCGAATCGACTGGAAGTTGCGCGGTATCTTCTCGTCCAACTTACCACAGTGTCTCAAGAAAGACTATGACCAGTATGTGTTGCCAGTTATGACATAAGGCAACACATACTGGTCGCTTACAATGGGCCTTATCAGAAAGCTTACAGTCACTCAAAGGGCAATGGAGAGGGCTATGCTCGGCGTTTCCTTCCGTGATCGAATCAGAATGTAGATATCCGCAAGAGAACCAGAGTTAGATACCGACATAACCCGAAGAATTGCCAAACTTAAGTGTTCTGGTTCTGGAGTGGCGACCGCGAACCGGAAGACGTTGCGTTGGAAGGCCTCCCACCAGGTGGACCTATGACCTGGTGAAGGTTGCGGGGATCCGCTGGTTGCGAGGTACCGGTCAATATGGCGACGCTTGGGGGAGGCCTATGTCCAGCAGTGGACGTCTTTAGGCTCATATGATGATGCTGAATAACCATATTTACACACAACACCATAATGGTGTCATACAAAAGTTTAAAAGAAATATAAAGCTCTGAACCCTAAACTAGTGTTGATTGTATGTCAGGGACCTCTCTCTCTGTTTGTTTTTTAGGGTTCCGTACCCAAAGGGTAAAAACGGGACCCTATTACTAAGACTCCGCGATCCGTCTGTCTGTCTGTCTGTCCGTCTATCACCAGGCTGTATCTCGTGAACCGTGATAGCTAGACAGTTGAAATTTTCAGAGATTATGTACTTCTGTTGCCGCTATAACAACAAATACTAAAAACAGAAGAAAATACATATTTAAGGGAGGCTCCCATACAACAAACGTGACTTTTTTGCCGTTTTTTGCTTGATATTAATAACGGCTACAGGTAGACGCTTGAAATATTTACAGAATATTTAGTTGTATATTCACTTCAAAAAATAGTAATGATTAAATTAAAATAAAAGTCGGTTAAAAATGGATTAAGGGGGGCTCCCATACAACAAACGTGATTTTTTTGCCGTTTTTTGCGATAATGGTACGGAACCCTTCGTGCGCGAGTCCGACTCGCACTTGGCCGGTTTTTATTATTCTCAAAAATACTTAGTTACCCTATTAAATTTCATATTAGCCTACAGTTTCGGCTGGGTTATGTTCATAAAAACAAAGAAAACATCTCTACCTCCCCCTAAAACCCTAGTATACCACCTCTTCAACTCTCATTCCAGACGTCTCTACCTCCAAGACAACCAGATCTCTGACATAGGTCGCGGCACATTCTCAGCGGTGACCCGCATCGGTACAGTAGACCTTGCGAGGAACAAGATCACTAAAGTTGACTTCCAGATGTTCCAGGCTGTTAAGTACGCTGAGGTGAGTGTCATCATCATTTTTCTAGGCCAAGGGTGCTCCCGAGTAGATCTCGGAGACGCCCACAAGGTATACAGAAAAAAAATAAAAAAATAAGGTAAATTAAAAATCCGACTGCTTAATAAGCGAACTAAAAAGACGTAAACAAGAAGAAAATCTTGCTGTGCAGTCGGAGGATACATCTGGTTTTGGTCAGCCAACATCCTCTGACTGCACAGCATGATACTACCCGACTGCCGAAGGTGGGTAATGTGTTTATCAGTCTATGTATGTATGTATGTTTGTTACTTTGTGGCGTTTTAGAGACCAAACGCGTTGGACGATTTTAATGATTCTTACATAAATTAATTCGTTTTTACATTGAGAGTGTAACTGGCTACATTAAAATTGGACAAAAGTAAAATTTCGGTTTTTGGGCGCCTTAATACGGGCGCCCAATTTCTATGTTTCTTCCAAACCCATCGTGTGGGGTATCAAAATAAAGGGTTTAAAGAGGTGATTTCAAAAATATGTAACACTTATATGTGTAAATGTACCTAATTCAAAACAAAAATGTTAACTAAAAAGTAGGGCGCACGGTTGGCGCAGTGGTTGAGCGATTGACTGCTGCGCTGCGAGTCGCGGGTTCGATTCCCGCACGGAACAAATATTTGTATGATCTACAAATAATTGTTCCGGCTCTGGGTGTTTGTGTATGTGAGTTTATATGTTTGTAAACGCACCCACGATACAGGAGAAATTTCTAGTGTGGGGCAACGTTTTTTTAAAAATAAAAAAATATAAATAAAAAAAGTTAATTCTAAAAACCAAAAAACTCGACTGCTAAAGAAGCGAACTAAAAAGCTATGAACAAGAAAAAATCATGCTGTGCAGTCGGAGGATACATATTCGCAAACTGGCTGACCCCCTGATCCTCCGACTAATCATTAAGTAATATTACATACATACAAACATACAAGGTACCCGTGAAACACATAACCCTTTCCTTGCAGTCGGGTAAAAAAACATTAAGACTACATAAAACCTCTCTTTTTCCAGGTCATAAACCTAGCAGAAAACAACATCACAGTAATCGAGAACCAAGCATTCACGGACCTCTACCAGTCCGTAGTGAACATCTCCCACAACTCGCTCTCGACCATAGAGTCGGGCGCGTTCCAGAACTGTCACAACATGACTCTGCTAGATCTGAGTCATAACAACTTGTCTGTGATCTCGCCGGGCGCTTTCGATGAGAATAGCTATGCGTATACCCTGCAGATGGCGCATAATGAGTTTACTGATTTTTCGCAGGTAAGAATTATGATTAAACCAACAAAATTATTATTTGGCAATATCACGCTTAGAGTGCGCGCAAGATAAGTCTGCGCGCGACGGGTGGCGTGCTTAATGTTGCCAGCATAACTTGGTCTTTTTTCCTTCATTTAATCAATAGTCATTTTTTATTACTCGAAACTAAGTAATTTAAGTTAAGCATAATTAATTACTAGCTTTTTCTACTTGCATAGAATATGATGAAAAAAGCTTCATGAAATTATTGTAAATCTTTTATTAAATACTTAGTAGTACCTACTGTTAAATTTCATCTAACAATGGTCTTGCAGTGGCTAATACCGTCCATTTCAAATTCAATTCTTTTTAAATTTCTTCTTTAACAAGTTTTGAAGAAGCTGCTGCCACATAACCCTCTTGAGTTATTTGGGTGACGGTGCGTTCAGAAACGCCTAAAACTAAATAACAATGATGCATTATATTACATGATGTCGGTCCTGTCCCGCTGGTATATTTATGTACTACCCAAAAACCAATACTGTCAGGTCAGGCAACGGTAGTACGAAAATTTAGGGAAATTTTAGTATAATGGTATCTCTAAAAGTTACCTGTCAAATAAGCAACACGGGCTCTATCTTTGTAAAATGGTACCGTAGGCCCATTAATGTCTTGTTCACTTCAAGAAAACATCCCTGCCAACACTTTAAATTACTTTTGGCATAATGATGGCGATTATTTACTTCGGATACGAATAAAAACACGGAATACAACACATTCTCTTGACACCTGACATAAATGACAAACGTTTAGTTCCGATTTTGGCCGCGCGCAGACTTATCTTGCGCGCACTCTAGCAATGTCACACTTAGCAATATCACACTTAGCAATTACACAGCAGTATATCACACTTGTCAATATCACACTTAGCAATATTACCCTCAGTCGTATAACAAAAACCATCGCTGGTAAGTAGTTACTTAATACCAAGCCGTAGTGAAATTATCATCAACTCGCTCTCGACCGTAGACACAGGCGCGTTTCAGAACGGTCACAACATGGCTTTGCTATACCTCAGTCATATCACAAATAGCAATATCACGCTTAGCAATATCACTCTCTGCAATTTTACATTTAGCAATATCACACTGAGCGAATGTAATTAGCTATGTTACCCTTAGCAATTTATACTGTCGTTGGCGATATTACCGTTAGCAGTGTTAACTTTGGCAATTTTGACCTTAGCAACTTGAAACCAATCCGTAGTGAACATACTCGTATCTCACAACTCGCTTTCGACTCTATGGAGACGGGCGCTTTCCATAACTGTCACAACATGACTCTGCTAGACATCAGTCACAACACTTTTGGAGACACCTCGTGCGATAACCCAAACGCTTAGAATGACAACTTTTTATTTTGTCTTCAGCAAACATTTATTCGTAACAATAAAATAAAGCCTCGCAGTGGTTAAGGTTACACTAGTCGAAAATTATTCCATACAAACGTAGTCTAGGGATTATTCTACTGTTTGACGATGTACGTTCAAAATAAAAAGTGATATCAATTTTTCTCATCATTATCTAGCCCTGTATGGAAGCAAAAAAGTAAAAAAAGAAAATATTTGAAAGTTATGAGCATCGAAAGTTCCTCATTTCGACACCCAAAAATGCGTTAAAATTGCATTTTTGGGCGCCAAATAAATGCCATAAGAAGACGGAAAATTGCAAAACGGCCACCATACAGGGATAGATTAGTAGTTCAACAATGCAAATAATTTTATTTTGAACAGGTATGTTTAGTCGTTTTTTCATGATATCCAGACTCCCAAAGGTCTGTTTATAAAATTTCACGCGCTCGGTTTCGACATAATTCATTATCTATTTCGCTGCAAATTTGCAAAAGTGTGTATTCGTACGCGAACTAGCTTCCTACTGCTCATCACAGCATCTATCTCTTCCGCACGTGTTGTCGGTTGATATAAAATGCATTTTTCAATACAGTTGTTAAACATGGCGTACTTTCAGAGGCTATAATTATGATTCGAAAGTTAAATCTTACGCATAGGCATCTTTCTGTTACGCGGTCGTGACTTTTGTTTACGAGCTCGATCATTATGTTTGCAGTTTAGTTTTAAATTTATAAGTCAATTTAAAAAAGTTTAGTAGCAAGGAGTTTTCATACATAGAATAAAATGGGATAGATTTTCTACGAGAAAAAATGAATGATTCCGTACGTTTTAGCATTGAATTCTCAAAAGTCTTTTAAATGGTTGTTTAATATATTTAATTACCAGTTTGAATTTAATTATTTTCACATCAACATTTGTCAAAAATCGAATAGGCTGTATAGGCAGTTTTCGTTGACAAAATAAATGTCCAGTTGCAAAAACGCGCCATAAGTCAATTTAAAAAAGTTTAGTAGCAAGGAGTTTTCATACATAGAATAAAATGGGATACGATTTTATACGAGGAAAAATTAATGATTCCATACGTCTTAGCATTGAATTCTCTTTTTTTTTTAATAGTTGTTTTATATATTTAATTACCAGTTTTAAGTTAAGTATTTTCACATCAACGTTTGACAAAAATCGAATTGGCTGTATAGGCTGTTTTCTTTGTAAAAAAATATGTCCAGTTGCAAAAACGCGCCATATTGAAAATTTTATTTTTTGTGAATAAACAAATCTCAGAAAAAAAGGCGGGAAACTTCGGTTGCGCGCGGTTGTTTCAAATTCTTGAAATTTAATTATTTATTGTAAAACGGATCAGTTGAGTCTTATCTTTGTATATAATTTTGTATAATAATTGTATATATTTGTAGTAGTGTTTGTAGGTGAATATTTGGTAAGTTTTTTATATTGTATGATTAGTCCCTAAGTCCGGGTCGTATGAACGACCCCCCTAATAACTTGCAGGGGGATTTAGGCGGCGGCCTAAATCCCCCCGAGGATGTCGCAAACTATGTGACTATCATGTCACGGAGTGATAATGGTGTTTATAAAAGTGGCATGGACACTGATGGTTCAGTGGCCACTGACAGTAGCGAAAAATCTTCTCGAAAACGCAGGAAAATCTGTAAAACCTGTAAAATACGCAAACGCACCAGAAAAGGTCATGGCCAGAATGATGTCAGTATTACGGATTGTAATTGTAATCCCCAAGAGACGGTTCTTGAAAATAACCATGGTAACCAAGCTTCATCCCAATTTGAGTCACAGTCAAAGCCTAGTCAAGCAAGTTTTGAGCCAGTTGGTAGGAAGGAGTACATACATACTGATGTATCTCCTTATTTGATACATGTACAGCGCATCACCGACTTACCTAATAGTGGAACTGTATTACACCCCATTGCGTTTGGAAACTTTATGAAACGGGGAGCATTTAAAAATATAATTAATGGTAGCATTAAAAGGATAGGCCGCAATAAGTGTGCAGTTGCATTTTCGACTTTCCATGATGCAAATGATTTTTTAAAATCTAACTTATTAAGTACTAATGGATTCAAAGCTTTTATCCCGACATTCAATGTAACTAGAATGGGTATGGTGCGTGGTGTTCCTTCAGAATGGTCATTAGATGAAATTGAAGCAAATATTTCTACACCCGTTGGGTGTGGAAATGTCATTAAAATTCGGAGGTTAAATTATAAAGTGCAGATTAACGGTAATCCAGTTTGGAAACCTTCAGAATCCATTGTTATAACTTTTGATGGACAAATTCTTCCAAAGAGAATATTCATGTGTTATAATGCATTAAATGTTGATATATATGTGTACCCCACCATTCAGTGTTTCAGATGCTGTAGGTATGGACATACAAAATTACAATGTAGGGCTCCAGAGCCGAGATGTTTTAAATGCAGTCAAAATCATTCAGCTGAATCTTGTAGCATTGAGGAGGATTGTGCATCTTGTATAAATTGTTCTGGTTTTCACTTTGCTATAAATAAAGCATGCCCTGAGTTTAAGAGACAAAGAGATATCAAAAACACTATGGCTCATTCATGTATTTCTTATTTAGAGGCTAGTAAGTTGCATCCATTTTCCTCTATGTCATATGCAGATAAAGTTGTTTTAAGTAGTAAAATTTCTCAATCAGATTCCAAATCCGCATACTTCCACACTAATGATAATGTGAAAAATGGTCCTAGGACAACTTCATACAATAAAACAATATTTAAAAAACCTCGTTCGCCTCCTCAATCTGCGTCTGGATATGACAGAGCAGCACACAATGCATTAATAAATGAGTTCAGTTTTCCAAGTCCCAGTAATGGGTGTGCACTACAGAATAAACCCGAACAAAAAGAAGATCATGAACAGATTATGGATCTAATTAACAGTCTTATTAAGATGTTACAAAATAAAAAATACATTAAACCGAACAACGCTGACCTGATTTGTAAATTACTGACAGACAAAAACGATAATGGATCTGATTATTCAATGGAACGCCAGGTCAGTGACTAATAAAAAAACTGATCTTTTATATTTAGTTAACAAATATAAACCAATTATTGTTGCATTGAGTGAAACATGGCTTAAACACGGTCGAATATTTGGTATTCCAGGTTATGTTTGCATTCGTAATGACAGAGCTGATGGCTACGGTGGTGTTGCCATCTTGATTAAAAACAATGTTGCATTTTCTCAAATTGCATTTCCCAATCAGTATTCTATGGTTGATTTCGTTGCTGTACGTGTAAATAATGTATCTTATGCCTCTGTATATATTCCAAAGCCTTCATCCGCTGCTCTACAAGAGATAAGTGATATTTTTTGTTCATTGAATAGCCCTGTCTTGATAATGGGAGATTTTAATTGTCATCATCAGACGTGGGGATGTGGTGAAAATAAAAGTGATGGTGTACGTTTGCTACAAATATTAGATGACAATAATCAATGTGTATTAAATACTGGAACACCGACTAGACGTACCAAGCCCAATGAATTGCCTAGTGCTGTGGACTTGTCGATTTGTTCCCCTAGTTTGGCCTTATCACTCACTTGGTCTGTCTTCCCTTCTTCTACACTAGGCAGTGATCATTTTCCCCTAGTAATAGCATCCCCTGACAAATATCCCATCAGTGAAAAGCGTCCCCCTCGATTAAGGTACAGATTGGATGGAGCTGATTGGGAAAAATTTAAACAGGTCCTTGAAGTCAAAGTGTCTCAGTTACCTGAAATACTTCATGGAGGAGAAGATGTTTGCTCTCGAGCCTTAGCTCTTTGCATGCTTGAAATAGCGGATGAGATTTTCCCTGTAAAAAGTTCTCGCACAAACAATTTACCTATGCCTCCTTGGTGGAATACTGAATGCTCATATGCAGTACGAAGAAGAAAGGAAGCGGAAAGAGAGTATGGAGAGGATATGTCGGAAGAAAAATTAAATAAACTTACTGGTATAATTAATGAGACTAGAGATTTTTTGAGGGAAGGGAAATTTGAGGGATGGAGATCATTTTGTGCCTCCCTTTCTCCTAGAACTTGTCCTTCGGAGGTCTGGAGAAACATTAAGCGTTTTAGGAATGCTTTTAATCAAAACCGTTGTGGTCTTCAGTTGTCTCCTGCTTTAGCTGACGATTTTCTTGATAAATTGGCCCCTGCAACAGCTCCTGAAAAAAATTCTTTGATGCCTTGTTGCGCATTATATCCTGGAATAAAAGAATCGAATAGCTTAAACTTACCTTTTTCTTAATATGAGCTTAAAGGGGTATTGTCGAGTGTTAAAGATTCTTGTCCTGGAGAAGATGGAATACCTTATGCTTTTTTTTCAAATATGGGAGACTCCTCACTTTTATATTATTTAGATATAATTAATTCCATAATGATTTCTGGGAACATTCCTACCTCTTGGCGAACTCAAGAAATAGTCCCTATACTAAAGCCTAAAAAATCTCCTGACGAACCGGCTACTTATCGACCTATAGCCTTATCTTTGGTTATTGTTAAAATTGCAGAACACCTGGTTAAAAATCGTCTTGAATGGCATATCGAAAGAAATAATTTGCTTTCGATTTCTCAATACGGCTTTCGTAAATCTAAAAGTACCATCGACAGTTTAAGTATCTTTACCACAGACATCAATTTGGCCTTTTCTAATAATTTATCGGTGGTTGCTGCATTTTTAGACGTTTCGGCAGCTTATGACAATGTAATCATAGCAGTGCTCAAAAATAAACTAATGAAATTGCAGGTGCCGTTAATATTAGTTAATTTTATAATCAATATCTTATCTGTTCGCTTTATATTTGTAGTAACAAACCAAGGTTCAAGAATTTCACGAACTGTTTATAAGGGATTACCTCAAGGGTCTGTACTTAGCCCGTTACTTTACAACATTTATACATATGATCTAGAGGCGTCCTTAAATGGTATCGTTAGTGTTTTACAATACGCTGACGACCTACTTATTTATTCAATAAACATGTCTATCTCAACTGCATGTAATTCATTAACAGAATCCCTCATGTCTCTAAAGGCTTGGCTTGATAATAATGGGATGGATTTATCAGCTAACAAAAGTTCTGTAGTAGTTTTTTCTAGAAAACGGAATTTTCCGCCACCTAAAGTTTTCTATTGCAATCATATTTTAAATGTTGGGGACGAAGCTAAATTCTTGGGTTTAATTTTGGATAAGAAAATGACAGGTAAATCTCATTTAAGTTATATAGTGGATAGATGTGAAAAGCAGTTGAATATTATGAGATGTCTCTCGGGTGTGTGGTGGGGTGCCCACCCTTTTAACCAGAAATTGTTTTACAATGCTATAATTCGTAGTATTTTGGATTATGGTACCTTTTTATTAGAAGGTGGTAGTAAAAAATGGTTCAAAAAGTTAGATAATATTCAATCTAAAGCTCTCAGAATCATCTCGGGTGCAATGCGTTCGAGTCCTTTAAATGCGTTGCAAGTAGAGTGTGGTGAACCTCATTTATATTTGAGAAGATAGCTGTTAGCTGATAGGTTTCTTTTTAAAATCATGCAATTTTCCAACCATCCATTGATCATTAGGTTAGATAATCTAAATTCTCTGATTGAAAGCTCCAACTATTGGAGATGCAAATCTGTTCCTTGTTTAATTACTAGTTACAGGAAGTTTAAGTTACTTGAATCGCCTGTGCATAATGCATCAAAGCTAGCAATATTTAATGATAACGTTTTTGACTCTCTACTTTTAGAGCCTGAAATAACATATGATATGGGTATCGCCAAAACTGATTCTGGAGCGAATTCTAAATTTATCAGTAATATTGATGATAAATGGAAAGACTGGCACCTAATATTTACTGATTCTTCTAAAACGCTGGATAGTTGTGTAGGTGTAGGAGTTTATCATGCACAATATAAGCTTATTCAAAAAATAAAACTTCCTCCGGAGTCTTCTGTTTTTACAGGGGAGTGCTTTGGCCTATTTAAGGCATTAGAATATGTTTTGTTAGCTAAGTTACAAAATACTGTTATATTTTCTGACTCTAAGAGTGCGTTACAGGCAATCGAGAAGTTCCCTTTTAAAATGAAGGCTTTCTACCCTGTTGTATTTGATATTAGGAATGTATTATATGATCTAAGGTTGAAGGGGCAATCTGTACATTTTGTTTGGATTCCTAGCCACTGTGGCATTAAGGGAAATGACAAGGCGGATAATTTAGCCAAGGAGGCTGTCAATGATGGAGACACTTATCCTTATATAAACTTTTCCCATGATATCATGAATTTACCCAAGTTATACCTTCGCGATGCCTGGAGTGTCTCATGGGGTGAGAGCGCTCAAACAAAAGGAAAATATTATTACTTTATACAACCTCATGTTCCTATTAAGCCGTGGTTTTTCAAGGTTAAGTGCTCCAAATTGATTGCTAGTCAAATCATTCGTATGCGTTTGGGTCATGTATGTACTCCTTACCATCTTGCCACGCTCCGTATTGTAGAGGATAACATGTGTGAATGTGGGGAAGATGTTGGTACCTTGGACCATATATTTTTTTCATGTTCTCGTCATGACCGTTCTGATTTTCTTGATTCCCTTATTAGATTAAAAACCCCTTTCCCCACTCGTATGATTTGTTTATTACATAACCCAATAATTTATTATGAAATAATTGCCTCTTTTCTGTTTATAAATGATATTAAACTTTAGTTTATTTATTATATTGTACATAATATATTATATTAATGACTTGCCTGATCCACATTTCCTATCATTGTAATCCTTACCGTTCCGCTTTTTATTTCCCTGTTTCCCAAATTTTTACCTGAAAATGGCACAAAGTACAACTAGTGCCACACCAAAAAAAAAAAAAAAAAAAAAACAAATCTAATTCTTTGATTTGTTTTTGTGTTGTTGTGTGAGAACACAACTGTATTGATAAACGTCGTGTGATACACGGGTGAGTAGGTTATTGCAAACTCGTGTCATTAAAAACCCTCGCCTTCGGCTCGGGCTTGTTAATGACAGCTCCCTTGTATCACAATGTACTATTAACCCCGCGCACAAAATAGTTAGTGCCGTCGAATAGTGTAACCTTAAGGACGCCCCTGCCTGACGACTGTCAAAGTTCTACAAATGACACACCTTTACGTGTTTTCCGAGAGTCGCGGAGGATGCTATGCCAAAACACTATTCATCAAAACAACTTCTCTTCCTTCCAGATTCCCATACAAAACATGTCGGGCATACAGATCCTGAACGTGTCATACAACAGAATAGAATCTATTCAGAAGCTGGCGTTCCCCAAACTGTACGAGCTACACACGGTGGACTTGTCGCATAATAATATCAGTCAGATCTTTAATGCCGTGTTCCAGAATCTGTTTTCTATCAGGTAAGACCATCATTTAAAAAAATTAAAATAATTACAGCAGTTACAGACAAAGATACAACACAGAATTACTATCTTGCCAAGTGCGAGTCGGACTTTTAAATTAAATTAGACCGCCACAATATGGCGCCCAAAAGCCGTCATAACTCTATTATTCAATTTTAATGTAGCTACTGACACTTGCAGGGTTAAGACGAATCGATTGACGTACGAATCATCAAAATCGGCCAACGCGTTTGGTCTCTGGAACGCCACATAGGAAAAAATATACATACATAGAATGGTAAACACATTACCCTCCTTCGGCAGTCGGGTAAAATTAATTGTGCCAGCGGTGGTTAAGGGTGCGCAGGGACTCATACGAGTGTTCCAAGCCGCCATTAAGTTTGATTCGAACTGTACGAGTAGTGGAGCCGTGTAATCACAAGGACAAAAATTACTCTATGTTATTATTTACGTATTTACTAACGGGACCTCGATTCAAACTTAGTGATGTTTTAAAAAAACCCTACTCACTGCGCAGTACCTACCCTACACCTCACCCCCACTGTCACGAGAAAATGCTAGCTCGTAGTAGCTCACGAAGTGTTTCGAGCCGTCATTAAGTTTGAATCAAACTGTACCTACTATGCGACGCGTAAACTCGGACGGCAAGCGGGACACGCGTCTTATCTCTTATTTTATAACCCGTGCGATTTGAGTAGGCCCTAGTGCGATACGAGTCTTGTTCCAGCGAGGTATCTAGTTAATTCGACGTGTAAACAAGCTTCACAAAACAGTGATTTTAAGTTATAGACCAAGACATTAATAATTAAAATTACGCCTATAATAAATAATATCTTTTAAATTACGCCTATAATAAATAATAACTGTCTTACAAAATGATGCTTACGATGGATATATAGTTTGAGACAAATTGTGAAAAACGCCATCTATTGCAAAGAACTCAAAACAAAACGAAAATTTGATAGCTACGATCAACTACTTTAACATACAAAGTCTTCAACTAATCTTTTTTGTTCAAAAACCTGATTAATGAGTGTAAATGGATAAATTAACATAAAAGAAGCAAGTTTTGATTTTTACTAAACTTATTTCAGCCTCAATCTGTTGTTTAACATTTATAAGTGATTGTTACTTTCACATTTGTTACCTATGCTGCCACCTATGATCTTTTTTTAATACTAATTATAATTTGTTTGAATCATAGATTTAGAATTTTTTTTGCTACGCAAAAAGATACACGAAGCGTGCGAGCGAGAAATCCTAATCAAGTACAAACCGCCCAAGAGAAAAAGAGACAGTGAATGACGTACCGATATGTCATTTTTTTCGCGAATAAGTAAACCTAGCGGACAATCTGTTTTACGCCGCGGTGAATTTCTTGCATTTAAATAATAATCTTTAGATTTAAATTGATAATATTAATTATACAATTATGGGGACTTGTTCTGTGAGTGAATGTGACGTTACAAGACGAAATAACCCCAATAAATACACGTTTTACAGGTAAATACAATTTTGTCCTTGGATTGTTTTGAACCATATTTTGCCGAATTTCTGCTAGTAATCGGCTCAGAAAAAGAGTCTTACAATAGTATATTGATTTCCAATGTTTTATATAAGTATATTTAGTATATATAAACAAAATTGGCGAAAGTATTATGTAAAAGAGTAAATTGTTTGTTTACACTAGGGCTTGACAAAGCGGTGACGTCATGAGTATCGATAAAAACTTAATCGTTTTTAGTAACATCATGACATGAATACAAACTTATTTAGTCAGGTTTTGTTAAAATAGATTTAAGTTACGATTGAGAAGATGTTTTTATCGAAACTGTACTTAAAGTTGCATGTTTATTAGCCATTATTTTTCGGAGAGTTTAGGAATGTCTTTATATTCTTCTTCTTAGCGTGTCGATGGCAAATATAAAAAGTTAAATATTGTGTTTGGCCCAAAATTCAGCCACGGCAATACCATTCGGTGACGCAGTCATAAGGTCTTCGTAAGTACAGGTGACAGGGCATGCTGCGCTCTCCGTGAGATGGGCCATGGTCTGCATAAGCACTGAAGACTAGTGCCGTCAGAGGAGGTTGTCCTTGCTGCGGCCAACCCGAGTGCGGAGTCTATTTAGGGTCATTATAATTGTATGCATTTATTAGTTTTACAGTGGCTAGAATACATCAGTGCTCTGCTCATCAGCAATTTTTTCTGTTGTGTAAATAATAATATATAATATTTATGTACCTACAGATTCCCAAATAATTCTGTATTAAGAGAAAAATGGATTCGAATTTTAAACAGAGATGGATGGTCTCCAAATAAAAACTCTACAATATGTAGTAAACATTTTGAATCGAAATACTGCATACAAAGAAAACATCGACGACTTCTAATGAAAGAATCTATACCTACTTTATTTGTGCCTGTAAGAATGACACTTTCTATCATATGGTTAGTTAGTGGCCAACCTAGTGTTAGTTTTCAAACCATCTAGATACCTCTAACATAGCTGAACGACTGTCAAAAAGTTCAAAACGCAATACTGGTCACGCCTAAATTTGTGTAAAGATACATACAAACTAAATTATTACGGCCTACCCGAATGTCCTTTCTTTGGTATTGTTCGTCGAACCGTTGAGCTCCTTAAATTCTGAGTAGAGCTGCACGGTTATTGACAAATCCGTGCACTGACTAGACAGGTCCACTCAATCTGGCTGGTTCTTTCCTCAAAAGACCATTTCAGATATCAGTCTACATGGTCTTCACATGATCTAACCAATATTTTGTCTGGAATTTAAAAGAAACTGTGACCTCTGAGTTTGTTTCGGCCTTTCTTCTCGGAGTAGTCAGATAGGAAACGCCGACCTCATCTACTTTTATAAAATATGTAAACGTGTTTGTACAAACCAACTTACAGAAATAATATCATTTATCATTGAACTATCTACAGGCCATACAAATATTTGTTCCGTGCGGGAATCGAACTCGCGACACGCAGCGCAGCAGCCGATCGCTCAACCACTACGCCAATCGTGTCGTCAATTTCAAATACCTGACGCTGCGGTATTTTTTTATTAGTACTTCAAATACTTGTGGCTTCAAAATACATTTAGCGATTTTATTAATAGATGCGTTCTGCAGAAAATAGCGCTTGATAGCTTTCATAAGCAAAATGGCGACCGCGTACGTCAAATTGTCAAGTACCTTGTAAATTGTAATTTTCATTTCAAACGGTTATTTTCACCGAACTTCTGTGTATTGATTAAGTTTATTAGTACGAATGTCACGATGGATGACTGACTGTATATTGTTATTTGTATTTTAAATAAACAAAGTTAAAATACTGTATTTTACATTTTAAATACACGACTTAAAAATATTTTGTATTTCGTATTTTAAATACATGCGAGATATTATTTTGTAATTTGTATTTTAATTAAAGCAAAGCATGGTTTTTGCCCAGCAATCGTGTTTCTTATGGTGTTCACCAAGTATCGATATCGATATTGAACATGGACTTTTTATCAACACTTTTTTAACTAACACATGGACAAATTCCCTCACACATAGATTTTATATTTTTGGTTTCGTTTTCCATCTGACTCTGTGTATCTTGTACATCCTATATCTATGGTTTGAATTGAGACCCCATGACAATAGTGAGAATGTGTGTGATGGTGTGTTTTGTGGGTGCGGGGGTCTGTGTGTGTGTATGTGTTTGTGGCATGTCAAGTATTATGTATGAAGATGAGATGTTTGTGTTGGACTATTGATTAGGAGAGGATAAAAGGTTTTCTATTGCGTCCTAGTTTTTATCCATCAACCACGCTTTCACAGCGATTTTACATTTGTTTAAATTTAGTTTGTGTATTGCAAGCGGTTTGTTGATCCTGTTATACAGTTTTTGACTGAGATAAGCGAACTGGTGTTCAGCAAAGGTGGTATTCTGTCTTACAGGTGAAAATAAAATATCAGCTCGACGTTTTTTGGTTATTTTCATAGGAATGGGATGTTTTCTCAGGACACACTTCCCGTTTTCTTCTGCCACCTCAACACTTACCGTTTCTCCGTTGTCCCCCCATATCCAAGTACTAATGCTGTAACATGGAAATATTGTAAACAAAAAAATTTAAAAGAGTAACCATGGAGTTTCTTGCCGGTTCTTCTCCATAGGAAACGACTAACCCGAACCGTGCACCTTTTGTCGACGTTTTATAAGTGCCCATGTAGGCCTATGTAAAATAAAAATATTTGATTTTGATTTTTGATTTCTCGGGGTCGACTTTTCTGGCCATGAGGCGCCACTTGTTCCGCTGATAAGCATTGTCAGTAGGCTATAAGGTAGGATTGTGAAAAAAATAATTACATGAATGTAGATGGCTGTAGGAGAAGCGGAAGGCCCAAAAAAATAGTGTGTGAAAGCTGATATTTATTTTTACCGACTTCAAAAAAATGTAATCAATTCGACACGTATCTATGTAATATTGTTGGAATTGCACAATATTCACATGTTACACTGTATGGACTTCTTAACACGTGTGCCAAATTTCATAAGTGTATGTATGTTTGTCCATGCATTTCCCCGAAACTTCATATCGGATCGTGATTATTCTTTTTTTATTGGATTATGTATCTCTCAACTTAGGGAACAGTGCATCATTCAGCAGTTTTGAAGATATGGAATATACAACCGAACTCCTTAGCGACAAACAGCACGAATGTGTAAATTAAAATTATTATAAGTATTTTGTCAATCATTTGGGTATCTTACAATAGTGTTTGCACACTTTTTAGTGATAGGATACTAAAATCAAAAAGAGAAAAATAAAAACTTTTTACAAAAAATAAACCGACTTCTAAAGCAAAACACAAAAAAAGCAAAATCTTTCGTTTTGGAAGTCGGTGTTGATAAGCGATAAAAACAAGAGGTACCAAAGACAATGACTTCCAAAACGAAAGTAATTTTTGTACGTTTTATTGAATCGCATTTTTTTAAATGTTTTTTTGTTTTTAGAAACGTTGCCCCACACTAGGAATTTCTTCCTGAATCGTGGGTGCGTTTACAAACATATAAACTCACATACACAAACACCCAGAGCCGGAACAACTATTTGTAGATCATACAAATATTTGTTCCGTGCGGGAATCGAACCCGCGACACGCAGCGCAGCAGTCAATCGCTCAACCACTGCGCCAACCGTGCGCCCTACTGCTTTAGAAGTCAATTTTTTTTTTTGTGTATTAAGTTTTTATATTGACGACTACCTGATCCCCGCGGCTTCGCTCCCGTCAACTGGCTTTAGTACCCTAACATAAGTACCTACCACCTACCTACCCTACCTACCTACCCTACCCACCCTACCTACCTACCTACCAATTTGTTAAACTATTTATTTGAATAAGAATTAACATAACCAATTAACCAACTTTTGTTTCTACCGGCGGCGGCGAACTAATTACAATGTAGAACATAAAAACTGCTATTGAAACTTATCTATGAACGTTAATAAATAAATAAATTTTCTTCCAACTATGCTTTAATTTCATCACAATCACACTAAAAACTCAGTACAAAGCGAGTCTTTATTGCTCTAGAGCAATAAAAATGTATGAAATTTCATTATTGCACAGTTTTTTTTTAATCGCACCAAAAGGTGCCAATCTCAATGGATTAGCTCTATTCAGCCAGCCGATATCAATACTTTTTTTTTTACGTACGTATTATTCGTTTCTATCCTACTTGTTCCAAATTTAAAAAAATGATTGCTGCTAACTCTGATTTAAAAATGAAAGAAATTTAAAAAAGTAATTTTCGACATCGCCGCGCCCGTGGCCGCGCCCATCTACTTGTTACCGTGATAACGACTTCATTGTAACAAATCAGCCAGGCCCATCTAACTCGTCTGATAATATTATTCAGTCCCAAGTTAAACAAACAAATATAAATTTGCCCAACAAAACTTAACCTTACGTTTACTAATTGCTCAAGTATAACTTTTAATTTCAATAATTAAACTTCTATTTTAACTGTTTGATATGAGTTTCTTTTATCTACTATTCCTATAGGTAATAGTTGAAAGAAAAGCAGATTATGCACCTCGCCTTAAGTAATTTATATTGCCCTCGTGCCTGTTAAATTAGAGCCCTCGCTAACGCTCGGGCTCTAAATCAGGCACTCGGTGCAATAATAAATTACTTTGTGCTCGATGCAATAATCTACTATTATTTTCTCAAAAAACTTAATAATATTTTACAAAAAATAGTTTGGCTATATTTATATTTACGTTAGATATATTCTCTTGCAGACTTTTTTTTAGGTAATACCTATTTAGTATAGATAATTAGGGTTGTGACTAAGAATAATAGAAAAGTATGGAAGAAGATCTGTCGCTTTAACAGGGCGCGAATCCAGACCTGGGCTGCAAGAAGCTACAAAGAATTTTCATATGGAAAATGTCGATAATATTTAGATAGATAGATAGATAAATCATTTATTTAGTGCACACAAAAGACACAGCACAACACACAAAATCTTAATAAAATTATTACAATTTTCATGTAGGTATGTTTAAAAACAAGGTGCCAACATAAAAAGAAAAAGGAAACCATACTTCTATACTAATAATATTATAAAGAGGTAAAATTTGTAAGTTTGTATGTAGGGGGTAATCTCTGGAACTAATGATCCAATTCTAAAAATTTTTTCACTGGTAGAAAGCTACATTATTCCTGAGTGCTATAGGCTATATAACATCACGCTACGATCAATAGGAGCGGAGCATAAATGAAAAATGTTGCAAAAACGGGAAAGAATATTACTTTTTGAGATCTTCCGTTGCGTGCGCTGAGTAAACGGTTTGAGTTATGCAATCATGTATGTAGGGTAGGTGTAGGGTAGATGTAGGGTAGGTGTAGGGCTACGTAGCCAGTTGACGGGAGCGAAGCCGCGTGGGACAGCTAGTACGAAATAAAAGTAAAAGTGACTCCAGTAACATTAGTTTTGACAATCAAAACACAGTGTGGTGTGTATTTCATGGATTAGAAATAGACCCCATGCTTGCAACCATGCAATCTAGGCGAAAATCTATCTGATCATCAGTCAGTGCTTATCATGATTTCATGACTTTTTCTGTATGGGATTCGGCGGTAGCAGCCCGAAGTCTAAATGCAGTTCATAACAGTCCGTATTCATCATCATCTTCATCATATCAGCCGAAAGATCCCCAAGTGTCGCCACATTGACCGGTCTCGTACGTATTATAAGGCACTTAATTGCAACTAGCTGTAGTTCCAGGTCGTATTTTCAACCTTATTGCTTTGGAAATAAGTACGAAAAATAGTCGACCGTGCATTGCCGTGGTATTCTTCGAATCACCTGGCAATCATGAGGAATACAGACCGTAAAATAATTTAATTACATTCTTTCTTTCCACAGATTCCTAAACCTCAGCTACAACTCATTGGAGGTCATCAAACCAGCGACATTCGGCACCCTCCCCACGGTGCTAGAACTGGACATGTCTCACAACTCACTGAGAGACATCTCCCGAGGGAGCCTGGCTAAGCTGGTCAGCGCCAGGCTGATTGATGTCACGTTCAACCAGCTCGAGAAACTGTTCCAGATACCAATTAGTTTGGGGTGAGTGATATTTTCTTAAGTTATTTTTCAAGGGTAAGCAACACTGGCTGAGGTCTGGCCGTGGATGGGTGATTATCCTTGACGTGCTGAGATACCTTCGTGCCTCGGCAATTGTTGGCATTCAACACAGTTGGCCAACATATTGGTGAGCAACACAGTTGGCCAATTTACTGGTGTCCAAAACATGTGGTTAATTTATTGATATCCAACACAGTTGGCTAACTTATTGGTGACAAACTCAGTTGGCCAGCTTATTGGTGTCCAACACAGTTGGCCAACTTAATGATGTCCAACACACTTTGCGAGCTTATTGGTATCCAACAATTAGACACTTAGTAAATGGATACTTTTCATGACTATGAAAAGATTTTTAAGGCGCCTCCCCGAGTAAAACGCCGCGCTGGTCGAATTTTGTGCAGTTTTTAAGAGCTATCTACTCTTTATTTAAAAAAAAATATCAGTTAATAAAAATACATTAAATTTCTACATAATGTTGATTCTAAAATTGTAGTACACTTTTTTTTTTAAAGAGGTATATGTGTCACTAATCTCCTTCCAACAAAACCATAAAAATGTCAAATAATTATTGATAGCATGCTTCTCCTCGTAAAGTGTTCATTAATTATTATTTATACTAACACTAATGGATAGACAATTTGATAACGAACATTTTGTAAGTTTTTTTTTTTTCAAAAGACCAATATTCGATTTTATAAAGATTTTATTCTAAAATCTGGGCGTACTCACTACTGTCATTCATGCGCCACCAGTGCCGCTAGGCCAATAGGAATGTTCATATCTCATGCTGCTTTTTTGGTCAGGGTACGGCCTTAAAATAAATTCATTTGGCGACTGATTTCATCCAAAACAAGCCGTGAATACGCGTTTAAGGTTACACTGGTCGATAATTCAGATCATACAAACGTAGTCTAGGGATTACTCCACTGTTTGACGATGTAAGTTCAAAATAAAAAAATTGTCTCATCATTATCTAGCCCTGTATGGAAACAAAAAAGTAAAAAAAAAATATATTTGAAAGTTATGAGCGTCGAAAGTTCCATATTTCAACATTAATTTTAACGCATCTTTGGGCGGCAATAAATATCATAAGAAAAAGGAATATTGCAAAATGGCCACCATACAGGGATAGATTAGTAGTTCAACAATGCAAATAAATGATATTTTGAAAATTTACATTTCGTCGTTCTATCATGATATCTAGACGCCCAAAGGTCTGTTTATAAAATTTCGCGCGCTCGTTTTCGTCCTAATTCATCATCCATTTTACTACAAACTTGCAAAAGTGCTAGTGCGCGAACTAGCTTCTTACTGCTTATCACAGCATCTATCTCTTTCGCACGTGTTGTCGGATGATATAGCATGCATTTTAACCCCGCGCAAAAAATAGTTCGTACCGTCGACTAGGGGAACCTTAAGTCGATTTATTAATCCTTTCCAAAACATAATTCCTTTTTTTTAATTTTCTATAGCGAACTAAACGTGGCCTACAACAAGCTAACAGAGGTCAAGCCCAACACCTGGCCGTCAATGAACGCTCTCCTCCGACTGAATTTCTCATCCAACATGTTGGGTGATACGCTGGCGTCGGATAGCTTCTCCAGCTTGCTGACGTTGCAAGCTCTTGACCTGTCAAATAATGGTCTGACGAAACCGCCGTGGGAGGCTCTGTCTACCTTGACCAGTTTGCAGTATCTATATTTACAGGTAAATATCATTATCATGATTGTAGGATATAGTATAGTAGATAGCAAGACATTACTCCTACGATTCAACATATATCCAACAAGTTGGCCGATTAGTTGGCTTCCAACATGTTGATCGAAACGCTAGCGTCGAAAAGCTTCTCCAGCTTGCTGGCGCTGCAAGCTCTTGATCTGTCCAACAATGGTCTGACGAAGCCGCCGTGGGTGGCTCGGGCTACCTTAACCAGCTTGCAGTATTTGTAAGGTTTTCGTCAGCACAAATAAAGGAATAATGCCAAAAAATAAACAAGTTGAAAATTAAGGTAAATTTTGGTACTTACAAGTTTTCGCGAAAATGTAAATTTGCTTATATCTTTTTATCGTGTTGACTCAGAACCTTGATTTTCAAACACCTAATAGGTACTATAGACCTCAGATCTGGTATAAATTCAACAAAATAAATAAACTTGCTAGGTCCACCCGTTCCTGAGAAAATCGGTGGTGACATACGGATAGTCGGACAGACGGACAAGAAATTGATCTTATAAGGAACCCTTACCATTTGTGGTACAAAACCCTAAAAAGAGAAGACAAAAAAATCTATTGTTCTAAAGGTCAGAAATATAGAACTTACTAGTACTCTGAGGGACGAATACAAAAAATACAAGAGCAAAAGCTGCCAATTTCACTTATTTCTTTCCAGGACAACAACCTAACCGAACTAAGCCGCTCAGCCTTCGGAAACCTTCCCACAACATTCAAGCTAGACTTATCGCGCAACCAACTGACAACTATCGCGCAACGCACGTTCAACGGTCTGGCGCAGTTGCTGGATCTCTCGCTCAGTGGAAACAAACTGGATCATATTCCTAATGAAGCTTTTAAAGGATTAGTGGCTTTGAGGTAAGCCTAAACAGTCGCGCAACTATCCCCTAACAGCAGCGCAACTAATTCTTAACACAGGTGCAACTATCTTATAACAGTCGAGTAAACGCATTAAAATAGTTGAACAACTACTATCCAAAAATAGTCAATAGTTGCGGTACTATCTTAAGTCTATCGCGCATTAAACGGACAACTATCGCTCAACGCACGTTCAACAGCAGTGGAAAAATGCTGGAGCATATTCCTAATTAAGCTTTTAAGGGATTGGTAGCAGTAAGGTTGGTAATATAATAGACAAATAATCTTGCAACTGTCTCAAAATAGTCGCAAAACTAAAATGAAACAGTTGCAACAAGGTCACCCTATATTTCGTCTCAAAATAGTAGTGCTACTATCGCTAATCATTCGCTCACATCAATCGCGCATATATCAACTATCTATCAAAGCAATCGAGCTACTACTATCTTAAAACAGTAACGCAATGAACTGACAACCATCGTACATCGCACGTTCAACTACCTGGTGCAGTGGCTCGATCTGTCGCTCTGTGGGAAAAGGCTAAAACATATTCAAATGAGGCTTTTAAAGGATTGGTTGCGCTGAGGTACGAACAAAATAAAAATGTACCTAAACTGTTTCAACGCCCAACTTTTGCAAGATAGTTAAGACGATAGGTCTTAACTATCCTGCAAAAGTTGGGCGTCTTGCAAAAGTCTTGTAACTAAGTAGAAATAGTTGCGTGATTATTACAATACATTCGTACTACTGTCTTAGGACTGTCACGCAACTATCTTTAAAATGTTTCGCTACTTTGGTTGGTACTATCACGGACGGAACGTTAAAAAAATATCGGCAAGTAAAAAATGTAACTGGTACTGATGTATCATAATATTATTTTACAGGAAGCTGGATCTGTCACATAACTCCATAGAAAAGATTGATAACAAGACAAATGGATTGCTGGATGACTGCTTATCTTTAGAAAAAGTAAGTTATGTACAGTTATGTACAGAAATTCTCGGTATTTAGTTTTTAGTGATCAATCACTGCAAGAAGCAGTATTCAAATCCTGCTTTTATAAAACTAATACGGAATTTCTATGATGATTAATTAAACCTATTTATTCTCAAGATTAAGGTTACACTAGTCGAAAATTCTTCCATACAAACGTAGTCTAGGGATTATTCCATTGTTTGACGATGTACGTTAAAAAAAAAATGATATCAATTTGTCTCATGATTATCTGCCCTGTATGGAAGCAAAACAGTAAAAAAATAAAATATTTGAAGGTTATGAGCGTCGAAAGTTCAACATTTCGACACTAATTTTAACGCATTTTTGGGCGCGAATAAATACCTTAAGAAGACGGTAAATTGCAAAACGGCCTCCATACAGGGATAGATTAGTAGTTCAACAATGCAAATAATTTTACTTTGAACAGATAGATTTAGTCGTTTTGTTAGTTGTTTTCATGATATCTAGACTGCCAAAGGTCTGTTTATAAAATTTCGCGCGCTCGGTTTCGTCCTAAATCATTATCCATTTCGCTACAAAATTGCAAAAGTGTGTATTCGTACGCGAACTAGCTTCCTACTGCTCATCACAGCATCTATCTCTTCCGCACGTGTTGTCGGTTGATATAAAATGTTTTTTAACCCCGCGCACAAAATAGTTCGTGCCGTCGACTATGTGTACCCTTAAGATCTAATCGGCAACAAGGAACAAAGCAAATTAATTATGTATAAAAAACGGCCAAGAGCGAGTCGATTTCGCGCACCGAGGGTTCCGTACAAACAGCTACATTCACCAACATAATTAGTTTATAATTATATTTTTGAATGGCCTATCCAACGATACCCCACACCATGGGATAGAGATTAAAAAAGCATCTCCACTTCAACTGTACAGGAGGGAAATTAAAAAAACAAACATATTTTTATTTATTTTACTATCTAATATTAATATGTATCTCCATGCCAAATTATAGCTTTCTAGTACTAAGAGTCTCTGAGTTAAGCTGCGGACAGACGGGCGTGGCGAGACTATAAGGGTTCCTTGTTGACTACGGAACCCTAAAAAGCGTAGCACTTTGGGTTCGCTAGTTTCTGCCTACCTGGGCAAAAAATTAAATTAATTAAACATACCCATTCCAGGTAATCCTAAGCCACAATAAATTCGGCTTCCTAACAAAGAAGATGTTCCCGTCCAGCCCTTGGATCCCCTACAGACTGCAAGAGATTGACCTGAGTTACAACGAGATACCGGTGCTAACACATGACCTCACATTGGGCGCTCAGAAAGTCAAGAAGTTGAATCTAGCTGGGAATTTCATTAATGATATTAGGAATAGTAAGTTTGTTTTTTTTTTTGTTTTTGCAATAAGTATAGTATGTAGCCGCCGGTTTATCAACACTCGAATATCGGGCTCTTAACGTTATCGACGATAAATCGCCGGTTAATCGCCGGTTATCTGCTGTAATTAGCACTTGTAAATTCATTCAGCCAATCACAGCAGATAATTGCGTAATTGATATTTGCGTGCTTGACAATTTGTCAAATTAATTCTGCTATAATTTAGCGGTGAGAAACCCGGCTTGAGGATCGTAGCAGGTGGAGGTTATTTCTGCCCACCTTCATGGGGAAAAAAGTGAGGGTTTACTTTATTTATTAAACACACTTTGGACACAAATTTCAGTGCTGCCCTGGCTCTTGTACTAGGAAATCCTGTATTGCTTACCATCAGGTGAGATAGTGGTCAAGCGCAAGCCTATAGATAATAATAAAAAAAAAAAACACAATAGCCAACATGTATTTGCTTATGTTTATTTTTTATTATAGATACGCTCGCGCTTGACCACTATCTTATTTGATGGTAAGCGATGATGAAGCAAGCTGGTCTAGAAGTAAACTATTTACTCCTGACTTAAGAGCGGACTCTAGTCAACAAGAATTTGAAAAATAGGTATTTGAAGAAACTATTGCCGTCGCGCTGCGCCCGACCAAGCGAGCTATCAATGTGTGAACGAGTCGTGTATTTGTGTGCGTAAGAGCGTGCCGCGCCGCCCGATGCCCGCGCGCGCACCCAGGCCTCTCGCACGCTCGTACCATTCATAAATTTCATACTACCGTCGCTGACTCGCTTTGCTTGTTGGCTTGTTCGCCTCAGTCGGATACAAGCTTTTGCAGCGTGCGTTATTCTGATACTACTTACCTTTCCGCTCTTATCATTGTGTTTGACTTGGCTATTGTTTACGGACTTGATTATTTGCTTCAATGTTTTGACTCGGCTTGTGTATCGGATTTCTAACAAGTCAAAATCCACGCAACTTTACCTAACGAAAACCTCAAAGAACATCGCACAGCATTAAGAAGAATAAAGTGTTTCATTTCCTGGACATCAGACCTTCACCTACAAACACCTAGCGGACCACAACAGACTCCAGGGCTCCTGATTTTCCAGCAAGAAAAAACTATAGGTGCAGGGGCGTCAACGCGCTTTGAGCAGGAGCCTTACAACCTCCAAATAGTTCAGGCGATCACGTCCGTCCCGTACATTTGCTGGTCAAAATCAAAGTCAAAATCCACGCAACTTTACCTAACGAAAACCTCAAAGAACATGCTGGTTAGTTAGGCAAATATGACATTGATATTGACTTGTTAGAAATGTGGTTTCTGATTTAAAACTTTCAGAGGCAAGTGCCAAAGAGGTCGAACAAAATACAATTGGCCAGAGTGAGAATGAGTTGTGGGCAATCGAAAGGCGCAAGCGTATCACGGCGTCAAATTTTGGTAAAATATCTAAGCTTCGGCGAAAAACCTCGGTTGCAGGACTATTAAAATCATTATTGTATTCACAATTTAAAGGCACTCTTGCGACTAATTATGGAAAGGAGAAAGAAGACGAAGCCATTAAACAATTTTCAGAAGAGACTTGATTGTCCGTTGTCAAGTGCGGGTTGTTCGTTGACAATACTAAAAGCTTTCTGGCTGCAAGTCCAGATGGACTTATAAATGAGGATTCAATTATAGAGATAAAATGCCCATATAAGATCGCGGATGCTCCACAAGAAGGAGTAGAAAAAAAAAAAATTGACAGCTGTATACTTCAGAATAACGGCTTAAAATTAAAAAGAAACCACAACTATTATTATCAAGTCCAAGGCCAATTACATGTAACACGTCGAAAATTTTGTTATTTTATTTTGTGGAGCCCTAAGGGACTAAGGGATTACTTTACGAAAAAATTTAAAGAGACGATGAATTTTGGAGAAATATCGAACCAACATTAGAATCCTTTTACTTTGAATGCCTTCTGCCAGAAATAATTAATGGTCGCATACCACGAAATTTACCTGTAAGGGAAAGGACTGAAATTACGACAGAATAAATAAACATTTTTGCTGTTATAAATTCTATGTTTGAATTTAAATACCTACAAAATGCATACAAATGTCAGTATCATGCGAACTCAATTTTAACATCTTATAAAGAAGGTACTTTTAGAAATGTTTGTTTTTTGGAGACCACATCTCCAAAAACTTCTTCTTTATAAGATGTTAAAATTGAGTTCGCATGATACTGGCTATAGACCAACCGAAAGAACGCAAATCAGCAGGCAGGACGTAAGGTAAACAAACGATTCACTACATCAGAGCCATCGTCATCATCAAGGAATCGCTCCTTTTCACCAATATTTGTGTGTTACTTCGGTTGGTTTGTTTTTTCTCATCTCTGGGACGGATTTGCAAAATACCAGCTTTATGCACTAGATTTGATCGATAAACGGGCAAAGAGGCTCATCGGAAATGAAGCACTGGTCGAGTCAAAGCTCCAGAGCCTTGAACATCGTCATAGAGTTGCCAGCTTGTCGGTTTTTTATAGGTTCCACTTCAGGGAGTTTGCGATGGAATTGCATGATCTAATTCCGTCTAGCCCGTTCCATAATCGGACTACAAGACGTACGGCGATGCGCCATCGGTACAAGGTGGACATCCCGTCAATACTTACTCGTACTTTCATTATGCGTACAGCTAAGGAGTGGAATTCCCTGCCGGAGTCTGTGTTTCCCGATAGCTACAACCTCGGTAAGTCAAGTTACTACTAGGCAAGTGTGCTTCATCGTCGACCACATCATCGCTTACCATCAGGTGAGATAGTGGTCAAGCGCGAACCTATCTATAATAACAAAAATCAGCGATTTCATTTCAACAACTTTTGTTAGTTCGTTCGATTGGTCTGTACCTAGCATTATTCTGGACCCTGGCTTAATTTTCCTAACAACCTGTGATAGTGCAATCGTAACTGCACTTTCCAGTTCTCATGCATGCTTAGGATAATCATTCGACAAGTGCCTTCAACAATAAAAAGTAAAACTTACAATCACACGATTTAATAAATACAATCATTGTATAGTGTAAATATCGACATCGGTGTATATCACTAGAGTATCGATAAAAATATCGATAATTGCCACTTCCCTATTAGTGTACGTGTAAGCCTTACCCTCCCTCACCGCCAACCTGCCCCCGTAAAGTGCGAAAGGGACAACTGCAGCTCAGGCTGATTTTACCTCCAAAAATCTTGACCAAAAGACGTTTCGTATTCCGCTGTTTTCTTCTTCAAAATTCGACTGATTTAAAAAAATCTTATATCAAAATTTAGAGGAAAAGTATATCTATGCTTCTATCATTTTTTTTTTGTTAGAACCTTATCAATTTTGTCTGAAAGTCGTCTGAACACGGCGGTAAAAACGGGCATTTTTTTCGGGTTTTTGGATGGTCATATTTCTTTTAGTGAGTATGTTTTGGAAAAAAGGAAATGATAGGGGCACGTACTAATTAGACCTTGATTTTATGGAAAATAATCATTGCCCTACAGGCATTATCCACGAAGAAAACAGCGGAATGTTTTTGTATGGGGAAAAGCCCAATAGAGACCCCTCTTAAAGACGCCCAGGTTGTAGATATCAGGAAATACAGACTTCGGCAGGGAATGCCACTCCTTAGCTGTACGCATAATAAAAGTATTCTCAAAACGTTTAGTGCGTATGGATGGGTGTCCACCATGTACCGTACGTCTTGTAGAAAATTGTATTTATGTAAAACAATGTCATTATCATCTCCCTTGCCTTTTCCCAACTGTGTTGGAGTTATGTGAAGCGACCATTACTTTAATAAGTTAGAAAGTGGATATTCTACTAAGTCTATTTGTATAATTTTACAGATGTCCTTGGAAACCTTACCTCGTTGGAAGTACTGGACTTATCGCATAATAATCTGAAAGATATGATTTCAAGAACATGTAAGTATAATAGCTAAACATAACTAATATCACAGCGTTAATGTTCTCCAACTATCTGTTTATGTGTAATCGTGTATTTAGTTTATTTACTTTTTGCGTATATAGTGTATGTGTATGTATTTATATCTTTGTATTTGAATGAATATTACCTATCGTGATTTATTATCAATATTGCACCTACCAAATAGTGGTCTCTGCATCACCCAAAGGTAGACTGGTAGAAAATGCCTAAGGCATTAAGTCCGCCTCTGTCATTTTTGTGCATGAAGTATTAAATAAATAAATAAATATCTGGAATATATACATTTGAACTAATAATATCGGTAAACTATTTATTTTTCTTTTTTTTTAAAACCTCGCCCCACACTAGGAATTTCTTCCTGTATCGTGGGTGCGTTTACAAACATTTAAACTCACATACACAAGACACCCAGATCCGGAACTATCTGTAGCCATACAAATATTTGTTTCGTGCGGGAATCGAACCCGCGACACGCAGTGCAGCAGCCGATCGCTCAACCACTGTGCTAACCGTGTCGTCGCTACTTTTCCCAAGTAATGTGCAGCTGTTGACGTTGCTATTATAAATAAATAAATCATAATACTAAAAAAATATATCTATCTCGTTGGTTATGCAACACTGTAAAGCAATACTGCTGAGCATTTGGTCCTGGATACGATTCCCAAGTCGGGTAAGGTATTAATAGGTTTTTTCATCAAAGTCTTAGTAACAGCCCAGACTTTGTATGGTATGGCTCGCCCTGTATTACATAGAATTACCACTACTGTCATAATATCTGTGTGTGTTATAATATGAGACTAACTGTACTTTTTAACTATTTCAGCCGAAATTAAATTCAGCTTCCCAGAAAACATAACAGAACTCCACCTACGGAACAACTCTTTACAAACACTGCCCATTGAAAACATAATGTCAGCCAAACAACTGAAGTTTTTAGATGTGAGACAGAATGAGCTGGCGAGCTTCGAGCCCAAGCTGGTGAGGAAGGTCAGGCACGAGGGGCTGACGGTGTTGTTTCAAGGTTAGTATGTAAAACTAAACTAAATAAACAGTCGCAAAACTGTTTCATGATAGTCTCAAAACTATCTCAATATAGACGCAAAACTGTTTCATGATAGTCTCAAAACTATCTCAATATAGATGCAAAACTATCTCAATATAGTCGCAAAACTATCTCAATATAGTCGCAAAACTATCTCAAAATAGTCGCAAAACTATTTCAAAATAGTCGCAAATCTATCTCAAAATAGTCGCAAAACTATTTCAATATAGTCGCAAAACTATCTAAAAATAGTCGGTTGCAGCTGAATAACAGTATCTTTTCTCTATTCGTGATGCGCCGAATACTCTCTCTCTTGTCAAATTATTTACAAATTTTTAAGCAACAGATGTTTTCATTTCTTCCAGCTGAAGCCTTTATGTAAGAACAAATTTTACACATGTTGTCACTTTGTTTCCACAAGTGTAAAAGACTTTTTTTGGCAATTACAACATTGTTATGAATGAGGAGCTCGTGGCTAAATAATAACAGCCGCACGGGTAGATTATCAAGGTTAAGCAACGCTTGACGAGGTCAGTCCGTGGATGGGTGACCATTTCAACATACCGAGTTTCCTCCGTGTCTCGGCAAGCACGTTAAGCCGTTGGTCCCGGCTGTCATTTGAAGATCTTTGACAGTCGTTACGGGTAGTCAGAAGCTTGAGATCTGACACCAGTCTTGCCAAGGGGTACCGTGTTACCCAGTAACTGAGTTGTGGAGGTCAGATAGGCAGTCGCTCCATGTAAAACACTGGTACTTAGCTGAATCCGGTAAGACTGGAAGCCGACCCCAATATAGTTGGGAAAAAGGCTAGGCAGGTGATGATGACAACATTGTTATGAACAATTATTGCTTTTCCAAGTGTGGTGATAACTTTACTACTGTTCAGTGCCAATCCACACGGCGCGTTGCGTCGACGTAGCGTCGGTGAACCGGCTCTCATTCAATTTCAATAAACTATTACAAATTACAATAAAGGTCTGCTAAATATGAAGATTAGTGAAAATCCCTAAAATTGGATCGGTCTGATGTCAATCTCCATTTACTATAAAATCCGTTTACATTTATCATCTTGCTGCCCCTGCCTTGTTACTTGGGGTAACACGTTTTCTTTTTACCCGACTGCCGAAAGAGGGTAATGTGTTTATCAGTCCATATATTTATTTATTATTATTTATTTATTCAAAATTATGTAAGTAAGTAAGTAAATTATGTAAGTAACAGCTATAAAGCCAATGCGATGTTACTACCACAAAGATATTAGACTTATAGAAATACAATTTAAAATACAATAAAATATTACAATTAAAATACAATCAATCATACAATTATTAATACAATTAAAAATCCAATTATCATACAATTAAACACAACAAAATACAATTAAAATACAACTAAAACTACACTACTAAACTACATTATAATCCAACTAAAATTTCAATTAAAATTATTTTTCAACATTTTCAACGCACTTCAGTGCTACTCTTGTGAACTTCATCAGGCTACAGTGAAATATATCTAAATCATTAAATATAATATTTAAAAATCTTATGGCGCGTGACAAGGCAAGACAATATGTATGTTTGTTCCTATGTGGCGTTCTAGAGACCAAACGCGTTGGACGATTTTGATGATTCTTACGTCAATCGATTCTTCGGATTTTGGGTGCCATATTGTGGGCGCCCAATATTTTTTTTTGTTAACACATCATCAAAATAAAGGGTTTTAAGAGATCGATTTCAAAAATATATGCCACTTATATGTTTAAATGTACCTAATTCGAACAAAAAAAGTTAACTAAAAAGTTTAGAAGAGCAGTCGAAGGATACAAATCTGGTTTTGGTCAGCCAGCTCTCGAATAGGTATCCTCCGACTGCGCAGCATGATTTCTTCCTGTTTACGTCTTTTTAGTTCGCTTCTTAAGAGGGGTCTCTATTGGTCCTTTCTCCATACAAAAACATTCCGCTGTTTTCTTCGTGGATAATGCCTCCAGAGCAATGATTTTTTCCCATAAAATCAAGGTCTAATTTATACGTGCCCCTATCATTTCCTTTTTTCGAAAACATAATGACTAAAAGAAATATGACAATCCAAAAACCAGAAAAAAATGCCCGTTTTTACCGCCATGTTCAGACGACTTTCAGACAAAATTGATAAGTTTTTGTCAAAAATGAAAATGATACAAGCATAGATATACTTTTCCTCTAAATGTTGATATAAGAATTTTTAAGATCAGGCCAGTTTTGAAGAAGAAAACAGCGGAATACGAAACGCCTTTTGGTCAAGGTTTTTGTCGGTAAAATCAGCCTGAGCTGCAGTTGTCCCTTTCGCACTTTACGGGGGGAGGTTGGAGGTGAGGGAGGGTAAGGCTTACACGTACACTAATAGGGAAGTGGTAGTTGGCGATATTTTTATCGATACTCTAGTGATATACACCGATGTCGATGTTTACACTATACAATAATATTATATAATAAATCGTGTGATTGTGAGTATTACTTATTATTGTTGAAGGCACTTGTCGAATTAACTTAGGTATGCATAAGATCTGGAAAGTGCACTTGCAAATACACGATCAAAAGTTGTTAAGAAAATTAAGCCAAGATCCAGAATAATGCTCGGTACAGACCAACCGAACGAACTAACATATGTTGTTGAAAAGAAATCGCTGATTTTTGTTATTATAGATAGGCTCGCTCTTGACCACTAACTCACCTGATGGTAAGCGATGATGTGATCTACGGTGTAGCAAACTTGCCCAGAAATAACTTCACTCTTGACTTAAAGACCCCGAGGTTGAAGCTATCGGGCAACACAGACGCAAGGCATTCCACTCCTTGCTGTACGCAAAATTAAAGTATTTCCAAAATGTTTAGTGCCTATGGGCGGGATGTCCACCTTGTAGGTACCGATGGCGCATCGCCGTACGTCTTGTAGTCCGATGATGAAACGGGCTATATGGAATTAGATCATGCAATTCCATCGCAAAAATCCCCGAAATGCAATCGATAAAAAACCGACAAGCTGGCAACTCTGCGACGATGTTCAAAATTCTGGAGCTTTGACTCGACCTCGTTGCCGATGAGCCTGCTGACCCGTTTTTTGATCAAATCTAGTGCATCAAGCTGGTATTTGGCAGATCCGTCCCAGAGATGAGAACAGTACTTCATGCAAGATCGAACTTGCGCTTGATACAACTTAAGCACCTGTTCTGGCGTGAAGTACCGTCTCAACTTCTTAGCAGCATGTTGAGGCATTCCTCAATATAATGGTAAAAAATTTAGTATCGATGTTGACATCGACACTCAATTTTTGACCATATCGGCACGGTTACACCACGGAAAGATGGAGCCGGATGAAATTGGCTCTTTTTAGTGAACAAAAGACGCTCGCTGTATAATATAAATATAATAAATTTATTTTTTCCAAAGGTTCCCTTCTAGAAATAGTATTTGACCTTTTCCGGTGCAATAACTTGCAAATAAAATGTTACTTTAAAATTGCAATATAAAATTACAAATTCATAATACGAATGGTATATTGCATCTTATTTTTTAAAATGGCTGCGTACGTGCTCACTGCCCTCTGCGACCAGTCTCCCGATACATCCATAACAGCGTGAGTCTGGCCGGCCAGCCATCAGTGGAACAGCTATCTCGACCCAACTCCTCTAATGGCTGCACCGGGCATCGTAACCGGATTACGGCTAGGCCACGTGGCGGTATGTCTTTGCCCGTTATGTGGTCACAAGCCCTTCGGTCGAAACCTACCACCAGTATGTTACATGATTAGCACCATCCGGGGACCACGTATAGGGATTCAAAACGCTTATTTGCCTACGGACGCGGGTGACCCGGCCCTCAAAATGATGGCTCTCATGAACTGAATCGTTCGCTCACCTTACGTCCTGTCTGCTGATTTGCATTCTTTCGATTGGTCTTACACCCAGTATCATGCAAACTAAATTTTGATTTCTTAAAAAGCAGATACTTATAAAAATGTTTTATGAAATTTGGACAAGTAGGGTTTGTGGATATTTAAATTAAAATATAGAATTTAATTAAATCATAATAAAAAAAAACACGCTTATTAATTAAAAGCACTTTTTGACAAGGTAGCTTGTCGAAAAGTGAATGAAAAAATTTAACAAAAAAATTAAAAACAAGCGACATTATTTTTGTGTTGAATGGGCTCAACTAAAAACCAACCTTTTCAACGAAGTCGGGGGACCTGTAAAAACTGATCCAAGGAACCGTCCCCCGACTGCAAGGCAGGCCTGTTTTAAATTATTTTTAATGATTTATTTTTTATATCATACCTCTTTTAGTAACAAAACGAATTTTTTGCAAAAACAAATTATTTTATAAGTTTTCTATGGGATATTGAATAGTACCTACTCTTATATTTATTTAATTTCCTTTGGTATGTTATTAGGGAACGAATGATTATTTAATACTACTGTTATATATTATTATATATACACTAAGTAAGCTCTAGACTAGCTAGACGATGATAGAATAGGTAGTATCATTTTTATGTTTTTTGTTGCCCATTAGATTTTTTAAAATTTTTAATAACGTTAAGCTTCTAAAGATACCACATAAATTGATACCGGTTAAGCCGTTTAGAAGTGATGGTGGAATAAAGAAACTCACAAACATACATGAGCCCTATAAACATAATAACACTCCGTTTTTGGGCAGTCATGTAAAAATGTGGATTATCTATCGTAATTTCAATCCTTTCACTTGCCGGTAAATTTCGTAGTATACGACCATCAATTATTTCTGGCGGAAAGCTTTTAAAAAAAAACAACATTTCTCCAAAATACATCGTCTCTTGACATTTTTTTGTAAAGTGTAAAGCGGCTCGGAACTCGCGGTGAGGGCGCGTGCACCGGAGTCGATCGGCCGCTGCGGCGCGCTCTTACACACACAAATACACTACTCGTTCACACATTGATAGCTCGCTTGGTCGGGCGCAGCGCGACGGCAATAGTTTCTTCAAATACCTATTTTTCAAATTCTTGTTGACTAGAGTCCGCTCTTAAGCAGTCGGGTTTTAGATTTTTTTAATTTTTCCATAATTGCCTGCCCCTCATCACGCTATCACTGACTCCCTTTTCTTTCATATCACTCCTCACACAGTCCATCCATCTTTTCTTTGGCCGTCCCCTCCCTCTCCATCCATCCACATTTATATTCATAACTCTATCAGTAACATGCGTTTCATCCCTCCTCATGATGACCATACCAGGACAAACGGTTTCCTTAAAACTTTTCTGTCACTGGCGCCACTTTCAAACTACCTCTAATAAACTCATTTCTCACTTTATCCATTCTCGTCACTCGCACATCCATCGCAAAATTCTTATCTCTGCTACATGCAATCTCTTTTTATCCATCTTTTTCAGCCAACATTCTGATCCATACAGTATGACAGGTCTAATCACGGACTTTATGTACTCTAAAAGCCTTTTGTATTGTTTCAGGAAACAGCCTCAAATGTGACTGCTTCACCCGTCCTTTAAAACACTATCTAAACCACATGCGACCATCTTTGCTCAAACTGGACGACAAGTACCAAAATCTTACCTGCGCAGAACCAGTGACACTACAAAATGAAAATATACTGACCGTAGACGAGGACAGACTATTGTGCACTGGCAACACTGAAGTTGATACGATGATTCTGGAGCATAGCAACACTGAGGGGGAAAGCGCGTTCGATTTTGTTGCCGAACCGGATATAGCGTTTAGGGATATTCAATTGTAAGTACAATAATACAATTTAGTTATTTTAACTTCATGCATCATAAGTACAAAGGCAGAGTTAATGCCTTAGGCATTCTTTTCCAGCCGACCAGGAGTGGTAAAGAGATATAAATTAAATTTTCTCAAACATGCATGGAAATATTGTCATTATTTTAGAAAAAGAACACGCGAAGTACTGAATTTACGGACAATGAAAATCAAATCCATTGCTGGAGCGTTTTTTCAATTTGGAACATTTCAACGCTCCAGCAATGTTGTATGTAACGGCGTGCTGGAGTTATTAGATACTCTTTGATTGGATCTCTTTTATCATTCTTGGCGCAAAAGTCTCTTTGCTTAGTACAAATTGCGTTTACGTGGCTGTATAGCCATAAATGCGTTTGCCTTTCGGCACAGATGATAAATAGAAAATCGGCGGCAAAGCTGAAAATTCGTCTTGATTTGTTATTTAATAAATATAAATTTAACAATTAAAATGAGTTCCAACGGTTCACGGTCCACCAGATTTAAAATCTGAAGCCAAATTGGCAATGGAAAACCTGCTTCCAGCGAAGTCAAAAGAAAAATACATGAAAGTATATGAACATTTTATGATTTGGAAAAACGATAAAAAAATGAACATTTTCTCCGAAACAGTATTTTTGGCGTATTTTAATGAGATTTCTAAAACTAAAAAGCCATCTACATTATGGGCAATTTATTCCATGCTGAAATGTACAGTTCATGTTAAAAATGGCATTTACTTTAAAAATTAAGGAAATTAAACTACGTTTTTATTTTCCTGCATTCTTTTGAGAAAAGCATTATATATGCCTCGGCGTATCACAAATGAACATGCTACCAGGATAAAAAGTATCCTAAGTCTAATCTACTTACTCTACATACTCTACCTACCCTACCTACCTACCTAATAATTTTCTATCTATCATCAATAGTTTTCTCAGCGCACGCCAATGAATTAATTTTATAGGCAACATTTTGCTACCATGTTTTCTTTGTAAAAAAAATATGTCCAGTTGTAAAAACGCGCCATTTTCTGAAAACTAAATTTTTTGTGAATAAACAAATCTAATTCTTGGATTTGTTTTTACTATTTCCCACAACTGTATTGAAAAACGTCGTGTGATACACGGGTGTGTAGGTTATTGCAAACTCGTGTCAATAAAAACCCTCGCCTTCGGCTCGGGCTTGTTAATGACAGCTCGTTTGCAATAACCTACTTGCCACCCTTGTATCACAATGTACTATTCAAATCCGTCTGGTAGTTCCAAAGTTTAGCGCGTTCAAACAAACAAACAATCAAACTCTTCAGCTTTATTGTTAGTGTAGATATAGATTTATTATTAGTGTAGGTATAGATAAAACTTACTGACTTCCACATATATAATTTTAAAGCAGAATTTTCCAACTGGTTGGTAGATTCTTTTGTTTTTTTAATATACCAATAATTTTTGGTATATCGCTCAAAACTTGTTTGTAAGGTCAGATTTACTCACTAGGTTTCACTCTCATAATTTGATTAATTGCTTAAATTCAAAACAGTTGTTCAAATAAACTTTAATATAAGTAACTGTGGCCGTAAATAACGCAACTATTAACTATCGCTGCGTTATTTCAACTGTTTTTCACATCTTCGGTAGTATAGTGGTAAGTATCCCCGCCTGTCACGCGGGAGACCGGGGTTCGATTCCCCGCCGGAGAGATTCTTTTTGCATTTTCTATTTAGCAACAATATATTAAAAACTTTATGACTTCGGTAGAAGATAGTTTAAATTTACTTTTTTTTCATATTTTTTTTTAGTTTTTCCTTTTTTTTTACGTCTGCACCATAGGTTGAATGAATCTGTCTCCGGTCTTTTTCTCTTGGTCGGTCCCTCATGTCTGAGCATCGTGGTCATCATCAGGGTTACATCTGGAGCGGATGATCTGCCTCCACCGGGTTTCTGTCCAGCTCGTCACTTACGGCCTTGTAAAAATTGGAGGACGACTAGTCTCTCTCTTCATCAGTCCATCTTGTTGGTGAACGACTGCGCGATCTCATGCCTTCGATGTTCTCGACCACAATCAGTCTTTCCAAATTCTCGTCGCCTCTGTGCATTGTGTGTGCGAAATATGTAATCGAATCGGTGTCCTACACGTGGATAATGTTTGGAAGACCGAATCATTATTAATTTTTTACACATATACTTACGCCCTTCCCTTACGTACTCCATCGTTCAAGAAAGCTGCACTTTATGATATATTTTATCACTTTATTTTTATCCCAGGGTCTCCTAATATTATAAAGAGGTAAAGTTTGTGACGTTGGTAATCTCTAGATCTACTGAACCGATTTTGAAAATTCTTTCACCAGTAGAAAGCTGCATTATTCCTGAGTGTCATAGGCATTAGTATATTTTCAAAAAAATTAGAGATCCTTATGAAAATTGCAATAATGTAACCCAAGGTAGCAAAATGTTGCCTATAAACTTCATTCTTTGGCGTGCGCTGAGAAAAGTATTGATGATAGATAAAAATTATTAGGTAGGTAGGCAGGGTAGGTAGGGTAGGCAGAGTAGGCAGGGTAGGGTAGGTAGTTAGGCCAGTTGACGGGAGCGAAGCCGCGGGGATCAGCTAGTTTCATATAAATCGGTTCAGTTGATCCAGTGATTACCCCCTACAACCTCACAAACTTGACCTCTTTATAATATTAGTATAGATTTCAAATAAATTTGGTGAAAAGTAAATTTCTCTAAATTACTTTTCACGACGCGTATGTATGTTTGTCTGTAACAAACATACATACGAAAACAGACCTCCTGTTTACAAGTGGAATAAGCAAAGGTAGGTATTTACCAATCCACTGCATTATTTTCTATCAGTAAAAAAACATTAAAATAAATTTAAAATAATATTCTAGTAATTTAAAGTCATTTCGAGTTTTTCATATGATAGCGCGTAAAAACAGAATTACCAAAAATACAAAAAGAATCTCTCCGGCGGGGAATCGAACCCCGGTCTCCCGCGTGACAGGCGGGGATACTTACCACTATACTACCGAAGACGTGTAAGGGCAGGCGAAATAGGTAACCTCTTCTTCGTATGACTAAAATTTTCAATGCTGTTTTTGGAGAGTTGGACATGTTTATTTCTATAAAGTTGAAGATAACGTTGATCAAATTAATTATTAGCTCAGATAAGTAAAACAAGAACTGTAGTTTTAACTAATTACTTAAGATTTCTTACATTTCATTTTTATTAGCGTGTAATTTAAAGATTTAAGATTTCATTATTAGATCGTAGCAGGTAGCGTTCTGTAGTTACTGCCTAACCCCATTTATTATGTATGTTTGTATTTTATTATTGTTTTAATTTTTTTGTCAATGATTTTTTTTTTTAATTTTGATACTTATATTTTTATTTTCAACTTCATTATTTTTTAATGCTTTTTCTAGATCTGATTTCGACCCGTATATATGTTTGCCCGCAATTTTCTGTAAACTACATTCACAATCTTTATTTATACTATATTATAAAAAGAACTACAGTTTTCTTCAGGTTTAGTCGGGCGAAAATCTGTCATAATGTGTCTCTTTTAGACTCCGCCACTATCCGAAATTATTCGAAACATGAAAGCCGAATTCCGTTACGGTGTCGGATATATGGATGAAGCTTTGGTTACGGTTGGAACATCCCTGTAGTCGCAATCCACTAGGGCCCACTTGCACGAAAATCTTACCACAGAGTTATTTGCTAACACGAGTTTAAATTTGGCAATATTGAATGACAAATTTCGTGTTTGCAACTAACTTTGAGGTAAGTTATTTGTGCAAGCGAACCTAAGTTTCTTAATCAGTCCAAGTCTACATCGCACAAATAGCTCGAATATTTCGTTAGAACTCTCACATCTTCGGTAGTATAGTGGTAAGTATCCCCGCCTGTCACGCGGGAGACCGGGGTTCGATTCCCCGCCGGAGAGATTCTTTTTGTATTTTTGTTAACTTTGTATTCACGTTTAATCCTATGAAAAACATCGAAATGACTTTAAATAACAAAAAAAGATTTTAATGTATTTTTTAACGGCAACTGTTACAGTAACGACCCTTTGTGCCTATTGGCCTTGTTTGTTCTGTCTCCTGCTTGATATGGAGGGAAGTGGAAATTTGTACTTTTTCCTACTCCTCCGTTATTATTTTCTGATTAATTTCGTTGCGGGATCCAAGACAGTTAAATTCATTCTCCGGGACTTCGTCGAGCTTCATTGCCTCGGCGCTTTTCTGGTGGTCGCCACTGTTGATTCTGGCTTTCAGGAGTTGCAGTGGTTTGGGAATAGTGCGGTGGGATTGTCCCAGAAGAAACTGTTACAGTAGATTAGTGAATATCTGCCTCATTTAAGTCGTCAGTTAATTTTTATAGGACTTCTTACACAGGAGTTTTGTCTTCGACCTGTACGTATGTTCGTCCACAATTTTCTCTAAACTGCTTTCCACGATCTTTATTTGTTTTATAAACTGAAGCTTTTTAGTCCGTTAATAGGTAAGAGGAAGCTACCATTACTAAATCGTTTTCTAAGTTTTACAAACATACATAAACATTAATTCATAAAACAATTGACATTGTGTTGAATATTATTATATACACATGCAATTTACATAATAATACTATGAATTATTAATTAATATTCTAAGATAAATTCAAGTATAGTGCCAAATAGTTTTAATTAAGATGTCTAACAGTTTTCAATAATATGTCAAACAGGTTTCAATAGTAATGTCAAACAGATTTCAATATTATGTCAAACAGTTTTCAATAATATGTCAAACAGTTAAGAAAATGTCAAGCAATGTCAATAGATTCTAGATTATGTAATGTTAAATTATAAAAAAAGAAATGTAATTCAGTAATTGTGTGACATTAGTTCCGATACAGACATAATTTACGCCTTTTTCTCATAGTAGTACGCAGGAACTACAGGTCGCCACCATGTTTTTATTATTGTGATCAAAGCATTTTTATTACAAGATTTTATTTAGTTTTAATTGTCACCGGGACAATCTGCAATCAAAGCTTGTAAATTAAATTAGACCCACTTCCTAGTGTTCGATTTAGCTGAAATATTGAACACACGTGTATTTCTCCATCGCTTGCACCATCCAGGGGTTATGTTACTAACTCCTAGTTTGTAGCTAAACCGGTCAATAATAAGGCATATTTCTGTCTTTGGCGCAAGTGGCCCTTATAATTTAAGCTTGTCTATGCTAATAATATTATAAAGAGGGAAGATTTTTTTGTTTGTTTGTTTGTACCGAATATGCTCCGAAACTACTGAACCGATTTGAAAAATTCTTTCACCAATAGAAAGCTACATTATTCCTGAGGCTATTTTTTAATCCCGAAAATGGGTCCTGTGGGGTGGTCCAAGGGAGCGAAGTCGCGGGCAACAGCTAGTTTTTAATAATTTTAATATATAAGCTAATATGTTTAATATAAATGCCGAACGAGGGCAGATCCTATTATTATCCTCCATTATTACTCCACTACATTTACAATTTTGTATTATTTTCAGCTCTCAATCCTCAATCTACGCCAACTGGTTTATAACCTCCAACGAAGACGTCGGGGATTTCATTATTTACATCCGAGATAACACGAGCAAACTACACTATTCATCCGACGTTGCTTACAACCTCCGATCTCTCACCATACCTATCGACGATACTTTTAAAATCTCACTAAAAGACGGGAAAACCCACGAAGTTTGCATTCAAGCAAAAAGTTCTAACAATAGTCCAAGAAAATGGCACCCAAGTCAATGTCAAAGTGTGCCCACAGATTATAATTCTTGGCCCAAAAAGTTGGTCGTAGACAAAAGAAGGTTGACTAAAAAAAAGGTAAAGCATACCTGGTTTGGCAGTGGGAATAGTGTTCTAGGCTTGGTTAGTGATTCGATTTTGATTACGCTGTGTATCTTTTTGAGCGTCTGTTTCAAGATTACTGAGGATTTATAGGACTAAATTTTTTGGTTGACAAAAATTCAAAGTCGAATTGTATTGGCTAGAGAAATTATGCAGATGTTTGCGGTTTCGATATCTGATGATCATAATATACCAAAAAAATTACTTCCATATTCCTGTTGGAGAAAAATTCATTGAAACTTGGGGCCCATTAATAAAAACGACAGGTGAGAAATCGACAACTTTCTTTCGTACTATTTCTGCCTTTCTAAACATTACCTGTTGTGACGATGTGACACTTATGTCAGTTTATGACAGATATGTCGCATTGTCAGTTATATGAGGCCCGAGAAAAATTTTAACCTTCAGTAATTTTCAGCAATCTTAAACAGATTTGATAAAAACAATTGTAAAATTTCTATGTCTTGGGCCCATTTTATACAATCGGCCAGTGACAATCCGACAATATTTGTAGTTTTCTTTCAAACGTTTTCTTCTTTATTAGTACCTGACGTAACGACGATGTGACAATTATGTCAGTTTCTGACAAATAATTTATTAAATTTTTCTTTATCACGTCTAATAACTTAATCTATTTTTAGCTTTTTCTTTATTTGTCGGTATGTCAGTTATGTATATTAAATAGGGCCCAAGAATATTTTACAAGGGGGTTAAATGTGGTCCCATCTATCCGCTCAGAAATGTTGTAAACTATTTACTTAATTTCGACAAGACGAACCAAGCATTCACATATTATTTAACCGACTTCAAAAGAAGGAGGTTATGCATTCGTAATTAAAAACAATTTGAATATTAATATTTATTAAATACTCGGTCAGATTTTTTTCAGAAATCTCTAAAATAAATATTAGCACCGATTGAAAATAAGCTTAAAACGAATAAAAAATTATGTAAGTGAAGATTTTGATAAAAAAAAGTATTATCACTGCCATTTTACTTTGACAATTTTTTTACCCGACTGTGGCATAGCCTTAAAAGAGGGTAATGTGTTATTACTTTAATTTATTTTGTGATATTGTAAGTGCTACATTATTTCATCACAATCTAATTAAGCTTTAATTATGCGATCTTTTAATATGTAAAACTGAAACTGTTTGTGATTTTTGCGCTCAAAAATATACTTAATATTATTATACAAAAGTTGATGATGGTATCTTATATTTTTTATATGTAGTCATGTATATTATATTCTAGTGACTTTTATATAGATTTTTGACTTATATAAATGATTTTTTATACAAATAGAAATTGAATCTCAATATTTACATTCCAAAATGAGCTTTATTTTTATTACAATAAGAATATTTTCTCAATTTTATAATCTGTATATTTTTGATAACTAAATGTAAGAAAAAATGAAAGTCCGTCCGTCTTTTTTGATATATTTTTTATTGATATAAATAAAGTTAACCTTATAAACTATAAATGCTGTTTTACTTATGTTTAAAAGACTGATTGTACCTACTCACTTATTTCTATGAAGCTTAAATTAGACAAATGCATTTTCTGTCAATTTTTTTCAAAAAGTATTGCGACAAACTAGTGCACTCAACCGCAGATCAGTAGTATTTGTAATTGACAGCGTCTTTTAGGTCGTATCAGCAAGGACGACTTTCGTACAAGCGTTACTACTGACACCGTGCGGTTGACTGTACCATACTAACCCCCGGTTTCCTAGCTCTTAATTATCAGAGAATTAATGTGACAAATTGTCAAACACGCGTTATCTGCTGTGATTGAATGAATTTTCAACAGCCAATCACAGCGGATAATGCGTGCTTGACAATTTGTCACATTAATTTTGCGATAATTTAGAGGTGAGAAACTCTGCCTATTTTACACACATACGATGTAAGATTTTGGCAAATTTTTGTTCTAAAATAAATTGAAGGACAAAATTTTCATATACAGGGTAGAAAAATCAATGAGCCCTAAAGGGAAACCACTTTAAATCCTTATGATAGATTATTTTACATAAAGGAAACATCAATTTATTTCTAAAAAGAAACAAAACTGCATTCACAGATTTTTCGACAAGCTTACCTAAACCGGGTATCGAACCGGCAAAAATTCGAAAATAATCACTTTAAAAGGAATGTTTCTTTTAAGGCTGGTTTTATATACGCCAGGCCGTGCGTCCGCTCGATGCCAAAATATCAACATTGAACCTCCTTTTGAACAGTTTTGTTTGAAAAATATTATTTGATTTACATATGCTATGTTAGTTATGAAGAAATTTCACCCATAAATTTTTCTGTGTAAAAATATTTTTAAACATCCAGTCCAAACAGTCGTTTTGGAGGAGTATCCAAAAGTAGCGAACAACAAGCGTGTTGTTAATTATATTTTTAAAGCAAAACTATTTGTTATACGAAAAAACAATGTATTGAAAATAATATATATGAAACAATAATAAATATATATTTTTTTCAAACCTTTTAACCTAGCCGTTACTAAGGAGTATGCTTTAGAAAGTAACCGTTTTACGGCACTAAAGCGTATGTAAGCCCTTAAGAAAAATAATATATCTTAAGGATTTAAAGTGGTTTCCTTTCAGGGCCCATTGTTTTATTCCACCTGTATGAAATACGACTGCATATTATGCCCTTCCTCCTAATTTATTTTATTTCTGGGTCTTGGCTATGCTTGAACGAAGCGCTAGTAACTCTTAACTAAATAAATACTTAATCCTATAATAAATAATATTTTTATAATTACGGGAGCCTCTCATAAGCTTGTTCTAAATTCTATACATTTAGGCCCACTTGCACGATAAACTTAACTCCACGTTAGTTGCTAACACGAGGATTGACAGTTTGTCATACAATATTGTCAATTTAACCTCGTGTTAGCAACTAACTCTGAGTTAAAATTATCGTGCAAGTGGGCCTTAATATGCTGGATAACCAGGGACTAAATAATTCGAGAATAACCATACCACGGGCACCCAACGCGAAGAATGCAAATTTGGTTCAAATAAATTGCACTAGATGGCGTGATATGCTTCGGTTTTGTGAAATATTAATATTTTCTATAGACGATCATAAAAAAATATGTCCTTGTTTAATTAACTTTCCTAAGCACAAAATTAAGGAATATTGGGCTCTTAATTCACTTTTCAAAGACTATTTGAATGGATCATTTAAAATTTATTCCAATAGATGGCGCGGTTTTAAATTTCTGGAACTTCCACACGATTTTTTAATTTGTTTCGCAACACTTTTTGGTACAATGAAAAAGTAAAAAGGTGCAAAAAAATACTGTAAAACAAATCGTCGCTGTATTTAAAATAAAAAGTATTCACGAACCGAGTAAACCCTTTTACTTGCAAGTCACTGCTAACACCATCTATATCCGTGGAACGGACATTATGCGTACAGCTAAGGAGTGGAATGCCCACCCAGAGTCTGTATTTCCTGATATCTACAACCTGGGAGTCTTTAAGTCAAGAGTGAATAGGTTTCTTCTAGGTAAGCGTGCTATAACGTCGACCACATCATCACTTACCATCAGGTGAGATAGTGGTCAAGCGCGAGCCTATCAATTATAAAAAAAAAAAAAAACGGAACCGAACACGATCGATGTTCTCAGAAAAATAATCAGTTTAATCAGACGAAAAACGCTAGTTACGTCGGCACGGTTTCTTTGTATGGGATGAGGCATCTGTATGCTAGTATTATATTATCTGTGACCATACAAAACTTGATCATCAATGGGTATAAAATCTGTATCGTTTTCCTGTTAAAAGCTCATTCATTCTACTTTGGGCAGCTCACTCTTCATCTTCACTGCACGGTGCACTAAAGTTTATAACCCCCGCGGCCCCGTCGGAAAAACAAGGGTGTTATAAGATTGAAGTGTAAATCTGTGTGTTTGTGTGTCTGTCTGTAGCATCGTAGCTCCTAAACGGATGAACCGATTTTGATTTAGGAAAGATGGCGTCGAGAGTGTTCTTAGCTATGTTTGATGAAAATCGGTTTATCCTTTCAAAAGTTATGCGCATTTTATTCATTGAAGCGGGGTGTTTTCGCAAGATATCATGTTATAATTACGTGTTCTGATGGATTGTCGATTGAAGCGTGTCTATTACTAGATAAATTATGTAGTTTCAAAAGCATGGTTTAATAAACCTCGGGAGTATTTTAAAATTTTAATTTAATTTTGTTACGGCGAGATGTTTACAGAATAGACCGAGTGCTTAGATCGCTCTTGCTCGATTGGATGATACTACGGTGTTAGTCCTTTATTAACTTATTAATGCTCGGTTTCCGGGACGAAAATGATCGGCAAATTAAGAGGAAATATGGGCAGAGAGCGCCGACTGAATTTCTTTAGTAAAAAGTCATAATTCGAGGTTTGGCTCTCGTCTCTTTTCTCCTCCAATATTGGACCAATTTAATAAATATTCCGTAAACTGAAAATTAAAGATATATACTATGTCTCTATGTTTTATTTTTTGATGATACATTATCTTTAGAAGCACTAGAGCCCTCAAAAAATCTTCAAAATTGCGCTGTCAACAGAGGCTTAGTGTACAAATTTGACAAATATAAATGAAAAAAGGAAAACATAGGGACATATCTTACTTTACCAGTTTACGGAATATCTTTTAAATTGGTCCAATATTGGAGGAGGAAAGAGACGAGAGCCAAACCTCGAATTATGAATTTTTACTAAGGAAATACAGTCGGCGCTCTCTGCCCATATTTCCTCCCAAGAGCGCGTAAACTGCTGTGATTGATTAAAGCGGAACAACTGTAAGATTGAATTTTAGTACCAACAGTCATTCACATCATTTGACGCGTTGATAATTTCGTTCCAGACACGACGAGTATTCCCAACCGTCCCACTGCCGTCGTCGTCCACTGGAGGGACGATTGGGAATGTAAAAATTAATATTAAATTTGTTCCCGATCGTCCCATCAACATAATCAGTGGGACGATCGCGAACACACGCAGACCCTGGGCGTAAGTAATTGAGTGAAGGTTATCAACTATGAGACTTGCTATCCTCCGTATACTCTGCATCTTCGAAGGTAGGAGGCTCATGGTGCTTGTAGATGGGTATCGTCTTGTACGGAGGAGAGACGTCGTTGAGTTCGGGAGTGAAGGAGTTCCAGTCCGCTGGGAAATAGGATCCTGAAATAAGAGGGGGGAAAAATGATGAAATGATACAAAAAATGTAAAAACCGTTATAGAAATAGGCTTGTAAGATATATTCAATTTTACGATGAATGTATATATTCTAATAGAATATTCGACTACTCGCCATCCCTTTGGCGATTAATCGGTATTCGACTATTCGCCATCCCTTTGTCGAGTTATCGTTATTCGACTATTCGCTATAACAACTATTCGCGGCATCTCTACTGTTACAAGATAGGGCAACGCCATCTAGTGACGAGTAGAAGAATTAAGTAGTTACTAGTGGCGCCATCTAGTATCGAATAGCGGAACTAGTCTTCTCGTGTCGAATGGAATTTTCCAGAATGTTCGAACCGAACATTCTGGAAGTTTCTAGTCGCTTCGGGGACAGTGAGTTCGAAAGTGGATTGTTCTGGAAGTTTCTCGAATTATCTAGAACAGTATGGAACGTTCTAGAAACATCTTCGGTGCTATATATAGAGCGGTCGGGTTCGTCGTGAGGCAGTTTCGATTCGGAAGCGACACAGAGCGATCAGAAAAGGAAAATAGTGCGAAGTAATAGAATTGTTTAAGAAGTGTCTTTGTAATAAAGTGTGATTTATTGAAGTCTGCTGTTTAAATAATTTATCCCTGAGCCCCAGCTCGTAACAATACTATCGCGCATGTATTTTAAATACGAAATACAGTAATTTGACAATTTTTTATTTAAATTACAATATACAGTCAGGTGTGGTTATGAAAATACTTAAACGTTTTAGAATGAAAACGGCAATTGAGAAGTTACTTGACAATTTGCAAACAGTGCAGGTGCAGTATTGCCAACTTTAAAGATTGACATATTTAGCTATCGAGCGTTCTTTTCTGCAGAATTCCAAACACATTAATAAGATTTCTAAATGTATGTTCAAATGTATTCGAAATATTACAAAATACCTCAGCGTCAGGTATTTGAAATAGAAATTACAAATTAATTTCAATAAAAATTACTAGCTGACCCCCGCGGCTTCGCTCCCGTCAACTGGCTACCTACCTACCTATCTCCTACCTACCTCCTACCTACCTACCCTACCCTACCTACTCTACCCTCCCTTACTACTATACGAATGTAACCTGTAAACTTTTGTTTCTACCGGCGCGGCGGCGGCGATCTAATTAAAATTTAGAACATAAAAGCTGCTATTGTGAGTCAATCTTAAAAGGTATATGCTGTCGCGGACTTTATTTTAGAACTTTTAAAGAAGAACAATTCCATCATACATTATATTTGCGTAACTTAAACCGTTTACGCAGCGCACGCAACAAAAGCTCTCAAAAAGTAATATTTTTGCCCGTTTTTGCAACATTTTTCATTTATGCTCGGCTCCTATTGGTTGTAGCGTGATGTTATATAGCCTAAAACCTTCCTCAGACTATCCAACACAAAAATAATTTTTCAATTCCAACCAGTAGTGCCTGAGATATTAGCGCGTTCAAACAAACAAACAAACTCTTCAACTTTATAATCATCATCATCATCAATCAATACATATAATAAATCTGTAGAAAAATATTTTTTGTACATCGAAAAAAATTCTAAAAAAAATAGCCAAGTTGTTAAAGGATAACCAACAGAACCCATTTCTAGCATTTTTGGAATTTTTGTCTGTTTGTCTGTTTATTTGTGCACGCATCACGTGAAATGTTCGAAACCAATGTAGATAACTTTTATACATAAAAATTGTGCGTAATTTGAAGAATTACTTAGTTTTTGTTTCATCGCAATCGGTTCACTCTATCAAAAGTTAGATGAATTTAAAGTGTTCAAGAAGTAAAATTATCACAGCTCACGCAATTCAGTTACTCGGACAGTTGAACTCGCTATTCGATAGATGGCGTTGTGCATTTAAAGTCATTTTCTGAATCGCGGTGTTAAGATTTTACGCGAAAGAATGACACTAGAAAAAAAAATTGATATGTAGTATGTATATTTTTGAGTATGTGGAGTAGGCAGGCAGGCTGGTAAGTATGATAGGGTTGGCAGGCAGATGACGGGCGCGAAGCCGCGGGCACAGCTAGTATATAATATATATAAATATTAAATTAAATACTGCCCAAACTTGGGTGTACGCCATTCTTTCTCCTTTATTCTTTGAGGTTTACAATCTAAAAAGCTTTAGAATGAGAATAAAGGAGTTAAAATAACTAAAAAAAGAAAAATCGACGTTCGTACAAATTAGAAAAAGCAATCTCAGCAGTTCGACGAATCTAATGAATCGAACTAGTGATTAGAGAGGATAATACAATATATTAATTGTGCAACTAGTTATCAACAAAATCTTATTTATATTGACAATGCAAATTAAGCTGAATATAGGAAGGTAGATAAAAGTGTTCTTACCGGGATCCGGCAGACTTCTGTCATATCCTGCAACGAGAAAACAGAATGCTAGATTTTTATAAACAAGATTTTGTTAGATAACTCTTCTTAAATTCTTCTGTTTCAGAGTACTAATGTGAAAAAGATTTTTTTAATTGTAAAGAATTCTTTTGCACCCATTAAAAAATTTGCATGTATTTTTAATAACAAAATAAGTCATTTTCAGGCCGTGGTGGTACAGGTACCTAGCTCCTTGATAGTTCTTTAAATTCTATAATGTAATGTCGAACCTGACCACTATCAGCAGTGCAATATCCATTAACTGGGAACTGAACTCAGGACCCCAGATTCAGTGGTCACCCTAAAGGTCAGACCGCACTAGGCGTAACTGCGCGTCAGCGGAGCGACGCGACAAAATATATTGTATGAGACAAAGTGTCGCGTCGCGTAGCTCCGCTGCCGCGTAGTGTGGTTTGAGCTTTATGACTAGCGTGCTGAACTTTCAGAATAAAGACAACTTAACCTTTTGCATGTTCAGACCGCGCTCCTAATACCTAAATACCGTCGTATACTGGCACAAGTCGCATGCGTAACCAGATAGACAAAAAAACCAAGATTACATTCTCAAAATCGCATTAAAAAATGGATCCACGTTTAATTACATAAGCACAGCCATTTTTTGAACGTGGATCCACGTCTCAATCACACGAAAGGTTAAGGCAAATGAAGGATGAAGTCTGCTTTTTCTTCTTGATCAAAATATATTATTATTATTGATTATTATTGGTTGTCTGTAAGAGATAGCCCTGTGCGATAAGACCGCCCATTGTACACTTGCTTTTATGATTGTGTATCCTGTATATATATTTTTGTGGTGTACAATAAAGAATATAATAAATAAGTAAAGTAAACTAACCATGATGTTCTGAGGGAGCTGGTGGCCACGAGTACTCGTGATGATGTCCATGATGCTTCGCCTTCAATGCTGTGAAGAATGATGCCACCTGGAAACAAACAATGGACTATTTAAAAAATGTTTCTACTGAACACAAATCCTGTTCGACTTTACTTTAATAAATATAAACGGTAAGGGTGGTTACGCACTACCTACATCCGATCCGAATCCGGGAAATTTCAATAAATGTAGTGCGTAACTCCCCTAAAACAGTTAAGGCGCAGATACCCCTCAGTTGCTGATTTAAAAATGAGAATCACGTCTAAACGGCTAGTAGTAATTTTTTGCAAAAAGATATGTTAATTAAGACCATTTTCTGAATAATTTGATCTAAGAACATAAATTTGTTAAGAAATATAAAAATATGATAAAAAAATATGTAAAAAATTGAATATATTAATTTGTTATTAAATTTGTAAAGTTATGTCTAACACGGGCAAAAATAAACGGCAATCGCACCAAAACAGCTGGGTGTATTTATATGAATTTTCATCATCTCAAAGACAATATTTTGAACAGAGGCTTTTTTTTAAAGTCATATAATGATAGGGAAAGTACAAAAAAGTACAGAAATTTAGGTCGCTCGAGTGTGAAACGAGTACAAGTTTTGTGCCCTCAAGCCTTAAGGTTGTTGGTGACTGTCGTCGTCTTAACTTAAAATGGCTGATTCTTTGTTCAAATTTCTCCATACGAGAAATTCCCTGCCGGAATCTGTTTCCTGATAGCTACAACCTGGGAATCTTTAAGTCAAGAGTGAATAGGTAACTTCTGGACAGGCGAGCTTCACCGTCGACCACATCATCGCTTACCATCAGGTGAGATACGTAGTGGTGAAACGTAAGCCAGAAAAAAACTGGCCAAGTGCGAGTCGGACTCGCGCACGTAAGATTCCGTACCACTATCTCAAAAAACGGCAAAATAACCACGTTTGTTATTGTATGGGAGCGCCACTTAAAAAAATATTTTATTCTGGTTTTTTGTTGTTATAGCGGCAACAGAAATACATCATCTGTGAAAATTTTAACTGTCTAGCTATCACGGTTCATGAGATACAACCTGGTGGCAGACAGACAGACGGACAAACGGACCGCGGAGTCTTACTAATAGGGTCCCGTTTTTACCCTTTGGGTCCGGAACCCTAAAAACAGCCTTTTTAATTGAACACTTACTAACGTTTTTTTTGTATTTTCGTTTTTTTCTTTTTTGTGTCATACCTGACACAAAAAAATATTCTTTAGATATAAGAAAGCTAGCGACCCGCTCCGGCTTCGCCCGTGACAAATTATACATAAAAACCTCTTGTTTCTCATTCTTATTGGTAAAAACCGCATGAAAATCCGTTCAGTAGTTTTTGAGTTTATCGCGTACAGACGCGGCGGGGGACTTTATTACCCGACTGCCGAAGGAGGATAATGAGTTTATCAGTCTATGTATGTATGCATGTTTGTTCCTATGTGGCGTTCCAGAGACCAAACGCGTTGGCCGATTTTGATGATTCTTACGTCAATCGATTCGTCTTAACCTTGCGAGTGTCACTGACTAGTGTAGTGACTACATTAAAATTGGAAAATAGAAAAAAAAATTGTCTCCTATCATGACACGCCTATATCGCCTTTCGATGGTGACTGGAAAAGTACCGAAGGCTTGGAAGCAAGCTAACGTTCAGCCCGTGCCCAAGAAGGGCAGTCGAGCTGACCCAGCCAACTACAGACCCATATCAGTAACGTCCATCCTCTGTAAGAGTATGGAACGTGTATTAAATAATAAGCTCCTGGCATACCTAGAAGACACCGACCTCCTTAGTGACCGCCAATACGGCTTCCGCCGAAACCGGTCAACTGGGGATCTTCTAGCGTATGCCATCCACATCTGGAGTGAGGCCATCGAGAAACACGGGGAGGCGCTTGCTGTCTCCCTTGACATATCGAAGGCCTTTGATAGGGTCTGGCACGAGAGCCTTATTGGTAAGCTTCCTTCCTTCGGTCTGCCTAGTGGCCTGTGTGACTGGATTGCAGACTTCCTGAGGGATCGGTCCATCCGAGTGGTAATTGATGGCTGCTCGTCCGGTCAGTTAGGTATTAACGCCGGAGTCCCTCAGGGGTCAGTGCTCTCGGCAACATTGTTCTTGCTGCACATTAATGACCTGCTAAAACCCGGAACCTTTGGGTATGCAGACGACAGCACTGTTGCTGAGAGATATGTGTCTAGCGCACGGGCTACCGGGCCTCAAATTCGGTCTCTTCGGGAGGCCATGGTTGAGCGCTTGAACCTGTCTTTGGAGGCAGTCTCCGAATGGGGCAATGCCAATCTAGTCAGTTTCAATGCTGCTAAGACCCAGGCGTGTCTTTTTTCCGCAAAAAAGAGCCAATTCCACCCGGCTCCATCCTTCCGTGGTGTAACCGTGCCGATAACGGACCACCTCGACCTTCTTGGTGTTACGTTGACATCGACCCTCAATTTTGGTCCTTTCATTGAGGCAAAGGCTCAATTGGCTGCAAAAAAGTTGGGGATCCTTGCGAAGGTGAGACGGTACTTCACGCCTGAACAGCTGCTCAACTTGTATAAAGCGCAAGTTCGGTCATGCATGGAGTACTGCTCTCACCTCTGGGACGGATCTGCCAGGTACCAACTAGATGCACTTGAGTCGATTGACAGACGGGCCAAGAGACTTATCGGCAACGATGCGCTGGTCAACTCAAAGCTCCAGAGCCTTGAACACCGACGACGAGTTGCCAGCCTGTCGGTATTCTATCGGTTACATTTCGGAGAGTGTGCGATGGAACTGCACAATTTGATTCCGTCTAGCCCTTTCCATCATCGGACTACAAGACGTACGACAATGCGCCATCAGTACATGGTGGATATCCCACCCATACGCACAAAGCGTTTTGAAAATACTTTCATTGTGCGTACAGCTAAGGAGTGGAATTCCCTACCGGCGTCTTTGTTTCCTGATAGCTACAACCTAGGGGTCTTCAAGTCAAGAGTGAATAGGTTACTTCTAGGCAAGCGTGCTTCACCTTCGACCACATCATCACTTAACATCAGGCGAGATAGTGGTCAAACGCGAGCCTATAACAAATAAAAAATAAAAAAAAAAAAAAAAACCGGCCAATTGCGAGTCGGACTCGCGCACGAAGGGTTCCGTACCATTATCGCAAAAAACGCCAACAAAATCTCGTTTGTTGTATGGGAGCCCCCCTCAATTTATTTTATTTTAATTTATTAATAATTATTTTTTGAAGTGAATATACAACTAAATATGCCGTGAATATTTCAAGCTTCTACCTGTTGCTGTTATTAATATCAAGCAATAAACGGCAAAAAATCACGTTTGTTGTATGGGAGCCCCCCTTAAATATGTATTTTCTTCTGTTTTTAATATTTGTTGTTATAGCGGCAACAGCAATACATCATCTCTGAAAATTTAAACTGTTTAGCTATCACGGTTCACGAGATACAGCGTGGTGACAGACGGACGGACAGACAGATAGACAGACAGACGGATCGCGGAGTCTTAGTAATAGGGTCCCGTTTTTAACCTTTGGGTACGGAACCCTAAAAACACTATTTAAATTATTGCATTGTCCGGTCCTTGATAAGTGTGCAAACTTCCAAATTAATCCAACGTTTTGAAGGGGGTGAAAATCAAGTTCAAAGATACCGTTACAATTGATACATAGATGCATACATACCAAGCTAATAAAAGCTTGTTAAAAATGCCGGATTTTGGGTGCTATATTGTAGGGTCCAATTTCGTTTTTTCTTCCAAACCCATCGTGGTGGAGTGTCAATATACAGGAAAATAAAAATTTATAACACTTATATGTTTAAATGTAAAATGTACCTAAGTCGAAAAAAAAAAGTTGCCTAAAAACTTATGAATAATAAAGTTAATTAAAAAAAAAACAAAAAACCCGACTGCTTAAAAAGCGAACTAATAAAAAAACTTTTTTGCAAAAAAATACTACCGACTTCCAAATAAAAAACTACAAAGTGAAAAATAACTTTATTTTTGGAAGTCGGTGTCTTTTGTAGGTACCAATTCATTGCGATATTGACACCGACTTCCAAAAATAAAGTTATTTTTCACTTTGTAGTTTTTTATTTGGAAGTCGGTAGTATTTTTTTGCAAAAAAGTTTTTTTATTTTAACCTTTTTAGTTGTACATATAGGCAAGTTGTGTAGTAAGTACCTGTAACGGCAGAATAGATTACCCGAATAACATGAAACTCAAAACATAATCAGTGAAATGACAGATCTGCATACCACTTAATAGCGTACTGGCGTGATGTTATGTTATGAAATGGTATAAACAATAAACAGACATGCGATTGCAGCAGTCCCGAGAGATTTGCCGTTATTTATTGAAGAGTTCTGTTGTATATCTTCGAAGTTCTTCATCAGATCTTCACTAAATTAAAATGGGACCAATTTCGGAACATACTCTTTCAAACAAAAAAAGAATTTTCAAAATCGGTCCACAATTGACGGAGATATCGGTGAACATACATGAAAAAAAAAAAAAAAAAAAAAAAAACATACAAGAAGTCGAACATAGAACCTCCTCCTTTTTCGAAAGTCGGTTAAAAAGTCGTAAACAAGAAGAAAATCATGCTGTGCAGTCGGAGTTTACATCTGGTTTTGGTCAGCCAGCTCGCGAATATGTATCCTCCGACTGCATAGCATGATTTTCTTCTTGTTAACGTCTTTTTAGTTCACTTTTTTTATAATATGTTGTGATCGAACTTTCTTAACACATTCTCTCTTATTTTCTAAAATTCAATATCTAGTAACTTACTCGCTCTTAGTAACATAGGCTTATGTAGGTCAAATTCCAAGCAGATTGATAAGCCAAGAGCAAGAAAATAGTAATAAAACTCTTTCAAATAAAAACGCACACGCTTTTAACGGTTACGGTAAGGGTGTGGTCTGAGTGACAGGTGAGAGCGGGTTAGGCGCTAGACAAAATAACATTATATATATCGGCAACAGCAATTGTGGAAATGTCAAAACTTATTAACGTCATGGATACTTGCAAGCTCATAAACACGTTCAAGTTTACATGAAAGCAAACTTGATCAAGCCGGCAGAATAGAAATTTAATTTTTGCTTCAAGTTGACTTGTCATGCACGCTTAAAGCCATACACCGTCAAGTTTATCGGACGCAGCTTTAAGCGCGCTGCAAACTTGAAGGTAAACTGGATCGTGTATGGCGGGCATAACTCGCATTGAGCCCGCTTTGTGGATTACAGTCCGTTTCCTTACATCGCAGAAAGGAGGCCTGTGTCCCAGCAGTCGAAACAAAAGGCCGATTTTTATCATCATAATTATCTTCCTGCCCTTGTCCCATGTTAATTGGGATCAGCGCTTCACGTTCCCTTCTTCAATACCGTCCTGACTCCCGACACGCTTTCACTGACTTCCTTTTTAACCGACTTCAAGAAGGAGGAGGTTCTCAACTCGACTGTTTTTTATGTTTGTTACCTCAAAACATTTCACTAGATGCACCGATTTTGATGTTTTTTTTTATTTGAAAGCTGTTTCATGTGGTTCCATTTAAATTTTATCAAGATCTGATGAAGAACTTCGGCGATATACAACAGAAGTCTTCAATAAATGACGGCGAATCTCTCGGGATTGCTGCAATAGCATATAATATCTGTTTATTGTTTATATCATTTCATAACATCACATCACGCCAGTTCGCTCTAAAGGGGTACGCAGATGTGTACTTACAGTTCACCCTGGTAAACTCTAATTTCACCGGTTATGTTCAAGGTTCATGTTATTCGGGTAATCTATTCTGGCATAACTGACTTATAAACATGTACCACAACTAGAAAATTAAAACTTTTTACAAAAAAATACAACCGACTTCTAAATAAAAACACTACAAAGTGAAAAATAACTTCAATTTCGGAAGTCGGTGTCAAAAACGAAGAAACACAATCAAGAAGACACGCGGACAAAGCCGCTAGCAGAAGCTAGGTTAATTAAATAACAGAGAAAGTCGCTCTCACTGAGACCATACCTCACCGCATAGCAATAATTACTTATACACAATACAAACTAGCTATTGTCGTCCAACAATGTCGAATTCAATCTTGACTAAGATGAAAAAATTGAAAGAAAAAATGTACTTAACAGCATGCTTGTTTATTGTGACTTTATCTCCACTGCTATAGAGTTCAAATTCAAATGGTTGAGCGCTCGATGTCGAAACTATGTACTTAACAGTATCGGGTTCTATGTATGAATATTGTGACTGTATACTCATTGCCATAGAGTTTAAATTCCAAGAGCGCTCGAAATATATGCAAAAACTGTATGTGATATTTAAAGTGAAATTTAAATGTTTTTTGTTATTTGTATTACGTTAAAACTTACGCCTAGTAATTGTCTGATTGATATCTCCACAGGAATTACTTTCAATAGGTTTTTAAGCGAAAGTGATTATTTCTTCATGAAATTGTGGCACATCAGGGGGGTGACCATAAGCTCTTAGAGCGGTATCAATTTGAGATCGAGTAAGTAACAGATGTATACACGTTAGATACATCTGTCCCTTATTCGATCCCATATTGATACCGCTCTAAGAGCTTATGGTCACCCCCCAGTACCTACTCAGCATCAGCATTTTGCAATTTCTTGTGTAAGTATCGGTTTGTGTGTTTAGGAGTGAAATCGTACAAACAGACAGTTACTTTCGCATTGTGTTAATGGAATTTAAATTTCTTCCGAAGTCGGTGTCTTCGGTACCTATTTTTCCCGTTTTTCGACACCGACTTCGGAAAAGAAAGTTACTTTTCGTTTTTTAGTGTCTTGTTTTGGAAGTCGGTTTTTTTAACGATTCCAATAAGCCCAAACACGACTACGATACATTGTTTTATTTCGGTGTTCCAGTGCCTACTTTCGGCTTCATCATCAGATCAGTTCGATGGTATCATTTTCATCAGTACCATTTATTTATAATATATAATATCATATTGTATTTGCTGCATCATAGTCCGTTAACTATTCGAGATATCTTATACCCGTGACATATTTATCATTAAGGAGTTCCACTGGCCACCAGGGGGGTGACCATAAGCTCTTAGAGCGGTATCAATTTGAGATCGAATAAGGGACAGATGTATCTGACTTGTATACATCTGTCACTTACTTAGTTAGATGTATCTGACTTGTATACATCTGTCACTTACTCGATACCAAATTGATACCGCTCTAAGAGCTTATGGTCACCCCCCTGTGCTCTTCTTCATCAGTTCGACTCCACCAAATGATACTTTCTGAGAGCAAATGTTTGCATTGTTGATGAAAATATTAGTATTTCTTAAATCGCTATTCATATGCCTATAATATTTGAGGAGTTCCCTCGATTTCTCCAGGATTCCATCATCAGATCCTGACTATGGGACCACCTGGGAAGTTTATATTAATATTATTAAGTTTATATTTATATTTTCCCTTTCAAACAAAAGCAGAATTTTCCAAATTGGTCCAGGCGTCTTTGATTAATCGGGTAACATACATAAAAACCGGCCAAGTGCGAGTCGGACTCGCGCACGAAGGGGTCCGTACCATTATCGCAAAAAACGGCAAACAAAAACACGATTGTTGTATGGGAGCCCCACTTAAATATTTATTTTATTTTGTTTTTAGTATTTGTTGTTCTATGTATGCAATATTTGTAAGTATGTGAGAACCATGTTCCTATTTATCAAGTGAAGGGTTTACCTGTTAGTGCTTGTAATACTTTGTACCTACATGTAGTATAATAGTGCTAGGTGCATCGTCCTCACGTACATGAATTTATTAATGTATGTACTAATATTGTAAAACATTTTTCTTTTTTAAAAGAGTAAGTATGGAGTTTCTTGTGCGTTCTTCTCCATAACAAGCTACTTTTCCGAATGCACGGTAGAATCAATTTTAATTACTTGTAAATTTTAATTGTTAACGTTCAAAAGGCCTAATTGAATAAATACATTTGACTTTGACTTTGAGCGGCAACAGAAATACATCATCTGTGAAAATTTCAACTGTCTAGCTATCACGGTTCATGAGATACTGCCTGGTGACAGACGGACGGACGGACAGACAGACAGACAGACGGATCGCGGAGTCTTAGTGATGATCTTTGGGTACGGAACCCTAAAAAAACCGACGAATTGATAAACGCCTCCTTTTTTTGAAGACTGTTAAAAAAAAATCTGAAACTGCTCTCAAGAGCAAAAAGTTTGAAACATTTTCACTGACCGCTATATCCAAAACGCGTGCAATGATATTATAATAAAGATATACATAACTGAATAGGAACAAAAACCACTCCACGGAAAGTTATTAGGTATTTTCGCTATAAAAGGAACATTGTGACTAGTATCTAATATAAAAATTGAGTAGGTAAGTAAGATAAAACCGGCCAACTGCGAGTCAGACTCGCGCACGAAGGGTTCCGTACCATTATCGCAAAATACGGCAAAAATATCACGTTTGTTTTATGGGAGCCCCACTTAAATATTTGTTTTAGTCTCTTTTTAGTATTTGCTGTAATAGCGGTAACAGAAATACATCATCTGTGAATATTTCAACTGTCTAGCTAACACGGTTCATGAGATACAGCCTGGTGATTGACAGACAGACAGACGGACAGTGGAATCTTAGTAATAGGGTCCCGTAACTGCCCTTTCTCAATGCGAAAAAAAGCTTGCAAAAACATTGATATCGGTCAAACAGTTTAGAAGTTATGGTGGAATATAGATACTCAAACATACATGAACCCTGAAAACACTGTTTTTTTGGGCAGTCGAGTCGTGTAAAAATGAAAACCTCTTTCACAGCGTGAAACGAATTGGCGTGGCAATTTTATTTGTCAAATAACTGTATTTGATGCTTATGAAATAAAAAGTTTCAGAGTCTTTTAAAACCTTTAGGCATTGAGATAATATGTACTACATTATTACCTCAATGACTTTAGGAGGTTCTTCCTTCGTTATTTTTTCATATGTTTTGTCAGTATTATATTATTTATTATATTTTTATTGTTATTTGATTTAGTTTTATTTGTATTAATTTTGAAGTTATATTATTATTTTTTTACATTTTATTTTAAAATTCTATTCTTTACAATATCTTCTTGACATTTATATTCTTTTTGTTTTTGACATTTTTATTATTAATTTACATATTTATGATTAATTGTGGTTTTAAAATTAATCAATTGACTATCAATATCAAATTGCAATATTTTGAAAATGTTTATTTGATTTGTAATGTATCTTTTACTTACACTAGTTATATAAGTATTTGTTACTAACAAGAAATTGACTGTAAATTGTCTGAATTTTTGAAATAAATATATATTATCTGTGGTTTTGTCTACCCAGTTGCCATGCTAACAAGAGTCGTGGCCGTCTAAGTATCATAGAACGGGGGGGGTGACCATAAGCCAAAATTCCCCCGGGTGTCCCAAAATTTTTGCAAGATTTGGCTTTGCATAAATTTCATTTCTGCGGTAAGGTTTTGGTAAAATAAGTTAAATCCGTCAAGTAGTTTGAAATATATGTGGTGATAAAGAATGTATTTATATTACATACATACAAAACATACATACCAAACAAGATACGCGCGAAAAACATAACCCTTTCTTTGCAGCCGGGTAAAAATCCCCCGACACATTTTTATTTCATGTTACATCACGCTTCGATCGACAATGTATTGAAAACGTAATAATGATATGATATCTTGCGAAAACACCCTTATTGAAGCAGTAAAACGCCCAAATCTTTAGAACGGCTGAACATCGGTTCAGCCGTTCTAAAGATATGGGCGTTTTTTTCATCAAACACAGCTAAGAACACTATCGATATAGTCACCTTTCAAAAAAAAGAAAACTTAATTAAAATCGGTTCATCCGTTTACGACCTATAATGCCACAGACAGATAAGTTTGTGATACACACTAGAGTTGCCGCGAATAGTGTTTATAGCGAATAGTCGAATACCGATTAATCGCCATTCACTTTGGCGAATAACTCGACATTACTATACCATCAACATAAAAAAAAAACATTAAACACATTAAAAATATTTGGCTTTGAGTACCAATAAGAATAGATTTCCTATTTTAAGTAAGCTTGCTAAACGATACTTAATCACACCAGCAAGCTCTGTTTATTCAGAAAGACTATTTTCCGAGGCAGGTTTAATTTACGAGGAAAAACGAAACCGCGACTTGCTCCAGAACGTGCAGAATTTTTTTTTTTTTTGCACCATAATCTGCCTCTGTTGGATTTTAAATATTAATTAAAAAGCCTTACTAATTTAATTTCATGAATATGATAGGCACAGGCACATATTACAGATAATAATTGATATTGTGTATTGTTTTATTAAGGAAAATAATTAAAAAAATATTATTTTTAACTCATTAGTTCTTTTGTTTTTATTTTCGACGACTATTCGCCGAATGCCGAATAATACTAGCTATTATTCGGTATTCGACGAATATCAAAAAAATGACGAGTAATGCCGAATACCGAATAATAGCGAGTAGGTATTCGCGGCAACTCTAATACACACGTAAGTTTGATGTGTAAACTTATAACTTTTCTTTAAAAATCAGATTGAAAAAGGCAGATTGCTGAGATAGGAGCCTTTTTGGTCTCGCACGGTTTTATTTTTATTATTGGTATTTTTTTTTAATATAAGGAAGAAAAATATTTAATTGTGACCCGCACAGGAGACACGAGGTAAGAAAAAAACATTTTTTCAAAAAAATACTACCGACTTCCAAATAAGAAAACAATTCCAAATAAGTTTATACCATTTCATAACATAACATCACGCCATTACGCTCTTAATTTCATCATCATGATATTCGGGTATTCTGGCGTTATAAGAAAATCACTAAAGAACTTCTTAGTTGTACCTAACAACTAAAAAGTGAAAAATAAAAACTTTTTACAAAAAAATACTAACTTTATTTTTGGAAGTCGGTGTCTTTCGTAGGTACCATTTTTTTTGCGTTATGGACACCGACTTCCAAAAATAAAGTTATTTTTCACTTTGTAGTTTTCTTATTTGGAAGTCGGTAGTTTTTTTTTGAAAAAAAGTTTTTTTCTTACCTCGTGTCTCCTGTGCGGGTCACAAATAAATATTTTTCTTCCTTATATTTAAAAAAATCACCGATATCTCCGTCAATTGTGGACGGAGATATCGGTGAACATACACAAAAAAAAAACATACAAGAAGTCGAACATAGAACCGCCTCCTTTTTCGAAAGTCGGTTAAAAAACACAAACACTAATAAAACATAATAAATTGTAGTTCTTAAAACTATAAAAAACACGTGAACTAAAAATTCGCTAATCCTGAAGATCTTGGTAAGGCAAAACAAACAACAAACACACAAACAAACTATTTAAACGCGCCCGGTAGAATCAACTTTAATTATAAGTAAATTTAAATTTTTGTTTGTCGTTCAAAATTGCCGCTTATTGGCCTAGTTGAATAAAGATATTTGACTTTGACTTTGGCTTTGACTTTGACTAAATTATTGCATTGTCATCGGTCCTTGATAAGTGTGCAAAGTTTCAAATCAATCCCACGTTTTGAAGTGGGTGAAAATCACGTACAAAGATTCCGTTACATTGATACATAGATACATACCAAGCTAATAAAAGCTTGTTAACTTGTTAAAAATAAATAACCCCGTGCGAGACCAAAAAGGCCTATCTCAGCATGTGCTACGATATTAAAAAGAAAATAATGCTACGCTAATATTCTAGTAGGGCCCACTGTTGCCAATTCAAACACGACCACTTTTTTTTTTTTTTTTTTTGGGTGGGAATTCATCCAATGACTTCTCCCGCTCTGGGTGAAGCGGGAGGGCGTGTCAGACTTTTACTGACTAAAACCCACCCGTGTTCCTTCAGTTGCTTGAGCCAGGGCCGCGGTAACTCTTTTTCAAATTTATCCGCGACCCAGACATCGGCCCTATCGGACCCCGTTAATTTTTTGCTGACATCTCTTTGAGGCGCGCGTGGAACACTACGCGTCGGGCCTAGTCCTTATCGGACAGCGAGCTACCCATTACTCACGGCCACTAGCCTAAATGAGAACGTGAATGTAACACTCTCGCTGGCACTTAATTTATGGTTTCATTCAAGTTTATTTCATTTTATGTTAGGTTTAGAACCAGGTTGTTAATAATAGTCTAGTGCTTCTAAATACCTTTCTCATTCTAATATTCAATTTAATCTAATTTTAACGAGTTATTTCCAACAACCTTGATTAAATTGCAGTTTCTTAGCATGTTTGAGTCGGTAGAAAAACGGGTCAAGAGGCTCATTGGCAATGAGACACTGGTCCAGAGCCTTGAACATCGTCGCCAAGTTGCTAGCCTCTCGGTTTATTATCCGACTTACTTATAAGGAGGAGGTTCTATGTTCGAAATTATGTATGTCTTTTTTTTTTGTGTATGTTCACCGATATCTCCGTCAATTGAGGACCGATTTTGAACATTCTTTTATTCTTTGAGAGAGTATGTTCCGAAATTGGTCCCATTTTAATTTGGTGAAGATTTGATGAAGAGCTTCAGAGATATACAACAGAACTCTTCAATAAATAACGGCAAATCTCTCGTGATTGCTTTGCAGCATGTCTGTTCATTGTTTATACCATTTCATAACATAACATCACGCGGTACGCAGATCTCTTATTTCACCGGTCATGTTAAAGTTTCATGATATTCGGTTAATCTATACTGGCGTTATAGGTTACTCTAAACAACTTGCCTATTAGGTAGGTACAACTAAAATGTGAAAAATAATAACTTTTTTGCAAAAAAATACTACCGACTTCTTTTTGCAAAAATGTTTTTTATTAACGGTTACGTTTCGGGGTCGGGGAGTGTGCGATGGAACTGTACAATTTGATTCCGCCAAGGCCGTTCCATCATCGGACTACAAGACGAACGGTGATGCGTCATCGGTATATGTTGGACAACTTGGGATGTACAGTTCCCATAAGCACAAAGCGTTTTGGGAATACTTTTACTGTTCGTATAGTCACAGATAACATTATACTAAATACAGACTCTGGCAGGGAATTCTTTCCCTGCCGGAGTCTGCAATAGTCTGCATTTCCTTCCTTTTTTTGCCTCGCAAACTGTTTCCATTCACAGCACAGACCAAAAAAACCATAGACAAGCATTGCGTGCAGAGAAAAAACTTTTTACTCTATGCTGTCATTAAATTTCGTAGATAATGCTTTGATAAACGACTGGCAGGAAGCGTGTTAACTATGCTGAATACTGGGTCAGCGTGCCGTAGTTTTTTTGTTTTTGGCAATCACAATACGAATTATAATAGAATTTGAATGTTTTTAAGGATGAATTGTGTGAAACATGATAATGTGATGAATAGAAAAACGGATGAAGATTTTTTTTATGTACAGCTCTGTTTATGTACAGAGAGTGGCACCTATGTATTTCACAACACCTTTTATTTCGCTATGAGCCAGTTCTCGACGTCGATCTTACCTGATGGCAACCGATTGGTGGGATCTATGATGAAACGAGTGAGCCCAAATGATGCCTGTTCAGTCTTCCTTTGAAGGCTGATGGGTTATTTACGTGACTAGCACTTCGCCCGCGACTTCCTTCGCGTGATCCGTATTTTATCCTACAGATGACTTAGTTTTACCTAATTAACTAACTAAAATACTTAATTAACTAAGACTAAAAATATATACATTTAAACCAAAAACTACTCACTACCTAAACCTAAAAATATACTTACCTAAAATGTGGCGTCAAAAAACTCCTCCACATCGTTGTCCACTGGTAATGTACCCAAAAGCCTGGCAGCATTGCCACGTTGTATGGCAATGCTTAATCTCTGACCAAGGTAAAAGCCAGCCCTTGGGTCACGCGAAGTGTCAACTAGGCGTTTGGAGAGATCTTTAAACAAACCGTGAGCACTCGGACCCCACGGACCAAGAGTTTCACCCCCAAACGGCTCGAAAAAATAACTAATATTTTTTGTCTATTTGCTGATCAATAAACTGTGCTGCCAGGTTTTACCCCTTAAAAGGTTGAATTCACAAAAATCCCTTCTAAGTCCCCTACATCATAAAAAAGAAGCCCTGTGGAGAAAAATTCTTCAAAAATCTTGAACACCCCCTCGTAAATCGTCTTTTAGGAGTAGTTTTGAAAAACTAACAATGAAAACCTTTACTATTTACTTAGGTTACCTAGTATTTATGCCAAGTTTCAAATATATATGTAATTAATAATATGTAAGTTATTTGATTTTTACGTTCACTCTCATTAGCTTAGTGTTGCCATTTTACACTTATTCTGCAAAGTGACAAGTAGTGACTGTAGTAAGTATATCATTATTGTATTTGTTATCATAATAAAACGGAGCAAATTAATGTCAATTCAGTTTATGTCTAAGTGTAGGTGTCCCAAATGAATTACTTATTTTCATTAATAACAGGCAAAAATACTAGTATCCAAGTCTAAAAAAATATACCTTGGTTGTTGACGACGACGTTTTACACGTCAAAGTAGCTTAGTAAATAAATATACTCTTTCCAAAGAGTATATTTTACATTTCATGCTGAAATAACTAGGAAAGGGAAATACTAATGCGATATTGGCCATTTTACTTCCATGAAATTGAATAATATTACCTATTAAACACATTATTTATAGTTACCCAGACATAACCTACAAAAGTTCTTGACTGAATATCTATTATTCTCGGCAATCTTGAACAAAAATTCTTGCACAAACTTATTCAGAACATGACCCTGAATTAAACAAGATATTTTTCATCTAGAGTCTAATTTAATCTCAGCTAAAATAATGTATGGGCTTCTGTCATTGTCCTTTCACGTGTCAAATTTACAAACTGTAGCTAGAATCCGTATAGCTACAGTATTTTGCTGAAATGCAGCTCCTGCGGCGCGGATAGGTGCGCGAGGCTGTATACGATTTCATATAAAGATTTATGACTTGCGGCGCGTGCCGGCGGCTCCTGCGGTGCGTCGCGTTCACCTTCAAAGTTGTCCAGGCGATTGGCACATCGGCCCGTTTGCTCGGAGGATCCTCCCCTTCCGTTTTACTAAATAACTCTTTGATCCTCCCTTTTCAATGCGGGACTTTATACCCAGTTCCACATACCTCTAACTATATAGTTACAGAACCCTAAAAAGGAAGAACATACCTTTGCAGAACTAACAGCAATCTTGAACACCAGCAGCGCCAGTCCTATAGCGACGGACTTGGCCGCCATGATGCTTGTCAGTATCATCCAGGTGGACGTGGCCCCCACGTGGAAGACCAGCGGGATCATCGCCATGCCCATCTTCTTCATGTTCTTGCCTTCTGTAAGAGAGAAGAGGTGAGCGTGATATACTAAAAAATTGCGCTCTGAAACGTATGAAACAAGAAAATATTTTTGTCTGACATTCTTAGAGGATATTTAGAGGATAGCAGTGTGTACGGATAGCCGTGGGTACGGATAGCCGTGGGTACGGATAGCCGTGGGTACGGATAGCCGTGGGTACGGATAGCCGTGGGTACAGATAGCCGCTGAATACCACCACGGCTATCTTTTTGCCACCTTGCCATAAAGATTGCTCTACTAATATAATGTATTGTTATAGTTTTATAAACAACCCCTAATTGCATAAGTGATTTGATAACACGAAGCACACCCTTTCCCTTTAATTTTATATGAAGCAATGAAAGAAAGGAAAGCATACCGTGCGCTATTCTTGAACTAAATAATAAGGGTGCAGGACTAGCCTATAACCAGAAGTCGATCAAGACGCTTTTAACGATACCTCATTTGTCGACAAGTTGTTTTAACATACATATGTTGCAGCCATTTGGTTAAATTAGCCAGCTAATTGGACGCATAGGCCGTGCATTAAACGACTAATTGGACGCTGCGCCGGCCCTTAGCTGGCCGATAGAATCATTCAATGTTTAACCACTTGGCGTACTGAAAATCAGCATTTTGAAGATGACTGATTAATAAATTTAGTAAATTTGTGCGCTTCGCTCAAAAGTTCAAACGTTGCGCAGCTCAATGACTTGGCTAGTTGTCCTTCAGGCATATAATTGGATGCCGGCGTAGCGTTTAATGAATGGCCTAGGCGTCCAATTAGCCGGCTAATTTAACCAGATGGCTGCGACCCTTACAAAACGGTAAAAATAGAAAAAAATAATCCACCTTTTGGCTTTGATGTGGTCGGTTAATAATTAGTTTTACAGACGTGATGGCTGTCGAATACTTACTTAAAAAAAGATATTCTAAACGCTTTACAGGTGTGATGGGTGACATTATATAAACCACAATAAAAAACATCTATAAGAAACGAGAAGTGCGTCGGTGGTACACCCAATTGGAATTAAGTTTTTTACTCTTATTTAATTACTCTCAATTACAAAAGTGTCGTGCGTGACAGTCAGTAGCGGCGTTAGGGTAGGATGCGGTTGGGATTGGTGCTCGACAGCCGGTGGGATTTTGGCCCACATTTCCGACGGCTGGCGCACAAGTTGTTGGGCGCGGCTGGGGCGCTGTCAACGCTGCTTCCCAATCTGGGGGGCCCGAGCGCCGCCTGTAGGCGGCTCTACGTGGGGATCGTGCGATCGATGGCCCTGTATGGGGCCCCGATTTGGACGGCTGACCTGACGGCCGGTAGCCTCGCTGTTCTGCGGAAGCCGCAGAGAGCGATGGCCGTCAGAGTCATCAGGGGGTATCGCACGATCTCCTACGAGGCGGCTTGCGTACTGGCCGGATCCCCGCCCTGGGACATGGAGGTGAAGGTACTCGCGTCACTGTATAGGTGGCGCGAGGAAGCGCGGGCGCTGGGTGAAGGGCTGATGCAGCGACATATGGAGTTGCGTCGGCCTCAGCTCCGCGAGGTCCTGGTGGCAGAATGGCGGGACAGGCTCTTACGCCCTACCGCCGGCCTCGTCACCATCTAGGTGATCCGGCCAGTGCTCGAGCGCTGGCTCGGGAGGAGGCACGGCTCCCTGTCGTTTCGGGTGACGCAGGTGCTCTCGGGGCATGGTTGCTTCGGGAAGTACCTGTGTCGCATAAACAGGGAGCCGGACGCCCGGTGTCACCACTGCGTCGACTGCCGGGAAGACACGGTGCGGCATACGCTGGCAGAGTGTGCCGCTTGGGAGGAGCCACGCCGTGCCCTCATCTCAGAAGTAGGCAGTGACCTGTCGCTGCCGGCCGTAGTCGAATCTATGGTCGTCCTGGGACGCGGTGGTATCCTACTGCGAAACAGTTTGTCTCGCAGAAGGAGGCTGCGGAGAGGGAGAGGGAGATTACATCCGCTCACCCGATCCGCAGCAGACGCCCCGAGCGTCGGTGGAGGGCGGACAACGCCCTCTTCCAGTCCCCCTAAATGGGTCCAGGGGTGACGTACTCGGGGACGTCCGTTGCCCCCAACACATCAGGACCCGAGGTGGCGGCGCATCAGGAAACTGATGTTCAAGTCTCTCATGAGGCTACTAATCTAGTTAAACAGTTAAAAGATTTCTAGTTTCATTGGTTGTTTGGTATGACATACTTTTACAAAATAATGTCGTTAGTAAATCTCTACAATTAACACAGACACGGATCTCGGTAAATGCTCAGAAATGTAGATAAAATGCTGCACTTTCTTGGACAAATATATAAATTCAGGCTTTGAAAGCGTCATTTTAATTGCGAAGAAATTGGCTACAGAACTAGAAATTGAACATGTATTTAAAGCCTCAAAAAGAATTCGATGTGTGAATGCGTCAAGCTGGTGAAACTGCCCGTTATGAACCTATATTTTTTACAGAAACGGTGTGTGCATGAATTTTTTAGGTTGCAAGTGTGTGCATGAATTTTTCAACTGTCTTTTGGACACTACATTAATTTAAGTTAGTGAAAGATTTGAAGTACTCGGAATCTTGATATTTTTTGTACAATATAAAACATATTCCAGAAAAACCTGACTTTGTCAAACTCTGTAGTGATCTCCAATTGAAGTTAACTGTAGACTCTAAATCAGATATAGATGGATGTAAGTATTTTGTGTGATAAACTCGTAAGTATGGAATCATTTTTGTTTGATCAGAATGTGGTTACTGCTGTTTGTTTTAAGTTTTATTAAAGATCGCAACTTACAAGAGCTATATTCAAATGTATGGATAGTATTGCGAATATTATTGACTATGCCTATAACGGTTGCTAGTGGGGAGAGAAGTAAGAATAAAATATACTTTATTTGCACACCAAAAAATTACACATCTCTTTACAAGAACAGCGACCCTGACCAAAAATCAGCATGAGATAATATGAGCATTCCTATTGGCCTAGCGGCACTGGTGGCGCATTAATTACAGTAGTGAATACACCCAGATTTTAGAATAAAATCTTTAATCTTTATCTTTCTTTTTTGGTTTTTTGAAAAAAATAAAACTTAACATTAAGGCGTCTCCCCGAGCAAAACGCCGCGCTAGTCGAATTTTGTGCAGTTTTTAAGAGCTATCTACTCTTTATTTAAAAAGAAATATCAATTAATTAAAATACATTAAATTTCTACATAATGTTGATTCTAAAATTGTAGTACACTTTTTTTTTAAAGATGTATGTGTCACAAATCTCCTTCCAACAAAACCATAAAAATGTGAAATAATTATACATAGTATGCATCTCCTCGTAAAGTATTCATTAATTATTTTACAATGCATGTCCTCGAAAAGAGCGTTTTCCAAGCAGCCAAACTGTGCGGAAAGTGTCACTTTTTTTACTAGTGCTTTTTACTTTCCTGTACTTTTTTAATTTTTAACTCCAACGTCAGCCCGCCGCATAGAGTTTTCAATATTTGAGAAAAGTTTTAAAAATTAGTTAAGTACAGATTATCATTCATTTAAAAGGTAAAACAAAACTAATACTTCATTTAAGGCGTTTTAATTACTCTAGATTTAGATTTTGATCAATAAATAAATTTTTAATGTTCATTAAATATGTTTGGTAGAAAGAATATTTTGCTCGTGCCTTTTTGCGTTACGAAGTGACAGGCTATTAGCACATGCACAGTTTATATGCCCGAGGAACTAGGAACTATTAGTTAATCTGTGGATATGCTGAGTGCCCTTGAATAAGCGTCATTTTATTAATTTCTTGTTTGGTTCAGATATTTTTTTTATTTCCTCGCACAGTGCATAGTAAAATGTTGTATGATACACGTGCGTAAGATGATTTCCGACTCGTTTCGATTTATCCACTCATCGGAAATCACCTACTTCCCGCACTTGTAGCATAAATAACTATTTTATACTAACACTAATGGATAGACAATTTTATAACGAACATTTTGTAAGTTTTATTTTTTTTAAAAGACCAATATTCGATTTTATAAAGATTTTATTCTAAAATCTGGGCGTATTCACTACCGTAATTCATGCGCCACCAGTGCCGCTAGGCCAATAGGAATGCTCAGATCTCATGCTGATTTTTTGGTCAGGGTACGGCCTTAACATTAAAAGCGGGATATTTACCATGTTTACTGTTTGTTGCGAGTTCCTGATATTTCGGTGTTGTTGCAAGCACCATGATCACGGATAAACTATAAACATTAACATTAACATGGTAAATATGCCGCTTTTAATGTTAATGTTAGTGACCATGACAGTTTAAAAAAATAAAACTTTAAAATGTTCGTTATCAAATTGTCTATCCATTAGTGTTAGTACAAAAAATAATTAATGAACACTTTACGAGGAGATGCATGCTATCAATAATTATTTCACATTTTTACGGTTTTGTTGGAAGGAGATTAGTGACACATATACCTCTTTAAAAAAAAAGTGTAGTACAATTTTAGAATCAATATTATGTAGAAATTTAATGTATTTTTATTAATTGATATTTATTTTTAAATAAAGAGTAGATACCTCTTAAAAACTGCACAAAAACGACTAGCGCGGCGTTTTGCGAGTGTAACTGGCTACATTAAAATTGGAAAATAAAAAATGCGGCGTTTGGGTGCCATATTGTGGGGTATCAAAATAAAAAGGTTTAAGAGCTGATTTCAAATGTATTTTTTTATGTTTAAATGTTCCTAATTCTAAAAAAAAATAACTAAAAAGTTATAAATAAAAACCGGCCAAGTACAGTCGGACTCGCGCACGAAGGGTTCCGTACCATTATCGCAAAAAACGGTACAAAATTCACATTTGTTGTATGGGAGCCCCACTTAAATATTTTGCTTTTTCTGTTTTAAGTATTTTTTGTTACAGCGGCAACAGAAATACATCATCTGTGAAAATTTCAACTGTCTTGCTATCATGGTTCATGAGATACAGCCTGGTGACAGACGGACAGACAGACAGACAGACTGACGGATCGTGTAGTCTTAGTAATAGGGTCCCGTTTTTACCATTTGGGTACGGAACCCTAAAAAAAGTTAATTTAAAAATCGAAAAACCCGACTGCTTAAAAAGCGAACTAAAAAGACGTAAACAAGAAGAAAATCATGCTGTGCAGTCGGAGGATACATCTGGCTTTGGTCAGCCAGCTCGCGAATATGTATCCTCCGACTGCACAGCATGATTTTCTTCTTGTTTACGTCTTTTTAGTTCGCTTTATAAGCAGTCGGGCTATTTTTTTTGTTATATGGCGGTGAGTTTAGTCTTAGATATCGGCACCAATCATAGTAATATTTTCCTAGCTAATTGAATTTGACCTTGTAAGTATAATGCAATCTTTAAATACGGTCACACAAAACAATGTTTAGTATAGTTAAATAATGATAATCCCGTTAGTTCAGTCAAGTTGAAGTCTTGGACACAAGACTTCAACTTGACATAGAGAACATTTTTTTTTTTCGAGAAAACGCATTTGCCCAGATATTATGAGATCTATCTAGATAGATGTTTCGCCCCCGGAAACCCCTATAAATATTGCAATTTTTATCGAAATCGTTGGAGCCGTTCTCGAGAACGTGATTACAATAATAGTATAGGATGTGCTCGCAGACTAACCACTGAAAATGTTTATTTTTAACACGCTTTTACTAGTTGGGTATGTATGTATGTATGAATCTATGTAACGGAATCTTTGAATGTGATTTTACCTCCTTCAAAACGTCGGATTAATTTGAAACTTTGCACACTTATCAAGGACCGATGACAATGCAATAATTTTAATAGTTTGTCCCATTATCCTTACCAGGATCTTCAGAATTAGTGATTGAACTAAAAAGTAAAATATTAGATTCAAAAGAACAAAACAAACACGCTTTAATAGAAAACCAAAGAAAATAATTTTCAATAAATTTAAGTTAAGAATAGTATGATTAACAAAAATATTATTTTATTGTAATAAAGCGTGATTGTGCATGATGTCAATTGTTACAATATTTAGTTGACGGATATTGGTAAAATTAGAGTCATTTTGAAAATATCTTACAAAGCATCACACTATTCTTAATTTAAATTTATAGAATAGTTATTTATGCTACAAGTGCGGAAAGTAGCTGACTCCCGATGTATTCGACACGATTCGGAAATCATCTTACGCACGTGTATCATACAACATTTTACTATGCATTGTGCGAGAAAATAAAAAAATATATCTGAACCAAGCAAGAAATTAATAAAATGGCGCTTATTCAAGGGCGCTCAACATATCCACAGATTAACTAAAGTTCATAGTCCCTCGGGCATATCTACTGCGCATGTGCAAATAGCTGTCACGTCGTAACGCAAAATATTCATTCTGCCAAACATATTTAATGAATATTTGAAATTAATTTGTTGATCAAAATCTAAATCTAGAGTAATTAAAAACGCCTTAAATGAAGTATTAGTTTTGTTTTACCTTTTATATGAATCATAATCTGTACTTCACTAATTTTTTAAACTTTTCTCAAATAATAAAAACTCTATGCGGCGGGCTGACGTTGGAGTTAAAAATTAAAAAACTACAAGAAAGTAAAAAGCACTAGTAAAAAAAAGAGACACTTTTCGCACAGTATGGCTGCTTGGAAAACGCTCTTTTCGAGGACATGCATTGTAATAGTTATTTATGCTACAAGTGCGGCAAGTAGGTGATTTCCGATGAGTGGTATTTTTATTCACGAGCGAGCGTAGCGAGTGAGTGGATGAATCGACACGAGTCGGAAATCATCTTACGCACGTGTATCATACAACATTTTACTATGCATTGTGCGAGGAAATAAAAAAATATATCTGAACCAAGCAAGCAATTAATCAAATGGCGCTTATTCAAGGGCGCTCAGCATATCCACAGATTAACTAATAGTTCATAGTTCCTCGGGCATATCTACTACGCATGTGCAAATAGCTGTCACGTCGTAACGCAAAAAGCAAGAGCAAAATATTCATTCTGCCAAATATATTTAATGAATATTTAAAATTAATTTATTGATCAAAATCTAAATCTAGAGTAATTAAAAACGCCTTAAATGAAATATTAGTTTTGTTTTACCTTTTATATGAATGATAATCTGTACTGAACTAATTTTTAAAACTTTTCTCAAATAATAAATACTCTATGCGGCGGGCTGACGTTGGAGTTAAAAATTAAAAAAGTACAGGAAAGTAAAAAGCACTAGTAAAAAAAAGTGACACTTTCCGCACAGTTTGGCTGCTTGGAAAACGCTCTTTTCGAGGACATGCATTGTAAATTTATTATCTACTTTTATGTTTGGTTTTCTATTAAAGCGTGTTTTTTAGTATTTTTTTGAACTATTATTTATGTCATTAGTCTCGTGGCAAGTTCGCGTAAAAAGTTTTGTAAACATGGCCGTTTGTTGACGAGACGTCACGACAAATGACAAAATGAGATCACGTTTCAGATCTCCATATATTTGTATCGATCGTTTGTTCATTACACGATACCACACTACACACGACACGATTTACGAACGGTTTTACGACTATATCGTCGATCACTCTCTCTCTGGGATGGCGCGATATAATTTAAATTGTGTTGGTAGGCGATACAAGAGCAGTGGTGGCCCAGTGGTAACAGCCGCGACTTACAAGTTGTAGGTCGTGAGTTCAAACCCAAGCAGGCGCTTCTTTGTTTACATTATTTCATCGCCACTGCTCCCAAAACGGTGAAGGAAAACTAAGTGAAGAAACCGGCATGTCTTAGAACTAAAAAATCGAATATATTTGACATCTACCAACCCGCACTGGGCCCGCATGGTGTACTACGGTCATTCCGTCTCTCACAGAGAGGAGGCGTGAGTCTCAGCAGTGGGAACATGAAAAGGCACGTATTTTCTAAGATATAAGAGCAAAAAAAAAAATTTGTCAAGAGCAAACCCATAAAAAAAAACAAATGCAAACAGTCGAATTGCAGCGCGTTGCGTCCATGTGAACGTTCATGCAATTTCACTTAGTAAAAATTGCTATCGATGTGATAAAAATTGAATCGCCATGTCCCATAATTGTGAAAACGGGCATTAGTATATTGTTTTTTTTTTTTTTTTTTGTTCATAAGTTTGTTAAGGCCTCAGTTTCGGTCAACATCTCAGTAAATAAAGCTTTTTAAAATACACAAACCTTTATGAATATCTTCATTGTAATGAGGCAAATTGTCCTTGTAAACTTCGTACTTTACATCAATTTGCTTACGGTATTTCAAATTCAGTGAGGTGTTAATTTATAAATAAGTGTTGAGATTGAGATGATTGTCGACAATGCTTCATAGGCTCGTTAAAGTACAAATAAAACTATTATAAAACAATTTAAATAACTGTGCAATGTCCACTGTCCATATAATAAAAACAGGGGGGCGAGCACGGCCTCTGTGATAGGCTTGGGTCACGCATTTCATCATGGTTTTTGTCCCCAAACTGTGGTAAAAATGTGTGACTCAAGCCTTTCACAGTAGGCCGTACTCGCCGGTCTGGCAGGACCTGTGTGCGAAACACCTCTTTCTTTGTCGTCGGGTTTCGACATTAAGGCGCGTCCCCGAGCAAAACGCCGCGCTTGTCGAATTTTGTGCAGTTTTTAAGAGCTATCTACTCTTTATTTAAAAAGAAATATCAATTAATAAAAATACATTAAATTTCTACATAATGTTAAATCTAAAATTGTAGTACACTTTTTTTAAGATTTTTAGTGTCACTAATCTCCTTCCAACAAAACCATAAAAATGTGAAATAATTATTGATAGCAAGCATCTCCTCGTAAAGTATTCATTAATTATTTTTTATACTAACACTAATGGATACACAATTTGATAACGAACATTTTGTTATTTTTTTTTTTTTCATAAGACCAATATTCGATTTTATAAAGACTTTATTCTAAAATCTGGGCGTATTCACTACCGTAATTCATGCGCCACCAGTTGCCTAGGCCAATAGGACTGCTCATATCTCATGCTGATTTTTTGGTCAGGGTACGGCCTTAATATTTTCAAATTTTGACTGATATAATATGTATCCATTATGTGTACCTAATGTTCATTTAAAAGTATGTTGTGGCACCGAGTTGCCGCGTCTGACATACCGCTGTTAAAACCGCGATGGTTTGTGTTAGTATGTTAATACATTCAACAAATATTTGTAAAAAAATGTTCTTATGTTCTTGTTATTCGTAAAAAACAGCGTCGCTACTGAGGAGAGTGAGGGACAGACAAAACGGCATCCTGAAAACTGTAGCTGAGAGCTTCGGCTCTCCGATTATGCAGCAGTTTGTGCAGAGGTTGATTGGTAGATGATTGTTAACATTTGTTAACTTTTTATTTCGTTTAACATTTTTTTTTTGTTTGTTTTTTTTAATTTCGTACGACTTATTGTCGGGCCTACGTTGCGTTGTGCCCCCATATCCAAGTACTAATGCTGTAACATGGAAATATTGTAAACACAAAATTTTTAAAAGAGTAACCATGGAGTTTCTTGCCGGTTCTTTTCCATAGGAAACGACTAACCCGAACCGTACACCTTTTGTCGACGTTTTGTTGTCGGCCCATGCAGGCCTAAGTAAAATAAAAAAAAATGATTTTGATTTTTGATTTTGGTACTAACACTAGGCAATAAGTTGTTTCTAACACCCTATGGATTTTTGCAACCGAAATAAAGACATTCCTATTCTATTCTAATAAAATATAAAAAAAACAATAGAAATTTAAGTTTTGTTTTTTTCGATATTTATATTTTTTTATTGATTTAATACTTCCACACACTATCTTTGGTTCTAACACAAAGCACGCAAGCAACATGCGCTGTGCTTTTAAAGTTCTAACATACACATAAAGTTGATACTAAGTGGAAAATACGTAGAAATAGAACAATATGTAGGTATCAAATAAATAATAGTTAAAAATAACTAAAAAACACGCTATAATAGAAAGCCAAACAAAAAAGTAGAAAATAATTTTCAATAAATTTAAATAAAGAATGGTGTGATACTTTTTGGCCCGATAGTAGGACCTACTCTTTATTACGTCAGCTATCCACAAGTTTAAGCCCCGTCAAAATTGGTGCAGGCGTTTCGAAGATTAATAAACAGACATACATACAATACTTAAGTACCGCATATTCCTTCCTACATTTAGTGATTTATTATTATTTATATTATTATTTTGACATTAGAAACAAACAGACACTATTATGTATTACTCATTTTCGTCCTAAATCATCATCCATTTTGCTACAAACCTGCAAAAGTGCTAATTCGTACACGAACTAGTTTCTTACTGCTCATCACAGCATCTATCTCTTTTGCACTTGTTGTCGGATGAGATAGCAAGCATTTTAACCCCGCGCACAAAATAGTTCGTGCCGTCGACTAGTGCAACCTTAATGGCCTAGTTGTAATAAATAAATAAAAAAAAAATACTTGGACGGTAGAGCCGTGAAATATTTAAATCGGGGAATCCCCAGTGACACAGCCCGCTCGCGTCGCATCGCTTCGAGTTGCGTTCATAAACTCATCCACGGCACGGCTTTTGTAATAAAATAGTCAGCTATTGTAGCGAATGCGGCAGTTCAAGTAATGTAAAATTAAACCACAAACGTGAATATTGTCATGGGAGTCTTGTATCTACTTACTTATCAATACTAAACTGTAAAGAATATGTTTTTATGTGACAAAAATAGTTTCAATAATTGGCGCTGGCATTTCTTCCGGCGCCCCTATTGCCCTGGCGCCTGTGTACGCCGCACGCACACTTCGTACACAGGGGCGGCTCGGCCCTGAATAACAGTACTCTGTGGTGTCCACCAATAGTTTGTTTTTGTGTTTGATTCGGGTGGGCATTGAATCCGAAACACACCCAAGCATAGATGTCATTCAGGCAAAGTTTTATTCTATCTATACCAATGAGGTGATTTTTTAAGAGGTAAGAAAATACTATGGAATTAGTAAGAACTAAGGGCTGGTTTCTGATTTGGGTATTTGAAGTTAGGATCGCGTCAAACCTTTCTACTTATAATGCCAAAGTTTGGCTAGTTTTCAGATTAAAGTTCCTAGTAATTTATACAAAATTTTAAATTATTCATTCAGAAGTCAAACCTACGGAGCGAAGATATAAGAAAACATTATTTGGGCGCACGGTTGGCGCAGTGGTTGAGCGATTGACTGCTGCGCTGCGTGTCGCGGGTTCGATTCCCGCACGGAACAAATATTTGTATGACCTACAGATATTTGTTCTGGCTCTGGGTTTTGTGTATGTGAGTTTATATGTTTGTAAACGCACCCACGATACAGGAAGAAATTCCTAGTGTGGGGCAACGTTTTAAACAAAAAAAAAAAAACTATGGCATTAGTAAGTACTCTATGTGTCACTAAACCTCCACTCTACACTTGAACTTCACTCCACCTAATATTCACGGAGAGATTTTTACAGAATAGCACCACTGAATAATGTGACTAAGGGTGAGGGATGCCTTTGTCCTGCAGGTTAGTTGGATTATAAAATAAAATACTTACTTCTTGAAGACTCCACATTAAACTTAGGTTTCAAATCCTTATAATGCAGTATTCTTCCCAACTCACTGTTCCCCAAATGTCTATCATTAAAATCTTCCAACCATTTAGCGAAATTATTACCGTATTCATTCAATTTATCTTGAAACTTATCTTCTAAAACTGTCATCAAACTATTTTCTTCCGCCATATTAATTTTGAAATTAGAACAAAAAATAAAAAGTAATAAAATTTTTGGTAGCGATTCCATCTTGGTTTTTTTGAATTTCGAATGCGCGCGTTCACTCGCGTTCCGACAATGCGACTGTGCGAACATTATTTACTTCGAAAGGTGAATAGTAGCACCAATTCTAGTTGATCTCTAGTTTTAGTGTCTTTGTGTCAGTGGATAGGTCTTATTAAAACGATCGTAGGATAGAACAATTTGAGTTGATCTCTAATCTAGGTGTCTTTGTTTGGTTGGATGGGTCTTTGTGAAACGGTCGTAGACAAGAACTAATATAGACCAATATACATAGGTTCTTCTCTAGGTCACAGATAATATAATACTAGCTTACTAGGTACATCTACAGGCTAAATATCAGCAGTAAGAGAGGTCTAAATATAATGGACTTGTCAAAATATCTTTTTATTAAATCAGTCGGCTAGTTGATCTTATCATTACAATTTGACGAGCCTTGCCTTGAAATGATTGACCATTTAATTTTTTACAATTTGGTTCATATTATTAATTTAATAGTTTTATATCTCCTACAAACTTTTTTTTCATCGACTTAAAAAAGGAGGAGGTTCTCAATACGACTGTATTTTTTTGTATGTTTGTTACGTGATTACTGCGCCAATTTTGATGTTTTTTATTTGAAATCTGCATGCTCTCATGTGGCCCATTTAAATTTGATCAAGATCTGACGAGTAGTTTTTAAGTTATCCTTAGTAATAATGCGTATTTTCATGGTTATTTAACCAAAAAAAAGATAAAAATAAAACGTTTTCCGACAAGAAAGACACCGAAAAGAAATTAATTTTCGCTATAATTAGCGAAAATTACTTTACAATGCATGTCCTCGAAAAGAGCGTTTTCCAAGCAGCCAAACTGTGCGGAAAGTGTCACTCTTTTTACTAGAGCTTTTTACTGTCCTGACTTTTTTTAATTTTTAACTCCAACGTCAGCCCGCCGCATAGAGTTTTTATTATTTGAGAAAAGTTTTAAAAATTAGTTAAGTACATATTATCATTCATATAAAAGGTAAAAATATCAGCATAGCAACCCCAAAAACTAGTATGAAATACCTGGAATAACCTAATTTGATACTTTAGAATTATTTATATTACTTCGTCTGAATAAAAATACTAAAGGTACATTTAGGTAGGTAATACTATAGATATATCAATCTGAATAAAAAAAAGCAACAGTATTCTATAATAATTTTGGTTTACTCACTATCAATCAAAATCTGAATCTAAGACTTCCATGTGAAAAGATTCATAAGAGTTACAGGAATCATTGTTTTCTACATTAATAATGAAACTTTATAAGTTAATAAATAGACAAAATGTTTTTACAAAAACATAATTAGTGATTACGAATTAAAACAAAGGATCAACTTAGTAGCGTCGTACGGAAAATTGGGGTTGACATTAGTATATCATTGCCATATAAAAAGTTTGCAAATAATTCGAGTGTCTACTTTCGTTTGCCAGACTCTAGCAAACGGAGCGAAATCTACAACTATTTAATAACAATATTAATAACTAGCTGTACCCCACGGGACCGCTCCCGTGGGCCACCCCACGGGACCCGTTTTCGGGATTAAAAAATAGCCTATGTCACTCAGGAATAATGTAGCTTTCTATTGGTGAAATATTTTTTTATATCGGTCCAGTAGTTTCAGAGCCTATTCGGTACAAACAAACAAACAAAAAAATCTTTCCTCTTTATAATATTGGTATGGTATAGATAAATCGTACATACATTTACAACGATATATAATTAATATTTTTATTAAATAGTTGTAGATTTCGTAATACATTTACAACGATATATTATTAATATTTTTATTAAATATGTAGTTGTAGATTTCGTTCCGTTTGCTAGTAACTTTGTAGCCAAGTAGTTAATTTTGTTACGATCCTGGTGGAACGGAACACATTATCGTTACTTAAACTACCTCTAACCCTATTTTGAGTAGCGTTTCAAGTCCCTGCTTGGACATATAAAACTAACTAGCAAAATGTGGGAGTACAGTTCTGCCTAAACCTCCCATGTAGAAAAGCGTGATGTTATAAGTGCAACCATCGCCAAGAGCTCACTCTAAATATGGATCTACTGCTCGTCAATTTGACGTCTGTTTCCCGCCAAAGCGCATAGTCATTCATAGAACAAAGTCATAACGTCAAAAAAAAGAAAAAAAACGAAGAACACTTCTTTTTTATCAACTTTTTTGTTACCATATTATTGACTTGATTCTAATTATTATGTAGATTTTGTAAACATGACGCATGTATTCGCAGTTCGGCACAGCTGTTCTACATCTAGTACACTAGAAGCTAATTACGATTTTCTTTGAAAAAATAGTCAATAATGTTGCCATGCGCTATGGAAACGTCTCATGATCTCTTTTATTTTGGATATTTCTCTAGAGACTCAGGAACAAGCCTATTAAGTTGCCATTATACTTTCCTACCACTTCACAATTTTTTATTCTAGCGCCAGCCAGGGAATTACTTTCATTTGAGGTCCATTTTTAGGGTTCCGTAACCAAAGGGTACCCTATTACTAAGACTCCGCGATCCGTCTGTCTGTCTGTCTGTCAACAGGCTATATCTCATGAACCGTGATAGCTAGACAGTTGAAATTTTACACAGATGATGTATTTCTGTTGCCGCTATAACAACAAATACTGATAACAGAATAAAATAAATATTTAAGTGGGGCTCCCATACAACAAACGTGTTTTTTTTGCCGTTTTTTGCGATAATGGTACGGAACCCTTTTTGAGCGAGTCCGACTCGCACTTTGCCGGTTTTTAAAAATAATAATAATATGACCGTCGCCTTCTGTAAGATTTAAAGCCACCCCGCCGAATTAAAATAAAACTTAAATATGTAAATATAGATTTTGATGAGATGATTGCGTCCGTAACTTATCGAATAGACGGCAATAAATATATATATTTATATATTTTATTATTGTTATATATTTATATATAAATTTATACAAAAAACGTTGCCCCACACTAGGAATTTCTTCCTGTATCATGGGTGCGTTTACAAACATACAGACTAACATTACACAAACACCCAGAGCTGGAGCAACTATCTGTAGGTCATACAAATATTTGTTCCGTGCGGGAATCGAACCCGCAACACGCAGCGCAGAAGTCAATCGCTCAACGACTGCGCCAACCGTGCGCCCAAATAATTACATTACATTATAATAACATTACGTACTCAAGTAGACAAGTAACACAAGTAAATTATACTTAAGGTCCACATTAAACATGTCGGCGGCGGCGCGGCGGTCTGGATCTAGACCACGCTCGGCCATTTGGTGACCACTGTTCTATCGTTATGACTGAGGTGGCAGGTGGTGGCAATTGTCATTAACACCAGTTAATTAGACACTGGTTTGCATTTAATTTGATAATGTTATGTCTAATTAAAACGTGCTAATTATCTTTTTAAAACTTGTAATTATTTACGGCAAGACCAACGCCCAGTTTTCACTTTTTAAAATTGTAAAGCTGCGGTTTTTGAAATGAGAAAGGCTTATTATAATAAGTAAATATACGGCCTTAAGGCCCTTACGCCGCTTTAGTGTCGTAAAACGGTTACGTTCTAAAGCATACTCCGGCCAGGTTAAAAGATTTGAAAAAAAAAAAAAAACTTTTTGATTCACGTACATTATAATTTGTCAAACATGTTTTTTTCGTATGACTAATTCTTTTGCTTTAAAATAATAATTAACAACATGATATTTTTTCGCTCTTTTTGCATATTTCTCCACAACGACTTGGATGTTTGAAATGACTTACAAAGAAAAGTTAATGATGGTTAGAATTTCTTGTTAACCTACATAGGATGTGTAAATCAAAATCTATTTTGCAAACAAAACTGACCGAAAGGAGATCCAATATTGATATTATGTCACCAAGCGGGCGCACGACCAGTATAGTTCTCGCCAAACTTCTTGGCCGCCCTGATGTTGGCTAGATTGGCTGCGCAGTAGTAAATCTCATACAAAAACACCGTTTCGTGCCTTGCGCATCGAAAAGTCAACTTCAGGGCGGCCAAGAAGAAGTTAGGCGAGCACTTTACCGCGTCAACATTGGGGAATATATACGCCTTAAGTCATTTTGAAGCAAATTTCTTCCACCCGACTTAGTTGCTACGGAAATTGCTACGCTAATTGCTACGCTAATTGATTAATAATTGTTAATTATTTATATATTGTTTTCAGCCTGTTCTATCCCACTAGAGAGCATAGGCCACCCTTTCTTCTGCCCATTCCTCCCGGTTTAGGGCAATTGTGGTCTTATCCTGTCGACAGGCCTCAAGCTCGTCCCGTCATCTCCATCTGAGTTTGCCGCGATGTCACTGGATATTAATTAAAATAATATACAAACTAACTGCCAATTTGATTGAGTTAAGTGGAGGCAATGACTTAGAATTTAGGGTTAAGAGGAAATATGGGCAGAGAGCGCCTACTGAATTTCCTTAGTAAAAAGTCATAATTCGAGGTACCTATGGTTTTTGAGGGTTACTAGTGCTTCTAAAGATAGTGTATCATCAAAAAGGAAAACATAGGGACATAGTATATATCTTTAATTTTCAGTTTATGGAATATCTTTTAAATTGGTTCAATATTGGAGGAGGAAATAGACGAGAGCCAAACCACGAATCATGACTTTTTACTAAGGAGATTCAGTTGGCGCTCTCTGCCCATATTTCCTCTTAAGGCCACCTTCTCATAGAATAATTGCATTCCTAGCGTCTTCGCCAGGCTTATTCCGTTAGAAGCAGCAATCAGCAATCATCCCGCGATCAAACGCTGTCGACGGCACGAACTATTTTGTGCGCGCGGTTAAAATGCATTTTATATCAACCGACAACACGTGCGGAAGAGATAGATGCTGTGATGAGCAATAGGAAGCTAGTTCGCGTACGAATACACACTTTTGCAAATTTGTAGCGAAATGGATAATGATTTAGGACGAAACCGAGCGCGCGTAATTTTATAAACTAGACCTTTGGCAGTCTAGATATAAAAAAAAAACGACTAAACGTATCTGTTCAAAATAAAATTATTTGCATTGTTGAACTACTAATCTATTCCTGTATGGAGGCCGTTTTGCAATTTTCCGTCTTCTTATAGTATTTATACGCGCCCAAAAATGCGTCAAAATTAGTGTCGAAATGTGGAACTTTCGACGCTCATAACTTTGAAACATTTTCTTTTTTTACTTTTTTGCTTCCATACAGGGCTAGATAATGATGAGACAAATTGATATCACTTTTTATTTTGAACGTACATCGTCAAACAGTGGAATAAACCCTAGACTACGTTTGTATGGAAGAATTTTCGACTAGTGTAACCTTAAAAGGCGGAATTACATACACAAACGTTTGCTAATGGCTCGCTGTTTGTGAAAACCTAAGTGTCTAAAAAACCCGCCAAAATCTCTAAAACTTCTGTATTGAAGAGCAATTATTGCGCAAAAATCGCTATCGTTTTGTTCTTGCAAGATACGAAATAAGCCTGCGGGTTGGCGAATTTAGACTTGTACTTTTTTTCTTTCACCAGATTCGAGCGTATTATTTTAAATTTTTCCGAATCAGCAATACACAGTAATGGCAGATCTGCTTATATTTGCGGTTATGTGAAAAATGTATTGTGTTCAATCTCTTTTGTCCAAAACGATTTCATAATGCGCAGGCGGGGATCCTGCCGTTTTGCCGAAAAGATTTTGCCAAATTTTCATTACCCAAACAAATTTTAGCAACCTTTTTTTATACCAATGTAATATTTGGAATAATTTTAGTACGCACATTTTCATTTGGTCAAATGTTTACTTGGCAGATTGTTACCAAGGATAATGTCATTAAGGTTTTTGGTCTTTAATCAAATGATTTATTACAGCAAACAATATTTAGACAATAAACGTTTAGTCAAATGAATTGTTATGACAAAAAATATAAAGGCAAAAATAAGATTTTTTTGGGAATTGTATAATTAAAAATGCAATTTTATTTTAATATAGGTAATCATTTATTAACGCGAGTACAAAATAGCAAAAGCTAGTACAAAATATTTGTAACTTACAATTTTAAATTTTTTGCAATGGACATTAGCAGATTTATTTCGGAGTATTCAGACTTGTGTTGCAGAACTCGATTAATTCTGTCGTCTTTATCCATATATTTTTTTTTCTTTTTTTTTTGGCGGTTCACCTGATAGTATAATCTCAATGTCAGCTAAATTTGAAGAAACTTCATTTATTAATTCTTTAATTAAGCGATACACTCCAGGGTGGTGTTTATCAATGAGAATGTTTATTCTACGATGCCACGCCTCAGCTGAGTTTGAAGTTCTAGGTATTTGTCTTTCGTTTACAACATGGCAACTCCAAAAGCTTGGTGGATACTTCGGTTGCGTGTTCCATGATCCGCTAACATAATTTTCGTCAAACCAATTCGCGATTTGCTTCCAATCAGAATCTTCTATACCTTCTATTAGCTTGTTAAAATATAGAATGATTTCATTTTCTGGCAAATAACTTAAAGCCAGTAAACATTTTACTTGTTTGTTAAATTTGATGTCATTTGCGTATTTCTTTGTAAGCTTATGTGCTTGAATTTGTCTGAAACAAGTCAAATTTATGGACAATAGGTTATTTATGGAACTAGTTACAGTAGGTTATTAATTAAAAAAAAATGGTTAGGTTAGGTTAGGTTAAAACTGTGACCACCTACGCACGAGCCGAGCGAGCGTAGCGAGCGGTGCCGCGGCAGCGGCCGGCGAGTGCCAGAAACGACTAGATTATATAGAAAAAAATATGGAAAAAAGAGATTATTTTTGCATGACTTACCCACATCGCGCGACATTTATGATTTACCTACTACCCACTTATTTACACATTGTAATTTAATTTGTATAATCTGTGCAACTAACATATAGATGCAAAATTTTTGTCATTGGCTACGCAATCGACTAAACAGAAATGGTAAGTTTAAAACTGACGACACCAAATATTTGGCTTATTTAATTTTGCGTAAAATATGTTATACCAACTGAAATATTTGACTAGATAAAAAATGGTAAAAGTACTAGTTGGTGAACAAGTTATTGTTCAAACGTTCACTTGCCAAACATAGGTTTTCGTAACAATTATTTGTAAAGAGATTGTTTGGTAAGTAATAATTTGGCAAATGAAGTTATGCGAAAATTTGTTTGGGAAGTGATAATTTGGCAATTTCTTTTCGGTAAAACAAGGGAGACCCGCGCAGGCGACAACAAAAAAACCAATAGCTTTCCATGTGCGTGTCATGGTGGATTTATAAGACACGATTGCTGGACGACTACGATGCGATTTTGCCAACTTGCTCGATTATAACTGTTTAGTTTGTCGAGCTAATTGATAGTGTAAGGACAATTCGGCAACCGGCCAATAGACGACAAATTTCCGTGCCTTCAAGCGTTTTTGCCATACCTATTATTGGAATCAAATATAACAGCTCACAATGTTAGGACCCATTAATATTAATCCTAATTTTTATCCGTGGTGCTAGGCAACTGGGCTTATCCCAGTTGTAAACGACCCTTTGTGCCTATTGGCCTTGTTTGTTCTGTCTCCTGCTTGGTATGGAGGGAAGTGGTTTCTTTTTTTTTCCGACTCCTCCATTATTCTTTTCTGATTAATTTCGTTGCGGGATCCAAGACAGTTAAATTCATTCTCCAGAATTTCGTCGAGCTTTATTGCCTCGGCGCTTTTCTGGTGGTCGCCACTGTTGATTCTGGCTCTCAGGAGTTGCAGTGGTTTGGGAATAGTGCGGCGGGATTGTCCCAATAAAAAAAAAACCGGCCAATAGCGGCGTAGACGTGCCTTGCCTGTGAATTTAACATTTTATTAAGTAGATTATTGACGTTATCGTAATGTACGTAAGTACATACTGTAGTTGTTTTAGAATCGTATCCGTCTCGTATGATGTAAATAGAAGTAACTCTACTAAAGTAATGTGGTTTTAACTATTGTAGTTTGCATCTATTGTGTGTAGTCATTAGTATTTAGTAGTGGTGAAATAATCATTAACTTTCTCAGACCAGTCTGCTTGGATGAAAGATCTGAGAACTCCTGCCCAACCATGCGTTAACTAACTCTCTTATTCTCTTTCAAAAACTGGGCATGAACTGTAGGATTTAGTCGAGTAAAGTCCCCGTCACGAGAAGCTATAAATTTTGTAAATAGACCTACTAAGTTACAAACAAAAAAATCTTTCCTCTTTATAAAATTGCACTGGAGTCGATCGAAAAACGGGCCAAGAGGCTCATCGGCAATGAGATATTGGCTGAGTCTAGGCTCCAGAGCCTTGAACATCGGCGCCAAGTTGCCAGTCTGTCGGTTTTTTATCGGTTACATTTCGGGGAGTGTGCGATGGAATTGCATGATCTAATTCCTCCTAGCCCGTTCCATCATCGGACTATAAGACGTACGGCGATGCGTCATCGGTACATGGTGGACATCCCACCTATACGCACCAAACGTTTTGGCAGTACTTTCATTATGCGTGCAGCTAAGGAGTGGAATTCCCTGCCGGAGTCTGTATTTCCTGATAGCTACAACCTGGGAGTCTTAAGTCAAGAGTGAATAGGTTTCTTCTAGGTAAGCGTGCTACATCGTCGACCACATCATCACTTACCATCAGGTGAGATAGTGGTCAAGCGCGAGCCTATCAATAATAAAAAAAAAAAAATGGTATAGATTCGTAACAGACGTCACGGCAGCAATTACGATGCCACCATCCAATGCATCCATGCAGCTTTAAGAAACGGTGTTATTTGTGATTAAATATGCAAGAAGTACTACCCTTAAAGCTCTTTCTACAGCAAAGCCGATGACGGAACCTAGAAGGATATATAATAGTTATTTATGCTACAAGTGCGGGAAGTATGTGATTTCCGATGAGTGCTATTTTTATTCACGAGCGAGCGAAGCGAGTGAGTGGATAAATCGAGACGAGTCGGAAATCATCTTACGCACGTGTATCATACAACATTTTACTATGCATTGTGCGAGGAAATAAAAAAAATTATCTGAACCAAGCAAGAAATTAATAAAATGGCGCTTATTTAAAGGCGCTCAGCATATCCACAGATTAACTAATAAAAGCTGTCACGTCGTAACGCAAAAAGGCACGAGCAAAATATTCATTCTGCCAAACATATTTAATGAATACTTATTTAAAATTAATTTATTGATCAAAATCTAAATCTAGAGTAATAAAAACGCCTTAAATGAAGTATTAGTTTTGTTTTACCTTTTATATGAATGATAATATGTACTTAACTAATTTTTAAAACTTTTCTCAAATAATAAAATCTCTATGCGGCGGGCTGACGTTGGAGTTAAAAATTAAAAAAGTACAGGAAAGTAAAAAGCACTAGTAAAAAAAAGTGACACTTTCCGCACAGTTTGGCTGCTTGGAAAACGCTCTTTTCGAGGACATGCATTGTAAATACCTTTTCAATACAGTTGTTAAACATGGCGTACTTTCAGAGGCTATAATTATGATTCGAAAATTAAATCTTACGCATAGGCATCTTTCTATTACGCGGTCGTGACTTTTGTTTACGAGCTCGATCATTAGTTTTGCAGTTGAGATTTAAATTTATAAGTCAACTAGCTGACCCGCGGGGCTTCGCTCCCGTCAACTGGCTACCCTGCCTATCCTACTATAATACCTACTCTACCTGCTCTACCTACTCTACCTACTCGACCTACTCTATCTACTCTACCTACTCCACCTACTTTACCTAATCTACCTCCTCTACCTACTACACCTACTCTACCTACTCTACCTAATCTACCTACTCTACCTACTCTACCTACTCTACCTACTCTACCTACTCTACCTACTCTACCTACTCTACTTACTCTACCTACTCTACCTACTCTGCCCACTCAACCTACTCTACCTATTCTACCTACTCTACCTACTCTACCTACTCTACCTACTCTACCTACTCTACCTACTCTAGCTACTCTACCTGCTCTACCTAATCTACCTACTCTACCTACTCTACCTACTCTGCCCACTCAACCTACTCTACCTACTCTACCTACACTACCTACTCTACCTACTCTAGCTACTCTACCTGCTCTACCTAATCTACCTACTCTACCTACTCTACCTACTCTGCCCACTCAACCTACTCTACTCACTCAACCTAATCTACCTTCTCTACATACTCTACCTACTCTACCTAAACTACCTACTCTACCTACTCTGCCTACTCTGCCTACTCTGCCCACTCAACCTACTCTACCTACTATACCAACTCTACCTACCTACCTAATAATTTTCTATCTATCATCAATAGTTTTCTCAGCGCACTCCAATGAATGAATTTTATAAGCAACATTTTGCTACCTTGTTTTCTTTGTAAAAAAAATATGTCCAGTTGCAAAGACGCGCCATTTTCTGTAAATTTTATTTTTTGTGAATAAACAAATCTAATTCTTTGATTTGTTTTTACTACTTCCCGCAACTGTATTGAAAAACGTCGTGTGATACACGGGTGTGTAGGTTATTGCAAACTCGTGTCATTAAAAACCCTCGCCTTCGGCTCGGGCTTGTTAATAACAGCTCGTTTGCAATAACCTACTTTCCACCCTTGTATCACAATGTACTATTCCGTATGGCCTGCCAGACACTCACAAATCTAGCAAATTAAAATTCTGTCATAAATACCTATGTAGCTATTTACAAATCTGTGTCTAGTTTTCAAGTAGCTTATGCAGTTGAATAAAATTTAGGTAACATTAACAGATTAACTAGTGTAATCTGTCTAGATTTGAAGATAAAACACAATTTATTGGCTAAATTCAACCATTTTGTCTGAACACGCTACTCAATTTTGGTTAAATATAACTAACTAGTGCACGCTCGGAGTACTTTTACTGATTTAGATTTTATCTTAACTAGAATAATTTAGAGAATTTATTATAATGCGGTAGATGAAAGTGAAACATAGATAAGATGTATACTTATTTACATAAATAGTATCACGCTTCTTTCCTGAAAGGGTTGGCAGATAAATAACCACATTTCACCAATTAATCAAAACCGAACCTTAAGGTTACACTAGTCGAAAATTCTTCCATACAAACGTAGTCTAGGGATTATTCCACTGTTTGACGATGTACGTTCAAAATAAAAAGTGATATCAATTTGTCTCATCATTATCTAGCCCTGTATGGAAGCAAAAAAGTAAAAAAAAATAACATTTAAAGTTATGAGCGTCGAAAGTTCCACATTTCGACACTAATTTCAACGCATTTTTGGGCGCGAATAAATACTATAAGAAGAAGGAAAATTGCAAAACGGCCTCCATACAGAGATAGATTAGTAGTTCAACAATTCAAATAATTTTATTTTGAACAGATAGATTTAGTCGTTTTTTCATTATATCCAGACTCCCAAAGGTCTGTTTATAAAATTTCGCGCGCTCGGTTTCGTCCTAAATCATTAAACATTTCGCAAAAAAATTGCTAAAGTGTGTATTCGAAAGCGAATTAGCTTCCTACTGCTCATAACAGCATCTCTCTCTTCCGCACGTGTTGTCGGTTGATGTAAAATTCATTATTCTTTATTCTTTATTGTACAACAAGACATTACATTAAAACAAGTTGATAACAAGATGCATGTACAAAGGCGAGCTAACAATATTAGATACTTACATGTCGAATTGATTACCTCTTTAAGTCGGTAAAAAAGGCACACAATCAGCACTTTTTGAAAGTAAAATATGAAATAAGATATAGTCCCCAGTTTTCCCGACCTGGGTATTGAACCCAGGACTCTCAGCAGTCCCAAAATATACGAGCATTGTGTATTAGATACACATAGACCTACATAAAAATATATACTATCTATAGGTACTCGCAGATTACCTCTAATAACAGTCTAGTTATTTGAAACCACACACGGACTAGTTTCTTTTTTTTCAACATCCGTCTAAGTACCTAATTACCTAGTATTCAAGTTTCAAAATTTTATCTCCGATTACTTTGACTGACAGGGGTCATTTTAGAACCCAAAAAAAAGACGCCGACATTATGATGCCTGTGCTGTGGTATCAGGTTAAACTTTCTAGAAAAAATGAAAGTACACTGTACATTTTGTTATTTATTTTGGGGGCAAGCCCGCCACACTATTGCCAATCACTGCAACTCCTGAAAGCTAGAAGCAACAGTGGCAATGTAGGTCGACAAGATTCCCATCGAAAAGATTCAACTGTCTTGGATCCCAAAACGAAATTAATCAGAAAAGTGTGAAGTGTGAGAGTGTGTGTGGGAGTGTGTACGTGTGAGAGTGGTGTGTGTGTGTGTGTGTGAAGTGTTTTGTGTTTTGAGTGCACGGTTGGCGCAGTGGTTGAGCGATTGACTGCTGCGCTGCGTGTCGCGGGTTCGATTCCCGCACGGAACAAATATTTGTATGACCTGCAGATAGTTGTTCCGGCTCTGGGTGTTGTGTATGTGAGTTTATATGTTTGTAAACGCACCCACGATACAGGAAGAAATTCCTAGTGTGGGGCAAAGTTTTATGTAAAAAAAAAAAAAAAAGTGTGACATAAAATCATGCTAAAACTGTGTACATCAGAGAAGTGTGTACATACATGAAATCGCGCCAATAGTGTGTACATCAGAAAAGTGTGTACATAGACATACATGAAATCACTCCTGCATTCCCCGAAATTAGGCAGATTTTACCAGTTACCAGTTTTACCAGTAAAAGTCGGCCCCATGTGATAGAAAGCGAGCCTTCTGCCATCAATCGCACAAAAATCTAGACTATGAGTTGCTATTGGATAGTTCCATACGGCAAACCCAATAATACTTTACCTGACTCAGGAATCGAACCCAGGACTAGTTCAGCAGCAGAGCTTGCAACCATTAGGCCAACCAGGCAAAAAACAATAATGTCTTGATAGGTATCAAGTTTTAACTCTCTAGAAAAAATGAAAGTGTATTGAGATGTAATTACGATTGTTAATGTCAGCCAATAATAATTGTAAATTGCTTTCCTGAGCATCACACTAATCAATCAATATATTATATATATATACATACATATAATAAATCTGTAAAAAAGTTATTTTTGTACATCGAAAATATTTCGAAAAAAATAGCGAGGGTGTTAAAGGATAACCAACGGAACCTATTTCCAGCATTTTTGGAATTTTTGTCTGTTTATCTGTTTATTTGTGCACGCATCACATGAAATGTACGAAACCAATGTAGATAACTTTTATACATAAAAATTGTGCGTAACTTGAAAAATTACTTAGTTTTTGTTTCATCGCAATCGGTTCACTCTATCAAAAGTTAGATGAATTTAAAGTGTTAAAAAAGTAAAATTATCACAACACACGCAATTCAGATACTCGGGCAGTTCAACTGTATATTCGATAGATGGCGTTGTGCATTTGAAGTCTTTTTCTGATGGCGGTGTTAAGAATCTCCGCGAAAGAATGATGACTATAGAAAAATAAATTGGTAGGTAGGTAAGTAGGGTAGGCAGGAAGGTAAGTAGTGTAGGGTTGGCAGACAGATGACTAGAGCGAAGCCGCGGGCACAGCTAGTATATATATAAGACACTAATATTATAAAGGCGAAAGTCTGTGAGTGTGTATGTTTGTTACTTCTCCAGGCTCACGGCACGGATCTGGATGAAATTTGTCACAGAGATAGATTATAGTCAGGAATAGCACATAGAATACTTTTTATCCCGGAAACATGTTTTCTCGGGATAACTTTCGACTTTCACGCAGGCGAAGCCGCTGACAGAAGCTAGTAAAAACATAATTTGACTAGCCTAAACTACTATATGCAATACTAGCTGTTGCCCGCGGCTTCGCTCCCGTGCACCACCCCACAGGAACCATTTTCGGGATTAAAAAATAGCCTATGTCACTCAGGAATAATGTAGCTTTCTATTGGTGAAAGAATTTTTTAAATCGGTCCAGGAGTTTCGGAGGCTATTCGGTACAAACAAACAAAAAAATCTTTCCTCTTTATAATATTAGTATAGACTAAGTACAAAAAAATTAAGATATTATTTTGGCTTATATCTCGACAACTTATGGTCATTAGAGAATTTTATGTAAGACGTTTTTGTGCACAATTAAATCTTCACTAATATTATAAAGAGGAAAGATTTGATTGTTTATAAGTTTGTTTGTAATGGATAAACTCAAAAACTACTGAACCGATTTTGATAATTCTTTCACCAGTAGAAAGCTACATTATTCCTGAGTGACATAGGCTTTTTTTTCCCCGAAAACGGGTCCTGCGGGGTGGGCCACAAAAGCGAAGCAGCGGTTATAAGCTAGGAATTAAGTTGCCATAGCATAAATTGTAAAAAAAAAACTGATTTTTGGAGCCTTTGAAATCTTTTTGATTTCATGGTATTTTAAAGAAATGGTAAAGAATCACTACCTCTCTCTTTAATAGTTGTATTTCTTGATTTCTATGCGTTCCATACTTATTACTGTATATATTTGTCTATTATATATATATGTATGTATTTATTTTATATATAAAAAGTACACCAAAGACTACCTACAGTAGGTACTGTCTTTACTTCCATTTTTTTTTTTAATCCATCCAACCAAAGGTTGTCTTGAAAAGATCGCTTTTAGCGATAAGGCCGCCCATTGTGCCACCCAGTGTAATGTTTTCTTCGTCTATACTTTCTGTAACTTATATGGTGTACATAATAAAGAGTATTCTATTCTATTTTTATGGACTTTTTAGGCAACATTACTATTATAGATACAATCATAGTGAACATAGTTGGAAGTAATTATCTAGGATTATTTTGCAAAAAATGTCTTATTATTCTGGGTTGTAAAAGCCTTTTACCATGTGCATTTTTAGACCCACTCTTTCGGAAGCTCTACTGAGGTAATCGAGCATTGTACCGGGGTTCTCCATGATCTCAGCCATGACCACTATATCGTCGGCAAACTGAAGGTGAGTGATTACGCCACTGATGTCGATGCCTAGCCCACTCCAGTCCAGAACCTTGAAGAAATCCTCCAGTGCAGTGGTGTTCTGCCCAAGTTGCACCCACTCCTATCAAGGTCAAAGACTCTATACTGTACTCGAAGTTTGGTGAAGATCTGATGAAGAACTTCGGAGATATACAAGAGAATTCTTCAATAAATGACTGCCAATCTCTCGCATGTATGTTTATTATTTCATAACATAACATCACGCCGTAACCCTTCCCCATCCTGCCTCTTTGGTAAGCAGATGAATACCTTGTAGTTCTAGTTCAACCTTGTAAAATTTCATTCCACCGGCTATGTTCAAGTTTCATGTTATTCGGGTAATCTATTCTGGCATCACTGAGTATTATAGGTACCTACTAAATAACTTGCCCATTATGCACTGTAACTAAAAAGTGAAAAATATGTTCAAATATTTATTGGTCAACACAGTACATAAAACACTTACACTACACGCACACAACACACACACACTTAATAATAAAAATAACTTTTATACAAAAAAATACAACCAACTTCCAAAAAAAACCGGCCAAGTGCGAGTCGGACTCGCGCACGGAGGGTTCCGTACCATTATCGCAAAAACGGCAAAAAAATCACGTTTGTTGTATGGGAGCCCCACTGAAATATTTATTTTATTCTGTTTTTAGTGTTTGTTGTTAGAGCGGTAACAGAAATACATCATCTGTGAAAATTTCAACTGTCTAGCTATCACGGTTCATGAGATATAGCCTGGTGACAGACGGACAGACAGACAGACGGATCGCGGAGTCTTAGTAATAGGGTCCCGTTTTTACCCTTTGGGTACGGAACCCTAAAAACACTACAAAGTGAAAAAAAAACTGGTGGTCGCCACTGTTGATTCTGGCTTTCAGGAGTTGCATTGGTTTGGGAATAGTGCGGTGGGATTGTCAAAATAAAAAAAAAAAGTGAAAATTATTTCAATTTCGGCAGTCGATGTAAAACGAAGAAACAAAAACAGGAACACCGACTTCCGAAATTGAAGTTATTTTTCACTTAATAGTGTTTTTTTAAATCAGTATCCTTTTACAAACACATAACCAAAAAAATTATATACTATTTTTTATAACATTATGGGCTCTTACACTTGTGAATTAACTAATTGTATTATCTAAAACCAGTTAGTTTCCAGTCTAGCGCACAATTTCAGTAGGTGTTTCAAATTCGTAGTAAAAAATAATGTTACACTGAGTGTACCTAACTATCTAGTTAAGTATTATTAGAGCAAGACTTTGAATGAGGTCAGGTCTCATTGAAAGATGAGCGAGCGAGGATGGACTATAATCGCCAACCCGCATTGAGCAAGCGTGGTGATCAATGCTCTGTATGAGAAGAGGCTTTTGCTCTGTATTCGGGCAATTTTCAAGCGGATATTATGCAAATTGCGGCATCATTGCACCGGCAGGCTTATTACGTATCTTTTGCAAGAGCAAAACGATAGCGATCAAACGCTTTATGTCATAAAAGTCGGAATTACCTGCAGTGTAGATATGGTAGGTCCTACACAATCGTTTGCGAATCGCTCGCTGTTTGTTAAATGCACTTATTTAAAAAAAATAACCGCCAACAACTCTAAAACTTCTGTATGGAAGAGCAATTATTGCGCAAAAATCGCTATCGTTTTGCTCTTGCAAAAAATACGTAATAATTCTGCGGTACTGACTAGTGACGCCATCTTCCTTGTATTATATGCGTATCCATCCTGTGAGTAGAAAAACTTCTGTTTTGTATGTTTTTTACAATGCTTTCTCTGGAAACAGGGAGTGAGGCGCGGCTGAGTACTGAGTACTCCGTGGTAAAATAAAACGAGTAAACTCTTTCATAGTTGGAGAAAATCTAGAAATAGCTTTAATTCGTTGGAGGTGAGAAGCACAGAACCTGTTGCTGGGATGCCACATAAGTATGGCCTATTTCAAACAGTGAACATTTTTAGATGGATGATAATGTAGCTTTCAAACTTTGGTCCTAAAGTGACAACAAAACTTTAGTGGTTTTGTAGCTCCTCCAAGTCCGTTCATTTCTCGCTCAGCTTGCACTAATACCTACACATACAGGTAATTCAAAAGTGCTCAGAGAGTAACCTGACCACAGGCACTTTCTCTTTCATTCAAAATATAGAAATTATAATTTGGTGAAAAGAATAACATCAAAATGAGTTCAAAATATTTTGGTGATTGTCTATGATTTTGTTTTGTTCGTTTCAAAATGGCGCTGGATTTAATAAGTAGTTTAACAAGTAACAACGCCTAATCTATAATGAATTTAGTGGCAAAAGCCTAGCGGCTAGACCGTTAAAGATTAAATTAAGTGATCAAAGTTTGTGAGTACCTATTGAGAGTTTGAACTGCGGCGGACTTTAAATAAAAAACTAAACAGAATTATTCTGGCTTGATCACTCGCCTAATTCTTTAAACAATTAAAGAGTTCCTTCGACTTTCATGGGATCCTCTTATAGCTAACGAACGGGTGCCCCTGCACCATAATGTTGCCTAACATTTGTTAGGACCTGTATTAGTGTTAGAAAATGTTTGTAAACATTTTTAACAGCATGAACGCACTGAACATTGCTCTTAAGAAAACTGTTGTCCTCATACATCAGTATATAACTTTTAGGGTTCCGTACCCAAAGGGTAAAAACGGGACCCTGCTCATCTCATGAACCGTGATAGCTAGACAGTAGGAAGTTTCACAGATGATGTATTTCTGATGCTGCTTTAACAACAAATACTGAAAACAGAATTAAAAAAAAATAAGTGGAGCTCCCATTCAAAAAACGTGATTTTTGCCGTTTTTTGTAATAGTGGTACGGAACCCTTCGTGCGCGAGTCCGACTCACTCTTGGCCGGTTTTTTAACTTTATCAAGTACGTTTTATAAGTTGATCGACTATCATCATCAATCATCAATATGTCGCATCAAGGCTGGCCGATAGATGTAAACCATCGGGAAGTCAGGATGTATTCCCTTACGTTAAGACATCGTGTGTGGGCAGGTCGGTAGGTATAATCGTGCAAATGAAATCACATAAGTTATTCGATACACTGGGTTTATTCAAATAGACACAAGTTACATTCCTGCTTACTAATATTACGGATCGACACTGATTCTACGAAGTCTTAGCTCTACGGCTGTCAGTAATCAACTGCTCTATTCTGCTGTCCCCACTATGCAAGCGGTTAGATAAAGCGCGCCAATGCGTAGTAGTTCTTGCTTTGCCGCCAGATGGCGTGCTTGCGATTTGTTTTAAAGTCCGTCTTAGTCCACTCCATCCTGGCAATCTCCCATCGTACAAGGAATGTTTTTCTGAAAAATACAAAATTTTCAAACAGTATTTGCTCGTCCAATCCTGACTCATACACTAGAGTGAGGAAACATTTCGAAACAATCAACCATGATCATTTAAATTCCTCGGTTCACTATTGCAAGGAACGAGTAATTCTATTTCCAATTTAAAGAAAATAGCAACCTTATCGATTTGGTACCTAAAAGCACCCAATCTTCATGATTACAAAGTTCAAGTACCACTGATAGTCATTACTCTCACATTAAATCAAACATAAGAAACAATACACCAGGTTTCTTATTCACGATCTTTAGCCATTACATAGCTCTACTATCTATCTCATAGCTCTCTTAGCTATCTCAATTGCTCTACTCGCACATCCCCACGATGTCGAGTCAACTCAACTCTCTGAACTCAGAACCTGTTCACACAGAGATTTAGTCTGTCATATGTTACGTCAATTCATTATCTAATTCATCTACAATCTAAATTGGTACTTAAGCTCTGTGTGTCTTACGAACACGATCTACGCATAGCAATCAAAATTATAAAACCAAAATTATTTTAATTTTCGTAATAAGGGCTTGACGATTCGAACGTCATCAACATTAATTGGATCTCCACACGCGTTACTGCGAGTTTACTTTCCTTTAACCTCATGACTCAATATAAACTTTCTGTAAGGTTCCTAACACAAACATGAATTTTCACACCAGCCATAGTGTCACACAGACTTACAGGCCTACCGTTGCCATAAAGGCCAACAATTGCCACACAGGCAAACAGTTGCCACACAGGCCAACAGTTGCCACACAACGCTCGGCTACTCCTGACCAAACTAGATTATTGGGTTCGTGAAAATAGGGAAATTTGAGAACTACTCTTTAAATAAATCATTACCCTGGGCCATGTACCACTAGTCGCTCCAAACAAACTTTAAAACTTTACTGCAGCAACAACTGCCAAGCTTATTCGCTGAGCATTAGCCGACCAGCAATTATATTGCTCTCACAACGGTCTCTCGGTCTCTCTCTAGACCCCGATCTCCACCAGAATCCACTGGTACGGTCAAACATAGTACGTTCGATAGACTGAATTACTCGACACCTTAAGCTTGCTCATCATCATCAAAACCCTTTTGACATCAAAATCGACTGGTACATAACCCACTGGCATCTGCCCTAACCTACAGTGTACTGGTAAGTTCTAAGCATACCTATTGAAAAGCCTTCGGTGTATAACGATCACCGTCCTGTCATAATCACCTATCGCGGACTTAATACAAGGCCTATTTAGTTTTCGAACCAGAGATTCTTTACTTCATTAGAAAAAGGTCCAACGATCAAAAAGTTCAACAACTAAACAAAGTTATTGTAAAAATTCTGTTACTCTTTACCATAATTCAATGGCAATGCACACTCAACTCATGAAATTTCTTCGTTGACCCATCGCCACATGTTACTCATGAGGTGCAGTCCAAAGTTCTGAGTATGACAAGTGTACAAGCTATCAGATTTGGTCTCACTACCATTGTCATTAACTATGACGTCTAATTCTCAAGGAACTTGGTGATCGGGGATCCTTCTCACAAGATTCGCGCTTTTTACTCAAAGATCTTGGAACATACCGACTGTTCATATGAGGGGAACAATTAAGCCTGATAATAACTCGTGTGAAGGAGCTTCACGAATTAACTTTGATCAATATCGTTTAAAATCAAATTATCACCAGTAACCCTTTACTATCGCTCGCTAACTCCGTTTTCATGTAAGGAAAACGATCGCGAGATAACTGTTATCATAATATTACTTTGAAAGTAAGCAAGTGCATTCAGACCTAAAGACGGTGGTTATAAATCGTTACGCAACATAAGATCTGTTCAGAATACCCACAAATGACCAGTACCGTTACTAACTCGATACAATTGCCTTCGCCCAACGACTTTACTAACTCGCTTTGCCACTGAAAATGACTAGTTGTTAAGTCACTTTGGATAGATCATCTTCATCATCTGCCTAGCCTTTTCCCAACTATATTGGGGTCGGCTTCCAGTCTTACCGGATTCAGCTAAGTGCCAGTGTTTTACATGGAGCGACTGCCTATCTGACCTCCACAACCCAGTAACTGGGTAACAGGTACCCCCTGGCAAGACTGCTGTCAGACCTCAAGCTTCTGATCACCCGTAACGACTGTCAAAGATCTTCAAATGACAGCCGGGACCAACGGCTTAACGTGCTTTCCGAGGCACAGAGGAAACTCGGTATGTTGAAATGGTCACCCATCCACGGACCGACGTCGTCAAGCGTTGCTTAACCTTGATGATCGACCCGTGCGGCTGTTATTATTTAGCCACGAGCTCATCTTCTTATGGGATATTAAATCCTAAAGTTCGTACTGAACCAAATGTTGAAACTACCGCCAATAGGAAACTCATTAACTACTTGCTTACAAGTGTGTCTTAATTACCTAGTGATAGAGCTAGATATAACCACGACCAACTCAGTGGTCAAACATGAACACTCTTAAATTTTGAAATAGCATCTCTTCACTAGAGAACATTCGACCTCACTATCGAAATAAAATAGAAGCGACTCACCGAGTATTCCATTCCAAACTTGCGCGCGCTCGTAAAGTTCGGCTACCACCTGTAAACTGGTAGCCTGCTGTTCTTCTTAACCTCTCAGATGTTAACAGTCGACATTCGCATTCAGCATTTGAACCGCTAGCCTGTAGCAGAGGCTCCACTGCGACGCAATATGGTATCTGAAACATGAAAAACATTACGAGAGTATATGTTCACACAGTTATCTTAACCATACACAACTTTGATGGAAATTAACCAGTGCAGCAGTGTAACACACTAAACCGGCACAGCATAATGGGTTATTGTGGACATGAACCACACATTACAGTGTCTCATGTAGGTAGATATATGGGCTTTATAGAATCCAATGAATGCCATAGCATTTTAAGTCGCAATTTCTAGGCCTGGTAGGGTTTACCACCTTTTAGACAGTCTGTCCCTTCGACGACCACAAGAGAAGAATACCATGCTCCTTCTCAAACTTAGTTAATTCTCACTACATAAAACTATCACACTACAAAAGTAATCAAAATATTTCATTTGGAATTATCATAATTTCCAGAATGATGTGTTCGGTACGGCATTGCTACTATATGGCCCTAAAGTCCGAAAATAATAGTCGGCTAAGGACCATTACCAGTGACAGTAGAATAATAACACTTCAGCAACACTAAAACTTGATCAGTGATAACTAACATGAAACTACGACCCGTCGCGGGCCGCCCCGACGATCCACTGACCGCCATGTACAGTATGGGGGACAAAACCAGAATTTTGAATAATGAACACTCTTTGCCATTGTCATAACAAAATGAAAACGACTCACCAGATTGGCATAAAGACCATTGTATGGACCATTTCACACGTCCACACGCTCCTCCTTGACCCGTCCAGCTCCTTGGTTGTTGCTAGCCTCCTTGCTGCTGCGCTCCGGATTGGTTATTTTCATTATTTTGTTTTCGAGGGTATTCGCAACTGACAACGATTTTTTTTTTGCAAGAATGTAACCGACATTTTCACTAGCTTTGTTGTTACGTGTGATCTCATTAGCACGATCGAATCCCAATTCTGATGTCGCATCAAGGCTGGCCGATAGATGTAAACCATCGGGAAGTCAGGATGTATTCCCTTAGGTTAAGACATCGTGTGTGGGCAGGTCGGTGGGTATAATCGTGCAAATGAAATCACATAAGTTATTCGATACACTGGGTTTATTCAAATAGACACAAATTACATTATTGCTTACTAATATTACGGATCGACACTGATTCTACGACGACTTAGCTCTACGGCTGTCAGCACTCAACTGTTCTATTTCCTCCACGCAAGTGCTTATAAAAGCGCGCCAATGCGTATTTGCTCTTTATTGCCGCTAGGGGCGTGCATGTGATTTGTTTTGACGTCCGTACTATTGACTAAACCCGAGACGGCCATCCTGCGAGACAGGCGTCCTCGTCTGTTCCTAATTGTCAGGTTTTTAACAGCGTATCGAATCATGTGGAAATCCTCAATGGATGTCCTCCGCCCTTGGGGAAAGCTGAGGGGTCTGTCAGACTCCTACTGACTTAAACTACATGGTGTTCTCTAGGCCGTAATTCCTCTTGAGAGGCGAACGTGGAACACACACGTCGCCTTCTCGGGCCTCTCTCAGGTGACAGATCCCCAAATCTGTCACTCGCAGGCATCATCTTCTTGTCCTTGCTCGATGCCATCTCATGGTTACCTCGTGTTACATCACTCGTCGTGTTAGTCCACTTCATCCTGTTTTTTTGAAAATACATAATTTTCAAACAGTATTTGCTCGTCCAATCCTGACTCATATTCTAGAGTGAGGAAACATTTTGAGACAATCAAACAAGATCATTCAAATCGCTCTGTTCACTATTGCAAGGAACGAGTAATTCTATTTCCAATTTAAAGAAAATAGCAACCTCATCGATTTGGTACCTAAAAGCACCCAATCTTCGTGATTACAAAGTCCATGTACCACTGATAGTCATTACTCTCACATTAAATCAAACAAAAGAAACAGTACACCAGGTTTCTTATTCACGATCTTTAGCCATCACATAGCTCTACTAGCTATCTCATAGCTCTCTTAGCTATCTTAATTGCTCTACTCGCACATCTCCACGATGTCAGAGATTTAGTACTTGCTACTTCATCTACAATCTCAATTGGTACTTGAGCTTTGTGTGTTACCAACACGATCTACGCATAGTAATCAAAATCAGAAAACCAAAATTATTTCAATTTACGTAATGAGGGCTTGACGATTCGAACGTCATCAACATTAATATGGCGACCTCACCACACGCGTGACTGCGAGTTTACTTTCTTTTAACCTCATGACTCAATAGGAACTTTCTTTAAGGTTCCTAACACAAATATGACTTTTCGCACCAGACAGTGTCACACAGACTTACAGGTGCCATACAGGCCTACCGTTGCCATAAAGGCCAACAGTTGCCACACAGGCCAACAGTTGCCACACAGGCCAATAGTTGCCACTCAGGCCAACAGTTGCCACTCAGGCCAACAGTTGCCACTCAGGCCAACAGTTGCCACTCAGGCCAACAGTTGCCACTCAGGCCAACAGTTGCCACTCAGGCTCGAAGTTGCCACCTAGGCTTACAGTTGCCACCTAAGCTTAGTTGCCACCTAGGCTCACAGCTGCCACACAACGCTCGGCTACTCCTGACCTAACTAGATTATTGGATTCGTGAAAATAGGGAAATTTGAGAACTCTACTCTTTAACCAAATCATTACCCTGGGCCATGTACCACCAGTCGCTCCAAACAAACTTTAAAACTCTACTGCAGCAACAACTGCCAAGCTTATAGAAACCCTCGAGTAAAACCTCCAACGCCATGGCTCTCTAGCCGACCAGCAATTATATTGCTTTCACAACGGTCTCTCGGTCTCTCTCTAGACCACGACCTCCACCAGAATCCACTGGTACGGTCAAACGTAATACGTTCGATAGACTGAATTACTCGACACCTTAAGCTTGCTCATTATCATCAAAATCCTTTTGACATCAACATCGACTGGTACATGACCCGCTGGCATCTGCCCTAACCTACAGTGTGCATACTTGTAGGTTCCAAGCGTACCTATTTAAAGCTTTCGGTGTATAACGATCACCATCCTGTCGTAATCACCTATCGCGGACTTAATACAGGGCCTATTTAGTTTTCGTATTAGAGTGTCCCACACAACACTATTCATTAGAAAAAGGTCCGACGATCAACAAGTTCAACAACTAAACAAAGTAATTGTAACAATGCTGTTACGGTTTGTTATAATTCATAGGCAATGCATACTCAACTCATGAAACTTTCACTGTGATTTGTGCACCAACACAAACCAGAATCGTATCTACCAACGATTCTTAACATATCTGCCGCCACATATGCTACAACACATGAGGGGCTCTGTGCACCAACACAGACAAGAATCGCACCAACGATTTTCAAAAATCTAGCGCAATATGTGCTACAACACATGAAGCGCTCTGTGCACCAACACAGACAGAAATCGTATAAACGATTCACAAAAATCTTGCGCAAATGTGCTACAACACATAAGCGCTCTGTGCACCAACACAGACAGGAATCGCACCAACGATTCTCAAAAATCTAGCGAATATGTGCTACAACACATGAATCGCTCTGTGCACCAACACAGACAGAAATCGCACCAACGATTCCTTGTAGACCCATCGCCACATGTTACTCATGAGGTGCGGTCTAAAGTTTCGAGTATGAGTGTGCAAGCCATTCTTAATCAGATTTAGTTTCATTACCACTGTCATCAACTATGACGTCTAATTCTCAAGGAACTTGGTGATCGGGGATCCTTCGTACTAGATTCGCTCTTTTTACTCAAAGATATTGGAGCATACCGACTGTTAATGTGAGGGTTAAAATTAAGCCTGATAATATTTGCGTGTTAATAACTCGTGTGAAGGAACTTCACGAATTAACTCTGATCAATATCGTTAAAATCAAATTATCAACAGTAACCCTTTACTATCGCACACTAACTCAGTTTTCATGTAAGGAAAACGATCGCGAGATCTACTGCTGTCATAATATTACTTTGAAAGAAAGCAAGAGACGAAACAAGATCTTTTCTGAATACAGGTAAATGACCAGTACCGTTACTAACTAACTCGATACAATTTCGTTACCACGACATTACTTACTCGCTTTGCCACTGAAAATTACTGGTTCTGCAGTCATTTTGGATATCTCATTTCCTTCTTATAGGATTTCTCATCCTAAAGTTCGTACTGAACCAAATGTTTCAACATTAGTAGGAAAATACTAACTAGCCAATAGGAACCTCATTAACTACTTGCTTTTTACTAAGTGTGTCTTAATTACCTAGTGATAGTGCTAGATATAACCACGACCAATTCAGTGGTCAAACATGAACACTCTTAAAGCTTGAACTAGCATCTCTTCACTAGAGAACATTCGACCTCACTATCGAAATAACATGGAAGCGACTCACCGAGTGTTCCATTCGAAACTTGCGAGCGTTCGTAACGTTCGGTTACCAACTGCGAACTGCTAGCCTGCCGTCAGTCTCAACCTCTCAGATGTTTACACGTCAACCTTCGCATTCAGCATTTGAACCGCCTGCAGCAGAGGCTCCACTCCACACAGAGGTATCTGAAACATGAAAAACACTACGAGAGTAAATGTTCACACGGTCATCTTAACCGTACACAGCTTTGATAACAATAAGCCGGTGTAGCGGTGGAGTAACCTCAACTGGCACGGCAAAATGGGTTATTATGGACACCGAATGTGAGTGCAGTGTCCCTGTCCAAAACATGAACCACTCATTACAGTGTCCCAAGTGTCCAGGTAGGTATATGGGCTTTAGAGAATCCAATGAATGCCATAACGTCAGTGGCATTTGAAGTCTCAATTAACGAGGCCTGGTAGGGTTTACTACGTTCCAGATAGTTTGGCTTCCTGACTCGAAAAGAAGAATACCATGCTTTCCTCAAACTTAGTTAATTCTCACTACATAAAACTATCAAACTACAAAACTAATCAAAATAATTCATTTGGAATTATGATATTTTTCAGACTGATGTATAAGGTAGGTACGTCACTGTCATCGTTCTAACTTCCAATAACAGTCAGCCAAGGCCAGTCAAGGGCTATTGCCAGTGTTAGTAGAATAATAACTCTTCAACAAAACCAAAACTTGACCATCGATTGTAACTAAAGTGAAACTATGACCCGACATGGGCCACCCCGCCATCCACTGACCGCCATACCGTACACATAAACAGAATTTTGAATAATGAACACTCTTGGCAATAGTCATAACAAAATGAAAACGACTCACCAGATTGGCATAAAGATCCGTGTGTATGGATCTTTCCACACGTCCATAAGCTCCTCCTTGACCTGTCCAGCTCCTTGGTTGTTGCTAGCCTCCTTGCTGCTCCGCTCCAGACTGGTTTTTCATCATTTAAAACCGAGGGTAATCGCAACTGACAACGCGTATTTTTTTTTGCAAGAATGTAACTGCCATTTTCACTAGCTTTGTTTTTACGTGTGATCTCATTAGCACGATCGAATCCCAATTCTGATGTCGCATCAAGGCTGGCCGATAGATGTAAACCATCGGGAAGTCAGGATGTATTCCCTTAGGTTAAGACATCGTGTGTGGGCAGGTCGGTGGGTATAATCGTGCAAATGAAATCACATAAGTTATTCGATACACTGGGTTTATTCAAATAGACACAAATTACATTATTGCTTACTAATATTACGGATCGACACTGATTCTACGACGACTTAGCTCTACGGCTGTCAGCACTCAACTGTTCTATTTCCTCCACGCAAGTGCTTATAAAAGCGCGCCAATGCGTATTTGCTCTTTATTGCCGCTAGGGGCGTGCATGTGATTTGTTTTGACGTCCGTACTATTGACTAAACCACTAAACCCGACATATATATATATTAAATATTACATTGCTGTTCTTTTTATTTTGATACCTTTGATTCTTAACTTGTATTTATATATTATGACAGTATATTTACTTTGTCGCAGTTGCAACGCGAGCGAACGTGTTCTGGGTGACATCTCATTGTTGTTTACTTTAATTACTATATTTGTGTTAGATGGGTCACCCAGAAAAAATTAAAAAATCATGTATGATTTAGCAGTTAAATGTGTGTATTACGTACAACCAACAGTAATGTCAATTATTTTTGTTTTATTAAGAGGTAACCAAATTCTATGGATTGAATTTTATGAAACTTTACTAAGACGAAGGTCAAGACAAGTGGATCAGGATATAAATATGCAGGGGAGAGTTACTCAAGAGCCAGCTGGTAGCCAGCCGCAGGTTCTTGTTATACAGGACTAGTTGCAGCCCGCGGCACCGCTTTCGTGAATATAGCACTTAATAATAACTCCCCCTTGCCCCTTATATTTTTATAAATTATTGTCTATTTATTATTCTGATGTATAAGCTATAGGTACTTATTTCTGTAAAATTTCATCAAACTCCGTTCAGTAGTTTTTGCATGAAAGTGTAACAACATCTTCACTTACTTTCACTTTTATAATATTAGTAGGTTTATATAATACATCATATACATCTTTTTTTCTTATATAATGGTATTCGCATATTCCATATTTATTTACGCACATATACTTGTAGTGAACTACTGACTTATCACACGTTTCTGTGTAGGTATGTACAGGTGATAGCACTTCGTGTTGTCTTTTTTTGAAAACTCTTGCTACTTCTCCTTATTTAAGGTTTACTAAGTTAGTATGTGTGGGTGAAATCTTGCAACTGTTTCATTTTGCTTTCTTACAACATGCACGAATCGATACGGACCAACTTCAGCAAGCGTTGTTTAACCTCATATAGTGCCCAAAACGTGGATCCACGCGAGAAATATGGCTTTTTAATTGTCTCGGTAATTAGGGCACACAATCGGTCATCTTGAAGGTCAGACCGTGCGGGTGTTCTTATTTAGCCACGGGCTCCTCACTTGATCTGGATGATAATGCAAGTTAGGGTAAAAAGCTTGCTTTTTTTACTTATTAAATTATTTAAGTATGTTTTAGGGTGGCTTTCCTGTTTACTAATTTGAGAAATGTAATAAAAAGCCTCGTTAGTTTTTATTCTATTGTTTTTAATAATAGTACATTATGGTACAAGTGTGCAATGTTGGTGATTACCGCTGAGGCGCCATTGAGACCCGAGCCGTAGGTGAGGGTCTTAAGAGAGCCGAGGACGGTAATCATCAATACACACGTGTATCATACGACGTTTTTCAACACACTTGTGAAGAAAATAATACTAAAAAATCATTTTCATCAGTAAAAACGAGTTGTGAAAATTTTTTCACAATGGCGGGGTAAATTAAATCAGTTTCCCTATGCGCGCGCATCTAACAATTGCGATCGGCCATAAACTAAAACAATGAGGTTACTTTATTTTTTTAGCTTTTCGCGGATAGCGTTTTAGCCACGTACAAAATAATTTCAAGTTTTCTTTATTGCAGAGAAACAAAAGTTATATTTAAGGGGAAATTTTATTTATTTAACACATACAAGTTTAAATTATCTAGTTGAATACGAAGTTGCATGAAATGAGCAAGCAATATGTTAGGTTCTAGCATTTTGCTGAATTGTTTGACTAGAAGCTATGTCACATTTTATGTATATAATGGATGTCATGGAAATAGTAATTACTACCCATATCATGTTATGGATATAGTAAGTACTACTTCCATGACAGGAATAGAAAGAGATTAATGTCGAATGGGACACTTTTAATTGTTTAACAGTGTTACATTTTATTATATTGAAAATACTTCAATTTTAACTGGATTAGAATTAATGACATTTTATTAATTTTCATTGGATTGATTTGTGACACTTTTAAAATTAGTTTAATTTAAAAGTATTTAAAATGAAGGCAGGAAACCATTAAAAAAAAAACTATAACTCACTTGTGAATAATAGCAATGAAAAAGTCACAGTTTGATTACAGGTATCATTATATGCCTAATTGCGGTGAAATTAGAGCCACTTTATGAGCAAGTGTGTTGAAAAGTATTTTTTGTTGGATACTACATATTGTCATAATTATATTTTCGTCTTATAATAGTACAAATAAATTATTGCTTGTATTAAGTTATTCTAAGTTTAATTTGGCAATTTAAAAAAAATCTGACGGAGGTTTCACTAAAAAAGAATACTTTTCTGATGTCCGCCTTTTAGGTTTAATTTCTTATGAGCTTTAATTTTGTTAGTAAAGTTTAGTTAAGTGTTTACGAACTGTTATAATCATATTTTTTCAATACAGTTGTTAAACATGGCGAACTTTCAGAGGCTATAATTATGATTCGAAAGTTAAATCTTACGCATAGGCATCTTTCTGTTACGCGGTCGTGACTTTTGTTTACGAGCTCGATCATTATGTTTGCAGTTTAGTTTTAAATTTATAAGTTAATTTAAAAAAGTTTAGGAGCAAGGAGTTTTCAAACATAGAATAAAATGGGATAGATTTTCTAAGAGGAAAAATGAATGATTCCGTACGTTTTAGCATTGAATTCTCAAAAGTCTTATAAATGGTTGTTTAATATATTTAATTACCAGTTTTAATTTAATTATTTTCACATCAACATTTGTCAAAAATCGAATAGGCTGTATAGCTGTATAAGCTGATTTCGTTGTAAAAAAATAAGTCCAGTTGCAAAAACGCACCATAAGTCAATTTAAAAAAGTTTAGTAGCAAGGAGTTTTCATACATAGAATAAAATGGGATACGATTTTATACGAGGAAAAATTAATGATTCCGTACGTTTTAGCATTGAATTCTCATTTTTTTTTAAAGTTGTTTAATATGTTTAATTAACAGTTTTAAGTTAATTATTTTCACATTAACGTTTGTCAAAAATCGAATAGGCTGTATAGGCTGTTTTCTTTGTAAAAAAATATGTCCAGTTGCAAAAACGCGCCATATTGAAAATTGTATTTTTTGTGAATAAACAAATCTAATTCTTTGATTTGTTTTTACTGTTTCTCACAAATGTATTGAAAAACGTCGTGTGATACACGGGTGTGTAGGTTTTTGCAAACTCGTGTCATTAAAAACCCTCGCCTTCGGCTCGGGCTTGTTAATGACAGCTCGTTTGCAATAACCTACTTCCCACCCTTGTATCACAATGTACTATTTCAACACACTTGCTCATAAAGTGGCTCTAATTTCACTGCAATTAGGCACATAATGATACCTGTTAACAAACTGTGACTTTTTCATTACTATTATTCACAAGTGAGTTACAGAGTTTTTTTTTAACTTTAGTGGTACAGTTGCTTACTGTTCTTAAAAAAGTTTCGATACAAAAAAGATCGAGCTCAATAGTACAAATAAATTAATGTACCTATTGCTTGCTCATTTCATGCAACTTCGTATTTAAATAGATAATTTCAACTTGTACGTGCTTAATAAATAAAACTTTCACTCAAATATAAATTTTATTTGCTCTGTAATAAAGAAAAATTTAAATACCCTATTTTGTACGCGGCTAAAACACTATCCACGAAAAGCCAAAAAAAAGAAACCTCATTATTTTAGTCTATGGCCGATCGCCATTGTTAAATGCGCGCGCATAGGAAAACTGATTAATTTTGCGGCCATTGAAAAATAAAAATCACAACTCGTTTTTACTGTTAAAAATGTTTTTTTTGTATTACTTTCTTCACAAGTGTGTTGAAAAACGTCGTATGTTACACGTGTGTATTGATGATTACCGTCCTCGGCTCTCTTAAGACCCTCACCTAACGGCTCGGGTCTCAATGGCGCCTCAGCGGTAATCACCAACATTGCACACTTGTACCATAATGTACTATTATTCCATTTTATTGGTTAATTTTTATTTTGTAGATTCTTTATTGATTTTTAATTATTATGATATTATTTAATTAAATAGGATGGAATTTATTTGATTGTCAGAATGTAGTTTTACGTTTTTTTTTTTTGTGTTAGATTATAATAGTATAAAAAATTCTTTACATTTACCATAATATAGTATGGTCACGGGGTCCCAACGCTAAGAAATTTGGTTCAAATAAATCTCACTAGATAGCGCGATATGCACGGATTTGTTATTGAATTTTGTGTAAAATTAACATTTTCTGGAACTGAACATAAAAATCTTATGTTCTTGTTTAATCAACTTTCCTAAGCACGAAATTTTGGGCTCTTAATTCACATTTCAAAGATTATTTGATCGGATCATTTGAAATTGATGTCAATAGATGGCGTGATTTTAAATTCCACTCGATGGTTTAAATCTGTATACACATTTTGGTGCAATAAAACTGTAAGAACATGCAAAAAATACTATAAAACAAATCGTCACTGTATTTAAAGAAAAAATATTTACGAACCGAACCTTTTTACTTGCAAGTCACTGCTAACACCATCTATCTTTCACTGCCTGTTTTTAAGCGACTTGTGAAGGAGCACTACTGGTCACTGTTATCATAATGTTGTATAAGCTGAATTGTTTTCTTGTCTGTATATTAGTTTTATGTATGTATTTATGTATCTATTTTTATTTTATTTTTGTATTTAGTACCTACTTTCATAATGAATTAATTATTTGTTGAAAATTTTCACCAAGTGCTAACCCATATTGTGTCCAGGCTGTCTCTTTCCATTCTCGGTTGCCTGGAAGAGATTGCGGATCGCGATAAGGCCGCCTGTTGTATCTTTGTTTTTGTTATAACATGTCTTTTTGAACTATTTTTATCTTGGTGTACAATAAAGTATATATAAATAAATAAATATAAATATCACCGTGGAACGGAACCGAATGCGATCGATGTACAAAAAATAATAAGATAATCAGACGAAAAACGCTTGCTATGTCGGCACGGTTTCATTGTATGGGATGAGGCATCTGTATTATATTATCTGAGGTATGGTGTAGGTACAAATAATTTGAACTCAAAAATGTATTTTGATATTACTAGCCTAAGATCCCACTGCAAATTTTTCTTGATTAAATTTTCATTAATGGTACTTGATAGTAGAATAATTTGGTGCAGTGTTTCTTGCAAATAACTTTTGAGAACTCACGGGTCCCCTTCAAAATGCTGATTTATGGTGATCACAGGGGAAGTTTTAGAGAGGTAAAATCCTTCACTCCCTGGTCTTTTCCCCAAAAGTCCAGGTGCCTTTTGAAGATGAAGGGGTATACTTAGTTAAGGTTACACTAGTCGACGGCACGAACTATTTTGTGCGCGAGGTTAAAATGCATTTTATATCAACCGACAACACGTGCGGAGAAGATAGATGCTGTGATGAGCAGTAGGAAGTTAGTTCGCGTACGAATACACACTTTTGCAAATTTGTAGCGAAATGGATAATGACTTAGGACGAAACCGAGCGCGCGAAATTTTATAAACGGACCTTTGGGAGTCTGGATATCATGAAAAAACGACTAAACGTATATGTTCAAAATAAAATTATTTGCATTGTTGAACTACTAATCTATCCCTGTATGGTGGCCGTTTTGCAATGTTCCGTCTTCTTATGGCATTTATTTGCGCCCAAAAATGCGTTAAAATTAGTGTCGAAATGAGGAACTTTCGACGCTCATAACTTTTTATTTTTTCTTTTTTCTTCCATACAGGGCTAGATAATGATGAGACAAATTGATATCACTATTTATTTTGAACGAACACTGTCAAACAGTGGAATAATCCCTAGACTACGTTTGTATGGAAGAATTTTCGACTAGTGTAACCTTAACAAAAAAAGGCAACCCTGCAAAAACCTATTCTACTATCAAGAATCATTCATAAAACTCAAGTTTTATCAAAAACAATATAAATGATGATTTTTGCAGTGGGATCTCGTACTATATTGATGTGACTTATGATTGATGACGTGTGTTCAATGTGTTTACTAATTTTGTTTGATGATTTATTATTGTATCGTAAACTAAATTTTATTGTATAACTGCAAAGCACGTGTGTGAGTACTGTGTACCCAACTGTAAATCTACCATTTACTGTACCTGTGTGTCGTTCGTTGACTTGTGTGTGCCCTGGCAGTTGAGTGTGGCATGCTCTCTCAAATGTCTCTCTGAGGGTGGCGCGTGTGTTGGATCATCCGGTTCCCTTCATGATGGTTGAGCTGGGTGGTGCCAATTCATGCGTCATGTTCGTGAACGGACGCCGTCAGCTGGGATTGGTCATAACTTAACTGCTTTAGATGTTAATGCTTTTTTTTTCTAGCTTCTATTATATAACTGCACAGTGCATGTGTGAGTATTTTTATTACTTTATGCCTGTACGTAGTATAGTGTGTAGTGCTATTCTGGGTGCATTGTCCTCACATACATGAATTTATTAATGAATGTACTTATATGTAACTAAATATTGTAAAAAAAACTTTTTTTTTAAAAAGAGTAAGTGTGGAGTTTCTTGTGCATTCTTCTCCATAACAAGCTACTTTCCGAATGCACGGTAGAATCAACTTTTATAACTTGTAAATTTTAATGTACCTAACGTTCAAAAGTGCCGCTTGGTGGCCTACTTGAAATAAAATATCTTTGTCTTTGATTGTTATTAAACAATCATTATTATTATTCACTACGACTTTGACATTTATTTTTAGACCTATGTTTTTTTAAACTTGCTCCAAGATTCAAGATTCTCCAATTTAGGAATTTCTCCTGTATCGTGAGGGCACTTTTAAACATTTAAACTCACATACATAATAAACAGCCAGACTCGGAACAACTATCTGTAGGCTACACAAATACTGTTGACACAGTTTTTAGGGTGCCGTACCCAAAGGGTAAAAACGGGACCCTATTACTAAGACTCCGAGATCCGTCTGTCTGTCTGTCCGTCTGTCATCAGGCTGTATCTCATGAACCGTAATAGAGACATCTGAAATTTTCACAGATGATGTATTTCTGTTGCCGCTATAACGGTAAATACTAAAAACAGAATAAAATAAATATTTAAGTGAGGCTCCCATACAACAGACGTGTTTTTGCGATAATGGTACGGAACCTTTCGTGCGCGAGTCCGACTCGCACTTGGCCGGTTTTTTATTTCTTGTAACGTTAATAGCTGGCGAATATTACATAGAACGAGAACTTCATAAAACTATAGATTATGACATTTTATTGTATCTAATGGAAGTGAGGAGCCTCTGGTGTGTAGTTTTAAGCCATAAGTTTTACGTGGACTTTGTTAAAGTCTTCAATGGGCATTTCCAAAGGAAATACTTAGTAAACAGTGAATTTGGTTTGGTAGGCTACACAAACACTATAGTTCCGTGCGGGTGACGAACCGCGACACGCAGCGTAGCAGCTGGTTGCAGCATAGTGGCTCATAGTTCATCGTTCAAAATCAAATTCATTTTTTTTTAATTTCACGTAGGCCTACATGGGCACTTATAAAACGTCGACAAAAGGCGCACGGTTTTGGGTTGGTCGTTTCCTATGGAGTAGAACCGGCAAGAAACTCCACTCTTTTTAAAAAATCGTTTGATTTTTGCAATATTTCCATGATATAGCATTACTTAGATACTTAGTTATGGGTGGACAACGTAGGCGTGACAATAAGTCGTGCGAAAAAAAAAAAAAAAAAAAGAATATCGAGGTAAAAAGATAACAAATCTTAACAAGCATCTAGAAATCTAAAAGGCCTACAATGTTAACACATTCAAAAAACAATGAAAACCATTGTAAAAAGTCTAATTAAAAGTAGAGAAAAAAAAAGAAAAAATGAGATTGAGAATAGTTAGTCCACATATTTGTGCCGTTTATGAGTTACCAGGGAAGCCGCATGCGCAGAAGGAGCTAAAGCCAATTTTTTTATCTTCAACGTAGTCCTTGATTTTATAATATGCCTTTTTTAATAAGGAAACGTTTGATGTAGTTTTTGAACTTACCATCGCTGCATCGGTCAGGGGGGTGACCATAAGCTCTTAGAGCGGTATCAATTTGATATTGAGTAAGTGGCAGATGTATACAACTCAGATACATCTGTCCCTTATTTGATCTCAAATTGATACCGCTCTAAGAGCTTATGGTCACCCCCCAGTTCTATAACTAACTTTGCCAACTCGTTATAGAAGCGTATACTAATTATAAGAAAAGACTTGCTAGTTTTCGTTAATCTGAATTTGGGTATTATAATTTCGTGCTTACTGCGTGTATTTAAATTATGGAAGTCGCTTCTAGTTTTGAAAAGCCCTCGATTTTCCTTCCAAAATATAAAGTGAAGGTAGAGTCAGCATATCGATCTCTTTAAATTTTCTCTGAGGGACTCGCGGGGACCCATTTTGTGCAGGACGTAGCGTGTTCATTGGCCCCGAGAAAAGAAGGGCGTAAACCTTCTGGCCATTGCCGCTGAACGCCCCATCCACATCAACGAAAACAAAGGTTCTTGGATGCCTAGCTGCAGCAGTGACGTAGGGTTGCAAATCGACTCTAACGATTCAACGATGTGTTGGCTGTACTTGAGTTATTTCCAGATTCCGGGTTGCCTACTTCTGGATCAGCACTCCTGGTGTCCAGGTTCCGAGGTTCAGCTCGAAAGGATCGAAAAGGGATGTCTTCATAAGGGTTGAAGTTGATGAATTAAATGAAACACTAAGTTATTCAGTACACGGCACGATTCTAGGGCTCTCAACAATTTCTGAGACGTGATTCTATATAAGAATTACTTCTTATTTACTAAGACAAGTACAAGCGACTAGCTTTGGATGACTACAAATTCTATTTTGGGCCCGGGGGTTCTTTATACCCTCGCATCGTGCCATTATTGAGAGCCCCGCAAATTCTCGCCGAAAATAATTTTTATTTATGTAAAAAACCCTTATACATATTTGGTAAATAGGGTTACCGCACCCCTTCCATGGTGCTATCAATAGCTGGATTCCTTCGTACTGTAACACAGTAACGCCCCCTATCTATGTATCTAATCAATATACCTAATTTCCAGGTATTGATAGCTTCCCTAGACTATTTCCATGAAATAAAAGGACAATTCCCTTTATTTCCCAGTTAAAACCTTAATAGCTTTTAACCTAGCCTAAGGATATCTATAGGTTGGGTTGACCTGCTGGTGCCAATAGCAGGCTGTCTGTTGACGTCTAGAAAAAGCTTATTTTCGGGAATCTTCTATGGGATATCATCCCTTATGTAACGAATCTATAAATTCCTAAGTCATTTCACCGACTTTAGGACTTCCTACTTAGGCTAACCAGACAATCACCGCCTATTATGGGGATTCTGGTAGCCAATAGACCACACTTTACATTTCTAGTGTTTATGTAAGTCTATCTAGGTCATATGCACATAAGGTGCCTTGATATGTACAAATTTGATAGCTGGTCACTTTCTTTGCGCCCAGCTATCAGAGAAATTAGATATAAAAACACTAATAAGATTGGGACAACACGATGGTGCGCTCAACGGGCCATCGGGAGGTCCCCAAAAATTCCTTATTTTCGGAATTCCCAGGGGTGTATAGTCCCGGGGAATGCCAAAAACTGACTAAAAATTACATTTCCAGAAACCTATTTTCTGGAATTGTACTTAAACTACTTGAGCGATTTTCGCTCCAAAGTGATGGCTTGGTAGCTAGTCCAGCAAGCCATCCGAAAGCACTTACACCATGAGTACATCTATTCCCTTCATGGAGTTATTCCACCTGAAGGGTCTACAAATTTCAACGTTTTACGTTGTTTACATTTTTCACGACTGCTTATCTCGTTGACTATCCAAGCGATTCTTCCCATCTAGAAACCGCCTGGAAGCCCTTTTAGCAAGCTTTCCAATGGTAGTACTTTTACCAGTACACCTATATGTTTCTAGGTACTTAGGGCACCTAAAACCGTAAGCGATTGCCAAAAACCAGATAAACAGCAGTTTTTCTATTATATACTGACTTGATATCTCAAGTAAATGGGCTTTATATAAAAGACTACGCTAACTATGAGGTGTATATAGGCTTCCTGTCTCGGTCTAGGTCCCCCATATACCCTAAAATGACCTAAAACCATATATTTGGTGTTTGAGATATCAAGTCAATATTCCTATTTACATAGCAGAAACTATGTGGTCTTCACATAGTTTCATCATTATGTACTGATTTCATGTCCAGTACATAGGATAAGCCCTTAAAAACATGATTTTAATTACTATAATATTTTCAAAAACCACCAAAACTATAAATATCGTGTGGTTCCCTCTCACGGGTCATTCGGAACTAATCCGTCGTCGAGCACAGACGTATCGTATGACAGAAATTTATGTTTTTTACTATGATAACTCTTATCAGTATGCTTTCTAATGATTTTACTCTGTTAAGGGTGAACTATTGAACCCTATAACATACTGACAAACACTAAAAACATTATACTACTATCTCAAAAAATGTAGGTAAAATTTTAGTATAAATATAAACGTGCCTCTAAAATTCATTTTAGTATCAGGTGGCGCGCCGTGGTAAGCAGACATGTCTACACATACAAACTTCAATTTCTATGAACCATTTAGTATGGTTGATGACGCTTCGTCGCGAACACATTTTATAGATCGCGCGGATTGCCCTCTTTTCTAAGATGAAAATTGAGTCAACGTCTGCTGCTGAACCCCACAGCAGAATGCCCTAAGACTTAATACTGTGGAAATAAGCATAGTATACTAGCCTAGCTGTGACTACTTTGGATAACTGCCTTATTTTCCTTACTGCATATGCAGCCGAACTTAACCTACCTGAAAGAGTTCTAATGTGCGCGCCCCACTGCAATTTTGAATCGATAGTAATCCCTAAGAATACAGTTTCCGTTATAACTGCAAGACTTTTGCCGTCAAGATTTAAATTAAGGTCACGTTGAGGTACATTTGCTAAAGAGAATTTTAGACATTTTGTTTTTTTCGCACTCAGTAAAAGATTGTTAGCTTAGAACCACTTTGAGAGAACAATTAGACTTTCGTTGACATGTAAGACTTCCGTATCTTTCTATCTATTTTAAAAATAGCGAAGTATCATCAGCAAATAGAATTATATCCGATAATTTGGCCATCATAAAAGGGAGGTCAAGAAAAAGGAAAGGGTTTTTTTTCGAGAATTAAACCTTGGGGCACGCCCATCTTAACCCCGGGGGTCGTCGCCCCACGCTGCTGTCTGTTTGATAAATAGGAAAGCACAAGATCAGCAGCTTGTCCTCGAATTCCGTAGTATTGTAATTTACAGATCAGTGTGTTGTGGTCGACGCAGTCGAACGCTTTTGAGACATCACAGAAAATGCCAATGGCATCCTGGGACTTCTACCAAGATTGCATGATGTGGATGATGAGTCGGATGTTGAGTTTTACTTCCGCGTCCGTTGTCGACCTACCTTTCATGAAACCAAACTGCTGACTATGCAGGATCCCATTTAAATTGAAGTGAGACAACATCTGGTCCAGCATGATCTTTTCATAGATTTTACTCAATGCTGGAAGCACGGATATAGATCTATAATTAGAGGGATCACTCTTACAGCCTGATTTGAAAATTGGTACTGGTTTACTGTGTTTGATTAAATCAGGAAACGTGCCGCTGTCCAAACATTGATTGAATATGCCTGTTAGGACAGGAGCAATTGAGACAATAATATCTCCAAGAACCCTAAAGGATATCCCTCATAAGTCTTCAGTATTTTTTATACTGAGACTTTTGAACGCGTTTTTAATTGTATCAATACATATTGGTTTAAATTTAATAGTTGGTATGTCTTTAGTAAAGTTTTCTTTATGAAGAGCTTCATCTAATTTAGACGAGGAGGGAAGAGACTTCGTAACCTCTAACGGAATGTTGGTGACGAAATTTTCTAATGTCTCAGCGACTTCTTGCTTATCAGAAATGGTTTGATTTGATACTTTTCTTTTTCATTCTGATCGCGTTGTTGTGTCTTTCCAGTTTCTCTATTAATTACTTGCCACACAGTTTTTATTTTATTATTAGGAACACCAATTTTGTTAATTATTATTTCACATTTTGCTTGAGCGCAGACTCTATTGAATATTTTAATATTTTGGAATCATCTAACTAAGTCTTGTGTGGAAAACTTGATCGGAAGTCAAAGAATTTTCGTAATATAAATTATATAAAATATCTTGACTTTTTTATGCCCACAGTGGCCCATTCACTAAATTTCGAATTATATACATTCAAAAAATTTTACAGGACACGGTTTATTAAATTCTTGGCAAACTGTAGAAAACAACGTGCCGCAATTTATTGGGGTCTTTTGAATCAAAACTGGCGTTACAAAGGTTACTAAAAACATTATTATTCAAAGAATTTAATTTATTTTTAGTAAGAGGTCTTAACATTGATTTAGCTAGGTTAAATTTTTGATCTGACTCAAAAGATACTAGTTGACCAGTATGGTCTGACCTAACGCCACTAATTAAAAATGAATCTTTTACTTTACAATTAGCGAATACATTATCTATGCACGAAGCTGAAGTTGCTGTTATTCTTGTCGGTTTATTAAATAAATATTTTATGTTAAATGATTTGAACAATGAAATGAGCTTACATTTTTCAGGTGTATTGATTAACAGATAGATCTGTCTATTATTTAAGTCACCACAAACAAAAACTAATTTATTATTTCTGAAAAGTTTACTTAATAATTCTTCCATTGTAATTAAAAACAATGACAAGTTTGATGCTGGTAGTCTGTAGACACACAAGATAGTATGCCCCTCGACTTCTGCACATGCTAAGTAAAATAAGCGATCAACAGAGTAAGCAGGGATATCCTTCCTTTCCTTATATTTGAGATTACTATTACAAAGTATCAGGGTATCTGTTGTACGCGCTGGCAACTGAAAAAATATTTACATTAAGGCACCGATTCCCTTGAGTAGCTGATTTTTAAATGAGAATCACGTCTAAACGGCTAGTCGTAATGTTTTGGAAAAAATATATATTATATTAGACTATTTTCTTAATTATTTGATTTCAGCAAATTTTGAGTTTTATTTGTATAACATAGTGTAATTAATTTGTAAAGTTATGTCTAAAACGGACAAAAATTCGACAATCACACCAAAACCGCTAGGCGTATTTTAATGAAATCAACACCATCTCAAAGATAATTTAATTATCTACATTTTGATCTGAGGCTTTTTTTTTAAAGTCTTAGAATAATAAGGAAAGTACAAAAAACTACTAAATTTTGGGTCGCGCGGGTGTGAAACGAGTGCGCGTTTAGTTCCCTCAAGGTCGATGGCGTTAGTCGTCGTCTTAAACAACATCCTATCTGGTTTTAACCAAGTTTCACAAAATCATAAGATATCCATATGGTATTTGTCTACTAACAAATCCACGTCTAAAATTTTGCCGGAGAAGCGATTTATATTTTGATGATAAAGTAAAATATTACTATTCGTCTTCTCTTTTGTCGGCTTTAATAGTTTAAAGAATCTACAGTAGTATTATCAGAAAAACTGTATAATACTGTTAAACCACTAAACCTAGTTTCTGTTAAATCATCAACAACTGTGTGTATATTAAAAGCTGACAATGTAGCTAATAAATTTCGACTATTTTTGGGAAGAAACATATAGTAATAGTAATTCTTTATTGACATAATGAATACAATTTAGAATATAGGATTCCTTAGCACCTGCGCTAGTTAGTTAGTTTAGAAAAATTCTTTATTAACATAAAACTATAGGTACATAGCTGGAGTACTTAAACATAAGTAACAGTTACACTAATATTAATAACAACACTTTTACAGGCTAGGAACACCTTTATAAGTATATAATAATAATGGTTACAAACTTATTACAACATGAGGGATTTATCAATTAACATTTAATATTAATATATGAAATTATTGTAATAATTTCATTTTTATAAAATGAGGGGGTAGCAGCAAATACTTAACTACACGCTCAGCGCAGGTGCGACCGGTGCAAGCGGTAGCTCAGGTGATCGTGCGTGGCCACCAGCGGCGCACGAGCTACCGCGCCTCCCGCGACCTCATTTGTTTACGGTGAGCGCGGGGAAGCGCTGGCGCATCGCACGGGCCCAGCTACGACGCGTTATCAGTATTGTGCGCAAACAACACGTAGTGATGGGGAAGCTTGTATGTACCGTATCCATCGATATGTCGCAAGTCTTTCAACTTAATTTGACCTATGTTAGCAATCAATGTATTTTGATGTCATTTATTTTTGTTGTAAAATTTACGAGTTAATTTTAAGATAAATTTTGTAATGTTAGGTAACTTAATGTTTGTGTGTAGTGCTTTAAGGTTAGTTTTAAACGGAGTATTATAGGCAATTTTAACTGCTTTATTTTGAATTATTTGTAACTGGTTATAATTAGATTGACAAGTGCAACTCCATACCGGACACGAATAAGTGATGCAAGGTCTGATTAAAGTGGTATATAACCTAAGTTTGGTGTTACCGCTGAGCTTACTTTTTCGGTTAAGTATAGGACAGAGAGAACCGAGTGCTTGAGCTCCTTTAATGCGTAAATTATTGACATGCTTTGTCCAGTTGAGCTTTTTATCCAACGTAATGCCAAGATAGCGAACTTCTGTGGTCCACGGAATCAATTGCCCAGCGATTTTTAATTTTCTTTTTGGGGTGGTACGTTGGCGTGTGAAAAGTATCGCCTCAGTCTTTGATTCGTTCAACTTAAGCCTGCAACCTGCGCTAGTAAAACTGTGTTGGTGGGTGGTGCAGGTGCAAGTGTCTTCCCCGTATTAAAGTGACAGTAATCTTACATCAGACAGAATAAATGAAAATAATAGAAAAGTTAACAAACGTGCTGAAGGGTGTGTATATGTGTGTGTTTGTGTATGTTTGGGTGTGTATATGTGTGTTACGTGCCCTGCCTACACCAAATCGGCTGAATAGCGACATGATAGCTAATTACGTACAACAGATGTTTCCATATAAAATTGCAACACAGGGGCTCTGCTGACTCGACGCCTCGTGTCGCCGCCGATCACCTACTTCCAATCAGCTGATGTCGCACATGCGTTTCGCAATCATTCTAAAAATGTATTTTTATAATAATTAATTTAGGCACTTTGAGACTAGCATCGTCCAAGTCTAGATTTAAGATTTAATTGTAATTTTCAAGTAATTAAACTTTTATTTAAATTAACTTCGGTTTTTTTTAAGTCCTCCGGCTGTCACCTTCATAATTGGCGCAGTCGGTAGGATATTCGAGGCAGTGCGCGGCGCGGTATAGATTTCCAAAATTGATAATCTGCTGGCCCCGATAGTCGCTGTCGGTATTTCCAAGTACCTCGTCGAATATCCGAACATAAGAAGACGCAGCTGAGGACGTATCCAGGCATCGATACAACGAGAAAACCATGTATATGTAAGTCCTTGAAAACTTCTTATAGTGTTGCTTCCTTGTCCTTCCTTTTACCCATATATTATAATATTTAATCAAAATTTTTCACCCAAGGGAAACTAGGAAAAAATCTGTCTCCTCCAGACAGATAAGTAGGAGTAAGGAAGTAGATTCAAATAGGTTTATAGATTCTGATAACTTAGGTTTAGGGTTACTATTTGATTGTAACAATATGGCACTGGACCCCGATACTATCTACAACGCTTTGCGCGCAGTTCCAAATTTCGATGGCAATCCGAATGTTCTAACACGTTTTATTAAAATATGTGATCAGCTCGTAATAAAATATGTTGGAAATGGCCCGAGTCATGAGTTAACTAACTTATGTCTCTTAAACGGCATCCTGAATAAGATCACCGGACCAGCAGCTTCAACTATTAATTCCAATGGCATACCAGAAAATTGGCAAGGGATCCGTGACGCATTAATTAATAATTTTTCCGACCAAAGGGATGAGACCGCCCTTTATAATGACATGTCTTTACTGACGCAAGGAAGTAGCACTCCGCAGGAGTATTTTGACAAATGCCAGACCCTTTTTAGCACCATAATGACTTATGTCACATTACACGAAAATGTAGCAACTACTATTGAAGCAAAACGCGATCTTTATAAAAAACTAACTCTACAATCCTATGTTAGAGGTCTTAAGGAACCTTTAGGGTCCCGTATCAGATGTATGAGACCCGAAACTATTGAAAAGGCTCTGGAATTTGTACAACAGGAATTAAATGTCATGTATCTACAGCAACGTAATGAGAGTATCCCTGAGCGTCGTAACCCGACTTCACAGCAAACGCATTTAACCCAAAGAATGCCACCCGCGGTCCCTATGACCACACCAAAAGTTTTTAGCTACCCTAGCCCAGGCCCCAGCTGGCATAAGCCTATGCCTATGCCTCCGCAGCAGCAGCAGTGGAGGCCAACCTTCCAGCATAATCAGGTACCTCAACGGGCCCCTAATATGCTTAGCCGTACTCAGCAGATGTTTCGTGCGCCCCCGCCGAACTACAACCCTCAAAGTGACGCATTTAAATTTCCAAATAGGAACCCCCAAACGCAGTACACCGGTCCGAAACCAATGAGCGGTGTTAGTCATTTTGTACCGAGACCACTAGGGTTGCCAGTACACGATTGGCGTAGGTTAGGGAACCCACCACCTAGTAACTACTTCAAAGCGCGCGAAATGAATTTTAACGAAATTACTGATTACTATGACACTTACAATTACCCCGACTATTACTACGAACAACCTGACTATTACTATCACTGTGACCCTTGTGACTTTTATGACTACCAGCAGACCGATCCCGAAAATCAATCAAATGTACCGGATCAATTGAATTACGTAAAATGCTTAGAGGCAGAGCCCTCCGCTACTTCTAAAGCAGATCAGGATTTTCGCAAGGAACAGGATCGAAAAGGATTAAAATAGAATTAAATCTCCAATCTAAAAGGGAATTACGTTACATACAGATATCAGACCCACCACTTAGATTATTAGTAGATACCGGAGCTAATCAGTCTTTTATTAGTCCCGAGGCAGTCGAACAATATTTTTCACATATCCCTTTAAACTTTGATCCCTTCGAAGTAATAAACGCTCGTGTAACTAGTACGCACGAACATTCTATTACGATTCCGAACTTTGCTGAATTTAATAATCCCACGAACGTAAAATTTTTTATCTATAGGTTTCATAATTACTTTGACGGTCTATTAGGTTTAGATTTACTTGACGGAGCACAGATTGATCTAAAAAATAACTATTTAATTACAGACTTTACAACCATCCCTATACGATTTTATCAATTTAAAAGATCAAATTATCAAGAAACGATTCCCGCTAACTCATCAAAACTAGTGAATATTCCTATTTATAGTCCCGACGGTGACGTTTCGATAGCTCAGCAAATTCATTGTAATTGCATTATTCACGAGTGCATTACTCGCGTTACTAATTGTACTGGAATTGTAGAAATTGAAAACCCGACAGAATATGATTTAACTATTACATTGGACCGGCCTTTACAAGCCGAGATATTCAATACTGAGTGCATTAGCACCGAACAAGACCCTATCCGCGTTAGAGAGGTTTTAAGTCGATTGCGTACAGATCATTTAAATATTGAGGAAAAAACTAACTTAGAGACATTATGTGGCCGTTTTGCTGACGTATTTTATGTTGAGGGAGATCCCTTAACCTTTACGAATAAAATTAAACATCGTATTAGAACGACCGACGAACTGCCCGTATATACTAAAAGCTACCGCTACCCTTTTGTGCACCGACAAGAAGTTAGAGACCAGATAGTTAAGATGCTGGACCAAGGTATTATACGACCTTCTGAATCAGCCTGGAGCTCGCCTATTTGGGTAGTTCCTAAGAAAGCAGATGCATCAGGCAAACAAAAGTGGCGCATAGTAGTAGACTTTCGCAAACTGAATGACAAGACTATAGACGACAAATACCCGATTCCAAACATCAATGACATACTTGACAAGCTTGGTAAATGCCAGTATTTTAGCACGTTAGACCTTGCATCAGGATTTTACCAATGCCAAATGGAACCAGACGATATTCCGAAGACAGCTTTCAATGTAGAGCATGGGCACTTTGAATTCTTGCGTATGCCCATGGGATTGAAAAATTCTCCATCTACTTTTCAAAGAGTAATGGACAATGTGCTCAGAGGCTTACAAAATGAGATCTGTCTGGTCTACCTTGATGACGTAATCATATTTAGTACATCGTTGCAAGAGCACATGATTAATCTAGAGAAAGTATTTAAAAGATTGCAGGAATCTAACTTCAAAATCCAGATGGACAAGTCCGAGTTTTTAAAATTAGAAACCGCGTTTTTAGGACATATAATCAGTGGCGAAGGTGTTAAGCCTAACCCTGATAAAATAGCAGCGATAGAAAAATACCCTTTACCTAAAACACCTAAGGAAATAAAACAGTTCCTAGGACTATTAGGTTATTACAGGAAATTTATCCCAGACTTTGCTCGCATCACCAAGCCTATGACAAAATGCCTTAAAAAGACTAATAAAATAACTTTCGACTCTGAATACATTGACTGTTTTAACAAATGTAAGAGCTTACTGACAAATGACCCCATCTTACAGTACCCCGACTTCACTAGGGAGTTTATATTAACAACAGACGCTTCAAATGTAGCTATAGGCGCCGTACTCTCGCAAGGTACCATCGGGTCAGATAAACCTATCTGTTACGCTTCGAGAACTTTGAATGATAGTGAAACCAATTACAGCACTATAGAAAAAGAGCTTTTAGCCATAGTTTGGGCTACAAAGTATTTTAGACCCTATCTATTCGGTCGTAAATTCAAAATATTCACCGACCACAAGCCGTTACAGTGGATAATGAACCTTAAGGAGCCCAACCAAAGATTGACTAGGTGGAGACTTAAATTAAGTGAATACGATTACACTATAGTCTACAAAAAAGGAAAGTATAACACTAACGCAGACGCATTATCCCGAGTAGAAATTAATAATGAGGAGACAGAGTCAATGTTAGCCAACCCTTCAGAGCGACCACCTTCACAAACAGGTTCTACGACAGCCACTGCCCATACTAGCACTGAAAACCCTATTTTAGAAGTTCCAATCACCGACGACCCTTTGAATAAATTTCACCGACAAATATGTATAACTAAAGTCAGTACCGCCCCTTACATTAAACGAACGTCAACCACTAAACCTTTCGACACACATACTCGCACACATATTCAGGTCTCAGAGTCTAACCTAGAACAAGACGTAGTAAACGCCATTAAAGAATATGTCAAACCCAAGGTTAAAACTGCTCTAAAGATAATTCCACCCTTAGGCATGTATTCAATCATCCCCATTATCCAAAATAACTTTAAAAGCTCAGCTATGAACCTAGTCCTAACAAAAACTGAACTAGAAGATGTTAAAGAATATTTAAGGCAGCAACAGATCATAAAAAGCTATCACGAAGGCAAAACCAACCACAGAGGGATAAACGAATGTTATCTTGCACTTTCCCGGAAGTATTACTGGCCTAAGATGAAGGACGAGATAGCCAAATATATTAATGAGTGTACAATTTGCGGACAAACCAAATATGATAGGAACCCAATTAGACCTCAACTAAATCTAGTACCCCCAGCTACCAAACCTTTTGAATTAGTACATATGGACCTCTTTACAGCCCAAAATGAAAAATATCTTACAGTAGTAGACGTTTTCTCAAAATACGGACAGGCATACTATTTAAGAGATGGCACGGCAATAAGCGTACTTCAGGCCGTTTTAAACTATTGTACACATCACGGTCTTCCACTCACTATCGTGACCGATAATGGTACTGAATTTACAAATCAATTATTTTCTGAATTTACTAGATTACATAACATTAACCACCATAGAACACTAGCTCACTCTCCTAATGATAACGGAATTGTAGAACGATTTCACTCTACATTACTAGAACATTTACGTATCCTACGACTACGTCAGAAAGATGAACCTGTGGTCAACCTCATGCCTTATGCTATATTAGCTTATAATAGCACAATCCACAGTTTTACAAAGTGTAGACCGCATGACATAATTAGGGGACATTTTGATCCAAGAGACCCACTTGACATTAACATGACCGAACATCTCATGCAACAGTACATCTTAACTCACCGTGACCAAATGAAAACTGTATATGACCTCATTAATGACTTCACGCTTACTGACCGAACGAAAATCATACAAAGTAGGAATAAGGATAGAGAGCCCGAAATAGAATACCAACCAGAACAGCGAGTCTTCATTAGTAACCCAGTAGCTAGTCGACAAAAATTAGCACCGCGTTATACTCATGACACCGTGCTAGCCGACCTTCCGATTCACATATACACATCCAAAAAGAAAGGTCCCGTAGCAAAGTCCCGACTCAAGCGTATCCCTAACACCTCAAAATTGTTACAGGATACTACTGGCAATGATCATCCACACAATACTGGCGCTCGAGATAAAACTTGAAAGTAAAGTCATTAGAACCCGGTCGCAGCAAAAGAGGTCTCATAGACGGTTTAGGATCCGTTGTAAAAAGCATAACTGGAAACTTAGATCAATCGGATGCCCAAAAATTACAATAATGCCATTAAACTTCTGGAAAATAATGATGACAAGATATTATCGGAGGTAAACGAGCATATAAGTCCTAATAAAGTCTGGATGACCAGATACAGTGAGATACTTTCTAAATTTGTAAGCAATCAAGAAAGAATCAATAGTACCTTAACATTAATTTTAGACGGGAAAGCCTCTGTTAAAAAACGACCTTATAAGATACGCAAAGTTTGCTCAGTTGTTAACCATAATTAGCGATAATACAGATGATTTATTTCTAGAGATAACTAGGATAGAAGATACCTTAGCTTTCATACGTGCATCGAGCACTCACCATAGTACTTTAAGCATAGATACTTTAGGTAACATGACTAGACGATTAAAGATCTATATACGGTTCAGATCAATTGCTAGAGGCAGATTTAAGAGAATACTACACAGTTATAAAACCTGGTTATTATTATACGGGCAAAAGAATAGTTATCATATTTAAAGTCCCAATAATCTCCCCTGATAATTTCGAAATATATAAATTAGCAATAGTTCCCAATAAATATATGTACACCTTTATTCCTCCTTACCCTTTCATTGCAACCAATGGGAAAGTTTTCAAGTACATAGAGGCTGAATGCCCGAAGTTCAACCGGATTCATCTCTGCGAAGAGGAAGTCAACCATCAACCGACGAGAGGACATCTAGACTGCATCCAAGGGCTCATTTTCAATCAATCTCTACAGAAGTCATGCCAGCCCACTAAACTCACGCTGACCAAAGAAGCCATGGAGCAATTGGACGACAGACGCTACACACTCACCTTCCCACAACCAACCCGAACTGAGCTACAATGCGAACGTCAAGAATTCATCTCTCTACGGGGAAGTTATCTCGCCACCATTCCGCAAAAATGCTTACTACGCACTGAGCAGTTTACTATCATCAACACGAATGACCACATCAAAGGACAACCGCTGAAAATCACCGAAATACCTATGAACCTGGTCATTGCCAATGAATCTATCCCACATCTCAAGTTAAATTCACTGCACCTGAAAAGTCTACATGAAATCGAAGATAAAATTTTAATGCAGCAACCAGTACAAATCGAGCACGCAAACCTGGAACAATCGATTTACCATACGACTATCCCACTATATGTCGTAATATTCGGTGCAACTGTATTGATCGTTACTCTCACCATACGTCGGTATAACGTTTGCACAAAGCTCAGAAAGCCACAATCACCAGATGAAAGCGCTGAAAATCCTCAATACGAAGATGCAGAATCTCCTACAATCAAGAAAAATGCACCAGCAACATTCTCGCTGAAATTGCTCAAATAGTTGCTGTTCTGAGGGGGGAGGTGTTACGTGCCCTGCCTACACCAAATCGGCTGAATAGCGACATGATAGCTAATTACGTACAACAGATGTTTCCATATAAAATTGCAACACAGGGGCTCTGCTGACTCGACGCCTCGTGTCGCCGCCGATCACCTACTTCCAATCAGCTGATGTCGCACATGCGTTTCGCAATCATTCTAAAAATGTATTTTTATAATAATTAATTTAGGCACTTTGAGACTAGCATCGTCCAAGTCTAGATTTAAGATTTAATTGTAATTTTCAAGTAATTAAACTTTTATTTAAATTAACTTCGGTTTTTTTTAAGTCCTCCGGCTGTCACCTTCATAATTTGTGTGTATTTGTGTATATGTGTGTGTGGTATATGGTCCCGAATCAAAACAAAATAACTAACAAAATTGTTGGTGTCAAAAAACAATAAACCGTCACTATGACTACACGATAAAATATGCATCAAGTTATTTAAACTAGAAATGTATTCATTTTCCTGAACAAGTAACTTGTCAGGGCAATGCACATAATATTAATTTGCAAAAAATTATTAATTAAAAATATTTTTTTAATAATACAAGCTTTTATCGTATTCTTCTCAGCAAACCCTTTCATTTGATACCCATATCATAACAGTGCACAAAAAATAACAAGTCCGCCATCTTGGACCGTCCGCTATATTGGATTTATAATGACGTCAATTAGCTAACCATGCATTGTCATCCAAACTAAACGTATATGCAAAATTTCATCTTAATCGGTGGAGGATAACTGCTTTAAAATTCAGTTGCAAGATTTGACCCGAACACACTTACATACAGCATACATACATACAAACATATATTGCAAGTTAATTAAAAGGTTGTAAAAAGAAGTACTACAGTAATTTGCTCATTCATTTGTGTCTGTTGCATTTTATAAGTTCATTAAAATGCAGTTTATGATAACAATGGTTCACTATTGTTATCAAAGATCCAAAACCTATTCCTAATTTATCAGAATATACTTGACTATACGAAGTTGTAGTATGATCGAGATAAAGTTGTAGAAGGGGGACCCCCCACAGTGCATACTTCCTCGTAGTGATCCCCGGAAACGGCCCAGTTTGACCACCGTAACGGAGTGGCAGACTGGGTACGGCTAAAGTGCGCTGTGCATTCGTTGCTATCATTTTTATTTTATTGCGGTAAGTGACGATTTTGAGTTGAGGTTATGCCTACCCCTAAGGGCGGTATTGAGAAAAAAGGCCCTTCTAAGGGCCAACCAAAAGGCCCTTCTAAGGGCCACCGCGACGGGTCGGAAGCGTCAGAAGAAGGCAGAGCCTTCTACGGTGAAAGGACGGACGAGTTGGACAATGAGTCCGTTGTGTCGGACGCCAGCTCGATGGTGATCGAGGACTCTCGATCACGATCGGGCTCGCGGAAGAGGACGGCCTTCCTGAAGGAGACATCCGATGGCTCCTCGGCGTCGGGTTCGGCGAAGGAGCCGAGGAAGGGGCCTAAGGCCAAAAAGCCGTCAAAAACGGCAGTGGATTCCCACGACGTGGGACTGGAAGACGCCCAACGCCAGTTGGACCTAGCACGGTGAGAGCAGGTCCAGCAGGAGTTGGAGGAGCGGGTTGCGGCCAAGGAGAAGCGGGCGCGCGTTGCCCGTGCCAAGTCCGGATACGGTGCATCCCGCGTTCTGTACGCGGACAACTCCTTGGCCGAACTGGAGCGGATGGCGGCGGAGGATGAAGAGGTGATCGTGGAGGTCGCCTCTAAGTCCTCCAACTGAAGGGAACCTTCCAAAAGTTCCTCAAATGCCGGGCCGCGAGCATGCGCTGCATCGTTGCGGAGCTGGTGCAGAGGCAGGCGACCGACGAGACGCGGCAACTGCAGGCAAGGGTCGATCGCCTGCAGACGGAGGTCAGCCAGCTGCACCAGAAGCTGGCTGAGGCCACGGCCCGGCCAAGCCAAGCTGAGCCGAGACCTGCGGCAGAGGGCCCCTCCACCTCCAACCTTGAGGATATCATCCGCAAGGTTGAGATGGAGGAAAGGGCCTTCACGAGGGCCTGCCTAGCAGGGATAGAGGACCGCCTCCTGCCCGAGAGGAGTTACCGGCTGGCGCTTGCCTCGGATAAGAGGAGGGGTGGGCCGGAGCCAACCCCACAAAGGGAGGAGGACCCGCTTCTGCCTGCCACCACCCCGACCAACCAGCAAGGCTGGACGAAGGTGGTTGGCAAGGGGAAGGGAAGGGCAAGGGTGGGGGCAGGGGGGCGGCAGCGGTCGTCCCTGGTGTCCCCGCCACCACCACCCCTCCCAGCCAGTCGCAGGCGACCGGCAAGGGGAAGAAGAAGGGGAAAGGACCGCCTTCCAAGGCCGCCAGTGCTGCTCCCACGGCCAAAACCGCCGGCACCAGGAGGAACCTAGTTCCTCCTAAGACCGCAGCCGTCGTGGTGACACTCACCACGGAGGCTGCGGAGCGTGGTGAGACCTACGCGTCCATATTGTTGAGGGCGCGTGCCAATGCCGATCCCACCCAGTTGGGGATCGGCAAGGTCTCTTGCCGGCGGACCCAAGCCGGGGCTCGAATTTTCGAGTTCCCGGGGGCAGAAGGCAGTGCCAACGCGGACCTCTTCGCGACAAAGTTGCGGGAGGTTTATAAAATTAAAGACGGCTGCGATGGCGTCCCCGCACGGGTGGTGGCCATCGCAGCGTCCCTCATGGAGGATAGGTTTCGGGACCTCTTCAGCGCGTGCCTGAAAGCTGGGAGGTTCCCGAGGCTCTGGAAGGAGGGGCAGTTGTGCCTCCTCCGGAAGGAGGGACGCCTGGTGGACTCCCCTTCGGCATACCGGCCCATCGATCTGTTCGATAAGGTAAATCGTTCGAGGGGATCATCGCCACCCGTCTAAATAGCCTGTTGGGGGGGGGGGGTAGAGTCGGACCTGTCGGACGCCCAATTCGGGTTTCGAAAAGGGCGTTCGACGGTCGACGCGTTGGCCCTGCTCAAGGGCCAGGTCCAGGAGGCGGTAGCGGCGGGGGGCGGAGTGTTGGCGGTGTCGTTTGACATTGCAAACGCCTTCAACTCCGTCCCCCACACGACCATATCGGAGGCACTCCGGTACCACGGAGTGCCCCAATATCTGCGGGCGATCCTGGCCAGTTACCTGCAGGACAGAGAGGTCCTCCTGGTGGATAAGACGGCCAGGATCAGGCGTTACGGTGCGGAGTCAGGTGTTCCGCAGGGGTCGGTTCTAGGCCCTCCCCTGTGGAACATCGGTTTTGATTGGCTCCTGCGGGGCACCCTCCTCCAGGGCACGAGTGTCATGACCGAGGCCGTGTTCTTCCACGGGCCTCGGCAGCGCCGCCCTCCTGACGCCCATATCGTCGTGGAGGGCGTCCGGATAGGGGTCGGGGTCCAGATGAAGTATCTGGGCCTCGTGCTAGACAGCAGGTGGCGCTTCGGCCCGCACTTTAGCGGGCTGTCGACGCGCCTGCTGAAAGCCGCGGACGCACTCTCATGGCTCCTCCCAAACCTGGGGGGGGGCCAAGGATCGATGCCGGCATCCTCAAGAGCATGGCGCTCTATGGAGCACCCATCTGGGCGGATTCCCTCCGCAGGAGGGAGAATGCAACCGCCATCCGCAGGCCACAAAAGGCCATTGCACAGCGGGTGGCGAGGGCCTACCGCTCAGTGGGTTTCTCGGCGGCGTGCGCTCTGGCCGGCACCCCTCCATGGGAGTTGGAGGCATGGGTGCTTGCCAGAGTGTACGAGTGGACGGCGCGGCGGAAGGCGTTCGGGGAGCGCCTTCCGCCGCGCGCGGAACGCACCTACTGCACCGGATCCGGAGGGAGGAAACCCCGGCGTGCCACGACTGCGGCGCGGCAGAAGACACGGCGCAGCACACCCTCGAGGTGTGCCCAGCCTGGGCAGAGCTGCGCCGTGTCTTGAACAGTGCGATCGGGCAGGACCTCTCGCTCCCCGGCGTGGTCATCTGCATGCTGGAGAGTGAGGAGGCTTGGGCGGCGGTTGCCTCCTTTTGCGAGGTCGACAGGCGCGGGGGTGCCTTTCGCTCGCATTGCACTAATTGCCACCCTCGTCGGGCGGGAACGGCCGAGCACGCGGTCGTTCCCGGGCCCCCTCCGCTAAGGGATGGGCGTGGAGGCCCCACTGTAAAGGCGGGCGGTTGTCGGCGGAGGACTGGAAGTAAAGGCTGTGCCAGTTTCCCAGTCCTTCTCCACTCGGACGATGCGGGAGTGCCGCTGGGTTATTTTAGTGGGTATACCGGGCCCCAGCCCGGGGAGTCCCACATAGCCCCCCATTCCCCCAATGGGCGGGTATGCGTAATGCATTTTTTCCCAGCGTGATCAAAAAAAAAAAACAAAAAAGGTAATGTTGTAGAAGCAACATACATGTTGTGACATGAGAGGTGGCGGAGCGGCAGCACAACTACAGGTGAGGTTGTTAGTCAATGACTCATACCTCTCTGCATAATACTTCACCAGGTCCACCAACTCACAGGCCTCATGCATGCGCTTACTTAACATCTGTTGACTACATTCATATTTACAAAATATTTCATTTAGTGTATTTTTCCTACTCAAATAATTCCCTTTGAAAGTTCTGAATGTCAACATCATATATTTGTGGAATAGTTTCTAATTTAGTATTACATATATTTAATTGGTTTCTTAAGTTTCTGAAATCTCTTCTAAAGTTCGTTGTCTTTAAAAGGCGTGCGAGGGAACGAAACCAACTCACAGCGGCCCCGTTAGTGAAATGAAATGGGGCACTTACCGACTATCATCCCTGTATGCACTACGCAAGTGCACCCAAGGACAACCCTCGGCTTGTCAAAGTCAAATATATTTATTTCAGCTAGGCCACTAAGCGGCATTTTTGAACGTTAATATTTAAAATTTACAAGTAATAAAATTTGATCGAAACAGTAGCTTGTTATGGAGAAGAACGCACAAGAAACTCAATACTAACATTAGGGCAGTGAAAAACAAGGATCCCCAAAAATCGGCCATAGCAGAACATCCACTCGAATCAGGACCAAACCACTGGATCGATTTACATTACCCGCAGGTTATCTCGACTGAACGACATTACATACCTAGAATGGTGGAAGCGGGAAGCAATTGAAATAAACAAGTGCAAAAATTTCAATACCCGCAAAGACTTTAGTTCTCGTGATCATGGCGCTTGTAACGGTGCCGAAAAATCGAGCTCTCTACAAAAATCTAAATATACATGGTAAATATCCCGAAAAAAATATTAATTCTAATCAATACTTACTGTTTTATAAAAATAAGTGATTTACAATTTTTACATAAGTACATACATACATTAATAAATTCAAATATGTGAGGACGATGCATCCAGAATAGCACTACACACAGGTATAAAGTATTAAAACATGTAAGTATTACGCATGTACTGTGCAGTTAAATAATAGGTACTAGAAAAACATTAACATCCGAAGCAGGTTATGACCAATCCCAACTGACGGAAACCGTTCACGAACATGACGCATGAATCAGCACCACCCAGCTCAGCCATCATGAAGGGAACCGAATGATCCAACACACGCGCCACCATAACTGTTGTGCTGTGTAACTTAAACATTGCAAGTGGATATTATTGAGAGCGACAATGTGAAGTATGTTTACACACTCGGAGACTTTAACTCACATCCCGGGGGACTATATAATCGAGAACTTTTGAGTTTCTGTGATGAACAGAGTTGGCGTTAGGCTGACTATATTAAATTAGGCATAGACTCCGACACTTTACTTTTGTGTGTGATACTTAAGGAAGTGTTTTGTTTTTGAAGCAGGGTGGAAATCACTGGACAAGGTTGAAGTTCATCATGATGTACACTGGTCTGACCACTTTGTCTCTTAACCTGGGCCTGGTCAGACCATCGGGTGCTTCGGTGAGAAAACGTAATGTGAAAGTGTGTATGGATGGATTTTTGATACTTAATCACGCTAGAATGATTGAATTGATCTGGTTGTTTGGTACAGAGATAGATTATAGTCTGGAATAGCACATAGGCGTTTATTCCGGTAGTATAATCCCGTTCCACTTCTCGATGCCACTGAAAAAAGCTAGAAATTAACCCAAATATATTGTTATTATAGTCTATTCATGGAAAAACTTAAACATATAGACTTCCCAGCACAGTTATATGATCGTTGAGATAATTTTTGCAATAGATTAGTTATTGACATGATGTTTAAATACTAGCATTATAACAGCACTAACAGCGCTTCGGACAGCGGCAGAAAGCAGTTCTAGCTTGGTGGGAAATAGCGGGCGTCGACGTACAGTCGTTGGGCGGAACAGGTATATCAGGGGTGTACCAGTGCGTGCGCACGAGAGCGCAAGGACGGCCTTTCTCAACTGGGTTTGGAATGGAAAACCCCATGCTGGGCAGCTTCTTGTAGAAATGAGGGACACGCGAAAAGCTTTTAAACAGAAGTTAAATTTCTGCCAGGGCAATGAGGAGCAAGTTAAGATGAATATTTTAGCTACAGAGCATATTTTTTATTTAACGTATTTCCTGTTGGCTACAACCTGGGAGTATTTAAGTCAAAAGTGAATAGGTTTCTTCTAGGCAAGCGTGCTTCATCGTCGACCACATCGTCGCTTACCATCAGGTGAGATAGTGGTCAAACGCAAGCCTATAGAAAAAAAAAAAAAGCGTCAAAGCAAGCAAATCCAATAATTTTGGTAATTCACCCAGTGATTGAGCCCGAAACTATTTGTTCCGTTGAGCGTTGATGACGGACGCGGGGGATAAGGCGGACATGTACATGAGGCACTTTCGGTTAGCCTCGCGACTTCTATCGAAGGCGAGGGATAGTGATCCCGAAAGACAAGTCTCTGAGGTACCGCTTAAAATTTTTCTCACAGCAAATCAACAAAGTCAGAAAATCTATATCAAGGGTCAAGTCAGTGGTTATAGCATAGAACATTTTTAGTGTGCTGGTTCGCATATCCATGTTGTACTATCGTTAAGGGTTTAACAAAAAAATTGTAAGTCGTTTTTGTGGCGAATAAACACTTTTTCTTTCTTTCTTTGTATATAACTTCTGTGAGAGGCTCTACTATCTTCCAGCCTACCTACCTATCTTCTATCTACCAGGTCCTGTTGAAAATCAGCGTCAGGCAACGCCAGTTGTCTGACATATTGCTGAACAGGGCCTGATTGGCACTGCCGTGAGTCACACAGTATGATTGTTAGTATTAAGTTTTATTTTTAAGTTTATTTTCATAATTGTGTAGGTAACTTAATTTGTGGTACGTGCCAATAAACGATTTTTCTTTCTTTCTTTTCTTTCTTTCTTTCTTCCCACTGAACTGATGAGAACAAAAGTTGTATATTATGAATTATTTAATAAATCAAGAATACGGCCGATGATGTCTCGGACAGGGATAACTAAAGGTCGATCTCGTTGGCAACTGTAACGGCAAAGGTTCAGGATGGTGTTTTTTATGGAAACCCTTTCTGTACCATTACAGGGCAAAAGGCTTTCTTCCTTCAAATCCGCCCGGTTTAGGGCAATATTGTGGACCAAACTTGTCGATAGGCATCAAGCTCGTCCCACCATCTTTGCCTGGTTCTGTCGCGATGTACATGGGTCTGCTCCGGACATTTTCCGGGACCCACACTGTGGTTGGTTTAGTTATGCGGCACATGTCTCCGGCCCAGTCCCATTTTAACTTGACTGCTTTTTGGGCGACATCTTTGTTTTGTGTTTTGGGGCGCAGCACTGTATTCCTAACACGTTTCGTTAATCTGACTCCCAGAATGCTGTGCTGTGTTGTCAAAGACCAGGTTTGAGCGCCATAATATATGAAAGGATACACTACTACTAGGTACACTGGATTACTGCCCTCTATTATCATCTCGCAATTATCACTCAAAGGTTTGCTGGAAGCAAATTCCATTTGGCTCATATGAATTTTGTTATCAATTTGTATAAATGTATTGTCTTGACTTACAAGTTGTAGGTCGTGGGTTCGAGCCCAGGTAGGCGCTTTACTTTGTGTAAATTATTTCATCACCACTGCTCTCAAAACGGTGAAGGAAAACATCGTGAGGAAACCGGCATGTCCTAGAACCAAAAATTCGAAGACATGTGATATTCACCAACCCGCACTGGGCCCGCGTGGTGGATTACGGCCCATTCCCTTTCATATAGAGGAGGCCTGTGTCCCAGCAGTGGGAATATTAATAGGCTGATGGTGTGATGTGTATTGTCTTGATGTACAATAAAAAATAAAGAAGGATAGGCAGAATACTCATGTCTATCAATTTGCGTTTATGGCAAAATAACAATAGCCAATCAAATTGTATGATGTAATTTTATTAAAAACTAGCTGTGCCCGCGGCTTCGCTCCCGTCATCTGCCTGCCAAGCCAACCTAATTACCTTCTTGCCTACCCTACATACTTACATACCAATTATTTTTCTAGGGTCATTCTTTCGCGTATAATCTTAACACCGCCATTCAGAAAATGATTGCAAATGCACAACGCCATCTATCGAATATCGCGTTCAACTGTCCGAGTAACTAAATTGCGTGTGCTGTGATAATTTTACTTCTTGATTCATCTCACTTTTGATAAAGTGAACCGATTGCGATGAAACAAAAACTAAGTAATTCTTCAAGTTACGCACAATTTTTATGTTATTTTGTGATATTAATTTGTAAATGAGTCGTTGGTGTGCCTTGTTCAATAAATAAATAAATAAAAAAAGTTATATACCTTGGTTTCGTACATTTCACGTGATGCGTGCACAAATAAACAGGCAAACAGACAAAAATGCCAAAAATCCTGAAATGGGTTCTGTTGGTTATCCTTTAACACCTTGGCTATTTTTTTTGGCTATTTTTTCGATGTACAAAAAATATTTTTCTACAGATTTATTATATGTAATCAAAATAAGTGATCAAAATTATAATTTATTCTTAAACACGGATTAAAACAACTTCATTACGACGCCTAATAACACAACTACACAGGACGTCTTGAGAGCCTCTGATGAGCCTCACTGTGGCTCCAATAGAGCCACGTCTTGGTAGTGAGCTCCAGCCTGTCAGGGGCTCGTCGCCAGAGGCGGCTGTACTTTAAGTTCACTCGTGCACTGAACTGCCAGATTTGAAAAGGTTTAGAAATAAAATAAAAATAATTAATAATATCTGATTAACGATCTATTCAATATTAACGAAATCATGACGAACAAATTTAAGCTCTTTGCTAAAGTAATAAGACGTACATTGCTGTAAAAAATACTCCCCGTACGCTAGGCTAAAGCGCACGGCGAGAGTTCATACTATTCTACGAGAAACAAGCGAAAACGCCTGGCGCGTGAGACAGAGATAGTTCAATAGAAAATGTACGGCAAAATATGACATTCTCGTGCGCCGTCCCAGAAAACCGAAGATTACCGAGAGCGGGCGAGGTTTGACGAACGAAATTTATCTTCGGGTCGAGTACCAACATTACAAGTTGTACAACGACGTAACTAGATGGCGTTGGCGTCGAATTAGAAGTCGCTAGCGAGATGGTTTGCCGATTTACATAGGCTCCTGTGAATTTTAGTAAATCTAACTACACAAACCCATTCGTTACGTCCTCGCCGCCGAGGGCCGCCGCGTATTCTTTTAATATTTCCCGCCAGCCCGCGATTAGCTGAGCAATAGTTAAAATATTAGATATAAAAGGAGTTTCTTATCCGTTCTTCTCCACCTAGGTAGTTTACGAACGGAAAAAAAAGTAAATTCATTAAGTTAGATCCAGCAATAGTTGTTCCCCAGCGACGCCCTGAGCCGAGGTTCGACCCCAACTGGGGTAGCCCTCAGCGTTGTCGCTTAGGTTAGAAAATTTGCGCCTGGCTGGATAGGCTATATAGCTTAGTCTCAGCAGGATTAGTCCGGTTAAGCAGTAACAAATCACTTTGATTGACACTGCGAGACGCCACGTAGAAAAAAAAAAAAAAAAAAAAAAAAAAGTAAATCTAACACAATTACCCAGTGAGTGAGATGGCAAAGTGCACTACTACTACTATGATCCACCAGCCGCCACTGCTCGTCGCGTCTGTTAATTTAATTTATTGATAATTATTTTCTACTTTTTAGTTTGGTTTTCGGCGTGTTTTTTAGTTTTTAAACTACTTTTTTTTTACTTTTTTGTTTAACCGATCCTGTTGATCCTGGAAAGGATAACCGGACAAAATACTTAAATTTTTGCATTTTTATTGGTCCTTGATAAGTGTGCAAAGTTTCAAATTAATCCGACGTTCTGGAAAGGGTAAAAATCACGTTCAAAGATTCCGTTACATAGATTCATAGATACATGCATACCAAGCAAATAAAAGCGTGTTAAAAAGGCTCAACCTGTTATGAAATCCGTAAGCCGAATATAATGGTTAATACCAGCCTCTAATTGTCCTACCGCAGGGCAAAGCTCATACTGAGGAGGCAGAGCATTGATCAGGGGGTGACCATAAGCTCTTAGAGCGGTATCAATTTGATATCGAGTAAGTGACCGATGTATATAAGTCAGATACATCTGTCACTTACTCGATATCAAATTGATACCGCTCTAAGAGCTTTTGATCACCCCCCTGATCAATGCTCTGCCTCCTCTGTATGAGCTTGACAGATGTATACAAGTCAGATACATCTGTCCCTTATTCGATCTCAAATTGATACCGCTCTAAGAGCTTATGGTCACCCCCCTGACTACGCTTGCTCAATGTGGCTTGGCGATTATAAACAACAAGTCCAGGTTTACGAAAAAATGATATTAGAAACCTCAATATCATTTTTAAAGATCTATCTACACGTACATGAGTTTGATGAAAACAAAATTTAATTTCAGTTCTAAGTGGGGAACCTCCAAAATTTACTGTCTATTTCTATTTTTGTGTGAAAATCTTAATGCGGTTCACATAATACATCTACTTACCAAGTTTCAACAGCATAGTTCTTATAGTTTCGGAAAAAAGTGGCTGTGACATACGGACGAGCAGACAGACATACAGACATGACAAATCCATAAGGGTTCCGTTTTTTGCCATTTGGCTACGGAACCCTAATAAAATAAATATTTGAGTGTGACCGCCATACAACAATCGTGATTTTTTGCCGTTTTTTGCGATAATAGTACGAAACCCTTCGTGCGCGAGTCCAACTCGCACTTGGCTGGTTTTTTCCAGTTCAGCGAATCAACTAAATGGATACCTAGAAATTGGACGTCTCTAAGTAATTCTATAGTTTCATTCCCAATCTGAGCGCCCGCGACCCCAGATTCCCGCCTGCTTACGATGAAGGCGGGGTACCGGCGTTTTAGGCATCGAGATTAAAAAAATATCTTTAACTAGCTGTCCCCCGCGGCTTCGCTCCCGTCAACTGGCTACCTTTCTATCCACTACAAAAAATATTTGACATAGGCCTACATGGGCACTTATGAAACGTTGACAAAAGGTGCACGGTTCGGATTAGACTTACCCTGCCTACCCACCTACCCTAACCTATCCTACCCTACATATCGACCTACCTACCCTGCCCTACCTACATGATTGTTGCGTAACTTAAACCGTTTATGCAGCGCACGCAACGGAAGCTCTCAAAAAGGAATAATTTTGCCCGTTTTTGCAACATTTTTCATTTATGCTCCGCTCCTATTGGTCGTAGCGTGATGTTATATAGCCTATAACCTTCCACGATAAATGGAGTATCCAACTCAAAATGAATTTTTCAATTGCAACCAGTAGTTCCTGAGATTAGCGCGTTCAAACAAACAAACAAACACACTCTTCAGCTTTATAATATTATATATATAATAAATAAATATATACTAGCTGTCCCACGCGGCTTCGCTCCCGTCAACTGGCTACCTACCGACCCATCTACCCTACCCTACATACACGATTGTTGTGTAACTTAAACCGTTTACGGAAGCTCTCAAAAAGGAATAATTTTGCCCGTTTTTGCAACATTTTTCATTTATGCTCCGCTCCTATTGGTCGTAGCGTGATGTTATATAGCCTATGACCTTCCTCGATAAATGGACTATCCAACTCAAAAAGATTTTTTCAATTCCAACCAGTAGTTCCTGAGATTAACGCGTTCAAACAAACACACTCTTCAGCTTTATAATATTAGTAGGTATAGATAATAAAGTATAGATAGTATAGATTAAGCTAGTAAGGTAATTTAGGCTAGATATTTCCAGGAAACCCTGCACCATACTTCTCTATTATCAAGTATCATTATTGTTTTTTTTTGCAATGGTATCTTAGACTAATAATATTATAATACATTTTGGAATTCAAATTATTTGTACCTACACCATACCATGTTATGGTAAATGTAAAGAACTTTTTATCTAGACACGCGGCAGCGTGTCAAGCCAAGATCAAGCAGAAAAGGAACTGGTGACGCAGCAGCTGTGTGTTATATTACACGAACCATTTGGAGCCACTTTTGTCATCTTAATAACTCAAAATCCATTCAACATAAACACATGAAATGGTTTATTTATTTAAATCCCTAAGATAAACTATAAACCAAAATTTCATAAATATAGCTCAAACGGTTATTTAGATATTAACGTCGAAATTTTATCACTGACTGACTAATAGATCAAAACTCTAACCCAGTTCCAGATGACCTAGAAAGTTAAAATTTAGTATCCAGATAGGTAGTTGGGTACAAAGAAATAAATTAAAAACTAGTATTTTTTTTAAATTTTATTATAATTTTTCAATTAATTGATTCTATTAGGAACACTCACCTAAAGTGCCTGTAATGTCAGAATCAGTCATCAAAATTGATGACAGCCGGACTTTATGTGGATTGAATAAAGAGTGAACGAGTGGAATACCACCCTTAATTCTAGAACGAGTCAAGACCATGTTTCAGATATTAAGTAATTTTTCCTAAACCTCGTGATTTGACTTGGCTGGTGAACGCTTTTGTCGTCGTAGCCAACAACCGCGCATATTCTTAGTATTGAACTTGGCTCCCTTTTCCACATTTATGTTTTTGATGGGATATTATTATAACCTTACATCACACAAATTCAAATAAATCAAATAAATTCCATCCTATTTAATTAAATAACATCAATATATTAGAGAATCAGCATTGCCATTCAACGTGGCAATGCTGCCAGCGTTCTGGGCACGTTTCCCATTGACATCGATGTGGATGAATTTTTTGATGCGCAATGAGCCCCTTTTCCTCTCCCCTTTGTATGTAAGTTTGTTTTGTTATTAGTCATAAGATTAGAAACATCAATATAATTAAACATCAATTTAGATTCTACAAAATAAAAATTTACAAATTAAATGGAATAAAAATAGGATTATAACAGTTCGTAAACACTTAACAAAATTTTACTAACAAAATTAAAGCTCACAATAAATAAAACCTAAAATGACGGACATCAGAAAAGTATAATTTTTTAGTGAAACCTCCGTCAGGAATCGTTTTTTTTTTTAAATTACTTTTAGGCAAAATAACTTAAAACAAGCAATATCTTATTTATACAATTATAAGACGAAAATATAATTATGACAATTTGTATAAAACAACAAAAATTACTTTATTAAAAACAATAGGATATAAACTTAGCTTACTTACGCAAAATACGCGCTTAGACGTGGAGTTGCGGACACCAGCCCGTCTTAACTTAACTTAAACTTAGCTCGGCTTTTTATTACATTTCTCAAAATCTAGTAAAAAGGAAAGCCACCCTAAAACATACTTTAATAATTTATTAAGTAAAAAAAAAAGTTTTTTTTACCTTAACTTGCATTATCATCCAGGTCAAGTGAGGAGCCCTTGGCTAAATAAGAACACCCGCACGGTCTGACCTTCAAGATGAACCGGTTGTGTGCCCTAATTGCCGAAACAATTAAAAAACCTTATGTCTCGCGTGGATCCACATTTTGGGCACTATAGGGGTTATACAATGCTTGCCGAGGTTGGTCCATATCGATTCGTGCCTGTTGTAAGAAAGGAAAATGAAACATAGTTGCAAGATTTCACCCACACATACTAACTTGTAAAAACTTTAAAAAGTAGAAGTAGCAAGAAGTAGCAAGAGTTTTTAAATAAAAACAACACGAAGTGCTATCGCCTGTACATACCTACACAGAAAAGTGTGATAAGCCAGTAGGTACTATTCATTACAAGTATATGAGGGTAAATAAAGATGGAGTGTGCGAATAGCATTCTATTAGAAAAAAGATGTTTATAAATGTAAATAATATAATATAAATAAACCTACTTAATATATGAAAGTGAAAGTTTGTGAAGAAGTTGTTACCTGTCATGCAAAAACTACTGAACGGAGTTTGATGGAACTTAACAGTAATGAGTATAGATATACATCAGAATAATAAAAAGACAATAATTTATAAAAATATAAGGGCAAGGGGGAGTTATTATTTATATGGGGATGTGCTATTTCCACGAAAGTGGTGTCGCGGGCTGCAACTAGTCCTTTATAACAAGAACCTGCGGCTGGATACCAGCTGCCTCTTGAATAACTCTCCCCTGCATATTTATATCCTGATTTACTTGTCTCTCTGTGGACCTTCGTTTTAATATATTTTTATAAAATTCAATCCATAGAATTTGGTTACGTCTCAATACAACAAAATAAATTGACATTATTGTTGGTAGTGCCTGGTACGAGAATTTACCTACAAAATGGAACATGTATAATTTAATTAAACTAATGTCATGGGTATAAATTGCAAGGAAACTTACAGTAAACAACATTGAGACGTCACCCAGAAAAAATATTAAAGTAGCGATGTAGAATCGTCGATATTTATTTATAGCGGTTGGTACGCGCGTATTACAGCTGCGACAGAGTAAATATACTGTAATAATATAAAGCATAACGTTAAGAATAACAGGTAAAAAAAAAATTACACAAATACACTCATGTGCAACATTACGAGGAACCACTATAGCGATGACGTTTGATACTATAGGTATGCCCCAACCGAAGATACTGCTTACTAAATATTTTCTATGGAAATGCCTATTGATGACTTTAACAAAGTCCACGTAAAATATATAGCTTAAAACTAAACACCAGTGGCTCCTCGCTATTAATAAGTACGTATCAATTACATAGGAAATATAACAATTTATAAATTCTTCTATAGTTTTTCGCTTTGCAATAAATAAAAATTGTACCAACAGCACGTTAAGGTACACAAAGTTCCTGTAATTGCGGAATTTCGTCAGTAAGCACCATGATGCCATGCCGTATATTAACGTAGCTGTCATCACTGTATAACATGTGTAAAACATAGCTGGGCCAATATTATATCTGAAATAATTCCATACGAAGTCCTGTACTTGAGTGTACACGTCCATGGTTGATGCACTTTTATCTTACCAAGACGTATTTGTGAACTGCTTGATACTACACACTGACACGCCCTTGACACAGCTGATTAAGAATGCTTCGAAAACTACCGATGAAACAATAGTTTTAATCAAAACGAATTAAACTAATTGTAACTGCCTCGTTGGTGTCCCAGTTTCAAGTGCGACTGCTGAGCGTTAGTGCCCGTGTTCGATTTCCTGGTATGTGAAAGGTTTTTCCCCTTAACAGTCGGTATGTGGCTTGGTAAACTCTTGAAGTAGCTAGTCCTGAAGAAAAATATTTTATTATTATTAATCATTTATTTCGGACCATGATCCATAATTTGTTAGTAAACTTATGACTATGTTAGTAAATTTACATAAATTAATAATGTCAACCTAATAAAAACAATAATGCATAGGTACACACAATAAAAATAAAATAACAAATAAATAATCCAAATCAGTTCATGTACCTATTTCCCGTTGCACTGGAGCCGCCGCTGTGCAAGCGGGTCCAGTACCCCAGGAAAGGGCAGTCCGGTTTATCCGCCATAACCTTAAGGATACCGTTTACGCTCCCCCGCATCCTGTGCATCAGGGATGCTGACCTCTTACGCATTATCGCCTGAAAACCATCAGTTTCTGCTTCTGCAAACATCCCCGATGCACTACAGAAACGTGGGAGCCCCAACAGTATCCTAAAAGCGTTATTATACTGGACCCGGAGCACGTTGTAAGCCCTCTGCGTATGTCTAACCCACAGGCTGCACGTGTAGAAGGTCTGGCAATACGCCTTGAAAAGTGTAATTTTCACTTCCCTCGTACATCGTGCAAACCTGCGGGCCAGCATATTACATCGGACTGACAACGCCCTCCGTTCCCGCTCGATGTCATCGTCATCGTGCAGATCCTCGTTTAAGATGTGACCTAGGTATTTAAATTTGGTCACCCTCTTTAGTGGCACACCATAAAGGCACACTGGAGGAACTACCCTAGGCTTCTTGGTACCCACCCTGAACACCATAACCTCACTCTTCCCCACATTATACAGGAGGCCATGTGATTCGGCGTATCCTTCACAAACCTCAAGCAACCGTCTGAGTCCGTTAATTGAAGGGCTCAGCAGCACCATGTCATCGGCGTAACTTATGCTATTTATCATCTGCCCATCAATGGAGCATCCGACACCTGTACCGCTGAGCTCCTCAATCAACTTATTGACGTATAGGCTGAAGAGCGCTGGGGAGGTCAAACCTCCCTGCCTGACCCCACACTCCAGACCATAAGTCCCGGACAATACACCCGACCATCTGACCTGGTTAATTTGGTTGTCATACCAGTACTGCAGAAGGTCAACTAGCTCATCAGCTAGCCCCTGTTCGCGTAACTTTGACCACAGTATGTCATAATTAACCAGGTCAAATGCCTTGGATAGATCCAAGAAGGCAGCGTACACCGGCGTGCTTCTGTCAGTGTAGTACCTGACGGTGTGCTTTACCGCCAGAATAGCAGTCTCCGTGGAAAGCCCAGCCCTAAAACCAAACTGAGCATCCTGCAGACTGAGCTGTTGAGTTACTCTCCGCTCAAGCACACCGTCCAGAACCTTTGCAGTTATAGTCGCTAGGGATATGGGCCTGTAGTTATGTCTGTCCGAGACATCCCCGGCTCTATTCTTGACTATAGGGACAACTATTGTCCTCATCAGTTCTGTGGGAAGATAGGAGTGCCTGACACAGAAGTTATATAACATTGACAAGACCCTAGGAAGATGCGGACCAGCACACTGAAAATGTTCTATGCTAAGACCATCGTGACCCGGTGACTTGCCCCTGGTCATAGACTTTATAATTTTGCTGATTTCCTTTGAGGAAATGCTAATTGGAACCTCAGAGACTTGTCTTTTGGGGTCACGATCCCTCGCCTTCGATGGAAGTCGCGAGGCTACCCGAAAGTGCCTCATGAACATGTCCGCCACCTCCCCCGCGCCCGTCTTGCCATCAACGCTCACTGGAACAATAAGTTTCGGGCTCAAACGCTGGGTGGATTTCCAAAACTTCTGGAGTCGCTTGCTTTGATGTTCCGCAGCCAAAATGTTCATCCTAACCTGTTCTTCATTCTCCTGACAGAACTTCAAAGCTCGTTTAAATGCCTGTTCATCACAGAAACTTAACATTTCCCTACTAAAAAGACCTCCTGGGTGAGAGTTAAAATCGCCGAGCATATAGACACTCTCCACATTCTCGCTCTCAATAACAGCCGCTAGCCCGCTTAAACACTCACAGAACTCGCTTAAGTTATTTATTGAGTCAGTAGGCATGTACACACTAAACAATAACAAGGTGCGACCGGCGCAAGTCACTTTTATAGCTGCGACGCGGTCACTCACACAAGGTACAACAGAAACAGACGTAAATACAGACTTTCTCCACAAAAGAGCTACACCCCCATACGGTCTTCCCCTCAATACCCCCGATGACGTATCCACCGCAGATTTTCCAAAATATCCAAAATTTACATCTAGACTACCCAGTGTTGGCACTTCATGAGGCAGCAACCAGGTTTCCTGCAGCGCAATGACATCCATAGACTTACATAGACCTTGTACACACACGATTGACCTCTTCAACGACTTACAGTTGTAACTTACAAACTTAGTAAGAAAATCATTATTTTTATCCATCGTTTGTGTACTAATCATTAACGATTTTCTTTTTATAAGTACCGTCACTCGGCTGCAAGTCACCCTGCCGCCGCTCGCTCATGCTTCCATAATTAACAAACCTACGGAAAGATACACCATCGGGCCACAGGCTTTCATTCATAAATACATTCAGCTCCCGCTTAGGTATCAAAAACTTATATGCCGCATATCCCTTATTCTTTTTCATATCTATTTTATGCAATAAAACTTCCACATTTGTTTTGTTTTTAATGTAGGTAACAATATCATCCATCTTGGTATCTTTGTTTACATTATAGATATAAAAAGGCACTTTAATATCCGCTGCCTTAAATGAACAATGAGGCAGCGTATCTGCCGTACCCTTCAAACCAACAAAACGATTTCGCACTCTTTTACGTTGCACTTCAACCCAACCCTCACTAGGAGACTCATTTCTCCAATTACCCTCACACACTACATTTGAGAATGTTTTACACTTTCGACGGTTCGGAGTTGACCAATAGTAATATAGATTGAAAAATAGTAATATAGATTATATTAGTATGTATTATAGATATAATTATTTAATTTGTTTTATCTACTCTCATATCGTAATATTCGAATTATAAACTTCAAACCGAGTTTATATTGACATACTTTATAAACATAATACCGAAATTTAAAAATAGAATCTCATTATAACACTATTTCGCTAACAAAACAATGCTATAAAACAATTTTTTTTCTATTACGATACAGGACAAATCCAAGAAGTTAATCACTAAGGAGTTTCCATCATTTTTTTTTTTGTAATGCCTTTTTAGTACCAATTATAAAAAGATTTGATTCCAATTTTAAATTGTCTGTGACAATGCCCGCTTTAGGCTTAACACGCACTGCGATTTTTATTCGCGCGATTTTGTCTCTTTCTACCTGTTCATAGAGCTCAAAATATTCGCGCGAATTAAATTCGCTCCGCGGTGCCGTGGATTCTGTTGCAAAACACGGATTTCATGCGGTATTATTGCCGCACGATTTTTTTACCGCAATGCGAGCAGCTTCATACAATTCCATAAGGTCGCAGAATGGGCGGAAAAATCGCGCGAATAAATATCACAGTGCGTGTGCTAAGCCTTAGCGCATGCGCAGATAATGCGGTGATGTTCTGGGTTTTGGCGCCATTCATACGTTTTTTATGGCAAGGAAAATGCAAAAAAAAAGATATTAAGTAGGTTCAATCCCAAAAGGTATGAGTGTAGATAAAGTAGTGTATGAAACTGCACATAACTAGGTATTAAAACATTCGTGTGAATACTATTAAAAACCTCGCCTGCGGCTCGGTTTTTAAACACACACTCATGTTTTAATACCCCTTATTATGCAACAGTATCATAAACTACTATTATCTTACTATTAATATTGTACACTAGGTTACTGCCCTTTATTATGATATCTATCACTCAAAGGTTTGCTGTTAGAAAACTCCATTTGGAGTTAAGTTGGGGTTTTACATGAATTTTATATTCAATATTTATTATGTAATAACTTGGTGTATAATAAACAATTAAAAGAATCAAGAAAAACTAGATATTAACTGGGTATGACGAATACCAAAACTGCCTTAGGTTAAACAAACTTTGGCAGAACTAAGTTGCTATAACAAATTTATTAAAAAAATATCCTAATTGTACCATCTTGGTACATCTTATAAGCATTTATATAGACATTTTGTGTTTATAGACTTATATTCGTTTAAATTTTCGTCATTCTTTAGAACGTTGAAGGTAAACATCGTGAGGAAACTGGCATCTCCTAGAACTAATAGTTCGAAGACATGTGACATCCACCAACCCGCACTGGGTGCGTAGATTAAGGGTACACTAGTCGACGGCACGAACTATTTTGTGCGCGGGGTTAAAATGCATTTTATATCAACCGACAACACGTGCGGAAGAGATAGATGCTGTGAATCTATCCCTGTATGGTGGCCGTTTTGCAATTTTCCGTCTTCTTATGGCATTTATTTGCGCCCAAAAATGCGTTAAAATTAGTGTCGAAATGTGGAACTTTCGACGCTCATAACTTTCAAATATTTACTTTTTTTAGCCCTGTATGGAAGCAAAAAAGTAAAAAAAGAAGATTAATAGTTTAACAATGCAAATAATTTTATTTTGAACAGATACGTTTAGTCGTTTTTTCATGATATCCAGACACCCAAAGGTCTGTTTATAAAATTTCGCGCGCTAGGTTTCGTCCTAAATCATTATCCATTTCGCTACAAATTTGCAAAAGTGTGTATTCGTACGCAAACTAGCTTCCTACTGCTCATCACAGCATCTATCTCTTCCGCACGTGTTGTCGGTTGATATAAAATGCAGTTTAACCCCGCGCACAAAATAGTTCGTGCCGTCGACTAGTGTAACCTTAAGGTCAATTTCTCCAGCAATGGAAACATTAAAAGGCAGATGATGATACATTTTTCAGGCACTATAAATTGTGTTATGTTCCAAGGCACTTTATTTTCTTGAACAATTGCTTTTTTTTCTTATTAGATATTTTTAACAGACTTCCCATAAAGTAGGAGGTTCTCAATTCAGATGTTATTTATTTTTTGTAATATATGTTCAGGCATAAATCCGTCATATATATGTCGCAGGGATATGATAAAAACAGAGATTTGGTAAACAACACGGAGGATGTTAAAATAACAACACGATTTTATCAAATTCCTAAACAAACCTAGTGATTTGAACAAATCCCTAAATTGATGATTCAGTGAAATGATAATAAATTGTAGTTCTAAAAACTAAAAAACACGCTTTAATGGTAAATTGAACTAAAAAGTCGCTAATCCTGAAGATCTTGGCTTACCGTGTAACTACTTGATTCTACGCGTTTACATTGTTTGTCCCATTAGCCTTAGCTAATGGGACAAACAATGTAAACGCGCACGGTAGAATCAACTTTTATTACTTGTAAATTTTAATTTTTGTTTGACTTTTAAAAGTACTTTGACTTTGACTAAATTATTGCATTGTCATCGGTCCTTGATAGGTGTGCAAAGTTTCAAATCAATCCGACGTTTTGAAGTGGGTGAAAATCACGTTCAAAGATTCCGTTACATTGATACATAGATACATACCAAGCTAATAAAAGCGTGTTAAAAAAACATGTCCAGTTCTTGTTTGCGTCGCGCTCGCGCTAGCTTGTCAGTTTAAAATGTGTCATCTTCCGGTTTTTCATCAAAAACCTAGGTTTTTGATCAAAAACCTAATTTAATGAAGAACCTGCGACATATAGACAGATTTGCAAATTATATTAGAAAAAAAAAATATGCCACCATTAATTGTATCCCAGTTCCGAAATGTAAAGGTAAACGTACACTGATTTTAAATTCATTATTGTTTTTTAAATTCATTATTGTCTTGACAGGATTTTTTCAGACATATTTTAAGATCTCGCGATATATTTTAAGATAATAAATTTGATATAAAATGCTTTTCATCCATTAAACAGATGAGTAAAGATCGCTCCTTACTCGGATCCTATACTATAATATTTACTTAGAGTGTTAAATAGGAAATATCACAGCCTTACTGTGTGGGCAAGGAGTTGGGAAGCTATCCCAATTGGGCTTTAAATTGTTCTCATGTCGTAATTGATTCACATTTTATATTTCGCTAATAATTAAATAATTAATTAAATTATAGTCACATTCCAGCAGGGGCCCGTGCAAATATTTTTATTTATATTAAAACTATTGAGGAACTCTACTCTGCAATTTGTTCACATCAAATCATCATCAGCCTATTAATGTTCCCACTGCTGGGACACAGGCCTCCTCTCTGTGAGAGGGAATTGGCCGTTATCCACCACGCGGGCCCAGTGCGGGTTGGTGGATGTCACATGTCTTCGAATTTCTTCCTTTTAGGACATGCCGGTTTCCTCACGATGTTTTCCTTCACCGTTTTGAGAGCAGTGGTAATGAAATAATTTACACAAAGAAAAGCGCCTACCTGGGCTCGAACCCACGACTTACAACTTGTAAGTCGCGGCCGATACCACTGGGCCACCACTACTCAATTTGTTTATCAGTATATAATTAGCAAAATATCCATGCTGTCGAAAAAAATATTAGTATTTTTATTAACGTACGTGGGTACGATTGAGGGTGGTTAGGCACTACATGCGATCCGTGTCCGTGATTTGAGTTCCCAAGTACAAAATATCCTGAATTGTGATGGACTAGCTTCTGTCAGCGGCTTCGCCTGCGTGGTAAGTGTTTTATCATCCCAAGGGAACATTAAACCGGGATAAAAAGTAGCGTCCTGACTGTAATCTCTGTGCCAAATTTCATCCAGATCCGTTCAGCCATTCTGGCGTGATTGAGTAACAAACATACATCCACACACATCCACCAATCCAAACTTTCACATTTATAATTTTACGGATAGAATTCGGATGTAGAGGAGCTCGTGGCTAAATAATAACAGCCGCACGGGTCGATCATCAAGGTTAAGCAACACTTGACGAGGTCGGTCCGTGGATGGGTGACCATTTCAACATACCGAGTTCCCTCCTTGCCTCGGAAAGCACGTTAAGCCGTTGGTCCCGGCTGTCATTTGAAGATCTTTGGCAGTCGTTACGTGTAGTCAGAAGCTTGAGATCTGACACCAGTCTTGCCAAGGGGTACCGTGTTACCCAGTTACTGGGTTGTGGAGGTCAGATAGGCAGTCGCTCCATGTAAAACACTGGTACTCAGTTGAATCCGGTAAGACTGGAAGCCGACCCCAATATAGTTGGGAAAAGGCTAGGCAGGTGATGATGGATCGAATTCGGATGTAGTGTGTAAGCTTCCCTACAAGAGGTACTACGGCTACTTCGGTACCGAAATTTTACGGACACGGATCAGATGTAGTGCATAATGTGAATGCGAGTATGCGTCACAATCGCGCAAAACGGCCATCGCTTAACATAATGCTGGGAATCACGTGCGAGACCGAGCCACAGTGCTGGTTGTCAGTGATAGCTGTTGCTGACTGGATGTCAGGGGCACAATAAACTGTTTCAATAAAAATAAATAAATAAGATAAAACAAAAATAATAGAGGTACATAAAAAAAACATTTAAAAATCAAGATAAAATATTTACCACAAAAAAAACGACTCTCCGTCTCCTGCGGCTGATCCGTCTCCGGCAGAATAGTACAGAAAAACGTTAAGTTATATTCGACAAGACAACAGCAACAAACACACAGTAAGACAGAGAGTTCGGTCGCGTCTTGTATTGTCGTCCAATCAGACATGATTGTGAGGTTAACAGAGAGTGTACAATATATATCCTGCCGCCGCGCGCCGCGCCGTTGCCAAAATTCGCTTGGAGAACTAGGTATGTATTATTATTCCGATGTAATTTAAAACTTGTTTAGATTTGTTTGGAATTTTCCTGTTTATCGTATTATGGTCTTAGGTGTGTCTGACTTGATAAAGACTATACTCTAGCCAACATGAAGGTGCAATATTTACTAATTAAACATTGACAGCTCAATCAACCGACAACAAGGGTGAAAAATATTTTAAACGACTTTCCAAAAAAGGAGGAGGTTCTCAATTCAGATGTTTACCACAAAAAAGTGAAAAATAAAAATAATTTTTACTAAAAAATACTAAGTCGGTTGACTTCCAAAAAAAACACACTACAAAGTGAAAAATAACTTAAATTTTGACAGTCCGTGTCAAAACACAAAGAAACAAAAACAGCAACACCGACTTCCGAAATTGAAGTTATTTTTCGCTTTGTAATGTTTTTTTTGGAAGTCGGTTGTATTTATTTTATTTTTAGGTTCGCTCCAATCTAATCTTCAGTTCCTATGACCTTGGCTATTTATGTTCTCGAACTATATTTCATCTGTACTAACTCAGTTATATCGATGTACAACAAATCCAACATTCTATACGCACGGTTGGCGCAGTGGTTGAGCGATTGACTGCTGCGCTGCGTGTCGCGGGTTCGATTCCTACGAGAGTTACAGATAGTTGTTCCGGCTCTGGGTGTTGTGTATGTGAGTTTATATGTTTGTAAACGCACCCACGATACAGGAAGAAATTCCTAGTGTAGGGCAACGTTTTTTTTAAAAACTAAACTAAACTATATCGAATTCGTTTTATTACTTCAAACCATTTATTGTTGAGTAGAGGGACAGATCAATATATTGGATCAGGTTACTGATAAGCAACATGCAGCGTGAACTGGAACGTTATATCCGATTCAAAAATACAACGAAATTAATATGGAGCTCAATTATTTACAATCAATATTGTATGGTTAATGCTCTTCTAAGTTTCTACTCTTTGTCTAAAAACGACCAATTGCTTGTCCTCCAGGACGTCAAGTCTGAAATTCGTTATGATTGGCAGTGATAGAAAATTAAATATTCTCTTGTGATTTCTATTCTAATCTTTGTTTTTAGGGTTCCATACCCAAAGGGTAAAAACGGGACCCTATTACTAAGACTTCACGATCCGTCTGTCTGTCTGTCCGTCTGTCACCAGGCTGTATCTTATGAACCGTGATAGCTAGACAGTTGAAATTTTCACAGATGATGTATTTCTGTTGCCGCTATGACAACAAATACTAAAAACAGAATAAAATTAATATTTAAGGGGGCTCCCACACAACAAACGTTATTTTTTTGCCGTTTTTTGCTCGATATTAATTGCGGCAACAGGTAGACGCTTGAAATATTCACAGATTATTTAGTTGTATATTCACTTTAAAAAATAATAATTATTAAATTAAAATAAAATAAATTAAGGGGGGCTCCCATACAACAAACGTGATTTTTTTGCCGTTTTTTACTATAATGGTACGGAACCCTTCATGCGCGAGTCCGACTCGCACTTGGCCAGTTTTTTGATTTCTTAATGACGATTTGTACATTATATAGTATACAATTCTCATAGAAATGACAATTATAAATTAAATTTATGACAATTAAAAATAATAATATTTTTTTAAGTTTATAAGAACTGGTGATAGCCCCAAAACATTTGTTGTTTTACATTGTTTGTAAACATTGTACCATCAAAATAGCAGGAGTATAGCTAGACATAAATTAAAATAATAACCTGATCGGATAAAAAATAAGAAAGAAAAGTCCTTGACCTTTTGCTGTTTTTATACGTATAATAAAAACTAGCATCTGCCAGCGGCTTCGCCCGCGTGAATGTCGGCAATTTGTCCAAGAGAATGTAGATACTCCCGGGATAAAAACTACGCTCTAATCCAGGACGTATCTACCCGTTTGCCAAGTATCATCTAAATCTGATCAGCCGCTAAGACGTGGTAAAGCAACAAACAGACCTACAGACAGAGTTCGTTTCTAATGTATAATATAAAAGTTTGGATAAATATGTAATACTAACTATTGTTCACAATTTCGTCCGCGGCAAACTAAAAAAATCAAGGATTTTATTTTTGTACGCTGCATGCTAATTCTTTTTACCACCAACTGATGTTGGTGGTAAAAAAGATGGGTGTGTTTAATTGTGTCAGTCTGTGGCATTATAAATGACTCCTAAACGACCGGCCGAGTATGGTGAAACGATTTTGATTTAGTTTTTTCGTGTTCCGTTCCTCAAAAGTAATAAATTGTAGTTCTAAAAACTAAAAAACACGCTTTATTGGTAAGGATAATGGGACAAACTGTTTAAATTATTGCATTGTCATCGGTCCTTGATAAGTGTGCAAAGTTTCAAGTCAATCCAACGTTTTGAAGTGGGTGAAAATCACGTTCAAAGATTCCGTTACATTGATACATTGATACATTGATACATTGTTACATTGATACATAGATACATACATACCAAGCTAATAAAAGCGTGTTAAAAAAGGAACCGTTACGGGATCAGTTCGTTGTCTGCCTGTCTCTCTGTATCTTTATCAAGATCTATTTCTCTGAAACGCCAGGAGGTAATACAAAATCAACCGAAGATCGTGTTATTTGCTGATGACACATCTTTGATATTTAAAATAGATCGTCGGTCACAAAATTTTGACGATGTGAATAAGTCTATTCGGCAGGTCCAAACTTGGTTCACGGTAAACAATTTGGTACTAAATGAAAAAAAAAAACAAATGTGTTAGATTCACATTGCCGAATGTCAGAAGTAGCGAGTGCGACATCATATTGAATGGAGAAAAGCTGGACTATGTAAATCAAACAGTTTTCCTAGGAATAACTTTAGATGACAAATTGCAATGGGGGCCTCACATAACGTCTCTGCGAGTCGGCTGAGCTCGGCCGCTTATGCTGTTAGAAAGATAAGACAGTTGACGGATGTGGGGACCGCGCGTTTGGTCTATTTTAGCTACTTTCACAGCATTATGTCTATTTTACTGTGGGGTCGGGCGGCTGACATTGAATCAATATTTATTTTGCAAAAGAGAGCTGTCAGAGCCATATATAAGTTAAGTCAGCGAGGATCTCTTAGGGAGCTATTTAAAAAGATTAATATTATGACAGTTTCTTGCCAATTCATTTATGAAAATATTATGTACTTATGTAAGGAAAAATATACATCTCTTTAGTAAAGTCAGTGATAGATACAATTGTAATACGAGAAATAAAGATAAGTTAGATCAACCATCTTATAGACTAGCTAAAGTACACTCATCTTTCATTGGGTACTGTGTTAAATTCTATAACAAAATACCTTGTGATGTAATAAAACTAAATGAAAGTAAATTTAAAACTTTAGTTAAAAGCACACTTTGTAAACAAGCATATTACAAACTAGATGATTATATTCAAGATAAGAATGCTTGGAAACATGCTGGTCCTGCTCCATAGGGCAATTCTTAGTGTAGACAAAATCAAACTAGTTAATTTGTATTATATTCATAATTATAGTAACGCTTTATTTTTATTATTTTTGTATTGTAACGGATGTGACGTCGGCCTACGTGCAACCGACCAATACCCGCCGAGCCCGCCGAAGCTAAGCCGCCATATTGAAGCATCCCCTCCAGTCAAGCCATGTCAGCAACGAGGATTATGTTAATATAAGCGATTGCTCATCATTTATTTGTCTCTTTCGATTGTGAATACAAGACCTGAACAAAGCTCTGCCCGGTTTTTATTTATCCGTTTCACTCAGAAGTGGTATGAACAAAAATTAATCTTCGTTTAATAACACATCCACGCCACAACCGCAAGATCACCTGACTCTGAAGAAAAATCGAAGAAGTTTGTGTTATTCACCAACGGAACGACACTACAAGCTTTACGGCGTGAGCTACACTCTGCCATCGACCCAACTGCGCGCCGAGCAAGACTGCATCAAACCCTGTGCTGCGTGTGACTGCAAGGAGAGGTCCTAACAAGGGCCGAGAGCTGCCAGGAGCCACAGCCAGTCTGCCAGGAGCCACAGCCAGTTTGCCAGGTACGTTGTCTTTCTCATTTCCATATCCGCAATATCGATAACTCTAATTCTATCCAGGCCATAGCCACTTGTTTTATTCGTCGCCATATTTTCAATAATAAAGATAAAACTAGTTTGCATAACCAGCATCCGTGTATGTGCGTGTATGACTATGTTTTACGTAAACGAAACAAGAGTATAAGGATAGAAGCAGATGGCGTTCTGTAGTTTGTCTACCCTCATGGGAAAAAGGCATGACTTCATGTATGTGCTTATTTACTGTCCCCTGATCCGAGGTGCTTATAATTAACTCTTATTCTAGCCAGGCCATAGCCACTTAGTTTAGCAGTGGGAATAAATAGATTAACCAAATACAAATATTGTTTTGCTTCGGGTACACACAACTGATCAACCCGTGTATAGACATGAGACATCCTTAGATACTGGAATCTGAATCCAGTTACGTTTATCCGGTGAACGTCGATATTAAGCTTTGTCACAAAATAGAACGCCGCCGCTTACATACTTTGTGCCTCTGTGTTGATTACCGCGCTTTAAATGTCCCTGTAAAATGAAAGATTTCTGTTACCTTATATAGATGATCAAATTTCTCGAGTTATCTGGCAAAGATTACTTTAACTGTTACGTATCAGTATGGTCCAAAGTTAGCAATTAATCCAGATGATACTCATAAAACAGATTTTAGAACTAGCAAAGGTAGTAGAGGTAGTAGGTAGTATAAGTATACCGGGGTTCCATTTAGTTTAGAAAAGAGACCTTCAGTGTGAGATTTATTAATATAGTACCTAGCATAATCTGCCGGTAGATCTGTCGATACCCAAAAGAAGTAGGTATTGGCATTTTTAGAAGATTTACTTCTACCCTCAACTGATTTAAATTCTGGTGTTATTATTTTATAAAATGTCTAACAAAAAAAGACTTAATACTGAAAGTTAAATACACTAGTTTTGAAAAAAAACAAATCGCTTACATGGTCAGGTCAAATTGCCACTAGTGGCAGACAGCCGAGTTGGCAGTTTCAAGTTTCATTTGCCTAGTAATGTGTGTCATGTGGGTACGTCAATTTATCGGATTGTGCAGTTATTTTAAGAAGTGTATTCCAAATTTCGCGTTGATTGTGTACCCGTTAATGGATTAGTTTTGAATGATTGCAAAATATTTCGGGTTTTAAGCCTGTTTTCGCTTTGTATGACCCCGCGCTTCCTACAGAAGTACATATGGATGCGTGTAAGTTAGGTGTCGCCGGTATATTGATGCAAAAACGAACTGCAAATAAAATTCATTACGACCAGTCGGGTTACAAGTGAGCATAGCATGGACCATTATTATGAGCTTCAAACTCTCGCTGTTGGACTCGTTACGTAGATTTCGCGTGTATGTTATAGGTAAATGTGTCATGTAAAGGTTGTTACTGATTGTGCAGCGGTCCAAGGTACGATCACGCATCGCAGGATAATGGTTTTTGATAAAATATTATAATATTAGTGTTGAGTATAGGCCGTCCCATCGTATGAAACATGTTGGTGCACTTGGCAGAAATCAAGTCGATACAATGAATAAAAAAACCGTCTCTAAGTCACTGATACTGGTTATATACGTTACAATGCCATGACGACAAGCTTTAGTTCACTAATTAACCAGCTAAAAACCAACACCGTCGATCCGGACATAATAAACAATTACTTGATTGTTGACGAGAAGCTTTATAGAAAAACCCTAAATGGCAGTAGACTGGTAGGTGCTTCGGAGCTTGGGTAGATAGATAAGATAGTGCAAATGCATCATGATGACTTTGGTCACAATGATTTTAATAAATTAGTATATTGGTTACCAAAAATGACTCAATTCATTAGAAAATACATGACCGCACGTCTTCATTGTGCATATGGCAAGGGCAGTTAGTGTATGAAAGAACGAACATTACATCTAAATTCCTAAACCGTCTGAACCAAGGCTTATGATTCATGTAAACCATTTAGGTCAGTTTTGTTAAAAAGAAAGGGGTATTTGTACAGTTGTCTCGTGGCTAAATAATAACAGCCGCACGGGTCGATCTTCAAGGTTAAGCAACGCTTGACGAGGTCGGTCCGTAGATGGGTGACCATTTCAGCATACCGAGATTCCTCCGTGCCTCGGAAAGCACACTAAGCCGTTGGTCCCGGCTGTCTTATGAAGATCTTTGACAGTCGTTACGGGTAGTCGGAAGCTTGAGATCTAACACTAGTCTTGTCAAGGGGTATCGTGTTTCCCAGTTACTGGGTTGAGGAGGCAGTTGCTCCATGTAAAACACTGGTACTCGGCTGAATCCAGTAAAGTCAAAGTCAAATATATTTATTTCAATTAGGCCGGTAAGCAGCACTTTTGAACGTCATACATACATATATGAATTAAAATTTACAAGTAATAAAAATTTATTCTACAGTGCATTCGGAAAAGTTGCTTTTTATGGAGAAGAACGCACAAGAAACTCCATGTACATGTGTCCATGTGTACAGTTGGTAATGATTGTAGGACGAAGGGTTTTCCAAATTAGTTATTGCCGAGTCGAACCTTGCGTACCTATCGATTCTATCGTGACGATTCGGACACTGAAAAATATATTTTGCCTTTTTGGTTCTCCCAATCATGGTATGAGGTACCAAATTAAGGCCTTCACGAGCAAACGTGGTTTGTTAAACAGTTTAGGTACACATTAAATGATATTGCTTGTCCACATGATATTGGTTACTTTAAACGTAGAAATCAAACCATTTATAATGCTTGGCGGGCTTATGATTATAGTAAAGCTAAGTCAAGTAAAGCCAAGTCAAGTAAAGCCAAGTCGAGTAAAGCCGAGCCTAGTAAAGTCTAGCAAAGTAAAGTCTAGCAAAGTAAAGTCTAGCAAAGTAAAGGCTAGTAAAGTAAAGTCGAGTCGAGGCTAGTAAAGTAAAGTCGAGTCGAGGCTAGTAAAGTAAAGTCGAGTCGAGGCTAGTAAAGTAAAGTCGAGTCGAGGCTAGTATTACGCCTGGTAGGGCCTAGTATTACGCCTGGTAGGGCCTAGTATTACGCCTGGTAGGGCCTCGTATTACGCCTGGTAGGGCCTAGTATTACGCCTAGTAAAGCCAGGCAAGCCAGCCAAACCAGCCTAGCCAGGCAAGCAAGGCAAGCCAACCAAGCCAGGCCATTAAGCGGCACTTTTGAATGTCAAATATTGAATGTAAAAATAAAACTTCAGATAACGCAAGAGTGATAATGTGTACAAAAGGGTTATTTTTATGACTACAATTAGTGCAGCTAGAGTCAATACAAACTGGATGACTATTATTCAGGTCATAATATAGTAACTAAAGTCAATGTCAAACCCATAGCCATAACATATTTATTATAGCCATAATTTATTTACATTGAATGTGGTACAATGGTTTGCAAGAATCTGTCAAGTCCATATTGAAAATGCATTATGTAAAGTAGTGGCATATTATATATACAGGATTATAGACATAAAAGGTTAACGTGGTTCCAAAAGCTCACGGGTGCTTAGACTATAAATGCGCTAAGGCCATATAGAAGTAAAGCACCTTTATCAGACAGTAACAATAGTAGTGACACTGAATACCTAATTGATTTATATATGAAAGCTAATGATGTGTTTTGCTCCCATTGCGGGAGCAATGATTCCAGGATGGCCGAATGTAACGGATGTGACGTCGGCCTACGTGCATCCGACCAATACCCGCCGAGCCCGCCGAAGCTAAGCCGCCATATTGAAGCCTCCCCTCCAGTCAAGCCATGTCAGCAACGAGGATTATTTGTCTCTTTCGATTGTGAATACAAGATCTGAACAAAGCTCTGCCGGTTTTTATTTATCCGTTTCAGTACATAAAACACTTACACTACACACACACACTTAATAATACATATTAATACAAACTACTACCAAAAAAAAAACCGGCCAAGTGCGAGTTGGACTCGTGCACTAAGGATTCCTCATTATCGCAAAAAACGGCAAAAAAATCACGGTTGTTGTATGGGAGCCCCACTGAAATATTTATTTTATTCTGTTTTTAGTATTTGTTATTATAGCGGCAACAGAAACAAATCATCTATGAAAATTTCAACTGTCTAGCTATCACGGTTCATGAGATACAGCCTGGTGACAGACAGACAGACAGACAGACAGACGGATCGCGGAGTCTTAGTAATAGGGTCCCGTTTTTACCCTTTGGGTACGGAACCCTAAAAAAAAACACTACAAAGTGAAAAATTATTTCAATTTCGGCAGACGGTGTAAAACGAAAAAACTGGCCAAGTGCAAGTCCGACTTGCGCACGAAGGGTTCCGCACCATTATCGCAAAAAAATCACGTTTGTTGTATGGGAGCCCCCATTAATTTATTTTATTTTAATTTAATAATTATTATTTTTTGAAGTGAATATACAACTAAATATTCTGTGAATATTTCAAGCGTCTACCTGTTGCCGTTATTAATATCGAGCAAAAAACGGCAAAAAAAACACGTTTGTTGTATGGGAGCCCTCCTTAAATATTAATTTTATTCTGTTTTTAGTATTTGTTGTTATAGCGTCAATAGAAATACATCATCTGTGAAAATTTCAACTGTCTAGCTATCACGGTTCATGAGATACAGCCTGGTGACAGACGGACAGACAGACGGATCGTGAAGTCTCAGTAATAGGGTCCCGTTTTTACCCTTTGGGTACGGAACCCTAAAAACAAAAACTGGAACACCTTTGTCGACGTTTTATAAGTGCCCATGTAGGCCTAGGTAAAATAAAATAAAAAGTTTTTGATTTTAATTGATCGACTTCCGAAAGTGAAGTCATTTTTCACTTGGTAGTGTTTTTTTTTAAATCAGTAACCTTTTACAAACACATAACCAAAAAATGATATACAATTTTTTTATAATAGTGTGAGCTCTTACACTTGTGAATTAACTAATTATATCTAAAACCAGTTAGTTTCCAGTCTAGCGCACAATTTCAGTAGGTGTATCAAATTCGTAGCAAAAAATAATGTTATACTGAATGTACCTAAGTATCTAGATAAGTATTATTAGAGCAAGACTTTGAATGAGGTGAGGTCGCATTGTAAGATGAGCGAGCGAGGATGGACTATAATCGCCAACCCGTAATGAGCAAGCGTGGTGATCAATGCTCATCCTTCTCTGTATGAGAAGAGGCTTTTGCTCTGCGTTCCGGCAAATCGCGGCATCATCGCACCGTTACTGACTAGTGAAGCCATTACTTGTTTGAATTGTATTCGTATCCATCACGTGACTGTGAGTAGTATCTCATCTGATTTGTAAGTTTTTACAATGCCTTCTCTAGTGGCTGATGCAGCTGAGTACTCCGTGGTAAAATAAAAGCAGTACTCTTTCATAGTTGGAGAAAATCTAGAAATAGCTTTAATTTGTTGGAGGTGAGAACCACATAACCTGTTGTAGGGATACCACATAAGTAAGGCCTATTTCTAACAGTGAACGTTTTTAGATGGATGATAATGAAGCTTTCAAACTGACTTGTCCTAAAGTGACAACAAAACATTAGTGGTTTTGTAGCTCCTCCAAGTCCGTTCATTTCTCGCTCAGCTTGCACTAATACCTACACATACAGGTAATTCAAAAGTGCTCAGAGAGTAACCTGACCACAGGCACTTTCTCTTTCATTCAAAATATAGAAATTATAATTTGGTGAAAAGAATAACATCAAAATGAGTTCAAAATATTTTGGTGATTGTCTATGATTTTGTTTTGCTCGTTTCAAAATGGCGCTGGATTTAATAAGTAGTTTAACAAGTTACAACGCCTAATCTATAATGAATTTAGTGGCAAAAGCCTAGCGGCTAGACCGTTAAAGATTAAATTAAGTGATCAAAGTTTGTGAGTACCTATTGAGAGTTTGAACTTCGGCGGACTTTAAATAAAAAAAATAACAAAATTATTCTGGCTTGATGACTCGCCTAATTCTTTAAACAATTAAAGAGTTCCTTCGACTTTCATGGGATCCTCTTATAGCTAACGAACGGGTGCCCCTGCACCATAATGTTGCCTAACATTTGTTAGGACCTGTATTAGTGTTAGAAAAGGTTTGTAAACATTTTTAACAGCATGAACGCACTGAACATTGCTCTTAAGAAAACTTGTCAAAACGGGAAAAGGGTAAAAACGGGACCCCGCTCATCTCATGAACCGTGATAGCTAGACAGTAGGAAGTTTCACAGATGATGTATTTCTGATGCTGCTTTAACAACAAATACTGAAAACAGAATTAAGAAAAAATAAGTGGAGCTCCCATTCAAAAAACGTGATTTTTGCCGTTTTTTGTAATAGTGGTACGGAACCCTTCGTGCGCGAGTCCGACTCACTCTTGGCCGGTTTTTTAACTTTATCAAGTACGTTTTATAAGTTGATCGACTATCATCATCAATCATCAATATGTCGCATCAAGGCTGGCCGATAGATGTAAACCATCGGGAAGTCAGGATGTATTCCCTTACGTTAAGACATCGTGTGTGGGCAGGTCGGTGGGTATAATCGTGCAAATGAAATCACATAAGTTATTCGATACACTGGGTTTATTCAAATAGACACAAGTTACATTCCTGCTTACTAATATTACGGATCGACACTGATTCTACGACGTCTTAGCTCTACGGCTGTCAGTAATCAACTGCTCTATTCTGCTGTCCCCACTATGCAAGCGGTTAGATAAAGCGCGCCAATGCGTAGTAGTTCTTGCTTTGCCGCCAGATGGCGTGCTTGCGATTTGTTTTAAAGTCCGTCTTAGTCCACTCCATCCTGGCAATCTCCCATCGTACAAGGAATGTTTTTCTGAAAAATACAAAATTTTCAAACAGTATTTGCTCGTCCAATCCTGACTCATACACTAGAGTGAGGAAACATTTCGAAACAATCAACCATGATCATTTAAATTCCTCGGTTCACTATTGCAAGGAACGAGTAATTCTATTTCCAATTTAAAGAAAATAGCAACCTTATCGATTTGGTACCTAAAAGCACCCAATCTTCATGATTACAAAGTTCAAGTACCACTGATAGTCATTACTCTCACATTAAATCAAACATAAGAAACAATACACCAGGTTTCTTATTCACGATCTTTAGCCATTACATAGCTCTACTATCTATCTCATAGCTCTCTTAGCTATCTCAATTGCTCTACTCGCACATCCCCACGATGTCGAGTCAACTCAACTCTCTGAACTCAGAACCTGTTCACACAGAGATTTAGTCTGTCATATGTTACGTCAATTCATTATCTAATTCATCTACAATCTAAATTGGTACTTAAGCTCTGTGTGTCTTACGAACACGATCTACGCATAGCAATCAAAAATATAAAACCAAAATTATTTTAATTTTCGTAATAAGGGCTTGACGATTCGAACGTCATCAACATTAATTGGATCTCCACACGCGTTACTGCGAGTTTACTTTCCTTTAACCTCATGACTCAATAGAAACTTTCTGTAAGGTTCCTAACACAAACATGAATTTTCACACCAGCCAAAGTGTCACACAGACTTACAGGTGCCATACAGGCCTACCGTTGCCATAAAGGCCAACAATTGCCACACAGGCCAACAGTTGCCACACAGGCCAACAGTTGCCATACAACGCTCGGCTACTCCTGACCAAACTAGATTATTGGGTTCGTGAAAATAGGGAAATTTGAGAACTATTCTTTAAATAAATCATTACCCTGGGCCATGTACCACTAGTCGCTCCAAACAAACTTTAAAACTTTACTGCAGCAACAACTGCCAAGCTTATTCGCTGAGCATTAGCCGACCAGCAATTATATTGCTCTCACAACGGTCTCTCGGTCTCTCTCTAGACCCCGACCTCCACCAGAATCCACTGGTACGGTCAAACATAGTACGTTCGATAGACTGAATTACTCGACACCTTAAGCTTGCTCATCATCATCAAAACCCTTTTGACATCAAAATCGACTGGTACATAACCCACTGGCATCTGCCCTAACCTACAGTGTACTGGTAAGTTCTAAGCATACCTATTGAAAAGCCTTCGGTGTATAACGATCACCGTCCTGTCATAATCACCTATCGCGGACTTAATACAAGGCCTATTTAGTTTTTGGACCAGAGATTCTCTACTTCATTAGAAAAAGGTCCAACGATCAAAAAGTTCAACAAAAATAGTTATTGTAAAAATTCTGTTACTCTTTACCATAATTCAAAGGCAATGCACACTCAACTCATGAAACTTCTTCGTTGACCCATCGCCACATGTTACTCATGAGGTGCAGTCCAAAGTTCTGAGTATGACAAGTGTACAAGCTATCAGATTTGGTCTCACTACCATTGTCATTAACTATGACGTCTAATTCTCAAGGAACTTGGTGATCGGGGATCCTTCTCACAAGATTCGCGCTTTTTACTCAAAGATCTTGGAACATACCGACTGTTCATATGAGGGGAACAATTAAGCCTGATAATAACTCGTGTGAAGGAGCTTCACGAATTAACTTTGATCAATATCGTTTAAAATCAAATTATCACCAGTAACCCTTTACTATCGCTCGCTAACTCCGTTTTCATGTAAGGAAAACGATCGCGAGATAACTGCTATCATAATATTACTTTGAAAGTAAGCAAGTGCATTCAGATCTAAAGACGGTGGTTATAAATCGTTACGCAACATAAGATCTGTTCAGAATACCCACAAATGACCAGTACCGTTACTAACTCGATACAATTGCCTTCGCCCAACGACTTTACTAACTCGCTTTGCCACTGAAAATGACTAGTTGTTAAGTCACTTTGGATAGATCATCTTCTTTATCATCTGCCTAGCCTTTTCCCAACTATATTGGGGTCGGCTTCCAGTCTTACCGGATTCAGCTAAGTGCCAGTGTTTTACATGGAGCGACTGCCTATCTGACCTCCACAACCCAGTAACTGGGTAACAGGTACCCCCTGGCAAGACTGCTGTCAGATCTCAAGCTTCTGATCACCCGTAACGACTGTCAAAGATCTTCAAATGACAGCCGGGACTAACGGTTTAACGTGCTTTCCGAGGCACAGAGGAAACTCGGTATGTTGAAATGGTCACCCATCCACGGACCGACCTCGTCAAGCGTTGCTTAACCTTGATGATCGACCCGTGCGGCTGTTAATTTTTAGCCACGAGCTCATCTTATTATGGGATATTAAATCCTAAAGTTCGTACTGAACCAAATGTTGAAACTACCGCCAATAGGAAACTCATTAACTACTTGCTTACAAGTGTGTCTTAATTACCTAGTGATAGAGCTAGATATAACCACGACCAACTCAGTGGTCAAACATGAACACTTAAATTTTGAAATAGCATCTCTTCACTAGAGAACATTCGACCTCACTATCGAAATAAAATAGAAGCGACTCACCGAGTATTCCATTCCAAATTGTCGTGTTTTCTGTTTTCAACAGGATGTTCCTGAACTCCGACATGTTTAGTTTATTTCTGGGTGGCTTATAAAAAGCGTATAGCTCTATATCCTCGCCAGCTACATGCAGCTGTACGCCCAGCGCGTATGCTGTTTGTAGTGTAAGCAGGGGAAGCTCTTGATGCACGACTCTTCTATTGACAAGTATGGCCAGGCCACGGTAAGTATAGCCGAGTTCCGACGTCCTTCCTATAAGCGAGATAACCCGGGAACTTACACCTATCTCCAGGTCCCAGGAAAGTCTCGCTTATAAGCGCCACGTCGATGTCCTGTTCCTTTAGGAGGTGGCGGAGGAGAGTGACCTTACGCTTTAGTCCGTGGGCATTCCAGTGAATTATCCTTAACGGTTTATTGTCCATGATAAAGGGTCAAGAGAGCGGCTAAACCGTCAAGGATAACTTGCTCCACGTCCTGTCCCTGCCTAATGGCCTTGATTAGGTCCATTAGCAACTGTATGGCGCAGGCAGTAAAATTCTTATTTCTGTTATTAGTGTATTGAATTTCTTTAGTTTAATTTTTTTGTTTATTTTGTGTCGGCACATGATTGGCCGACCTCTTATGGCTCGCGCCGTCTGATTGGCCGACACTATTTTTTGTTTGATTTCGGGCCGCTAGATGGCGCTGGGAGTATGTATTAGTGCCGGCGCTAGTTGGTTTATTTACTTTTTGTTCGTAATTTACTGCCTGCGCGTTAAAGTCTTTTGTACTGGGAATGTTGGGAATGTTGTTGGTCATTGCCTGGGTCGCTGGGGGGTGATGGGGCTTTCTGCCCTTCCCCCCCCTCTTCTTCTTCCTCCGCCCTGAGGAGTAGGCCTCCTCTCCGCGTTGTGTGGGCCCATTTGCTGCCGCCATCAGCGTCACGCCTTGAGCCTCTTCAGTTGACATCGTTTTTGTGTTTGTCGTCGTTTTCTCTGCCTGCCCCGCGTTCTGAGGGTGGCGTGAGGTTTGGGACGAGATGGTGACAGTGCCCAATCGCCTGTGTTGTATTTCTTTCTGAAATACGGGGCACTTAATGTTGCTGGCCGGGTGTGGGCCCCCGCAGTTAGCGCAGGTGGCCGGCTCTTCCCGTGGGCGTGGGCAATCTCTTGCTGTGTGCCCCTCTCCACATCTCACACAGGCGAGTGGGCGATGGCACTGGTGCGAACTATGCCTGAATTGCTGGCACCTGTGACATTGGGCGGGCCCACGCTTGCCACGCCATGCCTCAATCTTGACCCCCCGCATATATAGGAACACGGAGGTGTCATAGATTGATCTGACATTCTCTGTCTTGTTCAGCACGGCGTGGAATACGCAGCCAGGCCAACCCTGGCGCGCATTTATGTGCCTTACATATTCTGGCTCATAGCCCAGGCTGCGGAGCTCCTCCTCTATCTCCTTTGGGTCCGTATCCGGGGGCAGCCCCCTGATGGCCACCTTAAGTTTTTTGTCGGCTTGCAACGAGTACGCAAACCAACTAATTTTCTCGTCTTTTTCCAGGGCGGTCAGGTACCTTTGTACCACCCTGTACTCGTCCTCACTCTCTGGAGAGAACCTAACTCCCTGTCCATATGGGCGAGCATTTGGTGGCCGTCCTAATTTGGCGGCCAGGGCCCTAAAATGGGTCGCCCAGTTGGGTAATTTTTCGACCACAAGTGGAGGGTAGCGTGGACGCTTTTTTTTGGTGTTACTCCCGGTAGTGGCCGGGGTGGGGGCTGCATCTGGGTTGGGGGTGAGTGTAGGTACAACTTCACTTACCCCATTATTCCTTGTAACATGCGATGAGTTCGAGGAGGCTGGCTTTTCAGGCGTTGGTGTGCGTCGCACTGCCTCGGCGAATGTGGGCGATGGAGCACCCTGTCTGTCGCCCGTTAGAGAGCTGGGACGATAGCGCTTCGCCTCCTCGTCCAGTTCGTCTGGGCTACGACGTCTCCTTAGTGCCCTACCTCCCATCTGAAAATCAATTTCCATTTCCGAGGTAGGGTAGGGTGAGTCCGGTGTGTAAAGGTCCTCTGCTTCTGCCCTGCGCCCGTAGGATGCAAGCGAGGTGCTTGACCCACTTAGCGATGATTGGCCAGAACGTAATGCGGGGGAGTCGTATGCGGAAGTGCGGGGGGGTGCGGGCGAGCCGGGATTGGCTAACGAACCTACTAGTGGCGCCATCTGGTGCTTTAGTTCCCGGCTTATACGCGGATCCCGTTGATTTTCAGCTGCTGCCGGGCCCGTCAGCAAGGGCCTGGGCGCAGGTGGTGCGTGTTTTGGTGCCGGCATGCTAGTTGTGGTTCTAGATGGGGCGAGTGTGGGTACTATCCCTTGCGTCGCACGCGTTGTAGATCGCGACGGCGCAGATGCTCGAGGCGCATTTGCGATTTTTGTGTTTGCGCTGGGTGTGTAAGCGTAGTATTTACATTGCTACTGCTACTATGCGGCTGCTGGGTTGAAGGTTGAGCGCTGGTGCGGCTCACCGATTGGTTTTTATTTGTGCGGGTAGTCTGAGGTGCCGTAGAAAAATGTGATTCCGGCGTTTTGACTAGCGGATTTCGCGCTGCGGGTACCGGGTTTTTTGTTGATACAGGTCGACACTTTGTGGGGACGTTGTACCTACTTGGGTGTGCTGGTGGTGATGTTGGTGAGGCTGGGGAGTCGGTGGCAATCTGCCTACCTTGGCCCCTTCCCTCGCTGGTTGAGGCTGCTGGCTGGTCTCCAGTCGTCATGGTCCTCAGGTTGGGGAGCGATGACGTCCTGTCCAACTGCTGGTGCTGTACTGGTGGGCTGGGGGCGCCGCGACCCGGGGGGCCGCGGGCGCCTGGCGGTGACATCTTCTTCTTTTTTGGAGTTTATTTTTGTGGCGCATGAGCTGCAAGGCATGAAAAACTAGAAGTCCGCCCAAGTTGCCTCCGACAGTATAAGTTTTTTCAAACCTACACTATCGGCGACAAAGAGGGTAGACGAGGGGCGATCCGTGCGAAGTTACTGCGATGTACGTGGAACGTATGTGCGCGTTGGAGTGCTTACTAGTAGCGAATCCTGAATGTCTCGCGCGAGCGCAACGGCTTATAAGGCATTATTTGGACAATTTATTACAAAAAAATAAGTACTCAAAAATATAATATAAAAATTGGATTCGATTGAGAAACACCTCAAATTTCAAATTATTTACCAGTTATTTTTATATTCAACATATTCTTACGCGTAGACGACGCTTTCGCACATGATAAAATGCCCTTTTTTTTACAACACACACAATACAATTACAATAAACTTTGAAAAACAAAATTGATGGCTTTCTAGTATACTATATGCCCAATCCATACCATTTTATGCAGATTATTATTCGCCACCAGTAAGCTGAAAAAGTAATTGAAAAAACCTAGTGTTTTGGAATTTCATAAAAACGTGTGTTAGGAATTTAATTTTTCTATTTTTTTTGAGCAGTTGTAAAAAATATGTAATGTACATTTACTAGATAACTATGTGACGCAAACATTTGCATAAAAAGATTTATCACATATCTTGGAGTTATTGAGAAATTTTCACTGAAAAAGTAGCTGTTTTCTGTTTTTAGCTCGTGAAACTTGTAGGGACTGTTAAGCAAATATTATAGTATAGGATCCGAGTAAGGAGAGATGTTTACGCATCTGTTTGCATGAAAAGCATTTTAAATAAAAAAAAATATCTTAAAAATTATATCCCGAGTGGGTTGTCTGAAAAAATCCTGTCAAGACAATAATTAATTTAAAAAATAAAAAAGAATTGAAAATCAATGTACGTTTACCTTTATATTTCGGTGGTAGGATCTAATTTGCAAATCCGTCTAAATATGACGGCTTTATAACGTATATAACAAAAAAAAAAACATCTGAATTGAGAACTTCCTCCTGTATGGTCGGTTAAAAATATCTCATAAGAAAAATAGCAATTGCTAACGAAAATAAAGTGCTAATTTGGAACATAACTCAATTTATAGTGCCTGAAAAATGTAAAATCATCATTATCAGCCATTTAATGTTCCCATTGCTGGGACACGGACCTCCTCTCTTTGAGACTGGAAATTGGCCATACAAACGTATTCTAGGGATTATTCCACTGTTTGACGATGTACGTTCAAAATAAAAAGTGATATCAATTTGTCTAATCATTGTCTAGCCCTGTATGGAAGCGAAAAATTAAAAAAAGAAAATATTTGAAAGTTACAAGCGTCGAAAGTTCCTCATTTCGACACTAATTTTAACGCATTTTTGGGCGCAAATAAATACCATAAGAAGACAAAAAATTGCTAAACGGCCTCCATACAGGGATAGATTAGTAGTTCATCAATGCATATAATTTTATTTTGAACAGACAGATTTAGTAGCTTTTTCATGATATCTAGACTGCCAAAGGTCTGTTTATAAAATTTCGCGCGCTCGGTTTCGTCCTAAATCTTTATCCATTTCGCTACAAATTTTGAAAAGTGTGTATTCGTACGCGAACTAGCTTCCTACTGCTCATCACAGCATCTATCTCCTCCGCACGTGTTGTCGGTTGATATAAAATGCATTTTAACCCAGCTCACAAAATAGTTCGTGCCGTCGACTAGTGTACCCTTAATCTACCACGCGGACCCAGTGTGGGTTGTTGGATGTCACATGTCTTCGAACTATTAGTTCGAAGACATGTGACACCGACATCGATGTCGGTTTCCTCAAGATGTATTCCTTCGCCGTTTTAAAGAATGACGAAAATTTCAAACGAAGTTTATAAGTACAAAATGTCTATATACATTGTATGCTTATAAGATGTACCATCTGCCATGTTTTATTTATTAATAATCTAAAATTTACATAATGTAAAAGACTTAATTAACAATAACTACTTATAAATACACTTAAATAAAAATAAAATAAAACTACGAACGCGTATAAAAGGACAGGGGTCATTGGGCGTCAAAAAATTCGTCCACATCGCTGTCAACGTGAAACGTGCCCAGAACGCTGGCAGCATGTGCCATCTTAATCAGGATTATTTTTTATAAAGTTTTTATAGTAACTTAGTTCTGACAAAGGATTGTTTATCCTAAGGCAGTTTTGCCTACCTGGTTAAAATCTACTTTTTTAGGGTTCCGTACCCAAAGGGTAAAAACAGGACCCTATTACTAAGACTCTGCGATCCGTCTGTCTGTCTGTCCGTCTCTAACCAGGCTGTATCTCATGAACCGTGATAGCTAGACAGCTGATTTTTTTACAAATTATGTATTTCTGTTGCCGCTATAACACCAAATACAAAAACTAGAATAAAATAAATATTAAAGTGGGGCTCCCATACAACAAACGTGACTTTTTTTGCCGTTTTTTGTGATAATGGTACGGAACCCTTTGTGCCCGAGTCCGACTCGAACTTGGCCGGTTTTTCTTGATTCTTTTAATTCTTTATTAACACCAAGATAATACCTACATTTAAACAAAGTGAATATGCAATTCATGTACAAAGGCGAGCAAATTGAGTTATCTACACTTTTATAGCAAGCACTTTTATTAAAAGACCTACGTTAAAAATACAAATATTTATTTATGTATATACATTATATATATATATATTTACTAATTTAAATATATCTTTCTTCAGAACCAGCGGCTTCACGAGCTTTCCAAGGGCCTAATGGCTCAACCTTTCACATACCAGGGAATCGAACACGGTAACTAACGCTCAGCAGTCGCACTTGCTACCGCGAGACCAATGAGGCAGTTACAATTGGTTTAATTCGTTTTGGTTAAAACTATTGTTGACATTCACCATGGACGTGTTCAATATTAAAGTATTGATGTTTTTTTATCGTATGCGGCCAGCTATGTTTTACACTTGTTATCCGGTGCTGACAGCTACGTTAGTGTACGGAGTGGCATCATGGTGCTTACTGAAAAAATTTCGCAATTACAAAAACTTCGTGTACCTTAACGTGCTGTTAACACAGTTTTTATTTGTTGTAACGTTAATAGCTGGCGAATATTATATAGAACGAGAACGTCATAGAACTATAGAACGTGACATTTTATTTTATCTAATGGAAGTGAGGAGCCTCTGGTGTGTAGTTTTAAGCCATAAGTTTTACGTGGACTTTGTTAAAGTCTTCAATGGGCATTTCCAAAGGAAATACTTAGTAAGCAGTGCATTTGGTTGGGGCGTATCTTTATTATCAATCGTCATTCCTCAAGTGGTTTCTATACATATTAAATATTACATTGCTGTTCTTTTTATTTTGATACCTTTGATTCTTAACTTGTATTTATATATTATGACAGTATATTTACTTTGCCGCAGTTGCAACGCGAGCGTACCTACCGCTACTAACAATTTCGACGCTTTTACATCGCTACTTTAATTTTTGTTCTGGGTGACATCTCATTGTTGTTTACTTTAATTACTATATTTGTGTTAGATGGGTCACCCAGAAAAATTGAAAAAATCATGTATGATTTAGCAGTTAAATGTGTGTATTACGTACAACCAACAGTAATGTCAATTATTTTTGTCTTATTAAGAGGTAACCAAATTCTATGGATTGAATTTTATGAAACTTTACTAAGACGAAGGTCAAGACAAGTGGATCAGGATATAAATATGCAGGGGAGAGTTACTCAAGAGCCAGCTGGTAGCCAGCCGCAGGTTCTTGTTATACAGGACTAGTTGCAGCCCGCGACACCGCTTTCGTGAATATAGCACTTAATAATAACTCCCCCTTGCCCCTTATATTTTTATAAATTATTGTCTATTTATTATTCTGATGTATAAGCTATAGGTACTTATTTCTGTAAAGTTTCATCAAACTCCGTTCAGTAGTTTTTGCATGAAAGTGTAACAACATCTTCACTTACTTTCACTTTTATAATATTAGTAGGTTTATATAATACATCATATACATCTTTTTGTCTTATATAATGGTATTCGCATATTCCATATTTATTTACGCACATATACTTGTAGTGAATAGTACCTACTGACTTATCACACGTTTCTGTGTAGGTATGTACAGGTGATAGCACTTCGTGTTGTCTTTTTTTGAAAACTCTTGCTACTTCTCCTTATTTAAGGTTTACTAAGTTAGTATGTGTGGGTGAAATCTTGCAACTGTTTCATTTTGCTTTCTTACAACATGCACGAATCGATACGGACCAACTTCAGCAAGCGTTGTTTAACCTCATATAGTGCCCAAAACGTGGATCCACGCGAGAAATATGGCTTTTTAATTGTCTCGGTAATTAGGGCACACAATCGGTCATCTTGAAGGTCAGACCGTGCGGGTGTTCTTATTTAGCCACGGGCTCCTCACTTGATCTGGATGATAATGCAAGTTAGGGTAAAAAGCTTGCTTTATTTTTACCTATTAAATTATTTAAGTATGTTTTAGGGTGGCTTTCCTGTTAACTAATTTGAGAAATGTAATAAAAAGCCTAGTTAGTTTTTATTCTATTGTTTTTAATAATAGTACATTATGGTACAAGTGTGCAATGTTGGTGATTACCGCTGAGGCGCCATTGAGACCCGAGCCGTAGGTGAGGGTCTTAAGAGAGCCGAGGACGGTAATCATCAATACACACGTGTATCATACGATGTTTTTCAACACACTTGTGAAGAAAATAATACTAAAAAATCATTTTCATCAGTAAAAACGAGTTGTGAATTTTTTTTTACAATGGCGGGGTAAATTAAATCAGTTTCCCTATGCGCGCGCATCTAACAATTGCGATCGGCCATAGACTAAAACAATGAGGTTACTTTATTTTTTTAGCTTTTCGCGGATAGCGTTTTAGCCACGTACAAAATAATTTCAAGTTTTCTTTATTGCAGAGAAACAAAAGTTATATTTAAGGGGAAATTTTATTTATATACAAGTTACACACATACAAGTTTAAATTATCTAGTTGAATACGAAGTTGCATGAAATGAGCAAGCAATATGTTAGGTTCTAGCATTTTGCTGAATTGTTTGACTAGAAGCTATGTCACATTTTATGTATATAATAGATGTCATGGAAATAGTAATTACTACCCATATCATGTAAGTACTACTTCCATGACAGGAATAGAAAGAGATTAATGTCGAATGGGACACTTTTAATTGATTAACAGTGTTACATTTTATTATATTGAAAATACTTCAATTTTAACTGGATTAGAATTAATGACTTATTTTATTAATTTTCATTGGATTGATTTGTGACACTTTTAAAATTAGTTTAATTTAAAAGTATTTAAAATGAAGGCAGGAAACCATTAAAAAAAAAAACTATAACTCACTTGTGAATAATAGCAATGAAAAAGTCACAGTTTGATTACAGGTATCATTATATGCCTAATTGCGGTGAAATTAGAGCCACTTTATGAGCAAGTGTGTTGAAAAGTATTTTTTGTTGGATACTACATATTGTCATAATTATATTTTCGTCTTATAATAGTACAAATAAATTATTGCTTGTATTAAGTTATTCTAAGTTTAATTTGGCAATTTAAAAAAAATCTGACGGAGGTTTCACTAAAAAAGAATACTTTTCTGATGTCCGCCTTTTAGGTTTAATTTCTTATGAGCTTTAATTTTGTTAGTAAAGTTTAGTTAAGTGTTTACGAACTGTTATAATCATATTTTTTCAACACACTTGCTCATAAAGTGGCTCTCATTTCACCGCAATTAGGCACATAATGATACCTGTTAACAAACTGTGACTTTTTCATTACTATTATTCACAAGTGAGTTACAGAGTTTTTTTTTAATTTTAGTGGTACAGTTGCTTACTGTTCTTAAAAAAGTTTCGATACAAAAAAGATCGAGCTCAATAGTACAAATAAATTAATGTACCTATTGCTTGCTCATTTCATGCAACTTCGTATTTAAATAGATAATTTCAACTTGTACGTGCTTAATAAATAAAACTTTCACTCAAATATAAATTGTATTTGCTCTGTAATAAAGAAAAATTTAAATTCCCTATTTTGTACGCGGCTAAAACACTATCCACGAAAAGCCAAAAAAAAAGAAACCTCATTATTTTAGTCTATGGCCGATCGCCATTGTTATATGCGCGCGCATAGGAAAACTGATTAATTTTGCGGCCATTGAAAAATAAAAATCACAACTCGTTTTTACTGTTAAAAATGTTTTTTTTTGTATTACTTTCTTCACAAGTGTGTTGAAAAACGTCGTATGTTACACGTGTGTATTGATGATTATCGTCCTCGGATCTCTTAAGACCCTCACCTAACGGCTCGGGTCTCAATGGCGCCTCAGCGGTAATCACCAACATTGCACACTTGTACCATAATGTACTATTATTCCATTTTATTGGTTATTTTTTATTTTGTAGATTCTATATTGATTTTTAATTATTATGATGTTATTTAATTAAATAGGATGGAATTTATTTGATTGTCAGAATGTAGTTTTACGTTTTTTTTTTTGTGTTAGATTATAATAGTATAAAAAATTCTTTACATTTACCATAATATAGTATGGTCACGGGGTCCCAACGCTAAGAAATTTGGTTCAAATAAATCTCACTAGATGGCGCGTCATGCACCGATTTGTTATTGAATTTTGTGTAAAATTAACATTTTCTGGAACTGAACATAAAAATCTTATGTTCTTGTTTAATCAACTTTCCTAAGCACGAAATTTTGGGCTCTTAATTCACATTTCAAAGATTATTTGATCGGATCATTTGAAATTGATGTCAATAGATGGCGTGATTTTAAATTTCTGAGGAATTCCACTCGATGGTTTAAATCTGTATACACATTTTGGTGCAATAACACTGTAAGAACATGCAAAAAATACTATAAAACAAATCGTCACTGTATTTAAAGAAAAAATATTTACGAACCGAACCTTTTTACTTGCAAGTCACTGCTAACACCATCTATCTTTCACTGCCTGTTTTTAAGCGACTTGTGAAGGAGCACTACTGGTCACTGTTATCATAATGTTGTATAAGCTGAATTGTTTTCTTGTCTGTTTATTAGTTATATGTATGTATTTATGTATCTATTTTTATTTTATTTTTGTATTTAGTACCTACTTTCATAATGAATTAATTATTTGTTGAAAATTTTCACCAAGTGCTAACCCATATTGTGTCCAGGCTGTCTCTTTCCATTCTCGGTTGCCTGGAAGAGATCGCGGATCGCGATAAGGCCGCCTGTTGTATCTTTGTTTTTGTTATAAGATGTCTTTTTGAACTATTTTTATCTTGGTGTACAATAAAGTATATATAAATAAATAAATATAAATATCACCGTGGAACGGAACCGAATGCGATCGATGTACAAAAAATAATAAGATAATCAGACGAAAAACGCTTGCTATGTCGGCACGGTTTCATTGTATGGGATGAGGCATCTGTATTATATTATCTGAGGTATGGTGTAGGTACAAATAATTTGAACTCAAAAATGTATTTTGATATTACTAGCCTAAGATCCCACTGCAAATTTTTCTTGATTAAATTTTCATTAATGGTACTTGATAGTAGAATAATTTGGTGCAGTGTTTCTTGCAAATAACTTTTGAGAACTCACGGGTCCCCTTCAAAATGCTGATTTATGGTGATCACAGGGGAAGTTTTAGAGAGGTAAAATCCTTCACTCCCTGGTCTTTTCCCCAAAAGTCCAGGTGCCTTTTGAAGATGAAGGGGTACACTTAGTTAAGGTTACACTAGTCGACGGCACGAACTATTTTGTGCGCGAGGTTAAAATGCATTTTATATCAACCGACAACACGTGCGGAGAAGATAGATGCTGTGATGAGCAGTAGGAAGTTAGTTCGCGTACGAATGAATACACACTTTTGCAAATTTGTAGCGAAATGGATAATGATTTAGGACGAAACCGAGCGCGCGAAATTTTATAAACGGACCTTTGGGAGTCTGGATATCATGAAAAAACGACTAAACGTATATGTTCAAAATAAAATTATTTGCATTGTTGAACTACTAATCTATCCCTGTATGGTGGCCGTTTTGCAATTTTCCGACTTCTTATGGCATTTATTTGCGCCCAAAAATGCGTTAAAATTAGTGTCGAAATGAGGAACTTTCGACGCTCATAACTTTTTATTTTTTCTTCCATACAGGGCTAGATAATGATGAGACAAATTGATATCACTATTTATTTTGAACGAACATTGTCAAACAGTGGAATAATCCCTAGACTACGTTTGTATGGAAGAATTTTCGACTAGTGTAACCTTAACAAAAAAGGCAACCCTGCAATAACCTATTCTACTATCAAGAATCATTCATAAAACTCAAGTTTTATCAAAAACAATATAAATGATGATTTTTGCAGTGGGATCTCGTACTATATTGATGTGACTTATGATTGATGACGTGTGTTCAATGTGTTTACTAATTTTGTTTGATGATTTATTATTGTATCGTAAACTAAATTTTATTGTATAACTGCAAAGCACGTGTGTGAGTACTGTGTACCCAACTGTAAATCTACCATTTACTGTACCTGTGTGTCGTTCGTTGACTTGTGTGTGCCCTGGCAGTTGAGTGTGGCATGCTCTCTCAAATGTCTCTCTGAGGGTGGCGCGTGTGTTGGATCATCCGGTTCCCTTCATGATGGTTGAGCTGGGTGGTGCCAATTCATGCGTCATGTTCGTGAACGGACGCCGTCAGCTGGGATTGGTCATAACTTAACTGCTTTAGATGTTAATGCTTTTTTTTTCTAGCTTCTATTATATAACTGCACAGTGCATGTGTGAGTATTTTTATTACTTTATGCCTGTACGTAGTATAGTGTGTAGTGCTATTCTGGGTGCATTGTCCTCACATATATGAATTTATTAATGAATGTACTCATATGTAACTAAATATTGTGAAAAAACTTTTTTTTAAAAAGAGTAAGTATGGAGTTTCTTGTGCATTCTTCTCCATAACAAGCTACTTTCCGAATGCACGGTAGAACCAACTTTTATAACTTGTAAATTTTAATGTACCTAACGTTCAAAAGTGCCGCTTGGTGGCCTACTTGAAATAAAATATCTTTGTCTTTGATTGTTATTAAACAATCATTATTATTATTCACTACGACTTTGACATTTATTTTTAGACCTATGTTTTTTTAAACTTGCTCCAAGATTCAAGATTCTCCAATTTAGGAATTTCTCCTGTATCGTGAGGGCACTTTTAAACATTTAAACTCACATACATAATAAACAGCCAGACTCGGAACAACTATCTGTAGGCTACACAAATACTGTTGACACAGTTTTTAGGGTGCCGTACCCAAAGGGTAAAAACGGGACCCTATTACTAAGACTCCGAGATCCGTCTGTCTGTCTGTCCGTCTGTCATCAGGCTGTATCTCATGAACCGTAATAGAGACATCTGAAATTTTCACAGATGATGTATTTCTGTTGCCGCTATAACAGTAAATACTAAAAACAGAATAAAATAAATATTTAAGTGAGGCTCCCATACAACAGACGTGTTTTTGCGATAATGGTACGGAACCTTTCGTGCGCGAGTCCGACTCGCACTTGGTCGGTTTTTTATTTCTTGTAACGTTAATAGCTGGCGAATATTACATAGAACGAGAACTTCATAAAACTATACATTATGACATTTTATTGTATCTAATGGAAGTGAGGAGCCTCTGGTGTGTAGTTTTAAGCCATAAGTTTTACGTGGACTTTGTTAAAGTCTTCAATGGGCATTTCCAAAGGAAATACTTAGTAAACAGTGAATTTGGTTTGGTAGGCTACACAAACACTATAGTTCCGTGCGGGTGACGAACCGCGACACGCAGCGTAGCAGCCGGTTGCAGCATAGTGGCTCATAGTTCATCGTTCAAAATCAAATTCATTTTTTTTTAATTTCACGTAGGCCTACATGGGCACTTATAAAACGTCGACAAAAGGCGCACGGTTTTGGGTTGGTCGTTTCCTATGGAGTAGAACCGGCAAGAAACTCCACGGTAACTCTTTTTAAAAATCGTTTGATTTTTGCAATATTTCCATGATATAGCATTACTTAGATACTTAGTTATGGGTGGACAACGTAGGCGTGACAATAAGTCGTGCGAAATAAAAAAAAATAAAAGAAAATCGAGGTAAAAAGATAACAAATCTTAACAAGCATCTAGAAATCTAAAAGGCCTACAATGTTAACACATTCAAAAAACAATGAAAACCATTGTAAAAAGTCTAATTAAAAGTAGAAAAAAAAAAGAAAAAATGAGATTGAGAATTGAGAATAGTTAGTCCACATATTTGTGCCGTTTATGAGTTACCAGGGAAGCCGCATGCGCAGAAGGAGCTAAAGCCAATTTTTTTATCTTCAACGTAGTCCTTGATTTTATAATATGCCTTTTTTAATAAGGAAACGTTTGATGTAGTTTTTGAACTTACCATCGCTGCATCGGTCAGGGGGGTGACCATAAGCTCTTAGAGCGGTATCAATTTGATATTGAGTAAGTGGCAGATGTATACAACTCAGATACATCTGTCCCTTATTTGATCTCAAATTGATACCACTCTAAGAGCTTATGGTCACCCCCCAGTTCTATAACTAACTTTGCCAACTCGTTATAGAAGCGTATACTAATTATAAGAAAAGACTTGCTAGTTTTCGTTAATCTGAATTTGGGTATTATAATTTCGTGCTTACTGCGTGTATTTAAATTATGGAAGTCGCTTCTAGTTTTGAAAAGCCCTCGATTTTCCTTCCAAAATATAAAGTGAAGGTAGAGTCAGCATATCGATCTCTTTAAATTTTTCTCTGAGGGACTCGCGGGGACCCATTTTATAGATCGCGCGGATTGCCCTCTTTTCTAAGATGAAAATTGAGTCAACGTCTGCTGCTGACCCCCACAGCAGAATGCCCTAAGACTTAATACTGTGGAAATAAGCATAGTATACTAGCCTAGCTGTGACTACTTTGGATAACTGCCTTATTTTCCTTACTGCATATGCAGCCGAACTTAACCTACCTGAAAGAGTTCTAATGTGCGCGCCCCACTGCAATTTTGAATCGATAGTAATCCCTAAGAATACAGTTTCCGTTATAACTGCAAGACTTTTGCCGTCAAGATTTAAATTAAGGTCACGTTGAGGTACATTTGGTAAAGAGAATTTTAGACATTTTGTTTTTTTCGCACTCAGTAACAGATTGTTAGCTTAGAACCACTTTGAGAGAACAATTAGACTTTCGTTGACATGTAAGACTTCCGTATCTTTCTATCTATTTTAAAAATAGCGAAGTATCATCAGCAAATAGAATTATATCCGATAATTTGGCCATCATAAAAGGGAGGTCAAGAAAAAGGAAAGGGTTTTTTTTCGAGAATTAAACCTTGGGGCACGCCCATCTTCACCCCGGGGGTCGTCGCCCCACGCTGCTGTCTGTTTGATAAATAGGAAAGCACAAGATCAGCAGCTTGTCCTCGAATTCCGTAGTATTGTAATTTACAGATCAGTGTGTTGTGGTCGACGCAGTCGAACGCTTTTGAGACATCACAGAAAATGCCAATGGCATCCTGGGACTTCTCCCAAGATTGCATGATGTGGATGATGAGTCGGATGTTGAGTTTTACTTCCGCGTCCGTTGTCGACCTACCTTTCATGAAACCAAACTGCTGAGATAGAGAGATCATTTATTTGTCTGAAACATGAGTATGCACACACAAAGCATGCAAGATGTTAAATACATTGCAAAAAGGATCACAGTCATGTTTTACCTTAACGGCGTACAAATATGTAATTCAATAACCTTAATTATAACTATTAATAATCATGCATATAAAAAAAAAAATAATCAAATTTAAATATAATGTAGTCAAGCTTAAACATCAATTAAATTAGATAAGTAGAAAAAAAAAATATAATATCTTTACTATGCAAATCATTATTATCAATTAAAATGTCAAAATAAAATAATTACAATAGTTGACAAAATCAAACTTCGCCACTACATTACAATTCTTATGTTTTCTCCATTAGAAACTCAGCAATACTATAGAAACATTTGGCTGTTAAATACTCCTTTAGTTTTTTCTTAAATAGGTTAGTAACAGTTATATCTCTAAGTGCTTGTGGTAGGTGGTTAAATATACGTGGTGCCATACAGAAAACACTTTTATGCATTAGTGCTGTATTGGATCGTCTCACACACAATCTGTGCTTATATTTATCGCGCCGGTTGCGGTTATCCATATCTGAAAGTTTCTTAAACAAATGCGGGTTACATTTTATGAAAATTGCAATTTCAAATATATAGAGTGATGGGAGGGTTAAAATTTTATGTTTTACAAAAAATGGCTTGCATGAGTTGGTTGTTTTTAAACCGAACATGGCTCTAATGCATCTCTTCTGTGACCTGAATATTAACTCTTTGAGGGTTGCGTTCCCCCAGAAAATAACACCAAATCTCAGGAGATGACCAACTATGCCATGATACGCCGTGAGTTTGGCATCTACACCTAGAACAGGAGCGATTTTGTAGAGCATATAGGCGGATTTACTCAGTCGCTTGCTTAACTCCTCTAAATGTGGTTTCCAGTTTAATTTTTTAACTATTGTGAGCCCTAAGAACTTACTCACATCCACTTTACTTATCGTTTTGTTATTGTTATGAATATTTAAGTTATTATTTATATTTAAACGCTGACTAAATAACATTAATTTTGTTTTGTCGATATTTAGTTTTAGATTATTATTACTTAGCCAGGTTATAATGGACTTAACTGTATTATTTATTTCAGCTTCATAATTTTGATTATCAGTGCATTTAATTGTTACGGTGCTTTTATCGGCAAAAAGTGACATTGGGTTATTTGTTACATTCGGTAGATCATTAATATAAATTATGAATAGTAGAGGGCCTAGGACACTTCCTTGTGGAACGCCGTACATGACTGATTTGTGTTTGGATGTAAATATCTGCTCTTCTCTAGTCACATAATTGCATTGACTTATTTCAACATATTGTTGCCGGTTTCTAAGGTATGACTCAATTAACTGTAAAACGTTTCCCCTGATTCCGTAAGCATCCAATTTATCCAATAATATTTTATGGTCCACGCAGTCAAATGCCTGCGTCATATCGCAGAACACTGAACACACTGGACGCCTGTTATCAACATTTTCCACTACATTGTTTAGGAAATCATAGATTGCCATATTTATTGTCTTACTTTTTCTAAAACCTTTTTGATCATCTGTCAAAATGTTCATTTTTTCTAAAAAATTATAAATTTGTAAATATAGATATTTTTCGAATACTTTCGATAATATGGGTACAAGCGCTATTGGCCTATATGACTCCATTGACATCTTATCGGGTTTTTTCAGATGTGGTTTTATAACGGCAATTTTGAGGTGTTCTGGGTATACACCTTCAGTTATGCATTGGTTTAGAATATGGCTTAAAGGTTTACTGATGATGTCGCCGACTTCTTTAATTACATGTGTGGAAATACCATCATGTCCTACACTCTTTGTATTTTTAAGTGATTTAATAATCTTTGATATGTCGTGGTGGCTACTTGGTGGCATAAATATGGAGTTGTTAGTTTTAGATATATTTTCTGTAACATGTTTACCACAATTAGGAATAGGTTTGACATTATTTATAAAAAAAATATTTAAAGCTTTTGCTATTTCAGTTGGATTAGTTTCTATTTTATCACCTACTTGAAGTTGCGTAATGGCCTCCTTTGGTACATTCACTTTGGAACTGTTAATAATTTCCCATGCAGTTTTTACTTTGTTTATTGATGTTTTTATCTTATGTGTATTTTGAGCGCGTTGGGTCAGTTTAATATTTTTTTTGTACATTGTAGAGTATTTTTTAAATTTATCTCTACCTGCGTCACTGGGGTGCAGTCTATACCGCCATAGCAGTGTCCTTTTCTTTTTGCTACAAAGTCTTATTCCACGTGAGACCCATTGTGGTTTCCTATATGATTTTACTAAGACTCTTTTTATTGGAAAACATAGTTCATAGAAACACAAGAATGTTTCTATAAAAACATTGAATGCTTTATTTGGATCTTTGATTTTATAAACTTCAGAGAAACTAATATTCTTTAGACAGTCATTAAATGTGTCTACATTTTCTTGATTGTAATCCCTACGATAAATATGCCATTGGTTAATCAAATTTTTTTTTTTAACTGGTTACTTTAGTATTTGGCAGGTATGGTCGGAAAGGGCAAGGTCCACTACCACAGACTCACATTTATTGCCCAGATTGTGTGCAAAATTATCAATACATGTACCACTTTTCAGTCTAGTAGGCTGATTTACTTGCAGTTTAAGATTCGAGTTAAGTAGTCGACATTCTAATTCCAATGTAGTGCTATCTCGCTTTAACACGTCAATATTAAAATCCCCACATAATACAATATTTCTATTTTTCATTTTATTAATAAAGTTTAACAATTTTTCTAACTGCTCAAAAAATGTATTCAGGTTCTTCGAATTTGGAATTCTATAAATACATACTATAATGGTATTTCTTTGTGTCATTTCAATTGCACAACACTCGAACAAGCCACTAACTGAGAGTTTTCCAATATCTGTAATTTCCTTCCATTGATAGCCCTTTTTTACCAATATACAAGAACCCCCCCTTTTACTGTCTTTTCTCGCGTAAATCGCAGCTAGATTGTAGTTAGCAATTGATAGGAACTGTTCATATCCAGACATAATAAAATGCTCAGTTATACAAATGACGTCAATGTTTATGTTCTGTGCAATAAAATCCTCTACACTTACCGTCAGTGCATCAGATTTTCCGATGAGACCTGCAATATTCTGATGCATAACATAAAGATGTTTACTAAAGAAAAAACTTAGCTTCATACGCTTGAGCACTGGTAGTTATATCTGCTTCTACAAACTCTGAACTATACTGATTTATGTCATGCATAAGAACTTTAAGGTCTTGAAAAATAGTTCGCATGCCATTGTTATTTAGTTTCCCGTTTCGTTTATTGAACATTGTGTGGTCATACAATAAATTCCTGTTAGAATCTAGCCCTTTAAAGGTCATAAGGAGTGGACAGTGGAAATAAAATAATTATTATGATTATGGGTATATAATAGAACTAAAAATATATGTACATATAAATATATATGTATATATATATATTTCTATGGTGGGAAATATATTCCCTTTACCGGTCAGATTCTATCAATAACTAATCTCTATTGCATGCTCTTTTCTCGCGCTAGACCTATTTTATTGCAGTAATATACAATTATTTTTTTGGTAGTATATCAAATAAACATCTTTACAAAAATCAAGTTTTTTGCTCGGAAGAATATGGTAACCCATGATAATAAGTATGCCTAAAAATGCCTTCAGTTCATTTTTATCAATGGGTGTCCACCATCCAAAGTTTTGTTGCTGAGCGTATAAATTTGTTTGGCATACTATCAGATCATATGCTTCCTCGGTAAAATATTTTTCAAAATAAACAATTGGTCTGGTTTTGCTATTGAACCCTTGGACTGGTTGCATTCGGGGTTCGTCAAAGCTACAAGGATTTGGTCTGCTAACTGTAGTAAAAGTTTTTTTTTTCCATAATACCTCCTCAGTATCTGACTGATCTGAATCAGAAAAATCATCAATAACAGGAAGGACTGGTACTGATGGTACTGGTCTTTGTAAATCGGAAGTACTGGGAATAGGTGTAACTCGCCGAGGACGTGTTATTCTTCTGTTTGAATCAAGAATTGGACTGAAATTATCGGGATTATTATCAACTTCCTGACCTAGTACAGGCGAACAAGGCTGATCAATCTGTTCATCAACAGACGACGGACTAGGTATTGGTATGTTATCTACTAATAAATCTGCGGGACGAGGGTCATCTATATCTTCTAGAATGTGCTGAAGGCGGATTACACTAAAATTTGGGCATTCGTCGTCAGATTCTAAATTATCGTCCGATTGATCAGGGTCATCGGGTAGGCCAAACATGTCTTGAAGGGCCTCCTCTACTTCGTAATCCTTCAAGTGACGATACATTTTTAAAACAAAGCAAAAAAATAGAGTTTCAAGCCATACCAAGCAACACAAAAACGAACGCCACACAGACAGAGGGAATATTCAAACCACCGTAAAATTACAGGCAGAAGGGCAAAGGGAATATACAACCCACACACATTTTGGACAATCAAGATTGTCCAAAACCGCGTATAGCAAACTTGAAAATATTTACATTTTTTATTAGAAGAAGCTCACGTAAACCATAAATAAAAGAACTTACCTTTCGAAATTTGTAGATCTTCGAGATAAACCCTGCTTCAAACTAGTCGAAAAATAAAGTACACTTTTACAACTTCTCTGTGCTCTCATGAAAAAAATATTTATGTCAACTGTCAAACCTGTCATTGTCAAAATGTCTATTGACAATCATAAAACTTACCTGAATGAAAAATACCGCTGGTGGGACGTAATTTCGGCGAAAAAAAAATAAAAATCATGGTGGTGAAAATATCACCTCTAACTTATAAAGGGCTAGAAAATACGCATGTTCGTGAGCCAATACATCGAGATAGAGTAGACTATTGAAATGTTCTATCCTCCAATTAAACAAATTTACATAGTTGCCACATTTGTAGGTCGGTGCACAGATAACAATATTAGTGTGTTTGAATTTATGCAAAGATGATCGTATGCCAAATATCAAATCAAAGTAGTCATTGCTCGTGTTGAAGTCTTCTTCGCCAACTAATATAATACAAAAGTCGCTCTTGGTTAATGTTTGTAATTTGGTTTCTATATCGTGCATCATCTGGGACAATTTACGGTGAGGCATTAGGTAGTGACATACTTCCGACTTGTGTTGTAGTATATCATTTGAAATCGAAGTTATTTTATTAATTTTGTTGTTACTTAGGATGATTATCTTATTGATGTTCTCTGAATGATGTGGCGATTTGCATTTCGTGTCACTTTGCCTAACAATGGGAGGTGTAGCAGAAGTCACAATAGTGTTTTCAATGTTGATATTCAGTTCGCTGTAGCTTTCATTTAAATTTACTGTTTTTTTTACTGCGTTAGGCCTCGACTTCATTGATTTGCTACGTTTCTTAGAGGATACTAAGCTGTTATTTATATTGCAGGAAGTCGTACATAACAACTTATATTTTTCCATTTTAGCTTGTTGTGATGTAATTATTTGTTGTAGAGTGTGATTTTCTGAGTTTAGATTATCCACCTCATTTTGGGATCTTTCTAAGTCCATTTTAAGTATCACAATTTCATTTCTCAACTCCTCAACTTCATGGTTGAGCAAAGCCCTTGATAAATCTGGCAAACTCCGTGCACTGTCCGAGAGATATGTGCTTGAGGAGGTGTTTAATGAGTTATCATTACAACTGCTAGGACTACCTTTAGACTGTTTACGCCTTAGCGTGATGTTTCTATTACAAGAATCCATTATTTAGACAAGCAAAGCAGATACAGCGCGCGTCACTCCGTCGTAGATTGTAGATAAGGATCGGCACAGATCGACACAGAACGCGATCCCTTCCAGCAGTCGTTCACTGTGCGACACAGTGCTGGTAGGCGGAGCTTACCGCTGCGGTCGCCTGCCGAGGTGACACGGTGAGACACAGATCGACACAGAACGCGGTCCTTTCCAATTACCCAACACTGTGTTTTTTCTTTATAGTTCGTTATTTAAATTTTAGATTTGTTTTTTGTGAATAACTAGATTACCACTCATTTATTTTATAGTTCCAATTTCACAATCACATAAACAGTTTCAAAAGGCACACAACAGTGTATTTCACTCTGTAATTCGTTTGTTTTTTACGCAAAAGATAGAATTTAAAAACACGGCACTTTTTTCACACGTCTTTGCACGACGGTAGTAAAAAAACTCTGCTGGATCCCATTTAAATTGAAGTGAGACAAAATCTGGTCCAGCATGATCTTTTCATAGATTTTACTCAATGCTGGAAGCACGGATATAGATCTATAATTAGAGGGATCACTCTTACAGCCTGATTTGAAAATTGGTACTGGTTTACTGTGTTTGATTAAATCAGGAAACGTGCCGCTGTCCAAACATTGATTGAATATGCCTGTTAGGACAGGAGCAATTGAGACAATAATATCTCCAAGAACCCTAAAGGATATCCCTCATAAGTCTTCAGTATTTTTTATACTGAGACTTTTGAACGCGTTTTTAATTGTATCAATACATATTGGTTTAAATTTAATAGTTGGTATGTCTTTAGTAAAGTTTTCTTTATGAAGAGCTTCATCTAATTTAGACGAGGAGGGAAGAGACTTCGTAACCTCTAACGGAATGTTGGTGACGAAATTTTCTAATGTCTCAGCGACTTCTTGCTTATCAGAAATGGTTTGATTTGATACTTTTCTTTTTTATTCAAAGACAACTCATTCTGATCGCGTTGTTGTGTCTTTCCAGTTTCTCTATTAATTACTTGCCACACAGTTTTTATTTTATTATTAGGAACACCAATTTTGTTAATTATTATTTCACATTTTGCTTGAGCGCAGACTCTATTGAATATTTTAATATTTTGGAATCATCTAACTAAGTCTTGTGTGGAAAACTTGATCGGAAGTCAAAGAATTTTCGTAATATAAATTATATAAAATATCTTGACTTTTTTATGCCCACAGTGGCCCATTCACTAAATTTCGAATTATATACATTCAAAAAATTTTACAGGACACGGTTTATTAAATTCTTGGCAAACTGTAGAAAACAACGTGCCGCAATTTATTGGGGTCTTTTGAATCAAAACTGGCGTTACAAAGGTTACTAAAAACTGAAGGAGATTGGTAACAAGCATTGATTTAGTACTGGCCATTACAATAATTTGACGCTGTCACTCATCTATAACTGTTTGTCGTAATGTGTATATATTTTTCTTTCTCATAATAATTAAACTGTTAAAACAACGTTTCTTTCTTAATTCCACTGCGCGGATCACTGTATCAGCTACAGAAACATACTCCGACAGGTTATGGAGTCAGCACCGGAAAGAATTTGTGCAACTTTGAGAAGAAAAGTGTAGAAAAATCTCTACAATAATGTCCACAAAAACCTTTGCAACAGGCGATAGCGCGCAGCAATCGTCATCTAGTTCGGGTGGATTACCGTCGATAGAGCGACTAGATGGTAGTGCAAATTATGCAAACTGGAAGTTTGACATGGAGTGCGTGTTAGTTCATGATGAGCTATGGAATTACATCAAGGCCGAACCAGACATAGCAGACGCGAACGCTGTGAAGAAAGATCAAAAGGCTAGAGCGAAGATTTGTCTAATGATCAACAAAAGTTGCAAGGTCCATGTGAAGAGTGCTAAAACGGCAAAACAAGCCTGGGACGCCCTGAGGTCAGCGTATGAAGACAAGGGAATCAATAATAAGTGTAGATTATTATCCCGCCTTGTAAGCATAAAACTAGAGCAGTTTACCTCAGTGCCCGATTACGTGACAGAGGTCATGAATGTAAGCCAACAACTGAACGACCTTGGCAAAGAGATCGATGACGAGTTATTAGCCACCTTGATGCTACAGGGGCTGACGGAAGAGTTCATGCCCATGAAACTAGCCCTGGAGAACACAACAATTACACTTACCACAGACTATGTGAAAACTAAACTGCTTCAGTTGACTACATACCGAAGTAATAGTGAGTCAAACCAGAGTGAAGCAGCCCTTACCTCAAGATCCAAGAGAGTACCAAATAAATCTCGACAGAAGCGTGGACCACCATCTCAGAAGACCACGAAATGCTTCATTTGTGATTCTACGCTGCACAAAGCTAGAGGCTGCCCGGATAATCCCCTCAAGAAGGCGACGGCGCACTCAACGATGCACACAGAAGTGCATACAGCGGTGGACTCTGTGGACGATGGAGCGCTGCACTGTGCCATGGCGACGTCTAGCTCCTCGAGCAGATACGAGTTCATCGTGGATACGGGAGCATCAGATCACATGACGTATAATAAGGAGTGGTTGAGGAACTATGTAAAGCATGATAAGATAGAGATTTCATGTGCGGATGGCGGTAAAGTATATGGTATAGGAAAAGGAGATGTGGTAAGTAAAAATGGAAAGAATGTATGTGTAGCAGGAGCTATGTATGTACCTGATCTGTCAGTGAACTTACTGAGTGTGAGTACATTGGTGAAGAGAGGTAGGATAGTAGTATTTTCAAAGGCTGGATGTGAGATATATGACTCGGATGATTGCGTAGTGAAAGGCAAAGTGACTGTTAGGTGTATGGAAGAGAGAGGTATTTACAAACTTAAACACTATCCACAGTGCACGGCGCCGGCGGCGGCGCTGGCCCTTGGCGTAAACAAAGATGAGTCACTGGAGTTGTGGCATCGGAGGATGGGCCACCTAGGAGTACGCAATCTAAAACTAATGAGAGATAAGTTAGCAAACGGGGTGAGTTTCCCAGATTCTAATAATAAGTTAGAATGCGTTGCTTGTCTATTAGGCAAACAGACTAGGCAGCCCTTTCCAAAGAAGAAGGCTTCTAGAGCCAAGGATGTACTGGAGCTCGTACATTCTGATATCTGTGGACCTATGAGTGTTGAATCGTTTACAGGTTTTAAATACTTTATGACACTCATTGATGATAAAACGCGGAAGACTTTCATGTATGCACTCAGGAGAAAGAGTGAGGCCGTAGAGAAAATTAAAGAGTTTAAGGTTCTCGTAGAGACACAGACCGGCAAGAAACTGAAAGCTATCCGTACAGATAACGGGAAAGAGTATGTCAATCAGGAGATGAAACAATTTACCAAAGAGAATGGTATTGTACACCAACTAACTGTTGAGTATACTCCTCAGATGAACCCATGCGCAGAGAGAGCGAACAGGACAATTTGCGAGAAAAGCAGGAGTATGTTACAGGAAGCAGATTTGGATGAGCGCTTCTGGGCGGAGGCCGTCAGACATGCGGTTTATTTGAAGAATCGCTCACCAACAATCGCTGTCCAAAACATGACGCCAGAAGAAGCCTGGACTGGCAAGAAAACAGATGTAAGCCACATAAAAGTTTTTGGATGTAAGGCGTACAAGCATATTCCTGACCAGAAACGCAAGAAATGGGATCCTAAGAGTAAGGAGCTTATTCATGTAGGATATGAAGAGAACACAAAGGCGTATAGACTAGTTGACCCCGTTACACACAATGTGCACAGAGCGCGTGACGTTGTATTTTTTGAAAATACTCCAGCTGGCAACCAAGGCAAGAAATCTCGGCCTTCATTAGTGGTACCAGTAGCGGACGTACTCAGTGGTGAGGCACCACCTGCGCAGCCCAGTACTGGAATAGAACCGCCGCGTCAAGGAGGAGGTGGCGGCAGAGATAGAAGCTCTCTCCAGTCTGAGGATGAGGAGTACACCTCAGCAGACGAGGTAGAAATCTCAGTAGTAGATACTCCTGATACAGCCGTTTCGGAGGAGATTAGAGCAATAGCAAATGAGGAAGCGACTGATCGGAGGTATCCTGTACGAAACAGAACGCCGAGAGAGATTCCGGGTGCAGTTCTGTATCACGTAGACAGTGAGCCTATACATCTAGACGACACTATATCGGTGAAGGACGCACTAACAGGGAAAAATATAATGCAGTGGCAGAAGGCAATTAGGGAGGAGCTAGACGCCCTTAAGAAGAATAAGACGTGGGAGCTAGTGAAACGGGAATCTGGACAGAATGTGATTGACTCTAAATGGATTCTCAAGATAAAGTCTGAAGCTGGAAATAAACAAAGATACAAGGCAAGACTTGTAGCGAGAGGATTCAAACAGAGAGAAGGAATCGAGTTTTCAGACACCTACTCACCAGTGATACGGCACAGCTCGCTACGTTTATGTTTGGCCTTAGCCGCAGAGAAGAAACTGCATATTGATCAAATGGACGTGAAGACTGCTTTCCTGAATGGATATATTAGCGAGAAAGTATTCATGAAGCAACCAGAGGGGTGCGAAGAGAAGGGAAAAGAAGACTATGTTTGTTTATTGAAGAGGTCTTTGTATGGCCTGAAACAGGCGCCACGAGCATGGAACGAGAGGTTGGATTCAGCATTGAAGACCATGAAATTCCAACAACTGGGAAATGAACCATGTGTCTATGTTAGGAAAAGCCAACACAGATTAATCATACTGGCTGTCTATGTTGATGACATCCTGATATTCTGGAACAACAAGAGTGAAATGTTACAGATAAAGAAAGAACTGATGGATACGTTCGATATGAGAGATCTCGGCAAAGCGGAACTGTTTTTAGGAATGCGACTTCGACAGTCGGTTGATACGGTTACGTTGGACCAAGAAGGATATTTAGAGAAAGTATTGACAAAGTTCAACATGGAAAACTGCAAAACAGTAGCTACTCCACTGGTTCCTGGATTAAGACTGAGTAAACCAGAAGAAGCAAACTATGAGTCACCTAAAAATATTCCCTACCGCGAGTTGCTAGGTTCGATCATGTACTTAGCAGTATGTACAAGGCCTGACATTGCATATGCCACAAGTTATTTGAGTCAGTTCAATAGTTGTTACGGAGAAGTACACTGGCAAGCAGCTAAGCGAGTGCTGCAGTACTTAAAGGGTACCAAGAGTATTGGACTTCACTTCAAACGATGTGAGCGAGATCTTGAAGCTTTTGTCGATGCAGATCATGGAGGTGATATCACCGACAGAAAGTCTTATTCGGGATATGTATTTAAATTCGGCTCTGCATCTGTGAATTGGGAAAGCAGAAAACAAACTGTTGTAGCTTTGTCTAGCGCCGAAGCCGAATACATAAGTTTATCCAACGCTGCAAGAGAAGCAACGTTTCTGAGGAGATTTTTTGAAGAGCTTACTGGTCTTCAGAAAACAATTGTGTTCAGCTGTGATAGTCAGTCAGCTATGGCGATAGCTAAAAACTGTTCACACCATAAACAAACTAAACACATTGATCTCAGAGTACACTTTGTCAGAGAAGCCTTACAGAACAACACCATAGATCTGAAGTATGTAGAGACCGAGTCTATGATTGCAGATGTGATGACTAAACCCTTAACGAAAGGGAAGCTTGAGTTCTGTGTAAGAGGTATGGGGATGGGTCCTGTTGCGTGAGTTTGATGTGTAACAGTGAGATTAATGTTAGACGTGCTGGTAGGTTAAGAGGTGCCGGTAACAATGCCTGTTAAGGAGGAGTGAAGGAGATTGGTAACAAGCATTGATTTAGTACTGGCCATTACAATAATTTGACGCTGTCACTCATCTATAACTGTTTGTCGTAATGTGTATATATTTTTCTTTCTCATAATAATTAAACTGTTAAAACAATGTTTCTTTCTTAATTCCACTGCGCGGATCACTGTATCAGCTACAGAAACATACTCCGACAAAAACATTATTATTCAAAGAATTTAATTTATTTTTAGTAAGAGGTCTTAACATTGATTTAGCTAGGTTAAATTTTTGATCTGACTCAAAAGATACTAGTTGACCAGTATGGTCTGACCTAACGCCACTAATTAAAAATGAATCTTTTACTTTACAATTAGTGAATACATTATCTATGCACGAAGCTGAAGTTGCTGTTATTCTTGTCGGTTTATTAAATAAATATTTTAAGTTAAATGATTTGAACAATGAAATGAGCTTACATTTTTCAGGTGTATTGATTAACAGATAGATCTGTCTATTATTTAAGTCACCACAAACAAAAACTAATTTATTATTTCTGAAAAGTTTACTTAATAATTCTTCCATTGTAATTAAAAACAATGACAAGTTTGATGCTGGTAGTCTGTAGACACACAAGATAGTATGCCCCTCGACTTCTGCACATGCTAAGTAAAAAATAAGCGATCGACAGAGTAAGCAGGGATATCCTTCCTTTCCTTATATTTGAGATTACTATTACAAAGTATCAGGGTATCTGTTGTACGCGCTGGCAACTGAAAAAATATTTACATTAAGGCGCCGATTCCCTTGAGTAGCTGATTTTTAAATGAGAATCACGTCTAAACGGCTAGTCGTAATGTTTTGGAAAAAATATATATTATATTAGACTATTTTCTTAATTATTTGATTTCAGCAAATTTTGAGTTTTATTTGTATAACATAGTGTAATTAATTTGTAAAGTTATGTCTAAAACGGACAAAAAATCGACAATCACACCAAAACCGCTAGGCGTATTTTAATGAAATCAACACCATCTCAAAGATAATTTAATTATCTACATTTTGATCCGAGGCTTTTTTTTTAAAGTCTTAGAATAATAAGGAAAGTACAAAAAACTACTAAATTTTGGGTCGCGCGGGTGTGAAACGAGTGCGCGTTTAGTTCCCTCAAGGTCGATGGCGTTAGTCGTCGTCTTAAACAACATCCTATCTGGTTTTAACCAAGTTTCACAAAATCATAAGATATCCATGTGGTATTTGTCTACTAACAAATCCACGTCTAAAATTTTGCCGGAGAAGCGATTTATATTTTGATGATAAAGTAAAATATTACTATTCGTCTTCTCTTTTGTCGGCTTTAATAGTTTAAAGAATCTACAGTAGTATTATCAGAAAAACTGTATAATACTGTTAAACCACTAAACCTAGTTTCTGTTAAATCATCAACAACTGTGTGTATATTAAAAGCTAACAATGTAGCTAATAAATTTCGACTATTTTTGGGAAGAAACATATAGTAATAGTAATTCTTTATTGACATAATGAATACAATTTAGAATATAGGATTCCCTAGCACCTGCGCTAGTTAGTTAGTTTAGAAAAATTCTTTATTAACATAAAAATATACATAGCTGGAGTACTTAAACATAAGTAACAGTTACACTAATATTAATAACAACACTTTTACAGGCTAGGAACACCTTTATAAGTATATAATAATAATGGTTACAAACTTATTACAACATGAGGGATTTATCAATCAACATTTAATATTAATATATGAAATTATTGTAATAATTTCATTTTTATAAAATGAGGGGGTAGCAGCAAATACTTAATTAACTACACGCTCAGCGCAGGTGTGACCGGTGCAAGCGGTAGCTCAGGTGATCGTGCGTGGCCACCAGCGGCGCACGAGCTACCGCGACTCCCGCGACCTCATTTGTTTACGGTGAGCGCGGGGAAGCGCTGGCGCATCGCACGGGCCCAGCTACGACGCGTTATCAGTATTGTGCGCAAACAACACGTAGTTATGGGGAAGCTTGTATGTACCGTATCCATCGATATGTCGCAAGTCTTTCAACTTAATTTGAACTATGTTAGCAATCAATGTATTTTGATGACATTTATTTTTGTTGTAAAATATACGAGTTAATTTTAAGATAAATTTTGTAATTTTAGGTAACTTAATGTTTGTGTGTAGTGCTTTAAGGTTAGTTTTAAACGGAGTATTATAGGCAATTTTAACTGCTTTATTTTGAATTATTTGTAACTGGTTATAATTAGATTGACAAGTGCTACTCCATACCGGACACGAATAAGTGATGCAAGGTCTGATTAAAGTGGTATATAACCTAAGTTTGGTGTTAGCGCTGAGCTTACTTTTTCGGTTAAGTATAGGACTGAGAGAACCGAGTGCTTGAGCTCCTTTAATGCGTAAATTATTGACATGCTTTGTCCAGTTGAGCTTTTTATCCAACGTAATGCCAAGATAGCGAACTTCTGTGGTCCACGGAATCAATTGCCCAGCGATTTTTAATTTTCTTTTTGGGGTGGTACGTTGGCGTGTGAAAAGTATCGCCTCAGTCTTTGATTCGTTCAACTTAAGCCTGCAACCTGCGCTAGTAAAACTGTGTTGGTGGGTGGTGCAGGTGCAAGTGTCTTCCCCGTATTAAAGTGACAGTAATCTTACATCAGACAGAATAAATGAAAATAATAGAAAAGTTAACAAACGTGCTGAAGTGTGTGTATATGTGTGTGTTTGTGTATGTTTGGGTGTGTATATGTGTGTGTGGTATATGGTCCCGAATCAAAACAAAATAACTAACAAAATTGTTGGTGTCAAAAAACAATAAACCGTCACTGTGACTACACGATAAAATATGCATCAAGTTATTTAAACTAGAAATGTATTCATTTTCCTGAACAAGTAACTTGTCAGGGCAATGCACATAATATTAATTTGCAAAAAATTATTAATTAAAAATATTTTTTTAATAATACAAGCTTTTATCGTATTCTTCTCAGCAAACCCTTTCATTTGATACCCATATCATAACAGTGCACAAAAAATAACAAGTCCGCCATCTTGGACCGTCCGCTATATTGGATTTATAATGACGTCAATTAGCTAACCATGCATTGTCATCCAAACTAAACGTGTATGCAAAATTTCATCTTAATCGGTGGAGGATAACTGCTTTAAAATTCAGATGCAAGATTTGACCCGAACACACTTACATACAGCATACATACATACAAACATACATTGCAAGTTAATTAAAAGGTTGTAAAAAGAAGTACTACAGTAATTTGCTCATTCATTTGTGTCTGTTGAATTTTATGAATAAGTTCATTAAAATGCAGTTTATGATAACAATGGTTCACTATTGTTATCAAAGATCCAAAACCTATTCCTAATTTATCAGAATATACTTGACTATACGAAGTTGTAGTATGATCGAGATAAAGTTGTAGAAGGGGGACCCCCCACAGGTGGGGGCCCCCCACAGTGCATACTTCCTCGTAGTGATCCCCGGAAACGGCCCAGTTTGACCACCGTAACGGAGTGGCAGACTGGGTACGGCTAAAGTGCGCTATGCATTCGTTGCTATCATTTTTATTTTATTGCGGTAAGTGACGATTTTGAGTTGAGGCTACCCCTAAGGGCGGTATTGAGAAAAAAGGCCCTTCTAAGGGCCACCGCGACGGGTCGGAAGCGTCAGAAGAAGGCAGAGCCTCCTACAGTGAAAGGACGGACGAGTTGGACAATGAGTCCGTTGTGTCGGACGCCAGCTCGATGGTGATCGAGGACTCTCGATCACGATCGGGCTCGCGGAAGAGGACCGCCTCCTGCCCGAGAGCAGTTACCGGCTGGCGCTTGCCTCGGATAAGAGGAGGGGTGGGCCGGAGCCAACCCAAAAGGGAGGAGGACCCGCTTCTGCCTGCCACCACCCCGACCAACCAGCAAGGCTGGACGAAGGTGGTTGGCAAGGGGAAGGGAAGGGCAAGGGTGGGGGCAGGGGGGCGGCAGCGGTCGTCCCTGGTGTCCCCGCCACCACCACCCCTCCCAGCCAGTCGCAGGCGACCGGCAAGGGGAAGAAGAAGGGGAAAGGACCGCCTTCCAAGGCCGCCAGTGCTGCTCCCACAGCCAAAACCGCCGGCACCAGGAGGAACCTAGTTCCTCCTAAGACCGCAGCCGTCGTGGTGACACTCACCACGGAGGCTGCGGAGCGTGGTGAGACCTACGCGTCCATATTGTTGAGGGCGCGTGCCAATGCCGATCCCACCCAGTTGGGGATCGGCAAGGTCTCTTGCCGGCGGACCCTAGCCGGGGCTCGAATTTTCGAGTTCCCGGGGGCAGAAGGCAGTGCCAACGCGGACCTCTTCGCGACAAAGTTGCGGGAGGTTTATAAAATTAAAGACGGCTGCGATGGCGTCCCCGCACGGGGGTGGCCATCGCAGCGTCCCTCATGGAGGATAGGTTTCGGGACCTCTTCAGCGCGTGCCTGAAAGCTGGGAGGTTCCCGAGGCTCTGGAAGGAGGGGCAGTTGTGCCTCCTCCGGAAGGAGGGACGCCTGGTGGACTCCCCTTCGGCATACCGGCCCATCGATCTGCTCGATAAGGTAAATTGTTCGAGGGGATCATCGCCACCCGTCTAAATAGCCTGTTGGGGGGGGGGTAGAGCCGGACCTGTCGGACGCCCAATTCGGGTTTCGAAAAGGGCGTTCGACGGTCGACGCGTTGGCCCTGCTCAAGGGCCAGGTCCAGGAGGCGGTAGCGGCGGGGGGCGGAGTGTTGGCGGTGTCGTTTGACATTGCAAACGCCTTCAACTCCGTCCCCCATACGACCATATCGGAGGCACTCCGGTACCACGGAGTGCCCCAATATCTGCGGGCGATCCTGGCCAGTTACCTGCAGGACAGAGAGGTCCTCCTGGTGGATAAGACGGCCAGGATCAGGCGTTACGGTGCGGAGTCAGGTGTTCCGCAGGGGTCGGTTCTAGGCCCTCCCCTGTGGAACATCGGTTTTGATTGGCTCCTGCGGGGCACCCTCCTCCAGGGCACGAGTGTCATGACCGAGGCCGTGTTCTTCCACGGGCCTCGGCAGCGCCGCCCTCCTGACGCCAATATCGTCGTGGAGGGCGTCCGGATAGGGGTCGGGGTCCAGATGAAGTATCTGGGCGCTCGTGCTAGACAGCAGGTGGCGCTTCGGCCCGCACTTTAGCGGGCTGTCGACGCGCCTGCTGAAAGCCGCGGACGCACTCTCATGGCTCCTCCCAAACCTGGGGGGGGGGCAAGGATCGATGCCGGCAACCTCAAGAGCATGGCGCTCTATGGAGCACCCATCTGGGCGGACTCCCTCCGCAGGAGGGAGAATGCAACCGCCATCCGCAGGCCACAAAAGGCCATTGCACAGCGGGTGGCGAGGGCCTACCGCTCAGTGGGTTTCTCGGCGGCGTGCGCTCTGGCCGGCACCCCTCCATGGGAGTATCCAGCCTCCAGCATGGGTGCTTGCCAGAGTGTACGAGTGGACGGCGCGGCGGAACGCACCTACTGCACCGGATCCGGAGGGAGGAAACCCCGGCGTGCCACGACTGCGGCGCGGCAGAAGACACGGCGCAGCACACCCTCGAGGTGTGCCCAGCCTGGGCAGAGCTGCGCCGTGTCTTGAACAGTGCGATCGGGCAGGACCTCTCGCTCCCCGGCGTGGTCATCTGCATGCTGGAGAGTGAGGAGGCTTGGGCGGCGGTTGCCTCCTTTTGCGAGGTCGACAGGCGCGGGGGCGCCTTTCGCTCGCATTGCACTAATTGCCACCCTCGTCGGGCGGGAACGGCCGAGCACGCGGTCGTTCCCGTGCCCCCTCCGCTAAGGGATGGGCGTGGAGGCCCCGCTGTAAAGGCGGGCGGTTGTCGGCGGAGGACTGGAAGTAAAGGCTGTGCCAGTTTCCCAGTCCTTCTCCACTCGGACGATGCGGGAGTGCCGCTGGGTTATTTTAGTGGGTATACCGGGCCCTAGCCCGGGGAGTCCCACATAGCCCCCCATTCCCCCAATGGGCGGGTATGCGTAATGCATTTTTTCCCAGCGTGATAAAAAAAAAAAAAAAAGGTAATGTTGTAGAAGCAACATACATGTTGTGATATGAGAAGTGGCGGAGCGGCAGCACAACTACAGGTGAGGTTGTTAGTCAATGACTCATACCTCTCTGCATAATACTTCACCAGGTCCACCAACTCACAGGCCTCATGCATGCGCTCACTTAACATCTGTTGACTACATTCATATTTACAAAATATTTCATTTAGTGTATTTTTCCTACTCAAATAATTCCCTTTGAAAGTTCTGAATGTCAACATAATAGTTTCTAATTTAGTATTACATATATTTAATTGGTTTCTTAAGTTTCTGAAATCTCTTCTAAAGTTCGTTGTCTTTAAAAGGCGTGCGAGGGAACGAAACCAACTCACAGCGGCCCCGTTAGTGAAATGAAATGGGGCACTTACCGACTATCATCCCTGTATGCACTACGCAAGTGCACCGAAGGACAACCCTCGGCTTGTCAAAGTCAAATATATTTATTTCAGCTAGGCCACTAAGCGGCATTTTTGAACGTTAATATTTAAAAGGACATGGACAGATTTTGTATGGGCGTCGGCATAGTTATCGAATTTAATTTACAATAATGGTTCTTGCTGTTTTATATTCGTGAATATGAGCGCATTCAATTGCTATAAATAAAAAACTCCAAGAACTCGTCACAACAACAGACTAGACAAAAACAGTTTCATTAAACCTATTATTAAGATCGTTGCAATAAGTGTACAGATAATGATCTAGCTATTAAAAAAACGCCAGGCGCTTTAAATTAGCAAACAGTTGTGAGAATACAGTTATCTGATATGGTTTTAGCATTATTTATTTAATATATTCTTTATTGTTTACTAAAAAAATATATATACATGGACAAAAAATCATAAAAGCAAGTGTAAAATGGGCAGTCTTATCGCACAGGGCAATCTCATATTACTAGTAATTTAAACAAATAAATGGACTCCTAAGCTGTATAATGATTAGCATGTTATTAAACTGAGTCTGGTTGAGCCTCAAAAAATGTGGCATTAATAACAAAGAATAGCTTTACTATTTTATTTCTTTTATGTACCTATATTTCTAAAGGTGCCTTATATATATTTTTTTAAAGTTACCAAATATCAAAGGAAAGAATAAAACAAACGAGTAAAAATAATTATTTATTGGATACACAATATTTTTATTTCACACACCTGGATGTGTATAACTAGTTTTATAATAAGTTGTAGTAGGTTGATTGGACTGTAGGCATAGCATTTAGGTATAATGTGGTTTAGTTAGTAATATAGTGTTACGGTCCCTGCGAAAATACTCCTTTGAACAGGCGGTAATGGTGCTGGTGGTGGAACAAGTGGGTTATCCACATGAACATTAGTGGCTGCTGCATTGTTGTCCGACACCAATCCCTGCCTGTCTCGTAATGAGTTATGCGCTGCCTGTCTATTTGCTCGCATCCAACACAAATGGCATATATAGTTGTTTCTTGCGGGCTGAAAACAAACAACAGTAAGCATAAAAATAGATAAAAACTCATGTTTATATCATTTTTAGCAACAAGGGAATCTTTTGTTTACACCTGTGTATGTTTTCAAGTATTATATTATTTTGTCATGAGCAGTAAGTACTAAGATGTTACAAAATGCCTCTTTTAGGCAAGTATAATAATATATTTAAGATAGAAAATGCATCAAACACAGTTACAATCATACATGATACTTAGTCTCAATAAGAATACAACTAGGTACCTACTTATAATAATGAAAAACAAAATGCTTACCACATAATTAGTATTTTGTGTTAATAGAACAACTGGCAATGGACACTCCATACTAACATTATGGTGTCTTATTTTTCTCACCGATTTCCCACAATCAACGCAAACCTAGTTATGCACTAGGAGTCTCTCATGTTCACCAGCTTCGGTATTTAATAATAATAAGCATGGATGACATATAAAAGTATCCAGAGGCAGCTGAAAATAAGATGCACTTTATATAATCGCGTATCATAAATAAAAGTAAATCAGATTAGGATAAGTTATTCTACTCCTACTGCATACCTGGGTTTGAGCGACGGTTATCCAACGTGAAAGTCTTGCTTGATAGTGTTCAGATAGCGAGGATATGATATGCCTTTGCAACCTTTGCACGGCTATTCCGCAGTTGATGCACCTCATAATGATCCACAAAACAAATCCGTAACGCAATGCAAATCAGAGTCCAGTGATGTTAACAAGGTTGGTAATTCGAGTGGTAGAAGATATCTTTCCGTTGAGATAATTAAAGCAAGAGTCAAAGAAAAAATCGCAAAAACAAACTGTTACTATAAAAGTGAACGTTGCTTTTGAAGTTTTTGAAGACATAGACAAAAATATCAGGTCTGACACATCGTCTGTCAAAAACGTCGCGTTCCGTTTTATGTATTTTACTTTGTGTGAAAAAACTAAATAACTAACGCATAAAAATATGAAAAAAATATTTTATTTAATGCAAACAATACCAATAGAGACAGTTTCGTGTGAATAAAATGTTTCTAATAAGAGAACTTGTCGTACAATTCACGTCTAATAACTTACGTGCGTGGTGAGGAACGTCCAATAATATATTTTTTATCTTTCTCTATGGTCTATTATGGCGAAAGGTGACACATGGTACCTTAATTCGGCTTGCACTACTTTTTATTTGGAAATAAAAACGTCAAGTTCAGAGAGGTAAAAAACTGTGTGATAATTCATTTTTCAATTTTTTTTATACAATATTATTTATTGTGTATTTGTACATAGAATGCACTTTTTGTCCATGTCCTTTACAAGTAATAAAAATAGATCGAAACAGTAGCTTGTTATGGAGAAGAACGCACAAGAAACTCAATACTAACATTAGGGCAGTGAAAAACAAGGATCCCCAAAAATCGGCCATAGCAGAACATCCACTCGAATCAGGACCAAACCACTGGATCGATTTACATTACCCGCAGGTTATCTCGACTGAACGACATTACATACCAAGAATGGTGGAAGCGGGAAGCAATTGAAATAAACAAGTGCAAAAATGTCAATACCCGCAAAGACTTTAGTTCTCGTGATCATGGCGCTTGTAACGGTGCCGAAAAATCGAGCTCTCTACAAAAATCTAAATATACATGGTAAATATCCCGAAACAAATATTTATTCTAATCAATACTTACTGTTTTATAAAAATAAGTGATTTACAATTTTTACATAAGTACATACATACATTAATAAATTCAAATATGTGAGGACGATGCATCCAGAATAGCACTACACACAGGTATAAAGTATTAAAACATGTAAGTATTACGCATGTACTGTGCAGTTAAATAATAGGTACTAGAAAAACATTAACATCCGAAGCAGGTTATGACCAATCCCAACTGACGGAAACCGTTCACGAACATGACGCATGAATCAGCACCACCCAGCTCAGCCATCATGAAGGGAACCGAATGATCCAACACACGCGCCACCATAACTGTTGTGCTGTGTAACTTAAACATTGCAAGTGGATATTATTGAGAGCGACAATGTGAAGTATGTTTACACACTCGGAGACTTTAACTCACATCCCGGGGGACTATATAATCGAGAACTTTTGAGTTTCTGTGATGAACAGAGTTGGCGTTAGGCTGACTATATTAAATTAGGCATAGACTCCGACTCCGACTCCGACACTTTACTTTTGTGTGTGATACTTAAGGAAGTGTTTTGTTTTTGAAGCAGGGTGGAAATCACTGGACAAGGTTGAAGTTCATCATGATGTACACTGGTCTGACCACTTTGTCTCTTAACCTGGGCCTGGTCAGACCATCGGGTGCTTCGGTGAGAAAACGTAATGTGAAAGTGTGTATGGATGGATTTTTGATACTTAATCACGCTAGAATGATTGAATTGATCTGGTTGTTTGGTACAGAGATAGATTATAGTCTGGAATAGCACATAGGCGTTTATTCCGGTAGTATAATCCCGTTCCACTTCTCGATGCCACTGAAAAAAGCTAGAAATTAACCCAAATATATTGTTATTATAGTCTATTCATGGAAAAACTTAAACATATAGACTTCCCAGCACAGTTATATGATCGTTGAGATAATTTTTGCAATAGATTAGTTATTGACATGATGTTTAAATACTAGCATTATAACAGCACTAACAGCGCTTCGGACAGCGGCAGAAAGCAGTTCTAGCTTGGTGGGAAATAGCGGGCGTCGACGTACAGTCGTTGGGCGGAACAGGTATATCAGGGGTGTACCAGTGCGTGCGCACGAGAGCGCAAGGACGGCCTTTCTCAACTGGGTTTGGAATGGAAAACCCCATGCTGGGCAGCTTCTTGTAGAAATGAGGGACACGCGAAAAGCTTTTAAACAGAAGTTAAATTTCTGCCAGGGCAATGAGGAGCAAGTTAAGATGAATATTTTAGCTACAGAGCATATATTTTATTTAACGTATTTCCTGTTGGCTACAACCTGGGAGTATTTAAGTCAAAAGTGAATAGGTTTCTTCTAGGCAAGCGTGCTTCATCGTCGACCACATCGTCGCTTACCATCAGGTGAGATAGTGGTCAAACGCAAGCCTATAGAAAAAAAAAAAAGCGTCAAAGCAAGCAAATCCAATAATTTTGGTCATTCACCCAGTGATTGAGCCCGAAACTATTTGTTCCGTTGAGCGTTGATGACGGACGCGGGGGATAAGGCGGACATGTACATGAGGCACTTTCGGTTAGCCTCGCGACTTCTATCGAAGGCGAGGGATAGTGATCCCGAAAGACAAGTCTCTGAGGTACCGCTTAAAATTTTTCTCACAGCAAATCAACAAAGTCAGAAAATCTATATCAAGGGTCAAGTCAGTGGTTATAGCATAGAACATTTTTAGTGTGCTGGTTCGCATATCCATGTTGTACTATCGTTAAGGGTTTAACAAAAAAATTGTAAGTCGTTTTTGTGGCGAATAAACACTTTTTCTTTCTTTCTTTGTATATAACTTCTGTGAGAGGCTCTACTATCTTTCCACTGAACTGATGAGAACAAAAGTTGTATATTATGAATTACTAGCTGTCCCACGCGGCTTCGCTCCCGTCAACTGGCTACGTACCTACCCTATCCTACGCTATGTCTACCCTACACCTACCCTACACCTACCCTACACATACCCTACACCTACCCTACACCTACCCTACACCTACCCTACACCTACCCTACACCTACCCTACACCTACCCTACACCTACCCTACACCTACCCTACACCTACCCTACACCTACCCTACACCTACCCTACACCTACCCTACACCTACCCTACACCTACCCTACACCTACCCTACACCTACCCTACACCTACCCTACACCTACCCTACACCTACCCTACACCTACCCTACACCTACCCTACACCTACCCTACACCTACCCTACACCTACCCTACACCTACCCTACACCTACCCTACACCTACCCTACACCTACCCTACACCTACCCTACACCTACCCTACACCTACCCTACACCTACCCTACACCTACCCTACACCTACCCTACACCTACCCTACACCTACCCTACACCTACCCTACACCTACCCTACACCTACCCTACACCTACCCTACACCTACCCTACACCTACCCTACACCTACCCTACACCTACCCTACACCTACCCTACACCTACCCTACACCTACCCTACACCTACCCTACACCTACCCTACACCTACCCTACACCTACCCTACACCTACCCTACACCTACCCTACACCTACCCTTCACCTACCCTACACCTACCCTACACCTACCCTACACCTACCCTACACCTACGCTACACCTACGCTACACCTACCCTACAGCTACCCTACACCTACCCTACATCTACCCTACACCTACCCTATACCTACCCTACACCTTCCCTACATCTACCCTACACCTACCCTACACCTACCATACACCTACCCTACACCTACCCTACACCTACCCTACACCTACCCTACACCTACCCTACACCTACCCTACACCTACCCTACACCTACCCTACACCTACTCTACACCTACCCTACACCTACCCTACACTTACCCTACACCTACCCTACACCTACCCTACACCTACCCTACACCTACCCTACACCTACCCTACACCTACCCTACACCTACCCTACACCTACCCTACACCTACCCTACACCTACCCTACACCTACCCTACACCAACCCTACACCTACCCTACACCTACCCTACACCTACCCTACACCTACCCTACACCTACCCTACACCTACCCTACACCTACCCTACACCTACCCTACACCTACCCTACACCTACCCTACACCTACCCTACACCTACCCTACACCTACCCTACACCTACCCTACACCTACCCTACACCTACCCTACACCTACCCTACACCTACCCTACACCTACCCTACACCTACCCTACACCTACCCTACACCTACCCTACACCTACCCTACACCTACCCTACACCTACCCTACACCTACCCTACACCTACCCTACACCTACCCTACACCTACCCTACACCTACCCTACACCTACCCTACACCTACCCTACACCTACCCTACACCTACCCTACACCTACCCTACACCTACCCTACACCTACCCTACACTTACCCTACACCTACCCTACACCTACCCTACACCTACCCTACACCTACCCTACACCTACCCTACACCTACCCTACACCTACCCTTCACCTACCCTACACCTACCCTACACCTACCCTACACCTACCCTACACCTACCCTACACCTACCCTACACCTACCCTACACCTACCCTACACCTACCCTACACCTACCCTACACCTACCCTACACCTACCCTACACCTACCCTACACCTACACTACACCTACCCTACACCTACCCTACACCTACCCTACACCTACCCTACACCTACCCTACACCTACCCTACACCTACCCTACACCTACCCTACACCTACCCTACACCTACCCTACACCTACCCTACACCTACCCTACACCTACCCTACACCTACCCTACACCTACCCTACACCTACCCTACACCTACCCTACACCTACCCTACACCTACCCTACACCTACCCTACACCTACCCTACACCTACCCTACACCTACCCTACACCTACACTACACCTACCCTACACCTACCCTACACCTACCCTACACCTACCCTACACCTACCCTTCACCTACCCTACACCTACCCTACACCTACCCTACACCTACCCTACACCTACCCTACACCTACACTACACCTACCCTACACCTACCCTACACCTACCCTACACCTACCCTACACCTACCCTACACCTACCCTACACCTACCCTACACCTACCCTACACCTACCCTACACCTACCCTACACCTACCCTACACCTACCCTACACCTACCCTACACCTACCCTACACCTACCCTACACCTACCCTACACCTACCCTACACCTACCCTTCACCTACCCTACACCTACCCTACACCTACCCTACATCTACCCTACACCTACGCTACACCTACGCTACACCTACCCTACAGCTACCCTACACCTACCCTACATCTACCCTACACCTACCCTATACCTACCCTACACCTTCCCTACATCTACCCTACACCTACCCTACACCTACCATACACCTACCCTACACCTACCCTACACCTACACTACACCTACCCTACACCTACCCTACACCTACCCTACACCTACCCTACACCTACCCTACACCTACCCTACACCTACCCTACACCTACCCTACACCTACCCTACACCTACCCTACACCTACTCTACACCTACCCTACACCTACCCTACACCTACCCTACACCTACCCTACACCTACCCTACACCTACCCTACACCTACCCTACACCTACTCTACACCTACCCTACACCTACCCTACACTTACCCTACACCTACCCTACACCTACCCTACACCTACCCTACACCTACCCTACACCTACCCTACACCTACCCTACACCTACCCTACACCTACCCTACACCTACCCTACACCTACCCTACACCTACCCTACACCACCCTACACCTACCCTACACCTACCCTACACCTACCCTACACCTACCCTACACCTACCCTACACCTACCCTACACCTACCCTACACCTACCCTACACCTACCCTACACCTACCCTACACCTACCCTACACCTACCCTACACCTACCCTACACCTACCCTACACCTACCCTACACCTACCCTACACCTACCCTACACCTACCCTACACCTACCCTACACCTACCCTACACCTACCCTACACCTACCCTACACCTACCCTACACCTACCCTACACCTACCCTACACCTACCCTACACCTACCCTACACCTACCCTACACCTACCCTACACCTACCCTACACCTACCCTACACCTACCCTACACCTACCCTACACTTACCCTACACCTACCCTACACCTACCCTACACCTACCCTACACCTACCCTACACCTACCCTACACCTACCCTACACCTACCCTACACCTACCCTTCACCTACCCTACACCTACCCTACACCTACCCTACACCTACCCTACACCTACCCTACACCTACCCTACACCTACCCTACACCTACCCTACACCTACCCTACACCTACCCTACACCTACCCTACACCTACCCTACACCTACCCTACACCTACCCTACACCTACCCTACACCTACCCTACACCTACCCTACACCTACCCTACACCTACCCTACACCTACCCTACACCTACCCTACACCTACCCTACACCTACCCTACACCTACCCTACACCTACCCTACACCTACCCTACACCTACCCTACACCTACCCTACACCTACCCTACACCTACCCTACACCTACCCTACACCTACCCTACACCTACCCTACACCTACCCTACACCTACCCTACACCTACCCTACACCTACCCTACACCTACCCTACACCTACCCTACACCTACCCTACACCTACCCTACACCTACCCTACACCTACCCTACACCTACCCTACACCTACCCTACACCTACCCTACACCTACCCTACACCTACCCTACACCTACCCTACACCTACCCTACACTTACCCTACACCTACCCTACACCTACCCTACACCTACCCTACACCTACCCTACACCTACCCTACACCTACCCTACACCTACCCTACACCTACCCTTCACCTACCCTACACCTACCCTACACCTACCCTACACCTACCCTACACCTACCCTACACCTACCCTACACCTACCCTACACCTACCCTACACCTACCCTACACCTACCCTACACCTACCCTACACCTACCCTACACCTACCCTTCACCTACCCTACACCTACCCTACACCTACCCTACATCTACCCTACACCTACGCTACACCTACGCTACACCTACCCTACAGCTACCCTACACCTACCCTACATCTACCCTACACCTACCCTATACCTACCCTACACCTTCCCTACATCTACCCTACACCTACCCTACACCTACCATACACCTACCCTACACCTACCCTACACCTACACTACACCTACCCTACACCTACCCTACACCTACCCTACACCTACCCTACACCTACCCTACACCTACCCTACACCTACCCTACACCTACTCTACACCTACCCTACACCTACCCTACACCTACCCTACACCTACCCTACACCTACCCTACACCTACCCTACACCTACCCTACACCTACCCTACACCTACCCTACACCTACCCTACACCTACCCTTCACCTACCCTACACCTACCCTACACCTACCCTACACATACCCTACACCTACGCTACACCTACGCTACACCTACCCTACAGCTACCCTACACCTACCCTACATCTACCCTACACCTACCCTATACCTACCCTACACCTTCCCTACATCTACCCTACACCTACCCTACACCTACCCTACACCTACCATACACCTACCCTACACCTACCCTACACCTACCCTACACCTACCCTACACCTACCCTACACCTACCCTACACCTACCCTACACCTACCCTTCACCTACCCTACACCTACCCTACACCTACCCTACACCTACCATACACCTACCCTACACCTACGCTACACCTACCCTACAGCTACCCTACACCTACCCTACATCTACCCTACACCTACCCTACACCTACTCTACACCTACCCTACACCTACCCTACACCTACCCTACACCTACCCTACACCTACCCTACACCTACCCTTCACCTACCCTACACCTACCCTACACCTACCCTACACCTACCCTACACCTACCCTACACCTACCCTACACCTTCCCTACATCTACCCTACACCTACCCTACACCTACCCTACACCTACCATACACCTACCCTACACCTACCCTACACCTACCCTACACCTACCCTACACCTACCCTACACCTACCCTACACCTACCCTACACCTACTCTACACCTACCCTACACCTACCCTACACCTACCCTACACCTACCCTACACCTACCCTACACCTACCCTTCACCTACCCTACACCTACCCTACACCTACCCTACACCTACGCTACACCTACGCTACACCTACGCTACACCTACCCTACAGCTACCCTACACCTACCCTACATCTACCCTACACCTACCCTATACCTACCCTACACCTTCCCTACATCTACCCTACACCTACCCTACACCTACCCTACACCTACCATACACCTACTTTACACCTACCCTACACCTACCCTACACCTACCCTACACCTACCCTACACCTACCCTACACCTACCCTACACCTACCCTACACCTACCCTACACCTACCCTACACCTACCCTTCACCTACCCTACACCTACCCTACACCTACCCTACACCTACCATACACCTACCCTACACCTACGCTACACCTACCCTACAGCTACCCTACACCTACCCTACATCTACCCTACACCTACCCTACACCTACTCTACACCTACCCTACACCTACCCTACACCTACCCTACACCTACCCTACACCTACCCTACACCTACCCTTCACCTACCCTACACCTACCCTACACCTACCCTACACATACCCTACACCTACGCTACACCTACGCTACACCTACCCTACAGCTACCCTACACCTACCCTACATCTACCCTACACCTACCCTATACCTACCCTACACCTTCCCTACATCTACCCTACACCTACCCTACACCTACCCTACACCTACCATACACCTACCCTACACCTACCCTACACCTACCCTACACCTACCCTACACCTACCCTACACCTACCCTACACCTACCCTACACCTACCCTTCACCTACCCTACACCTACCCTACACCTACCCTACACCTACCATACACCTACCCTACACCTACGCTACACCTACCCTACAGCTACCCTACACCTACCCTACATCTACCCTACACCTACCCTACACCTACTCTACACCTACCCTACACCTACCCTACACCTACCCTACACCTACCCTACACCTACCCTACACCTACCCTTCACCTACCCTACACCTACCCTACACCTACCCTACACCTACCCTACACCTACCCTACACCTACCCTACACCTTCCCTACATCTACCCTACACCTACCCTACACCTACCCTACACCTACCATACACCTACCCTACACCTACCCTACACCTACCCTACACCTACCCTACACCTACCCTACACCTACCCTACACCTACCCTACACCTACTCTACACCTACCCTACACCTACCCTACACCTACCCTACACCTACCCTACACCTACCCTACACCTACCCTTCACCTACCCTACACCTACCCTACACCTACCCTACACCTACCCTACACCTACGCTACACCTACGCTACACCTACGCTACACCTACCCTACAGCTACCCTACACCTACCCTACATCTACCCTACACCTACCCTATACCTACCCTACACCTTCCCTACATCTACCCTACACCTACCCTACACCTACCCTACACCTACCATACACCTACCCTACACCTACCCTACACCTACCCTACACCTACCCTACACCTACCCTACACCTACCCTACACCTACCCTACACCTACCCTACACCTACCCTACACCTACCCTACACCTACACTACACCTACCCTACACCTACCCTACACCTACCCTACACCTACCCTACACCTACCCTTCACCTACCCTACACCTACCCTACACCTACCCTACACCTACCCTACACCTACCCTACACCTACCCTACACCTACCCTACACCTACCCTACACCTACCCTACACCTACCCTACACCTACCCTTCACCTACCCTACACCTACCCTACACCTACCCTACACCTACCCTACACCTACCCTACACCTACCCTACACCTACCCTACACCTACCCTACACCTACCCTACACCTACCCTACACCTACACTACACCTACCCTACACCTACCCTACACCTACCCTACACCTACCCTACACCTACCCTACACCTACCCTACACCTACCCTACACCTACCCTACACCTACCCTACACCTACCCTACACCTACCCTACACCTACCCTACACCTACCCTACACCTACCCTACACCTACCCTACACCTACCCTACACCTACCCTACACCTACCCTACACCTACCCTACACCTACCCTACACCTACCCTACACCTACCCTACACCTACCCTACACCTACCCTACACCTACACTACACCTACCCTACACCTACCCTACACCTACCCTACACCTACCCTACACCTACCCTTCACCTACCCTACACCTACCCTACACCTACCCTACACCTACCCTACACCTACCCTACACCTACACTACACCTACCCTACACCTACCCTACACCTACCCTACACCTACCCTACACCTACCCTACACCTACCCTACACCTACCCTACACCTACCCTACACCTACCCTACACCTACCCTACACCTACCCTACACCTACCCTACACCTACCCTACACCTACCCTACACCTACCCTACACCTACCCTACACCTACCCTACACCTACCCTACACCTACCCTACACCTACCCTTCACCTACCCTACACCTACCCTACACCTACCCTACATCTACCCTACACCTACGCTACACCTACGCTACACCTACCCTACAGCTACCCTACACCTACCCTACATCTACCCTACACCTACCCTATACCTACCCTACACCTTCCCTACATCTACCCTACACCTACCCTACACCTACCATACACCTACCCTACACCTACCCTACACCTACACTACACCTACCCTACACCTACCCTACACCTACCCTACACCTACCCTACACCTACCCTACACCTACCCTACACCTACCCTACACCTACCCTACACCTACCCTACACCTACCCTACACCTACCCTACACCTACCCTACACCTACCCTACACCTACCCTACACCTACCCTACACCTACCCTACACCTACCCTACACCTACCCTACACCTACCCTTCACCTACCCTACACCTACCCTACACCTACCCTACACATACCCTACACCTACGCTACACCTACGCTACACCTACCCTACAGCTACCCTACACCTACCCTACATCTACCCTACACCTACCCTATACCTACCCTACACCTTCCCTACATCTACCCTACACCTACCCTACACCTACCCTACACCTACCATACACCTACCCTACACCTACCCTACACCTACCCTACACCTACCCTACACCTACCCTACACCTACCCTACACCTACCCTACACCTACCCTTCACCTACCCTACACCTACCCTACACCTACCCTACACCTACCATACACCTACCCTACACCTACGCTACACCTACCCTACACCTACCCTACATCTACCCTACACCTACCCTACACCTACTCTACACCTACCCTACACCTACCCTACACCTACCCTACACCTACCCTACACCTACCCTACACCTACCCTTCACCTACCCTACACCTACCCTACACCTACCCTACACCTACCCTACACCTACCCTACACCTACCCTACACCTTCCCTACATCTACCCTACACTACCCTACACCTACCCTACACCTACCATACACCTACCCTACACCTACCCTACACCTACCCTACACCTACCCTACACCTACCCTACACCTACCCTACACCTACCCTACACCTACTCTACACCTACCCTACACCTACCCTACACCTACCCTACACCTACCCTACACCTACCCTACACCTACCCTTCACCTACCCTACACCTACCCTACACCTACCCTACACCTACGCTACACCTACGCTACACCTACGCTACACCTACCCTACAGCTACCCTACACCTACCCTACATCTACCCTACACCTACCCTATACCTACCCTACACCTTCCCTACATCTACCCTACACCTACCCTACACCTACCCTACACCTACCATACACCTACTTTACACCTACCCTACACCTACCCTACACCTACCCTACACCTACCCTACACCTACCCTACACCTACCCTACACCTACCCTACACCTACCCTACACCTACCCTACACCTACCCTTCACCTACCCTACACCTACCCTACACCTACCCTACACCTACCATACACCTACCCTACACCTACGCTACACCTACCCTACAGCTACCCTACACCTACCCTACATCTACCCTACACCTACCCTACACCTACTCTACACCTACCCTACACCTACCCTACACCTACCCTACACCTACCCTACACCTACCCTACACCTACCCTTCACCTACCCTACACCTACCCTACACCTACCCTACACATACCCTACACCTACGCTACACCTACGCTACACCTACCCTACAGCTACCCTACACCTACCCTACATCTACCCTACACCTACCCTATACCTACCCTACACCTTCCCAACATCTACCCTACACCTACCCTACACCTACCCTACACCTACCATACACCTACCCTACACCTACCCTACACCTACCCTACACCTACCCTACACCTACCCTACACCTACCCTACACCTACCCTACACCTACCCTTCACCTACCCTACACCTACCCTACACCTACCCTACACCTACCATACACCTACCCTACACCTACGCTACACCTACCCTACAGCTACCCTACACCTACCCTACATCTACCCTACACCTACCCTACACCTACTCTACACCTACCCTACACCTACCCTACACCTACCCTACACCTACCCTACACCTACCCTACACCTACCCTTCACCTACCCTACACCTACCCTACACCTACCCTACACCTACCCTACACCTACCCTACACCTACCCTACACCTTCCCTACATCTACCCTACACCTACCCTACACCTACCCTACACCTACCATACACCTACCCTACACCTACCCTACACCTACCCTACACCTACCCTACACCTACCCTACACCTACCCTACACCTACCCTACACCTACTCTACACCTACCCTACACCTACCCTACACCTACCCTACACCTACCCTACACCTACCCTACACCTACCCTTCACCTACCCTACACCTACCCTACACCTACCCTACACCTACGCTACACCTACGCTACACCTACGCTACACCTACCCTACAGCTACCCTACACCTACCCTACATCTACCCTACACCTACCCTATACCTACCCTACACCTTCCCTACATCTACCCTACACCTACCCTACACCTACCCTACACCTACCATACACCTACTTTACACCTACCCTACACCTACCCTACACCTACCCTACACCTACCCTACACCTACCCTACACCTACCCTACACCTACCCTACACCTACCCTACACCTACCCTACACCTACCCTACACCTACACTACACCTACCCTACACCTACCCTACACCTACCCTACACCTACCCTACACCTACCCTTCACCTACCCTACACCTACCCTACACCTACCCTACACCTACCCTACACCTACCCTACACCTACCCTACACCTACCCTACACCTACCCTACACCTACCCTACACCTACCCTACACCTACCCTTCACCTACCCTACACCTACCCTACACCTACCCTACACCTACCCTACACCTACCCTACACCTACCCTACACCTACCCTACACCTACCCTACACCTACCCTACACCTACCCTACACCTACACTACACCTACCCTACACCTACCCTACACCTACCCTACACCTACCCTACACCTACCCTACACCTACCCTACACCTACCCTACACCTACCCTACACCTACCCTACACCTACCCTACACCTACCCTACACCTACCCTACACCTACCCTACACCTACCCTACACCTACCCTACACCAACCCTACACCTACCCTACACCTACCCTACACCTACCCTACACCTACCCTACACCTACCCTACACCTACCCTACACCTACCCTACACCTACCCTACACCTACCCTACACCTACCCTACACCTACCCTACACCTACCCTACACCTACCCTACACCTACCCTACACCTACCCTACACCTACCCTACACCTACCCTTCACCTACCCTACACCTACCCTACACCTACCCTACACCTACCCTACACCTACCCTACACCTACCCTACACCTACGCTACACCTACCCTACACCTACCCTACATCTACCCTACTCCTACCCTATACCTACCCTACACCTTCCCTACATCTACCCTACACCTACCCTACACCTACCATACACCTACCCTACACCTACCCTACACCTACCCTACACCTACCCTACACCTACCCTTCACCTACCCTACACCTACCCTACACCTACCCTACACCTACCCTACACCTACCCTACACCTACCCTACACCTACCCTACACCTACGCTACACCTACCCTACACCTACCCTACATCTACCCTACTCCTACCCTATATCCTACCCTACACCTTCCCTACATCTACCCTACACCTACCCTACACCTACCCTACACCTACCATACACCTACCCTACACCTACCCTACACTTACCCTACACCTACCCTACACCTACTCTACACCTACCCTACACCTACCCTACACTTACCCTACACTTACCCTACACCTACCCTTACAACTATACGAATGTAACCTGTAAACTTTTGTTTCTACCGGCGGCGGCGATCTAATTAAAATTTAGAACATAGAAGCTGCTATTGTGAATCAATCTTAAAAGATAGACATATGCTGTCGCGGACTTTTTTTTAGAACTTTTAAAGAAGAACAATTCCATAATACATTATATTTGCGTAACTTAAACCGTTTACCCAACGCACGCAACAAAAGCTCTCAAAAAGGAATATTTTTGCCAGTTTTTGCAACATTTTTCATTTATGCTCGGCTCCTATTGGTTGTAGCGTGATGTTATATAGCCTATAACCTTCCTCGATAAATGGACTATCCAACACAAAAATAATTTTTCAATTCTAACCAGTAGTTCCTGAGATTAGCGAGTTCAAACAAACAAACAAACAAACAAACAAACTCTTCAGCTTTATAATATTATATATAGTATAGATTTAATAAATCAAGAATACGGCCGATGATGTCTCGGACAGGGATAACTAAAGGTCGATCTCGTTGGCAACTGTAACGGCAAAGGTTCAGGATGGTGTTTTTTATGGAAACTCTTTCTGTACCATTACAGGGCAAAAGGCTTTCTTCCTTCAAATCCGCCCGGTTTAGGGCAATATTGTGGACCAAACTTGTCGATAGGCATCAAGCTCGTCCCACCATCTTTGCCTGGTTCTGTCGCGATGTACATGGGTCTGCTCCGGACATTTTCCGGGACCCACACTGTGGTTGGTTTAGTTATGCGGCACATGTCTCCGGCCCAGTCCCATTTTAACTTGACTGCTTTTTGGGCGACATCTTTGTTTTGTGTTTTGGGGCGCAGCACTGTATTCCTAACACGTTTCGTTAATCTGACTCCCAGAATGCTGTGCTGTGTTGTCAAAGACCAGGTTTGAGCGCCATAATATATGAAAGGATACACTACTACTAGGTACACTGGATTACTGCCCTCTATTATCATCTCGCAATTATCACTCAAAGGTTTGCTGGAAGCAAATTCCATTTGGCTCATATGAATTTTGTTATCAATTTGTATAAATGTATTGTCTTGACTTACAAGTTGTAGGTCGTGGGTTCGAGCCCAGGTAGGCGCTTTACTTTGTGTAAATTATTTCATCACCACTGCTCTCAAAACGGTGAAGGAAAACATCGTGAGGAAACCGGCATGTCCTAGAACCAAAAATTCGAAGACATGTGATATTCACCAACCCGCACTGGGCCCGCGTGGTGGATTACGGCCCATTCCCTCTCATATAGAGGAGGCCTGTGTCCCAGCAGTGGGAATATTAATAGGCTGATGGTGTGATGTGTATTGTCTTGACGTACAATAAAAAATAAAGAAGGATAGGCAGAATGCTATAATTTTTAATAATTGTATTGACATTGTGTATGAATTATATGACATTGTACTTGTTTAATATTGTGACATTTCAAATTTATAATTTTATGTGCTGTAACTATGTATTAATAATTGTATTGACATTTTGTAATAATAATGAATGAATCTTATTTATTAATCTAATTGTGATATACTTGTATGCTATTTTTGGCTAACATAGCGGCAAAAATGTTATTTAAGACCTAATGTTACCTATGTCTACAAATGATTAAATGAATATGAATATGAATATGAGAATACTCATGTCTATCAATTTGCGTTTATGGCAAAATAACAATAGCCAATCAAATTGTATGATGTAATTTTATTAAAAACTAGCTGTGCCCGCGGCTTCGCTCCCGTCATCTGCCTGCCAAGCCAACCTAATTACCTTCTTGCCTACCCTACATACTTACATACCAATTATTTTTCTAGGGTCATTCTTTCGCGTATAATCTTAACACCGCCATTCAGAAAATGATTGCAAATGCACAACGCCATCTATCGAATATCGCGTTCAACTGTCCGAGTAACTAAATTGCGTGTGCTGTGATAATTTTACTTCTTGATTCATCTCACTTTTGATAGAGTGAACCGATTGCGATGAAACAAAAACTAAGTAATTCTTCAAGTTACGCACAATTTTTATGTTATTTTGTGATATTAATTTGTAAATGAGTCGTTGGTGTGCCTTGTTCAATAAATAAATAAATAAAAAAAGTTATATACCTTGGTTTCGTACATTTCACGTGATGCGTGCACAAATAAACAGGCAAACAGACAAAAATGCCAAAAATCCTGAAATGGGTTCTGTTGGTTATCCTTTAACACCCTGGCTATTTTTTTTGGCTATTTTTTCGATGTACAAAAAATATTTTTCTACAGATTTATTATATGTAATCAAAATAAGTGATCAAAATTATAATTTATTCTTAAACACGGATTAAAAAACTTCATTACGACGCCTAATAACACAACTACACAGGACGTCTTGAGAGCCTCTGATGAGCCTCACTGTGGCTCCAATAGAGCCACGTCTTGGTAGTGAGCTCCAGCCTGTCAGGGGCTCGTCGCCAGAGGCGGCTGTACTTTAAGTTCACTCGTGCACTGAACTGCCAGATTTGAAAAGGTTTAGAAATAAAATAAAAATAATTAATAATATCTGATTAACGATCTATTCAATATTAACGAAATCATGACGAACAAATTTAAGCTCTTTGCTAAAGTAATAAGACGTACATTGCTGTAAAAAATACTCCCCGTGCGCTAGGCTAAAGCGCACGGCGAGAGTTCATACTATTCTACGAGAAACAAGCGAAAACGCCTGGCGCGTGAGACAGAGATAGTTCAATAGAAAATGTACGGCAAAATATGACATTCTCGTGCGCCGTCCCAGAAAACCGAAGATTACCGAGAGCGGGCGAGGTTTGACGAACGAAATTTATCTTCGGGTCGAGTACCAACATTACAAGTTGTACAACGACGTAACTAGATGGCGTTGGCGTCGAATTAGAAGTCGCTAGCGAGATGGTTTGCCGATTTACATAGGCTCCTGTGAATTTTAGTAAATCTAACACAATTACCCAGTGAGTGAGATGGCAAAGTGCACTACTACTACTATGATCCACCAGCCGCCACTGCTCGTCGCGTCTGTTAATTTAATTTATTGATAATTATTTTCTACTTTTTAGTTTGGTTTTCGGCGTGTTTTTTAGTTTTTAAACTACTTTTTTTTTACTTTTTTGTTTAACCGATCCTGTTGATCCTGGAAAGGATAACCGGACAAAATACTTAAATTTTTGCATTTTCATTGGTCCTTGATAAGTGTGCAAAGTTTCAAATTAATCCGACGTTCTGGAAAGGGTAAAAATCACGTTCAAAGATTCCGTTACATAGATTCATAGATACATGCATACCAAGCAAATAAAAGCGTGTTAAAAAGGCTCAACCTGTTATGAAATCCGTAAGCCGAATATAATGGTTAATACCAGCCTCTAATTGTCCTACCGCAGGGCAAAGCTCATACTGAGGAGGCAGAGCATTGATCAGGGGGTGACCATAAGCTCTTAGAGCGGTATCAATTTGATATCGAGTAAGTGACCGATGTATATAAGTCAGATACATCTGTCACTTACTCGATATCAAATTGATACCGCTCTAAGAGCTTTTGATCACCCCCCTGATCAATGCTCTGCCTCCTCTGTATGAGCTTGACAGATGTATACAAGTCAGATACATCTGTCCCTTATTCGATCTCAAATTGATACCGCTCTAAGAGCTTATGGTCACCCCCCTGACTACGCTTGCTCAATGTGGCTTGGCGATTATAAACAACAAGTCCAGGTTTACGAAAAAATGATATTAGAAACCTCAATATCATTTTTAAAGATCTATCTACACGTATGAGTTTGATGAAAACAAAATTTAATTTCAGTTCTAAGTGGGGAACCTCCAAAATTTACTGTCTATTTCTATTTTTGTGTGAAAATCTTAATGCGGTTCACATAATACATCTACTTACCAAGTTTCAACAGCATAGTTCTTATAGTTTCGGCAAAAAGTGGCTGTGACATACGGACGAGCAGACAGACATACAGACATGACGAATCCATAAGGGTTCCGTTTTTTGCCATTTGGCTACGGAACCCTAATAAAATAAATATTTGAGTGTGACCGCCATACAACAATCGTGATTTTTTTGCCGTTTTTTGCGATAATAGTACGAAACCCTTCGTGCGCGAGTCCAACTCGCACTTGGCTGGTTTTTTCCAGTTCAGCGAATCAACTAAATGGATACCTAGAAATTGGACGTCTCTAAGTAATTCTATAGTTTCATTCCCAATCTGAGCGCCCGCGACCCCAGATTCCCGTCTGCTTACGATGAAGGCGGGGTACCGGCGTTTTAGGCATCGAGATTAAAAAAATATCTTTAACTAGCTGTCCCCCGCGGCTTCGCTCCCGTCAACTGGCTACCTTTCTACCCACTACAAAAAATATTTGACATAGGCCTACATGGGCACTTATGAAACGTTGACAAAAGGTGCACGGTTCGGATTAGACTTACCCTGCCTACCCACCTACCCTAACCTATCCTACCCTACATATCGACCTACCTACCCTGCCCTACCTACATGATTGTTGCGTAACTTAAACCGTTTATGCAGCGCACGCAACGGAAGCTCTCAAAAAGGAATAATTTTGCCCGTTTTTGCAACATTTTTCATTTATGCTCCGCTCCTATTGGTCGTAGCGTGATGTTATATAGCCTATAACCTTCCACGATAAATGGAGTATCCAACACAAAATGAATTTTTCAATTGCAACCAGTAGTTCCTGAGATTAGCGCGTTCAAACAAACAAACAAACACACTCTTCAGCTTTATAATATTATATATATATATATATAATAAATAAATATATACTAGCTGTCCCACGCGGCTTCGCTCCCGTCAACTGGCTACCTACCGACCCATCTACCCTACCCTACATACACGATTGTTGTGTAACTTAAACCGTTTACGGAAGCTCTCAAAAAGGAATAATTTTGCCCGTTTTTGCAACATTTTTCATTTATGCTCCGCTCCTATTGGTCTTAGCGTGATGTTATATAGCCTATAACCTTCCTCGATAAATGGACTATCCAACTCAAAAAGATTTTTTCAATTCCAACCAGTAGTTCCTGAGATTAACGCGTTCAAACAAACACACTCTTCAGCTTTATAATATTAGTAGGTATAGATAATAAAGTATAGATAGTATAGATTAAGCTAGTAAGGTAATTTAGGCTAGATATTTCCAGGAAACTCTGCACCATACTTCTCTATTATCAAGTATCATTATTGTTTTTTTTTGCAATGGTATCTTAGACTAATAATATTATAATACATTTTGGAATTCAAATTATTTGTACCTACACCATACCATGTTATGGTAAATGTAAAGAACTTTTTATCTAGACACGCGGCAGCGTGTCAAGCCAAGTTCAAGCAGAAAAGGAACTGGTGACGCAGCAGCTGTGTGTTATATTACACGAACCATTTGGAGCCACTTTTGTCATCTTAATAACTCAAAATCCATTCAACATAAACACATGAAATGGTTTATTTATTTAAATCCCTAAGATAAACTATAAACCAAAATTTCATAAATATAGCTCAAACGGTTATTTAGATATTAACGTCGAAATTTTATCACTGACTGACTAATAGATCAAAACTCTAACCCAGTTCCAGATGACCTAGAAAGTTAAAATTTAGTATCCAGATAGGTAGTTGGGTACAAAGAAATAAATTAAAAACTAGTATTTTTTTTAATTTTATTATAATTTTTCAATTAATTGATTCTATTAGGAACACTCACCTAAAGTGCCTGTAATGTCAGAATCAGTCATCAAAATTGATGACAGCCGGCCTTTATGTGGATTGAATAAAGAGTGAACGAGTGGAATACCACCCTTAATTCTAGAACGAGTCAAGACCATGTTTCAGATATTAAGTAATTTTTCCTAAACCTCGTGATTTGACTTGGCTGGTGAACGCTTTTGTCGTCGTAGCCAACAACCGCGCATATTCTTAGTATTGAACTTGGCTCCCTTTTCCACATTTATGTTTTTGATGGGATATTATTATAACCTTACATCACACAAATTCAAATAAATCAAATAAATTCCATCCTATTTAATTAAATAACATCAATATAATTAAACATCAATTTAGATTCTACAAAATAAAAATTTACAAATTAAATGGAATAAAAATAGGATTATAACAGTTCGTAAACACTTAACAAAATTTTACTAACAAAATTAAAGCTCACAATAAATAAAACCTAAAATGACGGACATCAGAAAAGTATAATTTTTTAGTGAAACCTCCGTCAGGAATCGTTTTTTTTTTTAAATTACTTTTAGGCAAAATAACTTAAAACAAGCAATATCTTATTTATACAATTATAAGACGAAAATATAATTATGACAATTTGTATAAAACAACAAAAATTACTTTATTAAAAACAATAGGATATAAACTTAGCTTACTTACGCAAAATACGCGCTTAGACGTGGAGTTGCGGACACCAGCCCGTCTTAACTTAACTTAAACTTAGCTCGGCTTTTTATTACATTTCTCAAAATCTAGTAAAAAGGAAAGCCACCCTAAAACATACTTTAATAATTTAATAAGTAAAAAAAAAAGTTTTTTTTACCTTAACTTGCATTATCATCCAGGTCAAGTGAGGAGCCCTTGGCTAAATAAGAACACCCGCACGGTCTGACCTTCAAGATGAACCGGTTGTGTGCCCTAATTGCCGAAACAATTAAAAAACCTTATGTCTCGCGTGGATCCACATTTTGGGCACTATAGGAGTTAAACAATGCTTGCCGAGGTTGGTCCATATCGATTCGTGCATGTTGTAAAAAAGGAAAATAAAACATAGTTGCAAGATTTCACCCACACATACTAACTTGTAAAACCTTTAAAAAGTAGAAATAGCAAAAGTTTTTAAATAAAAACAACACGAAGTGCTATCGCCTGTACATACCTACACAGAAAAGTGTGATAAGCCAGTAGGTACTATTCATTACAAGTATATGAGGGTAAATAAAGATGGAGTGTGCGAATAGCATTCTATTAGAAAAAAGATGTTTATAAATGTAAATAATATAATATAAATAAACCTACTTAATATATGAAAGTGAAAGTTTGTGAAGAAGTTGTTACCTGTCATGCAAAAACTACTGAACGGAGTTTGATGGAACTTAACAGTAATGAGTATAGATATACATCAGAATAATAAAAAGACAATAATTTATAAAAATATAAGGGCAAGGGGGAGTTATTATTTATATGGGGATGTGCTATTTCCACGAAAGTGGTGTCGCGGGCTGCAACTAGTCCTTTATAACAAGAACCTGCGGCTGGATACCAGCTGCCTCTTGAATAACTCTCCCCTGCATATTTATATCCTGATTTACTTGTCTCTCTGTGGACCTTCGTTTTAATATATTTTTATAAAATTCAATCCATAGAATTTGGTTACGTCTCAATACAACAAAATAAATTGACATTATTGTTGGTAGTGCCTGGTACGAGAATTTACCTACAAAATGGAACATGTATAATTTAATTAAACTAATGTCATGAGTATAAATTGCAAGGAAACTTACTGTAAACAACATTGAGACGTCACCCAGAAAAAATATTAAAGTAGCGATGTAGAATCGTCGATATTTATTTATAGCGGTTGGTACGCGCGTATTACAGCTGCGACAGAGTAAATATACTGTAATAATATAAAGCATAACGTTAAGAATAACAGGTAAAAAAAAAATTACACAAATACACTCATGTGCAACATTACGAGGAACCACTATAGCGATGACGTTTGATACTATAGGTATGCCCCAACCGAAGATACTGCTTACTAAATATTTTCTATGGAAATGCCTATTGATGACTTTAACAAAGTCCACGTAAAATATATAGCTTAAAACTAAACACCAGTGGCTCCTCGCTATTAATAAGTACGTATCAATTACATAGGAAATATAACAATTTATAAATTCTTCTATAGTTTTTCGCTTTGCAATAAATAAAAACTGTACCAACAGCACGTTAAGGTACACAAAGTTCCTGTAATTGCGGAATTTCGTCAGTAAGCACCATGATGCCAAACCGTATATTAACGTAGCTGTCATCACTGTATAACATGTGTAAAACATAGCTGGGCCAATATTATATCTGAAATAATTCCATACGAAGTCCTGTACTTGAGTGTACACGTCCATGGTTGATGCACTTTTATCTTACCAAGACGTATTTGTGAACTGCTTGATACTACACACTGACACGCCCTTGACACAGCTGATTAAGAATGCTTCGAAAACTACCGATGAAACAATAGTTTTAATCAAAACGAATTAAACTAATTGTAACTGCCTCGTTGGTGTCCCAGTTTCAAGTGCGACTGCTGAGCGTTAGTGCCCGTGTTCGATTTCCTGGTATGTGAAAGGTTTTTCCCCTTAACAGTCGATATGTGGCTTGGTAAACTCGTGAAGTAGCTAGTCCTGAAGAAAAATAGTAATATAGATTATATTAGTATGTATTATAGATATAATTATTTAATTTGTTTTATCTACTCTCATATCGTAATATTCGAATTATAAACTTCAAACCGAGTTTATATTGACATACTTTATAAACATAATACCGAAATTTAAAAATAGAATCTCATTATAACACTATTTCTCTAACAAAATAATGCTATAAAACAATTTTTTTTCTATTACGATACAGGACAAATCCAAGAAGTTAATCACTAAGGAGTTTCCATCATTTTTTTTTTTGTAATGCCTTTTTAGTACCAATTATAAAAAGATTTGATTCCAATTTTAAATTGTCTGTGACAATGCCCGCTTTAGGCTTAGCACGCACTGCGATTTTTATTCGCGCGAATTTTGTCTCTTTCTACCTGTTCATAGAGCTCAAAATATTCGCGCGAATTAAATTCGCTCCGCGGTGCCGTGGATTCTGTTGCAAAACACGGATTTCATGCGGTATTATTGCCGCACGATTATTTTACCGCAATGCGAGCAGCTTCATACAATTCCATAAGGTCGCAGAATGGGCGGAAAAATCGCGCGAATAAATATCACAGTGCGTGTGCTAAGCCTTAGCGCATGCGCAGATAATGCGGTGATGTTCTGGGTTTTGGCGCCATTCATACGTTTTTTATGGCAAGGAAAATGCAAAAAAAAAGATATTAAGTAGGTTCAATCCAAAAAGGTATGAGTGTAGATAAAGTAGTGTATGAAACTGCACATAACTAGGTATTAAAACATTCGTGTGAATACTATTAAAAACCTCGCCTGCGGCTCGGTTTTTAAACACACACTCATGTTTTAATACCCCTTATTATGCAACAGTATCATAAACTACTATTATCTTACTATTAATATTGTACACTAGGTTACTGCCCTTTATTATGATATCTATCACTCAAAGGTTTGCTGTTAGAAAACTCCATTTGGAGTTAAGCTGGGGTTTTACAAGAATTTTATATTCAATATTTATTATGTAATAACTTGGTGTATAATAAACAATTAAAAGAATCAAGAAAAACTAGATATTAACTGGGTATGACGAATACCAAAACTGCCTTAGGTTAAACAAACTTTGGCAGAACTAAGTTGCTATAACAAATTTATTAAAAAAATATCCTAATTAAGATGGTACATCTTATAAGCATTTATATAGGCATTTTGTGTTTATAGACTTATATTCGTTTAAATTTTCGTCATTCTTTAGAACGTTGAAGGTAAACATCGTGAGGAAACTAGCATCTCCTAGAACTAATAGTTCGAAGACATGTGACATCCACCAACCCGCACTGGGCGCGTAGATTAAGGGTACACTAGTCGACGGCACGAACTATTTTGTGCGCGGGGTTAAAATGCATTTTATATCAACCGACAACACGTGCGGAAGAGATAGATGCTGTGAATCTATCCCTGTATGGTGGCCGTTTTGCAATTTTCCGTCTTCTTATGGCATTTATTTGCGCCCAAAAATGCGTTAAAATTTGTGTCGAAATGTGGAACTTTCGACGCTCATAACTTTCAAATATTTACTTTTTTTAGCCCTGTATGGAAGCAAAAAAGTAAAAAAAGAAGATTAATAGTTCAACAATGCAAATAATTTTATTTTGAACAGATACGTTTAGTCGTTTTTTCATGATATCCAGACACCCAAAGGTCTGTTTATAAAATTTCGCGCGCTAGGTTTCGTCCTAAATCATTATCCATTTCGCTACAAATTTGCAAAAGTGTGTATTCGTACGCAAACTAGCTTCCTACTGCTCATCACAGCATCTATCTCTTCCGCACGTGTTGTCGGTTGATATAAAATGCAGTTTAACCCCGCGCACAAAATAGTTCGTGCCGTCGACTAGTGTAACCATAAGGTCAATTTCTCCAGCAATGGAAACATTAAAAGGCAGATGATGATACATTTTTCAGGCACTATAAATTGTGTTATGTTCCAAGGCACTTTATTTTCTTGAACAATTGCTTTTTTTTCTTATTAGATATTTTTAACAGACTTCCCATAAAGTAGGAGGTTCTCAATTCAGATGTTATTTATTTTTTGTAATATATGTTCAGGCATAAATCCGTCATATATATGTCGCAGGGATATGATATAAACAGAGATTTGGTAAACAACACGGAGGATGTTAAAATAACAACACGATTTTATCAAATTCCTAAACAAACCTAGTGATTTGAACAAATCCCTAAATTGATGATTCAGTGAAATGATAATAAATTGTAGTTCTAAAAACTAAAAAATACGCTTTAATGGTAAATTGAACTAAAAAGTCGCTAATCCTGAAGATCTTGGCTTACCGTGTAACTACTTGATTCTACCGTGCGCGTTTACATTTACATTGTTCATTGTTTGTGTTGTTGTTTGTTGTTGTTGTTGTTTGTTCGTTTACATTGTTTGTCCCATTAGCCTTAGCTAATGGGACAAACAATGTAAACGCGCACGGTAGAATTTATTAAACTTTTATTACTTGTAAATTTTAATTTTTGTTTGACTTTCAAAAGTACTTTGACTTTGACTAAATTATTGCATTGTCATCGGTCCTTGATAGGTGTGCAAAGTTTCAAATCAATCCGACGTTTTGAAGGGGGTGAAAATCACGTTCAAAGATTCCGTTACATTGATACATAGTTACATAGATACATACCAAGCTAATAAAAACATGTTATAAAAACATGTCCAGTTCTTGTTTGCGTCGCGCTCGCGCTAGCTTGTCAGTTTAAAATGTGTCATCTTCCGGTTTTTCATCAAAAACCTAGGTTTTTGATCAAAAACCTAATTTAATGAAAAACCTGCGACATATAGACAGATTTGCAAAATATATTAGAAAAAAAAAATATGCCACCATTAATTGTATCCCAGTTCCGAAATGTAAAGGTAAACGTACACTGATTTTAAATTCATTATTGTTTTTTAAATTCATTATTGTCTTGACAGGATTTTTTCAGACATATTTTAAGATCTCGCGATATATTTTAAGATAATAAATTTGATATAAAATGCTTTTCATCCATTAAACAGATGAGTAAAGATCGCTCCTTACTCGGATCCTATACTATAATATTTACTTAGAGTGTTAAATAGGAAATATCACAGCCTTACTGTGTGGGCCAATTGGGCTTTAAATTGTTCTCATGTCGTAATTGATTCACATTTTATATTTCGCTAATAATTAAATAATTCATTAAATTATAGTCACATTCCAGCAGGGGCCCGTGCAAATATTTTTATTTATATTAAAACTAATGAGGAACTCTAATCTGCAATTTGTTCATCAGTATATAATTAGCAAAATATCCATGCTGTCGAAAAAAAGAATTAGCATAACAAAGAGTATCTAAATAATAAATATATGAACTTACATTTTTACTAGGTATTTTTATTAAGGTACGTGGGTACGATTGAGGGCGGTTAGGCACTACATGCGATCCGTGTCCGTGATTTGAGTTCCCAAGTACAAAAAATCCTGAATTGTGATGGACTAGCTTCTGTCAGCGGCTTCGCCTGCGTGGTAAGTGTTTTATCATCCCAAGGGAACATTAAACCGGGATAAAAAGTAGCGTCCTGACTGTAATCTCTGTGCCAAATTTCATCCAGATCCGTTCAGCCATTCTGGCGTGATTGAGTAACAAACATACATCCACACACATCCACCAATCCAAACTTTCACATTTATAATTTTACGGATAGAATTCGGATGTAGAGGAGCTCGTGGCTAAATAATAACAGCCGCACGGGTCGATCATCAAGGTTAAGCAACACTTGACGAGGTCGGTCCGTGGATGGGTGACCATTTCAACATACCGAGTTCCCTCCGTGCCTCGGAAAGCACGTTAAGCCGTTGGTCCCGGCTGTCATTTGAAGATCTTTGGCAGTCGTTACGTGTAGTCAGAAGCTTGAGATCTGACACCAGTCTTGCCAAGGGGTACCGTGTTACCCAGTTACTGGGTTGTGGAGGTCAGATAGGCAGTCGCTCCATGTAAAACACTGGTACTCAGTTGAATCCGGTAAGACTGGAAGCCGACCCCAATATAGTTGGGAAAAGGCTAGGCAGGTGATGATGGATAGAATTCGGATGTAGTGTGTAAGCTTCCCTACAAGAGGTACTACGGCTACTTCGGTACCGAAATTTTACGGACACGGATCAGATGTAGTGCATAATGTGAATGCGAGTATGCGTCACAATCGCGCAAAACGGCCATCGCTTAACATAATGCTGGGAATCACGTGCGAGACCGAGCCACAGTGCTGGTTTTCAGTAATAGCTGTTGCTGACTGGATGTCAGGGGCACAATAAACTGTTTCAATAAAAATAAATAAATAAGATAAAACAAAAATAATAGAGGTACATAAAAAAAACATTTAAAAATCAAGATAAAATATTTACCACAAAAAAAACGACTCTCCGTCTCCTGCGGCTGATCCGCCTCCGGCAGAATAGTACAGAAAAACGTTAAGTTATATTCGACAAGACAAAAGCAACAAACACACAGTAATACAGAGAGTTTGGTCGCGTCTTGTATTGTCGTCCAATCAGACTATGATTGTGAGGTTAACAGAGAGTGTACAATATATATCCTGCCGCCGCGCCGTTGCCAAAATTCGGTTGGAGAACTAGGTATGTATTATTATTCCGATGTAATTTAAAACTTGTTTAGATTTGTTTGGAATTTTCCTGTTTATCGTATTATGGTCTTAGGTGTGTCTGACTTGATAAAGACTATACTCTAGCCAACATGAAGGTGCAATATTTACTAATTAAACATTGACAGCTCAATCAACTGATAACAAGGGTGAAAAATATTTTAAACGACTTTCCAAAAAAGGAGGAGGTTCTCAATTCAGATGTTTACCACAAAAAAGTGAAAAATAAAAATAATTTTTACTAAAAAATACTAAGTCGGTTGACTTCCAAAAAAAACACACTACAAAGTGAAAAATAACTTAAATTTTGACAGTCCGTGTCAAAACACAAAGAAACAAAAACAGCAACACCGACTTCCGAAATTGAAGTTATTTTTCGCTTTGTAATGTTTTTTTTGGAAGTCGGTTGTATTTATTTTATTTTTAGGTTCGCTCCAATCTAATCTTCAGTTCCTATGACCTTGGCTATTTATGTTCTCGAACTATATTTCATCTGTACTAACTCAGTTTTATCGATGTACAACAAATCCAACATTCTATACGCACGGTTGGCGCAGTGGTTGAGCGATTGACTGCTGCGCTGCGTGTCGCGGGTTCGATTCCTACGAGAGTTACAGATAGTTGTTCCGGCTCTGGGTGTTGTGTATGTGAGTTTATAAACGCACCCACGATACAGGAAGAAATTCCTAGTGTAGGGCAACGTTTTTTTTAAAAACTAAACTAAACTATATCGAATTCGTTTTATTACTTCAAACCATTTATTGTTGAGTAGAGGGACAGATCAATATATTGGATCAGGTTACTGATAAGCAACATGCAGCGTGAACTGGAACGTTATATCCGATTCAAAAATACAACGAAATTAATATGGAGCTCAATTATTTACAATCAATATTGTATGGTTAATGCTCTTCTAAGTTTCTACTCTTTGTCTAAAAACGACCAATTGCTTGTCCTCCAGGACGTCAAGTCTGAAATTCGTTAGGATTGGCAGTGATAGAAAATTAAATATTCTCTTGTGATTTCTATTCTAATCTTTGTTTTTAGGGTTCCATACCCAAAGGGTAAAAACGGGACCCTATTACTAAGACTTCACGATCCGTCTGTCTGTCTGTCCGTCTGTCACCAGGCTGTATCTTATGAACCGTGATAGCTAGACAGTTGAAATTTTCACAGATGATGTATTTCTGTTGCCGCTATGACAACAAATACTAAAAACAGAATAAAATTAATATTTAAGGGGGCTCCCACACAACAAACGTGATTTTTTTGCCGTTTTTTGCTCGATATTAATTGCGGCAACAGGTAGACGCTTGAAATATTCACAGATTATTTAGTTGTATATTCACTTTAAAAAATAATAATTATTAAATTAAAATAAAATAAATTAAGGGGGGCTCCCATACAACAAACGTGATTTTTTTGCCGTTTTTTACTATAATGGTACGGAACCCTTCATGCGCGAGTCCGACTCGCACTTGGCCAGTTTTTTGATTTCTTAATGACGATTTGTACATTATATAGTATACAATTCTCATAGAAATGACAATTATAAATTAAATTTATGACAATTAAAAATAATAATATTTTTTTAAGTTTATAAGAACTGGTGATAGCCCCAAAACATTTGTTGTTTTACATTGTTTGTAAACATTGTACCATCAAAATAGCAGGAGTATAGCTAGACATAAATTAAAATAATAACCTGATCGGATAAAAAATAAGAAAGAAAAGTCCTTGACCTTTTGCTGTTTTTATACGTATAATAAAAACTAGCATCTGCCAGCGGCTTCGCCCGCGTGAATGTCGGCAATTTGTCCAAGAGAATGTAGATACTCCCGGGATAAAAACTACGCTCTAATCCAGGACGTATCTACCCGTTTGCCAAGTATCATCTAAATCTGATCAGCCGCTAAGACGTGGTAAAGCAACAAACAGACCTACAGACAGAGTTCGTTTCTAATGTATAATATAAAAGTTTGGATAAATATGTAATACTAACTATTGTTCACAATTTCGTCCGCGGCAAACTAAAAAAATCAAGGATTTTATTTTTGTACGCTGCATGCTAATTCTTTTTACCACCAACTGATGTTGGTGGTAAAAAAGATGGGTGTGTTTAATTGTGTCAGTCTGTGGCATTATAAATGACTCCTAAACGACCGGCCGAGTATGGTGAAACGATTTTGATTTAGTTTTTTCGTGTTCCGTTCCTCAAAAGTAAAAAAGGAACCGTTACGGGATCAGTTCGTTGTCTGCCTGTCTCTCTGTATCTTTATCAAGATCTATTTCTCTGAAACGCCAGGAGGTAATACAAAATCAACCGAAGATCGTGTTATTTGCTGATGACACATCTTTGATATTTAAAATAGATCGTCGGTCACAAAATCTTGATGTTGTGAATAAGTCTATTCAGCAGGTCCAAACTTGGTTCACGGCAAACAATTTGGTACTAAATGAAAAAAAAACCAAATGTGTTAGATTCACATTGCCGAATTTCAGAAGTAGCGAGTGCGACATCATATTGAATGGAGAAAAGCTGGACTATGTAAATCAAACAGTTTTCCTAGGAATAACTTTAGATGACAAATTGCAATGGGGGCCTCACAAAACGTCTCTTGCGAGTCGGCTGAGCTCGGCCGCTTATGCTGTTAGAAAGATAAGACAGTTGACGGATGTGGAGACCGCGCGTTTGGTCTATTTTAGCTACTTTCACAGCATTATGTCATACGGTATTTTACTGTGGGGTCGTGCGGCTGACATTGAATCAATATTTATTTTGCAAAAGAGAGCTGTCAGAGCCATATATAAGTTAAGTCACCGAGAATCTCTTAGGGAGCTATTTAAAAAGATTAATATTATGACAGTTTCTTGCCAATTCATTTATGAAAATATTATGTATGTAAGGAAAAATATACATCTCTTTAGTAAAGTCAGTGATAGATACAATTGTAATACGAGAAATAAAGATAAGTTAGATCAACCATCTTATAGACTAGCTAAAGTACACTCATCTTTCATGCGGTACTGTGTTAAATTATATAACAAAATACCTTGTGATGTAATAAAACTAAATGAAAGTAAATTTAAAACTTTAGTTAAAAGCACACTTTGTAAACAAGCATATTACAAACTAGATGATTATATTCAAGATAAGAATGCTTGGAAACATGCTGGTCCTGCTCCATAGGGCAATTCTTAGTGTAGACAAAATCAAACTAGTTAATTTGTATTATATTCATAATTATAGTAACGCTTTATTTTTATTATTTTTGTATAAAAAATTTTGACTCGCACACTGTTCCGTTGTTGTTGAATTAGGTAATTTACCTATGTATGCAATATTTGTAAGTATGTGAGAACCATGTTCCTATTTATCAAGTGAAGGGTTTACCTGTTAGTGCTTGTAATACTTTATACCTATATGTAGTACTAGCTGTGCCCGCGGCTTCGCTCCCGTCATCTGCCTGCCAACCCTACCATACTTACCAGCCTGCCTGCCTACTCCACATACTCAATAATATACATACTACATACCAATTTTTTTTTCTAGTGTCATTCTTTCGCGTAAAATCTTAACACAGCGATTCAGAAAATGACTTTAAATGCACAACGCCATCTATCGAATAGCGAGTTCAACTGTCCGAGTAACTGAATTGCGTGAGCTGTGATAATTTTACTTCTTGAACACTTTAAATTCATCTAACTTTTGATAGAGTGAACCGATTGCGATGAAACAAAAACTAAGTAATTCTTCAAGATACGCACAATTTTTATGTATAAAAGTTATCTACATTGGTTTCGTACATTTCACGTGATGCGTGCACAAATAAACAGACAAACAGACAATAATTCCAAAAATGCTAGAAATGGGTTCTGTTGGTTATCCTTTAACACCCTGGCAATTTTTTTTGGATTTTTTTTCGATGTACAAAAAATATTTTTCTACAGATTTATTATATGTATTGATGATAATAGTGCTAGGTGCATCGTCCTCACGTACATGAATTTATTAATGTATGTACTTTAATATTGTAAAACATTTTTTCTTTTTTAAAAGAGTAAGTATGGTGTTTCTTGTGCATTCTTCTCCGTAACAAGCTACTTTTCCGAATGCACGGTAGAATAAATTTTTATTACTTGTATATTTTAATTGTTAACGTTCAAAAGTGCCGCTTAATGGCCTAATTGAATAAATACATTTGACTTTGTATCAAGTTGAAATTAATATAATATACCTACTCAGGTCTGCAATCCCTTGGCGCTCCCACTGCACTATTCCCAAACCACTGCAACTCCTGAAAGCCAGAATCAACAGTGGCGACCACCAGAAAAGCGCCGAGGCAATGAAGCTCGACGAAGACCTGGAGAATGAATTTAACTGTCTTGGATCCCGCAACGAAATTAATCAGAAAAGAATAATGGAGGAGTAGGAAAAAATATAAATTTCCACTTCCCTCCATACCCAGCAGGAGACAGAACAAACAAGGCCAATAGGCACAAAGGGTCGTTTACAACTGGATAAGCCCAGTTGCCTAGCACCACGGATAAAAATTAGCATTAATATTAATGGGTCCTAACATTGTGAGCTGTTATATTTGATTCCAATAATAGGTATGGCAAAAACGCTTGAACGCACGGAAATTTGTTCTAGTTTCCACAAGGTCCGTATAGTAAACAACTCCTGATGCAGCCTGTACATTATTCAACAAACTATTGCGTTCATTCTGCCAAAGAATACACTCCCATAATAATGTGCAGATTGTATATATTCACAGTCAGATGTAGAACATTGACATAAAGGCGAGGCAACGAGCTTGAAGGAAAATAATTTCCCTTGGAGCTATGGAAAAAATAACGCAATCAAAAGATGGCCGTTATTGTCGCATATTTGATGACACGCAGGGGAATTAAAACCTTTTAAGTACTTCCCGATGACCTAGAATTTGTGCATTTAGCCAGTGTCAAGTTTCGAATAGAAGTTCTAGTTTCTTTAGATTTTAGTCGTCCAAGTTAGGCCCCAATAAAATGGCGGTAACTTTATTGGAAGCTTCTACGGAGTTTTGTCGACACCATGTACAAACTCTTGTTCTACCGCTGTGTTTTACTTGCCCACACTCGTGCACGTTCTCTAATATTATTAGAATAAAAAACCACCATTTTTACACTATTAATATTCAATTTAACACAATAATAGGAAAATAAAACAGAGAAGCAACATAGACGCCATCACGTTCCCGCCAAAACCCTTGCAATTGACTTTTATACTAACTGTACCGTCGAATCCGACTCGGCTGGGCAGCGTTCGGGAAGTTGCGCGGTGTCTTCTCGTCCAACTTACCACAGTGTCTCAAGACAAAGGTCTATGACCAGTGTGTGTTGCCAGTGATGACATATGGCTCTGAGACGTGGTCGCTTACAATGGGCTTTATCAGAAAGCTTACAGTGACTCAAAGGGCTCAAAGGGCAATGGAGAGGGCTATGCTCGGCGTTTCCTTGCGTGATCGAATCAGAAATGTTGAGATCCGTAAGAGAACCAGGGTTACCGACATAGCCCGAAGATTTGCCAAACTTAAGTGGCAGTGGGCAGGGCACATTGCTCGCAGAACGGATGGCCGATGGGGCAGAAAGGTTCTGGAGTGGCGACCGCGAACCGGAAGACGTTGCGTTGGAAGGCCTCCCACCAGGTGGACCGATGACCTGGTGAAGGTTGCAGGAATCCGCTGGTTGCGGGACGCACGGAACCGGTCAATGTGGCGACGCTTGGGGGAGGCCTATGTCCAGCAGTGGACGTCTTTCGGCTGATATGATGATGATGATGATACTGTGTTAAAATGCGATAAATTAAAACGTGTACGCGCGTACACGACGACGACCTTCGCAACGCGGTACTCACTCGTAGTTCCTATGAGTTATCATAGATGTCGCTATTTTTGCTTGTAATAAGAAGGTTTCTATAAAATGTTCAGATGGGCGTATCCTTACTTTCGAAATCATTGTCAATAACTATATTGAGAATTGAAAAGGCGATAGATTGATGGGGAAATAAAACGAAATATTAAAAATTACAATTTATTCTTAAACACTGATTATAACAACATCATCACCACACCTAGTAATACAACCAAGCAGGACGTCTTGAGAGCCTCTGAAGAGCCTCTCTGTGGCGCGAACAGAGCCACGTCGTGGTAGTTGGAGCTCCAGCCTATCAAGGGCTCGTCGCGGTTCTGGACGCGGAGCCAGAGTTCCAGGGGGCGGAAATATCTGGAAAAGTTAAAATAAAGTGAAATATACCAACACGCTGTAATTGCTGAAGAGTGGAAAAAGTGAGACATATTTTGCTGGATATTCCGAGTTCTTTCGGCCTGAAACGAAGCCTTTAGGTATTTTAGTCATTTAGCAGAAAGTCAGTTCATCAAATTTATTTGTACGAAAAAAAAAGTAATGAAAAATTATGAACCGTGTTTCATAAAGGAAGAACACAGTTTTATAATTCAACTAGCAACCCGCCCAGGCTTCGTACGGATAGAATTTAGAAAAAACCTCTGCGAAGCCGCGGAGGGTCGCTAGTTATTATTATATAAACTTTCCGTGAAAAAAAGATCTTATGTCCAGTAGTTTATTCTAGCATGGCTCTTACCTAACAAGAGCTTCAGGTGATATCCTGTTGGTCTTCCCTCTGGTCATAGACTTGATGATTTCAGAAGCAGGCTTCGAAGAACCAGCCTGCATTATTTCACTGTAATCGCAAGCAGCAGCATGTAATTACAGACAATAGTGAATAGGTTACTTCTATCTTTATTATTTATTGTACAACAAGACATTACATTAGAACAAGTTGATAACGAGCTTAACTCCAAATGGAATTTTCTTCCAGCAAACCTTTGAGTGAAAGAGATCATAATAGAGGGCAGTAATCTAATGTACAATATATATATCTATATAGTAAGATTAAACTAGTTACATAATAATACATAAAAGACCTACCTACGTTTATAAGCCATTTAAAAATCCAAAGACCAAAATTGTTTTTCTATGAGACGATGGTTCGTAGCAATCTAGAATACTGCTCACAGGTATGGTCTCCCCATTACAATGTTCATAAATAACGGATTGAGCGAGTCCAAAGACGATTTTTATATCATTTATCCCTTAAAGATAACAACGCAAATCGACTCAGATCTTACAATGACCGTGCTAATCACTATAAATTTCAAAGCCTTACAAATCGTCGAAAAGTACTGGATCTTTGTTTTCTTCATAAAGTAATGACATCAAAGCTAAATACTGACCTTCTGTCGAGAATCTCCCTGAATGTCCCTAGTAGAGTACCTCGGTCCCATACCTACAAATTACTCGGACAACCTTCGCGCAAAACGAACTTAGGTGACAACTCTCCTCTTGCAAAGGCTACTAAATTGTACAACGCTATATGTCGCAAAGCTGACGTAGATATAAATCACGACACTCTTAACTCTTTTAAAAGGAAATTGTATAAGCATTTTGAAACAGAGGACCTTTGATTTGTCATTCTAAATCATAATTAATGTATAACTTCTTGTAACAACACAATATTTAATTCAGTATATATTTTATTTTATATTTCATTTTAATAGCGATTCTAATTTCTTAGGATTGAATCAGGGACATTTTATTCTATGCATAATTTCTGTTTTAATTTTATCTCAACCCTATTATATACTACTATTATTTTTTTTTATTAATTTTGACATTTATAATGCGATTGGTTTTGGATGTTGACATGTTTAATTTAATTTAATTTGGCTAGTTTTAAGTGTTGACATATTTAATATGCGAATAGGACATTCTACGAATGGGACATTTTGCGTCAACGGGACTTTTTGCGAATAGGACATTCTGCGTCAGATCCGTTCAATTTGACTGATTGTATAATTTTGTCAGGATCAATTTGACTAATTTTATGATTTTAGATTTTGACATGTTTAATTTGCCTAGTTCTAAATGTTGACATTTTATTCATCAACAATATATTGACAGTTATTATAGTTATATTGGAATTCTAGTTAGTACTAAATTTTATTGTATAATTTTTTATATATATATCGTATATCGCATGGCAATTATTTCTTATTATTTATCTTTATGTTCTAAATATGTTATCTAGAGCTGTGTATACTCGGCAATGTGTAAGCTGTGATTGCCTGTAATTGGGTGTGCATTGCAGGAAAATTATATATTGTATGATTTTTTTTATGTTTTGTGTAGGATGATATTGTATTGTTGCACTCGTTGGTGAGCCAAAAATAAATAAATAAAGACTAATACATCATCATCATCATCATCATCATTTCAGCCGAAAGACGTCCACTGCAAGCTTCCTGATAAGGCCCATTGTAAGCGACCACGTCTCAGAGCCATATGTCATCACTGGCAACACACACTGGTCATAGACTTTCGTCTTGAGACACTGTGGTAAGTTGGACGAGAAGATACCGCGCAACTTCCCGAACGCTGCCCAGCCGAGTCGGATTCGACGGTTGACCTCTTTCTCGAAATTGGCCCTACCCAATTGGATCGTTTGGCCCAGGTAGACATAATCGTCCACAACTTCGAGTGTAGAGTCCCCGACCTTGATAGGAGCGGGTGCAACATGGCCATTCAACATCATCTTGGTTTTTTCCATGTTCATCTTAAGACCCACTCTTTCGGAAGCTCTACTGAGGTCATCGAGCATCGCACTGAGGTCCTCCATGGTCTCAGCCATGACCACTATATCGTCGGCAAACCGAAGGTGAGTGATGTACTCGCCATTAACGTTGATGCCAAGCCCTCTCCAATCCAGAACCTTGAAGACATCCTCCAGCGCAGCAGTGAACAGTTTCGGAGAAATGACGTCTCCCTGTCTCACGCCGCGCCGTAGAAGAATTGGTTTCGAGATCTGATCCTGAAGACGGACTGACATAGTGGCGTTCTTGTACAAACACTTCAACACTTCAATGTACCGGTAGTCGATCTGGCACCGTTGGAGAGACTGCAGTACAGACCAAGTCTCGATCGAATCGAAGGCTTTCTCGTAGTCCACAAACGCTAAACAGAGAGGCAGGTTATACTCTTCGGTCTTCTGTATAACCTGCCGCAGCGTATGTATGTGGTCTACGGTGCTAAAGCCTTTTCGGAATCCGGCTTGTTCGGGAGGCTGGAAATCGTCAAACCTGCGCGCGAGACGATTCGTGATGACTCTTGAAAACAACTTGTAGACATGGCTAAGAAGTGAGATGGGCCTATAGTTCTTCAGCCGGGCATTGTCGCCCTTCTTGAAGAAGAGTACCACCACACCCCTGCACCATGCCTGTGGCGTTTTGCCCTCGAGTATGACGGAATCAAACAGCTTCTGAAGGGCCTTAACGACCGGTTTTCCACCCGCCTTCAGGAGTTCAGCCGTGATTCCGTCATCACCCGGCGCCTTGTTGTTTTTAAGCTGTTTCAGAGCCATCCTAATCTCGTACAGGCTGACGTCCGGTATATCTTCGGTATAGTGTCGGGTCAATCTAGCTCTTGGGTCGTTTGCTAGATTCGCAACGGGCTTGCTGATTGATGTGTACAACTGCTCATAGAATCTCTCGATCTCCCTCAGAAGCTCTGGTTTGGCGGATACGATCCTGCCATCATCGGTCTTCAGTTTCGTGAGCTGGCTTTGCCCAATAGCCAGATCCCTTGAAAAAACCCTGGAGCCTTTATTTCGCTCAATCGCCTCTTTAATACGCTCGGTATTAAAGCGGCGGAGGTCTCTTTTCAAGGATTTAGAGATCTGTCTATTGAGCTGCCGGTATTTGCACGCCTCATCTGAAGACTGCAGGATCAACTCACGCCTCTCCTTTATAAGCTTGAGGGTAGGATCAGAGAGCTTTTTGGTTCTATCTGTACGACGGGTCTTGAAAAACTTAGACCCGACCGTATGGACAGCTTCCACGAACCCGTCGGCGTAGTCGTCCACGGAGCTCCCTAGGCACTCGAAACGATTTTGGAGTTCGAGCTGAAAGCTCTCGGGGTTTTGGAGCTGGATCCGTGCTGGACGGAGCGTGGAATTCATCAGTCGAGACCTTTCAAGCTTAATATTAATGTTCAATGTGCCTCTTACCATGCGGTGATCGCTCCCGGTTTTCACCGAATTGATCACAGAGACATCATTGAACATTTGCTTCTTGGTTGACATGATGAAGTCGATCTCATTTTTTGTTGCACCATCGGGGCTCTGCCAGGTCCACTTACTGTGTTCACGCTTTTTGAAGAAGGAGTTCATCATAAAGAGGCCCTCCTTCTCCATAAAACTGGCCAGTAGGTGACCCCGGTGGTTCCGTCGTCCAACTACAAATTGCCCCACTTGCAGCTCATCCTCGTTTCGTTTGCCCAGTTTTGCGTTGAAGTCCCCCATGACAACGGTGAAGTGAGTTTTGAAACCATGCATGGCTCTGGAGATATCCTCATACATGGTCTCTACCTCGTCGTCGGGGTGTGCCGAGGTTGGGGCGTAGACCTGTATGACCTTCAGCGAATATCTTGAGGATATTCTGAGTATAAGGCACGCCACCCTGGTCGACACACTCTCGATCTTCACCACTTTGTTCACAAGGGACCTGTGGACGATAAACCCGACACCACCCTGGGACTGCCGGTCACCCTCTCGGAAATAGAGCAGGTTACCGGATTTGAGGATTATCGAGTCCTCCCCCTCTCTTCGGACTTCAGATAACCCTATAATACTCCATCGCAACCTGCTCAATTCCTCTTCGAGTTCGGTGATCTTCTCGTCGGTCCGAAGTGTACGCGTGTTGTACGTAGCCAGGTACAGTCGTCGGTGATTTTTTGGGTAGCCGGATCCCGTCCGGAGATTCTTGGCACCCCTTGCCATGCCGTAACCTCGACCGCTACCGTAGTCGAGGGTAGGCAGGCTGCCGGGCACTAGGGGCCATTTTTTATTTGTGCTATTCATGGGGGGTTTTTGCCATAATCGCCACGCTTGGCAGGCGGGTTGGCGATCGCAGTATGGTTGTTGTAGAAGCACAGAGAACGCTGCTGCCCATTCTCTGGTTTGTCCCTTAGTCGCCTCTTACGACACCCACGGGAAGACATGGGATGGTGAAATTCTTTACGTCCGGCACCATACGGATCTAATGTGTAATGAATAATGTAAAAATTATATATATGTATTAATATGTAATGTGAGACTAATACATATTAATACATATATATAATTTATTGCGTTGAAAGGAAATGCTTCTTAATTTTCCTCTTGAAGACATCCAGAGAAGGGCTATCGCGTATGGAGTGTGGAAGAGAGTTCCAGAGATGCACTGCAGTAACAGAGCAACGTTCTATGCAAGCGTGATCTATCAAATAATGGTTAAACGTGAGCCTGTATAAAAATACCTGGCAAAAATAATAATTCAATTAGAGCGGTATCCGAAACGTATTTTGGTGTCTCAATGTAGGTCTTATTCGAAAAGGCGAAAATAATAAATTGTGTCTATTTACTAGAAATAACATACAACAGCAAGAGCTCGTGGCTAAATAATAACAGCCACACGGTTCGATTTTCAAGGTTAAGCAACGCTTGACCAGGTCAGTCCGTGGATGGGTGACCGTTTCAACATACCGAGTTGCCTCCGAGCTGTCATTTGAAGATCTTTGACAGTCGTTACGGGTAGTCAGAAGCTTGAGATCTGACACCAGTCTTGCCAAGGGGTACCGTGTTACCCAGTTACTGGGTTGTGGAGGTCAGATAGGCAGTCGCTCCATGGCCTCCATGTAAAACACTAGTACTCAGCTGAATCTAGTAGACTGGAAGCCGACCTCAACATAATTGGGCTAGGCAGATATATTCGAAATAACCTTCATATTTAAGATACACCGGAATGATATTCATAACAGCGTTTATTTATCCGGAATAAAAAATTAGTGACTCTGTCCGGAATATCATGTGTCTATAGTACAACTATTTTCTTAATGTCCCTCTGCAAAATTCGTGTTTCGGCAGTCGTCGGTTATAACAGTTGCCCTTTGCACTTGGTGCAGACCAGACCAGACGCTCTTAATCAACTTGGAAGTGTATAGAGTTGTTTATACTCTTTGTTAACGCCCTCCACCTGCGGGGTGCGGGGGGGGGCTGGCTGGTGTCCCTACTCCACGGGCTGAGGATATATAAGGTAGCACGCGCGTCGCGAGCGTCGTCAGAACGTCTAACTTGTACCTTTTTATCATCAAAATTAATACGTGTACCTATTGTAAAAAGAAAAATAAATATATAGTCGTCAAGTTTGAGTTTAATATTTCAGCTCCGCACACTTACCTGACACCACATAATCAAGGCCATAAGCCTAAACATTTTGGTGCCGTGACCAGGATATTCGAAGGAAAGGTACCCAAATAAATTGGAAGGACAAAGGAATTATGGACCTATAAGGAAATTGAAGGACACAGTAAAGAGAGAGTATAAAGCGCAGAAGAACTTGGTGAGCCCGTTCCTTTTTTTCCTTACTACCCACATCTTACTTCCAAAGCTAACTATTTGGCTTATTAATCAATTTCTTCGAATTTCTGTTATATATTAAAGAACCTGGGTGTTTACTTATCACAACGCTAAATTTGTCGTATTATAACAATGTCTCAGACTACTAGGAAAGTTACTGACCCAATAAAAAGGAGAAGTTATATTAAGGGTAGATTAACAATTTTTAAAGGTTATTTAGAAGAGATCGATTCTGTAGAAAGGTTAACTGACCAGCAAGTTTCTGAGTTAAGGTTAAGGTTAACCAAACTAGAAGCATGTTTTTCCACTTTCGATGACTTACAATCCGAAATTGAAATTGAATCGGAAGATCAGGAGGAACAAATGAAGATACGTTCTGAGGTCGAGGATCAATTTTATTCGTTAATCTCCCAAGGTCAATGTATTTTAGACACATTAGAAGAACTTAATGTTCGAAAGAAAAGTATAGCAAATCAAACATTGAGGCATTCCGATAGTTTCGAAGGTGGAAACACATTCAGAAGTTCAATAAAATTACCAACAATAAAGTTACCCACATTCGATGGCAATTATAGTCAGTGGTTAGAGTATAGGGATACATTTGAAGCACTAATCCATAATAATGATTCTATCGAGACAATAAATAAGTTCCACTACTTGCGATCGTCATTAGAGGGTAGTTCTGCATTGGTTATTAAATCCTTATCATTTTGTTCCGATAACTATCGCCTCGCGTGGGATTTATTATGTCAGAGGTACAATAATAAACGTCTTTTAATAAGTAATCATATGAAATCATTATTTAGTATGGAAAGTATAACTAAGGAGTCCGATAAGGCGTTGCGTTTTATGATTGACTGTATAAAGAAGAATTTGAGAGGTTTAGAGTCGTTAGAACAGCCTGTAGATCATTGGGACACTATGATAATACATTTGGCAGTAATGAAACTCGATAATGTAACGAGTAGGAGGTGGGAGGAACATAAAAGTATAATAGGAGAAGTGCCTACCCTCGAAGAGTTTTTTAAGTTTTTACGCGATCGAGCGGATGTATTAGAAACAGCAAAGCATAGTAAATCAAGTATAATCTGTAAAAATGAGAAAGTAGCTAGTTTGGTTGCGTCCGCTCAAGCGAGTAATAACAATAGATTTCATTGTATAGTTTGTAAACAAGACCACCGTCTGTTTGAATGTACTAGATTTATTTCTATGAGTTTAGAAGAAAAAAATGAAGTCGTTTCTAAGAATAAATTATGTATTAATTGTCTGAAACCAGGTCATCGTGCATATAATTGCAAATCATTTGGCTGTAAAATTTGTAAATATAAACATAACGTATTGCTTCATAGAAATAGACCTCCATCTATAGATAGTAATGTTAGTGACCGCAGTGAAAATTCGACTGGTACCTCAATCCCGACCTCGGTCGGAGTTGTACATCAGGGCGGGTTTGAACAGGCACTCTCGCATTACCCAGCCGCCGCGAGCACCGCTGTACATGCGCGCTCTGCGCTCGCGTCGGAACCGGTTTCCTTATCTACGATCGCCGCTCAATACGTACTTTTGTCAACGGCGCTCATTAACGTTGTTGACGAAACAAATAATGAACATTATTTAGCACGCGCATTATTAGATTCTGGTAGCCAGATGTCAATAGTAACAGAAGGTTTTTGTAATAAATTAGGATTGTCCTGCAAACGTGCTAAGGACAACCTCAATGTATATGGTATAGGAAATACTAAGTTACAATCCGTAGAAAGTTGTAGTTTTGTAATCAAATCAACTCGTAATGATTTTTCTATAGAAATCAACTGTATAGTCTTACCAAAAATCACGAATATGTTGCCGAATGTAAAGATTAATGTAAATGAATTGAAGATTCCCGGTGACGTATTTGTGGATTTAGCAGATAGTAGATTTTACGAGCCCGCTAACGTAGATATATTAATTGGAGCGGATTTGTTTTGGGAACTGGTAACAGGCCAACAGATAAGACTAGGTAAAGGTCTTCCCACTTTGCAGAGTAGTAAACTAGGTTGGCTTGTTACGGGGCCCGTAAATATTTGTAAACCAAATCATGCAGTAACGTGTAACTTAACTAGAAGTATTAGTGAACAATTAGAGAAATTTTGGAAGGTTGAGGAGATACTAAGTATAGATCATCTACCGTATAGTAATGAAGAGGAATTTTGTGAAAAACACTTTGCAAAAAATACGTATAGAACTGAAAATGGTAGGTTTTGTGTTAAAATGCCTTTTCACACTTCACCTTCTGTACTTGGAGATTCTTTTGTTAAGGCAAAGTCACGTTTGATTAATTTAGAAAAAAGATTAATAAGGCAACCTAAAGTGAAGAAGTCCTATGTTGAATTTATAAATGAATATGAGCACTTGAATCATTTGTCAGAAACATGTAAGCCTGAGTTTGGATATTATTTACCGCACCACCCAGTTATTCGAGATAAAAGTGAGACAACGAAACTTCGGGTTGTTTTTAACGCTTCGGAAAAAACTGACAGTGGTTACTCATTAAATGATATCCAAATGGTTGGACCAGTGATTCAGGACGATATTTTTAGTATTTTGCTTCGATTTAGGCAGCATAATTATGTAATGACCTCAGATATAGAAAAAATGTATAGACAAATATTGATATCTGAGAGTCAAAGACATTTGCAAATGATAGTGTGGCGGGACAATGAGCATAAACCCTTAAGGTATTTAAAATTGAACACGGTGACCTACGGAACCGCTTCCGCGCCATATTTAAGTACTCGTTGTCTTCTTCAATTGGCAAATGAATGTAATGATCCGGAAGTCCGCGAGATAATGAAACATGATTTTTTCATGGATGATTTGATAACTGGTCATCAGACTGAGGAAGGTTTAAATCGTATTTGTAGATTAATTACTCAGATTTTAGATTCGGCTGGTTTTAAGTTACGAAAATTTAGGTCTAATGCCAATCAGTTATTTGTTGAAAATAAATTACATGAAGTACAATCAATTACAGAATTTAAAACAACCACGAGCACTTTAGGGTTGACATGGTCTCCTCAGTCTGATAAGTTTAAATTCTCCGTCCATGTAGATAAAACCGAAAGGATCACTAAGCGAAGTATATTATCTTCTATTGCAAAGATTTTCGATCCTTTGGGACTTTTAAGTATATTTGTTGTCAAGGCCAAGGTAATCTTGCAAAAACTATGGTTGAGTAAATTGGAATGGGACGATCCAGTAGTTGATGAAGTACAGATTATGTGGTCTAATTTTATAAAAAACATGAATTCTCTAACTTGTGTAGAAGTTCCAAGGCATGTCATGTGTAAAAATGCATTACATATTCAAATTCACATCTTTTCCGATGCGTCTATGTTTGCCTATGGGACATGTGCGTTTGTTCGTTCAATAGATCCAAATGGTGAAATTCATGTACAGTTACTCTGTGCTAAATCTAGGGTCGCTCCATTAAAAGGCCTAACAATACCGAAACTCGAGCTATGCGGAGCTCTGTTGTCCGCTGAGTTGGGGGAAAGGGTAACTCACTCCCTGCGATGTACTGTGGCTCGGTGTGTATACTGGACAGACTCAATGGTTGTGCTCGGTTGGTTGCGTGCCACCGCCGCTCCAAAACAATTAAAGGTATTTGTTTCAAATCGAGTAAACAAAATTAATAAATTAACAAAGGGTAGTGAGTGGAGGTACGTACCAACAGATCAAAACCCAGCAGATCTCATTTCCAGAGGCGTAGATCGGATGGATAAAAAGGTTCAAAGATTGTGGTGGAGTGGGCCTCCCTTTTTATCCTTAAGCGAGTCCCAATGGCCTAAAGTAGATAGTAATAAGTTAAATAGTGTAAACTTACCTGAAGTTAAGATCATAGGTACATTTGTAAAAAGTATAAATAATAAAAAAATTATTGAATTTGAACGTTATTCTAGTTTACATAAGGTACAACGTGCAATGGCCTATGTTCTTAGATTTGTTAAAAATTGTAGAATAAAAAATAAGGAAGGTAGACTTACCAATAGTTATTTAAGTGCCGATGAGTTAAACGATAGTATGATGTATTTAGTAAAATTCTCTCAGCATGAATCATTTAGCGATGAGCTTATTAGTTTGTTAAATAATAAGGCACTAAGCAGTAAATGTAAGATTTTATCGCTTAGCCCCTTTCTAGACAGTCAATCTAAAGTTATACGAGTGGGAGGTCGTATTCGAAATTCAACTTTTTCGTATAACCAAAAACATCCTTTACTTCTAGATTCGAAGCACCGATTATCAAGGCTTATTTTTGAGAGTGAACATAGCCGGTTACTTCATGCTGGGCCGCAGCTGTTGTTATCGACTATTAGACAAAGTTATTGGATTGTTAATGGTAGAAAGGTGGCTAGAAGCGTTTCGAATAATTGTATAGTGTGTAAGCGATTTAGATTTAAGCCTTTAGTTCCTATTATGGGTAATCTACCCAAACAGCGTTTAAGTCCAGGAACGCCCTTTGAAACGTCTGGGGTTGATCTGGCTGGTCCCTTTTTAATCACTGATAGGAAAGGCCGCGGTTGCAAAATAAGTAAATGTTACATGTGTTTATTTGTATGTTTTGCAACTAAGGCTATTCATTTAGAAGTCGTAAGTGACTTAAGTACTGATGCATTTCTATTGTCATTAAGGCGATTTATAGCACGACGTTCTAAACCCAATTTATTATATTGTGATAATGCGACAAATTTTTTAGGGGCTAGTAATGAACTTAACAAATATTTAATAGTAAACAAAGATAAAATAAATAAATTTTGTTCTGATGAAGGAATGAAGTTTGCCTTCATACCCCCATACGCCCCAAACTTTGGGGGCTTGTGGGAGGCAGGGGTGAAGTCTGCAAAATACCATGTAAAAAGAATATTGGGAGACAGGCATTTAACATATGAGGAACTTTCAACTTTATTTGTCCAAGTAGAAGCTATACTGAATTCCCGGCCTTTGTTTCCTATGTCATCCGATCCCAATGATTTCCATCCCCTGACTCCCGGGCATTTTCTTGTCGGTAAGCCGCTGATAGCTCTTCCCTCTCCAGTACTGACCAATATTAACTGTAATCGACTTCACAGATATGAGCAATTGGAACGAATGAGACAGCTTTTCTGGTTGAGATGGCAACATGAGTACATTACGGAGCTTCAACATCGCACGAAATGGCGCAAACCTGCGATGGAACTTCGCGTTGGCGATATGGTCATTATAAAGGAAAATAATTTGCCTCCATTGAAATGGAGACTCGGACGCATAGAAGCCCTACAAAGGGGCAATGACGATGTATCCAGAGTAGCAGATGTGAGGACGGCCAGTGGCACTATCCGTCGAGCGGTGAATCGCCTGTGTCCTCTGTTCGAGCCTGAAGCAGAAGAGTTGAAGGTTTCCCCTTCAACGGGGGGAGGATGTTAACGCCCTCCACCTGCGGGGTGCGGGGGGGGGCTGGCTGGTGTCCCTACTCCACGGGCTGAGGATATATAAGGTAGCACGCGCGTCGCGAGCGTCGTCAGAACGTCTAACTTGTACCTTTTTATCATCAAAATTAATACGTGTACCTATTGTAAAAAGAAAAATAAATATATAGTCGTCAAGTTTGAGTTTAATATTTCAGCTCCGCACACTTACCTGACACCACATAATCAAGGCCATAAGCCTAAACACTCTTTTAACTTAATGTAATTTATTTAAAGAACTTAAAAAGCGAACTAAAAAGACGTAAACAAGAAGAAATTCATGCTGTGCAGTCGGAGGATACATATTCGCGAGCTGGCTGACCAAAACCAGAAGTATCTTCCGACTGCACAGCATGATTTTTTTCTTGTTTACGTCTTTTTAGTTCGCTTTTTAAGCAGTCGGGTTTATCAATTTTTTTAATTACCTTTTTTTATTTATAACTTTTTTTTTCGAATTAGATACATTTAAACATATAAGTGTTTTATATTTTTGAAATCAACTTTTAAAAGCCTTTATTTTGATACCCCACATGATGTGTTTCGAAGAAAATTAGAATTTGGACCACTACAATATGGCGCCCAAATTCCGCCATTTTTCTATTTTAATTTTTTTGCCAGTGACACTCGCAAGTTTATAACGAATCGATTGCCGTAAGAATCATCAAAATCGGCCGAAGCGTTTGGTCTCTTTGGCCACATAGGAACAAACATACATACATACATGATAAACAAACACCCTCCTTCGGCAGTCAGGTAAAAAATGGGAGAAAAGCTGCTAAAGTCGATGATTGCCGAGGCAAATTAAGAAAATAGTTATACTGTACCTAAGTATCTAGAAACTGTTTGATAGTAAATTGGCACATCTTGGACGGATATCTTTTGCATAGAATCTTTATATTTTATAGGTACAGAATACTGTCCGGATGTAGTATATTTACCTCAGCACTCGTCCAGCATCCCTGCTCCTGTAGATATCACACTCGTACAGGTGTCCAGTATGACCCGATACTGAACACAGCTGCTCGAAGATCTGGAACTCCAGGATCGTGGCTAGGAAGTATTTGATGTATTCCTGAAGTGTGATGAAAAATATTTGGTTTAAATTCTTACTGGCTGATGGACAGACAACGCACAGCTTAAAATAGTCATCATCATCAACAGCCTATTAGTGTTCCCACTGCTGGGACACAGGCCTCCTCTCTGTGAGAGGGAATTAACCGTAATTAACCACGCGGGTCCAGTGCGGATTGGTGGATGTCACATGTCTTCGAATTTTAGGTTCTAGGACATGCTGGTTTCCTCACGACGTTTTCCTTCACCGTTTTTACCTTTTGGTACCTGGGCGACCGCCAGCGGTAAAATTACGGCGAAAAGGAATTTTCCCAGATAAATGAGACCTAGCTAGATCGCTTTTTCGCCCCCGAAAACCCTTATATTGCAAATTTTATCGAAATCGATTAATACACCGTTATTCATAACACCCAGAAAATTCATTAAATGTCCAATATGAGTATAAATTGACCGAGCTTTCTGAATAATATCCATCACTTATTGGGCGCAGTAATAAAAGTATGTGTTTTATTAAATTATTTTGTTGACATTGATTTTAATATAGAATAGGTAAGTACGATTACTATTAACTGTATTCGCTCGCTTTGCTCGGTCTCTTCAACTCCCTTCATCCCCAAACCTAGCCTATCCGTGTCGGGTTGCCCTAAGTATGCTAGTATTATATTATCTGTGCCCTAAGCTACCGAGCTCGCTTCGCTCGCTCTTAAAATAATTCATTGAAGATAGCGGCACCGCTTGCAAATATTATTTTATGCTAACCGATTCTATAATTCTGCTGACGAAATAATATAATTTTGCTGTGGACATAACTTTTTCAACTAAATGACACAAATGTATGGGATTATCAAGCGCTGTCGAAATCCCTGACATTTTGGCATTTCGACTTCTATCGCCATCGCTGACATCGAATGACACTTGTCTAGGGCTACAGTTGGCGTTCTTTAGTTCCATCGGAAAAAGCCGTGAGTTTATGTTTGTATTTATGACTAGTTATGTACGTACCTGATCAGAAATAATGTGGTATTTGGAGCCAGGATCAAAGTCACCTTCATGTCTTGCAATAGGTGGTATTACACCCTAAAACATAAAAAAACAAAACCTTTAAACCGACTTTAAAAGAGGGGGAAGTTAAATCTTCACTACATTATAAAACAAAGTCCCCCGCCACGTCTGTTCGTGGTAAACTCAAAAACTACTGAACGGATTTTCATGCGGTTTTCACCAATAGAAAGAGTGAGAAACGAGGCAGATTTTTGTGTATAATTTGTTACGAGCGAAACCTTCGCTAGTAATAGTATATACTTAAGTTATGTATTCAAGTTTGTATTTTATTTACCTGATATCTTAGTTTCATTTGCCACCATCTTGTATTCATATTCTGGACTCCGTCTTCAAATATTGACCACCTCCACTGCAAGCATTGATTTGATTATTATCTACAGTTGGTACCGATTACGTATATCGTAAGCATATTCAAATGTTATAATGAATCAAAAATTATATGAAACCGAATACCACTTAAGGTTGCCCTAGTCGACGGCACGAACTATTTTGTGCGCGGGATTAAAATGCATGCTATCTCATCCAACAACACCTGGGAAATAGATAGATGCTGTGATGAGCAGTAAGAAATGGATGATGATTTAGGACGAAAACGAGCGCGCGAAATTTTATAAACATACCTTTGGGAATATGGATATCATGAAAAACTAATGACTTTTTTTGCAATTTTTCTTCATCTTATTAAATTAATTTTGCCCAAAGATGCGTTGAAATTAGCGTTGAAATATGGAAGTTTCGATGCTCATAACTTTCAAATATATACACCGTGAAATTTAAGTGGTTGTTTTCCCGCGGCAGAACGTCTTGCCTTTAGGAGTACTTTCGAAGCATAGAATTAAAGTAATAAAATAACGATGTTTTTATTTTAAAATAATTTAAAAAATATTCATCAACTCGAAAAAGTGAGTAACAATAGTCACTTGTAGGTACTAGGTACTACTCGCGTCACCACCGTATTATTCACCATAGTACCTAGTACCTACAAGTTACTATTGTTACTCACTTTTTCGAGTTTGTTTTTTTTTTTAATTATTTTAAAACAAAAACATCGTTATTTTTTTACTTTAACTCTATGCTTCGAAAGTACTCCTTAAGGCAAGTCGTTCTGCCGCGGGAAAACAACCACTTAAATTTCACGGTGTATATTTTCCACTTTTTTGTTTCCATATAGGGCTAGATAATAATGAGACAAATCGATATATTTTTTTATTTTGAACGTACATTTTCAAACAGTGGAGTAATCGCCAGACTTAGTTTGTATGGAAAAAATATCGACTAGGGCAAACTTAAATACTTTAGATTAGGTATGAAAACCACCGGTTTATTTTTATTTTGGTTGAAGAAACTAAATATTAGTTGTTACCTGGTCCACCATAAACGCGAATGGTAAGTACGCCACCTTCTCCAGAGCCATCGTCATCAAAAAGTTCATGCCCACCTCGTATGGATCCTGACTCCTAAACATAAAAGATGGTTGTATGAAACAGTTTCTCTCCAGTCCCGTTCCTATAGCTCTCGCCAGAACACCCATACCGATCTGTTCCGACCTCGAGTATCTAGGGTTGCTTGTCCATGGGGATGGCGAGGTAGACCAAGAGGTAACGCATGGGGGATGGATGAAATGTCGTTAGGTCACTGGAACAACTTGCGACCCACGGATGCATCTCAAGTTAAAGAGTAAAATTTACAAGTCCGTGATTAGACCTGCCGTACTGGATGAAATGAGATTGCATGTAGCAGAGTGGAGAATGTTGAGATGGATGTGCGGAGTGACGAGAATGGATAAAGTGAGAAATAAGTATATTAGAGGAAGTTTGAAAGTGGCGCCAGTGACAGAAAAGTTGAAAGGAAACCGTTTGTCCTGGTATGGTCATGTGATGAGGAGGGATGAAACGCCTTTTATCAAAAGAGTTATGAATATAAATGAGAATGGATGGAGAGGGAGAGGACGGCCAAAGAAAATATGGATGGACTGTGTGAGGAGTGATATGAAGGAAAAGGGAGTCAGAGATAGCGTGACGGGGAACAGGACGGTATGGAAGAAGAAAAGGTATTGCGCCGACCCCAAGTAACATGGGACAAGGGCAGGAAGATGATGATGCATGAAACAGCTGAATTTTTGTAGAAATCTTTCTATACTGCCTGTCTTCAACCACTTGGTTCTGGGTGTACCCAAAAAAGCCATAGTTGTCAGTTTGTAAATCTATTGATTTGGAGATTTACACATAGATGGATCAAAAATTTAAAAATACATGGGGATTTGTTACTCACTTATTTTGATAAAGTCCAACTCTTTGCAGGTGAGGTAGATTGTACACTGACAGAGTGGCTGCGTTTGCTACTGCCTCATGGAATGCTGGAAGAACAAAAGAAAAATGTGATGGTGATTTTTCAGTATTAGCCTGGCGTCTAGGCTTTTGCCCGGTTGATAGCAAATAGGACCTTATTACATGGTAATAAAACATAACCGGTGTAAGTAAATCTTGAGGTAAATCTCTGTCTAAGCCTTCGGGGAGGGTTTACTAATGATAAGCATAAAATATATATAATATTAATTAACTTTGGAGCTCGTGGCTAAATAATAACTGCCGCACGGGTCGATCATCAAGGTTAAGCAACGTTTGACGAGGTCGTTCCGTGGATGGGTGACCATTTTCAACATACCGAGTTTCCTCCGTGCCTCGGAAAGCACATTAAGCCGTTGGTCCCGGCTGTCATTTGAAGATCTTTGGCAGTCGTTACGGGTATTCAGAAGCTTGTTATCTGACACCAGTCTTGCCAAGGGGTACCGTGTTACCCAGTTACTGGATTGTGGAGGTCAGATAGGCAGTCGCTCCATGTAAAACACTGGTACTTAGCTGAATCCGGTAAGACTGGAAGCCGACCCCAATATAGTTGGGAAATGGCTAGGCAGATTGAGATTGATTAATTTACTTTGGCATAATGAAATTCAGCATAATGATCATTACGCATATTATTATTAGGCATAAATGTTTTGCCATAGATAATGTATAATGCCATAAATACTGTTGGCATAATAATAATAATGAGTATAATGTTAAGGGTTTAATTTAAGATGTCGAAAATTTTGTAAGTTGTTTTTGTGGCGAATAAACACTTTTTCTTTCTTTCTTTCTTTTCTTTCTAATGTTAAAAAGCATAATGTTATAAACGCATAATGATCTGTACGATATAACTCACATAAAACAAACATATTCGCGGCTCAAGGTTGGCCCATGGGCTACCCCCGTCTCACCTTAACCTAATCCAATAGAGTAATTTACAAATTATAATAAATAATGTTAGTAACACCTATTTTATATTTCAGTTTAAAAAAATATTTCCTATGCCTTAAAAAAGTATGCAACTCCAAATAATGCCAAAAGAAATTAGACCAAATGGCAGTTATGCTAACCTTTGCATTATGCTATTAAAAGTTATCCGAATACGCTATGCCAAACGATATTATGCCTAAAATTTTATGCGAAGAGGAAATTCCCTTCATCTGTACTCCCCGTGCGGGCATGATGTTATCTCTTTTATCTTTTAAAAAAACGTTGCCCCACACTAGGAATTTCTCCTGTATCGTGGGTGCGTTGACAAACATATAAACTCACATACACAAACACCCAGAGCCGGAACAACTATTTGTAGATCATATAATTGTTCCGTGCGGGAATCGAACCCGCGACACGCAGCGCAGCAGTCAATCGCTCAACCACTGCGCCAACCGTGCGCCAATGTTATGTTATAATACTCACAACGAATCTTTGTCTCTCTGAATTGGCTGCAAGACCCTGCGCAGTAGCAATTTTTATGTCAATGCCGAAGGAGAAGATAGGATTGTATAACTGTCTCTTTCACTCGCTTACGTTTGTCGCATTGTCCTATCTTGCTTACTCTATGCAGTATACTCGATGACATACTGTTTCTTGCGCAATGGTTGGCAGAGCCAACTTCAAAGACACAAAGATCCGCTGAGACTATTATATATTTTTTTTATTATATATAGGCTTGCGTTTGACCACTATCTACCTGATGGTAAGCGATGATGTGGTCGACGGTGAAGCACGCTTGCCTAGAAAAAACCCATTCACTCTTGACTTAAAGACCCCCAGATTGTAGCTATCGGGTGAATATATGGGTGTTTTCAAAACCTCTGCCTATCACTTTCGAGAATACAAGTAATATGTTTTGGTCGATACCTATTGGTAATTTTACATAAAACTAACTAACTCCTTGAGTGCTAATTAGCAGACACAATAGAAAAACAATTATCTTTGGAACCAAAGTTCCCAAAATGCACTCATGGGACTAAGTGATTAACATCCGGTTTCTGAATTGAGAAAATGGTAAAGAATGTGTCAAACCCTACTTTATAGCTAAAGTTGGACAGGTTGCCGGGATAAAGTATTGTTAAAGATATACCTACTCAACATAAAATTCTTAATTTAAAAACCTGGCGATTTTTTCATATTTTAAGTTAAATAAGGTGAAAAAAACTGTTAAAATAACAAATTAATACAAAAAGAGTCTCTCCGGCGGGGAATCGAACCCCGGTCTCCCGCGTGACAGGCGGGGATACTTACCACTATACTACCGAAGATGTGTTGGTATAGGCGAAATTATCGAACTATTCGTGCATATAGTGTTTTTTTAGGGTTCCGTACCCAAAGGGTAAAAACGGGACCCTATTACTAAGACTCCGCGATCCGTCTGTCTGTCTGTCTGTCCGTCTGTCATCAGGCTGTATCTCATGAACAGTTATAGCTAGACAGTTGAAATTTGCACAGCTGATGTATTACTGTTGTATGCTATAACAACAAATACTAAAAACAGAATAAAATTAATATTTAATTGGGGCTCCCATACAACTAACGTGATTTTTTTGCCGTTTTTTGCGATAACTGTACGGAACCCTTCGTGCGCGAGTCCGACTCGCACTTGGCCGGTTTTTTATATATAGTTCTTTGCATGCTGTGTCTATCGCATCATATTGTACACCTAGTTTACGAGTATATTATTGCTTGTATTAAAAGGTTATTATTAGTGTAACAATTGTAGATAGGCCAATAAAATAATCTGTCTACCAGCCCTACCCTACTTACTTTCCTGCCTACCCTACATAACTATCTACCATTATTTTTTCTAACGTCATCATTCTTTCGCGAAGAATCTTGACACCGCCATTCAGAAAATGACTTCAAATGCACAACGCCATCTATCGAATATCTTCATATCATAATAAACAAAGAGTTTATCAAAGTAGTTAGTCAAGCTGTTAATCAGTTTTATTTATTCAACTGTTAAATTACTTTTCATTGATTGAATTTCAATTCCTGCGTTATCTGTAAAATATTGTAAGAGACTAATCCACTTACGTACTGTTTTTTTTTAATCAAAGACTAACTGTTGCCCGCGGCTTCGCTCCCGTGGACCACCCCGCAGGATCCGTTTTCGGGATAAAAAAAATAGCCTATGTCACTCAGGAATAATGTAGCTTTCTATTGGTGAAAGAATTTTTTAAATCGGTCCAGTAGTTTCGGAGCCTATTCGGTACAAACAAATAAACAAAAAAATCTTTCCTCTTTATAATATTAGTATAGATATAGATTTAATCAATCAATTTTGATGATTAGTTGTTCAGATTCAGAAATATACTTAAACAAATTATTCTACTATTTTTCTTTTTCGTGTGAGGATGTGGCCACCTTTGGTGTCAGAGTTAATTAAGCCGCCTCTGGGAACCCCACAGGCTTCTGACTTGGCTATTTCAGACTTTGATTAACTATATAAGTTCAGGTATCATCACGATGTTTTCATTCAGCGTTGCCTGTCATGTCCAAGATAAACTTAGAAAGTAATAGTCACTTTGGTACTTGCCCGGATTTGAACACACGACATCAAGCAAGATAGGCGAGGTCAGCCACTGGGCTTAGTGTCTAGACTAGAACCCCATATTGCTTTTTTCCCCTCTATCTGGCAGAATCTTGAAGCTCCGAAATTTATTTGGCATAACACATAATCTTCTTTAGACGAATACTTTTAAGGCATAAAAAAATATTTCATATAATTATTGTTTGGCCGATGGCTTAATTTCGTTTAGCATAAAGTTTATTTGGATCGATTATTTGGTACAATTTCACTTGACATTCTATAAAGATGGCATAATTTCATTTGAAATACTTTTATTAGGCATAAATTTCCATTTCTATAAAATAGCATTAAAAAAAGGCAATATGTTGTGCTATAAAAGTTAGTGACAGATCGCTGCAAAACCGACTAAACGCAGTCTTGCCTGCCCTACCCCTAGAGTGTAATTTATTAGGCTTTGGCGAGGTGGCCCGCGAAGTGAGGAGCAGGTGGTGAGCGTTAAAACCGACTATAAGCTCACGTGACTCCTTTAAGTGTTTTTCGCTATTGTTGTGAACGAAACGTTCCGTTCCTTTGTTGCAACACTGAGTCAGCTCTCTGTCTTCGATATTTAACAGCTGTTGGTTGAGTTGCCATCTCGATTCACAATTTTCTGTCTAGTGTGTTGACACTAGACTGAAAATTGGCTGGACGTAATACCAGGTTCTCGTTTTGATTTTATTATAATTGTTGAATAATCAAACCATCGTTGTGGGAAATTACGTTCGCCATTTGCGATTGGTATTGTGTTCCTCCCGTGCAGTTGTATTTGTGTATATTTCGCACGCAGCGAGGTATTTTGTGTCGACCACGTGCCTGGTGGATGCCGGAGCTACCGGTCCAGAAGCCGTCGGTTGTCCCTCATTTTCCTAATATTATATATATTTTACCCTATAACCCTCGACCGGACACGGGACCAGGAGACCACCACGAGGACAAGGGTAAGTGCATAGTTGTAAGAAGCACTTTCCACCTGTCAGACAGGAACCAGTATCTCTAAAGAACAAACCCCTAGCTTCCGCTGCTGCGCATCGCAGGTTCGCGGCTATAGACCTGATAGGATACAGGAGTCGCAGCATTGCTTTGGGCCCCAGTGTCTGCCTCTTGGCTTTTTGATCCGAAGGCCTGTATTAAACAGCTATTCCTCATAGTTTAGGATTTGTCCATCCACGTCCACTTGAAAAACTCACCTAGTAGACAACATTGCTCGCAGAAAGAATTGTGAATTGGTGACGGTGTTAAAGGGTTCTAGTTCAGAAGACGCAGTGTTGGATGCCAAAAGTTGGTTTGATGACTTGGTAAATGCTTGGGCATCACCTGCAGGATGCGAGACTTGGGGTAGGCCTATGTCCAGCAGTGGACGTCTTTCGGCTGAAATGATGAGACTAGGAACTCACCAGGGTTCGCTCCATCTCGAAACAGTTGCGGTTGCTCGGAGTACTGTAGGTAATACTGCACGTGCGCCATCTCGTGGTGAGTGGACACCAGATCTTGCATTGTTACTTCCGTGCACTGCTTTATCCTGGCAACAAGACAGTGGAATAGTAAGATCTTTGACAGACGCCAATCAAAAAAATTTGATTTTTTTTTGCAGATCGCAAATATTCTAAAAAAGTGCTTTTGATTTAAAAGTTAACCAGCAACTAGGTTTTGAAGGTCAGATTGACAGTCACCCCTTGTAAAATACTGGTATTCAGGTGCTGCATCCAGCTTTTTTTTATAAACACAATAGGCTCGCGCTTGACCACTATCTCACCTGATGGTAAGCGATGATGTGGTCGACGGTAAATCACGCTTGTCTAGAAAAACCTATTCACTCTTGACTTAAAGAATCCTAGATTGTTTTGTGCGTATGGGTGGGATGTCCAACCATGTACCGTTGACGCATCGACGTTCATCTTGTAGTCTGAAGATGGAACGGGCGTTACTTAACTTACCTATAGTCGATCCTGTTGCACAGGTCCCATGCGCTGGCTGTGCACTGCACACTGCGCTGAGCTGGACGCACCAGCATGGACCCTCGCCAGAACTCTGGAGGAACGGGCTTCAGGCCCATTGATGTGTAGAATTCTTCGGCCATTTGGAACATTCTGTAAGAAAATAAAAAAATTGCCAGTTCATCTTAATTGTCTCTAATGTAATCGACCTCTGGCTGTGCTCTGGCCCATAAGCATCTGGTTCACTGGTAGAAAATGCCACAGGCATTAAATCCGCCAATGTACCTTTATGATGCATGTTGCATAAATTTGATATTTGACAATAATCGTTGATATAAAAAAAAAAACATTTTTACAAAAAAATTAAACCGATTTCCAAAACAAAACACTACAAAGCGAAAAAAGAACTTTGTTTTCGGAATTCGGTGTCTATGGTATCTACTTTTTTGGTTTTTGACACCGACTTCCGATAGCAAAGTTATTTTTCGCTTTATAAAGTTTTGTTTTGGAAGTCGGTTTTATGTTGAAAAGTTTTTTATTTTTCTCTTTTCAGTTTTGGTACCTTGTTTGTTGGTTTATTAGCATGAAAGTACGCATTATTAAGGATAAGTTTAAAAAACTACTCGTCAGATAGGACTTAAATACGACGATATGAGAAGGACCAGCTTTCAAATAAAAAAATAATCATTAAAATCCGTTCACATAGTATTAAGTTCTGAAGTACAAATACACATTTAAAAAATTGCTCCATTTTGAAGTCTGTAAAAAAAACTATTTTAGAAAAAAATACTACCGACTTCCAAATAAGTAAACTACAAAGTGATAAATAACTTTATTTTTGGAAGTCGGTGTCTTTGGTAGGTACAACTTTTTTTGCGTTACGGACACCGACTTCCAGAAAAGTTATTTTAAAGTTAAAGTTATTTTTCACTTTGTATTTTTCTTATTTGGAAGTCGGTAGTATGTTGTTGTAAAAAAGTTTTTTTATTTTTCACTTTTTAGTTGTAGGTACCTACCTAATAGGCAAGTAGTTTAGTAAGGTACCTATAATGCCAGAATACATTACCCGAATATCATGTAACGTGAACATAACCGGTGAAATGAGAGTGTACCAAGGTGAACTGTACACATCTGCGTACCCCTTTAGAGCGTACTGGCGTAATGTTATGTTATGAAATTGTTTATACAATAAACAGACATGCGATTACATCAGTGCCTAGAGATTCTCCGTCACTTATTGAAGAGTTCTGTTGTATATCTCCAAAGTCCTTCATCAGATCTTTACCAAATTAAAATGGGACCAATTTCGAAATATAATCTTTCAAACAAAAAAAAAAGTCAAAATCAGTCCACAATAGGGAACATTACTGCCAATTGCTCCCGCCAGATGGCGCTTGACGGCTCGGAGTAAACAAAAACATAACAAACATGGCGTCTACTACTGTTTGTGGTTACCGAACTATTTTTTACTGTTTTTAAGATAACTTGTGTTCAAAAACCAAATAATGCTCTAAGCCAAATAATAATATTGGGGAAGTTAGTTAGCTTCATTTTTCTTTCACTATTATTTTTATATTTTGTATGCATAAACTGCGAAATTTTGTCGCTCGACTTTGACAGTTTGGTTTTTTTTAGGGATTGTCCGATATATCAAATCGTAACTTATATCGGATATGTGTATATCAAAATGACCGATATTACAAAAGCTGTATCTAATAAAAACCTTACTAGCGTGCGAGAACGAATAAATCAAAACTTAAAACCGTAACAATGCGAAAACGTATGAACTACGAACAAAACGCAAACTTCACAAACGTTAGGAACCATATGCGCTACCTATCTTTCTTAGTATTATTCGCGTTCGTTGTTAGTTTGCTCATCTAAATAACATTTTAACTTTTGCAAACTGTACTACTGATATCGATATCTGAAAACCGTTTTCGATATCGATATGAAAACACATACATAACCATTTGCGAAAAAAACCGAAAACGCCCTTCTCTAGTTTGTTTACTCCGATTCCTGTGGCGCCATCTGAGCGCAGCTTTGCGTATAGTTCCCTATTGACGGAGATATTGGTGAACATAAAAACAAAACAAACATAAAGTCGAACATAGAAAGTCTGTTAAAAAAGGTGCCAGCCTAAAAACAATACAATTCTTACAGAAAGTAGGTGTGGACGGTATGGTGGAAGAACAATGCTGTCACGTTGGTGTAATGGTCTCAAGCAAACTACTGAGTATGAGCAACACGTTTTTTGACAATTGCACGTTTCTAGCATAAAAATCTCAGTGGATCCAGAAGAGATTTAATCCAATCGAAACTGCATCAAATATCATCATAAATATAGAACAGGGGAGTGACCATAAGCTCTTAGATGAATTAATTAGTTCCTTTTTCTGAAGTCGGTAAAAACAAAAGGTTCAGAATAACTTTGGTTCAACAGGGGGGTGACCATAAGCTCTTATAGAATTATTATTAATTATTAGAGCGGTATCAATTTGATATCGAGTAAGTGACAGATATATACAAGTCATATACATCTGTCCCTTTTTCGATCTCAAATTGATATCGCTGTAAGAGCTTATGGTCACCCCCCTGTTGAACCAAAGTTATTCTGAACCTTTTGTTTTTACCGACTTCAGAAAAAGGAAGGCAATTAATTCGACACGTATGTATGTATTATTGCTGTCTTGATGTATTTACTATAAGGTATATAATTAAATAACTCTGTGAATGCAGTTACCAAATAATCAAATAGTTAAAGGCAATCAAAATTTCTGAAATCCATCCTATGTAGACTTATGTCTATCACCTTCGAGGAATACAGCTATTTACCTGAGCGGAGTGAACCCCTGTCGCAGCATCTCAGCAGTGACGTCGACGTTGGGAGACTGCGGGAACGGCATCACCAGGTCCATGATCGACTTCCAGTTTTGTGCCCACATGTTACCTGAAGACAAAGATGCAGGGAGTATAACACGATTGTATGGGACACATAATAATATTGACAGATCTATCGAAAAGCTTATTCAATGGAACAAAATAATAGGGTCAGCCATGACCCTATTATTTTGTTCCATACTGCCAAGGATGCCTACGGTTGCTAAACCGTAGGCATCCTTGGCAGTATTGTATTTCAAAAAGGAGGAGGTTCTCAATTCGATTGGTATTTTTTTTATGTATGTACACCGATTATGTTGAGATTTGTGATCCGATTTACGTGATTTTTCTTTAGTTTAATGCAGAATAGTTGCTATTTGGTCCCAAAAAAGTTTTACTAAGTCTGGCCCAGTAGTTTTCATTTTATGTAATTTTTTTTTATTTATGAACATTTTTGTTTACGTGGAAGATGTAATTTTAGTTTGTGTACGGCTTTTTTAGTAGTTTTCATTTATTAGTAATGTAATGGTGTACTAAAACTAAAAAGAGAGATATAAACACTTTTTCTCATAAAAATAAACCGACTTCAAAAGCAAAACACTAAAAAGTGCAAGATAAAAGCAGGAGATAGATACCAAAGATAAAATGCTGCAAATGCAAAATAACTTTTGATTTTGAAGTCGGTTTTTTTTTTTACACACCACTTATTGATACAGAAGCGAACTTAATGTTGAGTGCTTACATTGGCAGTAGAATAAATTATTTTTCATATAATTATTGATTTTCAAAAGTGTCGCTTAAAGGCCTGATTTAAAAAAACGATTTGACTTAGCATCTTCGTAGCTAGACACTGCGGTAGTCACAGAACAGAAAATACGCCTGTCTTCTCTGTTCTGAGGCAGTATAGTCAACCCTCTACCCGATTCAACTTTTAAGTTTAAATTACTTTAATATTAGTTTTTTTTTAATTTGTTAAAGGCTCGCGTTTGACCACTATCTCGCCTGATGTTAAGTGATGATGTGGTCGAAGGTGAAGCACGCTTGCCTAGAAGCAACCTATTCACTCTTGACTTGAAGACCCCTAGGTTGTAGCTATCAGGAAACAAAGACGCCGGTAGGGAATTCCACTCCTTAGCTGTACGCACAATGAAAGTATTTTCAAAACGCTTTGTGCGTATGGGTGGGATATCCACCATGGCGCATTGCCGTACGTCTTGTAGTCCGATGATGGAAAGGGCTAGGCGGAATCAAATTGTGCAGTTCCATCGCACACTCTCCGAAATGTAACCGATAGAAAACCGACAGGCTGGCAACTCGTCGTCGGTGTTCAAGGCTCTGGAGCTTTGAGTTGACCAGCGCATCGTTGCCGATAAGTTTATTGGCCCGTCTGTCAATCGACTCAAGTGCATCTAGTTGGTACCTGGCAGATCCGTCCCAGAGTATACTGATTGCCCTATACAGGCTTGCCTAAGCTGGAAAATCAGTTTATTTAGCTAATATTTCTTACCCATGAAGGTGGAAGTCTATATTATACGGCTGTCAGTTACGTTCGGTTTAAGGCGCTTCTCCGAGCAAAACGCCGCGCTAGTCGAATTTTGTGCAGTTTTTTAGAGCTATCTACTCTTTATTTAAAAAGAAATATCAATGAATAAAAATACACTAAATTTCTACATAATGTTGATTCTAAAATTGTAGTACACTTTTTTTTTTAAAGATGTATATGTGTCACTAATCTCCTTCCAACAAAACCATAAAAATGTGAAATAATTATTGATAGCATGCATCTCCTCGTAAAGTATTCATTAATTATTTTTTATACTAACACTAATGGATAGACAATTTTATAACGAGCATTTTGTAAGTTTTATTTTTTTTCAAAAGACCAATATTCGATTTTATGAAGATTTTATTCTAAAATCTGGGCGTATTCACTACCGTAATACATGCGCCACCAGTGCCGCTAGGCCAATAGGAATGCTCATATCTCATGCTGATTTTTTGGTCAGGGTACGGCCTTAATACACTTACCTAAAAGATGAGCAGGTATAGGTCCATCAGACCTCACACTAGTCTCCCCGTACCGTTGCACTAATCTCCTCCTGACGTAAGTGAACAGCTGTTTGTAGAGGGGCTGGATCTGGTTGTACATCTCCTCCACGCTGGCTCTGAAGGATTGGTCTTCGTAAGCTGCTCGCATTTGGTCGCCGGCGTCGCGGTAGCCTGGGGAATGTGGTGGTACAAGAGTAACAAAAGTATCTGCAAGTGGCGATTATAACTAAAAGTGTTTAAAAAAAAACTATTTTATGGAACGGGTGTAAACGTGGACGAGCGGCATTTGAACTGAACACCACCAATAGTTTATAAACCGTAACTGCACAAAAACTTGAAAATTTAAGATTGCGTGCAATAGTGACAACTGCAGATGTTCGAGGCAGTTGTGTAAATTGCCTAAAAACTGCATCCAAACTGATTGAACTGCAGGCTGTCTGTCTGATTAGAAGTGTTTGGAGTAAGGTGAGCTAAAATACCTAAAGTTCGAAAAAGAACAGAGACAAGGTGGAGACGCCTTACGACAAAATGTTTTTTTTTGAGTCTAATGTTCCGGGTTTCGGGACATTACTTAAGTACCTACAACTAAAATGAATACATAAAACAACTATCAAATTCATTTCCTGTTTCAAAAAAAAACAGTAAGCATGATAAATATAGTTAAAAAAAATCAAGGTAATCACCTTATCTTCGTTTGAAAGATGTAAGTAAACGCGGCAGCTAATATCATTTACATACCAGCAATAATAAATTATAACTATAAAAGTAAAGATAGAAAAACACTTTTCAACACACTTGCTCATAAAGTGGCTCTAATTTCACCGCAATTAGGCAGATAATGATACCTGTTATCAAACTGTGACTTTTTCATTGCTATTATTCACAAGTGAGTTATAAAGTTTTTTTTTAATTTATTGGTTGAGTTGCTTTGTTTCTTAAAAAAGTTTCGATACAAAAAAGATCGAACTCAATAGTAGAAGATCGTGCTCAATAGTACAAATAAATTAATGTACCTATTGCTTGCTCATTTCAATCAACTTCGTATTTAAATAGATAATTTCAACTTGTACGTGCTTAATAATTAAAACTTACACTCAAATATAAATTTTATTTGCTCTGTAATTAAGAAAAAATGAAATTCCCTATTTTGTACTTGGCTAAAACACTATCCACGAAAAGCCAAAAAAAAAAGAAACCTCATTCTTTTAGTCTATGGCCGATCACCATTGTTAAATGCGCGCGCATAGGCAAACTGATTAATTTTGCCCACCATTGTGAAAAAAAATCACAACTCGTTTTTACAGTTGAAAATGATTTTTTGTATTATTTTCTTCACAAGTGTGTTGAAAAACGTCGTATGATACACGTGTGTATTGATGATTACCATCCTCGGCTCTCTTAAGACCCTCACCCACGGCTCGGGTCTCAATGGCGCCTCAGCGGTAATCACCAACATTGCACACTTGTACCATAATGTACTATTAATAGCTTGTAATACCATTTATTCATTTTGTACAAATAATGGAACTAAACGTACACAGAAATCCACCTCAATTATAGTTTTTGAAGTCGGTTAAAAAAGAAAATGAATTCAATTACTTTAATATATTGTTAACATTTATTGTGAAAAATTTACCTACTTAAGTGATGTCCCAAAACCCGGAACAAATATCCCGAATAAATTTTTGTTGTTGTAAGGAAGTCTACACTTTTTTTGTCTGTTCTTTGAATTTTAGGTATAGTATCTCACCTAATTCCAATCACTGCTGATTACAGTCTAACCAACATGTTGTCAAATCTCATAGGTATCTGTTCTGATTGCGTATGTAGCTGACAGAAATAATTGTTTATTATATCTATGGAAATAACAGTTAGATTTAATGACCGATGATGAAGACTGATGATTTTAATAATTTTTTTGAAACCTCCTTTTTAGGGTTCCGTACCCAAAGGGTAAAAACGGGACCCTATTACTAAGACTCCGCGATCCGTCTGTCTGTCTGTCTGTCCGTCTGTCACCAGGCTGTATCTCGTGAACCGTGATAGCTAGACAGTTGAAATTTTCAGAGATGATGTATTTCTGTTGCCGCTATAATAACAAATACTAAAAACAGAATAAAATACATATTTAAGGGGGGCTCCCATACAACAAACGTGTTTTTTTTGCCGTTTTTTGCTCGATATTAATAACGGAAACAGGTAGACGCTTGAAATATTCAAAGAATATTTTGTTGTATATTCACTTCAAAAAATAGTTATGATTAAATTAAAATAAAATGAATTAAGGGGGGCACCCATACAACAAACGTGCTTTTTTTGCCGTTTTTTGCTCGATATTAATAACGGCAGCAGGTAGACGCTTGAAATATTCACAGAATATTTAGTTGTATATTCACTTCATAAAATAATTATTATTAAATTAAAATATAATAAATTGAGGGGGGTTCCCATACAATAAACGCTTTCGCATTTTTGCTGTTGTTTGCTCGATATTAATAACGGAAACAGGTAGACGCTTGAAATATTCACTGAATATTTAGTTGTATATTCACTTCAAAAAATAGTTATGATTAAATTAAAATAAAATGAATTAAGGGGGGCTCCCATGCAACAAACGTGATTTTTTTGCCGTTTTTTGCGATAACGGTACGGAACCCTTCGTGCGCGAGTGCGACTCGCACTTGGCCGGTTTTTTTATGGTAGGTTAAAGAAATGACTAAGGGATTATAGAAACCTACCTTGTCTACACTGTGCATCGTCATACACATAGTTTATATAAAAAAATAAATTAAAAAAAACCCGATATATTTTCATGTCAAGCTACATAATTTATCTAGTAGTAGACACGCTTCAATCGACAAACTATATTTTAACCCAACTGCCGAAGGAGGGTAATGTGTTTATCAGTCTATGTATGTATATATGTATGTTTGTTCCTATGTGGCGTTCTAGAGACCAAACGCGTTGGCCGAATTTCATGATTCTTACGTCAATCGATTCGTCTTAACCTTGCGAGTGTCACTGGTTACATTAAAATTGGAGAATAGTAAAATGGCGGCTTTTAAGCGCCATATTGTGGAAGCCCAATTTTGTTTTTCCAACCCCTTCGTGTGGGGTATTAAAATAAAGGGTTTTAAGAGGTGATTTCAAAAATATATAACACTTTCTTTAAATGTACCTAATTCTAAAAAAAAATAACTAAAACGTTGGAAAAATATGGCGGATTTTGGGCGCCATTTTGTGGGGGATTTTTTTTTCTTCCAAACCTTCATGTGCGGTATCAAAATAAAAGGGTTTTAAGAGGTGATATATGTATCCTCCGACTGCACAGCATGATTTTTATCTTGTTTACGTCTTTTAGTTCGCTTTTTAAGCAGTCAGGATTTTGATTTTTTTAATTAACTTTTTTACTACACGAAATTATGACACGATCTTGCGAAAATACCCCGATTAAATATACCTATCATCAAAATCGGATCAAACTAAATTCATCTGTTTATGAGCTATGATGCTACAGACAGACACACAAATACACAGGTCAAACCTGTAACACCCCTCTTTTGCCGCCGAGAGTCAAAAACTGGCCAAGTGCGAGTCGGACTCGCACACGAAGGGTTCCGTACCATTATCGCAAAAAACGGAAAAAAATCACGTTTGTTGTATGGGAGCCCCCCTTATTTTATTTTATTTTAATTTAACAATTATTATTTTTTGAAGTGAATATACAAGTAAATATTCTGTGAATATTTCAAGCGTCTACCTGTTGCCGGTATTAATATCGAGCAAAAAACGGCAATAAAATCACGTTTGTTGTATGGGAGCCCCCGTCACCCCGTTAAATATTAATTTTATCCTGTTTTTAGTATTTGTTGTTATAGCGGCAATAAAAATACATCATCTGTGAAAATTTCAACTCTCTAGCTTTCACGGTTCTTGAGATACGGCCTGGTGACAGACGGACAGACAGACAGACAGACGGATCGTGAAGTCTTAGTAAAGGCGAAATTGTATGGAATTGACAAGCGATATCGACAAATCACATGGTCGATCCCTTAAATTTTGAAAGATGAAAATATGACCTAAACAAGCAGTCACAATGCTTCGTGTGCAATACATCGGTCTTTGCCCAAGTTTTGTAATGGTATCAACGTCACCATTATTTGTGTACAAGCCACAGAACAAAAAAACGCCTACTACAACTGTTCTGTGGTACTTACAAGCAGACAACAGTTGTTCAAACAAAACATTTTTATCACGTAACACGCTATTTAGCCACTTCTCTCACATCTTCGGTAGTATAGTGGTAAGTATCCCCGCCTGTCACGCGGGAGACCTGGGTTCGATTCCCCGCCGGAGAGATTCTTTTTGTATATTTTTTGTGTATTTTTTAGTTTAAAATTCATTTATTTTATACAAAAAACTTTTTTACAAAAAAATACTACCGACTTCCAAATAAGAAAACTACAAAGTGAAAAATAACTTTACTTTTGGAAGTCGGTGTCTTTCGTAGATACCATTTTTTTGCGTTATGGACACCGACTTCCAAAAGTAAAGTTATTTTTCGTTATTTTTAGAATGTAATTCAAAATTCAAAAGTCATTTATTCAAACTAGGCTGAGAATCAGCACTTTCCGAACGTCAAAATTACATAAGACAGTCCCCCAAAAACGCCCGCCCTTCACCACTTCCTAGTGCTTTTGCTGGGAAGAAGAAGTGGCGCAACAAACTCCCCAGCAGCACAGCCGTCTGTTCAGTTAGAAAAAAAACAAAAACTTGATTCTATACAATATTAAGCAAATAATTTAAATTACTCAAAACAAAAAATTCAAATTAAATATATTTGCCGTAATGACAGCTAGCACACGCCAATATACCAACAAAAACATCGAAATAATGAATAAATATGAATATCTATTATAGTGATAGCGGCCGCGTGGGTTCAAACCCAGGCAGGCGCTTTATTTTGTGTAAATTATTTCACCACCACTGCTCTCAAAACGGTGAAGGAAAAGTTAATTAAAATAATAAAAAAAAAACCCGACTGCTTAAAAGGCGAACTATAAAGACGTAAATTAGAAGAAAATCATGCTGTGCAGTCTGAGGATACATCTGGTTTTGGCCAGCCAGCTCGCGAATATTAACTTTTTCTATTTATAACTTTTTAGTTAACATTTATTTCAAATACGGTACATATACTTAAACATATAAGTGTTAAAAAATTTTGAAACCCCACAATATGGCGCCCAAATGCCACCATTTTTCTATTTCCCAATTTTAAAGAAGCCAGTGACACTCGCAAGGTTAAGACAAACCGATTGACGCATGAATCATTAAAATCGGCCAACGCGTTTGGTCTCTGGAACGCCACATAGGAAAAAACATACATAGACTGATAAACACATTACCCTCCTTCGGCAATCGGGTAAAAACATCGTGAGGAAACCGGCATGTCCTAGAACCAAAAATTCGAAGACATGTGACATCCACCAACCCGCACTGGGCCCGCGTGGTGGATTACGGCCCATTCCCTCTCGCACAGAGGAGGCCTGTGTCCCAGCAGTGGGAACATTAAAAAGGCTGATGATGATGATGATAATTTATAAATATGAATACATACCTGTAGCCACAGCCGCTTGATTAGCCAAGGTAACATATCTCATGAACCGGTTCCTCAGCTTCGGCCCCGTTTGGTCCCGGAAGCTCCTCCATACGTACAGCAGTTCACTCTCGATCCTCGAATGAGCCAGGATCCTGGATATCTCAGGGTCTAATTGCATATCACAGTAGTTCGACTCGGTGGATTCTGTGTAAGGTTGGTAGTGCTGATACGGTTGGTTCGCAAGTTGGTAACCTTGAATAGAATAAAATATTCATGTAGCAAAAAACTTCATTATATGGATAAAAAGGCGGCCTTATCGCTGATAGCGATAGAAATGGTGGAATAGCGATGGTGCTATCTTGTCTGGATGAGGAGTTGCTATGGCCACCTTGCGGGTCCATCATGAGACCACTGGTGTTGTGTTTGAAAAATATTCGGTACACTTATTACTAAACCTTGTAATAATATTGTAAAAATCACCTTTTAAAACACTTTATTTTGATACCCCACACGATGGGTTTGTAATAAAAAAATATTGAGCCCCCACAATATAGCTCCCAAAAGCCGCTATTTTTATATTTTTACCCGACTGCCGAAGGAGGGTAATGTGTTTATCAAGTCTATGAATGTATGTATGTCTGATCCTATGTGGCGTTCTAGAGACCAAACGCGTTGGTCGATTTTGATAATTCTTACGTCAATCAATCAAAGTCACTGGCTACATTAAAATTGGAAAAGAAAAAATGGCGATTTGATGGGAAAAAAAAAATCATCTGGCTTTGGTCCGCCAGCTCGCGAATGTGTATCTTCCGACTGCACAGAATGATTTTCTTCTTTTTTACTTGTTTTTAGTTCGCTTTTTAAGGCACTATATACGCCCCATCGTAACGCAGTACTGGCCGTGCGCCCGCTCGATGCCAAAATATCAATATTAAACCTCCTTTTGATCAGTTTTGTTTGCAAAATTTTATTTGATTTACATATGCTATGTTAGTTATGAAGAAATTCTAGCCATACATTTTTCTGTGTAAAAATATTTTTAAACATACAAGTCGTTTTGGAGAAGTTTCCAAAAGTTGCGAAAAAATATAGTGTCGTTAATTTTTTTTTTTAAAGCAATACTATTAGTTACACGAAAAAACCTTGTGTCCAAAATTATGTACATGAATCAATAATAAATATATATTTTTTTCAAACCTTTTAATCTAGCCGTTACTAAGGAGTACGCTTTAGAAAGTTACCGTTTTACGGCACTAAAGCGTATGTAGGTAAAGTTAAGTAGTCGGGTTTTTTTATTTTTTAAATTAAGATTTATTTCAATTTCAATGTAGCTAGTGACACTCGCAAGGTTAAGACGAATCGATTGACATAAGAATCATTAAAATCGGCCAACGCGTTTGGTCTCTAGTAGAACGCCACATAGGAACAAACATACATACATACATAGACTGATAAACACATTACCCTGCTTCGGCAGTCTGGTAAAAAGGGGATAGTCTGTTTTACTACTTTATCTGCTACAATAAAATATAAATTTATATAGCTTTATAAAATACTATACATAAAAACGGGTGTACTATGCAAAATCGAATGCCAAATAATCGAATATCAATTGATCGACCACTAATACGACTAGTGGTCGATCAATTTGAGGAGTTTTACCTTGATTCATGTCCTGGTACTCATTGCTGTAGGGGATCCTTGGGATGTGAGGATCGTAAGGCTTCTGGCCGTAAGGACAGATCTTGGCTGAGTTGTAGATCTCTTTCATTTCGGAGATCAGTTGTTGGAGCTGGAAATAAGTTTTGTAAATTAGATGAAGTTTTATCGGAATGTAGAATTACATAAGTTAGTTTGGATCTGGAATGTAACATATTGACGGTCTCGGCTTTTTACACATCGTTCTTATCCTATTTCGTATAATAATTAGTGTCCGACCGTAACTGGTTTTTACGACCGTAACCGAAACCGAAATTGGGCAACTGTCTCTGTTTCGGCCGAAACCGAAACTTCCTTACAAGGATCATGTTTTGAGGGGAAAACAAAGAAAACGTCATTATAATCAGTCAGTCTTCATTTTTTTATCTATAAATCATATAGCTATGCAGTCTTCGACATTTTCACTTATTGGTAACGAGGAGCTCGTGGCTAAATAATAACAGCCGCACAGGTCGATCATCAAGGTTAAGCAACGCTTGACGAGGTCGGTCCGTGGATGGGTGACCATTTCAACATACCGAGTTTCCTCCGTGCCTCGGAAAGCACGTTAAGCCGTTGGTCCCGGCTGTTATTTGAAGATCTTTGACAGTCGTTATAGTCAGAAGCTTGAGATCTGACACCAGTCTTGCCAAGGGGCCGTGTTTACCCAGTTACTGGGTTGTGGAGGTCAGATAGGCAGTCGCTCCATGTAAAACACTGGTACTTAACTGAATCCGGTAAGACTACCCCAATATAGTTGGGAAAAGGGTTATGATGATCAACAACCAAAAAAATATTTAGATAGTAAAACTTGATTCATCTATAATCTATGTATTAGTTTGTTAACTTCATCCTTTTATGCTATATCACGTAATTAAACTTACACATCATCACATACATCAGTCTATCAATGTTCCCACTGCTGGGACACAGGCCTCCTCTCTGTGAGAGGGAAAAAAACTATTGTAAACTGTAAACTTACCGAATTCAAAATAAATCACACGAAAACTAACAACAAACAAAACGAATTGCAAACACAAGCCGGACATGATTAGGCCCGAATGCAGTTTCGGTTTCGGTTGTAGTTTCGGAAAATTTGCCGCCGAAACCGAAACTCGTTTTACTGCTGAAACTCAACCGAAACCGAAACCGAACTTTCGGTTGGACACTAAATAATAATATAAGATGCTATACGCTTAGTGAACCCATGAACGAAAGATAAATGGACTGAAAACTGTCGCATTGTGAACAAGTAATTAATTGGCTTTCATCCGGTTTCTGAAACGTAATGATTTATTTAAAAGGGATGTTTATCAGTGGTACTGTACTTCAGAGCTATCATTGTCTAGATACCTACGTCTTCTATTGACTTGAATGACTCCGGTGGTTGAGAGTATGTCATGCCCACTCAAATGTCTCGCCGATGGTGGCGCGTGTGTCGGATCATTTAGCTCCCTTCAAAATGGTTGAGCTGAATGGTGCTGATACATGTGTCATGTTCGTGAACGGGCGCTGTCGGTTGGGACTGGTCATCTCTTAGCTGCCATGGTTTATTTTAATTGATTCTAATTTTATTTCTGAATTGTGTTTTTATATTTACTATGGACACTTTTAACTTGCTACATCGTTCTCACATAATGTGTAATCTCAACATGAATGATGTAACAAATGATTTGTAATAATTACCTAATTGAAAAAGAGTGTCCATGGAGTTTCTTGCCCGTTCTTCTCCATAGAGATCTACGCCTTGGAATGGGCATCTACGGTACTTTCACAGTTATTATGTCTTGTGACTGGGACTGTAGCACCATAATTTTGTAATGTTTTATTTTGTCTTTTGACAATTCAAAAGTGCCTGTAACTGGCCTACTTGAAATAAAGTGCTTTGACTTTGACTTTGACTTTGTACATAATTGAATTATTGATACGTTACAAAATAAAGCAGGGATGCCTACCTATGGATCGCCCGGAGGACACGGTGGAGCATACGGCGGAGGTCTGCCCCGCTTGTGCGGTACACCGCCGTGTCCTCGTAGAGGCGATCAGCGGTGGCGACCTCTCGCGTCCGGCCCTGGTTCATGACATGGTACGGAGCGAGAGGGCATGGGAAGCTGTCACCTCCTTTTGCGAAGCAGTAATGCTTGCGAAGAAGGAGGCGGAACGCGTGAGGGAGATGCAATGTAGACGCCCTCACGCCCCTAGCCACTGCAGGAGACGCCCTGGGCGTCGGGAGTCGCAAGCCAATTGCCGGCCACCGTAAGCGCGGGCTTGCGCAAGAGCTATCCATTATCTCGCCGTCCGATAATAACCAGGCCCGAGTCAACGGCGCGTAGTATTCCACGCGCGCCTCAAAGAGATATCAGCAAAAATTTACGGGGTCCGCTAGGGCCGATGCCTGTCTGGGTCGCGGATAAATTTGAAAAAGAGTTACCGCGGCCCTGGCACAAGCAACTGAAGGAACATGGGTGGGTTTTAGTCAGTAAAAGTCTGACACGCCCTTCCGCTTCACCCAGAGCGGGAGAAGTCATTGGACGATTTCCCACCCAAAAAAATAAAAAAAATGCCTAACTATGTCAAGTAGCTGAATAGTTCATCCTAGCAACCACAGCAGGGAACTGGGTTGTCTTATTACTACATTCTGGCACTATCAAGAGATTTAAACTCAAAAGAGCTAGGAAAAAAATACTGCCGAATCATTTGGCAAAGACTGGGAGATTGACAGACCTACTCAGGATACTTATTATCATCAGGCAAAGCAGCTCTGCTAGCCTGCACAATCTTTATCAGCTGCCGTCTCGCCTGAGGGTCGGAGAGCCTGGAGGAGTCGAACGCAGCCGCCTTACTCCAGATTAGGCTCTCAAACTTGCAGCATCTTTCTTTTAAATAGATTTACCATGAGCTGGTGGTCAAAGTGCCTTTAGAGGAGTGTAAGAAACAGGGTGGGAAGTTCCTCATCCTCCATAGAAAAGGATCTTCCGACTAGAAGGTTGTAGTGTCTGATGGTCTATTAAGCAACTATTTTCATCGTGTCGTTTGTTAAAAGCACGGAAAATTCTACATGCGCGATATTCGATTTGTGTGACGTCAGATGACTGACGTATCATAAGAAGTGGTATAGATGGTGGCTATTTGGCTATAATTGTCTTTCTCTCAAACTTGAAGCATCTTACTTTTCTTTAGAAGGACTTACCTACCATGAACTGGTAAGCAATGTGGCTTTAGAAGTGAAAAAACCGATGGTTAAGTTCCTTATCCTTCATAAAAATCGTCAGACCAGGCGGGTGGTGAATCTGAGGGGCTACAGCCCGACAGTTGCTGTCGAACTGATGTGTCACATCTCATCATCAGCCTATTAATGTTCCCACTGCTGGGCACAGGCCTCCTCTCTGTGAGAGGGAATGGGCCGTAATCCACCACGCGGGCCCAGTGCGGGTTGGTGGATGTCACATAATACGTGTTCGAATTTTTGGTTCTAGGACATGTCAGTTTCCTCACGATGTTTTCCTTCACCGTTTTGAGAGCAACTGATGTGTAAGCGAGGAAAACTCTGCTTCTATTAACATCGCATCGATACATACAACTGTAAATAATCATCTAAGGATAGACTTAGGTACCTCAGAGCTCTTCACTACATGAAAAATATTGCTATCCAGCTGCTTTCGTTTGGACTGTAAGCCGACCCCAATAAAGTAGGGAATAAAATTATTAATAAAAAAAAACTTAAAAAAAACAAGCTTTTTTCGTATTCTTCTCAGCAAACCCTTTCATTTGTTATCCGTATCATGGCAGTGCTCAAAAAATAACTAGTCCGCCATCTTGGGCCATCCGCCATATATAATTTAGAATCACATAACTTAGGTAACCATGCATTGTCATCCAAACTAAATGTGTTTGCAAAATTTAACCTTAATCGGTGGAGGATAACTGCTATAAAATTCAGTTGCAAGATTTGACCCGAACACACATACATACAACCTACATACATACATACACTGCAAGTTAAATAAAAGCTTGTCGGGTTTAGTCAATGAGGTAGGAAAACTATGGAGACGGCATATTCTACTATATGAAGAATAGTTATACAAATATCTTATACACACGCATGTCAAAAAGCGTTTTGTCTCTTTTTACTTGGTAACACTTTTGAGTGACGTCAAAATCATGTCTATGCGTGACCGGTCGCCATGTTAATTGCCGAGTAAAATTGGTAGTTGTGTGCCGTATATGTACGTTTATCTGTGTAGTTGTGCTGTCAAACAGTTGCAAATGGCCTACCTCATTGGCAAATGGTCAGCCATCTTAATTGCCCGATTTATGTAGGTAAGCACGCTAATTTCGTAGGTATGGCAAGTCCATAGGTTTATAAGTCAGTGGGTTTAGTCAATAGTACGGACGTCAAAACAAATCACAAGCACGCCCCTGGCGGCAATCAAGAGCAACTACGCATTGGCGCGCTTTTATAAGTACTTGCGTGGTGGGTAATATGGCAGTTGAGTACTGACAGCCGTAGAGCTAAGACGTCGTAGAATCAGTTTCGATTCGTAATCTTAGTAAGCAAGAGTGTAACTTGTGTCTATTTGAATATACTCAGTGTATCGAATAATCTGTGTCATTTCATTTTCACGATTGACCCACCTACCTGCCCACACACGACGTAACGTCTTGACCTAAGTGAATATATCCTGACTTCCCGATGGTTTACATCTATCGGCCAGCCTGGATGCGACAAGCTTATGAAAATCTAGCCTACCTCAGAATACTTATCATCCGGCAAGGCAGCTCTGCTAGCCTGCACGATCTTCATCAACTGCCGTCTTCCTTGAGGGTCGGAGAGCCTCGAGGAGTCGTACGCTGCTGCCTTCCTCCAGGACAGCCTCTCGAACTTGGAGCTGAGAGCCAGTTCCTCCAGCATACGACGTCTGTTGTACTCCGTGATGTTGGTCACGAACTTCCATTGGGACATTGTTACTCTGGAATAGGGTTAAGAGATTTTGAATCATCTAAAATTGTTTTTTTTACGACAAACGTATGGTCTTTCATTGTCGTATAAAAGTTTTGGGGAAAACTTTTCTTACAGACATATTTTTTTAATTATCTTCTTAAAAAAAACGTTGCCCCACACTAGGAATTTCTCCTGTATCGTGGGTGCGTTTACAGACATATAAACTCACATACACAAACACCCAGAGCCGGAATAACTATTAGTAGGTCATACAAATATTTGTTCCGTGCGGGAATCGAACCCGCGACACGCAGCGCAGCAGTCAATCGCTCAACCACTGCGCCAACCGTGCGCTCATGCAATACGATCTAGTGTATATATGGACGGTGCAATCATGCTATTAGGTATCATTACGATTCAAATAAGAGTAACGTCTTTCATCATCATCATATCAGGCGAAAGATGTCCACTGCTGGACATAAGCCTCCCCCTAGCGTCGCCACATTGACCGGTCCCGTGCGTCCCGCAACCTTCACCAGGTCATCGGTCCACCTGGTGGGAGGCCTTCCAACGCAACGTGTTCCGGTTCGCGGTCGCCACTCCAGAACCTTTCTGCCCCATCGGCCATCCGTTCTGCAAGCAATGTGCCCTGCCCAGTTTGGCAATTCTTCGGGTTATGTCGGTAACCCTAGTTCTCTTGCGGACGTTAACAACTGTTCCGTTAACGTCTTTGCAACCGCCATATTTCTAAAAGACGAGTTTACCCTCTTGGTAAACCTCGCATGCCACAACGCATATTCACGAAATGCTATCGATGCGTGTCGATGTGTCCTTGACTCCTTGCTGATAAAATTTGTTTTGATAGTAGGTAGCTGGTATGAAGCTGGTGAACTCTCTTGTTTTCTCCATCTTTAGTTACGGCTCGGAGACGTGGACGCTAAGGAAGGCTGATCGTGATCGCATTGACGCTTTCGAGATGTGGTGTTGGCGAAGGGTGCTTCAAATGACTGCGTTCCGCACAAACGAGTCTATCCTTCGACAACTGAAAGTCAAGGCCAGGCTCTCCACCACCTGCCTGCGAAGAATCCTGGAGTTCTTTGGTCACATTGCCCGTAAGGATGGTCATAACCTCGAACAGCTGATGATCACAGGCAATGTCGAAGGCAAGAGGCCGAGGGGCCGAAGCCCGATCAGATGGTCTGACCAAATACGTGCAACGCTGAACACCAAGCTGCACGATGCACTCCACGTCGCCAAGGACAGACACAGGTGGAGAATTATCGTCAGGGAAAAGTTGATCTCCTGTCGGGGGAATCACGACCCTCAGTAATGATGAACACGACGCGAGGAGGAGGAGGAGCTGGTATAATTTAAAAAGTTTTCTATCGGGACAATCCATCCAAACTATTCCTAACCACTGCTATATACTCCAGGTAGTCATAATCAACTGAGGCGGCCACCAGAAAAGCATCAAAGTTTTAATCAAGCACTTAATGGGAATCGTGCTTAAGTAAGTGTCGATAGATCAAAAACATGGTCGTCGTTGAGATTTTACAAACTATGCGTTAAAATTACATATTTACGAGAAAATCGACAAAAACTGTCGACTGAAAAAAAAATATAAAACCAACTCCAAAATAAAACTTTTTACACAAAAATACTACCGACTTCCAAATAAGAAAACTACAAAGTGAAAAATAACTTTATTTTTGGAAGTCGGATTCTTTCGTAGGTACCATTTTTTTGCGTTATGGATACAGACTTCCGAAAATAAAGTTATTTTTCACTTTGTAGTTTTCTTATTTGGAAGTCGGTAGTATTTTTTTGTAAAAAAGTTTTTTTATTTTTCACTTTTTAGTTGTACGTTACCTACCTAATAGCAAAGTTGTTAAGTAAGTTTCCTATAACGCCAGAATAGTTTACCCGTATATCATGAAACTTGAACAAAACCGGTCAAATGAGAGATCTGCTTACCCCTTAAGAGCGTACTGTCGTGATGTTATGTTATGAAATGGTATAAACAATGAACAGACATGCGATTGCAGCAATCCCGAAAGATTTGCCAACATTTATTGAAGAGTTCTGTTGTATATCTCTGAAGTTCTTCATCAGATCTTCACCAAATTAAAATGGGACCAATTTCGAAACATCCTCTTTCAAACAAATAACTTTCAAAATCGGTCCACAATTGACGGAGATATCGGAGAACATAAACAAAAAAAAAAAAAACATACATAATGTCGAACATAGAACCTCCTCCTTTTTGATAAGTCGGTTAAAAAGAAATAGAGAGCAAAAAAGAATGTCATTACAGCAGCTAGGAGGTTTTGATTGCGATTTTTGTATCATATCAGAACTTTTGAACTAACATGCCTCATCACCATCAGGACATGAGATCAAAGTCCACTACTGGACATGGGCATCCCCCAAGCATTGCCACACGGATCGGTCCTGTGCTTCTCGCATCCATCTGATGGCTGCAGCCTTGATCCGATCATCGGGTCACCCTAGAGAGAGGCCTGCAACTTTGCATCTTCCGGTTCGCGGTCACATCACACACATCATCAGCTTATTAACGTTCCCACTACTGGGATACAGGCCTCCTCTCTGTGAGAGGAATGGGCCGTAATCCACCACGCGGGCCCAGTGCGGGTTGGTGGATGTCACATGTCTTCGAATTTTTGATTCTAGGACATGCCAGTTTCCTCACGATGTTTTCCTTCACCGTTTTGAGAGCAGTGGTGATGAAATAATTTACACAAAGTAAAGCTCCTGCCTGGGCTCGAACCCACGACCTACAATTTGTAAGTCGGGGCCGATACCACTGGGCCACCACTGCTCTCACGCTCTCACTGGTTTGCTGTCGACACTCCAGAACTTTTCGGCCCCATCAACCATCCGTTCTGCGAGCAATGTGCCCATGTTTTTATTAGCAAGGACTTTGGAGATCTTGAATTTGGTAAATAAACTACGATTTAAACGTCATATAGGTACACACTACACCTTACACATGAGAGTTTTTGCATTCGATAAAACTTCTAAATGTTAACACGATAGTTGTAAAAACGCGATTTTGACAAAAGTGACACAGAGGCCTTAAAGTCGAAACGACGATGTGATGAGATTATTTAGTTCATAGAATACAATATATTTTATTGTATACCAAATTAATTACAGAACTTTTTACAATTAAAAATAATTATACGGGTACACTGGTGGTCTTATCAATTATGTTCTCGAGACACCAAGTTCCCTAATGGCTACCGTAGTAGAAGGATAATTGAAGAACTAAACTAATCTCACCTGTAGCACATTCCAGAAGCTTCTCTGTCATACTCTCGAAGAAACTGCGATGCCTCTGCAGTATTTGTGTTGACTGCCTGAAAATTAAAATTAATTTGGTTGGGTTATTCTCTTGTTGGTATAATGAAGTCGTATGCAAGACTGATTCGTCGTAGCAAGATTTCTGGATATGAATTGCAGACCATCGGGCAAAGTGGCTTTTTCGTATCAACTACTTAACAAGTCTGCATTTTTGCCCAGTTAGAAAATAAGCCCGTTCTTATTAAATGCTGGGAGATCCTAGAAAACAAAGAAAAAAAAGAAACGAGAGAAGAAAAAACTTTTTAACAAAAAAAAACTGACTTCTAAAGCAGTACGCTACAAACAGAAAAAATACTTTTTACGAAGTTGGTGTCTTTGGTACCTACTGCTTGTCGTATTTTTGGACACCGACTTCGGAAAAAAGTTATTTTTAGATTTTTAGTGTTTTGCTTTAGAAGTCGGTTTTATTTTTTTTGTTAAAAAGTTTTCTTTTTTTCTTTTTAGTGGTACATAATGGACAAGTTCTATAGTAAGGTATCTATAATGCCCACAATGATGCCAGAATAGATTACCCGAATAACATGTAACTTGGACATAACCGGTGGAATGAGAGTGTACGAGGGTGAACTGTATACATCTGCGTACCCGTTTAGAGCATACTGGCGTGATGATATGTTATGAAATGGTGTAAACAATAAACAGACATACGATTGCATCAATCCCGAGAGATTTGCCGTCATTTATTGGAGAGTTCCGTTGTATATCTCCGAGGTTCTTCATCAGATCTTTACCAAATTTAAATGGGACTGTACGGGCCTACCACCGTACAGTACGTTTCCCTGGGTCATCATTATTGCGCCACCCGCTCAGTATGTTTCCATCATTTATATCATTGCACATACACAGCAATAGTTCAGTACGTAATTCGGCGGCATACCGTGCGCGTGACTCATAATCCCATATCGTTCACCTCATTAGTTTTAATTGTTATCCCATTTGACTCACTGAAATATATTTATCTTTTCAATCTTGAATCCCAGTTTATCTTAATCTCACCCCAACCCCGAACATTGGTCCTTCGAGCCGGATCCGTGTTCTTTTGTGTGTGCGTTTTACCGGTTTCGTTACATGCAATTAGAAACCTTGGTAAATACAGTGTGTGATATCTCGTGATCCTGCTCAATCCCGGTGCCTAGGAAGGCGCCAATTTGTTTCATCTCGTGATCCCGGTGCCTAGGAGGGCGCCACTCATCTCATCTCGTGATCCTGTGCCATCCCGGTGCATAGGAAATCGCCAATTTGTTTCATCTCGTGATCCCGGTGCCTAGGAAGGCGCCACTTTGCCTCATCTCGTGATCCTGTTCAATCCCGGTGCCTAGGAAGGCGCCACTTTGCCTCATCTCGTGATCCTGGTCAATCCCGGTGCCTAGTAGGGCGCCACTCATCTCATCTCGCGATCCTGTTCGACCCCGAAGAAACCCTACAAGTAAGGTATATTTCTTCTTACTTTTACTATGGCTACAATGGAAGGCATTTTAGCTACTCAACAGCAAATCATTGAAGACATAGATAGACTTTACTCCAACTTCAAGAAAGATGGAGCAGAGCGGAAGAACCCCGACTACCTACGTCGACGATTAGAAAGCCTAGAACAATATTTTACGGTGTTTCATAACAATCATATGAATTTGTTATCCTTTGGTGATCGATCTCATGCGTATTTCACTACCGATCAGTATGACCAAATGAAGGTGAAATACAGCAATATTAAAACAGCCCTTCAGAATTATAAGCCTTCCACAGACAGACCTAAAACCCCTGTTTTGAAACCCCCTACTTTTCAACCATCTTCAATATCTCAAACCTCGGACCTCTCATCTCAAAATAATCCTCCTAAGGATAGCGTAAATATAGAAGACCTCTTGAAGAAACAAGCCACTAATTTTAGAGCATTTTCAAGAGAAGCTGCTGGCATTGATCTCAATCTTATCTCTGAAAAGTGGGAGTTTGAAGACATCCTAAAAACTTTAAAAACTCGTTGGGCAGCTATTGACACCCTACACTGGGAACTAGACAACGAGCTCAACGGCTCCAACACCCAGTACGACGAGCAATTCTCGAACTACGAGAAATATTATAAAACTTTGAAAAGAGATATTAACCGAAAGATGTGGTCGGTGGCCCATATTGAGAAATCGACCCCAAAAATGGAAATAGCTACCTTCGAAGGAAGTTATACATCCTGGATATCCTTCAAAGATCTTTTTACAGAAACTGTACACAATAATCCATCGTTATCGAACGCCCAAAAAATGCAGTTCCTGAAAAGTAAGACCAAGGGCGAGCCGGAAAAATTAATCCAACATCTTCCAATAAGTTCTGACAACTACCCTGTTTGTTGGAATATCCTTACGCATCGCTATGACAATAAGCGTCGTATTTTTATATCTCATCTCAAAAACCTCCTAAATATCCCGACATCTCAGCAAAAATCAGTGAGTCACCTCAAACGGATCCACGATACAACTTACGAAAGCGTGAACGCTATAAAAAATCTCGGAATCGATGTATCTACTTGGGATCCCTTCCTCGTATTTATCCTAGCGGAGAAGTTAGATTCTGAAACCAACGATGACTATATAGATTCGTTGAAATCTCCAAAGGAGTTGCCAGTATTGGAAGAATTTCTTCGGTTTTTGGAGAATAAGTTTACGTCGCTGGAAACTTCACGGAAGAAACAAGAACCCTTCATTCAAAAGTCATCTCAATCCCAACACGCACCTTCATCATCTAAAGGCTATCTTAATAACCAACAATATCATTCAAAAGGATTTAATTCTCGTTTCAAACAAAATAACAACACCACAAATCATACCTATTCGACAAACCAGGTCATTTCGCAATCGTCAAAGTCCAATTGGAAAAATAACGAAAGACGTAAGCAATGTGGTATTTGCGATGCAAGCGATCATCGCATACAAAATTGCCAAAAGCTGGCAAAAATGCATCCAACGGCTCGTAGAAACGCAATCGCAAATTTGAACCTTTGTGTCAACTGTTTGCACTATCACGAAGGCAGAAAATGCCTTTCGGAAGTAAAGTGTAAAGAGTGCAATAAAGACCACAATACGATTCTACATGAATGTTTTACGTCAAGAAATGCTAATTCAGATGCGTCGCGATCGGGGCCGAACACGGCCACTATTACGAAATCTCCACCTCAGCAAGACATGAACACCTTAGTATCTATGCAAAATAATCCTATAGAAATACTCCTCGCGACAGCAATTATCAAGGTTCAAGCAGCTGACGGATCTTACGAAAGAATGAGAGCTCTTCTAGATCAGGGATCTCAGACCTCAATCATTACTGAACGAGCTGCACAGCTCCTAAACCTGCGTCGGCAAAAATGCACTGGACTTATCTCTGGAATCGGAAACAATGAAAATAGCTGTAAGGGCATGATCTCTATTAAGTGTATGTCGGTAATTAATGACTTCACTTTCGAATCCGACGTATTTATAATGAAAAGACTAGTCACGAACTTGCCTAGTCATACCTTCACTAAACCCAACTGGCCAACTCTTAACCAAATAACTCTAGCTGATCCTGAATTCAACAAAAGTAGGCCAGTTGATATCTTATTCGGCGCTGACGTTTATTCCCAAATCCTATTGGATGGTATCTGCTGTTCCGAGGGAATGTTACCCATTGCCCAGCAGACACAGCTGGGATGGATCCTAAGCGGCAACTGTAAAACATTTCAGTGCAATGTGATCCTAAACAATCTCACCGATATCCAACAGTTCTGGGAAATGGAGGATATTCGCGAACCCTTATCAATATCTCAAGAAAATCAAGCTTGCATTGACTTCTTTCAATCCTCAACCTCAAGGCGCGAAGACGGCAGCTATGTCGTGAAAATACCTTTTAAAGAAAATTTTGAAGAACAGTTGGGTGAATCTAAAAATAAATCCATTGCGCAATTCCTTCAAATAGAAAGAAAATTAATTAAGCAACCAGACTTGGCATGTGATTTTAAATTGTTTATGTCCGAGTATTTAGAGCTCGGACATATGATCCCCGTTGCAACACATGTCAACGTAACCCCAGATTGCTACCTTTCGCATCATGGCGTACTTCGAGCTGAGTCATTAACTACAAAATTACGAGTTGTTTTTAATGCCTCTGCAAAAACCTCTACGGGTCACAGCCTCAACGATCTTATGTGCAGGGGGCCGAACCTGCAGCAGGATCTCTTAAGTCTCATCCTAAAATGGAGACAGTTTAAATACGCATTCACGGCTGATATTGAAAAGATGTTCCGTAACATTTGGCTACATCCTGATCAACAAAAGTTCCAGAAAATTATTTGGAGAAATCAACAATCCCAACCTTTGCAAGAATATCAGCTAGCGACTGTCACCTACGGTACAAAGGCCGCACCCTTCCTCGCCATGATGACACTGAAACAACTTGCCATCGATGAAAGGCCAAATTACCCTAATAGCAGCGCTCCTGATATATTAGAAACCTCTTTTTACATGGATGATCTCATGCATGGAGCTCATACAGCGACAGCTGCTAAACATCTCAAAGCAGAGATGACAAACCTTCTTAAGTCAGGCGGCCTCAATCTTAGAAAATCGCGTTCGAACTTGCCGGAACTTTTAGACGATCATATTAATCCTCAAGATGAAGAATTTCATTTTAAACAGCCAGAATCGACAAAGGCTTTAGGCCTTCGCTGGAATCCAAAGGAAGACCATTTTATCTTTCATCCAATAGAAATTACCACAGAAGGCATCCCAACAAAACGACAATTCTTGTCTGAAATCTCAAAAATCTTTGACCCCTTGGGCTGGGTGTCACCAGTCACAATAAAACTCAAAATATTATTTCAAGAAACATGGAAAACGGAATTAGGTTGGGATCAACCGATTCCTCATAATATAGCCCTGGAATGGAATAAAATAAAGGCTTACTTACCTTATATATCCCAATTTAAAATACCTCGATGGATACAAACCATGGAGAATGATATAATTGAGCTTCATGGGTTTTGTGATGCCAGCACAAAGGCCTACGCTTGCGTTGTTTATTGTAAAATAACAAGAAACCACAAGACATACATAACTCTTGTTGCTGGAAAATCAAAAGTGGTACCTTTGAAAAAATCTCAATCTATACCTCGCTTGGAGCTTAGTGGAGCTCTTTTACTATCAAAACTTATGGCCAAAATAATCTCATCCTTATCTGATCTCAAAATCCAAGCTTATGGCTGGGTAGATTCCATGGCAGTACTAGGATGGATAAGTGGTGAACCAGAAAAATGGAAACCCTTTGTTGCCAATCGAGTAAAAATGATTTGCGAAATTATCCCAAAAACTAGGTGGCGGTATGTGAAATCCCAAGAAAATCCCGCAGATTGCGCTAGCCGTAGTCTCACCGCATCCCATTTAGCAAATCATTCATTTTGGTGGCACGGACCCAATTGGTTACCTCAATACAATCCTGAAAAGAATCCAGAACCCATCTTATATCTTATATCAACTGAAGATCTCAGAAAGAAAAAGCTAGTTAACACTATTACTGCTGACTCTAGCAATTCCGTTATAAAACAATTATTAGAGAAATACAGCAGTTACAAGAAAATAATACGAGTTCTAGCCTATGTAAACAAATTCAACAACATCTTGATTTACAAAAAGAAGCGTGAAAACTATCTTACTCTGCATGACCTCAAACAAGCGACGGAAATGTTAATAAAATATGTGCAACAAGAATACTTTTTCAAGGAAATATCTCAACTTCAAAAAGGTGAACCTTTAAGCAAAAAAAGCCAGATCTTGAATCTCAATCCTATCTTAGACAACCACGGATTACTCCGTGTCGGTGGGCGGCTAAAACATTCGAGTTTAGACCCCGAAATGAAGCATCCCATTATCATCCCAAATCAATCTAAATTAGCTGATCTCATAATAGACGAATCCCATAAATTAGTATTCCATGGTGGAGTGAAAATGACGAGTGGATTTATACGACAAAAATATTGGATAATTGGAGGAAACCGCGCTACAAAAAAACGATTGAGAACGTGCGTAAAGTGTAGGAGACATGATCCCATTCTAAAACATCAACTCATGGGTGACTTGCCTTCATCCAGAGTAAATCCTAGTCAACCCTTTTATCATACCGGTATTGACTACACTGGACATGTTTTGGTGAAAGCGAACAAAGGTCGCGGCATCAAAACAGATAAAGGATACGTTGCAGTATTCATATGTATGGTTACAAAGGCCGTACATTTAGAACTCGTATCTGAACACACAGCGTCGGCTTTTATTGCAGCGCTCAGACGTATGTCAGCCAGAAGAGGAGTTCCCGGGCACATCTACAGTGATCAAGGAACTAACTTCATTGGAGCTAACAAGATCCTAAAACAAGAAATCTTAGAAATCTCAGAAAGCTTATCAAGCCAAGAAACATTATCTATCGTCGCAGAAATGAACATTGAGTGGCATTTTAATGCTCCGTCATGGCCTTCTGCTGGCGGACTTTGGGAAGCTGCGGTGAAAAGTTTAAAACATCATCTTAGGCGTGTTGTTGGTGAGCAAAAACTCACCTACGAAGAATATAGCACCCTCCTGTCTCAACTAGAGGGTTGTCTAAACTCTCGACCACTTTGTTCTTTGAAGGAGGATCCCGAGGACATAGACTTTTTAACTCCGGCACACTTTCTTGCAAGTGGGCCTACCTTAACGATATTTGAAACAGAAAATGATCTTAGGACTCGGTGGCACTTGGTACAAAAAATCTATAGAGATATTTGGGCCCAGTGGAAAAATGAATATCTCTCACAGTTATCCATTAGAGCTAAATGGAGACAATCTCAAGGGAATCTCAGTCTCAACGATATTGTTATCATCAAAGATGAAAACCTCCCGCCTGGGAAGTGGGCTCTAGGGCGTATAGTAGAACTGCATCCTGGTTCTGACGGACACGTCAGACTCGTTACCCTTAAAACCAAAAATGGTTTCCTAAAACGACCTGTTGTTAAGCTATCTCTATTACCAACGGACAGAGACAATAATACTCCTAGTGACACGAAGGTTAAGGATGAAGCACCAAGGAAGAAAAATCCCAAGCGTATCTCCTTCTCGACTATAGCTCTGTCATTAACGCTATTCTTACTGTCACTAATAAACTTATCTCAAGCATCTTATAGTTTTACCCCTTTGAGCAACAACAGCGTTTATTTCGATAAAATCTCCAACATGCACCTTATTAGAGACGATTGGCGTTTAATTGTTTATTATGACACATATCCCTACAAAGAAGGAACGTCGGCACTTGAGAAGTATATTAATTATCTTGAAAAATTATGCTCCACTATTAAAGAACACACACCTTGCGCCGGCATCATCTTACAACTCGGGCAAGAGTTCGAAGAAATTAAATATTACGATAGTATGTTGACAATGAATGAATCATTTGTAACTGGAGACGAGCGGCGGCGCCGGCGTCGTGGTCTAATAGACGGAGTAGGCTACGTCGCAAACAGCTTGTTTGGCGTGCTAGATCAGCGTTTTGCGGAGAAATATTCACAAGACATCGAGCTTTTGAAAGAAAATGATAAACATTTGTATAACCTCTGGAAAAACCAAACTTCAATCGTGGAAGCCGAGTTTAATCTCATGAAAAGAATGGAGAAAGCTGCAAACAAACATCATAAATCGATAAATCAAAAGTTAAATTACCTTAAAGAATCCTATCAAGATCTTCAACGCCAGGTACAGAACATGACTTTAGTCACCGATTTCTTAGCATCTGCTATGACGGCGAATAACTTACTGCATAGCCTCAGGAAAATACAAGACTCCATTCTTGATACGGTAACTAATATTTACAATGGAAAATTGGACTTCCATCTGATATCTCCTAAACAGCTGAGATTGGAATTAAGTTCTATATCAGCACATATCCCCAAAGACATGGCACTTCCTGTCGACCATTTGAATCTCAAGGATCTCTACAACTTGATAAAAGTGCGGGCTAAGTACCATAGTAAGTACTTGATCATTGAAATAAGAATACCCCTCATCGAAAGAGACCTTTACGAAATCTTTAACCTCATTCCAGTCCCACGATTATTGAACCACGACATGATACATGTGAAAGTAATCTCAAGTTTTGCTGCCATTAACCTCAGAAAAGACTCATACGTAACCCTTACTGATGCTGATCTCCAGTCTTGTATAAGACAAAATCCTGGGATGATTCTATGTCATACAAAAAACCCTATAAATATCTTAAAAGATGATCACAGCTTGTGTGAAACGATCCCACACACAAGAACCTGTGAAACTATTTTAACTCCTTGTAAAAACATTTGGAAAGAATTAACAGTGGATAATAAATATTATTATTTTTGTTGCAATGAAAGCAACTTTAAACTTCTCTGTGACGGCGAAATTACCGCCGTTAAATTGATGAATGCAGGTCTGTTGAATGTGGAGGAAGGCTGTATGATAAAGACGGACAATTTCGTTGTCCATGCTAATAAAAGGCTGTCTAGCAAAATGAGTATTGGTGCAAGAATTATTGCACCACAAATATCACCTATTAATCATATATTCAACATATCTATCCCTGAATCTCCTGAAATTAATCCTAATAATTCTGAAATATTGCGACAATTTGAAGATATACAGAAAAAGATTGAGATCATGAAACAAACTGAACCATGGAGTGATAAAATATCCTATCACGACGTACATCTTTATAGCGTCTTGTATGCTCTAATCTTTGGAATCCTAATAACTACGGCGGTATACTGTTGGCGGCGTCACAGGCGGTCAACACGTCGAGAACCCTCGGTGCCTGATGGAGAGGTACCTACTACTGCTACTGCGATCTCTTCACATCCCGGCAATGAGAGTGTTATAAGTGAGTGTAGTGCGGTTAGGGAAAAAAGGCAATCTTTAATCAAAGTGAAAAGTGCAGTGAGTGAGTGTTGTGATCGTAGGGAAAAAGGTCAATTTAGTCAATCTGTGAAAAGCGTTCCCAAAAATCTTATTAAATCTAGCGAGTGTTTACAAACAGAAGATAGGGCCTCGTCCCCTGTTTTTCGCGTATTTTCCCTTCCCGATCTAAGATAAGTAGTTACTAGACTACTTGTACTTGTTCGAAATATTGTTAATCACTCACTACTAATCCTTATCCCTGTCATATAGTTGATAAGTTGAAAATTGTTTATCATCTTGTAAATCTCATCTCCATCTTTATCCTACTAACCCCTATCTTTGCCCCCGGGAGCATGTACGGGCCTACCACCGTACAGTACGTTTCCCTGGGTCATCATTATTGCGCCACCCGCTCAGTATGTTTCCATCATTTATATCATTGCACATACACAGCAATAGTTCAGTACGTAATTCGGCGGCATACCGTGCGCGTGACTCATAATCCCATATCGTTCACCTCATTAGTTTTAATTGTTATCCCATTTGACTCACTGAAATATATTTATCTTTTCAATCTTGAATCCCAGTTTATCTTAATCTCACCCCAACCCCGAACAGGGACCATTTCGAAATAAACTTCTTTCAAACAAAAAAAGAATTTTGCAAATCTGTTTATATATAACGGAGTTATGCCCGAAAATACATTTAAAAAAAAACATACGAATTGAGAACATCCTCCTTTTTGGGAAGTCGGTTAAAAAAAATAGGATAATATTTCGATGTCTTTGGTTACGTCTCAAAGGCACACAAGTAGCCAATGGTAAGCTACTTTATCGTAGGTAGGTATAGAAGTTGCCAAATACACGTGGGCAACCGCTGGCAGAAGATACATTAATTAATGGAACTACAGGCTTGATATTATGTAAAACTAGTACAATAACGGACGAACGGATGACATAAAATGAAAAATAAAGAATCTTCAGTCTTATCAAATCATAAGCTTGTTAAATCTTTCTGTCCACGTCTCAGACCTTCACAAAACCCTGACAGCATCCAACAACAAACGTTTGCTACATTACCTACTCAGAAAAAGACCATACTGCACGAGATGATTGTTACAAAATCGGCGGATGTGCTCGCGTTATTAGATGAATTGCTAGCGTTACAGAGTGTCGTGATGATAGTATGTGACCTTGGAGTGGAAACAATGTATTTGTGGAGTAGAATGGTGGTTGTGTCCTTTAATAGTTATTTATGCTACAAGTGCGCAAGGTAGGTGATTTCCGATGAGTGGATAAATCGACACGTGTCGGAAATCATCTTACGCACGTGTATCATACAACATTTTACTATGCATTGTGCGAGGAAATAAAAAAATATATCTGAACCAAGCAAGAAATTAATAAAATGGCGCTTATTCAAGGGCGCTCAGCATATCCACAGGTTAACTAAAAGTTCATAGTTCCTCGGGCATATCTCTGAGCATGTGCAAATAGCTGTCACGTTGTAACGCAAAAACGTTGTAGAACACGAGCAAAATATTCATTCTGCCAAACATATTTAATGAATATTTAAAATTAATTTATTGATCAAAATCTAAATCTAGAATAATTAAAAACGCCTTAAATGAAGTATTAGTTTTGTTTCACCTTTTATATGAATGATAATCTGTACTTAACTAATTTTTAAAACTTTTCTCAAACAATAAAAACTCTATGCGGCGGGCTGACGTTGGAGTTAAAAATTAAAAAAAGTACAGGAAAGTAAAAAGCACAAGTAAAAAATAGTGACACTTTCCGCACAGTTTGGCTGCTTGGAAAACGCTCTTTTCGAGGACATGCATTGTAAAATAGATTTTCTCTTGTGTCGAACATAGCGGTGGAAAGTCAAGGCGCATCATGCGTTTTTCATCATGCGTTTGCGTCAGTTTTCTGCTTCTTATAGGTTACTTCTAGGCAAGCGTGCTACACCTTCGGCCACATCATCGCTTACCATCAGGTGAGATAGTGGTCAAGCGCAAGCCTACCAATGATAAAAAAATAAAAAAAAGGTTGAAGATGTGTTTTTGAATTTGTAAGTTTAAAGTTTTCTAGTGTTCGAGCACTCAATTCGGTTTGTTCTCACTAGTTCGATTCATATTCGAGTATCCCAAGATATGAAGGTCTACAATAAAGGACCAGGTTTTCTGGCTAAAATTGAGTTTGAAAAATCCATACTTATATACCTACTTATCTATACTAATATTATAAAGAGGAAAGATTTGTATTTTTGTATGTAACGAATAAACTTAAAAATTACTGGACCGATTTAAATAATTCTGTCACCGTTGGGAAGCTACACTATCCCCGGGTGACATAGGCTATTTTTTATCCCTGTATTCCCACGGGAAGGGGAACTACGCGGGTGAAACCGCGAGGCGTCCGCTAGTAATCTATTTATATCTATCGATCTATATACATAAAAGGAAAAGTATGTATGTATGATCCTTATAGACTCCAAAATGGCTGGACCGATTTTAATGAAATTTTCAGACAATCTTAAGATTGACCCAGCGGATAATCCTGTAGCATTTTTTTAAACTTTAAACGTAGGCGAAGCCGCGTGCAGTAGGTAGCTAGTAATATTATAAATGAGAAAGTAATTCTGTCTGTCTGTCTCTCTGTTACCTTTTCACGCTTAAACCGCTGAACCGATTAAGATGAAGTTTGGTATGGATAGTTTGAGTCCATGGGAAGGCCATAGAATAGTTTTTATTTCGGAAAGCATCCTTTATGGGGTGGACAGGGGGATAGAAGTTTGTGTGGTGAACTAATAATTTCTCAAGTAAGACCCACATACAAGTATATCGCCACTTCATCATCATCATCATCATTTCAGCCGAAAGACGTCCACTGCTGGACATAGGCCTCCCCCAGGCGTCGCCACATTTACCGATCCCGTGCATCTCACATCCAGCGCCTTCCCGCAACCTTAACCAGGTCCTCGGTCCACCTAGTGGGAGGCCTTCCAACGTATCGTCTTCCGGTTCGCGGTCGCCATTCCAAAACTTTTCGGCCCCATCGGCCATCCGTTCTGCGAGCAATGTGCCCTGCCCAGTGCCACAAAAGTTTGGCAATTCTTCGAGCTATGTCGGTAACCCTGGTTCTCTTGCGGATCTCCACATTTCTGATTCGAATCGCCACTTATGGGGGCCAAATTAACAAACTTTAAATTAGAATCATATAAGTCTGTAGAAACGTCGTTTTCGTACATCGAAAATATTTCCAAAACAAAATAGCCGGGGTGTTAAAGGATAACGAACAGAACCGATTTTCAGCATGTTTAGATTTTTTGTCTGTTTAGTTGTGCACGCATTACGTAAAATTTAAGAAACCAATGCAGACAACTTTTATACATGAAAATTGTGCGTAACTTGCAGTATTACTTAGTTTTTAACCGACTTCGCAAAAAGGAGGAGGTTATCAATTCGATTGTATTTTTTTTTTTATGTGTTTTACCTCAGAACCGATTTTGATGATTCTTTTTTTATTCGAAAGCATTTGTCATGTGGTCCCATTTAATTTTCATCAAGATTTGATGAAGAACTTCGGAGATGTACATTAGAACTCTTCAATAAATGACGGCAAATCACTCGGGTTAGCTGCAATCGCATATCTGTTTGTTGTTTGTACCATTTCATAACATAACATCACATTGGTACGCTTTAAAGGGGTATGCAGGTGTGAACAGTTCACCCTGGTATACTCGTACTCTCATTACACCGGTTTTGTTTATTTAAGTTTCATGTTATTGGGTTAATTTATTCTGGCTTCTCTTTGGGCGTTATAGGTACCTAGGCTAGGTAACTATAACGCCCAAAGTGTTTCATTATGTACCACAACTAAAAAGTGAAAAATAAAAAACTTTTTTACAAAAATTACAACCGACTTCCAAACAAAAACACTACAAAGTGAAAAATAACTTCAAATTCGAAAGTCGGTGTCAAAAAACGAAGAAACGAAAACAGGAACAACGACTTCCGAAATTGAAGTTATTTTTCACTTTGTAGTGTTTTTGTTTGGAAGTCGGTTGTAATTTTTGTAAAAAAGTTTTTGTTTCATCGCAATCGGTTCACTCTATCAAAAGATATATGAATTTAAAGTGTTTAAGAAGTAAAATATCACAACACACGCAATTCAGATTTTCGGACAGTTGAACGTGACTGAACTCCATATTCTATAGATAGATGGCGTTGTGCATTTGGCGTCATTTTCTGAATGGCGGTGTTAAAATTCGCCGCGGTAGAATGACACCAGAAAAAAATATATAGGTAGGATAGGTAGGTATGTAAGGTAGGTATAGGTAGTTAGGTAAGTAGGATAGGGTAGGCACTGGCAGTTTACGGGAGCGAAGCCGCGGGCACAGCTAGTTTTTAATTAGTTTATAAAGTTATAGCTGTAACATGGAAATATTGTAAACACAAAAAAAAAAGAGTAACCCATGGAGTTTCTTGTCGGTTCTTCTCCATAGGAAACGACTAACCTGAACCGTGCACCTTTTGTCGACGTTTTATAAGTGCCCATGTAGGCCTATGTAAAATAAAAATATTTGATTTTGATGATTTTGATTTTGATAACCTAATTCACAAAATTATCAGTAGGTATAACGTTAGTAAAAGAAGCGAAAGTGTCGCTCCATTGTCAGACGTCCGTTTGTCTATCACAATTGTAACAATGGGGCAATGAAAGTGGTCAGTCACAACACGTGGTTTATTATTAGTGATACCGTACCGAAGTCGATTTGGTAACGGAAATTAATGTTGTTGGAAGTATGTTAGCAATTGATGGTGTTTGAGAAATAAATTAGTAATAAAAAAAGTTAATTAAAAAATTAAAAACTGTGCAGTCGACGATCAGGTCAGCCAGCTCGAGCTTTAAATTAACTTTTTTTATTTACAACTTTTAGCTAAATATTTTTTTTCGAATATCATAAAGAGGAAAGATTTTTTTGTTTGTACCGAACAGGCTCCGAAACTACTGGACCGATTTTAAAAATTCTTTTACCTAGGGCAAGCTACATTATTCCCGAGTAACATAGGCTGTAATTTTGACAGGAGCGAAGCCGCGGGAGTCAGCTAGTTGTATATATTTTTTAACCACCTCTTAAAATCTTCATTTTGATACCCCACTCGATAGGTTTGGAAGAAAAAAAATTGGAACACCTACAATATGGCGCCAAAAATCCGCCATGTTTGTTTTTTTTTAACGACACTTATCTAAGAACACTTGGCCGGTCAAGACTTATCTAACGATATCTAACTACAAGATACGCGCGAAAAACATAACCCTCTCCTTGCGTCGGGTAAAAAAAACAAACTGCCTCGTTAGTCCAGTGGCCGCAAGCACTACTGCTGCGCTTGAGGTACCGGGTTCGATTCCCGGTTCGGGCAAAGTGTTATTGGGGTTTTTCCATCTGAAATTTCTCAGTAGCAGCACGGAGTCTGGAGTCTGGAGTCTGGAGTTGTGTCCGGTTAACGAAAATGGATTCGTCCCCTAATACCTACGACATAGAAACCTTGCAAGCGAGATGTAGGTGCACTGTAGGTAAATAACTTTAATAAATAAATAAATAACTTTATTTATAAAAGAAACATTTAAATACATGGATTCCCTGACTCCTGTGCTGGGTGATAGACCTGTGTTACAGGAGCCAGTGCGCTCTTCCGAGGAGGAATTACAATTTATTCTTATGCAGACAGAACAGTGTAAAATTAAAACTAAGGTACATATCAAACTAATAATAAAATAAAAATCAAAGTCCAGCGTGACTGTGTTTGTGTGTGAGTATGTGAGCGAGTGTATTTGTGTGTGTGGTTGTGTATGTGTGTGCACGTATGTGATAATGTGTCTACGTGTATATTGGAAGGATTTGGCTCACGAGATGGTCACTATTATTTGCTCTGTTTCTTCGTAGCTGAGGGACAACAACCATGGCTTAAGGTTACACTAGTCGAAAATTCTTCCATACAAACGTAGTCTAGGGTTTATTCCACTGTTTGACAATGTAAGTTCAAAATAAAAAGTGATATCAATTGATCTCATCATTATCTAGCCCTGTATGGAAACATAAAATTAAAATACGTCTATATTTAAAAGTTATGAGCGTCGAAAGTTCCACATTTCGACACTAATTTTAACGCATTTTTGGGTGCGAATAAATACCATAAGAAGACGGAAAATTGCAAAACGGCCTCCATACAGGGATAGATTAGTAGTTCAACAATGCAAATAATTTTATTTTGAACAGATACATTAAGTCGTTTTTTCATGATATCCAGACTCCCAAAGGTCTGTTTATAAAATTTCGCGCGCTCGGTTTCGTCCTAAATCATTATCCATTTCGCTACAAATTTGCAAAAGTGTGTATTCGTACGCGAACTAGCTTTCTACTGCTCATCACAGCATCTATCTCTTCCGCACGTGTTGTCGGTTGATATAAAATGCATTTTAACCCCGCGCACAAAATAGTTCGTGCCGTTGACTAGTGTAACCTTAAGGCTCTGCTTGACCTTATGCACAGTAAGTCTGTAAAATTGCGACGTTGACCCTATTGTAAATTTGGGAGCTTTGGGCACGATAGGTGAACCTCTGCCTCAACTTTCGGATATGTAAGGTTTGTGAAGGATAGGGTATTTGACAAAAAATATCCATTTAGTCGGTCAGTTAAATAACCTAAAGATATTGGACACGTATTTTTTATTTTGCAACGTAACCAAAAAAATACGACGATACAGTGCGTTGAAATATCGTGTGACGTCACGGTGTGCTACACTTTATACTGAAACAATGACGTCACAAGCCCCCTCCTCCTCCTACTCCTGAACTTTGATGCGCTTTATCTTTGTCATTTTTATTTATTTCATCATCTGCCTAGCCTTTTCGCAACTATATTGGGGTCGGCTTCCAGTCTTACCGGATTCAGCTAAGTAACAGTGTTTTACAAGGAGCGACTGCCTATCTGACCTCCACAACCCAGTAACTGGGTAACACGGTACCTCTTGGCAAGACTGGTGTCAGATCTCAAGCTTCTGACTACCCGTAACGACTGCCAAAGATCTTCAAATGACAGCCGGGACTAACGACTTAACGTGCTTTCCGAGGCACGGAGAAAACTCGGTATGTTGAAATGGTCAACCATCCACGGACCGACCTCGTCAAGCGTTGCTTAACCTTGATGATCGAAACGTGCGGCTGTTATTATTTAGCCACGAGCTCCTCATGTCATTTTTATTTATTTGATAAAGCAAACAATACGGGTACACAATTTTTTTTTTTTACAAAAACGTTGCCCCACTCTAGGAATTTCTTCCTGTATCGTGGGTGCGTTTAAAAACATATAAACTCACATACACAACACCCAGAGCCGGAACGACTAAATGTAGGTCATACAAATATTTTTTCCGTGCGGGAGTCGAACCCGCGACACGCAGCGCAGCAGTCAATCACTCAACCACTGCGCCCAAATATTATTTCGCCCTAATATAGGGCGAAATAATATTTGGGCGAAATAATTATTGGAAATCGGTGTCCATAACGCAAAAAAATGGTACCTACGAAAGACACCGACTTCCAATAATAAAGTTATTTTTCACTTTGTAGTTTTCTTATTTGGAAGTCGGTAGTATTTTTTTGTAAGAAAGTTTTTTTCTACTCAGGAATCATATAAAGAATTCAGTAGTCAAGACGATCCCCATATATGCTATTGCATATGAAAACAGACCTGAGTAATATTAATATATTGTTAATCTCAATTTAGAAAGAATCTCAATTTAGTGATGGTTATTTTTCAGTTCACAGCATAATTTGGTTTCTGTGTTAGGATATGTGATGGACATGGATGGTTGTTATCAATGAATGATCAGGCGTAGGTATGTGTAGAATTTTAAATATAATTGCCAAATGGCCAAACCAAAAATTCTACCAATTACATTACATTTACTTATATGGCAACATGCTACCTAAACTGTCAAACGTCTTCAGTGACGCGAAAAAAAAATGCATTGCCTGTTGCCATTTAAGACATTGGTTTGTGACAGTGATACGGGTTGCTATATTTTTTCTATAAATACTATTTTTTTCGTATTTACAAATCAGATCTGAAAATCAGAACTCTTTAAAAGCCATACAATGAAATAACCACCCATTTTAAGCACAGGACCACAGGGCATGACGGCAAACTAATTTCAAAGCATTAAAAACCACACTTTTTTTAAGGTTAATCTAAAAAGCAATTGTCCAAAATGTGCTTTTTCTGCATCTTCCGACTAATTTGTCATCTTGGTCATGCCTTATGCAGACCATGAAGGTTAGAACACAAAAAATGTCACATATAATGATGTCGGTATATGTTGGTATATGTAAGTATGTTCGTATAGCGTGACTAAATACAATGAGACTATCTGGGTCATGATTGCGGCGGGTTTTCGTTGGGTATAGGCAGATGTTCAGGTGCTTGGGACGTTTTGGTTATTGTATATTTGAGCATTCTTTTTGGTAGAGTTTTTCCAACAGGCATAGTGTTTTTGCTTGTGCTTGCAGGTCAAACAGATGAATAAGATCAATCTTTACCCACATAATCAGCCCATGACTGCCCTGTAGGAATCCCATGATGCTGAGTTCGATTCTCAGGTCAGACAATGTTTTATTAACTCTATCCGTCTGGATGTATAGTCTCCGCGAGACAACAAAAAAAAAAGATATTTTGATAGTTTTGGTCGTAAATTAAAGTTTTGTGGAACTATTTTATCCGTTTAAATTATGTAAATCAGACCACGCGTTTATGAGATATTAACTCATTACTGAACGCCAAGTGAAAGGGTCATGAACGCCCCTTACCGCGATACGTTTGTTTTGACCGTGTTAGCGACACTGCCTTTAGATTATTTTCGTATCGTTTTGAAATATTGGAATACATTGGTTGACAGGTGTTAACGACTTTTATTTTTTTTGTTATCTGGCGGTGACCTAAGCCTGTTGATGGCAATACGTTCGCTGTTACTTTAGTTACTTTACCGTCCATGCGATCCAATTATTATTTACTTACAAAGCATGAGTCCAGCCGAATGTTGAAATAATATGTGGGAAAAGGCTACAATAGACTACGTATCGACCCTAGCAAAGTAGCATTGCATCCCTTGCTAGGGTCTATACGTTAGTATCCATTGGATAATCTAACTAGAATGCAAGGAAAATAACATCTACCAATACAACGCGCGTGACGATTTGTACAGTCGTATCGTCACGGTTCTGTGATGCTATCGGTAAAGGTGTATAGCTGTTTACCATTATACCATTCATACACAATTCTGCATTGAATATGTCATACATAATTGTGTAGAGAGTGCGTCTTTTGAACGTGGCTTGGCTAGCTAAGTTTTTTACTAAATTGTTTGCTTCCAGTTTCTTGTGTAGTACTTACTAATCTACTAAGCCAAAATTATTTAAAAAGTTAACCATCCATTCGAAAAGAACCGAAATAAGTTTTCGATACTTAGAAGTTTTGTCTAAAATTTGCCTTCTTCTATAGTATGGACTACGTGATGCATTGTGACGTGGATTTGAAACATGTCAAGATATTTTTTATTGATTTATTTTCATAATACACTTGGTGATAAAACAACACACCATGCGCTATAACGCTGAAAATACAAATAAAAAGAGACGAAATGACAGTGTCTACAATTCTAATGCATCCTCAAAATATGTCTTTGTAAATAGATTATTTACATTCATATGTCATATGTTAACTATTGTCATTTTCTGTACAATAGTTGAAATTTGAAATTGAGTAACAATAAAGTAAATTATTTTAGCTGTATAAACATTATTCTAAAACATCTAATTAGCATAGCAAGCAAGCATCTCTTACGGAGAGACAGAAGATCTCCTGCAGCCTAATTGCGTAAGTCAATTCGGGAAGGCAAAGCGCAAAGGGTATGAACAATTGACCAATCACATGCGAGATGAAAGACGCGATGTGGATTTCTGTCTATGTGATTGGTCGATTGTTCATACCCGATTCGATTTAGGTTGCTGGTTGTAACTAAATAATAATTTTGCTGTGTCTATAAAATGTTATTTAATTTAACTTCTTCATTTACAAGTTATACTCATTGGAGGAGCTCGTGGCTAAATAATAACAGCCACACGGGTCGATCATCAAGGTTAAGCAACGCTTGACGAGGTCGGTCCGTGGATGGGTGACCATTTCAACATACCGAGTTTCCTCCGTGCCTCGGAAAGCACGTTAAGCCGTTGGTCCCGGCTGTCATTTGAAGATCTTTGACAGTCGTTACGGGTAGTCAGAAGCTTGAGATCTGACACCAGTCTTGCCAAGGGATACCGTGTTACCCAGTTACTGGGTTCTGGAGGTCAGATAGGCAGTCGCTCCATGTAAAACACTGGTACTTAGCTGAATCCGGTAAGACTGGAAGCCGACCCCAATATAGTTGGGAAAAGGCTAGGCAGATGATGATTTACAATTTATACTCATTGTTAATTTATTATTATTATTATAAGTTTTAAGCACTTTCTAGTCTGAAACACAGGTTCAATATAGTTCAAGCAAATAAGCAACTGTGTTCATTTATATTTTAAGGTATTTTATTGTAATTTGTGCCTTATTTTATAAATAAACGGTATTAATATTATTACTAATTCTGAAGACCCCTAATCTATCTAGATTTGTACTGAAGCCCAAATTCTTCTTCTTCTCAAAAACTTGTCAAAATGTAAAGCAGTTAAAGCTTAGTTTGACAGTAAGCGACCGACATGCGAATGCGTTCCTTAAAAATATGGCAATTGTCGATCCACTTTTTATCTAGTTACTGGGTTGTGGAGGTAAGATAGGCAGTCACTCCATGTAACATACTGGTACTCAGCTGCATCTGGTTAGACTGGAAGCCGACCCCAACATAGGGCAAAGGCAGGCAGATTGATTTGCCCCTCTGAAGACAGACTGGACGTGGCAATTGGAAAAAAAGTTCTGGCATAAGCGGTGACAATGTGTACGGATACTATGTGCATGTGAGGTAGTATACAAGGTGGACAAAAAATTGTGCATCAAATGAAACAGGGCGATAGGGGGATACTTGCAGAAAAAAAATAAAGTAGCTACTTTAGGACCTACTGCAAATAACCCCAACTATCACCCTGTTTCGTTTGATCCTGGTTGTTTTGCCGACCCAGTATACCTAATAAATGCAGATTTCGCTTGCAATAAATGAAGCATAAACCTCATTTCTAAAAGATTTAGAACAGAGATAGGACAACCCATAGGACAATGGAGCAATTGTTCAATTCAATCAGATTTTTTCTGGCAGAAAATGTATTTTCAATTTTCCTTACTTTGGAATCGTAATAGCCTTTAGCTTGCAGTGGGACAGTTGCAGGCTAGTATCAATTTCTATTTATACCTTACATGGGAATCGAACATTGGACTTTACTTGGACAGTCAAGTTTGCATTGGTAAATGACGTACAGACTTAGGATGAAAACTTCGTAAGATCTTAAATATAACAACACAATAGAATATACATAATGTTTCTTTTACAATTGCTGTATTGCACACACTCTTACATAAGCGAGAGATTCAGATTTCAGCATCACAATGCACTCGGCGAAGATTTAACGAGATAAAAACCTCGCTGCATGCAATTTACATAAAAGAAGTTGCTAATTTAAATTGAAAATGGATTTAATTGGTACACTTACCATTCTAAAATACTCCTGCGATAGCGCATACCGTGTGAAGAAAGCAAAAAATATAAGACGCACTGCCGCGCCTTTACATGCATCCATCTTTAAAAAATTAACTCCCAACTGTCAAATGCAACATCAATTCAAACACTTATTTAGCAAAACAACTGTTTTTAAACTTCTTATTAACTGGTTAACGTATTATGTAATTAACGTAAAACATTTTCATGAATATTAATTTTATTTAACAACGTTGAGATTAAAAGTAACTTGATTTGCATAAATATTTTGGCGGTAATATTTTGACAGGTTATGTTTTTAATTTATTCTACTATTAGGCAATGGTAAGCGAGCACACAACCGAAGTTTTATTTGGATTATTTGAGGGTTCTGGTTAAGTGTTCTGTATAGAAAACTGTCCTCTAGGCTTTCTTGTCGTCGACTGGAGTAATATTTCCGTTGCTTTTGTTTTCTGCATGCTTTGATGAGCACGGAACGACTTGCGAGGGAGCGGCACGAGCCAAGATTCTGTTATTTATCTTGAGATTGTGTGTTTACTCACCTTGATTTACCTTAGGGACTTGCAAGCTCAGAAGATTTGGGTAAATTTTAACTTCCTATGCAAAGTAAAAGTACCTATGCGAACCTTGTTACACTGGCTGATAAAAATTATATTAAGAACTTGACCGTCTTTTAAATTACTGGAATCGATTTGTTTTCAATCTGCGCTATTATGATCCTGCAGCCTAATTGCGTAAGTGAATTCTCCAAAGCAAACGAGTCGATTCCTTCAAAGAATCAGAATCATTTCTTTCTCCTTTTTCGGTATTGCGAAACTAATTTGGAAAAATACAAACATCCTCCTTTGAGTTGAAGTTCATCTACTGCGTTATGTTTCATCAAACTCGAACATTACACAATACCAATAGTGAAGTTTTACCTCGATTCTTCCGCTTTCGTTCATTCTTTACAATAAATTCTACGTTAAAATATTGGTAATGGAAAGGAGCATAACCTTTCCGTTCCGCATTAACCGTTTCAGAGTGTAATATGCAATACGTAAAGTCGTTATTGGGAAAGAATCGACTTGTTTGCTTTGGAGAATTCACTTACGCAATTAGGCTGCTGGTCTCTTCGCATCGGTCACTTCTAAAGTAGTTGCCCATTCACCAGTTAACAAACAATTTGCGCCAACCACATTAAAAAATTTAGCTCTTAAGATAACCGCTCTCATAACTCTTCTTCAATGGCCCACTCACATCACCACTGACTTCATTCACTGCTCTTCTTCGTTCACTCTATTTCTCTGTGCAATGCGCTAACCCAATAGGTAAATCAGGATGGTAACCAACCGATTGGCATTCAAAGTGAGCTCGCGAGAACGTTCGTAAGAAGTTGGCAGTAGTATAGTATCGTCACAGCGATAATGTTATCCAATTATCTGCTGCCACTAACTGTTTAAGTATATCCGTCTATTTAGTTTATTTGTTTGAGTATATATTGTATGTATAGCTTTGTATTTGATTAAACCTACTATAAGTATTGTGATTTACTTTCAATATTTCACCTACCAATATTTGTCTCTGCATTACCCAAAGGTCGATTGATAGAAAATGCCTAAGGCATTAAGTCCGCCTCTGTACGTTTTTGTGCATGAAGTATTAAACAAATAAAAATAAATACAATCTGTGTAAAAATTCTATGCTGATGGTCGCGGATAAATTTGAAAAAGAGTTACCGCGGCCCTGCCTCAAGCAACTGAAGGAACACGGGTGGGTTTTAAGTCAGTAAATGTCTGACACGCCCTTCCGCTTCACCCAGAGCGGGAGAAGTCATTGGATGATTTAAAACTAAAAAAAAAAACTTATAAGATTACACTACGCGATCTAAGATACTCTCATACGGATTAGTTTCAGCACAAGGAGTCTTACCGACATAGCCCGAAGAATTGCGAAACTTAAATGGCATTGGGCAGGGTACATTGCTAGCAGATAGGATGGCCGGTGGGGCCGAAAAGTTCTGGAATGGCGACCGCGAACTGGAAGACGATGCGTTGGAAGGCCTCCCTACTAGGTGGACCGATGATCTGGTTAAGATTGCGGGAAGGCGCTGGATGCGAGACGCACGGGATCGGTCAATGTGGCGATGCCTGGGGGAGGCCTATGTCCAGCAGTGGACGTCTTTCGGCTGAAATTATGAATGATGATGATGAAGGAGTTTTTAATTCTGAAATAAAAGCACGTTAAGCCGTTGGTTTCGACTGTCATCTGAAGATATTTGACAGTCGTTACGGGAAGCCAGAAGCCTGAGATCTGTCGCCAGTCTTGCCAAAGGGTATCATGTTACCCAGTTACTGGGTTGTGGAGGTCAGATAGGTATTCCCTTCATGTAAAATATACTCAGCTGAATCCGGTTGCACTCGAAACCGATTTAAACATGGCTAGTCTAAAGAATAGGATCTACCCTTCGATATTTATTTACCAATCGAGATTTATTGGCATTATTGCACCTACCACTATTTGTCTCTGCATCATCCAAAGGTCGACTGGTAGAAAATGCCTAAGGCATTAAGTCCGCCTCTGTACGTTTTTGTGCATGAAGTATTAAATAAATAAATAATAATCTTCCAAGACTGTTTAAATATTTGATATATATCTGTATATAGACACATTATACATTGTAGCAATAAAAATCGTATACTCCTTCAGATGTATCTCAAGCTAGTTACCTCCTCTGCGCCCGAGCAAGTGACGCGCCATCGCGTGCCTTACGGCGACATACTTGTCCAAGACTAGTGCGTTGCAGACGAGACATGGGTGGGTATGATGTACAGTTATATTAGGTAAATAGGAGTCAATATTACATAATATCAAGCTATGCAGATCTCATGCAGATATACCCGAAGTCCTCGGAACATTTTGCTTATTAAAAGTAAGAGTTTTTGAACTTTTGGACCTGCATTACAGGGTTATTTGAATTACTTGTAATTAAAATATGTAAATTACTTCTTAAAAAGTAATTTGTTATTGGTACCTATTTCAAATACCTGACGCTGAGGTATTTTGTAGTTAGTATTTCAAATATTTATGGCTTCAAAATACAATTTTGAACATAAATACATTTAGCGATCTTAAGAATGGGTGTGATCTGCAGAAAGTAGCGCTCGGCAGCGCGTAAGTAAAATACCTCAGCCCTCGCGTACAATAAAATGTCAACTACCTACACACTATGCGACACCTTGTTGTCAAAGGTTGGAGAAATCCGGGATCTAGGGGTTCTGGTGGATGATGGGCTCACCTTCAAGCCACACATCAACGATGTCGTAAAGAAGTCTGCGCAGATGCTGGGTTTTGTTAAACGCAACACAAGAGGCTTCCAACAACCAAAGACCAAAATAGTTTTGTTTACCACCCTAGTGCGAAGTCGGTTGGAATACGCCTGTGTCACCTGGAACCCACTCTACGCTGTTCATTCGCAAAGACTTGAAAAAATTCAAAGAGCTTTCACTAAACATCTTGCATTTACATCAAGGGGAATTAGTCATCGCTGTCCGTATGTACAGCGCCTACACTTTTTCAAAATAAAGACACTGCGTGACCGTCGCCGTACGCGTGATCTAATTTTCCTCTACAAAGTAGGTAGCAAACGGGTTTATTAAGTGCAGTGATTTAGTAGAATTCAATATTCAGACCCTTCAAAACTACCCAGACATCCCATCACAAAATTACTCCATATTCCATTCCGCAAAACCAACCTAGGCCTCAACGCTCCACTTCTCCGCGTGTAGAAGCTATAATAGTTTTTGTACAACTCCAGATACTGACTTACACGGTGTTACACTCAATAAGTTTAGAAGAGCATTCTCGGAGGTACGGGAGTGCGCAAATCCTTCAACTTAGGCTAATTACGAACATATACATCCTATTTCTATTTTTTTTTCTGTATTTTTTTTTTTATTCTGTTTGTTTTTCATTTTGTATGTTTTATTTTGACTATGTTTTTAACTTTAGATTAATATTTATAATTAATATTTAAATAATTTTGTTTCTGACCATATGGTGTAAGCTGCGTATACCTGTAATAGGCATACATACCAGGACCTTTATTTTTCTTCGTTTACAACAAACTGTTTTGTATGTAATGCTGTTGGTGTACCTTATAATAAATAAATAAATAAATAAGTATCTTGTCAATTGTCATTTTTATTCCAAACGGTTCTTTTCAAGAATACGACGATAGCTAATAAATATATATAGATAATAAACTTAAGCACAGAAGGTGCTACAAATTTCACGATGGATGATTGTTTTTTGTATTTTAATTAAAGCAAAGCATGTATTTTGTCCAGCTCTGCCTATGTACTAGTAGTCGATATCGCAACCACTATCTTATATTGGACTTACCTACTTACAATCTGGAACGACTTTTTTGTCAGAATTCATATATAAGTATCATCACCATAACAGTCGAAAGACGTCCACTGCTGGACATAGGCCTCCCCCAAGCGTCGCCGCATTGACCGGTCCCGTGGACTCCCGCCACCTGAAACTAAAGTTACTCCGTTGGAAGGCCTCCCATCAGGTGGATAGATGTTCTGGAGAGAGTGACGGGAAATAAGTATACCTACTAAATTGCTTCTCATTCTCACGTTTTAGTAAACTACCCAGTCAGGTTGGGTGGTAACTGGGAACTTTGGTTGCAAGAAAGTTCTTTCCATACTGTATCTCAACCAAACTGTAATTACCACAGGCATCATACCAAACGTCCTGTCTACCTACTAATCTTTGCATATATTTATGTAGGTCCGTCACAAGATGGAGAGAGCTTAATGGTTTGATATATAGCTAATAACAGTGAGACGAGCTGTTTGATTAAATTATTTGAGACATGCGATATCGCAAGATCATCTGCCTCGCTGCCTGGCAATGACTTCTGTGTTTAATGTAGTTATATTGCGAGATGGAAAGGACATGCAATTGTAAGTAGTGGCGGTGAATAAGAATTATTGTAAAACAAGTAATTACGAAACATCATCATCTCATTATATCAGCCGAAAGACTGATGCCACTGCTGGATATAAGCCTCCCCTAAGCGTCGCCACATTGACCGGTCCCGTGCGTCTCGCAACCAGCGGATCCCCGCAACCTTCACCAGGTCTTCGGTCCATCTGGTGGGAGGCCTTCCGGTTCGCGGTCGCCACTCCAGAACCTTTCTGCCCCATCGGCCATCCGTTCTGCGAGCAATATGCCCTACTGCCACTTGAGTTTGGCAATTCTTCGGGCTATGTCGGTAACCCTGGTTCTCTTGCGGATCTCCACATTTCTGATTCGATCACGCAAGGAAACTCCGAGCATAGCCATCACCATTGCCCTTTGAGTGACTGTAAGCTTTCTGATAAGGCCCATTGTAAGCGCGATATTTCCACAATAACACTTTTGCAACTGATTGTACCTTTTCTCATTTTGATAGTAACGTGGGACGAGTTGCAGAATGAAAATATTATTTTCTGCAAGTCGTCCTAAATGGGCCGTAGGCGTAGGGCGATGGCATGTAGGACGAGTTGACGAATTACTCTCTGATCGGTTCCGAAGTAGCCGTAGTACCTACCTACTTTTTGTAGGGAAGCTTACGCACTACATCTAAACTCTATCCGTCATAATTCTGAACATTTTGAACTCGGAACTCAAATCACGGACACGGATCGAATGTAGGTAATGCGTAACTGCCCTAATAGTTCCTAGATAGGTACATACGCAGTATTCACCTTTCCATCTCTTTCGGGAATAAAGTTATGATTTCTATACTATGTGAAGTTTCTTTAAATTCTCGCTCTAATAAAACTAGGTGTACAATAGCTAGAAACGTGAGTCGCCACGGTCTGCAAGCGCGTATTGTTGAGGTGGCGTCGTACCGCGTCGCTAATCTTTTGTCTATGCTGAGATTGCTGACCGTTTCACGGGATTTGTGGTAGCAGTGTGGGTATAGAGGGGAAACGGTGGTTTTAAATGAAACAAACATTTATTTTTAAATTTAAAATTGCCTTGCCACGAGAAACCAACGTGTGTGCCAGATTTCATTTCAGTCAAACACCGGACAATCCTAAGTTAATGTCACAGTGCCTAAAAAAACTGATAAAACTATATCCGTCTAAGCGTTTCATATTATTAGGTTACCAAAGCAGTAGGCGCTGTAATTACTTGATTTTACTTGAGTTTCAAAAGTCTATTATTTACATATTACCGATTGTGAATGTGTGAACATTGTAGGCTTTCTAGATGATTGTTAACATTTGTTAACTTTGTATTTCGTTTAACATTTTTTTTTTATTGTTTTTTTTAATTTCGTACGACTTATTGTCGGGCCTACGTTGTCCCCCCATATCCAAGTACTAATGCTGTAACATGGAAATATTGTAAACACAAACAAATTTTTAAAAGAGTTAACCATGGAGTTTCTTGCCGGTTCTTCTCCATAGGAAACGACTAACCCGAACCGTGCACCTTTTGTCGACGTTTTATAAGTGCCCATGTAGGCCTATGTAAAATAAAAATAAAAGATTTTTTTGATTTTCTATTCATACATTTTTATTCAATCAAAGTAAAATAAAAAACCGGCCAAGTGCGAGGCTGACTCGCGCATGAAGGGTTCCTTATCATTATCGCAAAAAAACGGCAAAATAATGACGTTTGTTGTATGGGAGCCCCACTTAAATATTTATTTCATTCTGTTTTTTGTTATAGCTGCAACAGAAATACATCAACTATGCAAATTTGAACTGTCTCGCTATCATGGTTCATGAGATACCAGCCTTGTGACAGACAATTGACTTTTAATAATAAGGTCCCGTTTTTACCCTTTGAGTACGGAACCCTAAAAACTAAACTTGCAAGCTTTGATTACATACCTACTTACACATACGACCCGCCTTATTGCGTAAGTGAGTTTGACAAGGCAAAGAGTATGAATAATCGACCAATCACATGCGAGTTGAAAGACATGATGTGGATTTTCGTCTTTGTGATTGGTCGATTGTTCCTAATAGTCACAGACTTGGTCAGGCGGGCGAGCACGGCCTACAGCAATGAGGTAGGAAAACTATGGAGACGGCATATTCTACTATATGAAGAATAGTTATACAAATATCTATAATATCGACACACGCATGTCAAAAAGCGTTTTGTCTCTTTTTAACTAACCAAGAGCTGCATATGAAAAGAGAGACATCTAAATGTTTGTCAAGGACTAAACTTGGTAACACTTTTGAGTGACGTCAAAATCATGTCTATGCGTGACCGGTCGCCATGTTGATTGCCGAGTAAAATTGGTAGTTGTGTGCTGTATATGTACGTTTATCTGTGTAGTTGTGCTGTCAAACAGTTGAAAATGGCCTACCTCATTGGCCAATGGGCAGCCATCTTAATTGCCCGATTTATGTAGGTATGCACGATAATTTCGTAGGTATGGCAAGTCCATAGGTTTATAAGTCAGTGGCCTACAGTGACAGGCTTGAGTCACACGTTTTTATCACAGTTTGGGAGCAAAAACCGTGATAAAACACGTGACTCATGCCTATAACAGAGGCCGTGCTCGCCCGGCTGGCTTTCAGACTTCGTTTTTTTCAGGTTTAAAATAAATTCCACCAAATGAATAATAAAATATTGCTTTATTAACTTACATACATCAGAACTGTATGGGCTAAAAGTAATCAACTAGCATATTATTATCTACTATAATATTTACAATAAACGCGAACACAGTAACTAACAAACAACGTATTTACAGTCTTCCCGATAACTAAAAATGCCTTGTAATAATGACAATTTTATACTCATTATTTTTATTGCTGAGGTTTTTTAAACAATAATTAAAATCTTTATCTTCAAGCTGAATTTATACGGAAATAGTGTTTTCCCACCACTTCGCTCCAGTGGGCCACCCCTCAGGATCCGTTTTTTTTGGACATATAGTACTCAATGACAATGTAGTTGAATCAGTAGTAGGTACATCTATACTTAATAATATTATAAAGAGGTAAAGTTTGTGACGTTGTAAGGGGTAATCTCTGGATCTACTGAACCGATTTTGAAAATTCTTTCACCAGTAGAAAGCTACATTATTCCTGAGTGTCATAGACTGTAATATATTTTCAAAAAAATTAGAGATCCTTATGAAAATTGCAATAATGTAACCGAAGGTATCAAAATGTTGCCAATATTCTTTGGCGTGCGCCGAGAAAACTATTGATGATCGATAAAAAATAGTATTAGGTAGGTAAGTAGGTAGCCAGTTGATAGGAGCGAAGCCGTGGGGGTCAGCTAGTACAACGTACGAGTAGGACATAAATGATAAACAAAAAATATTAGGTACAGTAGGTAATCTCCAATATTCTTGGTCGCCCTGAAGTTGGCCAAAATAGCTGCGCAGTAGTAAATCTCATATAAAAACAGCAGCGCACCGTGCCTTGCGCATCGGAAAACCTATGTTCAGCCCGGCCAATAAGATTGGCGAGCACTCCTCACGTCTTGATTTTGTTTTTGTGTTTCTTGTATAAAGCATAATAATTTGACTAAGACGACATTTCAATAAAAAAAAGAATCTGTTGGCGCAGTGGCGATAGGATCGCGGGTTGGAATCCGGCGTTTGATCCATACATATACTTAAGGTGACACTAGTCGGAAATTCTTCCATACAAACGTAGTCTAGGGATTATTCCACTGTTTGACCTTTGACGATGTACGTTCAAAATAGAAAGTGATATCAATTTGTCTCAACATTATCTAGCCCTGTATGGAAACAAAAAAGTGAATAAATACCATATGAAGACGGAAAATTGCAAAACGGCCACCATACAGGGATAGATTAGTAGTTCAACAATGCAAATAATTTTATTTTGAACAGATACGTTTAGTCGTTTTTCATGATATCCAGACTCCCAAAGGTCTGTTTATAAAATTTCGCGCGCTCGGTTTCGTCCTAACTCATTATCCATTTCGCTACAAATTTGCAAAAGTGTGTATTCGTACGCGAACTATCTTCCTACTGCTCATCACAGCATCAATCTCTTCCGCACGTGTTGTCGGTTGATACAAAATGCATTTTAACCCCGCGCAATATTTTTATCGTTCGTGCCGTTGACTAGTGTAACCTTAACAAAGGTATCTGATATACAGTCGTTTACATCATTGTGTCTATTCTAGCGTATCGTTTTGAAGGGGAACTTAACACACCCAAATATGGATACATACAGAAAACAATTGTTTACAAACTTAAAAGTACTAGCATTTTTCCTGTGGCTTCGCTCCCGTCATCCAACTGTTCTGTTAAATTTTCGGAATATTAAGCCTATGACTCTGAGCGACAGTGTATATCTCAGTCAAGATAACAGGGGGGTGACCATAAGCTCTTAGAGTAGAGCGGTATCAATTTGAGATCGAGTAAGTGACAGATGTATAGAAGTCAAATACATCTGTCCCTTATTCGATATCAGATTGATACCGCTCTAAGAGCTTATGGTCACCCCCCAGAGCACCCAAAATGTCAGTGTGTCTTTGACGTTCGAGGCTCGTCTTTGTGCGGGAGTGGGGTCGTTAGAGATGAAACGGATAGCTTTTTGGCGGGATACAGGATACCGGATAATTCGGCCAACATGTAGCCGGATAAATATTCGGGTGCTGGCTTACCACCATATCATAATAAATATCCTCCGACTGCACAGCATGATTTCATCTTTATACCCGACTGCCGAAGGAGGGTAATGTGTTTATCAGTCTATGTATGTTCCTATGTGGCGTTCCAGAGCGTTGCGAGTGTCACTGGCTGCATTAAAATTGGAAAATAGAAAAATGCCGGCTTTTGGACGCCATATTGTGGTGGCCTAATTATTTTTTTACTTCTAAACACATCGTGTGGGGTATCAAAATGAAGGGTTTCAAAAGGTGATTTCAAAAACATATAACACTTATATGTTTAAATGCATCTAATTCTAAAAAAAAATAACTAAAAGGTTGTAGTTAAATAAAAAAAGTTAATTAAAAAAAAAATGACTGCTTAAAAAGCGAACTAAAAAGACGTAAACAGGAAGAAAATCTTGCCGTGCAGTCGGAGGATACATCTGGTTTCGGTGAGCCAGCTCGCGAATATGTATCCTCTGACTGCACAGCATGATTTTCTCCTTGTTTACGTCTTTTTAGTCCCTTTTTTTTTTTTTTAGGGTGCCGTACCCAAAGGGTAAAAACGGGTCCCTATTACCAAGACTCCGCGATCCGTCTGTCTGTCTGTCTGTCACCAGGATGTATCTCATGAACGACAGTGATAGCTAGACAGCTGAAATTTTCACAGATGATGTATTTCTGTTGCCACTATAACAACAAATACTAAAAACAGAATAAAATAAATATTTAAGTGGGGCTCCCATACAACAAACGTATTTTTTTTTGCCGTTTTTTGCGATAATTGTACGGAACCCTTCGTGCGCGAGTCCGACTCGCACTTGGCCGGTTTTTAAATAACTCTTTTTTTATTATTGACTTTAACGGTAACATATCTAGCACTAGTAAAAACTCGGCATTAGCCGTGGGATATTTTACTTCCTGAGATTCCATTGCAAGTATTTTACATCTTTAAGAATTGCCAAACTTAATTGGCTCGCAGAACGGATGGCCGATGGGGCAGAAAGGTTCTGGAATGGCGATCGCGAACCGGAAGACGATGCGTTGGAAGGCCTCCCACCAGGTGGACTGATGACCTGGTGAAGGTTGCGGGGATCCGCTGGTTGTGAGACGCACGGGGCAGGTCAATGTGGCGACGCTTGGAGGAGGCCTATGTCCAGCTGTGGACGTCTTTCGGCTGATATGATGATGATATTAGTTAAGATCATCATACCAGAATATCAATATTGAATCTCCTTTTGGACAGTTTTATTTGAAAAATATTCTCTACGAATAAATTCTAGGCATCAATTTTTCTGTGTAAAAATATTTTTAAACATTTTGGAGGAGTATCCAAAAAAAAAGAAGCAAAAAAATAGGATGTTGTTAACTTTAATTTTAAGCAAAACCATCAGTTACACGAAAAAACCGGCAAAGTGCGAGTCTGACTCGCGCACGAAGGGTTCCGTGCCATTATCGCAAAAAAACGGCCAAAAAATCACGTTTGTTGTATGGTAGTTCTACTTAAATATTTATTTTATTCTGTTTTAGTATTTGTTGTTATAGCGGCAACAGAAATACATCATCTGTGAAAATTTCAACTGTCTAGCTATCACGGTTCATGAGATACAGCCTGGTGACAGACGGACATACAGACAGATAGACGGATCGCGGAGTCTCAGTAATAGGGTCCCGTTTTTACCCTTTGGGTACGGAACCCTAAAAACCATGTTTCACAAATATTGTACATGAATCAATAATAAATTGTATATATATTTTTGGAACCTTTTAACCTAGCCGTTTTCTGAGGATTAGCCACGTGAAAAAGCTATAGTGATTCATATGTTTAACAATTAGGTACAAGACAAAATTTAAATAAAATATCTCAAATCGAGTCTTCAATGGAACCCTTGTGACAGTTCATTCCATTGTGTGAAAAAAAGGGGAATCAGTCTGACAGTTGACAGGACGGAATGGAATAATAAAATTAAATAAAACAGTCGAATTGAGAACCTAATTTTTTTAAGTCGGTTAAAAACTTGTTGCGCCGACCCCAAGTAACATGGGACAAGGGCAGGAAGATGACTGCTGATCATCGCGTATTTAAAAACAAGCTTGAAGATAAACATTACAACCTTAGCAATAAAAAAAATATCTCCACAGACCACAGAACAGCCGCGACTAGACGCCATTTTAATAATAACCGTACTTACCCACACAATATGCGCTGAGCGCAAGTTTTAGCTGTAACAGGCATAGTTAGAATAGGGATGATTCCTGAGTAAAAAAATATATTTTGTCAGTCTGTGAGATACAAAGTAATGTTGGAAAAGTATTTTTTGCTATATCAAATCAATAAAACTTTATAATAGACTAGCTGACCCCCACGGCTTCGCTCCCGTCAACTGGCTACCTACTTACTTACCCTACCTGCCTGCCCTGCCTACCCTACCGTATCATCAATAGTTTTCTCAGCGCAGGCCAAAGAATGAATTTTATTTTCAGCATTTTGCTACTTTGGGTTACATTACTGCAACTTTCATAAGAATCTCATTTTTTTTTGAAAATTTATTATAGTCTATGACTCTCAGGAATAATGTAGCTTTCTACTGGTGACAGAATTTTCAAAATCGGTTCAGTAGATCCAGAGATTACCCCTTACAACGTCACAAACTTTACCTCTTTATAATATTAGTTTAGATAAAAGCGCGGCAAACGGAGTGGGAGCTTATGAGGTAGGTAATTTTTGAGTAAATGTACTAAACGTGACATCCTACGAAATTTCAACGCATTTAGATCGTCGTCAATTCTTGGTTTATGTGACAAAAAAAAAAAATACGTTTCCAATATTTTTTATTAATCTAAATGAAGGACTAAAAAATAATTTTAAGCCATCATCACTATTGTCACGAGCCGTCTATGAGTACAGGTTTACACGCTTGGTGTGTACGGTAAGTTTTGACAATGCCGTTTCTAGCAGTAGTCGCAAGGGTTTCAGTGGTCTGTGGTACAAGTCGATTCAAACTTAATGGCGAATGTAAAGATCGCTTTTTACTGCGCAGTAACCCACCGCTGTGACATGAATTTGGTATTGCACGGCAAATTGAGGAGTGTACCGAGCCACCGTTAAGTTTGAATCGAACTATATCTATGGCCCGTATTCCAAGACTTGGAGGACTCAACTCTACCTTGAACCATCAAATTGACCATTATAGTTTGCTATTTATTGACATTAATTGAGAGTTTCCTTCCTTGTCATCGAGACTAAATCGGAGTGGTGGTCCTCCAAACTGACTTGGAATATAGCCCTATGTTTGATTAGTCTCAACATCGCTGCCTTCTAAGCTCTGTTCATTCTCAAGAACTATTCCGCTATTATTAGGATACCGCTTTCTACTTGAAGTATCAATATTATGCCTCCTCTTCATATGCTTCTTAAAATTAGAACCGTTAGTAAAGTCTCGTTGACAGTAAATACACTTATACGGCTTTGCACCTGTATGTTGCCTCAAGTGTAAATTCAAACGGGTTTTAAACCTAAAAGTCTTGTTACAATACTCACAAACATAAGGCATTAAGTCCGTGTGCACTATTGAATGCGATTTCAAATGTCTTTTAACGCGGAAACTTTTTCCGCATTGCTCGCAAACAAATGGTTTAGCTCCGGAATGGAGGCTGAAGTGGGATTGGAGATTTCCTCGAGCACGGAACGCCATCGGACAGAATTCACATTTGTAAGGTTTTGTATCATCATGGGTCATCATATGAGTACTCAATGTTCCTTTTGTGAAGAACATTTTACCGCATACATGACATGAAAAGTCTCTGCTTCGCTCTGTGTGTATCAGTCTGTGTTGCAGTAAGTTACTACGAGACTTGAATTCTTTTTGGCAATGTTCACATTTCAGTTTGTCTTCTATTGTTTCACATTTCACTCGTTTCCTGTAACTTTTGGTGTATACTATGATGTGGTCTTGCAATTGTTCTTCATTCTCAAACATCGAACCGCAGTTTTGACACGTATTTCTATCATTAAATTGACAAGTACTTCTATGTTTTTTCAAGATAGATGCCATAGTAAATCGCTTGTTGCAGAACTCGCAGCAGTATCTTAGCCATTTTTTGTGTGACCGTACATGATTGACAAAAGATTTAAAATTACTTAGTACTTTCCCACAGTCTGAGCACTTGAAAATACAGCAATGAGTGTGTATTTGTAAAGCATGTAAGCGTAAAGACATGACATTCTTGCATTGAGCATCACAATCCGCGCAGCGGCACATATAATCTTCCCATGTCAGTTCTGTCCCTTTATCTTTACTCTCAGTATCTAAATTACAGTTATACTTTAATTTCTTCTTCTTTTTGAGCTTTTTCTTCTTTATTTGAGTAATATAGAGGGGAGCATCACTATCTGTGGTGTTGAAACCATCGGAATTTGGAAGTATCTCGTCTGCACTCAATCTTTCAACCTTTACTGCAGCAGCAGCAGCTAGATCTAGCAAACAAGTTGGGTCTACAGTCACAATTTGCAGTTCCTCATTTATAAGTTCCGGTTTTACCTCTCTCTTAGTGTCCACAAAGTCTTCCCAGTCGGTGTTTATTGGTTTTCCATCATCGTCTGGGTTTGTTTTGATTTCAGAACACGCGTTCTCCTTGTCGTCTTTACTCAAGAATATCTCGTTCAATTTCGCCTGTGCTGTCCTTACGTTGTGTAAGAAGGACCATGTACGTTCTAATAAGTCGAAACATGAGAAGCAAATGGAATTTGGAAGAGATTCAGAGGCTTTTACATCGATATTTATCCACAACAGTTTCGTAGCTATTTTGTTGTTGATTCCTACATCTTCGTCGGGCGATATAAGCGTCTCTTTTGTCGTTGGTTCAGCGCATAAACGACAGTAGGCTTCGTCTTCGTCACACATAGTTAATTATCAACTGAATTTACGTAACATTTGATCGTAAAAAGTTATTTTTTCGGAACAATAGTGAATGCTATCAATGATAAACAACCATTTTGACAATCGACGCGTCGGTGTTGCCAATACACTACTGATACTGAAATACATTTCTCCATGTCATTATTATGTGCCCACAATTTTTTTGAACAAACGCATCTACATAATAATACTTTTAGTTACCACTACAGTTTATTATTATTAGTTATCATGCTTACTAATAAAAAATCATACTAAAACATTTTTTTTAGCTTTTCGATACAGCTATTTATTTAAATGGCAGCATTAACATTCTCTTTATAGCGCCATCTATACGATTACCTGCGCGTTTATATGTTCTCTGGTTACTTATGTAGTTATTATTTCTGTCACTAGATGGCGGTAATCTAACAACAACAATTTTTTAGCTCTCTGTTAGACTCTAAAACCACTCGATGTTCCTTCAACTTACAGAAGCCAGAAAAATGTTCGCGCATTTTTTTTATGCCCTAGCATGTTTGGGTTTTTGGCAACCCTGATGTTCAAAATATAGAGCAGTGATGGCCCAGATTATGGAAATTATTTCATCACCAATATTCTAAAATCCGTAACGGAAAACATCGTGAAGAAACCGGCATGTCCTAGAACCAAAAATTCGAAGAGAAGACATGTGACCCACCAACCCGCACTGGGCCCGCGTGGTGGGTTAAGGCCCACTCCTTCTCATAGAGAGGAGACCTACCTGTGTCTCAATAATAAATAATAATAATAAAATAATCGCGCCTATCAATAATAATAAAAAAACCGGCCAAGTGCGAGTTGGACTAGCGCACGAAGGGTTCCGTACCATTATCGCATAAAATGGCAAAAAAACACGTTTGTTTGTTTGTTTATTTTATTCTGTTTTTAGTATTTGTTGTTATAGCGGCAACAGAAATTCATCATCTGTGAAAATTTCAACTGCCTAGCTATATATCACGGTTCATGAGATACAGCCTGGTGACAGACGGATAGACGGACAGACAGACAGACAGCCGCGGAGTCTTAGTAACCCTAAGAAAAACATCCGACTGAATTTCCTAAGTAAAAAGTCATAGTTCGAGGAATGTTTTTTTTTTTTTTTTTTTTCTCGCCTGTTTCCTCCTCCAATATTGGAACAATTTAAAAGATATTCCATAAACTGAAAAATAAAGATATAAACTGTGCCCCTATGTGTCCTCTTAAGGTTACAATATAGTCGATAATTCTTCCATACAAACGTAGTCTAGGGATTACTCCACTGTTTGACAATGTACGTTCAAAATAAAAAGTGATATCAATTTGTCTCATCATTATCTAGCCCTGTATGGAAGCAAAAAAGTAAAAGAAGAAAATATTTGAAAGTTATGAGCGTCGAAAGTTCCATATTAACACGCTTTTATTAGCTTGGTATGTATGTATCTATGTATCAATGTAACAATGTATCAATGTAACGGAATATTTGAACGTGATTTTCACCCACTTCAAAACGTTGGATTGATTTGAAACTTTGCACACTTATCAAGGACCGATGACAATGCAATAATTTAAACAGTTTGTCCCATTATCCTTACCATTAAAGCGTGTTTTTTAGTTTTTAGAACTACAATTTTTTTAACACTAATTTTAACGCATCTTTGGGCGGCAATAAATACCCAAAACGGCCACCATACACGGATAGATTAGTAGTTCAACAATGCAAATAATTTTATTTTGAAAATATACATTAAGTATTTTTTTCATGATTTCTAGACTCCCAAAGATCTGTTTATAAAATTTCGCGCGCTCGTTTTCGTGCTAAATCATTATCCATTTCGCTACAACTTTGCAAAAGTGTGTATTCTTACGCGGACTAGCTTCTTAGTGCTCATCACAGCATCTATCTCTTTCACACGAGTTGTCGGATGAGATAGCAGGCATTTTATAACCTCGCGCACAAAATAGTTCTTGCCGTTGACTAGGAGCAGTGGTGGCCCAGTGGTATCGGCCGCGACTTACATGTTGTAGGTCGTGGGTTCGAGCCCAGGCAGGCGCTTTACTTTGTGTAAATTATTTCATCACCACTGCTCTCAAAGCGGTGAAGGAAAACATCGTGAGGAAACCGGCATGTCCTAGAACCAAAAATTCGAAGACATGTGACATCCACCAACCCGCATTGGGCCCGCGTGGTGGATTATGGCCCATTCCCTCTCACAGAGAGGAGGCCTGTGTCCCAGCAGTGGGAACATTAATAGGCTGATGATGTTGACTAGTGTAACCTTAAGGGTGGATTAGTATATAAGATATAATCTAGCACAAACAACTTTCTAACCCGGAACCGCCCGGTTAATAAGCCATAATCCGAGCACAGCTTAACCAACAAAGTTACTACGTATCAGACTAAGTGACACTAGCATATAACAGAGTATCAATCTATTTAGATTCAGAGTGTAGGACGAATAACAATATTGACGACCGTGGAATACAGAACAGGGCCTTCGAGGCAATGACCTGCAAGCTTTTACATAACATCTAGCTTGAATATGCGGGGAATTGCATTTTTGAAGCTATAGATAGGTATTTGAACTATTGACAACCCAGGTTTGAGGCAGGTGTCGCGGATACAGGCGATTGCCAATACCAGTGGTGTCTCATCCCATACAAAGAAACTGTCCCGACGAATTTGATTTATCTATCAATATCGGTTGATTATTAGATGGTGATCTATCTATCGCCGTGGAACGGAACCGAACGAGAACGATTTACAAAAAATAATCAGTATAATCAGATGAGAAACGCAAGTTACGTGGCACGGTTTCTTTGTATGAGATGAGGCATCTGTATGCTAGTATTATATTATCTGTGCCCATATACAGGCCCCTTATGAGGTATCGTGTCTGCGATTTCAATATTATCCAAAATAGCATTGTAATCTCGAGATTTCAAGGTTCATTTCAAGAACAGAAACATCGTTATTTCTCGTGAACCCCGAAAACTAAATAAAAATGTTTTATAATTATGAATATAACGTGTTTTTTCTACAATATACAACCAAATTAGGGTTCCGTAGCCAAATGACAAAAAACGGAACCCTTATGGATTCATCATGTCTGTCTGTCTGTCTGTCCGTCCGTATGTCACAGCCACTTTTTTCCGAAACTATAAGAACTATGCTGTTGAAACTTAGTAAGTAGATGTATTCTGTAAACCGCATTAAGATTTTCACACAAAAATAGAAAAAAGAACAGTAAATTTTGGGGGTTCCCCATACTTAGAACTGAAACTCAAAATTATTTATTCATCAAGCCTATACACGTGAGGGTATCTATGGATAGGTCTTCAAAATGATATTGAGGTTTCTAATATATTTTTTTTCTAAACTGAATAGTTTGCGCGAGAGACATTTCTAAAGTGGTAAAATGTGTGTCCCCCCCCCTGTAACTTCTAAAATAAGAGAATGATAAAACTTAGAAAATATATGATGTACATTACTATGAAAACTTCCACCGAAAATTGGTTTGAACGAGATCTAGTAAGTAGTTTTTTTTTAATACGTCATAAATCGTAAACCGCAATTTACCAAGTACGGAACCCTTCGTGCGCGAGTCCGACTCGCACTTGGCAGGTTTTTTTTATTTGTGAATGTGTAAACATTATAGGCCTACTAGATTTCTAGATGATTGTTAACATTTGTTAACTTTTTATCTCGTTTTACTCTTTTTAATATAATCTTTTTTTTATTTTCTTACGAATTATTGTCGGGCCTACGTTGTCCCCCCATATCTAAGTACTAATGCTGTGACATGGATATATTGTACCAAAGAGTAACCATGGAGTTTCTTGCCGGTTCTTCTCCATAGGAAACGACTAACCCGAACCGTGCACCTTTTGTCGACGTTTTATAAGTGCCCATGTAGGCCTATGAGAAACAAAAAAAAAATGGTTTTGATTTTTTATGAGTGTTTGTACGTGTAAGAATCACAATATTCAAGGCTTATTTATCGAAGATTTAAGGTGACATATTTTCAAGGACAAATATTACAATATTTTACCATATTCGTGACAATGATGGCTTTGGCATATAAATTGTCCATTGCAATGTACTCGTATTTATTGCCTAGCGTAACGGAAGAAGCACACCCTGTGTTTTTAACCGACTTTCGATATAGGAGGAGGTTCTATGTTCGACTTCTTGTATGTTTTTTTTATTTTTTTATTTACATTTCAAGAACCGATTTCAAAATTATTTTTTTGTTCGAAAGAGTATGTTCCGAAATTGGTCCCATTTTAATTTGGTGAAGATCTGATGAAGAACTTCGAAGATATAGAACAGAACTCTTCAATAAATAACGGCAAATCTCTCGGGACTGCTGCAATCGCATGTCTGTTTATTGTTAATACCATTTCATAACATAACATCACGCCAGTACGTTCTTAAGGGGTAAGCAGATCCCTCATTTGATCGGTTTTGTTCAAGTTTCATGATATTCGGGTAATCTATTCTGGAGTATAGGAAACTTACTAAACAACTTGCTTATTATGTTGGTACAACTAAAAAGTGAAAAATAAAAAAAACTTTTTACAAAAAAATACCACCGACTTCCAAATAAGAAAACTACAAAGTGAAAAATAACTTTATTTTTGGAAGTCGGTGTCCATAACGCAAAAAATGGTACCTATGAAAGACACCGACTTCCAAAAATAAAGTTATTTTTCACTTTGTAGTTTTCTTATTTGGAAGTCGGTGGTATTTTTTTGTAAAAAGTTTTTTTTATTCAAGTACCAACATGCCAACATTCCAATTCTGTTCAGATTAAAGTTCTGTACCTCAGAGGCATACAACAATATGAGCCAAAAATGAAAATTTGAAAAGAGAGGACGAAATGCGCGTAGGGTAAGATAGTTGCTTTAAAGTTATTGGAACAAACTCAACAGTATTTTTTATTATCTTTAGATAGCTTTAATAGATTACCTGTCAAACGTTTGTGGATTTAATGTTCTATACGATTTTATATTTCTTTTCGTAGATGTCGTAGGACTTAAGGTTACACTAGTCGACGGCACGAACTATTTTGTACGCGGGGTTGAAATGCATTTTATATTAACCGACAACACGTGCGGAAGAGATAGATGCTGTGATGAGCAGTAGGAAGCTAGTTCACGTACGAATACACACGTTTGCAAATTTGTAGCGAAATGGATAATGATTTAGGACGAAACCGAGCGCGTGAAATTTTATAAACAGACCTCTGGCAGTCTAGATATCATGAAAAAACGACTAAATCTATCTGTTCAAAATAAAATTATTTGCATTGTTGAACTACTAATCTATCCCTGTATGGAGGCCGTTTTGTAATTTGCCGTCATCTTATGGTATTTATTTGCGCCCAAAAATGCGTTAAAATTAGTGTCGAAATGTGGAACTTTCGACGCTCATAACTTTCAAATATTTTCTTTTTCTATGTTTTTGCTTACTTTTTATTTTGAACGTACATCGTCAAACAGTGAAATAATCCCTAGACTACGTTTGTATGGAAGAATTTTCGACTAGTGTAACCTTAAGCTTCCAGGGACAGTACATACTATCAATAACGATGGTAGACCGGTTTCAACACAATTTTAGAATTGTATACCTTATCCCTTGTGGACCTACGACGGATACGTAATGCAATAACTTAAATTAAAAGATCTAACGTAAAATAACAAAAGTTCAAAATCCCTAACATCTAACACACCTACGACACCAAGGGATTGGTTGATGCTTATCCAACTTCAACAGTAATATCCAGTCAAGACAAGAATTATAATGAAACATCCAAACAAAACTGAACTGAGGAGGAGCTCGTGGCTAAATAATAACAGCCGCACGGGTCGATCATCAAAGTTAAGCAACGCTTGACGAGGTCGGGCCGTGGATGGGTGACCATTTCAACATACCGAGTTTTCCGTGCCTCGGAAAGCACGTTAAGCCGTTGGTCCCGGCTGTCATTTGAAGATCTTTGACAGTCGTTACGGGTAGTCAGAAGCTTGAGATCTGACACCAGTCTTGCCAAGGGGTACCGTGTTACCCAGTTAATGGGTTGTGGAGGTCAGATAGGCAGTCGCTCCATGTAAAACACTGGTACTTAGCTGAATCCGGTAAGACTGGAAGCCCACCCCAATATAGTTGGGAAAAGGCTAGGCAGATGATGATCCAAACAAAACTGAAACGTGTCACGATGATACGTGCAGCTGTAAAATAACGGGGCCAATGTTGAAAGATATTTCACATGACAACTTTAACCTAGACTTACTAGAATAGGTATTCATTAGTCATTGTATAAAGTCTAACTGATGAGTACTTCGACCTCCTGTTTATAAGGTAACTGTACTTTTTTATAGACATTTACATAAACCTAGGCAGAATATTAGTGTCATTGTTTGGCTACGTAGTTTACGTGCGCAAGTGATCACTGCAAATAGTTTCAAGTTTCAGACAACAAGAACAATATGATTTAAAAAAAAACCGGCCAAGTGCGAGTCGGACTCGCGGTCGCACGGCAAAAACTCACGTTTTTTGTATGGGAGCCCCACTTAAATATATATTTTATTCTGTTTTTAGTATATTTTATTAAAGCGGCAACAGAAATACATAATCTGTGATGTGGTTCCGTGCCCAAAGGATAAAAACGGGACCCTATTACTAAGACTCCCCGGGCCGTCTGTCTGTCTGTCTGTCACCAGGCTGTATCTCATGAACCGTGATAGCTAGACAGTTGAAATTTTCACAGATGATATTTCTCTTGCCGCTATATCAACAAATACCTACTAAAAACAGAATAAAATAAATATTTAAGTGGGGCTCATATACCTACAACAAACGTCATTGTTTTTCCGTTTTTTTGCGATAATGTTACGGAACAAATATAATTTACTAATTATATATTAGTATTGTGTAACTTTAAATAAATATCAACCCAAATGTTTGCATGTCACATTATTATGACTAAGTGTTATGGATCTGTATGATTATTTATGTTAAGACCAAAATTATACCAACACTTATTACGAATAAATTGATTTCATTTGATTTGAACCCTTCGTGCGTGAATCCGACTCGCACTTGGGCGTTTTTTTTTGCTAAAACGTTTATTTTTAACCGTTATCGCGACTTTCTCTTTGATAGACAGCCACTTGTCTAGACACACTCCTGGGTACGCATATCCGTCTAGAGAAAATCTGGTGTTACTGGGTACCTTTGCGCCAAATTGTGTCCAGTCAAATCTGGTTGTGGTTTTACTAAAATTAGGTACTATACGGACTTCTTTTGTGAATAGCTCGTGGTTAAAAAATAACAGTCGCACGGGTCGATCTTCGAGGTTAAGCTACGCTTGCATATCTGTCTGTGGATTGTTGGCTGTCCCTTATATGGCGAGATTCCTCCATGTCTCAGAAAGCATTAAGACAACTGTCTTTTGTAGATCTTAGGCTGTCGTTACGGGTAGTCAGGAACCAGTAATCTGAAGCCAGGAGCCTGAAATCTTTCCCTAGGTGGGTACCCGTATTGTCGAGGCGGGGCGGGGCTCAGTAGCCGTGGCTTGATCACCCACGGTGTAGCAAAGAGGAATCCGAGTGGCTGGTCATGGCTTTAGCCAATTAACTCGACGACCTATATAGCGGCCAACAAGTAAGTTGCGGTGCCGCTTGGTAGCATAGGCGAAATTGCAACTGAGGCGGGCACCGATGTCGCTTGGGGCCTCCCATACGATAACGCGGCTGAGGGTTGGAGAGTTGGTATTGCAGTGCGCCGCTCTTCCTACCTTCCGTGGCCTGGACGGGGTCGCCACCGTCTGATGGCGGACGCGGTGGGGAAAAATGGTAGGTGGCGGGCATCTGACCTGACCCTTCACAGGGGGACACACGGGGTGGTTTGGCACCCATGTGCTGTATTGGTCCCTGGGGTGCTTACGGCGTGCAGTGTGTTCTGGTGTGCCTGTGATGGGGGGTACTCCCCAGATGAGGGTCTGGTGACGGACAGCCACGGCGGGTTCACGTACGAGTGCTAACACGTGCCCGGTTCCCGCCATAAGCAGCACAGGTGGACACCGGCGTGCAGTTTTCAGGTCCCAAATAACTGCGCTATCTCCCCGTGTTAGCGCATAGTATGCATGAGCATATCTCCAAGCTAAAAAAAAAAACAAACCTAGCACCCATGATCGCATGCCAGCTTTAGAACTTAAACTACGAGACCAAGTAATAAATATTAATAACTACTCTTGATCTGAATAAAAACTTCTTTTAAAGTTACTCCGACATTATAATTTGTAACTCACAACTCTAGTCACGCGTTCAGACATAAAACATCTGGTTCTGTTTTAAATTGAAATAGTTACATTTTGAAATACTATTTATGCACTCTGGAGTGAGATTTATGTGCGACCGACATTTACATTTATCATAGGTCGTATAAGCTTGCAAGAGAAGTGGTCATGGGTTCAAACCCAGGCAGGCATTTTACTTTGTGAAGGTATTTTATTTCATCGCCGCGGCTATCAAAACGGGCGATAAAGGCAAAAATCGTGAAGAACAGCGTGTCCTAGAATTGATAATTCGAAGATATGTGACATTTACCGATCTGCAAAGGACCCGGCAGGCTTATTACGTATCTGGCAAGAGCAAAATTATAGCAATTATTGCGCAATAATTGCTCTCCAATCGCGAATCCGACAGCGATACCACACCATAGCAATATTTCGACAGTGCTGCTCTATGGAACAATTATTAGTTAACTAAAATGGTCATTTGAACGCAGGGCGATCGCGATTATGGTGGGAAAATTTTGGCTGTCTAAGTGTGATTACTTTTTATTAACTGACTTTCCAAAAAGGAGTGGGTTTCTGAATTCGACCGTACTTATACATTAATTTTTATGTTTGTTCGCGGATAACTTCGTCGTTTATGAACCGATTTTGATGATTCTTTTTTTGTTGGAAAGGAGATATCCCATGAGTGGTCCACCATGATCTGATGATGGGATCCTAGAGAAATCGAGAGAACTCCTCAAATATTATAGGCATACATACAGCGATTTTGGTATTTTCATCAATAATACTTCCAAATTGCTAAGTACAGAAGTTTTAGAGAAATAATTGCATTTGACATATAGCAATCGATCGTGCGAAGACTGCGCGATCGCTGCGCAATTATTGCTGATTACTGTTTTATATATAATGAGCCTACGGCTGGTCTATTGTCGCTTGTTACCTCCCACGTTAAGTTTTAACACGCACTGACCACGAGGACCTGGGTTCGATTGTAGGGTCTGGCAAAGTGCTATTTTGTTTTCTATCTGGAATTAAATATAACTTGCGTAATGTAGATGTACCTAACTCTACTTAAGGTGTAAAATTCCCCAATGTTAACGCAGTACTGGCCGTGCGCCTGTTCAGAGCCAGAATATCAATATTGAACCTCCTTTTGGACAGTTTTGTTTACGAAATATTCTTTGATTTACATATGCTATTTCAGTTATGATGAAATTCTAGCCATCAATTTTTCTGTGTATAAATATTGTTAAACATACAAGTCGGGGAAAGCTGCTACAGCTGCTATTTTCAGTTTTTACTCAACACGGAAATTTTTGATTTCCGTGTTAAATATATAGAGTTTTGTCTAAAACAACAATAAAGTACTTAGTCTGATTTCAAATTATTATACACGATAAATCTAATAATTGATGGACATGGAAATTAGAGTTCGTTTGTATTTCCGAATATTGCCGTGTTCCGGCTCTGGGTGTTTGTGTATGTGAGTTTATATGTATGTAAACGCACCCACGATACAGGAAGAAATTCCTAGTGTGGGGCAAACATTAAATAAAAAAAATAACTTTTTTTTCTTTGTGGGTAGACAAAGCTTAAACATATTTTTTTTGTGAGCTCTCAGTTAAATTAATTTTAAAATTATACATTTCTATTATTTAATGAATTAAAACAGTTAATTACACACACACAAGCTTGAGCGCCTGCAAAACTTATGCATTCGCTTTGTTTATGGTCTACGTAAGTATGACCATGTTTCTCAGCTTCGCAAGGAACTCAAGTGGCTCCCAATCCGTCTTCGCAGGAACACTCGGATTTTATGTCTCCTCTTCAACATCTTACACAACCCGTCTTATCCTTCCTACCTGCGTGAGCGATTTTCTTACGCCCGCCCTAGAGATACATTATGCAGGTTACATCTTAGATCCCTCCTTAAATCCCATCCTCATAAAACCAGCTATTATTCCTATTCCTTCTCTGTCCATGCTGTAAGATTGTGGAACTCACTTCCGCCTAGCATCAGAAATCTCGACACTATATCGCTTTTTAAAAAACGACTAAAAGAGCATTATCTTTCCTCTCAAATCTGATCTTTATACTTAAGCATATTTATATATATTTAGTATATATTTTATAGTTATGTATTTATTTAAGTATGTAGTATCACTTGTATGTTTTTATATCTTAGGTTAGTCGTTCACTTTTCTTCTCTACCTGTTCTCACACACTATTTGTCTACATTTCTTCTTCATTTCTCCTTTTCGCGGGTCTGCTGGTAGAAATTTCTCAAGAAATAAGCAGTACCTTTGCAGTACATTGTCATGATGTGTTTTCTGTATGTATTTTCTGTGTGTACATTAATAATAAAATAAATAAATACATTAATAATAAAATAAAAAATAAACTAAATCCGCCAACACGAAACAGAGAATTATTTGACTAGATTATCGAGTATTTCCAAAGTAACGGTAATACATCTTATTATATACAAAATGTGAGTAAACTCTCGAAGGCTTCCGTGAAGGCATTTTTATTACTTTGACGTTGGATTAAAGTGCGTAAATAGGATTGGTCTTAGCGAATTAGCATATTCGAGTTTGATGTTATTTAAATTATTGTAAGTATTCGTCTTCGTCGATGGGGCCGATAAGTTCTGGAGTTAATTGCGAACCACAACGTTGTAAGGCCTCTCTCTAGGTGGAACGATGAGGAAGTAGTGGAGCGAGTCGCAGAGTACCGATCAGTGTGGTGACGCTTGATGCCTATGTCAGCAGTGGACGTCTTTCGGCTGAAAAGATGATGATAAAGATTTGCCTTAAGACGACGACTAACGCCAACGACCTTGAGGGAACAAAACGGGCACTCGTTTCACACCCGCGCGACCCTAAATTTAGTAGTTTTTTGTACTTTCCTTATTATTCTATGACTTTAAAAAAAAAAACCTCAGATCAATATGTAGATAATTAAATTGTCTTTGAGATGGTGTCGATTTCATTAAAATACTCCCAGCGGTTTTGGTGCTGGCTCACTCAAGGGTCTCTGCGGGCGCCGATTCCCTTGAGTAGCTTATTTTAAAATGAGAATCACGTCTAAACAGCTAGTTGTAATTTTTTGGAAAAATATATGTTAAATTAGACCATTTTCTTAATAATTTGATCTAAGAAAATTTAGAGTTTTGTTCGTATAAAATAGTGTAATTAATTTGTAATGTCTAAAACGGACAAAAACACGACAATCGCACCAAAACCGCTGGGAATATTTTAATTAAATCGACACCATCTCGAAGATAATATAATTATCTACATTTTGATCTGAAGCTTTTTTTTTAAAGTCATAGAATAATAAGGAAAGTACAAAAAACTACATAATTTTGGGACGCGCGGGTGTGAAACGAGTGCGCGTTTTGTTCCCTCAAGGTCGTTGGCGACAGTTGTCGTCTTAAATGTGCCTCATATTCTCGGAAAGCAGTGGTGGCCAGTGGTAGCGGCCGCGACTTACAAGTTGTAGATCGTGAGTTCGCACCCAGGCAGGCGCTTTACGTTGTGTAAATTATTTCATCACCTTTTGCTCACAAAACGGTGAAGGAAAACATCGTGAGGAAACCGGCATATCCTAGAACCAAAAATTCGAAGACATGTGACATCCACCAACCTGCACTGGGCCCGCGTGGTAGATTACGGCCCATTCCCTCTCACAGAGAGGCCAGTGTTCCAGCAGTGGGAACATTAAAAGGCTGATGATGATTATGGTGAAATGTACTCAATGCTGTGACGCAGGCCTTCTGTAAGGGGGCACCGTAATCCACCACGCGGCCGCCAGTACTGGTTGGTGAATGTCCTAGGATATTTTCCTACAACCTACAACTCGTTGGTCAGTGCCCTTACCACTGGGTCATCACTGCTACCCTTTGCTTATGAGTTTACTTGTAACTCTAGTTTTATGCCTTCAGGATCTTTCTCTGAAGGTGTAAGAATAGACCTCTGACCTGCATTGACACAGATACAAACTGAAAACTATAATTCGGTCGGCTAAATTCGGGTCCGTGCCCACTCGACCCGATTAGACTCAACCCGAAGAATGCATATTTCTATTTTGATAGGCGTAAAAACGTCGATGTATAGTCAGGCAGAAAAGTGTTGATTTAAGAGCCCCTACAAGTTTCACGAACCAAAAACAGAAAACAGCTACTTTTTCAGCGAAAATTTCTCAATGACTATAAGATATATGATAAAAAATATAATGACAAAAATAAAAACGACACAGGTCCGTCGTCTACAACCCCTTGAGCGAAACTGAATACCACGCGCGAGCGCAACGGTTTATAAGGCAATATTTAGACAATTTATTAAAATAAAATAAGTACTCAAAAATAAAATATAAAAATTGGATTCGATTGGTAAACACCTCAAATTTCAAATTATTTACCAGTTATTTTTATATTCAACATATTCTTACACGTAGGCGACGCTTTCGCACATGATAAAACTGCCTTAATTCCGCGTCAACAATATTTTTTTTTTAAGTGCAAATACAATAAACTTTAAAAAACTAAATTGGTGGCTCACTATTATACTATATGCCCAGTCCACACCATTTTTTGCAGATTGTTTTTTGCCACCAGTAAGCTGAAAAAGCAATTGATAAACCTGGTGTTTCGTGATTACGTAAAAACGTGTGTTAGGAATTTATTTTTTCTAATTTAAATTGAGCAGTTATCAAACATATGTAATGTACATTCCCTAGATAACTATGTGACGCAAAAAGTTGCATCAAAAGATTTATCCTATATCTTGTAGTTATTGAGAAATTTGCCCTGAAAAAGTAGCTGTTTTCTGTTTTTAGCTCGTGAAGCTTGTAGGGACTCTTAACGCTTGCATCACAGAGAGTGTAAAATTTAAGTAATGTTTGGATAAATTAATCAATAATTAAACAAGTACTTATCCTTTTTAATATAGTATACGCTTTGTACTTTGTAGTAAAAATCACTGATTATTATTAATTATCACTGTTATCCTATAGCTAGTAGCACGGTGGTTATTATTGGATCACGGTGGTATTGAGTCTATAAACGTGATTATAATTATTAGGTTAACAAGTAGGTACTAACTTCCAAAGTTAATATAATTTATTTAGAATTAAATATCACTTTTCCTGACTGTACAAATGTCACTGAATTGGTAGTAAAACTTCTGGTATTATTCTTCGGGTCGAGTCAAAGCGGGTTGAGTGAGCACGGACCCCTAAATTCTTCTAATTATTTTTTTATTCACTTACATTTTAAAACCGACTTCAAAAAAGGAAGAGGTTATTGCTAGATAAGTATATTCGGCTTTTACATCATTCGTGGGAACCAAAAACACCATCAAATTAGTCATCATAGCGGTTTTCGCAGAGGCCTACGCCCAACATTGGGCATTATCACACAACGTACAACCAATACATTTAGACTATTACTATAATGATATAGTTAGTATTAACTTTATTCTAAACACGGAGAAAAGTGGAGTTATGTGTTGTGTATGCGATTCAAATTCACACGGGGTCAGGAACCTTTGGGCTAGACAAAAAATCTGTGGAGTAGACGTAAACGCCAAAAGAAACGTTACATCTGATTTTATTCGGCCAGCTCGCGAATATGTATCCTCCGACTGCACAGCACGATTTTTTTCATGTTTACATCTTTTTAGTTCGCTTCTTAAGCAGTCGGTTTTTTCATTTCTTGAAATTACTTTTTTTAATTATAACCTTTTAGTTATCATTTTTTTTTCAAATTACTGTTAAACATGTAAGAATTATCTATGTTTGAAATCACCTCTTAAAACCCTTTATTTTGATAACACACACGATGGGTAAAGGTGGAAAAAAGAATAAATTGGGCTCCTTACAATATGGCGTCCCAAAAAGCCGCCATATTAAAAAAAAAAAATTGTAGTCACTGACACTCGCAAGGTTAAAACGAATCGATTGACGTAAGAATCATCAAAATTGGCCAACGCGTACATACAAAGCCTGTTAAACACATTACCCTCCTTCGGCATTCGGGTAAAAAGCAGTAGTAATTGATACTTATTTTTAAAGTAGGAACGTTTTTCTACTCGTTTACTATGTTTTTGAGGCGTAAGTCTGATGGTTCGTTGTATAAAAACTCTAGTACAAAATTTCATACTTCTAAACCCAGCCGTTAACGCCACAATATTTTCTTGGTGTAGGACATTAATAAACCTACAATTTATTTATTTATTATATTCTTTATTGTTCACCACAAAAATATATAATTATACAGGACAAAAAAACATAAAAACAAGTGTACAATGGGCGGTCTTATCGCACAGGGCAATCTCTTATAGACAACCTTTGGATGGACTGAACGAGAGGAGAGGAATTTAGGGTTGTCAGTGTACAATATATCTTAAATAATAATACTTAAACATAATAACATAAAATACATACATACAATAATACATAATATACTAATAAATAACAAAAATATCACAGAGAAAAGAGAAGACTAATTATAGTGAAAGGAAATGCTAATTTTTTTGAATGTTGGTAAGGATTGAGCTCGCCTCACTTCAACTCCCGTTGCTGGGACAAATGTGCGTTGTTTTTTTTTTAAATCAACGGGTTTGATTCCTAGGCTAGGAATACTGATTTAAAAATATCCAAAGATGCAGTTTTATAATAGTTTTCATCAAAATCGGCCCCGTGACTCCTTTGAATATTATTCGCTATTACTCGTAGTTTCGGATTTGGCCCACTTGTAAAACTCACTCTGAATACCTATAATATTATCTATTATCAATTATAAAAAATCATCACAATGATAATAGTATCACAATGCAAGCCGATATCAATATCATCATCACGTCGAAACCAATGTCGATAACTTTTATACATAAAAATAGTGCGTAACTTGAAGTTTAACTGAGTTTTTGTTTCATCGCAATCGGTCTGTATGTCTGTTTATTTGTGCACGCATCACGTGAAATGTACGAAACCAATGTCGATAACTTTTGTACATAAACATTGTGCGTAACTTGAAATATAACTGAGTTTTTGTTTCATAGCAATCGGTTCACTCTATCAAAAGTTATTATCACAACACACGGACAGTTGAACTCGATATTCGATAGATGGCTTTGTGCATTCGAAGTCATTTTCTGAGTGGCGGTGTTAAGATTCTGCGTATGTGTGTGTAGGGTAGACAGGGAGGTAAGGAAGGTAGGCAGGAAGGTAAGTAGGGTAGGGTTAGGCAGTCAGTGACGGGAACGAAGCCAAGCCGCGAACCCAGCTATTTTATAATTAATCTCTAGAACAGTGGTATTTTAATCCATAATTCACAACGACCCAAGAAAAATTAAACAAATGACAACGACTCCATCATTGTCCTGCCTAGATTACATCAGTACCAGAAATGAGTCATCGTTTTAGGGGTCTTGACTCCTCAGATCAAGACGCCAGATCTAAAATGAAACGTGTCTAGGTTTTTGGCAAAAGACGGTAAAAAGAAAGACGTGAATTATTAACCTTTTTAGATCTTCAGATTTCTTTGGAAGTCTGGTCTATTTTTATGATAATCTGTCTACCCTTTTTGCTAAGTATTTTGGGGTTCCCGTAGACTTCAGAGTATGCCAATCTTAATTCAAAACAAATATTATAAAGAGGTGAAATTGTATTTTAAAGCCTTGTGGCCACATTTGATGCACAACACGTGGCGCTCAACATGTTCAGTGACGTTGGCAGCTGGCGCGCAACATGACGTGATGAGCCAACGTTACTGAACAAAAGTTGGTCGTTGCCGTTTATCATGATATTCATGATGAGCAACATGATTTTGCATCATGTAGGGCGTCAAATGCTGGCTAACGGATACGAGGCTTTCACATCACATCATCAGCCTATTAATGTTTCCACTGCTGGGACACAGGCCTCCTTTCTGTGAGAGGGAATGGGCAATTATCCACCACGCGGGCCCAGTGCGGGTTGGTGGATGTCACATGTCTTCGAATTATTGGTTCTAGGACATGCCGGTTTCCTCACGACGTTTTCCTTCACCGTTTTGAGAGCAGTGGTGATGAAATAATTTACACAAAGTAAAGCGCCTGCCTGGGCTCGAACCCACGACCTACAACTTGTAAGTCGCGGCTGATACCACTGGGCCTATATATTCGACCGCATCGGCCTATATCGGCCTATATATCGGCAACTTACAGTGGTGACTGCTCTCTTTACGAGGCTTTAGGCTATGGGAATCCGCTGGATACGAAACGCACAGAACCAGTCGATTTGCCGAAATTTTGGGCGTTCAGCAGTGAACGTTTTGCGACTGAAATGTTGATAAATTCAAATTCAAATTCATTTATTGCTCAACACAGTAAATAAAATTACACTTCCAGATGTCAGGTGAATGCGCAGTCAACCGTGTTCCACCAATTTAGGCATGCAAAATTATAATTACAATAATAATTAAAATAATACAGTTGGGTCATGCCGGTTTTGATGTACTCTTTCGGCATACTCAAATGGACTCAGACCGAGCTTGATGCCCTCGATAGGAGGGTCCGGACACTGCTGACTGCAAACCGGATGCATCACCCACGATCATCGGTGATGAGACTGTACATCCCGCGGAAGTGTGGGGGTCGAGGCTTTTTAAACGCCAAGACTCTTCACAACCGCGAGGTGTGCAGCCTCAGAGAATACTTTTCAAAAGCTGAAGTTGGTATGCACCGGGATGTGGTCGCAGTGGACAAGGGACTCACCCCGTTGTCCATGGCTAAAGAGAACTGGCGCAAGCCTGTAATACTATCGACTGATGAACGCAAAGAGGTATGGCAAGGCAAGGAGCTACACGGGCGCTTCTATCGGGCTATTCATGGGCCCGATGTAGATTTCCCAGCGTCCGTATCCTGGCTACGTTTCGGCAACCTTTTCGGGGAAACTGAAGGTTTTGTCTGTGCAATTATGGACGAAGTTATCCTGACGAATAACTACCGGAGACATATAATGAAGGACGGGACGGTTGACATATGTCGGGCATGCCACCGTCCGGGTGAATCCATCAGACATATTAACTCTGGTTGTTCTCGTCTGGCTAACGGCGAGTACTTACACAGGCATAACCAAGTGGCCAGGATTGTTCACCAGCAACTTGCTTTAAAGTACAATCTAGTGGAATCGGAGGTACCGTATTACAAGTATGTGCCCGACCCAGTTCGAAAATGACCATGTCACGTTGTACTGGGATCGGTCTATCATCACTGATAGGACTATTGTTGCCAATAAGCCAGATATAGTGGTGATAGACCGATTAGCGCGCCGCACAATGATAATCGATGTCACCATCCCGCATGACGAGAACCTCGTGAAAGCAGAAAGAGAAACAAATCAAGTATCTTGACTTAGCACACGAGGTTGTCGACATGTGGAATGTGGACTCGGCGATCATTGTGCCGATTGTCGTTACGGCCAACGGCCTGATGGCCAAGAGCCTCAACGACCATCTGTCGAGGCTGTCATTGGGCGGTTGGATCAAAGGTCTGATACAGAAGGCAGTACTCCTCGATACGGCTCGCATTGTGAGGAGGTTCCTGTCTCTGGAGCCCTAACTACCGGTAGCTTGGACCCTGTTCCCGATACCGGCGGACAACCATTATTTTTTATATTTTTAAATGTTTTTTTTTATGATTTGTTTTTATAAAGAAATATTTAAAAATGTAAATTTAAAATGTGTACATATTTGAATAAACAAAATAATACAATGTTACAAATTAAATTAAAATTACTTTATGAACGTATATGTCATAAAATAAAAAAGTAAATCTAAAACGTATTCAATAATATGTCATAAATTAAAAAAAAAAAAAACTGGTATAAAATGTCATAAAATTAAAACGCTTGCAATGTCAAAAATGTAAACATATCCAATATCATAAATAAAAATACTATACAATGTCATAAATTAAAAATTCTAATGTATACTAAATGTTCGTAAAACATTACCTTGTCAGTTCGCGGTCGCCTCTCCAGAACTTTTCGACCGCATCGGCCATTTGTTCTGCGAGCAATGTGGGCTGCCCACTTCGACTTCAGTTTGGCAATTTTTCGGGATATGGTGGTGACCTTGGTTCTCTTGGAACTTCATTTCTAATTCGATCACGCAAGGAAACGCCAACCATAGCCCTTTAGGTGACATTTAGCCTTCTGATGAAGCCCATTGTGCAGCACGCTTGCCTAGAAGAAACCGACTTAAAGACTCCCAGGTTGTAGCTATCAGGAAATACAGACTCTAGCAGGGAATTCCACTACTTAGCTCTACGGATAATAAAAGTATTCCCAAAGCGTTTGGTGCGTATGGGTGGGATGTCCATGTACCCAGGTTATGGAGGCGCTTCATATAAAAAACTGTTATTCTTCTGCATCTGGCTGGGCTGAATGAGAACGTCTTCGAATAACCTTTACAACACAATTATTGGCTTAGTCTTAAACATCCGTTTCTAGTCAAAACAATGACATATTTTTAAATTATTTTCATAATATTAATTGACTTTCTAAGTTAGGGTGCATCTAGACTGCGGTTGATCGGCGTCGATTGTGGTGGAATCTAAATCTGAACTAATATTACAATTTTAGTCGTTTTTTTATTGAAGTATTTATATATCGTTATTTATTAAGTATTGTATACTACGTCCTACTGCAGCGAGGTGTAAGACAGGGAGACGTCATATCTTCGAAGCTGTTTACCGCTGCACTGGAGGATGTCTTCAAGGTTCTGGACTGGAGAGGGCTCGGCATCAACGTCAATGGCGAGTACATCACTTACCTTCGGTTTGCCGACGATATAGTGGTAATGGCTGAGACCATGGAGGACCTCAGTACAATGCTCGATGACCTCAGTAGAGCTTCCGAAAGAGTGGGTCTTAGGATGAACATGGACAAAACCAAGGTGATGTTGAATGTTCATGTTACACCCACTCCTGTCAAGGTCGGAGACTCTACACTCGAAGTTGTGGGCGACTATGTCTACCTGGGACAAACGATCCAATTGGGTAGGGCCAACTTCGAGAAATAGGTCAACCATCGAATCCGACTCGGCTGGGCAGCGTTCGGGAAGTTGCGCGGTATGTTCTCGTCCAAGTTACCACAGTGTCTCAAGACGAAAGTATATGACCAGTGTGTGTTGCCAGTGATGACATATGGCTCTGAGACGTGGTCGCTTACAATGGGCCTTATCAGAAAGCTTACAGTCACTCAAAGGGCAATGGAGAGGGACAGAGGGTTCCCGTGAACTCAGAATCTTGAAATTTGGTACGAAGCAACGTCTTACAGCACAGATAAAGGAAACATTTCGTAAAATATTTTTCATAATTTTAAACTTACTACACCTTTCCTCATGAACGCGTAGAGGTATTAAATTGAAATTCATATCAAATACTCAGGTCTGTAATACCTTTAAGCTGAGGTTTGTACGAAACCCTCGGTGCGCGAGTCCAACTTGCACTTGGCCGGTTTTTTTTTTGTAGATTTAGACGTTGACAACCATTATGGTCAAGGCAGAAAGTGACACCAGTTTCACCAAGAGGTATCGTGATACACAGTACCGGAGTTAAGGAGGTCATATTGGCAATCGATCCATGTTCCAATACTGGAATTCAGCTGTCCAGTTAGACTGGAGGGCTAGGCATTGATTGTCTGCCTGTCCAGTTGCACCTTACCTTTATCGTACCTAGATAAATCTCACGTTAACAATAGATTTTCGGTGAAACAAAACATATTAAAGAAAATAAGACTAAGGCCTGTAGTTTAAGAGACTAAGGCCTGGAGTTAGGAAACATTCTGTTAGTAAGCGTGGTGGAAAGTGCTCATAAACCACCTGTGAGGAGAGGAGGTTTTCTCTATATAGAGGTAAAAATTTTATTTATTTACTAGCTGTGCCCGCGGCTTCACTCCCGTCATCTGTCTGCCAACCCTACCCCACTTACCTTCCTGCCTACCTACCCTACTTACCTACCTCCCATTTTTGTTTCTATAGTCATCATTCTTTCGCAGAGAATCTTAACACCGTAATTCAGAAAATGATTTCAAATGCACAACGCCATCTATCGAATATCGAGTTGAACTGTCCGAGTATCTGAATTGCGTGTGTTCTGATAATTTTACTTCTTGAACACTTTTAATTCATCTAACTTTTGATAGTGTGAACCGATTGCGATGAAACAAAAACTAAGTAATTCTTCAAATTACGCACAATTTTTATGTATAAAAGTTATTTACATTGGTTTCGTACATTTCACGTGATGCGTGCATAAATAAACAGATAAACAGACAAAAATTCAAAAAATACCCGAAATAGGTTCTGTTGGTTATCCTTTAACACCCTGGCTATTTTTTTGGAAATATTTTCGATGTACAAAAATTACTTTTCTACAGATTTATTATATGTAATATATTGATTGATGATCATCAAGGTTAAACAACGCTTGAAGAGGTCGGTCCGTGGATGGGTGACTATTTCAACATACCGAGTTTCCTCCGTGCCTCGGAAAGCACGTTAAGCCGTTGGTCCCGGCTGTCATTTGAAGATCTTTGTCAGTCGTTACGGGTAGTCTGAAGCTTGAGATCTGACACCAGTCTTGCCAAGGGGTACCGTGTTACCCAGTTACTGGGTTGTGGAGGTCAGATAGGCAGTCACTCCATGTAAAACACTGGTACTTAGCTGAATCCGGTAAGACTGGAAGCCGACCCCAATATAGTTGGGAAAAAGGCTAGGCAGATAATGATGATTGATGATGATGATATTGATGATGATGATTTGAATAATACCTAAGAGCCTACAAAAGTGACATTCTTTCAGCGATAGCTACGTCAACAAGTAAGATTTTAAATTAAAAAAAATCCTCGACACAAATACCTCCGTAAACTACATAATTTATCTAATAGTAAACACGCTTCGATCGACAATCTATTGAACACGTAATTATCTCACGATATCTTGCGAAAACACCGCGATTCAAAGAATATAAAATACACATAACTTTTGAACGTCATTACCGATTTTCATCAAACATAGCTAAGAGGCAATGGAGAGGGCTATGCTCGGAGTTTCCTTGCGTGATCGAATCAGAAATATGGAGATCCGCAAGAGAACCAGGGTTACCGACGTAGCCCGAAGAATTGCCAAACTTAAGTGGCAGTGGGCAGGGCACATTGCTCGCAGAACGGATGGCCGATGGGGCCGAATAGTTCTGGAGTGGCGACCGCGAACCGCGAACAATACGTTGGAAGGCCTCCCACTAGGTGGACCGATGACCTGGTTAAGGTTGCGGGCAGGCGCTGGATGCGAGACGCAAGGGATCGGTCAATGTGGCGACGCCTGGGGGAGGCCTATGTCCAGCAGTGGACGTCTTTCGGCTGAAATAATGATGATGATAGCTAAGAACACTCTCAACAAGGTAACCTTTCAAACAAAAAAATCTAAATTAAAATCGGTTCATACTCATAGGAGCTATGATGCCACAGACAGACACACAGATACACAGATACTCAGACACACAGCAACAAACGTCAAACAAAGACCCCTCTTTTTCCGTCGCGTGTTAAAAAGGCAACAAAGTGTCATTCGATATCAGCGAAATGCCAAAATGTAAGCGTTTGATCACGTGACATTTTTGTAGCGATGTCATTATTCTAATCAGCGATAAAAATGGACACGAGGAAAATTTTAAAATTAAAAAAAAACGCTCGACACATTTTTATTTCATGCTACATAATTTATCTGGTAGTTGACACGCTTCGATCGAGAATATATTGAACACGTAATTATCTCACGATATCTTGCGAAAACAAACCGATACAAATATTAAAATGCCCATAACTTTAGAACGGCTAAACCGATGTTCATCAAACATAAACAGAACACACTCGTTAAAGTTACCTTTCAAACAAAAAAAAACTAAATTATAATCGGTTTTCCGTTTAGGAGTAAAAAAGTTTTCTTCGGGAAAATCCAGAACCATTCTTAAAAGCCTACAACCACTTTCAAAAATGATGAATCGCTTTAAATATTCTGCCCACGAATTGCCAAAAAGCCCATAATTCTGCGTAGGTTTAAAACCTACAGACCCCGATACAGAAAACAATAAAAAAAATCCCGTAAATTTAACTAAAATAAGTTATTTTCGTATGCGGCGCACGAGACGGCGCGCGGCGCGGTGGCCGCGAATTTTTTGCGTCGACATTTGTAACTGTTTTGTCAACTGTTAACTTAATTTATCGCCCTCACGATATCTGGATTAAAGGCTTTACGGTAAATAATGTGCTTTTTAAGTTTTTGTAAAATGTTTTTCTTGAAAACGGTTTTGGTGAAGAAGTTTTTTTTCACGGAGATTCTTTATATTATTCAAGATTACAATAAAAAAGTTAATTCAAAAAATCACGACTGCTTGAAAAACGAACTTAAAAGACGTAAACAAGAAGAAAATCATGCTGTGCAGTCTTTTTAATTAACTTTTTTTATTTATACCTTTTTTTTAATTAGAAACATTTAAAATATAAGTGTTATATATTTTTGAAATTAACTCTTTAAACCCTTTATTTTTGATTTGAAAGGAAATAATAAATTGGACCCCACAATATGGCCGCCAAAATCCGCCATTTTTCTTTTTAAAAATTTTAATGTTGCCAGTGACACCCGCAAGGTTAAAACGAATCGATTGACGTAAGAGTCATCAAAATCGACCAACGCGTTTGGTGTCTGGAACGCAACATAGGAACAAACTTAAATACATAGACTGATAAACACATTACCCTCCTTTGGTAGTCGGGTAAAAAAATGTGTTTCACCAAAGGATAATGGATGAGGGAAGGTGGGACGCTCTCATGCTAGGCGGAGCTATGATATTTGGAAAATGGCTAGATGAGAGCTACCGAAAATCAACGCAAAAGGCGTATGTGCGATTGGAGAGGCCTGTGCCCATCAATGGACTGATGTAGGCTGGATCATGATGATGATTTATATGTTTACCCTCGCACTCGAACGTCTTGCGGCAATAACACCAATGGAGCACAAACTTACAGGTTCTAACTAGGTTCCCTTCACCGTTGTCAGCGATGTCCAAGATAAACTTAGAAAGTACATATGAAATGAAAAAGTCACATTGGTACTTGCCCGGATTTGAACCCACGACCTCAAGAACTAGAGGCGAGGTTTTAGCCACTGGGCCACCACGACAGATGATGTGGTCATAAGGAGTCTATTATGTTTGTAGTACTATCTCCTATTCCTTGTCTTTGTAGGCCGAGTTCGTATTGATAGACGTCGTCGTAAGTCTTCGAATTGGGTATAAAATATGTCGTTAAGGTTACAGTAGTCGAAAATTCTTCCATACAAACGTAGTCTAGGGATTATTCCACTGTTAGACGGTGTACGTTCAAAATAAAATGTGATATCAATTTGTCTCATCATTATCTAGCCCTGTATGGAAGCAAAAAAGCAAAAAAAAAAAAAATTGAAAGTTATGAGCGTCGAAAGTTCCACATTTCGACACTAACGCATTTTTGGGCGCAAATAAATACCATAAGAAGACGGTAAATTTCAAAACGGCCTCCATACAGGGATAGATTAGTAGTTTAACAATGCAAATAATTTTATTTTGAACACATAGATTTAGTCGTTTTTCATGATATCTAGACTGCCAAAGGTCTGTTTATAAAATTTCGCGCGCTCGGTTTCGTCCTAAATCATTATCCATTTCGCTACAAATTTGCAAAAGTGTGTATTCGTGCGCGAACTAGCTTCCTACTGCTCATCACAGCATCTATCTCTTCCACACGTGTTGTCGGTTGATATAAAATGCATTTTAACCCCGCGCACAAAATAGTTCGTGCCGTCGACTAGTATACCCTTAAAAGATGTATTTGTATCCTAAAGAATATTATAATATCACAAAACATCTTATGTGACTCTGCATTCTGCTCTAAGATACCCTTTGTTGCAGGATCCAGTTTCATTAGTGTCTTAGTAATTATTTGAAGAGAATAGACGCCACTATCTGGCGTTCTCCGTGGTCTGCTAACTGCAAACTGTGGTCTATCTGCCAAACTTAGTGGTTTCTTTTGCTAGTTCAGTAGTGGTGGTGATGACTCACATTATTCAATAGTTGTAGGAACTGTTAGAGGTAGATACGAATCTAATAGCGACCCGAACACTCCGCGCGGGTGGAGTACCACATCGATAGGCTATAACTTCACAAATATCATTAAGTTTGAATCAATCTAGCTTTGATGATCGGTCAAAGAGCAATTTCTCATGGAAATGAAGTGTGTGATCTATTTTTCCTGCTTTTACATAATATTATGCTACACTTGCAATAAGATAATTGTTCCACATACAGAATGATGTTCGGGTGCAGTGGTTGTACCGTCTGCCAAGTGCAATACACGTGATCCGGGTTTGATTCCCAGTGCAGGCACGCACTACCTGCCTGTCTATCGCGTTTTCTTAGAATATGCTACCACTCAAGGCCGTATTTAAACTTATGGATTTTATTCCTTACTGTAGCAATATTACATTGAACTTATTAGATACATTTTCTTGACCTGTCTTAAGGTTAAACTAGTCGATAAATCTTCCATACAAACGTAGTCTAGGGATTACTCCACTGTTTGACGATGTACGTTCAAAAAAATATATATATCAATTTGTCTCATCATTATGTAGCCCTGTATGGAAACAAAAAAGTATAAAAGAAAAATATTTTCAAGTTATCAGCGTCGAAAGTTACATATTTCAACACTAATTTTAACGCATATTTGGGCGGCAATAAATACTATAAGAAGAAGGAAAATTTCAAAACGGCCACCATACAGGGATAGATTAGTAGTTCAACAATGCAAATAATATTATTTTGAAATTATACATTTAGTCGTTTTTTCATGATATCTAGACTCCCAAAGGTCTGTTTATAAAATTTCGCGCGCTCGTTTTCGTCCTAAATCATCATCCATTTCGCTACAAACTTGCAAAAAGTGCTTATTCGTACGCGGACTAGCTTCTTACTGCTCATCACAGCATCTATCTCTTTCGCACGAGTTGTCGGATGAGATAGCAGGCATTTTAACCCCGCGCACAAAATAGTTCGTGCCGTCGACTAGTGTAACCTTAATCCATACTCCCCACAATATTAATGCAGCAGTTGTGTCTCTTCACATTTGAACTGCTGAAGAGATTTTCATGAATCTTGGCACAACGAAAAGAGTATGACCTGGATTAGGTCGAAGATACTTTAACATCGCGGCAGTAGTTAAGTTCCCTTGAGCTAATTTTTTTTTTTTACGCGGGCGATGCCGCGGACAGATGTCAGTGTGTGCAAACTCACTGAATTCAACACACCACAACATAGGATCGATTTCTGAATAGTTTGGAGTTAAAATCGTTTCAAAACAATTTTCAGGCAATAGTATAGTTCGACAAAAACAAAAAAAAACGACAAAACAAAACAAAAGGAGCTCGTGGCTTAATAATAACAGCCGCACGGGTCGATCATCAAGGTAAAGCAACGTTTAACGAGGTCGGTCCGTGGATGGGTGACCATTTCAACATACCGAGTTTCCTCCGTGCCTCGGAAAGCACGTTAAGCCGTTGGTCCCGGCTGTCATTTGAAGATCTTTGACAGTCGTTACAAGTAGTCAGAAGCTTGAGATCTGACACCAGTCTTGCCAAGGGGTACCGTGTTACCCAGTTACTGGGTTGTGGAGGTCAGATAGGCAGTCGCTCCATGTAAAACACTGGTACTCAGCTGAATCCGGTAAGACTGGAAGCCGACCCCAATATAGTTGGGAAAAGGCTAGGCAGATGATGAGCAAAGTTCGACAAATTCTCAACTTCTAATTCTCAAATTCAGAAGTCGGGGAAACACTGCCAAAATTTACCGTTTGAAGTCCTCAATAAAAGGACCTTGATGACCTAAACATCGTGGGATTATTGATAATAAAATACCATAGATTACGTGCAGGCTTCTATAGAATGTGTAGTCTCTGGTCAATGGTTTGCGCTTGACCGTTTGGCGCCGTTTTTTGTAAGCACATTGTGATTTCATGTCACATAATGTTTGAGACTGCCAAAGCCAAGATCAAGTGAGTAGGGTTGGCAGAAAAAGTTAGTTGTTTTATTGTTGTATTTATTAGTGTGTTCTACGTTTTCGGATAGACACTTGTTTTTTTATTATTTATTTTATTTTGGTAAGCGAGGATGTGGTCCACGGTGAAGCACGTTTGGTTGTAGCTATCAGAAAACATAGATTCTATGCATAGCTGTATGCATAACGTGACCAGACGTCCCATTTGGAACGGGACTGTCACTTTTTATAATTACGAGTCCCGGTGTCCCCGAAATGAACTCTGGGACGCAAAATTTTCCCGTTTTCTGAAACCGCGCGAAAATTTGAGTAGTCGAGCCAGCCGGCCGCATGTGTTAACGAAATTGCAATCATCTCTGAAAAAGCCATTAATAGGTATTGGATGTGGAGCTCATGTAATTCGCAATGCAATACAATCTGCTGCAGACAGGCTACCCATAGATTACGAAAACATTATTGTGATGATATATTATTTTTATGGTTCCGTTCCCAAAGGGTAAAAACGGGACCCTATTACTAAGACTCCGCGATCCGGCTGTCTGTCTGTCTGTCCGTCTGTCACCAGGCTGTATCTCATGAACCGTGATAGCTAGACAGTTGAAATTTTCACAGATGATGTATTTCTGTTGCTGCTATAACAACAAATATTAAAAAAAAAATGAAGTGGGGCTCCCATACAACAAACGTGTTTTTTTGCCGTTTTTTGCGATAATGGTACGGAATCCTACGTGCGCGAGTCCGACTCGCACTTGGCCGGTTTTTTTTTATATTCACACGATTCGAGTTGAATCTCTAAAGGAGTTTTGCAGCGAAACTGAAACGGAATATCAACAAATTCTCGGCTATAGCAAAACCAGATGGCTTGAAATGTATCAGCCATTAAAAAACTTCTTTTTGAGTATTGAAAAATGTTACTAAAATACTTTTTTGAGGATCCCACATCCGAATTGTAGCCAATGTCCCGTTTTGAGTCAAATAATAAATGGTCACGTTATGTATGCACAATGAAAAATATTCCCAAATCGTTTAGTGCGTATGGGAGAGATGTCCACCGTGTACCGATGATGGTGCATCGACGTATGTATGTCTTGTAGTCTGATGATGTGACGTACTTGGTGGAATTAGATTTGTTTTGGCAGTGATGATGACAAGAGATAGGCGCTTTTGAAGATGTTTATTGATTAATCATTCTTTTATTCATAAATCATCGGCCTAATGCAAGAAGTTACTAAGTGACTTTAACAATCTTTTATTGTCATTACAGTAAATGGCACATTGAATGAAGTGACTTTTTAAGAATGTGTCATTTTGATAGTTTGATATATTTAGAAAAGGCATTTTGCTAGTGTGGCATATAGAGAAAAAGCTTTTTGAATGTGGTTTATTGAGAAAAGCCATTTTGAATTTGGCATATTGAGAAAAGGCATTTTGAATGTGTCATTTTGCGTCAATATGTAACTTTGTGGATGTGGCATTTTGAATGTGGCATATTGAGGAAAGGCATTTTGAATGTGGCATATTGAGAAAAGGCATTTTGAATGTGTCATTTTGCGTCAATGTGTAATTTTGTGAATGTGGCATTTTGCGTTGAATACTTATTAACATCAGTATCGATTGAAAACCATCATATATCCACTGCTTACCTGGTCTCAGCTTACGTACTTGCTTATAAATAACTTCAATTCTTTCATATTGTTTTATTTTACGATTGTTATTTTTTTGCGAAAAGTAAATATGATTTATTTAAAACTTTATGCACAAAGGTATTTATATTGTTCTGTGTTTACCGGAAATTAGATGAAAATAAAATAATATGGCAGCCACAAGTATTTTTAACCGACTTTTCAATATGGAGGCAGTTCTATGTTCGACTGTATATATGTTTTTTTTTCTAAATCCTATTATATTTGTACTGTCGTTTTGCATAGGGTTTCTGGAAGTTTGTGGTCCAGCTATCTATTTAAGTTGCCAAAGACTTGACTAGTCACATAATAAAACCCATTTTGGGAGGTTAGTCTACTACCATTTTTTTTTTTTGAAATGTGTATATGTGGAGATTCTTGTCATTGCCTCATTGAAATAAAGAATTTCGACTTTTGAATTAAATATTTATTTAAATTTATTAACATATATGTATACAATTGAATATTCTAAAAAAACAAACCTGTATACAAATACAAAAGACGGCAAAAAAGCTCATTGTACATAAAAAATTCGTCCACATCGATGTCAATGGGAAACGTGCCCAGAACGCCGACAGCATTGCCACGTTGTATGGCAATGCTGATTCTCTGGCCGAAGAAAAGACCAGACCAGATATTTATTTAATTCAAAACCTACACACACACACATACACATAGGTAACCTATGTTACCTATGTTTATGATTGCACTAGCAATCAAGTATCTATTTATTAAAATGTATTTATTTATAAATACAAATGTTTTTGCAGGTAAAACTTTATTGTAGTCATAAATCTCCACATTCAGAGACACCCCTAAAAAACTACACGCACACATATTCACGTTCCTGGTTGGCTGTAATATGTACCTAATTATCATTTAAAATAGTCTATAATTTATATACTGTTAGGGCTTAATCTAAAACATAAAAAAAAACATTTTTTCAAAAAAAAACTGACTATCTTTTTCTGCCAACCCTACAGAATGATTGCAAATTCCTTAGCTAAGGTACACTTCAGACATTTATAAAAGACGTACCCATCACCTGCATTGTCTATAGAGGCGTATTCTCGAGGCGATCCGGGTGTCCACACTAGTACATTGAACTAGTACCTAACAACAGTGACTATAGTGTTTTTGAAAAGTGTCTGTGAAATTAAGTTTCTTTTTTCATTTTGAAAATATTAAGTAAGTTGGTAATTTATTTAAGATTTTTTGTGCGATATTTTCTGTTGGATATTTGGATTCTTTGCCGACGGAAACTAGTGGGTTTACTAGGTATTGCAAATGTCTGCTTAGTCCTTTCAGGAATCTAGGCGTGATGTTAGTTTATTGTGTTCTGTGGTATTTAAAGGATGTCTTGCAAAGATTAGCAAAAACCTAAATATAAAAAAAAAATGCTTTGTACAGAAACGAACCTGTTACCCGCAGGCTTCACGTATCTTGCAAGAGCAAAACAATAGCGATTTATATTGCGCAATAATTGCTCTTCAGTATACATAAAAGTTTTTGAGTTTCTGGATGTTTTTTAACACGTTTTATTAGCTTGGTATGTATGTATCAATGTAACGGAATCTTTGAACGTGATTTTCACCCACTTCAAAACGTCGGATTGATTTGAAACTTTGCACACTTATCAAGAACCGATGACAATGCAATAATTTAAATAGTTTGTCCCATTAGCCTTACCAAGATCTTCAGGATTAGCGACTTTTAAGTTCAATTTACCATTAAAGCGTGTTTTTTAGTTTACTACAATTTATTAAGAAATAAGTGCATTTGACAAACAGCGAGCGATTAGCAAACGATTTTGTTCAATTCAATTCAATTTATACAGTAACAACTCACATTGCGTTCGAATACAATCCAGCATGAAACATTTACATTATCAGCATTATTAGATGCAGGTACAAATATATAAGAATACATGCAATTCTATTTCAATTAGTAAATATTATTTTAATTTATTTTACATTAAACAAAATTTAAATTAAAAAAATAACATGTAGGACCTACCATACCATTACCTACACTGTAAATAATTCCGACTTTTATGACATAAAGCATTTGATCGCGCAGTGATTGCTGTTTCTTAGGAATTTAGTATTAAACCTGCCTAGTATGAAGAAACCAATAGCTTTAAGCCACTGGCGTTTAGACGAAGTAGCCGTCCTGAAAAGTGCTAGACTGGAAGGCTAGTCATGAAAAAAAATGGTGTCTTGAAGATATCTCTTATTAAAAAAGATCCAAAATTTAAAACCATCATTGATGACTTCAAATTCAAATTCAACAACATTTTATTTTATTTTATTATGTAATAGTAACAGAGGAGGAGCTGCACGGGTCGATCATCAAGGTTAAGCGACACTTGACGAGGTCGGTCCGTGGATGGGTGACCATTTCAACATACCGAGTTTCCTCCGTGCCTCGGAAAGCACGTTAAGCCGTTGGTCCCGGCTGTCATTTGAAAATCTTTGACAGTCGTTACGGGTAGTCAGAAGCTTGAGATCTGACACCAGTCTAGCCATGAGGTATCGTGTTACCCAGTTACTGGGTTGTGGAGGTCATATAGGCAGTCGCTCCATGTAAAACACTGGTACTTAGCTGAATCCGGTAAGACTGGAAGCCGACCCCAATATAGTTGGGAAAAGGCTAGGCAGATGATGATATAATAGTAACAGAGAACTGCAAGACAAATATCGATAAATTTGTCACATACAGACATATTAAGAGCGTTGATCACAACCCTCGGTTTCAGACCACTGAAAATATTTGATCAATCATTTTATTATTTCGATGTTTTTTATTTCGATATTTTAAAAGACACTAGTTTTAAAAATTGTAAGTCACAATCCCATTAACCTTCCGGGTACCGTTAGCTCGAATCTCGTCGAACACATCATCGCTAACCATCAGATGAGATAGTGGACATGGACAAGCGCGAGAAGATAGGATAATAATAATGAAGATAGATAGGTCCATACAATAAAAAAAACCGGGCAAGTGCGAGTCGGACTTACGCACGAAGGGTTCCGTACCATTATCGCAAAAAACTGCAAAAAAAATCACGTTTGTTGTATGGGAGCCCCACTTAAGTATTTATTTATTTTTCTGTTTTTAGTATTTGTTGTTATAGCGGCAACATAAATACATCATCTGTGAAAATTTAAATACAGCCTGGTCACAGACGGACTGACAGACAGACAGACAGACAGACGGATCGCGGAGGCTTAGTAATAGGGTCCCGTTTTTACCCTTTGGGTACGGAACCCTAAAAAAAATAGTTTTGTCTAGTAGACTTTGTTTCAAAGGGTTTTCAGTAGGTAGATATTGTCTAGAGATGTCAGCAAAAGTGACGGGGTCCGATAGGGCCGATGCCTGTCTGGGTCACGGATAAATTTGAAAGAGAGTTACCGCGGCCCTGGCACAAGCAACTGAAGGAACACGGGTGGGTTTTAGTCAGTATAAGTCTGACACGCCCTCCCGCCTCACCCAGAGCGGGAGAAGTCATTGGATGATTTAACAACCATTAAAATAAATTGTAGTTCTAAAAACTAAAAAACACGCTTTAATGGTAAGGATAATGGGACAAACTGTTTAAATTATTGCATTGTCATCGGTCCTTGATAAGTGTGCAAAGTTTCAAATCAATCCAACGTTTTGAAGTGGGTGAAAATCACGTTCAAAGATTCCGTTACATATTGATACATTGTTACATTGATACATAGATACATACATACCAAGCTAATAAAAGCGTGTTAAAAAAAGGTGCATATTGCCTATGATAGTTTTATTATGAGATTATTCTGTTGCGAGTGTGTCCATCATTGTTATAAGACCGTCAGTTTTTCTAATGAACAGACCTTGTTTAGTTTCTTTGTTATAATTCCCATGTACCTAATTCCCATTTAGAATAACACTAACTTATATACAGTAAGTACCAAGCTCTTGGATAGTTTATTAAAAAGTAGTGTGTGAAAATATAGCAGTGGTGGCCCAGTGGTATCGGCCGCGACTTACAAGTTGTAGGTCGTGGGTTCGAGCCCACGCAGGCGCTCTACTTTGTGTAAATTATTTCATCACCACTGCTCTCAAAACGGTGAAGGAAAACATCGTGAGGAAACCGGCATGTCTTAGAACCAATAATTCGAAGACATGTGACATCCACCAACCCGCACTGGGCCCGCGTGGTGAGTAACGGCCCATTCCCTCTCATAGAGAGGAGGCCTGTGTACCAGCAGTGGGAACATTAATAGGCTGATGATGTGATGTCATGTGTGTGTGAAAATAACTTTCATATTGGAATAATCAAAAGGATACGTCGTTGAGCCCTTAAACGTTTCGTATCGTTTTCAATATATTTTTATGGTAAAAAATGTTTATTTAATTGTTAAATGACATAATATCCAGCGCGACGCGCGACACCACTTGTCCGTGAGGTAGACCAGCTAGCGGTCTTCAGTCGCGCTTCACGATTTCGCACGCGATATCTCTCCCTTAGGCGTCTCATCTCATCTTGTCTCTCTTCCCAGCTTCAATCACTTTACAGCATAAAAATAATTAACAGTGAAACATTTATCTTTTCCTTCAACTATCTATTCGATAAATATTTGAGTCAAACGATTTTTGTTAACCAATTTTTTTTTCCTCACAGCAAACCTAATATGGCGTCATTGCGGGCTAGACATATGCTGATCCTGCTTCTGGTCGCATTCGTGAAGTCTGATCGTATGAAGAAGCCACAATCAGCTGACTCTGCCATGTTTAAATCTTTAAGGGTATGTACACATTTATTCCAATATAACCTAAGCAGGAAAAACCCTTGAAATTCACTGCGTCGTTGCTACTTTTAAACTTCATAAGCGTTGAGCGATTTTTGGTAGGAGCAAAACTTATGGGTTCGCGTTGGTTCGCGTCAACGACTTGCTAATGTGACGTGTGATGGAATATCTGTGTTTTACCCGACTGCCGAAGGAGGGTAATATGTTTATCAGCCTATGTATGTATGTATGTTCCTATGTGGCATTCTAGAGACCAAACGCATGGGCCGATTTTGATGGTTCTTACGTCAACCCTGCGAGTGTCACTGGCTACATTAAAATTGGAAGATAGGAAAATTGCGGTTTATGGGCGCCATATTGTGGGGGCCCATTTTTTTTTATCAAAATAAAAGGTTTTAAGAGGTGATTTCAAAAATATATAACACTTATATGTTTAAATGTACCTAAAACGAAAAAAAATAACTAAAAAGTATTAAATAAAAAAAGTTAATTAAAAAATATCAAAAAACCCGACTGCCTTTTAGTTCGAAGTTTGTCTTTTTAGTTTGCTTTTCGGGCAGTCGGGTTTTTTAATTTTTTTAATTAACTTTTTATGAGACAGACAGGCGACGCAGCACACAGTGTTTTCTGTCAGCGATCCCCACATCTATTTTTTTATATATAATAAATCAATGTCTTTTTTTTGTTTTTTTCAGGAAGTCGCAAATCAGACACAAGCAGACACATTAAATCTTCCAGCAAACGCGTCATCTATCCGAGAGAACATCACTGACACTTTTAGGTAAGGCACACACTCACAGCCTTTGACCTTTGACTCACACTTTGACTTTGACTCACAGAGTCACAGCTGACACACAGATTGTAGCATAAACTCCTTGCGTTTCTATCGCATTACCGAATAACTATGTGTAAGGTCAGAAGACAGTACTGTAGCTCCAGGTAAAAACCGGCCAAGTACGTGTCAGATTTTGCACATTTAGGGTTCCGTACCAAATGAAGAATATATTAGTTTTTCTTAGTAAAATATACGTAATAGTAAACATTATCACCAAACTTAAAGTTCATAGGTCATTTAAAAAATTCTTCGAAACAAAATGTTGTGACAGACGACGGACAGACAGACGGACGTGTGAGAGACCCTTCGGCTGGGGAACCCTAAAAATCCCTGACCCTTACATAGTTGGCTAAAGGTTCGGCAAATGAAAATCAGTGAAGTATGGAATTTAGTAGCAAATAAACCGTTTTAAAGCAGGAACTGTTAAGGCCTTTATTCCACTTAAGTGCTGTAAAACGGTCACTTTCTAAAGCATACTCCTTAGTCTAGGATAAAAGGTCTGAAAAAAATTAAAAAAAAAATTGATTCATGTACACTCGCGAGCAATGAAAAAGTTCAAGTGACATAGCACCAAATTACTCCTAAACGGGAAAGGCTAGCTTAATGACGCCGTCTGCAATATTGAATTACAATTAACAGCGCATCAGAATATTACCAAATAAAAACGTAAATATTGTGTTCAAATTTTAAATTAAATGTTTTAAAAAATTGGAGCCATTTGGCAGATAAAACCAAATGGAGATTTGGTTTTATTTGCCAAATGGCTCCAATTTTTAGTAGAGGTTTTATTAGGTGTAAACGTAGGTTATGATTACTCAGTACTTGGTGTTTCCTCCATGTGTTCTCAATACAGCTTCTGCGCGATTGCGCATGCTGAATACCAGATTCCTCAGCATATGCTGAGGAATGTTCTCCTATTTTTCGATGAGCGCGTAATTCAAGTCACGAAAAGTAATTGGAGGTGGAACTCGTTTTCTCACACGTCTGTCAAGCTCGTACCAAGCAAGCTCAATAGGATTCAAATCGGGGCTCCTTGCTGGCCACTCCATTTTGTGGATTCCTACGTCCTGAAGATACTCATTTACAACTTGAGCAGTGTGGGCCCGTGCATTATCGTGCATGAACACTGCATTGTCGCCCATATTGGCCAAAAACGGACCAGCATGTTCATTGAGAATCTCATTGATGTATCTCACAGCAGTTAGGTTCCCGTTCTCGATTGGAAGTAACGCTGTTCGATCCTCTGCAGAGATACCAGCCCACACGTGAACGGTACCTCCGCCGTGTGTCAATTTTAATCCAGTCTCCCTAAACCTTTGGATCACTCGTCGAACAGTAGTATGTGTCACGCCCATTATTCTGGCCGTATTTCTTTGGCTGATCCCCAATTCCACCATAGTGATGATTCTCGTACAATCCTCGGGTGATAGAGGCATGATTTATGGGTACGAGAGCCGTAAGACTTTACAATTTAAGAATTCTTTCACAACGGCGAAAACAAGGATGAAATCAAAAGCAAAACAAAAAACGAAACAAATGTATTCAAACCCCAAAATTTTGTTTTTCTACTTTTTTATCCATGGCTTCAAAAATACCAGTATTTAAAAGAGTTTAAGTTTGTATAATAAAATAGATTTCATTATGCTTTTTAATTTATGAAGCTAGGTTCTATATTTTAGGACATATTAAGGTGTTTGTCGGCATTTTGTGGGTGGAACTTTTTCACTGCTCGGCAGTTTACATTATTTGTAAAACATGTTTTTTTCGTACGAATAATACTTTTGCTTTAAAAAAAAATAACAACAAGATTGTTTTTCGCTTCTTTTGCATACTTATCCAAAACGACTTGGATGTTGTAAGTAAAGTAAATGTAATTTATTTCGTAGAAGTTACTGAAATAAATTTATTTATTTACGTTTAAAAATATTTTTACATAGAAAAAAATATGGTTAGAGTTTCTTCTTAACCTACATAGGACATGTAAAACAAAAAATATTTTGCAAAAAAAACTGAAGGGGGTTCAATAATATGATATTCTGGATCCGAGCGGGCGCACGGCCAGTACCGCGTTATCATTGGAATATATATACGCCTTAAACTGTGTTGTGTTTAAGTAATGTGAAAACTAATCAAATTTACGTTGTAATCCTATGTATTAACTTAATGACGAAATACACAACTGTTTTATACGCTCGAATTTTGTTCCATGTTTCGTTTTGATTAAATACCACTTCAATTGGGCGCACGGTTGGCGCAGTGGTTGAGCGATTGACTGCTGCGCTGCGCTGCGTGTCGCGGGTTCGATTCCCGCACGGAACAAATATTTGTATGACCTACAGATAGTTGTTCCGACTCTGGGTATTGTGTATGTGAGTTTATATGTTTGTAAACGCACCCACGATACAGGAAGAAATTCCTAGTGTGGAGCAACGTTTTTAAAAAAAAATTAAAAAAAAAAAAAAAAAAAAAACATTTTTCCTTTGGCCAAGTTGCTCTTTTGTCGGTCAAGTATCGTGACTTCACTAAAACGAGCAAAGATGTCAGATTAATTAAGGCGATATATACGCCGCAATGTTAACGCAGTACTGGCCGTGCGCCCGCTCGATGCCAAAATATCAATATTGAACCTCTTTTTGAACAGTTTTATTTGCAAAATATTATTTGATTTACATATGCTATGTTAGTTATGAATAAATTCCAGCCATAAATTTTTCTGTGTAAAAATATTTTTAAACATCCGAGTCGCTTTGGAGGAGTATCCAAAAGTAGCGAAAAAATAGCGTGTTGTTAATTATGTTTTTAAAGCAAAACTATTTGTTATCCGAAAAAACCATGTGTTAAAAATAATATACATGAAACAATAATAAATATACATTTTTTTCAAACCTTTTAACCTAGCCGTTACTAAGGAGTATGCTTTAGAAAGTTACCGTTTTACGGCACTAAAGCGTATGTAGGCCCTTAAGCCTTGATTTCTAGAAGCGTAGATTCCAATTTAGTCTACTGAGAGTCCGGAAGGGCCTTTGAACTGTGACAATTCAAATGATTTATTTGAAGTTCCTAATTTATTAGCAATCGGCGCAGGTTTATTTTCATATCCATACAGTTCGATTTTTTAAATACTTTAAATGTTATTAGACCTACTAAAAATAGTAAATCTAATAATAATTGAGACAAACAAGTAGGTAAATTATTTTATATGGTTTGAGTCATAATTATAATTATGTCTTTTAATTTTGACTTCCTTCCTTGCCATTATATTTATCACTAAGTTGTCAATATATTTATACGACTTTTTTGCCCACAGCTGCGAAAACCGCACCTACGGTTACTACGCCGACGTAGACAACGACTGCCAAGTTTTTCACGTCTGCCTACCCTCTCAGACACCCTCGGGTCGCAATGTTACCTACCGCTGGAGCTTCATCTGTCCCAACGAGACTATCTTCAATCAGGTATGATTGATTCAAAAGTTAATGTGTTGATTGATTCATATGTAGCAGCCTTATCTAAAAAATCTTTCTAACCATAAAATATGATAACTTTAAGCTTAGATGATGTTGATTTGTCGCTGATGTTTGTATGTCGTTTTGTGGCAATTAAATATTTTTCTTTCTTTCTGCCTTTAGATTACCACATTCTAAATTAAAATTTTACATGAAAAAATTAATTAACACACTGCTAATCAATGTTAAGGTCTTTAATGTAGGGATTTATTCAAAAGTTAATATTTTGATTGATTCAAAGTTTAATTATTATTAGAATTGCAATAAAAATCTTTTTAAATGTTATTATTTTACCATCATCAATTTAACTATGAAGGCACTATTTTCTTTGCCTTCAAGACTACAAAATAATAAAATTACTAAGTGTTTTTAGAATACATGTTAAGCCACAAGCAGCTTCCTACCACCTGCAGTTATTAATAAAATGTTTTATTTTCGTATTAACTTGCTGATTGATTCACTTAACAGAATGATTGATTCAATTCCAGGAAGTCCTAACGTGCACACGGCCGGCAGATTCAATCGACTGCAAAGACTCACCGGACTTTTATCACTTAAACATGGAAATCGGCAAAGTACCCAACAAAACTGAAGAAAATGACAAGAAAGATAAACCAAAGTTACAGAAAAGAAAGCAAGAGAAGAGGAAAGAGAACATTATAATGGCTAACACGGTCAATGACTTTGTTAACGAAGAGTTCAAAGGTCATTTGGAACCAATTGTGTTGACAAAAAGGGGAGAAAATGGTCCAGTCCTGATTGAAGCAGTCATAGAGAGTGTAGACCCTGAAATAGAAGATGTGGAACAAGAACAGAAGAATGAAGAGGAGATGGACAGAATAGTTATGGAGAGGAATATGAGGAATGAGAGGAAAATGAGACGAGGCTTGTTCAGGTTTAAGGGCGATGTTTAGTGATTGATTCAAAGAATTTGATTATTGATTTATATTTTGAGATTGTGTTTTCATTCTGATTGATTTTGGTCTATCGATTATATTTTATGAAAGTCTTATTGTATTGGCATATATTATTCATCTTGAAGTTGCTTTTTATTGAATATGTATGGGTACTAAAAAAAGTATTGATAGACCAAGCTTCTCTAAGTTTCGCAGTGGCCAACCAAGTATATTCTAAGATACAATAAGATTTAGGTATAAGTTATTGTAAATAGAGAATTGAAGTATAAATAAATGGAAATGTTCATTTATATGTTTGCTTTTTTATTATTAACCTACTTAAAAAAAGGACTTCATCGGAATCTTTTTTTACCCGACTGCCGATGGAGGGTAATGTGTTTATCAGTCTATGTATGTATGTATGTTTGTTCCTATGTGGCGTTCTAGAGGCCAAACGAGTTGGGCGATTTTGATGGTCCTTACGTCAATCGATTCGTCTTAATCCTGCGAGTGTCACTGGCTATTTGATTTTTGTATTAACTTTTTTTAACTACGTCCTTTTTTTTAGGACATTGCCCCCACAATAGGAATTCTTCCTGTATCGTGGGTGCGTTTACAAACATATGACATACACAAACATCTACTCGCGGGTTCACCCGCATTAAAAAGGAACGTAGTACTACCGGCATAAAAAGAATTCCATGTATAAATCCAGGGTATGGTCTACACATTTGCCATTTTTCATCCAAGACCTGTTCAGCTTTATTGATGAACGAACATCCAAACATACTACAGACTTTTAAATCTTACTATCACACTAATATTATAAAGGCGAAAGTCTGTGAGTGTGTATGTTTGTTATTTCTTCACGCTCAAACGGCTGGACGGATCTGGATGAAATTTGGCATAGAAATAGATTATAGTCTGGAATAGCACATAGGATACTTATTATCTCGGGTATATGTTCCCTTGGGATAATTTTCGACATTCACGCGGGCGAAGCCGCTGGCAGAAGCTAGTTATATTATAAATGCGAGAGTTCGGATGGATGGATGTATGTTTGTAACTCAATCACGCCAGAACGGCTGGATGGATCTGGATTAAAACTTCGTTGTCCGTGTCTTCGTTGTTCGTTAGCAGTGGTGGCCCAGTGGTATCGGCCGCGACTTACAAGTTGTAGGTCGTGGGTTCGAGCCCAGGCAGGCGCTTTACTATGTGTAAATTATTTCATCACCGTTGCTCACAAAACGGTGATGAAATAATTACTTAACCTAGAACCAAAAATTCGAAGACATGTGACATCCACCAACCCGCACTGGGCCCGCGTGGTGGATTACGGCCCATTCTCTCTCACAGAGAGGAGGCCTGTGTCCCAGCAGTAGGAACATTAATAGGCTGATGATGTGTGTGTCCGTGTCTCGCAAACCACGTTACGCCGTTAAGCCACGCTGTCATTTATGGGTTTACTGCTTGTTTCCGAATGTCATATCCCCGAAGTAATCAGATCGAACGTCCGAATCGCCGAAATTCCATAACATCGATTTACCACAATTTCGAATAGCCATTAGATCGAGAGTCCGATTCGCAGTCCTATCCATCGAATATCTATTGGCTCGACGTGCCAGTAAGTCGAAAGCTATTCAATATAAATATTCAAGAAGACTAAAATAAGAAATATAAGGTTTTCACAAATTGCCTCTAACATATTATGTTGATTAGGACTATCGTTGCAATGGCTTTTCGGTGAAACGGACGCTCGAACTAATAGCTATTCGAATTTGTGGTAAATCGATGCTATGGAATTTCGGCGATTTGGACTTCGAGGAATTAGCCATCGGGGATATGGCATTCGGAAACAAGCAGTAAACCCGTCATTTATAGAAAACTCATTAGGTTAGTTAGAAGCCAAAAAACGTGAGACCTGTGTTCTCCAATAACTGGGATGAGGAGGTCTATAGGCAGTCGCTCCATGTAAAATACTGGATTTATTCATTTGGATATGGTAACATTGGAGGCCCATACCGACGTAGTTGAGAAAAGCCTAAACAGATTGATTGGCAACGGCCATTACCTTGGGCTTACATCGGAAAAATTATTCAAGCGTATCGTCTAGTTACTGCTACTTCAAACTTGATTATAAATCATGATCTATATGTGTGACGACGTCTGCAATAGTGATCATAATTACCCAGGTTAGCTATTATTTAGGTATCCTGGAACACTGTAATTAGCTGCCTGCCTAGCCTTTTTACTTTATCAGATTTTCACAAGACTGCAGGTGTAAAATTTTTGAGCTTCTGATTATCCGTAATGGCAGTCGAAGATCTACAAATCAAATCGTGCTTTTCGGGGAGTTTCGATACATTGACCTCGGCAAGCGTTGCTTCTAAAGAAAATATCTTCAAATGAAAGTCGAAACCAACGACTTAACGTGATTGCCGAGGCACGGAGGCAACAAACTGCTCACTAAACAAACAATCACCAATTACAATTTACAGTAATTGAATTTGCGTAACCTTCTCAATTAAAACATTGTAATTAAAAGTAGAAATTTCACAGGAGACCTAAGTTTCTTACGATAGGTAACCGAAACAAAACCATACGGAGATTAAAGTAATAAACCCGTATGATTTAAAATCTAACATGGCTGCGGAAACAATGTGTCATTGGAAAAAAAGTAATTATTTCTTATCATCTACCCAATTAACATTTCCATGGTTGATTTCAATCAAATTCCTGCCTTTTTAATCTTGAATTAGTATCGAAAGGAAATTACCTTGTTATAAAACAAAAAAAAAATGTTATGAAAAAAATGCTGGTGTTATTTTTAATTTTATTCACTACTGTGTTAGCTGACAGTGAGGAAGATAAATACGTTGATCTGCTATCAGATGAGGAAAAACAACAGTTTTTAGAAAAGGTAGCAAGAAGAATTCTTAAGGATGTCGAGAGTCAGGAAGACGTTTCGAACGCTAAAAGTGGAGAATTGAATGAAGAACAGTTAAAGCAACATACTGAATATGTCCGATCTGTTTTAAAAGAAGAACAAGAAAACGTCAGAAGAAGTAATGGCGATGGTGAAGAAGAAAGGAAATCAGCTTCTGGTGAGAAAGTTCTAGGTGTTCAACCTTTGGCGTCTTTAAAAGTGTCTTTGTTTAATGAACGACAAGATTTGACTCTACGGAATGCAAAGGAGGACACTGCGTCTGATAAAGACTCGATTAATAATATTACTATTGAAATGGTAACGGACAATGCACCGATAATAAAAAGATCAGTGCAAGATGATAATGAAAATAAGAGTGCTAAAAGCGAGGAAACTACTTCTGAAACATTGAATAGAGTTACTCAAACAAACATTACATCTGAGGCATTAAATGAAGTAGAAGCTGCCAATGCAGGCACTGAGAACGCTGAACATCCAACTGACGTTAAAGTCTCATCTGAGAAAGGATCAGAGGTAGTCGAAACCACATATGCTACTGCATCTGCTGATGACGTGGGTACAGGTAAATCAGTGCAAGATAAAAGTGGTTTGAGTGAGAGCGTTGTACACAATGTGTCAGTTAAAGGTATTCATGAAGGATCACGCAGGGCAAACAATGAAGGCATTGTATTACCTGAAAATACAACAGAAAGTACTACGGAGCGCACACTTTCCGCAGCGGTGGGCGCAAACTCTACGGAAAATAAGTCAGATGAATATAATAACGTTTCGAGTGCTGATGAAGAGTTTACGACTGTAACTTATCCTTTTGGGGTTAGTTCTGCAAAGGGTAATGACACTGAGAGTGCTATCACAGATGATCCTTTGCTTGAAATGACGACAAACATACCAAAAAATGTAGAAACAGATTCTAAGCTAACATTTACATCTAGAAATGACACTACAAAAGAGACCGAAATTGAGACTGAGATAACAAAGAGTGCTCGAGCAAGCACTTCGAACGATCAAGCAACAACACTATCCGTCCTAGAACCAACAACATCAGTCCCAGACACGACAGCTTCAGTACCAGAAACCACGGCATCAGACCCAGAAACGACACCATCAGTCCCAAAAACGACAGCATCGGTCCCAGAAACTACAGCATCAGACCCAGAAACAACAGCATTAGTCTCAGAAACAACAAATAACGCTGAAGTAGTGACGACTGACGCAGTAACAGAATCCACTATTGTTATTGATACCACTGAACAAACTACTAAAAGTACAGTACCTATTCTTACGACAAAAGAAACGAATATTGTAGTTGAAGATTTCACATCAGCGCCTACTACATCAAAAACAGTCAAATCTAATACATTTACCAAAACTAAAAATTCGATAAAAATTAAGATGAAGATCAAAAATCCTACCACATTATTACAAGAAGATACAACCGCGGCTCAAGAAACTGATGATGAATCTATAGAAGTAACAACAAGAAGAACTATCAAGAATAAAATTGTTGTGCACAAACCATCAAAATATATTGTAGGTCCAAAAGCGAAGAAAATCTCTGAAGCAGATAACGATGCCGTTCAGCATAAAAACTTTATTGATTTGGGAAAAGTTTACTTTAATAATAAACAAGTTGGAAAGGCGTACCATGTATTTGAAATCCGTAAGTAATGACCACTTTAATTTTGTTTTTTTACACTTTGTGGGTTTTATTTAAACTTGAAATTGTACAGAGGTGTTTGTAGAAAGTAATTTCTTAAAGTTCTGATTTGGCTCCAAAAATTATTTTATTGATAGAAAGATACAACCGGTGTCATAGCTTAGGTTACTTTTAATGTCGACCAGATGCACGGTGCCTGTGGGATAGACTACATGAGTGAAGCCGAGGGAAAAAGCTAGCCTGTCATATAACTGAGTTAGTAGTACGTTTACACTTTGCCAATTATTTTTATAATATAAGCGAGTATATTGCTATTAAACCGGTTGAAATGTAGATTTAAGCTGCTATTGTAAAAAAAAAACCAGTAGTAGCACTTGTTGCCACTATAGTCAATTGGTTAGTTAAGAGTTAGTCAGACCCAATTGAACAATAAAACTGATACAGCCCTTATTAAATTTTTATATTTTTACAGCCGCTGACGAATCGCCATTCATCAAAGCTAAAGAAACTATAGTAGAACAACCATATTACGTCCCTGTATACAACTATTCTCCAAACAATGCTTATTTCAATCCAAAAAATCGTTTAGGACCAAACCCTGAAGATGCCAGTACTGAAAATATTTTCAATGATGACGATGTAAATGAAGTCGATAGAATTGAAACTTTTAATGTTAAAATGGAGTACGATGGAAAGTTTGATAGTAAAAGAAAAAAGTTTGCTGGCAAACAGAAGTTAAATCAAGTTGTTCATAAACCACCTCTGCAGTTTAAGAAACCTGACAAAAATCAAGAAAAAGTAAATCCTGAAGATTACTTAGATTCAGATTATTATTTCGGAAGAGTTAGGAAAGATGTACAAAGGAAAGGCAATGCAGAAATATTTAATAATAATTTCCCTAACTCCGACGAAAATGGTCACCCAGCTTACAGTATTCAACAAGGAAACTTGAAAGACCATGTTAGAGCAGTCAGAAATATACTTTTCCAACAGAAATCTTTTGGATTGCTCGAAAAGGATAAGTACGATGACAGTATTGAACAAGCACTAAAAAATAGTCACAAACGAAGTGAACCTAAACAGGTTTTGCGTAAAGGCCCAGATGATGATTCCGAAACTACAGAAGATAATAAAAGCGATGATAAAGGTATAGACAAAGAAAAGTATATCACTATTGTAGACGGTAAAGATAAACAAACAATCGTAACCGATATAAATCAAGATGAACTAACAAACAGACATATCCAAAAGATAGGCTATTTAAAAGATCAGAACGATACCAAGACTTTATATATAATAGATGACGTTTTCAAAGCCAATGTTGAGCAATATATCAAAGAGAAAGGTCTAACACCAGCTACACCGCTTACAGAAAAAGTTAGGAAAGCTTCAGCTTTGGATAAAAACGATGAAATTATCACTCTTTTAAGGAAAGAAGAAAAAGAACATAAAGAAGAAAAAGACACAATTATTAAAAGAGCTACGAACGCGGCACCAAATCAATTATATATACCTCTTAATACAATTGAAAGTCCTTCTGAAAAAACAATAGATTTGAAACTAAATGTAAGACGGAATCAAGTTGTAAAAGTCAGCGTTCATTTGCAAATTCTAGAAGATATGGTAACTCAGGATAGTAAAGCTTTAGTACAATATGATTGGTTAGGTACCACGGTCGACATACGGGCGTCTTTGCAAAAATTATTTGAGTTGACGTAAGTAATTTTGAGCCTCATATTGTTCCTGATAGTAGTCGCTTTTGCCTAGATTACCAAAGATGAAAATTAAGTGACAGTGGGCAGGGAACATTGCTCACAGAACGGATGGTCGATGGGGCCGAAACGTTCTAGAGAAGCAACCGCGTACCGGAAGGTTTCTTACTAGATGGACCTATGACCTGGTTAAGGTTTCGGGAATCAGCTGGATGCGAGACGCACAGGATTCGTCAATGTGGCGACACTTGGGGAGGTCTACGTTTAGCAGTGGACGTTTTTCGGCTGAAATGGTGATGATGATGACCAAGGATTGCCATCTACATCATATGAACCGTAATCAGACGTACAACGCAGCATTTATAATTGTATCGTATTCCTTTAAATATGAATTCGATTCTACTTTATTAAAGAGAGTGTAATACAAATATAATATAACATAATACACTGTCAGTACTTCCCCGGACGAATCCCTTCACAAGGAGGAAACTAATAAAAGTATTTTCGTTTTGATAGCTAAAGTAATATGTACTTTGCCACCTTTTTACAACCTTATATTTATTTCGACTGGTCCCGATGTTCATAATCAAAACTTGCAAGTTAAATTTGACCTAATTTCCGGTGTTGTTGAAGCAATCAGAGTTGAAATTTTGCACCCACGTTTTTTCTCGTGGCAATGCAAAAAAATAAATAAATGCAATTTGTAAAATAAGAGCTTATAATAATCTAATAAAAGTGCAATACATATTATAGATAACATTTAATTTGCAGCTCTCTAGTAGCTAACGAAAACGATGTACACCCAGCTGATATGGAGATCCTAAAATACGTGCTCTTCCTGCACAAGGTAGCTACCGAGATCATTGAGGCCAACGATTTTGGGACTCAAATAAGAAAGGACCTGTCTCAATCAAGAAATCGGAAGAAGAAGTCGAAGGCTTATTTAAAGAAGGAGAAAGGACTGATAAACAAGGTCTGGCTTTATTTGAGGAAACAAGTTCCTGAAGTGGACGAGGATGGAGCTTTGAAGAATTTGAATACATTCTTGATGAATATTGAAGACGGTGTGTATGACGTAAGTATATAAAAAAAACTATTTACAAAAATGACAAGTATTGGATTGATATACGCTACCGAAATCATAATTACGCCCAATCCAAAACATTTTGGCGTTTCGACAATCGCTAATAGAACATCACTTTCTTGGTCTAGAACCTCGAGGCAAAATTAACTTAAGAAATTATTATTTTTCAGCTCCACGACGCAATAAAGAACATAGCAAAAATAACGAAATACAAAAACCAACACTGGTATCAGAACTTAAAAGATTTATACATAGATACAGATGAGAAACATCTACTAGAGTTACTACTACATATGACAACCTTAAGACTCTTTACCTTGATAGAAGAGAGTGCTAAGAATGGTCTAGAAGATGACTATATACAGTATATGAAGAAGAATAGAAAACATTGCAAGAGTACGTTAGAAGAGATGTTATTTGTTATGGAGATTCTGGATGAATATGAGAAATTTGTAGAATAAATGTTAGTTTAGAAATGAATGTAAAAAAATAAATTGAAATGTATGTTTTTATTTTAATCACCCTGAAGGAGCTCATGGCTTAACAATAACAGCCACATGGGTCGAACTTTATCGTAAAGCATCGCATGCCAAGGTCAATCCGGGGATGACCATCAAGACAACAACTCCTCCTCTACTCCGACACATCGAATCTCTTTCATGCCTTGGAAAGCAGGTAAAGACGTTGGTCCCGGCTGTCATAACCATCTGACACCAGTATTGGCAAAGGATATCGTGTTACCCAATTACTAGGTGGTAAAATATTGCTATTTATCTTAATTCAGAGCAGATTGGAGGTATGGCACAGACTGGAGAGTGTAGTCTTGAAATTGAGTAGTACTAAAACGGAATACTTGTTCTGCAATTTTGGCGGTCTCTCCAGTTCCGTGCTATATAGTGATACGTGTATAGCTCTCAGGGAGAACACCCATAGGGTCGCTTGTCCAAGGGGATGGCGAGGTAGACCGAGACGTAACGCACCGGATCAACTTGGGATGGATGAAATGGCGACAGATCACTAGAACAACTTGCGACCCACGGACAGAGGCGGCTGTACTTTAAGTTCACTCGTGCACTGAACTGCCAGATTTGAAAAGGTTTAGAAATAAAATAAAAATGTTTAATAATATCTGATTAACGATCCATTCAATATTTACGAAATTATGACGAACAAATTTAAGCTCTTTGCTAAAGTAATAAGACGTGTATTGCTGTAAAAAATACTCCCCGTGCGCTAGGCTGAAGCGCACGGCGAAAGTTCATACAATTCTACGAGAAACAAGCGAAAACGCCTGGCGCGTGAGACAGAGATAAATCAATAGAAAATGTACGGCGAAATATGACCATTCTCGTGCGCCGCACTAGCGAACCGAAGATTACCGAGAGCGGGCGAGGTTTGACGAACGAAATTTATCTTAGGGTCTAGTACCAACATTAAAAGTTGTACAACGACGTAACTAGATGGCGTTGGCGTCGAATTAGAAGTCGCTAGCGATATGGTTTGCCGATTTACATAGGCTCCTGTGAATTTTGAAAAACGGCAAAGTGCACTACTACTACTATGATCCACCAGCCGCCACTGCCCACGGATGCCCCTCAAGTTAAAGAGGAAAATTTACAAGTCTGTGATTAGATCTGTCGTACTGTATGGATTAGAATGTTGGGCTGTGAAAAAGATGGATGAAAAGAGATTGCATGTAGCAGAGATGAGAATGTTGAGATGGATGTGCGGAGTGACGAGAATGGATAAAGTGAGAAACTAGAGGCAATTTGAAAGTGGCGCCATTATTGGTCGTGTGATGAGGAGGGATGACACGCATGTTACTAAAAGAGTTATGAATATAAATGTGGATGGATGGAGAGGGAGGGCCCGGCTAAAGAAAAGATGGATGGACTATGTGAAAGAAAAGGGAGTCAGTGATGGCGTGACGAGGGACAAGACGGTATTGAAGAAGAAAACGTGTTGCGCCGACCCCAAGTAACATGGGACACGGGCATGAACATGATGATGATGATCTGAATTCGATTGGTCCTGAGTCAAGAGTGAATAGGTTTCTTCTAGGCCAGCGTACTGCATCGTCGACCACATCACCGCTTACCATCAGGTGAGATAGTGGTAAAGTGTAAGCCTATTATAGATAAAAAAAAGACTGAAAGGCGGCTCCTACATAATTGGAAAAAAGGAAAGGCTAGGCTGATTCTGGAAAGTACATACGTATACTGGTACAGAATTGATGTGGACAATATGTAAAAACATCAAAGTACCTATACTTTATAGATTTGAGATGAGTTACCACATGAATATATACGTATATATATGTATGTATATACATGAATTGTTAGATTGTAGAATCTCTTTTCTTCAACTCAAATAATAGACAAAGATTTTTCACAACAAACTTTATTGAAAAACAATTCTTATCTTTATTCAAAACTATTCTAAAATCACATAATTATTATTTTGGTATACAAAACGTTTACTTGCTAAAATATTTTATCAAAAATCTTGAGGTAACAATATAACTAATAGATTTTTTTGCATTGTTAATTTTTTATGACGAATAGGTACCCATTACTTTATATTATGTTGGATAAAAAAAAACAAGGTTTAGAAACTGTTGTATAAAAATATCGACCCAAGAACTATTTCGGTCGGCTTCCTGATTTTTATCTTTACAGTACCTTGGAATGTTCTACATAGTGAAATTACAAAACAAATAGATATGTTATTATTACAAAATAATGTACAACATTGGTAAATAAAAATAGTGGGTTATGAAACTAAAAAGTTGAACTAAAAACTGGACACAGTTTCAAGTCGTGAAATTCTAAGTTTCAAGTTAAAGAGGCATTGGATTAACGTTTTAACGGAAAACAGAGAAAAGACCAGAAAACTAAACAATTTTATGATAATTGTTCTTACTTTTATCGTGGCTCGGATTAAGATTTTTAAGGCGAACTAAACGAAGCATACAGACAGGGCGGAAGAGACATCGACACAAAACCATTCACTATGATAAACCAGAACAAAATTCTGGACATTTTAAATTGAGCAAAAATGCAAAACTTTGTGTAAATTTAGTACGAGTACATACTGAAACTGGACAAGCGCCAGACAATAATGTAAAATTAACTTCATACAAAGTAAGTATAGAAACTTGTAATAAGGATTCTGAATTCATGAGAAATAAGATGATATGCGTAGATGTTCGCGTGTATTGCGGCCCCGACTCACGTGTCGTAATCCAGGCAGGTACATTACTTTGTGTAAATTATTTCAAAACCACTGCTACAAACAGTGAAGCATCAACATCGAACATAAGCAGTGAACATCGCGAGGAAACCGGTCTTCGAATTTTTGGTTCTAGGACATCCTAGAACCAAAAATTCGAAGACTTGTGACATCCACTAACCCGCACTGGGCCCGCGTGTGGATTACCGCCCATTCCCTCTCAAAGTGAGGAGGCCTGTATCCCAGCAGTGGGAACATTAAAAGTCTGATGATGGTGGGTCTTAGAATGAACATGGACAAACCCAAGGTGATGTTAAATGCCCATGTTACACCCACTCCTATCAAGGTCGGAGACTCTACACTCGAAGTTGTGGACGACTATGTCTACCTCGTCCAACTTACCACAGTGTCTCAAGACGAAAGTCTATGACCAGTGTGTGTTGCCAGTGATGACATATGGCTCTGAGACGTGGTCGCTTACAATGGGCCTCATCAGAAAGCTTAGAGTCACCCAAAGGGCAATGGAGAGGGCTAAGCTCGGAGTGTCCTTGCGTGATTGAATCAGAAATTTAGAGATCCGCAAGAGAACCAGGGTTACCGACATAGCCCGAAGAATTGCCAAACTTAAGTGGCAGTGGGCAGGGCACATTGCTCGCAGAATGGATGGCCGATGGGGCAGAAAGGTTTTGGGGGAGGCCTATGTCCAGCAGTGGACGTCTTTCGGCTGATATGATGATGATGATGATGATGATGAAGATGAATACGACCTAAATGAACGTTTACGTTGACGCTATCGACACGTATAAAAATAAGTATATATTAAGTACAAAAACTCGCAATAAGGATTCTGAATTCATGAGAATAAGTTGTGCGTAGATGTTCCTTACACCATAACATAATAATGAAGAAAGATGTAACTGAAAATATCAGTATTTTACAAGATAGTAGCTCCTTGTAAAATTGCTGTATACGGTGAGACTGTAAACCGAACCCAACATAGAAGTGATGCAACAGACTTCTGCTTCCGCAATTGCAGAAGTTCTGCACGTTTTCTTACATCCGTTTCTAATTCTGCTTCCATAACTTTTACAACGGAAACGTTATGACGGGATGTCGCGCGGGCGGGCCTGCATTTGCCTAGCAATTAATGAAGAGCACCAATGCAAATTGCTGGGTACGTAACTAATATTTATAAATATAATTTCGCTTCATATTATTATAGTTTGAATTCTGATTTATTGAAAAAATAATACTTAATACTCAAATTATTTATTTTAATAGTATTTACACTTCAGCTTCTGCAACCGTTGCCGCCAAAATTTACTTTTACATTTGTTTCCGTGTCTGCTTCCGTTATGTCACTTCGGTCGGTAATAGGCTGGTCAGATTTTGATTGATTCTTATAATTTAGCCTCTTCTGTGCAAAATATACATAGTGTTTCATTATTTTACTTTATCAATATATTAATTTAACTTAAATTTATTTATCCTTAATTATTGGAATGGTTAATTATCTTGTTAGCTGAAATGGGAATAAAAGACCTTTATGCTAGATGTTTTTTTTTTATATCCCGTAACTCTCGGGTATGAATGAGACCGTATCAAAGAATCAACTGGGAATCAAATTATTATTCAATTTTTTTTTTATCAGCTTTCATACAAAATTTTGGAAATAAACACGGCATTCGTAAGGACGCAATTTATTTAAAAATAAATCAATTTTGACTATGATATCTTCGAAACTATGCATTTTTGGACCACATATTGTAGGACTTTTTGTTTAATTTTTACGAATAACCGTAGAATTATGGGATATAAAAAAAAACAAATTGTATGTTTCGGTTTCTTGGCTATGTTATTTAGTTCTATATGTTTACTTTAGGTAAATCTCTGTCTAGTCCTCCGAGGGAACAGCCGTGATAATTTTTATGAAATCTCAATCGTAACAGTCTTTACTTGTCCATGTCTAAGTGCATCGAAACTTATATATAATTCTTGAAATAATTTTCTACATAAAGTTTTCTTTTATTCCCAAATAAGCAATGGTGTAACTTATTAAACTATGTCCACCGTGTGTTCACTAAGCAACCAATTATGACCGAAACGAGTAAGCCCTAAGCTCGGGCATGCCGACCTTTTGTTTTAAGTCTACACTCGTACATAAAATATAAAACATTTTTCTCAAACATGCATGGAAATATTGTCATTATTTTAGAAAAAAGATTACGCGAAGTACCGAATTTACGGACAATGAAAATCAAATCCATTGCTGGAGCGTTTTTCGAATTTGGAACATTTCAACGCTCCAGCAATGTTGTATGAAACGGCGTGCTGGGGTTATTAGACACTCTTTGATTGGATCTCTTTTATCATTCTTGGCATACCCAAAGTAAGTCTCTTTGCTTAGTACAAATTGCGTTCACGTGGCTGTATAGCCATAAATGCGTTTGCCTTTCGGCACAGATGATAAATAGAAAATCGGCGGCAAAGCCGAAAATTCGTCTTGATTTGTTATTTAAATCTTTAATAAATATAAATTTAATAATTAAAATCAGTTCCAACGGTTCACGGTCCACCAGATCAGAAGCCAAATTGGCAATGGAAAACCTGCTTCCAGCGAAGTCAAAAGGAAAATACATGAAAGTATATGAACATTTTATGATTTGGAAAAACGATAAAAAATTTACATTTTCTCCGAAACAGTATTTTTGGCATATTTTAATAAAATTTCTAAAAGTAAAAAGCCATCTACATTATGGGCAATTTATTCCATTCTGAAATATACAGTTCATGTCATAAATAGCATTAACTTTAAAAATTAAGGAAATTTAACTACTTTTTTATTTCCCTGCATTCTTTTGAGAAAAGCATTATATATGCCTCGGCCGAAATGGCAATTGCCTGTCTCGTATTAGTGAAGTCCTCGTCTACGGCTCGGCCTTCAAACTCATACTCGACCTGCAATTGTCTATTTCCCGGCCTTTGCAATAATGTACTATTTCTTGATACCAATCATTGAAACACACTGCCTTACGATCCACCAATAATGTTGTGTCTACCTCTGATAATTGTATTATTATTCATCATTCTTAGAATTAATTTCTGTCTCGCATGCAGGCGCGTGTAAGACTCTTTTTAAAGCTCAATGTCTCATATTAATGTTAGTTACTCAGTGAATACATTGGTAGAACAATCTAGAACTAATCACGCTTCAGTTTCTAGCTCTGCCTCTATCTCTTCAGGAGTTCGCAGGTCTATTGCGAACCTCTTTTTCGTAGGCGCTTCTTCGAACTCTGGAAAGGATAAAATGTTTTTGTTAGTATTAACAATAAAGAGTTGAACATAATTGTAGTTTATGCAACGGTCATATAATAGAGGCTATTAAAACACGAGTGTGGGATGATAATAGTATCACACGAGTGTTTTAATACCTACTTATATGCCCTTGCATACACTATTTTATCTTCATTCAAACAGTTGAAATAAAACAAAAGTGGAAAAGGAAAAAAAATGTGGTATGGCGGGCACTTTAGATTTTCATTGCGCATCGCGCGCATCCATAGACAATGACACTTATTTTCTACATTAAGTCAAAGAGCCCATACGCGCCAATAAATTAAAAAAACTTAAACTTGTGCTATCAAAATTAAAAAGTTGTTTGAAAATCGAAGGAAAATGTTGCACTGTAAAGATATTTTTTTAATTCCACGAATTTTTTTACAAAAAAAAAAGTACGTGTTTGTACTATTTTTTTTTAAATTTATTATTTGGAACATTACGTTGTGAGTGTAGATAAAAGGGCTTTTTATATAGGTGTGTAGGATGCATAGCTTTCTCTTTCTCTCTCTCTCTCATTAGCATGTATTAATGAGTTAGAAGAGCTGTTAATTGTGTTCGCCTTTTATCTCTGTTTATCTGCAAATACATCTTGTAGGACAATATCTGTAGATAGAAAAAAACAGCCAAGTGCGTGTCGGACTTCGCACATATAGGGCCCCATAACAAAGAAAAATCTGATTTATAAATATTTTGGTTATTAAATTATACGTACTAATAAACATTATCAACAAATTTCAAGTTCGTAGGTCAATGGGAAGTAAAAAAATCCTTCGGAACAAAATTGAGTGACAGACGACGGACAGACAGACAGACACGTGAGGGACAGAGGGGAGACCCTAAAAATTAAGGTCCTCTTCTAAGAAACCTGAATACTTGAATTAAGAAGAGTAACCAAACAAAGAATTATCTAAAGGGCAAGCGTCTATTTTTTTTTTTTTTTTTTTTTTTTATTTGTGATGGGTTTGCTCTTGACTCTAGTCTAGGTCAAAGGTGACAGAGACAGAGTCGACGATGGAGCGAGCTTACCCAGAAGAAGCCTGTTCACTCTAACTTTGAAGAGATATTATATTTATCTTAAAATAAGTTCTTTTAATTTTTTTTAATATAATACACTGAACCAAACAAGAGAACCCTAATGTTGTGTATTATCAACGAAAATAAAACAGATTCACAAGAATATGACATGTTTGTAAAACAACAAATAATTTAAAAAAGAAGTTCCTTTTATAGACTTTAGGAAGGGTAGTAATGTGACGACACATAAAGAAGAAATACTATTTCAAATAGCACTAGTATCATCTGCAAATCACCAAAGACAGAATAGATAAAGAACCTCTTCCCCGAGCAGAAAGACAGAAACCCTTGAAGTCTGATTTACTTGGAACTGTTTCCTGATAGGAGAAGATTCACCCTGTCACCTTCCTGTGGAGGATGTGCCAGGGTGATGGCCAGCTTTCACCTGCGAAGTAGCATGATACGATTACTAAAGGGCATGTTACTAGCCAAAACACAAAATTTGTTAGAGGAGAAGATACATACTGTATTTTTGCCAAGAGTGAAGACAAGGCTTGAAAGGGAAGAAATAAACTAGCACATTGATAAAATGGGGCATGGTATAGGTGGTGTAATAAGATCATCGAAACACATGAATCGACACTCTGCTTGGCCAAAGGGCTGGCTTTTTTCTTTGGCCAAAGCAGCATTTGCTATTCAACATGGCAATGCTGCCAGTCTTCTGGCTACGTTTCGGGAGGACAATCTTGGCGTACTTTGAAGTCTAATTATCCTAGGGTTATATTTAATTACTTCCTTGTCAATTTTATTTTGTGTTTTAATCAATAATAATGGACATGATCAATTAAACTGATTTTACTCCACTTGGAGCATTTGTCATCGAAACCGTACGGTGAAATGTAATAATTTATACCCAGAGGCAAATGACTTATCATTACCAGAATTTAATACAATAGTATTTAATATTTTAAGGCACGTGGGTAAGAGTTTCGTAAAAAGTAGTTAACAGTTAATAAATCAATGTAATGGTAGCAGAGGAATAGGAGAAGATCTTAATTGATATAAATAATTCCAATGTGGTAAACTAACCTGCACTGGCTTGCATAGCTTTAACTCTTCTGGAATAATCTTGGAATGCAGCCGCCAGGCTGTATGTTAGTCGTCTTGCTGCATTTCTGAAACAATTAAATAAAATAATTGAAAATAAAACAGTACATGAAAGAGATTTTTCTACTCCGTCTAAAAGTGCAACAGAACAGCATCTATTAATTGAGTACGTCTATGTATAGCGCATTCTCGGTTTCTTTTCTGGCTCACGACTGCATGGCAGACCAGCCGGGCGAGCACGGCCTCTGTGATAGGCTTGAGTCACGCATTTTGTATTGGTTTTTGCTCCCAAACTGTGACAATGACAAGCCTGTTACAGTAGGCCGTGCTCGCCCGCCAGAGAGAGTTCTGTTTTTCACACGTATCTTTGGAATACTAATATTGTTGAATTCTTTATTCCCTCGTAGCATCATAACGGCTGGATAAAAATCAATAAATATGTGAGCATGTTTTAAAGATACTTTGAATGCAGTCAGGTTGCTTTTTAACCGACTTCGCAAAAAGGAGGAGGTTATCAATTCGATTGTTTTTTTTTCATGTGTGTTACCTCAGAACTTTTTATTGGGTGAACCGATTTTGATGATTCTTTTTTTATTCGAAAGCTGGTGTTTGTCATGTGGTCCCATTTCATTTTCATCAAGATTTGATGAAGAACTTCGGAGATATACATTAGAACTCTTCAATAAATGACGGCAAATCACTCGAAATAGCTGCGATCGTATATCTGTTTATTGTTTACACCATTTCATAACATATCATCACACTGGTACGCTTTAAAGGGGTACGCAGGTGTGAACAGTTCACCCTGGTATACTCTCATTCCACCGGTTTTGTTTATTTTAGTTTCATGTTATTTGGGTTAATCTATTCTGGCTTGACTTTGGGCGTTATAGGTACCTAGCCTATAGAACTGGCCCATTATGTACCACAACTAAAAAGTGAAAATTAAAAAACTACACTAACTACTTACAACCGACTACAAAGTGAATAATAACTTCAATTTTGGAAGTCGGTGTCAAATAAAGAACCGAAAACAGGAACACCGGCTTTCGAAATTGAAGATATTTTTCACTTTGTAGTGTTTTTGTTTGGAAGTCGGTTGTAATTTTTGTAAAAAAGTTTTTTTTTTATATTTTAGTGATTTAAGCTTGACTCTTTCTCTAATGGGCTAGCCAATTGTCTCCTGAAAACCTTGGTTTCTGAGAGCCTGATATTATACTGTCAATAAATCTCATTCTAACTGTTGACGCACGACTACGTCAGTAAATGTTTTTTGGCAGACATATTGTGATTGATTGATCAACATAGCAGAAAGCTATCAAAAATGTTGACATAAGATTCAACAGATAAAATTCCCAGGCTTTCAGAAACCGAGGTTTTCCCAAAATATACACAGTTTCCTAATCTTACAATTCGTTATCAAAACCCAGTTTTGACTCAACAAATAAATATTTTTCGCAATATCCGATTTATTTATCGATAGTTTCGTTGACCCGAATCTTCCTAATCTTTAATGTGAAGTATTTGATATCGAAAGTGATATGATGAAATATTTCTTAAATAGATAGTATTGACATTTTGTGATATTTGGACATATCTGTCTGTATCTTGACATTTTTATGTGTTTAGAAGTTGAGCAATAGGTTAAATTAGTAAGTTTGATTTCAAAATATACTTATTTTGTACAAATAAAATAACATTTAAAGTCTCTTAAATGTTAATGAATTCCCTAAATAAAATCATTAGTCGTTACACCATTTATTATATTCAATACCCATGTACCAAACTGGGCACAAATCCTGACCTTTATTTACTAAGAAATTCATAATAGAAAAACTTGATAACACTGCCTGAACGGGGTACTGAACCTAGAATCCCAACATAGTAGGAGTCAGCTTCCATTCCAACCGACTGTAGTTGAATCACAGTATTTTAAATGGAGGTCAGATAAACCTTCGCCCACCAGTTACTGGGTAACGATATCCCATGATCTTATCTTATCTTATCTTATGGAGGGGCCGAGAAATAACTCGGACACTTCGACCCATTGGGATCTTTTGTGGTCCCCTAGATATCTTACTCCTCCTCATTCTCGTTGAAAACCGTTTTCATGAGTTTTACAACAAGACTAGGAGATATGAGCCTATAATCTTCTGGTTTTGGGTACCCAACCCCTAGGAGACTCATTCGCTTACCAGCCAGTGCATCGCATGTGCACAGTAGGTGCTCCATGCGTTCCGTATGTTCCCCACACAACCTGCACATGGGTGTCACGGTTAGACCCATCTTCATGAGCATGTCGTTGGTTCCAAAGTGCCCAGTAAAGGCCCCAAGCAGGTAGCGGATTTGCCCCCTGCTCATGTTCCAAATGCAATCCCGGGCTTTGAACGTAGAGCCTAGGAATCTCTATATATCCCATGGTAGGAGTGATTCATCATCATCATCAGCCTTTTTAATGTTCCCACTGCTGGGACACAGGTCTCCTCTCTGTATGATGGAATGGGCCGTAATCCACCACGCGGGCTCAGTGCGGGTTGGTGAATGTCACTTGTCTTCGAATTTTTGGTTTTAGGACATGCCGGTTTCCTCACGATATTTTCTTTCACCGTTGTGAGAGCAGTGGTGATAAAATAATTTACAAAAAGTAAAGCGACTACATGGGTTTGAACCCACAATCTACAACTTATAAGTCACGATCGTTACCACTGGGCCAACACTGCTCTCCCAGAGTGGTTGCCAACCGCTATTAAAGTACTCTATTAAAAAATCGGGTTCTTACCTTGACTCACAAACAAATCCATGACACTCAAAGGGATTCAAGCCCTTAACATCAGCGTTATCCTTCACAATGATCATGGAGAACACCCTGGTATACACCAGGTCCTGGACTCCATAGGATATAGACTCGATGTTGAAGAAGACGGTCATGTGCTCAAACTCGTCACCTTTTGTGCCATGGTCGAGGGTTTCCAGGTGAACTCCGTCTAGGGCTATTTTTAGTTTTACTATTGGCAGGATTTGGCCTGGAAAAGATGGGAAAAGTAAATTAAGAACTTGGAATATTGAAATAGGATGAATCAGCATTAAAATTGATATCAATTGTGTTGTAGTTTTAGTTTTAATTTTTTATTTTTTTTTATTTATATATATTTACTTCAATGTCATTTTTTTAAATATTTCTACAAAGAACAATCTTGACGTAAAGTGTTGTTGGAGATGAAGATGTAACATAAAGATAAAACATTGTTATTTACTAGTTTTTCCAACCCGTTAACAGCACGAATGCTTTGAAAAAGTGAATAAGTAATAAGTTTCGTATTTTTGTGGTGTTGTTGTGAGTAAAGTCAAAATTTAAAATCACTATTTAGTAATGAATTTTTCGATACTTTGTAAAGATCAAATATTTACAAGATTTTCCAACAAATTGAGAGTGAAAAAAATCAAATTATTGTTTCCTATCACCCCATTGCTCTATCAACCTTGGTGGTCACTGTCACTCTCCAACATATTCTATTCTGAATTTCATTTAGTAGTTATGCTCGTTAACAGCTAAGGATTTCATAAAAAACTCAAAATTCTCCTATTTAGGGTTCCGTACCCAAAGGGTCCAAACGGAGCCCTATTATAGAACGGACTCACGTGTCCGTCTGTCTGTTCGTCGTCTGTCACACAATTGGTTTCCGAAGAATTTTTTAACTTCCCATTGACCTACGAACTTGAAATTTGGTGATAATGTATACTATTACGTATACTTTACTTTCAAATAACAATATATTGATAAATCAGTTTTGCCTTTGATACGGAACCTTAATTGTGCGAAGTCCGACACGCACTTGGCCGGTTTTTAGGGTTCCGTACCCAAAGGGTAAAAACGGGACCCTATTACTAAGACTCCGCGGTCTGTCTGTCTGTCTATCTGTCTATCAGTCACCAGGCTGTATCTCATGAACCATGATAGCTAGACAGTTGAAATTTTTAAAGATGATGTATTTCTGTTGCCGCTATAACAACAAATACTAAAAACAAAAATTAATAAATATTTAAGTGGGGCTCCGATACAAGAAACGTAATTTTTTTGCCGATTTTTTGCGATAATGGTACGGAACCCTTCGTGCGCGAGTCCGACACGCACTTGGGCGGTTTTATTTTGTCAAGGCCTGTAGAGAACTATTCAAGGTCAATAAGCTCCATGATGTTTTCGAGTCTTCTCTCAGAATTATCTTAATCTAGCCATATTTACTGTGAGTACGCCGTAGCACGTCGAAAATACCGGGTGAAAAATGAGCACTCGGTATCCGATATTTCTCGGTTTTTGGAGGCAATACTTTTATTAATACATACGATAGAGCTCGTGGCTAAATAATAACAGCCGCACGGGTCGATCATCAAGGTTAAGCAACGCTTGACGAGGTCGGTCAGTGGATGGGTGACCATTTCAACATACCGGTGCCTCGGAAACCACGTTAAGCCGTTGGTCCCGGCTGTCATTTGAAGATCTTTGACAGTCGTTACAGGTAGTCAGAAGCTTGAGATCTGACACCAGTCTTGCCAAGGGGTACCGTGTTACCCAGTTACTGGGTTGTGGAGGACAGATAGGCAGTCGCTCCATGTAAAACACTGGTACTTAGCTGAATCTGTTAAGACTGGAAGCCGACCCCAATATAGTTGGGCAAAAGGCTAGGCAGATAATGACTTTTACTAATACATACGATACAATACTTACTAATAAATAAGAACAAGACCCGTGAGTAATAATGAATGACTATATACTAATTAATAACGATGGTGGACACGTACCTGGAGGTAACGCCTTCGCAGCCGCCACCATCAGGTCGACAGGTTTCCTCGTGTGTTTGATGCCCCATAGTCCTCGTGCATCACTTTGTCCTAAGTATTTAACCTGGAATTAAGTAAAGGAAATATTTAAGACGGTTAACTATCATAAGTTCGAAAAATATTTGACCGAATTTCATTTCACCTAAAACTTTTCAACTATTATCGTTTCGTTTTTTTTTACTTCATCGAAGTCACGTCTGCCACTGTCTCGGTTGACCTATTATCAATACGATTTTTTTCGTTACATTTGGTCGAAAAACTTTTTACCGAAGTTACACTTAGCCGAAATAACATTTGATCAAAATATTTGTTTTTATTTATACGCATATCATAATACTAAGTAAGAGAGAAACAGTGGGTGACTACAAATTTTAAAACAGTATCTTAAAAAGAAAAGCATTTCTGTCTGCAGGGTCTAAAGTAACCTATCTGAAAATATGTCAAATCTATACTAATATTATAAAGAGGTAAAATTTGTAAGTTTGTATGTAGGGGGTTGAAAAATTCTTTTTGTGTTAGATAGTCCATGGAAGGTTATATAAGAAGGCTATATAACATCACGCTACGACCAATAGGAGCGGAGCATATATGAAAAATGTTGCAAAAACGGGCAAGAATATTACTTTTTGAGGGCTTCCGTTGCGTGCGCTGTGTAAATGGTTTCAGTTATGCAATCATGTATGTAGTGTAGGTAGGGTAGGTGTAGGGTAGGTGTAGGGTAGGTGTAGGGTAGGTGTAGGGTAGGTGTAGGGTAGGTGTAGGGTAGGTGTAGGGTAGGTGTAGGGTAGGTGTAGGGTAGGTGTAGGGTAGGTGTAGGGTAGGTGTAGGGTAGGTGTAGGGTAGGTGTAGGGTAGGTGTAACGTAGGTGTAGGGTAGGTGTAGGGTAGATGTAGGGTAGGGTAGGTACGTAGCCAGTTGACGGGAGCGAAGCCGCGTGGGACAGCTAGTAATACATATAGCAAAAAAGACGTCGGTCAATCATTTTCGGTAAAATGAAATTCAAACAAAAAAAAAATCGGCAAAGTGTTCGGTTCCCATTTAGACTGTAACGCCTGAAGATTGCAATTCTTTGGAATCTGTGTTGCCTGGAGAGAAACCTGTTGACAAGATTTCATGATTCTTGGACTTGACTCAACCACGGCGAACTCTTTACATGATGACAGTCTTTTCCATCAACAGGTTTTGATTACAAGTATTTGGTTACATCAGTCTTGTTGGAATATTACATATATGTGAAAACGATGTAAAAAGACATGCACGTAAGCATCTAGAGTAAAACAAACAATCCTAATCACATTCAACAACTAGTGGGTCTGATCCGAGTGCCCAACCTGCCTTCCATATTTTTGTATCGACTTCTGTAATGGAGACCATTGTTAAATAAACCTCTGCCTATAACAACAACACAATAACGTACTAGTATGATCACGTTTCTGAATTTCGTACTAAGCTCAAATGGCTTCCTATTCGCCTTCGCCGGAATGCCCACATACTTTCTTTGCTGCTTTATAACGTGCTATTTAATCCTTTTACTCTTTTTTATCTCAAAGAACGCTTTCAGTTCCTATAGGACACCCATTCTAGGTCCTTGAGATCATCGGAGAATCTAAAATTAAGTATTCGTATGCATTCCACTTCCTTTTTTGACAAATCTTTTACGATTCAAGCGGCTCGGTTGTGGAATGTATTATCAATTGAAATAAGACGTGCTCAAACACTGCCAAAGTTTAAGAAAATGGTAAAAGAGCATTACCTGTCACTATAATTTTTATTCTTCTCCTTTCTCTGTCTATCTATTTGATATGTATTAGTATATTATATAATTTTGTATGTATGTATTTTATGTTATTAAGTCTAAGTTATATTATTTAAGTTTGTAATTTTGTACACTAACAGCCCTAAATTCTTCTCCTAACGTACAGTCCATCCAAAGGTTTTTCTGTAAGAGATTGCCCTGTGCGATAAGACCGCCCATTGTATACATGTTTTTGTGAATGTTTGTCCTTTATTTTTTTTGTGGTATATAATAAAGTATATAATAAATAATGTTGCGTACGCTTTGGGGATAATCTACGTGTCATAATGTTCTTCTCACTCATAGACAAAGAAGTGCCCCATATGCCATTGCAATACCCATACCCTACAAATCTGACCATAACAATACTTGACGGTAGAAATAGATATGGTGGTATTTCTTTGGAGATATACAGAACAGTGTAAAAAGGCCCGCATCCCCCATTAAATCGTATGAGATGATAAGATAGGGGTTGTGTCATGTGGACCTTGTTGTTGTCGTTCTGTTGACTGTGTTCAGATCGCGCGGAGAACTTTAAGGTTACACTAGTCGATCATTCTTCCATACAAACGTAGTCCGGCGATTACTCCGCTGTTCGACGATGTACGATCGAAATAAAAATTATATCAATTTGTCTCATCATTATCTAGCCCTGTATGGAAACAAAAAAGTAAAAAAAAGAGGTTTTTAGCGTCGAAAGTTCCATATTTCAACACTAATTTGAACGCATCTTTGGGCTAAAATGAAAATACCATAAGAAGAAGGAAAATTGCAAAACAGCCACCGTACAGGGATAGATTAGTAGTTAAAAAATGCAAATAATTTTATTTTTAACATATAAACTTAGTAGTTTTTTCATGATATCTAGACTGCCAAAGGTCTGTTTATAAAATTTCGCGCGCTCGGTTTCGTCCTAAATCATTATCCATTTCGCTAAAAATTTGCAAAAGTGCTAATTCGTACACGAACTAGTTTCTTACTGCTCATCACAGCATCTATCTCTTCCACACGTGTTGTCGGTTGATATAAATGCATTTTAACCCCGCGCACAAAAAAGGTCGTGCCGTCGACTTCGGGCAACCTTAATAGCGAGATGTAGGATTTGTTTTACGTCAGGTGTTTTTCGTAGTTCGTATGTACAAAACCTTTTACAGAGTTTAATCATTAATTAAAATGTTATACAATTGATAAAGTAATGTCTATCTTATCTTTTTCAAGTTGCCGTCTATCTTGAAGAGCGGTTAAGTGCTTATAGTTATCTTTTGCAATGGTATTGTTATGTCCTTTCTTTTAAAGAAACCATAGACCACAGACGACTTAGAGATACTACGCCGTAGACTATCAAGGATAGCAAGTGAAGGAAAAACTCGTAAGTCGTAACGGTATAATCCCACCATAACGATTCGGGTGCGGTTTTCATTACTGTATTGTGATAAGGATCACTTAAAATATTGTGTTTGTTTTATTTCAATCATTTCATTAATAAAAACGTAATCACTTAATCACGTCGAACATTTATTTGATAAGAAATGCTAGCTTAGTGAGCGTCAGGTTTTTGATCAAGGATCATTGAATTCTCTCTGCTATGGAATGCATAAGTAACATGCTCAAATGTACCTGGCAATTTCACTTTCAATTAGAACTAATTAAGAAATCGAACACGTATAAAAAGCTGCTTTCTTTTTAAGACCTTCTTCCATTAGGTTAGAGATGATAATTGAATGTTAATTAAATTACTTGTGACCAAATTGGCCCATGACCCTTTCTTTTGCACCGAAGTAACTGCAAAGCTTCTCAGGTGGATTGGCCATCGCATTGTTTTGTTTATTACCTACTCAAATAATCAAATCATTTATTTTTCAACAGAAGGACGATCATATGATTATAATAAACTCCTTGAAAATTATTTATACCGAAAAGAAACTAGCATTAAATTCAGTGCCGGTTCATCATCACTTCAGCTGGAATAAAAGCCTTCTCCAAGCGTTGCCACATCGACGCTTGGCAGAGGCTCGACTTTTTTCAGATATTTTCATCCATCGGGTTCTTTTTACATTTAAAATTTCTCTACAATTTGTCTCGCATGAGAACTCAAAAGCAAATTCTTAAACAAAGTAATCTTCAAGTGTGAATCAGCCGAATTGTATCTTAGTAACTAATAATAATATGATAATAAAATGTTAAATGAACCAAAATGTTCCAATAATATATTACAATAGTATACAGCTATATTGGCGTTCCGCAGGGCAGCGTTCTTGGGCCATTATTATTCTTGTTATATATAAATGATCTACCCAGACAGATCACATACCCTTGCGTGTTATTTGCCGATGACAGTACAATCCTAATAGACTGCCTCAACAAAGAGCTTTATGAAAATGCAATAAATAATTCTCTAAAACTAATAATAAACTGACTCAACGACAATAATCTCTTCATAAACCTCAATAAAACAAATACATTTTAAAATATTTTTATCAAAAAAATCTTCCTTTAAACCTAAAAATTAATTATAAAGGACAAACTATTGATATCGTTAACATCGCTAAATTCTTGGGTATATTGATTGACAGTCAATTAACTTGGAAACCGCAGGCTGAAGAAGTTTGCAAAAGATTAAGCACGTCTGCGTATGCTCTCTACAATCTGTCCAAGAAAGTTAACGTTACGTTTATTTATTGATAGGCTCGCGTTTGACCACTATCTCGCCTGATGGTAAGCGATGATGTGGTCGACGGTGAAGCACGCTTGCCTAGAAGTAACCTATTCACTCTTGACTTGAAGACCCCAAGGTTGTAGCTATCAGGAAACAAAGACTCCGGCAGGGAATTCCACTCCTTAGCTGTGCGTACAATGAAAGAATTCGCAAAACGCTTTGTACGTATGGGTGGGATGTCCATCATGTACCGGTGGCGCATTGCCGTGCGTCTTGTTGTCCGGTGATGGAAAGGGCTAGGCGGAATCAAATTGTGCAGTTCCATCGCACACTCCCCGAAATGTAACCGATATAAAACCGACAGAATGGCCACTTGGCGTCGATGTTCAAGGCTCTGGAGCTTTGAGGCGACCAGTGCATCGTGGCCGATAAGACTCTTGGCCCGTTTGTCAATCGACTCAAGTGCATCAAGTTGATATTTGGCAGATCCGTCCCAGAGGTGAGAGCAGTAGGTACTCCATGCATGACCGAACTTGCGCTTTATACAAATTGAGCAGCTGTTCAGGCGTGAAGTACCATCTCACCTTTGCAAGGATCCCCAACTTTTTTGCAGCCAACTGAGCCTTTGCCTCAATGAATGGACCAAAAATACATTAATGGTTGCATATCACGGTTTGGTGGTCTCTGTTTTAAGATTTGGTGTAGTATTCTGGGGTGATTGTTCCGAAAGTCTATTAAGGCCAAAAACGGTGCATAAGATCCATTTTTAATCTCAAGATTACAGATAGTCGCATTAATTTTTTCAAGAAACAAAAAATACTAACTTTTCCTAGTTTATACATTCTCGAAGTAGCTATATTCGTTAAAACTAACAAGCATCTATTTCCTACATTTAATGATACGAGGATGCGAACTACTGTCATGAGATCAAAATATCAGAGTCTATTGTGTACTGGTTAAAATAAACATTATTGATATGGCACCTATTATATTCAGCAAATTGCCAAATTATATTAAGGATCAGCCCTTAATAAAATTCAAGAAACTCCTATCGACGTTGCTGACAGAGAAATGTTAGTAGGTACTCTGTTACCGATTTTATAAATGATGAATTGTAATATTTGCTTCACTTTATCTCATTTATTATGTTAATTATCATGTAAATAATTATAGACTTAGATGATTCATCAACTCATTTTGAATTTAAGTACCCAGTTTCTAAATTATCTGTAAGGCAGAATGTACTGGGAATATATCTGAAACTAACAACATTACCAATACCTGCATTCTATACAAATAAATTAATTATTATTATTGAATGTATGAATTATATTGTATTTATTTATTATTTCTAGCTTATATTTATGTATTGTACATATATTTAAATCCATTCATTATCTTGATTGCACCTACCACTATTTATCTCTGCATCACCCAAAGGTTGACTGGCAGAGAATGCCTAAGGCATTAAGTCCGCCTCTGTGCATTTGTGTGCTTAAAGTATTGAATAAATAAATGAGATTTTTCTAGCACTGCAGGATATTTCACAAAACCATCAACATACCTACCTCACCATACATTATCTAGAGTACCAAATCAGTTGCAGTTGTGCCACAAACCGTCTCAATTAGAGCAGGCGCCATATTGTTGGCGGCGGATGTGACGTCACAATAGTGTAGTATGTAGCTTATGCATAATGATTAGCGGTAAATTAGTCTGTCTGTATGTATGTACTTATATAGGTTCGTTATGGTTTGTGAACTTAGGTTGGGTTTACCCAACTATGGTTTGGATTCTAGTCTATATTTTTACCCGAATACGGTGAAGCAAACACAACAAATGAGGTGTCGTTGGAAGCGTCTTGTATGTCCGCTGGTTAGGCTAGGCTCAAAATTGCCCCACCCCATCATGTGTGGTCTCATTGAACAGGGATTTTAAATTGAAGGTAGGGTTCGGTACATCATATTTTTGTAAAGCAAACTGTTCCGTACAGAATAATCGTGGTCGTATGCCATTTTGCAGAATGTATCGTTTAATAAAATCCTCGGGCAAAGTAAGTAACCAAACATTTAACAAAGCAGATAGTTGAATGTGTATGACACACCGAAACATGAATCACACATAAATACAAGACAACTATGATCCTAGAGTCAAATCTATTGACACCTCTGAGATCACTAATTGCATTTGGCATGCGACCACTGTTAGTCATTTTAAGAGCCCCTACAACTTTCACGAGCCAAAAACAGAAAACAGCTACCGCTATTATACAGTACGCTAAATTGTGAAAAAAATACACCATGGACTACTTGATGCTATGAGCAGAATTAAAGTTAAACAGCATTTCAATTTTGCGCAGAAAAATAATGAGATCAAACCTGGAAACTTATTTATAAAAATATACAGAAAAACCTTACAAGCAACAAAATACCGGGCATGCATCGATGAATCATGGGGAGACCGTTTGGGTGACCGTTGGTGAAGTCTGGGAGGCTTGTTTAATCTAATTATATATGTCATCTGCCGTACGTATAGCAAAGGTGGATGAGTCTTCAGATTCCTTGACCAGCATGGTTGCATTTCTGATCCAAACGAACTTAAACTTATTTGATTTGGTAACTGCACGACATTTACGAAACAAATCCTTATTGCGCAACGTCAAGTGCTCGTTCATGTAGATGCGAAATGGTGTACCAGAGAGTCCTATGCGGTCAGAAGTAAATCCTTTAGATAACCGGTACTCGTACGCAGGCGCAGATACCCTTGAGTGCTGATTTTAAAATGAGAATCACGTCTAAACGGCTAGTCGTATTTTTTTGGAAAACATATATGTTACATTAGACCATTTTCTTAATGATTTGATCTGAGCAGATTTTGAGTTTTATTAGTATAACATAGTGTTATTAATTTGTAAAGTTATGTCTAAAACGAACAAAAACACGACAATCGCACCAAAACCGATGGGAGTCATCATCATCTGCCTAGCCTTTTTCCCAACTATATTGGGGTCGGCTTCCAGTCTTACCGGATTCAGCTAAGTACCAGTGTTTTACATGGAGCGACTGCCTATCTGACCTCCACAACCCAGTAACTGGGTAACACGGTACCCCTTGGCAAGACTGGCGTCAGATCTCAAGCTTCTGACTACCCGTAACGACTGTCAAAGATCTTCAAATGGCAACCGGGACCAACGGCTTAACGTGCTTTCCGAGGCACGGAGGAAACTCGGTATGTTGAAATGGTCACCCATCCACGGACCGACCTCGTCAAGCGTTGCTTAACCTTGGTGATCGACCCGTGCGGCTGTTTTTATTTAGCCACGAGCTCATCACCAAAACCGATGGGAGTATTTTAACGAAATGAACACCATCTCAAAGACAATTTTGTTATCTACATTTTGATCTGAGGCTTTTTTTAAGTCATAGAATAATAAGGAAAGTACAAAAAACTACTAAATTTTGGGTCGCGCGGGTGTGAAACGAGTGCGCGTTTTGTTCACTCAAGGTTGTTGGCGTTAGTCGTCGTCTTAAGTTCTAAACTAAGTATGTTCGAGGTAAAACAAAATTTAAATTAATTTATTTTTATTATTTTGCTAACTTCAGGGCGGCCAAGAAGTCTCTTCCAATTTCGAAAATTCTTTTACACATAAAAAACAGCAAGTGTCATTATTTCGTTAGCTACTTTTCATACCAGTATAATGATCCGTTGGGATATTAAAATACTATTCATGCGGGTGAAGCTGCTCCAGAAGCTATTAGTACATAAATTACTTACTTGAAATGACATAGGCAGATCATCAGCTGTAACTGGCCCCTCTTTTCTTTCTTCCTTTTCCGACATTTTGTTTCTTTTATTTACATTACTTTTTCAGTCTTAAATGTTTAGATTTTTACTATCTTGAATGTTCATATCATTTTTACCTGTAAAGATAGAAAATATCATTTTAAATAAAAAAATAAATAATATATTTTGTTTATATTGAATCTGGAGAATTTTATCATGGACCTAGCGTTTGGCCAATCCACCCACGTTAGGATTGGTGTCCAGTAGTATAATCATCATCAATACATATTATAAATCTGTAGAAAAATATTTTTTGTACATCGAAAAAAATTCAAAAAAAATAGCCAGGGTGTTAAAGGATAACCAACAGAACCCATTTCTAGCATTTTCGGAATTTTTGTCTGTTTGTCTGTTTATTTGTGCACGCATCACGTGAAATGTACGAAACCAATGTAGATAACTTTTATACATAAAAATTGTGCGTATCTTGAAGAATTACTAAGTTTTTGTTTCATCGCAATCGGTTTACTCTATCAAAAGTTAGATGAATTTAAAGTGTTCAAGAAGTAAAATTATCACAGCTCACGCAATTCAGTTACTCGGACAGTTGAACTCGCTATTCGATAGATGGCGTTGTGCATTTAAAGTCATTTTCTGAATCGCGGTGTTGAGATTTTACGCGAAAGAATGACACTAGAAAAAAAATTGACATGTAATGTAATATGTATATTTTTGAGTATGTGGAGTAGGCAGGCAGGCTGGTAAGTATGGTAGGGTTGGCAGGCAGATGACGGGAGCGAAGCCGCGGGCACAGCTAGTATTGTATAAACTAAACAAATTATTGCACTTCGGCATCTTAGTCCATCAGCGCGACCCTTGACGTACAGTCCTCCCCTAGGTTCCTCCACTTGTCATGGTCTCGTATAGCTCTGGCCCACAAGGCACCAGTTATCTCCACTATATCATCGTCCCAGCGTTTGCGTTGTCAACCTGCTTTTTTTAATCCGTCTCTGATTTTCCATTCCATTAAGACCACTTATTGCTTTTTATCACGGAGCATATGACCAGCCCATCTCCATTTCTTTTTGTGTGGAAGGTTAAAATGGTTGAAGAGGTGACAGTGGTGTTTCACCTCTCTCAATGTGTCATCGTTTACTTTGGTAATCATCATCACAATGTACTTATTTCTTAAATTTTCAAATATTTTTACAAAATACAAAAGAGAAAAACATTTAAAAATATAAAAAAATAGTAGCCCACCAGTATCGGGAACAGAGTCCAAGCTACCGGTGGTCAGGGCTCCTGAGAGAGGAACCTCCTAACGATACGCGCCGTGTCCAGGAGTACCGCTTTCTGGATCAAGCCCTTGATCCAGCTGCCCAACGAGAGCCTCCTCAGATGTTCGTCGTCTCTCTTTTATATTATTGTTATTTAGTCTAAGTTTTCTTTTTAGGGTTCCCTACCTCGAAAGGAAAAAACGGAACCCTTATAGGATCACTTTGTTATCCGTCCGTCCATCTTTCTGTCAAGACAAAGGGTCTTGACAGAAAGACGGGTTCTTAGGAACGCGTGGAGTTATCAAGCTGAAATTTACACCAAATACTCAAGTCCCTTAAAGCTGTGAAAAAATCAAACTTCTAAGCCAACGCAATCAAAAGATACAGCCGTTTACGCCGCAAATTTCCGCAAATTTTCAACACTCGCAAGGAAATCAAAACCTACAGGGTACTCCCCGTGAACTCAGTATCTTGAAATTTGGTACGAAGCAACGTCTTATAGCACAGATAAAAGAATTAATGCGAAAACCGTATATTTTTAGTTACATTATTTAATAAAAATATTTTTAATAATTTTAAACTTTCCACATGAACGCGTAGAGGTATTAAATTGAAATTCATATCAAATACTCATTTCTATAATACCTTTAAGCTGAGGTTTGTACGGAACCCTCGGTGCGCGAGTCCGACTCGCACTTGGCTGGTTTTTTTTATGATTACTCGTATGTTGTGTGCTCTGGCTTGTGTCAAATAAATGTTTTATAGATATTTAGCTCTCGTTTTGTATTTTCTATTACGTGGGACTTATTTATAATTCACGAAATGAAAGCCGTATATTCAAGGTACAACTCTGCCTAGCCCTTCCAGGAATACTGGTGTGATGTTGTCTTATATTACAGTTTTAGTCTAGTAATATGTTTAGTATGTCGCAATATGTTGCAAAACGTTTTCTCTACTGATAGGCACTGATAAGCATAACCTTGAGTATATGAGTGAAATGTTTGTGTAACTCGTAAAGTATTTATGAAGTGTGTTTCTTTAGTTCTTTCGTGTGATTTTTTATTATTTTAGTACCTACTAGATGCCATCCACGGATCCGCCTACTTAATAAATTACAGCATACTTGCTTCAGCCAGCGGTTTCGCCCGCGTAAAAAGTGCTTTATCATCCTCAAGGAAGGTTATACTGGGATAAATAGCCGATGTGATAATTATTTTTAGGGTTCCGTACCCAAAGGGTAAAAACGGGACTCTATTACTAAGACTCCGCGATACGTCTGTCTGTCTGTCCGTCTGTCACCAGGCTGTATCTCATGGACATGAACCGTGATAGCAGACTTATATTAACAGAATTAAATTAATTTGTGCAGGACGTAGCGTGTTCATTGGCCCCGAGAAAAGAAGGGCGTAAACCTTCTGGCCATTGCCGCTGAACGCCCCATCCACATCAACGAAAATAAAGGTTCTTGGATGCCTGGCTGCAGCAGTGACGAAGGGTTGCAAATCGACTCTAACGATTCAACGATGTGTTGGCTGTACTTGAGTTATTTCCAGATTCTGGGTTGCCTACTTCTGGATCAGCACTCCTGGTGTCCAGGTTCCGAGGTTCAGCTCGACAGGATCGAAAAGGGATGTCTTCATAAGGGTTGAAGTTGATGGATTAAATGAAACACTAAGTTATTCAGTACACGGCACGATTCTAGGGCTCTCAACAATTTCTGAGACGTGATTCTATATAAGAATTACTTCTTATTTACTAAGACAAGTACAAGCGACTAGCTTTGGATGACTACAAATTCTATTTGGGCCCGGGGGTTCTTTATACCCTCGCATCGTGCCATTATTGAGAGCCCCGCAAATTCTCGCCGAAAATAATTTTTAATTATGTAAAAAACCCTTATACATATTTGGTAAATAGGGTTACCGCACCCCTTCCATGGTGCCATCAATAGCTGGATTTCTTCGTACTGTAACACAGTAACGCCCCCTATCTATGTATCTAATCAATATACCTAATTTCCAGGTATTGATAGCTTCCCTAGACTATTTACATGAAATTAAAGGACAATTCCCTTTATTTCCCAGTTAAAACCTTAATAGCTTTTAACCTAGCCTAAGGATATCTATAGGTTGGGTTGACCTGCTGGTGCCAATAGCAGGCTGTCTGTTGACGTCTAGAAAAAGCTTATTTTCGGGAATCTTCTATGGGATATCATCCCCTATGTAATGAATCTATAAATTCCTAAGTCATTTCACCGACTTTAGGACCTCCTACTTAGGCTTACCAGACAATCACCGCCTATTATGGGGATTCTGGTAGCCAATAGACCACACTTTACATTTCCAGTGCTTATGTAAGTCTATCTAGGTCATATGCACATAAGGTGCCTCGCTATGTACAAATTTGGCAGCTGGTCACTTTCTTTGCGCCCAGCTACCAGAGAAACTAGGTATAATAACACTAATAAGATTGGGACGACACGATGGTGCATTTAACGGGCCATCGGGAGGTCCCCAAAAATTCCTTATTTTCGGAATTCCCAGGGGTGTATAGTCCCAGGGAATGCCAAAAACTGACTAAAAATTACATTTCCAGAAACCTATTTTCTGGAATTGTACTTAAACTACTTGAGCGATTTTCGCTCCAAAGTGATGGCTTGGTAGCTAGTCCAGCAAGCCATCCGAAAGTACTTACACCATGAGTACATCTATTCCCTTCATGGAGTTATTCCACCTGAAGGGTCTACAAATTTCAACGTTTTACGTTGTTTACATTTTTCACGGCTGCCTATCTCGTTGACTATCCAAGCGATTCTTCCCATCTAGAAACCGCCTGGAAGCCCTTTTAGCAAGCTTTCCAATGGTAGTACTTTTACCAGTACACCTATATGTTTCTAGGTACTTAGGGCACCTAAAACCGAAAGCGATTACCAAAACCAGACAAACAGCAGTTTTTCTATTATATACTGACTTGATATCTCAAGTAAATGGGCTTTATATAAAAGACTTCGCTAACTATGAGGTGTATATAGGCTTCCTGTCTCGGTCTAGGTCCCCCATATACCCTAAAATGACCTGAAACCATATATTTGGTGTTTGAGATATCAAGTCAATATTCTTATTTACATAGCAGAAACTATGTGGTCTTCACATAGTTTCATCATTATGTACTGATTACATGTCCAGTACATAGGATAAGCCCTTAAAAACGTGATTTTAATTACTATAATATTTTCAAAAAACTCCAAAACTATATATATCGTGGTGCTCCATCTGACGGGCCATTCGGAACTAATCCGTCGCCGAGCACAGACGTATCGTATGACAGAAATTTATGTTTTTTACTATGATAACTCTTATCAGTATGCTTTCTAATGATTTTACTCTGTTAAGGGTGAACTATTGAACCCTATGACATACTGACAAATACTAAAAACATTATACTACTATCTCAAAAAATGTAGGTAAAATTTCAGTATAAATATAGACGGGCCTCTAAAATTCATTTTAGTATCAGATGGCGCGCCGTGGTGAGCAGACATGTCTACACATACAAACTTTAACTTTTTATGAACCATTTAGTATGGTTGATGACGCTTCGTCGCGAACATATCTCCCGCCGTGCAGTGCTGTGTCGACTCGCTGTGTCGACTCGAAGTGTTGTCGGCGCGGCGCTGCATTCCTTCGGTGAGCGACGGACGGCATTTCTCGGCTGCCGGCCAGGCCCACCGAGAGGACGGTCGCCGCTCCGGCATCTCTGGTTACTGGGGCAGTGGGACGAGTTTCTTCACCGGACGCTTCAAGGTACCGCCAAGTGTGCGTACCTCAGCAGTCCGGATTTCTCCGTCGATTCCTGGATACACGGCCACAATGCGGCCTCGCGGCCACGTATTGCGGGGCAGCTGGCCGTCGGCTATCAGGACAGGGTCACCCACTTTAAATCTGGGCCCACTACTATGTGGCTCCCGCCGGTTTTGGAGCTCCGGCAGGTACTCTCTGACCCAGCGACTCCAGAACATATCAGCGAGGATCTGTGATCGTCGCCATATTTTCCTGCTGTCTATATCTTGCTCAGTGAACGTGCCAGGTGTAGGTAGTCTGGCTGACCCACCGAGCAAGAGGTGATTCGGTGTGACGGATTCGTCATCATCACCATCTACCGACACGTGTGTCAATGGTCGGCTATTTACAATGTACTCTGCCTCACAAATCAGTGTGGACAACACCTCTTCGGTGGGGTGTTTCTCTGTAAGTACATTGCATAGTGTGTTTTTAACACAACGAACTAGGCGCTCCCAGGCGCCTCCCATGAATGGCGCTGATGGCGTTATGAAGCGCCATACGATGCCTCTGCGACTTGCCTCTGTTTTGAAGGCGTCTCGCAGCTCTCTGTCGGCGCCGTGCATGTTGGTGCCATTGTCTGAGTGTATCTCAGCTGGGCATCCTCTGCGCGCGGCGAATCGGCGCAGCGCCAATATGGCGGAGTCTGCGCTAAGGCTGGCGGCGATTTCAAGGTGCACCGCCCTTGATGTGAGACACGTAAATAGTGCTACGTATCTCTTCTGATGCTGCCGACCGACGGTGACGGATAGCGGGCCGAAATAGTCGAGCCCGGTATATGTAAACGGCCTCTTATGGTGAGCGAGGCGCGTTTTCGGGTGGTCGCCGGTCGCAGGTACTGGTGGCTGTGCCTTGCGTATACGGCAATGCAGGCATCTTGCTATCACCTTCTTCGCTGTTGGTCGCATCTTCACGACCCAGTAGTGCTGCCGTACCTCATTAATTGTGAGTTCGGTGCCACTATGTTGTAGACTGCGATGTGTCCAGTCTATGTACAACTGCGTTATGTGATGGTCGCCATGTAATATAGGCGGGCGCATCACTTCTTCAGCTACCTCTTGCGTAGCTGCTATGCGACTTCTTAGTCGCAGCACGCCGTCAACGACCTGAATTTGTAAAGGTCGCAGCGAGCTATTTTTATTTATTTCTTCAACGTTCGCTAACTCTGAAGCGAACGATTGTTGTTGTGCGACCTGGACAAGTATTTTCTCAGCTTCTTGGAGAAATTCTGCTTCTATAATTTGTCTGTTGACCTGGGTTGGTGCTCTGCATGCCTGCTTCTGCTTCTGTGCAGGTACAGCAGGCTTCTGGCGCCAGTCTGGGTCCTTTTCAGCGTTTTTTCTCGTCCGTTTATAGGACGTTATCTCTGTTCTATTTTTGCAAAGAGATATAAAACGCAGAACTGTGGCGGTCGCACGAAGCAGTCGCTCCCATCTGGAGAATCTGCCTGGCTCTGGAACGGCTTCTATGAAGCTCTTCTTGTCCCCTTCTGTGACAACGAAAGTTTTTTCTTCTCCCGTGTCGTCTATAGTCGGAGGTTTCTCTGTGGGCCATAATTCGGGCCCAAGAGACAAAAATCTCGGCCCGCAGTACCACTCGTGGTCCGAGTTGAACCGCAGTGGCACGTCACGGGTTGCTGCATCAGCGATGTTCATCTTGGTGGGTATCCACCGCCAATCTTCGACTTTGCTATTGTCTTCAATAGCAGCTATTCGGTGAGCAACGAAAGGTTTGTATACTCTCGCTCCTCTTCTAATCCAGGTCAGTACGGTCTTGCTATCTGACCAATACGTTACTGACGTGGGCTTGCAGTCGTGTTCACTCATCACTGCTGCGGCTACGCGGGTTCCCAATACCGCGGCCTGAAGTTCGAGTCTCGGTATCGAAAGCAGTTTCAGTGGGGCCACCCGCGCTTTCGCCATAACAAGGCTTATTAAGTGCTTGCCTTCCACGGTCGTGGCCCGCCAGTATACAGCGGTAGCATATGCCATCTCGCTTGCATCAGTGAACACATGCACCTGCATTTCTATAGCGTCGCTATATCCAGGATAGCATCTTGGTACGCTAACGTTTTTTAGTTGGCGTAAATGTTGTACCCAAATTTTCCATTGTAATGCTAGGTCAACATCTAGCCTCTGATCCCAGTCGACGCCTCGCCTCCATGCTTCTTGCAATATTTGCTTCGCCTTGATGGTTACTGGTGAGGCGAGTCCGAGTGGGTCGTATAGCGACGCTACTATTCTGAGCGCCTCTCGCTTGGTGGGCGCCTCTCGGTCCAAGATACCCTCAGGCAGACGCGCGAGTGTGAGGTTGAAACCCAGCGTGTCTTCGCCTGGCCTCCATATGAGGCCGAGTATCTTTTCCGACGTATCTATATCTCCAATGGATACCATCTCAGTTTGTATATGCGATGGGTCCATCTTTTCTAGGAGCTGCGAGCTATTTGAAACCCATTTCTTGAGTTCAAACCTCGCCTGTAGGTGTATTTTTCGCACCATACTAGCGACTTCTGCCGCCTTCTCGATAGTTCTATAACTATCTAGGTAGTCATCCATATAATGACTACGTAGTATAGCATTCACAGCTTCAGGGTGCTTTTCTATATATTTGTTTGCGTTCCAGTTCTTTGCAAAAATTGCTGTGCAAGGCGAACTGGCTGCGCCGAAAATGATGGACGTCATTCTATATTCTTCTGGCGCTCCTTCTCTGCGGTTTCCCCTCCACAGGTAGCGAAGCGCGTCTCGGTCTTGGCTCCGCACCTTCACTTGCATGAACATCTCCGCTATGTCACCGGTTATTGCAACGCAGTGACGGCGAAACCGCATCATTACGCCTGGCAGCGACTGTAATAGGTCGGGCCCAGTTAACAGGAAGTCATTCAGTGACATTCCTCTCGATTTGGCGGCAGCGTCATGTACGATGCGAAGTTTGTCTGGCTTCATTGGGTTGAAGACATCGAAGTGCGGGAGGTACCAAGTTTTGCCCGGCGTGCTAATTGCGGGTGCCCTTTCAGCGTACCCTTTCGCAATTAGCGAGTCCATCTGGTCTGAGTATCTTCTTCGAAGTTCCTGGTTCTTGTCCAGCTTCTTTTCTGTTGAGACGAGCCTCTTCAGAGCTGTCTCAAAGCTATCTGGCATCTCAGCATGCTCATTACGCCAAAGCATGGCGGTTTCGATGTGTCCATTCTCTAATTGGACAGTTGATCGATTCAAAATGTCCTCTGCCCTTCTTGCTGGGTCAGAGGCGGGTCGCTGTGGGTTTATGCACAACGATTCTATCGCGAAATGTTCGCGCAACTGATGATCCAAATTATCATCAGTTGTTATTCTATTGACATGATGTACTTGTTGTCGTAGTAAACTACTGTGCGCGCCATGTAGTGTCCAACCCATCGCTGTAAGTGACGCAATTGGTTGGTGTCTTGGACCTCTGCGAATCTCGCTGGCCAATAACAAATGCCAGTTGTCTTGGCCGACGAGTACTTTTGGCACGCCATTGTTGTACATCAACTCTTTTCTCAAGTCGGTTAAATGCTTGCAGCGTGCGACAACCCTATCGCTCACTGTTTGTTTTGCCAAGCTGAGTTTAGGTATAGTACGTGCTTTGAACTGTACCCTTCTGTCTTGCGGGCTAACCAGCGTCACCTTGACTCTTCTTGAGCATGGGGTGGTGAGCATGGTGTTGCCTATCGCACCGATCTTGAGCGGGTCCACAGGGCCCTCTGCCCCGACTTGCCTCGCGATGTCTTCATCCATCAGCGAAACGGTGGACCCATCGTCTAGGAGAGCATATGTTGCCACCTCTCCCGCCGGTCCGATTACCCGGACCGGCACTATCTTGAGGTACGCCTGGCTCGATGGTGACCCGAAACTGGCCACCGTTTCCTGAGGATCCTTCCGGGATTCAGGAACATCGGGCTTCTTGTTGGCTTCCCTCTGCTGTTGCTTCTTCCTATGAAGAAGCCGATGGTGCGTATCTCTGCACCCGTCTTGGCCACATTGTTTTTTCTTACAAGTGTGGTTGCCTTGTCGAAGTTGAAGGCAGCGATAACATAGATTGTGTTTTTTCGCTAGCTCCCATCGTTTCTCGACAGCTACGCCCCTGAATTGTGCACATCCAGTGGCGTAGTGATGTCCCACGTCGCAAACACGGCATTTTCCTACCGGTTGGTCCGTAGCTATATGCGTCCTTTGTGTGACGCGTCTGTTGGTGTTCGCCTCGGCCGAAGCGATGCCTTCGGGTGGGGCGAATGGACTACAGAAGTGTGCCTGTTCAGATATAAAATCACTGAACAATGAAATATCTGGCACCGATTGGTACTTCTCCGAATATGATCGGTACCATTGTGCTCGTAGCGAATTGGGTAACTTCTCTGTTAACAATCGCATAAGCTCCGCGTTCATAAGGTAATGACCCTTTTTTAACGCGCGGAGCGTGACTACAGCACCTCTTACGCGACTTGCAAACGCGCAGATGTCTCTTGGTGACTCACTGCAGCGCGGCAGTCCGCGTAATCTATCTGTTTCAGCTTGCGCTATGGAGTCTGGACGGCCGAACTGCAGCTCGAGTTCCTTCATGATGTCATCGGGCCTGGCATGTCCGATGAGTTCTGAGCTGACGGTTTCCATTGCACGTCCATGTAAGCTTCTCCTCAGCCTCGCTGTATTCTCGACGTCCGTAAAATACGCTCGAGTTGTCTCATATATGGCCCGAAATGATAGCCATTCAGTATGAGAACCATTGAAATTCGGCAATGTCATGACGAATTTCGACGCAGAGGGGTTCGGTTGGTCCCGCTGTTCTATTTTTCTGTCGGCTAGCGACGCTATAGCGGACGTCAACTCCGTCAAGAATGGACGGAGACTATCCCTCTGACCTCCTGTACACTCAGCTGACGCTGCAACTGGAGGCTTTCGCACTTCTTTCTCCTTAGGATGCTGACCTTCTATTTGCGATTTGGTGGCGGCCGCAGTCAGGGGTCTATGCATAGAATTTCTGGTTCCCCCTTCAACGACGTTATCCTCCTTCTCAGGCTGAGGTTCTGGTGCCTCTTCTAGCCATGAACGCACGTACTCGTCATTCGAGTTTCTGTCATCCAAGTATTCAGCTTCGGAACCCTCTTCCTCCGCTCTCTGAAGTGCCAATTGTGCAAGCTCCAACTTAATTTTGAGTAAGTCTTCGCGAGCTTTATCTATATTTTTTCGTGACTGAGTCACTCTAGTTGACGGCGGACGGCTATGTTCGATACGGGCGTCACCCCGGGTAGTCATCGGCATCGCTGTACGTCTGTCTTCTTCGGAAATCTTCTCTTTCTGAGAAGGTTTCAATGTTGTGTCTGAAGCTCCTTCTAATCTGGTTAATCTGGTAGAAACCGCTTGATCAGTTTCTATTGGTTGATGCGTCGGAGTGCTTTCAGTTTGAGGCGCTAGATGGCGCTGCTCGTCCGCCGGCTCGGTCCCTTCGGTTGTGGAAGGTGAACACGGCGGCAGCTCATGTCTGATGCCAGCTGGCTGATCCAACTCCACGGTCCATGCCTCCGGCTTCTTGCCTTTGGTTCTGGTTATCGGCATTGTTGTTGAAATATTTTCTTTTGAAAACTCGAAGTTAGTTTTCAAAGATAAGTCCCAGTTCCGGGCTTCAGCGTTCAAACCGACGATCTCCAGAAGTTAACCTCCACTTCGATTGACTATAATTCAATCTTCAAATAAAAAATCACTAAAAACTTACGGTCAGTGATAAGTCTTCAGGAAACTTCAGGCATTTGCTATACAAGTTTATTTTTCCCATAAACGTGTATGTTCTATTTGATTGACTATGATTCAATCAAATTCTAAATCACCGAAAAGTCAAGGTTACTTTTCGGTGGTGATGCTTCATGAACTGCTTGTCCAAAGCATCAGAGCCGTGCATCAATCTTCAGAGCACGTATCTTGCTCGATTGAAGAAAATTCAATCTTCAAATAAATCACCGAAACGTCAAAGTTATTTTCAGTGATAGTGCTTCAGGAACCGCGTAGTCAGTACATCCGAAACGTATCTAAGTCTTCAGAGTACGTTTCTTCCATTCACTGACGAAAATTCAGTCTTCAAAATTTTCCTGAAAACCTAGGGGTTGTTTTCAGTCATAAGGCTTCAGGAATTATTCTTCAATCATCAAGGATGCACATCAGCCTTCTAAAACGCACGTCTTGTATTTTTCTGACGGGCGCTCGTTTTTTAAACAAATCGCTAAAAACATAAGGGTAGTTTTCAGCGATAAGTCTTCAGGAACTATTCTTGGGGCTTCAAGGATGCGCATCAGTCTTCATACAGCATTTTGCGGCTCACAGAAAATTTTTTCTATCTTCTTACAATTATTGAAAAAATAGGGTATTTTCAATAACTGTCTCCAGAATTTTACCTCTTGGATCCAGCGGCAAATAGGGCACGTAGGACTTGTTCCCTGCAGTGCACGTCGATTTTTGGTTTATTTGTGAAATTAATTTCTCCAAAATTCGAAAAATTAATTCCACCACTATTTCTTCCTGACGTCCTGGGGCGCTCCAGACTTCGAATTTCGGCTCAAACGGGTCAACGTTGTGTTGCACGTAGCCGACTTAATATGCAGGCACCCAGTTGTTTTTTCTGGATCTGCTGTTCCCGACGTCCTGGGGCTCTCCAGGCTCCAAAATTCGGCTCGCAAGGACCATTAAATGTGCAGGACGTAGCGTGTTCATTGGCCCCGAGAAAAGAAGGGCGTAAACCTTCTGGCCATTGCCGCTGAACGCCCCATCCACATCAACGAAAATAAAGGTTCTTGGATGCCTGGCTGCAGCAGTGACGAAGGGTTGCAAATCGACTCTAACGATTCAACGATGTGTTGGCTGTACTTGAGTTATTTCCAGATTCTGGGTTGCCTACTTCTGGATCAGCACTCCTGGTGTCCAGGTTCCGAGGTTCAGCTCGACAGGATCGAAAAGGGATGTCTTCATAAGGGTTGAAGTTGATGGATTAAATGAAACACTAAGTTATTCAGTACACGGCACGATTCTAGGGCTCTCAACAATTTCTGAGACGTGATTCTATATAAGAATTACTTCTTATTTACTAAGACAAGTACAAGCGACTAGCTTTGGATGACTACAAATTCTATTTGGGCCCGGGGGTTCTTTATACCCTCGCATCGTGCCATTATTGAGAGCCCCGCAAATTCTCGCCGAAAATAATTTTTAATTATGTAAAAAACCCTTATACATATTTGGTAAATAGGGTTACCGCACCCCTTCCATGGTGCCATCAATAGCTGGATTTCTTCGTACTGTAACACAGTAACGCCCCCTATCTATGTATCTAATCAATATACCTAATTTCCAGGTATTGATAGCTTCCCTAGACTATTTACATGAAATTAAAGGACAATTCCCTTTATTTCCCAGTTAAAACCTTAATAGCTTTTAACCTAGCCTAAGGATATCTATAGGTTGGGTTGACCTGCTGGTGCCAATAGCAGGCTGTCTGTTGACGTCTAGAAAAAGCTTATTTTCGGGAATCTTCTATGGGATATCATCCCCTATGTAATGAATCTATAAATTCCTAAGTCATTTCACCGACTTTAGGACCTCCTACTTAGGCTTACCAGACAATCACCGCCTATTATGGGGATTCTGGTAGCCAATAGACCACACTTTACATTTCCAGTGCTTATGTAAGTCTATCTAGGTCATATGCACATAAGGTGCCTCGCTATGTACAAATTTGGCAGCTGGTCACTTTCTTTGCGCCCAGCTACCAGAGAAACTAGGTATAATAACACTAATAAGATTGGGACGACACGATGGTGCATTTAACGGGCCATCGGGAGGTCCCCAAAAATTCCTTATTTTCGGAATTCCCAGGGGTGTATAGTCCCAGGGAATGCCAAAAACTGACTAAAAATTACATTTCCAGAAACCTATTTTCTGGAATTGTACTTAAACTACTTGAGCGATTTTCGCTCCAAAGTGATGGCTTGGTAGCTAGTCCAGCAAGCCATCCGAAAGTACTTACACCATGAGTACATCTATTCCCTTCATGGAGTTATTCCACCTGAAGGGTCTACAAATTTCAACGTTTTACGTTGTTTACATTTTTCACGGCTGCCTATCTCGTTGACTATCCAAGCGATTCTTCCCATCTAGAAACCGCCTGGAAGCCCTTTTAGCAAGCTTTCCAATGGTAGTACTTTTACCAGTACACCTATATGTTTCTAGGTACTTAGGGCACCTAAAACCGAAAGCGATTACCAAAACCAGACAAACAGCAGTTTTTCTATTATATACTGACTTGATATCTCAAGTAAATGGGCTTTATATAAAAGACTTCGCTAACTATGAGGTGTATATAGGCTTCCTGTCTCGGTCTAGGTCCCCCATATACCCTAAAATGACCTGAAACCATATATTTGGTGTTTGAGATATCAAGTCAATATTCTTATTTACATAGCAGAAACTATGTGGTCTTCACATAGTTTCATCATTATGTACTGATTACATGTCCAGTACATAGGATAAGCCCTTAAAAACGTGATTTTAATTACTATAATATTTTCAAAAAACTCCAAAACTATATATATCGTGGTGCTCCATCTGACGGGCCATTCGGAACTAATCCGTCGCCGAGCACAGACGTATCGTATGACAGAAATTTATGTTTTTTACTATGATAACTCTTATCAGTATGCTTTCTAATGATTTTACTCTGTTAAGGGTGAACTATTGAACCCTATGACATACTGACAAATACTAAAAACATTATACTACTATCTCAAAAAATGTAGGTAAAATTTCAGTATAAATATAGACGGGCCTCTAAAATTCATTTTAGTATCAGATGGCGCGCCGTGGTGAGCAGACATGTCTACACATACAAACTTTAACTTTTTATGAACCATTTAGTATGGTTGATGACGCTTCGTCGCGAACATAATTAATAATCAATTTAATATTTAAGGGGGACTCTGATACAACAAACGTGATTTTTTTGCCGTTTTTTGCTCGATATTAATAACGGCAACAGGTAGACGCTTGAAATATTCACAGAATAGTCAGTTGTATATTTACTTCAAAAAATAATTATTATTAAATTAAAATAAAATAAATTAAGGGGTGCTCCCATACAACAAACGAGTTTTTTTGCCGTTTTTTTTATATTTTGTAGACTCGACTATAATCTATCTCTGTGCCAAATTTAAACCAGATCCGTTATCTCGCTTTATATGTAGTCGGCCCAGCATGTTTTCTTCTCCCATACATATATTATCTGATGTCATCACAGTATTCACCTCCTTCTAACTACAAAGGGTGTAGTTGTCGCGTAAAATGTTCAGAGTCCATACATTTATTTTCGCGTCATTCGGCAAAATGTGGGCAACAACAGTATTTTTCATATTTTAGAAAAGGAGTCGGTCCGGACCGACAACTTAGTTCTTATAAAAAAGTTATTAATTTTCATAAGTATTTTAGTAATTCACTTAAAATATGTAGTTACGTCTATATTTTACCTAACACCATGCAATTTCTATCACCGTCTTTAACGAAATGCTAATTTTATGTTTTTATAATTTTGGCCGTCTTCTTTTCTCATTCCAGTTATGTCTATGTATTTAATAGTTTAAATATGATAATTCTAATCTCAAAATCTTTACTAACTATAAAAACGACTGGCTTGAATATCAAACTAACAAAACCCAAACATGCGTATACGCACTATCATTGTCTTTTCACCTGTCGTTTAGTTTGTAACGGTCAAAACAGCTGGTGCCCCCTAATTTTGAACCCTCTGTTCCAATTTCAAACAGGTGTGTTCATGCAAAAAGGTTTGATCACTGTTTTGTAAGGTTTTTAACCGACTTCCCATAAAGGTTATCAACTCGACTGTGTATTTTTTTGTTTTTTATGTGTGTCCTCAGATCTTTATACTGGAGGAACCTATTTTGATGATTCTTTTTTTATCTGAAAACTGGTGCTTGTCATGTGGTCCCATTTAATTTTTATCAAGATCTAATGAACAACTTTGCGTGCTGTTTGTCGCTAAGGAGTTCGGTTGTATGCTCCATATCTTGAAAACTCAGCACCAATTTTGAAAAACACTTGCTCTATGCCATAAGTTGAGAGATACAAAATCCAGCGCAAAAAAAAATGATCACGATTCGTTAAGTAGTTTCGGAGAAATGCGTGGACAAACATACATACATACGTGCATACAAACATACACTTATGAAATTTGGCAAACGTGTTTAGAAGTCCACATAGAATAACATAACTATGGGAATATTGTGCAGTGCCAAAAATATTACATTGATTACCTCCTTTTTTTTAAGTCTTTAAAAAGAAACACACAACAACAACCACAAACCTTAAGAAAGTTAACATAAATTAACTAATACTTTAAAGAAGTGTTTGACTCGTTGTTAACTCCAAATTCTCAATTCTAAAACCAGACCTAAGTCATTTTGAAAGAAACTCCCTTCAGTTCACCCAACTCAGTCGCCTGTACAACGAAAAATAACCCCTCGATAAAGAGGAAGATAAAAACGATGAATAACAAACTATACTACATTTGAAATAGCATTAGAAAAATTTATAACGCTTTTTTACAGTCCGTTCAACCGATTTTGAGTTCTATCCTGCAAACATAAGTATGGCATGAAAAGCATAAACCTGTTACCAAAACCACGGGGTCTCATTGCTAACAAAGAAAAGTTGGTTCAAATAAATCTCACTAGATGGCGCAATATGCACCTGTCTGTTATTGAATGTGTGTAAAATTAATATTTTCTGGAATTACAACATAAAAATTGTATGTTCTTGTTTAATCAACTCTCCTAAGTACAAAATTATGGAATATTGGGCTCTTAATTCACATTTCAAAGATTATTTCAACGGATCACTTAAAATTGATGCCAATAGATGGCGCATTTTTAAATTTCTGAGGCATTCCACTAGATTGTTAAAATTTGCATTGTAACACATGTTGGTGCAAAAAAACTGTAAAAACGTGCAAAAAAATACTATGAAACGAACCTTCACTGTATTTAAAGAAAAAATATTCACGAACCTAATAAATCCTTTTATTTGCGAGTCGCTGCTAACACCATCTATCTATCACCGTGAAACAGAACCGAACGCGTTCGATGTACAAAAAAATAACAAGATTAATCAGATGAAAAACGCTAGTTACGTCGGCACGGTTTCTTTGTACGGGATGAGGCATCTGTATGCTAGTATTATATTATCTGTGAACAAACTATACTACATTTGAAATAACATTAGAATTTTTTTTAACGCTTATTTATTTGCTTTTATTTTTTGCAGTCCGTTCAACCTATTTTGAGTTCTATCCTGTAAACATAAGGATGGCATGAAAAGCCTAAACCTGTTACCAAAACCAACTGTTTACTACAGCTACCATTTGTCGTATCACCAACGCAATAGAAGTCAAAATCGATTGAAAGGGCTGTAAAATGAGATTAATTTAATGTCTAATGTTATTTCAATCTCTAATATATTACTCTCAATTTGATTGAGAGAAGCTGAGTCGAGGTTGAGTCGAGTGGAGACAAGGACTTGAAATATTATTAATGCTCTTACAACGACACATTATATCAAAAAATAATCATCATTTACGTTTAATTACGACCAATACAGCAAATACTTGGCACTTGTGTAAACCGTATTGTTTGCTATGAATAGTTGAGTATGAGTACTAACTGCAATACTTAACGTAACCTTGGTTGGATAGATATCTACGATTTCACAATAATTGTTTTAAATACATCATTGTAGGCTTATTTCGAGGCTGATCTACGCTCTCAGAGATAATAAGTATAACAATAAAGATCATAATTTGTCTTAAGGTTACAGTAGTCGAAAATTCTTCCATACAAACGTAGTCTAGGGATTATTCCACTGTTTGACGAAGTACGTTCAAAATAAAAAGTGATTTCAATTTGTCTCATCATTATCTAGCCCTGTATGGAAGCAAAAAGTGAAAAAGTAAAATATTTCTGTCATTACACTAATTTTAACGCATTTTTGGGTGCGAATAAATACCATAAGAAGACGGAAAATTGCAAAACGGCTTCCATACAGGGATAGATTAGTAGTACAACAATGCAAATAATTTTATTTTGAACTGATAGATTTAGTCGTTTTGCATGATATCTAGACTGCCAAAGGTCTGTTTATAAAATTTCGCGGGCTCGTTTTCGTCCTAAATCATTATCCATTTCGCTACAAATTTGCAAAAGTGTGTATTCGTACGCTTACTAGCTTCCTACTGATCATCACAGCATCTATCTCTTCCGCACGTGTTGTCGGTTGGTATAAAATGCATTTTAACCCCGCGCACAAAATAGTTCGTGCCGTCGACTAGTGTAATTAACGAGTCCGACTCGCTCAGTTAGATGGGTTGGGTTCGATTCCCAGATCGGCCGAAAGTTTATTGGATTTTACCATTGACAACTGCTCAGTGGTGGACTGACAGACTACAAATTCTTTCATCTGTAACGATTGTCAAAATCCTTAAGAGGAAACGGGGGCAGAGAGCGCCGACTGAATTTCCTTAGTAAAAAGTCATAATTCGAGGTTTGGCTCTCGTCTCTTTCCTCCTCCAATATTGGACCAATTTAAAAGATATTCCAAAAACTGAAAATTAAAGTTATATACTATGTCCCTATGTTTCCCTTTTTGATGATACATTATCTTTAGAAGCACTAGAGCCCTCAAAAAATGCTCAAAATTGCGCTGTCAATAGAGGCTTAGTGTACAAATTTGACAAATATAAATGAAAAAATGAAAACATAGGGACATAGTATATGTCTTTCTTTACCAGTTTATGGAATATCTTTTAAATTGATCTAATATTGGAGGAGAAAAGAGACGAGAGCCAAACCTCGAATTATGACTTTTTCTAAGGAAATTCAGTCGGCGCTCTCTGCACATATTTCCTCCTAATATTTGGGATAGACCACGTGATACTGCGGTAGCGCATGTAAATAACTAGCACTACATATTATATAAAAAATCTTTATTACAAAAAGATACTACCGACTTCCAAATAAAAAAACAACAAATAGAAAAAAAACTTTTTTTTTTTTTTTAGAAGTCGGTAGTATCTTTTTGTAATAAAGATTTTATTTTTCACATTTTAGTTGTACCTACCTAATAGGCAAGTTGTTAGTAAGGTACCTATAATGCCAGAACAGATTACCCGAATATCATGAAACTAGAATATAACCGGTGAACTGTACACATCTAAGCCGCATGTATTCATTCGAATACTTACTAATCATTGGTTTGAATTGGTTCAATAACTGTTTTTTTTTTTTTTTTTTTTTTTTTATTGCACCTCATGATGAGGTATTGCTGTGTTTGTGTGTTATTGTTTAAACATACCACCATTGTAATTCCTTTTTTTTTTCTCTAACATGCTTGCTTTCATAGTAAATTAAATGCGAAAACATATAATTGGTTACTAGTTGGTTAATTTGATGTAAAATTTGTTAGTTGTTAATACTGTTTGTTTTCCGATTATAATAAAATAAAATAAAATAAATCTGCGTACCCCTTAAGAGCGTACTGGCGTGACGTTATGTTATGAAATGGTAAACACAATAAACAGACATGCGATTCCAGCAATCCCGAGAGCTTTGTCGTTATTTATTGAAGAGTTCTGTTGTATATCTCCGGAGTTCTTCATCAGATCTTTACCAAATTAAAGTAAGACTAATATCGGAACATACTCTTTCAAACAAAAAAGTAATTTTATGTTAAAAAAATCGGTCTACAAATAACGGAGAAAAGGGTGAAAAAAAAACAATGTCGAACATCACAGAACCTCCTCGCACGTTAGCAAAAAATAAGCCTCGTACTCGCGTCGGGGAACCGCTAACGTTCACAGCAGTTTATATTATTTACTTAGTGGTTCCCCGACGCGAGTACGAGGCTTATTTTTTGCTTTATAGAGGTTTTTGTGTCGGGGGTATTTCAAATTTAATTTTTATTTCATGCTTTTTAAACTACATATTATTATAATAAATCTATCGAAACATGATATCTTGCGAAAAATCCCAGATTCAAAGAGTAAAATGCGGATAACTATTGAACACGTCAATCGATTTTAATCATCATTGCTAAGAACACACTCGACAAAGTCACCTTTCAAAATTGGTTCATCCGTTCGGGAGCTACGATGCAACAGACAGACACACAAACACAGACACGTCAAACTTATACCACTCCGTCGTTTTTGCGTCGGGGGTTTGAAATAGGTACGCACGCGAAAATAAATTCAAGCGCGGGTCTCTCGCCGATGAAAGTGGGTGTACTATTGGTACACCTCTGTCTTACCCTTCGGGGCTAATAGGCGTGAAGTTATGTTATGTGCTACTCATCTAACATCACGTAAAATCCGAGCGGAAATGAAAGCGTAGCATAAAATAAAATAATAAAAATGCATTGAACGCGGTCACCCATCCGAAACGTATGTGTAGCCAACATGCCAAGGTTACTCTGTACTTTACGTACTTTAGTTTGAAAGCTGTTATATTATTGTGGCTGTAGAGAGATTCAAACAATGAACTTAGTTTGAGGTTCCATGGGTTTTCTACATCACACACATATTTTACTGAATATAATATTTTTCAACACACTTGCTCATAAAGTGACTCTAATTTCACCGCAATTAGGCACATAATGATACCTGTTATCAAACTGTGACTTTTTCATTGCTATTATTCACAAGTGAGTTATAGAGTTTTTATTTTAATTTATTGGTTAAGTTGCTTTGTTCTTAAAAAAGTTTCTATACAAAAAAGATCGTGCTCAATAGTACAAATAAATTAATGTACCTATTGCTTGCTCATTTCATGCAACTTCGTATTTAAATAGATAATTACAACTTGCTTAATAAATAAAACTTTCACTCAAATATAAATATTATTTGCTCATGAATAAAGAAAAATTTTAATTCTCTATTTTGTAAGTGGCTAAAACACTATCCACGAAAAGCCAAAAAAAAGAAACCTTATTCTTTTAGTCTATGGCCGATCGCCATTGTTAAATGCGCGCGCATAGGAAAACTGATTAATTTTGCCCGCCATTGCGAAAAATTTACAACTCATTTTTACTGTTGAAAATGATTTTTTTGTATTATTTTATTCACAAGTGTGTTGAAAAACGTTGTATGATACACGTGTGTATTGATGATTACCGTCCTCGGCTCAATAGCGCCTCAGCGGTAATCACCAACATTGCACACTTGTACCATAATGTACTATTACAGTTTGTGTAGCCAGTGATAACCTATGGCTCTGAGACGTGGTCGCTTACAGTCACCCAAAGGGCAATGGAAAAGGCTATGCTCGGAGTTTCGAATCAGTAATGTAGAGATTCGCAAGAGAACCAGGGCTACCAACATAGCCCGAAGAATTGCCAAACTAAAGTGGCAGTGGGTAGGGCACATTGCTAGTAGATGGATGGCCGATGGGGCAGAAAAGTTTTGGAGTGGCGACCGCGAACTGGAAGGCGATGACTTGGTGAAGTTTGCGGGGATCCGCTGAATACGAGACGCACGGGACCGGTCAGTTTGGCGACGCTTGGGGAAGCCTAGCGCTTGCGTCCAGCAGTGGACGTCTTTCGGCTGATATGATATGTTGAATATTTTACAGAACTTTTAATTCGCTGAAAAAATTTCAAGAGGTAAAAAATCTTATGAATTTAAATAAAAAAATATTTTTAATAATTTATATACTATCCTGTCACTGACACACTGCAGGATATACGCTTCTTCTTATTCAGAAAAGGAGTAGGTGAGCATTGATCATCAAACTAGCTCAATGCAAGTAAAATTAAAAATTTCCAAAATCCCCGGCAATTCTTTTTTATACGCTTCAATCAACAATCTATCGAACACTTAATTATGACACGATATCTTGCGAAAATACTCATACAGAAAATAGTTCATAACTTTTGAACGGCTAAACCGATTTTCACCAAACATAGCTAAGAACACTCTCGACAAAGTCACCTTTCACACAAAAAAATCTGAATCAAAATCGGTTCATCCGTTTAGGCGCTATGATTCCACAGACAGACACACAGATACACAGCAACACACGTCAAACTTATTTTTATTTTTTTACTTTTTCCGTCAGGGGTTAAAAACAGTAGCATCTATTAAACTTAGAATGGCTACAAATTAAAATATTTACGTTTACCGCAGCACACAAATATATACGTTATGCAAAGTCTACTTTTGCGTCATCGCCTGACATTTTATTTATTTCGCCAACCTTGAAGAGGATCGATTGCTATTATCTCTTCATAAATATTAATTATCTTTCATCTATCATCGTGTCTGCTACTTCATAAATATGGTCGTTACCAAAAATATATTTATAGAAGTGATAGGAATCTTTTGAAAAAATGCAATGATACGCTACGCTCAACACTCAGGCTCGCTCATGCTCACACAGGCAGTCACTCCACGTAATGTACTGGTATTAGCTGCATCAGATTAGACTGGTAGACAGCCCCAACTTAGTTGGAAAAGAGCTGAACAGATAAAGAAAGAAAGAAAAAATATTTATTCGTGACCCGCACAGGAGACACGAGATAAGCAAAACTCAAACAATCATTCTGCCTAGCCTTTTCCCAACTATATTGGGGTCGGCTTCCAGTCTTAACGGATTCAGCTGAGTACCGGTGTTTTTACATCGAGTGACTGCCTATCTGACCTCCACAACCTAGTAACTGGGTAACACGCGGTACCCCTTGGCAAGACTGGTGTCAGATCTCAAGCTTCTGACTACCCGTAACGACTGTCAAAGATCTTCAAATGATAGCCGGGACCAACGGCTTAATGTGCTTTCCGAGGCACGGAGGAAACTCGGTATGTTGCAATGGTCACCCATCCACGGACCGACCTCGTCAAGCGTTGCTTAACCTTGATGATCGACCAGTGTGGCTGTTATTATTTATCCACAAGCTCCTCTACACGCAAAACTCAAACAATAATAAAAACTAAAATTTAATAACCCCGTGCGAGAACAAAAAGGCTCCTATCTCAGCATGTGCAACGATATTAAAAAGAAAATAACGCTGCGTTGATATTCTCTATTTAGATGATGATGAAATATGACTATAACTGAACTACCGCACTCAGAGACGTTAACGGTTACTTAAAGCGCTACTTAGCACAGATTTTTAGTACTAAATCTATGCTAAGGAACGCGTTAAGTATAGTGCTCGCCAAACTTCTGGGCCGCGCTGAAGTTGGCTTTCCGATGCGCGAGGCACAAAACGTTGCTGTTTTTGTATGAGATTTACTGCACAGCCATTGTAGCTAACTTCAGGGCGGTCAAGAAATTTGGCGAGAACTATGATGAGTGCGGCAGTAAAACTACTAAAGTAAAAACTCTAGGCACTATTCTCGTCAAGTACTTGGACAGCGTCATTGTATTGCTATCCTCGACTGATAACACTATCACACTGATAACAGATAAGATTGCAAAACACGGTAAAATTGTTTTATTAACTTGGCATTCACTTTTTAGCATTGGGGAAAATTTAATTTATATTTTTATGAAAGATTGCAAGGTGTCCCACTAGGTGGACCTATGACCTGCTTAAGTCTTCGGGTATCTGCTGGATGCGAGGTGCACGGGACTGGTCAATGTGGTGACACTTATTGGCAGTGGAGGTCTTCCATGGATGATGATAGTGAAAGATTTCTAAGCCTGAGAGGCAAGCCACTGCCAGAAAATTACTTAATGTTGGTAAATGCATTTTCTACACCTCTGACATGCCTACAATTCGGGAAATACAGCCATGATTATTTTTTCATAAGTATTTTAAGGGATACTCATTGGCCACCGCAGGCGCGGGCTTGCGGACGGCGAGTAATGGCCGTAGCTCGCCGTCCGTTAAGGACCAGACGGTGCGTAACGTGACACTTGCGCCTCAAAGAGATGTAAGCAGAAACTTTCGGGGTCTGCTAGGGCCGATGACTGTCTGGGTCGCGGATAAATTTGAAAGAGAGTTACCGCAGCCCTGGCACAACCAATTGAACGAACAGGGTTGGGTAAAACCCAGCCCTGTTCCTTTTCCCTGTCTGTAAAAGAGAGATACGCTCTCCCGCTCCACCCAGATTGGGTGAAGTCATTGGATAATTTTCCAGCAATCAAAAATGCCAATGATAAAAAGATAGATTCTTGCTGAGTGATATAGGCTGCTTATCTCGGAAAATGAACGATTCCTGAGAGACAGTTCCCAGGATAAAGTTAATCACTTTTGGATACATTATATGGATGAAGATAGCGATATGGCCTTTTTCTAGAAGTGGGCCTTGAACATCGTCGTCGAGTTGCCAGCTTGTCGGTTTTTATCGGTTGCTTTTCGGGAAGTGTGCGATGGAATTACATGATCTTATTCCGCATAGCCCGTTCCATTATCGGACTACAAGACGTACGGCGATGCGCCATCGGTACATGTTGGAAATCCCACACATACTCACTAAGGTTTTGGGAATACTTTCAATATGCGTACAGCTAAGGAATGGAATTCCCTGCTTGAGTCTGTGGTCCCGGATAGCTACAACCTAAGGGTCTGTAAGAGTGAATAGGACTTCTAGGATTATTGATAGATAGATAAAAAGATAAAACATTTATTTAGTAATCACAATTAAATTATTGATCGAAGCTTCTAGGCAAGCGTGCTTCACCGTCGATCACATCATCGCATACCATCAGATGAGACAGTGATCAAGCGCAAGCCTAACAATTATTAAAAAAATGTGGAGTGCTTCAGACTGAAAGAAATACAAGGAGTGGGATAGTAAGTGCAGGGAGACCTGCATGGAAACAGTTTTGTTTTTGTGAATTTTTAACCGACTTGCCAAAAAGGAGGATAAAAATTCACAAAAATAAGATATATATATTTTTTTATGTGTTTTCGCGGATAACTTCGTCGTTTATGAACCGTTTTTGATGTTTTTTTTTTGTTGGAAAGTAGATATCCCAAGGGTGGTGCCGTGATAAGGAAACCAGGATCTGATGATGTAATCATAGAGAAATCGAGGGAACTCCTCAAATATTATAGGCATACATATAGCGATTTTGGTATTTTCATCAATAATGCAATTATTTGCACTCAGAAAGTATCATTTGGTGAAGTGGAACTGATGAAGAAGACCACAATGGCCACTGGAACTCCGAAATAAAACAATGTACCCTAGTCGTTTGGGCTTATTGGAATCGTCATGAGATGTACTTTGGCTATAAATGATTTTCATGTTAATTGGAGGTACCTACCAAAACGAAAAAGAGGATAATTAAAAACTTTTATCAAAAAATCAAACCGACTTCCAAAACAAAACACTTCAAAGCGAAAATTAACTTTCTTTTCCGAAGTCGGTTTTCAGAAAACGATGGATACACAAGATACCGACTTCGGAAAAGAAAGTATTTTTTCGCTTTGAAGTGTTTTGTTTTGGAAGTCGGTTTGATTTTTTGTTAAAAAGTTTTTTCTAGTACCTACTCTAATCTCTGTTAGTCTAGTAAAGTCTTTTCCTTATACTAAACTGCATCGATTGACATCATTCGTTAATCACTATTTTCATCGTAAAACATGCTGTTTGTTAAATATGATGTAACAGTAGGTAAATAATAAAATAATTCTAATAAAAGGTAAACCGTATAGGTATGTATAGAGTCAAGGTCATCAAAGGATTGTATACAATGATTATGTCATAGGCGATGACCTGCTGATAATAATGACAAAACACTATCATCATACCTGTATTCTACTAAGGGATAGGCAGAGATGAGAACAAAAAAAAACCTGGCCAAGTGCGTGTCAGACTTCGCACATCCAGTTGGTTGTAATAGGAAAGTATATATAATAGTTACGATTGTTTGTTTGTCTGTAGGAGCAATCTCTGAATGTACCGATCCAATTATGAACATTCTTTGACTTTTCATCCTGGTATAATGTGTGTGTAGTTTAGTTTTTGTGGTATTGGTAAAATGGTTCCTGTGGTCCTGTGGTGTAGTTTTTGTGGTATAGGTAAATGCTTCCTGTGATATAGTTTTTAATAAACTTAAGGTTTCTCTATTGGCCAGAGCATATGTGTCTCTGTGTACTATCAATCGATAATATATGCCCACTGCTAGTTATTTGTCCTTATACCTAAACGTGTTTTTCCATGTGAGTCATTAAAGAGCATATTGTTTTCCACTATTTTCCACAACTTAGTTTGCGAACCAAATTATTCTTTTCTTATTTATCTGCATGAGTATATAACAATTTGAGCAGTCAACCCATTTCATATGATCAGATGTATTAAAGCTAAAAAACAAAAAAAAAAATAATCGACTTCCAAAACAAAAAAAAATAACTCTTTTCCGAAGTCGGTGTCTTTGGTACCTATTATTTTCATTTTTTCGACACCGACTTCGGAAAAGAAAGTTATTTTTCGCTTTATAGTGTTTTAATTTGGAAGTCGGTTTGATTTTTTAGTTAAAAAGTTTTTTACTAGTATTTTTTTAGTTTTGGTAGGTACCTACAGTTACCATGAAAAACATTTATAGCCAAACTCATGACGATTCCAATAAGCCCGAAGACAACTAGGATATATTGTTTTATTTCGGAGTTCCAGTGTAGGCACTGGAACGCCGAAATAAGCTCTAGCGGCTTCATCATCAGATCAGTTCGATGGTACCATTTTCATTAGTAGGTACCATTTATTCATAACTATTCCAGATATCTTACACCCATGACATATTTAGTATTAGGCGGTCCAGTGGCCATCTGTGATCTTCTTCAACATCAGTTCCACTTCATCAAATGATATTTTCTGAGTGCAAATGCTTACATTGTTGATGAAAATACCAAAATCACTATATGTATGCCTATAATATTAGAGGAATTTTCTCGATTTCTTCAGGATTCCATCATCAGATCCTGACCATGGGACCAATTGGGATGAATACCCTTTCAAACAAAAGAAGAATTTTCCAAATCGGTCCAGGCGTCTTGGAGTAATCAGGGAAAAAATACATTTAAAAAAAAGATTTCGACGAATTGAGAACCTCCTCCTTTGTTTTAAGTCGGTTAGTGAAGCAAAAGCAGTATGTAAGGAAGCAGGTAGCGTTGCCTACTCATGGGACAAACACGAGAGTTTACCCATTAAGTTTTAACCCACTAAAGTCGTATTGGTGCTTACACGGGACGTAATGGGGGACATGACAGGAAAGAAACGATTTTCACCTATCTGCTGGGACTTACCATGATCGGCAAAATGTGTCACTACTATACAACTCTGCCTAACCCTCTTACAGGTGAAAAACTGGCGTGATGTGATGTTATGTATTGATAGATTACGTTAATAGCATTTTAAGTGTTCCACGCGTTGTTAAAAGTACTTAAGCATGTATTTTTGTGACACATTCATCATAATATACTCAAGTATATAAATGAACCAATCCGCACTGGGCCCGCGTAGTGGATTATGGCCCATTATATCTTCACAGAGAGAAGGCCTGTGTCCCAGCAGTGGGAACCGTTAAGGTTACACTAGTCGATAATTCTTCCATACAAACGTAGTCTAGGGATTACTCCACTGTTTGACGATGTACGTACAAAATAAAAAAATGATATTAGTTTTTCTCATCATTATCTAGCCCTGTATGGAAACAAATAAGAAAAAAATAAAAATATTTGTTGAAAGTTATGAGCGTCGAAAGTTCCATATTTCAACACTAATTTTAACGCATCTTTGGGCGGCAATAAATACCATAAGAAGAAGGAAAATTGCAAAACGGCCACCATACAAGGATAGATTAGTAGTTCAACAATGCAAATAATATTAATTTGATTATATACATTTAGTAGTTTTTTCATGATATCTAGATTCCCAAAGGTCTGTTTATAGAATTTCGCGCGCTCGTTTTCGTCCTAAATCATCATCCATTTCGCTACAAGCTTGCAAAAGTGCTAATTCGTACGCGAACTACCTTCTTACTGTTCATCACAGCATCTATTTCTTTCGCACGAGTTGTCGGATGAGATAGCAGGCATTTTAACCCCGCGCACAAAATAGTTCGTGCCGTCGACTGATGATATAAATGTGAAATGTTGCATCTCTATTCAAGTAGGTAGATATAGATGATGTCCTCTACAGATGCAGTTTTGACAGCTCTAATAATTTATTAATCTGTTATTGTATTTTTTTAAATTGTTTGTTACTATAGACGCTTTTAAGTGCACGTCTTTTTACATCGTTCTCACATATATGTATTTTTCTACAAGAATGATGTAACCAAAAACTTGTAGTTAAAACTGATGGAAAAGAGTGTCCGTGGAGTTTCTTGCAAATTCTTCTCCATTGAGACCTACTGACGCTTGCGAAATTGGAACTAAAGTCATCTTTTTAGAGTTCCGTACCCAAAGGGTAAAAACGGGACCCTATTATTAAGACTCCACGGTCCGTCTGTCTGTCACCAGGCTGTATCTCATGAACCGTGATAGCTAGACAGTTGCAATTTTCACAGATGATGTATTTCTTTGGCTGCTATAAGAAAAATACAAAAAATATAATAAAATAAATATTTTAGTGGGGCTCCCATACAACAAATGAGTATCGAGCGAGCATCTATCAGTCAAAAAATTTTCAAAATCGGATCAGTATTGCCAAACTTTACTTTTTATAAACATATACCAATTTTACCTCTTTATAATATTAGTTTAGTATCATTATTACAATAGGTACTATTAATGTGGTTAATTTACCTCTAAAACTGCGTTAAATATATCTATGATAACGTAATAATCACCTGATACAAAATTAACGTTGATAAATACAGTAGGACATTGGTTATCACATGGATTTAAACATTATCTAAACTTCGTCACAAGAAAAACAACAATAACAGTTTACTTACATGCAAGAAAAATCACTTAAACATTGAGTTTTCAAGGAAAAATCATCCAAAATCACTTTTTTCCAAAAACTTTTGGCACTATATCGAACTACCAATGCAACACAGTTTATAAAAAAAAGAAAAAAACTTAAAATGGCCGCCACGCGCGACGTCCAACTCGCGAATGAATTACTAATTCAGTTTTCAAAATCGGAACGCGAGGTGTCCAATTTTTCTTGACCTGTGAACTTCTATGCGATTTACATTTGCACTTCCATTTTTAAACGACTGCGAGGGAAGGGGGAGGTCTAACTAAATTGGATTTAATGCATGTCCCTAACAAGTTTGTTAAACAATTGAGGTGTAAAAAATAAAACATTATGTCAATGGAATAACGTTGTTTTTAGATATATTAGACTGCATATATAAATTGGTAGATTACTCATATGGTAAGGTAACGTAGTGATAAGATATACAGCGTGATACCAAAGTAATTTTCGATATTAAAAATACATTTTGTGATTTCGATCAGAAGATTGAAAACTTAAATGATGTTTCATTTTCCGCCCTTATTTATTAAAGAAAATCTTACTTCACAATGGTCGTAATCAACGTTCACTGCGCTAAACATAATGTCACTGACGTCAATGATAAAATAGTAATGTTATTCAAAGACTTCAAAATAATCATTAACTAGCTTCTACACGATGCTTCGCTCACGCAAAAACTTTTTATCCCGAGAAAACTACTAACTACAACTAAACCAGGCCACGGTATACTCGAGATCCAAATTTCATCCAAATTCCGTTCCGCCATCAAGGCGTCATTCATTAACATACATCAAAACATCTACACTATATACAGACATTTTTTGATGGACAAAGTGAGTTATCATCTGCCTAGCCTTTTTCCCAACTATATTGGGGTCGGCTTCCAGTCTCAAACTCCTCAGATATGGCTCAAAAGAAGAAGACATCAATTTATATTCAGTACTGACGGACGATTTATCTCCTTAATCCAATTTATTTCCTTCAAAGGAAATGCTCTAAATTCCAATATAAATTGGATTCTCTAGGGACGCTGTTCGTGCGACCTTGTTACTAATGTCTGGGGAGAAAAAGCTGACATTTTCACTTCGATTTTATTTACTTGTTTTGTGTAGTCATGCATGGGACAATTTCAAGGATTTTTTTAATAGATAACTGTGACAATTTTGATGGCTGTATTGCTCGTAGAACGGATCGTTCGGATCTCTGGAAGTGAAACGCACAGGACCGGTCCATGTGGCGACACTTGGGGAAGCCTATGTTCAGCTGTGGACGTCTTACGACAAAAGTGATGATGAAAGGAACTGTTCTAAATGACAATAAATTGGATTGTTAGGAGACCTTGTTACAAATGTCTGGGGCGAAAATGCTGACATTTTTGCTTCGACTTTATAGTTATTTAGAGTAATTATGGGACAGTGTTAAGGTATTTTGTGTGATAATATTCTTTTTGTGAGCATTATTACAAAAATTCGTTGGTAGAATGCTATACTTTTCATCCCGATTCCCAACCGAAAACCTAAAAAATAACACAAAAAAATGTACGATTCCTACTGTACAGAGGCCACAGAAGCGATGCTGCGTGAGAAACTTGGTGTTTAAGACGACGACTAACGCCAACAACCTTGAGGGAACAAAACGCGCACTCGTTTCACACCCGCGCGACCCAAAACTTTGTAGTTTTTTGTACTTTCCTTATTATTCTATGACTTTAAAAAAAAAGCCTCAGATCAAAATGTAGGTAATTAAATTATCTTTGAGATGGTGTTGATTTCATTAAAATACGCCCAGCGGTTTTGGTGTGATTGTCGTGATTTTGTCCGTTTTAGATATAACTTTACAAATTAATTACACTATGTTATACAAAAAAAACTCAAAATTTTCTCAGATCAAATTATTAAGAAAATAGTCTAATATACCATATTTGTTTTTCAAAGAATTACGACTAGCCATTTAGACGTGATTCTCATTTTAAAATCAGCTATACTCCATTTATTATAACATTAGACAAAAGAGGCTCGCAGAAGCAGGAGTACGAAACCTTTTATTTTCAAGTCAAGTTCAAACAATTTTAATAAATAATGTATATGTTTTTTTTGTAAGTCACAATGTATGGCATACAATAAAGCGTATTCTATCTATCTACTCGTCACGATTCTTGGATAGGTACATGAAATGAAAAAAAAAATAGTAACTAATCAGTTTATTAAAAACAACTTTATCACAATATGTCCATGTTTTCAATCAACCAAATAAATACAACACAAAACACCACTTAACAATTTTGTCACTGCTACCATCAGTCATCACAAATGATAATAATTAATTGACATGGGTGGTAACAAAAGTCATAATTTTAACTATAATAATTTAGAATGACAGAGAATTAACAAAAATACACTTTCACAAGCTAAATACCAACTAAGAAAACATTTTCCAGAGACAGAAGTGAGATGAGATTTATGATGATGAGGTCTTTTTCCTTGAAAGGAATATTTTTGTTTTGTTTAGCCACTACTGAATATCTGCCTTTCGTGTGGCTGTAGTTGGCAGCTTCTCCAATTTCCTCGAATGATACGGTGCATTATCCATAACAATAACTGCACCACTCTCGATTTTTGACAATATTAATTTGAACCACTTTTCAAAATTGTGTGCATCCATTTCAGAATGGTAGTCTCCATCACCCTTTTTGGCTTCAAATATTAATTCACCATCCATTAAAAACCCATCCGTTAATCCTGTGAAATGAAATAAAAGTAAATCAATAATTGTGTACCGGTGGCGTAGATTACTTGATCGCTGGAAATAGATTTTAACCTTTAAGTAGCAACCGAAATTAACTGCATCATTACTGTCCTTGAACAGGTTAATCTACAACCATAAATATCTTTCTCCGAGGGGAGGCATTAAGACTTCACCAGATTTCAGTGACAGTTTCAATTCTTGATTTAAATGTATTTCTTTTGAAATTATCAAAAGAAATACATTTAAATCAAGTTTTACCAATATGATCAATGATAAGCCGTCTTCCTTTTCCAGTTGGGTTCTTTAAACCAGATGATAAACCTGCCCGGTGTGCTTCTTTTGACTAAATAGTATTGTCTTGCCATACCTTGCATTTCGAGTGTCCTGTATGTATAATTATAGATGTAAATACAATATTATATCGACTTATGTTGAACTATTAATACTTCACTGTATTGTTTTGCATAAAGGAGGCTTTACATAGCTTACCAAGTTATGTAACCTTCTTTCAGACTATAAATATTAGCAGCACTGTACCTTCATTTAGCCAAGTCTCATCTAAATAATATTTCGTTCCTTAATCTCTTAATTTCATGGAGATATTTCACCCTCCATAATACAATCTCTTGTTTATCAATTAGGGCACTTTTTAGGTAAATTTTATTTTTTTCTTGATGATGTTGTAAAAGTGCTTCTTTTAAAATCGGGTAGAGACTCATCACTATTTACAGCTTCCAGAATCTTGTCCAACGTTGGTAACTCATTATCAAAGAAAAAGAATGAATTTTTCTCCGTATGAGTATTCCACTTAACGTTATATCATCATAATCGTCAGATTTTGAGTATTTCCGTTGGCGAGGAGGGGGTGATTGCAGGCGACCTTCTGTATTGTACTCTTTCAGTACATTATAGACTGTTGCACGAGATATGCCTATAAAATAAGATTAATAATGTATGTTATTACCTCACAAATCATGTTACTTTCAAATACATTTATTTATTATGGTAATAATTTTATGATCCTTACCTGCAATTTCTGTAGCTTTGTTAATTAACTGCGTCCTATAAGCCTGGACCCCTTAACATGTTTATAAATATTTATGAATGTTCTTTTTTCTGCAGCACGAAGCGTTGTTTGCTTTGTTCTCTTTTTCTTGGGAGACAATATTTTAACGACGTGATCAACGTTGGGGCCACGTTTTTTACGCTGTTGACACTGATCAGCGTTACCAGCAGTTTCAGAGCGTATATGTTGCGCTTGCAAGTCACTCGGGCCTGCACCAGGATCGTCCCTGTCCATAGTTCAACAAAACGTACCGCTTTGTACAAACAACACATAACTAACACTCATAACGATAACAAAACAATAACAACAGAAACAAATAACAACTAAACCACGAAAATTCAGCAATAACAACGAGAAAAGGCGTAGCATTCATAAGTATCCACAAGCGTATGACAATTGACAACTGCAGATTATTTATGCAATTTGACGAAAAGATGACATCATAATCCGACAAAATTAAAAAACACGTGCTGCCACAACTTATTAAGGGAATAGGTAACATTTTAGATTTGGTCGAGTTATAGTGACATGAAAAACGTTTCCGGTACTGTCCGCCCCTGCTTCTTTTAGGTTTTAAACATTGACACGACATTATTTTATGTAAAAACTAAATAATATTAAATGAAGGTCTTGTAATTTCAGAAGGTAGATAGGTTAAATAAGTGCAATTAAGTGTGACAACTGTCAATTAAATTGATTATATTTAACTCCACATCAATCTTGACTGTAATAGTGTTAGTTGTATTTTTATTACAAAGTGTGCACCTAAAAGAGCCTTTTTTAACTTCTGTCTAATGCTATAGTAAATGGAGTATAGTCAAGGGAATCGGCGCCTTAATTAATTATCATATGCCTAGCTTTTTTCCCAACTATATTGGGGTCGGCTTCCAGTCTTACCGGATTCAGCTAAGTACCAGTGTTTTACATGGAGCGACTGCCTATCTGACATTATACTAGTGTTTAAATAATAATGTAATTTATTATCACGGGTTAACTATGAGCTGAGTGAATATTTCAGCTGAAAGACGACGTATGACATTAAAATATGCAAGCTATTGTTTCACAAAATTGTAACAAATTAACGCAAATAAATTTTCATACGTCTCTGAACAAATTAGCAACTCGCTGTATAACCACATACACATATACACACCTGTTGAACTTCTTGCTTGTGTGTAAGTGCCTTGTGTATGTGTTAGTGAGTCCGTGTGTAACATACGGATGTTGTGTGGTGGGCGGTGATGTGTGGGTATGGATGGTAAGTGGCTCTGCTTTAGTGGGTAAGTGGTGGTATTTTGTTTTGTGTCATTTTAATATTGTTCTTCTTTTTTTTATTCGTATTCATCATTGCTAAAGGTCGTGCCTGTCCTAGAAAATTTTGATGGATTCACTGTCGAACTGTGTACAGGCCACTTTGTCTTCAGGTCTTCTTTTTTATTATTGCTATGTTTGGCAAATTTTGAAATATTTAAACTAAAAAAGAATGTCAAGATCAATTTCCGTATTTACTAACACGGGGCGAATTATAATCGAACGCTTGAATATTATTGCATAATAATAACATGTTGAATTTCTAGGTCTTGACGCTAAACCTAGGCCCACTGAAGCTTAAACATCCAATAGTATGCTTTTGTTAAGGAATTTTGATATAGGGGTCATCTATTGTTAGTGAAAACGGGCATTAATAGTAGATTATTGCATCGAGCACAAAGTAATTTATTATTGCACCGAGTGCCTGATTTAGGGCCCGAGCGTCAGCGAGGGCTCTAATCTAACAGGCACGAGGGCTATATAAATTACTTAAAGCGAGGTGTATAATCTGCTTTTCTTTCAACTATAGGAATAGTAGATAAAAGAAACTCATATCAAACAGTTAAAATAGAAGTTTAATTATTGAAATTAAAAGTTATACTTGAGCAATTATTAAACGTAAGGTTAAGAGTTTTATTGGGCAAATTTACATTTGTTTGTTTAACTTGGGACTGAATAATATTATCAGACGAGGTAGATGGGCCTGGCTGATTTGTTACAATGAAGTCGTTATCACGGGAAGTAGATGGGCGCGGCGATGTCGAAAATCACTTTTTTAAATTTCTTTCATTTTTAAATGGGGATAAATATAATGACCACCTAAAATTACTTTGTGACCATAACCTCTATTACCTAAAATTGTACTATGAAACCCAAATTTAGTAAATTGATCACCAAATTTAGTAAATTGATCACCAAATTTTAATAGCAAATTATTGCGCTATTTAATGTTGTAAAATAGGTTAGGTTAGGTTAGAACTGTGACCAACCGCGCGCGAGCCGAGCGAGCAAAGCGAGCGGTGCCGCGGCAGCGGCCGGCGAGCGCTACTTCCAAGTTGCTCCCAGAAATTTTATAATCTTTTTGGTCATTGGTTTAATTTTGGTGATCATTTACTACTTTTGGTGATCATTTACTACTTTTGGGTTAACAATGATTTATTTGGAGTCATTTTGCCTAAACAGGATAGCGAGATGTTAAAACTTTGGTTATAATTTTACAATAAGATGCGGGTTTAATTTTGGTGATCATTTACTATTTTTGTCTGTTATATGTTACTATATCTGGTGGTAAGTTAAACATAAGCCTTTTTAAATCACAGTTAGCAGCAATCATTTTTTAAATTTGGAACAAGTAGGATAGAAACGAATAATACGTACCTACGTAAAAAAAAAGTATTGATATCGGCTGGCTGAATAGAGCTAATCCACTGAGGTTGGCACCTTTTGGTGCGATTAAAAAAAAAACTGTGCAATAATGAAATTTCATAAATTTTTATTGCTCTAGAGCATTAAAGACTCGCTTTGTACTGAGTTTTTAGTGTGATTGTGATGAAATTAAAGCATAGTTGGAAGAAAAATTAATTTTCGGCATTTACTTGAGGCCACTTCTGGTATTCGATTTCGAGCTCACCCGATAATCTACCCGCTATAACTAATGTAATAAAAATGTCATCAAAATTATCTATCAAGTATTTGCACATAATATGCATGCTCTTTGTACATAACTATAAGATAATTACATCTGAAATACTTTGTTGAGAGTTGTCATCTTTTTGTTAGGAGACTGGGGAGATTTTTTCATAAGGAAGACTTGTATCTTAAAGTAATAAAGCTACTTAGCATCTCAAATTGTTTTAAAATGGTAATTCCAAGTCTACTAAAGTACGCCGGGGAAGTAGAACTAATAGTAGAGTTAGTTTTGATTTTTTATATCAAGCGAATTCAGATTAGGGACTTTATAGTTTGTACGTCATAAGTCATTTATTTCGTAACAAAATACATTTGTGTCGAAATTTACTATTACCACAGATAATATAATACTAGCATACAGATGCCTCATCCCATACAAAGAAACCGGCCGACGTAACTAGCGTTTTACATCTGATTAATCTTGTTATTTTTTTGTACATCAAACGCGTTCGGTTCTGTTTGACGATGATAGATAGATGTTAGGTGTTAGCAGCGACTTGCAAGTAAATGGATTTCCTAGGTTCGTGAATATGTTTTCTTTAGATACAGTGAAGGTTCGTTTTATAGTATTTTTTTGCACGTTTGCGTTTTGTTGCACCAAAATGTGTTACAATGCAAATTTTAACAATCGAGTGGCATGCCTCAGACATTAAAAAATGCGCCATCTATTGACATCAATGTTAAGTTATCCGTTGAAATAATCTTTGAAATGTAAATTAAGAGCCCTATATTCCATAATTATGTACTTAGGATAGTTGCTATTACTATTTAATTTACTTTTTTTTATGTACCAAGGTACCAAGTCTCCTGTAGAACGAAATCACCCCAGTCTCCCTTACATTTTAGCAAAAGGAAGACCATCTCACTCATTTAATCTTAAACTTAATAAACCGAAGAATGGAATCTATAATTAAACTAGCTGTCCCACGCGGCTTCGCTCCCGTCAACTGGCTATCTATCTACCCATCTACCTTACCTACCCTACCCTACCTACCCTACATACATGATTGTTGCGTAACTTAAACCGTTTACGGAAGCTCTAGAAAAAGGAATAATTTTGCCTATTTTTGCAACATTTTTCATTTATGCTCCGCTCCTATTGTTCGTAGCGTGATGTTTTTGAGCCTATAAACTTCCTTGATAAATGGACTATCCAACACAAAAATATTTTTTTAATTCCAACTAGTAGTTCCTGAGATTAGCGCGTTCAAAGCTTTATAATATTATAAGTATAGATTCAAAATTACATTAGCCCATTATTCTCTAGTTCCAAATACCTTCAAAGCCTACTTCCCAAGTTCCCACAACCAACTGTTAATTCCGTGACGTGAATACTTAATGAAAGCAATTTAAAACGTGAATGAATATTGCCGTTATTACGGATGTCCCTCAGACTTGATATCCGTCTTAGCAATTATGGGATTTTATAGGAAAACCCAGCAGGCTCTTGATATGCTGAAGGCACATTAATAAGAATAGCTTTTACAATGTTAATATACCACTTACACCACCACTTATACCACTTGCACTTTATAGTCTGAAACACAGGTCTAACCTAGTTCAGGCAAATAAGCAACTGTCTTCTTTTATATTTTTAAGATATTTTTATTGTAAAATGTGCCTTATGTTATAAATAAACGATATTATTATTATTATTTTTTATTATTATACCTTGGAAACCGCGAAAACCGTCGCTAATCTCTCAGTTAAGTTTGTCAAGTTGTGCGAACATAATAATATGTCATAATTTAAGTCAGTGTATGGCAGAATTGATTTTGTTTTGTATATATCAGAATCAGAATTATTTATTTGCAAGCAATGTAGGTACAAGTTTGAGATGGTACAGAATTGGGTGTTTCCGCTACATTTTGCCTTACGGCATGCAATAACAGTATTTTTTGAAGATACAATACAATAATTGTCATTGACTTAGTATCAAAAAGGTATCAGAAAATAAAATTAAAAAATCACAAATAACTTAATTGTCACATATAAAGTCGATTACGAATCAATATGCTTATCTTGAAATTATAAAAATTGTTATCATTGAAAATGTCACATACATAGTCGAATACAAATCAAGAAGCTTATTAAGGAATTATTAAAAAAAATATCATTTAAAAATGTAAATTACAAGAAAAAATTAAGGTACAGTTATAAATCTTTATCATTCAGAGTTGATCTCATAGTAAAACTTATTCATATTTATATCTATGAAAGATTATAAAGAATGAAAAATCGACCAGAATAATTGTGACACCGTTTAGCAGTAGCGTACCGCCTAAATCGAAGCTTGTAAAAATGAAATGAAAATAAACTTGCTTGTTCAAACAAAAACAAATACCAATATAAGTAATGCATCACTTTATTCTCTTAACACAAAGTAGAGTATCCCACCCAGCGTACTACTCACACCGGTAGAGTTCCACGCATGGCATCCCACACACTTGTGATGTACTCGCACGGTTCACGACACACTATGGTTCAGTGAGTAGTGCCCGTCTGACACGGGTTCGATGCCCGACTGTTTCAAATGAGGGTCTCATTATGCTTACCCTTTTCCCAATTTATTTGAGGTCTAAGTAACCCGTCCAGTCGAGATCCTGTACTCCTTAGCTTAACCCGACCTGAGAATCAAAACCAGGCCCACATGCTCACTAAAGGCGCTTGAGATCACTAGACCAACAAGAGAGTTTTAATTAACAAATTAAATTTTATGAAAATATGTATCACTGGTAGCAGTGGTGGCCCAGTGGTATCAGCCACGACTTAGCAAGTTGTAGGTCGTGGGTTCGAGCCCAGGTAGGCGCTTTACTTTGTGTAAATTATTTCATCACCACTGCTCTCAAAACGGTGAAGGAAAACATCGTGAGGAAACCGGCATGACCTAGAACCAAAAATTCGAAGACATGTGACATCCACCAACCCGCACTGGGCCCGCGTGGTGGTTTACGGCCCATTCCCCTCACAGAGAGGAGAACTGTGTCCCAGCAGTGGGAACATTAATAGGCTGATGATGTGATGTGATGTGATGTATCACTGGTTTCTACTAGCGGCTTCGCCCGCGTGAATGTCGAAAATTATCCCGAAGAAACATATCCCCGGGATAAAAAGTATCCTATGTGCTATTCCTGACTATAATCTATCTCTGTGCCAAAGTTCATCCAGATTTATCCAGCCGTTTGAGCGTGAAAACGTAAACAAACATACACACTCACTACCTTTAGCGAAGCCGCTGGGAACAGCTTGTAATATTATAAAGGCGTATTATATTACTAGCTGTTCCCCGCGGCTTCGCTCCCGTTGACCACCCCACAGGACCCGTTTTCGGGATTAAAAAATATCCTACGTCACTCAGGCATAATGTAGCTTTCTATTGGTGAAAGATTTTTTTAAATAGGTCCTTTAGTTTTGGAGCCTATTCGGGACAAACAAACAAACAAAAAAATATTTCATCTTTATAATATTAGTATCGATTAGTGTGATAGGCGAGTAAGGGAATTGAACGTCAACAAAGCACTATGGTTGAGTGAATAAATCTCGTCGTAAGTATACAGGTTCGATGCCTGAGCGTAGTAAATGGCATCGAAGTTACGAAACTGTGTTAAAAAGAAGGATTTCTAGTTGTAAGATAGCATAAAATGATCCTCAATCAGCGACAACGGTTGTCAAAAAATAAATAAAAAAATAAACCAACTTCCAAAACAAAACACTACAAAGTAAAAAATAACTTTCTTTTCCGAAGTCGGTGTCCTATGTTGTGTACCTTTAGTATTCCGTTTTTCGTCACCGACTTCAGAAAAGAAATTAATTTTTCGTTTTGTAGTGTTTTGTTTTGGAAGTCGGTTTGAATTTGTTGTTACAGATTTTTATTTATCTCTTTTTAGTTTTGGTAGGTTGGTCCTCCAATTACCATGAAATAATTTATAGTCAAAGTACATCTCATGAAGATTCCAATAAACCACTAGGATACATTATTTAATTTCGGAATTCCAGTGCCTACCTTCCGGCGTCATCATCAGCTCAGTTCGATGGTACCATTTTCATCAGTATTATTTATCAGTATTTGCTTCATCATAGTCGGTTAACTATTCGATATATCTTATATCAATGACATAATTAGCATTAAGGAGTTCCAGTGGCCATCTGTGCTCTTCTTCATCAGTCCCACTTCACCAAATGATACTTTCTGAGTGCAAATGATTGCATTGTTGATGAAAAAACCAAAATCTCTTTATATATGCCTGTAATATTTGAGTAGTTCTCTTGATTTCGCCGGGATCCCATCATGAGATCCAGACCTAATGACCATGGGACCATCCGGGAAGTATACCCTTTCAAACAAAAGAAGAATTTTTCGTACATACTAAACTAGGAAACCTAGGAGAGCTCTCCCTCAATGGAATAAAACTGCCCTGGTCCACGGAAGTTAAATATCTGGGTGTAACGCTTGATAAAGAACTGAGGTGGAAAACTCATGTGGAAAATATTACGACAAAGGCCTTACGAGTGAACGGCATGTGTCGTTCCACCTACGGTAAAACTTGGGGGCTAAAGCCCAAAGTTTTACGATGGCTGTACCTGACAATGATAATACCTATTATCACATACGGCAGCATAGTAAGGTGGCCAAGAACAAAGCTTGCCTCGAGCAAAGCGCCACTCACCAGGTTACAAAGAACGTCTAGGCATCACGGGTGCTTTCAGGACAACACCTACGGCAGCGATTGAGAGATACCTCAATATCAAGGGATATGATGGTTATCTCTGCATATGATGGTTGAATTCGAGGCATGGAAGACATTACATCGTCTCGCTGTTGCTGGACTATGGGATGCCTCTAAGCCAAAGACTAACCATACAAAGTTCGATGAGAATGAAGACCTCGATCGCTTGTTACCAAGCATGTTATCCGATAAAATGCAACCTATGTTTGTGTTTGAAAGGTCTTTCAAGGTCCAAATCCCTACAATAGAGGATTGGATGAAGGAACTCGATCCACCAGAACAAGATAGCCTGGTGTGGTACACTGATGGATCCAAAATAGAATCAGGTACAGGAGCGGGCATATACAAAAGGCTACAAATGTATCAAAAGCTTAGGGAAGATGGCAACTGTATTCCAAGCAGAAACATATGCCATAATAACCTGTGCTCAAGAGAATATAGATAGAGGAACCAGAGGTAAATCCATATATATTCTTAGTGACAGTCAGGCTGCAATCAAAGCCATGGCATCCTACAAAGTGGACTCCGGCCTTATTCTGGATGCTATCCAAACCCTAAACAGGCTTGGTAAGCACAACAGGGTAAGACTAATGTGGGTCACTGGACACAAAGGATTCCATGGTAACGAAGTGGCTGATGAACTGGCAAGAGAGGGCTCAGCAAATGACTTTGTGGGTCCAGAACCATGTGTAGGCATCTCGACGTGTGTCGTAAAAGCCGCATTCAGGGAGTTTGCAGATCACAGAAAACAAACATGTTGGCTGTCTAATACCGGTCTACAACACTCCAAGAAATTCCTAGGCTCTACGTTCAAAGCCCGGGAATGTATTTGGAATATGAGCAGGTGCCAAATCCGCTACCTGCTTGGGGCCTTTACTGGGCACTTTGGAACCAACGATATGCTCATGAAGATAGGTCTAACCGCGACACCCATGTGCAGGTTGTGTGGGGAACATACGGAACGCATGGAACACCTACTGTGCACATGCGACGCACTGGCTGGTAAGCGAATGAGTCTCCTAGGGGTTGGATATCCAAAACCAGAAGACTATAGGCTCATATGTCCTAGTCTCGTTGTAAAACTCATGAAAACAGTTTTCAACGAGATTGAGGAGGAGTAAGTTATCTAGGGGCCACAATAGATCCCATTGGGTCGAAGTGTCCGAGTTATTTCTCGGCCCCTCCATAAGATAAGATAAGATAAGATAGGTACATAACACAATGTAAAAATTGTTTGGAATAAATAAATACAAATACATAAAAAAAAAAAAAGTTTCCGATGAACTCAGAACATCCTCCTATTTTCGAAGTCTTTATTAAAAACTAAATGTATAAAATTGGTATACCAAAATGTCACAGGGTCCATTGATCCCGTGGGACAATACCAAACATTTTGAACTGTACACCAGACTTACGAGAAAGTCGCAGGTTTGTACCCAGACAGGCGTTTTATTATGTGTACCTAATTTATATCATCACTTTTCTCTCAAAAAGTTGAAGTAAAACATCGTGAGGAAACCGGCATGTCCTAGAGCTAAAAATTCTAAGACATGTGACATCTACCAATCCGGAGTGGACCCGCGTGTTGAATTACACGCCACTTCCTCTCCCAGAGAGGTAGGCCTGTGTCTCAGCAGTGGGCAAATTATAGGCTGTTCATGGTCCTCAACGGTGGGTTAACGCATTGTCGAGGTGGGAAGGAGGGGGGGACCAAGGATGCCATACACGGGTTCGTCTGGCGCCCATGTGCTGGTTTGGTCCCTGAGGTGGTCACGGCGTGTAATTTGTTCTGGTGCGCCAGTGTTGGGGGGTACTCCCCAGAGGTGGTTCCAATGGGAGTCCCACATAACTGCGCTATGTCCCCGTGGTAGCGCAGTATGCTTGAGCATTTCTCAAAGAAAAAAAAAATTGTCTGGTTATGATACAATGTCACTTGTTTAGACCGCAGTTGCAACGAATTCTATGGTTCAGTAGCTTAGTAAGCGTCTGACACAGGTTCGATGCCCGGCTGCTCTTCTAACTGTGACGGTAGGGTGGTTTTGTAAAGGTTACTATTTTCCCACAGAGGGTGATATCATAGGGGTTTTATTTTCTTAATTAGTTTTGTATGGTTCAGTGATTAGGATCGCTCGATGCGGGTTTGAAGTAATTAACTAAAATATATTTCAGGAAAAAAAATAATAGATTTGTTGTTTTTAACCGACTTCTCAAAAAGGAGGTTTCGCAATTCGACCGTATATATATATTTTTGTTATGTGTGTTCGCGGATAACTTCGTCGTTTTTGAACCGATTTTGATGAATCTTGTTTTTTCGGAAAGGAGATATCCCAAGGGTGGTACCATGATAAGGAGATCAGGATCTGATGATGGGATCCTAGAGAAATCCAGGCAACTCCCCAAATATTATAGGCATACATATAGCGATTTTGATTTTTCATCTATAATGCAATCATTTTCACTCGGAAAGTATCATTTGGTGTGTGTAACTGATGAAGAAGACCACAATGGCCACTGGAACTCCGAAATAAAACAATGTATCTTAGTCGTGTTTGGGCTTATTGGAATCATTATGAGATGTACTTTGGCTATAAATGAAAAAAATCAAACCGACTTCCAAAACAAAACACTACAAAGTGAAAAATAACTTTCATTTCCGAAGTCGATGTCGAATAACGGAAAACAATGGGTACAAAACTGTTTTGTTTTGGAAGTCGGTTTGATTTTTTGTTTATTTTATTTTTATTTTACTACAATCCCACCGCACTATTCCCAAACCCCTGCAACTCCTGAAAGCCAGAATCAATAGTGGCGACCACAAGAAAAGCCCCGAGGCAATGAAGCTCGACGAAGTCCCGAAGCATGAATTTAGCTGTCTTGGATCCCGCAACGAAATTAATCAGAAAAAAAATCGCCCAAGTGCGAGTCGGAATCGCGTACGAAGGGTTCCGTACCATTATCGCAAAAAACAGCAAGAAAATCACGTTTGTTGTATGGGAGCCCCACTTAAATATTAATTTTATGTTGTTTTTAGTATTTGTTGTTATAACAGCAACAGAAATACATCATCTGTGAAAATTTCAACAGTCTAGCTTACACGGTTCATGAGATACAGCCTGGTGACAGACGGACAGACAGACAGACAGACGGATCGCGGAGTCTTAGTAATAGGGTCCCGTTTTTACCCTTTGGGTACGGAACCCTTAAAAAGAATGAATTTTGTAGATTATTAAAATAAGATAAAATCTAGGGCTCAACATCAACCACCAATACATTCAATACTGTTCTTACATAGACCTTCCCTAAACCGTTTAAAATACTGGCATTACACGCATAGCAGTGGTTATCAATACACATTCCTTTTCTGTATGAGAAGATATATCTAAAGAAAGGTTGACGGTAAAGATGTCAATATAATCAGCTAGAAAAATAGTAGATTAGTAGCCAAGGGCTGTAAGGCATCAATTGCAGCCCGAGATATTTAGGCGCACGAGCGCAACGAGGGCGCCTATAGTTCGAGGGTGCAATTGGTACTTACACCCGTGCTAACTATTCTGCTTTACATCTCGATTGTGAGGTAAGTAGAAAAAAACCGGCATTACAAGAATAAAATTGATGACTATTATACTCGCACGAAGACAAGACTGCATAGCAAAGCGACCTCTTTGGTCATTGGGCTGAATGCGTGATGTCTATTGCCAGTATGATGGTTAAATGTACGCGAACTTTTTGAAAGAAAGAAGTATTTTTTTTAATTACTAACGCGCTAATTAGTCACCTACAAGCCCCATTTGGAGGTAATAAGAACCTACTTACCGAACATGAGAGATGTAAAATCAATTAATGACAGCAGGTTCAGTGAGGCAAAGAAGATACTGTGGCTCCTCAAACATCCTCCTCCGACTGACTATGTTGAGCCTGCAGGCCACCAACTTCCATGGCCTATCTGGATAAACAAATCGTTTTTTTTTTTTCAATTCGCTTTTTATGCATTTGTATTCGCCCACTGTTTCTCTCTCAATTATTATTTCAGTAAGGCATATTCAGTGTTTTAGTGTTTAGCATTTTAGGATTTTCGGAAACAAAATATTTCGAACAAATGTTATTTCGGTTAAGCGTAACTTCGGTAAAAAGTTTTTCGACCAAATGAAACGTCAGAGTAACGAAATAAAATCAAAATTAAAAATCAAAATATTTTTTTTTATTTTACATAGCACTAGCCTACATGGGCACTTATAAAACGTCGACAAAAGGTGCACGGTTCGGGTTAGTCGTTTCCTATGGAGAAGAACCGGCAAGAAACTCCATGGTTACTCTTTTATTTTTTTTTGTGTTTACAATATTTCCATGTTACAGCATTAGTACTTGGATATGGGGGGACAACGTAGGCCCGACAATAAGTCGTAAAAAATTAAAAAAACAAACAAAAAAAATATGTAAAACGAAATAAAAAGTTAACAAATGTTAACAATCATCTAGAAATCTAGAAAGCCTACAATGTTCACACATTCACAATCGGTAAAAGAATCTAAACAAAGGTAAAAAAAAAACACCAAATAAAACAAAACAAAAAAAAACACAACACTAAATTTAACATGTGGCACAAATACTGTAATCAGTGCTGTAACTATTCTTAGCAAAGGGCTATAATGATGATTGAAAAATATTGTAAAAAGTCTACTTAAAAGAGAAAAAAAATGAGATTGAGAATAGTTAGAGACATCCATATATTTGAATCGAATTGATAATAGGTCAACAGAGACAGTGGCAGTCGTGACTTCGATGAAGTAAAAAAAAACGAAACGATAATAGTTGAAAAGTTTTAGGTGAAATGAAATTCGTGAAGTCAAATATCTTTCGAACTTATGATGGGTAACCATGGGCAACCATTTGAAATGTCAAGCGTTCCCCTTGTGAAATTAGGTCAAAGACTATGTGACATTTGTAGGTTTGGTTAAATAGGTAAGGTAGATTACTAAATAAATTATTCACTGTGCAACGAATCTGCTATACTTTGAGTTATTGTTGCAATAATAATAACTATCGCGGAATGCGATAAGGCCGCCCGTTGTATATTTTATAAATAATTATTTAAAAATGTTAATATAGTGGTTACAAAATTGAATAAACGGAATAATATTATAATTTATTTTTATTTTTATTTGTGATGGGTTTGCTCTTGACTGTCTAGGTCATAGGTGACAGAGACAGAGTCGACGATGGAGTGAGCTTACCCAGAAGAAGCCTGTTCACTCTAACTTTGAAGAGATTCGGGTTGAATGCGTTCGGAAACACAGACGCAGGTAGTGAGTTCCATTCATTCGCTGTGCGCATTATGAAGGATGTTTGGAAGCGCTTGGTGCGAATTGGTGGAATGGCAACAAGGTAAGGATGATAACTTGCAGTGTGATCATATAATTATCTGTCGAGATGTTGGATAGATTATAATAAGGCCTATGAATCGGTGCCTCATACATGGCTCATGATGAGGGTGCTAGAATTGTATAAAATAGATACAACTCTACGCACCTTCCTGATGTCGTGTATGGGGCAATGGAGCACAGTCCTTCGCTATCCAGGATGTCGAAATAACCAGAGGAATAGCGAACCTGTAAGGATCGAGCGAGGTATATTCCAGGGCGATAGTTTGAGTCCACTTTGTTTTTCCCTAGCCCTGAATCCTTTTTTCTGAGAATTCAAGGCTAGGCTATCGGTTGAAGACAGGTGGTCAGGTTATATCTCACCAGCTTTACATGGATGACCTGAAGCTCTTTGCCCCCAGCAATCATCAGCTGATGGAGCTACTGAAGGTAACTGAAACTTTTAGTAGCGCCATCAGGATGGAGTTTGGTGTGGACAAATGAGCGATCTTACATGTAAAGCAAGGGGAGATTGTGGAATCTGCAGGAATTCAACTCGCGGATTCCATAAACCTGAGATCCCTCTCTCCAGACGAAACCTATAAGTATGTGGGTATGTCGGAAGCGTTAGGTATCAACACTGAAGCAATCAGTGAAAGAACGCTTTTTTGGCCGCCTGAAGAAGGTATTCAATAGTCTTCTTTCGGGCGTAAATAAGGTGCGCGCCTTCAACGGTTGGATCATACCGGTATTGATGTACTCCTTCGGCATACTAAAATTGACTCAAACGAAACTTGACGCCCTGGATAGGCGGGTCTGTACACTGCTGACTGTATAACGAATGCATCACCCACGATATGCGATCTCAGGGAATATTTTCTACACACCGACGTGGGTATGCATCGAGATGTAGTAGCAGTGGACAAAGGACTCACCCCGCTCTCCTTGGCGAATTAGAACTGGCGCAAGCCTATAGTGCTTGACACTATCGACCGCAGGGAGGTATGGCAGAGTAAGGAGCTTCACGGACGCTTTTTTCGGGCCCTGCATGTATCCGATGTAGACCAATCAGCGTCCGTAGCCTGGCTGCGTTTCGTTGACCTCTTTGGGGATACCGAAGGTTTTGTCTGCGCAATAAAATAAGAAGTTATCATTACGAATAACTACCGGAGATTTATGGTGAAGGATGGCACGGTTGAAATCTGTCGGGCATGTCAGCACACAGGTTAATCGATCCACCACATTATCTCTGGTTTATTTATTTAATTATATATAGTTTAGTGTACACCAAGATAAAACAATACATATTAAATCTTAAAACAAAACAAGCATACAACAGTCAGCCTTATCGCGTTCCGCGATCTCTTCCAAGCAACCAAGAATGGAAAGAGATAGCCTGGACATGACATGGGGTTGCACTTGATGCAAATTTTTAGTCTGTCTGTCTGTCATCAGGCTGTATCTCATGAACCGTGATAGCTATACAGTTGAAATTCATAGATGATGTATTTCTGTTACCGCTATATCAACAAATACTAAACACAGAATAAAATAAATATTTAAGTGGTGCTCCCATGCAACAATCGTGATTTTTTTGCCGTTTATTGCGATAGTGGTACGGAATCCTTCGTGCGCGAGTCCAACTCGGACTTGGCCGGTTTTTTTTGAAGATAGCGTCATTAAATAGGTTCCCGTCATGCATTAAAATACCTTTTTTAAACCAGTATCCAGTTGATGAAGCTATCCCTACATTTACGATTATTTCGTTCATAATTATGTTCATAAAAGCAATAATTATTATTCCAGTTTGACGGAAAACAAAGACAATGTCGTGCGCTAATCAATTTGTCTACACTCTGTGATTTGTGACCGAAAATCCGGATAGAGGTGCTTAGTGCCATGTTTTGTGTGAATTACCGATATTATAAAATGACTTAGATTTGTTGAAGCTAGTTCAAAGGCAACAGAAATAAAATGTTGTTTTGGTGCATTAAAACTTTTTAACAAAAAATCAAACCGACTTCCAAAACAAAACACTTCAAAGCGAAAAATAACTTTCTTTTCCGAAGTCGGTGTCTTAGTCGGTTTGATTTTTTGTTAAAAAGTTTTTTATTTTCCTCTTTTTAGTTTTGGTAGGTACCTCCAATTAACATTAAAATCCAAATTACATCTCATGACGATTCCAATAAGCCCAAACACGACTAGGATACATTGTTTTATTTCGGAGTTTCAGTGGCCATTGTGGTCTTCTTCATCAGTTCCACTTCACCAAATGTTACTTTCTGAGTGCAAATGATTGCATTATTGATGAAAATACCAAAATAGCTATATGTATGCTATATGTATATTTGAGGAGTGCCCTCGATTTCATCATCTAGGATTCCATCATCAGATCCTGGTTTCCTTATCATGGTACCACCTTTGGGATATCTACTTTCCAACAAAAAATAATCATCAAAATTGGTTCATAAACGACAAAGTTATCCGCGAAATCACATTAAATAAGAAATATATACGGTCGAGTTGGGAAACCTCCTTTTTGGGCAGTCGGTTAAAATAGCTCGAATAAACGATGCTAAAATAAATGTCTGGCGCACCCTAGCTGGTGGACCTTGTTGACTTTTAGTATAGCATGGGCTAATTTATATACTAGACTATTTCTTGCATATAGCGGAGTATCTAAATCTTTTATTTGCGTTGTCAGATTATGTAGATATGCAAGATACAAACGCCTGATACGATTCTATTAGCATACCTCTAGAAACATAACTCTGCTATTTAATTATTTATGTTATGTTGTAATATAATTCCGCCCAGCCCGTTTCATCATCGGACTACCAGACGTACGGCGATGCGCCATCGGTACATGGTGGACATCCCACCGATACGCACTAAACGTTTTGGAAATACTTTCATTATGCGTACAGCTAAGGAGTGGCATTCCCTGCCGGAGTCTGTATTTCCCGATAGCTACAACCTAGGGGTCTTTAAGTCAAGAGTGAATAGGTTACTTCTAGGCAAGCGTGCACCATCATCGACCACATCATCGCTTACCATCAGGTGAGATGGTGGTCAAGCGCGAGCCTATATAAGATAAAAAAAAAAGTTTCATACTGTTTAAACTGTCTGGCCCTTTCATAATTCGTTTGGAAGGTACTTGGATTACTGTAACCAAAAAAATGCAAGATTTTCGTGCTGCTTTTCGTGTAGCCCAGTAGAAATCGAAACTAAACAAAAACCCGACTGCTTAAAAAGCGAACTAAAACGCCGTAAACAAGAAGAAAATCTTGCTGTGTTTATCCGTGATCAATGATATATAATAATAATATATAATAATATCAATATAATCAATGCTTGCAACAGCACCGAAATATCGGGAACTCGCAACAAACAGTAAACATGGTAAATAGCCCGCTTTTAATGTTAATAATAGGGTTTATATCAATTCTTGAAAAAACCTTGAAAGGTCACTCATCACGAAATGTCGAAAACCGCTTGACGTATAAAGATGAAATTTGGCAGGGAGGTTCCTCAGGTGACTTAAGTGTGCATTAAGCAATTTTTGGAAATTCCACCCGTAAGGGGGTAAAAAAGGGGTTGAAATTCCACCCGTAAGGGATTTAAACTGGGGGTTTAAAGTTTGTATGAAATTTCTAGTTTGTAAGTTGCACACGTGATTTTTTTTATTTGAGCTGTTGGTTGATAAAAAAAAATGTAGCCACCCCTAAAGGGGTAAAATAAAGGTTGAAATTTTGTATGAAGTATACAGTTTGTAAATTGGACACATGCAATTTTAGATTTACGCTCTTCGTTGATAAAAATAGGAAAATAGAGGACCTCGTGGGTAAATAGAGGAACTCGTGGCTAAATAATAACAGCCGCACTGGTCAATCATCAAGGTTAAGCAACGCTTGATGAGGTCGGTCCGTGGATGGGTAACCATTTTAACATACCGAGTTTTGTCCGTGCCTCGGCAAGCACGTTTTTATTTTTTAGATCTTTGACAGACGTTACGGGTAGTCAGAAGGTTGATATCTGACACCAGTCTTGCCAAGGGGTATCGTGTTACCCAGTTACTGGGTTGTGGAGGTCAGATAGGCAGTCGCTCCATGTAAAATATTGGTACTCAACTGAATCCGGTAAGACTGGAAGCCGACCCCAATATAGTTGGGAAAAGGCTAGGCAGATTGATCGTTGATAAAATAATTCATGTATTTATTGGTCTTTGGAAATTCCACCCCTAAGGAGGTAAAAAGGGGGTTGAAAGTTTTTGTGAAATTTCTACAGTTACAAAGTTGGACACATGAACTTTTAGATTTATACGCTTGGTTGATAAAAGAATTCATGTATTTATTGGTTCTTGCAAAATCCACCCCTAAGGAAGTAAAAAGGGGGTTGAATGTTTGTGTGAAATTTCTACGCTGGGGGTAACTAATAAGTCATCTGTAGGATGCAATACGGATCACGCGAAGGAAGTCACAGGCGAAGTGCTAGTTTCTAATATCAATTTGCCAATATCTTGATATGGACGGGAGCAAAACAGAAAAATGTTGAATTGAATCATCTTCGTGGTCCCTATAGCGTTTATAGATCTGCAGTTGAGCTTAAATTGTTGCAAATTTAATGAACTTCAAACAAGTACTCACCGAGTTTTCTGCGCAGCTCTCAGGTAAGTATACGCCCACCTACACACCTTCTTACATTTACAAGGTATGATTTTGAAAAGGTGTGCAGGTGCAGGCTCGTAGTTAGTTGGTAGTGGGATGAGGCTCGTAGTAAGTGGGTAGAAGCTCATTTGTTTTTTTTTTATATTCCATAGGCTCGCGTGTGACCACTATCTCGCCTGATGTTAAGCGATGATGCGGTCTACGGTGAAGCACGCTTGCCTAGAAGTAATCATTTCACTCTTGACTTAAAGACCCCAAGGTTGTAGCTATCAGGGAACAAAGATTCCGGAAAGGAGTTCCACTCCTTAGCTGTGCGCACAATGAAAGTATTAGCAAAACGCTTTGTGCGTATAGGAGGGATGTCCACCATGTACCGATGGCGCATTGCCGTACGTCTTGTAGTCCGACGATGGAAAGGGCTAGGCGGAATCAAATTGTGCAGTTTTGTCGCACACTCCCCGAAATGTAACTGATAAAAAACCGACAGGCTGGCAACTCGGCGTCGATGTTCGAGGCTCTGGAGCTTTGAGGCGACCAGTGCATTGTTGCCAATAAGCCTTTTGGCCCGTCTGTCAATCGACTCAAGTGCGTCAAGTTGATATTTGGCAGATCCATCCCAGAGGCGAGAGCAGTATTCCATGCATGATCGAACTTGCGCTTAATACGAGTTGAGCAGCTGTTCAGGCGTGAAATACCGTCTCACGTTTACAAGAATCCCCAACTTTTTTGTAGCTAACTGAGCTTTCGACTCAATGAATGGACCGAAGTTGAGGGTCGATGTCAACGTAACACCGAGAAATTCGAGATGGTCTGTTAACGGCACGGTTACACCACGGAAAGATGGAGCCGGGTGGAATTGGCTCTTTTTAGCGGAAAAAAGACACGCCTGGGTCTTAGCAGCATTGAAACTGACCAGATTGGCATCACCCCATTCCACCCAGACCGCCTCCAAGGACAGGTTCAAGCGTTCAACCATGGCCACCCGCAGAGACCAAATCTGAGGCCCAGTAGTCCGTGCACCAGACACGTATCTCTCAGCAACAGTGCTGTCATCTGCGTACCCAAAGGTTCCAGTTTTTAGAAGATAATTAATTTGCAGCAAGAATAATGTTGGCGAGAGTACTGACCCCTGAGGAACTCCGGCGTTGATATCTAACTGACCGGACGAGCAGCCGTTGATAACCACTTGGATGGATCGATCCCTCAGGAAGTCCACAATCCAATCACACAGACCACAAGGCAGACCGAAGGAAGGAAGCTTACCAATGAGGCTTTCATGCCAGACCCTGTCGAAACCCTTCGAGATGTCGAGGGAGACGGCTAGCGCTTCCCCGTGTCTCTCGATGGCCTCACTACAGATGTGAATGGCATACGCTAGAAGATCCCCAGTGGACCGATTTCTCAACCGAACTTGGTGGAGTCCTTCTCTCCTCCCAGCTACTTTTGCACTTGGTGGTAGATGTGGAACGCATGGAAATCTTGGAAAAACCATAGCTTGGTCCCTACAGTGTTTATAGCTGTGGTTGGGCATAAATTGTTACAAATTTAATAAACTTTAGAAAAGTTTGGAATATTGTTTATCGAAAAACGCATGGTGCTTTTAGAGTAAAACCGGCCAAGTGCGAGTCGGACTCGTGCACGAAGGATTCCGAACCATTATCGCAAACAACGGCAAAAAAAAGCACGTTTGTTGTATGGGAGGCCCACTTAAATATTCTTTTCATTCTGTTTTTAGTATTTGTTGTTAAAGCGGCAACATAAATACCTTGCCGATCCTCATCATATCATCTCCTTCGTTTTCCTCCCCACTCCTCAAGTCGTTACGGTGGATCATTTACTGTTCGTGCTGTTCGCCTCTGGAATACTCTTCCACATTCTATACGGGATAGCGTCTCGTTGGAGGTTTTTAAGAGAAGAATAAGGGAACGTTTCCTATCAACATGACGCATAAATATGTATTTATAAATGTAAGATTTTAGTTATGTATTTTATTGTAATATAGTATGTATTATGTTTATACGTAGGTATCTGTTTAGTTTATTTAGTATGTAAGCTGTCCTTTGTACATAAGCTGTCCTATTGTATTTGTATCTTCATTTTATGTTTTGTGTGCAGTAAAGAATAAGAATAAATACATCGTCTGTGAAAATTTCAACTGTCTAGCTATCACGGTTCATGAGATACAGCCTGGTGACAGACGGATCGTGGAGTCTTAGTCACACACATTTTTTTATAGTTGCAAAGGAGATTGCCCATACACAGGCCCCTTATGAGGTATCATGTCTAAGATTTCAATATTATCTAAAAATAGGATTTATATTTTGTCTTTTTTTCCATCCGTGTCCTTTACTTTTTATGTACAGACAACAACAGATCAGGTTTCTTCACATGGACATTTGTATGCACTTTATTGCATTGTAATAAGGGTTCATTTCAAGAACAGAAACATCGTTATTTCTCGTGAACCCCACAAAATAAATAAAAAATGTTTTCTAATTATGAATATAACGTGTTTTTTCTACAATATACAACCAAATTCATCAAGATACAACCATTTTTTCAAAGGGGCCAAGTTCCCTTACAAAATGGGCATTCCCCTTTGAATTTACATTCAAAGCTTGATTTAGTTTTGCGATTTTAATGTTATTTTCTACTGGGCTAGTAGGTCTTTTCCAAGTGTATTCAGTATTTTTTACACCATTAATTTGAATTTTTTTTCGCTCGTTTAAATACTAGCCATATAATACTAGCATAAACGTAGTAAGTTAATCAAATTTGAGCAACACAATTGATTTGATTTGATTGTACAACACTGTCAACTGCAAATACTCGTAGTAGTTAATTAAATATTTTTAAGCTTGTCTAAATTGCAGGAAAAAATCCTGATTGGTTTGAATTAAAGACAAGACAAGACAAAGACAAAGATATTTTATTTCAAGTAGGCCACCAAGCGGCACTTTTGAACGTTAGGTACATTAAAATTTACAAGTTATAAAAGTTGATTCTACCGTGCATTCGGAAAGAAGCTTGTTATGGAGAAGAATGCACAAGAAACTCCATACATACTCTTTTTAAAAAAAAAGTTTTTTTTACAATATTTAGTTACATATAAGTACATTCATTAATAAATTCATATATGTGAGGACAATGCACCCAGAATAGCACTACACACTATACTACGTACAGGCATAAAGTAATAAAAATACTCACACATGCACTGTGCAGTTATATAATAGAAGCTAGAAAAAAAAAGCATTAACATCTAAAGCAGTTAAGTTATGACCAATCCCAGCTGACGGCGTCCGTTCACGAACATGACGCATGAATTGGCACCACCCAGCTCAATCATCATGAAGGGAACCGGATGATCCAACACACGCGCCACCCTCAGAGAGACATTTGAGAGAGCATGACACACTCAACTGCCAGGGCACACACAAGTCAACGAACGACACACAGGTACAGTAAATGGTAGATTTACAGTTGGGTACATAGTACTCACACACGTGCTTTGCAGTTATACAATAGTAAGGAAATTGAGTTTATACAATACAAATATATTCATTCAGTCTTCAGCAGTTCCAAGAACACTGCAAAACAATAATGTTCTGCATATCACTTGGTTTTGCGCCCTAGTGGATGTGGAGCAGGAATAGCATTTAGCCAAGCATTTTTATCAGTGAAGTAATCCCCCAACTTATAATATGCCAGCCTGCATAGTGTGCGTTTTATACAAGTTTTAAATTTCGTCTCATTCATTTCAAGAATGTGGGGTGGAATTTTATTGTAACATTTTGTACAGTACCCCATGAAAGAAGAGGCTACTTTTGCCAGTCTGAAACCTGGTTGAACTAATTGGTCCCTATTTCTAGTAACGTAATTATGTCTGTCGCCGTTTTTACTAAAAAGATGTAAATTCTTTCTCACGTACATGATGTTTTCATAAATATATTGACAAGGAACCGTCATGATGTTAATGTCCTTAAACAGTTCCCTTAGGGAATCGCGCCGGCGAAGATTATATATTGCTCTGATGGCTCGTTTTTGCAGAATAAAAATTGACTCAATGTCTGCAGCCCTTCCCCATAGTAAGATACCGTAAGACATTATACTATGAAAATAACTAAAATATACCAGTCTCGCGGTATCCACATCCGTCAACCGACGAATCTTCCCAACAGCATAAGCCGCCGAACTCAGCCGCCCCGCAAGGGACACCAAATGAGGACCCCACTGCAACCCTGAGTCCAGCGTGATCCCCAGGAAAACCGTTTTATCGACGAATTCTAGCTTCTCCTTAAAATCTTCAACACAACCATGAGTAAACCAAAGAGGCCAATGCTCGTTCTTTCTCCGTATGAGAAAAGACATTTGCTCTACTGTTACAGGTCTATGGTTTATGTTATCATATAAAAATGAACTTCTAATGTCAATTTGTAACATTTACATCATGCATCAAATTGTCAATTTGAACAGCATGAAACCAACCTATTAAGCATTCATTTTCCTGCTGAAAAAATAAAGCTGATAGCAATAGTTAACTGTTTACAGGGAACCACTTTCACGATATCGATCACGAATGATACTATTTTTTCTCGTGATATCGTTTATGTATTATACAATACAATGTAAATAAGCAAAAAAATATAAGTTTAGAGTGTTATCACGCCATATACGGTAGGGTTGAACGTTTAGAGGTGGTAGCTAAATAATCTTAATAATTTTATTTTTTACAAAAAAATACTTCCGACTTCCAAATTGAAGCACTACAAACTGAAAAATAACTTTCTTTTTGGAAGTCGGTGTCTTTGGTAGGTACCATTTTTTTCTGTTATAGACACCGACTTCCAAAAAGAAAGATATTTTTCACTTTGTAGTGCTTTAATTTGGAAGTCAGTAGTATATTTTTGTAAAAAAGTTTTTTTGTTTTTACTTTTTAGTTGTACCTAATAGATAGATTAACCGAAAATCATGAAACCTGAATATTACCGGTGAAATGAGAGTGTACCAAAGAGAACTGTACACATCTACGTACCCCTTTACAGTGTAATGGCGTGATGTTATCTTATTAAACGGTATAAACAATAAACAGACATGCGATTGCAGAAATCCCGAGAGATTGGCCGTCATTTATTGAAGAGTTCTGTTGTATATCTCCGAAGTTCTTCATCAAATCTTCACCAAATAAAATTTTGTGAATATGCTCTTTCTGTTGGTCCACAATTGACGGAGAAAAAGGTGAAAATAAAGAAAAAAAAAACAAACATGAAGTTACTTCTAGTTCTTAGTGTTTTAAGTGTAGGTTACTTCTAGGCAAGCGTGCTCCATCATCGACCACATCATCGCTTACCATCAGGTGAGATGGTGGTCAAGCGCGAGCCTGTATAAGATAAAAAAAAAAAAAATAATGAAGTCGAACATAGAACCCCCTCCTTTTTGGAAATTTAGTTAAAATTTGTTTCAGCGCTGAAAAGATTTTTTTAATGCTGTGGAGAATGTTTATTTTTACCTACTACTTTCGTTCGCGGAGCTATGTGTCCATAAAGATCCGAAGAAGTTAGAATTACAGTTTGGATCGACCTTGTCGGCGGCGGTAGTATAGTCATCAAAATTACCAAAATGTAGTTTGAACCTCAGCGGTATACCCTCAAGACTGCGCCGAGCAAAATGATCCAAAACGATCGTCACAGTTATAGGGATTTAGTCAATATTATTACCATAATTACCATAAAAAATATGTAATGAACACCACAACGAATGTGTTAACGATTCTATGTTGGCAAAAACAAAAAATATTGTTTAGTTTAAATAACAAAAATACGTAAAGTTGAACAAAAATATTAAAATAGCATGCTCGTGTTTTATTGAATATTTATAGTAAACTGTTGAATTTTTTCACAAACATTAATTCATATTAATCTCTAATTGTCATACCACAATTTATAGTTTTAACATTTTCGAAAAGACACTCGGTTATTTTAGTTTTATTTTTTTTCTTAATTGTTGCGCTGTTTTGGATCATGCGAAACGTAAACCGGTCGGCAATTCAGTCGCCCACGAGAGCTTGGAGAGTGGTCACGTCTCATTGTGGAGCGACGCGCCGATAACGATAATTCGCGATCTATTGTGTACGTATACCTTGCTGCAAATAGTTGAATAAGGTAAGTTATATATTTGGTTTTTTGAGTATGACTTTTTATGCACTATTCCAATGCTTATTTCTGTAACATTTTTTTTAAATGTTTGTTTTAGTTATAATCGGAAAGCGTAAGGAAACATATTATAAGAAGAAAGTTGGCGCTCATTTCCGAAAAATAATCTGTTCTCATAAAAAGTACATATTTCTATTTTGTGACATTATTTCCTTTTTAACCGACTTTCCAAAATGAAGGATTTTTTTTGTGTATGTTCACCGATTACATCAATTGTGGACAGATTTTAGAAATTATTTTTTTGTTTGAAAGATTACGTTCCATTTAAATTTGGTGAAGATCTGATGAAGAATTTTGGAGCTATGCAACAGAACTCCTCAAAAAATACGGCAGATCTCTCGGGATTGCTGGAATCGCATGTCTGTTTATTGTTTACACCATATTTTCATAACATAACATCACGCCGGTAAGCTCTAAAGGGGTACGCAGATGAATACAGTAAACCCTGGTACACTCTAATTTCATTCAGGCTATAGAACTTGCCCATTGTGTACACAACTAAAAAGAGTAAAATAAAAACTTTTTTGCCAAAAAAAAAAACCAACTTCCAAATCAAAACACTACAATATTATGTAAAATAAATTTAATTTCGCCAGTCAGTGACAAAAAACGAAGAATCAAAAACAGGAACACCGACTTCCGAAATTGAATTTATTTTCACTTTGTAATATTTTTATTTGAAAGTCGCTTGTATTTTTTTGTAAAAAAAAAATATCTAACATAATGGCGCATGTAATCGTTTTTTTTTTCAATTGGTTCTCAAACATTCGATATGGGTATCGTGTAATGGGTTTTTGGGGATGCCGATTGCAAATCTGACTTTCTTTTTAAAATCTAAGATGGCGGATGCATCTTTTTCTCAAACATTCGATATGGGTATCGTGTAATGGGTTTTTGGGGATGCCGATTGCAAATCTGACATTATTTTTAAAATCCAAGATGGCGGGTGCAACTTTTTCGCAAACATTCGATATGGGTATTGTGTAATGGGTTTTTGGGGATGCCGATTGCAAATCTGACATTATTTTTAAAATCCAAGATGGCGGATGCAACTTTTTCGCAAACATTCGATATGGGTATTGTGTAATGGGTTTTTGGGGATGCCGATTGCAAATCTGACATTATTTTTAAAATCCAAGATGGCGGATGCAACTTTTTCGCAAACATTCGATATGGGTATTGTGTACTGGGTTTTTGGGGATGCCGATTACAAATCTGACATTATTTTTAAAATCCAAGATGGCGGATGCATCTTTTTCTCAAACATTCGATATCGGTATCGTGTAATGGGTTTTTGGGGATTCCGATTGCAAATCTGACATTATTTTTAAAATCCAAGATGGCGGATGCAACTTTTCCGCAAACATTCGATATGGGTATTGTGTAATGGGTTTTTGGGGATGCCGATTACAAATCTGACATTATTTTTAAAATCCAAGATGGCGGATGCATCTTTTTCTCAAACATTCGATATGGGTATCGTGTAATGGGTATTTGGGGGTGCCGATTGCTATTCTGACATTCATTTTAGAATACACGATGGAAGATTTTTTTTTCGCCATTGTCAGTGATGTCCAAGATAAACTTGGAAAGTAAAAATTAATTTGAAAAAGACGCATTGCCTGGATTTGAACCCAGGACCTCAAGCACGAGAAGTGAGGCCAAGGGGTCACCACGAAATTTTAAATTCATAATACTTATTTTGTTGCTAGTGTTTGCTGGCAAGTCTTTTACATGGGAAAATGTTTATGTATTATGTATACTATATTTCTTTTAGTCTGTTCACAACATTTTAAGAGTTAGGTTGATAATACATCTGATAACTACGTCAATTTAATAATTTTATTAAATCATCATCAGCGTATTAATGTTCCCACTGCTGGGACACAGGCCTCCTCTTTGTGAGAGGGAATGGGCCGTAATCCACCACGCGGGCCCAGTGCGGATTGGTGGATGTCACATGTCTTCGAATTTTTGGTTCTAGGACATGCCGGTTTCCTCACGATGTTTTCCTTCACCGTTTTGAGAGCAGTGGTGATGAAATAATTTACACAAAGTACAGCACCTGTCTTGGCTCGAACCCACGACCTACAACCTGTAAGTCGCAGCCGATACCACTGATGGGCCACCGCTGCTCTCAATTTTCTTAAATAACTTCCAATAACTATATTTTATTACGTTTTTAGGAAATGCTGACCAATAAAGATCCTTGCCCATACGTTGGTGAAAAACCTTTAGTTAGTGATGATATTCCATTCAACAATCTCGATGTAAGTTAATTGTTCTTAGATACATTTTTAAATGTGCCTTAGTACTAGTTTCTGCCCGTGGCTTAGGGACTACTTACAATTATCTTATTTTATTTCAGGATTCTTCAAAACATACGGATTCATATTCAAACATTTTGGTAGAAGAAGAAACTAAAGACAAAGCCGAGATCATAATAAATGGCAATAGAATAATGGATTTCGCATACCTCTATAAACAAATGCAATATATCGCATGAACACGTAACACGTTCTTCCATAATGTGTTCACCAGTGATTGAAAATAACAATCATGTTTTAAATGAGATTGATATTACCCTTCTGGTCTCTTTTCCATTTCCATTAGTTTATAGGAAATGCCTTTGACTTCCCTGGAGATAGTTGTTCATTTACAGAATTGGAAGCAATTTTTAAAATGTGACGTTTCTGTTACACTCTGTATAATAAATATACCAAGTTTCCCTGGGTTTTGTGTAAGATTTTGTAAAATGGGAAAAACACGCAAGGTATTACATTAGGTAAATAAAGTTTTTTTTATTACAGACTGGTTTGACTATACAATACACCTACCTATCTAACTTACTTATCAACTCACCTAGCCTACCTACTTACCCAGTAAAATTCCCGGGCGTACAATCCACAACGCCAAAATTTCATCGCAATCGGATGAATAGTAACGGAACGGATAATGTATTACTATAGTACAAACAAACATTATTTTCTGTATAATATAGATTATAAGATTTAATTATGGGCTTTATTTACCTACATAAACATCTAAATAATCAATATTCGCCTTTTCAAGTCACTCAACACAACGCCTCAAATTTTAAAAATCCTAAGTTACCAACTTTTGTCGTGCAACTGCAAGCGGGACTCGAGCAAACTTGTGATTGTGTGTGTGACGACGCACACAACTAGCGCGCTGTAGAAAATACCTAAATGCCGCGCGCCTCGTTCGCTCTGCGCAGTCTTAAACTGTCAGTTCCAGATGCAACATGCAACTAAATATCATTAAGTAACTTAGAGCGTCCCTTAACTGTCCCATTAAATTATTCCTCAACAGAACCAATTTTCGAATTCATACTCATACTCTTATTATAATAATGCAATATTAACTCGGTCTGCGTTAACTTTCTGAATGGATTTGAATTAAACTTGACTCACGAGAAGACCCTATCCTGCATTAGGTTATAAAATCTGGGGACACGGTAGTGTCGCCGCCAAGATGAGACAGTGAGACTGGGGACACGGTAGTGTCGCCACCAAGATGAGACAGTGAGACTGGGGACACGGTAGTGTCGCCCCCAAGATGAGACAGTGAGACTGGGGACACGGTAGTGTCACCGCCAAGACGAGTCAGTGAGACTGGGGACACGGTAGTGTCACCGCCAAGATGAGTCAGTAAGACTGGGGACACGGCAGTGTCGCCCCTAAGATGAGACAGTGAGACTGGGGGTGTCGCCACCAAGATGAAGCAGTGAGACTGGGGCTTCGTTTGCGCAGCGACAATACACGATGCTTAATGGGGTGCTTACTCTTTTTAATCAATTAGTTTTTCTATATCTAACTAATAATCTAATTAATACTCGTATTATAAAGAGGTCAAGTTTTTAGTCAAAAAAAAAAAAAAAGGGGTAATCTCTGGATCTACTGAACCGATTTTGAATATCCTTTCACCAGTAGAAAGCTTCATTATTCTTGAGAGTTATAGGCTATAATATAATTTCAAAAAAATTTGAGACCCTTATAAAAATTGCAATAATGTAACCCAAAGTAGTAAAATGTTGCATATAAAATTCATTCTTTGGCGTGCGCTGAGAAAACTATTGATGATACATAAAAATAAATTGTAGTTCTAAAAACTAAAAAACACGCTTTATTGGTAAGGATAATGGGACAAACTGTTTAAATTATTGCATTGTCATCGGTCCTTGATAAGTGTGCAAAGTTTCAAATCAATCCAACGTTTTGAAGTGGGTGAAAATCACGTTCAAAGATTCCGTTACATTGATACATAGATACATACATACCAAGCTAATAAAAGCGTGTTAATGATGTACTACATGATTAGTTAGGGTAGGGTAGGTAGGTAGGGGAAGGTAGGTAGGGTAGGGTAGGTAGGTAGGGTAGGTGGGTAGCCAATTGATGGGAGCGAAGCCTCGGGGGTCAGCTAGTTTATAATAAAACAGTTGACAATCACGATATAATCACGGATAGAATAATCCGTCGCATGCTATTGTCAGCAGTCGTAGAAAATACTTAATTAAATTATTGTTAATGCTACTGTTTTTGTACTTTTTTATGTATTCCGATCAGCCACGTGGTGATAATTGCTAGCAGACGCGTGACTAAGTATTTAGGGATCCTTAGGCAAATATGGAAGGTTTTTGACATGGTTGATCGATTTTGTATGAGAGTGTGGAGGGGATTGGAAATACAGGGAGAGTACTGCAAACATAATTATGCAGTCTTACTCAAAAGGGAACGTTAAGTAATTGTTTTTAAAAGTATTAAAACCAAAACAATTTATTGAAATAAAAACTAACTTGCCTTTAGTCTAGAATGAAAGAAGAGAAACAAGTTAACGGCTCAAACGATTTGGATCACATATTAGATAAGGTTTTGCTTTTTATAAGCTTTTATTTAACTTGCAATGTTTGTATGTATGTAAGTATGTTCGGGTGAAATCTTGCAACTGAATTTTAAAGCAATTATCCTCCACCGATTAAGATGAACTTTTGCGCACACGTTTAGTTTGGATGACATTGCATGTTTAGCTAAGTTACGTCATTCTAAATACAATATGGCGGACAGTCCAAGATGGCGGACTAGTTATTTTAAATGCACTGCCATGAAATGGATATCAAATGAAAGAGTTTGCTAAGAAGAATACGAAAAAAGTTTGTTTAAAGAAAGATTTTTAATGAGTACATTTATTCTTCTTTTTCCTTCTCTGGCTCCATTACTTTGTGTCGGGTCACCTCACTTTCCTGGGCCAAGTTGTTTGTCTTAGGTTTTCTTTTCTAGAAATAGGACGTGCTTTAGACCTCTTTCTATTGTAGCGTTAATTGATTTTCAAAATTATTAAAAACAAAACTGCATTTTATTGAAATGAAAAATTAATTGCGACGACTGCCTTGAACTAAATTGAATAAAAAACAATACGTTTTTATGATAAAAGTACTATACCTAATGTCAAATATGCCTGAAAATCATTTGTTTTCATTAAAAAAAAACGTAAAATTGTATCTAATTTTAATCCATAAGTTTTTTTTAAATTATTATTGATAAGCTCGCGCTTGACCACTATCTCACCTTATAGTAAGCGATGATGTGGTCGACGATGTAGCACGCTTACCTAGAAGAAACCTATTCACTCTTGACTTTAATACTCCCAGGACAACCTGCTGACAAGCTATCAGGAAATACAGACTCTGGCAGGGAATTCCACTCCTTATCAGTACGCATAATGAAAGTAATCCCCAAACGTTTGGTGCATATGGGTGGGATGTCCACCATGTACCGATGACGCATCGCCGTACGTCTTGTAGTCCGATGATGGAAAGGGCTTGGAGGAATTAGTTCATGCAATTCCATCGCACACTCCCCGAAATGTAACCGATAAAAAACCGACAGACTGGCAACTTGGCGCCGATGTTCAAGGCTCTGGAGCCTAGACTCGACCAGTATCTCATTGCCGATGAGTCTCTTGGCCCGCTTTTCGATCGACTCCAGTGCATCCAGCTGGTACTTGGCAAATCTTTCCCAGAGATGACAGCAGTACTCCATGCATGACCGAACTTGCGCTTGATACAAGTTGAGCAACTGTTCTGACGTGAAGTACCGTCTCACCTTACGATACAGGAAGAAATTCCTAGTGTGGTGCAACGTTTTACTATAAAAAAAATAAAAAATAAAAAAAAAAAAATAATTATCACTGTTTTGCTTCAAATACCTATTTAAAATTCAACAGCTTGACAACGTAAAGAACAATTAATATTGTCGAATTGACTAAATGAAAGGTATTGCCATTGATTGTGATAGGTAAGTGTTACGCAATTACCCGCTGTCATCTGTCATGATGACAGATGACACATTTGTTTCTGGATTCTACAAAAAAGCAATGAGTTAACTTACGTTGACACGTGATGGAAATTCTTATAAAAACTAAAAAAAAATACATTCCCATAATTATAATTTATTAAATTTATTTATTATCTAGCTCGTTTTAATGAGAGTAATTAAAAATAATCATAACTAATTGGATTGTATTGTTCTGGCTTCAACTGTCAACTGTCTTAATGCACAATCTACTGTCCCATATTTTTTCTTATTTTTTTCTAAATAAGTAATTTATTTTTTTCCTTTAATAAGGTTCATCAATAGGACGGGCCCTAATCTTATAACAATCTAACCTTATTAATAGACTAATATGTAATTTAATTGTAACCTAAATTATTACGTTGGCTTTACTAAGAATGTGTCCAATAGCACTTTTCTTATTGTCGAATGTATAAGGCGAATACACTCCGTTCTTGTGTTTGTTTGGTAAATCACTACATATTATAAAACAAAAACCCCCGCCACGTATGTTCGCGATAAACTCAAAAACTACTGCACGTATTTTCATACGGTAAAGAATGAGAAAAGAGGAAGGTTTTTGTTTATAAAGCTGCAAATGACTGGCTGACAATGCGACGTCCATCCAGATAAAAAAGTTATTAACACGAACTTCACGCCTGTAATCCACGAATGGTTAAGAAAATTTCGCCAGATATGTTTCATCATCATTTCAGCCAAAAGACGTCCACTGCTGGACATAGGCCTCCCCCAGGCGTCACCACACTGATCGGTCCTGTGCGTGTCGCATCCACCGAATAATATTTTAACTCCCTTGTGATAGAGGGCGCTCTCAAGGGCACCGGCAGAACTATTTTCAGGGGAGAGCACCAGAGCATCTTCAGCACACCGCCTGAAATAGTTATCTTTTGCTCATTCATACACAGGTAAAATAAACTTTATCGAGATTTATGTAGAGGTTTGAGAACTAAAGTAAAGTATGCAAACAGTGGGCGAAGCGTGATCGAAAATTTTTGGACATTGAGGCAATGTCCAAAAATGTTCGATCACGCTTCGCCTTCGCATTGAGGCATTTTTATTTTTGAATGCTTTTGTTTATTTTATTTGAAAACCAGATGAAAGTAGACCTCCTTGCACTTCCCTCCAGGTGATACTATTATCATCAACCGGATTCAAATCTACATCTAACCAGCCTTCTAGATTTTGAAATAGAATTTAGATGGAAGAATTCTGTAACACTGCTAGTCCTAGGAATTGAACACAGAGTACACAGATACACTAACGAGGCAGTTATGGCAACTATAAAGCTAGAATTATAAAGTGAATACATAACATAACATTATACCAAGAAGCACAGCCACATACTAGACAAATAAAGTTGCTTACAATTTCATTTTATTTCATACATTTAACTACATAATTTATCTAGTAATAGACACGCTTCAATCATCAATCTATCGAACACTATAATTATGACACAATATCTTGCGAAAATACCCCGATTCAAACAGTAAAACTCCCCTTATTTTTAACGTCTGGAATCGACTTTCATTAAGGTGACAACAAGCCCCAGCGACCTTGAGCGATTGGGAGGAGCTTGCGCCGCTCGATAAAGTCACCTTTCAAACAAAAGGAACTAAATCAAAATCGGTTTATCCGTTTAGGACCTATGATGCCACAGACAGATACACAAACACACGTCAAACTTATATCAATCAATCAATCAAATCATTTATTTGCAATGAATGTAGGTTACAATAAAATACAGGTGGAGTAAATAGGAGTGAGCCATGTACATTCTGCCTAGTAATAGGCACGCAAAAATTCATAAAATAGTTAAATAAGTATCTAAAAAATAAAATTACAAATTAAAATGTCACAAAATTATTACAATACATGACACACATTAATTAATATTGAAAATTTCAAAATAAAATTACAAATTAAAAAGTCACAGAATTATAAAAATTATAGATACATTAATTAATACTGAAAAATGTCAAAATTATATTACAAATTAAAAAGTCACAGAATTATCACAAATACACATACATACATTAGTTAATATTGAAAAAAAATCAAAATAAGATGTTACTTCTGAATAAAATATGCACATTACTGATTAAAAAGTTTTGTCCATTAAAAATCATTAATCGAGTAATAACATTTTCCTGGGGGGTGACCATGAGCTCTTAGAGCGGTATCAATTTGAGATCGAATAAGGGACAGATGTATCTGACGTGTATACATCTGTCACTTACTCGATATCAAATTGATACCGCTCTAAGAGCTTATGGTCACCCCCCTGTTAGGAAGGCCACTAATTTATTTTTAAAGTTTCTAATTGTATATTTTTTATTACTTCTGGCAATTTATTGTAGATGATAGGACCCATACAAATAACGCTGTGTTGCAGGACTCGATTTGTAATAAATTTTTGTATTGATTTCTAACGGGTCAGTTACTAGTTTCTGATATCATGGGAAATTGGTTTCTATTGGTCTTTACAAACATGGCCACTTCCAGAATATATAATGACGGGAATGTAAGCACTTTTAGGGACTTAAACTTTGGTTCGCAACTGTCTGTGGTCTTCAAACTACACATCGCTCTAATGCAACGTTTTTGCGCTTTGAATATATATTCCCTTGAGCTGCAATTGCACCAGAAAACAATACCAAAATATAGAACTGATGCAACCAAACCATGATAAGCTACTAAAGTAGTTTGAATGTCAACTTTTTTGTACAACCTTGAAACAAATTTCCTCTGTTTGTGGTTGCCAATTCAGTTGCCTGTCAATGTATATCCTCAAAAATTTTGCCACTTTAACTTGGTTAATTTGTTGGTTATTGTATAGTCCGGTCAACTTAGACATTCGAAGTTACATAAAGTCCCAACAAGCTGAATTTCTGTGAAATTGTTCAAAACATAATTATAAACAATGTCTAGAAGTTCCCCATCATTCCCCTGTAAGGAAAAAAAAATATTCAAGGTCAAAGGTCAAAAAAATGAGTTTTTCGCGATTTTCAGCAAAACGGTAAGTTTTATCACAAAAGTACCTCAGACAAAAATTGTAGATCATAAAATTATCTATAAAAAATGTTTCAATACCTTTTTTCTTACGACCACCGTTTCTGAGATATAACGATTCAAAAAGTTATAAAAGCAGGAGAAGAAGAACAAGAAGAAGAACAAGAATTTGAAACTTACGAATAAGACGAATAAACTTCAACACTTTTTTTTAATTTACATCGCTTTTATCTTTCCCAATCTTTGAAAATTTCCGTTATTATGCAATAGTTTTACATTAAACAGGATCACAACTGACCCGTGGAGTAGGCCTACTGGGGAAACCACGTTAAAAAAACGCGCTAAGTACACTACCTCATAGGTGGCTTGGAAACGTGTGCATATTATGAAGATAACAACTTATTACCTGTAATACTTGTTTTAAAATTGAGCGTTGATGGAAGTGCATTATATTAGTTTTTTTGTAGGTTTATCACTAAGTTGTTTCTTTCTAGCCAATGTACGATATCTTCCAGGGTCTTATTTATGTAACTATCTGTAATACTTGTTTTAAAATTGAGCGTTGCTGGAAGTGCATTATATTAGTTTTTTTGTAGGTTTATCACTAAGTTGTTTCTTTCTAGCCAATGTACGATATCTTCCAGCGTCTTATTTATGTCCTGTTCATAGCTATCCGGATGTTCACATTTTACCATCGCGGTGCTTTCATCGGTAAATAACACCATTGGATTATCAACATGACGTGGCAAATCGTTGATATAAATTAAGAAAAAGGGTGGCATAAGGACGCTGCCCTGTGGTACCCCATATTTTACAGTTCGCCCTTCGGATCGGTATTTTCTTTCTCTCTTCGTCTTAGGGCAAATTCTGATTATAACACCACTCTTTTTCCTTCGGGGTTTAAAAACACAACAACTTAAGTCATAAATATGTATAACTAGCTTTCCGCCCGCAGCTTCGCCTGCGTGGACTACACGATTTTGGCTGTATCGTTTTTTTAGTTCTGGTGGGATATTGCAAATTATTATCCAAACATAGCTTTCCGCCCGCGTCTTTGTTCGCGTAACACTATGTAAGGTATGAAATAAAATAAAAACCTGAAACACGTATTTCTTTAATTGTATTGAAGAGCAGAAATACTAAGTTTCAAGTAATTTTGATGATAAACAATTTATTTTTCTTACATACTTTAACACCCCTTTAAGGCATGAAATTCAAAAAATCTTTAAAGAAGTGTTTTTTATTTTAAACTTAAAGGCTAAATGCCAAATTTCATTCATTTCTAATTAAAAATGATAGAGTTTCATACAAACTTTCATCCCCTATTTAACTCCCTTAGGGGTTGAATTTTTTAAATCAGTCCAGCTGTTTCGGAACCTATTCGGTACAAACAAACAAAAACATCTTTCCTCTTTACAATATTATTAGTATATTAGTATTAGTATAGACGTAAGTCTGAAATAGCCAAGTCTGAGTCCTGTGGGGTTCCCAGAGGCGGCTTAATTAACTCTGACACCAGAGGTGGCCACATCATTAATAAGTGGTATGATGTGATGACAGCCCACTTCAAGCTTACACCAAAGTTTTCACGCTGGGACATTTATAGAATAATACGAAATCATATCAAAAACATTAATTCGATTCAGACAAATTCAAATGATGAGCAAGAACATTTACCCGACTCATCATCCGAAAATCAGCCATGATGTCACAAGATCACCATCCACTTGATTACCGTGGCGATACACTGACGTGGTTATTAGTGGGTCAGCAGAGAAGTGAGGCAAGAGCGCGGGAACTGTCGGTGTGCGTACGTATTGCGATTATACGAGTTGTGTGGCGGGACCTTTAGGTGGCCCTGAGAGGTCTTGATACTTGCCGGTTAGTTAAATCAAATCAAGACCATCTGGTTCATGTGAGACAGTTACAAAAAACCAGTTTACATGGTAATGTACATCATATAGTTTTTTTAGTTTCTTCATCCTCTTATTTTAGAAGTTCAGGGGTTCATTTTACCACTTTGGAAGCGTCTCTCGCACAAACTATTCAATTTAGAAAAATATATATTAGAAACCTCAAGATCATTTTTGAAGACCCGTCCATAGATAGACCCACACGTATGGGTTTGATGAAAAAAAATATTTGAGTTTCAGTTTTAAGTATGGGGAACCCCCAAAATTTATTGTTTTTTTTCCATTTTTGTGTGAAAATCTCAATACGGTTTACAGAATACATCTACTTACCAATTTTCAACAGCATAGTTCTTATAGTTTCGGAAAAAGTGGCTGTGATATACGGACGGACAGACAGACATGACGAACCCATAAGGGTTCCGTTTTTTTTCCATTTGGCTACGGAACCCTAAAAAGTGTATAACTGAGTACAGAGAGAAAAAAATATTATAGATAGGCAAAACCTATAGTCGTTAATAGTGTTAATATTAAAAAAAAAAGTCGAATTGAGAAACTTGTCCTTTCAAAAGTCGGTTAAAAAGAGTCTGCCACAAGTAAGAATGACAGATGACAGTAGGTAAAATTCGATGAATCATTTCACCGATACTCACCTTAGATTTAAATAGAAATATAACCCGGTCATACATAAACAAAAGTTTAATTTCGTAGTGTTTTTTGTAAAGTATCTTAAATATTTCTTTTGTTTATACGACGAGAAGTTATACCCATAAAAGTAAATGAGGACAAAGCCTCGCAGAATTGTTTTTAGAGGAATGAAAAGTATTTAAAATGGAATGATCAAAGAATTTGTGGCATTTATTTATTTATTAAAACTTTATGCACAAGTACAAAGGCGGACTTAATAAAAATAAAAGAAGAATAAAATTTCTCTCTGATGGCTGTTTCAGAACAATGATTTTTATTTAAGCAAAATTAAGAATGAATCATCATCATCAACATTTCAGACAAAAAAAGTCCACTGCTGGACACAGGCCTACTCCAAGCGTCGCCACTATGATCGGTTTTGTGCGTCTCGCATCCACCGGACTTCCACAACATTGACTAGGTCGTTTCTCCACCTAGAGGGAGGCTCTTCCAGTACACGGTCGCCACTACCGGTACTTTTCGCTCTTAACCATCCGTTCTACAAGCAATGTGCCCTACCCACTGCAACTTAAGATTGGCAATTCGTCAGGCTATGTCGGTAACTTTGGTTCTCTTGAGGATGTTTAAATATCTGATTCGATCACACAAAGAAACTGCGAGCATAACTCTCTCCATTGCCCTTTGGGTGATTTTAAGCCTTCTGATGAGGCCTATTGTGAGCGATCACGTTTCGGTCCCATAAGTTATCACTGGCAACACACACTGGCCAGACCAGTGTGACCAGTGTGTGTGTTGGTTTTTAGTAAATTACCTTTACATTTGGTAGATTCACAATTTTTATACATTTTGTTTTATTTACCTGTTGCCTCCCACTCCTAGGCAAAGGTCTCCCACCACTATTTTCTACTTTCGCGAGCTATCTCAATTAAAAATACTCTTTGAAAAAAAATCTTTTCTTTCGTTTTTCGAACTCGGCTTTGCAAAGTAAAAAATAAACTATGTACTATCTAATAAATCTATCTCTTCAAAAATATTAAGTATCAAGACCATTCGCCACCCATTCATCCACAGTTTGTTATGCAAACAAATAGTTATGGGAACGTTGATAAAAGCTGCGCTTGCGATCTTCTCCGATGACCTTGTACCGCGACATTACGCTATGCAATGAGCAGTGTGAGCAGAGTAAGAAGTAACTAGTGAAAATTATACATTAGGAATGTAATCTATGTCAATTTTATTTGAGAATATGTGTAGAATTAACTTTCGAGACTACAGAGCTACATGGGTTTATCATCTACATCTATACTAATCTGTGCAAATATTATAAAGCTGAAGAGTTTGTTTGTTTGTTTGAACGCGCTAATCTCAGGAACTAATGGTTGGAATTGAAAAATTATTTTTGTGTAGTCCATTTATCGAGGAAGGCTACATATAGGCTACATAACATCACGCTACGACCAATAGGAGCAGAGCATAAATGAAAAATGTTGCAAAAATCGGAAAAAATATATTCCGTTTTGAGAGCTTCCGTTGCGTGCGCTGCGTAAACGGTTTAAGTTACGCAAATATCATGTATTATAGAATTGTTCCTCATTGACAGCATATGCCTATCTTTTAAGATTGACTCACTATAAGCTTTTTTTATGGTAATTAAATTTGTTCATTTGCGAAGGAGTTTTATCAATATCTATACTAATATTATAAAGCTGAAGAGTTTGTTTGTAGGGTAGGCAGGGTGGGCAGGGTAGGCAAGATAGGCAAGGTAGGTAGGGTAGGCAGGGTAGGCAAGGTAGGTAGGGTAGGCAGGGTAGGTAGTGGTAGACAAAGACAAAGACAAAGACAAAGATATTTTATTTCAAGTAGGCCACCAAGCGGCACTTTTGAACGTTAGGTACATTAAAATTTACAAGTTATAACAGTTGATTCTACCGTGCATTCGGAAAGTAGCTTGTTATGGAGAAGAATGCACAAGAAACTCCATACTTACTCTTTTAAAGAAAATGTTTTTTTACAATATTTAGTTACATAAGTACATACATTAATAAATTCATATATGTGAGGACAATGCACCCAGAATAGCACTACACACAAACTACGTACAGGCATAAAGTAATTAAAGTACTCACACATGTACTGTGCAGTTATATAATAGATGCTAGAAAAGCATTAACATCCGAAGCAGTTAAGTTATGACCAATCCCAACTGACGGCGTCCGTTCACGAACATGACGCATGAATGGCATCACCCAGCTCAACCATCATGAAGGGAACCGGATGATCCAACACACGCGCCACCATCAGAGAGACATTTGAGAGAGCATGACACACTCAACTGCCAGGGCACACACAAGTCAACGAACGACACACAGGTACAGTAAATGTTAGATTTACAGTTGGGTACATAGTACTCACACACGTGCCGTGCAGTTATACAATACTAAGGAAATTGAGTTTATACAATATCAATATATTCATTCAGTCTACAGCAGTTCCAACAATACTTCAAAACAATAATGTTCTGCATATCACTTGTTTTTGCGCCCTAGTGGATGTTGAGCAGGAATAGCATTTAGCCAAGCATTTTTATCAAAATCAAAATCAAAATCAAAAGTCATTTATTCAAACTAGGCTGAGAATCAGCACTTTCCGAACGTCAAAATTACATAAGACAGTCCCCCAAAAACGCCCGCCCTTCACCACTTCCTAGTGCTTTTGCTGGGAAGAAGAAGTGGCGCAACAAACTCCCCAGCAGCACAGCTGTCTGTTCAGTTAGAAAAAAACAAAAACTTGATTCTATACATATATACAAAAGTATGCAAATAATTTACATTACTCAAAACAAAAAATTATAATAAAATATATTTGCCATAATGACAGCTAGCACACGCCAATATACCAACAAAAACATCGAAATCTAAACTCAAGCGAAAATAAAAACTAATAAAAAAAACGTAAACGGAACTTAGTACCCGAATTATAAAGCCTCCAGGCATAAAGGGCGTGCCCGCCTACATATAGCTAATACAGCTGTAACTCGAAGTCACATAATTATGATAAACTAGGACCATCGAAGTAAAAAATAAATCAACAGTTAGGCAAGAATAATATATTATGATCCACTGTCGAGGTCGCTAGCTGACCACATATTGCAATACAACTCATTAAAAAAATAAAAAACAATGTAGTGAGTCGATTATGTCAATAATATGACAATTAAATTAACATAAATTGACTTATACTGTCAAAATAAAAAAAATAAAACATAACTCATATAACCTGTCAGTATGTAAGCTAATTCTGGAGAAAGAACACAAACATTGTCTTGAGTTAATCACAGCGACCAACTATTTTTATCGTTTAAGTAGTCGTTAATAGAATAGTATGCCTTTGAACAAAGGTTTGATTTTACTTTAACTTTAAAAGCATTAAAAGGCAAATCTAGAAGAGCAGAGGGTAGCTTGTTATAAAAGGTTATACCAAGCCCAACAAATGAGTTATGAACCTTATGAAGCCGGTGAAAAGGAGCTCGTAATTTGTCCTTATTTCTGGTGTTAATATTGTGAATATCACTGTTTTTAGTGTAAAAGTGTATATTTTGCCTAATATATAAGATATTGGCGAAGATGAATTGTGATGCCACTGTGAGAATACCAATATCTTTAAAAATATCTCTAAGAGAAACTCTGGCACCTAGCTGGTAAATTGCTCGAACTGCTCGTTTTTGAAGAACAAATATATTTTGAATGTCAGCGGCTTTGCCCCACAGCAGAATGCCATAGGACATAACGCTATGGAAATAACTAAAATAGACTAATCGAGCAGTATCAACGTCAGTGTATTGTCTTACTTTCCTGACAGCGTAGGCGGCCGAGCTAAGCCTTCCCGCTAGACTTGAAATATGTGGGCCCCACTGAAGTTTGGCATCTACTGTTATGCCCAGAAAAACTGCCGAGCCCACAGTTTCAAGCACCTCTTTATCTAACACGATGTTGGGTCCTAGATTTCTAACATTCGGTAAAGCGAATTTTATACATTTCGTTTTCTTGGAATTGAGAACTAAGTTATTTGTTGTAAACCAATCCGTAACCATTGAGAGTGCACTGTTTACATCGTCAAAATCATGTCTATTCCTGTCAACTTTGAAAATAAGAGAGGTATCATCTGCAAATAATACAACTTCACAGATACCCTTTAAAAAGAACGGTAAGTCATTGATATACACTAAGAACAAGAATGGACCCAGTATTGAGCCTTGAGGTACACCTAACTGAACTGGTAACCCGGAAGATTTCTCACCATTAACATCTACACATTGGGACCTATTATGTAAGTAAGAATTTATAACATCGAGAGCTTCGTTTTGCACACCGTAATGACGCAGTTTACGCAATAGCGTGTCATGGTGCACGCAGTCAAAAGCTTTGGAGAGATCACAGAAAACCCCAATAGCATTTTGCGAGTTCTCCCATGCGTTAAATATGTGTTTCAGCAGAGCAACACCCGCATCTGTAGTCGAACGACCTTTTGTAAAGCCATATTGTTCATTATGAAGGAGGCTATTTAAATTAAAATGTTTTAGCAACTGCTTGAGTATTAACTTTTCAAATATTTTACTAAAAGCTGGCAAAATGGAAATAGGCCGGAAATTGCCAACGTCATTTTTATTACCTGATTTAAATAATGGTATGACTTTACTACTCTTCATGAGGTCAGGAAAAGTTCCTAAGTCAACACATTTATTAAAAGTAACAGCTAGATAGGGGGCTACGATGTCTATTATATTACTTAAAAGTTTAATGGAGATTCCCCAGTAATCACCAGTGTTTTTGGATTTGAGTGTGTTAAAAACATTAACTACATCACGAGGCGTTACATGTTCGAAGCTAAATAAACGAATACTTTTAGACACACTACTAAGCAAAAGGTTTTCAGCTTTAGACGGGGACGAATTTAAGGAGCGAGTCGTAGTTATGGGTATGTTGGCAAAAAACTCATTAAACGCTTCAGCTACGTCAGCTGCTTTAGTAACTAATTTATTGTCGACCATAATCTCAAATTCTTTATCTTGTTTAACCGACTTTCCCGTTTCATTGTTAATAATTTTCCAAGTGGTTTTTACTTTATTATTGGATTTTTTTATTTTATCGCTTAAAAATTTTGATTTAGCATAAACACTAACCTTTTTAAATAATTTTGAATAATTTTTGACATACTCCAGGAAAGGAGTATCAAACCTGTATTTTTTCAAACCATATAACTCGTATAGTCTCGCTCTACTTTTATAAATACCTGGAGTGGCCCATTGGTTAATGCCAACGGTGGTGCCATTAATTTCAATAGTTTTGGTCTTGAAAGTAGATTGGTACTCTTTTTGCACGACATCAAAAAGGGCTCCATAAATTTCATTAGGACTCTTGTGTTCTACTATAGATGGTGTAATTCTATTAGCTATATTATTTTTAAACTTATTGCAACGACTAGCTGTATAGGGCCTACATTCCATTTTACGCGGCTTTTTATGTAATGGCATGGGGAAGCTAGCTAATAAACCACAGTGGTCAGAAGTTAAGTCACTTAACACACATTTATTTTTGGCATCACAATCACAAAATATATTATCAAGACAAGTTGACGAAGATGCCGTGATCCTAGTAGGTTCAAAAAACAAGTTAATTAAATTATAAGACCTGAACAGATTAAGAAGTCTAATACTTAATGGAGTAACATCTAAAATATTAATATTAAAATCTCCACATAAAATTATACTTTTATTACTTGATTTTAACCTATTGAGTGAATCATCCATTACCAATTCAAAACTATTAAAATCACCAGAGGGGGGTCGATAAACGCAAATTATAACGTATCGCTCGAGTTCAACACAAGACAACTCAATAGTGCGCTCAATAGAAAGATTAACTAAATCTAAACGTTGTTTACATTTTAACTTGTTTGAAACAAGAACTAAAGATCCACCGCGAATGGCGTTTTTTCTCACAAACGCACTTTGTACAGTAAAATTATCATCATTGATAAACACTACTTCATGTTCCTTCAACCAGTGTTCAGTTAAACATAACACCTGAACATCATAGTTTTCCATAAATAAACTTAACTCTAGCTCTTTGCCGGACAGACCCTGCATATTTTGATGTACAACATTGAACATATGCGGCTTATCCGTTGTCGCACCTAATAGTTTAAACTACAAGGCGTATCAATAGTAGTGTTAGTACCACTACTAACAGTAATCGATGGTACACTACAAGTACCAGTGTCACAGTGTATATTGTATGCTAAAGGATTAGCAATTTGTCTCCTACAACTAGGTGGAAAATACATTTCATTAATAGAATATGCTATCAACATAGCAATCTTATGTCTACATCTACGTGTCAGAGAGAAAGCTCTCTGAGTTACATTTAGTCCACTAATAAATTTATTAGTGTCAAAAAACAATAATTTGTCACTATGACAAGTCAACATTTGTATAGTGTTATTTAATTTAAAAATCCGCTTGTTCTCATCTTCTGAGAAGTTATGCGAGTAAGGAAAAGCACAAACCATGAGCTTTCCTACATTTAATCCTAACAAGGTGTCAATACCAGCCATTATGTCCTTTTTGGTAATTCCAGTACTATTTCCCAAAAGCAAAACCATTGTAGAACAATTATCTATATTTGAATTTATAATTCTATTGATCATTTGCTTTAAACTTATATTATGGTAACAATGATTTGTAAAACTATGGCTAAGGTAATTTTGTAATATTTTTCCAAAGCCTGAACCTATTTCATCACTAAATAATGTTGTGTTACATTCCTTTACATTGTGTACACATGTCTTTTCAGGAAGAGCCAACATTGGTGGAGACAAGTCACTTTGTAGCTGGGGAGGTGGTGGGTAGTTGGCACAGCTGCAAGAGGAATTAGTCAGAGACTCATACCTCTCCGCATTGTGTTTCACCAGGTCCAATAATTCCCCAGCCTCGAACAAGCGCTCACTCAATTGCTGTTGTGAACTTTCATATTTCTCAAAAATATCCTTCAGTAAACACTCCTTGTATAATAAATCATTTTGGAGGCACTGTGTATCTTTATCATACTTTTCCCTACAATTATCTAGCTCACCCATACAGGTATTTAATTTACTAGTTAAGTTAATACGTTCCTTTCTAAGTGAAATATTTAATTTTAGGAGATTTTGTTTTTTGGTTGCCCTCCGTGAACGTTTCAAAATTTTTTTGATTTTAATATATTTTTTTAATTTATTGTGACTCATGACAATGGGACATAATGGTCTAGTGTCTTCACCAGTCAAATCTATTATAAAATCTGGCTCACACACTGATTCCGATTGAATGCTGCCAACCAATTCACTAAATAAACTATTAGTGTTATTAAACTGCTCACTAACTCTAACAGACTCTGCGTAAGATAGTGCCTTATGGGCATCACACAATGCTTGTTCAAGTTCAGAAACACGGTTTAAAGTTAGTTCATACGTGTCATTGCATTTCAGGTATGTTGCCGCTTGGTGCTCAAGTTCCCGGTGTTGTTCGGCTAAGTCGAGGTGCTGAATGTGTAGCTCAGCTAGCTCATTCTTGAGGAAGGTGTTTTTATGAACTACCTTTTCAACTTCCACTTCACTGTCTGCAATTTCTTGGAGCAGTTTCTTATTCAATGATTTGGAATCTTGCAGCTCATTCAGTGAAGCTCTCAATTTTGCTTCGAGCTCCTTCATTGTAGCGCTGCGGGTCATCATTTTCCTTAATTTTCTTTATTTTCTAGATTTTTAACACTATCCAGGTTAAAGTTCAATATAAAATCTAAAGAATTATAGTGTGTAGTCAATTATGTAGTGTTTATTGCCTGGGCTAATGTTATTGTCGTCGATTTTGCTTCCACAAATTGTCAAGCAAAAGGAGACATAAACCGTGCCAGTGTGTGATGGACGTAGCTCAGATAACTGAGCTGTATTCTGGGATGTTGTGCAGTCTGTTTAAACACTTAATTAAGGCAAGAATACTCCCCGGGAATGATGTTTTATTTTCCTTTTTCAAATCCGTCACCGTTGATACGATGAGTTGACAGCTGGGCTTGTTTCCTTGTTTTTATAATAGTTTTCCGACAAAAAACACAGTACAACTACTGTCAATTAAAGGCACTATTGAGTTATGACCATATAACACTAATTAAAGCTAATTAAAACATTTTAACTAATTTATTCTAAATTAAATTTACAGGCGTTTTTTTTGACGACCGGCTATCAGTGTTGCCAGCGTGAAAAAAAGTGATGTAATCCCCCAACTTATAATATGCCAGTAGGTAGATAGATAGCCAGTTGACGGGAGCGAAGCCGCGGCGGTCAGCTAGTTAAGGATAAGCAACGTTTGGCGAGGTCGGCCCGTGGATTGGTGACCCTCCATTACACACAAAGATTAGTGCAGCACGTGAAGACGTTGGTCACGGTTGTCATTTATAGATAATTGGTAGGCGTTACTGCATAAAGAAGGCAGAAAATTTGACACTAGTCTAGCCGATGTCTGGTCAGATAGACAGTCACATTATATAAAAGCCTTGTATTCAGCTATATCTGATAGATTGGAGACCCTAACGCTGGGAACGCTGTACATTGAGTTTTTAAACAAAATACTTCATGATTGAACTCAGTATCTACTGAGAGGAATGTACATCATCCTCGCGGGCTCTCGCGCGAGAGTTTACAGACGGCGTAACATAGATGGAATAAAAAAGTTAATTACAAAAATAAAAAAAACCCGACTGCTTAAAATATAACTAAAAAGACGTAAACAAGAAGAAAATCATGCTGTGCAGTCGGAGGATACATATTCGCGAGCTGGCTGGCCAAAACCAGATGTATCCTCCGACTGCACAGCATGATTTTCTTCTTGTTTACGTCTTTTAGTTCGATTTGTAAGCAGTCGGGTTTTTTGTTTGTTTGCATTTTTTTTTTTATTTACAACTTTTTATTTAACATTGTTTTTTCGAATACGTTGTTATATATTTTTGAAATCACTTCTTAACATCCTTTATTTTGATACCGCACACGATGAGTTTGGAAGAAAAAAATAATTATGGCCCCTCAATATGACGCTCAAAATCCGTCATTTGTATTTTCCAATTTTGATTTAGCCAGGGACACTTGCAAGGTTAAGATGAATCGATTGACGAAAAATACATCAAAATCTGAGAACGAGTTTGGTCTCTAGAACGCCACATAGGAACAAACATACATAGACTGATATACACATTACCCTCCTTTGGCAGTCGGGTAAAAAGGTAGGCAGATAAAAGCAGCGCCTGCGATCTTCTCGCCGCGACCTTGCACCTACCGGCGACACGCTATGCAATGAGTGTGAGCAGAGTAAGAATTTTAGGTAACTAGTGAATATTATACATTCGGAATGTAATCTATGTCAATTTTATTTGAGAAATACGTGAATAGATATTTAGCAATAGATTGTTTTGGGAAGGTTATGTTTTTGACCGGTATGCGTGTGTGTATGTATGTATGTTGTCCGCTGGTGGCTATGTTAGGTTACATTAAATTGAATGTGGCGCCCTCTAGGTGGCACAAAGTAAAGAACAAAAAAAAACCGACCAAGTGCGAGTCGGACTCGCGCACGAAGGGTTCCGCACCACTATCGCAAAAAACGACAAAAATATCACGTTTGTTGTATGGGAGCCCCACTTAAATATTAATTTCATTCTGTTTTTAGTATTTGTCGTTATAGCGGCAATAGAAATACATCATCTGTGAAAATTACTACTGCCTAGCTATCAAGCTAGGCAGTAGTAATTTTCACAGATGATGTATTTCACGGTTCATGAGATACAGCCTGGTGACAGACGGACAGACAGACAGACGGATCGCGGAGTTTTAGTAATAGGGTCAAGTCACATTATAATTGAGTGCCATTGGCTTTTTAGCCCAGCAAAATGCACTGTTTCGGTATACAGCAGCCAACAGCTAGTGCACAAAACATTTCAATAAAACCAACCACACATTTCTCGAAAACAATTATTTTAATTATGCATGAAGCAATACATACCTACTGTCCTCTCAAGGCCAAAGGCGTAATTTTCGCGCTTCACATTGTTTTGGGTGAATCGGGCGACATTCTCCGGTCAGACTGCGCACTGTCCTTTAAAGAGAACGTCTCACCTAGCAAGTCAAACATTCACTAGACTCTTGATACAATTACTGACATTTAGAGCAGTGTGTTTTGCATACTAGGTCGAATTTTAGGTCATAGGATGTTACAAAGTAGGATCTGGTGACCTGCATCTTATTACTATTCTTTATTGTATACAAAAACATAAATAAAGATTCAATGGACAGCATATGTACAAAGGCCAGCTTAACCCTTAATATATTAACATATATACAATGGATATTCAAAAAAAAAAAACCTATCTACAAAAACAAAGGGGAGAGGGAAAAGACCTCATTGTGCATAAAACAATTCGTCCACATTGATATCAATGGGAATCATGCCCAGAACGCGGGCAGCATTGCCACGTTGGATGGCAATGCGCGCCCAATGCGGGTTGGTGGATGTCACATGTCTTTGAATTTTTGGTTCTAGCACATGCCGGTTTCCTCACGATGTTTTCCTTCACCGTTTTGAGAGCAGTGGTGATGAAATAATTACGAGTACATACTAAAAAATATTTATTTGTAAAACAAAGTTTTAAATATGTACATACTTAAACACTAAACAAAAGTAAACTTTACAAAATTATACTTAAACTAACTACTTACACTATATACAAAACAAAGGTACACTTAGGCGTCGAAGTACTCATCCACATCGCTGTCATCCGGGAACGTGCCCAGAAGACTGGCAGCATTGCCACGTTGAATGGCAATGCTGATTCTTTGCGCAAAGAAAGAGCCAGCCCTCTGGTCACGCATAGTGTCGATCAGTCGGCGAGAGATCTTCTTAAAAAGGAGACGTGATAACATATATACACACACACATTATACATACTACATAACCAAAATCTTACATTTATAAATTTATATAATAAATACGTCATGTTTATACGAAATTATCCCTTATTCTTCGCTTGAAAACCTCCAAACAATTGCTATCTCGTATAGAGTGTGGCAGAGTATTCCAGAGGAGGACAGCACGAACTGTATATGATCCACCTTAAAGACTTGAGGAGTGGGGAAGAAAACGAAGGAGAAGGAATGGCAAGGTTCCTCTCAGAAACGCTCAAAGTGCTCTCGAAGATACAAAGGACATTTAGGATCTTCTTGGGCTCTAGAAAAACAAACATACTTCGATTAAATCCCTCCGCACTATTCCCAAACCAATGCAACTCTTGAAAGCCAGAATCAACAGTGGCGACCACCAGAAAAACCCCGAGGCAATGAAGCTCGGCGAAGTCCCGGAGAATGAATTTAACTGTCTTCTTCTTAACGGACGAGGAGGGATTAAAAAAAACTTCCACTTCCCTCCATAACAAGCAGGAGACAGAACAAACAAGGTCAATAGCAACAAAGAGACGTTTACAACTGGGATAAGCGCAGTTGCCTAGCACCACGGATAAAAAATATCATTAATATTAATGGGTCCTAACATTGTGAGCTGTTATATTTGATTCCAATAATAGATATGGTAAAAACGCTTGAACGCACGGGTTCTAGTTTCTACAGGGTCCATATAGTAAACAACTTTAGACGCAGTTGTCACTGTTTTTTTTTGGGAGGCGTCTCGCAGTTCAACCTAAGACTAAACTAGAGCCTCCAGCCAGGGCAATAAACACTTAGAAGCTAAGCGACCGCGCTGAGGGCACCTCCTGTGAGGTACGGACTTCGGCTCCGGACGCCCATGAGAGGAGAGCAAGGGACGGGCTGGATCTATTTTTAAATTATTTTGGGCTAATTTAACTACTGTCGGGGTCGGGGTTGTAGCTGATAGAATTTCACTTTGTCTCGTGGAAGTCGTGGTTGCGCCAGAAGTCACCACCTCAGCACTTGTTATACAAAAGCGTTTGCTGACGCCAAACTAATTTTTGACTTAAAGATATGGAACAAGGGCATAAAGACGATGAGTGACCCCAAGGGAAAAGTGTAAGTTCAAGTATATGTTTATGGAGTTTGAAGACTTCATTGTTAACAAATAGCAATCGATTGTTACATTAAAGTACCCGCTAATAATTCGTGATGTGCAAATGGTCATACAAACCATTACGAGCTATCATTAGGTCGTTACAAATTGTTCCGAAAGGTCGAAACGTTATAATTATATGGTTTGAACTTAAAAAAAAACACAGAGCACGGAGTTGCCTCCGGCGGGCACAGTTTGGGACGGCATTGTCAAAAGTTTCCATTCAAATCGAGCGTGTCAGTGATTGTCACCGTTTACTCAAAGATTTTGACGGCCCGTGACGTAGATAGGGTAGATGCCTAAAAAATTCTATGTAGTCTATCAGTTATACTCTGTTAGACTACCAAAAAAAAGTTAATAAAAAAACCCGACTGCTTAAAAAGCGAACTAAAAAGAAGTAAACAAGAAAAACGACTAAACAGCATGTTTTTTTTCTTGAATACATCTTTTCAGTTCGCTTTTTAAGCAGTCGGGTTTTTTGTTTTTTTTTATTAACTTTTTTTATTTACGACTTTTTAGTTAATTCTTTTTTAGAATTAGGTGCATTAAACATGTAAGTGTTATATATTTTTTTTAAATCACCTCTTAAAACCCTTTATTTTCATACCCCACACTATGGGTTTGGAAGATAAAAAAAAATCCCCACGAAATAGCGCCCAAAAGCCGATTTTTTTTCTTTTCCAGTCGGGTAAAAATATTGGACACATACTTCTCTTTTTTGTAACGTAAACAAAAAATTACAACAAATCAGTGAAATTTCAGCTGATGCCACGCTTTGGTACACTATTTCCTTAGAAGTGACGTAATATAAAATTTACAAAGATAATAGCACAAGTTCAGGTGTAGGCCCTGCACTTGGATCGCTTCATATTCGTAAATTGTTTTTTTATTTGTTAGTCTGTGTAATCTTGTACTTGTACCAAATATAATTTTGCAGGAACCTACCCTATTGTAACGGGCTATCAATTTTTATGAAGGAAACATGTCTATGGATACGACATTTGAAACTTGAACTTAATTGCGCGGCCACGATTATTTAGCAATAGCTCTAGTCTAGTCGTTCCGTGTTCTGTAAAAAATAGATGATATCAGTATTGTGGGAATCTTCTGTCCTAATAATAGTTTGTTAACCGACTTTAAAAGAGGATGTTCTTAGTTTGATTGTGTTTTTTGGCAACTTGATTGGAAGCTATCAAAGCTATTTATATGGATTTGGGTTCGAAACCCGGATCTGGAAAAGTGTCATAAGGATTTTCCATCAGGGATTTATTATTAGTAGCAGATTGAATTTTGGACAAAACTTTATCTGACGTAATATGTTAATGAAACCACAAAGGAAGACATCAACCAGCATTTACCTGCAAGATGAATGCGTCTTCTTCGGAGGAGCTCGTGGCTAAATAATAACAGCCGCACGGGTCGATCATCAAGGTTAAGCAACGCTTGACGAGGTCAGTCCGTGGATGGGTGACCATTTCAACATACCGAGTTTCCTCCGTGCCTCGGAAAGCACGTTAAGCCTTTGGTCCCGGCTGTCATTTGAAGATCTTTGACAGTCGTTACAGGTAGTCAGAAGCTTGATATCTGACACCAGTCTTGCCAAGGGGTACCGTGTTACACAGTTACTGGGTTGTGGAGGTCAGATAGGCAGCCGCTCCTTGTAAAACCCTGGTACTTAGCAGAATCCGGTAAGACTGGAAGCCGACACCAATATAGTTGGGAAAAGGCTAGACAGATGATGATGAATGCTCATTCATTGATCACCTACGTTGCTTTCCGCTTGCCAGTGATTACAGACTTTATTTTACGATTATCTTACAAAGTTTGCCTGTACATATCACGGGTATTCAATACAAAGTAAGTAGGTAACTATGGAAATTGAAATTCCTCTTAATTTAAAATCTTGAACTAACTTCTTGATCAGCTCTATAAACTTAATGCAAGCCAAATTCAAAACCTGACACGGTGTTAAGCAGAGAATGGCCCGTTGGTCTTGAGGTGGTAGCGCTGCTGCTGAGTATACGATCCCGCGGGAGAGAGGAGATGGGTTTCTTCATCTGGAATTTTACCCAGTTGAAGACTAAAGGTTGGACCACTACGCTCTGCTGAATTATTTAGGCGTGACATTGCCTATTAGTCAGACAAACATGGATAAAAGGTCCATCATTTCCAAGGTGCCTCTAAAAACGTCGCCAAAATAATCATCACCACACCGTATGACCTCTTAGACAAGCCCGTAAAAACAGAACATTCTTAGTAAATAAATTATGATTAGTAACAATTTATTACGCATTCCCATAAGTGTGGTAACTACGACCAGAGACAATTTGATAATGTTTTTACAGAGTTGCACAGGCGCGGTGACCGGCTAACGTGGGAAATGGGGAGTCTTAGTGTGGACACGACTTGATAAACATTCTAGTTTTGTTATAGAAAATATTTGTTCAGGACCCGCACCGAAAATTAAAATAATAACAAATTTTTACCGACTTCTCAAAAAAGGAGGTTATAAATTCGACACGTATGTACGAGTATGTAATATTGTTGGAATTGCAGAATATTCACATGTCACTTTTCACTCTATGTGGGCTTCAAAACACGTATGCCAAATTTCATAAGGGTTTGTATGTTTTAAGGGTATGTAAGATCATTCTTTATTGATTGGATTAGATATCTATCAACTTACGAAATAGTACAAGTTTCATCAAAATCGGTTGAGCAGTTCTCAAAATATTGAACATAATTATAACCGAACTCCTTAACGACAAACAGCACGAATGTGTAAATTGAGTTATTATGTGTATTTTGTCAATCCTTTCGGTACCTTACTATAGAACTCGTTCACTTCTTAGCGATGGTGTACCAAAACTAAAAACAGAAAAATAAAAACATTTTCGCAAAAAATAAACTGACATCCAAAGCAAAACACTAAAAAGAGCAAAAGTAAAGAAGAAGCAAAAAGTATGAAGTCGGTTTATTTTTTGCGAATAAGTTTTAATATTAAAATTTCATACTTATAAAAAAAATACTGTGGTCACAGATAATATAATACTAACACAGATGCTTCATCCCATACAAAGAAACCGTGCCGACTTAACTAGCGTTTTTCATCTGATTAATCTTGTTATTTTTGTAAGTACATCAATCGCGTTGATCCAGTTTCACGGCAATAGATGGTGTTAGCAGCGACTTGCAAGTAAAAGGGTACTTGGTTCGTGAATATTTTTTACTTTAAATACAGTGAAGGTTCGTTTTATAGTATTTTTTTGCACGTTTTTACAGTTTTTTTGCACCAAAATGTGTTACAATGCTAATTTTACAATCGAGTGGAATGTCTCAGAAATTTAAAAATGCGCCATCTATCGGCATCAATTATAAATTATCTGTTGAAATAATCTTTGAAATGTGAATTAAGAGCCTAATATTCCATAATCATGTACTTAGGAGAGATGATTAAACAAGAACATACAATATTATGTTCAATTTCAGAAAATGATAATTTACACACCATTCTAACGAATTGTGTGTACATGTCGCGCCATCTAGTGAGATTTATTTGAACTAAATTTTCTTTCTTAGCAATGAGACCCCGTGCCGTGGTGCTAGAACACTAAATATAAGTGGTTTTGACGTCAAACGATCGCTGTTGTGTCCTGGTTTCCAATTTCCAGTTCGCCAAAGTGTTATTTATTTTATTATTAATGTACACACAGAAAATACATACAGAAAACACATCATGACAAAGGAGTACAAAGGTACTGCTTATTCCTTGAGAAATTTCTACCAGCAGACCCACGAAAGGAGAAATGAAGAAGAAATGTAGACAAATAGTGTGTGAGAACTGAGAAGCTACTAATAATCCTTATTCCCATAAGGATTATTAGTAGCTTGCCTAGATTTGTTCCTGGTTGATCGCAATAGACAGTATATCAGTGTATCCTTAAGTATATGGGCCAGGCAAAATGTAGGTCTGTACTTAAACCTACCTCTACCTACCCTTTTGGGCATCACAGCCGTGATGTTATGTTATGAATAAAAACTAAAAAAAAGATACCCAACTGCTTGAAGCAAACTAAAAAGCTGTAAACAAGACAAAAACATGCTGTGCAGTCTCAGGATCAGGGGGTCAGCCAGCTCACTATTATGTATCCTCCGACTGCATAGCATGATTTTTTCTTGTTCACAGCTTGTTTTTACAACTTTTTAGTTATCATTGGTTTTTCGAATATATTTTAAACATATAAGTGGTATATTTTTGTAATCTCCTCTTAAAACCCTTCATTTAGATATCCCACTCGATGGGTTTGGAATAAAAAAAAAATGGGACCCGCATAATATGGCGCCAGAAATCCGCCATGTTTGTTTTTTTTTACCTTTACCTATCTAAGAACACTTGGGCAGTCAAGACGTATCTAACGATGTTTTAAGGTTACACTAGTCGACGGCACGAACTATTTTGTGCGCGGGGTTAAAATGCATTTTATATCAACCGACAACTCGTGCGGATGAGATAGATGCTGTGATGAGCAGTAGGAAGCTAGTTCGCGTACGAATACACACTTTTGCAAATTTGTAGCGAAATGGATAATGATTTAGGACGAAACCGAGCGCGCGGAATTTTATAAACAGACCTTTGGGAGTCTCGATATCATGAAAAAACTACTTAACGTATCTGTTCAAAATAAAATTATTTGCATTGTCAAACTACTAATCTATCCCTGTATGGTGGCCGTTTTGCAATTTTCCGTCTTCTTATGGCATTTATTTGCGCCCAAAAATGCGTTAAAATTATACGCTCATAACTTTCAAATATTATCTTTTTTTACTTTTTTGCTTCCATACAGGGCTAGATAATGATGAGACAAATTGATATCACTTTTTATTTTGAACGTACATCAAACAGTGGAATAATCCCTAGACTACGTTTGTATGGAAGAATTTTCGACTAGTGTACCCTTAATTACAATAATCCGTCTAGCGGTTTGAAGGATATGAGGTAATAAAGTATATTACATACATACAAACAAGATACGCGCGAACAACATAACCCTTTCCTTGCAGTCGGGTAATAACAGAAGCATGATGTTATAAGAATGACATGTGATAAATTTTTACAGCCAAATTACGTATGTTGCTAACTCACAGTATTACATGAGAAAGTGACGGTTCTAGTGCGAATGACCGATACATAGTTTTTTTTTAAGACGTTATTTAATATGATATTATGTCAGTTATGTTTGTCTGTCTTTGGAAGTAACACTTCGCTGTTAGAAGTGTTGGAACGTGGTGGTCGTTAAATAATATTGAGAGAATTAGGGCGCGGAAGAATAGAAACTGGTTTTAGTAAAAAATCTAGATGTTTTGCATCATTATCGTTTATTTTTATTTGGCAGTGATTGTTTTATTATTAAGCTAACATTGCTATAAATACTTTGTGATTTTTGGTGGCAAGGAATCTTAGTACAAGCTTCATAGTGGTGTCTCATCCCATACAAAGAAACCGTGCCGACGTTCTGTACTGATTAATCTGATTATTTTTTGTACATCGATCGCATTCGGTTCCGTTCCGTTCCACGGATATTGATGGTGGTCTATCTATCGCCGTGGAACGGAACCGAACGCGATCGACTTACAAAAAATAATCGGTATAATCCGGTGAAAAACGCTAGTTACGTCGGCACGGTTTCTTTGTATGGGATGAGGCATCTGTATGCTAGTATTATATTATCTGTGATCGCGGTAAGACAACAGACAGAATATGAGGGCAGAAGAATATGTCAGTATCACCCCTATTTTTTTTTATAACTCCTTGCTTCTCCTAAGAGCCTGAAATTATGACCTACCTTCTATTATATATTTAGGATAGTGAAATAAGAGATGTTGAATACAATAAGGAATGATAATCATATTCTTCTACTATATAGTTTAATTTTTTGTCTTGTGAGCTGGCGATTCGACACTCCTGTCTAAAGCATCCGGCCAAGACGTAGCATCATCTGCCTACCCTTTTTCCCAACTATATTGGGGTCGGCTTCCAGTCTTACCGGATTCAGCTGAGTACCAGTGTTTTACATGGAGCGACTGCCTATCTGACCTCCACAACCCAGTAACTGGGTAACACGGTACCCCTTGGCAAGACTGGTGTCAGATCTCAAGCTTCTGACTACCCGTAACGACTGTGAAAGATCTTCAAATAAAAGCCGGCACCAACGGTTTAACGTGCTTTCCGAGGCACGGAGGAAACTCGGTATGTTGAAATGGTCACCCATCCACGGACCGACCTCGTCAAGCGTTGCTTAACCTTGATGATCGACCCGTGCGGCTGTTATTATTTAGCCACTAGCTTCTCCGGCCAAGACGTAGCATAAAACAGAAATAAATGGCATCAACCGGGCACAAACCAAAACAGCTACGGAGAAATTCCAGATGGAATAACCCAATAACATTTAACCCGACCCAAGAATCGAAACCAAAAATTGTAATAAACAAACACATGTTCACCTAGGCCGGTGTCTTATCCACGCAATTCGAACGCCATGTATAAAAGTGTTCTGCGCTGGCGCTCACATTTCAGTGCAGTGTTGTTCAGTGTTCACGACTGTGTACAGTGATACAGTGTTTATCGGGTATGTAGCACCTTTTGTTTATGTAAAACTATGTTAAATAGTTAGTAGTTATAATGGGAAATATGAGGACTTATATATGGTAACATAATAGGTGCAGTTATAAAAAAAATTGCCTTTCTAGACGAGAACAGGGAAAAGAAATATTTCATCCAGACCGTCAAGGAATTTCAAGGACTGGATGAAATATTTATGACAAATGTTTAGTGTTTATCTACTTAGAATTTATACAGTTATAAAAATAAAACAAGCAATTAATCTTGCTTGTTCCCACGGGTCCGCTATCGAGGTCTATCCACAGGAACAGTACATTTTTTGGGTTAAAAATTATGGCACTCAGCTTTAGTGTATTTTTTTCAAAGCGTTCGTTCATCGAAAGAATTATCTGATATGCCGCGAAATTGTTTGTATCTAATTATGAAAATATGTGTGAAAAGTAGTCTACTTCTATTTTGGGACAAATTTAAAAAAAAAAAAAAAAAAAAACAAGAAAAAAAAAGTAAAAAAAAAAAAGTTAAATTTTACCCTGGAATAAATTGCTATGGATTATCTATGAAATTTCATAAATTGTTTGTTGCCATTATTCTCCTCAGCTGGACAATGGTCTTTAACCCTTTTAATTTTAACTAGGTGCTGACAATTTAATTATGGCAAACATTTAACTTGTTAAAAGCATCAGTTACTTTATCGAAGAAGTCAAAAAAGAAGAGGGCAACAATATTTAAGTTAAAAAAATAGGGGTACGTAACGCTAAAAATACTCAAGGATAAAACTATTTTTTTATTTTTTGAAACCGACTTCCGAAAGAAAGTTATTTTTCGGTTCGTAGTGTTTTGTTTTGGAAGTCAGGTTAATGTTTTTGTTAAAACATTTTTTATTTATTTTTGTTTTGGTCTATTACCATGAAAATACGCATTATTAAGGATAACTTAAAAACTGTTCGTCAGATCATAATAACATTTAAATAGCCCACATGAGAAGCACCACTTTTCAAATGAAAAAATAGTCATCTAAATCGCAAACAATCATCATAATTGGCAAAGTAATCGCGTGTTGTGGCATTATAGCACACAACACGCGCTCGATAAAAATAATTTTATCTTCTGGTAATAACGAAAAATGTAACTAAATAATTTTGTAAGTTGTACAAACATCCAAAGCTGTGGAGGAGCGGAGTCTCCTAACACAGGCGTCATAATGCTTAAAAGGAGGCTCCAATCATAAATTAATGTATACTATTAGTTGGTACAGAAATAAACAATTTGTATTGTTTTTTTTACATACAAAATGTCTTTTTTAAGTCGATTAAAAATACTCTTCATTGTAGTGTTATGTTTGTAATAAAGAAAGCATTACAATCAGGTCACCAAAATTAACATGATGTTCTTATCTTTCTTTATTTTGGGAAACGAAAACTTTCGTCAGCGGCCTTGGAACAATAGACAGTAATTATACAAAATACTATCTCTCACTTATCTACTAAAATCCGCATCTTAAGGTTACACTAGTCGAAAATTCTTCCATACAAACGTAGTCTAGGGATTATTCCACTGTTTGACAATGTATGTTCAAAATAAAAAGTGAAATCAATTTGTCTCATCATTATCTAGCCCTGTATGGAAACATAAAAAGTTTAAAAAAAATATTTGAAAGTTATAAGCGTCGAAAGTTCCACATTTCGACACTAATTTTAACGCATTTTTGGGCGCGTATAAATACCATAAGAAGACGGAAAATTGCAAAACGGCCTCCATACAGGGATAGATTAGTAGTTCAACAATGCAAATAATTTAACTTTGAACAGATACGTTAAGTCGTTTTTTCATGATATTCAGACTCCCAAAGGTCTGTTTATAAAATTTCGCGCTCTCGGTTTCGTCCTAAATCATTATCCATTTCGCTACAAATTTGCATAAGTGTGTATTCGTACGCGAACTAGCTTTCTACTGCTTATCACAACATCTATCTCTTCCGCAAGTGTTGTCTGTTGATATAAAATGCATTTTAACCCCGCACACAAAATAGTTCGTGCAGTTGTCTAGTGTAACCTTAAAGTGAAGTTTAACATTTGTGAAAATCAAGCAAAGATGAACAAGTTCCTGGTCATATAAGATTTTTCGAATTACTGCAAAATGTGTTAATTTTTCGAAAAATCTAAGAAAAGCAGCATTTCCCATAACGATATGAAAATGTAGATGTAACTGCGCAATATAATTAGCACTTTTCCGCTCCTCTTTGTATACAGGTTTGTTATTAGTCATACTCATACGTTTTGAAATATTCAATGTATAATGTAAAGGAATAAAAGAGACAGAAGACATCGACCCTCAACTTCGGTCCATTCATTGAGGCGAAAGCTCAGTTAGCTGCAAAAAAGATGGAGATTCTTGCTAAGGTGAGACGGTACTTCACGCCTGAACAGCTGCTCAACTTGTATAAACCACAAGTTCGGTCATGCATGGAGTACTGCTCTCACCTCTGGGATGGATCTGCCAAATACCAGCTTGATGCACTTGAGTCGATCGAAAAGCGGGCCAAAAGGCTTATTGGCAACGATGCACTGGTCGCCTCAAAGCTCCAGAGCCTCTAACATCGACGCCGAGTTGGCAAGCCCTGTCGGTTTTTTATCGGTTACATTTCGGGGTATGTGCGACGGAACTGCACAATTTGATTCCGCCTAGCCCTTTCCATCATCGGACTACAAGACGTACGGCAATGCGCCATCGGTACATGGTGGACATCTCTCCCAAAAGCACAAAGCGTTTAGCTAATACTTTCATTGTCTTCGGGGTCTTTGTTCCCTGATAGCTACAACCTTGGGGTCTTTAAGTCAAGAGTGAATAGGTTTCTTCTAGGCAAGCGTGCTTCACCGTAGACCACGTCATCGCTTAACATCAGGCGAGATAGTGGTCAAACGCGAGCCTATAGATTATAAAAAAAAGAGAAGAATAATTTATCTGAAAAATTGTTAGTGTTTTATTTGTAAAACAAAGGTGTAAATATTTAAGGTAAACTATACAAAATTATACTAAACCTAACTACTTACACTATTAACAAAAGAAAGGTCCACTTAGGCCTCAAAGTACTCCTCCACATCGCTGTCATCCGGGAACGTGCCCAGAAGACTGGCAGCGTTGCCCTTGCCACGTTGAATTAAAACTCTGAAGTTTTGAGAAAACTACAGTACAGAGTAGATATATTCAAAGTATATTCTGAACTACAACATTACTTAATAACAAAGGTGAAAGGCACCTAGCGCCTAATCACGCCTATAATCAAAAATCTAAAGTCATTTATTCAAATTAGGTCGAGAGCAGCACTTTTAGAACGTAATTAAAAAAATTACGTTCAAAAAGACAATCTTCAAAATGCTCGCAAGTCTACACTTCATGTGTGCCAATGTTTCAAAGCATGCCATTGTGATATTCATCAATCAGAATTTGATGTACTCTGGCATGCTAACTACTGACTTCTGAGCAAAGTACTGGGGGGTGACCATAAGCTCTTAGAGCGGTATCAATTTGATATCGAATAAAGGACAGATGTATCTGACGTGTATACATCTGTCACTTACTCGATATCAAATTGATACCGCTCTAAGAGCTTATGGTCACCCCCCAGGCCTTTGAACCTATTTGCGGTTTTGTCACTAACTAAGAGCACTGTGACAACAATATTAGGCGTCTCAACTTTTGAAAGTAAAAATCATGACCTTTCATTTTTGCAGTTACAGTGCAAAAATAACCATGATTTGACTATTACCACAGATAGACAAATATTACCACATACGATTCAACTTGTCATCATAATCAAGTTTACGACACTTTTAGAATTTATCTTCTATAAGGATGAAATCTGTCTTCGAAAACTTTAATAATAATTATTATATTAAGGAATGATGTGATATAACAATGAAGTAGTAAAAATATTTTTTTTTCTTTTAATTTATACTCATTTTCCATAGTTTTGTTAGTATTACACATTACTCATAAACTATGTTAGTAACTCGCTTAGTACAACACGTAGTGACAACAAATAAAAAACCGGCCAAGTGCGAGTCGGACTCGCACACGAAGGGTTCCGTACCATTATCGCAAAAAACGGCAAATAAATCACGTTTGTTGTATGGGAAATGTTTATTTTATTCTGTTTTTAGTATTTGTTGTTATAGCGGCAACAGAAATACATCATCTGTGAAAATTTCAACTGTCTAGCTGTCACGGTTCATGAGATACAGCCTGGTGATAGACGGACAGACAGACAGACGGATCGCGGAGTCTTAGTAATAGGGTCCCGTTTTTACCCTTTGGGTACGGAACCCTAAAAAGTAAAAATTACGAAAACGCCCGACATTTTTTTAATTTCGTTCTTTTTAAACTACATGAATTTATCTAGTGGTAGACACACATCGATCGACAATCTTTATTGAACACCGATTTTCATCAAACATAGTAAGAACATTCTCGAAAAAGTTACCTTTCAAACAAATAAAAAAACGAAATCAAAATCGGTTCGTTCGTTTAGGAACTATGATGGAACAGACAAATACACCAACGCACAAACAGACAGATCCACATGTCAAACTTACACTTATAACACTTTTCTTTTTCCGTCGGGGGTAAAATATAAAAATCTCACATTCTCTATTCAAATTTTCAATTAGGGAATTTGAAAAAAAAAATCTGCTAATCAGTTGCTTATATAAAAGTATCCACGATCCTATTGTGGATACTTTTATAGTATTATGACAGCAATCACCATAATTCAACTGCACTTTTCCAAAGTTTCTACTTATTAGTAGAAACTTTGGAAAAGTGCAGTTGAATGATGGTTATCACATTCTGAGAGAGAGATCTGACCGTGCCAATAACGGACCATCTTGAGCTTCTTGGCGTTACTTTGACATCGACTCTCAATGTTGGCCCATACATTGAGGCAAAGGCTCAGCTGGTTGCCAAAAAGTTGGGGATCCTTGCGAAGGTGAGAAAGTACTTCACGCCGGAACAGCTGCTCAACTTGTATCAAGCGCAAGTTCGATCATGCATGGAGTACTGTTCGCATCTCTGGGATGGTTTCAAATACCAGCTTGATGCACTGGAGTCGGTCGAAAAGCGGGCCAAGTGGCTCATCGGCGCTGAAGCACTGGTCAAGACTAAGCTCCAGAGTCTTGAACATCGTCGTCGAGTTGCCAGTTTGTCGGTTTTTTATCGGTTACACTTCGGCGAGTGTGCGATGGTATTGCATGATCTAATTCCACCTAGCCCGTTTCATCACCGGACTACCAGACGTACGGCGATGCGTCATCGGTACATGGTGGACATCCCACCCATACGCACCAAACGTTTTGGGAACACCTTTTATTGTGCGTACAGCTAAGGAGTGGAATTCCCTGCCGGAGTCTGTGTTTCCCGACAGCTACAATCTGGGGGTCTTTAAGTCAAGAGTGAATAGGTTTTTTCTAGGCAAGCGTGATTCACCGTCGACCACATCATCGCTTACCATCAGGTGAGATATAAAAAAAAAAAACAATAGTCACCCCCTACTTCTTCTCCTACTTTTCGAGTCGATAAAAAACACTTTAAATTTTGCAGCGTCAGTGGCCGTTCATAAAGTCTTCTAAAGTGCAGGTTTACGGGCACTCTAGCAGGGGGCACCGCACTCTCTCTCAATTCTTCTGCTATTATTTATTGCTTCTGCATTGGGTATCAGTTATTCTCTGTCTTGACATAATCTGAGCCAAGCCCCGTGTGAGTTTTGAAGCCTCGTCCGTGCCTCGCACGGGGCTCGGCTCGCACCCGTCACCGTCAAGCATAATTCATCCTAAAACCAAACGATGACACAGTCGATCGATTTTCGAATAGCAGGCAATCAAACTTCAAATGAGACTTGATTAGTGACAATACGATTAATTCATTACAGTTATTGTAGGATGATTTTCGCAGCTGAATTTAAATTATACACAAGTAGGTAGGTACTAATAATTAAGTTTTATCAGATCTATTAACCAGTTTTGAAGACAATTATTTGCGTATTGTGGCAGTGTGCTCTGGCTAATGTGTGTTATCAAGATCTTTAAGATCTACACTGTAGTGTTCTAGACCTTGACGGTAACCTCTCCACCTTGGAGAGCAGACAACCGTGAACTAGAATTAAGGTTACACTAGTCGAAAATTCTTCCATACGAGTACAAACGTAGTCTAGGGATTATTCCACTGTTTCACGGTGTACGTTCAAAATAAAAAGTGATATCAATTTGTCTCATCATTATCTAGCCCTGTATGGAAGCAAAAAAGTAAAAAAAGGCAATATTTGAAAGTTATGAGCGTCGAAAGTTTCACATTTCGACACTTATTTTAACGCATTTTTGGGCGCGAATAAATACCAAAAGAAGACGGAAAATTGCAAAACGGCCTCCAAACTATATGGATATATTAGTAGTTCAACAATGCAAATAATTTTATTTTGAACAGATAGATTAAGTCGTTTTTTCATGATATCTAGACTGCCAAAGGTCTGTTTATAAAATTTCGCGCACTCGATTTCGTCCTAAATCATTATCCATTTCGCTACAAATTTGCAAAAGTGTGTATTCTTACGCATGAGCGCACAGCATCTATCTCTTCCGCACGTGTTGTCGGTTGATATAAAATGCATTTTAACCCCGCGCACAAAATAGTTCGTGCCGTCGCCGTCGACTAGAGTTCCCTTAACCTTAGGATACCAGTCTTTGCTATTTTTGGTTTTTGTACAATTTAGTTATCTTTATCGTCTCTCATTCTGGCATGAACTGTTATCTAGATATTTACAAACCCTGGGAACAATAACAGCCCAGGACTAACTGGCCAGAGCACACGACATTTTTTAGTTGAATTTATCTCATTGTTGTTGATTATTTCACTCACTTGTATAAAAACGGTTTTGGAAACTTCTGTATATGCATATATTGCAAATTGAGTTCAACCTGTTCAACTCACTTCCTTCACTGCTTTCAAAATGATGAAGGATAATATCATCATCATTGTCAGCCTATAGTAGTTCACTGCCGGACATAGGCCTCTCCAATTGCACGCCATTTGCTTCTATTTTCGGCAACTCTTATCAAGCTGCTACCAGCCACCCTGCGAAGGTTGTCACTCAACCTTGTCTGAGGGTGTCCTACCTTACGTTTACTAGTTCGCGGTCTCCACTCAAGAACACGTCTACCCCAATGGTCATCGGTTCTACGGCTTATATGGTCGGCCCATTGCCACTTCAGCTTGCTAATTCTGTGAGTTATGTCGACAACTTTGGTTCTCTGCTGGATCCCCTCGTTTTGGATTCGATCCTTAAGAGAGGCTCCGATCATAGTCCTTTCCATAGCTCGCGAGTGAGTCCGCGTGAGTCCACGTCTCGGCCCCGTAGGAAAATATCGTGAGTATACAATTCTAGGATCTTCGCCCACTCTCTGAGAGTAGGCTTGTGTCTCAGCTGTGAAAACATTGCGCTTCTTCTTTCGTGTTGATTAAATCTAACTATAGTCTCAACAGTATGTAGCTACTCGGACAGGTCTGTTATTAGCTACGTTAAAATCCCGTAAGGTGCAGGCGATCGGGTATGAAGGGCAGACAAGGAGGTGGGCTATATCTTGCGAAGGAATAACACTGGCACTGTGTTTTGGTTGGGTCTATAATACTCCATTTGTCCTGATTGTTTTTACAATGGCCAACCTGGGTCCGCAATTGCTTTAGAGATTTCCAGATTGGCCACTGCAGTTCGTGTGCAGGGAGCAAATGCACTGCCGGACTGATGAAGTGTGGAGGAGTAGGGTGTGTATGTTTCCATAATTCACATCTCTCGTGAGTTGCGCTGGATTTCGATGAGGTCGTATGTCTCAAGAAGCTCTTACGACTCTTCAGGCGCCATGTTCGGGTTATTCTGTATACCCTTTTCATCGTTGCATAGTTTACAATCACGTGAGATAGTGGTCAAACATGAGCCTTACCAAATATAATTATCATCATCTTGATTAAGATAATCGTTTAGGCCCAGTTAACCACTGGTTTCAAACTTCGGTAAAATTGACAATTAACTCTCCAACATATTAGACCAATTAACAATTATCGGAAAAACGCATTTTACCAAAATTTTAAACCATTGGTTACTTATCTTTGACCAGTAATTGAGTTAACTATGGATAAAAACCTGGACCTAAGTAACCGTTAAAAACCCTCATACATTCAAACATGATGCATCGATTTCATTTCTGTATTTTTGTCCAATAACCACAAAATCACTAATTATTTGTGTCAATCAATAAATAAAGCCGTCAAACTCCTGACAAAATAGTTTATAAAAACGTCACTTACACTCAAGACACATTTTTCAACGACTTTTAAATAAATGACAACTTTAATTGAAACAGTAGTAACATGCGATCCACAGTTGAATAGTTATCGAATGAACTGGTACATGAAATGAGTTGGATTTAGAAAGTTCAGGAACCGAGTATCATCACGCTATTGATCAGGAACGTGGTATATAGATGCATGATAAGTTTAAACACGTTAGGTTTGATGGTATGAGCTCGTGGGTTAGTTACTATAACTGTGTGGATCGATCTTCAAGGTAAACAACGATTAAGTCGCGGATAAATTTGAAAGAGATTTACCGCTGCCCTGGATCAATTATCTGAAGGAACACGGGTGAGTTTTAGTCAGTAAAAGTCTGACACGCCCTCCCACTTCACCCAGAGCGGGAGAAGTCATTGAATGATTCCCAACAAATAAAAAAAGGTAAACAACGATTGGCAAAGATGGGAGAAATGGTCTCCATTTTGAGACTCTCTGCCGTTGGTCCCAACTACCATTAGTATCTCTAACAGTCGTTATAACCCGCAAGTTAGATCTCCAATTTTTTAACTAAGGTTCCGAGAAATCTCGGTTCCGAAGTAGCCATAGTACTTCTTGTAGGGAAGCTAAGGCACTATATCCGAAATCTATCCGTCATAATTCAGAACATTTTGTTCTCGGAAATCAAATCACGGACTCAGATCAGATGTAGTGCGCCGCCGCGCCTGTTGTCAAGGTTTCACTAGTCGAAAATTCTTCCATACAAACGTAGTCTAGGGATTATTCCACTGTTTGACGATGTACGTTTAAAATAAAAAGTGATATCAATTTGTCTCATCATTATCTAGCCCTGTATGGAAGAAAAAAAAACTTGAGAGGTGTCAAGGGACACCCGGATGGAACGAAGTTCCTTTAGTATATATATATATAAATATGTATACATATATATACTCTCTCGACTTCGTAAATACAACAGCGTATAGGTTAGAACACGCACGAAACACGCGCACGCCGCACGGCTTACAACTATAGCAAAAAGTGTCGTTACAACTTTTCGTCCTAATTTTTTTCGTCTAGTCCCCTTTCGCAACGCGCGATAAGGAACTTCGTTCCAATAAAATATTTGAAAGTTATGAGCGTCGAAAGTTCCACATTTCGATACTAATTTTAACGCATTTTTGGGCGAAAATAAATACCATAAGAAGATGGAAAATTGCAAAACGGCCTCCATACAGGGATAGATTAATAGTTCAACAATGCAAATAATTTTATTTTGGGCAGGTGGTTTTAGTATATTTTTCATGATATCTAGACTGCCAAAGGTCTGTTTATAAAATTTCGCGCGCTCGGTTTCGTCCTAAATCATTATCCATTTCGCTACAAATTTGCAAAAGTGTGTATTCGTATGCGAACTAGCTTCCTAATGCTCATCACAGCATCTATCTCTTCCGCACGTGTTGTTGGTTGATATAAATGCATTTTAACCCCGCGCACAAAATAGTTCGTGCCGTCGACTAGTGTAACCTAAAGTGTGGTGTGTAGGTCAGATAGGCAATCGGTCTATGTAAAACACTGGTTCTCAACAGAATTCTTCTCCATAACAAGCTACTTTCCGAATGCACGGTAGAATCAACTTTTATAACTTGTAAATTTTAATGTACCTAACGTTCAAAAGTGCCGCTCGGTGGCCTACTTGAAATAAAATATCTTTGTCTTGTCTTGTCTTGTCTTGTCATCTGGTAAGACTGGAAGCCGAACCCAGTTCATTTGGTAAAATCCTGGGCAGGTTGATTTATAAGTTGGAACACGTAGGTTTGATGGTTGGGGCTTGTAACTAAGTTTGACACAGTGAAAGTGTTTCCAAAACGTTTAGTGCGTATGGGTGGGATGTCCACCATGTACCGATGACGCATCGCCGTTCGTCGAGTAGGCCGATGATGGATCAAGCTAGGCGGTATTAAATAATGTAATAGGGATGATCCTGGGTAGAAAAATAAAAATTCTATTATAAAGCGCATCAAAGTTCAGGAGTGGGGGCTTGTGACGTCACTTTGTCAGTATAAAGTGTAGCACACCGTGACGTCACACGATATTTCAACGCACTGTATCATCGTATTTTTTTGTTTATGTGGTAAAAGAAAAAAATATCTAACTAACGGACTGAATAAATATTTTTTGTCAACTACCCAATTCCATCGCACTCTCCCCAAAATGTCACATCACATCACATCATCATCGGCCTATTAATGTTCCCACTGCTGGGACACAGGCCTCCTCTCTGTGAGAGGGAAGGGAATGGGCCGTAATCCACCACGCGGGCCCAGTGCTGTTTGGTAGATGACACATGTCTTCGAATTTTGGTTCTAGGACATGTCGGTTTCCTCACGATGTTTTCCTTTACCGTTTGGAGAGCAGTGGTGATGTAATAATTAACACAAAGTAAAGCGCCTACCTGGGCTCGAACCCACGACCTACAACTTGTAAGTCGCGGCCGATACCACTGGGCCACCACCGCTCTCTAAAATGTAACCGATAAAAATTGACAGGCTGGCAACTCGGCTTTAATTTTCAAGGCTCTGAAACTTTGACGATTAAGTCCAATGATGGAACGGGCTAGGCGGAATTAAATCATTCAATTCCTGGTAAAGGATAGCCCTGGGTTTGATTCACAGGTAGCGTGTTATAGAGATGTCAGCAAAAAATTGACGGGTCCGCTAGGGCCGATGCCTGTCTGGGTCGCAGATAAATTTGAAAGAGAGTTACCGCGGCCCTGGCTCAAGCAACTGAAGGAACACGGGTGGGTTTTAGTCAGTAAAAGTCTGACACGCTCTCCCGCTTCACCCAGAGCGGGCGAAGTCATTGGATGATTTCCCACCCAAAAAAAAAAGGTGGCGTGTTATGAGATTATGCTTTTAATATGCTCAGTATCTATCAATTATTCTAATATTATGTAACAGATCACATCACATCACATCATCAGCCTATTAATGTTCCCACTGCTGGGACACAGGCCTCCTCTCTGTGAGAGGGAATGGGCCGTAATCCACCACGCGGGCCCAGTGCGGGTTGGTGGATGTCACATGTCTTCGAATTTTTGGTTCTAGGACATGCCGGTTTCCTCACGATGTTTTCCTTCACCGTTTTGAGAGCAGTGGTGATGAAATATTTTACACAAAGTAAAGCGCCTGCCTGGGCTCGAACCCACGACCTACAACTTGTAAGTCGCGGCTGATACCACTGGGCCACCACTGCTCTGTAACAGATCACTTTTCTAAAATACCATGGCCTGATAACAGAGAATTAACTGTCCGTGTCGTATTTAATCATTTTTAACCATAGAATTACATAATATGCTAATAATTAGAAATTATGCATGTGTTATGATTTAAATTAACATATTTATGAAGTAAGGTGTAGATTAGTCTCAATTTCACTGGCATTTTAACAGTGATTTGGGTCTGATAAGAAAATAAGAGTAATGACGTTTACCGGAAGGAAGGCTGAAAGGCTGAGAAATGTACCAAACTTATAATGCCACTGTTTTTAGCTACCTCTTCCGTGTTTGCAAACAATACGTACCTACTTGAAAACCAGAATTGTTTTAGGGTTCCGTAGCTAAAGGATAATAAAAAAAGTTTTAAATTCAAAAAATCCGACTGCTTCAAAAGCGAACTAGGAGAATACAATTTCGCGAGCTGGCTGACCAAAACCAGATGTATCCTCCGAATACACAAGCAAGATTTTCTTCTTGTTTACATCTTTATAGTTAGCTTTTGAAGCAGTCGGGTTTTTTGATTTTATTAACTTTTTTTATTAACAACTTTTTAGTTATTTTTTTTTTCGAATGACTTTAAACATATAAGTGATATATATTTTCTTAATCACCTCTAAATACTTTTCTTTTTGATACCCCACTCGATGGGTTTCGAAGAAAAAAATATTGCGACCCCTACAATATGGCGCCCAAAATCCGCCATGTTTCTTTTTTTTCAACGGCACTTCTAAGAACACTTGGGCGGCCAAGAACTATCTAAAAATCCGTCAAGTGGTTTGAAAGATACGAGGTAATAAAGAATATTACATACATACAACCATACATACAAGATACACGCGAAAAACATAACCCTTTCCTTGCAGCCGGGTAAAAACGGGACCCTATTACTAAGACTCCATTGTCGGTCTGTCTGTCTCCAGGCTGTATCTCATGAACCGTGATAGCTAGACAGTTGAAATTTTCACAAATGATGTATTTCTGTTGCCGCTATAACATTGATATATATATAATAAATACTAAAAACAGAATAAAATAAATATTTAAGTGGGGCCATACAAGAATCGTGTTATTTTTGCCGTTTTTGCGATAATGGTGCGGAACCCTTCGTGCGCGAGTCCGACTCGCACTTGGCCAATTTGTTGGTACATCATCAGATAGCGCCACGTAAATATAGAGTAAACAGAAAAAGTTTACAGGTTTTTTATGCTGTCGGCGTTTTTTTTTAATATGTTCATCTGTATAACGCAGACAGAATTTGACGAATTGATAAAAATATGCACAAGAGTATTTCAAACACAGGATAGTCTCAAAAGCCACCTAGCCATAGACGGGATAGAAAACGTATTTTACTTCCTCCTTGTTTCACTGAGACACCTGGCGGGAGAAATTGGCAATAAGGTTCCCACTGTCCCGCGTTACTTCAGCAGCCAAACTGCGTAAGTGAATTCACATACGAGATAAAAGACGCGATGTGGATTTCCGTCTATGTTATTGGTTGATTGATAGCGTCGAAACGATTTGCCTAGCCAAATTCACTTACGCAATTATAGGCTGCAGGACGGCGCAACACGTTTTCTCATTCCAAAATAACACTTCACAGTAATATTACAAAGAAGAAAGTTTGTGTTTGTGTGTGTGTATTTGTTTGTTTGTTACTTCTTCACGCTCAAACGGCTGGACGAATCTGGATGAAATTTGGCACAGAGATAGATTATAGTCTGGAATAGCACAGAGAATACTCTTTGTCCCGGCAATATGTTCTCTCGAGATAATTTTCTACATTCACGCGGGCGAAGCCGCTGGCAGAAGCTAGTAATGTTATAAAGGTGAAAGTTTGTGAGAATGTGTGTGTATTTGTTTGTTTGTTGCTTTTTCACGCTCAAACGGCTGGACGGATCTACATGAAATTTGGCACAGAGATAGATTATAGTCTGGAATAGCAAATAGGATATTCTTAATCCCGGGAATATGTTACCTTGGGATAATTTTCTTCATTTATAGGCTGCAGGACGGCGCAACACGTTTTCTCGTCCCAAAATAACACGAACCAAACTTTACACTAAAATATTACAAAGACGAAAGTTTGTGAGTGTGTGTGTGTGTATTTGTTTGTTTGTTACTTATTCACGCTCAAACGGCTGGACGGATCTGGATGAAATTTGGCACAGAGATCGATTATAGTCTAGAATAGCACATAGGATATTCTTAATCCTGGGAATATGTTCCCTTAGGATAATTTTCTACATTCACGCGGGCGAAGCCGCAGGCAGAAAGCTAGTATGAAATAAATTTTATTTATCTAGTTATTCCAAGCGGTCACACTCAAACAAGCGAAACGTGAATGATAAAAAAACATACCTGCTTTAAATCTTGATTATGACTATCAGCCATCTTTCCCAAGACATTGTAACAACGTAGTGAATCCGATAAGTGGACCACGAGCCCTATCATTTTTCATTTGTTCTCATCATTAGAAAGGATTGCAGGAAATAATATATGAAATGGGTATAGTTGGGAAGATGACACAATGTGTTTTAATAATAAAGTAGATTAGTAGTTTGTAGCTTAGAATTTCAACTTAGTGATTTTAGGATAGAATAGAATAGAATTAATTTATTTGTCAGAATATTGTACAAAGCTGTTAGGTGAATTATATATTACGATCATAATATTCTGCCGTTATGGCGTACAAATATGGGTCATCATTACATTGAAATTAAGTCATTAATCATTGGAATCAGAATTGAACAATAGTAGGCAAAGAGATTAATTATGTAAGTCAAAATTCAATGCAGTCAAGGAGATAAAATAGGATTTATAGGCAATAATGTCAAATATTTATGTATACTTTTCATTCATAAAATCTTCAGTTGAGTTTGCGACATTTGCTTAAAAGTTTTTGCTAAATAATTTAAATTTAAATGTTCTGAGGCTGAGAGTTTTGAAGCCACCAGGTAATTTATTATAAACAGTAATGGAAATGCAGTATACACCATCAGAAAACAACTTAATTCTACGCCTAGGAACATTAAGCATATGCACTTTGCGACTGGGTCTGGATACAACATCGTTATGCAAGTCAAATTCATTTATGTTTTGATACTTGTCGTAATAGTATTTTCGTGATAAATAGGTGAATAAGTTTCTCCTAGGCCAGTTCAATCATCATTGCTTACCATCAGGTGACAGTCGGACTCGCGCACGAAGGGCTCCACTATCGCAAAAAACGGCAAAAAAATCACGTTTTTGTATGGGAGCCCCGCTTAAATATTTATTTTATTCTTTTTTTAGTATTTGTTGTTATAGCGGCAACAGAAATACATCATCTGAGAAAATTTCAACTGTCTAGCTATCACGGTTCATGAGATACAGCCTGGTGACAGACGGACAGACAGACAGACAGACAGACGGACCGCGAAGTCTTAGTAATAGGGTCCCGTTTTTACCCATTGGCTACGGAACCCTAAAAAATCATCAAAAAAATGGACGATGCGTAGCCTTTGTCTCTTGGTCAAAGGTTAGGTCTTTTCTATCCAAAAATTCCGTACGTTTCATAAATCAAATCACATTTATTCATAAATATAGGTTTCAATAAAATACGATGTATTATTAAGGTTACACTAGACGAAAAATTTTCGATACAAACGTAGTCTAGGGATTATTCCACTGTTTGACGATGTACGTTCAAAATAAGAAGTGATTTCAATTTGTCTCATCATTATCTAGCCCTGTATGGAAGCGAAAAAGTAAAAAAAAAAAAATTTGAAAGTAAATTTTGAGCGTCGAAAGTTCCACATTTCGACACTAATTTTAACGCATTTTTGGGCGCAAATAAATACCATAAGAAGACGGAAAATTGCAAAACGGCCTCCATACAGGGATAGATTAGTAGTTCAACAATGCATATAATTTTATTTTGAACAGATAGATTTAGTAGTTTTTTCATGATATCTAGACTTCCAAAGGTCTGTTTGTAAAATTTCGCGCGCTCGGTTTCGTCCTAAATAATTATCCATTTCGCTACAAATTTGCAAAAGTGTGTATTCGTACGCGAACTAGCTTCCTACTGCTCATCACAGCATCTATCTCTTCCGCACGTGTTGTCGGTTTATATAAAATGCATTTTTACCCCGCGCACAAAATAGTTCGTGCCGTCGACTAGTGTACCCTTAAGATGGTCAGTCAGTTCGCTATATTTTACTCGAGAGCATACAAATCTTATCTTATCTTATGGAGGGGCCGAGAAATACCTCGGACACTTCGACCCATTGGGATCTTTTGTGGTCCCCTAGATAACTTACTCCTCCTCCTTCTCGTTGAAAACTGTTTTCATGAGTTTTACAACGAGACTAGGAGATATGAGCCTATAATCTTCTGGTTTTGGGTATCCAACCCCTAGGAGACTCATTCGCTTACCAGCCAGTGCATCGCATGTGCACAGTAGGTGCTCCATGCGTTCCGTATGTTCCCCACACAACCTGCACATGGGTGTCGCGGTTAGACCCATCTTCATGAGCATGTCGTTGGTTCCAAAGTGCCCAGTAAAGGCCCCAAGCAGGTAGCGGATTTGCCCCCTGCTCATGTTCCAAATGCAATCCCGGGCTTTGAAAGTGGAGCCCAGGAATCTCTTGGAGTGTTGTAGACCGGTAGTAGACAGCCAACAAGTTCGTTGTCTGTGATCTGCAAACTCCCTAAATGCGGCTTTTACGAGACACGTCGAGATGCCTACACATGGTTCTGGACCCACAAAATCATTCGCTGAGCCCTCCCTTGCCAGTTCATCAGCCACTTCGTTACCATGGAATCCTTTGTGCCCAGGGACCCACATCAGTCTTACCCTGTTGTGCTTCCCAAGCCTGTTTAGGGTTTGGATAGCATCCAGAATAAGTCCGGAGTCCACTTTGTAGGATGCCACGGCTTTGATTGAGCATACAAATACAAGATAAGTTCAAAAACAAAAAACCCACTGAAAAATCACGCTCTAAAAAGTATCCGTGGTCGTATGCTACTTTGCAGATTATATTGTTTTATTAGCTGTGCCCACGGATTCGCTCCCGTCATCTTTCTGCCAACCCTACCCTACTTACTTTCCTGCCTACCCTACTTACCTACCTACCATTTTTGTTTCTATAGTCATCATTCTATCGCGGAGAATCATAACACCGCTATTCAGAAAATGACTTCAAATGCACAACGCCATCTATCGAATATCGAGTTCAACTGTCTGAGTATCTGAATTGCGTGTGTTGTGATAATTTTACTTCTTGTACACTTTAAATTCATCTAATTTTTGATAGAGTGAACCGATTGCGATGAAACAAAAACTAAGTAATCCTTCAAGTTACGCAAAATTTTTATGTATAAAAGTTATTTACTTTGGTTTCGTACATTTCACGTAATGCGTGATAAACAGACAAAATATCCAAAAATGCCGGCAATAGGTTCTGTTGGTTATCCTTTAACACCCTGGCTATTTTTTTTGGACCTATTTTCGATGTACAAAAATGACTTTGCTACAGATTTATTATATGTATTGATGATGATTACAGACCATGGTTATCCTCTGAACACCACTATGAATATGTATGAAATACAAAAAATACATGTAAGTTGTTGAATCTTTTTAAGGTATTATATTATTTTAATTGATGTGAATGTGAAGGCTATGTGGGTCATTTCTGTTAGTTTTAATCATGGTCTAGCAGTTTGAGTAATTTATGCGGCCTACCCAAATGTTCTTTCTTTGGTATTGTTTGTCGAATCGTTGAGCTCCTTGAATTCTGAGTTGAGCTGCAGCTGCGGTTACTGACAAATGCGTGCACTGACTGGACAGGTGCACTCAATCTGGCTGGTTCTTTCCACAAAAGACCATTTCAAACACCAATCTACATCGTCTTCACACGATATGAGCAAGATTATGTCTGGACTTTAAAAAAGACTGTGCCCTCTGAGTTTGTTTCGGCCTTTCTTCTCAGAGTAGTCAGATAGGAAACGCCGACCTCATCTAGTTTAAAAAAATATTATCGACATGTACATTTACACCTATACTTAACAAATTACCCACACCATGAAACAACCATTCTTTTTACCACCCCCACATAAAACAAGATGCTTACGAAGATAAAATTACAATGTTTAACATTTCAAAATATTCTCACAGGTCTAAATATTGCAGACATCTTGTTAAAACGCAGACAATTCGGTTTTGTAATTGTGTACCAAAAGTTTTCGCAGGCGATGATGTTACCCATTTACAATGGAGTTAATGGTGAGGATCACGAGATTGTGGTGTTTCTACAATTTGTTTCGGCATCGGCAGAGATTGGAGCCCTTGATTTTTTTTTATACTGTCATAATATTGTTGGAGCGTGAGACAGTTGAATTTTGCCACCTACCGGCTGTTGGCCGTCAAACGGCAGAAATAGATTTAGAAGCTAAATTGTTTACAATAAATAGTAACGTACAAAAGCAAATGACAACTGGTCCCTACCGCGTACCCCATTTTGTAGTGTCGTAGTGTCTGTATTCCCCGTGGGCTTAGGCAGAGGCGTATATAGCTTCTGCAAGCGTTTTCGCTCGTGTGAAGACTACTTTTCTTATCCCAAGGGAACTTTATACCAGCATAAAAAGCCTATGTGCTATTCCAAAGAGTAATCTATCACTGTGCCAAATTTCATCCAGATCCGTTCAGCCATTCTGGCGTGATTGAGTAACAAACATACATCAATCCAATCTTTTGCATTTATAATATTACACTAGCGACCCGCCCCGGCTTCGCCCGTGACAACACAAAAACCTTCCACGTTTCTCACTCTTTCTATTGGTGAAAACCGCATGAAAATCCGTTCAGTAGTTTTTGAGTTTATCGCGTACAAACTCGGCGAGGGACTTTATTTTATAATAGGTTGTGATATATATAAATATACTAAGATTCCGCCACTAGTGCCATTCACCGAGCCCAAATCAGGAGTCCAGGCTGTTAAGGAAAAAATCCAATTTGAAAAAACCTTAACTGAACCACCACACCGAAAAAACTCTCGATCGCACGCAGTCGAATTGGAAGACATGACTTGAAATATGGACCTAATATCAACGAGACAGTTTCGTGTTCATGAGAAACAATACTACTTAGACAACGATTGCTCAACGCAGGAAGGGAACCCGCGACCGCATGTTGGCTAACTAGATAGATCATGTAACAATGTTGTATTTCACCTCATGAGACGTTAATAAGGCACTATTATGTGTGTCGATCTGGCTTACGATTTTGTAAGGCAGAATTTATTTGAAGCACTACTAAATATAATATGGGATGGACATGCGTTATTGAGAGCAGTGGTGGCACAGTGCGAAAGGCCGCGACTTACAAGTTGTAGGTCGTGGTTTCAAACCCAGGCATGCAATTTACTTTATGTAAATTATTTCAAAACATCATCTGCCTAGCCTTTTCCCAACTATATTGGGGTCGGCTTCCAGTCTTACCGGATTCAGCTAAGTACCAGTGTTTTACATGGAGCGACTGCCTATCTGACCTCCACAACCCAGTAACTGGGTAACACGGTACCCCTTGGCAAGACTGGTGTCAGATCTCAAGCTTCTGACTACCCGTAACGACTGTCAAAGATCTTTAAATGACAGCCGGGACCAACGGATTAACGTGCTTTCCGAGGCACCGAGGAAACTCGGTATTTTGAAATGGTCACCCATCCACGGACCGACCTTGTCAAGCGTTGCTTAACCTTGATGATCGACCCGTGCGGTTGTTATTATTTAGCCACGAGCTCCACTGCTCTCAAAACGGTAAAAGAAAACATCGTGAGGAAACCGGCATGTCAATTTTTGGTTCTAACCAAAAATTCGAAGACATGTGACATCCACCAACCCGCACTGGGCCCATGTGGTGTTATACGTCCTATTCCCTCTCACAGAGGCCTGTGTCCCAGCAGTGGGAACGTTAAAAAGGCTGATGATGATGCGCTCGAAATATAAGTTTTTTATTATTGTCAATAGGCTTGCGCTTGAGCACTTTCTCACCTGATGGTAAGCGATTATGTGGTCGACGGTGAAGCACGCTTGCCTAGAAAAACCCATTCACTCTTGATTTAAAGACCCCTAGATTGTAGCTGTCGGGAAACACAGACTCCCAAACATTTTAAACTTTTGAAAACATTAATATCTGTTACTGTGTGAGTGTTTCTAGAAACCCTGGTGGTCTCAAGAGCATGAGGCTCACCTTCGATGTTCAGGTCGCGTTTTGTGTTATTATGTTTTTCCATCTGGAATTACTCTGAAACAGCTCATAGTTTGGATTTATGTACGATTGTTGGCCAGAAGCACGCCGCTATTTCATGGCACTTAACTAAAATAGGCGAAATATTGGTCTGTTATAGGTACACCTCTTTTTTTTTTTGGGTGGAATCTCATCCAATGTCTTCTCCCGCTCTGGCTGAAGCGGGAGGGGTGTCAGGCTTTTACTGACTAAAACACACCCCCGTTCCTTCAGTTGTTTGTGCCAGGGCCGCGGTAACTCATACAGGTATACATCTCTGCTTATTCCTTCGGGGAATAGGCGTGATGTTATGTTTTTATTGAAATGGTATAGGTAGTAAGGGCAGTTGTCATTTGTTTTTGTTAGTAAATATTTATCTTTGTAATATCTCCACTATAATAAGTGAAAGGTATATAAAAACCTTAATGCTCATTATTTTGATGCTAGGTAGAATAATTGTCAGTTAAAAACGTTTGAAAGTAGTAGAGTTCTAACTCCCCTAGTCAAACGTAGCCATAAGGGTACACTAGTAGACGGCACGAACTATTTTGTGCGCGGGGTTAAAATGCATTTTATATCAACCGACAACACGTGTGGAAGAGATAGATGCTGTGATGAGCATTAGGAAGCTAGTTCGCGTACGAATACACACTTTAGCAAATTTGTAGCGAAATGGATAATGATTTAGGACGAAACCGAACGCGCGAAATTTTATAAACAGTCCTTTGGGAGTCTGGATATCATGGAAAAACGACTAAATGTATCTGTTCAAAATAAAATTATTTGCATTGTTGAACTACTAATCTATCCCTGTATGGAGGCCGTTTTGCATTTTTCCTTCTTCTTATGGCATTTATTTGTGCCCAAAAATGCTTTAAAATTAGTGTCGAAATGTAGAACTTCGACGCTCATAACTTTCAAATATTTTCTTTTTTTACTTTTTTACACTAATTTTGCTTTTTTTCTTCCATACAGGGCTAGATAATGATGAGACAAATTGATATCACTTTTTATTTTGAACGTACATCGTCAAACAGTGGAATAATCCCTAGACTACGTTTGTATGGAAGAATTTTCGACTAGTGTACCCTTAATGAGGGTTATCATGGAAATAAACCCATTTTACAGCCCATTCAACCGATTTTGATTTATATTGCGTTGGTGATATGACAAATGGCAGCTGTATTAAACAGTTGGTTTTGTAACAGGTTTATGCTTTTTATGTCATCCTTATGTGTGCGGAACAGAACTCAAAATCGGTTGAATGGACTGTAATAAGGGGTTGTAAAAATTTCTAATGCTATTTCAAATGTGGAGTATAGACAAAGTCAAATCCTATCAGCAATGTCGATTGACTAAACTCAAAATTAATTTGATTGACCACAAAACACTTCGCTGATAAATCGACAAATTTCTAGACCCTTTCTCTTCCCTTCTTAAGGTTCTTTCGGTGGTGTCTCTTTTTGGAATTACTGTAAAAAAAATTAGTTACATATTGGTTTCCTTGTTACCTTTACCTTTGATCATTTATTTTGAGATTCTTGAACCTTTGTAAGGCGTACCAGGGGCCGAAACCAACTCGCACAAGCCTTGTTAGACATGTAGGATGAAATGTGACACCAACCGGCAAATATCCCTGCATGCAGTAGTGAACACCCAAGGACAATCCCTGGCTGGAGCAGGACTATTGCAGAATATGGAGGCAAAACACATTGGGCTATGGGTTTGGGAGGTTTCGAGGATCGATGGCTTAAAACTGTAGAATGACTATTGGCCAGGCAGGCTGACCAATGTTGATCTAACACGGCTGTAAAATGGCAGGCCTATAAACAGTCGCTAGCACTTTAGTGTCGAAGCGCCAAGGGGGCAACATATACGGAGGTGCTCGAGGAGTGGACCACGGCTATCAGGACAATCCCGTAAGTACGGTCAAGATCCATGCCAACATCTTATTGGGTTAACTTCATTCCACCGAACACGTTTCCTTGCGAATCTCCACTCAAGCCAGCCATTAAGGCAAGAGAGAGGTGGGAGTTCTGTTCCCCGTCACTGTTCCCACCGACCGGCCAATAAAGGCAAGCCGGAGATGAGGGACAAGAATTCTCCCTGGAGATCAGGTCTGTGGGGTCGCCGCCACTGCTTGCCACAAAGCTGCCCTGCGTATCATTATTTATTCCATTTATTTATCATATTTACATATTTTTATATTTTTAAATATTATTCTATAAAAAAAAAACATTTGAAAATACAAAAATATTAACCCACCGGTATCGGGAACAGGGTCCAAGCTACCGGTGGTCAAGGCTCCTGATAGAGGAACCTCCTAACGATACGCGCCGTGTCCAGGAGTACTGCTTTCTGGATCAAGCCCTTGATCCAGCTGCCTCAGATGTTCGTCGAGGCTCTTGGCTATTATGCCATTGGCCGTCACGACTATCGGCACAATGACTGCTGTATTCACATCCCACATGTCGACAACCTCGCGAGCCAGATCAAGATACTTACTTTTCTTATCTCTCTCCGCTTTTACGAGGTTCTCGTTCATTATTTATTATTATTATATCTTTCAATAATTTACTTAACGAAAGACAAATGTTATATACCTTTAATACGCCAATAATTTCACACACTTTTTGACAATTAAAACAACAAACAAAACTTATGACTGACACTTGCAAAGTCAATTATAAACTCGGAACAATGTGTCTAACAAATCACACAGACGGACAAAAACTCTGTATATATGTGGAAGTTAGAAAAACCGTATTGCTTCGAGTAATTGTAGTGATATTGAGTTTTTTGTGCGCGTGGGAAAGTTAGTTGGCGCTAGAGTTGTTGGCGGTAAATGGAGGTAGTGGGGTTTGATTACTGATTTGGGTAAACTGTTGAGTTATTTTAGTGTAATTAGGGATTCTTATTGTCCAAAAAATAAAAAAAAGTTGGGTATTATAATATTTTACTTCTCCGTTGTTGCATTTTGTCGTTATTCTGAGTTCCAGCAGCGGGCACATTTAAAGGCTGATGATGATTATTCTTCTTTTATTAATTTCGATACAGCATCCAAGACAGCTTCTCTTTGTTGACTCTGTACTTTTCTGGTGGTCGCTTGTGTTAATTCTGGCAATCAGGATTTGCAGTGGATGGAAATAAGTTTTTTGGGAAGCCCACCAGAGTGGTAGTAGTGGGAAAAATAACGTTTTGGTGTAATTAGAGGTTGACGCGTGAGAAATAGTTATTTCAAATGTAGCATCTCATTAAATTTATTATTTGCTAATGTGTGCAATACTCAAACGACACCATTCTTGTTCCATTAAACGCAATGATACATTAAGAAAGGTACCCTTTATTTGCAACCAAAATTACATTAAAACGAAAATGTTAATTAACTTACGTAATGAAATTAAATCCAGACACGAAAACAATTATTATTAAGTCTGGAATTGCTTTGTTACAATTAAAATTGCTCAACGTTTTATGGAGTTGTCGTCCTTACATTCTGAAATTCACCTCTCTGTAGTAAATGAAACTGCAATCACAGGTACATTTCATTAGGATGACAACATAATATCGAAAATGCCCCTGGTACCATTGCACAGGCAGCGGTGACATCTTACAATCAGCAAGCTTATTACGTATCTTTTGCAAGAGCAAAACGATAGCGATCAAATGCTTTATGTCATATAAATCGGAATTACCTGCAGTGTAGGTATGGTAGGTCCTACACAATCGTTTGCTAATCGATCGCTGTTTGTCAAATGCACTTATTAAAAAAAAACTGCCAACAACTCTAAAACGTTTGTATTGAATAGCAATTATTGCGCAAACATCGCTATTCGTTTTGCTCTTGATAAAGATACGTAATAAGCCTGCACATTTTTTTTCATAGTCTATAGGCCCGCGCTTGACCACTATCTCGGTTTAAAGATTCTTTATTTATTCTAAAAGAACATAAATTGTTCACTTAGCGAATAAATACATGACTAAGGTTAGTGTAGTCCAGTAGCTAACAGTTTTTTTTTTCGGTAGGTAGGCACGATGTCGACATTGATTTAGTGAGACTTATCGTTAGCTCAGAAGTTTTGTGTTGTTAGTGACGTACTGTTTGAGTTTAGCTCTGAATACATTAAAAGAAGATGTGTTCCTTATATCTGCTGGTAGATTATTATAAAGTTGGACGCCTTCGTATTTTATATTTTTCTTGCCATATTGCGTTCGCGGGGGACGCGTCTGTATTTGGTTAGGGTTTCTTTGGCTGTATTTGGATGTTTTGGTGTTGAAGGATAACCGTGTGTGAATGGTTTTGTTAAGAATTTTTCTAATGAGAACGCAGGAATTGAAAGTGTAAAGTTGATGAATGCTCATTAGTTTGGTGTTTTTGTATAGTTCAGATGTAGATGTATGATAATCGTAGTTAAATAGAAGTTTAATTATTTTATTTTGTGCTATTTGCAGATCTTTAATTGCTGATTTTGTAGCGCATCCCCAGATTTCGATAAGATAATTTATGTGTGAGCGAATTAATGAGTTGTCTCACCTGATGGTAAGCGATAATGTGGCAGACGATGAAGCAAACTTGCCTAGAAATAACCTATTCACTCTTGACATAAAAACCGCTGGATTCTTAGATTATTTAGTAATAATCTAAGGATAGATTGTAGCTATCGGGAAACAGACTCCGGCTGGGAATTCCACTCCTTTGCTGTACGCATAATAAATGTGTTCCCAAAACGATTTGTGCGTCTGGGTGGGATGTCCACCATGTACCGAATCTGCATAGATGCAGAATCCTAAACTACCTACATAGTTATGAAATCATTATAATTTTTGTCTGTACTATACCTTTTTTGCGTGGAGAAATGCTCATGTATACTGCACTACCACGGGGAGATAGTGCAGTTATGTGGGACTCTGACCCACTAAAACTCCACGGTGTCCTCCAGTGCCGCTTATGGCGGGAACACGGGCACGCGTTAGCACTCACCGCGAACCCGCCGCGGCTGTCCGTCACCGGACCCTCCTCGGGGGAGTACCCCCCATCACCGGCGCACCAGAACACACTGTACGCCGTGACCACCCCAGGGACCAGTTCAGCACATGGGTGCCAGACGACCCCGTGTATGGCACCCTTGGTCCCACTGTGACGGGTCGAGGTCAATGGCCCCGCCACCTACCATTTTGCGGACGCAGGGGATAGGGAGAGCGGCTAACGCTATACCGACACTCCTCTTCCCCTGCGGCCCCACCGCGTCCGCCATCAGACGGTGGCGACCCCGTCTAGGCCGCGGAAGGTAGGGAGAGCGGCGCACCGCAATACCGGCACTCCTCTCCCGCCGCGGCCTTCAACCCTCAGCCGCGATATCGTATGGGACCTGGGAATCTCCATAAGACATCGCGGCCCGCCTCAGTTGCGATGTCGCCTGTTACCAAGCGGCACCGCAACCTACTAGTTGGCCGCTACGTCGTCGGCTTAATCGACAAAAGCCCTGACGAGCGGCCCCTCCTCGGGTTCCTCTTCGCTTCACCGCGGGTGACCAAGCCACGGTTACTAAGCCCCCCCGCCTCGACAAAGCGGGAACCCACCGGGGGGGGTCTGTACTATACCTAGGTACGCAATTAACACAATATTATGATGGATAGTGTACAGGCTGCATCTGGAGTTATTTACTATACGGACCTTGTGGAAACTAGAACAAATCTTCGTCCGTTCAAGCGTTTTTGACATACTCGTACCTGCTATTATTGAAATCAAATATACAGCTCACAAAGTTAGGCCCCATTAATATTAATGTTAATTTTTATCCGTGGTGCTAGGCAACTGGGCTTATCCCAGTTGTAAACGACCTTTTGTGCATATTGACCTTGTTTGTTCTGTCTACTGCTTGAAAATTATATGCAGGGTGACTGTTTCGAAAGTGTTCTTAGCTATGTTTAATTAAAATTGGTTCGGCCATTCAAAAGTTATCTGCATTTTATTCTTTGAATCTGTGTTTTTTCGCAAGATATCGTGTCATAATTACGTGTTTCGATAGATTGTCGATTGAAGTGACTACATAATACTTAGTAATGGACATACTACTAGGTATATTATATGTAGTTTAAAAAGCATGAAAAAAAATAATCTTTATATTTAATTACTAGCTGTTGCCCGCGGCTTCGCTCACGTGGACCACCCCATAGGACCCATTTTCGGAATAAAAAAATTGCCTATGTCACTCAGGAATAATGTAGCTTTCTATTGGTGAAAGAATTTTTCAAATCGGTTCAGTAGTTTCGGAGCCTATTCGGTACAAACTAAAAAACAAAAGAATTTTTCCTCTTTATAATATTATAGTATTAGTATTATATTATATATTATTATAAAGAGGAAAGATTTTTTTGTTTGTTTGTTTGTACCAAATAGGCTCCGAAACTACTGGACCGATTTGAAAAATTCTTTCATCAATAGAAATCTACATTATTCCTGAGTGACATAGGCTATTTTATTAATCCCGAAAATGGGTCCTGTGGGGTGGTAAACGGGCGCGAAGCCGCGGGCAACAGCTAGTATAATATTAGTATAGATTATTTAATAAAATAAATACAAAGAATTGAAATGAGTGTAACTATCCCATTTCATTGAAATTAGGTACGCAAGCCTTAAGTTCACTTGACCGGTTTCCCAACACCGTTGACCCCATAATCATTAAAAATTGTATCATCATCAAATAAAATTAAACCAAAAGTATGTCACGCTGTAGGTCAGTTATTAACCTTGATGTGCAACTATATTGTTTAAAAAATAAGATTATAATCTCTCCCACATTGTGGTTATAACAGGTTTTACAAGCATTATTGTAGTTATCTACATAATATAATTGTTATCCCTTTATGAATCAGAGTGTTCATTAATGAAGTTTAAATCGAAATTGACTGCGAATCAGATGTTTTTGAAGGACAGCAGATAGTAACGCCTACCCTTCACCATTTTTTGTCAGGCCTGCCTAATAGCGTTGAAAATTGCGAAAGATGCCTTTTGTTTTTTTTTCGAAACTGTATCTTTCCAAATAAAAAAAACTATTTTACAAAAAAATACTACCGACTTCCAGAAAACTACAAAGTGAAAAATAAACTTGTTTTTGGAAGTCGGTGTCTTTCGTAGGTACCATTTTTTTGCGTTATGGACACCGACTTCCAAAAATAAAGTTATTTTTCACTTTGTAGTTTTCTGGAAGTCGGTAGTATTTTTTCGTAAAAAAATGTTCATTTATTTTTTACTTTTTAGTAGTACCTACCTAATAGGCAAGTTGTTTAGTAAGTTGCCTATAACACCATAATAGATTACCCGAATATCTGAAACATGAACAAAACCGATCAAATGAGAGATCTGCTTACCCCTTAAGAGCGTACTGGCGTGATGTTATGTTATGAAATGGTATAAACAATAAACAGACATGCGATTGCAGCAGTCCCGAGAGATTTGCCGTTATTTATTGAAGAGTTCTGTTGTATATCTTCGAAGTTCTTCATCAGATCTTCACCAAATTAAAATGGGACCAATTTCGAAGAAAAAAAGATTTTTTAAATCGGTCCACAATTGACGGAGATATCGGTGAACATACATAAAAAAACATACAAGAAGTCGAACATATAACCTCCTCCTTTTTCGAAAGTCGGTTAAAAACTACAAAGTGAGAAATAACTTGGTTTTTGGAAGTTAGTCTTTGCTACGTCCAATTTTTTGCGTTTTGGACACCGACTTCCAAAAACAAGTTTATTTTTCACTTTGTAGTTTTTTTATTTGGAAGTCGGTAGTATTTTTTTGTATTAAAGTTTTTATTTTTCACTTTTTAGTTGTACCTACCTAATAGGCAAGTTTTTTAGTAAGAACATAACCGGTGAACCAAGGTTAACTGTACACATCTGCGTACCCCTTTAGAGCGTACTGGCGTGTTGTGTTATGTTATGAAATGGTATAAACAATAAACAGACATGCGATTGCAGCAGTCCCGAGAGATTTGCCGTTATGTATTGAATAGTTCTGTTGTATATATCATCAGATCTTCACCAAATTAAAATGGGACCAATAACGGATCAAATTCTATCAAACAAAAAACATAGAACCTCCTCCTTTTTGGAAAGTAGGTTAAAAATACACAGTACAGTAATTTTCGAAAACAACAAATTTGACGTTCGTCTAAAAAATACAATCGTACACGTATAATACTTGTATTATACTGTATATTTTTAATATTTAACAATCAAAGGGACAAATCTTGCTTATTAATACTAATTGAACATTAATTAAACATATTTACAATCTTATTATAATATACTAGCTGTTCCCCGCGGCTTCGCTCCCGTGAACCACCCCACAGGACCCCTTTTCGGGATAAAAATAGCCTATGTCACTCAGCAATAATGTTGCTTTTTATTGATGAAAGAATTTTCCAATCCAACGCATCGTATTTCCAGAACTTTTCGGCCCCATCGGCCATCCATTCTGTGAGAAATGTGCCCTGCCCACTGCCACTTAAGTTTCGCAATTCTACGGGCTATGTCTGTGAACTTTAGTTCTCCTGCGGATACGGTTCTGATGCGGTCACGCAAGTATACTCCGGGCATAGCCCCCTCCATTGCCCTTTGGGTGACTTTAAGCTTTCTGATTAGGCCCTTTAAGAGCGACCATGTGTCGGACCCATAGGTAATCACTGGCAACACACACTGGTCTTGAGACACTGCGGTAAATTGGACGAGAAGATACCGCGTAACTTCCCGAACGCTGTCCAGCCGAGTCGGATTCTACGGTGGATCTCTTTCTCGAAGTTAGCCCAACTGGACCATTTGTTCCAGGTAGACATAGTCGTTAACAACTTCGAGTGAAGAGTCTCCGATCTTAAAAGGGGTGGGTATCATTAGGTATTAGGTGGTATCATTACTGGACCTGAGACGCATAAGGTCGAGAGTAGTTTAGGCACCTGCATTTGTATTTATTAAAAAATTATAATACATCCTTACTCCTTTAGCTTCATTTAGCAGAGGAGCTCGTGGCTAAATAATAACAGCCGCACGGGTCGATCATCAAGGTTAAGCAACGCTTGACGAGGTCGGTCAGTGGATGGGTGACCATTCCAATATACCGAGTTTCCTCCGTGCCTCGGAAAGCACGTTAAGCCGTTGGTCCCGGCTGTCATTTGAAGATCTTTGACAGTCGTTACGGGTAATCAGAAGCTTGAGATCTGACACCAGTCTTGCCAAGGGGTACCGTGTTACCCAGTTACTGGGTTGTGGAGGTCAGATAGGCAGTCACTCCATGTAAAACACTAGTACTTAGCTGAATCCGGTAAGACTGGCAGCCGACCCCAATATAGTTGGGAAAAAAGGCTTTAGCTTCATTTACATTATTAATTACTTTTTATTTTAATTATCTACTTTGCCACATATCTCAACATTTTCACAGACCAACACCACAATTTCACATAAGTCATTTTGCATAATAACTTCAACAATGTGTAAGACAAGGTAATTACGATTGTAATCAAATATGTTCGTTTCTTCGACTGCCTTGCAACGACATTGTCGCAGTTTTTGTTACAATTCACATAGATGTAATTATTTAATGGTATTGGGTAGGGTTTTCGCTGTAAATCTACACGCTCTTGGCTATGTGGTGTACGTAGGCAGACTTCTAGCTTAATATGTCGAAATAGAAGTATCGCCTGGCGCTGCGTTTTTTGAAGTACATCATCTTGAGAGAGAGAGTGGGCAATGCAAAGATGGATGTATTATTTAAGAAATGATATGAAAGAAAAGGGAGTCAGTGATGGCGTGATGAGGGACAGGACGGTATGGAAGAAGAAAATGTGTTGCACCAACCACAAGTAACATGGGACTTAACAGGACGATTATGTTAGAAAATCTTCTTCTATCACGAATTAGGCAAAAATAGCTCGATCTGATTCGTTCAAATTCACCCAATTGTAAATTTTGACAGGGGTATTTTTATGGTAAAAATAAAACCCATTCCAACATAATGAAGAAAGCTATGAATCAGATGATACATAAGTATTTATTTAAAAGAACTTTCGCTTTCTCATCTCAATAGCAAACTGTCAAAAACACCTTTAATTGCCCAACAATTCCCATTCTTTTGTTTGTAGGACGTTTTGATCATCATCATCAGACTTTTAATGTTCCCACTGCTGGGGCACAGGCTTCCTCTTTGTAAGAGAGGATATGGGCCATGATCCACCACGCGGGCCCAGTGCGGGTTGGTGGATGTCACATGTCTTCGAATTTTGGTTCTAGGACTTGCCGGTTTCCTCACGATGTTTTCCTTCACTGTTTTTAAAGCAGTGGTGATGAAAATAATATACACTAAGTAATGCGTCTGCCTGGGTTCGAACCTACGACCTACGACACGTAAGTCGGTGCCGTTACTACTGGGCCATTTTGAGAAAAGGACGATGTGCTCATAATAATGTCGTTTTGCGAATAGGGCATTTTGATACGGAGTCATTTTGGCATTGTTTGTTGCCGAAATGATATTTTGGCTTGAAAGTTACCGATTTTTATAAAGAAAAATTGGCCTTATTAGACTGACATCTTTTCTGGGCTAAAGTGAGTCAAAATAAAATTGTTTTTCCTTTGTTTCAGGTTTCAGCCAAACCCACAATTAGAGCACCACAGCGAAAATGACACAACAAAAACGACTGTGCGGAATCAGTCTGAATTCCGTAGGAGTTCTTACAGTATTATTTTATTTGATTGATCGGTCATTAGCCGTGAGTATTGTTTCTATATTTTTCTCAATTTTATAAAAATCTAGGATTTGGGAAAAACTATTAGCTTTTTCCTCGGCTTCACTGCCGTCCCCATTTCTCATAGAAATCGTGTATTTTTTTTATCAGTGAAATAATTTTTGAAATCGAAGCAGTACTGTTAGAGATTAAGTAGGTACTTCATGCAAGAAATAATTAGGTTATAATTAGGTACTTTAGATGGTGTGTAATTAAATCAATTTAAGCCTTTATCTGGTACAGGCTGCAGAAATCCACTTGATGCGAGACGCACAGGTCAAAGTTATAATCAATAGTCCGATGTGGCGACACTAAGAGCGCTTACGATCCGAAGCCGAGAAATTTCGGTCCGAAGTAGCCGTAGTACTTCATGTAGTAGTTACGCACTGAATCCAAACTCCGTCCGTCTGAAATCAGTACATTTCTAATTCGAATGGAACTCGGATCTCAAATTCGGATGAGGATCGGATGCAGTGCGTAAACACTCTTAGGGTGTTTGCGCCCTCCATTCGATCTTTATCCGTATAGTATTCCAAGAAGAACTACGGCTACTTCGGACCGAAATTTTTCGGCTTCGGATTGGATGCAGTGCGGAACCGCCCTTAGGAGAGCCTATGTTCCACAGTGAATGTTTTTCGGCTAAAATGATGATGATCATAATGATAAAACTTATCACTTCGTAGGCACTAGAAGATGCTAAATAATTAGTCGTACAATTATCCGATTAGTATCTATAGAGAAAAATAATGTGCTTATTAAACTGTCATAAGATGAGTAAATGAATGTTCAGCAATGCGATAATTACTGTTGATATCATTTAATTGATTAGCTGTCAAAATTAACACGAGATGGCTTTAAATAATATCACGCTTTGCCTGATGGTAAGGCAGTGGTGTGCCAGTACACACTAATTCGCCAGTTTATGTTTAAATCTCATAAATGGCGATCGTATTGCCAGCAATTGTGCACATTAGTGCATCAGACTCTGACTGTTATTGTGAAAAACCGGATGAAGAAGCTCTATACATTTTTGTTCAACCGGGAATCAAACCTTCGGGGTTTGCAAGTGCTTTTGCTGATCGAAGCACTTAGAACAACGAGGCAGTTTTAGAAAGTAAACCAAAAGTTGGTTTAAAAATTTTTGAATGGTTCCAAAATCGTAAGGAATACCAGGACCAAAGGCTCACAGAATTGTAGAATGCTGAATCTTGCAGGTTCAAATCCTGCGCCTCATACGAATGTCTTAAGAAATGACCTAGTGTTATACATACATACATAAACTCACACCTTTTTTTTCATGGGGGTGGGCAGACACTTCATAACGCCTCCTCCTATGATCCTTACATAATTATGTGCTTCGTTCATCTGGTCACACACGCACGTCGGTTGTAAGTACTGCCCACCTAACCTTTCAGAAGAATCACCAATGAAAACCGTGTATGTAATAAGGAATGTCAATTCTCTAGTTCGATTTATGTGAATAAAACAACAATTAAAAAGAAATGGCCAACAAACCTTCGTGACAATCGTCAATAAAATGATAAATGGTCTCCAAGAACAATAAAACAGAAAATAAACTCTTCGCTATTCATCAATGCCTATTTATGGCCATAGTTAACACGATTACAAAGGCTTAGCATTAGATTATACCTCGATACACGGTAACCTGTTTCCCTGGATCGGATTTTTTTAGGGTTCCGTAGTAGAATATTTGGGTAAACAAAACCATTGAAGAAAGAAAAAATGTTTATTTGCGCCAGGCACGACGCATACCATAAAAAAATAACATAAATACAATCATTACAAAATATGCGTCACAACTACGCAAAACGGTCATCGCTCAGCATAATGCTGGGACTCGTGTGCGAGACAGAGCCACAGCGCCGGTTTTCAGCGATAGCCGGTGTCGACTGGGTGACTCTGAACCAATAAAACCTAGTAGCAAGTGACGGAGACCCGATGACCACAATGAGTGCTACCGCGTTTGAATTTGCCGATAGGGGCGTTGGTGTTGCGCGAGGTCTTCAAAATTTCTAATTTCATAGTTTTTTAGCTTTTAGCGCAAGTTTATTGACTACATTTTTATTATTGTGAATATTTGCCAAATATGGCTGATTAAGTTAGGTACGGCTTTTGCCAACTGCTCTGCCACTGCTTTAATAGAGTTTTACGGTTCCGAAAATTTTATCCACTTTTTTTTAAGTTTTCTGTGCGAAACTGCTGCATACTCGATTTTATATTAGAAATTACGGCATTAGAAATTATTTTAATTCAAACTTTGCTTTCGTGCGCGTATAACAAAGTTTAACATATATACTTCTGGACCTTACTCAACAGTGGCGCCAACTGGTGAACAATAAAACGGTAGCCTCCATTAAGTTTTTACCTTTTACCCAAAACGATGTGGAAATGATGTGTCAACATCCATACTAATATTATAAATGCGGTCTGTCTGTCTGTCTGTTACCTTTCACTCTTATACCGCTGAACCGATTTAGAGAGATAGGAGATAGTTTGAGACCCTGGGAAGGACATAGCATAGTTTGATCCCGGAAATCAGCCATTAAAGGGGAGGGGGAAAGGGGGTCGAAGTTTGTATGTTGAATAATAATTTCTCAAGTAAGGCAGCTGAATTCTGAGCTGAACACAATAATTAACTTTTTATATTTGCCATCGACACGCTAAGAAGAAGTAAGACAGCCCACTCATCTATAATATTATTGCGCGATATAAAAAATAGGCTATTCGAAGTAATTACAATACGCAGACGAAGTCGCGGGCAACGGCTAGTATATTATAAAATCGCATGCGACACACCAGAACACGACAAAAAGTCGGCGTGTGTAACAAACACAAGACATGCGATACTTGGAGTATTATTAATTAATCAAAGCATAGTTTAACTAAATAAGTGTAATTAACATATCGTGACATGACATGACGCTTGGGGGTGGCCTGTGTCCAGCTGTGGACGTCTTTCGGCTGAAATGATGATGAACATAACGCCTGTATTTCCCGAAAGAGTAGGCAGAGGTTCGCCTACAGCACACACACATTTTACTTGTTTTGTAATGTAATAGGTGACGAGCTTATTGCCATCAACGGGATTCAAATCCAGACTCCGGGCAGAAATTTCAGATGGAAAAACCGAATAACACTTTACCCAACTCGGGCGTCGAACCCAGGACTTCACGCTCAACAGTATCGCTTGCAACCACTACACCAACGAGGCAGTAATTAAGTTGTAATTATGTATCAATTATTGGTTAATCAAGCTGTTATTATGTAGATTATCTTCTAGAAAAATCAGATTATCGTGATTTTTATTGTTGGATGGTATTTTTTTTATCGTGTACTATCTTAAATGGTTATTAGTTCTGACAAGAGAAGAGATAGTGGGAGCAGCGTCCGTTTTCATGTCGGTTAATGACAACAAATTGTGGTTATCAATAAACTGTAAAATATACCAAAGTTCGTGCACAGAACCCGTAAAGCTTGCTAGACTCGCTTTTGACCGATTTTTGTTTACTTTAAAATTGAAGCTTTCTCTCTGATCATCATCATCATGTCTATTAATGTTTCCACTGCTGGGACACAGGCCTCCTCTCTGTGAGAGGGAATGGGCCGTTATCCACCACGCGGGCCCAGTGCGGGTTGGTGGATGTCACATGCCTTCGATGTTTTGATTCTAGGACATGCCGGTTTCCTCAGGATGTTTTCCTTCACCGGTTATGAGAGAAGTGGTAATGAAATAAATTAAACAAAGTAAAGTGCCTGCCTGGGTTCGAACCCACGACCTACAACTTAAAAGTCGCGGCAAATACCACTGGACCACCACTGCTTTGTCTGATGTCACTATACATTTAGCAAAGCAACTTTAATTTTTTTAATAAGAATTCGTGTACGAGTCCTTGATTCGACTGATCGCAATTGTTTCACCGCCTATTTGTGAGACTAATAAAGTTATGTACCTACTATAACTGGCGACTAATCCCGAAAGTTTGACTTCCAGTTCCAGTCTAACCAAGTTACTAAGTAAAAGATATATAGACAGTCGCTGGTCGCTGGTATCCAGCTGCACCCAGTTGGAATCGAATTGTAGACTGATGAAGATGAACTGTCGACTTCATAATCTCTGGCCATCCGTTAATATTAATGATGTTTTTTTTATCCGTGGTGCTAGGCATCTGGGCTTATCCCAGTTGTAAACGACCCTTTGTGCCTATTGGCCTTGTTTGTTCTGTCTCCTGCTTGATATGGAGGGAAGTGGAAATTATATATTTTTCCTACTCCGTTATTCTTTTCTGATTAATTTCGTTGTGGGATCCAAGACAGTTAAATTCATTCGCCGGGACTTCGTCGAGCTTCATTGCCTCGGCAGTTTTCTGGTGGTCGCCTCTGTGGATTCTTGCTTTAAGGGTACACTAGTCGACGGCACGATCTATTTTGTGCGCGGGATTAAAATGCATTTTATATCAACCAACAACACGTGCGGAAGAGATAGATGCTGTGATGAGCAGTAGGAAGCTAGTTCGCGTACGAATACACACTTTTGCAAATTTGTAGCGAAATGGATAATGATTTAGGACGAAACCGAGCGCGCGAAACTTTATAAACAGACCTTTGGCAGTCTAGATATTATGGAAAAACGACTAAATCTATCTGTTCAAAATAAAATTATATGCATTGTTGAACTAGTAATCTATCCCTGTATGGAGGCCGTTTTGCAATTTTCCGTCTGCTTATGGTATTTATTCGCGCCCAAAAATGCGTTAAAATTAGTGTAGAAATGTGGCACTTCCGACGCTCATAACTTTCAAATATTTTCTTTTTTTACTTTTTTGCTTCCATACAGTGCTAGATAATGATGGGACAAATTGATATCACTTTTTATTTTGAACGTACATCAGTCAAACAGTGGAATAATCCCTAGACTACGTTTGTATGGAAGAATTTTCAACTAGTGTAACCTTAACGAGTTGCGACTTGCGGACTTGCGTTTGGGAATAGTGCAGTGGGATCATCCCATTTTTATAATATCTAGTCCTTCACTGTCAAAAATAAACTCTCTTTTGTTGCTACTTCCACTCACAATCGTGTGTATATTGTAATTGTTGTAGGAACCCACCTAATGTTTGTATCATTATTGCTTCGCGTTACACTTTCTTTCCTTATATTCTTTGTTAATTCAAGCGGTGCATACGTGAATTAATTAGTAGTTTAGTGAACACTCGCTAAACAAATGTATGAAATTATTGTATACCTGAAGGTTTTCCCCAAAAGTGTGGCGTATTGTAACTGTTAACATTTCGGCAGTTCGTCTAATCAAGGCATTTCTCTATTAACCCGATGCGAAGCTAGACTCCGCGGATTATTGCCATATTATCTTCTGAATTTCCTTAGAAGTAACTTGCTTCTGAGAAATTCTTAAGACTAAACCCTAATCTTCTACTTTTCGTCTGTGTATTTAATTAGGCCGCCTCTGAGAACCCCACAGGCCTATGACTTGGCTATTTCAGACTTACATTGACTATATAAGTCGTGGTATGCGATGCGGAGGGCAGGAGGGGTTAAATAAACACCATACTGTGTACTTCTTCTCCATGTCTCAACTGGAGACTGAAGACTCTAGACTAAAGACTCCCTTTATTAGCGGTATATATACATAATGCGTGCGTGATATTTATTATTATAAAACTATGAACATAGCTTATCTTCCTTAACTTAAACAGAGTTCTAAACGTGACGTACGTGACATCACACCACAGCACCTTTCTTAAAGTAAACAAACTAAGCACTGCTTTTTAGGGTTCCGTACCCAAAGGGTAAACACGGGACCCTATTACTAAGACTCCGCGATCCGTCTGTCTGTCTGTCCGTCTGTCACCAGGCTGTATCTCGTGAACCGTGATAGCTAGACAGTTGAAATTTTCACAGATGATGTATTTCTGTTGCCGCTATAACAACAAATACTAAAAACAAAAGAAAATATATATTTAAGGGTGGCTCCCATACAACAAACGTGATTTTTTTGCCGTTTTTTGCTCGATATTAATAACGGCAACAGGTAGACGCTTGAAATAATCATAGAATATTTAGTTGTATATTAACTTAAAAAAATAATTATTATTATATTAAAATAAAAAAAATTAAGGGGGGCTCCCATACAACAAACGTGATTTTTTTCCCGTTTTTTGCGCTAATGGTGCGGAACCCTTCGTGCGCGAGTCCGACTCGCACTTGGCCAGTTTTTTATATAACATCATAACATATAACATTTGGTGACTCGTCCTTTACAACTACAAATGGTCCATTATAAATGCATTCCAACTTATTGCCTGTTTCATTTTTTACAAATATTAATTCACCATCTTTATAAGTTATAGAATTTAGATTCTTATCATAACAATGTTTTCTTGCTAACTTACTTGATATCAAATTTTCTTTTGCATCATTTTGAGCCCTTTGCAACCTGTATTTAAATTCTAAAAAGGTTCTACACTTTCATCTTGAAGACTACTTGTAACCTACAAATTTTACCGTAAACTAATTCATAAGGTGTATACGTACGTCCAGGATTCCTCACGATGTTTTCCATCACCGTTGCCTGTGATGTCCAAGATAAACTTAGAAAGTACAGATGAATTTGAAAAAGTCACATTGGTACTTGCCCGGATTTGTACCCACGACCTCAAGCACGAGAGGCGAGATCTCAGCCACTGGGCCACCACGACACCCAGAGTACACCCTAATAACACTTTCCTTTTAACCTGGAACCAAAACGCTCAGTATATCATGATCATCAACATACGGCTAGCTGTTACTACAGGGCAAGGGCGTCACCAAGGGTGGGCAGGTAGGGGTAGTTGCCCCTCCTCCTAGAGATTTAAAAATAAGTAGCCAAATGGAAATAAATCAAACTCCTAAGTCAACATAAACCCAACCCAATAAATCTAGCCATTTGTTGATGTCCTAAAAGCATTGAAAATTTTGGTCGGTCTACCTAAATCAGTCGTTAAGGGTACACTAGTCGACGGCACGAACTATTTTGTGCGCGGGGTTGAAATGCATTTTATATCAACCGACAACACGTGCGGAAGAGATAGATGCTGTGATGACCAGAAGGAAGCTAGTTCGCGTACGAATACAAACTTTTGGAAATTTGTAGTGAAATGGATATTGATTTAGGACGAAACCGAGTGCGCGAAATTTTATAAACAGACCTTTGGGAGTCTGGATATCATGAAAAAACGACTTAACGTATCTGTTCAAAATAAAATTATTTGCATTGTTGAACTAATAATCTATCCCTGTATGGTAGCCGTTTTGCAATTTTCCGTCTTCTTATGGTATTTATTTGCGCCCAAAAATGCGTTAAAATTAGTGTCGAAATGTGGAACTTTCGACGCTCATAACTTTCAAATATACATTTATTTTTTATTTTTTGGCTCCATACAGGGCTAGATAATGATGAGATATATTGATATAATGTTTTATTTTGAACGTACATCGTCAAACAGTGGAATAATCCCTAGGCTACGTTTGTATGGAAGAATTTTCGACTAGTGTACCAGGAGACTAAAAACCTGGTTAAGATGTACTATGGGGGAAAATCGCCTCTATGGTCTGGCCATGATGAATGTGCACAGAAAACTTTTTTTTTTATTCTATTATAGGCTAGCGCTTGACCACCATCTCACCTGATGGTAAGCGATGATGTGGTCGACGATGGAGCAAGCTTGCCTAGAAGTAACCTATTCATTATTGAAAACTTATAAGATTTACATAAATAATTGGTCGAGAAGTTTACCTCAAAACCCCCGATGAAAGAGCTCGTGGAACGTTACCCATTGGACTTTATACCGTTCTTATAACAATCGCCGTAGGGGTAAGACTCGTACTACCAGTTTAAAGTTTCATAGGCTTTTGACTGTACCGTATTTAAAATTCATACTCTTTCCCATCCTCCATATATCAACTTGCCCCCACCTAATCCATCGGCTGGTGACGCCATAGCTACAGGGCAGAGATCTTGCGGCTATCCTTCTCTCATCCAGCCGCTACCAGTTACTCTAGTAACTCGTCGCTCCACCCAATCTTTGGGCGTCCTACCAAACTTCATACAAGCCAATTCCTTGCCTATAATAACCAGAATTTATTTTATGCTTCCAGTCTTTAGATGGCTACATACCTGGACAAGACTACCCGGTGTATACGGAGGTACCACAAGGATTGTCTTTTACTTGTGATGACAAAATACCCGGGTACTACGCTGACCCTGAGACTATGTGCCAAGTAAGAGCAATTTTTTATTTCTTATCGGCATTAACTATGCTAAATACATGACAATTTGTATATTTTTAGTATACTACTGTTTGTTTTCCCTATAATAATAAATAAATAAAAGAACTCATTGTCGTCACAATGATTGAGTCAGTTGTCCAATAACTTTAAGAGTAAATATGGGCAGAGAGCGCCCAATGATTTTCCTTAGTAAAAGGATGAAATTAGTGGTTTGGCTCTCGTCTCTTTCCTCCTCCAATATTAGACCAATTTAAAAGATATTCCATAAACTGTTAAAGTAAGATATATACTATGTCCCTATGTTTTCTTTTTATCATTTATATTTGTCAAATTTGTACACTAAGCCTCTGTTGACAGCGCAATTTTGAGCATTTTTGAGGGCTCTAGTGCTTCTAAAGATAATGTATCATCAAAAAGGAAAACATATGGACATAGTATATAACTTTAATTATCAGTTTCCGGAATATCTTTTAAATTGGTCCAATATTGGAGGAGGAAAGAGACGAGAGCCAAACCTCGAATTATGACTTTTTACTAAAGAAATTCAGTCGGCGCTCTCTGCCCCCGTTTCCTCTTAATAGTCTGTAATACTTTCTTCGTCAATTTAAAAATAAATTTTTGATACTGATTGCGTATTTGGCGCCTGTCGCAAATCCTTGAGCAGTTTCTATGGCAACAATGTTTGCTTTTACTTTCCTTCAAATTTTATAAAGGTCTTGAAACAGATTATTTATGGCTCCCCATTAGCAACAAAACAATAGTGTATATTTAAAAAAAATCTATTTAAAATATGAATTATCTACCTAACGCTATCTTCTTATTCGCCTTATACAAATATAATAGTAATAAGTAGGTATTATTTACTATAAATGTTTACTTTAAAAATATTGGAAGGAACTTTCTTCATTTTGCTTTTCAAAAGGAACATCTTGAAATAATTGTTATTAAAGGATAAGTCACAATTTCTCTTGCTATCATAAAACGACAGTCCAAATCAAGATCCCATAAAATCAATAAAGAAATACTTCAAAATGTAAATGTTCAGATTGTCAACGCCTGTTAAAATACTCATAGCACAATGTCACTCTCTTGCAGGTTTGGCACTGGTGTGTGCCCAGTATTGGCGGCAACCTGATGTACTCCTTCATTTGCGGAGCCGGCACTGTCTTCAACCAGAGGACCAGGGTCTGTGACTGGTTCTTCAAGGTAAACCTAGATTTGACTGATATAATTAGGATGAAGGAAAATAGCTCGTGGCTAAATAATAACAGCCGCACGGGTCGATCATCAAGGTTAAGCAACGCTTGACGAGGTCGGTCCTTGGATGGATGGGTGACCGTTTCAACATACCGAGTTTCCTCCGTGCCTCGGAAAGCACGTTAAGCCGTTGGTCCCGGCTGTCATTTGAAGATCTTTGACAGCCGTTACGGGTAGTCAGAAGCTTGAGATCTGACACCAGTCTTGCCAAGGGGTACCGAGTTACCCAGTTACTGGGTTGTGGAGGTCAGATAGGCAGTCGCTCCATGTAAAACACTGGTACTTAGCTGAATCCGGTAAGACTGGAAGCCGACCCCAATATAGTTGGGAAAAGGCTAGGAAGACGATGAAAAATAATTATAGCGAAGAAAGACACACTGTTAGCAGGTGTGCTGATTGTGAAAAGAGGCGTTGAGGTGCAATGGGTCTTTGCTGACTAATTAATTAAATTAGAAGAAGAAATTAAGAGAACAAAAACATCCACCGTCGAAAGTTTATGTTTCTAAGCTAATTTATTCAGTTTCGCACTTGTAAAATGAACAGTTGAATATTGGAATTGATTGAGACAATTCTCATTTCAAATTGATTAGAAATTACAATTAAATTAATCAAATATATCCAATATTGAAATCGGCTAATCTGGAATTACTCCTGAAATACTTAGGCCCATTCGTGCCCAAAAACTACTGAACTGGATTCAGCATGTCTTCCTACCTAAATAATATTTCACCTGGGTCGTTCAAGGATGAAGTTCCGTCATTCTTTTCACACATTTTAGGAATAATTTTGTGCTTTCTCTTTCCAGGTGGATTGTCCAAACGCTCCAGCGTACTACAGCATCAACGAAGACCTGTACAAGGATGAGGCCGGGAACTTTATTAACGGGAAAAAGTAGATCGTATTCTTAGAGATGTACCGACTGATTAGTGACTATCGACAAATTACACGATTTTTTTGTGATGACAAAGTCAAAGACAGAGTCAAAGTCAAATCATTTATTTCAATTGGGCCATTAAACAGCACTTTTGATGTCAAAATTTAAAGCAATAAAATATTAATTGATTCTAGTATCCATTTGCAATGACAGTAGTATTAGTCGACTGTTTCGTGCTGACAATATTGCTAGCCATTTTTAATCAATTTCCCAAAAAGGATGCGGTTCTATGTTCGTCAGTATGATTTTTTTTTGTTCGATGATTTCATCGATGATGAGATTATATGAGTTCTGCTGTGAACCTATATATCCTTATTCCCTTGATTGGAGAGTAATTACTATTCATTTTACCTAGATAAAAATCGACTAAATGACCATGGCTATATACCTTTTAAATTTCAACTTAAATTATGTAATGTGATCATTATGTCAATTCGATTTCAAATTCTCATTTCATAATTTTAACTTCGAATTTGGAACGTTATGGTATTTTTACTCAGCTTTGGAAAGGAAAATTATGTGACAATTTTATAATCTACTGTGATTGGTTAAATGAATAGTCAACAGCCAATCTCAGCTGTTTTCGGTCGAAAAATTAATGTGATAATTAGTCAAATTAATTTTGCGACAATTTTCGTTGCAGAAACTGGCAGTCTGTAATTTTTTTTTTTGGTTGGGAGTCATCCAATGACTTCTCCCGCTCTGGGTGAAGCGGAAGGGCGTGTCAGACTTTTACTGACTAAAACCCACCTGTGTTCCTTCATTTGCTTGAGCCAGGGCCGCGGTAACTCTTTTTCAAATTTATCCGCGACCGGCAGTCTGTAACTCTGTACCTAATGCGAACAAATATCAATAGCCATTCTTATTGAATATATTTTAATTCTGATTAGAATTGCTAGTCGATTGTCTCACTACGGTCGGTACATCTCTAATATTTAGGTTTAGTAACATAACAAATTAGAGATTATGCCCAATTATAAGTACAATTATTTAATATAAGTGAAAAAACGTCAAAAGTACAATAATTTAAAGTATTTTTATATTTTTTTACAAATTCATTTATTAAGGAATTTTTAATTTGAGTTTATAATTTACTAATCACTCTAAAAATGAGGATAAATAATCCTTAACCAACATTAAGGAAATCAATACTTGCCAACAAAATTGTGATCAATTTGAAATGTGATACATTTTTTAATTTACTTAATTTTAATATAAACATAATTTAAAATATATTTTCCTTTAAGTTAGTTACCAATTAGCAACAGAAGTTACCATAGTCTAAATTATTTGTAAAAAAAAATATCAGGTATGTCTAATAACTAAAACAATAAGATTTCAAATAAACTAATTTCACGTTACATTAAAAGCGATTTGTCACTGCTTTCTTAACATTTTCATCTTAAATTAGTCATCAGGTTTTTTCATTCAAGCACATACTTATCTTCATGTAGAAACATTCTCACATATAACCAAAAATTTAAATACAAATTTATTGTAGAGACTTATTAAATTAATTTTGACAAACAACGATTTATTAAAACGATTATTTTTTTACTTACTAACAAAATTTTGCAATTCCATACCCAATTTTAAAGATTTATTCCTATTCTACAGCTGACTAAAATCTTAAAATTTTCAGGGGCAACTCATTCAACAATTTGTATGACCTACGACGATTATCTGCCAGACGTAAAAGACACGAGTATGCCATGAAAAAATCAGGCAAAACTGACAGTCCGGACATTCAAGATAGGAGTGACAAACTTGAAGTGACTGACACGACCACATCAAGACGAACTGACAGTCAAGACATTCAAGCTAGAAACGACAAATTTGATGTAGGGAGTCGGAGAAAACGACAAAGGAACTTTAGAGGTCATAAGAAACAAACTGATAAAGTTGAAGTGACACAATCAAGCTAGAGCTACTGACAATATGGACTGACGATTTGTAGTGGTATGATTGAGTTACCTTCGGTTTCTGGAACGAATATTTCTGCAAAGTTTACGTGACTGTATGTCTGCTTTGATTGCTTGTTGACAATTCATTCGACCAATCACAGAAACTGTAACAAATTATCACACAGAACGCGTGTGTAACAATTTGATACATATAATTGGCGGCCCAGAAATTGTTCATTAGTTAATTAATAAGTCTTAAAATTAAAATCATGTTGGATATGAGTGCTTGAGATCAAAGCCCGATCTCCAAAGTCTTTGTAATTTGACAAAAGACCTGACAAGCTAGATTTTCAGATGATTCATGATTCTGTCAAGCAATGAAAACATATACATGAAATGACAGCAGATCTGATAAGAGATTTGATCAAACTTTCAGACATCATTTTATGAGATAATAATAATTTTAGACTGTTGACAAAAATAACTCAAAATATACGAAATTGACTGACAAAATATTAGCAATGATATTTAAAAGGAAAGTTTTAGTTATAAACACAAATTATAATTCGAAAACTGACTGACGATTTTTAGTAGAATTACTACTGACAGCGAAGAAACACAAGATTTTACATCGTTTTCCCCATACATATTATGACAGTGACACACAGACATATACAATAATAAGATGACAATATTGAGGACTTGGGGCAATTTAAGCCATTTTTTAAAGTTTACAAGTTTTATTAAAACCTTCAAGGGTTTTTTGACGTGACAACGTCTAATAAATCGATGAACGCCGGCTGCACGCACGAAAAAGGATGACTCAATGTAACGTTACGCTCGTTGTAACGTTATAATCGTAACGTTACAATGACGTTCATTGTATCGTTAAGTATGCAATCATTTCATCAATGTTTTGTTATGACGTTGTCACGTTAAACTATCGTACGTAAACCGACTTTACAGACAAACAATTTTTAGAATTGATGTTACTTACTACCCACAGACATAAAAAATCTAACTAGATAACGCAAGTCTCTCCATCTGTATGAAAACCAAGCGTGCCACTTTTTCACAAACAATTTAAAATAGTAGATTATTGCATCGAGCACAAAGTAATTTATTATTGCACCGAGTGCCTGATTTAGAGCCCGAGCGCTAGCGAGGGTTCTAATCTAACAGGCACGAGGGCAATATAAATTACTTAAGGCGAGGTGCATAATCTGCTTTTCTTTCAAATATTACCTATAGGAATAGTAGATAAATCACTTTTTTAAATTTCTTTCATTTTGAAATCAGAGTTAGCAGCAATCATTTTTTAAATTTGGAACAAGTAGGATAGAAATGAATAATACGTACGTAAAAAAAAAGTATTGATATCGGCTGGCTGAATAGAGCTAATCCATTGAGATTGGCAACTTTTGGTGCGATTAAAAAAAAACAGTGCAATAATGAAATTTCATACATTTTTATTGCTCTAGAGCATTAAAGACTCGCTTTGTACTGAGTTTTTAGTGTGATTGTGATGCAATTAAAACATAGTTGGAAGAAAACAAATTTACTTACCAATGAAAGAAAACATTTTCAATGCCTCAGCCAACTTTTTCTATACATTCTTTATTACAGCTCAATAAAGCATAAAAAGGCATTTCCCTAGATTTCGGTGGATTTCCGAAGCCGATAATGCTAAACGAAAAGCTCAGATCACGATCATTGATCGTAACTTTACTCCGTTTTTCGGCACGTGAAGTACATACAACCGCGTCATGTAGTTAGATGTATGTCTGTGGTTCTACCAGTTAGTGTATTTTATCTAAAATATGACATTTAAAATGTTATTCTAGCCAGTGACATTATTTTTTGTGTAATATTAAATCTCGTCTATGTACATACTACTTAAAGTATCTAAACAAATACAGGGTGGATATGAGAGACTCGGCAGCAAGCACAGGTACATTGACCGTTTGTAGGTACTGGAAAACATTCTTAAGAGACTTTCCTTAAGACGACGACTAACGCCAACGACCTTGAGGGAACAAAACGCGCACTCGTTTCACAACCGCGCGACCCAAAATTTAATAGATTTTTGTACTTTCCTTATTATTGTAAAACTTTAATAAAAAAAGCGTCAGATCAAAATGTAGATAGTTAAATTGTCTTTGAGATGGTGTTGATTTCATTAAAATACGCCCAGCGGTTTTAGTGTGATTTTCGTGTTTTTGTCCGTTTTAGGCATAACTTTACAAATTAATTACACTATGTTATACGAATAAAACTCAAAATTGGCTTAGATCAAATTATTAAGAATATAGTCTAATATAACATATATTTTATTCAATTAATTACGACTAGCCATTTAGACGTGATTCTCATTTTAAAATCAGCTACTCAAGGGAATCGGCGCCTTAACTTGAAAACACACACAAATTTGAAAAATGGGCAAATGACGATTATTTTTTTGTTGCTAGTCCATCATACTTAACTAACAAGGATCAAAAAAGTATTTTAGACCAGCTATGGTTTTCAGTACGAATAACCAGAAATTTTAAAATAAAAGTTACCTAAACATCACTGCGTTTCAAAAATCTGTCACCCTGTATAATTATTGTAAAAAATATGTCTAAATATGTACCTTATTAAAAATATTATATTGGTTAAAATAAAAAGTGGCACGTAAGTTATACCATGAATGTTTTTTGCCATAAAAATCATTATTAACTCTAAATAGTACTTTTTATGTAAATATAAAATATTTTTGTACCTAATTATAAATTAATTAATGCAATTATATGGTTTTAATTAAGTTTCCTTCACCGATCCATCCAGAAATCACCGAGTCTGAATTCTAACTGGTGACGTCAGTGAACATAACGCATTAAGGCGATATATACGCCCCAATGTTAACGCAGTACTGGCCGTGCGCCCGCTCGATGCCAAAATATCAACATTGAACCTCCTTTTGAACAGTTTTGTTTGCAAAATATTATTTGATTTACATATGCTATGTTAGTTATGAAGAAATTCCAGCTATAAATTTTCCTGTGCAAAATTCTTTTTAAACATTCAAGTCGTTTTGGAGGAGTATCCAAAAGTAGAGAACAACTAGCGTGTTGTTAATATATTTTAAAGCAAAACTATTTGCTATACGAAAAACCTTTTAACCTTGCCGTTACTAAGGAGTATGCTTTAGAAAGTAACCGTTCTACGGCACTAAAGTGGATGTAGGCCCTTAAGCACCATTCTGCTCAACCATTTTGAAGCAAAATTAATAATCGAACAAATAATGCGCCACAATCAAAGAGACATATGATTGAGCATGAAATATTCTCAACCACAATGACACTCCTATGATTCAACAGAATGCAAGGCATACCTAATAAGTACATTCTAATTTCAATACATTTTAATTTCGGAAATAAGGATGATATTTTTGTATGAAAATCTAAACAAGAGTGCTCGTGCGCAGCCATGGCCGGCTATTATATAATAATAATTTAAAGAGAGTGCCCATTTCGTAAGTTGGTGTATACGTGGAGTAATCTGAAACCATTGCACTTAATTGAAAAATTATCTCATCATTTTTAAGGTACATTATTCCAGATGGATATGTATGTATATGTCGCAGCTAACTGGTTAAATTAGCCAGCTAATTGGATGCCTAAGCCGGACGTTCAATAAACGGTATCCTATTAAATGCCTGAAGGACCACTAGACAAGTCATTGAGTGCAACGTTTAAACTTTTAAGCGAATGAAAAAAGAATTAACTACATTTGAATCACTTGGCTGAGTCTTGGTCTGTCATCTTCAAAGGGCTGACTTTCAGTATGCCAAGTTGTTAAACGTTGAATGATTCTAGTAGCATACAGATTATAAAAAAAAAAAAATTGGATGCGACGCGTTTAATGAACGTCGTCGTCGTCCAATCAGCTGGCTAATCTAACCAGATGGTTGCGACGTATAAAAGTAAAGCAGCTCGTGAAATACTAAGCTGTAGTTAAATTACTAGTAAAAAACCGGCCCAGTGCGAGTTGGACTCGTGCACGAAGGGTTCCGTACCATTATCGCAAAAAACGGCAAAAAAATCACGTTGGTTGTATAGGAGCCCCACTTTTATATTTATTTTATTCTGTTGTTAGTATTTTGGTAACAGATATACATCATTTGTGATAATTTCATCTATCTAGCTATTACGGATCATGAGATACAGCCTGGTGACAGACAGACAGATAGACGGACAGTGGAGTCTTAGTAATAAGGTCCCGTTTTTACCCTTTGGGTTCGAAACTCTAAAAATAAGTTTCTTGTCCGTTCTTCTCCGCGTAGTTATTTTGCGAACGAATGGTAGAATTACTTAATTATGACCCAGCCCCTGTTGTCCCCCCAGCGCGCCCTGAGCCGAGGATCAACACCTTAGGGGGTAGCCCTCAGTGTGGTCACTTAGGTCAAGCTTTTGTGCCTGACTGGAGGCTCTAGTTTAGTTTCCACAGGATCGCCCGGCTAAGCAGTAGAAACATCATTTTGATTGAACTGCGAAACGCCACGTATAATAAAACCAAACCGGTCTGTTAGTTTCTGATAAAACACAAGTGCTAACATGAGAATTGTAGCTTCGTACTAATTAGAGGATTAAGGTTACACTTGTCGAAAATTCTTCCATACAAACGTAGTCTAGGGATTGTTACACTGTTTGACGATGTACGTTCAAGATAAAAAAAGATGTCAATTTGTTTCATCATTATCTAGCCCTGTATGGAAGCAAAATAGTATAAAAAGAAAATATTTGAAAGTTATGAGCGACGAAAGTTCCACATTTCGACACTAATTTTAACGTATTTTTGGGCGCCAATAAATACCATAAGAAGACGGAAAATTTCAAAACGGCCTCCATACAGGGATAGATTAATAGGTCAATAATGCAAATAATTTTATTTTGAATAGATAGATTTAGTCGTTTTTTCATGATATCTAGACTGCCAAAGGTTTTATAAAATTTCGCGCGGTCGGTTTCGTCCTAAATCATTATCTATTTCGCTACAAATTTGCAAAAGTGTGTATTCGTACGCGAACTAGCTTCCTACTGCTCATCACAGCATCTATCTCTTCCGCACGTTTTGTTGGTTGATATAAAATGCATTTTAACCCCGCGCACAAAATAGTTCGTGCCGTCGACTAGTGTAACCTTAAACAAGTTTATTTAAACTGAAAGGAAGTGAGTTTAGGCTATGAGGAACACACAGGAACAGGAACTTGTAAATAATGCATCGTAATTATGTATCTTTAATTCATAAAGCTTCCGTTTAAAAAACAATTACATAACAACTTTATATTTTTGGCTTCGAGAAATGCTCATGCATACTGCACTACCACGGGGAGATAGTGCAGTTATGTGGGACTTAAACACACTAAAACTCCACTGCGTCCTCCTGTGCCGCTTATGGCGGAAACACGGGCACGCGTTAGCACTCACCGCGAACCCGCCTCCTCTGGGAAGTACCCCCCATCACCGGCGCACAAGAACACATTGTACGCCGTGACCATCCGGGACCAAACCAGCACATAGACGCCAGACGACCCTGTGTATGGCACCCTTGTTCCCCCTGTGACGGGTCACCAGCAAACATTTTTGGCCGCTCCCCTGCGGCCTCCTAGGGAGAACTGCCAACGCTATACCGACACTCCTCCTCCCCTGCGGCCTCCTCACGTCCGCCATCAGCTGAAAGCTACAACATGGGGATATTTAAGTCAAGAGTGAATAGATTACTTTTAAGAAAGCTTCTAAGAAAGCATCGCTTACAATCAGGTGAGATAGTGGTCAGCCTATCAATAAAAAATTAAAAAATAGGTTGTGCATTAGGGATGATTAAAGGCACCACAGCAGTGGTGGCCCAGTGGTATCGGCCGCGACTTACAAGTTGTAGGTCGTGGGTTCGAGCCCAGGTGAAGGAAAACATCGTAAGGAAACCGGCATGTCCTAGAACCAAAAATTCGAAGACATGTGACATCCACCAACCTCTCACAGAGAGGAGGCCTGTGTCCCAGCAGTGGGAACATTAATAGGCTGATGATGTGATGTGATGTAAAAGGCATCACCTTGCGTGGCGATGTTTAATTGTAACTAGATACCTACTGGAAAATCCCGATACCATCTTGCAGACTGCCAAATATTTCCACTCTGACATAATACATTACGTTATTCTTATACAGCCCACGTCAATACAAGAAGAACCCACTCTCAAAATAAAGATGCGGCATTTCAATACACCAACACACCTAGATATCTTCAATCCTCAGCCTTGACAGGATATGCAGAGAGTGGCAAAGCTCGTTAATATTAATGCTGCATTCTACACACACACACATGCACGCGTCACGTATGTACAGTTATATTGCATTTTGTGTATGTGTGAGTGTTGTTAAGGTGTGGATACAGTGACGTTGCCAGTGAGTATGACTTTCGACTTTTAGTTCCAAGGTCTGATTTGTATTCTAGAATAATCTCTAAAGTATTGATCTAGATTTGAATCTTAAGGCCAATTCGCTTACTTTACGTTTAAAATTAGGTCACAACCTTATCTCGGGCCCTACCATAAGTCTTGGAGCAAGGTTATATCGTTAATCGTGCGTAAGGGACAGATGTTATTCAAGATTAATAATAATATGCAAGTCATACACCTGTCCCTTACAGCTATGGAAATAACCTTCTTCTAAGGCTCATGGTACTCATACATTTCAACTGTTCTTGAATACAGAAGTCTAATGGGTTCCTGGGTTATCTATACTAATACAATAAAGAGGAATACTGTACTGAATAGGCTCCGAAACTACTGCACCGATTTAAAAAAATCTTTCACCAATAGAAAGCTACATTATTCCTGAGTGACATAGGCTATTTTTTAATCCCAAAAACAGGTACTATGGGGTGGTGCACGGGAGCGAAGCCGTGGGGAACAGCTAGTGCTAAATAAATCGGAGTAAACAGCTAGCTTGGGGTTTATCAGGTAATTCATCTTGCACCGCCATGGGTTAGTAAACCGTTACAGTCTTATTAATAAAAAATACGTATTACTAGCTTACTCCGAAGTTACTCTTGGACTAGCTAATCCCGGAGTAAGTAAGGATTAACATAGGCTTAGCAATGTTATTAATAAACATGGAATAACCTCGGACTAACTATTCATTTGTTACTCTTGGATTTACGCGTAAGCTATGGCAACCCAGTTCAATTTAAAAGTAAAAAGAATGAACCAGTGAATGAAACCAAGAAATTTGATGACATAATGTAGAAAAAGAAAGAAAAATAGCTGACAAAGTGACATCTGTCATACTTAAATCGCATATAATAAAATATTATGAATGCGAAAGGAACTTTTTCTGTCTGTTTATTATCATTTCACGCTTAAACCGCTGAACTGATTTTGGATGGAGTTAGTCATTGAGATATTATGTATTACATAATTACCTCAATGGAGTTGGTTTGGGACCCTGCTAAAGACATACGATAGTTTTTATCCAATGTAATGGAAGGAAGGTAGAAATTTGTATGGTGAACTAATAATTTCTCAAGTAAGGCGGCCTTCACAATATATTTAGTGCGACATTAAAAATAGGCTATTAGGAGTACTAATGCTACGCAGACGAAGTCACGGGCAACAGCTAGTATTTAATATTCGTAGTGGTTTGATACATCTGATGACGAGTGTATCTCTCATACTAATGTTAGTAAAATACCTTATAGGTATTAAACACATCTTCATGCCAATTCCTGAAATAGTGTTTCCTGTCTAGTACAATATATTTATATGAAACTAAAAATTTTCATCATCAAATCACAACGAACAAAATGTCAATCAAAAATAATAAATGTAGTCGCCATGGATACACTCTTAATCCAACCTTACTCCGACCTTAAACTAGCTAGCACCATGGAATAACTTTTAGTCCAAGACTAGAGTCACATTAGTATAATCTCTCCTTATTCCTAGATCTCCTGGCTGTAACAAAATAATAATTTTGCTTTGTTAATTTATTATTATTATTAGTTTTAAGCACTTTATAGTCTGAAACACAGGTTCAACCTAGTTCAGGCAAATAAGCAACTGTCTTCTTTTATATTTTTAAGATATTTTTATTGTAAAATGTGCCTTATGTTATAAATAAAAGATATTATATTATTATATTCCGTGTTTATTAATACGGAAATTTGTTAGTACCAACTTGATGCTTGGAATAAAGTTAATCTTACCGTAGTCCACGTTTATTAATAAGACGGAATGTTTAGTGGTGGAACACTTACAAACTCTTCATTTATTTATTTAACCCGACTAAATATGCAAGTGGACCTAAGGGACTTGAGTAAGTTCTTGCTGCAATTTTCTTTCCTGAAAACCTGTCGCCGTAACGACAAGTTTTTCTACAGTTTAATAACATAATTTTTAAAACCTGCCAAGTAACGAAAATAAACACAGCTTAGAAAAAATCGCACAATCTTTTCCATCCAATATAGACAAGCCTTAAAACACTGTCACTTTACCCAATATGGAGGGGGCTAAGGCAGTAAGCTTCACGCCTTCGCCACTAACAGACGTGGCGAAAAAAAAAACAAAAGAAAAACAAGTGTTTTCTAAATTCAAACATCAGTGATAGTGCAGTGAAAAAAACAGTGTTATATTTTGAACGCAGAATAACGGTAATATTTCACGTTTTTTATAACGTTATGTAATAGCTGCTAGATAGTTATTTTGGTAACGTAATACGTAAACTTGTTTTGTAATCGGAACACAGATTCGTGTGTATATTCACGATTTGGACGTGATGTATGGCCAGGGAATAAATTATTATTTTTTGTCATATTTTTGCATACTTAGTATAGAATTTCTTCTCTCTCTAGGATTTTTAATAGATTATTGATATCCGTTATTGATAGAAACTAAGATTTATGATATCGTAAATAGTAATTAAGGATGTAGTCTTAATAAATCAGCATAGTACTCTTTAATTTTTAGAAATCATCATTGACAAAAATGGCCTAAAAGTCTGTCTGTTTGTTGATAAAACGTTACCTTATTGTTGAGAAAAAGCATTCGTTTATGGATTTAGAAATTCAGTACTTGACATAAAAATATGGGTTGTTATTACTGCCATTAACTTTGTATATTTAGGAGATAAAATTGTTGCTTAGCCAAAAATTTTGGGGTAGAAAATTTTCCTAGTTTTTTTTTGTTTCCAGTTTTCAATGCCAATGCAGGCAAACACTTTTTTAGTTCAATAACATACCACTTTTTTCGAATATAATGCTCTACATTTCATATTTTTCAGTATATCATTATTTATTAAAACTTGCAACACAAAAGTACACACGCACACTTAATACAGTCAGTTAGATTATGAAAGAATCTTACTAATGAAAACCTTTAAATTCTCTAAATAATCTTGTTTTCTGAATAAGATACTTTGGTTCACAAACAAAAAAATAATTTTATCACAGACTTCTCTAGTCTACACAAGGAAATAAATCTTTTAAACCATTTTCTCGTTTTCTAAACAGTGCAAACGTTACATCACGCATTGCTAATCCAAACAGGGTAGGCAGAAAGAATACTAATACACTTAGTATTGCGAACTAAGGCCCCGCACTCACTGAGCAACTATTGAGCAACTTTGCCGGCAACCTGTTTGGCGATATTACTCAATTTGTGTTCGATATTGACATACTTACTATTATTAACTTACACCACCAGTTCCATACGTATTTTCGTGTGACCAGAAAGTCTGACTACTATGTTTACCTAGGGTTATCATAACTAGGTTGCATAGGTTAGATTGACCTCTGATTCGTGTAAAAAAAAATAGTTTAAAAAAAACCAAAAAACACGCTAGAAAACTAGAATCTAGAAAACAAACTAAAAAGTAGAAAATAATTTAAATAAATTTAAATTAAGTATAGTGCGATTAACAAAAAAAAAACATTGTAAAAAAGCGTTCTTGATGTCAATTGTCATTGTTCAAATGTCAACATTTTATTGGCAGATATCGGTATAAGTAGTCATTCTGAAAATATCTTATAAAGAATAAGCGTGTTTATTAGTCTTTTTACACTATTATTTATTTTTACTTTTTAGTTCAATCGCTAGCCCTTGTAGATCCTGGAACAAATTATTAAAATAATTGCATTGTCATCGGCCCTTGCTATGTGTGCAAAGTTTCAAATTAAGACGACGTTTTAAGGGGGTGAAAATCACGTTTAAAGATTCCGTTACATAGATTCATACATACCAAGCTAATAAAATCGTGCTAAAACTGGTATTCAACTGGACCATTTCTGCCAACAAGTCTTAGCAAGGGGCACCGTGTTACTCTGTAACTGTGTTGTGGAGGGCAGATAGGCAAACGCTCCATGTAAAATATGGTGACGATGATGCTGTGCCTTCACACAGACCTTTTTTCTGTGAGACGGACAGGCAAGTAATCTACCACGCAGATCCTGTGCATGATAGTGAATGACTTATAATTTATGTCTTTGAATTTTTGGTTCAAGAACATATATGTCGCTTTCCGTACGATATTATCCTCCTTCGTTTTTAAGCGTAAAAACAGTGTCACTATTGTATAGAATATTATCTTCGGCAGTTTAGCCGAAGATTGAAGATTGTGTGTTGTTAGTTATTGATTTAAATCTATATTTCTTAATGAACTGTTGGTTTGTAGGCGAAAATCCATAGATGTACTGATCCGATTATATACGATTGAATTGGTAGAAATTAAGCTACACTATGAATAATGCAAGTTCCTGTGAGATACGCCACAGAAGCTACTTGTTTTATAAATGTAGATGTGGCAACATTTTGTTGCCCAGTATGTACAAATCCTTACATCCAACTCGTCAATAAGTTGTCACCTTGATTTCTTGAGGAAGTCGGATTCAATACGTAAGCAACTGTCACCTTCACGTGTAAAATGTTACTTTACACAACATTATATTAACAAGCTTTTATTATATACTCGCTTGTGCTACTGGTTCTGTCTGCTTGTCAATTTTATTACCCCGTTTGATTCGTTCAAGAGAAAAACTTCTTCAGTATTTCTTAGTGCACTTATCTTTGTTTAAGGTACATATTATTATATTTACGAAACTTTTAAATTGTTCAGTTGTATGTCATTACTTGTGGGTTTTATTTCACCGACTACGGCGAAGCGAAAAGAAAGGGTTTTGATTTTAGCAGTCAATGTATGTTTGTATTTACGTATGTTCCTCCATAGCGCCTAAACTATTCGTCCGATTTTGATGGATAGGGTTTTAATCGATTCGATGCAAGCCAGACCAGTTGATACTAGGGCCAAATACAGACTATGGGGTCCCAGCGCTAACATAGAAAATTAGGTTTAAATAAATGTCACTAGATGGCGCGATATGCATCTATTTTTAATTGAATTGTGTGTTAAATTAAAAATTTCTAGAATTGTTCATAAAAATTGTATGTTCTTGTTTAATCAACTCTCTTACGCACAGAATTAAGGAAAAGGTAGGAATAGGCTCTTTATTCACATTTCATAGATTAATTGAAAAGATCATTTAAAATTGATTCCAATAGATGGCGCCGTTTTAAATTTCTGAGGCATGCCACAATTTTTTTTAAATTTGTATTGTAACACATTTTGGTACAATTAAACTGTAAAAACGTGCAAAAACACTATTAAACCAATCGTCACTGTATTAAAAAAAAAAAATTGTCCGAGCCGAGACACAACACCATCTATAGCCGTGGAATGGAACCGAACGCGATCAAAGTACTTATCAAGCTTCAAGATGCAAATCTTGAAGTTTGAATATTTTTTATTATATTTTTTTTTTAAGAAGATAGGTAGTTCGGCATTCCCACCGAGGATTGCCATAAACAATTTATTTTCCTTGTGTTGTTTTCTTCTTCTTTTTTTAATGTTGTTCTTTTATTGTGTGTTGCTGGTAATTATTATTTGTTTTTATTTGTCGTGTAAATTTGTCGTTTCTGTGCTGTGTCTTCTATTATGTTTGTACTGAATAAATGTTTTATCTATCTATCTATCTATCTATCTTATAAAAATAATCAGCATAATCAGAAAAAAGTTTCACGCACGGTTTCTTTGAATGGGATGAGGCATCTGTATGCGAGTATTATATTATCTGTGTCCTGATTATGGACTGTCGCCATCAATCGGGCAGAAATCTAAACTCCGTTCTACTATTGTGAAGAACCCAATAATACTGATCGACCCGGGAAACGAAAACGAGAAGTCTTGTGACATTATTTCAATGTGTCAAAAAGTTCACAATGAGAGTATGAGATTGACATACGCTACCACCAAACTAAACATTTTGTACTGTCACTTGTCTGGATTCCGGTTTCCTCATATTTTCCGTCATCGTAACTGAAAACAAAACAATTTCTAAGTCCTTTTTTCTATTACAAAGTCGGCTGTGGCAAGACTGTGAAATGAGCGGTACAAAACATTTAGTAAGAATAAATAAGTTGTTGCCAAAGACAGTTAAGTTTAAACTTGCAATTTGACAAAGTATTTAAAAGAGGTTGTGACGAAATTAGGCATTTTGTTCACGGTTACGCAGAGACTCAATTTTAATTAGACAAGTCTAGACTCCAAGCTGCTACTGAGGAATCAATATAACGATATGTCTGTATTTCCTAAAATTGTAGGCAGAGTAATCCTACATAATGTACCCATGTAATCCTATATAAATAAGGCTATAAACTATTGCTAATAATTTATAATTACAATGGCTACTGAACTAAAATATGAAATAAGAACTATATGTACCTTAAGGGTACACTAGTCGAAAATTCTTCCATACAAACGTAGTCTAGGGATTATTCCACTGTTTGACAATGTACATTCAAAATAAAAAGTGATATCAATTTGTCTCATCATTACCTAGTCCTGTATGGAGGCAAAAAAGTACAAAAAGAATGTATTTGAAAGTTATGAGCGTCGAAAGTTCCACATTTCGACACAAATTTTAACGCATTTTTGGGCGCAAATAAATGCCATAAGAAGACGGAAAATTAAAAAACGGCCACCATACAGGGATAGATTAGTAATTCAACAATGCAAATAATTTAATTTTGAACAGATACGTTTAGTCGTTTTTTCATGATATCCAGACTCCCAATGGTCTGATTATAAAATTTCGCGCGCTCGGTTTAGTCCTAAATCATTATCCATTTCGCTACAAATTTGCAAAAGTGTGTATTCGTATGCGAACTAGCTTCCTAATGCTCATCACAGCATCAATCTTTTCCGCACGTGTTGACGGTTGACATAAAATGCATTTTAACCCCGCGCACAAAATAGTTCGTGCCGTTGACTAGTGTAACCTTAATACAAAAAGTGGGTTTTTCTAAAAACACAATTTCAAACCTCTATAATGTACGGTGAAAACAAGTTTTAAACCTGGGTTTTGGTTAAACCGCTCTTTGTAATGAGACACTATACGTCACTGTAAAAGCCCGAAGTACTGCTAATCCTATATATATAAACTAATTATAATAATTTACAAGCGCGTATAACAGGGAAGAGGGATAGAATGTCTTTGGGCATGAACAATTCCGTCCGCATCGCTGCCAATGAGCAAAACTGCCAAGAATTCTGTCAGTATAGCCACGTTGAATGACAAAGCTGATTCTTTGACCAATGAAAAGGGCTCTCTGGAATTATTTGCTAGTTATATGTAAGTCCCATGTATAAGTCGTGGTGGCTCAGTGGCTAAGACTTAAAATCCGGGCCAGTACCAATGAGACTTTTTCAAATTGATAAATATACTTTACAATGCATGTCCTCGAAAAGAGCGGTTTTCTAAGCAGCCAAACTGTGCGGAAAGTGTCACTTTTTTTTACTAGTGCTTTTTACTTTCCTGTACTTTTTTTAATTTTTAACTCCAACGTCAGCCTGCCGCATAGAGTTTTCATTATTTGAGAAATGTTTTAAAAATCAATTAACTACAGATTATCATTCATATAAAAGGTAAAATAAAACTAATACTTCATTAAAGGCGTTTTTAATTACTCTTGATTTTGATCAATAAATTAATTTTAAATATTCATTAAATATGTTTGGCAGAATGAATATTTTGCTCGAGCCTTTTTGCGTTACGACGTGACAGCTATTTGCACATGCGCAGTAGATATGCCCGAGGAACTGAACTATGAATTATTAGTTAATCTGTGGATATGCTGAGCGCCCTTGAATAAGCCTGCCATTTTATTAATTTATTGCTTGATTTTTTATTTCCTCGCACAATGCATAGTAAAATGTTGTATGATACACGTGCGTAAGATGATTTCCGACTCGTGTCGATTTATCCACTCATCGGAAATCACCTACTTCCCGCACTTGTAACATAAATAACTAGTCTAAGTTTATCTTGCACATCGCAGAGAACGGTGAAGGAAAACATCGTGAGGAAACCTGGGCTTATATAGTTAATTTAAGTCTGAAATAGTCAAGTCAGAGGCCTGTGGAGTGCCCAGAGGTGGCGTATTTATCTCTGACACCAGAGCTGGCTACATCCTCACACGAAAAGAAGATGTACAAGAAATTTGTCATTTAGTGGGAATAAAACCACATCCTGGATCTGCTACTCCATACAGTCCGGCCTGGTGATTGGATGCGGAACCTCATGTTAACTGTACGTTCAATACGATGCAATAGTAATATACTTATAAGGCATATTTGCAGTCTAGTGCTTCTCTACTGGTATTTGTTTCAACCAATTGTAACATCTAAAAATTGTCTTTATATTACGAACTGCAAAGTAAACAGTTTTGCCCAGCTGTGGGACAATACAGACTAAATAAAAAATATGAAAAATCGGCCAAGTGCGAGTCGGACTCGCGCATGAAGGGTTCCGTACCATTACCGCAAAAAACGGCAAAAAAATCACGTTTGTTGTATGGGAGCCCCACCTAAATATTTATTTTATTCTTTTTTTAGTATTTGTTATTATAGCGGCAACAGAAATACATCATCTGTGAAAATTTCAACTGTCTAGGTATCACGGTTCATGAGATACAGCCTGGTGACAGACAGACAGATAGACAGACGGACCGCGAAGTCTTAGTAATGGGTCCCGTTTTTACCCTATTGGGTACGGAACCCTAAAAAACTAAATATAAAAGTCAGTAAGCATGATGTAAAGCTTGATGGTACAGATTTCCAACGACAGCTTTGAACACTTTCCATCAGCTAAACCATTGGCCTCTTTCTCCATCTACAACTTCTATTTCCATAAGCTTAATTCAACCAATTCACATCTAAATATAAACCTTTAACTTAATATGCAGTCGATGGTTGCTCAACCCACGCGGTTGGATAACCAAACCATGTTGACATCGGTTGACAGGCAACCGTTCACTGTATGTCAGTGGTGACATAGGTATGTATATATTTCTATTTCTTAAGTTCGATATAGCTTAGTAATTTAGGCAAGAATTCTGTGTGTTTTGGGTTTGATACCGAGCCGGGCAAAGTGTATTTGCATTACAGAAACATCACGCTAACCCTCATTTAGCAAGCATGGTGACCAATGATCGGTCTTCTCCTTCTCTGTATGAGAAGAAGGCTTTCCTTCTCTGTGGTAAGATTAGTCAGACATTAGTTAATTTAAGGGGTTGATCCTCAAGTTTTTATGTATGTTCACCAATATCTCCGTCAAATGTGGACCAATTTTGAAAATTCTTTTTTTTGTTTGAAATAATTTTAATTTGGTGAAGATCTGATGAAGATCTTCGAAGATATACAACAGAACTCTTCAATAAATAACGGCAAATCTCTCGGGACTGCTGCAATCGCATGTCTGTTTATTGTTTCATTTCATAACATAACATCACGCCAGTACGCTCTTAAGGTATTTGACCGGTTATGTTCAAGTTTCATGATATTCGGGTAATCTATTCTGGCGTTATATGAAACTTACTAAACAAATTTCCTATTAGGTAGGTACAACTAAAAAGTGAAAAATGAAAAACTTTTTTACAAAAAAATACTACTGACTTCCAAATAAGAAAACTACAAAGTGAAATATAACTTTATTTTTGGAAGTCGGTGTCCATAACGCAGATAAATGGTACCTACGAAAGACACCGACTTCCATTATTCTATTTGTAACAAAGTTTTTTTTTGTTTAAAATTGTTATTTTTTACTCGCAATAGACCCGTCATTACTTGGGGCCATGTTTCATTATTCTTCTGCTGAACTATTTCTGGAAATGCACGATATTACGATTTCTTCTTGTTAAAAAATATATAATTATTAGTATTAAGAATATTACCTTGTTTCGTACAATTCTGTTGCTTGAACCAGCCTTAATAATCAGCAAAACAGCCGGTATTCGTGTGTAAATCACAATATTTCCAACGAGTATGTGTGATATGCAATCAAACATCAGGATATCCTGCTGCGTGCGTTTCATTACTTATACTCACAAATCAAATTAGTATACAGTAATATATCGATCGCGTGGATAACTGAATACTTTTGACTAATTAATACCTGTAGCGGCACCAACGCCGCCACTTACGAACCAATGACATGACGTCACACAAATCCTGCATCGCGCAAGTAAAGTTTTCGACGCGATTTGAACACATACAACATTCCGACAATTACCGTTGGGCAGTTGGCCGGACCAGACACAACACCCGTCTGGTCGGAGGATCCTCCCTTTTCTATGGAGGTTTGTGGAACTTCCCACCCTGTTCCGCATACCCCCAAATACCTATTGGAACGAAAATTGAAACTCGTTACTTCTCTGTACAAGAAGAGATATTGATATGGTACGAGTTTTGTTGCCACGGTCAACACAAGTAAGCAAAAGCATATTATTGACTTTTTCGGCTTAGCGATCGAACCCAATCCTGATCGAACCCTATCTTTATTTTATTTTATTTATTTGATTAGGTTCACCAACAATTGTTTACAATTACTTAGTGCAACAATTACTTAGAGGCAAACACCACATTCGCAATTTTGTAGAATCTAAAAGTTCACTTACATAGTAATACTCGTAAGCGCTAGATATTAAAACAAGTGAGTGAGTACATAACATCTAGAACATTAATAAAATTGGTAAAATATATTAAAAATCGGTTACAAAAAAGAATAATTGGTAAAAATTATACAATTAATGAAATCAGTAAAAATAAAAATTGGTAAAAAAAAAATGTAAAAAATTGGTAAAAATTATACAATTGATTCAATTAATAAAATTGATTAAGTTAATAAAATTTAAAAATTGCTCCATTAACATTATAAATAAAATTGATAAACATTGACAATTTTTTTATTAAATTTGATAAAATTGTACAAAACAACAATGAACTTGTGAAGATCGATAAAAGAAAATACATGCATTTGAAAACTGTGGTAGAAAATACAATAACACGTTTAACAAGTGAAGCAAGTTTCGCAAGTTTCGCAAGTTTAAGGGATACTCGAAAAACTCTTAAAGTTAGTAGTCTTGCTTTCTACCTAAAAACAAATATTTTATTCATGAGTACAATCGTAACATCATGCCTGTATCCCCTTTTGGGTTGGGCAAAATGTATTCAAATCTAATATTGGACAAATATTGAACAGCGATGTTTCCTAGGTAGCAAAATAATAATTCTATTTAGTGTATTTTTTGCATTACCAAATCAAAAAAAAATTACAAAGATAAAGCGCATCAGAGTTCCGGAGTGGGGAGCGCTTGTGACGTCACTATGTCACTATAAAGTGTACTAACGGCGTCACACAATATTTCAACGCATTATATCGTATCACTTTATGTTTACGTGTCAAAAGAAAAAATACGAGTCCAATAGGTTTTATTAAACTACCTGACAAAACTAATTTTCAGCTAACATCCCTTTTGGATTATTATATTATCTGTGATAATACTAGCATAGTTTTTTTTTTTCGATAGGCTCGCGTTTGACCACTATCTCGCCTGATGGTAAGTGATGATGTGGTCGACGGTGAAGCACGCTTGCCTGGAAGTAACCTATTCACTCTTGACTTAAAGACCCCACGGTTGTAGCTATCAGGAAACAAAGACTCCGGCAGGAAATTCTACTCCTTAACTTAGTGCGCACAATGAAAGTATTCGCAAAACGCTTTGTACGTATGGTTGGGATGTCCACCATGTACCGGTGGTGCATTGCCGTACGTCTTGTTGTCCGGTGATGGAAAGGGCTAGGCGGAATCAAATTGTTTTACACACAAACATTCCACCAGTTGTTTCTACCCCTAATGGCCCCATGGTCAGTCAACCTCTCTATTAACCTTGCTTAATGTGATACCTACCAACTGCAAGTCTCTAGCCTCTTCTCACAAAGAGAAGGACCGAGCATTGATCACCTAACTTACTCCACGGGGTCCCAGCGCTAACAACGAAAATTCTATTCAAATAAATGCCACTAGATGGCGCTGTAAAAACGTGCAAAAATACGATAAAAAAAATCGTCACTGTATTTAAAGTAAAAAATAGTCACGAACCGAGAAAACCCTTTTATTTGCAACGCTTTTTTTTTTTTTGGTTCGGAAATCAGCCGATGACTTCTCCCGCTCTGGGTGAAGCGGGAGGGCATGTCAGACTTTTACTGACTAAAACCCACCCGTGTTCCTTCAGTTGCTTGTGCCAGGGCCGCGGTAACTCTCATTCAAATTTATCCGCGACCCAGACAGGCATCGGCCCTATCGGACCCCGTCACTTTTGCTGACATCTCTTTGAGGCGTGCGTGGAACACTACGCGCCGTAAACTCGGGCTTGGTCCTTATCGGACGGCGAGCTACCCATTACTCTCCGTCCGCAAGCCTACGACTACGGTGGCCGGGAATCGGCTCGCGACTCCCGACGCCCGGGGCGTCTCCTGCGCTGCCTAGGGGCGTGAGGGCGTCTCCTTTGCGTTTCCCTCACGCGTTCCGCCTCCTCCTTTGCGAGCATTACTGCTTCGCAGAAGGAGGAGACAGTTTCCCATGCCCTCTCGCTCCGTACCATGGCCTGGACCAGGGCCAGACGCGAGAGGTCGCCACCGCCGCCGCCGATCGCCTCCATGAGGACACGGCGGTGCTCCGTCCAAGCAGGGCAGATCTCCACCGTATGCTCCACCGTGTCCTCCGAGCGGTCCACACAATGGTGACACCCGGGCACAATGGTAACACCACCTATAGCTGTGGAACGGAACCGAACGCGAACGAAGTACTTATAAAAATAATCAGCCTATTCAGACGAATAACGCTAGTTACGTCGGCACGGTTTCTTTGTATGGGATGAGGCATCTGTATGCTAGTATTTTATTATCTGTGCTTACTCTCAGGATGTTGTAATTCAGTAACAACATAGCAGTACATGGTGGCGTATCTAGAGCGCCTATAAATCTGAGACGTATTGCTAAATAACCTAGTAAGAGGTGCTTTCTACCGGGTGTGAAGTGGTATATATATTATTAACGGTGCTCCAATTTATTGAATGGGTACTTCCCTGTGTGTAGTGATGGGATACGATGAGTTAGAGAGATTGGTTATCGATTATGTGTTATTTTATTTGTGAGAGAGATTGGATAAGTAATAATTTGTATTTATTTTTTAACTTTGCCACACACTAGGCATTTCTCCCTGTATCGTGGATGCGTTTACAAACATTTAAACTCACATACACAAGACACACAGAACCGGAACAACTACCTGAAGGCCATGCAAATATTTGTTAGCAGCCGGTCGCTCCACCACTACGCTAACCGTGTCGTCAAAAATTGCTATGTTGACTTCCCATATAAAAAGGACATACCAATTGGTAGGACTTTTTTTTTCCTTTCGCTAAATACGCGCTTGGTCGTGAAGTTCCGGAAACCAACCCGTTTTAACCGAACCTAATTTAAAAATTACATAGGAATGCTTTGGTATGAATTTGAATTTTATATGATTCTGTTCATCAAAATACAGTGAACAAGCGTAATAATAGATGCTCGGAAACATTCGGAAACAATATAAATATGACATTAATTTACCGTCTATTAACAATATGATGTATTATAAAAGTACCTATGTAACTGCTATTCGTGTGTACAATAAATTACCGCCAGCAATTAAGCAATTAAATGGAAATATGTTTAAAAATAAATTGAAAAAAATGTTAATTGATAATGTATTTTATAATCTGCATGAGTTTTTTGATAAAAAATAATAATGCTTGTAAGTACCTTATTTCTAAATACTATTGCATATCCGACTTGGGTAGACTGTTGAAACTTAAATAATAATAATGTTTATTAATAAGAACTTAATGTACACAGTTATGCAATAAATATATCTTTATCTTTATCGTTTTTTTTTTGTAGTAAAAGGCCTTTGACCTGTAGAACAGTTGCAAAATAAGTGACCCTATGATTATACGAGACCGATTTATCTTATTCATTTATTTCATGACAGAACCCGGGATAGCTTACAACATTTAATATAATAACTATCTTAAGATGATACATTAATCTATACTTAATATTATAAAGAGGAAAGATTTATTTTATTTTGTTTGTTTGTTTGTTTGTACCGAATAGGCTACGAAACTACTGGACCGATTTGAAAAATTCTTTCACCAATAAAAAGCTACATTATTCCTGAGTGTCATAGGCTATTTTTTTATCCCGAAAACGGGTCCTGTAGGGTGTTCCACGGGAGCGAAGCCGCGGGAAACAGCTAGTGTTTGATATTCATAATTATAATGCTGATACTCAGCCCAATTTTATAAATAACTTTTAATTTTAATTCTATTAATTTTAATCCCATCCATTTCATGTTACATGATTGGCTAAAACGTAACGCTGTAATATAAAAATATTACAGAAGATGATTACAAAATAAACAACATTACAATTTCAAATATTAAACAATCGATAATGCTGCTTTCACCGCAACGGACGAAGCGTGAAGTGTCTAATTTATCAATCAACAAACTGACTGTTTCTCGAATCGATTATTATAACAACATCCCTTGGGTAAATAGCGTATCGAATTAGATTGGTTAGAAGCGAGTTTTATCCTTGAAGTTAAAAACGATTATATCATCACCACCACCACATATGATCATCATCGCCTGCCTTGCCAAATAGAAATAATAACAAATATATTTATAATATATAAATTGCCCAAGAAATACAAGCAAATAGTAGATTGTTTACCTAGGGAGCAAAAAACTATTTTAAAGGCGAGAGTGTGTTTTTTTAAATCCAGAGCACAGCAAGGGATTCATAGTACGTCACTCGAACTTAAAATAGTGTTGCACCCGAGGTGGACACTCTACTTTTTATCACTCTTTATGAGACAAGTAAAAATTCAAAATTTCCAAAACCCCCGGCAATTTTTTTTTATTTTATACTTTTTAAACTACATAATTTATCTAGTAGTAGACACGCTTCGATCAACAGTAATCTATCGAACACGTAATTATGACACGATATCTTGCGAAAATACTCCGTTTCAAACAGACAACAGTCCATACATAACTTTTGAACGGCTAAACCGATTTTCACCAAACATAGCTAAGAACACTCTCGACAAAGTCACCTTTCAAACAAAAAAATCTACATCAAAATCGGTTCATCCGTTTAGGTGCTATGATGCTACAGACAGACACACAGATCTTTTTCCGTCGGCGATTAAAAATAAGTAAGTGCAACTTATGAACAAGAACGTTACGTTTATTTATTTACATACAATTACGAACCATAAGACATAACATATAAATAATTAGAGGCTTATGTTTATATTTGAACAATTATGGAAGTGCATCGTTACAATAATTACACCATTCGTTAGAGATGTAGATTTTCTTCTCTTTTTTAATAGATGCGATAAAAAGTAAATTTTATGACAAGTATACAAAACAAAAAGAGCGTTGCCAAAAAGGCTCTTATGGCATCATATGCTGCTAATATTTAAAAATAAAACATAATATCGCAGCGCTGGTAAGTTTTTATGAACTTTGAGGATTATATTAACAAAAACCTGTACCTGTGTGTGTGTTTGTGTTTATATTTGACATGAACCGGTTGAATGCCGTAATACCTGAAATAGCCACTGTGTCTCGCGTGGATCCCCGGTTCCGGCACTCAAGGGGATTCCTGCAAACACCCAAGAAAAAGCCAAATGAAGCAACTACGTTGGCGTCGGCTTCCAGTCTTACCGAATTCAGCTGAGTACCAGTGCTTTACTTGGAGCGACTGCCAATCTGACCTCCACAACCCAGTAACTGGGTAACACGGTACCCCTTGGCAAGACTGGCGTCAGATCTCAAGCTTCTGACTACCCGTAACGACTGTCAAAGATCTTCAAATGACAGCCGGGACCAACGGCTTAACGTGCTTTCCGAGGCACGGAGAAAACTCGGTATGTTGAAATGGTCACCCATCCACAGACCGTCCTCGTCACGCGTTGCTTAACCTTGAGAATCGACCTGTGCGGCTGTTATTATTTAGCTACGAGCTCCTCTAACTGGGTAACACTCCTTGTTTTTTTAATTTTATTCAGTTAATGGTACAGTATGTTTTAACTTGTGAAATATACAATACAATAAAATAAAATAAGCCTTCATTGCTGGTTTCTTAAACTATTTACATTAATACTTATTTAACGATGAGATTATAACCTATTTACACTCAGTATTATTAATACATTTTTCTCGGCCCCTGGTTATTTTTTCCTCGTCCCAACTTGTCTTTCGACAAAGGCATCCTCCAAGGCTCTCCACTTGACTCTGTCCCTCGCTACCCGCATCCATTCTGGACCTGCTACTTTCTTGAGATCGTCTTCCCATCGCTTAAGCTGTCTTCCCCTACTTCTTTTACTTCCTCTCGGGTACCATTCTGTAATTATTCTTGTCCACTATTCTTTATTTTCTCTCAACATATGTCCGGTCCAACGCCATTTCAATATTTTCCATGCAACATGAACTTTTTTAAATATACAATACAATAACATTAAATAAATAAACAACAACGGCATCTAACTCTTCTCATTAAAACAAAAACTCATAAAAAATGTAACCACCTTTACAAATCAACATCTATCGATAAATCTGTCCCCTCCCTAGCAAGGACTTACCACAGACATTACACAAGTGCTGCGACGTTACGCAACCAATATTATCGATAACTCGTTTTATATCAGCTATAACGCTTTTTGTCTGTCTGTCTGTCTGTCACTATCTCAGGTATTCAGGTTGCTCTGTATTGCTTCAAATTTCGTGCGTTCAGGTCACGATCTGAACTAGTTTCTTTGATAAGATTTTTGTAAGAAAAGTTATTTTTAATTTAAGTTTATATTTTTGTGGTGACTAATTGAAAGACCTTGTAAAGTAAAAATGTCGGGATTTGGTGTTTAAAATAAGTTCGTAAATAGTTGCTTAAACTTGTTTAAACAGAACTCAGTCATAAGTACAAGGTGGGCCAAAAGAAGTCATCCGATGTTGTTTGGCTCTCTTTTTTTTCTATATGAAACACTTCGATTCTGTTTTTTGATCATGTTTATTTGAACCTTTAGAATTTTATTGGTCAAGTCGAGAAGATTATATCGGCCAAATGGGCGCCGTCACAATCGATTGCCACGGGCTCGTTTTATGGCACTTTTTATCACTTCGGCGAGAACTTCGGGCGACAGATTCTCGCACTCGTGTCGAATGTTACGGCCATTTGCAAAAATGAGAGCATCTTGCAATAGGGTGATTTCTTTTGGCCCAACTTGTATTTATTTTTAAAACTAGATTTGTGTCGAATAAATTAATACTGGTTCTGTCTCTGTTCGAAAAGAGGCTTTTCCAGGTAGTAAGGTATTAATGTGATGATTTTTTAATGTAATAATAAAGCATGTACCTTCGGCAATGTTACTGTATGTTAATCATTATATTATTACGTTCAAATTGTAAGTAACATCTGATTTTAAACGTAGTATATCAAAACATTCAATGAAGATTATTGCTCAATACAAAAGACATCAACGCGCGTTCTGAGTATATTGAATGAAACTTCAAAGAAAAACGAACTTATTATAAAATATTAAATATTACATAAATTTATATACCAATGAATATACATTTATAATAATAATATGCTTAATAAAATATATAGGCTTTTTAAAATAAAATATAAATTTTCAACATTCACAATGTCCCGACCCGAAACCGACTTCATAATATTCGACGAGTTTTTAATACTTCTACATTGCACTTTAAGAAAACATAAACAAACAAATATGTACTTTTACCTTTTTATTAGTTTGGATTTACTTTAATTACCCCTTTAAGCTCTAAGAAAATTAATATAAATAAGCAACATTCATCGTGTTCTTAGTTTATTCAAACACAGCAAGACAAATCTGTGTGTCTTTACAATAATAATTGGTCTGTAAACCAACAGATTTCTAAATGTTCAGACTTTGTATGATGCTAAACATATTCATTTACGTATTTACGCAATGTTGTTGCGATTTGTCGGGATTTGAGAATGGTAGAATGAAATGGTTTATCTTACAGACGTGCGTGCACTAACTGGACAGGTCCACTCAATCTGGCTGGTTCTTTCATCAAAAAAACATTTCATCATCTACATGGTCTTCACATGATCTAACCAAGATTTTGTCTGGACTTTAAAAGAGACTGTGACCTCTGAGTTTGTTTCGGCCTTTCTTCTCAGAGTAGTCAGATAAGAAACGCCGACCTCATCTAGTTTTATAGTGCCGGGATTTTTTTTTTGGGATAGTTTTTTTATCTGCAGATCTTCAGTATCATTCAATAAATGTGTTTGAACTGCCCGTAATTACATTAATTTGCCTTAAAACCATCTTAAGAAGTATATTGGTGTAAGTATAACACACCTACATTTCTGCCCACATTTTCAATTGATTTCAATTAAAAACAGACCAACCGAATAAAAAATACCACAATAACAACAAAAGAGGCATTTAAAAACGCATCCGTTTAGCTAATTTATTTAAATGCGATCAAGTATTGAATCATAACGCCTTTTTTGGTATGAAGAGTTAGATAACAATTTTGGTGATGCTAAATTGATGATTCAATAAAAGTCAAAGTAGTTAGCAAAACTGGTTAACATTTGGAAGGACACCATTTTGTCCAAATTAGGTTTTATTTGGTTGTAGGTGTTAGTCGTTAAGATATTTGATAGGCCAATTTATTTAAATGTAGGTCACCTTTGTATAGCTACCTTGAGTTTGAACATTTATTTAATTTAATAATAATAATAATAATCTTTATTGGAACAAAACACATTTTACAAATTAATTGCGTACGTAAATAGCTACATTAGTTGCAAAACTGTGTCGCAGCTATTAACGCCCACCTCCAAGAGGGAGACAACATCGTTCCAAAATTGAAAAAAGAGAAAAACAAAAAACAGTAGCGGTTAAAAAAATAAAAAATACTAACATTAAAATAAAACAGACATACAGGTATACAAGTACAAAATTAAAGTAGTACAAAAACGAAAACAATAAAAAACAAATAGGTAAGTGTTTAATGTTGTGCATTTGGGAGTGTCGTGTGTGAGTGTAGTGCATGTATGTGGGGTGTAAGTGTAGAGTGTGCTTGTGGAACCTCCCACCGAGCACACTCCACGCTACATGTATTTGGTGTGCTTGTCTGCGGATGAAAAATTAATTTTTAGGGTTTGACTAAGGTTTCCAATTCTTCGTATGTGAGAGTATGAAGCCATTTATTAATAATATTTTTGCAATCCCGGAGAGTGCACGGATAAATGGTAAGAACTTTATTTATTTTATTATAAAGCACGGGACTGTAGAAAGTGAACTGCCGGCGGACAGTTTCCAATTTAACAGCTGATGTCGGGCAGACTCTGTCAGTTTTACGTTTTTGTTTTCTAAACTCAGGGTCAAAAGACAAGTTTGAATGTTTCCGCAACACTGTACTTAACACAAAAGAGTGTCTTACTGTAGGTAGCTTCCATAGCGTGTACAGTTCGCTGGTAGGGAAGCGATAGGGTTTGAAGGCCATTACCTTAAGGACAGCCCTCTGCGCCCTCTCTAAGCGAAGGAACAGACATTTACCAGCACCACCCCAGGCCGAAATACAGCACGTTAAAACGGAATGGGCAAGAGCAAAGTACACAGTTCTCAGGGTAGAGAAATTGGCGGAGGTCCTGAGGTTTTTAAAAACAAATATTAATTTTCTTACCCTAGAGACCAGCGAATTGATTTGCTCACACCATGTCAACGTGCTGTCGACCCAGACTCCAAGATATTTTATTGAGTCCGTGCGCATAACTTCAGGACAGTCACAGCTGTCACAGGTGGCAGTCTTCGTTTTACGGCACACATGAGCTGTCAGACGGAAGGGTGGAACTGGTTGTGACGCTTTCCTTGGACTAAACGTGATAAATTTGGTTTTATCCAAGTTAAGGGTGAGCAAATTCTGTGTGAGCCATCTCATAGTAACTCGCAAGGCTGACTCTGCCCGAAGCCGGGCCTCGTTCCAGTCACTGCCACGAACCAGGATTACAGTGTCATCTGCGTAAGCAATGACTTTGGAGTTTCTTAGATCAAGTTTACAGAGCTCGTTTATGTAAACCAGGAAAAGGGTAGGTCCTAAGACACTACCTTGTGGAACTCCGTAGGTGAGGAGTGCTTCCTTACTAGTGTGGTTGTTGATCCTGATGATTTGCGAGCGACCACTAAGGTAACTCTTAAACAAACTAAGCGGTAGGCCTCTTACACCAAGCCTTTCTAGTTTACTGAGGAGAATGGGTACAGAGACAGTGTCAAAAGCTTTAGAAAGATCAAGGAAGATAGCGATAGATTTATCCTTATTATTCAGATTTTGAGCAACTGAACCTATCAATTCTAAGATGGCATCCTCTGTGTTTTTGCCTGATCTGAATCCAAATTGGTTAGTTGCGAGTATATTTTGTGAGCTAAGGTAATCCAGCAGACGCTTGTTTAGTACTTTTTCGAGGAGCTTCGACAGAATTGATAATACCGATATAGGTCTGTAGTTGTTGACACTGTCTCTAGTCTCCACTCTTGTGAATAGGGTGCACAACGGCCTTTTTGAAAACCGATGGGAATACTCCGGATGTAAGGGCAAGGTTGAAGACGTGGCAGATAACAGGGACAAGAGTGCTTCTGGCACTGTAGATTACAGTTGCGGGAATACCATCCCAACCCGCAGCGCTAGTTAGTCGTAGGCCACGAATAAGATAATCTATCTCACTGGTGTCCGTGCCAAAAATAGCCATCGAGTTAGGGTGGACATCTAAAGTGCCAAAGTCAGAAGTGTTGGTTGAGTCATAGTTTGGGGAGTTAAGGATTTTAGATGCCAGGCTTGTTCCCACGTTCGCGAAAAAGTCGTTGACAGAATCAAGTGATTGAGTTGGATCCGGAGTTATAGATAGCAACTCACCGGCAGAGGTCTTACTCTTTTGAAGATTGGAGATTGTTTTAATGAGATTCCAGGTAGCTTTCGGGTTCTTGCGATGTTTTTCAAATTCATGTCGTTCATATTCTCGTTTTAATTTCTTTAATAGATTGTTGCAAAAAATTTTATACCTATTATAGGTGATTTTCAGAGTATTATTATCAGCATCCCTCCTCATTTTGCGATACATGTTGTTTCGGTTTCGAATACACCTAAGGAGCCCAGGTGTGATCCATGGCTTTACAATGCGTTTTCGGTTCGGGACAACGGAAACACGACTATTTTTGTCTACGACTGAGGAAACAAGTTTGACCATGATGAAAGCAGCAGTTTCAGCATCTTGACAACTTATAACGGGAGTAAAATCAACATTCTCAAGAGCCACTACGCAAGCATCAATGTCTACACGATGCTGATGGGAAGGTGATTTGGGGATATCTACTTTCAGATTACAAAAAACTATAACAGGAGCATGATCAGTAATTAGAGAGTCAAGCACTAAGGTAATAGCCGGTTTATTTGATTTTAACATTAATCTATTTAATTTGTTGCCAATTTAAATGTCAGCTTATATCGATGGCTAGTATTACATTATGGTCAAACAACGGCTTTCGATGGTAGATGCACTGATCTGATAACAGAGATACCAGTGATATTGTAAAAACTGGAATCACCAAGACTTTCCAACTTCTCTATTCTCTAAAATGCCCTTGGAATGAGAAACTAATTTTAATATAATATACGTATTCTACTCTGTACGTACCGAAGTAACGTTGCAAATTATAACCTGGCCAGTACATTTCTGGTAAATCAGCCAACCTCCAATATTGTGATACGCAAAAGCAGAGAAGAAAACTTATGAAATCGGCGACAGTTTCAAGTATCTTAAAATTACTTTGAGTTTGCTACCGAATATAACTCCAAAAATACACAGAAAATCGGTTGTGATTTTTAGGGTTCCGTACCTAAAGGGTAAAAACGGGACCCTATTACTGAGACTCCGCGATCCGTCTGTCTGTCACCAGGCTGTATCTCATGAACCGTGATAGCTAGGCAGTTGAAATTTTCACAGATGATGTATTTCTGTTGCCGCTATAACAACAAATACTAAAAACAGAATAAAATAAATAATTAAGAGGGGCTCCCATACAACATACGTGTTTTTTTTGCCGTTTTTTGCGATAATGGTACGGAACCCTTCGTGCGCGAGTCCAACTCGCACTTGGCCGGTATTTTTATATTATGTGTGATTTATACCAGTATACAAGACTATATTACTACAAAGGAAATTCCAGTTATACGAGTAATGTTTAAAAATATATTTTTAAAACAACCTTTTTGTCGTATACTTCTCAGCAAACCCTTTCATTTGATACACATATCAGAGCAGTGCACAAAAAATAACTGGTCCGCCATCTTGAGCCGTCCGCCATATTGGATTTAGAATGACGTCACTTAGCTAAACATGCATTGTCATCCAAACTAAACGTGTATGCATAATTTCATCTTAATCGGTGGAGGATAACTGCTTTAAAATTCAGTTGCAAGATTTGAACCGAACAAACATACATGCATAGCAAGTTAAATAAAAGATTGTAAAAATACTGACCTCTGGACAGTCTTCCAGTCTTTGTTTCTTTTAACCACGAAAGTTCTCAAGAAGGAAGTTCATTCCAAAACAGAAGTAGGTACCAGGATAGCACAAGAACAAACAGTGCACTGCACATCGGCTGCACACAGTTTTCCCAGTTCAATGACCGTTCGTTGACCCGATATTCGTAACGAGCTGATTTACATCAATTTCTTCGCATTCGTCGTAAAAAAATCTATACGAATGGGTTTTGAGATATTTTTATGTCTATGTAAAAAGTAGTTTGTAATGAAAATACTAGACGGTAGTCTGGTGGCTACTGATATTTATTAGATATAGATAAGACTATGAATAATTGTCGTCTAGAGATATTTAGGTACTACATACAGCTATTCAGTAAAATTGGTGGATATCTCACCCGTTCGCATTAAATATTTTGGGAATGCTTTCATTATGCGTACAGTTGAGGAGTGGAATTCCCTGCCAGAGTCTGTATTTCCTGATAGCTACAACCTGGGAGTCTTTAAGTCAAGAGTGAATAGGTTACTTCTAGGCTAGCGTGCTTCACTGTCGACCACGTCATCGCTTACCATCAGGTGAGTTTTTGTTTTGTAGTGGTCAAGCGCGAGACCATCGACAATAAAAAAAAAAATACTACAGTTCAGTAAAATTCGCTGGTGGTGACTCAGGCAATCTGTGTTTCCTGATAGCTTTAATCTGGGAGTCAAGAGACACTAGACAAAATGTCATATTGTCAGCGATGACAATGGTCAAAATGCCAAATTGCAACAGATTGATCACGTAACTTTTCGTTAGCATTCCCATATATTTATTCAATCGCTTTCGTGACTCTAGAGCCTCTGATAACTTTAATTCAAGGGTGAATAGGTTACTTCAAGCTTGCTCCACGGTCGACCACACCATCGCTTATCTGATGCCACTATCTCTCTTAGACAAATTACATTTTATCAACGAAAGCGTGGCGATAGCGATTGGAAAAATGTCAAATATGTATGGGAATGTTATACGTGCTATCGAAATGAGATGTGATCAATCCAATAAAATCAATCATCATCGAATTTCGACCAACGTCATCGCTGTCGTCGAATGACACTTGTCTAGAAGCTCTGATGGTGACATAGTAGTTAAACGCGAAACTATCAATAATTTTAACACGGTAAATTTAAAAATCCCTTGATTATTAAATTTGTCTTGCGCAAGTACTCCGATTCAAACATTAAAACTAGACAGATTGCCCATATCTTTTGAACGGCTGAACCGATTTTCATGAAACGTATGAAAATCGGTTCAGCCGTTCAAAACGTAAATTTTGGTCCATTCATTGAGGCAAAGGCTCAGTTGGCTGCAAAAAAGTTGGGGATCCTTGCAAAGGTGAGACGGTACTTCACGCCTGAACAGCTGCTCAAATTGTATAAAGCGCAAGTTCGATCATGCATGGAGTACTGCTCTCACTTCTGGAACGGATCTGCCAAATATCAACTTAAATGCACTTGAGTCGATTGACAAACGGGCCAAGAGGCTTATCGGCCACGATGCACTGGTCGCCTCAAAGCTCCAGAGCCTTGAACATCGACGCCAAGTGGCCAGTCTGTCGGTTTTTTATCGGTTACATTTCGGGGAGTGTGCGATGGAACTGCACAATTTGATTCCGCCTAGCCCTTTCCATCACCGGACAACAAGACGTACGGCAATGCGCCACTGGTACATGGTGGACATCCCACCCATACGTACAAAGCGTTTTGCGAATACTTTAATTGTACGCACAGCTAAGGAGTGGAATTCCCTGCCGGAGTCTTTGTTTCCTGATAGCTACAATCTAGGGGTCTTTAAGTCAAGAGTGAATAGGTTACTTCTAGGCAAGCGTGCTTCACCGTCGACCACATCATCGCTTACCATCAGGTGAGATAGTGGTCAAACGCAAGCCTATCGATAAATAAAATAAAATAAAATTTGCATTTTCACTCGATTAATGGCAATAGGCGCCCTGTTACATGGACTGAAACTACTGTCTTCATGTAGATGTTCTATGTACCTCTACCTACCTCGGCTGAGAATGTCGGCGTGATGTTATGTTATGTTCCTATTGAAGCCCAATTTACTAAGACCTATATTTGCTCAGTGTTTTAGTATTATCAAAGCTCAACAGTCAATGGTCTTATGCACTATTTACTTTCACCATTCTGTAACTATGTTTTTGCTGCGGCTTTGCTCGCGTTTTGTAATAGTATGTATAACGGTACTTGTATCGCAATGATATAAGTGTAGGTAGTTGTAACAGCTTCGATGGGTTTTTTAGTTGTTAGTGTGGGTACGAAGCGTGAGGTTCTGTGTTCGATGTCTAGATGTGGCAATGTGATATTGGGTTTTCTTTTAAATGAATCTGTGTAGCACAATTATTAAAAGTGAACATGGAAATGAAGTTTGAACATACTTGAGACATGATATAGAGACCCTCCTTTTCTTAAGTTGGTTAAATACGAGTTTTTTTTTTAACTTATGATTCCCTTGCTCTTGAACATAACTATTTTACTCTCAGAAACTCTTACGCACTAAACGTTTTGAGAATACTTTTATTATGCGTACAGCTAAGGAGTGGAATTCCCTGCCGGAGTCTGTGTTTCCCGATAGCTACAACCTCGGGGTCTTTAATTCAAGAGTGAATAGGTTACTTCTAGGCAAGCGTGCTCCATCATCGACCACATCATCCCTTACCATCAGGTGAAATGGTAGTCAAGCGCGAGCCGATATAAGATAAAAAAAACAATATATATACTTCTCTACTGATAATAGATATGGCCTATGTCCAGCAGTGGACGTTTTTCGACGATGATATGATGATTGATAATAGCTTTATTTACATAACAAAAGATTACATATCAGTGAAGTCCCTGACTCCTGTGCTAGGTAGCAGGAGATTGAACTGTATTTGCTGCCGGGAGAAGGCCCAGTGCCTTCTCCCGGCAGCAAATACAGTTCAATCTTATGCAATAATTATTATCAAATCATTAAAACCAAAGTTGTAAAAATAAACACAAAGAGACAAAAAGGGTTGATCGTCATTTCAGTAGTACATTCTAGACATAGGTACTTACATAATATGCCATGCTATAAACTCTTGCCATTTCCCATGGGGGTAGGCAGAAACTATAGAACGTCACCTGCTACGATCCTTACATTTTAAGGTCTAATGAACAATCTAAATATATATGAGGAGCTCGTGGCTAAATAATAACAGCCGCACGGGTCGATCGTCAAGGTTAAGCAACGCTTGACGAAGTCGGTCCGTGGATGGGTGACCATTTCAACATACCGAGTTTCCTCCGTGCCTCGGAAAGCACGTTAAGACGTTGGTCCCAGCTGTCATTTGAAGATCTTTGGCAGTCGTTACGGGTAGTCAGAAGCTTGAGATCTGACACCAGTCTTGCCAAGGGGTACCGTGTTACCCAGTTACTGGGTTGTGGAGGTCAGATAGGCAGTCGCTCCAAGTAAAACACTGGTACTTAGCTGAATCCGGTAAGACTGGAAGCCGACCCCAATATAGTTGGGAAAAGGCTAGGCAGATGATGATGAACAATCTAAATCTAAAGTCGATTTAGCTCAAAAAAATGTAGTCAATTTGACGCATCATTAGGTTTAATGCTATAATTTTCATGCGGCAACTTGAATTAAAGCGTTGTCTCCAATCTAAGACAGATTGCCACATTTTATCAAATATCTAGTCTATAATTTCTTTACAAGTCTGATAAACAAAAAAATATACTCTAATTTTGTTGAAAAGTGTTTACGTACAAGCCTAATGAATTTTAATCATTACAGGTCGGTTTTACAAAACATTCTCTGAAAACATATTTAATAATACCAACAGGTACTTAATGGTTATCCATCCTCGGATTGACCGCGGCAAGCGTATTTTAACCAGCGACGGATCAAAAGGGGTGTTATGAGTTTGACGTGTGTATCTGTCTGTAGGATCATAGCTTCTAAACGGATAAACCGATTTAGATATTTTTGTCTGAAAGTTGACTTTATCGAGAATGATCAAAATCAGTTCAGCTGTTCAAAAGTTATTGGCGTTTTACTGTTTAAATCAGGATGTCTTCGCAAGATATCTTGTCATAATTACGTGTTCAATAGATTGTCGATCAAAGCGTGTCTACTACTGGATAAATTATGTAGCATTCCATAAAATTTTACTTGTTAAATAGAAAATTCATCATCATCATCTCAGCTGAAAGACATCCACTGCTGGACATAGGCCTCCCCCAAACATCGCCACACTGATTGGTCCTATTAGTTTTACATCCACAGATTCCCACAGCCTTGACCAGGTCATCGTTCCAGCTAGAGCGAGGCCTAGAAAATTCAATCACATTTAATTTGTTCCAAAGCAGGGATCAAACCAAGATCTCTACGCTTAGCAATCAACCAGTATCTCACTACAATACCAACGAGTCTGTTACTTAAGGTTACACTAGTCAACGGCACGAACTATTTTGTGCGCGGGGTTAAAATGCATTTTATATCAACCGACAACACGTGCGGAAGAGATAGATGCTGTGATGAGCAGTAGGAAGCTAGTTCGCGTACGAATACACACTTTTGCAAATTTGTAGCGAAATGGATAATGACTTAGGACGAAACCGAGCGCGCGAAATTTTATAAACAGACCTTTGGCAGTCTAGATATCATGAAAAAACGACTAAATCTATCTGTTCAAAATAAAATTATTTGCATTGTTGAACTACTAATCTATCCCTGTATACAGGCCGTTTTGCAATTTTCCGTCTTCTTATGGTATTTATTCGCGCCCAAAAATGCGTTAAAATTAGTGTCGAAATGTGGAACTTTCGACGCTCATAACTTTCAAATATTTTCTTATTTTACTTTTTTGCTTACATAGAGGGCTAGATAATGATGAGACAAATTGATATCACTTTTTATTTTGAACGTACATCTTCAAACAGTGGAATAATCCATAGACTACGTTTGTATGGAAGAATTTTCGACTAGTGTACCCTTAAGTTTAGTCACGACTAGACCTATTACACCTTTTCCCTTAAGAGATTTATACTGAATGTAATAATGATTATTATTAACTGCAAGCACTGTCACCTACATAATAATTAAAAGTGTAATAGACATTGCTTCATAACTGTTAACTATTACTAAACTTGACCTTGTAGTATGACAACACACTGGTCGCGTTCTGATTGCTGCTATTAAAATAAGTAATAGTTGAAATGGCTATCAGTTCTAGACAAGTGGCATTCGATGCCAGCGAAGGTGATAGTCAGAATATAAGGGATTGACTATGTGATTTTCTGATATCGCTTGTAAATCCCATACAATTTTGCCTTTTTACCTGACTGCCGAAACAGGGCAATGTGTTTATCAGTGTATGGATGTATGTTTGTTCCTATGTGGCGTTCTAAAGACATAACGCGTTGGCCGATTTTGATGATTCTTGCGTCAATCGAATCGTCTTAACCTTGCGAGTGTCACTGGCCTACATTAAAATTGGAAAATAGCAAAATGGAAGCTTTTTACCTTTTCACCTGACTGCCGAAACAGGGCAATGTGTTTATCAGTGTATGTATGTATGTTTGTTCCTATGAGGCGTTCTAAAGACAAAACGCGTTGGCCGATTTTGATGATTCTTTCGTCAATTGATTCGTCTTAACCTTGCGAGTGTCACTGGCCAATAAAATTGGAAAATAGCAAAATGGAAGCTTTTGGGTGCCATATTGTGGGTGCCCGATTTTTTTTTCATTCATAACCATCGTGTTGTGTATCAAAATAGAGGGTATAAAGAGTTTATTTCAAAAAATGTAACACATATGTTTAAATGTACCTAATTCAGAAAAACCGGCCAAGTGCGAGTCGGGCTCGCGCACGTAGGTTTCCGTACCATTAACGAAAAAATACAGAAAAAATTCACGTTTGCTATAAGGGAGCCCCACTTAAATATTTATTTCATTCTGTTTTTAGTATTTGTTGTTATAGCGGCAACAGAAATACATCGTCTGTGAAAATTTCAAAATTCTGGCTATCACGGTTCATGAGATACAGCCTGGTGACAGATGGACAGACAGACAGACGGACCGCGGAGTTTTAGTAATAATAAATATTTTTTACCCTTTGGGTACGGACCCTAAAAATGAATGTTATCTAAAAAGTTATAAATAAAAATAAAACAAAAACCCGACGTTCCCCCGTTCGCTTAAAAAGCGAACTAAAAAGACGTAAACACAAGAAGAAAATCATGCTGCGCAGTCGGAGGACACATCTGGTTTTGGTCAACCAGCTCGCGAATATGTATCCTCCGGCTGCACAGCATGATTTTCTTCTTGTTTACGTCTTTTTAGTTCGCTTGATTGATGAATAAATTAACAATAGGTATAACTTGTATATGAATACTTAAATTAAATTAAAGACAAAGCAAAATTATTATTTTGTTACAACCAGGAGAATAAGCAATAGTACTTGCGATTACAAAACCAACGCGATATCAAAAAGCCTTGGTCCAAAATCGTCAACACACAATTAACAAGCGTGTAGTCCAACGCTCGTCCCCATGAGAAAAAGTCATGAGGTATATCAAATTAATTATTAGACATCATTTGTAATTAACAATGTATGAGGATAAGTATCTACAAATTTAATAGATTTATTTAAGTATTCGTTAATTGGGGTCACAGCCTTAGGCTTTACATGACTAGTTACCAGCTAGCCATTACATGGTCATTATGATAGCATATACTTACTTTGTTACTGCAATAAAATAGCAGAAAGGTAGTCACTTCAAGTTCGCTCCCAGTTAGACGGTTAAGCGTACACAACATAGTTGGATACAGGTGGGTGACCATAAGCTCTTAGAGTAAGGGACAGATGTCAAAATAAACTTACTCTAAGAGCTTATGGTCACCCCCCAGGTCTAATGGTGCTCGTGATACTACGCGCTCTCCAGTATAACGTGATACGCGTGAGGGAAAAGTACCTATACACCAATTGCCTGGCTGCCATTGTGCAATCTTGCAACTCTATCCCCAAACCCACTGCTCCATCTCCACACTCACTGCTCCATCCCCTATCCATCAACTCTATCCCCAAACCTGTTGCAACATCCACAAACCCACCGCCTATACCCAAACCCACTGTCCCACCGCCGCATCCCCGAACCCACTGTCCCAAACCCGTTTCCTCTACCCAAAAACACCGCCCAATCCCCAAACTTACTGCTCAAAACCCATTGCCACATCCCCAAACCCATTGACCCATCTACACTTCCCAAACCCACAAATACAAACCCACATCCTCACTGCCCAAACTCACAATTACAAACCCACAACCCCATCCTCATTGCCCCAATCTTACTGCCTGCCACACAAAAACAAAATTATCCAAAACATAACTAATCATAAACTCAAAAATCACTAAAATCCCAGTAACACAATACACAAGTCGCAATGACTTAACCAAAAATCGTTTTACCATCGCGCTCAACTTTCACTCGGTCGCTTACGCAAAACTGAGGCGGTTCGTTCGCTCCTGGCATGACAATATGCCCCGGCGCCGCCTGCATACACGATCGAATTAGATCACTTTGTGACGACATTTTAGATATAATTTTGCAAGTATTTAGTAGAGGAAGTGTTTGGTGATTGGTTTGTTTGAAGGGCGTTCGATATAGTTGGATGAAAAATGCTAAAAAGCGGCTGAGATAGATCTGATGTGTTCTATTGTTCAGGGTGTTCTGGTGTGCCTTTAAAGAGACTGTCTAACAGTGAATAGCAATAGTTATGTTATGTGTAATTCAAATACCAATATGTTACTGTATGTACCTAAAACTTTTTATTCTTAAGTAGCATCTGCCAGCGGCTTCGCCCGCGTGAATGTCGAAAACTGTCCTAAGGGCACATATTCCTGAGATAAAAAGTAACCTATGTGCTATTCCAGACTAAAATCTAACTCTGTGGCAAATTTTATCCCGACCCGGTCAGCCGTTCTGGCGTGATTGAGTAACAAACATACATCCATCCAAACTTTCGCTTTTATAATATTAGTAAGATTTAATCAAATGCTGTGTCTTCAGTCAACTCAGAGGGTTCCTGAGTGGTATTTTTATGTGCTGGTGATCACCGTTGTGGTTGTATTGAGGTAAATTTTCACAATTCCTGGTTTTTCCTCCAAAAGTCCAGCCACGTTCTGAAGATTTACCCTCGAAAATAAGGTCAACTACTGTTGAAATTGACATGATCAAGTCACTGATCATTAGAGCTCATCTTATCTTCTGTGATTGGTTAACAAAAGTATCAACTAACTAGCTGTCCTGTCAACTGGCTACCTACCTACCCTACATACATGAATGTTGCGTAACTTTAACCGCTTTTGCAGCACACGCAACGGAAGCTCTCAAAAAGGTATATTTTTTTCGTGTTTTTGTAACATTTTTCATTTATGCTCCGCTCCTATTGGTTGTAGCATGAATTTATATAGCCTATAACCTATATATAAAGAATTTTTCAATTACAACCAGTAGTTCCTTCAACTTTGTTGTTGAAAAAGGCTAACTGATGTCGGAGGTATTAAAAAGACCTAAAATGAAGAAATAGACTCAACCTCAATCTAGATTCACATATCACAGTACACTAAAAACTGGTTATCAAACTTTGCAATACTATTCGATAGTACATTACTTCTAATACTTACTAACCTAATTCTCCTCAATTTTGCAACCTGTCAAAGTTGGCTCAGTACGTTTGATAGCTAGCTCTCTAACTCTCGAACACGAGAGGTTTTTATCTTCGATGGAATGTCCCGAGTGGATACGTTACTTCTAAGCAAGCGTGCTTCACTGCCGACCACATCATTGCTTACCATCAGGTGAATAGTGGTGAAACGCGAGTATGTAGACATGGGAATTTGTTTGAGGGCCTTTGAAATAGTGTGTCTGTTTATAATATTGGATGTATACTCATCACCTGAGTGCTCGTTCACACAGAGGTCCGTTTTACAGGTCCACTTTAACGTATACGTTTTTCTTCGGCAATGGCGTAGGTAGTTGTATGAGCGAGTTCACACACACAACAGTATTAAAATACTGATCTGTTTTATCGGATCTTTGTATAAAGCTGGTTGGTGTGAACATCACCTCCAGTAGCGACGAATCATTTTTACAAAACGGAACGGAACCGAATCGGTTTTAGTTCACACCACATTTAGTCAGTGTACCACCAACTTTCAAACAATACGGATCAGTATTTTAATACTTTTGTGTGTGTAAATTCCCTCATACAACTACATACGTCAGCGCCGAATAAGAACGTAATTTTTTTTATTATTGTTATTATATGATAAAGCTGACCTTTAAAACGGACCTCTGTGTGAAGGAACACTAAGGGAAAATATTATGTATGTGTTGTGTATTTGAGAGTCAGCCGGTCAGCCTTAATCCAGAATAAAAATTGATACGCTTAGTCTATTTCACTGAAACCATCTGAAAACTATCAAGAAGACATGCGCAAGAGAACCAAGGTTACCGACAAAGCCCGAAGAATTGCCAAACTTAAGTGGTAGTGGGCAGAGCACATTGCTCGCAGAATGGATGTCCGTTGGGCTAAAAAGTTCTGGAGTGGCGACCGTGAACTGGATGACGTTGTAAGGCCTCCCACTAGATGGAGCGATGGCCTGGTCAAAGCAGCAGAAGTAGACGCACAGGATCGATCAATGTTGTTACGCTTGGGGAAGGCCTATGTCCAGCACTGGACGTCTTGGATAAAATTATGATGTTGATCAGAAAACCAGCACTACACCTCCACAACCCAGTAGTTGGGTAAGACGATATCCCTTGGAAAGATGCGGGTTATATATCCCAATCTTCTAAGTAATTTCCTCCACTCCCTGAATTAAATTGACAGATATAGACTGATATTTATTGACGTTACACTTATCGAGAGTTTTTATTCTGTTGTCATGGCAACTAAGTCGATTGTAGCGGATAAAGTAACCATCAAAAATACTTAGAAAATAGATGTGGATCCTATTTAATAAGAAAGTTTTTATTCTTTTGTTTCAATCACGCAAAAATAGCTGAACGGTTTTGGATGAAATTTTATAACGAAAAACTTATATGGCATATTATAAGACTTTTCACGAGGTCGAAACCACGGGGTGAAGGTAGTTTGCTATATTTACACCCGGGTTCCGCAATTCTCGACCCGGTTGAATATAACTTAATTAAATTTCAAAAGGAACTAAGTCAGATTACAAAGTATTAAGTTTCTAGCGTTTGAATCACGTGATTAAGTGCGTTCTCTTCCATTGTGTATTGTTTAAAAATGAAAGTGCTATATGTTGCAGTATGTGTAGCTCACGACATTTTTAATTAAGGTTATTGACGGCTTGGGGCATTGAAAACAATACTGTGTATTCTAAGGCTGAGATCTGTAAAGCTACCTAGACTGCACGCGATGTAAATTAAACGTTAATCTCATACAAATATAAACCTTATTCGTCATAGCGTATAATGCAGCTGTAATATTCCCTGTATCCCCTTGTGGTCTTACTTCTTCATTGTTCCTGCAAAAGTCCTCCAAATATCGGCAATAGAATCTACAATTAGGTACTAGCTGAATCCTTGTATCCCTATGTGTCCTAAGTTCGGCATTGTGCCTAAGTTCGGCAGTAGCAATATAGACATTGAAGTTCATCTCAGTGAATATAACTCTATAATTGGCAGTATAGGCCATTGTTGCGGTCGACCCTAAAATCGCCAAAAATCCTAATATTAGGATAGATCCTAAATAAATACGGCAGAGTGCCTATCTCCGGCCAAGTCCCTAGATCCAGCACTGCCCCTAACTCCGGCGACCTTAGCCACGCTAAGCATATTACTTCACAATAGTACGTAATGTGTACTTTCTATAGATAAAACTTACGCATGTGTTAGAAAGGCGAGCGTTCAGCTGACTGCGCATGAGTTCAATGCTATCAACTGTCATAATGGCGGACAATTAGGCGGGTGATTTGAAAATGGAATGGCGGCCATCTTTGTTTTGTTTGTGAGAATGTTTCGCAGTTAGGATGCGGGTAAAACAGCAGAAACCAAGCTGTTATTGAAACCTAGATAACGCAAGTCGCTCCATCTGTATGAAAACCAAGCGTGCCATTTATTCACACACAAATTAAAAACAAATTTACTTACCAATGAAAGAAAACATTTTCAATGCCTCGGCCAACTTTTTCTATACAGTTTTATTACAGCTCAATATGGCATAAAAAGGCATTTTCCTAGATTTCCGTGGATTTCCAGTGCCGGTAGTGCTGAAGGCTCGTAATTTGACTCCATTTTTTGACACGCGTCATCTAGTTAGATCTATTTCTGTGGCCTTAATAGTAATAAATAACCAACACCACCAATAGTCCCGTCCAACAACAACGTCCGGCTTCGCTCCCGTGGACCACCCCACAGGACCTATTTTCGGGATAAAAAATAGGCTATGTCACTCAGGAACAATGTAGCTTTCTATTGGTGATAAATTTTTCTAAGTTTCGGAGCCTATTCGGTACAAACAAACAGATTTTTTTTTCCTTTTTATAACATTATAGTATAGATTGATGGAATTGCACAATATTCACATTTTATGTTATCAGGGCTTCTAAATATGTATGCCAAATTTCATAAGTGTTTGTATGTTTGTCCATGCTTTTCTCCGGAACTATTTATCGGATCGTGATATTTTATTTATTTATTGTATTAAGTATCTCTTAAATAAGAGAATAGTGCAATTTTGATCAAAATCTATTCGGTAGTTTTCAAGATATTATGGAGCATACGAGTATAACCTCGAATTCCTGAGAGACAAACAGCATGAATGTGTTAATTGAGTTATTATGGATATTTTGTCAATCCTTTACTATACTGTAGAACTTGCTCACTTTTTAGTGATTTTGTATTAAAGCTAAAAAGAAACAAAAATATTCAACAAAAAAAAAACATGAATTCATTTTCCTAAGTTTTCACCAGCCTGTAGGTAACGCTCCGATTGGCTTGAAAAGTAACTCAACACGCGATCGGTCCATGTATTACACTGATGAAAGGTATACCTGTCATCTTCTATTAACTAACTCTATATGGCAGGGTTTCGTGTTTCCCAGTTACTGGGTTGTGGAGGTCCGATAGGCAGTCGCTCCATGTAAAATTCTGGAAAAAAAAAACAAAAAAATAACTGTAGATTCTGTAATTTCATTTTTAACAAACCAGTACCTGGGTGAACGAGCTCTGCTCGGGTGAAAATAGAGAAAACGACGTTTTCTAAAAATTAAACCTAGCTAGATCGAGTACGAAGGACTGAAAGAAGAAGTATTGGTCGTCTAGCGGCGAGATGGGCAGATGACGTTGTTGCCATTGCGGGTAGAACCTGGTGGATGATGATGAGATCGATTTAACGCCCCCGAAACCCACTGCATACTAAATTTCATGAAAATCGTTGGAGCCGTTTCTGAGATTCAGATTATATATATACAAGAATTGCTCGTTTAATGGTATTAAATTCTTACTCTTTATTATATTACTAAGTTAATATTTCCCTACATAGGTATTATGATCGTTCAGTTAATACATATTAATTGTAGAAGTTTATGAGGCTCTCCAACAAACATAATAATAATCTTTGTCCAATAAACAAGTTTATATACTCCTACATACAAAATTGATCAAACATTGCAACAGCGCGTCCATACTGTTGTTGAATTGGTTAATTTTAGCAAATTGCCTATGAATTCTGTTGGCCAACTGAGTTGCTAAACTTAAAAAGAATCGGTATTTTAATTCTTCATTTGTTCAGCCTATTGCAGTCTTATACCCCTGCCTTGTCTGTTAATATACCATTATTAGGTTACCAGGTCAGTAAAGTTAACCCAATGGAATAGCCAAATTATAAGTTTTAAGTCTTGGTTTCGAACCTATGCAGGCAATTTGTAAGACATGAGATATCCACCAACAAACTCCCTCTGGTTCCACGTAGTGAATTTCGGCACGGTCCATTCCCTGTAACAGAAAGGAGTTCCAATAGTGGGAACATTGTCGGCTAAATGAATGATCCAATAGCTTAACGTCTAAAATATTCAACAATAAGCATACATGGTGATCAACTCTGATTGCGTCTCTGTATGTGAAGACTTTGCCTTACCGTGGGACAACCACGGGCTTGAAAAACATCATCATCAGCGTATAAATGTTCCCACTGCTGGGACACAGGCCTCCTCTCTGTGAAAGGGAATGGGCCTTACTCTACCACGCTGGCCGAGTGCGGGTTCGGGAATGTCACATGTCTTCGAATTTATAGTTTTTGGGCATCTTTCCTCACGATGTTTTCCTTCACTGTTTTTAGAGCAGCGGTGATGAAATAATTAACACAAAGTAAACACCTGCCTGAGTTCGAACCGACGCGACGTAAGTCGAGGCCGATACCATTGGGCCACCACTGCTCTTACAAACCTAACGAGGAAAAATTGTTTGTTTGACCCTAAAAATAATCTCTGGAAGTGCAAGGCAGGTTACGGTAATTTTTCCACTGACAAAAAGCTACACTGTGGTGGTCCTATACGCTACTTTTAGCCAGAAAATTGTAAGGCTTCTATTGGATAAACCACAGGAGCGCAAACGGCGAAAAAAATATAGACATTAATATTTTTCTTCTCCATTCCACTACGATATAATAAAAACTAACAATATAATTATTACATCAACACCGGAGAAAGGCAATTGTATACATAATTACAATTAAAATGAGAGATTATATCAAATAAAAAATTACGTAACAGATCAAGAAACTACCAAATAGCTTAGTTTATGAGTTTTACGACCCGTAACTGAGTAGTTAAAATTATTGAAACGACATGATTACTGCGTAAGATCGCAGTTACTATCAATAATTATTAGATTTGTTTGTCTGTCTAGTACTTAAAAAATACTTTGAAATTATATAGGGAGTCTAGGTTGCCTTGTGAAACAGTTTGTCTGGGAAAGTACGACTACTAACACCGTAATGTTTATTTCTGCCCCTAAGCATTGCAGTTCTATTGATAGTAATTTTGCTTGCCTTTTTACTAGCAGTTGTAAACGACTCTTTGTGCCTTTTGGTCTTGTTTGTTCTGTCTCCTGCTTGGTATGGAGGGAAGTAGAAATTTGTATTTTTCCTACTCCTCAGTTATTCTTTTCTGCTTTACGTACGCTCAGCATTACGTACAGTGTAGGTATGGTAGGTCCTACACAATCGTTTGCTAATCGCTCGCTGTATTGTCAAATGCAGTTTTTTCAAAAAAAAAACAAAAACTTCTGTATTGAAGAGCAATTGATTTATTTATTATTCTTATAAAACTTTATGCAACATACAGGTACATAGGCGGCCTTAATGCCTGAGGCATTTTCTACCAGTCAACCAAGGATGGTGGAGAGATAAAATCGCAGGTGCTTAAAAAATAGAAATAATTATTAAAGCAATTATTGCGCAAAAATCGCTATCGTTTTGCTCTTGCAAGATACTTAATAAGCCTGCGGACTTCTGCCCAGTAACGACTGTTAGAAATCTAGAAATGACAGGCGGGAAAAACGTCTTGACTTTCTTACCGAGGTCCGGAGTAGTCGCAATGAACGATTGCCCATCCGTGGAACAACCTCAGCAAGAGGTGCTTAACTTTAAAAAAAAAACAACCTTTTTTAAACAAGCTTTTATCGTATTATTCTCAGCAAACCCTTTCATTTGATACCCATATCTTGGCAGTGCACAAAAAATAACTAGTCCGCCATCTTGGGCCGTCGGTCATATTGGATTTAGAATGACGATACTTAGCTAACCATGCATTTCCATCGAAACTAAACGTGTACGCAAAATTTCATCATAATCGGTAGAGGATAACTGCTTTAAAATTCAGTTGCAAGATTTGACCCGAACACACATACATACTCGTACATTACAAGTCAAATAAAAGCTAGTAAAATCGGTCCGTGCGGCCGTTACTGTTCAGCCACGAGACCGTTTAGTACGAATGGTCACCCATCCTTACCCTTATCAGTAAAAAAAATACTAGAGATAACCAAATCGTGTGGAAAACTAAAATTTTCGCTTCACCTAATAATTTCCGGTGGAAATCGCAAAAAATGGCGAAAATCAGGAAACGATATTTATAGGTAGGAAATACTGTTCATTGCATGAATCAACTTAGTTCTATAGAAGGAAGCCTTGTTTCACGCAAGGCGAGTATTCGTGGTTCGAATCCGGGCTAGGCAATTATTTATGTGGTTGTGTGCATAAAAGTGGATTATTTAATTAACTGTGCTGTGTTATTGACTATAATTGATTTATTACTTACGACAGAAAGAAATGGTTAATTGACAACATCAATTCCGGTCAGTAAGAATTTTACTTCATGTTACTTAAAAGATAAATGATAAATGATTTTATTTCTGTAAGTTACTGGGTTGTGGAGGTCAGATAGGCAGTCGCTCCACGTAAAACACTGGTACTTAGCTGAATCCGGTAAGACTGGAAGCCGACCCCAATATAGTTGGGCAAAGGCTAGGCAGATGATGATGATGATTGTTTCTACAAACACTTTTACATGTCGATCATATTTTTAAAACTAGATGAGGTCGGCGTTTCATATTTGACTACTCTGAGAAGAAAGGCCGAAACAAACTCAGAGGGCACAGTCTCTTTTAAAGTCCAGACAAAAATCTTGGTTAGATCATGTGAAGACCATGTAGATGTCTGAAATGGTCTTTTGCAATTCTAAGAGATTTTTTTGCGATTCTAAGAGAATCCGCATGTTTTTAAGAACCATCGAATACTAATCTCAGTCCTAATTTGTCGAAAATTCCTTGAATTTACATGCAAATACATGTTTAATTACGAGAATAAATTGACCTTCTGATGCACTAGCCAAGATTACATATAAATATTCGCAAAAATATAGGATAGATTTTCCGATACGCTACAAAAATGTCACGTGTCAACGGTCAAACCAAGGACCGATTTTAATGAAATTTTTAGAGATTTTTTTTTGAACTTTGAACGCGGGCGAAGGCATGCAGAAGCTAGTTGACTATAAAAATAAGTGTAAGGCTACAAGAGCGAAGACGCGGGAGACAATGGAAACACCGGGAGAGGACGCCCTAGAAAGACATACATGGACCTTATAGGTGATGTTCTTCAGAAAGGCCAGGTGCGCAGTACTCATAACCGGCGTGCGTGTATGACTAGATGTATGAATGTGAGTGAAACAAAAGAAGTATGTAAGGATCGTAGCAGTTGGCGTTCTGTAGTTTCTGCCTACCTCCATGGAAAAAAGGCGTGATTTTATGTATGTTTGTATGTAAAAATCTAGTGTGTAAGTGTAAGTAATTATAGTCAGAACTCTTCTTTAAAACGTAAGGTGAGATGAGGTGTCAAGATGTTTCCCTCAAGGCTGACTTTAGAGTGTATTAGAAGTTAACTAATATACTTATTCTGTGTTCGTGCGGCCAATATAACGTTACAAAATGCTAGTTCGATTTCACGCGCAAGCGCAGTCGTTGAGTAGGGTCGCCACGTGAAGCAATGAGCTATAAATAATTGCTGGTAAATAGACTTACTATGTTTTTTTATCTTTTTTTAAACTCCATGTTCAGGTGGGTACATAAGCGGAATGTGTGTGTGTGTGTCTAAATTACCCTAGGCTAAGAAAATTTTCGTTTTGCCTAAATTCATCTTCAATACATATATTTATAATAAATCTGTAGAAAAGTAGTATTTGTACATCGAAAATATTTCCAAAAAAATAGCCAGAGTGTTAAAAGATAACCAACAGAACCCATTTTGAGCGCACGGTTGGCGCAGTGGTTGAGCGATTGACTGCTGCGCTGCGTGTCGCGGGTTCGATTCCCGCACGGGACAAATATTTGAATGACCTACAGATAGTTGTTCCGGCTCTGGGTGTTTGTGTGTGTGAGTTTATATGTTTGTAAACGCACCCACGATACAGGAAATTCCTAGTGTGGGGCAACGTTTTATTTAAAAAAAAAAAACAGCATTTTTGTAATTTTCGTCTGTTTATCTGTTTAGTTGTGCACGCATCACGTAAAATGCACGAAACCAATGTAGATAACTTTTATACATAAAAATTGTGCGTAACTTGAAGTATTACTTATAGTTATTTACTTATTAGTTTTTGTTTCATCGCAATCGGATCACTCTATCAAAATTTTGATGAATTTAAAGTTTTCAAGAAGTAAAACATATTACAACACGCAATTCAACAATCCGCACTGGGCCCGCGTGGTGGATTACGGCCCACTCCCTCTCACAGAGAGGAGGCCTGAGTCCCAGCAGTGGGAACATTAATAGGCTGATGATGATGATGATGACGCAATTCAGATACTCGGACAGTTGAACTCCATATTTGATAGATGGCGTTGTGCATTTGACGTCATTTTCTGAATGACGGTGTTAAGATTCTCTGCGGAAGAATGACACTAGAAAAAATATTGGTAGTTAGGTTAGGTAGGGTAGGCTTAGGCAGTTGACGGGAGCGAAGCCGCGGGCACAAACTAGTCTTACATATAGTTCTAGAGGTAGCTTTCCATACGAACCAAAAACACTTCTCACGAGTTATCTGTAGAGATGACCAGTCTGACCAGATTTGTCAGAACATTACGTGTTATGATATATCTGGCCAGACTAGAATCCAACTTTAAAATAATCAAGAAAATGCAAAGCGGATGGCACACAGGAAATAATTATGTCACATAACGATGAAATTCACCCACATAGCTAATAGCCATAAAGTTCTGTAGTTTATGGTTTTATTAGCCTACTTATAGACCATAGACAAGCCGTGTACCGTGTCTATTACAATACATCAGTTGTTATATGTTACATAATTATTGCTTTAAATGTTAACCCTGTAAGTATTGTGCGAGATATTAAGTATTTTCTGTGTTGCAAACCAGCTTACCTGCCCCGATTTCGCATTGGCAAAATTGACAAAATCATCCTTTATTTACAAAAATGTCGTGATTTTTAGGGTTCCGTACCCAAAGGGTAAAAACGGGACCCTATTACTGAGACTTCACGATCCGTCTGTCTGTCTATCCGTCTGTCACCAGGCTGTATCTCATGAACCGTGATAGCTAGACAGTTGTAATTTTTACAGATGATGTATTTCTATATTTGCCGCTATAACAACAAATACTAAAAACAGAATAAAATTAATATTTAAGGGGGCTCCCATACAACAAACGTGTTTTTTTGCCGTTTTTTGCTCTATATTAATAACGACAACAGGTAGACGCTTGAAATATTCACAGAATATTTAGTTGTACATTCACTTCAAAAAATTATATTTAAAAATTAAAATAAAATAAATTAAGGGGGGCTCCCATACAACAAACGTGATTTTTTTGCCGTTTTTTGCGATGATGGTGCGGAAACCTTCGTGCGCGAGTCCGACTCGCACTTGGCCAGTTTTTTCAATTTATAATATGTACTTTCTAAGTTTATCTTGGACGTCGTTGACAATCTGCCTTTGCCCTACTGCGGGGCAGTAACAGGCATTGGATTGGATATGTTGGCAGCAACTGCCCACCTAATGTTAAATATGTACAGCCTACGGTCCCAAAAATACAGCTGCAAAGTCTCACGTGCCTCATTTTATTGTAACTTAAAAATCTTAAGTTTACCTAACATAAATCCATACTTGCAACACATTCAATAAGCCTTGAGTTCTGTCTCCGAGTTACTCAATCGATAGTCACCGTACTGCCCCCCCTACATACTCCATCGTCGGCTTACCAGTCCGTGTTGCGCGCGCGCCGATCACAGACACGATTCCATATTTAATTTTAGAACAAGACTTATTTTTCAACAAAACTTTTTGAAAATAGTTTGGTACTTTTCGTTCTTTTGTTTCTTGACCGTGTGTGTTTTGTTTCTTCGATTCTGTATTTTGTTTCTTGTTAGTGAATGTTGGTCGGTTTTTACTGTGACATAAGTGTCGTATTGTTTTGTATGTATGTGTGTGTGTGTTGTGAGATTTTCTTGTGTTAATCTTGGTAAATCTTTTATTTAGTTTTCATCTAAAAGCTAGGTTATTTTATTCCAAATAATATATACTGTAAGATACCTAACTACTTAACGTTATTCTTTATTGTACACCAAAATAATATATTTACAAAAAGTGAAATCAGTATTCATTACAAAGGCGAGCTTAACTCCAAAATGGAGTTTTAATACTTGTTTTTTTTTATTTGAATTAATTTTTTATACAGTTTAACTTCAAAAACGGTCGATGTGGTGACGTTTGAGGGAGGCCTATGTATTGAGACGTATTTCGATCGGTGATGATAGTTTAAGTAGTATCCTCTCTAATAATAAATTCTGTAGCAGTGCTCAAAATAACCTTCTTTTTAAATCGGTTATACAAGTTATCGACAGTCTCAAAAAAATTCAGTTTAGCATTCACTAATATTGATTAACAAATTGTCAAGCTTAGTTATGACAGTATTGAGTAATACTAAACTGGTTCTGTGAGTCTATCAAACAATTTCGATCGTAAATGTTTTTTTTTTTTTTATAGTCTATAGGCTCGCGTTTGACCACTATCTCGCCTGATGTTAAGCGATGACGTGGTCTACGGTGAAGCACGCTTGCCTAGAAGAAACCTATTCACTCTTGACTTAAAGACCCCAAGGTTGTAGCTATCAGGGAACAAAGACCCCGGAAGGGAATTCCACTCCTTAGCTGTACGCACAATGAAAGTATTAGCAAAACGCTTTGTGCGTATGGGAGGGATGTCCATCATGTACCGATGGCGCATGGCCGTACGTCATGTAGTCCGATGATGGAAAGGGCTAGGTGGAATCAAATTGTGCAGTTCCGTCGCGCACTCCCCGAAATGTAACCGATAAAAAACCGACAGGCTGGCAACTCGGCGTCGATGTTCGAGGCTCTGGAGCTTTGAGGCGACCAGTGCATCGTTGCCAATAAGCCTTTTGGCCCGTCTGTCGATCGACTCAAGTGCATCAAGCTGGTATTTGGCAGATCCATCCCAGTTGTCAATGAAAGGGTATTATACTGTATAAAGTTATGTAGACTAAAAACCCCTAAAGCAATGCAGTTTAGTGTCAATTTAGAGTAAGTGGTAGGGTTGATTATGGACAATCTTCACTACATTTATTATAAATAAAGTCCCTCACCACATTCGTACGCGGTAAACTCAAAAACTACTGTACGGATTTTCATGCGATTTTCACCAATAGAAAGAGTGAGAAACCAGGAAGGTTTTTGTTAATAATTTCTCACGAGCGAAGCTGGGGTGGGTCGTTAGTTGACAATAAAATCTCCAATGCTGGCCGCACATAGGAACATTAATTAAAAATAATTATAATCAATCATGATTTTACTAACAAGCGGAGTACAATCAGAGGAGCCCGTGTCTAAATAATATCAAACACATGGGGTGATCTTTAAGGTTAAGCAACGCTTGCTAAGGTCAATCCGTGGATGGGTGACCTTTATTTAGCGAAATTCCTTTGTCCCTCGGACTTGGTGCCGGATGTCATATGAACATCTTTGAAAGTCGTTAGAGTATTAGGAAGTGATATAATTTAACACCAGCCGGGCGAGCAAGGCCTCTGTGATAGGCTTGAGTCACGTCTAAAAATATCACAGGAGCTAAAACCGTGATATAATGCTCCCAAACTGTGATAAAAATGTGTGATTCAAGCTTGTCGCAGTAGGCCGTGCTCGCCCGTCTGACTTGTTAAGAGAGGTATTATCCAGTTACTGGATTCTGTTGATCAGATAAGCATTGGCTCTAAGTAACGTACTGGTACTTAGTTGAATCCCGTTGAAACAGGCTAGGCGGATTTTCGAAGATCTACATAACAGCTGCGACCAACATCTTAACGTGCTTGCCGAGGCCACAGATAATATAATACTAGCATACAGATGCCTCATCCCATACAAAGAAACCGTGCTGACGTAACTAGCGTTTTTCGTCTGATAAGGCTGATTATTTTTATAAGCACTTCGATCGTGTTCGGTTCCGTTCCACGGCTATAGTTGTCAGCACAGACTTGCAAGTAAAAGGGTTTTCTCAGTTCGTGACTATTCTTTTCATTAAATACAGTGACGATTTGTTTTATTAATTCAATAACAAATCAATGCATATCTTGACATCTAAAGTCGTCACATCTAAGAAGTCCGTTGACGTTTCTCATTTTACATTTATTTATTTATTTTAGTACATGCCGCGATATTGAAAAATCTAATTCATAATCCTAATTAATTAATATATTACCCATACACTATATCAACGAGTATCATTCGCAAGCATCAAGTTTAATTATTATTAATTATTTTATAGCTGTCAAAACCAGCCTTTAATTTTTTGACAACTTTAGTGACATTTATTTGTACCAAATTTCCAGAGACGTGGTAATACCTAGACGGAACGTGTTTAAGACGCAATTTCAATATCGGTATTCACTTTCGCACTCACAGATAACGTCATAAGCAAAAAGAGATAGATATACTTTTGTCTATGCCATCTTTTGTGCCAGTGTGGCCGAGTATGCTATAGATACTTATCTATAGACATATATCAGTACTAGATCTGTGCCACTGTCATATCGATATTATTGAGTTTAGTTTTGGAGCGATATACAAATTTGGTCAAATGTCTGTAAGAATCGTCCCTGACTGCGGCTAATTTTAGGTTTTTTTTGTAGGAAACTTTATAATTATTTAAAGAGTGAATGTGTACTCGTACTAAGAGTGAACTTATCAGTCATTGTAAGAGTACAATTCCATTCTTTCGTAATTTTTCTGCGCATTATAAGAGTTGTATAATAATGTTTATTCATACCTTGCGCAAAAACGAGGTACATCATGAGATCAAAGTGACAGTTTTTGGTACACTCGTACGACTGTACAGACATGTACTGATCGATAAACTGATGAAGACTGAAAAGAAAGTTTACAGACGAGTATGTATATAAAAGTAAAAAAAAAAATAATAACAATATTGTTTAAATATAATAATTTCATTTAAAACAGTAATATGTAAAAATTAACATGATTCATCAACCTGTGTCCATAAATGGGTCAAGGGATAGCGATGGCATGATTCATTGCAGTGAACACAAGCGAGAATATAGTGAAGGTGTCCAGTTAGCTCGTTTTATATTCTTGATCCACTTATTTCTTAAATAAGTACTCTTAGGAAACCTGTGCACAATCGATATTAGATTAATAATCACAAATAGCAAATAAACTTTATGAAATAAATTAAAGTAAGTAAAATAAAAATACAGTATCGATAAATCTTTCTCGTGACTTTTGTCACATCTCTAACATCAGAACGTAAGTACGTAAACTGTCATAGCTCTATCAGCGAACGTATAAAAGTTAATTATTTCACTAAATAGAATGGTTTAAATGATACTATACGTCCTCGACGTATTTAGAACTTAGATACCATTATTCCGGACAGCCTATGAAATGTATTCCCTGCACAATAATTTCAGTATGCTAGTCGATAACTCACCTGTTGAAAGATATCCTTTGATTATGTTCTGTTAATACACTCATTCTACTCTTGCAACCGATAGCCACACACGACATGGTTCATGCAGATAATTAAACAACAAAATTCTTCCTGATATAAACGATACAAAGGCTTGAAAACAGCGAAAAACTTTAATTAGAGCTGCTAACCGATGGGTTACAATAGTGACTAAAAAGTGGTCTCTTTGACGTTTAGGATGGTAGCGTTTGTCTATGTTTGTCTCTTTCTTTTTCATAGAGTTTCTCTATAAGCAAGAACGAAAGAATTGACAGTTTCTTTTTCGTCGTAAATACGTTCCGTCTAGGTATTACCACGTCTCCGCAAATTTCTTTGTTAGCGCTGGGACCACGTGATCCGAGGCGAAGATATACACAATACCAATTAAAGTTTCTCAGTATCAAGGATAAAGTGGACTTTACTATGCTAAAACGTGAAAAATACTATAAAACGAACCTTCACTGTATTTAAAGAAAAAAAAAAAAAAAAAAAAATATAAATAAATAAATAAAATATTCACGAACCTAGTAAACCCTTTTGCTTGCAAGTCGCTGCTAACACCATCTATTGCCGTGAAACGGGATCGAACGCGATTGATGTACTTACAAAAATAACAAGATTAATCAGATGAAAAACGCTAGTTACGTCGGCACGGTTTCTTTGTATGGGATGAGGCATCTGTATGCTAGTACTATATTATCTGTGACTTTACTTAACAACGTTTTATAATAGGTACCAGGCGAGTAGGAATTCACAAAAGTCTTACCGTCTAAGATTACAATCCACGACCTCTTGTCTAAGCAATCTTAAGCCCATTGTACTTAAATTCTCAACATTGTATGAGAACCATACACACACACTCGTACAACACATACACGCTTTAAAATTACAGGATAAAATAATGCAAAAGGTCATTTAAATGTATAATAACGTTGATGAAAACCGAAAGGGGATAACCCAGAAAATTTGTACTTTCATCAAAGACATTTTTTATTTATATTTTAAATTCGCGTTCTATGCTGTAATAATTTACGTAGTCTTCTATATTTTTGATTATTTTATTGGATTATAATAATATAAATAAACTCTTGTGTTTCTTTTTGTATAGAAATGTGAAGTAATAGTGAGAAAAGTGAAGTGCTCAATGTTATAAAAGACTGACTATTTGGTGATTAATTTCGACAGGAAAAGGAGATTTTGGTAAGTTACTTAAACCTTTTTTCATCTTTTTTTGTAGATATGTATATTCTTAATTCTATAGCCCAGTTTTAAAGCAAAGCATTACAAAAATTTACGTAAAAAAATTTCAATCGTGCCAAAGATGGTGAAGCCCATTCCAATCATTTGACCTGCGTTTAATTTGTGACACTTTGATAATTCTTATCCAGAAACTGGGGACGTATTTTTAATATACTTACTAACGAAAACTTATTTAATCGGCTAACGTGTCTTTTCACGGGTGTTTTAGCCAGGGGTAAATAGGTTAGGATAGTATTTAAACGATCGAAAAATACTGAATATATTAATATACTGAAATACTAAGTGGGAGAATACAAATGTTTAAAACAGCATCTAAAAATAAAAAAATATCGACGTTCGGCTATTTCTGTCTACAGGGTCTAAAGTAACCTAACATGAAGGAGATGCCGGGCGTTTAGTCACTCGCTTTGCTCGCTCATTTCAGCTCCCATCACCCTCTTCGAACATAACCTACCCATGCCAGCATGCCCCAAGTTCCCGAGCTCGCTTTGCTCGCTCAACTTCATTGAAAACACGAAAACACCCGAACTCGCGCGCTGAACAGCGATGTCGCCTCGTCGGTTGTTCTGTTATTTTAAACAGAATAATATGCTAAAATATTAAAATAAATCCTCAAATATAATGTATGTAACAATATTTACCGCAGCTCACAAACACCTCCTCAAAGGTTATTACTCAAACCGGATAAATAGTTACTTGCTTAGTGTAATAGTCGCCCATTCAGTATATTTTTCGTCCGCTTAATAATTTCGCAATAGGTTACCATAGTCGACCACATCACAGCTTACCATCAGGTGAGATAGTGGGCAAACACGAGCAATACAAAAATTAAACCATACAAAACAACAATAAAAAAGAAAAGAACATTCTTCAACTTATAAACCTATTCGCCTATTCTTTACCGAATAAAACCTCACCCAATGATGTAATAACTAACTTACTTTTAAATGTAGGCCACGTCTGTAACAAGCACTAGTCATTATAAAATTATCTCATACTACTGTTACAGCCGGCGTCGCCTGAGGGCGATCGAATATAATAGTTATAATTGGCTAGAGTTTATAATTGACTGAACATCTTCTTTTTAATTTTGTTGTGAGAGAGAATATATACAGGCTGTTCAGTATTATTTTATTGTTATTTTGGTTCTAGCTGAAAATTTTTGCTGAGTTATTGGCCTGTAAACCAAGAATCTTTATTATTTATGTTCATTGTTTTGCAGTACTTAGATAATTTATGTATGAGCAAGTAATAAACACCATTATTCGTTTTTTTTGTATAACAGCGGTAAAGTGGGTCTTTTTTATATAAGGACGTCTTGTTCAAAATGCCTTGCTTCTGAACCCAGGGGATTAAAGCCGTGCATTGTCTGATAAATGAATGAATGATGTGTACCTTAAATATTAATAAAATGAGAAGCAAAAATAACATAGCTTAAGAAAACGCGGACCGAAACTTTTTTTTTTTTTTTTAGCCCATTTATAGTACATATATATACCTACATAAGCTAAATTCAATAGATTGTCCGTGATTTATAAATAATTTTATTGTTTTAAAATAAGCACGCGCTGTATAATACGTGTGTCTCGGCATTTAGAACAGTTTTAAGGTAATTGGGTTACAGAAGTGATTGTAAGTAATAGCTACCGATTGATTGGCCCTATACACGTTTGCAGCTACTGACAAGGGCCTACTGCACAGTTACGTACTTTCTTATAAATTACTTATTATTATTGAAGGCTAATTTTATGTTAAGAATGACACGAGCTCATGCAAAAATTAAGTCAAAAGAAAAGAAAGAAAAGAAAGATAAGAAAGAAAAGGAAGAAAAGAAAGATAAGAAATAAAAGGAAGATAAGAAAGAAAAGAAAGAAAAGAAAGAAGAGAAAGAAAAGAAAGAAAAGAAAGAAAAGAAAGAAAAGAAAGCAAGCAAGTAATCGATTTTGAGTTTAAATTCAGAAATCGTGAGAATATATTTCCGGGAGAAAAGATCTAAAAGGGGTTTCGTGTTACCTTTAACTGGACATAGTTGAATTCGGTTAGAATGAAAGCCGGTCCCAACATACTCGTAGTTGGTTTTTTTTTGCGTGGAGAAATGCTCATGCATACTGCGCTTTCACGGGAAGACAGCAGTTATGTGGGATTTCAACCCACTAAAACTCCACTGTGTCTTCCAGTGCCGCTTATGGCAGGAACACGGGCACGCGTGCAAGCACTCATCCGTAAGGGCGTCAGTCACCCAGCACTGGTTTTCCACAGCGACACACGGACGGGGATCGTTTTGTTTTTGCTTTTTATGACAGAGATGGAATGTTGTTTACAATACGATCAGCGTAAAATGCATTTAATGATTTGTGGTACAAATGGGTCTTATTATATTTGCCGTATCTAGGTTTCCGGCATTCCCTTACAACAACTTTCACCCTACCCCACTGTTCCTATGACCTCCAAACTAAAATTTATCACCACTCTTAAAATAGTTTCTCAAGCCTAACGGTAAGCAACGCATAACATTATATTCAAGTCAGGTTTGTGTCGTAACTATATAAGGATTGTGTAACCCATAACCTCCCTTTTGTGGAGTAGGTTACACAGTAACCTGCTGTTCTTATGGGGTCGGCAGCCTTTAGCCTTGGTCTATAAAGATGCCTTCCTGTGTTTTTGTCGGCTCTTACTATAGACAGACAGATGCCCCAGATCCTAATACGAAACAGAAAGAAAATATGTTTATTTTGCACAGACAAAAAGCGCATTACAGAAATATAAAAGTGAAACAAAACAAAACGTTTTATCAAAAAAATTAAACCGACTTTCAAAACAAAACAAAACGAATAAATTGTAGTTCTAAAAACTAAAAAACACGCTTTAATGGTAAGGATAATGGGACAAACTGTTTAAATTATTGCATTGTCATCGGTCCTTGATAAGTGTGCAAAGTTTCAAATCAATCCAACGTTTTGAAGTGGGTGAAAATCAAGTTCGAAGATTCCGTTACATTGATACATAGATACATAGATACATACATACCAAGCTAATAAAAGCGTGTTAAAAAGAACGCAGCTTGCATGTGATTGCAGCAATCCCGACAGATTTGCCGTCATTTATTGAAGAGTTATGTTGTATATCTCCGAATTTCTGCATCACATCTTGTTCAAATTGAAATGACATCACACGAGAAGCACCAGCCTTCAGAGGAATCGTAACAAACATACTAATACATACAGTAAAATTGAGAACCTCCTGTTTTTTGAAGTCAGTTGAAAAATACAAAAGAAAAGGTATAAAGAAGACATCAGCTTGAGAGATCTTAACCTTGATCAGGCTACCAAGACCTTATTAACAAAACGATGCTGTTGTCTTTTCTATTTCGTTGAAAAAGACAAGTACAGAATGATAAAGCCATATAAACATCTCAAATACACACAAACATCAATACCTCTCTTAGGCATGGAGTTGAGATCCAGTCTCAACTTCGGCGCCTCCATTGAGTACAAAGCCCAAATTGCGGCCACAAAACTAGGCATCCTAAATAGAGTGAAGCGATACTTTACGCCTGGACAGCTTTTAACTCTATACAAAGCTTAAGTCCGATCCTGCATGGAGTATTGCAGCCACCTTTGGGATGGCTCAGCTAAGTATCAGCTTGCCACGCTTGACTCGGTGGAACGCAGAGCGAAGAGGCTCATTGGCGACGTTGAACTGGTGGATGACAAGCTTCACAGCTTGGCTCATCGCCGCAAGGTTGCCCACTTGTCGGTCTTCTACAGACTGTACTTCGGTGAGTGTGCTCAAGAACTCCACGACCTGATCCCACCAGCGCCCTTCTACCATCGGACATCTAATCACACTGCAAGTTACCATCCTTACCTTGTTGCCATTTCACCAATTCGCACCAATCGCTTCCAAACATCCTTCACTACCTGCGTCTGTGTTTCCGAATGCATTCAACTTGAATCTCTTCAAAGTTAGAGTGAACAGGCTTCTTCTGGGTAAGCTCACTCCATCGTCGACTCTGTCACTGTTACCTCTGACCTAGACTAGAGTCAAGAGCAAACCCATCTCAAAAAAAAAAATATATATATATCAAATTGCAAATCAAAATCCCGATAAAGACAATTTAAAAACAATTTTCCAACACTTAACTGATGAAACTGGATGTCAAAACATTACGACACCACAGAAGCGATTGTTACAATCGCTCACAATCGATTAGACGGTGTCTAATCGCCAGCTTTCAAATGATTTATAACGATACCACTATGAAATCGATTTGGAGACTTTTAGTATCGTTTGATTTCGCTGCGTGAAAGTTTAGTTAGATTTAAGGGTACGTTTTCAATCAGGTTTTGGTAGATCGTGAATTGAGTAGCTAGACCCTTCCGTGGCTGGACAAGCACGTTAGAGTTTATGGTCTTGCCCCAGATCTCTACCTGGTCGTGCCGGATGGCCGTCTCATTGGACTATGAGGGTGCTGGGTGAGTGAATGAATGTTTGTGCACGCACGTATGCACTAGCTGAAATTGACCTAAATTTAACCCCGAGTATAGTATGTATGTTTGTTTCTATGAGACGTTCTAGAGGCCAAACGCGTTGGCCGATTTTGACGATTCTTACTTCAATACATTCGTCTTAATCTTGCGAGTGTCACTGGCTGCATAAAAAATTGGCAAATAGAAAAATGGCGGATTTTGGGCGCCATATTGTGGAGGCACAATTTTTTTTTTACTTCTAAACCTTTCGTGTGGGGTATCAAAATAAAGGGTTTTAAGATGTGACTTCAAAAATATTAAACACTTTTATGTTCAAATATACCAAATTAAAAAAAATACTAAAAAATTATGAATTAAAAGTTAATAAAAAAAATAAAACAACCCGACTGCTTAGTAAGTGAACTAAAAGACGTAAACAAGAAGAAAATCATTGCAGTGCAGTCGGAGGATATATCTGTTTTGGTTAGCCAGCTCGCTAATATGTATCCTCCGACTTCACAGCAAAATTTCTTGTTTACGTCTTTTTAGTTCGCTTCTTAATTCATCTTAAATATGCAATTAATTAAATGATTCGATTTGATTACTATGAGAATTGTTTATGCCGTTACTAATAAGCAAGGAGTTAACGGGGGACAGCCACTGATAAATTCTTAATAAAAAACCCCAAACAAAAGTTTGCGTGACCTGAGAATTGAACTCAGGATCCCAAAAAGTTCGTCCTCTTACGAGAGTTGTAATGGTGACCTTTATATCCCAACAAAGAGCAGTGAAACACCCAAGTCCTTACGGTACTTGTCCAAGATGCATCGAATATTTTAATTCTTGTGAGCAATACTGTCCCGTTTTCGACCAGTCAAACTTGTTCGCCAATACCAAGTAATATAATGACTGTTTTCTTGTTTCTTTCGTGATTTTTATACCAGAATTAATTTGGTAGATTTATATTTATTATTGCTAGTTTTTTGTGGTAACAATAATAATGTTTAATAGTTTTGAAATTTTCCACTGAGTGAGTAATCTTGAAGAATCTAGAAGTTGTTTGTGTATTTAATTTTGTGAAGGACATTATTAAGGTTAAACTAGTCGAAAATTCTTCCATACAAACGTAGTCTAGGGATCATTCCACTGTTTAACGATGTACGTTCAAAATAAAAAGTGATATCAATTAGTCTCATCATTATCTAGCCCTGTATGGAAGCAAAAATGTAAAAACAGAAAACATTTGAAAGTTATGAGCGTCGAAAGTTCTACATTTCGACACTAATTTTAACGCATTTTTGGGCGCGAATAAATACCACAAGAAGATTTAAATTCCAAAACGGCCTCCATACAGGGATAGATTAGTAGTTCAACAATGCAAATAATTTTATTTTGAACGGATATATTTAGTAGTTTTTTCATGATATCTAGACTGCCAAAGGTCTGTTTATAAAATTTCGCGCGCTCGGTTTCGTCCTAAATCATTATCCATTTCGCTACAAATTTGCAAAAGTGTGTATTCGTACGCGAACTAGCTTCCTACTGCTCATCACAGCATCTATCTCTTCCGCACGTGTTGTCGGTAGATATAAAATGCAATTTAACCCCGCGCACAAAATAGTTCGTGCCGTCGACTAGTGTACCCTTAAAGAGAAGTCCTACCATTGTATCTATTTTATATGTGACCATACTTATTTTTGCTTCACCGTTGCTATGTTTAGGTTTAAAAGTATGGATGTCAGTATTGTCGGTGCTATGAAGAGCATTGGAGACATTTCAACTTTGTCTTCAAAGGACAAATACATCTTGGTTGCAATCTAGGATTTCATATTTGATTTGACTTATTACTTGTTTTCTATGAGTTCGTATGCAAATAACTTTTCAGATCATCGTCACCGCATAGTCACCGCATTATTTGAATTCGATGCAGCATGTCTTCTTCCGTCTGTCTCCACAATTCATGAAACACCTTAACAAGGGTTTCTTTTGGTTTTAATCCGCTAATCGAAGCGGCCACCTGATAAGAACCCTCCCAAATCTCCCGAATTCGTCGACCGAGGCACACTCTCATTACTCCAGATGACCAAACGATCGCCTTCGTTCTGTCCTCGCCGTGAGGCCCGTCGCGACTTCCCCGTCAAGCCTAGTTTAGCCAGCTCGCGCAATGCTGAACAGTAATTTTATTAGCCAGATTGGAGTTCCTGTCCATTCTTCTCCACGCCAACTTTCCGATTAGATGGTAGAATCAATATTAGTCAGGATCCAGCCCGTCCCCTTGATGTCACCCACAGTGACGCCCTGAGCCGAGGTCCGTACATCACAGGGATCAGATACCAAAGACACCGACTTCGCTTTGTAGTGTTTTGTTTTGGAAGCCGGTTTAATTACCTTTTCTTAAAAATACTATTTTTGGATTTGATTTTTCATAGCCTGCCAATTTACAGCATCATTTGAATTATTAAAGGTTTATTAAAAGATTTCCAAATCATCTAAGTTCTTGATATGGTAAAATAAGACCTGATATTTTTCTAGTCGTAATATTAGGTGATAACGGGAAGCAGGTGTTCATCAAGATTTAAAATAGAAACATGTGGTTTTTTTAAGAAGATTTGTATATTTTAAAATATCGATAAATTAAACATTCAAGTCTCGTTTCTTGAAAGTTTTTTGACCTTCAAGTCTTATTATTATTCTAGCGATTCCAGATATTTATGTTCTGACAAACCGATGAGTCGTAGGGTGAATGCACCAATAAATTCCTGTGGCTTTTTATTGTAGAAAATAAAATTTAAGACAAAGAAGGTATACCTAATCGTGGTTGTATTTATAATAGGGAATCTTTTAAGACTTTTGTGTTTAAAATTTTTTTTTTGTTTCAAATATCTGCTTGGCATAAAAAATTAAGAAAAAAGGTTATTGATTCAAAATATTATTTCTATTTTGACTTAACAACTCAAAAACAAAAACCGGCCAAGTGCGAGTCGGACTCGCGCATTAAGGGTTCCGTACCACTGCCGCAAAAGACGACAAAAATTCACATTTGTTGTATGGGAACCCCACTGAAATATTTCTTTTATTCTGTTTTTAGTATTTGTTGTTATAGCAGCAACAGAAATACACCACCTGTGAAAATTTCAACTGTTTAGCTATCACGGTTCATGAGATACAGCCTGGTGACAGACAGACGGACCGCCAAGACTAATAATAGGGTCCCGTTTTAACCCTTTGGGTACGGAACTCTAAAAACTCATTTGTGTTTGACTGCTTTTACGTTTCAATTATTTTTCAGTTTTTGAGAAATATTTGTTAATAATTAGCCAAGAGTAAGTGCCATTATTTCATGTAATACATAAATAATAATCATCATTTCAGCCGAAAGACGTCCACTGCTGGACATAGGCCTTCCCCAGGCGTCGCCACATTGACCGATCTCGTGCGTCTCGCATCCAGCGCCTTCCCGCAACCTTTAACCAGGTCATCGATCCACCTAGTGGGAGGCCTTCCAACGTATCGCCTTCCGGTTCGCGGTCGCCATTTCAGAACTTTTCGGCCCCATCAGCCATCCATTAAACGAGCAATGTGCCTTGCCCACCGCCACTTAAGTTTGCCAATTCTTCGGGCTATGTCGGTAACTTTGGTTCTCCTGCGAATATCCTCATTTCTGACGTGATCACGCAAGGAAACTCCGAGCATAGCCTTCGCCATTTCCCTTTGAGTGACTTTAAACTTTCTGATAAGGCCCATTGTGAGCGACCTCGTCTCGGTCCCATAAGTGATCACTGGCTCCACAGACTGGCCATAGTATAAATAAATAATAATAGACACCAAAAATGTTGATGGATTTTAGATTTTTTGTTATTTTTTTCTATTTTACCTTTTTGCAAAATGTTGCAATTGATCAGCGTTTTTTTGTATACATCTTTGTATTCCTTTTAAGAAAATAGCAGCAGCTTAAGAACAACTATATAGTACTTAGGCAGTTTTTGTATAAGTAAATACCAACTTGCTAACTGTTTCATAAATACAACGAATAATTATGAATGGACGTAGAAAACTACATCTAGTCTGTAGGAAAGTGGTAAGTTCTGCTCCGATGCCTCAATACGATGCGTTACACAGGGGAAAAGAGACAAAAAAGAAATTTATACTTCACAGCTGTGACAGACAGACTGTAAAACATGGTAATGAGGTATGTAAAGATTTTGTGATTAGATTGGCGTTTGATAATGAAAAATTGGTTGTAGTAGACAATTATGTATTCATTTTATTCTATAAAGTAAAAATTGTGATGATAGTAGGTACTTATTAGGACAAATACAATTTAGATATTTCATTGTATAGTTTTACCAGCCTCTTTGCTCCAGTGGCTGCCTAGTGGCACCGTATTATTTTCGATGTTAATGAGTAGCCTATGATACTCAGTTAGAGTATATTGCCGGAGATTCCCACCCACAAACAACAATTTTATATTAACAATGATTTAACCTTCGACCATCGGACATCTAGACGCACTGCAAGTTACCATCCTTACCTATATTGCCATTCCACTAATTCGCACCAAGCGCATCCAAACATCGTTCACAATGTGCACAGCAAAAGCACTCACTGCCTGCGTCTGTTTCCGAACGCATTCAACCTTAATCTCTTTAAAATTAGAGTGAGCAAGCTTCTTCTGGGGAGCTCGTGGCTAAATAATAACAGCCGCACGGGTCGATCATCAAGGTTAAGCAACGCTTGACGAGGTCGATCAGTGGATGGGAGACCATTTCAACATACCGAGTTTCCTCCGTGCCTCGGAAAGCACGTTAAGCCGTTGGTCCCGGCTGTCATTTGAAGATCTTTGACAGTCGTTACAGGTAGTCAGAAGCTTGAGATCTGACACCAGTCTTGCCAAGGGGTACCGTGTTACCCAGTTACTGGGTTGTGGAGGTCAGATAGGCAGTCGCTCCATGTAAAACACTGGTACTTAGCTGAATCCGGTAAGACTGGAAGCCGACCCCAATATAGTTGGGAAAAAGGCTAGGCAGATGATGAAAGCTTCTTCTGGGTAAGCTCACTCCATTGTCGACTCTGTCTCTGTCACCTCTGACCTAGACTAGAGTCAAGAGCAAACCAATAAAAAAAAAAACAATTTATTATTTTTCCGCTTAATATTAGTTTATTTAAACCTATATATACGCAATTTTATTTCAATATTTCATGAAAACCAAAACCACAACGAACCGACTGAATACATTACTCTTACACAAAAAAACTTAACGAAAAATAAAATTGCTCAGACATCAACTGCATGATCCTCCCTAGTATGATTTTAAACATTTTCTTTGTTTATTTCGTTTGTCTCATACGCGTAAGGAATATAAATTAGATAGTATTGCCCAAGCTTTGTATTATTCTCTGTAATGTATTGTTAGCATTAATAATTGTATTTTTTTTTGTTGTTGAAGCAATATGTTACCATACCAAGTAAATTGATTTGTGGCTAAATAAAAACAGCCGCACGGGTCGATTTTCAAGGTTAAGCAACACTTGCCGAGGTCAGTCTGTAGATGGGTGACCATTATACGTACCGAGACTCATCCGTGGCTCGGTATGGGTCCTGGCTGTCATTAGTAGATCTTTGGCAGTAATTACGTCACAAAATCTGAAGCTGGTCTCGACAAATTGTATCGTGTTACCCAGTTACTGGGTTTTGGAGGTCAAATACTGATGCTGCTGCATACGGTTAGATTGGAATCCGACCCCAAAATGGTCAGGCTAAGGTCAGGCAGATAGAATTTTATGTACTTATTGTTTGTATTGATACTTGTCACAGTCTTTTGTTGAATCAATATGATACATACTAACTTACATAAGAAGTAAATTGATTATTATGTTTGACTGCTGAAGGAGGGTAATACGTTTATCTATACTAATATTATAAAGAGGTAAAATTTGTAAGTTTGTATGTAGGGGGTAATCTCTGGAACTAATAATCCAATGATACAATTCTAAAAAAAATTTCACTGGTAGTAAGCTACATTATTCCTGAGTGCTATAGGCTATATAACATCACGCTACGACCAATAGGAGCGGAGCATAAATGAAAAATGTTACAAAAACGGGCAAGAATATTACTTTTTGAGGGCTTCCGTTGCGTGCGCTGCGTAAACGGTTTCAGTTATGCAATCATGTATGTAGCGTAGGTGTAGGGGAGGTGTAGGGTAGGTGTAGGGTTGGTGTAGCGTAGGTGTAGAGTATGTGCAGGGTAGGTGTAGGGTAGGGTAGTTAGGATAGGGTAGGTACGTAGCCAGTTGACGGGAGCGAAGCCGCGTGGGACAGCTAGTCAGTCTATATATGTATGTATGTTTATTCCTATGTAGAGTTCTAGAGACCAAACGCGTCAGCCGATTTTGATGCTTCTTACATCAATCGATTCTTCATAACCTTACGAGTGTCACTGGCTACATTAAAATTGGAAAATAGAAAAGTGGCTTATTTGGGCGCCATCTTGTGGGGGGGGGGGCAATTTTCATAAACAATAAGGTTTTGGTCAGCCAGCTCGCGAATTTGTATCCTCCGATATAAGTTTTTGAGCTGATATGGTCACAATCATTAGAATTAGCGTTGTGTTGTAAAGTTATCTACATTGGTTTCGTACATTTCACGTGATGCGTGCACAAATAAACAGACTAACAGAAAAACAGACAAAAATTCCAAAAATGCTGGAAATGGGTTCTGTTGGTTATTCTTTAACACCCTGGCTACTTTTTATCGGATTTTTTTTCGATGTACAAAATTTACTTTTCTACACTTTTATTATTATATATATTGATTTTTACCTGTATTGTAGAATGGTTTTTAAATTCTAAATCAAACACTCGGTTCTTTTTTAGGTCATACGAATGTTCGTTCGTTTGTCCTTTACTTATTATTTTGGTCCATAAATAGCTAATATGAGATTTTTGTCAATAGTTTTAAAAATCGACGATCAGCTCATTTTTTTTTATATGACGTCTGTTTAAAAATATTTCTTATACAATCGATTTGAATTAGTTGTTAGTTGATTCAATATCATGTTAATTTTGGGTATACACGTCTTTATTAACAAAAATTAAAACAGATCTACTTTTATAAAAATTGGCTTTTATTTTATAATCAACATTAAAAACATAAAGCTAATCCTAATTAGGTGTTTACAGATTTTATGACATTATGACATAATAATTGCCATTTAACGACTATCTTTGAGAATCTTATTTGCATGACTTATTAGTTGGTATTAATTATGATATTGCATAAGAATTTTTAGTATCATAACATAACATCACGTGTATTTCCCGACAGGCTAGGCAGAGGTGCTCTTAAAGTGGATACACCTACATTTTGAGCCCCCGACGAAAAAATAGGGGTGTTTTAAGTCTGACGTGTGTTCCTGTCTGTTTGTGTATCTGTCTGTGGTATCATAGCTCATAAACGGCTGAACTGATTTTGATTTTGTTTCTTTTGTTTGAAAGGTGACTTTATCGGGAGTGTTCTTAGGTATGTTTGATGAATATCAGTTCAGCCGTTCTAAAGTTACGGGCGTTTTACTGTTTGAATCGGGGTGTTTTCGTAAGATCATCATCATCATCAGCCTATTAATGTTCCCACTGCTGGGACACAGGCCTCCTTTCTGTGAGAGGGAATGGGCCATTATTCACCACGCGGGCCCAGTGCGGGTTGGTGGATGTCACATGTCTTCGAATTTTTTGTTCTAGGACATGCCGGTTACCTCACGATGTTTTCCTTCACCGTTTTGAGTGCAGTGGTGATGAAATAATTTACACAAAGTAAAGCGCCTGCCTGGGCTCGAACCCACGACCTACAACTTGTAAGTCGCGGCTGATACCACTGGGCCACCACTGCTCTTAAGATTTCGCAAGATATCGTGCAATAATTATGTGTTCAATAGATTGTCGATCGAAGCGTGTCTACTACTAGATTAATTATGTAGCATTCAATAAAAATGTGTCAGGGGTTGTATTAATATCTAAATTTAGATTTAGTGAATTCTTAATTCAGTTATGTTTAAGTCTTTTGTTATACGTACAGCTAAGGAGTGGAATTCCCTGCCGGAGTCTGTGTTTCCTGATAGCTACAACCTGGGGGTCTTTAAGTCAAGAGTGAATGGGTTATTTCTAGGCATGCGTGATTCACCGTCGACCATATTACCGCTTGCTATCAGGTGAGAAAGTGGTCAAGCGCGAGCCTATTGCCATCAACCGGGCACAAATGCAGATGGAGAAACCCAATAACACTTTTCCCCACCCGGGAATCGAAACCACTACCTCATGGTCAGCAGGAGTGCTTACTACCACTAGGCAGTGAGGCCGTTAGATTTTTTTTTTTTATTATTGACTTGCTGTTCACACGGCTTCGCTCCCGTCATCTGTCTGCCAACCCTACCCCACTTACCTTCCTGCCTACCTACCCTACTTACCTACCTCCCATTGTTGTTTCTATAGTCATCATTCTTTCGCGGATAATCTTAACACCGCCATTCAGAAAATGATTTCAAATGCACAACGCCATCTATCGAATATCGAGTTCAACTGTCCGAGTATCTGAATTGCGTGTGTTGTGATAATTTTACTTCTTAAACACTTTAAATTCATGTAACTATTGATAGAGTGAACCGATTGCGATGAAACAAGAACTAAGTAATTCTTCAAGGTACGCACAATTTTTATGTATAACAGTTATTTACATTGGTTTCGTACATTTCACGTGATGCGTGCACAAATAAACAGATAAACAGACAAAAATTCAAAAAATACCCGAAATAGGTTCTGTTGGTTTTCCTTTAACACCCTGGCTATTTTTTTGGAAATATTTTCGATGTACAAAAATTACTTTTCTACAGATTTATTATATGTATTGATTGATGATATTGATGATAGGCTCACGCTTGACGACTATCTCACCTCATGAATAATGATATTACATAAGATTTTTAAGCATGGTCTGCCAACAGAGATTAATTTAAATTTTTAACAAGGAGTGATTTATGGATTACCTAGTTTGTAAGTATTATCTAAACACTTCTAAGTTAGCATAATCAACATGTAATAATGTTCCCACTGCTGGGACTGAGACCTTCTAGAACTCTGTGAGAGGAAGTGTGCCCTTATCCTATGCGGGGTCCCAGTTGGATAGTAGATGTATTGATATTGACAAAAATTTGTACACTCGTCTGCTTCTGCGAGTCTCCTAAATTCATCATCAGCCTAGCCTTTGCCTTACTTTTTTGGTTTCGGCTTCCAATCCCGGATAGCAGAATACCAGGATTTCACAGAAAATACTCTAGAAAACGCAAGAGAATATCCTGGTTCTGCTCAGTGCTCGGCAAGACTCTCGCCTGATCTGGGCGATCAAACCAAGGATCTCTCACCAGTCACACTATCGACTCTTTTAAAACATTAAAAACACAAAGAATCTGGTTTCCAAAAAGGTCATGGAGATCACACAGCGATTTTAACATAAATAAAAGACAAAACTGGTCTCATCGGAGCTTAGGTATAAACTGGTTTGTTAATTAGTTAGAATAGCATACGATTCCAATTAATTTATTGGCTATTCATATAAATGTGTAGTGCTAAATAGGATTGGTTCTACTCGATATATAGATTTATTTTGTATCGAACTTAAGATATCTTTGGGCATCCTTAAGGTTACACTAGTCGAAAATTCTTCCATACAAACGTAGTCTAGGGATTATTCCACTGTTTGAAGATGTACGTTCAAAATAAAAAGTGATATCAATTGGTCTCATTATTATCATTTATTGCATGGAAGCAAAAAAGTTAAAAAAAAATATTTGAAAGTTATGAACGTCGAAAGTACCACATTTCGACACTAATTTTAACGCATATTTGGGCGCGAATAAATACCATAAGAAGACGGAAAATTGCAAAACGGCCACCATGCCGGGATAGATTAGTAGTTCAACAATGCAAATAATTTTATTTTGAACAGATAGATTTAGTCACTTTTTCATGACATCCAGACTCCCAAAGGTCTGTTTATAAAATTTCGCGCGCTCGGTTTCGTCCTAAATCATTACCCATTTCGCTACAAGTTTGCAAAAGTGTGTATTCGTACGCGAACTAGCTTCCTACTGCTCATCATAGCATCTATCTCTTCCGCACGTGTTGTCGGTTGATATAAAAACCCCACGCACAAAATAGTTCGTGCCGTCGACTAGTGTACCCTTAAGGTAGAAGATTCATTAAAAAGATTTAGACACAAAAAAAAAAATATTGCTTTGTATTTTTCACGGTTATCGGTAAGGGTTTCTGTATATTTTATAGGGTTCCGTACCCAAAGGGTCAAAACGGGACCCTATTACTAAGACTCCACTGTCCGTCTGTCTTTCTGTCACCAGGCTGTATTTCATGAACCGTGATAGCTAGACAGTTGAAATTTTCACAGACGATGTATTTCTGTTGCCGCTATATATTTCCAAGAATTCTTATCTTGAATATAATCATCTAATTTGTAATATGTTTGTTAACAAAGTGTGCTTTTAACAAAAGTTTTAAATTTTCTATCATCATCATCTGCCTAGCCTTTTCCCAACTATATTGGGGTCGGCTTCCAGTCTTACCGGATTCAGCTGAGTACCAGTGTTTTACATGGAGCGACTGCCTATCTGACCTCCACAACCCAGTAACTGGGTAACACGGTACCCCTTGGCAAGACTGGTGTCAGATCTCAAGCTTCTGACTATCCGTAACGACTGTCAAAGATCTTCAAATAACAGCCGGGACCAACGGCTTAACGTGCTTTCCGAGGCACGGAGGAAACTCGGTATGTTGAAATGGTCACCCATCCACGGACCGACCTCGTCAAGCGTTGCTTAACCTTGATGATCGACCCGTGCGGCTGTTATTATTTAGCCACGAGCTCCTATAAATTTTCTATCATTTAGTTTTAATACTTCACAAGGTATTTTGTTATAGAATTTAACACAGTACCCCATGAAAGAAGTGAGTACTTTAGCTAGAACATTGAATGCGTATGGGAGTTATGACATATTATAAATCAGCCTCTACTATCATACTCAACCCAACCTGTCACAAGTCTATTCCTAAACACTTAGATCTTTCGCAAGTGACCTAAAGATAGTTTCATTACGTCACCTATAGACATAATTGGCTGACAGACGGACTGTCGGCCAGTTACGTTGGCATTTTGCAATGGATCATGCAATATGACATTATTCCTATGAGATAGGTGCGTAATTGTATTCCTAGGAGAGACAAGCGATGAAGGACAAATTGATTTGTCCATGCATTCACATACCATCATCAGGTGATGGGATGAGACACATGCCTCCTCTCTGAGAGAGACTACACTAAATCTACCACGCGGAACCAGTGCGCGTTAGTGGATGACACATGTTTTCGAAATCTTGGGTCAAGGACATGCTGGTTTCGTCATGAGGTTTAGTAGTCGATGAATATATCTTTCACAAAATAAAACTAAGCCAGCCCTCACCCAAAGACCTGGTGAAGGCAGCAGGACTCCGCTAGATGCGAGAAGCATAGAACCAGTCGATGTGTGATGCATAAAATGATGGTGAAACAATAAAACAAAATGACAGTCCGCCTATGTTCTTTTGCTATGTTGCTTGATGCCGCCTCCACACGCTTGGCGAACTATCGCGAACAGCAAACAACAAACACGAACGTGTGGATGGGTGTTTGTTTGTGTTCGCCCGTGTTCGGCATCGGTGTCGGTTTTTAAAGGGTGTTTGACAAACGTGTTTGCGATGTATCCAGACGCTTGTTCAGTTCAGTAGTATTCGCGAGCTTGCGGGCGGCGGACGGAGTTAATAGTGGTGGTCAAATTTACCAATCGTGACATTTTGTGTATCCTAAGCTGAATTGTAAGGGAAAATGAGGAGTTTAACCCGAAAGTAATCACTCCCACAACAAACTCGTCGTCTGCCATGATTGCCAATCTGGAATATACAAGCACGTTCGCCAAGCATGTGGATGCAGTGTTTGTGTTGGGTGATTGTGGTCAGTGTTCGGCATGTGTTTGCTGTTCGCCACTGTTTGTGGCAAACAGCAACCGTGTGGAGGCAGCGTGCAATTTTAATAAATAAATGACAATCTTTTTCACATTTAGTTTAATAAAGGTTCAATCACATTCACCAATATTAAATAAAGAAAAATAATAAATAGTAGGCCAGTAGAGGCTTCAGACGAGTGGCATTCAACCAACGGAAGCGATGCAATAGCGATTGAATAATTATCAAAAATATAATGGCTTTTGTCAAGCTATCAAAATGTCACGATTTTTTAATTTCGACAACTGTCATCGCTGATAGAATGACAAGGCGTGGACAACATGTTCCCCAGTTACTGGGTTGTTGAGGTCAGTTAGGCAGTCGCTCCATGTAAAACACTGGTAACCAGTTGCATCCGGTAAGACTAGAAGCCGACCCGAACATTGTTGAGAAATGTTTAGACATTGATTGTACAATAAATAAACAAAAGACGATCTTTCTTCACACTCTATTCAAAAGAGGTTTAATCACATTCACCAATAATAACTAAAGTAAATATGAACTAACTAGGTCAGCGGGTCGCGCGGTCATACTGAAGTATTGTGGTAATAATTATCACCTGTTGTATCATACGCGCAAGAGATGTCAACGTTTTAGCGTTAATTTTAGATTTATTGTCCTTGGGCTTGATTAAGGTGACTTTTTTGTGGGAGTCTATGATTTTCCTTTGATCTTTCCATAAAACAATTGTTATGTAAGCTGTCTCTAATTTAAGACCAGTGTGTGTTACCAGTAATGACATATAGCTCTGAAACGTGGTCGCTTACAATGGACCTCATCAGAAAGTTTAAAGTCACCAAGAGGGCAATGGAGAGGGCTATGCTCTGAGTTTCGTTACGTGATCGAATCAGAAATGTGGAGATCCGTAAGCGAACTAGTGTTACCGACATAGCCCGAAGAATTGTCAAAATAAAGTGGCAGTGGGCAGGACACATTGCTCGCAGAACGGATGGCCGATGGGACAGGAAAGTTCTGGAATGGCGACCGCGAACCGCGATTTGTTTCCATACAGGGCTAGATAATGATTGACAAATTGATATAATTTTTAGGGTTCCATACCCAAAGGGTAAAAACGGGACCCTATTACTGAGACTCCGCGATCCGTCTGTCTGTCTGTCTGTCCGTCTGTCACCAGGCTGTATCTCATGAACCGTGATAGATAGACAGTTGAAATTTTCACAGATGATGTATTTCTGTTGCCGCTATAACAACAAATACTAAAAACAGAATAAAATAAATATTTAAATGGGGCTCCCATACAACAAACGTGATTTTTTGGTCGTGTTTTGCGATAATGGTACGGAACCCTTCGTGCGTGAGTCCGACTCACACTTGGCCGGCTTTTTATTTTGAACGTACATCGTCAAAAAGTCTAGGAATCGACAGACTACGTTTGTATGGAAGAATGATAGACTAGTTTAACCTTATGGACCTTACTCAACAGTGGCGCCACCTGTTGAGCAAAAAAACGGTAGCCCTCATTGGGTTTGACGAGGAGGAACTGTCCACTGCTCACAGGGCAGTGTGCAAGCGTATCTAGTGGCGTAGCAATATAGGTGTGATCAGTGATGTTATGTTGTATAATGGGTCAACCAAATGCCCTAAGACATAATGCCATCGACAATATTTCCTAATATTACATAACACCATTACAATAACAGAACAATACCTCATTTACATCTAACAGTAGGCAGTAACACTTTTGGTTTCTTGACCGACTTTACCAGAGAGAGGTTATATAATTGCCATTGATATTTCCGCCGGCGTTTTTCGTCTGTCTATCTCACGTTGTTTTCTTGTAAACATGCTTCACGGCATACTTTTGAAGGCTTGTGTCAACACTGTTTTATTTGTTATCAACTTAAATATAATGTGCCCACTACTGGAGCTCAGTGTGCTTATTTCGAGTTTTTAACGTACTCAGTCGTGATAACGTACATTTTCTCTTATGTCAAAATGTACACAAATAAGTGGTTTCTCCTTACCGTCACCAGATGGCTCTTTAGCCAGTTTCAATACAAATTGATGTTTACGTTAACGCGATTGAACGTGAATAAAAACTCGCACTAAGGCCTCTGGTCTCCTCTTTGTGAGAGTGATGAGCCGTATTCCACAACGCGGACACATTGTGGTTGGTAGATGTCATATGGTGATTTCAAGGTTGATTTCTTCACGATGTATTCTTTCACTGTCTTGTCTTGAGAGCAGTGGACCAGATGAAATCATTTAGAAACAAAGTAAAGCGCATATATGGGTTTGAAGTTGAACCCACGACTTACAATCCGTTAGTAACGGCAGGATTGCCAATACGTAGGGTATTACACTGTTTTTAAAGCAAAAAAAAAATGCACAAAGAATGTGCACATTTTCAAGCTCGCGTTTGACCACTATCTCGCCTGATGGTAAGCGATGATGTGGTCTACGGTGAAGCACGCTTGCCTACAAGTAAAAGTATGGATGCATGGAGTACTGTTCTCATCTCTGGGACGGATCTGCCAAAAATCAGCTTGATGCACTAGAGTCGATCGAAAAACGGGCCAAGAGGCTCATTGGCAATGAAGCACTGGTTGAGTCAAAGCTCCAGACCCTTGAACATCGTCGCCGAGTTGCCAGCTTGTCGGTCTTTTATCGGTTACATTTCGGGGAATTGCATGATCTAATTCCGCCAAGCCCGTTTCATCATCGGACTACAAGACGTACGGCGATGCGCCATCGGTACATGGTGGACATCCCACCCACACGCACTAAACGTTTTGGAAATCTTTCATAATGCGTACAGCTACAGCTAAGGAGTGGAATTCCTTGCCGGAGTCTGTTTTCCCGATAGCTACAAGCTAGGGGTCTTTAAGTCAAGAGTGAATAGGTTACTTCTAGGCAAGCGTGCTACACCTTCGACCACATCATCGCTTACCATCAGGTGAGATAGAGATCAAGCGCAAGCCTATATACGATAAAAAAAAACCTATTCACTCTTGATTTTAAGACCCCAAGTCACATCAGCTTAGTTTCGAATACAAACCCTTGATCTGTTACAACTGGGCCATCACAGCTCACAAGGTTCAACATTCATTCTACTGATGATACTGCCTAACAATTAACCTACATAAATTAATCTCAATGACCAAACCAAATGACAGATATACAGAATTCATTCTATGCATGACATGACATATACCTATGTATGTTTGTATACAACGACCTTGCCAACTTGGTCATATGCGCGAAGGCCGAACAGTGTCCTGAATTTACTATACAGATGTAAAAATATTTTCTTAGTAAAAAGACATTATGTCACACATATCTGAATAGCCATTTCGCTTCGGTTTTCTGTATAACCGGGTGCAGCTCTATATCACTATTTTTAACCGACTGCCGAAGGAGGCTAATGTGTTTATCAGTCTACGTATGCAGGTTTGTTCCTATGTGGCGTTCTAGAGACCAAACCCGTTGGCCGATTTTAATGATTCTTACATCAATCGATTCGTCTTATCCTTGCAAGTGTCACTGGCTACATTAAAATGGAAAAATACCTGATATTCTTATAAAAAAGTTAATTCTAAAAATGTAAAACCACAAAAAAAAGACGTAAATAAGAAGAAAATTATGCTGTGCAGTCGGAGGATACATCTAGCTTTATGGTGGAATATGTATCCTCCGACTGCACAGCATGATTTTCTTCTTCTTTACGTCTTTTTAGTTCACTTTTTAGGCAGTTGGGTGTTTCATGTAGTAAGTGCCCATATGACCTCTTCAACCTAGTTACTGTTTACATGATATATCTCTGTCTGTGAGATTTTCGGGATTCTGATTACCCGCAAACATGTCAAAGATCAATTCATTAAAGGCAAGCGAGACGGGACGATGCGACAATCATGTTTATCTGCTGGAACCTTTAGACCCACATGGTGAATAGGCCCCAAACTTCCTCTCACATAAAGAAGGAGTATTACAACAGTGATTGTCACAAGAAAAGGTAAACATGGACTGAAGTAAAGAGCTGATAGGTACATTTATGCAAAATCAAAACGTTTTCAACATTGAAACTTGTGACACACAAACAAACAGCTCAAACACATGACTCCCCGCCAGTGGAGCAGTCGGTAAACTAGTCTTATACAACAACTTGTCAATGTAAGTCTATGCCACACTAACTCGACAACTAACCTTTGTGTCATGACATTTATACACTAAAATAAAACTCGTATTTTATTGCTGGATCTTTAGTAAAGACGTCAATTTGTTAGTAATTAATTAGGCACCGTGTGGTTCCAATTTATAAATGTTATATCTGTCGGTTATCTGTAAATAAAACTATCTGTAATTGCGAGTTACATAGTTTGTACGTAAGTATATATTCTAATTCGTTTTCTTTATTACCAAAGGTCGTGCCCGACTTAGAAAGTTTTGACGGAGTCTTGGACGACCTATTTTTAAGTCACTCTGTCTTCGGCAGTTCTCAGGTTGTTTTCTGATCAGTACAGTTAACAGTACAGAATCAGCACAGTTACCACAGTACCTGCTCCCAGATTTTGTTTTTACCCATCTGTCGAAGGAGGGTAATGTGTTTTAAGGGTTCCGTACCCCAAGGGTAAAAACGGGACCCTATTACTAAGACTCCGCGATCCGTCTGTCTGTCTGTCCGTCTGTCACCAGGCTGTATCTCATGAACCATGATAGCTACATGCACCATGACAGCTGAAATTTTCACAGATGATGCCGCTACAACAACAAATACTAAAAACGGAATAAAATAAATATTTAAGTGGGGTTCTCATACAACAAACGTGATTTTTATGCCGTTTTTTGCGATAATGGTACGGAACCCTTCGTGCACGAGTCCGACTCGCACTTGGCCGGTTTTTTATTTTGATTAGTCTATGAATGTTGTTCCTATGTGGCGTTCTAGAGACCAAACACGTTGGCCGATTTTGAGGATTCTTACGTCAATCGATTCGCCATAACCTTGCTAGTGTCACTGGCTAAGTGGCTACATTAAAATCGGAAAATAGAAAATAGCGGCTTTTGGGTGCTTTATTGTGGGGACCCTAATTTTCTTGCAAACCCATCGTGTGGGGTATCAAAATAAAGGGTTATAAGAGATGATTTCAAAAGTATACAACACATATGTTTAAACGGACCTAATTCGAAAAAAAAGTTAACCAAAAAGTTATAAGTAAGTAAAAAAGTTAATTAAAAAAATCAAAATAGCGAGCAGTCGGAGGATACATCTGGTTTTGGTCAGCCAGCTCGCGAATATGTATCCTCCGACTGCACTGCATGATTTTCTTCTTGTTTACGTATTTTTAGTTCGCTTCCTAAGCAGTCCGGTATTTTGAATTAACTTTATTATTTTTTTTTAAAATAATCAAGCTAGGTTTCTCTTTCTCATATTCAAAATCAAAACATTTTATTTTTATTTTACATAGTCCTACATGGGCACTTATAAAACGTCGACAAAAGGTGCATGGTTCGGGTTAGTCGTTTCCTATGGAGAAGAACCGGCAAGAAACTCCATGGTTACTCTTTTAAAAATTTGTTTGGTTTTACAATATTTCCATGTTACAGCATTAGTACTTGGATATGTGGGGACAACGTAGGCCCGACAATAAGTCGTACGAAATTAAAAAAAACTAAAATGTTAAACGAAATAAAAACTTAACAAATGTTCACAATCATCTAGAAATCTAGAAGGCCTACAATGTTCACATTGTGTACTTTTTGACAACCTAACTGAATTCCAAAACTCATTTACTGGGTACACGACACCCGAGGAATAAAAAGGCCTTAATACAAGTCTGAATTCACCAAACCAATGCTCGTTCCTTCTCTGTATGAGAAGAGGCCTTTGCCCTGCAATGGGACAACATATTAACTACTACCATTACACAATACTCATAAAATTCCCACGATTCACGTCAATCATAATTTTCGTATGAATGTGTGTATGACCAATGTTGTATGGTATTTGTAAGATGTCTAACAATTGGTTACAGTCAAAGTGTTATTAGTTTTAAGTATATTTCAATTGTATTGCCTTCTGTTATGTCATTGTCATAGACAATGATTGACGTCTATTTATTTTTAAGTTGGTCACACTGAAGGTTGAAGATTTGTTTTGTAATATTGGCAACCCAGATTTTTGTGATGATTATTGCATATTTCAGTAAAACTGGCCTTGTTCCTATGCCCGGTAGATAACAATGGCTATTAATTAATGGAAATTATATTTAATGTGGGCATACTGTAGTTACACGTCTATCTTTATAGTATGGCTGGTAGAGGTAAGGAGAGCGATCTCATATGGGGTGAATGTTGAATAAGTGGCTAGCTTTATACACTCTAGCTGTTGCCCGCGGCTTCGCTCCTGTGGACCACCCCACTGGACTCGTTTTCGGGATAAAAAATAGCCTATGTCACTCAGGAATAATGTAGCTTTCTATTGGTGAAATAATTTTTCAAAATGGTCAAGTACTTTCGGAGCCTATTCGGTACAAACAAACAAACAAAAGAATCTTTCCTCTTTATAATATTATAAGTATAGACTAGCTGTTGCCCGCGGCTTCGCTCCCGTGGACCACCCCACAGGTCCGTTTTCGGAATAAAAAAATAGCCTATGTCACTCAGGAATAATGTAGCTTACTATTGGTGAAATATTTTTTTAAATCGGTCCAGTACTTTCGGCGCCTGTTCGGGACAAAAAAACAAACAAACAAATCTTTCCTCTTTATAATATTACTAGCTGTCCCACGCGGCTTCGCTCCTTTCAACTGGCTACGTACCTACCCTATGCTACCTACCCTACCCTACACCTACGCTACACATACCCTACACCTACCCTACACCTACCCTACACCTACCCTACACCTACCCTACACCTACCCTACACCTACCTTACACCTACCCTACACCTACCCTACACCTACCCTACACCTACCCTACACCTACCCTACACCTACCCTACACCTACCCTACACCTACCCTACACCTACCCTACACCTACCCTACACCTACCCTACACCTACCCTACACCTACCCTACACCTACCCTACACCTACCCTACACCTACCCTACACCTACCCTACACCTACCCTACACCTACACTACACCTACCTTACACCTACCCTACACCTACACTACACCTACCTTACACCTACCCTACACCTACCCTACATACATGATTGCATAACTGAAACCGTTTACGCAGCGCACGCAACAGAAGCCCTCAAAAAGTAATATACTTGCCCGTTTTTGCAACATTTTTCATTTATGCTCCGCTCTTTTTGGTCGTAGCGTGATATAGATATAGCCTATAACCTTCCTCGATAAATGGACTATCTAACACTAAAAGAATTTTTCAATTCCAACAACATACAAACTTACAAATTTTACCTCTTTATTATAATATTACGTAGTACAGAAGTATAGAAATAATAATTCATATACCCTCCATAATGGCGCTAGCGTAGGTAAATGGTGTAGTATTAATGTAGCAGTCGCAGACATAAATCTAACTAGATGCCGCGGTTGTATGTACTTCGCTTGTCAAAAAACCGGCCAAGTGCGAGTCGGACTCGCGCACGAAGGGTTCCGTACCATTGTCGCATAAAACAGCAAAAAAAACACGTTTGTTGTATGGGGCTCCCATACAACAAACGTGTTTTTTTCCTTCCATAATATTTAAAGTAGTTGACAAAACGAATGACAATACGGGTAAATCAAATGATATTTGCACCGGTACCATTTAAGGCTTTGCCAACACCATAAGGTAAAAACCACCATATGCGCAATTTGCACTTCATATACATTTGAATACAATAAATAATTTCTGAGCACGTAATGTTACCGTTATGTAAGCGACAGACGGACAGACAGACGTGACTGCGCTGACCTAGATTATGTTTGAAATTCTAAACAAGGTGAAAATTTTCGCTAATAATAATAATCATTGTTGTATTGTAATTGAAACGGCGTGATACATTTTAGTGTAGGTACCTACTATTAGTGCATTACTTATTGATAATGAATCAAAATCAAACAATCTGCCTAGCCTTTTCCCAACTATATTGGGGTCGGCTTCCAGTCTTACCGGATTCAGCTGAGTACTAGTGTTTTACATGGAACGACTGCCTATCTGACCTCGTGTTGCCCAGTTACTGGGTTGTGGAGGTCAGATAGGCAGTTGCTCCATGTAACCCTTGGCAAGACTGGTGTCAGATCTCAAGCTTCTGACTACTCGTTACGACTGTCAAAGATCTTAAAATAACAGCCGGGACCAACGGCTTAACGTGCTTTTCGAGGCACGGAGGAAACTCGGTATGTTGAAATGGTCACCCATCCACGGAGCGACCTCGTCAAGCGTTGCTTAACCTTGATGATCGACCAGTGCGGCTGTTATTATTTAGCCACGAGCTCCTCACTCCCTATCACACTTCACAGCACATCACATCATCAGCCTATTAATGTTCCCACTGCTGGGACACAGGCCTCCTCTCTGTGAGAGGGAATGGGCCATAATCCACCACGCGGGCCCAGTGCGGGTTGGTGGATGTCACATGTCTTCGAATTATTGGTTCTAGAACATGCCGGTTTCCTCACGATGTTTTCCTTCACCGTTACAATCACACTTATTGATAATGAATATATAATAATAAATAAAGAAATTAGACGTATTCCACATTGGGCACCCGCTTTAACGGCACCTGAGTGAATAGCACTTGAGTTATTCCACATACGGCACCTATCGATATTTTTCGCAGGTGCCAAAAGTGGAATAATTTAATATTTAAAATTGTATTCCTTTGGCACCTACGGATCAGTAGGTCTGGTACCTACTGATCCGTAGCTAGAACAAAAAGTTGGAACAAAAAATTCGAATTCGCAACGGATGCAGTGCGGAACCGCCTTCAGGGACTCCGGCGAAAAGTCCAAAAATATTTTTACTAACAGCATATGTACAGACACGCTAAAGCTTGAACTGAATTATCTAACAGCAAATCTCAATGCATAAAGATGGGGCAGTCAATAAGTTCATAACAAAACTTAGAGTTACTGAATATTTGCCTACTTAAAATATAAATTTTTAAGGCCTTATTTATAAAAATCCGTGCAGTATTCTCTTAAATAAGCCAAGAAATAAATGAACATGTTTAGTTTCAAACGAGCTCCACCGTTATTTAAATAAAGCAATTACAAGTGCTTTACTTAAGTATTTAAATCATCATAATTTCTTTTATAACAAGACGTTAAAAACCTTACATAAATGATGCAATATAACAGAATTATCATATAAAAAGCGTTATTACATAATGTTCGTTTAAAACAATGCTCTTGTTAGTATAACTTCAAGCGCGCAGAGAAAGTTTGGTGGGCAGTGGAGCGTAGAAGCTATGCGGCGTCACGTGAGGAACGACCTTCGGTATTAAATACTGCATTTATTTCACTTATTGTATTTGCCTGCCTATACTGCAATAGGGGCGAATATATATAGGAGGCGAAACGCTGCGCCAGTAGTGAATCCATATGACAGCGGGGGTCTCGGGTATAGCGCCATGAAAAGTAATCTTCAAAGCCGTCTTTATGAGGAAATATGGGCAGAGAGCGCCGACTGAATTTCCTTAGTAAAAAGCCATAATTCGAGGTTTGGCTCTCGTCTCTTTCCTCCTCCAATATTGGACCAATTTAAAAGATATTGCATGAACTGGTAAAGTAAGATATTTACAATGTCCCTATGTTATCCTTTTCACATTTATATTTGTCAAATTTGTACACTAAGCGTCTGTTGACAGCGCAATTTTGTGCATTTTTTGAGGGCTCTGGTGCTTCTAAAGATAATGTATCTTCAAAAAAGAAAGCATAGAGACTTAGTATATATCTTTAATTTTCAGTTTACGGAATATCTTTTAAATTGGTTCAACATTGGAGGAGAAAAGAGACGAGAGCCAAACCTCGAATTATGACTTTTTACTAAGAAAATACAGTCGGCGCTCTCTGCCCCCGTTTCCTCTTAAGTTTGATTCGACCTGTGACAACTGCACGGAAACAATGTTTACCAACGCTGAATGCAGTCTGGATGAATTGGTCTTATAGGAGACCATGCATTTCTTAGTACCTCGAAAAGCCCCGGCTGTCACAGCCATTACGGGCAGTCAGCAGCTTGGATATGAAATTTTGGTTCCGGATACGGATACGAATATTGAAATAATGTTAAACCGGTTTCGGATAAGGATATTAGATTTTTAAGAAATTGATAAAGTAAAACTCGGCTAGTTATATAGTTATTAGTAATAGAAATAATAAACAAACATGCAAGTGAAGCGCACGGCTAGTGTATCGGCTCAAACAGGCAGAAAATCACTGCTCATCAGTCATGACCAGAAGTCGCAACTATTCGAAATTATCCGAAAAATGTATATCGGTTCCGGATACGGATAGATTTTTATTGCGGATATCTGATAGTTTCTGTTACGGTCACAGTGCTCCTTAACATCCCTTAGCGAAATGGTTGTATCACCAACTCGTAGTGAGCAAGCGTGGTGATCAATGCAAAAACCGGCTTGCAATAAACGCAAATTTTACTCTTACGGACAATTACAATCCATACTTTATCCATACTAATATTATAAATGGGAAAGTAACTGTCTGTCTGTTACCTTTTCACGTCTCAAAGGCTGAACGGATTTGCATGAATCTTGGTACACGGGTAGACCATGTCTTGCATTAGGACATTGGATTCTGTTTATCTGAGGAGTACGTTCCTTTGGTATGATTTTTGACTTTCAACCGCTCGTTTAATCGCATTAGTACGTTCCTTTGGTATGATTTTTGACTTTCAACCGCTCGTTTAATCGCATTAGTACGTTCCTTTGGTATGATTTTTGACTTTCAACCGCTCGTTTTATCGCAATAGTACGTGGCTTTGGGATGAGTTTTGACTTTCAACCGCTCAGTTTATCGCAATAGTACGTTCCTTTGGGATCATTTTTGACTTTCAGCCGCTCATTTTATCGCATTAATACCTTCCTTTGGGATGATTTCTGACTTTGAACTGCTCGAAGTCGATGGAAAAAGTTAGTTTTGCAATAAAAGTCGTGGCAATACCTATTGAATACTGTTACAAAAGGTAAAAGTGCTCTTAGCAAGGACGTCGCGAAGGTGAACGCCCTGCGGTTGCAGTCTCTCTGTAGAGTGTGTAGAGTTTTAAGTAGAGCTACTTAATATTGTAGGTATGTAAAGTTGTGTACTGAGTGTTATTGTTCGTTGACATGAAGTTTCTAGAATTCACCGAACATTTTTCGTTTATAACTAGCGGTGTGGCTCTGGAGTCCCAGCATTTTGCTGTTTGTGTTACTTTTTGTCTCAAAAACTCTTTTTTGTTTTTAGTTCCGTACCCAAATGGTAAAAACGGGACCCTATTACTGAGACTTCACGATCCGTCTGTCTGTCTGTCTGTCCGTCTGTCACCAGGCTGTATCTCATGAACCGTGATAGCTAGACAGTTGAAATTTTCACAGATGATGTATTTCTACTGCCGCTATAACAACAAATACTAAAAACAGAATAAAATTAATATTTAAGGGGGGCTCCCATACAACAAACGTGATTATTTTGCCGTTTTTTGCTCGATATTAATAACGACAACAGGTAGACGCTTGAAATATTCACAGAATATTTAGTTATATATTCACTTCAAAAAATAATAGTAATAAAATTAAAATAAAATAAATTAAGGGGGCTCCCATACAACAAACGTGTTTTTTTGCCATTTTTTGCGATAATGGTGCGGAACCCTTCGTTCGCGAGTCCGACTCGTACTTGGCCAGTTTTTTTCTTAAACTACATATATGCTTACTCCAAAAAAAACATTTATTCATGGAAATCAGCAGTGTTGCCAAGTGCCACAGGATAATTACATTTCATGGTTGTAACTGCGTTTGGTTATCAGAAATTAATTAAAAACCGCAAATCATATAAGTTGACTTGATATTAATTAAAAACAATTAAAGAGGTCTTTAACAACAGTAGCTGTATAATTCTTACTCTTTCCATTTCAAGATTCCATAATGAGTTTGCAAGTTAATTACGTCACATTGACTAAAATATTTGATGGACCCTGGCTTGGATAAGGACGAAAGGGGTCTATGACATAGGGGGCCTTTTAGTACCGAAAATACGTTACGAACTATTAGGATAATAAATTAAATAGTGATACAAAAAGGCTTATGTTTAACTTACCACCAGATATAGTAACATATAACAGACAAAAATAGTAAATGATCACCAAAATTAAACCCGCATCTTATTGTAAAATTATAACCAAAGTTTTAACATCTCGCTATCCTGTTTAGGCAAAATGACTCCAAATAAATCATTGTTAACCGAAAAGTAGTAAATGATCACCAAAAGTAGTAAATGATCACCAAAATTAAACCAATGACCAAAAAGATTATAAAATTTCTGGGAGCAACTTGGAAGTAGCGCTCGCCGGCCGCTGCCGCGGCACCGGTCGCTTTGCTCGCTCGGCTCGCGCGCGGTTGGTCACAGTTCTAACCTAACCTAACCTATTTTACAACATTAAATAGCGCAATAATTTGCTATTAAAATTTGGTGATCAATTTACTAAATTTGGTGATCAATTTACTAAATTTGGGTTTCATAGTACAATTTTAGGTAATAGAGGTTATGGTCACAAAGTAATTTTAGGTGGTCATTATATTTATCCCCATACAAAAATAACCATTTTGCGTTGGTAAAAAAAAAAAAAAAAAGTTTGTATTTTTACCAGGCTGCAAGGCAAGGGTTGTGTTTTTTGCGCGTATCTTGTATGTTTGTATGTATGTAATATTCTTTATTTCCTCGTATCTTTCAAACCATTCTTCCATTACCATTACCATTCTTTCCGGCCCATTCCCTCTCATAGAGAGGAGGCCTGTGTCCCAGCAGTGGGAACATTAATAGGCTGATGATGTGGTGTGATCCTTCAAACCACTTGACGGATTTTAAAAAATTAAGACATCGTTAGATAGGTCTTTGCCGCCCAAGTATTCTTAGATAAGTGCTGTTGAAAAAAAGAAACATGGCGGATTATGGGTGGCATATTGTAGGGGTCGCAATATTTTTTTTCTTCGAAACCCATCGAGTGGTGTATCAAAATGAAGGGTTTTTAGAGGTGATTAAGAAAATATGTACCACTTATATGTTTAAAGTCATTCGAAAAAAAAAGTATAACTAAAAAGTTGTTACTAAAAAAAGTTATTAAAATCAAAAAACCCGACTGTTTCAAAAGCGAACTAAAAACATGTAAACAAGAAGAAAATCTTGCTGTGTAATCTTGCTTTAAGAGTACACTAGTCGATGGCACGAACTATTTTGTGCGCGGGGTTAAAATGCATTTTATATCAACCGACAACACGTGCGGAAGAGATAGATGCTGTGATGAGCAATAGGAAGCTAGTTCGCGTACGAATACACACTTTTGCAAATTTGTAGCGAAATGGATAATAATTTAGGACGAAACCGAGCGCGCGAAATTTTATAAACAGACCTTTGGCAGTCTAGATATCATGGAAAAATTACTAAATCTATATGTTCAAAATAAAATTATATGCATTGTTGAACTAATAATCTATCCCTGTATGGAGGCCGTTTTGCAATTTTCCGTCTTCTTATGGTGTTTATTTGCGCACAAAAATGCGTTAAAATTAGTGTCGAAATATGGAACTTTCGACCCTCATAACTTTCAAATATTTTATTTTTTTACTTTTTCGCTTCCATTCAGGGCTAGATAATGATGAGACAAATTGATAGCACTTTTTATTTTGAACGTACATCGTCAAACAGTGGAATAATCCCTAGACTACGTTTGTATGGAAGAATTTTCGACTAGTGTAACCTTAAGTCGAAGGATACATCTAGTTTAGGTCAGCCAGCTCGCGAATTTGTAACCACCGACTGTACAGCAAGATTTTCTTCTTGTTTACATCTTTTTAGTTTACTTTTGAAGCCGTCGGGTTTTTTAATTTTATTAAAAAAAAAATATATTATTCGGAGTATCACTGTTTGATGTTTGTTTGTTTACTTTTTATTTTTGTTCCAGCAAATGGGGTATAGTCATTTAATACTAATAATATAAAACCTGACCACCAATTTGCTGACCAAGCGAATTCATTATAACAGTAATTTTTATTTCCCCATGGACATAACGTTATTGTTAAATAACTAATTTGTTCATATAAGTGTACACAATGGTAGGAAGTGGGTACCGTATCGTGTATCAGAGACTATTGTCTTGTGTAGTGATGGGCTAGTGTCGGTACAAAAATGTCGATAGATTTTTTTTGTCCTTTTTTAGATAAGCTTAAATTATTTTAAATTAAGCTTTTAATGTCAAAATATAATGTATTTAAAATTATCAGTAAATACCAACAAAACGCTGCAAAAAAAAAACAAAAATCGAATTACAATGCGAGCGTATGAATGTTTTTTTTTTAGTTATAGATAGGCTCGCGCTTGACCACTATCTCACCTGATGGTAAGCGATGATGTGTTCGACGGTGTAGGCTTGCCTAGAAGTAACCTATTCTATATCCTTAATAAATAATTTACATCACAATTTTTATCTACTTGAAGGCTGTCTCTTTTTATCCCATTACATCTACGTACCTACTATTATTTTAAGTTAGAATTATTAATTACAGGTACATTCAAACTGGAGGTAGGAAGCACCTACATCATAACTCCACCTTTTACCACTGTTATAAAAAAAACGATCATTATAAATTCTACTTATCCGCAAGGTTAAGCAAGCGACAGTGTACATTGTAAATGCTTTAGTAATGCTGCTAAGAGAAGTTAGCCTTCTACGTATTGTTGGTGGAATTTCAGAAATGTTCCAGTGGTTATAGGAACTACAATATTGATATAATATTTTTCATCAATATCTGAACAAGTATGCATGTGTACACATCTGGTTAATCGTTTTTTTGAAAGAAAGAAAGAAAAAGTATTTTGTAGTAGTTTTGAAATATTCCACGGATGTAATGCTTTACTATCACTGGGTTTCATAAGTTGTGTTTACAATACCTAAAAATAATCTAAGGGAGCAAAACCGCGGGCAAAGAGATAGTCGATAATATAGTTACGGCACAGATAATATAATACTAGCATACAGATGCCTCATCCCATACAAAGAAACCGTGTCGACGTAACTAGCGTTTTTCATCTGATTAATCTGATATTTTTCTAAGAACATCGATCGCGTTCGGTTCTGGTCCACGGATATAAATGGTGTTAGCAGTGATTTGCAAGTAGAAAGATTTACTCGGTTCGTGAATACTTTTTTTTAAATACAGCGACGATTTGTTTTATAGTACTTTTTTGACCGTTTTTGCATTTTCATTATACCAAAATGTGTTACAAAACGGTATTCCTCTATGACTGTTTATAATTAAAACATAAACGGTATTATTGTAAAAACAACTGCAAAAATATATAAATTACTTCGTTAAAACAAAACGGAGACATAACACCAATGCACGAGGCATGACTAACTGGACTGTTTGTCCTGTATGTTTTATGGTATATAATAAAGTATATTATGATAAATAAATAATAATATTAGAATAAAACATGAAAAAGTAACTTAATTAAGAAATAATTGACGGAGTATGTCAGCAGAGGTTAGCAAAAAAGAAACAAATTCCAAAAAAAATCTGTTCTGTATGTTATTTGTTAAAAATTATAATTTTAAATTTTAATTTAAGTTAAGCAACAACACAATAATAAAGTTATTATTAGTTTGAACCATTTTAAAAACTATTGACAAACAAAATGCAAAAAAGAGTCATAAAAAGCAAGGTTTATTCGTGGTTTCTTTTTTATTTCCTAACTATAGAGGTCAGGAAAGATTCAATAAAATAGGCACTTAAAGTGTCGTAAAAAAGTATTTTACAATAGTGTGAATTCTTCTGAATTAGCTGAGTATTTCATGAAGTTGCATGCGATAACTGAAATCATGTAGGATTTTTTTATTTGTACACCAGGATATGAATTCTTCCATTTTACACAAAAAAAATCCGTGATTGTCGGTAATGCCGAGAAGATTACAATTGTCATAATTGACTGGTGAATAGTATTACACCATTTTTTGTGTAACTTGTTCAAATAAATTTGCTACCATGAATATATTTGTAATTATATTGTGTTTTGTAGTATTATGGACCTTTAATGTCTGAAATAATTGTATTTATATAATATTGCAGCAAAATATAAGAAATTTACCTAATAAGTAAAATTAATTCTATCTATATATAGATATAAACCAGATAACCACTTGAAAACCATAACTAAACTTCAAAGTCGATATAATCGTATTATCGGATAACATATCGATAAACTTGTCCCATCACTAGTGACAACAACGCAAGGTCTTACATTTCACTTCACTTAACTATGGCGTCAAGCAAAGGGAGTGTTATTTGTGTCTATATATGGTTAAAAATGTTATAACAGTAGGTAGTTAATGCACCATATTAAGTCAGTAGCAAAAGCTTATACGAATGAGGGTTACAGCGTTTGTATTTGCCGCTAGGGGCGCTGGTGTAGTTTGTGATCTTCAAAATGTCAAACTTCACCGATTTTTGGCTTATAACGCGAGTTTATTTACTATTTTTTTGTTGTATTGTTGTTTTTTTTTTCAAATATGGTACGGGTTGTACCAACCACTGCTTTAAAAGAGTTTTAGGTATGTTTCGAAAAATTGTACCCTCCTTTTTTTTCGAAAAAAAGAGTTTGCGCAAAACTGTGTCTCACCCGATGTTATATTTATTCGCACTTAGAAATGATTTTATTTAAAATTTGATGCCGTACGCGTAATAAAAACGTTCATCAGCTATATGGACCTTACTGTGTAGCGGCACAAAAACGAAAGTCCTCATTGTTTTTGCTATTTTTACAGCTTCTGTTAAAGTTTTATTTACAAACTAATAAAAGTATGACCGTCTTTACAATATCAATTTATCAGTTTTATAAGATGTCTCGTTAGTCTTAGGTCGTAAGCTGCTACTGCTGACTGAGGCCCTGGGTTCGACCACTAGGTCGGGCGAAGTGATATTGGGTTTTTATTTAGAATTTGACTATTTAATTTGTTTTTGATTGGCTTTGATTTTTTTTTGAGCTTCAAAAGTGCCGCTTATTGGCCTAGTTGAAATAAGTATATTTGATTGCGACTTTAGCTTTGACTTTGGCTTTGACTTTGACTTTGTCTTTGACTTTTACTTTTTCAATAGCAGCCCGGAGTCTGAATTTGTGCCCGGTTGATGGTATATTGCTTGCCCTCTATTATTGTGTGCTGTAGTTACACTCCTCCCCAGCCCTTCGTGGGATACAGGACTATGATTGTGTTATTTTATGTACTAAATCTATCGGTATATATTTTAATGGCAAATAATTAACCAATGTTTTCTTTGTTCTCAGGTGGAAGTAACAAAATGAAGCGATCCCGTCACAGATGGGTCGGATTAAGCTTGTTTTGTAAGTATATTTATTTCTTTTATCATGTAAGAAAGTTTTTTAAAGTTGTTTGTGTTTGTAAGATTTCAATGCCACAATTACCACAGAAAATCATTAGAATACTATCATAACATTACTGACTTACGAGGAAGGAAAACGCCGTATGAAACCAGGGGGTGAGTAAGAGAATGTGCGTAAGAGACAGATGTATACAAGTCATATACATCTATCCCTTACTTAAAATAACCTTACCTCCCTGGTGCTCTATAACAAGTGGCATTATTGTGGCAGATTGTGTCAATCCCATACATTTATGGACTTTTTAACAAACGCATTTACTGTTAGAATCTCATGTTATCTAAGCCGACTTAATAGTTTCATTTGGTCAATGTGCCATAAGCAAGCATGGTGATTTACGCTTCTTCCTTCTCCCGATCAGAAGAAGCTTTTCGTACACATATATACTAAGATCCCCTTGCAAAAATCTGCAGGTATTTTGTTTTTGATGAAACTTGATTTTATTAATTATTTTTGACAAGAAAAGATTACTGCAGGGTAGACTGGTCGCATCTTGCTGCAACTAGTTTTTTGATTTTTCTTCCCTTCGGCCACATCAACTAGCTCTCATTTAGCCTTTCTTTATGGGTTACCAGGTTTTGCAGATAACTGGCAACCCAGCGGGCTAACTGAGAACTGGCAACCTTATTTTTTCCTATTTCACCAGTTTCCTTCAAATGGCGTTGGATGCCCTTGAAAAGTTTTTATATTGGGGTTTATCATTAAAAGTTTATCATGTGAATCCGCCGCTGTTTTGTTTGATAAATAATTTATCAAATATAAATTTCAATTTATTTAATTGAGGTTATTGCGACATAGATATTTCCAGGTAACCCTGCAGTAAGTTTTTCTTGTATCAAGTATCATTAATGAAAAACCCTGATGCCTGCAGATTTCTGCAGTCGGATCTTAGTCTTACAGGGATATTTTGTTTCATATAATGCTTTCCAACTAGTAATTCAAATACAGTATAATATTCCAACCAATTCTCGTTAAAAATTCACTTAGCGAGGTCAAAAAACACAACCTCTCTTTTGACCAACACTAAGACTAACCGTACCCTGCTCCAAATTCATTCTAGATCTTTCCCAAGGTCTTTGCGTGCGTACCCAGCATTAAAATAATACTAAAATTAGATTGTTTTTAGCTTCCTTATAGATAACCTTGACTCAGTATTCAAATTCACTGGTGATGACATTATTAAGTATCCTACTAAGAATTTGGCATAATTGTTTAATATAAATACATTTGTATTTTATTTATGTTTTTTTTCAAGGTATTCGGTATTATATCATCTTTTTTGGTTGATAGAAACCTGATTATAGTCGTGTGAAGAGACTTTTTGATATTTGGGTGAACTTAGTGCCAGGTACCGTTGTCACGAAAATACATGAGGGAACTCGGGATTGTTTCAATCTTGAAACAATCCCGAGGGTGGGTATGGGATCTACCTCCTAGCGGTCCACCCCGGGCAACGGCACCACAGGCTTGCCTGTGGTACGGCTGAACGATCCCACTTAAGCGGTGGTAGGCTCCGCAAGGGGCCGCCTGGCTCGCGACCACCATCCCACCGGAATCCGGCGCCAAGCAGCTTGCTGTGTTCCGTCGGTGTGTGGGACTGCCAGTGCCTTTGGGGGAGAAGGAGGATGTTAGTTGCGCTGTTCAGAACCGGTCTTGGTCTCTGGGCAAAACTGGCCGGGTAACTCATTTTGGAGGGTAGCGGGATCCGAAGCACGGTGCCAGCCGTTGGCCGACCGCAGTCAGTAGGGGGCCCAAGTAGCACGCCAGCCACGTGCCAAAGGCTGCCCCGCCAACTCGCGAAAAATCCCGGTATGCTCCACCGTGCCAGCTGGCGACTGGAAGTGAGGACCCGGTGGCCATATCCGGGGGGGTTCGGGCGTCCCCGCAGTCTCCAGATGAGTTCCCCATAGGTTGGGTTAGCTCCAGTGTTCCACTTGGTTCACTGAGCAGCACCTCGACAGTTCGACTTCTTCCCCAAAAAACTCTAACACAAAATGAGCAACAAAAAGAAGAATAAGGTGAAACAACGGCTGCACTTCCTCCCACTAAAAGTGCACCTCACTAACATCAGGGGGCTGCACTCTAATCTCGATCCGGTCCACCACCACCTCGAGACCGAGAAGCCGCACCTGTTTTTCCTAACGGAGACGAAGATAACAACCCCGTCGGACGTGGCGTACCTCAACTACCCGGGTTACTCTCTTGAACACAAGTTCAAGAAGCAAGCTGGGGTCTGTGTGTACGTCCGCGATGACATTTGTTGTCGTCGTCTCCGTTGCTTTGAGAGATCGGGCTTTTCTGCCATATGGCTACTTGTGGACACTGGCGTGGAGAAGTCTCTCTACATCGGCGTCTACCGATCGCACTCCGGTGACCAGGAGACGACAGCGCTTTTTAATTGCCTCGCAGAATCGGCTGACATAGCCCAGCAACGGTACCCAACAGCGAAGCTTAATTTTCTGGGGGACTTTAACGCCCATCATAAAGAGTGGTTGTACCCATACCGGAAAACTGACCATGCCGGGTTGGAGGCCCGCAAGTTTTCTCTTTCGCTAGATCTAACCCAGCTGGTGAATGTGGCAACGCGGGTACCGGACGTTGACGGCCATACACCCAATTGCCTAGATCTTCTCCTGACAACTGATCCGGACAGTCATTCGGTGTCGGTCTCAGCCCCGCTGGGAACGTCTGACCACTGTCTAGTGAAATCCGTTTCGACTTGCTCTCCTCCAGATGAGAGCCCTAGAGGCACGAGGCGAGTATGGCGATACGAGTCAGCAGACTGGGACGAGATGCGGCACTTTTTTGCGTCTTATCCTTGGCGGCATGTGTGTTTCTCCTCGGGTGACCCCTCGAGCTGTGCGGACGCGGTTGCGGATGTGATTCGGCAGGGAATGGAATATTTCATTCCATTCTCCGACATTCCGCTCGGTCCCAAATCCCGACCTTGGTATAATGCTGAATGCGCCGTCGCTGAGGCCCGAAAAGAGTTTGCCTACCAAGCCTGGGTCGGGGCCCGCGACCGCAAAGTTAGAGCGCGTAGGGTTCGCGCGAAAAAAAGAGCCTTTAATTCTGCCGCCAAGTTCTGCAAGCAGGTTCTGCGTCGGGCACGTTTTGACCATATTGGACGTATTGGGGCCAAGCTGGCATCGCACCCTCCGGGTAGTAAACAGTTTTGGTCCCTGTCTAAAGCGGTCGAAACGAATTTCTGTCGGCCCACTTTACCTCCGATGCTGAAACCTGATGGGTCGCTGGCTCACTCTGCGAGAGACAAAGCAAATTTATTTGCATCTCTTTTCGCTGGCAATTCACGTCTGGACGCTGGCTCCAAGCAACCACCTACTGTACCTCACTGTGACTCTTCCATGCCGGAGATCGCTGTGCACGCTAAAGAGGTCCGGAGAGTATTGTGTAGTCTAGACGTGAACAAAGCCAGCGGGCCTGACGGCATCCCAGCGAGAGTGCTGAGGCAGTGTGCGCCAGAACTGTCTCCTGTGTTGACTCGTTTGTTCCGCCTCTCTCTTGTAAAAAGAACGGTACCGAAATCCTGGAGGCTTGCAAATGTGCAACCAGTGCCCAAAAAAGGCAACCGTGCAGACCCTGCCAATTACCGTCCGATCGCCATTACCTCCATTTTGTCCAAAGTAATGGAAAGGGTACTGAACAGTAAGTTGCTGACCTACCTTGAAGACAACAATCTCCTCAGTGACCGTCAATATGGCTTTCGCCGGGGACGGTCAACTGGCGATCTTCTTGTGTATGTCACGCACTGCTGGGGCGAAGCCATCGAGAGACACGGCGAAGCACTTGCTGTTTCGCTTGATATCTCGAAGGCCTTTGATAGGGTCTGGCACGCGAGTCTACTCAGTAAGCTTCCTGCTTATGGCATTCCCGCTGGTTTTTGTAGCTGGATATCAGACTTCCTCAATGAACGGTCGATCCGAGTGGTCATTGACGGCTGCTCCTCTGACTTCATGGCTATTGATGCCGGAGTACCTCAGGGGTCTGTTCTCTCTGCAACTCTTTTCCTGCTACACATCAATGACCTACTTCAGCCTGGTATTATTGGGTACGCAGATGACAGTACTGTTGCAGAGAGATACTTGTCCAGCGCAAGAACCAGCGTGGATGAAGTTCGTTCCTTGAGAGAGGCTATGGTGGAAAGGACAGATTTGACCTTAAGCCTTGTCTCCCAGTGGGGTGATGACAATCTGGTCTCCTTTAACGCCACCAAAACACAGGCGTGTCTTTTTACCGCAAAAAAGAGTATCTTCGATCAAACTCCTACTTTTCGGGGTGCGTCTGTTCCTGTGACTGATCGGCTCGAGCTCCTGGGCATGGAGTTGACATCCAGCCTCAACTTCGGCGCCTCCATTGAGTACAAAGCTCAAATTGCGGCCAAAAAGCTGGGCATCCTAAATAGAGTGAAGCGATACTTTACGCCTGGACAGCTTTTAACCCTTTACAAAGCGCAAGTCCGATCCTGCATGGAGTATTGCAGCCACCTTTGGGATGGCTCAGCTAAGTATCAGCTTGCCGCGCTTGACTCGGTGGAACGCAGAGCCAAGAGGCTCATTGGTGACGTTGAGCTGGCGGATGCCAAGCTACACAGCTTGGCTCATCGCCGCAAGGTTGCCTGCTTGTCGGTCTTTTACAGACTGTACTTCGGTGAGTGTGCTCAAGAACTCCACGACCTCATCCCACCAGCCCCCTTCTACCATCGGACATCTAGACGCACTGCAAGTTACCATCCTTACCTTGTTGCCATTCCACCAATACGCACCAAGCGCTTCCAAACATCCTTCATAATGCGCACAGCGAATGAGTGGAACTCACTACCTGCGTCTGTGTTTCCGAACGCATTCAACCCGAATCTCTTCAAAGTTAGAGTGAACAGGCTTCTTCTGGGTAAGCTCGCTCCATCGTCGACTCTGTCTCTGTCACCTTTGACCTAGACTGGAGTCAAGAGCAAACCCATCACAAATAAAAAAAAAAAAAAAAAAAAAAAAAAAATCTTTTTGAATTTTTCTGTAAAGTGTCGTGTAAGAACCCTTAAAAGATCACACCAAGAAGAGCAAGCAAGCTTGCTTGAGCAAGGCAAGCTATAGAAAAGAATCAAACTCTAAAATTGAAAGTTAAAACTCTCTTGTCGCCTAATTCTTATACATTTATAGAAGGAACGATAACTGGTCATCAGCATCATGTTTGCTCAATACGTATAAAATTTACAATTTCAGTCTTATATGCGATATCTATTATTTCTGTTTCTCTTAAAATAATTCTGAAATTCATTCGCGGTATGAAGAATAATTAAAAAAACGGTTTATTGTTTCAATAAAAGAGTGTTATAGTACTAAGGGTACACTAGTCGACGGCACGAACTATTTTGTGCGCGGGGTTAAAATGCATTTTATATCAACCGACAACACGTGCGGAAGAGATAGATGCTGTGATGACCAGTAGGAAGCTAGTTCGCGTACGAATACACACGTGCAAATTTGTATTAAAATGGATAATGGATTAGGACGAAACCGAGCGCGCGAAATTTTATAAACAGACCTTTGGCAGTCTAGATATCATGAAAAAACTACTAAATCTATCTGTTCAAAATAAAATTATTTGCATTGTTGAACTACTAATCTATACCTGTATGGAGGCCGTTTTGCAATTTTCCGTCTTCTTATGGTATTTATTTGCGCCCAAAAATGCGTTAAAATTAGTGTCGAAATGTGGAACTTTCGACGTTCATAACTTTCAAATATTTTAATTTTTTACTTTTTCGCTTCCATACAGGGCTAGATAATGATGAGACAAATTGATATCACTTTTTATTTTGAACGTACATCGTCAAACAGTGGAATAATCCCTAGACTACGTTTGTATGGAAGAATTCTCGACTAGTGTACCCTTAAGATGTGACACTGGATCCTGCACTAGGATACCCTGTGTCGCAGAATCCAGTCTCTCTCGACAAATAATATCGTTGTTTAATTAGACATATCAAATGCTACGGTTCCAATCATTAAACAAAAACTAAAAGGTAACTAAAGGTGTAAGCGTAATTGTGCTGGTATGTAAGTGATGGAGTGTATGCGATGGTGCGTATGTGGTGGTGTGTATGTGGTGGTGTGTATGTGGTGGTGTCTATGCGATGGTGTGTATGTCGTGGTGTGTATGTGGTGGTGTGTATGTGGGTGGTGTCTATGCGATGGTGTGTATGTCGTGGTGTGTATGTGGTGGTGTGTATGGTCATATGGTGTGTTAAAACTAAATTGCTAGTAGGTTTTCTGTTTCTATATAGGTAAGTCCTTACCATTACAGTCCATTTACCAAGAGGTACTGCATTTTAATTGATGGTTGTGTTGTGTTGGTATACTTACCTCGTGTTACCCATTTATTGGATCGTGGATATCGATAGGCAATCGCTCCTTGTAAAAATCTGGTATTCGACTGCATCCGGGTAGACTTTAAGCCGCAGGTTGATACCGTTTGTTATTTGGTATCTGGTTCAATAGGCGTTGTCTCCTAAAACTGTTGTTTCTGATGTCACCCATCTAATGTGTCCTTGGCCTATTCCGTAGTAACATAAAATTAAAAGGTGACCTATTAATATGCCCAGTTTAAAAATAAAATGTTCTAACATCAGCAAAGTTTTATGGCGATTGATGACTAATTTTATGTCTTTTATTAAAATGTATGCAATATGATATCTTGATAATAGTGTTGTTCTATTTTTCTAAAATTCTATCGATATGAAGTAATTCGTCCTTTGAACTTATGATGAGAATTCACTGCTACAACAAAAGCTCGTATTGCCAGATGGGAGGACTCAGCATCTAACAGCATGTTGAAGTCTCCAATAAGTTAGTAATTCTACTTTCAAATCGTATGTTAGTGATGTTGTCAATGGTTAGGTCTGAATAAAATAGACCCGAAAGCTTAAGAAGCGAACTAAAAAGACGTAAACAAGAAGAAAATCATGCTTTGCAGTCGGAGGATACACATTCGCGAGCTGGCTGACCAAAACCAGATGGCCAAATAGGAACAAATATACATACATGATAAACACGTTACCCTCCTTCGGCAGTCGGGTGTAAATAATTCAATTCGGTTTAAATTGTTTAATTTCTTTAACACATTAGTACATTTTGGTTCAACTCACGTAACGCGATCTATACAAGGTTCTGAAATAGTAACCGCTTCATAACGATCAGATCTTTATAGTATTAGCCATATCGATGGAATATAAAGAAACCCTTTACAGAAACCCCATCGAAACTCTTTGAATGGGTGACCCAAACCCTTGCCTTCGCAGGCAAATATCGATATCCCAAACCATCGATACTTGCCCACCGCTACTCCATAGCCTATAAAATCAGTATGATAATTACCAAGAACATTACAGATGAGTTGCACCAGCGTTTATTTTGCTCAAAAGTCAAGGACTGGCAAATGTGGCAACTTTAGCTGAAATGTCAAGATTTGCATTATACATAAATAGTCAATATTTAGCAGGTAGAAGGAAATTTTACGATAAAAATGATTGATGTGACTTTTGTGAAACTTTTGACTGATTGACGAAACTTTTTGAGATATTATGACACCGGCTTTTTTTCGTGGCTTATCTAACAGGAACTAAAATTCTAAAAGTCTTTCAGGATATAAAGAACCATTTATTATCATTGGTGTAGTTTTCTGAGAGTGGAAAAATATTCGTAATGACCCCTCAACAAGCAAAGAAACAATTTTACCTCTTTATAAGAATGTCCTGTTTGAAAAACCCAAAACCCGATCCACGGCGATCGAACTCAGCAGTTACTTGCGGCTACCACACACATCAGAAGCAGGTTTTAATCCATTTTATAAAACAAAAAGTAGGTTCGTTTTAACAGACATTTATTTAAAACGTGGTCTAAGTAGGATTATGTTATAACAAGACAAAAATATAGGCATGCAGGATACAGAGTCACATTACGAATTGTAACACTTACTTGTAACTACCCGAGTGCACAAATAAACTGTTTTGATTTGATGGTTTGATTATGTCGATAGGATGGATAATTTGAATGTTATCAATGCGATTTACCAATAGAGACGTCATACTCATTATAAAAAAATATAAAATCATTCATTAAAAATCTTTTTTCTTATTTTTATTAGCAAACCCTTTAATTTGATACCCATATCATGGCAGTGCACAAAAATTAACTGGTCCGCCATCTTGAGCCGTCCGTCATATTGGATTTAGAATGACGTCACTTAGCTAGCCATGTATTGTCATCCAAACTAAACATCACACATCACATCATTAGCCTATTAATGTTCCCACTGCTGGGACATAGGCCTCCTCTCTGTGAGAGGGAATGGGCCGTAATCCACCACGCGGGCCCAGTGCGGGTTGGTGGATGTCACATGTCTTCGAATTTTAGGTTCTAGGGCATGCCGGTTTCCTCACGATGTTTTCCTTCACCGTTTTGAGAGCAGTGGTGATGAAATAATTTACACAAAGTAAAGCGCCTGCCTGGGCTCGAACCCATGACCTACAACTTGTAAGTCGCGGCCGATACCACTGGGCCACCACTGCTCGTTTTAAACTAAACGTTTATCAATAATATCATCTTAATCGGTTGAGGATACCTGCTTTAAAATTCAGTTGCAAGATTTGACCCGAACCCGCTTACATACATTGCATGTTAATAATAAGCTTGTAAAAAATAGATAGTTCATGAGATGTTGCATGTTTGTACGTAAAAGAAGCAAAAGGTGTACAAATATGTAATATGCTATATATAAAAAAACATAGGCACGTATTTGACATTCTAAATCAAACACTTAAACAAAACTTGTCAAGTAATATATTACTTTTCTTAGTATACACTAAACCACAGGCTTTGAAGGTTAAAAACATTAATTCCGAGAACCATAATGAACTTTGAGGATAATTCCAACAAAAACATGAGAAGGACGTTTGTGTTGAAAGATATTTGACATTCGTTGAGCAAGAAATATCCAATTTAACAATATTAATCATCTGCCTAGCATCTTCCCAAAGATGTTGAGGTCAGCTTCCAGTCTTACCGGATGCACTTCCCATTTACTGGGTAAAACGATGTCAGATAATAAAGACTGGTTGTCTGGTTTTCAGACTTTCCAGCGTCAAATCAAAACTTCTATAATCAATTAGACCAATAACCGGCACTTTTGAACATCAAAAACTTAAAATTTATTGCTTTAAAATTTAATTGATTTTACCGTCCATTCGGAAAAGTAGCTTGTTATAGAGAAGTGCGAACATACTTACTCTTTTAAAAAGTGCTTTAAAGTATTTGCTTACATCATTATTGTTGGAAAAATACTAATATGTGAGAACGATGTAAAAAGCTGTGCACGTAAAAGCGTAAAACAGAGTAAAACAAACAATAAAAAAATATAAGAAACAGGTAATTAAAAACAGGTCGAGGCAGCTAAGATATGACCAATCCCAACTGATAGCGCCCGTTCACGAATATGACACATGGATCGGCACCACTCAGCTCAACTATAATTAAGGGAACCGAACTGCCAGGGCACACACAAGTCAACGAACGACATATACAGTACAGTAAATGGTATATTTACAGTTGGTACATAGAATAGAATAGTACTCACATATGTGCTGTGCAGTTATGACGTCACGACTGTCAAAGTTCTGACAGCGGGGACCAATGACACTGGTCGACAAAAAACCACTTTTTGTGTCTTAAACGAAAATCTTGTAAGTGATTATAATAAGTACGAACAGATTTTTTGTAATATGATTTGGAAGTGCAGCTTTTAGGTAATAACTGAAACTTTCAAGTGGTTCTGATCTAGTTTAGCTGTTCACTGTGAAGAATCGGCTTTTTAGCAGATGGCACGTCAGGATACTCAACATTTTTTTAGATGTAAGAAAGCCAAAATAAAATTTAATGTATTTTTTTTTACTAATAGTGTTAAATATCCTTTTTGAGTTTTAAAAGTAATTTCATCACAAATCAAACAAAACATATCAGGATCATATTAGCACTTTTCGACATTGTTTAAGGATCAATTAACACAGTAAACTTAAATATCTACAACTTGTTTTTTGAAAAATATGACTCCTCGAATGAAACAAGGTGCAGTGAAAATGGTAGAAGCTGTAACCAATTATATTTTACCAATAGAGACATCATACTCATTTTAAAGAAATAAAAACATGGCGATATTGTACTTTAGCTACCTACATAAGGTCTATGGAACTTGGAACTTTATTTCTATCACTGAGCAGGTTGAAAGATCACAGAGATATAAATAGGACCCCGCTGTCGGAAAGAGATAAACACACTGTTCAAATGTACGTTCGTGTCGCGGCCAGACGCAGGACGGACTGAGTTCACTTAAGCTGGTCAGCTTGTGTTTGTATTGCCACGCAGACGTTGGTAAAACGTATCTACCTCCGTATATATATAACATCATTGACCATAATTGTCTAATTCGATGAATACAGGCATTCCGATCTACAGTGTATAACCCCCTCTCTTTCCACTTTCCAGGTATTTTCCTCACGCTCCTGGCCATAGACATACCCACCACATCAGCTCTGAAGGCCACATCGCTGATCTTCTCCAAGTCTACCACCACAGTTGCGCCAGCGCCAGAAGAAGCCTCTGAAGATGGAACTGAGGTTAGTGTACCGCTCATAATCATTTCATATCAATTATCATTTATCAATCAATTTTCAAGAAGTAATATCGCTTGTTAGTATGATATAATAATTGAAATTAGATTCTATTACGAAAATTCTTGCTCTGAGGCTCAACGATGGCTATCGTGAAAGAGGTCAACCGTCGAATCCGACTCGGCTGGGCAGCGTTCGAAGAGTTGAGCGGTATCTTCTCGTCCAACTTACCACAGTGTCTCAAGGCGAAAGTCCAGTGTGTGTTGCCTATGACTCTGAGAAGTGGTATCTCACAATGGGCCTCATCTGAAAGCTTACAGCTACCGAAAGGGGATTGGAGAGAGCTATGCTTGGGGTTTTCTTGCGTGGTCGAATCAGAAATCTAGACATCCGCATGAGAGCCAGGTTTACCGACATAGCCCAAAATTGCCAAACTTAAGTGGCAGTAGGCTGGCACATAGCTCGCAGAACCGATGACCGATGGGGCAGAAAAGCTCTGGAGTGGCGACCGCAAACCGGCAGACGTTGCGTTGGAAGGCGGGAGGCCTTCACTAGGTGGACCGATGACCTGGTGAAGGTTGCGGGGATCCGCTGGATACGAGACGCACGGGACCGATCAATGTGGTGACGCTTGGGGGAGGTCTGTGTGGACGTCTTTCGGCTGATATGATGATGATGATGGCGATGGTCAAAATGTCAAAATATAAAGGATTGATCAGGTGAAAATTCGATAGCGCTTGACTCTCCCATTCACTATTGACATTATACCGATCGCTATTGCGACGATTTTGTTGATAGAATGATTTATCTAGAGCCTCTTAAGAAGCTATCGTTGAGTGTCAAAAGTTACGTTTGATCCCGAAAAAAAATATGATGGATAGGCTGCCTTGACACTCATGGTGCAAGAGTGCCTGCTGAGAATGAAAGACTTGGCTAGGTCAAAAGATGTAGATATCATAAGGGTGAAAGATGAGTCAGAATCGTCACACCAGAGTGTAGGCCTTCTACTTTTCGTGTGAGCATATGGCCAACTCTGGTGTCAGAGTTAATTAAGTCGCCTCTGAGAACCCCACAGGCCTCTGACTTGGCTATTTCAGACTTACATTAACTATATAAGTCCAGGTTTCCTCACGATATTTTCCTTCACCGTTGCCTGTGATGTCCAAGGTAAACTTAGAAAGTACATATGAATTTGGAAAAGTCACATTGGTACTTGCCCGGATTTGAACCCACGAGTCAAGCACAACAGGCGAGGTCTTAGCCACTGGGTCTTAGCCTGAAAACCCTCGAGTGGGGACTTGCAAGCGTTCAAGGGAAATTTTGCTTAGAAGGTATCCAGATAAGATGGACCTTTGCACAAGCATAATGCGTTAATTTTGTAAATATGAAAGCCGGTTGTTTGAATGTCTGTTAATACTGGTTAACATGATTGCACGCCTCAACAGCAGATCGGATTTGGATGGTCTGGAGCACAAGTAGACCATGGCATGAATTAGAATTATGGAATATTTATTTTCCCGCTAGTATGTTCCCATGGGCTAGTTTTGACGACTTTAAATAAAAAAGAAAGAAAGAAAATTGTTTATTCTGCACAAACTAAACGGCACAATACAAAATCAAGAGTGGCATTCACTAAAGTTACAAATTAGCCAAAAGCCTCGTATTTAAAACGAAAAATACTGGTTTGAAGTAAGTTAGTTCCATAAAAACCTTTTTAACAAAATATTCTGTCTTTTGTACCCATCATTTTCCTTTATTCGACACCGACTTCGGAACAGAAAGTTATTTTTCACTTTGTAGTGTTTTGTTTTGGAAGTCGGTTTGATTTTTTGTAAATAAGTTTTTTATTTTCCTCTTTTTAGTTTTGGTAGGTACCTCCAATTAACATCAAAAGAGGAATGCCCTTTTTGTAAGGGAACTTGGGCCCCTTTGAAAAAATGGTTGTATATTAATGGATTTGGTTGTATATTGAAGAAAAAACACGTTATATTCATAATTAGAAAAAAAAAAAAATATTTTGCGGGCTTCACGAGAGAGAGAGCGCTTTCTGTTCTTGAAATGAACCCTTATTACAATGCAATAAGGTGCATACAAATGTTCAAGTGAAGAAACCTGATCTGTTGTTGTCTGTACATAAAAAGTAAAGGACACGGATGGAAAAAAACACAAAATATAAATCCTATTTTTGGATAATATTGAAATCGCAGACACGATACCTCATAAGGGGCCTGTGTATGGGCAATCTCCTTTATAGCCAAAGTACATCTCAAGACAATTCCAATAAGCCCAAACACGACTAGGATACATTTTTTTTTCGGAGTTCCAGTGGCCATTGTGATCTTCTTCATCAGTTCTACTTCACCAAATGATACTTTCTGAGTGCAAATGATTGCATATTGATGAAAATACCAAAATCGCTATATGTATGCCTATAATATTAGAGGAGTTCCCTCGATTTCTCTAGGATCCCATCATCAGATCCTTTCCTTATCATACCACCTTTGCAACAAAAAAAGAATCATCAAAATCGGTTCATAAACGACAAAGTTATTCACAAACACACATAAAAAAAATATATACGGTCGAATTGAGAAACCTCCACCTTTTTTGAAGTCGGTTAAAAAGTTTATGATTGAGCTCTAGATAAAAAGATAGTGCTCACTATAATCTGCCAACAAAATCAGGTGAACAGCTATCTTTAGCAACAAATAACACCATAAATCCACTATTCTGAACCCGGATACAAACAAATAGATACTTCTACTTGAGCCTTCAAGGTTTTAAACTTTTATATTCTCAAATGATTTACGATGATATGAAATATAAAATCTGAGGCGTGTTAGATCGAAAGTTATTTGAAGACACGCTGATTCTTAACATGACAAAGAGGGTTAACAGAGGTGTTGATTATACACAGATTTCATCAGTTATTTGTAAACCTCTCTAAGTTAGTCAATGTCCGATTTCTGAGTTAAGAATTTGAAGTTGAGTATTTCTCAAACTCTTCTTTAGACTGAAGGTAAAATTAAAATGCTCAATTCAGAAACTGGCTCTAAGTTATTAAGAGTGTAAATTAAAAGAGTTTCCGTTTGAGTATTTTGTTTGCACGTTCTTCTGCATAGAGATCTATCCTTTGGGACGTGCAATTCATCTTTCAACAGCAAAATTAAATGAATAAACAATTGACCGACTCCTTGGCAGTTAATAAGTGCCTGAAAATGGTATAAGTTAAGGTTGAGTCCCAAAACTTTGCCAAAATTTCAAAATATTAAATAATATTTATTCAACTTACGGAATGTCAGAATTGGCTTCAGCAACGACAGTAACTCTGTAAAATAGCAATCTTTTGATCTGGGAATCAAACGCCAAACTTTGCAAACGCACTTGCGTCTACCAGACCAGTCCCAAGTCTGCAATAATTAAAATAAATACAAAAGTTACATCAACTTACCCCATGGAGCTACCGATGCATGATCTGCACACATAGTTTAAACTAACTAATATTAAACTGTATTAATTTGGTAAAATCGGAGCTCGTGGCTAAATAATAACAGCCGCACGGGTCGATCATCAAGGTTAAGCAACGCTTGACGAGGTCGGTCCGTGGATGGGTGACCATTCCAACATACCGAGTTTCCGCCGTGCCTCGGAAAGCACGTTAAGCCGTTGGTCCCGGCTGTTATTTGAAGATCTTTGACACTCGTTACGGGTAGTCAGAAGCTTGAGATCTGACACCAGTCTTGCCAAGAGGTACCGTGTTACCTAGTTACTGGGTTGTGGAGGTCAGATAGGCAGTCGCTCCATGTAAAACACCGGTACTTAGCTGAATCCGGTAAGACTGGAAGCCGACCCCAATATAGTTGGGAAAAGGCTAGGCAGATGATGATGATTAATTTGGTAAAAATCGGTGAACATACACATAAAAAACAATCACAATCTCCTTCTTTTTGGAAAGTCGGTTAAAAAAGGCGACCTCGACCTACTTAAGAAAATGCAAAAAAAACAATCCTAGATCTCAAAACATCTTCGAAACAATAGCTAATCATACTAAATCTGTTTGCCAGTAAACTGTAATTTGATTTGTATGACCTATCACGCTAGGACTCAGACTGAAACTAGATTCACTTGTAGATAAGTTAAGTGAAGTGCCAAGGATGAGCCGAGCAAATGTTGAGCAATAGCTAACTCCTTTAGGCGCCGATTTCCTTGGGTAGCTAATTTTAAAATGAGAATCACGTCTAAACGGCTAGTCGTAATTTTTTGTAAAAAATATATGTTACATTAGACCATTTTTTTAATAATTTGATCTAAGAACAATTTGAGTTTTATTCGTATAACATAGTGTAATTAATTTGTAAAGTTATGTCCAAAACGGACAAAAACACGACAATCGCACCAAAACCGCTGGGCGTATTTTAATGTAATCGACACCATCTCAAAGATAATTTAATCATCTACATTTTGATCTGAGGCTTTTTTTTAAGTCATAGAATAATAAGGAAAGTACAAAAAACACTAAATTTTGGGTCGCGCGGGTGTGAAACGAGTGCGCGTTTTGTTCCCTCAAGCTCGTTGGCGTTAGTCGTCGTCTTAAGTTAAATTGTTTCCGTACGCAAAATACGCGCTTAGTCGTGGAGTTACGGAAAACAGCCCGTTTTAACCTAACTTAAGTCATATTGTAGGTACCTTGTGCTAAAACTACGAGTACATTCACGAAAGGGAATTGGAACTATTACAATTTATGATTTTGCTCTGGATGAAGTAAACTATCTGCATACCAAATTTCATCTAAATCGGTTCAGCCGTTTAGTAGTGAAACGGTAACATAAAAACAGACAGACAGAGTTACTTTCACATTTATAATATTAGCATGGATTATGTGGTGGTTAACTTGATTTTCCGTGAGTACGCTAGCTTGACTTACCCGATCTAGAACAGGGGGGAGACCATAAGCTCTTAGAGCGATATCAATTTGATATCGAATAAGGGACAGATGTATTTGACTTGTATACATCTGTCACTTACTCGATCTCAAATTGATACCGCTCTAAGAGCTTATGGTCACCCCCCAGTGCTTTATTTTGTGATAAAAGTATAAACCACTCAACAATACCTACTTCCTATATTAATCTGCCAACATACATACTTAACTCACACCTTTTTCCCATGGTGGTAGGCAGAAACTACAGAACGCCACCTGCTACGATCCTTACATACTTCTTTTGTTTCACTCACGTTCATACATCTAGTCATACACACACGCCGGTTATGAGTACTGCGCACATGGGCTTTTTTTTAAATTTAATATAGGCTCGCGCTTGACCACTATCTCACCTGATGGTAAGCGATGATGTGGTCGACGGTGAAGCACGCTTGCCTAGAAGTAACCTATTCACTCTTGACTTAAAGACCAAGAAGAACATCACCAATATGTATGTCTTTCTAGGGAGTCCCCTCCCAGCATTTCCGTTCACATCTGCCACCCACCTTTTATTAGTCGTCTTTCATTCATTCCCTCAATATGGCCAAACCATCTCAGCATTAATCTATTAAATGAAGAATTTTCGTAATTTCAGAAATACCAGAGAATACGTCCTACTAACAAACCGACAAACCTCTTTGTATTTAAACAACAGGTTAGATGAAACCACTTCTTGAGCTTCATTTTTTGAAGTCACTTTACATTTATACCAATCCATGTCAACACTTTCTTCTCATTCCAGGTCGAAACCACAGCGGAAGGCGGCGAGGCCAACACCACCAACAGCAAATACACGGGCAACCCTCAAGTAGACTATATCTACGACCCCAATCTGCCCAGGGAGCTGAATGGTTACAATCTGTCTGACTATCCGTTTTACGCCACTGTGCCGAAGCTAGATAAAATAGATTTTAAATGCGATGGGCTCCATGACGGGTTTTATGCTTCGATTGCACATAAGTGTCAGGTAAGAATATATTCTTTAATTTTTTGGATAGGCAATCCATAAAAAGGCGCCTGGTCTTCATCATTACTGTTGGAAGATTTCGCCCAGTTCTGTGCTTCTCACATCCAGTGGACCCCTGTGGCCATTACGAGATCATTAGTCCAACTAGTGCCTTTAGAAATAGATAAACCCCGTGAATTATTTTCGAAGGCCGGGAATAAGGCATTGGGATTGTCTATGGGTCCTGCATACAACCTCTCTCTGATCCTGTCAGAATTTCATCCCATAAGACTATAGAATGGATGGAAGATCGAGTGCTCCAGTTATGCGCTGTTACGATTATATCTTCCACCCCTGTCCTGAATTCATTCAGGAGGACTATTACAAACACTCAGCTGATTACAATCAGCACATAGGCACCATGACCTCTTAAAGATTACCCCGGATGCCCCTGTGAACTTTTATTAGGGCACATTACTAGGGATACTGTCAAGGGGCCATCTATAACCAGCCTTCGTTTAATTGTTCCTTTATCACAACTACATTCTCATGTTCCAGATCTATCACCACTGCCTGTACGGGACCCGATACGACTTCTTGTGTGCCAACTACACAGCCTTCGACCAGAAGACCTTCATCTGTCAATTCGTGTCTGAGGTAGACTGCAAGAACTCTGCCAATTACTTCCATAGGTAAGTTAATAAGGGCGAAATTCGCAGAATATACTTTCAGTACTCTTCTTGAAAGTATCTAAATTGTTTAGCAACTGTGTAGTAATTGATTGGCAACATCCTCTAAAGATAAAGGAGGAGCTCGTGGCTAATTAATAACAGCCGCACGGGTCGATCATCAAGGTTAAGCAACGCTTGACGAGGTCGGTCCGTGGATGGGTGACCATTTCAACATACCGAGTTTCCCCCGTGCCTCCGAAAACACGTTAAGCCGTTGGTCCCGGCTGTTATTTGAAGATCTTTGACAGTCGTTACGGATAGTCAGAAGCTTGAGATCTGACACCAGTCTTGCCAAGGGGTACCGTGTTACCCAGTTACTGGGTTGTGGAGGTCAGATAGGCAGTCGCTCCATGTAAAACACTGGTACTTAGCTGAATCCGGTAAGACTGGAAGCCGACCCCAATATAGTTGGGAAAAGGCTAGGCAGATGATGATCCTCTAAAGATAATTAACCTCCGACAAAAAAAGAGTGGTGTTATTTATAAGTTAGACGTGTGTACCTCAGTTTTAGTGTATCTGTCTGTGGCATGATAGTTCCTAAACGTAATAAATTGATTTGTATTTTTTTGTTTGAAAGGTGACTTTATCGAGAATGTTCTTAGCTATGTTTGGTGAAAATCGATTCAGCCGTTCACAAGTTATGGGCGTTTTTCTGTTTGAATAGGGGTATTTTCGCAAGATATCGTGTCGTAATTACGTGTTCGATAGATTGTCGATTGAAACGTGTCTTATACTAGATAAATTATGTAGTTTACAAAGAATGAAATATAAGTGAGTCTAAAAAAGTTATTGCTCAACATAACATCACTTTATTCAGGGTCTCAAGGATGTACCAGGGATGTTAAAGCCTTTACAATAGTTCCATAATACAGTGTTACGGTACCTAATATATTTTCAAAAGTAGGTTTACCTAATATGCACATCATGATTTGTAACCACCACCATCAAAGTCACGACAGCCTCATTGCAAGTACCATTCCCTTTTAACCAAGGTTAGGTACCGATTGTGCATAGACTTACAAATCTTATTGTTTTACTGGCTATACCGACGGCTCCACTCACTTGGTTCTCAGCTACTAAAACAGTAATTTCATTGCTTGATCTCCCGACTTTGTACTGAGCGGTCTCCTTCACATTTTTAGTATGAAGGCGAAGTTTCAAACTCTGCCAGCACCTTCGCCTAAAACTTAAATCTATCAGCCTACAAATCATGAGGGAATAAGCATTTTCTGGGCTCGCTCGTTTCATCCTAGACATTCCAGCGCTTAGCAGGCTTAGTAGTCGTTTCGGCCGATGAGTTTCGCCCGATCCGGCCGAAACAGGAATTTCATTATTATTAATATTTTTGAGTGGTGTTTTTTTTTAAGCAAATTTTGTACAGTCAGAATGATAAACCTTAGGTAGGGTTATAATTATTTAAGTAAAATTCAGGCAATTTTTGGAAAAGATAAAGCGTAATACCATTACAACAGTAAACATGATAAATCACAATAATCAGTCTTAATATCAACTAGCTGTCCCACGTGGCTTCGCTCCCGTCAACTGGCTACGTACCTACCCTTACCTACCCTTATGTATTTACGAATGTAACCTGTAAACTTTTGTTTCTACCGGCGGCGACGATCTAATTAAAATTTGAAACATAAAAGCTGCTATTGTGAGTCAATCTTAAAGGATAGACATATGCTGTCGCGGACTTTTTTTTAGAACTTTTAAAGAAGAACAATTCCATCATACATTCTATTTGCGTAACTTAAACCGTTTACGCAGCGCACGCAACAAAAGCTCTCAAAAAGGAATATTTTTGCCCGTTTTTGCAACATTTTTCATTTATGCTCGGCTCCTATTGCTTGTAGCGTGATGTTATATAGCCTATAACCTTCCTCGATAAATGGACTATCCAACACAAAAAGAATTTTTCAATTCCAATCAGTAGTTCCTGAGATTAGCGCGTTCAAACAAACAAACAAACAAACAAACTCTTCAGCTTTATAATATTCTAGTAGAGTAGTTTGGTTATAAATGATTATGATGTTCAACATCTAACTAAAAAAGCAAAAGAGAAAGTTATATTTGTATCATGTTATTAAACTCTACCGATTTTATTTTTCTGACGTTACTTTGCTTCTAAAAAAGGATTCGTCCGAAACACCACTCAAAAATATTAATAATAATGAAACGCCTACTAAGCCGCTTAGCAGACTAGATGTAACTGGCAGACTCATCTTTTTTCTATAGAAGCTAGCATAGCCTAAAAAAATGGGGCATACGATCAAACTGTTTAAATGAGTATATCTATAATACAAAGTTCTTCTTCTCGAAATCTCTCAGCAATGTGATTAGGCATTTAACCCATGACATAAGTGCTTTTTTTTATTTTTTATTATTAATGTACACAGAAAATTTTTAAACTTTGCCCCACACTAGGAATTTCTTCCTGTATCGTGGGTGCGTTTACAAACATATACACTCACATACACAACACCCAGAGCCGGAACAACTATCTGTAGGTCATACAAATATTTGTTCCGAGCTGGAATCGAACCCGCGACACGCATCGCAGCAGTCAATCTTTCAAACACTGCGCCAACCGTGCACCCAAATTCAATCTTGTACTTTGATTTTTCTTGTATATTTATGTGACGTGACATCAGCTTTCGACCAATTTTTTTTTCTATTTTATCCCACTGCTGGGCATAGACCTCCCCGACAATCGTCCGGCCAACTTAGTTACTCTTTTTTTTTACGTTTCCAGGAACGACGCTCTCTACAAAGCCACAACCACAACCACGCCAGTACCCCCGTCGACCACCACGACTACTACGACTACCACTCAACGACCACCGCGGCCAGGGCGCCGGCGACCAGCCTACAGATATGATTACGATGACGATGATGATTACTACTATGCGAGGGATGATTACGATTATGAAGACAGGTGCGTAGCATTTGATTATGTTTGTGCAATAAAATGGGAAAAGTGGCTCGTTGGTCAAATGGGAGAAAGCGCTACTACTGAGTATGGGGTCTTGGATTTGGAACCTGGGTCGGGAGAAGTGTTATTGTGTTTCTCCATATTGAATCTCATATATCCAATTGAGTTATATAAGTTAAGTCATCGAGAATCTCTTAGGAAGCTATTTAAAAAGATTAAAATTATGACAGTTTCCTGCCAATTCATTTATGAAAATATATGTAGAAGGCGTTTTTTTTGTTCTGTGGAAAATGTTATGTATGTAAGGAAAAATATACATCTCTTTAGTAAAGTCAGTGATAGACACAATAAAATTGTAATACGAGAAATAAAGATAAGTTAGATCAACCATCTTATAGACTAGCTAAAGTACACTCATCTGTCATGGGGTACTGTGTTAAATTCTGTAACAAAATACCTTGTGATATATATAAAACTAAATGAAGTAAATTTAAAACTTTAGTTAAAAGCACACTTTGTAAACATGCATATATTATTACAAACTAGATGATTATATTCGAGATAAGTATGCTTGGAAACATGCTGGTCCTGCTCCATAGCGCAATCCTTAGTGTAGACAAAATCGAACTGGTTAATTTGCATTATATTCATAACTAGCGGTTGCCCGCGGCTTCGCTGCCGTGGACCACTCCACAGGACCCGTTTTCAGGATTAAAAAATAGGCTATGTCACTCAAGAATAATGTAGCTTTCTATTGATGAAAGAGTTTTTTAAATCGGTCCAGAAGTTTCAGAGCCTATTCGGTACAAACAAACAAAAAAATCTTTCCTCTTTATAATATTAGTATAGATTATCATTCGAGTAATTAGAAGAATTAAGAATCTGCTAACCATCGTATTGTTAGCAATCATATTGTTAGCGAGTTTTTATAAATAAGGCTGATAATCTTCAAGCAAAATAAATTAAGTCATAATTTTTTGATAAAGAGTGAGAAATACAGTTTATCTCAATGTTTTCAGAAGGCGACCCAGACCACGCAGGCCTGGTAAGAAGAAGAGGCCACCAGTAGACGACTACGAAGACGATAGGTATGTACCAATAGAAGATGGGGTAATTATACTCTGTTCATTAATTTATAGAATAAAGACTAGGTAGAAGGCCAATAAGGAAACTACAATACTACTGAAAAAATACTCCGGAACACCTTTTCTGCCTTATAAACTTATACCTGTCAATTGGCTACCGACCTACCTGTCTACCCTACCCTACCTACGTAATGATGTAGTACATAATTTTGATGTATCATCAATAGTTTTCTCAGCGCACGTCAAAGAATGAATTTTATAATCAACATTTTGCTACTTTGGGTTACATTATTGCAATTTTCATAAGCTCTATTTTTTTTTGAAAATAAATTATAGCCTATGACACTCAGGAATAATGTAGATCAAGAGATTACCCCCTACAATGTCACAAACTCACAATTCACAAACTTTACCTCTTTATAATATTAGTATAGAGTACCATACCATGGCCTGTCTGCTTTTCCGTGTTTCGCTTATTTGGGCAGGCAGAGAAAACAATATGTTTGTACTACCCATACATAAAAATCGTGTGTGGATAGGCCTGTCTCCCATGTAGTATTAATAGGCTGTATGTGTGTGGCATGTGCCATGTAGATCGTTTGATCGCATGGAATATCGGGGGTACGCTTTAGACGTGAAAGCTTTCAAACTAAAAAAAATAAACGTTTAAAGACTAACCTGCAATGACGCTGTGTCTTTCAACGAAAACCTTCTGTGTAGAATATAATTTTGCCCTGAATAAAATCAATTACAAACATGAAACAGTAACACTCATTCCTTTTCGCTTAACTTTCCAGATACGAACGTCGTCCACGACCAAGAGACGAGCAACCAGAAGACGATTACGATGATAGAAGGCCATACGACAGAAGACCAGCAAAAAGACCAGCATACCCTGAGAGAAGACCATACGATGATGAAGAAGATAGACGTCCCGCATCTAGAAGGCCTAGACCAAGGCCTCGGGATGAAGAGGAAGAAAGATACAGGCCTGATGATGAGGAGAGACCTAGGCCAGGACAGAGGGATCAGAACAGAGAAGATAGGCCTAAACGGCCGAGACCCAGAGACGAGTATAGACCGAGAGATGAGGTCAGACCAAGGGATGAGATCAGACCCAGAGATGAAGTTGTCAGACCAAGAGATGAGATCATAAGACCATCAAGAGATGAACCAAGAGTTCAAGATGAGGTAAGACCTCGGGATGAAATTAGACCTCGGGATGAAATTAGACCTCGCGATGAAATTAGACCTCGCGATGAAATTAGACCTCGCGATGAAATAAGTCCTCGCGATGAAATCAGACCTAGAGAATCAACAAGGCCAAAAATTAGACCCAGAGCTGAAATCAGACCCCGTGATGAAATAAGGCCTCGAGATGAAATCAAATCAAGAGATGAACCTTCCCGCGAAATTCCTGAAAGACGACCTGTTAGAGAAGAAGAAGAAATAGTAGAACCAAAACCAGTCAGACCTTCCAGGCCAAGAGAAGACAGGTTCTCCGAAGGTCGAAGATACAGAGGCGGGACTCCTTTTAAGACTAGGGACGAAAGACCATACACAAAAACTGACTTTGTCCAAAGGCCATACGATGACAGAAATGAGGAGAAGCGGGAATATCCAACGGCACCTGAGACAGCAGCTCCGGTCCTAGTAAAACCAAATGGTAAGGGCATCTTCAGCCAACCTCGAATGCCACCAAAGATCAAACGACCAGTCCCAATTACTGAAAGAGACAAATATGATTATGTACCGGTTGCTACTACAAAAGCTCCCCCGAAAGTAGATGATGATGAGTATTATGACTATGAGGAAGATGATACCAGTAGACCGTCATCTTCTGCAAAGACCAGCACTGTCCAGCAAAGACCAAAGCTAGAACCAGTAGAAAAGGAAAAGTTTAAGCCTACAAGGCCTCATTATCCTGGCAAAGGTAGAAAGACTAAAAGACCAATTGATTATGAAGAAGAGGTTTATGATGAACCTGTAAAGTCACAAAAGTATACTTACAATCAGAGAGCTAAAGAAGAAAGGTTCAAACCTAAGCCTATACCAGCAGATGATGAGTACTATGATTATGAAGAAGAAAAAAAAGAGAAAGAAAGATTTAGAGCAGGAGAGGACATAACAAGCAAAATTAAAGACTTGCGACCAAATGTGAAGGTAGTTAAACGTCCTTTTTTACCCTCTAGGGGTGGAAGCCCGTACCTTCCCCGAGGCCTACAGCCTGTAGCGGGAAGGGATGTCTCAGCACCACTTAATACCACCCCGAAACCTACCACCACTTCTCCTAAACCTACGACTACGCCTATCCCTACCACTACCACTTCTTTCACCACCACTACCACTACACCTAGCACCACTATCACCACCACCACAACCACAGAAAAACCTACAACAACTGTTACAACAGAAAGAACTACGACAGAAGAACTGAAAGATGAATATGACGATGAATATTACGACGAAGAAGATATAGATTACGTCAAAGACCATAAAAAAGAAACCACAACAGTTGTTGCAACAACACAGCCGACAACAACCAGAGCAACCACAACTAAAACAACGGCTACAACAGAAGAGCCCACAACAACTGAACAAAAAGCTAAAAACTTAGCTTCTAAAGTTCTCCAAGTATATAACGACAACTACGAAGCGATTCGTGGCAAATTAGAATCTACGTTATCTCCTGGAGACTATATTAAACCATATATAGCTACAGCTACTCCATTACTAAATGAGAATCCATACAGATCTTCAGATTATAAGAACGATATCAAACCAAAGCCAGAAATATCAAAACCGTACACTGCAACTGGAAAGCCTTTACTACCAGAGAACATTTCAATCAAACAAAATTTAGCCGACAGCATAGAGAATGACTATGACTACAGGCTAAACGAAGCATTAACACCTACTTTGCCAGTAAGCAGAGTACCATCAGGCTTTGTTATACCTTCAGACAGAGACTACACATTCGCCAGATTTAGAAATAATTTGCAACCAGCGGATACACAATATGCAGCTTCTGATAGTTATCAAATCAGAAAAAGACCTCAGGTATCAGGGGTCAGTATAAGAACACCATCTTCTTATTATCTACATCCACAAAGGCTGGTGTACCAAGAAGATCCGTCTCATAGGTATCCAAGACAGTTATTCTATAGACCTGTAGACTTTTATTAGAGTTATCGAGATATGAAAGCTTGTAGGGTAGTTTTGTAATTGTCCGATGCGTGGGACAACATTTTTGTAAGGGTAGATTGAAAACTTGAGACTGTGATGTTTGAAATATTGAAATTTGGATTAGGAATTTAATGATTTTGAATCTGAATTGGATCAGTTAAAGTTTTTCGATGAATGATCGGTAGAATAAGGAGTAAACTTAAAAAAAGAGTTGACTGTATATTGAAGGAATTGACAAGAACTAAAATATTTTTTGAAAATAGAGGATCTCGTAAATCATGGTGCATTATAAATTTCAGAAAATAGAAAAGTAACTTTCAAAACTGACATCAAAAAAGCAGGTAAAAAAACAACGATACTTTTAGTAACAAAAATGTTGCACAATCGGACAATTTTGTTGAACCCAATAAAAAAAAAATAACACCCTACAGGTTTTCGTATAAGTAAGTACTTAAGTACATAAAATTAAGTCAATTAAATAAAAATAAATTATGTAAAGAAAAACTAACTCTTTTCGGTACATTGAAAGACCACTGCCAATTTTTTAATTTATAGAAATGAAAAGAAAATATTTTTGTATTAAAAAATACTCTTAGTTACCTGTATTTTTAAGAAAAAATCGAGTGTTTTTGTAATCGAGATATAAATATTTTGGATGACGCTGTTTTGCTTTTAGAAGTCCTTTTGAAGGCAACTTCCTTCACTCCAATTGATTCAGTCGCTTTGAAAACGGATAAATAAATAATAAGATTGAACTTTCAATTTGATTGAGGAAGAATCGAGCTGGAGCCGAGCGGAGGAAATGATTCAAAATTTAGGGGCAGTCCATCAGTTGACATGATTCGGTATGAAAATCCTCGGTTCGATTCCCGATTCATGCATATTTTTATTGGAGATCGTCTATTAGTAGGGAATTTATAAAAATCTGTAGGTAACGAATAAAGACCATTGTCTTTATTCAATTTTATTTGAAATAATTATATTGTCTTTTATTTTTAAGGTTATTTTGTGTTGACAGGCGTGATTTATTTTTCTCGATTACATCCACACTCAAAATATTTGTACATTTTATAAATACGAACAACATTTTTTTTTATTTTGTACACAATAGTTTTAAGGAGACTTTCCTATAATAAAAAACTTTGTAAAACATTTTGTATTTTTACTACTTACTTTCATCATCGCCATTTCGGACGAAAGACTGCTGCAGATAATTCTCTCCTCAGCGTCGCCACTTTGGGCGGTCCTGTGCCTTTCTCATCCAGCGGGTTGCCGTGGCCTGGATTGGATCACCCCTTGTTGGAGGCTTTCCAACTATACGCCTACCTAATATACTCGTAGAATTTCCTAGTCAGCGTACCTGCAAGTAAAACAACTATAAATATTAGGTAGCTTTTTTTGCAGAATAACGATTATGAGGAAATATGGGCAGAGAGCGCCGACTGAATTTCCTTAGTAAAAAGTCATAATTCGAGGTTTGGCTCTCGTCTCTTTCCTCCTCCAATATTGGACCAATTTAAAAGATATTCCATAAACTGGTAAAGTAAGATATATACTATGTCCCTATGTTTTCCTTTTTTCATTTACATTTGTCAAATTTGTACACTACGCCTCTGTTGACAGCGCAATTTTGAGCATTTTTTGAGGGCTCTAGTGCTTCTAAAGATAATGGTCACCAAAAAGGAAAACATAGGGACATAGTATTGTTAGGGTTTGTGAATTATGATTTTGCTAATCGATTATTTTAATCGATATTCGTATTAATAGAGCTTTCATTTTAAACTTTACGTTGGCAACTTTACCCTCATATTATATTCCGGTCGCTCTGTGAATGGTTGTCGCAAAATGGCGGGTACCAATCAGAGAACTCGCTTCTGCCCGCAAAAAATGGAGGGGTTAACGTGGGCTAACGGAACAATGGTGGAACGACAGCAGTGGTGGCCCAGTGGTATCGGCCGCGACTTACAAGTTGTAGGTCGTGGGTTCGAGCCCAGGTAGGCGCTTTACTTTGTGTAAATTATTTCATCACCACTGCTCTCAAAACGGTGAAGGAAAACATCGTGAGGAAACCGGCATGTCCTAGAACTAAAAATTCAAAGACATGTGACATCCACCAATTCTTATATTGTTAAATAGTGTATGTCCAATGGGTAGTTTTTTGAGTCACCATAACCTAACTGTAAGACCTACTGTATCACCAAAAAACACACTAATAAATACTTTGACTTTTGACTTTGACCAACCCGCACTGGGCCCGCGTGGTGGATTACGGCCCATTCCCTCTCACAGAGAGGAGGCCTGTGTCCCAGCAGTGGGGACATTAATAGGCTGATGATGTGATGTGAACGGAACAATTGGGAAAAAGAGGTAAAATTTGTAAGTTTGTAAGTTTGTATGTAGGGGGTAATCTCTGGAACTAATGATCCAATTCTAAAAATTCTTTCACTGGTAGAAAGCTACATTATTCCTGAGTGCTATAGGCTATATAACATCACGCTACGACCAATAGGAGCGGTGCATAAATGAAAAACGTTGCAAAAACGGGAAAGAATATTACTTTTTGATGGCTTCCGTTGCGTACGCTGCGTAAACGGTTTCAGTTATGCAATCATGTATGTAGGGTAGGTAGGGTAGGTGTAGGGGTGGTGTAGGGTAGGTAGGATAGGGTAGGTACGTAGCCAGTTGACGGGAGCGAAGCCGCGTGGGACAGCTATAAAACATATTGTCATCATCAATCAATACGTTATAATAAATCAGTAGAAAAGTCGTTTTTGAAAATAAAAATAGTTAAAGGATAACCAACAGAAACCATTTCCAGCATTTTTGGTATTTATGTCTGTTTATTTGTGCACGTATTACGTAAACTGTACGACACCAATGTAGATAACTTTTATACATAAAAATTGTGCGTATGAAGTATGACTTAGTTTTTGTTTCATCGCAATCGGTTCACTCTATCAAAAGTTAGATGAATTTAAAGTATTCAAGAAGTAAAATTATCACAATACACGCAATGCAGGTACTCGGACAGTTGAACTCCATATTCGATAGATGGCGTTGTGCACTTGACGTCATTTTCCGCGTCAGAATGAAACTAGAAAAAAATTTGGTAAGTAGGTAGGTAAGTAGTGATAATTAAACAACGGTAAAAATAATAATTTGTTCTATAATATTTTCTCATAATTACATTATTACAAACACATACAATAAACTAATAAAATTATTACATTAGGATGTTTCGTAAGGCGATGCCAATTATTTTTGGGACAAAAGGTTTTACTTTTATAATAAATAACTATTGGCTGGCTCATCACGAAATAAAAATATTATTTTTTAATTTTTTTTTGGTTTTCAAAGAAGACTCCCTACATCCAAATCATCTCCAACTCGACTCCACCTCGAATCATCAAATTGTCAATTGTAGCTTGTTAACTCAAGGGATTTTTGCCGTTGTCTTGGCGACAGACGAATATGGGCCTATGAGTAAGAAGACAGAAAATGTATTTATTTTAGGTTATAATTAATTGTTTTATTGCGCTAAATAATGTCCTGTAAAAATGATTGTCCTACCCCATTTAATATCGATTGGATTCGCCTTACAAAATACTTAGAAGAGAAACTTTTTATAAATATTTTAAAATTAAACCTATTTATTTAAGGCTTATAATATTAATCTTTTACAAAAATACAAAATTGGAATTAGCTATAATAGTTAATATGAAAATCATTTCAACATCGAAATGGAATTCTGAAAGCTAATTTTCCATGTTTCATTATGATAATCATATTTTCTGTTTGGACCACATCTTGAGATTTAAACTACAAATATAATTAATAACAATTTTTGGTCATAGACTTATCACAATCTGGACCTACAAAGACATATTTTCAAAACAGATTTTTATCACCAGTTATTAAACTAAAAGATATCATGGTTCAATATTCAATGAATATGTTCTACTAAATATGTTACTAATATGTTCTAATATATATATATGTTCTACTCATTTTAATTCGAAGAAATCACAGCCGTTATTATATATATTTTGGCCAATTTACTGAGCAATTTCAAAGGCAACTAAAATATTTATTTACCCGTTATTTATACACCTGATTTTAGGTAAAAAAACTATTCAATGTCATCATTGACTTTTAAATAAAAAAACATCGTGAGGAAACCCAAAACTTTTTGACCTGAAATCACCAGCAATTTGTGAGCAAGCGTGGTGATCATTGCTCGTTTCTTCTCTGGATAAGAAGAGGCCTACTGTACAGCAAATTTACAATAGGACAGTTACAAACTTTCTCATGGAGCCATTCTTCAGATTTTTATAAATTCTGCTAGTTTTAAGGGCCATTTACCTAAAGGTGGGTATCCAAACATACATTATCAATTTACATTAAAACCAAAACCAGTAATCACTAATCAGAAACTAGAATTCTCAATCTGACTCTTAGACCTCTGCTTCAGCCAACTATCAGGCACTCCTCTGGATTCTTCATTGTAGGCACCATTCTGGATCCCAGTCTTGGTTTCTTGGCTTTCTTTCTGTTCGCTAGACTCTTCTCGGTGGAAGATCCTGTTGATGGGGTACTGGATGAAGTAGAAGATGAAGGTGGACGACCAGATGAGGAGCTGGTAGAGGCAGACCTGCCACCAGGTCATGATGCCGAAGACTGCGTATAGCCAGCGGTGGGAGAAGAAGTAGATTGAGTAGTAGCTGGAAAAGATTAAAATGGTAAATTAGTATAAGAGCTTATGCTTAATTACTAGGTTGTTATAATATTATCGCTGTTGACTGGCTGGAAGTTCTTGCTGTTCTTATTTTTTTTTTAATGGACTGCCTTTTAGATTTAGATCGGTACCTATCGCAACGGAAATTCTTCCGTGTAGCAGGAATTTAATCTAAACTTCAAATATTTTAAAAAGGTAAAATTTTTAGTTTCTCCGCAATATCTTTGGAAGTCCAGTGGGGTGACCTTATGCTTTTAGAGTAAGATTATTTTGAGTGTGTGTATGGGACTGATGTATAATTATTACTTGTAAACATCTGCCCTTACGCGCACTCAAAGTAACCTTACTCTAAGATCTTATAGTCACCCCCCTGATCCGAGTGTTGTAAGTAATAATGTTTGTGTCAAAATGTCATTAGGGTTTACCCTAATGACTTTTTATTAATTCGTCGTAAACTTCCGTCATCTTTTGAAAGTACTACTGGCTTAGGGCGGGCCAAATGTTTTTTTCTGATGCCACGTGTGGTCACATACATATTATATAGGTCATCATCATATCAGCCGAAAGACGTCCACTGGTGGACATAGGCCTCCCCCAAGCGTCTCCACCGGACCGTGCTTCCGCATTCAGCAGATTCCCACAACATTCACCAGGTCATTCAGGTTCGCGATCGCCACTCCAGAACTTTTCTGCCCCATCGGCCAACCGTTCTGCGAGCAATGTGCCCTGCCCACTGCCACTTAAGTTTGGTAATTCTTCGGGCTATGTCGGTGACCCAGATTCGATCACGCAAGGAAACGCCGAGCATAGCCCTCTCCATCGCCCTTTGGGTGACAGTTAGCTTTCTGATGAGGCCCATTGTGAGCGACCACATCTCAGAGCCATAGGTTATCACAGACATTTAGTGTTGCCAACACATATAGGTCTTTCTAGACTGAAACCAATTTGCCATGCGGTCTGCCATTTTCAGGATCGGTTGTATGCGCAAGACATTACAAATGGTGTGTTTATTGTATGGTGAACGAGTATAATCACACGTTTGGACATCCGTATCTTTAGTATTTAAATCTATGACGATAACTCAGGTTCTAATACTCACACAACAGCATACAATACTCCCGCCCCGCCAGTCAGCCACAACTCCAGCTTGAAGTGCGTGGGATGTCTTCGCGCCACCAGGATCGTCTCCACCAGCACCACGATGGCGATGTTAGTGTGCACGCAATGATTGAACCACCAGGGCACCAGCTGGTCGTAGACTTCAGGGAACACCAGCTCGCGGTCGATCCAGTAGAGGGTCCAGAACATCGTGGTTATGAACTGGAAGAGGAGAAAATTGGTTCGTTATTTTACAATGTAATTATTGAAGGGTATATCAGGTATAAGTATGTCAATTTAGAGGTGCTTGAGGACCACCTCATGAGATGGGCGACCAGGATCTGGTTCACCAGATCAACTTATCTGAAATCGAGTTTTAATGATTCGATTTTGATTTTGGTTTTTGTTTGTTTAAAGATACATAGTATGGTCTTAAAAATTGTGACACGTTATGGAGAAACAATAAATACTTAAGAGGAAATATGGGCAGAGAGCGCCGACTGAATTTCTTTAGTAAAAAGTCATAATTCGAGGTTTGGCTGTCGCCTATTTCCTCCTCCAATATTGGACCAATTTAAAAGATATTCCGTAAACTGAAAATTAAAGATATATACTATGTCCCTATGTTTTTCTTTTTGATGATACATTATCTTTAGAAGCACTAGAGCCCTCAAAAAATGCTCAAAATTGCACTGTAACAGAGGCTTAGTGTGCAAATTTGACAAATATAAATGAAAAAAGGAAAACATAGGGACATAGTATACACCGTGAAATTTAAGTGGTTGTTTTCCCGCGGCAGAATGACTTGCCTTTAGGAGTACTTTCGAAGCATAGAGCTAAAATAAAAAAATAACGATGCTTTTATTTTAAAATAATTTAAAAAATATTCATCAACTCGAAAAAGTGAGTAACAATAGTAACTTGTAGGTACTAGGTACTACTCGCGTCTCCACCGTATTATTCACCGTAGTACCTAGTACCTACAAGTTACTATTGTTACTCACTTTTTCGAGTTTATGTTTTTTTTTTTTTAATTATTTTAAAACAAAAACATCGTAATTTTTTTACTTTAACTCTATGCTTCGAAAGTACTCCTTAAGGCAAGTCGTTCTGCCGCGGGAAAACAACCACTTAAATTTCACGGTGTATATATTACTTTACCAGTTTACGGAATATCTTTTAAATTGGTCCAATATTGGAGGAGGAAAGAGACGAGAGCCAAACCTCGAATTATGACTTTTTAATAAGGAAATTCAGTCGGCGCTCTCTGCCCCAGTTTCCTCTTAATATGTCTGATACATTTTAATTCCTGACGGAAAAAGATGGGTGATATAAGATTTACGTGTGTTGCTGTGTATCTTTGTTTCTGTCTGCGGCATCACATCACATCACATCATCAGCCTATTAATGTTCCCACTGCTGGGACACAGGCCTCCTCTCTGTGAGAGGGAATGGGCCGTAATCCACCACGCGGGCCCAGTGCGGGTTAGTGAATGTCACATGTCTTCGAATTTTTGGTTCTAGGACATTTCTAGCCGGTTTCTTCACGATGTTTTCCTTCACCGTTTTGATAGCAGTGGTGATGAAATAATTTACACAAAGTAAAGCGCCTGCATGGGCTCGAACCCACGACCTACAACTTGTAAGTCGCGGCCGATACCACAGGGCCACCACTGCTCTGTGGCATGATAGCTCCTCAACGGGTGAACTGATTTTGAATTAGTTAGCTATGTTTGAATAAAATCGGTTCAGCCGTTCAAAAGTTATCCTCTTTGAATCTAGTTTTTTTCCGCAAAATATCGTGTCATTAAGTTACTTGTTTCGATAGATTGTCGATTGAACCGTGTCTACTACTAGGTATATTATATGTAGTTTAAAAAGCATTAAATAAAATAAAATTAAATATTATAAAAACCCCTGACAAAAACCTCTAAAAAGCAAAAAATAATCCTAGTACTCGCGTCAGGGAACCGCCAAAGTTTACAGCAGTTTGTTTTGTTTACTTAACGGTGCCCCGAGATGCGAGCACGAGGTTTATTAGTTGTTTTTTAGAGGTATTTTTTATAGTATGTTGTGGTGGCTCAGAGGCTAAGACCTCGCCTGTCGTGTGAGGTCGTGGGTTCAAATCCAGGCAAGTATCAATGTGACTTTTCAAATTCATATGTACTTTCTAAGTTTTTGGACATCACAGGCAACGGTGAAGGAAAACATCGTGAGGAAACCTGCAGCCGAATTGCGTAAGTATATTATCCAAAGCAAAAGAATAGATTCTTTCCCAAAACCAACTTTACGTATTGCACATTGATACGTATAGTCGTTTTTGGGAAGGAATCGATTCTTTTGCTTTGGATAATATACTTACGCAATTCGGCTGCTGTACTTATATAGTCAATGTAAGTCTGAAATAGCCAAGTCAGATGCCTTTGGAGTTCCCAGAGGCGGCTTAATTACCTCTGACACCAGAGATGGCCACACCTCACTCGAAAAGTAGTAGCAGAGGTATTTATGTCGGGAATTTTTTAGTTTTTTTATGTTTAAAGAGTGAACGAATATATTCTGTGATTTCATGTGATTCATGGACATGAAGAAATAGGGAATTTGGTGAGTTTATATTTCTCTTCTTAATCATGTTTTAAAAATACATCCAACGCTTAGATATTTTTGTCATTTGCAGCTTATTTTGATCCACTACAAGACTAAACGCATTTTGGCATTTAGACCATCGCAATTCCCGATAAAAAGTCATATGTTTATCTCGACTCAGATCTTGGTTGTCTACACTTGAATCAAGTACAAGTCTTGCTTCAAGCTTCAATTACTTACCAGCGTTAAAGGCACCACGAGCCCCGAGAACATGACATCTCTCAGGAATTTGAGCTTCCGCCCCAGAGCAGTCTCGTGGCGGTCCAACCACTCCGCGATATCGTACACCAGCGACATCGTCAGGAATATTGTTTGGAACATCTGGAACGATAAAAAAGTGTGAGTTAGTATACAGTGCAGATTCAGGATTGATTGAACAATTTGGCAAAATAAAATTATAGATGAAAAATTCTAATTAATAGTCGGATCAATCGGCATGTTTGCAGACAAAGGTTTCCAAATATTTAGTAAAAATAAAAATAAAGTTAAATCAAAAAACCCGACTACTTAAGGTTACACTAGTCGACGGCACGAACTATTCTCTGCGCGGGGTTAAAATGCCTGCATCTCATCCGACAACAAGTGCGAAAGTGATAGATGCTGTGATGAGCACTAAGAAGCTAGTTCGCGTACGAATTAGCACTTTTGCAAGTTTGTAGCGTAATGGATGATGATTTAGGAAGAAAACGAGTCCGCGAAATTTTATAAACAGAACTTTGGGCGTCTAGATATCATGAAAAAACGACTACATGTTTTCAAAATAAAATGATTTGCATTGTTGAACTACTAATCGATCCCTGTATGGTGGCCATTTTGCAATTTTCCTTCTTCTTATGGTATTTATACTTGCCCAAAGATGCGTAAAAATTAGTGTTGAAACGTAACTGGATGCGGTGAATCAATACCCTTTCCCAGATTTTCAGGGTATAGGACGTAAGCTTAATGCCTCTATAGTTTGCGCATTGTGTGACATCTCCTTTGTTTTTATAAAAAGGCACAAGAACGCTAAGTCTCCATGATTCCGGCATCTTCTTCGTTCGGAGGATGATATTAAAAAGTTTGGTGAGCCATTCTATGCCTATATGTCCTAACATTTTCCATATTTCTGAAGGTACATCATCTGGCACAATAGCTTTGCCATTTTTCATCCTTTTCACAGCATTGATCACCTCATCGTATCCAATTTTATGCACTGGACCTTCCACAGGGTCGAAAAGTACCTGATATTGGCTTGGGAATTCTTCGTTCATGAGTTCATTATAGAATTGGTACCACCTATGGCTTATCTCATTATCTGTCGTTAGTAATTTGTGATCCTTGTCTTTAATGTATTTATTAAATTTTATGTCTTGAGTCGATCTATGCCTAGTTTTGGAAATTTTGAATATTTCTGTATCTGTTTCTGCTCTTTCAATTTTGTCATATAAACTCTGTCTCGCTTTTGTTTTTGCTTGTGCAACCTTCCTCTTTGTAAGCAATTTTGATTCTTTGTATTTGATGTGATCCTCTTCTAATTGTGAGGTTTGCCAGACCTTAAATAGTATTTTCTTGTTTTTGATCTGTTCCTTCACATCCTCATCCCACCAGGTTGGGTCTTTGTTGATGCTAATACCTCCTTTTGAAATGCCAAGTTTGATTTGTGCTGTACTTTTACAGGTCTTTTCAAAATTTTACCACATTTCGTCTGCATTGGCATAGTCTTTTGCAAGCTCCTGGTGTAGGTAGTCGTGCATATCTTCGAGGAATGAATCGCCCTTAGAGCTGGAAAGTTCTTTCCATTTAATTCGAGGAGTTTTATCTATCCGAGTCTTTATAGGTTTAGGTAGTTTATATACACCCACCAGTATTCTATGTGGGAGGTAAGTGATTCCCCTGGAATGACTTTGCAATCTTTGAAATTGGTCCTTGATCTTCTATCGACTAAAATGAAGTCTATTTGAGAACATTTCCCTCCACTTTTGTATGTTATGAGGTGTTAATTTTTCTTCTTGAACATGGTGTTAATTATTGATAATTCATGTCTAGATGCAAATTCCAGTATGTAGTCGCCTTCTTTGTTAGGATTCCCATAGCCAAAACTTCCGTGGACATCGCTGTATGTCTTATTAGCTACTCCCACATGCCCATTTAGGTCTCCATGACTAATTTTGTTTCATGTGATGGTATGCTGGCTATATATATTCGTCAATTTCCTCCTAAAAGGAATGTTTTTCCTCATCCTTGCATCCTACTTGTGGTGCATATGTACAGATTACATTAATAATAGGTTGATTGTCTAACGCCAATTTTATTCCTATCAGCCTATCTGACTTTCTCTCGATACTAATAATTCTATTTTTGAGGTGATAATCGAGGACAATGCCCACGCCGTTCTGTTTACTGTTTTGTCCATGGTAGACCAGCTGGTACCCCATCCCTAGGTCTCTGGATTTGGATCCCTTCCATTTCGTTTCCTGTACGCAGCAAATGTTAATATTCCTTCGGTTCAAGGTTTCTGCTAGTTCTTGTGTACGGCCTGTCAGGGATCCCAGATTCCACGTCGCTATTCTAAAAGTGTGTACGGGCTGCGAACATGCGTTTTTGCAAAGTCGTCGCTTGTGGGGAACCTTAGCATTTTTCGCCCTTTTCATGTCCGCGTCGCTTGTATCAGTGCCCTTGTTAATTTTTTCAAACAGAATGAAAAAAAATATAATAATAATAAAGAAAACACATCGAACGAGATAAGATTTTGATTTTGGCCAGAAGTGATTTAATTTAATTTAAAAGTTAAAATAAATAATCTGTTGTATACAAAGACCAGTTTTATTAGCTCATGGTAAAACAAACACTCCATTCTTCCTACAAACAAACATTACTTATACTAATAATGATTATTAATCAGTTCATTTAATTAAAGGTGACGCCGGGGTCGAATCGTGTCTGGCTGTTATCAGCTATCAGACGATAGACAAAGTTCAGTCTGTGGAGGACAGACGCGTCTGTACAGGATACAGACGTGATGGGGGTAGGTCTTATCGACAGCGGTTTATAAAGATTCATAAACCGCTGTCAATGAGACCTAACCCCACTCAATGAGACCCTTATTGACAACGGCTAATCGGAAGACTAGCATCTAACTTTGTGGCTTTTACTATAGAAGCCGTGCATTTTTACCCGGCTGCAAGGAAAGGGTTATGTTTTTCGCGCGTATATTGTATGTAATATTCTTTATTACCTCGTATCTTACAAACCACTTGACGGATTTTTATAATTAAGACATCGTTAGATAGGTATTGGCCGCCCAAGTGTTCTTAGATAAGTGCCGTTAATAAAAAGAAACATGGCGGATTTTGGACGCCATATTGTAGGGGTTGCAATTTTTTTTTTCTTCGAAGCCCTCGAGTGGGATATCAAAATGAAGGGTTTTTAGAGGTGATTACAAAAATATATACCACTTACATGTTTAAAGTCATTCGAAAAAAAAAATTTGTAAATAAATAAAGTTAATAAAATCAAAAACCCGACTGCTTCAAAAGCGAACTAAAAAGATGTAAACAAAAAGAAAGTATTGCTGTGCAGTCGGAGAATATACATATTCGCGAGCTGGCTGACCAAAACCAGATGCATCTTTTTAGTTCGCTTTATAAGCAGTCGAGTTTTTTGATTTTACTAACTTTTTACAAGCTCTTACTTAACAACTTCCCATTCCAATTAGCAGACACAATAGTTAAACAATCCACGTGAGTCACACATGACTCATTGGACTGGGAAGTTGTTAAATCAGTGAAACAGAAATATATGCCTATGAAATCGTTAGTAGGCTTAGCTGACGGAGAAATACAAACACCGTTATAAATAATTACAAATCGAAAGTATCTTCTTAGTATTCAAATTTATTTAAAGGCAGTTAACCTCTCAACTGGAAAGGGCTGACCTTGACAATACTTGTACCTCACACTGCTTAGAAACTTCTAATAATTCCTATTGTCTTGTCTTGAGAAGGCCTATGTAAATAAGTAATGTCATCATTAAAAGTTGGTACATAAAAAATGTAGGCAGTTTGTTTACAGAATTTGGAAAGTGGATTATGCATGAACATATTGTAGATACGTCTAGGGGAAAAGAGAGCAGTGGTGGCCCAGTGGTAACGGCAGCGACTTATAAGTTGTAGATCGTAGGTTCGAGCCCAGGCAGGCGCTTTACTTTGTATAAATTATTTCATCACCACTGCTCTTAAAAACGGTGAAGGAAAACATCGTGAGGAAACCGGCATGTCCTAGAACCAAAAATTCGAAAACATGTGACATCCACCAACCCGCACTGGGCCGTGGTCCGATTACGGCCCATTCCCTCTCACAGAGAGGAGGCCTGTGTCCCAGCAGTGGGAACATTCATTCTTCCAAACATATTTAATGAATACTTAAAATTAATTTATTGATCAAAATCTAAATCTAGAGTAATTAAGAACGCCTTAAATGAAGTATTAGCTTTGTTTTACCTTTTATATGAATGATAATCTGTACTTAACTAATTTTTAAACTTTTCTCAAATAATAAAAACTCTATGCGGCGGGCTAACGTTGGAGTTAAAAATTTAAAAAGTACAGGAAAGTAAAAAGCACTAGTAAAAAAAAGTGACACTTTCCGCACAGTTTGGCCTGGCTTGGCTTGGCTGCTTTGAAAACGCTCTTTTCGAGGACATGCATTGGTGTCTAAAACCGAAATACAGTAGGTACCAAAGACACAGACTTAGGAAAAAAAAAATAGCTTTGTAGTGTTTGCTTTAGAATTCGTTTTTTTTTTTTACTGATATTTATCACTGATATCGGTAAAGAATACGCTAGTATTATATTATCCGTGCCTGTACATAAAAATGAAATTGTCAACCCGTCTTGAACAAGAGTACTGTTTACCAGTCCTTTTCCTGCAATTGGAGAAAATAAGAAAGGAAATTTAAACAGCTGATAAATGCTACGCTTATCGCCACGCTACTCGCTTGCAGTGGCGCCTTATCAGAACGAGGATGCCCTAGATAAGCAGTCGAATTGTGTCCGCAGGGCTGATAATGCAAATATTGGGACATACACGTGACTGAACTTTGGACGTCCGCTCGATAAAGCGGTTGTTGCATTGTTACGGTCTTATTTAGGTACCTTATGAAAAGGAAAAAAATATCAGTAAAGACAGTTGAAATTAATGTTTTTTAAAAGCTTTTATATAACTTGCAATGTATAATATGTATGTATGTATGTTTGTTCGGGTCAAATTATGCAACTGAATTTTAAAGCAGTTATCCTCCACCGATTAAGATGAAATTTTGCATACACGTTTAGTTTCGATGACAATGGAGGGTTAGTAATTCACGTCATTCTAAATCCAATATGGCGGACGGCCCAAGATGGCGGACTAGTTGTTTTTTGTGCACTGTCTTGATATGGGTATCAAATGAAAAGGTTTGCTGAGAAAAATACGAAAATAGATTGTTTTAAAAAATATTTTGTAATGAATAATTTTATTTTTAATAACGTGTTTTTGATATTCTCGCGTTTAAAAACTATCTCACCTGATGGTAAGCGATGATGTGGTCGACGATGAAGCACGCTTGCCTAGAAGTAACCTATTCACTCTTGACTTAAAGCCTCCAAGTTTGTAGTTATCAGACTCAGGCAGGAAATCCCTGCTTAGCTGTACCCACAATTAACATATTCCCAAAACTTTTAGTGATCATGGATGGACCTCCCTGGAGTCTGTATCATAAAGTCGTTACAAGTATCTATCGGTTAATTAATTTGACAGATAATTTAATAGATTCCGATCTATTTACTAAATTGTTTCTAATGGATAGTGATGATATCTGAGACTGTTCATATTGTTCAAGTGGCCCACTGTTGCAATGCCGATATCGGTGTCAGAAACGTGACCGAACTTTGTACGTCCGCACGATAAAGGGGTTCGATGTCCGGTTGGTGCAATATTATGTTTTTTAGGGTGTAGGATGTAAAAAAGAAATGCAATTTAAAGATTATGCTTTTAAGATGGGTGATCAGCTGCGCCAATAAAAAGTAAAGAGAGTCCAATCTAATAACATACGAAGGTAAAATATCTTTTTTATTCTGCAAAATCACTTTTTTATATAAATGTAGCCGCATGAAAAAAAGTAGTAAGTAAAAAAATATTAGAAAAGTGGGTATCCCTAAAGAATTTTTACCCGGCTGCAAGGAAAGGGTTAGGTTTTTCGCGCGTATCTTATATTTATTTATGTAATATTCTTTATTACCTCGTATTTTTAGGAGGAGCTCGTGGCTAAATAATAACAGCCGCACAGGTCGATCATCAAGGTTAAGCAACGCTTGACGAGGTCGGTCCGTGGATGGGTGACCATTTCAACATACCAAGTTTCCTCCGTGCCTCGGCAAGCACGTTAAGCCGTTGGTCCCGGCTGTCATTTGAAGATCTTTGACAGTCGTTACGGGTAGTCAGAAGCTTGAGATCTGACACCAGTCTTGCCAAGGGGTACCGTGTTACCCGTTACTGGGTTGTGGAGGTCAGATAGGAAGTCGCTCCTTGTAAAACACTGGTACTTAGTTGAATCCGGTAAGACTGGAAGCCGACCCCAATACAGTTGGGAAAAATGCTAGGCAGATGATGACCTCGTATCTTTCAAACCACTTGACGGATTTTTATATTTAAGACATCGTTAGATAGGTATTGGCCGCCCAAGTGTTCTTAGATAAGTGCCGTTGAAAAAAAAGAAACATGGCGGCTTTTGGGCGCCATATTGTAGGGATTGCATTTTTTTTTCTATGAACTCCATCGAATGGGGTATCAAAATGAAGGGTTTTTAGAGGTGATTACGAAAATATATACCACTTATATGTTTAAAGCCATTCGAAAAAAAAAAGCATAACTAAAAAGTTGTAAATAAAAAAAGTTAATATAATAAAAAAACCCGAGTGCTTCAAAAGCGAACTAAAAAGATGTAAACAAGAAGAAAATCTTGCTGTGCAGTCGGAGGATACATCTGGTTTTGGTCAGCCAGCTCGCGAATATGTATCCTAGTTCGCTTTTGATTAGATCATTAGATTAGACAGAATAGTACTAAAAAGGTAAGAACACTTCGTCGGGCGACTGCGGAATGTGGGGTCACCTATACTACATTTGAAATAGCATTAGACACGTTTCCAAATCTTTTTACAGTCCGTTCAACCGATTTTGAGTTCTATTCCATAAACATAAGGATGACATAAAAAGCATAAACCTGTTACCAAAACCAACTGTTTACTACAGCTGTCATTTGTCGTATCACGAACGCAATAGAAGTCAAAATCGGTTGAACGGGCTGTAAAATGGGCTAATTTAAACGAATAATGTTATCGCAAATGGAGTTTAGTTTATTTTTTAATTAGACATTATAATTAACTCTTGAACAGACAATTCTTTAATTAGTAATAACATGGAGAAGTAACTTGTTATCAATAGTTCTGTAATAATAGATTGCAGTGGAATTGGCTAATTATTGTCGTTCGATTTCTTAATGAAGTGTACCTAATTATATTCTGACCTTTTTACCTCTTGAGTAAGCATGTCTATCACGTGTTTGTGAATATATCCGCCATTACGGGTTAAAAAACTATAGTTTTGTTGCATGTTTTGAACTTTGAAACTATAACACAAAATCACCAATCCATTCAGTCCAATGTTGTGTTGTTGTGCCTGTATCGAATAATAGTAGTTTATGCAATGGTCATATAATAGGGGTTATTTAAACACGAGCGTGGCGGGTTTATCACATGAGGCAAAGCCGAATGTGATAATAATAACACGCGAGTGTTTTAATACCCAATTTTATGCCGTTGCATACACTATTGACAGCAGTGGTGGCCCAGTGGTATTGGCTGCGACTTACAAGTTGTAGGTCATGAGTTCGAACCCAGGCAGGTGCTTTACTTTGTTTAAATTATTTCATCACCACTGCTCTCAAAAACGGTGAAGGAAAACATCGTGAGGAAACCGACATGTCCTAGAACCAAAATTCAAAGACATGTGCGCACTGGGCCCGCGTGGTGGATTACGGCCCATCCCCTCTCACAAAGAGGGGGCCTGTGTCCCAGCTGTAGGAACATTAATAGGCTGATGATGTGATGATGATACATACACTATTTTAACTTCACTTATACATTTGAAATAAAACAAAAGTGGAAACGGAATAATATGTGGAATGGCGCGCAAGTTAGATTCTCATCGCGCATGACTGCGCAGCGCAAATAAGGAGCCCATAAGCGCCAAGATTAAAAAAAAAATGTGCTATAAAAATTTAAAAGTTATTTTATGATGCAGTTGTTTGAAAATCGAAGGAAAATGTTGCACTGTAATGGTTTTTTTTTTAATTTTACCTATCCACGAATATAAAGTACATGTTTATACAATATTTTTTGAATTCATATTTGGAACATTACGTTGTGAGTGTAGATAAATATATTTTTCTAATACCTTGTCTATTATGTTACAAATTACCTAAGAAATTCGTTTCGAAATATGAACATTAAGACACAAGATTATAAAATAAAATAAAAAACGAAATTACAGAATAACAGTTACGAAATGACTTTTGTATGGATCATTATGTAACTGGCAGAATTATACTGAACCTGTTACCTCTCGAAAAGCGTGCGTTGATGGTGTGTATATACTCTGTGGTTTTTAGTCTGAACGTTTCTAATAAATTGTTGTTGGAACTTATTTGCATTTAATTAAGTAAGCTCATCAGGTAGAAGAAAAAAATCGTTCGTGTCTCGCATAAAAAGGCTTTATTTTAACACTCGCTTATAGAAATTGGCTACATCGCTCGTGTTAAAATCTTGACTTTTTATGCTCGACACGAAATTTACTATTCTTTTCTTTTCTATTCTATCTATTTTTCAGGTTTCCGTACCCGAATTTCGAAACCCCTATTGCTGTCATTTAGGTGTCCGTCTGTCTGTCCGTCTGTCCGCCGTCTGTCACACATTTTAATTTCGAAGAATTTTTAACTTACCATATTGATCTATGAACTTGAAATTTGTTGATAATGTTTAATATTATCTATACATATTTTACTAACAAATACCAATACATTGATAAATTGGTACTGAACCCTAAATGTACGAAGTTCGACACACTTGACTGGTTTTTTTTTAATTGATCGTCTCGCGTTTGACCACAAACCACTAGTCGAAAATTCTTCCATACAATCGTAGTCTAGGGATTACTCCACTGTTTGACGATGTACGTTCTAAATAAATATTGATATCAATTTTCTCATCATTATCTAGCCCTGTATGGAAACAAAAAAGTAAAAAAGAAAACATTTTTGGAAGTTATGAGCGTCGAAAGTTCCCTATTTCAACACTAATTTTAACGTATCTTTGGGCGGCAATAAATACCATAAGAAGAAGGAAAATTGCAAATTGCCACCATACAGGGGTAGATTAGTAGTTCAAAAATGCAAATAATTTTATTTTGAAAATATACATTTAGTCGTTTTTTCATGATATCTAGACTCCCAAAGGTCTGTTTATAAAATTTCGCGCGCTCGGTTTCGTCCTAAATCATCATCCATTTCGCTACAAATTTGCAAAAGTGCTAATTCGTACGCGAACTAGCTTCTTTCTGCTCATCACAGCATCTATCTATTTCCCACGAGTTGTCGGATGAGATAGCAGACATTTTAACCCCGCGCACAAAATAGTTCGCGCCGTCGACTAGTGTGACCTTAATAACAACTTGCGATTTTCATTTGTTGATTTACATAATTATCAAGTTCATCTCTTTATCTCAATCATTTCTCTCGCACGTCTGACACACGTATCATCGTACGATTGTATTACGCATCTTACTGGGAGGCACGTCTTGCGTGATCATCATAAGTCAAACATTCCTGCATTGACTGTAATTGTCTCACTGCATTGCAAAGGGCTTTTTTTGTTTGACTCGCGTTTGACCAATATCTTATGTTGTATATCAATTGCTGTTCGTTAGTCTCGCTAACTCAAAAAATTGTTTTATTTTTGTTTTGTTCGCCAGAATACAGAGGTCTAAAAACAAAAAAAAAGTAGGTACGTAGGATAGATAGATAAGGTAGGTAGGTAGGGCAGGATAGATTGATAGGTAGGTAGTGTAGGTATAGGTAGGTAGATAGGATAAGGTAAGTAGCGTAGGGTAGGGTAGGATAGGAAGGCTAGGGTAGTTAGTTAGTTTACAGGAGCGAAGCCGCGTGCACAGCTTGTCTCAAATAATAGAAATGGAAGTTCAAACTTCATCAAATCGAACTTACTTTGGGCGCACGGTTGGCGCAGTGGTTGAGCGATTGACTGCTGCGCTGCGTGTCGCGGGTTCGATTCCCGCACGGAACAAATATTTGTATGACCTACAGATAGTTGTTCCGGCTCTGGGTGTTTGTGTATGTGAATTTTATATGTTTGTAAACGCACCCACGATACAGGAAGAAATTCCTAGTGTAGGGGCAACGTTATTTATGAAAAACAAAAAAAAAAAACTTGACTTAAAGACCCCAAGGCAACCTTACCTCATACATTTCAAGATGAAAGAACCCACACAAAATTCCATAATCAATAATTGCAATTAACTCTCATACACAAACAAATGAAAGGCGATCATTCAGAATTAATTTCTTAAACGTCTTGTAGATAATCTAGAAAGTTGACTTGACCCTATTTGACCTGTCGCATGAGTTTACAATCAAGATTATTGTAAACGTATAATAATACTAACTTTGGTTTGCAGCTTCACGCGCGTGAATGTCAGAAATTATTCCAAGGAAACTTAAGGCGCCGATTCCCTTGAGTAGCTGATTTTTAAATGAGAATCACGTCTAAACGGCTAGTCGTAATGTTTTGGAAAAAATATATGTTATATTAGACTATTTTCTTAATAATTTGATCTAAGCAAATTTTGAGTTTTATTTGTATAACATAGTGTAATTAATTTGTAAAGTTATGTCTAAAACGGACAAAAATTCGACAGTCACACCAAAACCGCTGGGCGTATTTTAATGAAATCAACACCATCTCAAAAATAATTTAATTATCTACATTTTGATTTGAGACTTTTTTTTAATCTTAGAATAATAAGGAAAGTACAAAAAACTACTAAATTTTGGGTCGCGTGGGTGTGAAACGAGTGCGCGTTTTGTTCCCTCAAGGTCGTTGGCGTTAGTCGTCGTCTTAATACCGGTGTCATCGAACGTAAGTCCAGAGCATAGTCTGTGTACCAAGTTATATCATAATCCGTTCAGCGGTTTAAAAGTGAAAACATAAACAAACGGACAGACAAACAGAGTATACTCGAATTTATAATATTAGTATTGATAGGTATAGATTGTTACTGTTGTCTGTTAGTGTGATATGGTGTGATCGTATATGGCCAAAGTTTAATGTCATTTATTAGATTTAACGGAGAGCTAGCAATGCTTTTTACCCAACTGCCGAAGAAGGGTTTTGCTTTTATCAGTCTATGTATGTATGTTTGTATGTTCTTATGTGGCGTTCTAGAGACCAAAAGCGTTGGCCGATTTTTATGATTCTTACGTCAATCAATTGGTCTTAACTTTGCGAGTGTCACTGGCTACATTTAAATTGGAAAATAGAAAAATGGCGGATTTTGGGAGCCATATTGTGGGGGCTTTTTTCTTTTTGTCCCATCGTGTGGGGTATCAAAATAAAGGGTTTCAAAATGTGATTTAACACTTATTCGATATCGATTTAAATGTACAATATTCGAAAAAAAAATTACCTAAAAATTATATATAAAAAAAGATAATCCAAAAAACCACAACAAACAGTTCACTTCTTAAGCAGTCGATGTTTTTTTTTTATTAACTTTTTTTTAAAATTATTTTCTGGACGAACCAAATCCATGCAACATTGAACACCAAACTGCACGGTGCACTTCACGACTCCAAGGACAGACATAGATGGAGGAACATCATCACAGAAAAGTTGATCTCCCATCGGGGAAGCACGACTCTCAGTATTTCAGTGTCTCCTGTGCGGGTCACAAATAAATACATTTCTTTCTTTCTTTCAGTATCGTGGAAAACGTGAGCAGCAGGGGTTCAGGGTGAAAAGTTGATAGTTGAGTAGGTGCGGCTTGTTGAGAGAACTCAAAGAATGTAATACCTATCTGAAAAGTTTCAGATAGAAGCTCTTTGGTCAGGGATACACTCTTCGATTTCTAAAAAAGACACTTATGAGGAAATGCGGTCGCAGATATCCGACTGAATATCATCATCATCAATACATATAATAAATCTGTAGAAAAATGTTTATTGTACATCGAAAAAAAATCCAAAAAAATAGCCAGGGTGTTAAAGGATAACCAACAGAACCCATTTCTAGCATTTTTGGCATTTTTGTCTGTTTGTCTGTGCACGCATCACGTGAAATTTACGAAACCAATGTAGATAACTTTTATACATAAAAATTGTGCGTATCTTGAAGAATTACTTAGTTTCTGTTTCATCGCAATCGGTTCACTCTATCAAAAGTTAGATGAATTTAAAGTGTTCAAGAAGTAAAATTATCACAGCTCACGCAATTCAGTTACTCGGACAGTTGAACTCGCTATTCAATAGATGGCGTTGTGCATTTAAAGTCATTTTCTGAATCGCGGTGTTAAGATTTTACGCGAAAGAATGACAATAGAAATAAAAAATTGGTATGTAGTATGATGTATATTTTTGAGTATGTGGAGAAGGCAGGTAGGCTAGTAAGTATGGTAGGGTTGGCAGGCAGATGACGGGAGCGAAGCCGCGGGCACAGCTAGTGCTAAATTAAAAGTCATATCTATGTATATGTACGGATTTATCAGTTTCATTATCTTTAGAAGCACCAGAACCCTCAAAAGATGGTTAAAATTGCACTGTCAACAGAGGCCCAGTGTACAAATTTGACAACTATAAATGATAGCTAAGAGGCTCATCGGTGATGAGGCACTGGTCAAGTCAAAACTCCAGAGCCTTGAACACCGTCGCCGAATTGCCATCTTGTCAGTTTTTCATCGGTTACATTTCGGGGAGTGTGCGTTGGAATTGCACGATCTAATTCCATCTAGCCCGTTTCATCATCGGACTACCAGACGAACGGTGATGCGTCATCGGTACATGGTGGCCATCCCACCCATACGCACTAAACGTTATGGAAACACTTTTATTATGCGTTCAGCTAAGGAATTGAATTCCCTGCCGGAGTCTGTGTTTCCCGATAGGTACAACCTGGGAGTCTTTAAGTCAAGAGTGAATAGGTTATTTCTAGGCAAGCGTGTCTCACCGTCGACCACATCATCGCTTACCATCAGGTGAGATTAATGGTCAAGCGAAAAAATATAAAAAAACTGGCCAAGTGCGAGTCGGACTCGTGCACGAAGGGTTCCGCACCATTATCGCAAAAAACGGCAAAAAAATCACGTTTGTTGTATGGGAGCCCCCCTTAATTTATTTTATTTTAATTTAATAATTATTATTTTTTGAAGTGATTATACAACTAAATATTCTGTGAATATTTCAAGCGTCTACCTGTTGCCGTTATTAATATCGAGCAAAAAACGGCAAAAAAATCACTTTTGTTGTATGGGAGCCCCCCTTAAATATTAATTTTATTCTGTTTTTAGTATTTGTTGTTATAGCGGCAATAGAAATACATCATCTGTGAAAATTTCAACTGTCTAGATATCATGGTTCATGAGATACAGCTTGGTGACAGGCGGACAGACAGACAGACAGATAAACATACAGACGGATCGTGAAGTCTTAGTAATAGGGTCCCGTTTTTACCCTTTGGGTACGGAACCCTAAAAACGTGTTCAATATTATTTTATAATCTCACTGACGGTCTTAATAAAATTGTCATTATTCTACTGAAGAAACTTTCCTATTGTGGGCTATTTCTCAATCTGATGAATTCGATTTGTACAATTCGACTTGGAAAAATACTGTCACAGAACCTCATACACTCATGACTGAATAATTAAAGGTGAAGTACCTAAGTAGGTACTTTTGCTGACCCATTTCGGGTATGCAATGTATATCTTTAAAACCAATACAAACAAAATAAATATATTTAAATAAATTATCGACACACGTGCGATAAGTGTAGTCAAGTGTCGAAATAGTTTATTGTAAGAAAATCATTACGAAACTGATAATTAAGTAATTATAAAGTAGGTAATGTAATGACTAATTTAACGTTAATTATATTAATACTAGGCCGGACTTTGGACTTGTACTCGCTTGATGGCAATAGGCTCGAATAGTGCTCAGAATTAGCACTTTTTAAACGTTAAAAATACCGGCCACGAAAGGTTCCGTACCATTATCGTAAAAAAACGGCAAAAAAATAGGTTTGTTGTATGGGAGCCCCACTTAAATATTGATTTTATTATATTTTTAGTATTTGTTGTTATAGCGGCAACAGAAATGCATCATCTGTGAAAATTTCAACTGTCTAGCTTTCATGAGATACAGCCTGGTGACAGACAGACAGACGGACCGCGGAGTCTTAGTAATAGGGTCCCGTTTTTACCATTTGAGTACGGAACCCTAAAAATGACAATTGCTCTTAATGGTATTACTAGATAATAAATAGTCTATTTCTTAGTCAATTTTATAATATTCTCAATAGAATCCCTGCAGCCTAATTGCGTAAGTAAATTCGGCAAGGCAACGGGTTTGATCGCCATCAATCGACCAATCGCATAGACAGAAATCCACATCGCGTCTTCCATCTCGCATGTGATTGGTCGAATGATGGCGGTCAAACCTTTTGCCTTGCCGAATTCACTTGCACAATTAGACTACTGGTCATAGCCAGCGCTTTTAGGGTTTCCAAAAGAAACTGAATTGCTAAGAAATGTATACCATAGCATTTGATTTGACACTCATCTCGTGTCACGTATATCATCATAAGTCTTAAAAAGTAAAGTAAAAACCTTGCAAAAATGTACTTAAAAGTTCCATGTTCAATTATAACAAAACTGGTTTTCAAGATTTTTTTCTCCGGATACCCGCAGTTGACTTAATTTGCCGCAAAACTAATAATTTATTTTTTTAAATAATTTACATATACCAAAGTTTTCGAAATAATTAGACCTATTTTTGACCATTATGATAGGTAAAGCAAAAAAAATAATTTAAAAGTGATCATTAATTTCAAAGAAGGTTTCAGGCTTCATAAAAATTATAGTCGATCAAAAGTATTGAGAAGTCATTAAGACAGAAAACTGACACCAGTGTTACCAAAATACTATTTACTGGGTTATAATAGGCACTCACTTTTTGTAAAATATTGGTAACCAGCTGCAAGCGGTTACACTGGAAGCCAACATTGGCAAAGGCAAGTGATTGATTATTAAAAAAAATATATATATTAAAGTACTCACAAAATTCCATCCGGTCAGATATCCAGGTTTGTATCTATACAGATTATCTAAATCTTCATTTTCACTAGGCTTAATATCAAGGGTAGCAGCGAAAATAGATATATAGACATTATGTAGAACCCCAAACATGTGAAATACTGTGGTCCAATACAATCTAACATCACTCCTATCAAACAACTTTTCATTTTCAGTTATCAAAAAGCATAAAACGTTATAAAAAACATTACTATCTTTCCAAATATACTCATCCATTTTGAAAAAATAATTAAAAAATTCCTTTTTAAAAATCGAACACTTATAAAAACGAACACTAATTTGAAATTTGAACACTTTAACGTTTTTAATAGAATATTATTATTTTATTTTTGTAAAATGATTTTTAAATATTAATATTTTTATTTAAATAATTATTAATAATAAACTTATGCTAATAGACGCCCGTGTCCCGTGGCGGTTTAGGGCGACTACTCGATAATTAGATCGACGGTATCTCATTATTTTGTCGTTAATTAATTGTTATCTTAAGTAATCATGTTTGTTTTACCTTCTACCAGTTTCATTTTTACTCCAAAGTTGTATTTTTTGTATACTTAGGTAATGTTTTCTCTGTAAAAACATGACTCATACGTTATGAGGGATACCTAACTAAGTATGTCGAACCCAAAGCTGGGCTATTAGATTGCGTAATGGCACCATTCCAAATGAAAGCGAAGCGCCTGTTTAATTAGAATAGCAGAGTCGATGCACTGATCATGAATGCTTGTTAAGGTTACACAAGTCGAAAATTCTTCCATACAAACGTAGTCTAGATTATGCCACTGTTTGACGATGTACGTTCAAAATAAAAAGTGATATCAATTTGTCTCATCATTATCTAGCCCTGTCTGGAAGCGAAAAAGTAAAAAAAAGAAAACATTTGAAAGTTATGAGCGTCGAAAGTTCCACATTTCGACACTAATTTTAAAGCATTTTTGGGCGCAAATAAATACCATAAGAAGACTGAAAATTGCAAAACGGCCTCCATACAGGCATAGATTAGTAGTTCAACAATGCAAGTAATTTTATTTTGAACATATAGATTTAGTAGTTTTTTCGTGATATCTAGACTGCCAAAGGTCTGTTTATAGAATTTCGCGCGCTCGGTTTCGTCCTAAATCATTATCCATTTCGCTACAAATTTGCAAAAGTGTGTATTCGTATGCGAACTAGCTTCCTACTACTTATCACAGCATCTATCTCTTCCGCATGTTGTCGGTTGATATAAAATGCATTTTGACCCCGCGCACAAAATAGTTCGTGCCGTCGACTAGTGTACCCTTAACATAATTGCTTTTGACATAAATGATTTTATTTCTGTAAGTTGGTTTCTACAAACACTTTTACATGTCGATCATATTTTTAAAACTAGATGAGGTCGGCGTTTCCTATCTGACTTCTCTGAGAAGCAAGGCTGAAACAAACTCACAGTCTCTTTTAAAGTCCAGACAAAAACTTGGTTAGATCATGTGAAGACTATGTAGACTGATGTCTGAAATGGTCTTTTGAGGAAAGAACCAGCCACATTGAGTGGACCTGTCCAGTCACTGCACGCATTTTTCAATAACCGAGCAGCTCAAGTCAGAATCTAAGGAGCTCAACGATTCGACGATCAATACCAAAGAAAGGACATTCGGGTAGGCCGCATAAACTACTCAAACTGCCAGACCACGATTAAAAACTAAGCTAAATTAAAACTAAAAACAAAAAATAAAGATCCACATAGTCTTCACATTCACAATAATTAAAATACAATAATATAATACTTTAAAAAGTAAATATTCTTGTCATTGCAAGGAAACCGAAAAAAAAATTCAAAGTGCAAAATATATCAATATTATTTGGATCAGCTCAATCCCAAGCCTTTTTATCTTCAACGTAATCTTTAATGGTATAAAATGCTTTCTGGCACAACTTACGTTAAATGAATGATTTGAATTTATTAAGACTTAATTCTTGTACGTGGATTGGAAGCTTATTATAAAAGAGCACACATTGACATCTAAACGAGCCACCTATTTTCTTGAGCCTTGTTGTTGGTACTACAAATTTGTGTTTGTTTTTAGTATTTATGTTATGGATATCACTGTATTTTTTAAACAATTTTTTATTTTTATGGGCATATAAAAGATTTTCATAAATATACTGAGAAGGCACAGTCATTACATTAATCTCCTTAAATTTCTCTCGGAGAGAGTGTCTCGGGTTTAATTTATAAATTGATCGAACAGCTCTTTTCTGCAAAACAAAGATAGTCTGGATGTCGGCGGCATTATATTAAACTTGAAACGTTATTCAAAATAGCGTTAAAGGTAGTTTAAATAACGATAAAGTGTACCGTTCTACCAGGATCGTAACAAAATTAATATTTGGCTATAATGTTACTAGCAAACGGAACGAAATCTACAACAATATTAATAATATATCGTACATACATTAATAACGATATATTGTTAATATTGTAATATAAATAGTTGTAGATTTCGTAATTCATTAATAACGATGTATCTATACTAATATTATAAAGAGGAAAGATTTATATTGTACCGAATAGGCACAAAATACTGGACCGATTTGAAAAATTCTTTCAATGGTAGAAAGCTACATTATTCCTGAGTACATAGGCTATTTTTTAATCTCGAAAACGGGTCCTGTGGTGTCCACGGGAGCGAAGCCGCGGGGAACATCAGTTATTAATATTTTTATCTACACCCATGCTATAAATCTATACTAATATTATAAAGCTGAAGAGTTTGTTTGTTTGTTTGAACGCGCTAATCTTAGGAACTACTGGTTGGAATTGAAAAAATCTTTTTGTGTTGGATAGTCCATTTATCAAGAAAGGTTATAGGCTATATAACATCACGCTACAACCAATAGAAGCCGAGCTATGTTGCAAAAACGGGCAAAAATATTCCTTTTTGAGAGCTTTTGTTGCGTGCGCTGCGTAAATGGTTTAAGTTACGCAAATATAATCTATGATGGAATTATTCTTCTTTAAAAGTTCTAAAAAAAAGTCCGCGACAGCATAGGTCTATCTTTTAAGTTTGACTCACAATAGCAGCTTTTATGTTCTAAATTTTAATTAGATCGCCGCCGCCGGTAGAAACAAAAGTTTACAGGTTACATTCGTATAGTAGTAGGGTAGGTAGGGTAGGGTAGGTGTAGGGTAGGTGTAGGGTAGGTGTAGGGTAGGTGTAGGGTAGGTGTAGGGTAGGTGTAGGGTAGGTGTAGGGTAGGTGTAGGGTAGGTGTAGGGTAGGTGTAGGGTAGGTGTAGGGTAGGTGTAGGGTAGGTGTAGGGTAGGTGTAGGGTAGGTGTAGGGTAGGTGTAGGGTAGGTGTAGGGTAGGTGTAGGGTAGGTGTAGGGTAGGTGTAGGGTAGGTGTAGGGTAGGTGTAGGGTAGGTGTAGGGTAGGTGTAGGGTAGGTGTAGGGTAGGTGTAGGGTAGGTGTAGGGTAGGTGTAGGGTAGGTGTAGGGTAGGTGTAGGGTAGGTGTAGGGTAGGTGTAGGGTAGGTGTAGGGTAGGTGTAGGGTAGGTGTAGGGTAGGTGTAGGGTAGGTGTAGGGTAGGTGTAGGGTAGGTGTAGGGTAGGTGTAGGGTAGGTGTAGGGTAGGTGTAGGGTAGGTGTAGGGTAGGTGTAGGGTAGGTGTAGGGTAGGTGTAGGGTAGGTGTAGGGTAGGTGTAGGGTAGGTGTAGGGTAGGTGTAGGGTAGGTGTAGGGTAGGTGTAGGGTAGGTGTAGGGTAGGTGTAGGGTAGGTGTAGGGTAGGTGTAGGGTAGGTGTAGGGTAGGTGTAGGGTAGGTGTAGGGTAGGTGTAGGGTAGGTGTAGGGTAGGTGTAGGGTAGGTGTAGGGTAGGTGTAGGGTAGGTGTAGGGTAGGTGTAGGGTAGGTGTAGGGTAGGTGTAGGGTAGGTGTAGGGTAGGTGTAGGGTAGGTGTAGGGTAGGTGTAGGGTAGGTGTAGGGTAGGTGTAGGGTAGGTGTAGGGTAGGTGTAGGGTAGGTGTAGGGTAGGTGTAGGGTAGGTGTAGGGTAGGTGTAGGGTAGGTGTAGGGTAGGTGTAGGGTAGGTGTAGGGTAGGTGTAGGGTAGGTGTAGGGTAGGTGTAGGGTAGGTGTAGGGTAGGTGTAGGGTAGGTGTAGGGTAGGTGTAGGGTAGGTGTAGGGTAGGTGTAGGGTAGGTGTAGGGTAGGTGTAGGGTAGGTGTAGGGTAGGTGTAGGGTAGGTGTAGGGTAGGTGTAGGGTAGGTGTAGGGTAGGTGTAGGGTAGGTGTAGGGTAGGTGTAGGGTAGGTGTAGGGTAGGTGTAGGGTAGGTGTAGGGTAGGTGTAGGGTAGGTGTAGGGTAGGTGTAGGGTAGGTGTAGGGTAGGTGTATGGTAGGTGTAGGGTAGGTGTAGGGTAGGTATAGGGTAGGTGTAGGGTAGGTGTAGGGTAGGTGTAGGGTAGGTGTAGGGTAGGTGTAGGGTAGGTGTAGGGTAGGTGTAGGGTAGGTGTAGGGTAGGTGTAGGGTAGGTGTAGGGTAGGTGTAGGGTAGGTGTAGGGTAGGTGTAGGGTAGGTGTAGGGTAGGTGTAGGGTAGGTGTAGGGTAGGTGTAGGGTAGGTGTAGGGTAGGTGTAGGGTAGGTGTAGGGTAGGTGTAGGGTAGGTGTAGGGTAGGTGTAGGGTAGGTGTAGGGTAGGTGTAGGGTAGGTGTAATGTTGTACTAAATTTCATAATGCAACTCCTTTTTTACTCATCGAACAGCCACATTCTCATGGCCTTTTTATGAATTTCAAAAAAGAACATTGTCTTGCACGCGCGTTTCACTACCACAGTGCCGTAATAAAAAAAAAAACTTTTTCGAATTTTTGAATTGACGTCGTATCCCGCTATTTTAGTTCAATAATGGTATTGAAAAAAATATATATTTTGTCGTTTACAAAAATGAGTGATACAAGCTTTGATAACACAACACCAAATATTCCGAGTACATCAGGATCTGCCAACATTCAGTAAGGTGCAAATATTCAAATGCATTTTAATAAATGTACGATCAAAAATGTAAATAATTATATTATTGACTATACATAGTTTGTTTGTATTAGATACTCAGTAATCAAACTTTCCATGAATTTACATAGAGTTCTTACAACACTGTACAATACCCTATGGTTTTATAGAGGATTCATATCATGGGTGCAGATAAAGACTTGTATGCAACTGTTATAATTAGGTATTAAAACACTCATGTGATACTATTATCAAAACACTCATGTGATAAACCCACATTCGTGTTTTGATACCCCTTATTATACAACAGTTGCTTATATAACTATTATTTAATCATCGTTGTAGATTTCGTTCCGTTTGCTAGTAACGTTATTGCCAAATATTACATTTGTTATGATCCTGGTGGAACGGTACACATTATCGTTACTTGAACTACCTATAACGCTATTTTGAGTAACGTTTCAAGTCCCTTGTTATAACGCTATCTTCCCCAAAGGGTTAGGCACATACAGGTGCTCCTATAGTACATAAACCTTTTGCTAATTATGTTTTGAGGTCCCATGCAATAGGGGACGAGCTTATTGCCGACAACCAGGCACAAATCCAAACTCCGGACTGAATGAAAGAAAGAAAATATGTTTATTTGCGCCAGGCACGACGCATAACTTAAAAAAAAAAACAAAAGGAAAAACTTACACAAATACAAAAAAACGTATTTTGGCCCATACATTGAGGCAAAGGCTCAGCTGGCTGCTAGGAAGCTGGGGATCCTTGCAAAGGTGAGATGGTACTTCACACCAGAACAGCTCCTCAGCTTGTATCAAGCGCAAGTTCGATCATGCATGGAGTACTGTTCTCATCTCTGGGACGGATCTGCCAAATACCAACTTGATGCACTAGAGTCGATCGAAAAGCGGGCCAAGAGACTCATCGGCGATGAGGCACTGGTTAAGTCAAAGCTCCAGAGCCTTGAACATCGTCACCGAGTTGCCAGCTTGTCGGTTTTTTATCGATTACATTTCGGGGAGTGTGCGATGGAATTGCATAATCTAATTCCGCCCGCCCCGTTTCATCCGTTTCATCATCGGACCACCAGACGTACGGCGATGCGCCATCGGTACATGGTGGACATCCCACCCATACGCACTAAACGTTTTGAGAATACTTTTATCATGCGTACCTACAGGTAAGGAGTGGAATTCCCTGCCGGAGTCTGTGTTCTCCGATAGCTACAACCTAGGGGTATTTAAGTCAAGAGTGAATAGGTTACTTCTAGGCAAGCGTGATCCATCATCGACCACATCAACGCTTACCATCAGGTGAGGTGGTCAAGCGCGAGCCTAGATAAGATAAAAAAAAATACAAAGTATGCGTCACAACGACGCAAAACGGTCATCGCTCAGCATAATGCTGGGACTCGCGTGCGAGACAGAGCCACTGCGCTGGTTTTCAGGTTATCGGCACGGTTTCTTTATATGGGATGAGGCATCTGTATGCTAGTATTATAATATTATCTGTGCTTTTACTATTCAAGTCTCAATCGTTAATTTGGCACAAAAAGAAAGTGAAATAAAAACTACAAAAACGAAAGTGTTTGAAATAATTGATTTCGCAACCAAGTGTCTTAAAAACTCAAATAAAATTGTATGGTTATTGATTAGTAGGTGATAGACAAAATGCCTGTTGCTATGTTAAAGCTAATTGGTATTATCAAAAAATATTGTTATTTCTATAGTTCTCTAAAAATAGTTGTTAAATAACACCAAAGAAATCTTAATTTATTATTGATGTTTGTATTTTTTTTTGCTTTTAGTTTGTTCGTAAACGTATTGCTCCGATAAGGTTTATTTCTATCTCTATCATAATAACTTAAGGTTACACTAGTGGATAATTCTTCCATACAAACGTAGTCTGGCGATTACTCCACTGTTTGACGATGTACGTTCAAAATAAAAACTGATATCAATTTGTCTCATCATTATCTAACACTGTATGGAAACAAAAAAGTAAAAAAATAAAAATATATGAAGGTTATGAGCGTAGAAAGTTCCATATTTCAACACAAATTTTTACGCATCTTTGGGCGGCAATAAATACCATAAGAAGAAGGAAAATTGCAAAACGGCCACCATACAGGGATAGATTAGTAGTTCAACAATGCAAATAATTTTATTTTGAAAATATACATTTAGTCGTTTTTTCATGATATCTAGACTCCCAAAGGTCTGTTTATGAAATTTCGCGCGCTTGTTTTCTTCCTAAATCATCATCCATTTCGCTACAAACTTGTAAAAGTGCTAATTCGTACGCGAACTAGCTTCTTACTGCTTGTCACATCATCTACATCTTTCGCACGTGTTGTCGGATGAGATAGCAGGCATTTTAACCCCGCGCACAAAATAGTTCGTGCCGTAGACTAGTGTAACCTTAAGAAGGAATCTAAACTAACGTTTTCTAGTAAAATCGTTTAAAAGAGGATCGAAATAATAGTTGCACATCATCACTCAGATCCAGTCACTTACAAGGGCGTGATCCCATCGAGAGCTATTAGCTAGTTTAAATTAGTTTTTTTTGTTTTTTTACTCCACTTCCAAACTAGTGAACCTTGTAGATCTAAGTGCTCTCAATGTCTTGAAACAGTCACTCTGCTACCATCTTGCTACCTTATAATTTCACCAACTGTCTTGAATATTCGTAACGACAGTCTATCTTCAAATGACAACAGACCGACGACGTGCCTTTTCCGACACGGAGAGGTGTCAATATGACAACAACAATCCACAGACCAACCTCACCTAGTATTGCTTAACTTTGATGGTTTATTTGTGAGGCTGTTATTACTTAGTCGTGAGATCCTAATGGACACGAGAGCATAACAGAAAGGTTTATTACAAAAATATATTGTTAATGATGTTGTTGAATACCATCAAGCTTCATCCTTACAAATGAACACCACGAAGGAACTATGAAAGACCACAAACCTGGACTAGAGAAGAAGTGAGTTATGTTCAAGCCACATAAATATGTGATTTGCAGTTGGCCAGTTTTAATTCTGTTCACCTGAATTCGTACTCAAGCAAGCACATTACTTTTTAACCGACTTTCGAAAAAGGAGGAGGTTCTATGTTCGACTTCTTGTATGTTTTTTTTTTATGTATGTTCACCGATATCTCCGTCATTAGTGGACCGATTTTAAAAATTATTTTTTTGTTTGAAAGAATATGTTTCAAAATTGGTCCCATTTTAATTTAGTAAAGGGACTTTTGCAGTTGCATGTCTGTTTATTGTTTATACCATTTCATAACATAACATCACGCCAGTACGATCTTAAGGGGTAAGCAGATCTCTCATTTGATCGGTTTTGTTCAAGTTTCATGATCTTCGGGTAATCTATTCTGGCGTTATAGGAAACTTACTAAACAACTTGCCTATTGGGTAGGTACAACAAAAAAGTGAAAAATAAAAAAAACTTTTTTACAAAAAAATACTACCGACTTCCAAATAAGAAAACTACAAAGTGAAAAATAACTTTATTTTTGGAAGTCGGTGTGCATAACGCAAAAAAATGGTTCCTACGAAAGACACCGACTTCCAAAAATAAAGTTATTTTTCACTTTGTAGTTTTCTTATTTGGAAGTCGGTAGTATTTGTAAAAAAGTTTTTTTTTGTTATTTATTTCGTCACCTATATTTTAAGAAAGTCCTCTTGAAGTAAACTTTCTCTACTTCACTCCACTTAGTCGCCATGATAACGGTAACTCCTCTCCATCATCATCATTAGCCTTTTAACGTTCCCACTGCTGGGACACTTGCTAGAAAACCTCTTCATCAACTTAGAATATATATAGTTCGACCCAAAAGTTCTAAGAAATGCAACTGGGCCGGCGTGGTGAACTATGGTCCACATTCCATACCCTCTCACAGACAGGAGGCGGGTATCCCAACAGTATCCCAAAAACCAAGTGCGTAAAATTTTCCTTGCCGAATGACTGATTGTGACATTATGTTAAACAAGGAGAAGCTAGAATTCGTCGATAAAACGGTTTTCTTGGGGATCACGCTAGACTCAAGGTTGCAATGGGGTCCTCATTTGGTATCCCTTGCAGGGCGGCTGAGTTCGGCGGCTTATGCTGTTGGAAAGATTCGTCGGTTAACGGATGTGTATACCGCCAGACTAGTTTATTTTAGTTATTTTCATAGTATAATGTCTTACGGTATCTTACTATGGGGAAGGGCTGCAGACATTGAGTCAATTTTTATTCTGCAAAAACGAGCCATCAGAGCGATATACAATCTTCGCCGGCGCGATTCTCTAAGGGAACTGTTTAAGGACATTAACATCATGACGGTTCCTTGTCAATATATTTATGAAAACATCATGTACGTGAGAAAGAATTTACATATTTTTAGTAAAAACGGCGACAGACATAATTATGTTACTAGAAATAGGGACCAATTAGTTCAACCAGGTTTCAGACTGGCTAAAGTAGCCTCATCTTTCATGGGGTACTGCACAAATGTTACAATAAAATTCCTCCCCACATTCTTGCATTGAATGAGAGGAAATTTAAAACGCACACTATGCAGGCTGGCATATTATAAGTTGGGGGATTACATCACTGATAAAAATGCTTGGCTAAATGCAAGTCCTGCTCCACATCCACTAGGGCGCAAAAACAAGTGATATGCAGAACATTATTGTTTTGAAGTATTGTTGGACTTTCTGAAGACTGTATAAATATATTTGTATTGTATAAACTCAATTTCATTCATCAAGGTATGTACTTATGTACCTAAATATTGTAAAAAATATATATATTTTTTTAAAGAGTAAGTATGGAGTTTCTTGTGCATTTTTATCCATTACAAGCTACTTTCCGAATGCACGGTAGAATCAACTATTATTATTTGTAAAATGTAACGTTCAAAAGTGCCGCTTGGTGGCCTACTTGAAATAAAATATCTTTGTCTTGTCTTAAAGTGGCAAAACCAGACTTATTACTTTTATTTATTTACGTATGAATGAATAGTTTTGTCTAAGTTGGCTAAGTTGAGTCATCTATTTATAGAAAAATCATAACTCGTTAGAATTTTGGCAAGATGCATAGAGAAGGCCAGCAGTAAATAACCTTGATGGTCGGATCGGAAGTATACATTATTAATTTTTTTTAAGCTCAGGATAATGGCCATTTTTATTTATTTGACCTCAACAGCTGACAGCATAACATTGTCTTAATCATGTTCAGAGAAGATTCTAGAGGTTATATGAAATATTTGTTTATTTATTTTTTGTATATATACTTTAATTGCAAATCAGAAATTAAGATATCCGATAACCAATGTTGTTTAATATTTATTTATGTAAACACAAAACATAACAGAGAAACTAAATAATACAGATAGAAGAGCACAAAGGTACAGCTTATTTCAATAGAAATTTCTTCCAGCAGACCTGCGATAGGAAATTTGGATGATATACGAAGACATTGTCTAGACGGAATTAAGGTTCGGTAACCTTCATTAAGACATAGCCCGAAAAATTACTTAACATTAGTGGCAGTGGGCAGGGCACAATCTTGTCAATTGATGGTCGATGTATGTATGTAGTGCAGCCCGCACTACATACGCAGCGTTGGAAAGCCTCTGTCCGGGTGGACCGCTGACCTGGTTAAGGTTGCGGGTATCCGGTGAATGCGAGACGCACAGGAACGTTTGATGTGGGGAAGGGCTATGTCCAGCATTGGACGTCTTTCGGCAGATATGATAATGATGATTGCGACCACAGATATAAATCTAACTAGATGCCGCGATTGTATGTACTTCGCGTGTCAAAAAATGGAGTAAAATTACGATCAATGATTGTAATCTGAGCTTTTCATTTAGCATTATCGGCACCGGAAATCCACAGAAATCTAGAAAAATGCCTTTACAATGCTTGTCCTCGAAAAGAGCGTTTTCCGAGCAGCCAAACTGTGCGGAAAGTGTCACTTTTTTACTACTCCTTTTTACTTTCCTGAACTTTTTTAATTTTTAACTCCAACGTCAGCCCGCCGCATAGAGTTTTTATTATTTGAGAATAGTTTAAAAAAAATAGTTAAGTACAGATTATCATTAACAAAAGGTAAAACAAAACTAATACTTTATTTAAGGCGTTTTAAATTACTCTAGATTTAGATCAATAAATTAATTTTAAATATTCATTAAATATGTTTGGCAGAATGAATATTTTGCTCGTGCCTTTTTGCGTTACGACGTGACAGCTATTTGCACATGCGCAAAAGACATGCCCGAGGAACTATGAACTAGTTAATCTGTGGATATGCTGAGCGCCATTTTAATAATTTCTTGCTTGGTTCAGATATTTTTTTTTACTTCCTCGCACAATGCATAGTAAAATGTTGTATGATACACGTGCGTAAGATGATTTCCGACTCGTGTCGATTTATCCACACACTCGCTTCGCTCGCTCGTGAGTAAAAATACCACTCATCGGAAATCACCTACCTTCCGCACTTGTACCATACATAACTATTTTATGCCAAATTGAGCTGTAAAGAATGTATAGAACTTTTTCTATACATTCTTTTTAGCCTATTTGGCCGAGGCATTGAAAATGTTTTCTTTCATTGGTAAGTAAATTTGTTTTTAAATTGTTTGTGAAAAAGTGACACGCTTGGTTTTCATACAGATGGAGGGACTTAAGTTATCTAGTAAGATATATGTCTGTGATTAAAACACACCCAGACGAGGATGGCGGGCAAATTTGAATCCTACCGAAAGAATTGGCCTGCAATTGCAAAGGACAGATGTGTGCGTAGAAGAGGGAGGGAACCCTTTTCATGATAGTATTATATTATCTGTGCCTTTGTACAGCAGTGGAACAAATCAGGATTATAAGAACGACAGATATATCCTTAAAAGACAGGGTTAGAAATAAAAATCTGTTATTGCAGCTAAAAAAGTCTCAGCTAGTGTTGGTTATAAGTATAAATCTACGCTCGGAGGGAAGATCTAATACGAGTTATAATTATTATTAACTAGCTTCTTTCAGCGGCTTCACCCGCGTTTAAGTCATATTCCCGAGTCAAAAAGTATCTTATACGCTATTCCTGACTATAATCTATCTCTGTGCCAAATTTCATCCAGATCCGTTCAGCCGTTCTGGCGTGATTGAGTAACAAACATACACACATGCATCCAAACTTTCACATTTATAATATTATAGTTAGGTTATTAATAATGTATTATTTATACATCTATTGGTGCTTGCCTTGTACATATATATTACATCGAGAGGGGGAATCGCAACTGAAAATCTATTTATAAGGCGGGCCGCACACGTTCATTTTCCGCATTCGATTTCTGAATACAGAATACAGAATAGGAATTCCGTGAACCTAGCGCAGACGTTAGTTTTATCCTGTTTGGAATTTTCACGAACGCGCGGGTTGTCATTCGATACGTACGTACGGAAAGTATTCCGTTCGAAAAAAAACGGACGTGTGCGGCAGTCAATGTATTTTATTAGCGTACGGTGCATTCGGGTTTCCGAATACGGAAAACGAATTCGGAAATCGAACGCGGAAAACGTACGTATGTGGCCAGCCTAAATTAAAAAAAAAAGTTAAGTATCTGTCAAACTCTTCTTTAGTTTGAACTTTGGAACTGTTGGAACTTGACCTTTGGAATGCAAGCGCGTGTAAATCAAACCTTATTTTAAAGTATGCCATTTGACTTACACAGCACGTTCTGGGTGGTGTACCTACCTACATTTGTGACGTCCTCAATCATTATTATTCAACAAGTTTACACCTTGAACCTTAGTCACATAACCATTACAATATAATATACTAGCAGGTTTTTGCATAATTTTGTTAACTTCTTGCATTTAGACAACAATATCCTAGCATGTCCAAGTGCGGCTAAAATTGAAAGACGTGATATCCACCAACCCGCACTGGGCCCGCGTGGTGGATAACGGCCCATTCCCTCTCAAAGAGAGGAGGCCCGTGTCCCAGCAGTGGGAACATTAAGGCGCCGATTCCCTTCAGTAGCTGATTCTAAAATGAGAATCACGTCTAAACGGCTAGTCGTAATTTTTTGGAAAATATATGTTCCATTAGACCATTTTCTTAATTATCAGATCTAAGAAAATTTTGAGTTTTATTCGTATAACATAGTGTAATTAATTTGTAAAGTTATGTCTAAACGGACAAAAACACGTCAATCACACCAAAACCGTGTGTGCGTATTTTAATGAAATCGACAACATCTCAAATACAATTTAATTATCTACATTTTGATCTGAGCCTTTTTTTTAAAGTCATAGAATAATAAGGAAAGTACAAAAAACTACTAAATTTAGGGTCGCGCGGGTGTAAAACGAGTGCGCGTTTTGTTTCTTCAAGGTCGTTGGCGTTAGTCGTTGTCTTAAAAGGCTGATGATGAGGATGAGACAAAAATATTGCAGTGTAAAGTAATTTTTCATTACTCATACTCTGAAAGTAGGTCATAAGTTGCCTGAGGAGCGGGTTGAAAGTAATACTTTTCAGCCCTAGGGAGAATCGCTTTCAACTGACAGCTGTCAAAATATTAAAAAAAAAAACTAGTTCCTTTTCACATATCTATTGAACCATGTTCCAACTTTCTATACTACCACGAAGTAAAAGTCATTGAAATAACTTAAAGAATATATATTTTTGTATTGATTAAAGAATATATATTTTTTAAATAACTTTATTATAATTTAGTTTCAACAATTTCTTTAAAATAACTTAGATTTGGGCAAAATATTTACCATTTTTCAATGATGAAAATAAAAAATAATGGCTGAATAGCAGGCCGGCCACAGAAAAAAAACAAACAAAATAGGCGGGAAAGCGGCAATCATTTTTTCTTTAGCTTATTCATGTTTTTATTTTTATTTCCTTGTATTTGTAATGAAAAGCACAGTGTTTACCTCGGGTTAAAGACTTATTTAGTCCCTCGAACTATTGGCGCCCTCACTTCGTTCCGGGCGCCAAACCCCGTCTCGGGACTAAATAAGTTACTTTCACCCCTAGGATAACAATGTACTATTATTGTTACCTACACCCAATTAAACAATTCATTCATAGCACTTAAGGCCGTACCAAAAAATGACCAAAAATTATTGACCAAAAAATCAGCATGAGATATGAGCATTCCTATTGGCCTAGCGGCACTGGTGGCGCATGAATTACGGTAGTGAATACGCCCAGATATTAGAATAAAATCTTTATTAAATCGAATATTGGTCTTTTGAAAAAAATAAAACTTACAAAATGCTCGTTATCAAATTGTCAATCCATTAGTGTTAGTATAAAAAATAATTAATGAACACTTTACGAGGAGATGCATGCTATCAATAATTATTTCACATTTTTATGGTTTTGTTGGAAGGAGATTAGAGACACATATACCTCTTTAAAAAAAAGTGTACTACCATTTTAGAATCAACATTATGTAGAAATTTAATGTATTTTTATTAATTGATATTTCTTTTTAAATAAAGAGTAGATAGCTCTTAAAAACTGCACAAAATTCGACCAGCGCGGCGTTTTGCTCGGGGAGGCGCCATACGTTATGCACGTTTCAGTGTCATGATTTTCTCTCTATATTCATAAAATCAAAACAAACTCACCAGATTCCAATTCGTAAAAAAACAATACGAATAATCCCAAATAACACCAAAATACAGATCATTTTTCTGTTCTTCAGTTAAATTAGATCTGATGGCACATCCAAAACTTATCGCAAAATAAAATATATCACAGTTTATTGCATGAAACACTGATCTTACAAAAAGATGAGAGCAAGCATCTTTTCCACAACACTTCTTCATTTTACAAGCTTAATTTTACCCAATTTTCGGTGTTTGATGAGCTGAAATGTTTCACGCACGTTTTTGATAAAGCATTTTTTTTATTTAAAAGCCTGTCTTAAAAAAAAATCGTTTTAACAAAATACTTGTCGTCAATAATTTTCAAAAATGATGTCTGAAAGACTTGAGTTTTCAACGCAAAATGATTTTTACCTGAGTTTTTCAAAGTCAATTGAATTACCTGTTGTATGAAACGGTTAATGGTTTGTGAAGTTATTGTTGTTAGATGCTAAAGAAAGGTTAATGATTGAGACAAAACAAGTGCTGTTAATGGATTTGTGTCGTGTTTTAAATTGTCGAGGATGTCAAGGATTATAGGAAGTGTATTAAAATGGCTTGAAGTATTGTTTAAAATCTTATTCTTTATTATTTAGAAGATTCAGTCAGCCAAGGATCTCATATGCAACTATGCAAATGTATTCTCGTGTTTTTTCAGCAAGCCGCACCTACTCAACTATCAACTTTTTGCCTTGAATATGTTTGCTTAAAAACCCTGCAAACTAATACCTCTAATCGCAAAACGTACAAAAACTTTTTTTATTTTAACACGCTTTTATTAGCTTGGTATGTATGTATCTATGTATCAATGTAACGGAATCTTTGAACGTGATTTTCACCCCCTTCAAAACGTTGGATTGATTTGAAACTTTGCACACTTATCAAGGACCGATGACAATGCAATAATTTAAACAGTTTGTCCCATTATCCTTACCATTAAAGCGTGTTTTTTAGTTTTTAGAACTACAATTTATTTATTAAATTGTTTTATTTTTCACCTAATTAAGACATACAGTATGTCACATCTATATCTATACTAATATTATAAAGAGGAAAGATTTGTATTTTTGTATGTAACGAATAAACTTAAAAACTACTGGACCGATTTCAAAAATTATTTCACCGTTGAGAAGCTACACTATCCCCGAGTGACATAGGCTTTTTATCCCTGTATTCCCACGGGAACGTTAACTACGCGGGTGAAACCGCGAGGCGTCCTCTAGTCTATTATAAGGCTGATGCATAGTTTATGAAGTTCAGAAGAATTTAGTTAAAAAATACATAGAATAGGATAAAAATTACGATCAGTTTCCTAGGAAAATAGTTGAAGACATTTTAAATTACCTCAGGTATCTCACACCACACGTATATTGGTTAACCGCAGCTTGAATGAGTTCAGTATAATTTCCATGTTACAAGAAACCATCAAGGAACAAATAAATATTATGCACAGATATGATCCTATATATATATAATGGGCCTTAACAGGTAGAGGTATCACACTTAATAAAAAGGCGAAAGCTACGAGTGTGTGTGTTTGTATGTTTGTTACTCTTTTACGCAAAAACTACTGAACGGATCTGGATGAAATTTGGCACAGAGATGGATTATTGTCTGAAATAGAAGATAGGATACATTTATCTCGGGAATATGTTCCCTTGGGATAGATTTCGACATTCACGCGGGCGAAGACGGTGGCAGAAGCTAGTACACTTAATTTGATTATGTTTACTGCGAAAAACATTAAAAAAAAAAAAGTTGATACTATTATCTACTATTTTTCGGTTTTCATTGCAATGGCAACATCGTTCATCTGTCATTATCGATACAAGATGTCAGCGAGGCGCAGGCAATAAATAAAATAGACGTTTATTGTCCGCAAGTTGTTCGCGAGTACAATAAACATATGAGGGGTGTAGACCTGGCTGATATGTTGATCTCATTATATAAAGTGCCGTTTAAAACTAGAATGTGGTACATAGGAATATTTAGTCAATTACTAGATATTAGTGTCGGGTTTAGTCAATAGTACGGACGATACAACAAATCGCAAGCACGCCATCTGGCGGCAAAGCATGAACAACTTTTCTAACCACTTGCGTGGTCCCCGCCATAGAAGATGGCAGTTGAGTACTGACAGCCGTAGAGCTAAGACGTCATAGAACCAGTGTCGATCCGTAATATTAGTAAGCAAGAATGTAACTTGTGTCTATTTGAATATACTCAGTGTATCGAATAATTTGTGTGATTTCATTTTCACGATTGACCCACCTACCTGCTCACACACGATGTCTTAACCTAAGGGAATACATCCTGACTTCCCGATGGTTTGCATCTATCGGCCAGCCTTGATGCGACATATGTATAAATAATGCTTGGCTATTGCATAAATGTAACTATTATAGAAATCAACGAAAATTAAAGTCATTGAAAGTTTTGCGATATGAGATTTACTTAGTTTAACAAAGAAAAACAGATCTAGACCTCATGAAAAAATGCATGAATGTAAAATTATAAACCCAAGATCAGCCAGGCCTACAAGCCCCATCCGATTCGATAATACAGGACATTATCCCAGCACAAAAGAAGACAGGGGGCGATGCAAGTTTTGCCAAAAGAAACAACTGTGTATTGTATAAAGTGCTATATGGGACTTTGTTTTGTTACGGGGAAAAAGCCTCGCAATTGTTTTTTTTATTTGAAAAACAAGTGTTCTTTTTTATTTGTTAAATGACACTAATTTGACAATGTTTACAGTGAAATAACTTGTTGTTGTCAACGTACGAGTATTTCGCAGTGTTCACTGTGATGAACATTGCTTTCCTGAAAATCTATTTAAAATATTTTAATGTCTATTTTTCCTAAGTTGTATTTAACCCTAGGACTTCAGAAATACATATTATTTCATAAAATAAAACAACTCGGATCTCTACCAAATTAAAGGTTAAGACAGACAAAAAAAATGGTTTGTTTGTTTGTCTGAAAAACTAATCTATATTACAAAAATCTCGCGCTGATCGTAATTTATAACCATTGCTGTAAATCAGACTTCAAACCCGGAAGTTAGACACCGCAAAAAGCACGGTTCCTTTGTCATGAGGGCGGAGTCGTTGGAAAAACCTGGTAATTAAATACTAAATAAGGAAAAATAACGATAAAGTCCATCCATTGCGTGACCAGTATAACAACCTACACGTTTAAATAATAGATGTAATTATATACAAGAAGTATCAAGTTCAAGGTATATTAGATTTAATATTACACGTCTTACAATAAACTGAGATGTAAATTGTAATTATGAAAGGAGCTAGGAAGAAGACGTGCTATTGTTGCTTTATTAATTTTAGTGCCTGGGCAACCGAGCTCTGCTTGTGTGAAAATAGAAAAAACGACGTTTTCTAAAAAGTGAAACCTAGCTAGATCGATTTATCGCCTCCGAAACCCCCTGCATACAAAATTTCATGAAAATCGTTGAAGCCATTGTTTCCGAGATTCCGATTATATATATTTATACAAGAATTGCTCGTTTAAAGGTATTAGATTTTTACTGATAAGCATGATTTTATACATTTTTGACAACATGGATGGCGCAGTGGGTCAGCGATTGACTGCTACACTACGTGTCGCGGGTTCGATTCCCGAACGGAACACATATTTGTATGGCCTACAGATACGTAGCTGTTCCGGGTATGTCTGTTTGAGTATTTGAGTTTAAATGTTTGTAAACGCATCCACGTTACAGTCGTAGTGTGGGGTAACTGTTTTTATAGCTGTTAATTTGATGATTAGAGGTAGAGTTTAGTTGGATGTCAACAATTGAAATATCATCATCATCATCAGCCTTGCAAATGTTCCAACTGCTGGGACTCAGGCCTCCTCTCGTAGAGAGGCTGTGGACTATAATGCACCACGTGGGCTCAGTGCGGATTGTTAGATCTATGTCGTACTCTTCGAATTTTTGGCTCTAAGACATGCCGGTTTCTTACACCGTTTTGAGAGCAATAACTTGAAATATGGGCCTAATATTTATTTTTGGACGTGTCTTTCGTAGGAACATTTTTGTTGCGTAATGGACACCGACTTCCAAAAATAAAGTTATTTTTCACTTTGTAGTTTTCTTATTTGGAAGTCGGTAGTATTTTTTTTGCAAAAAAGTTTTTATGTTTTTCACTTTTTAGTTGTACCAACCAAAAGTAGTTTAGTAAGATATCTATATTGCCAGAATAAATTACCCGAATATCATGAAACTGAACATAACCGGTGAAATGAGATTGTACCAAGGTGTACTGTACACATCTGCGTGCCCCTTTAGAGCGTACTGGCGTGATGCTATGTTATGAAATGGTATAAACAATAAACAGACATGCGATTGCAGCAATCCCGAGAGATTTGCCGTTATTTATTAAAGAGTTCTGTTGTATATTTCCGAGGTTCTTCATCAGATCTTCACCAAATTAAAATGGGACCAATTTCAGAACATACTCTTTCAAACAAAAAAAGATTTATCAAATTCAGTCTACAATTTATGAAGATATCGGTAAACATAAAAAAAAACTCGAACATAGAATCTTCTCCTTTTTGGTAAGTGTAAACAACAACATAATTGTTTCTTATTAGATTTATAACTATTCTCAACAGAATGGGATACAGTACGTAATGGAAAAATACCTCATGAACGTGTAGAAAAACATGTTATTATCCATTTATCCATAATTAAGAGGCATTAGGAATCTTTGTTTGTTTCCTACTTTGTTGAACTCTGGCAGTGAACTTTTTTTATTAATTTTTCTAGGTTTTGCACGCGGCCTTGCTTTTTCACATTATACCAGGATACAATTATACAAAATATCTTTTGCATAATCCAGGTTCTGGTATATACATGCGCCAAGTATACATCTATATACGTTTAACCGTTAATAGTTAGAATACGTGAAAAGGTAACAGACTGACAAACAGACAGACGGAGTTACTTTTGAATTTATAATATTATTAACTAATAGTATGAATTATAAGCTCGCGTTTTGACCACTATCTCATGGTGATGCAAGCAATGATGTGGTTGACGATGGAGCACGCTTGCCTAAAAGTAACTACGAAAGACCCCCAGGAACTTGTAGACAAAGAAGCACGCTTTTTCCGGTACGCGGTAAATTGTCGTATGTTGACAATTCAACAGCGTATTTTACCCGACTGCCGAAGGAGGGTAATGTGTTTATCAGTCTATGTATGTATGGATGTTTATTCCTGTGTGGCGTTCTAGAGACCTAACGCGATGGCCGATTTTGTTGATTCTTTCGTCAATCGATGAAACTGGCTACATTAAAATTGGAAAATATAAATATGGCGGATTTTGGGCGCCATATTGTGAGGCATCTATTTTTTTTTCTTCCAAACCCATCGTGTATCAAAATAAAGTGTTTTTAGAGATAATTTCAAAAATATATATACTTAAAATCTATCTTTCAAAGTACCTAACTAACGACATAATTCGAAAAAAAAAAATGTTAACTAAAATAAAAAATAAAAAAAGTTAATTCAAAAAATCAAAATACCCATCGGAGGATACATCTGGTTTTGGTCAGCCAGCTCGCGAATATATTATATCCTCCGAATTTTCTTCTTGTTTACCTCTCTTTGGTTCGCTTCTTAAGCAGTCGGGTATTTTGTTTTTTTTAATTAACTTTTTTTACCCTGTCGAGTAGAAAGGATTTTTAAACATAATGTGAATTATGAAGCAGTGTATTAGTAACTTATTTCCGTGGTGCTGAAAACTGTGATTTAGTAGACGTGAAGATTGTTAACTGCAGTTGAATTAAGGTTACACTAGTCGAAAATTCTTCCATACAAACGTAGTCTAGGGATTGTTCCACTGTTTGACGATGTACGTTCAAAATAAAAAGTGATAACAATTAATCTCATCATTATCTAGTCCTGTATGGAAGAAAAAAAGTAAAAAAAGAAAATGTTTGAAAGTTATCAGCGTCGAAAGTTCCACATTTCGACAGTAATTTTAACGCATTTTTGGGAGCAAATAAAAACCATAATAAGACGGAAAATTGCAAAACGGCCTCCATACAGGAATAGATTAGTAGTTTAACAATGCAAATAAGTTTATTTTGAACAGAAAGATTTAGTCGTTTTTTCATGATATCTAGACAGCCAAAGGTCTGATGTCGTGCGGTCGACTAGTGTACCCTTAAGTCGTTAGTTTCCAAACCTTGACGAACTATGTCAGGATCGGCTTTTGTCTATCCGGACATAGGTGATGAATACCAGTATTTGACAAGGAGCGTCTGCCTCATCTGACCTCCACAACCTACAATCTACTGTTACCATGACATCCCTTGGTAAGACTCAAATTAAGTAATTTTACTAATAATAATTACTTCCGATAGCTATTGCTTGGGCAACTCCCGATGGTGCTGATGAATATGATCAAATCGCGCGGCGAACTTGCGATGATTGTACGATTTGTGTGACGTCAGCTCTTTTTACAAGCTTTTATCTTGCAATGTATGTATGTAAGTGTGTTCGGGTCAAATCTTGCAACTGAATTTTAAAGCAGTTATCCTCGACCGATTAAGATGAAGTTTTGCATACACGTTTAGTTTGAACGACAATGCATGGTTAGGTAAGTGACGTCATTTCAAATCCAATATGGCGGACGGCCCAAGATGGCGGACTAGTTATTTTTTGTGCACTGAGTATCAAATTAAAGGGTTTGCTGAGAAGAATAGGAAAAAAAAATATTTTTCATTTAATAATTTTATCTCTTTTTAGTGTATTATAGATGATCAAACGAACTTCCTGAAGTGAAGTTCGATCATTATTATATGAGTCGCTTCATTCGAAGATATAATGTTTACTAAGTAGGTAGTCCCTTTATCCTACAGGCAACATCGCACGATTTCAGAGAGTAATTCGATACTTTTTTTTTTTTTGACTACCTTCAATACGGTTCTTCCGTTCTGTCTGTGTGACATTTTTCATTCTTTTTAGAGATTCGTTATGAACAAAACTTTCAGGGTTAAAATTAGTGATATTTATGTAATGTGAATTAATAATGGGAGAGGAGGGTTCTTATATCTTCGAATGAAGCGACTCATATAATAATGATCGAACTTCACTTCAGGAAGTTCGTTTGATCATCTATTATATATTCGTCGCTTCATTCTTCAGTTATAATGTTTACTAAGTAGATTTTCAGAGAAACAAGTTTTGTTCGGGTAATGCTTTTTTTTTATTATTATTATTTTTATTAATGAAAATGAAACGTATCACAGCTGTACTTAAATCTTAATTATTGTAACAATCACCAATAATTGCTTAATATAATCAGTTAATAGGAAATACAACAGCGTTTGCGAAATTATCATCGCTTAGGACTGGTCATAAAATCGGGCAAAGGCTAAAGACGTGCTGGTCCACCCCGCTGTCTTTATAATCGTGTCGATACTGACTCCGAAGACGCGAGCCGCCGACGTGGCAGCATGTCGCGTGCTGTGTGCACTAAATGTACTTACATCCATGCCGCTTTCTGACAGCACGTGTTTAATCCATGGACTGATGGATTGAGCCATGGCGGCTTTGTGTGGTTTTTTATAAGATAATAAGAGATTTCCTACATACGTTGTCCTCATATTTTTCGTTAAAAAAATATAATCTTTGAGGATTGAAGCAGGACATTATATTAATATTGTCTCGAAATTATGGTAGAAACAATACCGGCTGATCTCGTCCGGGACCAGAAGCCTTAATAATATCTGTTATGGCTATCTTAACTCCACTTGAAGTAATTGATATATTATGTAATTTAATTAAAGTTTTTTTTTTTTTTTTTTAATTTTTAAAACGGAATATCGAAAAAATGGTTCTTTTTCGATACTTAATTCTAAGTTGGGGTACCAATTGGACACATGATTCAGCACCAACTATGGGGCCAAAGTAGAATTATACTTGGGCTTATTGGGTTTAAGTTTGTAAGCTCCTTTCAATAATCGTTTTATACAATTATCAGAACATACATACACTTAATAGGGAGCCATAAGAACAACCTTTATTAAATTGCTCCGTTAAAAAGGAAAGAACAGATGCTTTTGAACCACTAAAAATCCCAATGTTATGCAAAAAACAATATTGCCACCAAAGTTTTAGTGTAACGTTATACTGTTTGATATTATTGTCGGCTAGCGAAGCCATCATTAGATTTAATGATTCGAGCGGGGTCCCGCGGCGAATGAATGCCGTCCGCAGAGCCTCGCTACACCCAGGGTAAGCTTGGTGTGCAATGGATGGTGCTCCCATGGCTGCGAAGGCCAATAGGGAAAGACTAAAATTCCTATGGCATCATCTTGAATAACCTTGCGAAAACATTTTTAAATTAAGGAAAAAGGCAGGCATGCGAGAAAGAATTAGGATTGCCAGTTCAGAGTGAAAGAGTCTACAGCGTAAGCATCAGGTTCTTGTTTCCAATAAACAAACAAGTCACATTTGGCATTGTGATCGCGAGAAGCAAAGAGGTCAATATCAGGGCAACCAAAGTGTCTTTTAATAATTTTATAAGCGTGATCAGATAACTCCCACTCTGTATCGGGGTTAATCTTTCTAGATTCTTCGTCAGCATAATGATCGTTCGTGTTTACGTAAGATGAACCAAATATTACGTTCCTCGCACCATTGCCAAACGTGTCTTGTCAGATCGTATAGATGCGAGAACTGAATTCCGCCAACGCGATATATGTAACTTATTGCTGTAGTATTGTCTTCCCTCAACAATATTGCACAATTATAGTCATTACTGGCAAAACTTTTTATTCCTACAAATACGACCAGAAGCTCCAAGTAATTTATATGGTGTTTCATCTCTATGGCTTTTCATTTGCCATGGGCTTTTGCGCCACTACAGACAGCACCCCAACCCGTTCTAGAAGCGTCTGAATATATTTATTTTTATAACTTTGATTTAATGGGACACATGGCTGTGAAAATATCATTACGCCACCAATTAAGGTCTTCTAGAACTATACGGGGACATTATTCTTATGTTCATCATTATCATTATGTTGTTGTAATTTTGTATATAGAAACCCATATCGAACTGCTGGACAAGCTGCGACCAAAACACCCAATAATTACGCAATCTCTCGAATTGTACATTTTGGCAACCTGAAGTTTTTTTTTTTTTTTTTTCTTCATTTTTATGCTATTACATTTATCATTAGGTAACGATAAGAACATATTCTGTGTATTGTATATGAATCCCAGAAAATTATATATTTTAGCTGGTTTTAATGAACTTTTATCATAATTAAACGAAACCTAAACATTCTAGAAGTGTTATGGTTTCACGTACTTAATAGCACATTCTTGGTAATTTTTACCTATATCACAGATACTATAATACTAGCATACCTATACATAATAATTATACTGTCTAAGTACTCGTATATTATTGATTTGTGTCCCTTTTTTCTAAGGTAGGCTATCACCTCCTTCTTGATTTTTGTGAACACTCTTGGTGCCACTGATAGGCCGTACGGCATGGCAGTGAACTGGTATGTATATCTAGAATTAGGGGCCTGAAAATTAAATCCTAAGTATTTTCGGCCGGCTTCAGATATAGGAACTAATAAGTAGGCCTCTTTGAGGTCAATTGTTGCTAAGAATCCGTCTTGAGGGATTCATTTCGCTGCCGATCTATAATCCTCCATTTTAAAATGTGTATGTGTTATAAATTTGTTTCATGATTTTAAATTTAGAATAAACCGCTTGCCTCCATTAGGTTTAGGTGCCATAAATATTTTTGATATATGAGTTGGAATACTGCGTTTTACAGCCCCTAGTTCTAATAATTTATTAATTGCTACATGCATATCTTGAGCCTTATCGGAAGTAAAGTTACGTATTCGTACAATAGGCTGAGTCACTGGAATACAACAGGGAATTGTAAAACCGTGTTCTATCCATGATAATACAACTGCGTTATTGGTTATGTGATACCAACAACTGAGGAAGAATTGTATTCTGCCTGCATGTACCTTGGTTATTTCAGTTGTGACGCACGGGTCTTCGATGCGTAGCTCTTCGCTTGCGCTTGAGACTGCGATGGTTATGACCGACGTGGTGTCACTGGTGCTCTCTTCTGACCTTCCCGGCCGCCCCCCCTCCCCTTTTTGACGGATAACAAGGAGGTTCTAACCAGTTTCCCTGGATGACAGGATGAGTGACCGACGACTGAGGAGTAATATTTTTCTGATTTAACTACCATTGTTTTCCTTGTTTTTCAATGGCCTTACTGGCTCTTATTTTTTCGGACAGTGAGTTACCATATGGGGGGTATCGTCACGTTCTGAGTCTTGAATAACGTGAAGAAAGTTCTTCTCCAGACTCGGGGTAATTAATTTTATTCTGTCTTTAGTTAAGCAGTGGTGCAAGTCAGATAACAAACGACAACCATCACTTAAATATTTTAAGGCCAGAACTTTATTATTTGTGTTGAGCAAATATCCATTACTTTGTTTATTGCTGCGGTACCTTTACCCAGCTGTTGTTGAAAACCAACCAGTTTTTGTCGCATCCTCTGACTATTTCTGATACGGCGGCTGAGATCTCCGCGTTCAACTTCGGAGCTTGCAATAATTTGCAATTGGTGGGTATAAGATGCTATTTCATGAGTCTATCTTTATTCTCCTTGCCTAACCCATTCTTCAATAGGGGTGTCCACAAACTGGCTAAGCTCTAATGGACATCTTTCCCAAAGTCTGGTGTACAAGACATAAAAGACCCCAACGTAGACAATAGCTCCGGATCCAAAACTTCTGGGGTTGTCTCAGCTGGCAGGGTAGCCGGATCCTCTACGAGGTCTGGTATAGCCTGCAGGGCAGGGTTTACCACCAGCTGGCCTTCTTTACATGAAAGGGTTGGTGGACCATCTCGTGGATCACGAGGCTCGACGTCGTTCGTATTTATAAACTATTACAATAACAGCGAACGAATAAGGAGGTAGGTATGCAACGTATTTTGCGTTAATATTGTCTCGCGGACAATAGGTAATTCGTAGTTAATGTGCATATCTATTCAAGATTACACATATTTTCTACTTGGTTGTCATGAGAACATGACTCATAATTGGCTCGCAGCTAATTATGTTATCGCAATTGACTCGCAGTCAATCCTGATTTTCACTAAGGTATATGATGTAAACACTTGTGACACTTAGTTAATAATGTTCAACTAACCTGCAATGTTTTCATCTTTGGATGAATGAAACGGTCGTCTTATTCGATCCCATACTTCTCCTTGTCCTTTTATTTTTCTTCTAATTTTCTCATCTTGTGCTTGTATCTCTCCAATTTCTCCTGTTCACTACGTTTCGGTATTTTTTATAAGCGTGTGCGCTCGTTGCCTCGCACGAAAAAGGAATGAAAAATGTCACACAGACAGAACGGAAGAACCGTATTGAAGGTAGTCAAAAAAAAAAAAAGTATCGAATTACTCTCTGAAATCGTGCGATGTTGCCTGTAGGATAAAGGGACTACCTACTTAGTAAACATTATATCTGAAGAATGAAGCGACGAATATATAATTTGAGTTGTTAAACCGAAAAATTCGTCATGGTTGTATTTTTATTGGTTTTTGGGGTCAGTAATTGCGTTTATTATAGTCAAAATAGTTTAGAGTATAGTCGAAATGGCGCCTACCACAGATTTTGTAATTTTCGTCATGGCTGTCAGTTTCATGGTTTTCGGAGTCGCTAAATGTTAAAATATGGGGTCAAAATGAAAATCCAACATGGCGCCCACCGAAATTTCTGATATTTTCGTCAAGGGTGTCATTTTCATGGTTTTTGGGGTCGCTAAATGCTAATATATGGAATCAAAATGAAAATACAAGATGGTGGGTATCATTTTCGCGGACAGAGATTCGGCAGGATCTCATGGCGACATGGAGAGAGCGACAGTCGCAACCCAGTGCTGGGCACGCCACAATTACGGTGGTAAGGAGGAGTGCCACGCCACGGCGTCCTCACCTTCCGCCTGGCGCAGGTCCTCACTGGACATGGCTGTTTCGGGAGATTCCTGTTCAGGATAAGGTGGAAGGAAACGCCCGGGTGTCACCATCGTGTGGATCGCCCGGAGGACACGGGCGGAGCATACGGTGGAAGTCTGCCCCGCTTGGGCGGAGCACTGCCGTGTCCTCGTGGAGGTGATCAGCGGTGGCGACTTCTCGCGTCCGGCCCTAGTTCAGGCCATGGCACGCCCTTCCGTTTCACCCAGAGCGGGAGAAGTCATTGGATGATTTCAAATCATAAAAAAGTCACAGATAATATAACACTAGCATACAGATGACTCATCCCATACAAAGAAATCGTGCCGACGTAACTAGCGATTTTAGTCTGATTGAACCAATAATTTTTTGTACATCGTTCGCGTTCGGTTCCGTTCCATGGCAATAGATAGATGGTGTTAGTAACTTGCAAGTAAAAGGGTTTACTCGGTGCATGAATATGTTTTTCTTTAAATACAGTGAAGATTTATTTTATAGTATTGCACGTTTTCACAGTTTCATTGCACCAAAATGTGTTACAATAGAAATTTAAACAATCGAGTGGAACGCCTTAGACATTTAAAACCGCGCCATCTATTGGCATCAATTTTAAATGATCCGTTCAAATAATCTCTGAAATGTGAATTAAGAGCGCAATATTCCATAATTTTGTGCTTAGGAGATTTGATTAAACAAGAACATAGGTACAGTTTTTATGTTCAATTCCAGAAAATGTTAATTTTACATACAATTCAATTACAACTCGGTGCATGTCGCGCCATCTAGTGAGATTTATTTGAACCAAATTTTCTTTCTTAGCGCTGGGACCCCAATTTAAATTGCGTCGTTAGGCGATATCGCGCATGCATTTTCTAAGTAAATGTCAAATGCAAATCGGCCTAATTACATCGCATTGCTTCCATGTGAACATATTTGCAATTTCGTTTAGTAAAATCGCTTATCGGTATAAAGACTTCTTTTGTTTTTATTTCATAAGGTCGTATAATTTTAAAGTCAAAAGTGAATAATAGTTTCACATCATCGCTTACCATCAGGTGAGATACTGGTCAAACGTAAGCCCCCCAAACTAATAATTGTAAATATTAATATTGTGTAAACGGAACGCACCTGTCAATGTCATTAACCATAACTTAGAAACGTCAATCTCTGGCTCGGACATACATCAACACACTGATTTATAAACCTATGGACTTGCCATACCTACGAAATTAGCGTGCTTACCTACATAAATCGGGCAATTAAGATGGCTGCCCATTTGCCAATGAGGTAGGCCATTTGCAACTGTTTGACAGCACAACTACACAGATAAACGTACATATACGGCACACAACTACCAATTTTACTCGGCAATTAACATGGCGACCGGTCACGCATAGACATGATTTTGACGTCGACGACAAACATTTAGATGTCTCTCTTTTAATATGCAGCTCTTGGTTAGTTAAAAAGAGACAAAACGCTTTTTGACATGCGTGTGTCGATATTATAGATATTTGTATAACTATTCTTCATATAGTAGAATATGCCGTCTCCATAGTTATCCTACCTCATTGCATTAACCATAACTTAGAAACGTCAATCCCTGGCTCGGACATACATCAACAGGAGACAGTAGAGAGCTTGTACTAAACATTAATTATTAATAATAAAAACCTGTGACAATTACTAAAATAATGTTCTAAACATTAAACATATTGTCACAAATAATATAAATAAAAACCAAAAATATGTAATGACTTCAATTGCCTTCAGAAACTATTAAAAAAAAAACATTTAAAAGATATTGTCTCAAGAATTGAGACAAAAAACTTCAACAGCATAATTTTATAACAGAGTGCAAAAGAACCAGTTGGAAAAATGAACATCGTCGTCGTAATACAACTAAGAAGGTCATTTTAGTTTATAAATAGACACTAAAAACTGGTAGAGACAACACTTACTATAATAATGTATTTTTATTCAAGCTTTAATTTAACTTGCAATTTTAAGTATATATGTAGGTGTGTTCGGGTCAAATCTTGCAACTGAATTTTAAAGCAATTATCCTCAACCGAAAATGATGAAATTTAGTTTGGATGTCAATGCTTGCGGTTAGATAAGTGACGTCATTCTAAATACAATATGGCAGACGGCCCAAGATGGCCGAATAGTTTTTTTTTTGTGCACTGCCATGATATTGGTATCAAATAAAAGGGTTTGCTGAGAAGAATACGAAAAAGGCTTGTTTTGAAAAAAAAAAATTAATCAGTAATGTGATCTCTTTTCGGTGCATTATTTGAGTTATGAGACCGAATTTTTTTTTTGGATTTTGGGTTCGGTAATTGCGACTATTAGTCAAAATGGCGCCGACCACATTTTTTGAAATTTTCGTCATGGCTGTCAGTTTCATGGTTTTTGGGGTCGCTAAATGCTAATATGGGTCAAAAAGAAAATCGAAGACGGCGCCGACCAAAATTTTCGACACTTTCGTCATGGGTGTTATTTTGAATATATATATTTTTTTATTGTTTTTTACAAAAAAAAATTATAGACGTCTCATGATGTCAGACATAAGGCATGGTATTAAACTGCCAGATAAAAAAAAAAATATATTTCTGTACACACTCTTCAGCCCTTAGTCCACTTGTGCGTTCCTGGTTTATTTTACTAATTCCGAGTTAGTAGTTGACCCCGTGATATTTATGACAATTATGTTAGACATATCAATAATAATATAATAATAATAATACATATATAAATCTGTAGAAAAATATTTTTTGTACATCGAAAAAAATTCCAAAAAAAGTAGCCAGGGTGTTAAAGGATAACCAACAGAACCCATTTCTAGCATTTTTGGCATTTTTGTCTGTTTGTCTGTTTGTCTGTTTATCTGTTTGTCTGTTTGTCTGTTTATTTGTGCACGCATCACGTGAAATGTACGAAACCAATGTAGATAACTTTTATACATAAAAATTGTGCGTATCTTGAAGAATTACTTAGTTTTTGTTTCATCGCAATCGGTTCACTCTATCAAAAGTTAGATGAATTTAAAGTGTTCAAGAAGTAAAATTATCACAACACACGCAATTCGGTTACTCGGACAGTTGAACTCGCTATTCGATAGATGGCGTTGTGCATTTAAAGTCATTATCTGAATCGCGGTGTTAAGATTTTACGCGAAAGAATGACCCTAGAAAAAAAAAATTTGGTATGTAGTACGTATATCTTTTAACCGACTTCCCAAAAAAGAGGAGGTTCTATGTTCGACATTAAGTATGTTATTATTAATTTTTTGTGTATGTTCAGTGTTCACCGATATCTCCGTCAGTTGTGGACCGATTTCTAAAAATCTTTTTTTGTTTGAAAGAGTATGTTCCTTCCGAAATTGGTCCCATTTTAATTTGGTGTAGGACTGACGAAGCAATTCGAAGATGTACAACAGAACTCTTCAATAAATAACGGCAAATCTCTCGGGATTGCTGCAATCGCATGTCTGTTTGTTGTTTATACCATTTCATAACATAACATCACGCCAGTACGCTCTTAAGGGGTACGCAGATCTCTCATTTCACCGGTTATGTTCAAGTTTCATGATATTAGGGTAATATATTCTGGCGTTATACGAGTAGGTAACTTACTAAACAACTTGCCTATTAGGTAGGTACAACTAAAAAGTGAAAAATAAAAAAACTTTTTACAAAAAAATACTACCGACTTCCAAATAAAACTACAAAGTGAAAAATAACTTTATTTTTGGAAGTCGGTGTCCATAACGCAATAAATTGGTACCTACGAAAGACACCGACTTCCAAAAATGAAGTTATTTTTCACTTTGTAGTTTTATTTGGAAGTCGGTAGTATTTTTTTGTAAAAAGTTTTTTTGAGTATGTGGAGTAGGCAGGCAGGCTGGTAAGTATGGTAGGGTTGGCAGGCAGATGACGGGAGCGAAGCCGCGGGCACAGCTAGTATACTAATATAGCCTCATGTTAGCAACTACCTCTGAGTTAAGTTTTTCACACAAGTGTGTACTTGATCGAAAGCATAACTCAATAAAATGTAGGGAGCAGTGTTTTTCCTTTTTTAGAGATTTTTGTAAAATCTTATCTTTTGATTGATACCTAAAGCTTGAAAACTTTTTGAACGTGAATATTAAATCCCGTTGTATATTTATTTAGATAAATTTTATTTTAAATGTCACGACAGTTGTATGCTTTAAATTTAATTTTACAGAAACCAACAATAAAATGTTTTATATATAAAACATAATTTATTCACATGCATTATGGTCGTGATTGTCTAAAAGTCTAGTCGGCTATAAAATTAACGGGAAATATAAACAGTTATCTTAAAACGGTATTTGAATATTAAACTAGAATATTTTGAAGAAATCAAATTTCTAGTGTATTTAAATTTATTTATTATAATGGCTTTTGTCACCTCTGCGCAGTTACCGATAAAGTGGCGATATGCCCAGACAAAACTTGCCAGCGACAAGAAGAAGAATTTTTAACACATCTTGCTGTAAATATAAATGCAAAATTTAAACAATTATCTATATTGAATCTTCCTCCGTTTCAGAGGTGCACTACAGACAAACAGACAATCTGAAAACTAAAATTAACCCTGTTTTTGAACCAGGTACAGGGTTCTTCAGGGACAAGTTTACCACACTATTCACAACCATTGAAACGTGTACATCAGAATCGCGGGTGTACTTTTCAGATTTGCCTAAATTTAATGCAGTTATTTGGTACCTTCTGTGTACCTTTACGTACCTCTCCTGAAAATCTGTGTACCTACACACGTACAATGATATTTTAAAAATTAGGTACACCCGCCATCCTGATGTCAGAACCGCGGGTGTACTGCTAACCAGTATATGTAGCTAAGTGTACTGTACAAGTAAATTTGGTACCTCTTGTGTACCTGCAGAAACACGTATTTATTAAATAAAATACCGTAAGGTTGCTGCGAAAAATAAAAAAATCGATTTTCTTTCTTTGACTTTGTTATTATTTTATAATACTTCCTCATGATTATAATCTCCTGGTACTTGAGTTAGTCTTTACCGGTAATGATTCCAGCCCCGCAAATATTAAGACTTCGTCATGATTCTGGCTTCCTGGTAGTTTGGGTATAAAGACGCTTGTAATATTGCATTCTAAAATATTGTTTGTTTTTCTAATAGTTTTTTTTTAATATTTAACTTTTTATTAATACTGAAGATTGTTATTTTTAACAGACTTCCCAAAAAGGAGAAGGATCTCAATTCGGATGTTTATATTTTTTGTTTATGTTCGGGCATAACCGTCTATATAAACGACTGGCAAAATTCTTTTTTTGTTCGAAAGAAGTTTATTTAGAAATGGTTCGAAAGACGTCAAAGAAAAAAAACATTTTGTTTACTTTTCGCGGCAGCCTTACAGTATTTTGTTAAATAAATACGTGTTTCTGCAGGTACACAAGAGGTACCAAATTTACTTGTACAGTACACTTAGCTACATATACTGGTTAGCAGTACACCCGCGGTTCTGACATCAGGATGGCGGGTGTACCTAATTTTTAAAATATCATTGTACGTGTGTAGGTACACAGATTTTCAGGAGAGGTACGTAAAGGTACACAGAAGGTACCAAATAACTGTAATAAATTTAGGCAAATCTGAAAAGTACACCCGCGATTCTGATGTACACATTGAAACTCCAATCTTGGGGTCGGCTTGATAATTGTATCAGTACTAGCTTTTACCAGCGGCATCGCCCACGTGTAAAGTTTATTCATATCCCAAGGAAATATTATACCGGGATGAAAAGTAGCCTATGTGCTATTCCAGACTTTAATCTATCTCTGTGCCAAATTTCATCCAGATCCGTTCAGCCGTTCTGGCGTGATTGAGGAATAAACATTCATCCGAAGTAGTGTTTGTACATCGAACATTTTCCAAAAAAAAATAGCCAGGGTGTTACAGAATAACCAAAAGAACCATTTCCAGCATTTTTGGAATTTTTGTCTGTTTATTTGTGCACGCATTACGTGAAATGTACGAAACCAATTATGCATAAAAATTGTGCGTAACTTGAAGTATTACTTAGTTTTTGTTTCATCGCAATCGGTTCACTCTATTAAAAAGTTAGATGAATTTAAGTGTTCAAGAAGTAAAATAACACGACACACGCAATTCAGATACTCGGACAGTTGAACTCGATATTCGATAGACGGCGTTATGCATTTGACGTCATTTTCTGAATGGCGGTGTTAAGATTCTTCGCGAAAGAATGTACCTAGAAAAAAATTGTTAGGTAGGTAGGGTAGGTAGGAAGGTAAGTAGGGTAGGCAGTAGACGGGAGCGAAGCCGCGGTCACAGCTTGTTTATAATATTAGTAAGATATTACATGGAGCGACTGCCTATATGACCTCGTAAAAGTAAGTAAAAGTAAAAGAACTTGTATATTATTTATTTAAATGATAACTATAACGGAAATCCTTGAGCAAACGTGGTGCTAAATGCTCATGCCGGCTCTGTATAAGAAGAGGCCTTTGTCCTGCATTGGGTCAGTCGTAAGCTGATATTATTACGGAAGTTTTCTTGTATTTAAATTAAATAATGAGGATATGTTACATATTCGACGCTGTTTAATAACAAGTTTTATTAAAACCTTAATTTGAATAAACACGTCTATAGAACTAGTTATAAAAAAATGGGGATAAATATAATGACCACCTAAAATTACTTTGTGACCATAACCTCTATTACCTAAAATTGTACTATGAAACCCAAATTTAGTAAATTGATCACCAAATTTAGTAAATTGATCACCAAATTTTAATAGCAAATTATTGCGCTATTTAATGTTGTAAAATAGGTTAGGTTAGGTTAGAACTGTGACCAACCGCGCGCGAGCCGAGCGAGCAAAGCGAGCGGTGCCGCGGCAGCGGCCGGCGAGCGCTACTTCCAAGTTGCTCCCAGAAATTTTATAATCTTTTTGGTCATTGGTTTAATTTTGGTGATCATTTACTACTTTTGGTGATCATTTACTACTTTTGGGTTAACAATGATTTATTTGGAGTCATTTTGCCTAAACAGGATAGCGAGATGTTAAAACTTTGTAATTTTACAATAAGATGCGGGTTTAATTTTGGTGATCATTTACTATTTTTGTCTGTTATATGTTACTATATCTGGTGGTAAGTTAAACATAAGCCTAAAAAAATACATGATTTGACTCGGTTTGTTAAAATAAACTGTACACCCGTATTTGCAATGTAGTTTTAAAAATTAGGAGTCAAACTCGCGCACCGAGGGTTCCGTACCATGATATATAAATATTTTGGATGTGTGACTTTACGTACGTGATTTCTTTTTAAGTTAGCATCGGTGAGGCCTACATTCGTCAGAGAATTTTAACATTGCGGTGTAGAATATTGCAGTTTTAGGTCAGCGCCATCTCTTGGCCGATAGTAGAACTGATGTAATTTTTGTTGATGATTTTTGAAAAAAATGTGCTATTTAGAGACATCTTTTTATTTTTTTTCTGTAATCTTTACATACACTTCTTAGCTGTGCGCACAATGAAAGTATTAGCAAAACGCTTTATGCGTATGGGTAGGATGTCCACCATGTACCGATGGCGCATTGCAGTACGTCTTGTAGTCCGATGATGGAAAGGGCTAGGCGGATTCAACTTGTGTTATTCATCACACACTCCCTGAAATGCAACCGATTAAAAACCGACAGGCTGGCAACTCGGCGTCGATGTTCAAGACTCTGGAGCTTTGACGTGGCCAGTGCATCGTTGCCAATAAGCAAACTCAAGTGCATCATGCTGGTATTTGGCAGATTCGTCCCAGAGGTGAGAGCAGTACTCCATGCATGACCAGCTGTTGAGCAGCTGTTCAGTCGTGAACTACCGTCTCAACTTTGCAAGAATCTCAAACTTTTTTGCAGCCAACTGAGCTTTAACCTCAATAAATAGTAATAGTAATAATTTATTTGACAAAAAGTACAGAATTACAGATGACACTTAAGGGTACACTAGTCGACGGCACGAACTATTTTGTGCACGGGGTTAAAATGCATTTTATATCAACCGACAACACGTGCGGAAGAGATAGATGCTGTGATGACCAGTAGGAAGATAGTTCGCGTACGAATACACACTTTTGCAAATTTGTAGCGAAATGGATAATGATTTAGGATGAAACCGAGCGCATGAAATTTTATAAACATACCTTTGGCAGTCTAGATATTATGGAAAAACTACTAAATCTATCTGTTCAAAATAAAATTATTTGCATTGTTGAACTACTAATCCATCCCTGTATGGAGGCCGTTTTTCAATTTTCCGTCTTCTTATGGTATTTATTTGCGCCCGAAAATGCGTTAAAACTAGTGTCGAAATGTGGAAGTTTCGACGCTCATAACTTTCAAATATTTTCTTTTTTTACTTTTTTGCTTCCACAGAGGGCTAGATAATGATGAGACAAATTGATATCACTTTTAATTTTGAACGTACATCGTCATACAGTGGAATAATCCCTAGACTACGTTTGTATGGAAGAATTTTCGACTAGTGTAATCTTAACTTGGGATGCAATTGGTGAGGTACAAAATACACGATCAATGACCCCCATGCTAGGACATGCCTGTGTTACAGGGGTCATCTATCCGTCCATTACATTAGCGATAAAATATAAAAATTAAAAATGCAGAGTATATTATATAAAAATAAATCAATAAAACACCAATAAAATAATTCATTTAACATAGTACAATTCGGGGCTTTGGAAAGGGGGGAAAAGGGTAAAGCAATGTCTTATTTGTGTCGGGTGTGTTGTGTATGTGAGTTGTATGTGTAGTGTATGACTGTGTTGTGAGTGTATGTGCGTGTCTGCTTGCCTTAAATGGACCGACATAGAACCTTAGATGAGATAGTGGTCAAGCGTGAGTCGAATAAATATTAAAATAATCGTTTTTTATCAACAGTCATATAATAACTAAAGTTCAATGTTAAAAATAATTAATTATGATGATAATTATTCTAATGAACTAAGCCATTAGGAAGTAATTAAACTTGCCAAACTGCTTTGAGACATTTAAAACTGAGAGATTGCCCTGTGCGATAAGAATTTGCCCCATTGTACACTTGCTTTTATGATTGTGTGTCCTGTATATATATTTTTGTGATGTACAATAAATAATTCTTGTCAAGATCCACCCATTGCTTGTCCCCCCAGCGACGCCCTGAGCCGAGGTTCGACCCCAACTGGGGTAGCCCTCAGCGTTGTCGCTTAGGTTAGAATTTGCGCCTAGCTGGAGGCTATATAGCTTAGTCTCCACAGGGAAGCCCGGTTAAGTAGTTGCCAGTCACTTTGACCGAACTACGAGACGCCACATAGAAAAAAAAAAACAAAGAATGTAATAAATAAAACTACTGCTGTCGTCTATAAATAGATAAAATCGTTTTTTTAGGGTTCCGTACCCAAAGGGTAAAAACCGGACCCTATTGTCTGTCTGTCCGTCTGTCTGTCTGTCTGTCCGTCTGTCACCAGGCTGTATCTCATGAACCGTGATAGCTAGACAGTTGAAATTTTCACAGATGATGTATTTCTGTTGCTGCTACAACAAAAAATACTAAAAACAGAATAAAATATATATTTAAGTGAGGCTCCCATACAACAAACGTGATTTTTTTGCCGTTTTTTGCGAGTCCGACTCGCACTTGTCCTTTTTTTGCTGTTTGAAGAAGGTAATCAGTAATCTCTGTAACTTAAAACACTTGCGGGAACATCCCACGTTCATCTAAATAGGTTTCATGGAAACTATTTGAATAACAGTCATCACCATCATCATCAGCCTTACTATATGCCCACTGCTGGGACATAGGCATCCTCTCTGTGTGTAATACCAGTGTATCATCAATATAATAAAAAGGCTTCCTAAACACCTCCATATTAAACATGCAGTACAACCAGACGTGTACGTCACTGTGGACCGGTTTAGTCAAGAACCGGAACCGGTATGGTAAATCTTACACATAAAGGCAAAACATTCAGAAACCTCTTTCAAAACAGTCTTTTTGTCAATGTTGAGGTTGAACGAAGGTATTTTTTTTTTATTTTTTTTTATTGTAATGAGTTTGCTCTTGTCTCTAGTCTAGGTCATAGTTGATGGAATGCTTTCGGAAACACAGACGCAGGTAGTAAGTTCCATTCATTCGCTGTGCGCATTATAAAGGATGTTTGGAAGCGCTTGGTTCGAATTGGTGGAATGGCAACAAAATAAGGATAATAACTTGCAGTGCGTCCAGATGTCCGATGGTAGAAGGGTTAAAGGGTAGAAGGTTTGTGCGCATTTATTTTATTCGCACTTGAAAAAAAATTGAAAGTTATGGGCGTCGAAATTTTCACATTTCGACACTAATTTTAACGTATTTTTGGGCGCAAATAAATACCATAAGAAGAAGGAAAATTGCAAAACGGCCTCCATACAGGGATAGATGAGTAGTTCAACAATGCAAATAATTTTATTTTGAACAGATACGTTTAGTCGTTTTTTCATGACATCCAGACTCCCAAAGGTCTGTTTATAAAATTTCGCGCGCTCGGTTTCGTCTTAAATCATTATCCATCTCAGCGCACGCCAAAGAATGAATTTTAAACCAAAATTTTGCTATTTTGGGTAACATTATTGCAATTTTCTTAAGGACCTCTATTTTTTTAAATAAATTATAGCCTATGTTACTTCTTTTCTTCTCAATTTAGCTTTCTATGGTGGAAAAGATGTTAAAATTGAGTCCAGTAGCTTCGGAGCCTATTCAAACAAACAAAAAAATCCCCACAGGAACCGTTTTCGGGATTAAATAAATAAATTGTAGTTCTAAAAACTAAAAAACACGCTTTAATGGTAAATTGAACTAAAAAGTCGCTAATCCTGAAGATCTTAGTAAGACATTTGGAACAAACAATTTAAACGCGCACGGTAGAATCAACTTTTATTACTTGCAAATTTTAATTTTTGTTTGACTTTCAAAAGTACTTTGACTTTGACTTTGACTAAATTATTGCATTGTCATCAGTCCTTGATAGGTGTGGAAAGTTTCAAATCAATCCGACGTTTTGAAGTGGGTGAAAATCACGTTCAAAGATTCCGTTACATTGATACATACATAGTTACATAGATACATACCAAGCTAATAAAAGCGTGTTAAAAAAGCCTATGTCACTCAGGAATAATGTAGCTTTCTATTGGTGAATTTTTTTTTTAAACAGTTCCAATAGTTTCTGAGCCTATTCGGTACAAACAAACAAACAAAAATTATAGATAACTAGCTGTTCCCCGCAGCTTCGCTCTTGTGGACCACCCTACAGGACCCGTTTACGGGATTAAAAAAGCCTACGTAACTCAGGTATAATGTAGCTTTTCACTGGTGAAAGAATTTTCAAAATCAGTCCATTAGTTTCGGAGCCTATTCGGTACAAACAAACAAACAAATAAACAAACAAAAAAATGTTTCCTCTTTATAACATTATTAAAGATGAAGCCACGGGAAAAAAAAAATACGGACATCTTTCTCGGTATCTACTTAATGAAGGCAAAAGGAGTAGTAGTGGCCCAGTGGTAACAGCCTACTTACATGTTGTAGGTCGTGAGTTCGAACCCAGACAGACACTTTTTATGTAAATTATTTCATCATTACCACTGCTCTAAAACGGTGAAAGAAAACATCGTGAGGAAACCGGCATGTCTTAGAACCAAAACCAAATGAGACATCCACCAACACGCACTGGGCCCGCGTGGTGGTTGGCCCATTCCCTCTCACAGAGAGGAGGCCTGCACGCACAGCGATCCAAATGGGAGACTTAGTGCGGAAAACGGGGTGCATCTATCCTATCCTGTTCTAATGAAGGCAAAAAGTGAAAGAGGATTCAGATGTTTGTCATTTTTTCCATTTGAACCCTAACTTGTGTTTATCGTATTGACGACAGAGTTGGCGCAGTGGTTGAACGGTCGGCTGCTGCACTGCGAATCGCGATTCCCGCACGGAACAAATATTTGTTTGGCCTATAGATAGTTGTTCCAGATCTGAGTGTTTATGTATATGAGTTTAAATGTTTGTAAATATGACACAGGTGAATTAATACCAAATATAGCAACGTTTTTTTTTAAATACAAATGATTACTTACCACATTCCAACTAGTAAGAAAACCGGGGCCAAACTTTACAATCTTCCATATGCCAGGCGTATTAAACTTTCCTTCGCTTAGCTGATCAATTATAAAATATAAATCAATTATATGTGAAAAAATGTACAAAGCAATAAATAAAATATGGGAGAGAAATGTTAAATAGAAACGGAAAAACGATTTCTTTACTAAAACTTCTGTCACAGTTATTTTCACTTCTTCCATTTTTCTTTCTTGTATTGTAACTTTATTTCTTTATTTAATTGTAACTTTATTTCTTTATTTAATTGTAACTTTATTTCTTTATTTAATAGGATTATTTTATTTATTGTATTGGATTATTTATTACATAAATCTAAATTTAGTTTAGCTATTTAAAATAGGTACGTCTTATCACAATGGGGATTCTCTTAATAATGTTATCAAACACTAATGAGTTTTTCTAGAAAAAAAAATGTAATAAAATTGAGATAATTAATTCTGGTTCTCATTGAATAATGTTATTTGCTCCATAGCATTGTTAGTTTATTTAAAGTTACTAATTAAATTAAGTTCCATTAAAACAATCTTTTTGTCGTTTTTTTTTATATATTCTATAACATTATAATCGTAATAAATTAAATATTTTTTACATTATCGCCTGCTTAATCTAACTAAAAACCTTTTGGCTAGTGAATTTAAGGAGCTCAACGATTCGACGAACAATACCAAAGAAAGGACATTCGGGTAGGCCGCATAAACTACTCAAACTGCCAGACCACGATTAAAAACTAAAGATGAATTAAAATAAAAACAAAAAGAAAGAATCCTCTACATAGTCTTCACATTCACAATAATTAAAACACAATAATATAATACTTTAAAAAGTAAATATTCTTGTCATTGCAAGAAAACCAAAAAAAAGTAAAACAAAACTCACGGTCATCATCATCATCATCATATCAGCCGAAAGACGTCCACTGCTGGACATAGGCCTCCCCCAAGCGTCGCCACATTGATCGGTCCCGTGCGTCTCGCAACCAGCGGATCCCCGCAACCTTCACCAGGTCATCGGTCCACCTGGTGGGAGGCCTTCCAACGCAACGTCTTCCGGTTCGCGGTCGCCACTCCAGAACCTTTCAGCCCCATCGGCCGTCCGTTCTGCGAGCAATGTGCCCTGCCCACTGCCACTTAAGTTTGGCAATTCTTCGGGCTATGTCGGTAACCCTGGTTCTCTTACGGATCTCTAAATTTCTGATTCGATCACGGTGCAAAATATAAAAAATCTATATTAATTTTTAATTCTAGCATTTTGAGATGTTTGTGAATTAGTCACGCATTTTGGACACGAGTTGACGTCTGGATTATATAGGGATAAGTCTCTGTAGGATAATTATTTTCTATTGCCCTCGGGTGAAGCTGCTTTGAAAGGCCACTTACCACTCAATCTTATAATTGTCTTTAAGTTTACTGTTCTTTCCTGAGAGCCTCAACAAGTTTTCTTATCTGTAAATATAATACCATGGCTCTTGCTACCTTTTGTGATTGCTTGACCAAAATATCAACAACTAAAAATATGCAGTATAACCTGTCATGCGGTTTAACAATCTTATATCGATTAACCTTCAGATCGATATACAAGGCTAACAGTCTAAACTGGTCTGATTTAGATCAGGCCATGTATAGTGAAATTGACTGGTCTTTGCTAAGCAAGATTCCTCTGTGCGATACGTTATATCAAACAACGGAGAAACTAATCATCATGAAGAAACATGGACTCTTTCGCCTGGTCTTTTGGTTGATTTACGTTTGTAAAAAGGCAATCTTTGATAGTATAGCCCTCGTAACCTGACGGGTCAAAACTATCATAGTTCGACTGTAACGCTCAAAATAACCTTGCTCTAAGAGCTTATGGTCACCCGGGTCCATATTGACTCACCTAAAGTTCTTTACCCAAAATTGTTCTTCCTAACGATTTGTAATCCGAATGATCACTCTTCCTAAAATTTTTCATCCTAAAGTTTTCATACTATTTGTAGTGCTACCGGCGATGTTCATAACAGTCGTGTTTCCGAAAATTTTAATTAATAATATCATTAATGTAAATATATTTAAACTCCTACTGTTTTTTATCATAACGCTTTTATCCCTAAACATAATATTTTCACTCATACTCAGAAAGAAACATTTACCAAGTGTAATAAAAAATTTATGAAGCACCAAGAACATAATCATGAACCAGATATTGTTGTTACATACTTATTACTATAACTATACCTGAGATAATTATGTCTAAAAAACCATCTGTTCAGAATGATTAAAGGTCGTTTCACTGATTTTTGTCTTAAATTAATGAAATTCAGGTCAGAGTGTCGTCTTGGGGGCACTATGCAAAAAAAACTTACAAAAATTTCGCGACCAATTTCGATGTAGCGTAATTGGTCACAGTTCTAACCTAAGGTTAGGACCTATGAATATCTTTGCTAATATTAAACTAATTTAATTGAAATCTATACTAATATTATAAAGAGGTAAAATTTGTAAGTTTGTAAGTTTGTATGTAGGGGGTAATCTCTGGAACTAATGATCCAATTCTAAAAATTCCTTCACCAATAGAAAGCTACATTATTCCTGAGTGCCATAGGCTATTTTTTATTCATGAAAATGGGTCATGTGGGGTGGTCCACGGGAGCGAAGCCGCGGGCAACAGCTAGTGTGTATATGAAAACATGTATTTAACTACTTGTAGCATGGTACTATTATTCTTATATGTTATACATGTTATGAGAAAATAAAGTTACGCAAAATTAATGTATGTAATACTGATTATTATGAATAAAAATAAATCCAAATAAAAAAGATATGGCTTTGAATAATAGTGTAAAAAATGGTTATGTTGATAAAATATAGGAAAACAAATAAAAGTATAATAAATGATTATTGCTACTGACATTATGAAGTTGAATGCTTCGGAATTATGAACATTAGAGACAGAGTAGTTAGGAATTGTGATTGTTAGGATGAAAAATGTTAGGAAGAACATTTTCGGATTTCCAACTATCGGAGTTGAAAAAGGTGAACTTTGGCGCACCCTGACCAGATTACGATAGTTTTTTTAATAGGTATGAAAGGCTACTTGCTTCTAGCCCCGAAAAAAGTAGGATTACCGTGGGTTAGATTACTTGAACGAAGCCGCGGGATAAGGTTGTATAGTTAATAGCAGATATAGTTAATCGCAGATAGGTACCCCAGAGTCGCTGATTTTAAGGCGCTGATGCCCTTGAGTAGCTGATTTTAAAATGAGAATCACGTCTAAACAGCTAGTTGTAATTTTTTGTAAAATATATATGTTACATTAGACTGTTTTCTTAATAATTTGATCTAATAAATTTTTGAGTTTTATTCGTATAACTTAGTGTAATTAATTTGTAAATGTTTGTCTAATACGTAAAAAAAAACGATAATCGCACCAAAACCGCCGGTAGTATTTTGATGAAATTGACACTATCTCAATGACAATTTAATTATCTACATTTTCAACTAAGGATTTTTTTTAAGCCATAGAATAATATTAAGGAAAGTACAAAAACTACAGAATTTTGGGTCTCAAGGGTGTGAAACGAGAGCACTTTTTGTATCCTTAACGTCGTTGGCGACTGTCGTCGTCTTGGTGTGACGTGGTGATTAATGTTTGTGCCTTCTCTATTTGAGAAGATGCCTTTGCCCAGCAGTGGGCAAGTAAAAATCTGGTATTATATCGGTGCAGGCAACACACACCTTGAAAACCCACTTGACTTGTTATGAATCAAATTGTTCATGGTACCATACGATACCTGCGTCGATGAATTAAAATTCAAACCCTTTTGAGGATTCCATGAAAAATTTGATTCATAACAAGTCAAGTGGGTTTTCAAGGTGTTTTCACAGATAATGTATTTCTGTTGCCGCTATAACAACAAATACTAAAAACAGAATAAAATAATTATTTAATTATTACGTAAAAAAAATATTAAACGGCAAAAAAACACGTTTGTTTTATGGGAGTCCCCCATACAACAAACGTGTTTTTTTGCCGTTTTTGCTATAATGGTACGGAACCCCTCGTTCACGAGTCCAACTTGCATTAGGCTAGATTTTTTGATAAAGTAAAACTGATTAATTGATTGGCCTCCCTGTAGGTGGAGCGACTTCCTGGTCAAGGTTTTTAACACGTGTCTGATACAAAGATGATACTTAATAATGATAGTTGATGATAGTTAGTCTTCTATCATTAAATTAATCAGTAATGATACTGAACACGGAAGGTCACGTATCGGAATGCCTTTATAACAATGCAAAATCACGTAATTATGCAACAAACGCATTTGTATCACGTACAGTTTGTAAAATTATACTTTTTTTTTTTATTGCTAGATAAATGCTTTCCTTTGATTGTCAAGTACGTTTCACATTAAATTTCATTTTATTATCTACCTTTTTAGGGTTCCGTACCCAAAGGGTAAAAACGGGACCCTATTACTAAGACTCCGCGATCCGTCTGTCTGTCTGTCTGCCTGTCTGTCCGTCTGTCACCAGGCTGTATCTCATGGACCGTGATAGCTAGACAGTTGAAATTTTTACAGATTTTGTATTTCTGTTGTCGCTATAACAACAAATACTAAAAACAAAATAAAATAAATATTAAGTGGGGTTCCCATACAACAAACGTGATTTTTTTGCCGTTTTTTGCGATAATGGTACGGAACCCTTCGTGCGTAAGTCCGACTCGCACTTGGCCGGTTTTTATCTTGACTTTAACTCTTCATAAAAATTACATGTCTAATACAGCTTGTTTAATGGTGATACACTGAAATCTATTTTAAAATTGTACATATTAACCAGTGCTTGTAATAATAAAAGATGTTAAAATAAATAAAGATTTATAATTATGATTTATATTTAGAATTGCTGGCCAAGAATAACCTCAAAACTGGATGTAGTAGGTAACTAAAATAAGCATTACAAATATGTATAAGTATTGAACTTGACCAAAGTCATTAATTATAATAAAAATAGTCTTCTCGAGGCAAGGTCAACTTTTTATTAGGAACTGAATTATAAACACAAAAACATGATCAATAAAGTATTGTATAGACTATAAAATAATATCATAGTATGCGGGTTTTCCTTGTGGTTTTTACACCAGTACAAAGAAAAGATATATATTATTCCATTTTATCGTATTCCATTTCTATAACACGATGCATGTTTTTTAATAATCAGAGGTTTTATCATCTCTAGCTAGTTCCGGTAAATTAACCTGGCAACTAATTTACACAACCTCTATGCCGCATTTTAATTAAGACGACGACTAGCGCCAACGACCTTGAAGGAACAAAACCCGTTTAACACCCGCGCGACCCAATATTTAGTACGTTTTTGTATTTTCCTTATTATTATAAGACTTTAAAAAAAAGCCTCAGATTAAAATGTAGGTAATTAAATTGTCTTTGAGATGGTGTCAATTTCATTGAAATACGCCCAGCGGTTTTGGTGCGATTTTCGTGTTTTTGTCCGTTTTAGACATAACTTTACAAATTAATTACACTATGTTATACGAATAAAACTCAAAAATTTCTGAGATCAAATTATTAAGAAAATGGTCTAATGTAACATATATTTTTTCCAAAAAATTACGACAAGCCGTTTAGACGTGATTCTCATTTTAAAATCAGCTACTCAAGGGTATCTGCGCCTTAAATAATCTAGTCTGAAATGCCTTGTGCTTGTCTATGAATTCATGTACTATACCTGAGACACATAGCCACGAGTCTTCATTTACAACCAGATTCAAGTTAAGATTGCAGCAAATCTATTTTAAATTTAGATTCATGAGTGAACATCATCCTCCTTTATTTCTTAGGTGTGTTAAGACAATAATTAATGAATGTGTTCAGTGTCAAGACCAGTCATTTACGTTCACTTGAAACTCGACAAAAATGTGACGAACAGTATTTTTTTTCACAATTTCTAGTTTGTTCGTAAATACGAGTTTTCTGCAATTCTTTTCTTGACTTGTGTATTGTGTTGTATATATTTAACAGGTGGGCTGCGCTGGGGCGGCTGCTGCAGGTGCTGAAAACCTCAAACGGCGCAAATACAACAACTTAATTGGTAATTATGTGTTTGAGCCGTTTGGGGTTGAAACACTAGGGCTATGGGGTCCGAGTGCACACCTATTATTTCGGGATATCGCCAAGCGATTTGTCGACTCTTCACGAGACCAGAGGGCTGGCCTTTTTTTGGCCAAAGAATCAGCATTGCCATCCAACGTGGCAATGCTGCCAGCCTTCTAGGCACTCTTCCTGTTGACGAATTTTTTGACGCCCCGTAATTGTACATATGTTTATTCTTATTTTAGTTCTAATATTAGTTTGTAAATAATAATGTACATATGTAAATAAATAAAAACATAATTTAATGAAAAAAGAAAATAATAATAACCGGTATAGTATATTATCATATACCAAGGGTAATGTTCAACGTTCGAGTTTTTAGAGGTTGTCTCTAAAACTTAATGATTTGTCTGATTGTGAGCTTCGTTTTATGATCCTCTCAAATGTTGTTTTATATAGTGACTGGCGGGCTACACTTTTAAGTTGGACGCAGTAACCACAGAACAAAAAAAACGCCGTGCGCAGTAACCAAGCACATCACAATAAATTGTAGTTCTAAAAACTAAAAAACACGCTTTAATGGTAAGGATAATGGGACAAACTGTTTAAATTATTGCATTGTTATCGGTCCTTGATAAGTGTGCAAAGTTTCAAATCAATCCAACGTTTTGAAGTGGGTGAAAATCACGTTCAAAGATTCCGTTACATTGATACATTGTTACATTGATACATAGATACATACATACCAAGCTAATAAAAGCGTGTTAAAAAGACAATTGAATACATCAGCAGATTAATACAAAATCATTTAATCAACTTCGATCGAAAGCCAGCCCTTTTTAAACGTCAAAGTTCAACATAGTGTTCTACCTGGGAAGAAGTTCAACAAATCTATCTGTTAAGTTTGATGGGTACTTGACAATGGGGTTTACTGCATGATTTCGAATGTCTTATGCCCGATGGCTAATTCTCCGAAGTCATCAGATCGAACTGCCGAATTACAGAATTCTAGAGATCTCCTATTTGTATACAATCCTGCTTATAACATATTATTATGTTGATCAAACCCTTCTGGTTTGATTTTTTATCCCATTTTGTATTTCATCTTTTAGTCTTCTTGAATATTTTAGATTGAATAGCTTTTGACTAACTGCTGGCACGTCGAGCCAATAGACTTTCGATGGATAGGACTATCGTTGCAATGGCTTTTCGGCGAAACGGACGCTAGATCTAATGGCTATTCGAAATTATGGTACATCGATGTAATGGAATTTCGGCAATTCGGACGTTCGATCTGGGTTCATGTCAATGGTGCAACGATGGGTTTTAGGCTCACGGTTTAGCTAACCTTGAGCTGTGTAGCCTAGGTCAACGAACTGTTGGACCAAGGCAAGAAATTATTAGGCGCTTTTTGAGACCCAAATAATTTATCTCTCTCCTTTTCTCTCTTCCTATCGGGGAGCGAGACAAAACATGGTGTGTGCCTGTGTTTTCCGGGTATTACTTTTATGTTTTCGTCAAGAATTAAAGACACCTCGAGTATGCCTTTTGGTTTTAGTCACATCATAATTTATTTTTATCTTACTGTACTTATTTTAAGTACTTTGTATAAATTTTTACAAAAACCTCAGATTTGGTTTTCGTACGTTACGTCCTTGGCGACCACTGAAAATCAGCGCCGTGCTGTGGATCCTCCACGGCACAGCATTATGCTGAGTGGAAGCCTTCTTGCCATAATCACGACATGCATCTGCCCGGTATCTTTTTTATCCTATTTATTTTCTGCTTTATACAACAATGTAGGTAGTTTATGTTATTATTTTTTATTTATTTCTCGTCTTTACTAACTTAATTAAAGTACTATTAATACTATTGTTAAGGGTTTAACATAAGCATGTACTTATTTTGTTTGTCGTTTTGTAACAATTAAATATTTTTTAGGATTCCTTACCCAAAGGGTAAAAACGGGACCCTATTACTAAGACCTCGCGATCCGTCTGTCTGTCTGTCTGTCTGTCCGTCTGTCACCAGGCTGTATCTCATGAACCGTGATAGCTAGACAGTTGAAATTTTCACAGATGATTTATTTCAGTTGCCGCTTTAACAAAAAATACTAAAAACAGAAAAAGTAAATATTTAAGAGGGGCTCCCATACAATAAACGTGATTTTTTGCCGTTTTTTGCTATAATGGTACGGAACCTTCGTGCGCGAGTCCGACTCGCACTTGGCCGGTTTTTTCTTTCTTTTTGTCGTCTTGTACTATCCTAGAAATACTAATACATACCTATAAAAACGTTTTATTTTACTATGTCAGCTAATGTTATTTACATATCATACTATTGTATAAATTCTTCCAAATATTTTATTTATTTGGCATCCCCAATAGATGTCAAATAAAAAAAAAAGTAAATAACAAATCCACTGGCTACTTTTGGCTGATTACGCTCCGGTCCGTACCACAGAAAGAAGACCTGCAGCCGAATTGCGTAAGTATATTATCCAAAGCATAAGAATCGATTCCTTCCCAAAAACGACTTTTCGTATCAATATGCAATACGTGAAGTCGGTTTTGGGAAAGAATCGATTCTTTTGCTTTGGATAATATACTTACGCAATTCGGCTGCTGAATTCCTGCAGTGGGAACATCATAGTCTGCTTATGTATGTATCTACCTATATATACACAAACTTGGCCTTTTTCCTAAGTGGGTAGGCAGAAAATACAGAACGAAACCAGCTACAATCCTTACCCACTTCTTTTCTGATACCCACTTATTTAACCGTTCAAATAATAAAAAGCAGGTACTTACAAAGTTCCAATTCGTGAGATACAATGGAGTAAACAACTTGGCCGTGATGACCCTGTCATCTGTCAGATCGTCCCTCATCATCAACAGGAACCACAAATATCCACCAAATAATATCACAAAATTAAACAAACCACAAGCCACTACATGGAATAATAGTCTTAAATAATACCGAATTGAACGTCCTTTATCAAATTCTTCGTTCACTGTGATTTTCACTTCAGTCATTTTGACTTTTCTATACTTATTGGATTATGTTTATTGATATTTTTTTTGTATTATTGTTTTTTATTGAAAAATTTCTTTTTTGTGTTGGATTTTTTATTAATTGTATTGAATTATTCCTTTTTTTTATTGGATTTTATCTGATTTCAATTGGATTTTTTTTTAATTGAATTATTTTATAGCCTTGTTGATAAACAAGGCTATAAAATTGTTATATTTTATTAATGAAAACGTGCAAACCGGCTGAGGTCACGATACATTATGTGATCAACTAGTATGTGTAGCAGCGACTTCAGGGTTCCGTAGTCGTTAGTACGAATCGCTGCATTGTCATTACCGTAAGTTTTATTAATGTAATTTGTTATTATAATGCATGCTTCTGTAGATAGTATTAGAGGTCATTTTATAGATGTTCAGGAACTGAGTCACAGACACTGAGAGTAATTCGTAAATTGCCTGTTCACTTCAATTATGTCGTTTTGTTGTGTCCAACTGTATTTATTAAACTTTGTAAGTAACATACCTACACAGCGCTTGTACTTCGGGAAGGTTTAGCCTAGAGTATACATGATGTAAGTTCATCCAAATGTCGCCTGTTGAAATCCTAGCATGGCTAAGGGAGTCATGTATTTTTAACCGACTTCCCAAAAAGGAGGAGGTTCTATGTTCGACATTATGTATGTTTTGTGTATGTTCACCGATATCTCCGTCAATTGTGGACCGATTTCAAAAATTCTTTTTTTGTTTGAAAGAGTATGTTCCGAAATTGGTCCCATTTTAATTTGGTGAAGGACTGACGAAGAAATTCGAAGATATACAACAGAACTCTTCAATAAACAATGGCAAATCTCTCGGGATTGCTGCAATCGCATGTCTGTTTGTTGTTTATACCATTTCATAACATAACATCACGCCAGTACGCTCTTAAGGGGTACGCAGATCTCTCATTTCACCGGTTATGTTCAAGTTTCATGATGTTTTGGTAATATATTCTGGCGTTATACGAGTAGGTAACTTACTAAACAACTTGCCTATTAGGTAGGTTCAACTAAAAAATGAAAAATAAAAAAACTTTTTACAAAAAAATACTACCGACTTCCAAATAAAACTACAAAGTGAAAAATAACTTTATTTTTGGAAGTCGGTGTCCATAACGCAATAAATTGGTACCTACGAAAGACACCGACTTCCAAAAATAAAGTTATTTTTCACTTTGTAGTTTTATTTGGAATTCGATAGTATTTTTTTGTAAAAAGTTTTTTTATTAAAAAAAAAATAAAAAAAAAATTCAAACTATTTATTTCCACATGCATTCATAAAATTTTTACATAGTAAATAACGCTCAATCTTTTTGAGGCAAGATTATGTGCGCTATCGATTTAGGTTTACAGTTACTCGCTCACAGTTTATCTGGTAGTGGACCTACACGTAGGCCCTTCCCCCATTCTAAACTTTTCAACGGTAAAGTAGATTTCCAGGATGTTTTTTATTTGACGAGGTTTTTTGTTTTCCATTTTTTTGGCTACTTCTTTAGGTAATTTATTTATTTGTATTATGTATCTCGATATTTGTACTACTGAGTGTCATTTTTATTTTTTGTCGATTTTTTTAACAATAAACTCATGTCATAGGATGGGTTTCAGATTTGATAAAGAATCAACACAATTAATCCATTCAGGTTTTGAATTTCACAACCAGCTTTTAAAGCTAATCGCATGTGTGCACTCACCGAGGTACTGACCCTGTCCAATAAATAATTGTTATGATACGGAACCAACCCAGCAAATCATGCAAACTTGCCAATAAAACCTGCTTCGATTACTTGAGTCTCAATGACGACGGAACGACTCACGCAAGACACGTTACTAAATAACTCTTATTATAACGAACTGGTTACTGACATAATTACACTTGATGAGTGTGGAATCTATGTAGAGGTTTATAGATGGAACATTTTTGATGTTTTCAGTGATTTTGAAGTGGAAGAAAGATTTAAGGTTCATTACTGTACTTTGGACAAAAAAAGTTACAGAATGGTACCCAAGAAATGGAAAGAGACAAAGAGGAAGACAGATAAAGAGATGGGAGGACGATTTACCAAAGGATTGGCGAAAAACAGCAAAAGACCGAAACAAGTGGAGGGAATTAGAGGAGGCCTATGTCGAAAGACAACCTGACCTGGTAGCTGATAGTAGTTAAGATAAGATTTAATATAGATTAGTTAGTAATTAATAGTTAACATAAGCTAGATTTAAGATTTAATTTATAACAAAAGTGTAAACAGGTTTCAGGGAATATTTTTTTTATTTTTTTTTTTACTGTACTTTGGAACTGAGTGGACTGGTATTTTCCTGCTGTTTGAGTCCCCTCCCGTGGTCTACCTATCATAATGCCTGTAAATAAATAATAATACTAGCCTGTAACTGTCCACCTGCAGGGCAAAGGCCTCTTCTCAAACAGAGAAGGCATGAGCATTGATCAATGCGGGTTGGTTATAAGTACAGGCTTTCTCACGATCCCCCCGATAGGTTCCCGCTTTGCCGTGGCGGGAGAGGAGTGCCGGTATTACAGTGCGCCGCTCTCCTGATCCTCCGCGGCCTGCACGGTTTCGCCACCGTCTGATAGTGGACGCGGTGGGCCGCAGGGGAGGAGGGGTGTCGGTATAGCGTTGGCCGCTCTCCCTATCCCCTGCGGCCGAAAATTTCTAGGTGGCGGTCCACTGTCCTGACCTGTCACAGCGGGACCAAGGGTGCCATACACGGGGTCGTCTGGCACCCATGTGCTGAATTGGTCCCTGGGGTGCTCACGGCGTACAGTGTGTTCTGGTGCGCCGGTGATGGGGGGTACTCCCCTGAGAAGGGTCGGTGACGGACAGCCGCGGCGGGTTCGCGGTGAGTGCTAACGCGTGCCTGTGTTCCCGCCATAAGCGGCATTGGAGGACACCGTGGAGTTTTAGTGGGTTAGAGTCCCATATAACTGCACTATCTCCCCGTGGTAGTACAGTATGCATGAGCAATTCTCGACGCAAAAAAAAGGACACGATATCTTGCAAAAATACCCCGTTTGAAACAGTAAAACGTCTATAACTTTTGAATGGCTGATCTGATTTTCATCAAACATCCGATAATGTCACATTTCAGACAAAAAAAACTAAATCAAAATCGGTTCATCCGTTCAAGAGCTATGTTCCATTGTGGTTTAAAAAAAGCTAAACATGGCTGAAATTTTAATAATGAAATAAAAGTAAACGAGATGGTGTATCTATAAATATTATGGAACACCTAATCCATAATTTGATAGATACACACTATCTCGTTTACGTTTTTTTACGCCCAAAAATTCCTTATGCGTTAGTCAAATTCAAATTGAAAAGAAGAATCAAATTCAATTAAACTTTTGGTTTAGTAGTCATTTTGAACGTCTTTGGTGTTGTTGTGCATTTACTCGTTTTCTATTCGTATGTTCTACATATTCTTGACTGTGACAGAGCAGTGGTGGCCCAGTGGTAACGGCCGCGACTCACAAGTTGTAAGTCGTGGATTCGAACCCAGGCAGGCGCTTTACTTCGTGTACATTATATTCATTACCACTGCTCTCAAAACGGTGAAGGAAAACATCGTTAGGAAACCGGCATGTCTTAGAACCAAAAATTCGAAGACATGTGACATCCATCAACTTGCACTGGGCAGAGAGGAGGCCTGCACGCACAGCGGACCAAATGGGAGTCCAAGTACGGAAAACGGGGTCCACACACATACATGACATCACGCCTGTATCCCTATAAAGGGTAGGCAGAGGTGCACCTACAGTACGCCTACCTATCGCCAGTTATGTTCAAGCCCAATGCAATATAGGAAAGGATAGATGGACCCCTTTTCCGACCTCGCATTTGGTCCGTTGTACGTGCAGGCCTCATCTCCGTGAGAGGGAATGGGCCGTAATCCAACACGCGGGTGCATGTTGGTGGATGTCACATATCTTCGAGTTTTTGGTTCTAAGACATGCCGGTTTCCTCACGATGTTTTCCTTCACCGTTTTTGAGAGCAGTGGTGAAAAAATTATTTACACAAAGTAAAGCGCCTGCCTGGGCTCGAACCCACGACCTACAACTTGTAAGTCGCGGCTGTTACCACTGGGCCACCAACTGCTGTAATATGGTTCGAGCCTATTGGCATCAAACAGCCACAGATCCTTCCGGGGTGTTATTCTGAAATTTCAGATGACAAAATCCAAGAACACTATGCCCGAGCCGGGAATCGAACCTAGGGGTTGACTAACGACAAGCACGAAATATATTGCCATAGTTTACATTGGCATAACGAAATTCAGCATTATGATCATTACGCATAATATTATTAGGCATATTTTTTTTGCCATAATAGATATTGCCGCAAATACTGCTGGCATAATAATAATGAAGCATAATGTTATGAACGCATAATGATAATATTTATAAATAATATTCTTTGAAATATAACAAATATATTCGCGGCTCAATGGTGGCCAACCCCACCGCACCTTAACCTAATCCGATTGAGTCATGATAAATAGACGAATGTGGCGCTGGATGCGAGAAGTGAGATCGGTCAATATGGCGACGCCTGGGGGAGGCCTATGTCCAGCAGTGGACGTCTTTCGGCTTAAATGATGATGATGATGAAATACACGAATAAATATTATGCCTTAAAATTTATGCAACTGCAAATTATTCCAATACAAATTAAGCCAAATGATAGTTATGCTAACCTTAGCATTATGCCAATGTATTATTATACCTCAGTATTATTATGGTAATAAAAGTTATGCGGAAACGTTATGCCAAACAATATTTTGCCTTAAAATTGTATGCCAAGAGGGGGATTCCTGAACCTAGGACCTCAAGATCAGCATAGCATTCGCGGTCATTGCACCAAAGGCGAGATTTTCACGGACTTTATAATCACGAATACAAATCGAATACGAGGTGCAGAAACGCCCTTAACCATGGCAATATGAGCAACCTCAACATTGAAAAAAAAGCTGTTTTGAAAGAGGTTTCTGAATATTTTGCCTATATGTGCAAGATCTACCAGCCTCGGTTCCGCTTCTTGAGTAAACCGGTATACAATGACGTAATAGTCTAGGTCTACTGCATATCAATGTGAAGGTGTTTTTCCTCAATGTCAATAAGAAGCATTTTTATTATAATGATACACTGGCGAGGCGAGTCCTCAAGAAACACCTAAAAAGGCACTCACAGTTTTCGAAATTTCTAAAAATTCACCGCATTAAATTACACAAAAAAAATAATGAAGAACCTCAATAGATGTGCCTACAGTTTCGCTGAGAGATATTTGCATAACCATCCTAAATTTCGTAAAAAAAAATTTTTGAAAACTCTCAAAAACATCTAAATCGACCTTTTCTATTTGCACTATTTTCCATCATTATAGAAGCTTAAATAAAAATCTTTTTAGTTAAATCGTGACACGAAAGTATGAATTTGACGTATACCATTTTATTATTCTAATAAGTCAAACCAAATGATAGTAATCTACGTTTCAACATTGTTATTTTTTTTACACAAATTGTTTTCTGTTCCCCATACATTTTAGTATGGAGCGATACTCTCCCGTAATTTGATTTATAAACGAGCACGCGCGCGAAAAAAATTCAGTGCCGTCTTAGAATCCAAGGTGAGAGCACGTCCATTTGTTTTCCGAGCCGAGTTCGCAAAACGTCTACGCACACATACACAAAAGACATAAGGGTGGGTCGCGAGTGTCGTGACATTACCGAGCTATTCGAGCAATAAGACAAACTAGGTAGGTATGTGAGTTTCATTTATTTTTTGTAACTTATTATTATTACTAGGTGATGATTTCCTTTATTTTTATCACGTTTTTAATAACTCGATTTCTTGTTTATTACTATTTCAGATAAAATGGGCAAACGTAAAGAGAATTATCGACCAAAAAAAAATAAAGGAAGATTTATAAAAAAAAAGTGAGTACCTATTGTCCCCGGCATGTAACTTGACAAGATTTTGGGGTAGTGCGCAAACGGACCCCACGTTTGCGCATAGTGGCGAATTGACCAACCACCATATAGAGCGAACGGAACGTGGACGCGACCCGATAGGTCAGTCGATCCTTGTGTCAACTAAAACAAATAAAATTGTGGAAATCAAGTGTCCATATTCCTGTGCAAAAATGACAATAGATGATGGCGTTAAAATGAAAAAGATTAACTTCTGGAAAATAAATCAGACAGGAAATCTTATAATAAATAAAAACCATGACTGGTATTATCAGATCCAAGGACAGCTCCACATTACCCAAAAAAATGAATGCATTTTTATGGTTTGGACCAACGTAGACACGAAGGTTGAAACAATTAAAAAGGATGATGACTTTTGGAGAAATAACATGGAAGATAAATTAAAAAAGTTTTATCTTGATTGTTTACTTCCGGAAATAATAGATTCGCGATTAGACAGGAAAATGGAAATAAAGGAACCCAATTATTTGATTGAGGCAATTAAAAAACGAGAAGCTGAAAGAGAATTGAAGAAACGGAACATCGAAACTGTTTTATCTGATATCAGAAGTACCAAGCGCCAAGCACGAAAAAATAAATTAGAGGACAACATTTAATCAAGCATTAATTTTTGTACTTATTATAATAATAATAATTATATTGTATTACTTAGAGTTTTTTTTTTCACCATCAAACTACACAATCGATTACACTGTGACCCCACCCTTTGCTCACGACTATACTACTATGGGCACGCGTGCCTTGCGGCGCGGTGAATTAATAGCTAATACATTGCGCGTTTTTGCGACATGCTTACTAGTCCTTCAGAAGCGAACGCGCATTGGAGGTATATTGAGCCCGTTGCGCCGCATAGTTTTTCATTTGTTCTTCGGTACGTGTACACTACGATGTGTGATGCTACTGTGTTAGTGAAAATGTCGATGTGTGGGTTCGAAAATAAGTTCTCACGCTCGCAAACCTCCCTCTTAAATAGTTTCCATGATTCTGAAATGAACGTGGGATGCTCCTGGGTTACGGTCACGTATGTGTCACGTCATCTAACGTTGCAGTTATCGAACACGCCATAGTGCAGATTGGTGGACGTGATGTGTGTACGAATTAGTTCTAAGAAATCACATTTTCATCATAATTCATTCAGCTTTCACAGTTTTAAAGATCCCACCAACTGGTGCGCACCGAGAGTTGGAGTGCAATATTGTAAAAATGATTTTTCATGTATATTGTTTTACACAGTCTGAATAATATTAAGAGCAATTTTAGAATATTTTCTATGAAAACACGTCTTCGCTAAGCATCTCGCAGACAAGTCAAGGCAACAATGCAACAAGCATTGTTGCCTTGACTTGTCTGCGAGATGCTTTAGTTAGAGCAATAGTGATGAAACCAAATTCTTAAAGTTGTGTACCCATAGGCCACCACTACCACTAAACACTCAATGGGGAGTTTTAGCGGGAACGTAATGGCGTCTATGTTGCTTCTCTGTTTTATTTTCCTATAATCGTGTTAAGAGTCCCTACAAGTTTCACGAGCCAAAAACAGAAAACAGCTACTTTTTCAGCGAACATTTCTCAATAACTACAAGATATATGATAAAAATATAATGACAAAAAAAAAACGACACGAGTCCGTCGTCTACAAGCCCATGAGCAAAATTGAATGTCTCGCGCGTGCGCAACGGTTTATAAGGCAAAATTCAGACAATTTATTAAAATAAAATAAGTACTAAAAAATAAAATATAAAAAGTGGATTCGTTTGTTAAATACCTCAAATTTAAAATTATTTATCAGTTATTTTTATATTCAACATATTCTTATACGTAGCCGACGCTTTCGCACATGATAAAATTGCCTTTTTTCCGCGAGGACAATATTTTGTTTAAGTACAAATACAATAAACATTAAAAAACTAAATTGGTGGCTCCCTAGTATACTATATGCTCAGTCTACACCATTTTTTTCAGATTGTTAATCGCCATCAGTAAGCTGAAAAAGCAATTGAAAAACCTGGTGTTTCGGGATTACGTAAAAACGTGTGTTAGGAATTAATTTTTTCTAATTTTAATTGAGCAGTTATCAAAAATATGTAATTTCTATTCCCTAGATAACTATGTGACGCAAAAAGTTGTTTTAAAAGATTTATCATATATCTTGTAGTTATTGAGAAATTTGCCCTGAAAAAGTAGCCTTTTTCTGTTTTTAGCTCGTGAAACTTGTAGGGGCTCTTAAATTGAATATTAATAGTGTAAAAATGGTGGTTTAATAATATTTAGTGGGTTAAGGGTGGTGCTAATAATATTTAGTGAACGTGCACGAGTGTGGGCAAGTAAAACACAGCGGTAGAACAAGAGTTTGTACATGGTGTCGACAAAACTCCGTAGAAGCTTCCAATAAAGTTACCGCCATTTTATTGGGGCCTAACTTGGACGACTAAAATCTAAAGAAACTAGAACTACGATTCTAAACTTCACACTGGCTAAATGCACAAACCGTGCGAAGCCAAAATAAAAATAAAAAAAATTATAAAAAACACTCAATGGATTTCTGCGTCCGAAATAAAGATATTTCATTTCATTCTCTACTTCAAGAGTCGCCATCTAGTAGCATAATAAACTTATAATATTTACACTGCTAGGACACAAGCCTCTCTGCGAGAGGGAGTGGACAATAACTATCCACACAAGCTCAGTGCAGGATGACAAATTCTATCCAGTCAATAACAAAGAAAGAATACTTACAAAGTTAGTGGCATATCCTGGCATAGCAGTCAACACATTAGGAACCTTAATATCAGTTCTAATAACCAGCAGATACAAAAAATAGCCAACACAACACCATACCAAAGGATAAATAGCACTGGTCACAAAATGGAAGACAATCCTTAAGATCAAACGGAGTGACGTTCCTCTTTCAAAATATTCGTTCACCGTGTATTCACTTCTTTCATTTTCTTTTTATTTATTGGATTTTTCTTTATTTTATTTGATTTATTTTCTTTATTGAATTCGATTTATGCGAAATCATTGGATTTTTTCTTTATTGAATTGTTTTTTTTTGTAAAGTTATTGGCTTATTTTATGCAACACCATTTAATCACCGAATTAATTTAGGAGTGTGTCCTATTACGAGGAAGTTGGCACAAATAATACTGTATACAATGTAAATATTGCATATTATTTCTTTAAATATAAACCGATGTTCGTTCGGCGTGTTAACCAGTCTGAATATACATAGTTTATTTTCGTCATTTCCCTAAGAGGAAATATGGGCAGAGAGCGCCGTCTGAATTTCCTTAGTAATAAGTCATAATTCGAGATTTGGCTCTCGTCTCTTTCCTCCTCCAACATTGGACCAATTTAAAAGATATTCCATAAACTGTTAGAGTAAAATATATACCATGTCCTTATGTTTTCCTTTTTTCATTTACATTTGTAAAATTTGTACACTAAGCCTCTGTTGACAGCGCAATTTTGAGCATTTTTTGAGGGCTCTAGTGCTTCTAAAGATAATGTATCATCAAAAAGGAAAACATAGGGACATAGAATATATCTTTCATTTTCAGATTATGGAATATATTTTAAATTTATCCAATATTGGAGGAGAAAAGAGACGAGAGGCAAACCTCGAATTATGACTTTTTACTTAGGATATTCAGTCGGCGCTCTCTGCCCCCGTTTCCTCTTAAAGTCAATATAGTTGCTTGTTAATTTATTAAAACATATGTCCAATCAGTCTTACCAAGAGATATTAAGTTGCCCCGTTACCTGGTTGCATTTTGGAGAAGATATTAGAAGAGATAAGAAGCATAAGCATAACACTCTTTACAGCTCCCTGCTGGGGTTGTCTGTGAGAGCGAGTGGGCCGTCTAGCACGCGGCTAAAGTGCAGCTTTGTCGAAGTCACAATACATAACCATGTCTTCGATATTTTTTTGGTTCTAGGAAAGGGGTCACCAAATGGCGGACTGCGTTCCGGTTTCGGACCGCTGACCTATTTTGAGTGGACCTTAAGTAAATAGTACAATTTAATTTCCTTGTGTTGCTTGAGTACGTAATTTAATATTTATCCGATTACCGATGAACATCTCCAAGATTTAATTAAAATATCCTGCAACGACTTTAGTCCGTATAGTTCCAGGCAAAAAAAAACTTTTGTTTTTTACATTTATTTATTGCGTAATACAATAATATTCAATTATCCTTTCGTTTTATTTCTTCGTTGATATTATATATTTACTTATTTCATTTTTAACACAGTAAAAATACACGTGATGATGTATAGGCGGGGGTGGAGGAGTTAGTTGACTTTAAGGTTATACTAGTCGATAATTCTTCCATACAAACGTAGTCTAGGGATTACTCCACTGTTTGACGATTTACGTTAAAAATAAAAAAAAATACATCAATTTGTCTCATCATTATCTAGCCCTGTATGGAAACAAAAAAGTAAAAAAAATATATTTGAAAGTTATGAGCGTCGAAAGTTCCATATTTCAACACTAATTTTAACGCATCTTTGGGCGGCAATAAATACCATAAGAAGAAGGAAAATTGCAAAACGGCCACCATACAGGGATAGATTAGTAGTTCAACAATGCAAATAATTTTATTTTGAAAATATACATTTAGTCGTTTTTTTATGATTTATCTAGACTCCCAAAGGCCTGTTTATAAAATTTCGCGCGCTCGTTTTCGTCCATTTAGGACGAAAACGAGCGCGCATAATTTTCATGCATTTCGCTACAAACTTACAAAAGTGCTTCGTACGCGAACTAGCTTCTTACTGCTCATAACAGCATCTATCTCTTTCGCACGAGTTGTCGGATGAGATAGCAGACATTTTAACCCCGCGCATAAAATAGTTCGTGCCGTCGACTAGTGTAACCTTAAAAATTAATCATTACCGACCGCGGCGGTCTTAATGTTTTTAAGAAACGGACCCCAAATGAAAGTAAATAGTGACCTCTGTTCTAGGACATCACATCACATCACATCATCAGCCTATTAATGTTCCCACTGCTGGGACACAGGCCTCCTCTCTGTGAGAGGGAATGGGCCGTAATCCACCACGCGGGCCCAGGGCTAGGACATGCCGGTTTCCTCACGATGTTTTCCTTCACCGTTTTGAGAGCATTGGTGATGAAATAATTTACACAAAGTAAAGCGTCTGCCTGGGCTCGAACCCACGACCTGCAACTTGTAAATCGCGGTCGATACCACTGGGCCACCACTGCTCTCCAGACCTCTAGGAGAATAAGAGCAGTGGTGATTTGGTGATGAAATAAATTACATCAAATAAAGCTCCTGTCTAGATTCGAAGCCATAACCTACAGGGCTCTAAGTCGGGGCAATTAGCTCTGGACAACCAAGGGGTATTGTGTGGCCCAGTTACCTGGTTGCACCTTTTAAGGAGAAGCATAAGCTTGATATAACCAGTCTAAAATGTTCACTCTACTATATGACTCAATCTTCCTCTCTATGAGCAGGAGTGAGCTGTAATTCTTTTTTTTTATTTGTGATGGGTTTGCTCTTGACCCTAGTCTAGGTCAGAGGTGACAGAGACAGAGTCGACGATGGAGTCAGCTTACCCAGAAGAAGCCTGTTCACTCTAACTTTGAAGAGATTAAGGTTGTATGCGTTCGGAAACACAGACGCAGGTAGTGAGTTCCATTCATTCGCTGTGCGCATTATGAAGGATATTTGGAAGCGCTTGGTGCGAATTGGTGGAATGGCAACAAGGTAAGGATGGTAACTTGCAGTCCGTCTAGATGTCCGATGGTAGAAGGGGGCTGGTGGGATGAGGTCGTGGAGTTCTTGAGCACACTCACCGAAGTACAGTCTGTAAAAGACCGACAAGCAGGCAACCTTGCGGCGATGAGCCAAGCTGTGAAGCTTGGCATCCACCAGTTCAACGTCACCGATGAGCCTCTTGGCTCTGCGTTCCACCGAGTCAAGTGCGGCAAGCTGATACTTAGCTGAGCCATCCCAAAGGTGGCTGCAATACTCCATGCAGGATCGGACTTGCGCTTTTTATAGGGCTAAAAGCTTTCCAGGCGTAAAGTATCGCTTCACTCTATTTATGATGCCCAGTTTTTTGGCCGCAATTTGCGGTTTGTATTCAATGGAGGCGCCGAAGTTGAGATTGGATGTCAACTCCATGCCTAGAATCTCGAGCCGATCAGTCACAGGAACAGACGCACCCCTACAAAAAGTAGGAGTTCGATCAAAAAGACTCCTTTTAGCGGTAAAAAGACACGCTTGTGTTTTGGTGGCGTTATAGGAGACCAGGTTGTCATCACCCCACTGGTAGACAAGGCTGATTTGCCTTGGTCCAGGTCAAATCTGTCCGCTTCACCATAGCCTCTCTCAAGGAACGAACTTCATCCACGCTGGTTTTCGCGCTGGACAAGTATCTCTCTGAAACATACTGTCATCTGCGTACCCAACAACACCAGGCTGAATTCTTCACGCGGTACTAGTGCAAGTTGATAAGAAAGATTCTCCAGAAAACAATAAAGAAAGAATACGTGGCTGAGCTATTGACTGCTGCGCTGCGTGTCGCATATTTGATTCCCGCACGGAACTAATATTTGTATGGCCTAAAGATAGTTCCGGTTCTGGTTATTTGTGTATGTGAGTTCAAAAGTTTTTAAACTCACCCTCGATACAGGAATAATTCATATTGTAGGGTAATACGTATTTAAAAAGACAGAAGTAAAGACTCCTCAGAAAACACTATAGTTAAACTCACGCCTTTTTACAAGCTTTGATTTAACTTGCAATGTTTGTACGTATGTAAATGTTTTCGGGTCAAATCTTGCAACTGAATTTTAAAGTAGTTATCCTCCACCGATTTAGATGACAATGCATGGTTAGCTAAGTGACATCATTCCAAATTGAATATGGCGGACGGCCCAAGATGGCGGACTAGTTATTTTTTGTGCACTGCCATGATATAGGTATCAAATGAAAGGGTTTTCTGAGAAGAATATGAAAAAAGCTTATTTAAAAAAAAAAAATTATACTAAATATTTATTTCCTCCTTTTTCCGGATTTAGGCAAACTACAGAACGCCACCTGCTACGATCCTTACATCTCCTTTTGCTTCACTTACATTCATACATCCAGGGTACCTACCATAAACTTTTAAAATACTTGCCAAGTGCAGGGCAGTTCAACTTAGCATTTTAATCTGACAGGTTTTGTGTTTGTAGAATGAGCATTACCCATTGACTCATGCCGAATTTTGATCTGCTAAATAGTCTCTGGTCAGTAAGCTGGCAAAATTATAAAAAAATGACGTCCTAAAATACTTTAGAGGTTTTACGGTTTTTATACAAATGAAATATGTTTTTATGATAACAGTTTAAATTAAAAATTAGTCAGTTTAATTATCACTGAGTTAATTTGATGGATTCAGTTTCTCCATAACATTATTTATATGTATGTATGTATCTAAGTATATATTTATATTAAATTGTTTTATTTATATTACTTTTTCTATTTGTTTTCTTTCATTAGTTGCACCTGCCATATTTTATCTCTGCGCTACCCTAAGGTCGACTGGTAGAAAATGCCTAAGGCATTAAGTCCGCCTTTGTACTTGTAGATAAAGTTTTATAAATAAATAAATAAATAAAAAAGAGTGATGAAGGAAACATTGTTCGGTGGCAAGTTGCAGGTCAGCCTGCTGAAATGCTCTAGTTTAGATCACGTGATCGCTGGCTGGCCTGCTACTTGGTGCGCTAATTGTACAAATTAGCATGACAGGTCATTTTCTGTCTAAAATTGACCTGCTATAAGAGTTCATGGTAGGCCCCCAGCCATACACTCACGCCGTTTATGTCGGAGACTTACAAAATTCCAGTTAGTAGCATAGCCCGGCGTAAATTCCTTATCAGTCAGTATATCAGGCACCTTAATATCAGTCCTAGTAACCATCACATGCAAGAAATAGCCTCAAACTGACGCATATATATGACACTGGTCACAAAATGGAAGCCTTTCCTTAAGTACAACAATAGAGACGTTCTTTTTTCAAAATCTTCATTCACTTTTCTAATTTTTATGCTGCTGTATTTTCTTTATTGAATAGTTTTTTTTATTTATTCAATTTTATTTATTTAATTGAATTGTTTCTTGATTTAAATGGTTTATTTTTATCTAACTACATCTAATACACTGACGTTGATACAGCAAGGTTGGTCTACTTTAGTTATTTTCACAGTATCATGTCCTACGGTATTCTACTGTGGGGCAGAGCCGCTGATATTCAAAATTTATTTGTGCTTCAAAAACGAGCTGTTCGTGCCATTTACCAATTAGGTGCGCGTGTTTCTCTAAGAGATTTTTTTAAAGAGATTGGTATTCTCACAGCGGCTTCACAGTACATATTCGCCAACATTTTATATATTAGGCAGAACATTCATTTGTACAGTAACAATAGTGATATTCACAACTTTAACACCAGAAACAAGGACAAATTACGAGCTCCCTTTCATCGACTTCATAAGGTGCATAGTTCATTCGTTGGGGTTGGTATAACTTTTTACAACAAGTTACCGTCTTCTTTTCTAGATTTGCCATTTAACGCATTTAAAGCAAAGGTAAAAGCTAATCTCTGTTCTAAGGCATACTATTCTATTAATGATTATTTAGATGATAAGCATAGTTGGTCGCTGTGTTGAACTCAAGACAATGTTCGTGTTCTTTTACCAAAATTAGCTTGCTGTCAGGTTAAATATTATTATTTTTTAATTTCGTTTTTATGTGTATTTTTTTAATTTTATTTTTTGGTAAGACTGTCGTAGGTATCGTTTACTGTTATTGTCGGAGCTGATGAAGATTGCTACTATCTTTGCATTATATAGAGTTAATCTTTCTAGTATTATATAGCAGCATAGCCAGCATTGTGTGAGTACCATGTACTTCAGAGCTATCATTGTCTAGATACCTACGTCTTCTATTGACTTGAATGACTCCGGTGGTTGAGAGTATGTCATGCCCACTCAAATGTCTCGCCGATGGTGGCGCGTGTGTCGGATCATTTAGCTCCCTTCATAATGGTTGAGCTGAATGGTGCTGATACATGTGTCATGTTCGTGAACGGGCGCTGTCGGTTGGGACTGGTCATCTCTTAGCTGCCATGGTTTATTTTAATTGATTCTAATTTTATTTCTGAATTGTCTTTTTATATTTACTATGGACACTTTTAACTTTCTACATCGTTCTCACATAATGTGTAATCTCAACATGAATGATGTAACAAATGATTTGTAATAATTACCTAATTGAAAAAGAGTGTCCATGGAGTTTCTTGCCCGTTCTTCTCCATAGAGATCTACGCCTTGGAATGGGCATCTACGGTACTTTCACAGTTATTATGTCTTGTGACTGGGACTGTAGCACCATAATTTTGTAATATTTTATTTTGTCTTTTGACAATTCAAAAGTGCCTGTAACTGGCCTACTTGAAATAAAGTGCTTTGACTTTGACTTTGACTTTGACTTTAACTGAATTATTTATCTGTTTTTCAGATTATTATTTCACTATTAACACCAATTTATCACGGAACTAACTTTGGAATGATTTCCTCATAAGAAGAAGATGATAAAAACCAGCCAAGTGCGAAACGGACTCGTGCACGAAGGGTTCCGCACCCACTCCGTAAATATTGTCCGTTTAAAATAGAAACGGGACCCTATTACTAAGACTCCACGATCCGTCTGTCTGTCCGTCTGTTACCAGGCTGTATCTCATGCACTGTGATAGCTAGACAGTTGAAATTTTCACAGATGATTTATTTCTGTTGCCGCTATAACAACAAATACTAAAAACAGAATAAAATAAATATTTAAGTGGGGCTCCCATACAACAAACGTCATTTTTTTGCCGTTTTTTAATGATTTATAACAACTTTCGATATTGTACACTTACAATATCGAAAGTTGATATAAATCATTTTGACTTAAACCGGTGTTGGTTCAAGTTTTTAAACAGTCCGAATACAGTTTCTTTTTACCTTTTTAAAACGCTTTTATTATTTATTAGCTTGGTATGTATCTATGTATCTATGTATTTATTTATTTATTTAGTCCCAAATGCCTTACCAAGATCTTCAGGATTAGCGACTTTTTAGTTCAATTTACCATTAAAGCGTGTTTCTTTAGTTTACAACTAAATTTATTTTAAAGTCAATATCAGTTATACCATAGTGAATATAAAAACTTTTTAACAGAAAAGTTAAACCGACTTCTTTAAAAAAAATAACTTTGATTTCCGAAATAGTTTTTCGACACCGACTTCGGAAAATAAAGTTGTTTTTCGTTTTCTAGTGATTTGCTTTAGAATTCGGTTTTATTTTTTATGTTAATAAGTTTTTTTATTTTACTCTTTTTAGTGTTCGTAGCCCTCTCACAGAGAGGAGGCCTGTGTCCCAGCAGTGGGAACATTAATAGGCTGATGATGTGATGATGTGTGATGTGTGTGTTCGTACCTCATATTACCATGAAAATCATTTACAGCCAGAGTATTATCTCATTTCAATTCTAAGAAGCCCAAACACGACTAGGATACATTGTTTTATTACAAAGTGTCAGCGCCTACCTTCCGGCTTCATCATCAGATCAGTTCGATGGTACTATTTTGAGTTCCACTTCACCAAAATGATACTTTCTGAGTGCAAATGCTTGCCATGTTATTGAAAATACCAAAATCGCTACATGTCTGCCTATAATATATAACGAGTGCCCTCTATTTCCATGGGATCCCATCATCAGATACTGATTTGATGACAAGGGGACCACCTCGAGTGTATACCCTTTCAAACAATAAAAATATTATATAAAGCCGACTATATATGACGGAGTTATACCCGAACAAACATATAAAAAATAGAAACATCCGAATTGAGAATCTCCTCCTTTTTTGAGAAGTCGGTTAGAAATTGTTATCAAGTGCCTCATAATAGTAATGTTTAAATTGTCCCGCTGCAGGACAAATGCCTCTTCTCACATAGAGAAGAAACAAGCATTGACCACCTGTCACCACGCTTGCTCAATGCGTGTTGACCACCTGTCACCACGCTTGCTCAATGCGTGTTGGCTATTTCTGGCCTGGGGGTCGATTTTCGCATATCCAGTTATGCATTTTATATGTCGTGTTACTCCGTAACTATAGGTTGTGAAGATCCGACAGACAGTTGATCCATGTCAACATCATCACCTTACTAGCCGAAAGACGTCCACTGCTGGACAAAAGCACTCCCAAGTGTCACCAAATCGAACGATTCCGTGCGTCTCGCATCCAGCTGATTCCCACAACCTAAACAAGGTCTTCGGTCCATCTAGAGGGAGGTCTTCGGATGTAACGTCTTCTGGTACGCGGTGGCCACTCCAGAACTTTCCACTTTATGTAAAATGTTGATATTCTGGTTGATTGGAAGCTGACCCCGCCATAGTATAGCGTATGTTGGGGCATAGCTGCAAAACGCCCAGGCAGTTGATGATAGTAACACGGTTGGGATAGACCACGGTCGCAATTCCGCGGGTAAAAGTTAAAGTTTCCGCCAGATAACAAAAAGCCGGCCAAGTGCGAGTCGGACTCGCGCACGAAGGGTTCCGTACCATTATCGCAAAAAAAGGCAAAAAAATCACGTTTGTTGTATCCCCACTTAAATGTTTATTTTATTCTGTTTTTAGTATCTGTTGTTATAGCGGCAACAAAAATACTTCATCTGTTAAAATTTCAACTGTCTAGCTATCACGGTTCATGAGATACAGCCTGGTGACAGACGGACAGAAAGACAGACAGACGGATCGCGGAGTCTTAGTAATAGGGTCCCATTTTTACCCTTTGGGTACGGAACCCTAAAAATAAAAGTCATTGAACCTACTTGTTCCAAAAAGTATAATTACGTAACAGATTTTTTGTTTATTGAGATATTTTTATCATTTTGGTCTCAAATGAAAGATACAGACGTAGAACCATTTTTTTATCCTTTTAAATCATGTACCTAAATTGATCCACGCGTTTATGAGATGCTAACTCATTACTGAATGCCAAGTGAAAGGGTCAAGGACGCCCCTTACCGCGATACGCTTGTTTTGGTCGTGTTAGCGACACTGCCTTTACATTTTTTTCGTATCGTTTTGAAATATTGGAATACATTGGTGGACAGGTTTAACGACTTTTATTTTTTGTTATCTGGTGGTTAATTTAGATGCTAATATTTTTAAAAATGCGCGGCGAAGCGAGGTGTACGTGAGCTATTCTTAACTATGGAAGCATAAATAAAATGTAATAAAAACTACCATTATGTTTTTGTTCTAGCCACATTATTGTTTCTAACATAATATTAACTTACAAGGTCAAGTTAAATTTACTGAAGAAGCACCACTGATGTGATGGTTATCGACATGTCATGTAATGAGATTTTTTTTATTGTTGATGGCCTCGCGTTTCTTCATCCTACCAATCGACGGTAAGCGATGATGTGGTCGACGGTGAAGCACGCTTAAGGGTACACTAGTCGAAAACTCTTCCATACAAACGTAGTCTAGGGATTATTCCACTGTTTGACAATGTACGTTCAAAATAAAAAGTGATATCAATTTGTCTCATCATTATCTAGCCCTGTATGGAAGCAAACAAGTAAAAAAAGATAATATTTGAAAGTTATGAGCGTCGAAAGTTTAACATTTCGACACTAATACTAACGCATTTTTGGGCGCAAATAAATACTATAAGAAGACGGAAAATTGCAAATCGGCCTCCATACAGGGATAGATTAGTAATTCAACAATGCAAATAATTTTATTTTGAACTTATAGATTTAGTCGTTTTTTCATGATATCTAGACGGCCAAATTTCGCGCGCTCGGACGAATCCTAAATCATTATCCATTTCGCTACAAATTTGCAAAAGTGTGTATTCGTACGCGAACTAGCTTCTTTAACTAGCTCATCAAAACATCTATCTCTTCCGCACGTGTTGTCGGTTGATATAAAATGCATTTTAACCCCGCGCACAAAATAGTTCGTGCCGTCGACTAGTGTACCCTTAACTACAAGTAACGTAATACACTCTAGAGTTAATGACCCCCAGGTTGTAGGTATTCATGTATAAAACAAAAAAAATAAGTAACTATATGGCTGATTTTGAGCTCAACGACCATTTGTTCCTGCTTTTTAGGGTACCGTACCCAAAGGGTAAAAACGGGACCCTATTACTAAGACTTCGCGGTCCGTCTCTCTGTCTGTCTGTCACCAGGCTGTATCTCATGAACCGTGATAGCTAGACAGTTGAAATTTTCACAGATGATGTATTTCTGTTGCCGCTATAACAACAAATACTAAAAACAGAATAAATTAAATATTAAAGGGCAGGTAGCCTGACTTTTACATATCTTTGATTCATTATTAAACAAACAAATTGAGATAGTTTAAATGCAAAAATATATATATTGTAGTTTACTACATATACTTTTCATTTCTGAGATTCAAAACATCATATCGAAAACTTCGCTCGATCAAACACACACACGTACACATAGCCAAGAGCAACCATTTTGCTGGCAGGGGGGTGGACACTTGACTCTAACATAAATTTACAATTTAAAGCTTAATTTTACGCAAACGGATTCCGAATCGAAAAATGGTTTTAACAAACCCATAATATTTTTGAATGACCTATCCAACGACACCAAACCACAATGGGATACAACATAGAGAACAAAAAAAAAACATCCCCGCTTTACGTCTATAGGAGGAACATCAAAATAAAATTTTGACATGATTTTATTTTACCACTTTGTCGGAATTATTATTATGTATATCCATGCCAAATTATAGCTTTCTAGTACTTAGATTCTCTGAGCTAAGCTGCGGACGGACAGACGGACAGAGCGAAACTATAAGGGTTCCTTGTTGACTTCGGAACCCTAAAAAGGGCTCCAAATCTAACGTTGCCAACTATATACCTATAGCACTAAATCCCATACTTTCAAAAGTATTTGAAAAAGCGCACAGGCGCTTAAAACACAGGCAGGGCTTTTGTACAGGCGGTTGTTAAGGTTCCTAGATAAATATAATATTCTAGTAAGTGAACAATATGGATTTAAAGAAAATAAATCCACTAGCTTAGCAATTTATACATGAATAAAACCTTGTAGTTTTCTTATTTGGAAGTTGTCGGCGACGAGACACCATCTGTAAGCTAAAGTAGGTAAAAATGACGAAATGTACATAAGTAAGTATATAAGAACTGTATATAAAGTGTTAGTTAAGTAGATCAAATAAAATTTCAACCAATGAGTAAGAATATCGAAACAAGTTGTAAGCAAATGACAAGTACTCAGTAATGAATGATTAATTCTTGTTAGATACTAATTAGAGAGTAGTAATTGTTTTGTTTTATGTCTAATTAGCATGTGCAAGAGCACGTACCCCTAATCTGAACGTTAAATGTTGTAAAACATAGTTTTTTGACGAAGTGATAAGAGATATCATACACGCGGATAATTACGCGAGGAATTTGAAAACATGATTTTTTGTTTATGAAGATATTTGTGTAAGGTGGGTGTCAAATGAAAGGTCTTGCTCTAAAACTAATTAATCTGCTTGTTTCATGAGAATCGGTCCACGCGTTTTCAAGATATTCGCATTTCTTTGAAATCAAAATGTAAACAAAACAAATATTTTTTTTGTTTTTGTTCTAGAAACTTTTTTGCTATTGTAAAATGTGTTAATATTATTGTTTTAAGTACGTGGTCAAAACCTATCTTTTAAGCCTAAATATGTAGTAGTTTTGTTGAAATTTGAATAAATTACACAGCTCCAAAGATATCGGCTAAGTGAAAATGAAAGTAAAAATGGTCTCAAAACGCGCGGGCGTCAATTTGGGAACAACGGGCCATTTATAAGACGGGCTACCGGCCCAGTGAAGTCCGTCGCAGCTCAGGAGGAGATATACCGTATGAATAGTGGTATGGAAGATCTGTCAAACTACACTACTTAAAAAAGTTCGGAACTAGAGTTCATGTCTTAGATAAAGAACCAAACAAAAGTAAGTTTGCAGAAAGGAGTCATGAAGGTGTCTTTGTTGGTTATCCAAGAGATGTCAAGGGATATAATGTTTGGATCCCTTCCGACAAGAAAATTGTGATAACCAGAGATGTCAGATTTCGTCAGAATAAAAATGTTCTGGAGGATAATCTGAAGGAAGATCCGCTAATGATTGAAAAATACGTATGCGGAAATTGAGATTAATTCAACGGAAATTCCTGATAGTAATTCTTACGAAGTAAGATCTGGTGGTGTGCATTCTTGTATTGATTCTTGTTTTGAATCAACGATGCCATTAACATTGGATGTTGAATCACATTTTTAAAGTAGCGATATGGGACCGGATGTAAGGCATGAGGAACCAGAAAAATATATAAAAGAGCTCCACGCAGGCCACGAAGAAAATTTATCAAATGGTTGAAATAGCACTTCAAAGAGATGCGTTACCACATCATTCGTGTGAGAACGACAATGTATCGTCGGACCCGGATGAATTTAAGGACTGAAATGATTTTGTATGCGCGATAGAGATAACATTGAAACAAGCTCTTTTTAGTAATGAGAAGTATGGATTGGAACAGGCTATTTGGTGGTGGTCAATAATCGGATATTCAGATTCGGACTAGGGAAGTTGTGAATTAGATAGACGTTCATATCGGAATATGAACGTCTAACGATATGCTTTCATTGTTGGTGGTGCGAGCGTTTTATGAAAGTCTCAAAAACAAAAATGTATTTCTACTTCTTCAAGTGAGGCGGAGTACGTAAGTTTATCACAATATATGAAAGAAGCGGTATATTTGAATAGTGTGTTTACTGAAGTTGGGTTACTCAGGCATGCTTGAATAACTTTATATGCAGACAACCATGGTGCTATCTCGTTAGAAAAGGATCCAGACGATCCAGTTCTTCATTCTCGTTGTAAGCATATTGATATACGATATCATTTCATTAGAGATGTGTTAAAAAATAACAAGGACATTTCTACAAATGATATGACGGCTGATATATTAACGAAAGCCTTACCTAGATGTAGACTTTATAAATGTATGCTAGGATTAGGGCTTCGAGATAAATGTACAACTTAAGGCGCCACCCCGAGCAAAACGCCGCGCTAGTCGTTTTTGTGCAGTTTTTAAGAGCTATCTACTCTTTATTTAAAAAGAAATATCAATTAATAAAAATATACTAAATTTCTACATATTGTTGATTCTAAAATTGTAGTACACTTTTTTTTTAAAGAGGTATATGTTTCACTAATCTCCTTCCAACAAAACCATAAAAATTAGAAATAATTATTGATGGCATGCAAGTGTTCATTAATAATAATTAATGATATTGTTTATACTAACACTAATGGATAGACAATTTGATAACGAACATTTTGTAAGTTTTATTTTTTTCAAAAGACCAATACTCGATTTTATAAAGATTTTATTCTAAAATCTGGGCGTATTCACTACCGTAATTCATGCGCCACCAGTGCCGCTAGGCCAATAGGAATGCTCATATCTCATGCTGATATTTTGGTCAGGGTACGGCCTTAAGAGAGCATGTTGACTAGATCTTTGGAACATAAATTAAGGGTGCATGTTAGTAAAGCCTTTTTGGCTATGTTTATTAATTAAGAATAATTTATGTTCTACTGTGGGAATTTGATTGTTTTGAAAGTGTCACTCGGTTACAAAACTTTATAGCGTACGTTTCTTTTCTATTCTTTATTTTCTCTATCATCATCATCATCATCTGCCTAGCCTTTTCCCAACTATATTGGTGTCGGCTTCCAGTCTTACCGGATTCAGCTAAGTACCAGTGTTTTACATGGAGCGACTGCCTATCTGTCCTGCACAACCCAGTAACTGGGTAACACGGTGCCCCTTGGCAAGACTGGTGTCAGATATAAAGTATTATCTTCTTTATTTTGTCTATATATAATTATATATCATGATGTTATACCGCCGCCACATTCTGCTGCGAGGACAGTAACCTCAACATTCTATTTGATTATCACACTACAATTATTATTAAATGTAAAGGTCAACAAAACTATGACAATGAAATTAAACAAACATTGAATAATATTATAAAAAGGTTAGATATTAATAAACTAAAGTTAAATATTGCTCAAACGAACGTATTCCACTTTAAAACATGGAAAAGTAAACCGATACATCTTCATTTTGCGTATAATAATATTAGCGTAAAGCAGGTACATAACACAAAGCTTCTAGGCGTAACACTTGATGAGCATTTAACATGGAAGAATCATATCGAGATACTCTGCAAGAACATCAACCAATTTGTTTTTGCGCTAAGAAAGGTCAAAACTGTAACGAGAGAAACATCTATAATGGTGTATCATGCCTATGTCTGTTCAGTTATTCGCTACGGAATAGTTGTATGGGGAAACTCCTCAGAAATAGATTAAATTTTCATTGTTAAAAAAAATGTATCCGCGCAATTTTAAGGCGCTATATACGCCCCAATGTTAACGCAGTACTGGCCGTGCGCCCGCTCGATGCCAAAATATCAATATTGAACCTCCTTTTGACCAGTTTTGTTTGCAAAATATTATTTGATTTACATATGCTATGTTAGTTAAGAAGAAATTCTATCTGTGTAAAATATTTTTAAACATCTAAGTCGTTCTGGAGGAGTTTCCAAAAGTTGCGAAAAAATATCGTGTCATTAATTATTTTTTTAAAGTGCAACTATTAGTAGTTACACGAAAAAACTGTTCAAAATTATGTACATGAATCAACACGAGTAATAAATATATTTTATTTTCAAACCTTTTAACCTAGCCGTTACTAAGGAGTATGCTTTAGAAAGTTACCGTTTTACGGCACTAAAGCGTATGTAGGCCCTTAATATGGAATTGTCTGATTCGTGTAGGCCTATATTTAAGCCGTATAACCTTTTGACTGTATCCTGCATATATGTCTTTGAAATTGCCGAGTTTCTGAGATCCAATTTCGCATTATTTGGACGAAGGGATAATACTAATAAGAGGGAAGCTGCACATTTGTTTTTGAGATACCTGTTACTAAGTTGCAACTGAAAGAGTCTACATGATGGCTACCCTAATTTATAATGCTTTGCCAAAATCGATTAACCAATTACACTTCAATATTTTTTTGTTCGGCTCTACGGAAGTGGTTGTTGGAGGAATTTTTTTACTCAATTTACTATTTTTTGTAAAATGTCCCTCTTTATTTTTTTCTGTTGATCTGGCATCGAAATACAGGCTTAAATAATTATTTAAGTTAAATGATAATATGTTAAAAGTGTTGTTTATATTGAAATGGTAAAATTGAAGTGTGAAGTATATAGATATATAATTATGATTGAAATAATCTTAAAATTTTAATATTAATGTTATTAATTGAAAATTATTATAAGTATAATTTCATTAAATTGGAATTTGATTTTGCATGCCGTTGAAACGGTGAGACATGTAGCACTATGCAATGTTATGAAATTGTTCGCGACGAAGCGTCACCATAGGCTCATAAGCTAGCTTAAGAATGTAATAGGTTAAGTAAAATAAAATTTATATCATCGAGACCCATGAAATAACAAAGGCTGAGGTAGTGAGCGCCGCGATCTGTTGACGATCGTCTTGAATATTTATTTCCCTATTTACTTTATTAGGAAACACAAACTAGGTGTTCTAAGTCATTTACCCTATATCTTTGACTGATATAATCAGTACATAATAACAGTAAATAGCGAAAGCTAATAGAATCTCACCTTGGAACGGTAAATACAGTAACATCTTCCATAAATAAGTGGTCAGTAATCATGTTATTGTTGTTTTAAGCGCTTCCAGGTAACCTAGACTGATACCTAGGCCCTGTATTTAGATTAAAGTCATGTAGTTCTAGTATATAAACACTACTTGATTGAGACAATGTGTTTGTACGAGCCGATACGGAGTTTTCTATATGCGTGTCAGCGGACTGGCCGCTTTCAGGGACACTTGGTGCCTGAAAGATTTTAGATATGCTTGAAGCATTACCTCTCGTAAGCCTGCTGGCACGTACTCAGAATCATCCATGGATGATGAACATCGCCTGAATGGTTTAAGTAGTAACCTACTCACAAGATGGTGGGATCGCGCAATCTTGCAGAATTAGCCGCGTTCAGGTGCCCTAAGTACCTGAAAGCTTATAGATGTACCTTTTGAAGTACTACCACTAGGGAGTGGTAGTATTTTAAAGTAGCCCGTTTGACTGTCTTCCCAACCATACTTCTAGAGTGAAGATATCTTTGATGGTTTGGGAGATAGTCAACTTGCAAGGTTGCGGGATCACACAAATTTTCATGAAATTGAACCTTCCAGGGTAGGCGCTTAAAGGTCATAGTTGTACCTACTAAAGTGAAAAGAAAAGAAAGAAAAAAGTTTTTTAACTGTCATAAAACAACATACAATATAAATAGTTACATGGTTATGCTAAACCCTTAACAGTTGTCATTAGTAGTACTTAAAGTAAGTTAGTAAACACGAGACATAAATAAAACAATAATAACATTTACTACCTACATTTTGCATATAAATAGAAAAGGAATAGGGTGAAAAAGATGCCAGGCAGATGCATTTTTTTTTCTTTATTATTATTGATAGGCTCGCGCTTGACTACTAAACATGTCGCATGTCGTGATTGTGGCAAGAAGGCTTCCACTCAGCATAAGTGCTACCCCGGGATAGCCCGTCGGGATAGCTACCGGCAGCCTAATTGCGTAAGTATATTATCCAAAGCAAAAGAATCGATTCTTTCCCAAAACCGACTTTACGTATTGCATATTGATACGAAAAGTCGTTTTTGGGAAGGAATCGATTCTTTTGCTTTGGATAATATACTTACGCAATTAGGCTGCTGGTCATCTTTAGTAAATGGAAATCCCTCAGATAGTTTAAGTACAAATTTACTTTTAATGTTATAATTTTTCATCGAAGTGACGCTTTCAGGCGGTTGCGCGCCTGAGATATGTAAATCTCTGAATCGAAAAATAGTGTTAACAGACCCGTAATATTTTTGAATGGCCTATTCAACGATACCTGGGGATATTTCTTGTTATCGTCTATCCCATGGTCCACACCGAAAAAAGGTTTTTCCCTACTTTACGTCTAGGTATACACGAAAAAATTTTTTTTCTTTATTGTATTTTACCAATTTGTCGGGATTATTAAATTATAGCTTTCTAGTACTAAGAGTCTCTGAGCTGAGCTGCGGATGGACAGACGGACATAGCGAAACTATAACGGATCATTGTTGACTTCGGAACCCTAAAAACGACAAAAAAGTATAAATTTTCGTTCTTTTTCTTGATCTAGGAACAACGTTCAATTCTTTATTGGCCTATCTATACTATAATATTATAAAGAGGAAAGATTGTTTTGTTTGTTTGTACCGAATAGGCTCCGGAACTACTGGACCGATTTGAAAAATTCTTTCACCAATAGACAGCTACATTATTCCTGAGTGACATAGGCTATTTTTTAATCCCGAAATTGGGTCCTGTGGGGTGGTCCACGGGAGCGAAACCGTGGGCAACAGCTAGTTTTTTATAAAGCGCCAATAATTATAACACAAATGCATGTCATAATATCTAGGAAATAGCATAATGATCTTGAGCACACTAAAATTATTTAAAGTTATGATAATGCTATCATTACTAACACCAGATATCCTTCACACTCTGAAATACCTGTGGAAATAGTTCATTCGCCTAATCTTTAAAGGTGAACAATAAATAGTTCTAGAACTGCATGTATTAAAATTAAAAACAAACACTTCAAAATAAACTCGAGAGCTAAAGGAGCTCGTGGCTAAATAATAACAGCCGCACGGGTCGATCATCAAGATTAAGCAACGCTTGACAAGGTCGGTCAGTGGATGGGTGAACATTTCAACATACCGAGTTTCCTCCGTGCCTCGGAAAGCACGTTAAGCCGTTGGTCCCGGCTGTCATTTGAAGATCTTTGACAATCGTTACGGGTCAGAAGCTTGAGATCTGACACCAGTCTTGCCAAGGGGTACCGTGTTACTCAGTTACTGGGTTGTGGAGGTCAGATAGGCAGTCGCTCCATGTAAAATACTGGTACTTAGCTGAATCCGGTAAGACTGGAAGCCGACCCCAATATAGTTGGGAAAAAGGCTTGGCAAGATGAGATAAGACTTCAAAATAAACTACTCACAAAGTAATTTGTATGGGAGATACAATGTTAGTTGTTTGTGTATGTGAGTGAATGCACCCACGAATCACGATACAGGAGAAATTTCTAGAGAGAGGCAATTTTGAATTTTTTAAAAAAACTAGCCAAGTGCGAGTCGGACTCGCGCATGAAGGGTTCCGTACCATTATCGCAAAAAACGGCAACAAAATCACGTTGTTGTATGGGAGCCCCACTTAAATATTTTTTTATTCTGTTTTTAGTATTTGTAGTTAAAGCGGCAACAGAAATACATCATCAGTGAAAATTTTGACTGTCTAGCTATCATGGTTCATGAGATACAGCCTGGTGACAGACAGACGGATCGTGGGTGGAGTCTTAGTAATAGAGTCCCGTTTTTACCCTTTTTGGGTGCGGAACCCTAAAAATTAAAGTTCAAGTAATTAATACCTAATAATGATGGTTTACTTACAACAAAACTTAGTTTACGATAAAATAATATATCATTAGACAAAGTTAGTAAACACTTCGAACACACGTCATAAATTCATCAGAGACATATTTTAATTACATTTTCTAATTCATAATATTTGTACCTACGCCATACTACCTTATGGTAAAATATGTGAAGAACTTTTTAAACTATAATAACCTAACACGATACATTCTGACAATTTAATAAATCCATTCTATTTGATTAAATAATATCATCGCAATTTAACATAAAATTAGTATCTACTAAAAACTACTAATATTATAAAAATAATAAAAACAGGCATATAAAGTCACGTGCCAAGTTACGTGCCGATGGACGTAACTTGGCAAGGTTTCGCCGTAGTGTAGTTCGCGCATCGTACACTTATTGCCACAGAAAAGTGGTCACTTTTATTTCTTGTCATTTTTCAATGGTTATGGCCTTATTTTTAATCATGTATGTTTAGAAGAAAGCTAAATTAAGGGTACACTAGTCGACGGCACGAACTATTTTGTGCGCGGGGTTAAAATGCATTTTATGTCAACCGACAGCACGTGCGGAAGAGATAGATGCTGTGATGAGCAGTAGGAAGCCAGTTCGCGTACGAATACACACTTTTGCAAATTTATAGCGAAATGGACAATGATTTAGGACGAAATCGAGCGCGCGAAATTTTATAAACAGACCTTTGGCAGTCTAGATATCATAAAAAAAACGACGAAATCTATCTGTTCAAAATAAAATTATTTGCATTGTTGAACTACTAATCTATCCCTGTATGGAGGCCGTTTTGCAATTTTCCGTCTTCTTATGGTATTTATTTGCGCCCAAAAATGCGTTAAAATTAGTGTTGAAATGTGGAACTTTCGACGCTCATAACTTTCAAATATATTCTTTTTTTACTTTTTTGCTTCCATAAAGGGCTAGATAATGATGAGACAGATTGATATCACTTTTTATTTTGAACGTACATTGTCAAACAGTGGAATAATCCCTGGACTACGTTTGTATGGAAGAATTTTCGACTAGTGTAACCTTAAGGAGAGGAATTCGTGAAGTTTATTAGGTGTTATAAATATAAAATATGCAATTAAAAGTTAAAAAAAATATTCGAAAAAAATATTTAAAAAATATATATATATAGAAAAAGATATAAACAAAATTTAAAACAATAACAACTACTCCTAACAAAAACTTAACAAAAACAAAGGGTATAACTTTCGTGCACGCAAGTGTAATCGGGAGCGAACGGAAAGAGGACGCGGTGCGGGAGGCAAGGGTCGACTGAACCACCAATCGCGCGCTCGGATCGGCGCTACCTTGTACCCCGCGTCCCGCTTCACTACCTAGGAGACCTAAAAAACTACTTCTGCGCATCTAACTACTCTTGCCAAGTTACGTTCCGATGACTGTAACAATTTGTAAAACACTTAATTAAAGTTTACTAACAAAATTAAAGCTCACAATGAAAAAAACCAACAATGGCAATCAGAATAGTATTATTTTAAGCAACACAACGCTGCGCGTCCTGTTTATTATTTACATAAATATTTCCCAAGATTATTTATTCTACGCATGAACTTAACTTAAAATTAACTTAGAATAACTTAACTTAAAATAATTTAACTTAAAACAAGCAACAACTTATTTTTACTATCATCAGAAGATGAAAACATAAAAAAACAAACTTAACATATTGACAATATAAAAAAATAACTTTAGCAAAAACAATAGAATATTTAACTGGAGTTTTTATTACATTTCTCTAAATCTATGTAGTAAAAAGAAAAGCCACTCTAAAACATAGTTTCAGAAAATAATAAGTAAAAAAATATAAGAAATAATACAAGCTTTTTAGCTTAACTTGTATTATCATCCAGCAGCCGAATTGCGTAAGTATATTATCCAAAGCAAAAGAATCAATTCTTTCCCAAAACCGACTTTAAGTAGTGCATATTGATACGAAAAGTCGTTTTTGGGAAGGAATCAATTCCTTTGCTTTGGATAATATACTAACGCAATTCGGCTGCAGGTCAAGTGAGGAGCCCTTGGCTAAATAAGAACACCGGCAGGCTTATTACGTATCTTTTGCATGAGCAAAACGATAGCGATCAAACGCTTTATGTCATAAAAGTCGGCATTACCTGCAGTGTAGGTATGGTAGGTCCTACACAATCGTTTGCTAATCGCTCGCTGATTGTCAAATACACTTATTTAAAAAAAATACCGCCAACATTTCTAAAACTTTTGTATTGAAGAGCAATTATTGCGCAAAAATTGCTATCGTTTTGCTCTTGCAAAAGATCGGTAAAAAGCCTGCCGCACGGTCTTCGTTCAAGATGAACCGAAACAATTAAAAATCCATGTGTCTCGCGTGGATCTATGTTTTAGGCACTCAAAGGGTTAAACAACGCTTGCCGAGGTTGGTCCATACCGCTGTCATTTGTAAGATAGAAAAGAAAGAAAAATTTATAAATACATTTGCACGATTTCACACACACATACTAACTTGTAATAGTACATTATGGTACAAGTGTGCAATGTTGGTGATTACCGCTGAGGCGCCATTGAGACCCGAGCCGTAGGTGAGGGTCTTAAGAGAGCCGAGGACGGTAATCATCAATACACACGTGTATCATACGACGTTTTTCAGCACACTTGTGAAGAAAATAATACAAAAAATATCATTTTCAACAGTAAAAACGAGTTGTGAAAAATGTTTCACAATGGCGGGCATAATTAATCAGTTTTCCTATGCGCGCGCATTTAACAATGGCGGTCGGCTATAGACTAAAAGAATGAGGTTTCATTTTTTTTGGCTATTCGTGGATAGTGTTTTAGCCACGTACAAAATAGGTAATTAAAATTTTTCTTAATTACAGAGCAAATAAACATTATATTTGAGTGAAAGTTTAATTTATTAAGCACGTACAAGTTGAAAGTATCTATTTAAATACGAAGTTGCATGAAATGAGCAAGCAATAGGTACATTAATTTATTTGTACTATTGAGCACGATCTTTTTTGTATCAAAACTTTTTTAAGAACAAAGCAACTCAACCAATAAATAAAATAAAAAACTCTATAACTCACTTGTGAATAATAGCAATGAAAAAGCCACAGTTTGATAACAGGTATCATTATGTGCCTAATTGCGGTGAAATAAGAGCCACTTTATGAGCAAGTGTGTTGAAAATACCTTAATAATAGAGAAATAGCAAGAGTTTTAAAATAGAAACAACACTAAGTACTATCGCCTGTACGTACCTACACAGAAACGTGTGATAAGCCAGTAGGTACTATTCATTACAAGTATATGTGGCTAAACAAAGATGAAATATAAGAATACCATATTATAAGACAAAATAAAAAAGATGTTAATGATGAATTAAATAAACCTACTAATATTATAAATATCTCAGTTACAAATGTGTATGATTGTGAGGATGTTGTTACTCTTTCATGCGAAAACTACTGAACGGAGTTTTATGGAACTTTGCAGTAATGAGTATAGCTTATACATGAGAATAATAAATAGACAATCATTTATAAAGTGAAAAGGGGAAAGGGGGGAGTTATTATAAATAAAAAAATGGGAAGTCCTATTTTTACGCGGGTAGAGCCGCAGGCTTCAGCTAGTCCTGTATAACAAGAACCTGTGGCTGGCTATCAGCAGGTTCTTGAATAAAACTGCTCTGCATACTTATATCCTGATCCACTTGTCTTGCTGTGGACCTTCTTCTTAATATATTTACAACAAATTCATACCATAGAATTTGGTTATTTTTTAATACAACAAAAAAAATTGACATTAATGTTGGCTGTACTAAATACGAGAATTTACTTGCTAACTGTGTCATGTATAAATAAAGGAGGTTTTTAGAAGGAAACATATGTACACTTACAGTAAACAACAATGAGACGTCACCCAGAAAAAATATTATAGTAGCGACGTAGAAGCGTCGAGATTTGTTTATAGCGGTAGGTACGCTGGCGTTACAACTGCGACAGAGTAAATATACTGTAATAATGTAAAGTAAAATATTTAGAATCAAAGGTAACAATATAATAACACTATTAACGTAATTATTAGAAACAAACAACATGATGACGGTTGATACTAAAGGTACGGCCCATCCAAAGACACTGCTTACAAAATATTTCCTTCGGAAATGCCCATTGATTACTTTAACGAAGTCCACGTAAAACATATGGCTGAAAACTACACACCAGTGGCTCCTCACTAAGACAAGATATATAATAACAGTGTAATATAATGTAGCGGTAGTTTCATTTGCATTTATTACAGTTGCAGAATTTTTAATAATTATAGCATTTATAGAAAGTAAAAACTGAGCCAACAACATATTAAGGTACACGTAGTTCCTGTAATTGCGGAACTTTTTCAAGATACACCATGATGTCAATCCGTAGATCATTGTAACTGTCATCACTGTACAACAAGTGGTATATATAGCTGGCCAAATATAATCGAAATATAGAAATACATCAGCTAATATACCATTGAGTACAGGCATGGTGAATGTCGATGGAACTGCTTAGAATTATACACTTTTATTTTACCAAGACGTATTTTGTGAACTGCTTGATAATGCGCACCGACACGCCCTTGACACAGCCGATGAAACAATAGTTTTAAGGAAAACGAATTAAACCAATTTGTAACTGCCTCGTTTTTCTCGCTTATTGTAAGGTCCCGGGTTCGATTACCTGGTTTGTCACAGTGTTATTGGGTTTTTCCTTTAGGAGTCAATATTACCCCAATGCCTTGGAAATCTCGGGAAGCCTCTGGTCCTGAAGAAAGATATAGATTCTATTAGTAGAGTTCGCGTGAGAGCAAAACTATCGTACAGGCACGTTATTTTAATCTTACATCCAGATATGAGAAAATAATGCTTATAATCAGATAATACTGTATGCGGTTTTGAAGTACGATAAGTTATTGTTCTCGTGTGGGAAACACAGAAAAACGAGTGTATAAAGTCAGTATATTTGTCATTTTTCGGTGCTCTATCCAAAAGTGCTGTCTTATAATTACGTGCACGCTGTAGGCGCTCTATAGCAAACTTTCGGAAGAGCATGAGCATGGTTTGATTGTTGCTGATTGCGCATTGTTGTGATATCAAACTATTACTGGTGAAGCTTCATAACTTTAGAAACTGAAAAGTGGCTACTACACCCGCGGACGCAGCTCAAGTTCTTGCTCTAATTCAATATAAAATAAATAAATAATAATAAATCATTTATATCAGATTCATCTTACGATTACATCCATATTTGTTAGTACAATTGCGAGCTTACAAACTAGTGTTAGTAATAATTTATTGAATAAAACAGTTCCTAGTTGGCAGGTTCGGTTGGACTTCCCGTTGATGGTGACTAATCACTATATGACAGCGTGCAGCCGTATCCAGCGAGCCAGTATCGGAGAGTCCCACCGGTCTGCAAGCGCGCGCAGGATGGTGTTGGGACTGTCGCACGTGCGGCGCATGATAGAAGCGCACCGTTTGCGCATAATAGCAGCGAAGCCATCAATGTCAGCCGCCGCGAACATCGCAGAAGCACTGCAGTGGCGCGACAGCCCCATCAGCACCCGGAACGCGTTATTGTAAAAAAGTATAGAAGAAAGGTCTTAGGGACACTCGTGAGACCAAATTTTGCTAGCTGGGATATAACCAGAAACAAAAAGCGAAAGAGGAGAAGTATGCGTCACAATCGGCCAAAACGGCCGTCAACATAATGCTATGAATCGCGTGCGAGACCGAGCCACAGTTCTGGTTTTCAGCAATAGATGTTGCTGACTGGATGACGCAATACATTTCAATAAAAATAAATAAATAAGACAAAACAAAAATAACAAAGGTCAAAGAATAAATAAAAATTATTTACCATAAAAGAACGACTTTCTTTCTACTGCACCTGATCTGTCTCCAGTAGAATAGAAAAATGCTAAATTCAACACAGACACAATAGCAACAAACACAGACTAAGACAGCGAATTCGGTCGCGTCGATTTGTCGTCCAAGCCGACTATGAGTGTGATGTAACATAGAATGCACAATATATATCCTGCTGCCGCCGTTGCCAAAAAAGCGGTCTGCAGGACTAGATATTATTATGCCGATGGATTTTAAAACTTGTTTAGATCTATTTGGAATTTTCCTGTCGACCATATTATGACCTCAGATATTAATTAATGCAATCAACATATAATAGTGTCCGTCTGATTTGATAAAGGATAGAATTTTAAAACTGGCTTAGATATAAACGACTCGACCAGTGATTTTCAAAGTGCGGGGCGCGTCTAACTAGGCGGCCGTGACAATATGTAAAGAGGGGCCTGGGTCCGCGGGGTGAATGTTTTTCAACATGTGGGTCTTTTTTTTTTCTTAATCTTAATCCAACCAACGAAGTTGGCGCCTATACTGTTCGAACTCATGTATACTAATTCCTTCTTCTGTGTCCCTAGTACATTCACTTCTCATGCTGATTCTTTCCTGTATTCTTCTCCATACATACTGTGAGTGGGAATCCCACTTTATTTAGATAATTAAATGCAGCTTTATTTATTTATTAGTTTATGGTACTTGTACTAAAATATGCTTTATTGTATTATTTATCACAGAAATACAGAAAGGTGATTTTTATCACAGAAAGATATAATAGCTATTTGGGATAATAAAACATAGTATGAATGCAGTTATCACATAAATATTATCACAGTAAATCTTACACAACTAACTAGGTACTAACTCAATATACTGCCGGATATACGTGTCTGTGCTGCATTCTGTGCTTACATTTGAATATCACACAAAATATCCTGTGGGTCGCGACCCCGTCGGGGGTCGCGAAGTCTATACTGGGGGGTCGCAAGAGGTCGCAAAAACGAAAGAAGTAAAAAAAAAAAAGTTTAAAAATATAGATTTATTAAGAAAATGATATAAACATTTGTATGTCAATACAAATTAACAAAAAATAACCTATGAGTACCAACTCGTCCTGCGAAGGTTGTGCTTGCCCAAAATGGATCCGTTTTTGCTAGATTGAGAATTAAATCGTGTTCCTTAAACGATCACTAACTTTTTATTTCGGCCCTTAATGAAAATGTCAACTCGCACAAGTACCGCACAAGTGCCTGTGTTATTAATTCTCGGTATTATGCTTTTCTTTTTAAAGAAAAGGAATCCAAATTGGCAGACTTGAATTCCAATTGCAACATCCCATTAGCAGATAAAGCCAGCAGATTTTCTTTGAGCTTGGTTGCCAAATTTTCCTCATTTATAGCTGCATTTGCCTCATTTAAGATCTACTTTTGCCCAATATTCTCCGATATCTCTTGCACTGAGAAGTAATGACGCAATTTTACTTTCAAAGAACATCTCATGAAATTTCCAATAAACCCAAACACGACTGGGATACATTGTTTTATTTCGGAGTTCCAGTGCCTACCTTCCGGCATCATCATCTTATAAGCTCAAGCGAACGTAGTACCATTTTCGTCAGTACCATTTATTTATGAGGAGGAATAAGCTTCATCATAGTCGGTTATTCGAGATATCTTATACTCGTGACACCCTTAAAAAATTAATCAATAAAAACAATGGACTTCCATTGGCCATCTCTGGTCTTCTTCACCAGTTCCACTTCACAAAATGATAAATTCTGATTGCAAATGATTGCATTGTTGCATCTTGCATCATTTGCAAGGGGGTCAGCCCGTTTACGAATATGTATCCTCCGACTGCACAGCATGATTTTTTCTTGTTTACAGCTTTTAAGTTCGCTTTTTAAGCAGGCGAGTTTTTGATTTTAAATTAACTTTTTTTATTTAAAACTTTTTAGTTATCATTTTTTATTTTCGAATGATTTTTGTAATATCCTCTAAAAACCCTTCATTTTGATTGGAAGGGAAGTAAAAAAATAGCCACCCGCACAATATGGCGCCCAAAATTCACCTTGTTCCTTTTTTAACGGCCCTTGGCTATGAACACTTGGGTGGTCATTTTTCATACTATGGGGGTCGTGTCATGAAAAAGATTGAAAAACGCTGGTCCAAGCAAACTTGATATTGTTAATAATCTATGTTATGCACTTACCAAGAATTGCGAATTTTGTCCTAATCTTGTTATAATCTGGCGCCAGAACAACCTGTACCCTTCCATTTTTTGATGTTCTATTATATTGTATACATTTTTAGTTTTTCGGTACTTCGTATCCACACTACCCAACACCCCCACACTCTCACATTTATTATAATTTTAGTAATTTAATGAATTTGGAAATTTTATTGATTAATTTTTTGAATTTTGGATTGGCAATAAATTGATAATTATTAATTCTTTAATTGTTATTTTTACTCTTTTTTAATTTAACTATAATGTTTGACATATATAATTGGGTATTAAAATGATTTATTAGTATAATTATCTTACTTTTAGTTTTTAATTTTATGAATATTATATAGTTATGAAGATGATGATATTTTTGGATTTTTGACAGCTAATTTATAATTATTCATTTGAATTTTATTGACATTTCATCTATAATTTTTATTTATTGTTTTATAATTCTTAACCTTTAATTTTAATTTTAGCTTTATGAATATATTATAAACATGATTGGATGTATCTTTTGCATGTATTTTGGGCTACACATTATTGTCTATTCTCGAGGGTACGGCGCTGTATCCCGAGATACAAGATCCTAGTTCGGCTACAGATGCTCCATTGTAAAATTTTAACCTTTGCCTGTCAGATTGCTGTAATCTGTTGTGTTGTTTTTGGTGAAATAAAATATTATGATTATGATTTCAAAACTTTTGTATCACGGTCATTCTCAGGACACTCATTATTTGGTTGACTTCGGTAGCAATATTTTATTGATCCATCACTAACATGAAATATCAAATCTAGAGTTAATTTTAAACATATTAATAATAGAGGGAGTTGTATAGATCAAATGGATATGAAGATATTTAATGTTTTAAAAATGGTCATTAGATCTAAACGGCCTACTTTAGCGCCAATCGAAATTGTGACATTCGCAATTGGCCCTTGTTCGCGACGGTGCATCACGCCGCATATGTTAACGTATATATGAACGTTATAGCTTATGTACTAATGTTATACATAACATACTTAGATACGTCTGCTTTTTTTTTTTTTTTTTTCTAAGTGACGTCTCGTTGTTCGGTCATAGTGACTGACAACTACTTAACCGGACTTTCCCTGTGGAGACTAAGCTATGGTAGCCTCCAGCTGGGCACAAATTTCTAAAACTAAGCGACAACGCTGAGGGCTACCCCAGTTGGGGTCGAACCTCGGCTCAGGGCGTCGCTGGGGGGACAGGCAATGGCTGGATCTGACAAGTGATTTTACCATCCGTTCGGAAACTACCTACGTGGAGAAGAACGGACAAGAAACTCCTTTTGAGATCTAATAATTTAACTAGTGCTCAGCTTCGCGGGCTGGCGGGCTTTAATTGAAAGAGTACGCGACGGGCCTCGGCGGCGAGGACTGAACGAATCGGTCTGTATGCTACATTGTTCCTACTCCCTAGGCTCTTATGGAGCAGAGTGGAGATCATGGGGTCGGGGATGAGCCTCAGTTGGCGAAATCCTAACGGAAATGGTAAACGAATGCGACTTATATGCGCACCCATTTACCGTTTCTAAAGACGAGGCTATCTAGTACCTCGGTTATATTTGGGTACTTTTCGAAAAGATCCTTGGACTCGGGTGCGGGCATATCACCGGCTGCTTCGATCCTTCTGATCTCAGCAGCCAACGATCTGGCCTCATCCGTCATCCAGACGGCATACGCGCTGATGATAACATCAGCGACGCAGCGTCTGTCAGCGGGCTTTTGGTGGGGCAGGCTCTCAGCGGCGACAGTGGTGGGAGCCACTTGCCGGTTTTGAGCGGGCTTGGGGACGGCAGGAGCCTGAGGGGGGGCCGGAGTGGGTTGTTCCAGCAGGCCTGCGGTTGGCTGTTGGACGGTCTGGGGAGCCACCTTTTGGTGGTTTAGTTTGCCCCATGGCGAAGTCCTCTGAGGGGCTAGCCGGGCGGGGGGTAGTCCGGAGGGAGCTGTGTGAGCTTGGCGCTCAGCGTGGCGCTTGGCCATTTTGGGCGCCAGCTTGGGGGCTTTAGGGCAACCCTTGAAGTTGGCCGTGTGACCGACCTGGTCACATAGCACGCAGCTGGGAGGCTCCGTGCAATCGGCCGGGTTTTTGGGGCGGGGACATTCTCTAGTGCTATGGTCGCCTCGGCACTTAACGCACCTGGGGACGCCAAAGCAGTTCTTCTGGCTGTGTCCATATTGTTGGCAGTTGTGACACTGACCAACAACAGTGGGACGGTAGGGTTTCTCAATGGAGATCCCTGACAGAGAGCACAACGATTTTATTTTAAAAATCGGGTTGTAGGACTCGGCTGGGTCGCATTCGACCGAAACCATATCGTATTCTTGTCCACCTCTAGCTTTTACGCATGCGGTGGACAGAAGTGACTGGGACCTTTTGAGCGACGAGATCCTCGAAGATGTCCTCAGCGGAAATCTCCTTCGGGATGCGTCGGATCACTACACGGACGGGAGCCTCCGAGGGGAGAGTGTAGGTGTGAAAAGGGATCCTCTGGGTTTTCAGGAGCCTGGTAAGGTTCCTGAAATCAGTAGGAGTTTGGAGTGAGATTTTGATGCCCGCCTGACAGGAGGTGGCACTTAGAAAATTGATTTTGCGATCAACGCAAATTTTTGACAAGTCAGTCCACTTTGATTTTTCGTGGACGAAGATGGGTGGGACTTTCTGCTTCTTAGTAGGAGCAGGACTGGGGGCGCGGCTCGACTTTGGGGAAGTGTCGGCCAAAGTCAGAGGGCTACGGGAGCGGCTCCTGGGGGTGGGGGAGCGAGCCGGACGCCTGGACCGCTGGGAAGCGGTGGCGGGGGTGGGTTGCACGTCGGCGGAGGTGGACGGCTGAACTGGGGAAGCGGACGGTGCTACCTTTTTGGCCTTAGAGACCTTGGGGTGCGTCTTGATTTTCCTCCTCTTTCTGACACCCTCAGAGGGAGCTTTACAGCTTTCTGGGGCGGAGGAGGCGTCGGTGTAATAATTTTCTGAGTTGTCATCATCTGACATGGGAGCGTCGATTGGAATGTCGACTTGAGGGGAGGCGGGATTCGAAAACACCGTTTTCGAGCGAACATTTTCCACTATTGGAAATTTGATTTTGTTGCCGTCGGCAACAAAAGGTGTTTGACTTACGTCAGAGTCGGGGGCCGGGGTGCCTAAGGCAGAGCAGGTGGCAAGTGATTGCCGGATGGTGGCGTACCTTTCTTGGTTTACGCTGCGCGGACTGGGGTCATCCGACAGCATATCCTCGATGAGGAACATCAGCAACTCTACAGGATGCATAGTTGCTAATGTAACTAATCAAGGAGAAAAATAAGAAATATCAAGATAAGATAAGGTATTGCAACAATACCCTATCTCATCTATCTGAAGGGGATAGAGAGATAGTCCCCGGGTAGGTGGGCCCGGGGTGTGTGGTCCTACCCTCCCAGCCGGGTTAGACTGGGAGGTGTGTGCCTGGTGAGCCCTAAGCTAGTAACCCTGCACCAATCTTATTGTGTGACAGGGACCCTAAGGTACCGGTAAACCCACCGAAGGTTGGCTACCCACCACTGTGTACCGAAAGTCTGGCACGTCGGGGTAGAAACACCGACCGTGCCAGGTGATTGCTGTGGAACGAAGACAGGGGTTGACTAGGCTATCTACCAAGGCCAACGATCCTGCTCCCGAATCCAATGACTGCCGTGCCCTGAAGGGGCTTGGCGGGTGCTTGGGTCGACACCCCCTTGGGTTTGTTAACACCGTTAGGTATCCGCCAAGGACCACAAGATGTGGATTTGAAAACGCGTCGGCCGCGGCGACGACCCGCAGGGGTGCAGCGGGGCGAGGGCGGTGCGCGGGGCGCGCGGCGGTGAGGCGGCGAGCTGGGGGCGCGTCGGCCGCAGTGACGTCACGCAGGAGCGAGACGAGGCGGAGAGTGGGGGCTCGCAGCGGTGGGGCGGCGAGCGGGACGGCAGCGGGCAGCGAGACGACCTCTCTGGGCGGCGGCTGGCGGTGTTGTGTGAACCATACGTCTGCTTGCCCCACCGCACCATCTCATACTAAACAAGTTCCGGATGGCGCGGTCATATTTATAGATTCGTGAACGTGGAATTTTCGTTCGCACTTTTGGGGAACTTAGATAATGTTTTTAAGGTTTATCAGTAAGTGATAGGGTCCTGTAGTGCAAGCTTAGCAAATATGAAGCGTCAATATACATATTGATTGCAGTTCTCATAGTAAAAACCTAAATTCATGATCAGCAGAGACGTGCGGCTCGCACGGCCGTTTAGTTCCAAATGCGCCGCTCGGGGGCAGCAGCGTATATTTATATAGAATGCGCGCTAGAAGAAATTTGATACAAACTATGTACTAGCGTTATGTGTTAAATATTTGGGTAATCTATGTAGTAGTTTGGATAAATAAAACAATTTAATTATCGTCCTGAAACCCTCAAAAAAGCAGGGTCGTTTGTAGAGCCGTGTGCGATGATGCGCACACGTGCCAAATCATATTATTTACCTAACACACAATAGTCTGTCAGGACACATCATCTAGGTGTCCTACCCTGGGGCTTGTAACGTTACGTGTAGCAAAATAGCTACACGTAAGCCACGTTAATACAAATAAGATTATAAAAAGTATAAAAATCTTCGTGGGCCGGCTTCGTACGACGTGGGCGGCCCAACCAGGCAGCAGGTCGGATAGGCAGGAAGACGTGGAGTAGGCAGCAAGTCGGTGGGCGGCTAACCAGGCGGCAGGTCGGATAGGCAGGAAGACGTGGAGTAGGCAGCAGGTCAGACAGGAACGCCTCTTGAGTCGTGATATGCTCCAAATTGACAGATAGCAGGCACCACGATGGTCTAACTGGCACACGGGTTAGTATGCTGTTATGTAGGCATACGGTAGGCGGATACGTAGATTAAAACCAGACAGTATATCACACACAATATATTAAACTGGATAAACTATGGATATTTATAGATTTGTCTTCAGATCAAGACTTGACATTTAGTAATTCAAGGTAAAATCGTCTTTCGGAGTTCATTGCAGATTCCAGACTGCCCCAGGAATGTCTGGGAAATGCCTTTTATAGTCAGCGTTTTTCCAAACAAACGTTTCTAGAATTCCATTATTCTTTCTATAATTTTTAAATTATGAGTTGCCTGTATTTAAAACGGCCTGTATTAATCTGTCATAAAATAATTCTGTGAGCGTTTCATTATTTTACAAGCGTAAGAAGATAAGAAACTACTATCCAGTAAACAATAGTAAATTAACAATAATAAGAGCTAACAACTAATAAAAATAATTTAAATTACTTAAATCAAATAAAACCTTCATATTCACTAAGAAAATTACACAAAATTAAAGAAAAAGTAAATGACAGGCTTGACAACTGACGTAATGTCAGACAAAAAGTAAACATTGAAAAATTATAAAATTCAATATTCTATTTCAGCAAAATAAAGTTAATAAATCGAATTGGATCGATTTAATATGGAAAAAGGACATTTTATAAAAGATGAGAATGATTGATAGTAAAAGTGTAAGTATGGATACTATATTTCCCCAACGACCCCGAGAAAATTTTTGGTCTTGAACAAAAATTTTGTAAGGTAGTCTAACAGCATTCACAAAACGTACATACTTCAGTCAAACACACCGTCATCTTACGACAGCTTTCACAAAACGTACATACTTCACTCAAACACACCGTCATCTTACGAAGATAGGTCTGGTAGGATTCACATTCAATGATCACTACTCAACCTGATAAGAATAACTTTAAGGCTTATTTTCGGAGTTGTAATCCGCTCTCGTCTAAAATCCATTGATGATATGAAATATAAAGATTCTTAACATAGGCTTATTTTTAACGAAGTTGTCATCCGCTTCTAGTCAACTTTAGTTGATACTCCTGAGTTAACGTCAGGACAGCTCCTGCCAAGGTAGGTAGTAGTAAGCTCCGAGTTAACGTAAGGGCAGCTCTTGAGCTCCGAGTTAAACGTCAAGGGCAATAGCCTACTTTAAATACCCACTTGTCAGCTGCTACAATCGACTTTTAGAGTCGATAGTTAGGAACAAGAATCATGCTAACTTGTAGAGTTAGTTGATACGAAGGTTAGATAACTTGTACATAAAAGCACGAGTTATCTGATAAAAACAGAAATAATGAAGTATAAAAATAATCCTATAATGGTTGAACTGATGAATAGATTAGAAAATAAATAGAGTTTAAATAAACCGAAAATAACTCTATTTTAGAAGAGGGAGAGAAGAAAGAGATGATTCATGAGCATATAATATTAAAAACTATCTATTATTAAAAATTAAAGTTTAAAAAGATAAAATTGTATCAAAGAGAGGAAAGAGTGTTAACGATGACTCAAGAGAGTCAAAGTATTCAAAGAAGACTCTTCGAGTTCAAGAAAACTCAAGTACTTGAAAGGATTCAAGTGAGGACTCAAGAGTTTAAGAGCGTAAGGGAGACAAAAGAGTAGGAGATAAGTTCTGAAGGAGGAAGGAGGAGAGGAGGTCTCTACTATGACGTGCATCGTATGTTGCATGTGTGTGTGTATGTAGGTATTATGTAGATGTTTTTATAAACGACCACAGGATATTGTCCTGCAGCTGTCGTAGAGTAACCAGTCTCCAACCTTGGCAATGCCCACAAGTGGGTTAACACATCCAAGAGGCCGAAAGGGTGCCAATTACCAGAGGTAAAAGGAATGTGTGTGTGTGTGTAGGTTAGTGTAGTATATAGATATAACGTAGGTATATATATATTTATAAACAACCACAGGATATTGTCCTGCAGCTGTCGTAAAGTAACCAATCTCCAACCTTGGCAATGCCCACAAGTGGGTTAACACAACCAAGAGGCCGAAAGGGTGCCAATTACCAGAGGTAAAAGGAATGTGTGTGTGTGGTGTGTGTGTGTGTGTGTGTGTAGATTAGGTGTTAAGAAGTGTAAAGATTGATGAAGTGAAGATGAAAAATAATTATCATACCAAATTTGATTGCCTTGTGTAAGTTATTTTTAGAATTTTGAGAAGGTGAAAAATCGAGCCCACGTTAACAAAAAAAAAAAAAGCGTAGAAGAGTAGGTAGTGTGGGTGATGGGGGGGGGTGAGTCTGAAAATTGGGCGCACAAACAATGTTGTTGCGCCTAATTTTTAACAATATCCTGTGGTTGTTTATAAATATATATATACCTACGTAATATCTATATACTACACTAACCTACACACACACACATTCCTTTTACCTCTGGTAATTGGCACCCTTTCGGCCTCTTGGATGTGTTAACCCACTTGTGGGCATTGCCAAGGTTGGAGACTGGTTACTCTACGACAGCTGCAGGACAATATCCTGTGGTCGTTTATAAAAACATCTACATAATACCTACATACACACACACATGCAACATACGATGCACGTCATAGTAGAGACCTCCTCTCCTCCTTCCTCCTTCAGAACTTATCTCCTACTCTTTTGTCTCCCTTACGCTCTTAAACTCTTGAGTCCTCACTTGAATCCTTTCAAGTACTTGAGTTTTCTTGAACTCGAAGAGTCTTCTTTGAATACTTTGACTCTCTTGAGTCATCGTTAACACTCTTTCCTCTCTTTGATACAATTTTATCTTTTTAAACTTTAATTTTTAATAATAGATAGTTTTTAATATTATATGCTCATGAATCATCTCTTTCTTCTCTCCCTCTTCTAAAATAGAGTTATTTTCGGTTTATTTAAACTCTATTTATTTTCTAATCTATTCATCAGTTCAACCATTATAGGATTATTTTTATACTTCATTATTTCTGTTTTTATCAGATAACTCGTGCTTTTATGTACAAGTTATCTAACCTTCGTATCAACTAACTCTACAAGTTAGCATGATTCTTGTTCCTAACTATCGACTCTAAAAGTCGATTGTAGCAGCTGACAAGTGGGTATTTAAAGTAGGCTATTGCCCTTGACGTTTAACTCGGAGCTCAAGAGCTGCCCTTACGTTAACTCGGAGCTTACTACTACCTACCTTGGCAGGAGCTGTCCTGACGTTAACTCAGGAGTATCAACTAAAGTTGACTAGAAGCGGATGACAACTTCGTTAAAAATAAGCCTATGTTAAGAATCTTTATATTTCATATCATCAATGGATTTTAGACGAGAGCGGATTACAACTCCGAAAATAAGCCTTAAAGTTATTCTTATCAGGTTGAGTAGTGATCATTGAATGTGAATCCTACCAGACCTATCTTCGTAAGATGACGGTGTGTTTGAGTGAAGTATGTACGTTTTGTGAAAGCTGTCGTAAGATGACGGTGTGTTTGAGTGAAGTATGTACGTTTTGTGAAAGCTGTCGTAAGATGACGGTGTGTTTGACTGAAGTATGTACGTTTTGTGAATGCTGTTAGACTACCTTACAAAATTTTTGTTCAAGACCAAAAATTTTCTCGGGGTCGTTGGGGAAATATAGTATCCATACTTACACTTTTACTATCAATCATTCTCATCTTTTATAAAATGTCCTTTTTCCATATTAAATCGATCCAATTCGATTTATTAACTTTATTTTGCTGAAATAGAATATTGAATTTTATAATTTTTCAATGTTTACTTTTTGTCTGACATTACGTCAGTTGTCAAGCCTGTCATTTACTTTTTCTTTAATTTTGTGTAATTTTCTTAGTGACTATGAAGGTTTTATTTGATTTAAGTAATTTAAATTATTTTTATTAGTTGTTAGCTCTTATTATTGTTAATTAACTATTGTTTACTGGACAGTAGTTTCTTATCTTCTTACGCTTGTAAAATAATGAAACGCTCACAGAATTATTTTATGACAGATTAATACAGGCCGTTTTAAATACAGGCAACTCATAATTTAAAAATTATAGAAAGAATAATGGAATTCTAGAAACGTTTGTTTGGAAAAACGCTGACTATAAAAGGCATTTCCCAGACATTCCTGGGGCAGTCTGGAATCTGCAATGAACTCCGAAAGACGATTTTACCTTGAATTACTAAATGTCAAGTCTTGATCTGAAGACAAATCTATAAATATCCAAAGTTTATCCAGTTTAATATATTGTGTGTGATATACTGTCTGGTTTTAATCTACGTATCCGCCTACCGTATGCCTACATAACAGCATACTAACCCGTGTGCCAGTTAGACCATCGTGGTGCCTGCTATCTGTCAATTTGGAGCATATCACGACTCAAGAGGCGTTCCTGTCTGACCTGCTGCCTACTCCACGTCTTCCTGCCTATCCGACCTGCCGCCTGGTTAGCCGCCCACCGACTTGCTGCCTACTCCACGTCTTCCTGCCTATCCGACCTGCTGCCTGGTTGGGCCGCCCACGTCGTACGAAGCCGGCCCACGAAGATTTTTATACTTTTTATAATCTTATTTGTATTAACGTGGCTTACGTGTAGCTATTTTAGCTACACGTAACGTTACAGGCTATGACTGAAAAACAATACATAATAACAGTGCATAGCCAGGGATAATAGAATTTCACCCTAGAAAGGTGAATACACGCACATTTCCCTCAAGTAAACACTAAGAAAACTGTTTTTTCGCAAATCTAGTGCTTTTAGGCAGCCTAGACTTCTGCCTAAGCCCTATAACTAAGTGGCGCTTATGTAATTCTAGTACATAAACACTGTTTGCTTGAGATAATGTGCTTGTATGAACCACAATAGACATTCCTATGCGTCAGTCAGCAGGCTCACCGCCTTCAGACACACCTGGTGCCTGAAGGGTTGCTGATATGCCGTCAGAGGCATTACCTTCGGCAGCCTGCAGACAGGCACCTGGATCCAGTCATCACACGTTGCCAATATGTGGCTCGCTTGATGACACAGGCTCATTAAAGCTGTGGAAAACACACGCGTTTTCCTATTTCGGCCGCTTCCCGGCACCTAAAGTACCAGAAGGGCTGGTGGTACACCCATCAGGGTAACACCATACGATAGCCCAATCCTCTGGCCCCCGCACTTCTGCAAGGAGCCTAGCTCTGGCGGTTGGGGTTGGTGGTCTTTCAACAAGGTTATCTACCTTGTTGAAAGACTACAGGGTTCCACGGCTTTCTCGTTGCAACAACCACATAAGGGTGAATTCTACTTCGAGAGTTGGGGCTACACCCACCAACGTAATACCATGGGATAGCTTGTCGCGAGAGCTACCGGAAGGTGCTAAGTAGGTGGGGATCCCTCAGATAGTTTGAGCAGGACATAGCCTTTTATGTAGAAAATTAGTACTTTTCGTCGAGTCTGACACTTCCAGACGACTGAGCGCCTGGAAGATGTAGATACAGGCATAGAAGTAGTGTGACTCTATAGCCTTATAGAAGGGCTTCAAGACCCGAATAGTGTTTTAGTACTAATATTGTATAATTTAGAAGATAGTAATTTTGGTAGCCTGTAAGTACCAAAATCGACGGAAATTCCTCTCATTCCTCATTCTTCCTGGAGAATCTCTTCAGGGGTACCAGATAGGAACCTGGTCAAAGGTTCGTTGGAAAGGCCATTCCGGGGCACATCCAACGAGGTATCACCCTTTGTGATCCCTTCAGGGAAAGGGGACATTCTGTCGGTTTTTAGCTAAGAGCTAGGGTAAAAAGTGTTTGTAAATAAAGATCGGCGCGTGCGCAAATTCGAGGCGCTCGTTACGGTAAAGTTTGGTGGTTGACTGTACGCATGCGCGGCGTTCAATTTGTAGCCATTTTTTAAACAAGTCAAAATCCACGCAGCTTTTCATAACGAAGACCTCGAAAAACATCGCAGAACGTTAAGAAGAATAAAGTCTTTCATTTCCTGGACATCAGACCTTCGCCTACGAACACCTAGCGGCCCTCAACCCACTCCTGAGTTCCTGAATTTCCATCGACAACTGAACTTTGGTACAAGGGGCGTCAACGTGCTTATGGCGGCGTTGTTTACTTGCAAGTCAAAGATAACGCATATACGACCGTTAGGCTTGTGTGTTCGAAAGTTTCACCGCTTAAAACTATTTTGATTGTTCGCTTAGAATTGTGCGCTACAGTTTTATTATCCACGCTTATGCGTAATGTGCTGAACAATTTTGAGCCAAGGTATAAAATTTCGAATGTCGCCGCGTTTACCGACTCGAAAGTCGTTCTTTGTTGGATTAATCCGTCTCCGCATCGCTGGCAAACTTTTGTGGCAAATCGCGTCGCAAAGGTTGTCGATAACATTCCCGAAGTTGTTTTCATCACGTGGCAGGCATTGAAAACCCTGCTGATTGTTTATCGCGAGGTTTATCACCCGCGCTGCTTGTCAATTACCCTCTGTGGTTTACTGGACTCCCATGGGCATCTAGGCATACATCAGAGTGGCCTATTTCTGAATTTGATCGCGAAGACGTTAGTGAAGTACCGGAACTGAAGCCCTCTGCGCACGCTATAACAGTGGGTGGATCAAAATTAATAATTTATGAGCTCGCTTAACGTGTTTCCTCATGGTCGAAGTTACTTCGCATAATTGTCTATATGTACCGCTTTTCAAAATTATTACCGCGCAGATCTTACATGAACAAATCTGATTTAGTTTTTGCTGAAATTAAAATAATATCCGCATTACAACAAGTGACGATATAAATAAATTAAAAAATAGTGAGAACTGTTCTTCCGCTATGCAAAAACTTAAACTGTTTTTAGACGCGAACGATCTCATCCGCGTTGGCGGTCGGTTGACTTACGCAGAAATCAATTACGCGCAGAAACACCCTTATGTATTACCTAGGCACGATCACGTGATTGATATCTTAATTGATTATTATCATCGAAAGCATTTACACGCCGGCCCTGAATTGCTTATGTCCTTACTTAGGAATCAGTATTGGATACTGGCAGCGCGACGCGTTATTCGTCATCGTATTCACAAGTGCAATACGTGCTTCAGAGCAAAACCACGTCCAACTTTTCCGATCATGTCAGACCTACCTGAGTACCGCGTCACCCAAGTTGACAAGCCATTCCAGCCATTCAGCCATTTTTCCTTACAATAAATTATTCTTATTCTTATTCACGCATACTGGATGTGATTATGCTGGTCCTCTCCAGTATACACCGGTTCGTGGAAGAGGCATTAAAAGCCGTAAGGCTTGGCTCTGTATTTTCACGTGCCTGACAACCAGGTATTTGCATATAGAGATCGCTTCGGAGTTAAGTACCGCCAATTTCCTTGCTGCTTTGAATCGATTTCTAGCACGTCGCGGTCCGGTGCAGTGTATATACACCGACATTGGTACACATTTTGTCGGATGTAGTTCTTACCTTCGCGACCTTTATAGGTTCCTTGATGAGCATCGCCCGCAACTTGAATATGAGCTCTCAGAAAGTCGCATAGAGATGAAACGCATAACACCCCAGTCGCCTCATATGGGAGGTTGCTGGGAAAGCATGGTAAAGGTGGTAAAATCTCATTTATTCAAGATTATCGGTCAACAAATATTATCGTATGAAGAGCTGTTGACGGTGTTAACGCAAATCGAGGCACTTGTAAATTCGCGACCGCTGACCGCTATGAGTAGCGACCCTTCAGAGCCTTCTGCTCTCACGCCGGCTCATTTTCTTAACACTGCGCCCCTTCGCTCTCTGCCTGCTCCCCAGGTAGAGAACGTAAGTTTGCTAGACAGACATTCAAGGTGCACAATTAATAAAACCAACAATGGCGGGCATCAGAAGACTATTATTTTTAAACGACAAAACGCTGCGCGTCCTGTTTATTATTTATATAAATATTTCCTAAGATTATTCTACGCATGAACTTAACTTAAAATTAACTTAGAAAACTTAACTTAAAACAAGCAATAACTTATTTGTATTATCATGAGAAGACGAAAACATAATTATGACAATATTCAAAAACAATAGAATATTTAACTGGATGTTTTATTACATTTCTCTAAATCTATGTAGTAAAAAGATAAGCCACTCTAAAATCATACTTTAATCATTTAAAAAGTTAAAAAAACTTTTTTAAAAACAAGCTTTTTAATATAACTTTCATTATCATCCAGGTCAAGAGAGGAGACAATGGGTCACGAAACTATTAAAAATCATGGTGTCTCGCGTAGATCCATGTTTAATGCACTCAAAGGGTTAAACAACTCTTGCCGAGGTTGGACCGTATCGATTCGTGCCTGTCCCGTCTTTTGTAAGAAAGAAAAGAAAACATAGTTGCAAGATTTCACCCACACATACTAACTTGTAAAAAAACCTAAAAAAGGAGAAGTAGCAAGAGTTTTAAAATAGAGACAACACTGAATGCCATCGCCTGTACCTACCTACACAGAAACGTGTGATAAGCCAGATAAGTACATGTGGGTAAATAAATATGAAATGTGCGAATACCATAATTATATGGAAAAAAATGTTGATGATGAATTAAATAAACCTGCTATTATGAATGTGAAAGTTTGTGAGGATCTTGTTACTCTTTCTTGCGAAACAACTGAACGGATTTTCATGGAACTTTGCAGTAATGATTATAGCTTATACAACAGAATAATAAATAGACAATAATTTATAAAGATATAAGGGGCAGTGGGGAGTTATTATTTCTAAGGAAAAGTTCTATTTCCACGCGGGCGGAGCCGCGGGCTGCACCTAGTCCTGTATAACAAGAACCTGTGGCTGGCTACCAGCTTCTTCTTGAAAAACTCTCCCCTGCATACTTATATGCTGATCCACTTGTCTTGCTGTGGACCTTCTTCTTAATATATTTACAACAAATTCATACCATATAATTTGGTTATTTTTTAATACAACAAAAAAAATTGACATTAATGTTGGTTGTACTACATACGAAAATTTACTTGCTAAATGTGTCGTGTATAAATAAAGGAGGTTTTTAGAAGGAAATATATGTACACTTACAGTAAACAACAATGAGACGTCACCCAGAAAAAATATTATAGTAGCGATGTAGAAACGTCGAGATTTGTTTATAGCGGTAGGTACGCTGGCGTTACAACTGCGACAGAGTAAATATACTGTAATAATGTAAAGTAAAATATTTAGGATCAAAGGTAACAATATAATAACACTATCAACGTAATTATTAGGATTAAACAACAGGATGACGGTTGATACTAAAGGTACGGCCCATCCAAACACACTGCTCGCAAAAAATTTCCTTTGGAAATGCCCATTGATTACTTGAATGAAGTCCACGTAAAACATATGGCTGAAAACTACACACCAGTGGCTCCTCACTAAGATAAAATATATAATAACAGTGTGATATAATATAACGGTAGTTTCATTTGCATTTATTACAGTTGCAGAATTTTTAATAATTATAGCATTTATAGAAAGTAAAAACTGAGCCAACAACATATTAAGGTACACGTAGTTCCTGTAATTGCGGAACTTTTTCAAGATACACCATGATGTCAATCCGTAGATCATTGTAGCTGTCATCACTGTACAACAAGTGGTATATATAGCTGGCCAAATATAATCGAAATATATAAATACATCAGCTAATATACCATTGAGTACAGGCATGGTGAATGTCGATGGAACTGCTTAGAATTATACACTTTTATTTTACCAAGACGTATTTTGTGAACTGCTTGATAATACGCACCGACACGCTCTTGACACAGCCGATGAAACAATAGTTTTAAGGAAAACGAATTAAACCAATTTGTAACTGCCTCGTTGTTCTCACTTATTGTAAGGTCCCGGGTTCGATTACCTGGTTTGTATCAGTGTTATTGGGTTTTTCCTTTAGGAGTCAATATGAGACCCCAATGCCTTGGAAATCTCGGGAAGCCTCTGGTCCTGAAGAAAGATATAGATTCTATTAGTAGAGTTCACGTGAGAGCAAAACTATCTTACAGGCACGTTATTTTAATCTTACATCCAGATATGAGAAAATAATGCTTATAATCAGATAATACTGTATGTGGTTTTGAAGTACGATGTTCTTGTTTTCGTGTGGGAAACACAGAAAAACGAGTGTATAAAGTCAGTATATTTGACATTTTCCAGTGCTCTATCCAAAAGTGCTGTCTTATAATTACGTGCACGCTGTAGGCGCTCTACAGCAAACTTTCGGAAGAGCATGATTGGTTTGATCGTTGCTGATTGCGCATTGTTGTGATATCAAACTATTACTGGTGAAGCTTTATAACGTTAGAAACTGAAAAGTGGATACTACACCCGCGGAAGCAGCTCAAGTTCTTGCTCTAATTCAATATAAAAGTATAGAAGAAAGGTCTTAGGGACACTCGTGAGACCAAATTTTGCTAGCTGGGATATAACCAGAAACAAAAAGCGAAAGAGGGGAAGTATGCGTCACAATCGGCCAAAACGGCCGTCAACATAATGCTATGAATCGCGTGCGAGACCGAGCCACAGTTCTGGTTTTCAGCGATAGATGTTGCTGACTGGATGACGCAATACATTTCAATAAAAATAATTAAATATGACAAAACAAAAATAACAAAGGTCAAAGAACAAATAAAAATTATTTACCATTAAAGAACGACTTTCTTTCTACTGCACCTGATCTGTCTCCAGTAGAATAGAAAAATGCGAAATTCAACACAGACACAATAGCAACAAACACAGACTAAGACAGAGAGTACGGTCGCGTCGAATTGTCGTCCAAGCCGACTATGAGTGTGATATAACATAGAATACACAATATATATCCTGCTGCCGCCGTTGCCAAAAAAGCGGTCTGCAGGACTAGGTATTATTATGCCGATGGATTTTAAAACTTGTTTAGATCTATTTGGAATTTTCCTGTCGACCATATTATGAGCTCAGATATTAATTAATGCAATCAACATATAATAGTGTCCATCTGATTTGATAAAGGATAGAATTTTAAAACTGGCTTAGATATAAACGACTCAACCAGTGATTTTCAAAATTCGGGGCGCGACAATATGTAAAGAGGGCTGGAGTCCGCGGTGCGAGTGCATATAGTACTCTATGGCCCAAGCAAACTTGATATTGTTAATAATCTACGTTATTCACTTCCTTCTATTCAACCCGGAATAATCCTGCGCCAGAAAAACCTGTACCCTTCGTTTTCTAAACTTCTGTATCAGGTTCATATTTGGCTTGCGCAAGTATGACCATATTTCTGAATTACAAACCAAACTCAAATGGCTTCCTATTCTCCTTCACCGGAATGCCCACATACTTTCTTTGCTATAAAATATGCTCTTTAATTATTCCTTCTAGTCCTTTTTACCCGACTGCCGAAGGAGGGTAATGTGTTTATCAGTCTATGTATGTATGTTCCTATGTGGCGTTCTAGAGACCAAACGCGTTGGCTGATTTTGATTATTCTTACGTCAATCGATTCGTCTTAACCCTGCGAGTGTCATTGGCTACATTGAAATTGGAAAATAGAAAAATGGCGGTTTTTGGGCGCCATATTGTGGGGGCCTAATTTTTTTTTTTCTTTTAAACCCATCAAGTGGGGTATCAAAATAAAGGGTTTAAGAGGTGATTACAAAAATATACCTATAACACTAATATGTTTAAATGTAAATAGTTCTAAAAAAAAAATAACTAAAAAGACGTAAATGCTCGCGTATATGTATCCTCCGACTGCATAGCATGATTTTCTTCTTGTTTACGTTTTTTTAGTTCGTTTTTTAGCAGTCGGGTTTTTCGTTATTTTTAAATCATGTTATATCTTAAAGAACGCTTTCAGTTCCTCTGTGACACACTCTCTCTTGAGATCATCGGAAAACCTAAAATTAAGCATTCATGTGCATTCCACATCCTTCTTCGACAAATCGTTCACAGTAAAAGCAACTCGTTTATGGAATGCATTACCTATTGAAATAAGGCGTGCCAACCATTACCTAAATTTAATAAAATCGTGAAGGAGCTTTTCCTTTTACTGTAATTATTTTTCTCCTTTCTCTATTATAATATACTAGCTGTCCTCCACGGCTTCGCTCCCATCAACTGGCTACCTACCTACCCTACCCTACTCTATCCTACCTACCCACCCTACCCTACCCTACCCTACATACCTACGCTACCCTACCCTACATACCTACCTACCCTACCAACCCTACCTACCGACTTACATAAAGTGTTATGCTATAGTTATTTATGCTACAAGTGCGGAAGGTAGGTGATTTCCGATGAGTGGATAAATCTACACGAGTCGGAAATCATCTTACGTACGTGTATCATACATCATTTTACTACGCATTGTGCGAGGAAATAAAAAATATATGTGAATCAAGCAAGAAATTAATAAAATGGCGGGCTTATTCAAGCGCGCTCAGCATATCCACAGATTAACTAATAGCTCCTTAGGCATTATATCTACTGCGCATGTGCAAGTAGCTGTCACGTCGTAACACTTCCGCACAGTTTGGATGCTTAGATAACGCTCTTTTCGAGGACATGCTTTGTAAAATAAATTACCAAAACCAATCGCAGCTGATGTTATTATTAATGTTTCCCTAATCATTTTTATTTTTGTCTACAACGATAATTAATTCTTCAATACTTGACTTTTTGCATATTTTTTTACAGAAACCAAATGAACTTTGAAAGCCATTTTGGTATAATTTTTAGAATTCTCAAAACTCTCTCCTGAAAGTTCTTCTTATTTGTGTTCTTCATATAATTGAAAAAGAGTGTCCATGGAGTTTCTTGCCCGTTCTTCTCCATAGAGATCTACGCCTTGGAATGGGCATCTACGGTACTTTCACAGTTATTATGTCAAATTCAAATTCAAATTCAAATTAAGTTTATTGCATCCATAATGTACATACAGGTGGTAAATATAAGTTACAGAAACAATTATGGACCCTGTCGGGCACAGCAACATTCTAGATACAGTCAGTGTCTAGGAGAGAGGAATAATGCTTAATAATTTTCCATAATAATTAACATTCAAGTATGGGTTAAATATACTAATATGTATGTGTCATTCTGTGTGTATGTTAAATTATGTATTATTTTTACTTATTTGTTTATTCGATTACATTTTTGTATTTATTACAATTAGTTTATTTGATATTCATAGATTATATTTATTAAAATTAATACTTAAAAGGTCCATATTATATTGTGCGTCAATTAATTATTAATGTCATTTTCTTTATCGGGTTAACAGCAATCTTTATTTTTAATAAAATTAATATTTAAATGTCCATATAATATATTATAATTCTGAGTCAATTAATTATTGTTTTATGTAATTTTACTTATCAAGCTAATAGTTGTCTCTATGTTTAATAAAATTAATACTCAAAATAAGTCCATATTATATTTTGAGTAAATTTTTTATTATTAATGTTATTTACTAGTCTTATCTTTTATTGATTTTATCCGACAGATATTCGTCAATGGTGTAATAACTTTTATTAATTAAGAATTGTTTTAATTTATTTATAAATAGATTGGTTTTATTTACTTGTTTTATGTTTTCCGGTAAATTGTTGTATATTTTTATCGACATAGAATACGGACTAGAAGAGTGCAATTTTAGGCGGGAGGAGGGTAGATCTAGTCTGTTTTTGTAGCGCAATGAATAGTTCGTCTGCATGTCATCACGTGTGTTGTAAGACTCTGGGTATTTGCGAACTAGTTTACATAATTCTAAAATATAAATATTAACCAAGGTAAGGATTTTGTGTTTCTGGAAATAAGGTTTGCAGCTATCTGTTTGTTCTATATTGGTAATTATTCGTATCAGCTTTTTTTGTAGGATAAATAGACTGGGGGCGTCCGTGCTATTTCCCCATAAGATTACGCCATAGCTTAACCAAGCGTGCGCATACGCGTAGTATGTCACTAGTGCGGTTTGTAGGTTGGTCGTTTTTTTTATTTCTCGTAGGGCATACGAAAATTTTGAAATTTTTGATTTAACTTTTTGTATGTGGGTTTTCCAGTTTATATGTGTGTCTATTGTCAAACCTAGGAGATTGACATCATTAACTACTTCAATTTTTTGTTGGTTATATATAAAGTTTAAATTGATTTGATTTTTTTGTCGAGGGTGAAAAGTAATTAATTTGGTTTTGGTGAAGTTGATTTCGAGATTATGCTCGCTCATCCAGTTTATTATTGTATTAAGAATATTAGTAAGTTGGTCATTTAAATTAGCATTTGTTTGGCATGAGGTGAGGATAGAAATATCATCTGCAAACAGTACACAGGGCCCGTCTATGATTTTAGGTAGGTCGTTTATGTATATAAGGAATAAGAGGCAGCCTACTACACTTCCCTGGGGAATAGAAGCGTGTATCGGTCTGACATCGGATCTTATCCGCTGTATTTCTTTTGTTTCCTTATTATAATATTCTACCTCAACAAATTGCTCTCTGCCCTGTAAATATGAAGCAAACCAGTCGTGGGCTTTCCCACGTACTCCTATTCCGTATAGCTTATTTAATAGTATTTTAAATTGCACTTTGTCGTAGGCCTTAGACATATCAAGTAGTATTCCTATTGCGTACTGTTTGTTATTTAAAATATTTAAAGCTTCTTGTATATATTTATAGACTGCTAATGTAGTAGATCTATTTTTCCGAAAACCGTTTTGACAATCATCGAATAACTTAAATTTTTCACAAAAAGAGTATACACGATCGCACATTGCTCTTTCAAAGACTTTAGATGCTGTGGGCAGAAGGGCGATTGGCCTAAAATTATTTGGGTCTGTTTTAGCATCTTTTTTATGGATCGGTTTAATTAAAGCTTTTTTTAGTAAATTGGGAAAAATGCCTTCTTCAAACGATTGATTAATTAATTTGTAAAATGGTAAGGTTAGTTCGTCAGCGCATTGTCTGAAAAGAGTTGGTGGGAGTTCGTCTATGCCGTGACTATTTTAATTTTTTAAGTTTTTTAAGATATGGTTTACTTCATATCCATCGACTGGGCTTAGAAACATGGTATTTTCAGTGGGGTTAAGCACTGAGGCTACTCTCGGTTGGAAGCCGGGTGTTTGGCTGGTATTTTCCCCAATGGATGCGAAGAAATTGTTAAATATGTTAGCTACTTGTTTAGGCTCACTCACTAGGTTCGTCGTCGTTTGTATTTTTATGTTATTTTTATTAATTTTAGTGTTTTTATAAGTCCGTTCCTTTACGATATCCCACATAGTTTTAACTTTATTGGTTGATTTATGTCTTGTGACTGGGACTGTAGCACCATAATTTTGTAATATTTTATTTTGTCTTTTGACAATTCAAAAGTGCCTGTAACTGGCCTACTTGAAATAAAGTGCTTTGACTTTTTGACTTTGACATACTTTTTTTTCATTTACCGATCGCTATCACGTCGCTTTCATTGGTATAATGTCACTTGTCTAGAGCTTTGGTCTAGAGCCTCTGGTCTAGAGCCTTTGGTCTAGAGTTCCTGGTATAGAGCATCTGGTCTAAAGCCTCTGGAGAAATGTGGGTTTAGTTACAAAAGTACCTGCGAATGTGTCTATCACATTCTTGTTTCCACAAAATTATTGAATTTCACTTGTTTTGTAGTGTTTTCTATTTCACTAACGTAGGCCTAACAGTCTTGATTATTAGAAACCTGTTTTCGTAACCTGACTAACAAGAAACATGGGTCGTGCTGCGATTCGTTCCGAAGATCAAATATTAGGAATGGGGTTTAATCTGTTGGTAAAGTGAAGAAAAAATTTAAGAAGTACCACTCTGTACACGAAATTCCAAATGCTATTCTACTTCCTGTCAATCCAAACTTAATGACGTCTTTAAAGTTTGCTATTCGCTACGCTGCCGCGCTGTAACCCACCCCTCAGCCTCGCTGTCACATTAATTCGCTACTGCTGTTCAGTGACCCGGGGAGTATTCCGAGCCGCCATTAGATTTGATTCTACTTGTACCTACATGTGATAGTAGAGTGAAAAAAATTAAAAAAAAACGACTTCCTAAAAAAAACTAAAATAGCTTAGCTATTTTGGAAGTCGGTGTCCATAACGCAAAAAATTGGTACCTACCAAAGACACCGACTTTCAAATACCAAGTTATTTGTCACTTTGTAGTTTTTTTTATTTGGAAGTCGGTAGTATTTTTTTGTAAACAAGTTTTTTTTGAAATTAATACTCGACATACAAACTCCTTGTGCTTTTCGCTTAAATCTTTCTTTTTCTCATTGTCATGGTATAAAGTATAGTATGCAACTCTTGAATAAAACGGATTGATATCGAGGGCCATGAATCACTCACGTCGCTTAGGATTCTAACACTTTTTTTTTTTTATCTTTATTTATTTAAAGAGGGTTTAATCTAAACAGATTATGCCACCCTCATCGTTACAAATCAACTTATAAACTAGACAGAACTAAAATATATTACTCTTTATCGCAAATTACCCCTGCTTTTAATCCCAATGTTAACGAGTCTGTACATCATCCTGGCTGCTTTCGATGTAGGAGCAGCAAGGACGCTGTTACATACCCCAGTCTCATTCATATTATTAAATACCATCCACAAATCTTGTCTCTCCGGCTCGTTTCGGACACACTCCATCATGATATGGTAAACATCTTCAACAAGGTTGCATTCTACACAGTTTGGAGAAGCCACTTTACGCATTAAAAAAGCGAATTTATTTAAGGGTATGTGTCCGGAGCGAAGTCGGAGTGCTGTTATGATAGTTTGCCTTCCCATGTTGGCACTGTCTAACCACGTATTTTTAGTAACGCTTGGCTGTATAGTGGCATACCATATCCCTTTACTACGACTTCTTTCATCAAAATATTCTTGCCACCCGTCATAACAATGGTTTTTTAGTTCAAAGTAACGTTCCGTATAATAGGGCAAACAGGAATACTGATCACCATCTGTTATAGCCTCTTTAGCTAATTGGTCCACCATCTCGTTACCTACAATGCCAACATGAGAGGGCACCCATTGTATTACAACATTTTTATTCTTACTTTTAAGTTTACAGATCAAGTCCAATATGATATACGCAATTGGAATCCCCCGTTTGGATGCCGTGCATCGAATTAATAACTGTAGTGCACTACGACAATCGCTTATGATTAAAAAATTTGAACAAACAATTGAGTCAATATATGACAAAGCCTCTAAAATTGCTATTAATTCCGCATGCATTATTGAGATCACAGAATCAATTTTAAATTTCATAGATGCCTCTGCAGAGGAATCAAAAAATGCGACCCCGACAGGATTCTAACACTTGAATCACTCGCTATGCTCGTGATTCATCTATGGCCCTCGGTTTAAATCCGTCCTTTATTCACTAGTTGCATAATATACTATTAAGTCACAAATATGTTAAAAAAAGTTTTGATCAAAGACAGTAACAGTTCAGCAAAATGCCAGACAACTAGGACATAGTTACCTTGCGCTGGTTTTCAACTGAACTTTAAGTTCAGTGAAGAGATTGATGTGAACCAGCTTCGTTATAATTCAATAGACAAGAGCTTAAGCATTTATATATCGCGAGTGAAGCCGCTGGCGGATGCTAGTGCTAGGTTAATTTAAGCACACCAAGATTAACATGAAGATCAATCAAAATAAAATTGACATTCTAGAAACCTACAATGTTTTAAATAACAGGAATGCATGACATTTGTTTATGAATATTAAATATTTTTGCACCTTCAGTTTAACCTCATCATGTTATCCAATATTATTAAACGAGCAATATTTGTATCTATATTTATATAATCACGTCTCGGAAACGGCTCGAATGATTTCGATAAAATTATAGGGGTTTTTTGGGTTTGTGGTTCGTAATTTCGCCGTCGCTGCTACCGTCTGAATAGCCTTAAATGATAAAGGCAGTGGCCCGATAAGCCCTAGGTTGGTGGTTCAAATCCCAGCTATGGATAGGTTTCTTTTTATGGTTCCGTACCTCAAAAGTTAAAAAAGGAACCCTTATAAGATCACGTTCTTGTCCGTCTGTCCGTGTGTCACCACCGATTTTCTCAGGAACGGGTGAACCTAGCAAGTTAAAATTTATACTAGGTACTAAGGTCTATAGTCCCTATAAGGTGTATAAGGTCCTGAGTCAACACGATTAAAATGTTTAAGCAAATTTATATTTTCGAAAAACTTTTAAGTACCAAAATTAAGCTTAATTTTCAACTTTTTTATTTTTAGATTTTTTTCTTTATTTGTGCTGTATGACCTTATGGGAAAATCTAAATTTGCCAATATCTTTATTAGCCACCAATAAAAATTATACCAATTTTATTATGTTGGTATAATGGGTAGGTACGGAACCCTCGGCGCACGAGTTCAACTCGCACTTGACGGGTTTTTTATCGTCTCGTTAGTATTTTTGTTTTACTATATTTTTGTTATTTTCTCTTGATTTTTTAAATGTCAACTTCTATTTTGGCAATTTTCCCTCTCTGTTTTCACCCGAGCAGAGCTCTTTCTCAAATTGAAATCTCTTGGGGGAGGCCTCTGTCCAGCAGTGGACGTCTTTCGGAAGATATGATGATGATGAGCTCGGTCTCAAATATACTTTGTATAATACGTCGTTGGTCTAGTGGTCATAATCGCCACTGCTAAGCGTGAGCTCCTGGGTTCGAATTCCGGGTCGAACAACGTGTTATTGGGTTATTCCATCTGGAATATCTTAGTAGCAGTCTGCAGTCTAGACTTGTGGCCAGTTGATGGCAATAGGCTCGATCTCTATTACATGGGACTTAAAACATAACTGGCGGAATGTGGGTGTACCTATAGTAGATGCATCATCATCATCAGCCTATAGCAGTCCACTACTGGACATAGGCCTCTGCAATTGCACGCCAATTGCTTCAATTCTCGGCAACTCTTATCCAGCTACTACAAGCCACCCTGCGAAGATCGTCGCTCCACCTAGCCTGAGGGTGTCGTTTACCAGTTCGCGGTCTCCACTCAAGACTCCGTCTACTTCAACGATAATCGGTTCTACGGCTAATATGGCCGGCCCATTGCCACTTCAGCTTGCTTATTCTCTGAGCTATGTCGACAACTTTTGTTCTCTGCCGGATCACAGTAGGTGCACTTCTAACTAACCTCTCGTGCAATACAAGCGTGTACAGTGTATGTATGTACAGTATATACGATATCTTCGTCAGTTTTCAAATTATTTTATTCACCAAGTCAAGACACATAACAGATGGACCCCTTTGCCGCAGTTAGACTCACATTTGGTCTGTTGTGCGTGCAGGCCTCCTCTCTGTGAGAGGCCGTAATCCACCACGCGATCCCAGTGCTATAAGTAAATGTCACATATCTTTTCAAAATTATTCGGTTTCATCACGATGTTTTCCTTCACCGTTTTTGAGAGCAGTAGTGATGAAATAATTTACACAAAGTAAAGCGCCTGCCTGGTTTCGAATTTACGACCTACAACTTGTAAGTCGCGGACCTGGGCCACCACTGCTCTCCACATAACACATTTATAAGCAGACTACTGCAAAGAAAACCATATTTTTATCATTTGAAAACAGATATTAAAATAGCGTAAACTTTCACCAATATCTAGTAGATATAAAACTAAAACCGGACTGCCGGACAACCTTTGGCTTTTGTGTAAATATTCAATGAAATAATAACAACTGTTAACATTATGAAATTGTTTAATTCAAATAATTTACAAGACATAGTTTATATTAATTTCTAACAATTTATTTTTCGGTTCCGTATTAGTTTCCATAAAATGAATCCTTTAAGGCTCACTTACACCGCCCTGGTTTTATTAACCTTGAGTTGGTAGTTAACTCGGCTTATTATGTATGACATATTTGTTATGTAAACCCGTGTTAACTAATAAGACTTTGCAGCAAGTGGACCTTACAGGTATTACTTAATCTAATTCGATTGTGTGACTATCAGCTGAACTAATTACCTACAAAGAAATTATGTTTAACTTAAACATTAACCCTACAACACTAAAACACAGAAATAATAGATATATTTTTAATAAGCTATCTAGGACATACGCATGCATAATCAGTCTTAGAACTAACATAACTTAATAACTAGAAATAAGAATCGTTCTATTATTAACAAAACAATGTCAGATTATGATGAATCTTTGGTGGGTTGTTCTACGTACGACCGCGAAGGTTCCTGGCCCAATAAATCTATATAAACAAACCTTTTTATTTTACGTGGCATTGCAAAGCATTAAGCGTACAGCTAGCAATAAATAAAGATGAAATGTACGAATGCAAATCACTTTAAAAAATATCATCATAAATCCTGTATTACAACAACCTGCGACGGATAACAGCTGGTTTAGGCCCAGTTTTTTGAACCGTTAAATAATCAATTATCCAACTTATTTGACCATTTGTGAGGCTCATAATGAATGAAAATACGCATTTTTTTTCGAAATTTATACCATTGGTTAGAATATTTAAGCAATGGTTAAGTACGCATCAAAAAACTGGGTCTTAAACAACCGTTTCCTGCGTATTGCTGTCGCGATCCACACGCCTTGCCGTGGACTCTTGTTTTAATTTCTTACCATAATTTCGCCACAGATTTCGATTGCTTTTTACACCAACTAAAAAAATTGGAACTACTATTGGTTGTATGTAATACGTGATTACACTAACAATAAATTGCGCATTTGGTGAAGGAAGAAAAACCATCATGATTATGTTAAACAGCAATGAAAAGTCACCCAGTAAGAAATTTAAAGTGGCGACGTATAAGCGATGAAATTTGTTAGTTGCGGTAGATGAGCTTCCCATGAAACTACGACAGAGTGAATGTATAGTTATAATATAGAGTAAAATGTTTAGTATCAATGGTAACAATAAAATAACAACCCTAGCCACCGTAGCACCATTACGTGTTGTAAAAACTGCAATGAAGGCAATTAATAATGACAAGCCCCAACCAAAGAGGCCGCTTTTTAAAAGTTTCCATTGGGAATGCCCGTTAAAAACCTTAACAAGGTCCACGTAAAACACATGGCTAACAACAACCAACCAGTGGGACCTTGCTGATAGAAAATAGAACATTGCATAGATTCTTATTGTACCTAACTTAATTTCATTTTCTCTTAAGGATCGATTTCCGATAGTCCGGTCGTAACCATAGTAAACCCTCAAATCCTCAAGTAAAGCGAATGCAAACAGTGCCAACATCAAGTTAATGCACGCGTAGTTCCTGTAACTGCGAAATTTTTTGAAGATGCACCATGATGCAACTCCGTATATCAAGGCAGGGGTTGTCACCGTGTAAAAAATACATTCTCCAGCTAACACTAGACTGTTGTTTAATTCTTCCATGGTGAATGTCACTATCACCGTTCAAATTGATGCACTTTTGTTTGACGTAAAAGTATTTGTGAACTGCTTGACACTAAGCACTGACACGCATTTAACACAGCTTAATAATAATGCTTCGAAAACTGTCGATGAAACAATCGTTTTAACCAAAATGAATTAACTCGATTGTAACTGCTTCGTTGTTCTTGCGGTAGTAAGAGTGACTGCTGAGCGTAAGGTCCCTTGTTCGATTCGCAGTGTTAAGAGTCGATGTGACGCCCCCGTGCCTCAGAAATCCGTGAAGCTGTTGGTCCTGCGGCTGATCTGTCTCCGGTCGTATCGAATTGTCGTCCAATCTGACTTTGTGAATGCACAATTTGTCGTACGCCGATGCCAAGTCTCCGCTTATACTGCCCGCCGTGACCGGTATTCGGTCTGGAGGACCGATTTTTTTCAAGATTATTCTTTTGCATTCTTAACTTGTTTTGTCATATTATTATCTCAGGTATTACATAATAATTCAAACTATGGTTACTATTTTACATTAAAATCGCCTTTTTTGCGTAGAAATAAAGACTTTTTTCGCATTTGGAATGCGACACACAGTATTCACCGTAGGTATTAGAAGCTAGGTCGCAGACCAGTTTATCATGATCAAGTTATGTAAAATTTAAATACATACACCCATCCTTGACCTTTTCACATTCAAATCACCGTATTCGATAGACCACAAGTCCGCAATATATAAATAATAATAATATAATAATACTGTGGCTCGACTTGACAGACGGATGCCAAAATTTTTTCTCTACCAAATATATTACAAAATATTAAATTTTAATCATCTAAATTGTACAATATACAATGAAACCAAGACAAAAAACAGAAAACAATAACATTATCAAAGTTATGACCGATTTACACATTGACCTACAAAATATGAGAAAAATAAGGACAATGTCATGTTGACGAGAGCTGCCGCTACAAGACAAGCACGCCTACCACCTCTGGCCCCGTAGCCCAGCTCCGCCTCACCGTCGCCGGAAACCAGCCCCACCGTGAGCAGAGGCGGCTATACTTTAAGTTCACTCGTGCACTGAACTGCCAGATTTAAAAAGGTTTAGAAATAAAATAAAAATCTTTAATAATATCTGATTAACGATCTATTCAATATTTACGAAATTATGACGAACAAATTTAAGCTCTTTGCTAAAGTATTAAGACGTATATTGCTGTAAAAAATACTCCCCGTGCGCTAGGCGGCACGGCGAGAGTTCATACAATTCTATGAGAAACAAGCGAAAACGCCTGGCGCGTGAGACAGAGATAGTTCAATAGAAAATGTACGGCGAAATATGACCATTCTCGTGCGCCGCACCAGCGAACCGAAGATTACCGAGAGCGGGCGAGGTTTGACGAACGAAATTTATCTTAGGGTCGAGTACCAACATTAAAAGTTGTACAACGACGTAACTAGATGGCGTTGGCGTCGAATTAGAAGTCGCTAGCGAGATGGTTTGCCGATTTACATAGGCTCCTGTGAATTTTAGCAAATCTAACACAATTACCCAGTAAGACGGCAAAGTGCACTACCACTACTATGATCCACCAGCCGCCACTGACCGTGAGTGCTGTGACACCGGCTGTGGCAGTTGCGTCGAGCTCGAGCGACGAGTACTTCTCTCCGCCGACGACACCACCACCTGCGCGTCGACGGGGAGGACGCCGGACCGTTTAGGACCTCGAGGCTTACCGGTCTCTGATAGGGTCCCAGCACCCGGCGGAAGTGTGCAGCGCATGAGATGGACACAATCCATTAACGAAAATGTCATGCGCGCATACTTTGGGGCTACAGAGGGAGGAAACAATCTGACCGCGTACCGTGTCCGGATGGTCTCTTTGTTTTAGGTGCTTCAGCCGGCTGTCAACGTTTCGGCCCAACGACTTTCGGATCAGGTACGGGTCATCCAGCGTAATCGTACGTTGGATGATACTGTGCTTGATCGCCTCCGAACGGAAATGTGTAACCGTGTCAACTGCCCTCCCGTCGCAGGCCGTGGTGCCACCACAGTCCAACCACGCTGACGAGGAGAGTAGTGACAGGGTTACAAACGTAAGTAACCAGTGCAATGAGGAATTGAGGAGTGCTTTGGAGTGTGCTATTCGGGATTATCGCTACATGCCGCTCGAACTTAAGCTACGATTACCTCGTTTGCCCATGCATAACAAAAATAGGGCACTGGTGGCTGTTCTGGATTCGCAGTTGTCAAACTATTTTGATAACTGCGAAGACCTCACTGATACACATTCGATCATGTACTGCGCGGCTGTAGCGGCATGTCGTGTAGCCCACGTCAAATTTGTAGATGACAGAGCTACACGACCGAAACCAGCCGTACCAGCTTGGCAGTGCAGGATCGAACGTCGTATTGGTGGGGCCAGAGCACTCATCGGCAAACTAATTTGTTTCAGGGAGGGCAATAATCGGCTACGAGTGATGCGCTTTGTGAGACGGGCGTTTTCGGGGACTAATGTCAGCCCCCAAGACTATATATCCCGTGTCACAGAGCGCATCGACTTCCTGAAGCAAAAAGTGTTTGCATGGGCAAACCGTATTCGTAGGTATAGGCGGAGTGTGGAGCGATACACCCAGAATCGTACATTCCAAAATAATGAAAGGTGGGTTTATCGGGCTTGGGAGCGACCCGACCAAGGTGTGACTGATACGCGCCTGCCGGATGATGACGCTATGTGTTCATTCTGGCGTATCATCTGGTCGGTGCCTGTCAGTCACACCGAAGGTGAATGGACTCGGGAGGTCGAACGAGCGTGCGATCCAATACAAGAAATGGGGGCTATCACGATCAGCCCCCAAGATATAGCCCGTGCAGTCCGAACTGGAAATCTCCAGGGCCGGACGGGCTGCACAACTTCTGGATCAAGTAGCTACAAAGGTCGCACGCTCGTTTGGCATCTCAGTACCAGGCAGCCTTGGAGTCTGGTTCGCTACCCAGGTTCCTTACAACAGGAATAACCCACCTGCTCCTCAAATCTGGTAGCACCGCGGAACCCAAAAATTATAGACCTATTACATGTTTACCAACGGTCTATAAGGTTCTTACATCCATTTTGAGAGTTAAAATTAATAAACACGTCGACGATAATTCGATCATGTCGGTCTCTCAAAATGGATGTAGGAACGGGTCTCGCGGTACTAAGGAGCTACTCCTTATTGATATGGCCATTAGCCAACAGGTTCGGCGTTCCCGAAAGGATCTGTCGACATGTTGGATAGATTATAAGAAGGCCTATGACTCGGTGCCTCATACATGGCTCATGAGGGTGCTAGAATTGTATAAAATAGATACAACTCTACGCACCTTCCTGATGTCGTGTATGGGCCAATGGAGCACAGTCCTTCGCTATCCAGGATGTCGAAATATCCAGAGGAATAGCGAACCTGTAAGGATCGAGCAAGGTATATTCCAGGGCGATAGTTTGAGTCCACTTTGGTTTTGCCTAGCCCTGAATCCTCTAAGCATGCTGCTGGAGAATTCAGGGCTAGGCTATCGGTTGAAGAGAGGTGGTCAGGTTATATCTCACCTCCTTTACATGGATGATCTGAAGCTCTTTGCCCCCAGCAATCTTCAGCTGATGGAGCTACTGAAAGTAACTGAAACTTTTAGTAACGCCATCAGGATGGAGTTTGGTGTGGACAAATGTGCGGTCATGCATGTAAAGTGAGGGGAGATTGTGGAATCCGTAGGAATTCAACTCGCGGATTCCATAAACCTGAGATCTCTCTCTCTAAACGAAACCTATACGTATTTGGGTATATCGGAAGCGTTAGGTATCAGCACTACTGACATGAAGCAATCGTTGAGGGAACGCTTCTTTGGCCGCCTGAAAAAGGTATTCAAAAGCCTTCTTTCAGGCGGAAACAAGGTGCGCGCCTTCAACGGTTGGGTCATGCCGGTATTGATGTACTCTTTCGGCATACTAAAATGGACTCAAACGGAACTCTACGCCCTGCCAAATCGAATGCATCACCCACGATCGTCAGTCATGAGATTGTATATCCCGCGGAAGTGTGGAGGCCGAGGCTTTTTTAATGCCAAAAACCTCCACAACCGCGAGATATGCAATCTCAGGGAATATTTTCTACACACCGACGTGGGTATGCATCGAGATGTAGTAGCAGTGGACAAGGGACTCACCCCGCTCTCCATGGCGAATGAGAACTGGCGCAAGCCTGTAGTGCTTGACACTAACGACCGCAGGGAAGTATGGCAGAGTAAGGAGCTTCACCGACGCTTTTTCCGGGCCCTACATGGGTCTGATGTAGACCAAGCAGCGTCCGTAGCCTGGCTGCGTTTCGGTGACCTCTTTGGGGAAACCGAAGGTTTTGTCTGTGCAATTATGGACGAAGTTATCATGACGAATAACTACCGGAGATTTATTGTGAAGGATGGCACGGTTGACATCTGTCGGGCATGTCACCGCCCGGGTGAATCGATCCGCCACATTATCTCTGGATGTTCTCGTCTAGCTAACGAAGAGTATTTGCATAGGCATAACTTTGTAGCCAGGATCATCCACCAGCAACTTGCTTTGAAATACACTCTTGTGGCATCGGAGGTACCGTACTACAGGTATGTGCCCGACCCAGTTCTCGAAAATGGCAATATCACATTGTACTGGGATCGGTCCATCATCACTGACAGGACTATTATCGCTAACAAGCCTGATATAGTGGTGGTGGACCGAATCGAGAGGCATGCAATGATTGTTGATGTTAACGTCCCGCATGGCGGGAACCTCGTGAAAGCCGAGAAAGATAAACAAATCAAATATCTTGACTTGGCTCGCGAGGTTGTCGACATGTGGGATGTGGACACAGCGATCTATGTACAAAAAAAAATACAAAATTATTATAACAAAAATGAGAATGGAGAAATGAGAAGGATGTGTGCATGAGTGATTGAATAAGTGTAATGTGAGAGTGTAAATGTGTGAGTGTAAGAGTGTGAGTGTAAATGTGCATGTTATGAGTTTATGACAATGGTTTTAATATATTTTCCGTGGAATTGTAGTCAAGGTTTAACAGCCAATTCCTTAATTTCCTTTTACAAACCTCTTTTGTATGCGTGTATATAGATAGTTTATTATTAATAGAGTTGTACAGAAAAGTACCAAGAAAGCAGAAAAACCTTTGAGAGAAACTTGTTTTGTAACGGATGATTGGACAAATATTGGTTAATCTTCTGTTTTGTGTTAGGAGATCGGGATCTAGGGGTAGTTCAGCGTGTTTTTTTAAAACCGTCATGATAATGAATAATTGCCGGACTGTAAGTACTTGGCAGTGTTGATAAAGTTCAGAAGTTGGGTACAGGATTGGGAAAAAGCAACTAACTTTTAATACCGCTCTTTGGGCTCTTTCTAGATTAATCATGTATGATTTAGAGGAACCGCCCCATGTGGTAATACAATATGAGATAAGTGATTGGCATAATGCGAAGTAAACTTTCTTAAGAACTGATGTATTGGAAATATGTCGTAGGTTTTTAAATGTATAAATTAATTTGCGTATTCGTTTAACTAGGGATTCTATATGTTGTTGGAAGCTAAGTCTGGAATCTATAATTATGCCAAGATATTTAATAAAACTAGTTTTAACCAAGCCAGGACAGGAACACTGGTTGATATCATCACAAGAGTGAGCTTTTAAGTCAAAATCAGGTTGATCTTGCGGCCTAAGTGAATAAATCATAAATTTCGTTTTATCCACATTTAGGGTTAGCAGGTTGTAATGCAGCCATTTATAGATGGTATCAAATCCTTGTTGAGCATATTTTCTAACCTCATCCCAAGTGTTAGCATGAAATATCAAGGCAGTATCATCGGCAAACGTGATAATTTTCCCGTTTTATAAACTGATATTACATAAATCGTTTATGTAAACTAAGAATAATGTTGGGCCGAGGAGACTGCCCTGTGGAACACCGTATTGGTTAGGAAGTTCATCGCTAACCCAATTTCCTATTTTCGTTTTTTGTGTTCTGTCAGATAGATAGTCTGTGAATAGTTGCAGCGGCAGACTTCTAACTCCCATATTTTCGAGTTTTTTAATAAAAATGGGCACAGATACTGTGTCGAATGCTTTGGCTAAATCTAGGTAAATGGCTAAGGTCTTCTTTTTATTATCTAACTTATTAATTATGTGATCTGTAAGTTCGTGGACGGCTTCAGCTGTTGACCTGCCAGATCGAAATCCGAACTGAGATGGAGACAGAAGAGAGTTTTGTTCAAGATATTTAGTAAGCCTGGTGTTCATTAATCGTTCTAATATTTTTGACAATGTTGGTAGTATGGAGATTGGTCTATAATTATTGACAAAGTATCTGTCTCCTGCTTTGAATACGGGTACATTCCTAGGAGTTTTGAAGGCCTGCGGAAATATTCCAGTAGAAAAGGAGAGATTGCATATGTATGTTAGTGGGGGACTAATAATTTTGGAGAAACGTTTTAAAAAGGACCCAGATATATTATCAACGCCGACCGCACACTCGCTTTTTAAATTACTTATTAAGGACTGTATTTCCTCTTCGTCAGTAGGCAGAAGAACAAAGGAATTTTGAGGAGAATTTATCAGATGGCTGTTGCCATTGTCATTTGGAAAATTTATATGTTGTGAGAGTAGCTTTTCTGACAGTTTCCTTCCTACATTTGCAAAAAATGAGTTTACTGAATTTATAGACTCTATAGGATTGTCTGTTGAGATTAATTGTGTTGATTGCTGTTTTGTTTTATTGGTATATATTATATTTTTAATTGCTTCCCAAAGTTTCTTGTTGTTTTTCCCTGCTTGCTTAATCAGTTCTTGTTCGTAATTTTGCTTAACTTTCTTTAATAAGGTGTTGCAAAAGTTCCTGTATCTTTTGTAAGTGGCACGTACTATTTCATTAACTGGATTTTTTAATACTTTAATTTGTAATTGATCACGGTTTCGCATACACCTAAGAAGGCCCGGTGTTATCCAAGCCTTCAATATTAATTTACGTTTGGATGTAGTGATTTGTTTCGTGTTATCATTTATGGCTTGACTTAGTGAGTGTATGAAATAATTTGTTGCCTCATTAACATCCGAAATGTTGTAAATATATTGGAAATCTATATTTTTAACATCCTTTTCAAGTCCTTCATCGTCTAGTCTTTTAAACGTTTTGAGACCTTGGCTTTTGTTACTGGTACGGATTAGAAATAGTAAAACGCTGTTGTGGTCTGTAACTGAAGTTTGAGAAACATAGCACTTAGCTGATAATCTTGTCTTTATCATCATATGATCTAAGCACGTGTGACTGTGAGTAGGAATTGTGTGAGCTGGGAGCAAACCATGAGAAGCGATAAGGTTGAGATAGGTGTAGGATCTGTTGTCTTGGGAATTTTCAACAATATCAATATTAATATCGCCAACAAATAGAATATTTTGGAATGATGATAGTTTGCTTAGACAATCGTTAAGGGATGTTAGAAAGTTATCGATATTTTTATGACTAGGTGGACGATAGACAGCAACAATTACAGTAGCTTGTAAAGGGTGTTTTTTTAGAGATATACAACTTTAAGTTGGCCACACTGTTTTAACTGGCGGCCATTTTGTTTGGCTTGGCATTTCAACATGAATAGACTGACTCCTGAACAACGCTTCCAAATTGTGCAAATTTCTTGTTTTGTGCAAATTGGCCAGAACGTTACAGTCAATGGTGACCGAATAGAGCCCTGATTACTGACTTTTTCGTTCCTCATTTGAACAACCATGATCTGCAGGAGCTGTGGTTTCAATAAGACGGCGCAACATGTCACATAGCCCGTGCCACAATTGATTTACTGAAGGAAACGTTTGGTAGCCACATTGTTTCACGTTCCGGAGGCCTCCAAGATCGTGCGATTTAACGCCGCTAGTCTATTTTCTGTGGTGATATGTGAAGTCGCTAGTCTACGCCGATAAGCCCGAAACAATCGACCACTTGGAGGACAACATTCGCCGCGTTATTGCCCATATACGGTCACAAATGTTGGAAAAACTGATTGAAAATTGGACGTACCTTACGTCCGAGGCTGCCGTGGCGCTCTTATTCCAGAAATCATATTTAAATTATAATGCCAAAAGATTATCTTTTGAATGAAGTCAATTACATGTCAATTTTAAAAATTCAGCCTTGTTTTATTCCATTTCAAAGTTCTATACCTCAAAAAAAAACACCCGAAAGGGTGTTTTTTTTATTTTGGAGCAAAATAGTATTTTTAAGGTGAGGGCGCTACTTTGAACCACGAGCGAAGCGAAGGATTATAACGTAGAATCCTGAGTGCAGCGAGGGATTCAAAGTACATCGCCCTATGGAAAAATAATTTGCTCTCGAGTCATATACTCTACTTTTCATCCCCTCTCTATGAGAAAATAAATAAGAGACGGTGTTATGTAATTAATGAATATATTTAATAAAAAAAGACATATGTGAATATTAGTGAAAACAATTACGTATTTATATTTGATACACTAGCGCAATTTTGAAAAGTTATTGTCACTGTTTTATTTGGGATCGATATTGTTGTCAATTCATTTACTTTTTGAGTATTTGTAATCTAAGTATCTGACTAGTGGACGGGGACGTGGCGAAAAAGGCATGGGTGAATTGTGTTTAGGTCCTAATTTAATATTTTCTACAATGCGGATGCTAGTTTTTTCCTTATTCGGAAAGGAATCTTCGATGTAACCTTCTGCTAAAGAGATGATTGAATGATTTCCACCCTCCGTGCCGCTTTAAACCAGTACGATCCGCTCTAGAATCTGCCAAAAGTGTAGCGGACGTTCGGTGAAAACCTGTGTATAGCTTGCAATCGGGCAACTTCAAGTATGTAGCGATTTCTAGGGGCATTGAAGATATTATATTTTTTCCCATAACCTGTTTGAAGCACTTTCTATTTTGATACCTAATAAAAATCTATTAGATGTTATATGAGAACGACGCAGGCTCTGATATTTTTCACTATTCGTTTGTACTGGCCACGAATGACGAATGACTGATTAGTTTTTGTTTTTGTGTCAGTTAAATTCACTAAAAGTAATTCATCTGAGTGTTTTTTGACATCATCGATTGGTATTTTTATAAGCTCGTTACTATAACGACATGCTCCATGTATGCCGAATATTAAAGCCACCTGAAACAAAACAGAAAGGAAATCAGAAAAGTAGGCACAATACGTACACGTTTTAAAACACACTGTTTATAGATTACAATGGAAAAACTGCAAGATACATACTTTTGTTGAAATAAATTCCTTATCAGGCGCGTCATTTAAAAAAGTCTCAATGTTTTGGTGAGAAAATACTTTTGATTTCTTTGGTTTGTGTCCTTCGGATAGTCTCTTCAGAGAAGCTAGTAATTTTGAGTAGCTATCAATTTTAATATTTTTATTGGCATTTACTATAGATTTAAGCATTAAGTATATACTCCAAAGGGTAGGAAGTTGAGAAGAGTAAGTATGGAGTTTCTTGTGCATTCTTCTCCATTACAAGCTACTTTCCGAATGCACGGTAGAATCAACTATTATTATTTGTAAATTTTAATGTAACGTTCAAAAGTGCCGCTTGGTGGCCTACTTGAAATAAAATATCTTTGTCTTTGTTGCTTAGATTTGGCCAATTCATGAAAATAGGCCAAAAACACATTTTCCGAAAACGTTTTTCTATAGAATGAAATTGTCATTGTTAAATATTTCGCCCGGGATTTCGTGGGTAATAAGTTTTTCAACACACTTGCCCATAAAGTGGCTCTAATTTCACCGCAATTAGGCACATAATGATACCTGTTATCAAACTGTGACTTTTTCATTGCTATTATTCACAAGTGAGTTATAGAGTTTTTTTTTTTTAATTTATTGGTTGAGTTGCTTTGTTCTTAAAAAAGTTTCGATACAAAAAAGATCGTGCTCATTAGTACAAATAAATGAATGTACCTATTGCTTGCTCATTTCATGCAACTTCGTATTTAAATAGATAATTTAAACTTGCTTAATAATTAAAACTTTCATTCAAATATAAATTTTATTTGCTCTGTAATTAAGAAAAAATTAAATTCCCTTTTTTGTACGTGGCTAAAACACTATCCACGAAAAGCCAAAAAAAAAGTAACCTCATTCTTTTAGTCTATGGCCGATCGCCATTGTTAAATGCGTGCGCATTTGAAAACTGATTCATTTTGCTCGCCATTGTGAAAAAAAAATCACAACTCGTTTTTACTGTTGAAACTGGTTTTTAATCTTATTTTCTTCACAAGTGTGTTGAAAAACGTCGTATGATACACGTGTGTATTGATAATTACCGTCCTCAGCTCTCTTAAGACCCTCACCTACGGCTCGGGTCTCAATGGCGCCTCAGCGGTAATCACCAACATTTTTTTTATTTTTGCCACCTCTACGGTTTCGTCGTTTCGGTTGCATGATTTGGGACACTATAATAGAGCATTATAGGAAGTAAACTTTTTTTTAAAAAGACGTTGCCCCACACTAGGAATCATACTCCTGTATCGTGAGTGCGTTTACAAACATATAAACTCACATACACAAACACCCAGAGCCGGAACAACTATTTGTAGATCATACAAATATTTGTTCCGTGCGGGAATCGAACCCGCGACACGCAGCGCAGCAGTTAATCGCTCGACCACTGCGCCAACCGTGCGCCCAAACATTGCACACTTGTACTATTGTACGACTTTGTTAGCTTCTATAGTTATTGTTTCAAGAATTAATGCATTGTCACTTTCATAACTCGACGTAGAACTCATTATTTTTCCAAAATACAATCAAATTATGTACTGATTACAAGAACAGAGACGTAATTCGCGCGCTTTTGTTTTTTTTTTTTAGTTATCGCGGCTCCCCGCGCCGTGCAGCCAGTAGGTACACATACAATTTGCGTTCGATTTCTATGAATGATATATATTCCAAATTCAAATGTCATTGCCGCCCGCTAAAAAGTTCCTATCGGAAAAGAGCTATTTAGAGGAACAAAGTGGCACTTTTCGAATATAAGGAATGAAAAAGAAAAACTTTTTAACAAAAAATCAAACCGACTTCGAAGTCGTTGTCTTTTGTACCAATTGTTTTCCGTTATTCGACACCGACTTCGGAAAAGAAAGCTATTTTTCCGTTGGTCCCGGCTGTCTTTTGAAGATCTTTGACAGTCGTTACGGGTAGTCAGAAGCTTGAGATCTGACACCAGTATTGCCAAGGGATACCGTGTTACCCAGTTACTGGGTTGTGGAGGTCAGATAGGCAGTCGCTCCATGTAAAAACACTGGTACTCAGCTGAATCCGGTAAGAATGGAAGTCGACCCCAATATAGTTGGAAAAAAAGGCTAGGCAGATTGATTGATACTTTTTAGAGTGTGATTTTTCGTAGTCGGGTTTTAGTTTTTGAACTTATTTATTTTAATGGGTTATGCATGTAGGTGTTGGTATGTTCATATCTGCCTAACACTTCGTGATAAACAGGTATGATGTAATGTTAATATGGTTAATTAATTAAATACCCTCTCTTCCTACCGAGAAAGAACGGAGTCGAATAAAAGTTCAAGTGTACGACAATTTACGTCACCGCTTACAGCGACATCCTAGCGGCGATATGGCCAAACTACCATGACTAAAGTTCACACTAATCACGATAGATGGCGTTAGTAAACCCATCATGTGGATGTTTTTGAGACGAAGTAATTGATTTTTCTTTTTTTCGGTGGCTTTGGATTGTTGGGAGCGCTGCATTTCATCGAAATGTTAGGTAGGTTTATTTTATAGGTTTTTTTTTTAATTTAATTATTTGTTGTACAATACACATAATGTATAACCTTACGAGGCTGGCTTGGCGCATCAGCGCAAAAAGCCTCATTAGAAAGAAAGAAAGAAAAGAAATCATGTGGATATTATAGATGTAATGTACAGATTTTTATTTGTTAAGGATGATTGACAAGCTTTGGCGACGCGCGCTTTGGTGGAGTGACTGAGTATTTAATCTTCGCACTAAAGACCATAATGCACCACAAATCACTCAATTAACTAGTTTAGCACGCTAGTTCTATTGAGATGATTGATCTTTGAGATGAAAGACAGGAACTTTTAAATATAATATATTTTGTTTAATACTGATTTGTAGCGCTAACGGCCCAAGGATTTATTCCCGTTTATGGCAGTTGATCTGTCCTGATTGTGCGGTATTTGTACGTACCAATGGTACCACACCGATGGTAAAGAAGAAACTGCAGTTCAAAGAAGTAGGAGTTTGATGCCTGATAAATTTCCAATGATAGCAGGAATTTTTCAATAGCATCTCAAATATGGATTAGTGCCCAATCTCAATGCTAGCTTCTGCCAGCGACTTCGCCCGCATGAACTATTATTTATCATCCCAAGGGTACATAAACGGGGATAAAAAGTAGCCTATGTGCTATTCCAGATTATATACGTCCAGCCGTTCTAGCGTGATTGAGTTACAATCATACATTCATACATCCATCCAAACTTTCAGATGTTGCGAGATGTTATGTTTTCTTTTTTAGGGTTCCGGTATTGCTGTCACTCACTCGGCCGTCTGTCTGTCCGTCGTCTGTCACACATTTTGTTCCGAAGAATTTTTTATACTTCCCATTGACCTATGAATTTGAAAGAACAATGGCGAAATCTTAGCTGACTTAAATTTGAACTTAAACTTAAAGTGAAAGAAATTCTATTAATTGACTACGTTCTTTCAAACTATAACATTTACTGGCTCACCACGGGTAAAAACACATTTGAAGTGAAAGTTATTTGATTTTTTCGCTAACTCTCATTAGCTTAGTGTTGCCAATTTACACATATTCAGCTAAGTGACAAGTAGTGACTGTAGTAAGTATATAATTATCGCATGTGTTATTATATAATAAAACGGGAGTAAATGAATTAACAACACAGTTTATTTCTAAGTGTAGGTGTCTATGCAGGTAGGTAAGAATACGGTAGTGTAGTAGAAATAAATAATAAATTTTCAATTAATGATAGGTAAAAAGACCAGTATCTAAGTCTAAAAGAAAATATATCTTGGTTGTTGACGACGACCTTTTGATACACGTCAAAGTTACTTAAATAAATAAATATACTCTTGCCAAAGAGTATTTTTACATTTCATGCTGAAATAACTAGGAAAGGGAAATACTAATGCGAAATTTTTCTTCCACGAAATTGAATCATATTACCTATTAAACACATTATTTAAAGTTTACCCAGACTAATCTACAAAAGTTCTTGAACAAAAATTTTTGCACAAACTAATTCAGAAGATGACCCAGAATTAAACCAGATATTTTTCATTTAGAGCCGTAGGAATTTAATCTCAGCTAAAACAATGTATGGGCTTCTGCCGTTGTCCTTTGGTGATAATGTTTATTAATACGTATAAGGGGTAGGCAAAAAATCGTGGATCGAACGAAACGGCGATATTTGGGGTTATTTGCAGTGGTCCTAAAGTACCATTTTTTTGGCCTCCCTTTGAATTTTACTAACAAATACCAATATATTCTACATTTGGTACGGAACCCTAAATGTGCGAAGTCAGACTCGCACTTGGCCGGTTTTTTTTATAAAAATCTCCAAAAACCAGCTTCATATTGCGATGAGCTCGAAACACTAATTGCGCAAGAACGCTTCATTGACGGCATTCCTTGACATTGCCTCATACTGTACGAGGATTTCTCCTGCGTCTTGGGTGCGTTTGGTGGAAATGCCACATACCTACATTAACAAACTGACCCGGAACGAAACATCTGTTTACATGTTTTACAAACATTTATTGGCCATGAAAAATCAATGGCGCACGGTTGGCGCTGTGGTTGAGCGATTGACTGCTGCGCTGCGTGTCGCGGGTTCGATTCCCGCACGGAACAAATATTTGTATGACCTACAGATAGTTGTTCCGGCTCTGGGTGTTTGTGTGTGTGTGATTTTATATGTTTGTAAACGCACCTACGATGCAGGAAGAAATTCCTAGTGTGGGGCAAAGGGCTAAAAAAAAAACAAAAGATTTTGGACTCTCTTATCTACGACTAGCTTCTACCAACGGCTTATTATAAGGTAACGTACTCCTGAGAAGAAAGTATGCTATGTCCTAATGTCATGGTCTACCCGTGTGCCAAGTTTCGTCTAAATCCATTCAGAAAGGACAAACATACAGACGGAGTTACTTTCACATTTAGAATATTAGTGTGGATGAAATAGCAATGATTTTGACACTTTTCAATTAATTTTGACACTTTTCAATTAATTTTGACACTTTTCAATTAATTTTGACACTTTTCAGTTAATTTTGACACTTTTCAATTAATTTTTAACCGCCTACGTAAAAAGAGGGGTGTTATAAGTTTGACATGTGTACCTGTGTGTTTGTGTATCTGTCTGGGGTATCATAGCTCCTAAACGGATGAATCGGTTTTGATTTAGTTGTTTAAAAGTGACATTATCGGGCGTGTTCAAAAGTTATTGATGTTTTACTGTTAGAATCGGGGTATTTTTGTAAGATTTCATGTCATAATTACGTGTTCGGTAGATTGTTAATCGAAGCGTGTCTACTACTAGATACATTTTGTAGTTTAAAAAGTAATAAATAAAAAAAAATGTCGGGGCTTTTCGGCAATTTTTAATTTTTATCTGTATTTCAGATAAATTACAATCGTTAGTAGTTATTGCCATACCTGTTTTTTTTAATAATATATTAAGAATACAAGAGAGAAGAGCTCGTGGCTAAATAATAACAGCCGCACGGGTCGATCTTCAAGGTTAAACAACGCTTGACGAGGTCGGTCCGTGGATGGGTGACCATTTCAACACATTGAGTTTCCTCTGTGCCTCGGAAAGCACCTTAAGCCGTTGGTCCCGACTGTCATATTAAGATTTTTGACAGTCGTAACGGGTAGTCAGAAGCCTGAGATCTGACACCAGTCTTGCCAAGAGGTATCGTGTTATCCAGTTACTGGGTGCTGGAGGTCAGATAGGCAGTCGCTCCATGTAAAACACTGGTACTCAGCTAAATCCGGTTAGACTGGAAGCCGACCCCAAAATAGTTGGGAAAAGGCTAGGCAGATTGAGATTGATATTAAGAATACAAGAAATAGACACATAACAATAGAAAATTGGGCACACAACAACGGAAACATTATATCAGGACCGCACTACTCCTACATGTAGTTTTGTCCAATGCTCAATGAAGGAGCAATCCATATCCATTCTCCGTACAATAAGCTGCAAGACGCTGTTCTTTTTAACTCTCGACGCAAAATCGGCGGGGTGTTATAAGTTTGACGTGTCTGTGTGTGTGTGTGTATCTGTCTATGGCATCGTAGCTCCCGAACCACTCCCGAACGGATGAACCAATTTTGATTTTGTTTTTTTTGAAGGTGTCTTTGTCGAGAGTGTTCTTAGCTATGATTGGTTAAAATCGGTTGACCCGTTCAAAAGTTATCCGCATTTGAATCTGGGATTTTTGCAAGATATCATGTCATAATGACGTGTTTCGATAGATTGTTGATCGATGCGTGTCTACTAATAGGTATATTATATGTAGTTTAAAAAGCATTAAATAAAAATTTAAATATAAATTAAAAAAACCCCCGATACAAACAACTCTAAAAGCAAAAACTAAGGCTCGTACTCGTGTCGGGGAACCGCTAAGTAAATAAAATAAACTGCTGTAAACGTTGGCGGTTCCCCGACGCGAGTACGAGGCGATTTTTTTGCTATTTAGAGGTTTTTGTTTCGGGTGATTTTAAATTTGTATTACTTGAAAGATATCCGCTTGAGCGTCTGCAAACATACCTGATGCACTACAAAAGCGTGGCAACCCCATCAACATCCTGAACGCGTTATTGTATTACTTTTACCAGCTGTTATCTAGCTTTTTCTAAATCAAAATATTTATTTGCCAAAAAATACAATGTTTCTCTCGGCCCAGTGGACTATTTCACAGTTACAGTGAACAGTGTTTTTTTTCAGGAGCCTGTGACACTCAACTATTGGCTGGTAGCAGCTAAATAAAACTTGCCGATAATCGAGACAAACGGTGAAGGAAAACATCGTGAGGAAACCGGCATATCCTAGAACCAAAAATTCGAAGACATGTGACATCCACCAACCCACACTGGGCCCGCGTGGTGGATTACGGCCCATTCCCTGTGTCCCAGCAGTGGGAACATTAATAGGCTGATGATGTGATGTGTGTGATGTAAATCGAGGCAAACAGGCGTGCGATTGGAGCGGCGTATAACTAGCTGTGGACTGATGTAAGCTGAAGATGACTGCTTTAGGGTCCGCTTATACTAATAGTCGCAGGTTCGATGCCCGTTCAAAACTGATAGGTACAGAAATAATAAGTTAAATTCCGGATTCGAATTTGTGACTTGCATTAGCCAATCGGAGCTTTTCAGAATAATTTTGCATAACAATACACATTACTACGTTTTCACCCATATCACACACTATACTCAATTCACATAACCCATCACATGCCCGACCTCACCACCTGCAGCTTAACCTGCCCCTCCGCAAAAGAAAGTACCCGCAGTCGATAAAACTGGGCACACACATCCGCGCTTCTCAGTTTAACCTTGAACGCGACCGCGAGAGTCCGCCACATGTAAAAACGAAAAAAAAAACGAAAACCAAGATGGCGCCGAAATTTTTTCTAGTTTTTCTTTTGTTGTTTTGTTCGCAAGTTCAGAGTGCGTCGCTTTTGGAGAAGGGCTATGATTATTTCGTGAATCTAGGGAAGAATCTAGGCCCGAATTTGATGGCCATGTTGGAATGTGTGGGCCAGAATGAAGCTTGGGAGTGTGCGAGGGAGAAAGCAGGGAAGATGTTGGATGGGTGGGAAGATGAGGTGGAGAAGGAAAGGAGGAGTTGGGAAGGTAAATGGTTGTTTTTTATTTTTAGTTCTGATTTGGTTTAACCGTAGTTTTTGTAGGGAAAACTTAACGATATTTCAAACAAAAACGTCTCTTATTGGAAATATATTTCATTATTTAAAAAAAACTTTTAATAAATTATAAATTCTTATATTTTCAACAATATATTTCGTAAATAAGTTTTTCTTTTTGGAATAGAAACCATGACTGTAATGTAATAAACTTAAAGCAGAAAAAATAAAAAAATTACTAACAATTATTATTTATTTATAATTAAATATTGATTTTAGAAAATAATTTATTTTTATTATGATTATTAAATATTATTGTTAACTAAACAATGATCATGCCAATAATAGGATTAACTAACAAGGGCAAAATATTCTATTGAAAAACTATTAATCCTTAAATAAACTTTTGCAAACTACATTCACGATTCTAATTAAATAATGCCCATCTGACTACTAATAACTACAAATTAAGATTCGTATCAAATTGATGACCTACTTACTCACTTTTTACAAGAAGCAAGACCGTGTTTAGTAATTTTAGAGTAATAACGACTACAGCTTTCTTTCAAAAAGAAATTGACGCTATTTGTTTATGATTTTTTTTTTTCCTCCCTTGTAAATGTCTTCTTAAACGTGCATTAAATTACTTATTATTATTAATTGTTTTATATGAAGTATAATACTAATATTATAAAGAGGAAAGATTTTTTTGTTTGATTGTTTGTACCGAATTCATTCACCAATAGAAAGCTACTTTATTCCTGAGTGCCATAGGCTATTTTTTAATCCCGAAATTGGGTCTTGTGGGGTGGTCCACGGGAGCGAAGCCGCGGGCAACAGCTAGTTTCATATTAAACAATTAATAATTGTTATATAAGTTCATCATCATCATCATTATTTCAGCCGAAAGACGTCCACAGCTGGACAAAGGCCTCAATAAGTTCATATTCGTAAATAATTGAATAGCCGCATTTAGTATTTATTATATAAGTTTCTGATTTATGATTTCAGAACTTGTCAAACTGAAAAGAGTAAAAATCTTTCAAAACTGACCTCAAAAGAAACCTGCCATAATTTTGCAAGTAGAAGTTGAAAAAAAAAATAACAGACCCATACATTTCATCATTAACAACCTTTTTAATGTTCCCACTGCTGGGACACAGGCCTCCTCTCTGTGAGTGGGAATGGGCCGTAACCCACCACGCGGACCCAGTGCGGATTAGTGGATGTCACATGTCTTCGAATTTTTGGTTCTAAGTCATTTCCTAACGATGTTAGCCTTCACCGTTTTGAGAGCAGTGGTGATGAAATAATTTACACAAAGTAAAGCCCCTGCCTGGGTTTAAACCCACAACCTACGACACGTAAGTCAGGGCTGTTACCACTGTCTCCCATGATACATGTTTGCATAATTCGACATAATTTACTGAACAGCAGATTTTAGTCCCACAGAAGAAGTTGTCCATAATGATGAGTTCAATTACCCTTTTCAGGTTTTGAGTTATTTCTGTGACAACTTGTACCTAAAACTGAAATGTATAGAGTTGTTTTTGCCTTACGCCGCTATTAAAGGCTGATTTTATGATCATTCCAAATCTGATTAAATGCCCAGGCCGTAAGGAATTAAGGTCGTGAGCATAACTTACACCCAGGACAAAATACTCAGCGTGCATATTAAATAGGAGAAAACTTGGCAAGTTACCAACCATAATATACTGAGTGTTTTACCAACTAAATTAAGAATATTTGGTAGACAGTCATTCAAGATCCATAAAAAAACATTTATTTTAAATGTCAAAGTGCGATAATTTTCATAATGAAACAATCATTTATAGTGTAATTTTATGAGTGCTATTATTTTCTTAATCCGATCAAGTGGCGTAGCTAGTCTAAGTTTAAGGACCTTGTTTTAAAATTTGTTAGTGTCTGTTTTAAACTTTTTACCCGACTGCAGCAAAGAACAAAAGGAAGATAATGTTAATTACAAAATTAATAAAAATAAAATAGGTGTTAGGTGTTCATGGTAATTTTAGAGAGAATGGAGAGTAACCAAATTATAAAAACCGAGCCGGATAGGATAAACTGTCATCATAATAAATAAACTTTATTTAATAAAGAAAGATAATTTCTGACGGACCTCATATCAAAAAGAATTTGAGATTGTAAGTAACATTTTACGAACTCTTCACACGTCGGAGCCTCTGTAGTTCGGGGCCCCTTATCATTGATACGGCTGATACCGCGGTAGCTACGCTCCTGAATTTTCATCTATGTAAATAAACTCTCCTATCGGATCAGTACTTCTAGAGATTACTACCTACTCACATTTTTTTTTACTTTTTCATAATATCAGCTTTTTCCGGTTTAAACAGTGTCTCTTTTTTATTTCTTAAACAAGTTTAATTAAAATTTACATAGTATAAAATACTTAATTAACAATAACTACCTATATATACAATAAAATAAAACTACGAACGCGTATAAAAGGGCAGGGGTCATATGGCGTCAAAAAATTCGTCCACATCGCTGTCAACGTGAAAAGTGCCCAGAACGCTGGCAGCATTGTCACGTTGGATGTCAATACTGATTCTCTGGCCAAGGAAAAGCCCAGCCCAGCCCCAGTGCTCTTTTTTCTTGTATTAATTTTCTTAATTGTAACAGTTTTTTTACGACATAAGTAAAAAGTATTGAGGAGGTACTCAATTCTTATACAAACGACAAATTACAATTTAATGGTACAGATACTTCAACTTTCGCTATCAAGAAGAAGCTTACCAAATACCACACAGTAGTTTTTGAGATTAGACCAAACATGTTACACAAAACTCAGTTACACAACAAAGTGCTAAATATTGCCTTTTATTTGTGATCCAACCGTAGAAAGAAAATGTGCTAACTTATAAGCCAACACGGGAGAAAATTCGAGTAATACTTAGCAAGTCCACGTGAATTATTGCAGAACCTCTGTGTTTACACTTTCTCCGTCTACATAAGCAGTTCCGTGATTGACTCACAGGTTGACAAAAAAGGTAAATGCTTGTATAAAATCAAAGATTAGGTCTACAACTTTCATCAGATTAACGGGCAGTTCTTCTGTACGACCATTTATAATCATTTGTCATCCGCGTTTGAATGCACCTCTTTTCCATCTAACCGGATTATTGAAGACATCGTAAGTTTTTAATAAACGTTGTTGTTGTCGTCGTTGTCGTTGTTGTTGTTCGCGTTTTTGTTTGTTGTGTTTGCGAGAATATAAGTTCTCGATAAATTGTCAGCAGATAATTTAGAATACAATAAATTTGATTATACTTGTATTGTACAAATGATGGGAGTTATTGAATATCAAATTCGATAGTTTATAATTTTCTACAAGTAAAATAAAACCCCCGACATATTTTTATTTCACTCTACATAATTTATCTCGAAGTAGACAAGCTTTGATCGACAATCTATTGAACATGTAATCATTACACGATATCTTGCGAAAACACCCCGATTCAAACAGTAAAACATCCCATAACTTTTGAATGGCTGAACCGATGTTCATCAAACATAGCTAAGGACACTCGATAAAGTCACCTTTCAAACAAAAGAAAAACGAAATCAAAATCGGTTCATCCATTTAGGAGCTATGATGCCACAGACATATAGACAAACACACAGGTACACACGTCAAACTATAACACACTTTTTTTCCATCGACGGTTAAAATACACCCGTGTCTAGTGATATCTACCAGACAACATAATATGGATGACCAGGATAAACAAAATACTATCTCCGATACTATTTTTTGTGGTCCCCACAATGTTCTGATCAAAATAATACCTCTGCGACCTCATACTTTTTATCGTTGTCTTCTCGGGACAGCCTGATAGGAACCAACCTCATCAAATTTATGGTAAGGGTTTTGTTAAAAGCGATGACAGAAATACAAAATATAATTTTTAAACGACTTCAAACACTCAATTTGACTGTATTTTTTTTGTATGTGTTACCTCAAACGTTTTACTAGGCGAACCGATTTTGATGTTTCTTTTTTTATTTGAAAGCTGCTGCTCCCTGACTGCCGAAATTGAAATTATTTTTCACTTAGTAGTGTTTTTATTTGGATTTCGGTTGTATTTTTTAGGGTTCCGTACCTCGAAAGGAAAAATCGGTACCCTTATAGGATCACTTTGTTGTCCGTCCGTCTGTCTGTCTATCAAGACCCTTTTTCTCAGGAACTCGTGGAGGTATCAAGCTGAAATTTATATCAAATTCTCAAGTCTATTATTCCTTAAAGCTGTGAAAAAATCAAACTTCTAAACCATCGCAATCAAAAGATACAGCCGTTTATGCAGCAAATTTTCGACACTCGCAATGGAATCAAAACCTACAGAGTACTTCCCGTGAACTCAGAATCTTGAAATTTGGTACGAAGCAACGTCTTATAGCACAGATAAAGGAATGATTGCGAAAACCGTAAATTTTTAGTTACATCATATATTATATTCCTCTTTATAATATTAGTATAGATAATTTTAAACTTACTATTTGAGTTTATTTATTTGAGTACTACCCCTTACCTCATGAACGCGTAGAGGTATTCATATCAAATACTCAGGTCTATAATAACTTTAAGCTGAGGTTTATACGGAACCCTCGGTGCGCGAGTCCGACTCACACTTGGCCGGATTTGTAAAAATGTTTTTATCGTCGTTTAACAAAAAAAACATCTTACTAAATTGCCTCTTACTTCCACTTGCACTCCATAACCCCGGAAGTGTAATCTCTAACACGATTTCAACCTTTCTAGACACAACCTTGATGTGTAAAGATAATTTAGCTCAAGAGCCAGCGTTTAGCGCCTGCGCAGCGTCACAGTTACTTGAGCGCGAGACATTCGACGACTATGAAACAATTGTAGGGCTGTGAGTCGTCAGTGGTATATACGGCTGTTAAGTGTTATGAGAATGCTCTCTTTTAATTTCTTGGTAGTTAAGCGTTAAGTAGACCATTAAAGGGAGTTTTAAAAAGTAATTTACTAACTTTCCATTGCGTTACTTTCGAGATCAGGTAAATATATCCGGTTTATGACACATATATAGCCTTATCAAGTACCAATGTAGAATCTTAAATATATCTGAACCTAATCTACAAATGTGCATGATTCTTTTTTTTATTATTATTGATAGGCTCGCGCTTGACCACTATCTCACCTGATGGTAAGCAATGATGTGGTTGACGGTGTAATACGCTTGCCTAGAAGAAACCTATTCACTCTTGACTTAAAAACCCAGAGGATGTAGCTATCGGGAAACAAACTCCGGCAGGGAATTCCACTCCTTAGCTGTACGCATAATGAAAGTATTTTCAAAACGTTTAGTGCGTATGTTAATTCTTATTAGAAGGTCATTATTTTTTGTGTATTTTTTTATTGACTAATATTTTATTCTTTGTAGGGGTTTTTTGTCGATGCATCGACGTTTGGGGGAGGCCTATGTAGTAGAAAAAAATCACTTAGCCCCCTGCCAACCCTAACCTAAGTAAGAGCTATCTAACAGTAGTAACCGCAAGTTTATGACACCGAGCCAGCCCCGACCGGTTTCGAACCCACGGCCATAATAGTAGCGATACGATGCTACTAACCGATTTACTACAGTCTCTCTCTTATGATTTTTTATGATATTGAACTTGGGACATAAAATTGTTTTGGTGAAAACTATTTTGTTATGTTTTGTTGATTCATGGTGAGAATAAACATGACATGACGAATACATTCCATTCATTTCGGACGCAATTTCGCGACACGAAGAATTAGTTTTTTTTTTATTTGAATTATTCAGAACAGAATGTTCATTGAGAACAATTTCTCATAATTTCGTACTTATAAAAAAAAAAACTTTATCGTTACCAAAATGGGTCATGGGAAATATGACAGGAGAATCACAATTTAGGGTATTAAGCGCTTTAATTGTTGTTTTTAATTATTGTTATTTAACATTATTAAGTTATACCAAATAAGTCAGTTTTAGTTATAAGTAAATATAACTATTGTGTGTGGAATGGCTGCATATTTGTTTTTACGTTAATATTCAACCCGAATCTCTTCAAAGTTAGAGTGAACAGGCTTCTTCTGAGTAAGCTTATTCCATCGTCGACTCTGTCTCTGTCACCTCTGACCTAGACTAGAGTCAAGAGCAAACCCAACACAAATAAAAAAAAAATATTGCGCTATGGCATACAAATAACAGCGTTACTGAGGCAGAGTAGTTCCTACTAATTCTCTTGGGAACTTGGACTCCTTTGCTACCGAACTCTAAAAAGAAGAAGAACAGGGGGGTAACCATAAGCTCTTAGAGCGGTATCAATTTGAGATCAAATAAGGGACAGATGTATCTGACTTGTATACATCTGTCACTTACTCGATATCAAATTGATACCGCTCTAAGAGCTTATGGCCACCCCCCTGAAGTGCCTTTGTGCTCTTCAAAAGTCAATAATTCTTTATTTCAACTAGACCATTATGCCGCACTTTTAGAACGTCAAAAATTTAAACGTCTAATAATTGATTCTACCGTCCATTCGGCAATGTAGCTTATTATGGAAAAAAACGGACATAGAACTCCACACTTACTTTTTTTTTAATGGTTTCACAACATTATACATGCATACATTAATTCATATACGATAGGACGATGTACCCAGACTAACACTACGTATGGATATAAAGTATTACAAGCATTAACAGGTAAATTCTTTCATTTGATAAATAGGAACATGGTTCTCACATACTTACAAATATTGCAAACTTATTTAAATTACCTAATTCAACAAAAACGGAAACGTGTGCCAGTCAATTTCTTAAACAAAAAAAAGTTAATTTAAAATCAAAAACCCGCCTGCTTAAAAAGCGAACTAAGGATACATATTCGTAAACTGGCTGACGCCCTGATCCTCCGACTGCACAGCATGAGTTTTTCTTGTTTACAGCTTTTTAGTTCGCTTTCTAAGCAGGCGGGTTTTTGATTTTTAAATTAACTTTTTTTATTTACATCTTTTTAGTTATCATTTTTTTTTTCGAATGACATTTAAACATATAAGTTGTTTATATTTTTGTAATCTCCTCTAAAAACCCTTCATTTTGATACCCCACTCGATGGGTAGGAAAGAAAAAAGAAATTGCAAGCGTACAATATGGCGTCTAAAATCCGCCATGTTCCTTTTTTTTAACGGCACTTAGCTAAGAACACTTGGGCGGTCAAGACCTATCTAATGATGTCCTAATTATAAAAATCCGCCAAGTAGTTTGAAAGATATGAGGTAATAAAGAATATTACATACATACATACAAACATAAATACATACAAACATACAAGATACGCGTGAAAAACATAACCCTTTCCTTGCAGCCGGGTAAAAAGAGAAAAAAAGAAAATTTAATCTGTATTCTTTATTTTCTCTGTAAAGTGTTTTTGTATGTGATAAATCTATATTATTAGAATAGGCTCCGAACCTACTGGACCGATTTGAAAAATTCTTTCACCAATAGAAAGCTACATTATTCCTGAGTGACATAGGCTATTTTTTTTATCGCGAAAATGGGTCCTGTGGGGTGGTCCACGGGAGCGAAGCCGCGGGCAGCAGATAGTCATGAATAAGACGAAATAATGTCATGACACGTTGAAAGTAAGGGCATCTAACACTACTCTTACAAACCACTAATTCTCGTGACTACGCCCTGTCAGCTGCTCAATTATCACCACTTTCTCTAATCATCTAATGATATAATATATAATTCATATCTCGTGCTCACCCAATTACTAGATAATATGCTATAATTAACTAAACAAGGGATTCGCTCTACTTGTAGGTTTAATTTGCACGAAAACATAGTGTAAATTGTTAGTTGTTGTGGGTTTTACCCGATTACGGCGAAGCCAAAAGCATTATATTTTTTGCAGTTTATGTATGTATGCTCCTCCGTGGCGCGTAAACTGTTCATCCGATTTTGATGAATAAGGTGTCAATTGATTCGTTATTATGGCCCGGGTAACAGAGGATAAAAAAAAAACCATAGTCGGGTTACAGTTTTTAAACTTTATGCTATTACTAATAAGTGTCGCTTTGGCATAAAGTATAGATGCTTAAAAGCAAACTTTTTAACACTATTATGAATGTTTCTATAGGAGTTTACTCACTGGGAGCATTCTTTCGTAAGCATTTGTAAACAAGCAATCGTAGACGAGCAACAAATGCGTTCGAGTCGAACATTCCCTTGCGAGCTTGGAGCTTGGTTAAGGCGATATATACACCCCAATGCTAACGCAGTACTGGCCATTCGCCCGCTCGATGCCAAAATATCAAAATTGAACCTCCTTTTGAACAGTTTTGTTTGCAAAATATTATTTGATTTACATTATGCTATGTTAGTTATGAAGAAATACCAGCCATCAATTTTTCTGTGTAAAAATATTTTTAAACATCGAAGTCGTTTTGGAGGAGTTTACAAAAGTTGCGAAAATTATCGTGTTGTTAATTATTTTTTTAAAGCAAAACTATTAGTTACACGTAATAACCTTGTGTTCAAAATTATGTACATGAATCAGTTATAAATATATATTTTTTTCAAACCTTTTAACCTAGCCGTTACTAAGGGGTATGCTTTAGAAAGTTGCCGTTTTACAGCACTAAAGCGTATGTAGGCCCTTAAATGTCATTCATTCGATAATACTATTGACCAAGAAGGTCACAAACATTTAAGATGAAAGAACTGTTCTTAGGTTTACAAGTGGCCAGTAATATTCCTACATACATACTCATTCATTTCATTATCTAAGTACTCGCTTTCGGGCGTTTTATTTGCGTGAACATTCGAATGCGAGCCGTTGCCGCGAAAATCGTTGCGACGTCCACATCGGCCGAAGTTCGCGCTTGCGTGGAAGTTTTGTAACGCTCGGTGTAGTTTGTAGCCAGTGACACTCGCAAGGTTAAGACGAATCGGTTGACGTATGAATCATTAAAATCGGCCAACGCGTTTGGTCTCTGGAACGCCACATAGGAACAAACATACATACATACATAGACTGATAAACACATTACCCTCCTTCGGCAGTCGGATAAAAATATATACCGCATGCGATGCAGTAATATTTACTGGATCCTTGACCTACCTTGTACATTAATACTTTGAAAAAGTTGTGGCCCCTCTGTTTATTAAACAAATGATAGTCGTGCATAATCTCAACTTGGCCATAAATTAATGGAAATTAAGACATCAAACAGTGTTATCGTTCGCGAGTTACAAGTTGAGGGTCGTGGGTTCGAACACAGGCAGGTATTTTGTGCAAATTATTTCATCACCACTGCTCTGAAAACGGTGAAGGAAAACATCGTAAGGAAACCGGCATGTCCTAGAACCAAAAAATCTAAATGTGACATCCACCAACCCGTACTGGGCCTGCGTAGTCGATTACGGCCCATTCCCTCTCACAGAGAGGAGGCCTGTGTCCCAGCAGTGGGACATTAATAGGCTGATTATGAAGAAATCAAAATATTTAAGTCAAGGATAGTTTAGAGTTCCTACTATTATATAGCCGTGACAATCTAAAAAGTCGGTTTTGACAGCTATAAAAATACTTACTAATAATTAAACTTGATGCTTACGAATGATATTCGTTGTTATAGTGTATCGGTAAAATAGTAATTAATTAGGATTATAAATTTGACTTTGTACCCTTAGTACACTAGTCGACGGCACGAACTATTTTGTGCGCGGGGTTAAAATGCATTTTATATCAACCGACAACACGTGCGGAAGAGACAGATGCTGTGATGAGCAGTAGGAAGCTAGTTCGCGTACGAATACACACTTTTGCAAATTTGTAGCGAAATGGATAATGCTTTAGGACGAAACCGAGCGCGCGAAATTTTATAAACAGACCTTTGGCAGTCTAGATATCATGAAAAAACGACTAAATCTATCTGTTCAAAATAAAATTATTTGCATTGTTGAACTACTAATCTATCCCTGTATGGAGGCAGTTTTGCAATTTTCCATCTTCTTATGGTATTGATTTGCGCCCAAAAATGCGTTAAAATTTGTGTCGAAATGTGGAACTTTCGACACTCATAACTTTCAAATATTTTCTTTTTTTACTTTTTTGCTTCCATACAGGGCTAGATAATGATGAGACAAATTGATATCACTTTTTATTTTGAACGTACATCGTCAAACAGTGGAGTAATCCCTAGACTACGTTTGTATGGAAGAATTTTTGACTAGTGTAACCTTAAATTTCTTACGTACAAAGTTATCGCGGCATGTAAAATGAGAAATGTCATCGGATTTCTTAGATTGTCACGATTATAGTCTTGGACCAACCAGCCATTTAAATAATTGCTGACCAAGTTCACGACCAATTTATTTCAAAACTGACCTAAGCTATACTTTCACAAATGAAATAAAAACCTCGTTATTGATTCGAAGATCAATCTCAATAAATACCTACCTCACTTTTACTTTTTTTATTCGCCTTGAATTTTCGAAAATTTCACTTTTTATTTTATTAGTTTACATCACTTTTTTATTTAGATAACTTTTTGTTTTATTGATATAAATCAATAAAAAAAACTGAAGCCTAAAACTGACTTTCTAAATAACTATTTAGAAAGTCAGTTTAAGGCTTTCGATTTTTTAAGTTATTTTGGTTATAGATAAAGATTCACACATTTTTGAAAATATTTATTTGTTGGTTTCGTTTTTTTTGCATAATTTTGAAATTTAAGCGAAACTAATTTTGAATACTAGATTTGTTGGTTATTTATTCTTCATGTAATTTATTACGAAAGTTGATAATATATTTATGTATGTTCTGTAGGCTATGTGTATATTTGTTTATTGTAACTTGATGCATTATGTATGAATTACTTAGTTCTTCTTCTTCTTTTTGAATCGATGACAAACTCTTAAAATATTTATATCTAAGGTATAGTTGTATGGGCATTCTAGCATATCGTCGGCTAAGAGTGTAAAACTGCTAACTCACTTTAACCCAATTTTACAGGCGAAACATAAAACTTAATAAATTTCAATTTTACAAATTTAGGTTAAAACCAAAAATACAGTTGGTGTATTTTTGGATATTCTACGTTATTAGGAACTAATAAAATGACAGCGATGTGGATGAGTACTTCGACGCCTAAGTGTACCTTTCTTTTGTATATAGTGTAAGTAGTTAGTTTAATTTTTAAGTTTGTATAGTTTACTTTTGTTTAGTGATTAAAAATTAAATTCTTTAATAAAAAATATTATTGAAAAAAAAAAAATGTAATATTTGGACGTTAATAAGTTATAAGTATTTTTATGACTTAGCAGGTTTTTTTTGGTAGCAAACGTTTTATTTTGTGGACATAGCAGGATCTTCGAAAGATTTCAAGGATAGGTAAAATAACTTTAATTGTTTTGTTAATCAGTCTATTTATTTCTTAGTAATCATCGCAGTTACAAATTTGGCTAATACTTAAATTTGACAGGCTTTTAATCAGAAATCTTTGGCAAAACAAAATTTGGAATAAAAAACTAAAATATCAGAAATCCTCTTTTCATAAAATTAAAATCAAATTAATAAAACTAAACATTATTCTTCTTTTCCTTAGTACTCATTATTATCGGAGGTTAGCTATCCTAATAAGAGCGATAATCTTCAGGTAAGGAGTTTTTCAAGTACCTACTGAAGATCTTCGAACTTTCTCGCGCAAATTTTTGGCCTGTCTGCCTGGCCACGGATGAGGCTTTTCTTTGTGGTAATATTTGCCACTCATCTAGGAATCTAAGTTTATAATAAATATCTCCATTTGGATTATAGCGAAGAGCCCTGATATCTGTAACCTTAGCATCTCCTTTAGATCGGCCAGGACGAATGCTTTTATAAAATTGAACCTCATTGAACTTTTTAAAGAATTTGTATTTCAGATATTTTACTTCGTATGGATGCCGTTTTTTCCTTGCAGATCTACAGATGGATATATACTCTGCTGGTACATGAATATCTTTGTTTTTTATAGCACGCTCTATGCTCGAATGCATGGAGTCCTCGAGGTCCTACCTCGAGGAATTTTGCTCTATCACAATATTTTTATTCATAGCTGTAGTGAGCAACCCAAGAGAGCATTCCTGTTTTGGTAAATGCACCCATCACTGTAAAAAAATACTTTCATCGGTTCAGCAGAGTCGTCGGAGCTAACTCCCACATTAAAACTTTTTGGAGGGTATCAATAAAATAACGAAACTTATTTATTGAATACTAGACGTAAAACGAAAAGTGAATAGTAATAATAAAGGCTTAGCTCTGCAATATTTCAACTATTATATCTCGTAACAATTGAGTTATTTCACCGAAAAAATATTTTTATTGCCAGGAACGTTGTAGCGCCGAAGATTCAATACAAAATGGCGTCAAATATGGAGTTAGCCGCGCACTTTGAACGAAATGGATTTAGCTGTTTTACGCATCACAATTATTTGCCGATTTTACGTTTAGAGTGAGTTTAGCTGGTTTTACAGTCCATGTAGCCTAAATTTCTCTTACAAAAAATTTTGATCGCATTTTGCCTTCCCATGCAATCACATGGGAGATGAGATACGGTCAACTTAGTGATAGTTGGAGAATCTTTCGATTGGTTAATAAAATAGCATACGATTCATCCGTAAAACTAGAGTAATTACAATCGGGGCAACTATACCGCTGCGGCAACTATACCCCTGCGGCAACTATACCCCTGCGGCAACTATACCCCTGCGGCAACTATACCCCTGCGGCAACTATACCCCTGCGACAACTATACTGGTTTTACCATAACCCCATTTTGCCAGATTGATTCATTGCGAAGTTATTCTTTTTCGTAAATAAATCGCAATTTTAACTATATTTACCTAGAGTTATAGTTAATATTTTAAGCTACTCATTCTCAATTCATATTACCTACTCATGTTAACCTACATTGTTGACAGGTATCTAAACTATTTGTGTTCCAAAATTTTGATAAAAACAAAGTAATGGACGGCACACACATCAAATTACAAAAAATTATCAGCACGAAAGAGTAAACAAATACAATACAATTCTTTTCTGCACAAATTCCCACGGACTTAGCGAAAGCTAAAATGGTTGAACGCTAGATAAAATCACAATTACTAATATCTAGTCAAGATTTCCCATATTAAACAATAAACTATCTATTTTCGTTCAATAAATACTTGATGATTTTCTACGCTTCAACAAAATATTTTCCCATAGTTTGTTTAATGACAGTTGGATGTATAATTTGTAATTATGAGGCAGATAATTTCATTTTCGATGCCTGAATAAGTGTCTAATTTGCTGTCAGGTGGCTTGTTAGCTTTTGTGATTATAATCCTAAGATACGACTGCAAAAATCTGCTGGAATCAGGGTTTTTGATTAAACCCAATTTTCATGAATGGTACTTGATAGTAGAATAGATTGCTGCTGCGTTGCCTGTAAATATCTAGCCACAATAACCTTAATTAGATAAATTAAAATTTAAATTTGATAATTAACCCCAAATATAAAAGTATTGCAAGTTAATCTAACGTCATTTGAAAGAAACTGGTGTAGTTAATTTCGAGATAAACGTATTCTGTCTTAATCCAGGTCATGGTTTTTTTTATCCAATTCCATTCAACCGTTAAGGATTTATGAACAAACATCCAAACACATAGAATCAAATGTGATATAATGTAGTCGTATTTTATTCCACCAAAGGCTTTTTTTAGGCCTATTTTAAAATGGAAAGTACTAGAAATAATTAAAAAGACGTTAACAAGAAATTCTTCATAAACGATGTTATTTTCTAAATTATCTAATTCTCAATCGTTTATTTTTCACAGAGGAAGCAGATGCCGAGATCAGGACATCCGGCCGCTCCCTCGAAGAGATGCCGTCCAAGATAGGCCGGGAGATCACCGACTCACTGGGCTCCTTGACTAACGTTTTGGAAAGGGGGATAGCCAGGTAAATATCATCATCATATTTTTAGCTAACTTAACCTTAAGTAAAGTAAATCAACGCAGGTACTAGCCGGGCGCAGAAAGTTTGCCGATGACTACCCCTCCCGCAAAAACGCGCGGCGCCCCGCGTTCGCCTCGTTTGTTCGCCGAACGTCAGAGTAACGTCATCGGCAAACTTTCTGCACCCGGCTTAAAGGTATTTAACTCGCCCGTTTCATTAGTGGAGAAGCTCGTGGCAACAACAACACGAACAATAGTCGCACAGGTCGTTCTTCAAGGTTAAACAGCGCTCACCGAGGTCGGTCCGTGGATGTGTGAACAATTTTACATGCTGAGTTTCCACCGTGCCTCGGAAAGCACGTTAAGCCTTTGGTCCCGAAAGTCATATGTACATCTTTAACAGTCGTTATACACGGAATTCTATACGGACCTTGTGGAAACTAAAACAAATTGCCGTGCGTTCAGGCGTTTTTGCCATACCTATTAATATGAATGCTAATTTTTATCCGTGATGCTAGGCAACTGGGCTTATCCTAGTTGTAAACGACCCTTTGTGCCTATTGGCCTTGTTTGTTCTGTCTCCTGCTCGATATGGAGGAAAGTGGAAATTTGTACTTTTTCCTACTCCTCCGTTATTCTTTTCTGATTAATTTCGTTGCGGGATCCAAGACAATTAAATTCATTCTCCGGGACTTCGTCGAGCTTCATTGCCTCGGCACTTTTCTGGTGGTCGCCACTGTTGATTCTGGCTTTCAGGAGTTGCAATGGTTTGGGAATAGTGCGGTGGGGTTGTTTAACAGTCATTATACGCATTGTCAGAAGCCAGGAACTTTGACACCTGTCTTGCTAAAGAGTTATCGTGATTGATACCCAGTTACTGGGTTGTGGCGGTCATAGAGGAAGTCGGTCTATCTAAAATACTGGTATTCAGTTCATACTGGCATCCTGAGCCCAAAGTAAGTTGGGAACAGGTTTGGCGGATAGATAGTTTCATTAGTAGATCGCAAGCTGATCGTGGGATACTTTAATCGCCGGAACAATGTGCAAGCACTTTTCTCGTACGCGCATTCGCGTTAACACATCACACATCATCATCAGCCTATTAATGTTCCCACTCCTGGGACACAGGCCTCCTCTCTGTGAGAGGGAATGGGCCGTAATCTACCACGCGGGCCCTGTGCGGGTTGGTGGATGTCACATGTCTTCGAATTTTTGGTTCTAGGACATACCGGTTTCCTCACAATGTTTTCCTTCACCGTTTTGTGAGCAGTGGTGATGAAATAATTTACACAAAGTTAAGCGTTTTTCATTCGCGTTAACGTAAACGTCAATTTATATTGAAATTGGATAAACGCCACCTGGTGACGGTCGGTAAGAAGAAATCTCTTTTTACCGACTTTCCACAAAAAGGAGGAGGTTCTATGTTCGAGTTTGTGTTTGTTTTTTTTTGTTTGTTGATGTTCGCCGATATCTTCGTCAATTGTGGACCGATTTTGAAAATTCTTTTTTGTTTGAAAAAGTATGTGCCGCAGTCCCATTTTAATTTGGTGAAGATCTGATGAAGAACTTCGAAGACAAAAACAGAATTCTTAAATAAATAACGACAAATCTCTCGGGATTTATGCAATCACATGTTTGTTTATCGTTGATACCATTTCATAACATAACATCACGCCAGTACGCTCTTAAGAGGTACGCAGATCTCTCATTTCACCGGCTATGTTCAAGTTTCATGATATTCGGGTAATCTATTGTGGCGTTATAGGTACCTTTCTAAATAACTTGCCTATTAGGTAGGTACAGCTAAAATGTGAAAAATAAAAAAACCTTTTTTACAAAAAAATACTACCGACTATCAAATAAAAAAACTACAAAGTGAAAAATAAAATATTTTTGGAAGTCGGTGTCCATAAGCAAAAATTGGTAGCTTATACCTACGAAAGACACCGACTTCCAACAATAAAGTTAATTTTCATTTTGTAGTTTTTTTATTTGGTATAACTGGCAGTATTTTTTTGTAAAAAAGGTTTTTTTTTGTATACGAATTGACATATATGAGATCGTTTACGTTATCACGAGCATAAGCATACAGAATAACATAGTACAGAGTACAAAACATTTGAAATATATTTTTATGCATCTCCACGTAAGAATACAATTTTACTATATAGTCTTGGATTTCTCTTTTATAAGTCTCAGTCATAGCTTTCATAATTTTAATGTAATTCAATAAAACATAACAATCTTAAAGCCGTAGAGAAAAATTATATCTTTTCATGAACATTTGTGAAATTAACTTGTGGTTACAAGAAAATATTAAATTAGCACTCTCTAAAGTCTCTTATCTAAGACAAAATTCATTTAAAAAAAGATACAATACCTCTTCTCATCGAGGTTCAGCACTACTTACAGAGGTCGACCCATGGTGACCACCCGGTGAATCTCGGGGTAACAAAAACTCCAGAACCTTAAGGTTACACTATTCGAATTTTTTTCCCTACAAACGTAGTCTAGGGATTATTCCACTGTTTGACGATGTACGTTCAAAATAAAAAGTGATATCAATTTGTCTCATCATTATCTAGCCCTGTATGGAAGCGAAAAAGTAAAAAACGAAAATATTTGAAAGTTATGAGCGCCGAAAGTTCCACATTTCGACGCGAAACGGACGCGAACAAATACCATAAGAAGACGGAAAATTTCAAAACGGCCTCCATACAGGGATAGATTAGTAGTTCAACAATGCATACCATTTTATTTAGAACAGATAGATTTAGTCGTTTTTTCATGATATCTAGACTGCCAAAGGTCTGTTTATAAAATATCGCGCGCTCGGTTTCGTCCTAAATCTTTATCCATTTCGCTACAAATTTGCAAAAGGGTGTATTCGTACGCGAACTAGCTTCCTTCTGCTCATCACAGCATCTATCTCTTCCGCACGTGTTGTCGGTTGATATAAAATGCATTTTAACCCCGCGCACAAAATAGTTCGTGCTGTCGACTAGTCTGGAATCATGATGCCCAGTTACTGTGTTGTGGAGGCCAGATAGACAGTCACAGCCTATAAAATACTGTTTACGTTATTGGCTGCCACCAAATCAACCTTTTTATAATAATCAATAGGCAAAAACCCGGCAAAAATCTGGATTATGTGCTGCTTCTGAGAAATTCGCTACCCGGAAATCGAACCCAAAACATCAAGCTCGGCAGAAGCGCCTACAACTACTAGACCAACAATAGTTATTTATGCTACAAGTGCGGAAAGTAGGTGATTTCCGATGAGTGGATAAATCGACACGAGTCGGAAATCATCTTACACACGTGTATCATACAACATTTTGCTATGCATTGTGCGAGGAAATAAAAAAAAATATCTGAACCAAGCAAGAAATTAATAAAAATATGGCGCTTATTCAAGGGCGCTCAGCATATCCACAGATTAACTAATAGCTCATAGTTCCTCGGGCATATCTACTGTGCATATGCAAATAGCTGTCACTTCGTAACGCAAAAAGGCACTAGCAATAGTACATTGTGATACAAGGGTGGGAAGTAGGTTATTGCAAACAAGCTGCCATTAACAAGCCCGAGCCGAAGGCGAGGGTTTTTAATGACACGAGTTTGCAATAACCTACACACCCGTGTATCACACGACGTTTTTCAATACAGTTGTGAGAAACAGTAAAAACAAATCAAAGAATTAGATTTGTTTATTCACAAAAAATAAAATTTTCAATATGGCGCGTTTTTGCAACTGGACATATTTTTTTACAAAGAAAACAGCCTATACAGCCTATTCGATTTTTGACAAACGTTGATGTGAAAATAATTAACTTAAAACTGGTAATTAAATATACTATACAACTATTAAAAAAAAAATGAGAATTCAATGCTAAAACGTACGGAATCATTAATTTTTCCTCGTATAAAATCGTATCCAATTTTATTCTATGTATGAAAACTCATTGCTACTAAACTTTTTTAAATTGACTTATTGCGCGTTTTTGCAACTGGTCATTTTTTTTTTCAACTAAAACAGCCTATACAGCCTATTCGATTTTTGTCAAATGTTGATGTGAAAATAATTAAATTAAAACTGGTAATTAAATATATTAAACAACCATTTAAAAGACTTTTGAGAATTCAATGCTAAAACGTACGGAATCATTCATTTTTCCTCGTAGAAAATCTATCCCATTTTATTCTATGTTTGAAAACTCCTTGCTACTAAACTTTTTTAAATTGAAATTTAAAACTAAACTGCAAACATAATGATCGAGCTCGTAAACAAAAGTCACGACCGCGTAACAGAAAGATGCCTATGCGTAAGATTTAACTTTCGAATCATAATTATAGCCTCTGAAAGTACGCCATGTTTAACAACTGTATTGAAAAATATTAATTCTGCCAAACATATTTAATGAATATTTAAAATTAATTTATTGAACAAAATCTAAATCTAGAGTAATTAAAAACGCCTTAAATGAAGTATTAATTTTGTTTTACTATTTATATGAATGATAATCTGTACTCAAATAATTTTTGAAACTTTTCTCAAATAATAAAAACTCTATGCGGCGGGCTGACGTTGGATTTAAAAATTAAAAAAGTACAGGAAATGAAAAAGCACTAGTAAAAAAAGTGACACTTTCCGCACAGTTTGGCTGCTTGGAAAACGCTCTTTTCGGGGACATGCGTTGTAAAAATTATTTTGATGATGATGGTATTAAAGGTAATCCGTCCAAGTCAAATTCTGATATTCTGCTGATTCCAAATAACCTCCTGACCGATTACAAATAATCACACTAATATCACAGTGAGTGTTTTTGTTACTTCTTCACGCTCAAACGGCTGAACGGATCTGGATGAAATTAGGCACAGAAATAGATTATAGTCTGGAATGGCACATAGGATATTTATATACCGGGAATATGTTCCCTTGAGATAATGTTCGACATTCACCCGGGTGAAGCCGCTGGCGGAAGTTAGCATAAAATAAAGTTTTTTACATAGTCACATGATTTAATGTTCGAATCAATCAGTTTTTATGAACTTTTTCAAGTTCTATTTTTAATGAACAAAAAAGCTAACGAGGTTAGCTTAAAACTGCTCATTATGAATAGTTTTTGCTTTATCGAAGCCAAAAGAAATACTTTTTGTGACTATCGTAAAGGTCAAATTAAAATAAATTTTATCTAGTGTGGGATCTGTATATATACCCCCGACGGAAAAAGGGGGATATAAGTCCAGCCTAAATTCTGTTCCTATCGTTCTGTCCATCCAAAGGTTGTCTGTAAGAGATTGCCTAGTGCGATAAGACCGCCCATTGTACACTTGTTATTGTGAATGTTTGTCCTGTATGTTTTTTTGTGGTGTACAATAAAGTATATAATAATAATAATATAAGTTTGACGTGTGTATCTGTGTGTCTGTCTGTGGCTTCATAGATCCTAAACGGATGAAACGATTTTGATTTTTTTTGTTTGAATGTTGTCTTTATCGAGAGTGTTCTTAGCTATGTTTGATTGAAATCGATTCAGCCGGTCAAAAGTTATCCGCAATTTTACTCTTTGAATCTGGGTTTTTACGCAAGATATCATGTCATAATTATGTGTTCCAGAGGAGTTCGTGGCTAAATAATAACAGCCGCACGGGTCGATCATCAACCCGAGGTCGGTCCGTGGATGGGTGACCATTTCAACATACCGAATTTCCTCGGTGCCTCGGAAAGCACGTAAAGCCGTTGGTCCCGGCTGTCATTCGAAGATCTTTGACAGTCGTTACGGGTAGTCAGAAGCTTGAGATCTGACACCAGTCTAGCCAAGAGGTATCGTGTTACCCAGTTACTGGGTTGTGGAGGTCAGATAGGCAGTCGCTTCATGTAAAACACTGGTACTTAGCTGAATCCGGTAAGACTGGAAGCCGACCCCAATATAGTTGGGAAAAGGCTATAGGCAGATGAATTATGTGTTCCAATAGATTGTCCATTGAAGAGTGTCTACGACTAGGTATATTAAATGTAGTTTAAAAAGCATGAAATCAAAATAAAATTTATGATTTGAAAAACAAAACTCTATAAAGCAAAAAGTAAATAAAATAAACTGCTCTTAACGTTGGCGGTTCCCCGATGCGAGTACGAGGCTTATTTTTTTATTTTTAAGTTGTTGGTAGATTTTTGATATTTTTTTGTTATATTAATATAACAAAAAAATATCAAAAATCTAAAACATTTCCTCATACTTTTCCAATCGTCTTGGAATTTGAATTATCTGGACAATCGGTCAGAAACGAGTCCAAATCATTATGCCAATATTTTGAAGGCCTCATTGGTTGTTACCCGCATGTAATCGGTACTTCTATCTTTATAAAAGCCTGTTGTGTTATCCTATAAGCTATATTACTGCAAAGGTACATCAAGATCCGTGCAGTCGTTTTTGCTCGCAAGAGTCACAAACATACGTCCATCCATACAAAATTTTGTAGTTTAACCATAGAAATCAGACATTGCGTTTAGCATGTCACGTAACCACACACACATACACCGTAAAAACATTACCCTCCTTCTTCAAAGTCGGTTACAAACCACTCCACATTACACACATGTAGATGGCAGATCTTTAACCATGAGTACCTACATTGTTTTAAGCAAAGTGTATCGCAGATGTAGGTTATGAGAGAAAGTGACCAGGTTCGATGTCCGGTCGCGCACATGCATGGGTTGAGTGTTTTCACCTTTGATTTAATCGATTTTTGAAGCATGCGTGTTTTTGATGAAGATATGGTAATTTAAGGCATTCGTTATTTAGGCGTTTCTTGAATAATTATTTTGTTAATGAATTAATTATTTATTTACTATCTATTCGTATCTAAAAAAAAATATTTCATTGATTGATAGCGAAAGTAAAATATAGCTGTACAGTATTACAGTATTTGAAAGTACGACAATTGAGTGAGCGATCCTAGCTTTGATTCCTGGGTTGAGCAGTGTTATTGGGTATTTTCGCTAGGAATATTTCCACAGATTCTCAATTTGCAGGGCTACAACTCTGTCTTTCGCCCTGTCCTGTGTGTCTGTCCATTCTGGCTTTGCATAGGGTGTATAAAAGGTCGTTAAACATATCTGGCGAAAGGAGATCAACTAGGAAACTGGTACCGCGTGGTACATTCTTAGATTTAATTATGTGTCTACAAATAACAGGTTCTGCAGGTTGCCCTGAAACATAGTTGACTTAAAATTATGCTAAGTTGTGCCCAATATGTAACGAAATGCATTTTGTCTTGATTTTAATTACAGAAAAGAACCGTTTTATACCAATATCAGACTCAGTTATCTGGACAATCTCAGTAGTTATCAGAATCAAGTTAATTCTGTGAGTATTCTTGTACATTAGGTTTTTGTTATTGAGAAATGATTAAACTAAAACCGGCCAAGTGCGAGTCGGACTCGCGCACGAAGGGTTCCATACCATTAACGCAGAAACCGGCAAAAAAATCTCGTTTGTTCTATGGGAGCTCCACTTATATATTTATTTTATTCTGTTTTTAGTATTTTTTGTTATAGCGACAACAGAAATACATCACCTGTGAAAATTTCAACTGCCTAGCTATCACGGTTCTTGAGATACAGCCTGGTGACAGACGATCAGAAAGACAGACAGACAGACAGACGGACCGCGGAGTCTTAGTAATAGGGTCCCGTTTTTACCCTTAGGGTACCGAAACCTAAAAAAATTACAATAATAAAGAGCCTCAAAGTTCAGGAGTGGGCGCTTGTGACGTCACTATGTCAGTATAAAGTGTACTAACGGCGTGACGTCACACGATATTTCAATGCATTATGTCGTCGTCACTTTATGTTTACGTATCAATAGAAATTTATTAATCTACCTGACGGATAAAAAAAGATTCCGACGAGTTGAGAACCTCCTCCTTTTTTTGAAGTCGGTTAAAAACGAATTTTCAGTTAACATCCCTTTTTCTTCTGGTGGGCAATTATCCAATGATTTCTCCCGTTCTGGGTGAAGCGGAAGAGCGTGCCTGACTGTTACTGACTAAAACCCACCCGTTTTCCTTCAGTTGCTTGTGCCAGGGCTGCGGTAACTCTTATTCATCCGCAACCCAGACCCTCGGCCTACCCCCGGCGAAATACTGGCGTGATGTCATTGTAAATTATTAGGACGTCTGACAAATGTTTTATTACAGGTGTATCCACCAATCAATCAATCAATCATTTATTTGTCAGAATATGGTACATTATGGTCTTAAGATTAGTGTCAAGTGTGGCGTGCAAATATAGGTACATACATTTATATATTATAGGACATAGATTATTAGGCTAGTAATATCATTATTAATTGCATAATTACGAATAAAAAAAAACACAATACCATTCAACACATTAGAATTTAAGGTATGTCAATGAAAAATAACATCACAAACCTGACAAATATATATCAAATTCTATACTATAGTCACAGATAATATAATACTAGCATACAGATGCCTCATCCCATACAAAGAAACCGTGCCGACGTAACTAGCGTTTTTCATCTGATTAATCTTGTTATTTTTGTAAGTACATCAATCGCGTTCGATCCCGTTGCACGGCAATAGATGGTGTTAGCAGCGATTTGCAAGTAAAAGGGTTTACTAGGTTCGTGAATATTGAATTCTTTTAATACAGTGAAGGTTCGTTTTACAGTATTTTTTTGCACGTTTTTACAGTCTTTTTGCACCAAAATGTGTTACAATGCAAATTTAAAAAATCGGGTGGAAAGCCTCAGAAATTTAAAAATGCGCCATCTACTGGCATCAATTTTAAATGATTCGTTAAAACAATCTTTGAAATGTGAATTAAGAGCCCAATATTCCATAATTTTGTACTTAGGAGAGTTGATTAAACAAGAACATACAATTTTTATGCTCAATTCCAGAAAATGTTAATTTTACACACAATTATTATATTCTATTGAATTGTGTGTACATTTCGCGCCATCTAGTGAGATTTATTTGAACCAAAATTTCTTTATTAGCAATGAGACCCCGTGATACTATAGTATAGAATTTTTAATAATGCTTATCTGTGAAGAAAACCATGATGCTCGCTTCTGCTGGGAAAACCAACACTTTCTAGAGACTGTAATATCTTTAGTTTTCTCTAGACAAATATTAGCACATGTACACTTCTCAGTGTGACTACAAGTTGTATACTCGTACTTACTGATAGTTAAGATAGCTTGTGCTAACAAGATCTTTGAGTTTATGGGTTTCTATTTAACGTATGATTGTTTTTAGGAATTAAGCTTTTAAAAGAATGTTAAAGTATGTAAAAGATTTCGTCCGGCCACGTACTACGTGGCGTGGCGTACTACCGCTTTAGGTACCTATTCTTCTTAAGCGACTTAAAAAAGGAAGGGTTTCCAATTCGACTGTATTTTTTTGATGTGTGTTATTTCAGAATTGTAGTTTTTGAGTTATCCTTAATAATGCGTATTTTCATAGTAATATAGGTGCCAAAACAAAAACCGGCCAAGTGCGAGTCGGACTCGCGCACGAAGGGTTCCGTAATTGGTAAATTGTGGTTTACGATTTATGACGTACTAAAAAAAAAACTACTTACTAGATCTCGTTCAAACCAATTTTCGATGGAAGTTTACATGGTAATGTACATCATAATATTTTTTTTAGTTTTATCATTTTCTTTTTTTATAAGTTACAGGTACATACATTTTACCACTTTGGAAGTGTCTCCCGCGCAAACTATTCAGTTTAGAAAAAAAAAAATTAAAAACCTCAATATCATTTCTGAAGACCTATCCATAGATACCCCACACGTATGGATGTCATGAAAAAAAAAATGTTGAGTTTCAGTTCTAAGTATAGGGAACCCCCAAAATTTATTGTTTTTTTTTTCTATTTTTGTTTGAAAATCTTATTGCGGTTCACAGAATACATCTACTTACCAAGTTTCAACAGCATGTTCTTATAGTTTCGGAAAAAAGTGGCTGTGGCATACGGACGGACAGACATGACGAATCCATAAGGGTGCCGTTGTTTGCCATTTGGCTACGGAACCCTAAAAAGGGAAAAACAAAAAACTTAAAAAAAAAAATTAACCGACTTCCAAAACAAAACTACAAAGCGAAAAATAACTTTCGTTTCAGAAGTCGGTGAAAAAACGAAAAAAAAAAATTGGTACCAAAGACACCGACTTCCGACGTCATTTTTGACATTTTACAATCGTTCTAACTGAATGTCACTGTCTAGAACCTGCTAGTGCTACAAACCGGAGCAGGTTCTGAGTGTGTTGGTAAACGAACCGGCACATGAGTTTGTTTACGCACCGCAATGGCTTGACCTACAACAAGTTTTACACTTGCTTTACGAAGAGATTGTCGGTTTACATCAGCCCATCCGTATATAATATACTCTTATTGATATGGGCAGAAGAGAAACCCAGTCATTTATCAGGTGAAGTTCATGCATACTCTGTCAATAAAATTCAGCCTTTATTCTCAATTACTTTCATTTAGGGGTCCGTTTCTTAAAAATAATATATTACCATCGCGGTCCGCAAGCTCTCCCCTCCGGTCTTTATATCGTCCTATATACTTTGTTTCAAATATTAATCTGAAAAATGTTTTTTTTTTGCCTTGAACTGTCCGTCCAAAGTTTGAACTAGATTTGGTGCTGGTTATTCTCATGAACTAGTGTATATCTTCATCGGTAAGTCTCTTGCCCACCGCAAAGACTGACGATCTCGCACTCCGCGCCTGTCAGTTGTCAAATCGAGGGCATTAAAGGCAAAGCACGGGACAAATGATTTAATTGCGTACTCAAGAGACAGAAGTAAATTATATTGTACTGCTTACCTAAGATCCACGAAAAAAAGGTAAGCGGTCCGCCATTTTGTGACCCTTGTCGTAGAGCAGTATTCGGGGTTGCTCTACCTGTCTGTTGGCATCAAATAGTTCCATTATCAAGACAAAAATATAATGCAATCAATATGATGATCATAGATAGAACACTGTTGATTCTGTTAGAGTCTTGGCAATCCTTAGGCTTAGTCACATTTTACGACACCAGAAGATATAATGGCCAATGAGGGCAATCATCGCAATTTTACTATCACACCAAAACGGGCAGATTGTAGACCAGTGCATTCATTTTTAGTTTCGAAATTTTCAAGTTCACAATTAATCTAGGGTTAAAAATCACTGAAGATAGTTACTTACACAGTTTGCAATAATTCGGTGACACGTACAATTTGAAAACCTAGACTCATTTACTACAAGTCTACAACCCTAAGACGACCTTCTGACCTAATTTGAGAATAACATCATACTTCGCCAAAAGCCTTTATTTGCCATCTCACTCTTCCTCACTCCACCTCGTTTTTTTCTTACCAAGTTTTCTTTTGCCCACAGATCCCTAGCCAAGAAACACGACAGCGGCGGCGGTATCGACAGCATCACCATATCAGCTGGTGGAGACAAGAAGAAAATCAAGAAGAAGAAGACCAAACCGCCCAAGATTCACCTCATCCATCCAGTCATGATGCCTTTACGCAAAGCCCCTAAGGAGGAGAAAGGTCGGAACTTTGGCAATGGGGTCCAGTCCTGGGTGATCGGCGAAAGAGCTTTACCCATCCCTGAGAATGCGACTGAGGATGCTGAGGAAGTTCAGGAACTGACAGAGGTTCCAAGGGGAATTGTGTCAGACATCTGGGCTATGGGGAAAAATGCCTTGGATACGTTGGCTGAGCATGTTGTAGAGAATGAAGACCTGGAGAATGGGGTTAAGGACCGGAGTTCTATTGAAGGTTGGTGGTTGGGTAGTTAGTTGTAGTTTTAAGATAGTGGAGTTTTTGTTGAAGGAGCTCGTCTGAGGAATAACTATGATGTTCCAACTGCTGGAACACAGGCCTCCTTTCTTTGAGAGGGGTCGTAATCCTGCCTGCCTGGGTTAGATCCTAGTAATTCGGGGCCATTAGGTACCACTGAGCCACCATTGCTATAGTACCATACTTATTTCGGATGCCTTGGAACCTAGCAGATGTCCAGGTGCAAAACACAAATGAATGATACATCTACAACTGGACATGCATAATTATTGCAGATGTTCACAGGCAGCATCAAGACGGGTGATTACCTGCTAGCAACCAAATAACATATGAACTGTTCCAATTTCTTCGGTCAGTAAAGTCGTTGGCATCCATGTGCCTTTTTTCAAACCAATACGATTTGTATAATAAATAGGCGTTTGTATTTTATACTACTCCTCCGTTATTAGTTTTCTGATTAATTTCGTTGCGGGATCCAAGACAGTTAAATTCATTCTCCGGGACTTCGTCGAGCTTCATTGCCTCGGCGCTTTTCTGGTGGTCGCCACTGTTGATTCTGGCTTTCTGGAGTTGCAGTGGTTTGGGAATAGTACGGTGGGATTGTCCCAATAAATAAAAACCAATACGATATGAAGGGAAGTGGAAATTTGTATTTTTTTTCATACTCCTCCCATTCTTTTCTGATTAATTTCGTTGCGGGATCCAAGACAGGTAAATTCATTCTCCGGGACTTCGACGAGCTTCATGGACTCGCCGCTTTTCTGGTACATTGGAATAGAACGGTGGGATAGTCCAAAAAATACCTATAGGAATTCATATTGCTGGTATTTCAAAGCAAATCTTTTAAAAGAGCTATAATATAAAATCAAATTGACAGCTCAATTAAAAATTTGCATGAATCCGCTAAGCCAGACATTTCTTTTTACGAGCTTATGACAAGAAAGTCATGGGTTCTATACGAAATGATTCATCAATTAACCATCATGATATCTATGTGAACGATCGCCCATTTCACGGTGAGTTTCAAAAACCGCAACATTTTCGATTCGTCACGACACTGTCCATGTTAGGAATACCGGTTTTCGTGAATTACCGTAACTTGTTGATAAACTTTCTCGATGTACTTTCTCCGGTATACTGGTTCCTTTATTGTTGATGTCCATGTTTCAAGGACAAATGAGGCAATACGAGGAAACTATACAACGGTATGAGACTTGCAACATTTTATCGGCATGAAATATGAGATTGGACATCCCACTCATTCGCACAAAACGCTTTGGTAATACTTTGATTGTGCGTACAGATAAGGAGTGGATTAATTCTCAGCCGGAGTCTATGGTTCGTGACAGCTGCAACCTAGGCAAGCGTGCTCTATCGTCGACCACATCGTCGGTCAAACGGAGCCTAACAATAATAGCAAAAAAACCTGAATGAGAGAACTTATTTACTTTGTTAATTTTACAGGATATCTAAAATTTGTGTCAGCATTTTGGTAAAACCGTTTTAAAACAATAAGCATTTTGTATGCATGGAATGTCTCAATTTATTTGATAGTTATTTATAATAAATAGATTTTGTAGTGAGCATGCTGCAAGCATTTTGAGCACAAATTTTTAATGAAATTATATAAGCATGATTAGTGATTCCACGAGCATTTAAGAATGAGCATGTTTAAGATGTTTGGTAGAGAGTTAAATTAGCATGTCTTCCATATTTTAAATTACTGCTGTTTTCAACGTATTTCTATCAATTTCTAGAACAAAGAGGCAAAAAGAAGAAGAAAAAGAAGGCCATCCTCAAACTGTTGATTCTGGGAGCCGTCATCAAGGCCAAGATTGGAACTCTGTTGCAGATCCTTACTTACAAACTACAGGTAAGACCTTTTGAAAGAATCTTCACATTTATTTTGCTATCACACACAAAATAAGCTGAGATTCTGGAGCCAGAACGTTCTTGAATGAAAACCTCGTAATGAATAGGAGTACCGGGATCAGGGTGTTCATATCAGGGAAGTATGCACCTTTGTTTACTTGGGCACTGCTATATCTTTCGCGTAGATGGCTAATCTTAGCCAAGATTAAAGATGGAGGAAAGAATTGGTACCTTCAGTTCGTCGGACCAAAGGATTCGGAGAGCAGAAGACCGGTACCGGTTGTCATGGCATACCTTGGAGATCGCCCCAGTGATCGTCTTTAGACTAAGATAAAATGATGATAAGGATTAAAATTTTCTTTTATAATTTCAGATCAAATTCTTCATCGTGGCTGTGATAGGCTTGGCGATCAACTTGGCGAGACTCTGGATAGACTTGAAGAATAAACACGCTCAGCAGCCGCAAAAGGTAAGAATAACTATTTTATAATAGTCACAGCAGATCTTTGTGCCTCTAAAGTTGGTTCTTTTTTTTAAATTTTTATTTGTGATGGGTTTGCTCTTGACTCTAGTCTAGGTCAGAGGTGACAGAGACAAAGTCGACGATGGAGTGAGCTTACCCAGAAGAAATCTGTTCACTCTAACTTTGAAGAGATTCGGGTTGTATGCGTTCGGAAACACAGACGCAGGCAGTGAGTTCCACTCTTTTGCTGTGCGCATTATGAAGGATGTTTGGAAGCGCTTGGTGCGAATTGGTGGAATAGCAACTAGGTGAGGATGGTAACTTGCAGTGCGTCTAGATGTCCGATGGTAGAAGGGGGCCGGTGGGATGAGGTCGTGGAGTTCATGAGCACACTCGCCAAAATACAGTCTGTAGAAGACCGACAAGCAGGCAACCTTACGGCGATGAGCTAAGCTGTGAAGCTGGGCATCCACCAGTTTGACGTCGCCAATTAGTCTCTTAGCTCTGCGTTCCACCGAGTCAAGCGCGGCAAGCTGATATTTAGCTGAGCCATCCCAGAGGTGGCTGCAATACTCCATGCATGGTTCTGCGAACCATTGCGCAAGAAACGGTTACATTTCGGGGAGTGTGCGATGGAATTGCATGATTTGATTCCGCCCAGCCCGTTCCATCATCGGACTACCAGACGTACGGCGATGCGTCATCGGTACATGGTGGACATCCCACCCATACGCACAAAAGTTTTTGGGGACACTTTTATTATGCGTACAGCTAAGGAGTGGAATTCCCTGCCGGAGTCTGTGTTTCCCGATAACTACAATCTCAGGGTCTTTAAGTCAAGAGTGAATAGGTTTTTTCTAGGCAAGCGTGATACACCGTCGATCACATCATCGCTTACCATCAGGTGAGATAGTGGTCAAGCGCATGCCTATAGATAATAAACAAAAACAGTTTGTCATCGAGTTTACTGCATAGAGTAAGCGAGATAGGACGATGTGACAAACGTAAGCGAGTGAAAGAGGCAGTTATACAATGCTATCTTCTACTTCAACATTAACACAAAAGCAGCAACTGCGCAGGGTCTTGCATAGCTGTAAGATGCTGCGCAGTTGCTACTTCCGAGACATAAAGAGCCGCTGTGACTACTTAGAAAGATATCCCATAAAGAATTGAAGATCGCGCGCATGCGTTCATATACAGGCTGAGTTTTTCAAGTGGGCGTGAATTGCCAAATCCGAAAGAAACTATGAGGAATAGCGGCAAACCCTCAAAGGAGTCACGAGGGCGATTTTGATGAAAACTAAAACTGCGTCATTGGATTTTTCAAAAATTAATATTTCTAGCCAGGAATCGAACTCGCTGATTTTGAATAAAATACACAATGCTGTATTATTTCACCATCCGATAGTATCGCTAATAAGGATAAAATTCTGGAAAGTAATGGCATACGGCAAACTTGAGGCAAGATCAAATTTTTAAGGCAATACTTTTTCTTTATTAGAAAATCTACGAAGACTCACAACACACACAACTGACAACTGATGACATGAAAATATCTTTGGATAATAATCTAAACGGAATCAAAATGCTGAATGTAGTACAATTCCTAAATTGTCAAATCAGGCATTTTTTTTATTAATAGCCTGATGATGTTCATTCATGACATTGCAATATGACTTGTATGAATAACAGATTAGACGATAATACCTCCTTCTTGGCTTCTTAAAGTATATACATATTTATAATCTACCGTATAATACACTATAATATCAGCCTTGCTTGATGAACGACTCGCAGCTATTTGTCAGAATTATAACTCACTCTGTGTAACAAAAGATACAGATCCCGTGTTAATACAGTAAAAGAGACACTTAAATTAATAGTTTATCGCTGGCTGTTCCCATAGCACAGCCGGCGAGTACTCTCTCACCACAAGTTTGTCGCAGCGACAAGAGCTATCAAAAATGATACTTTATCAGCGATACTCGCTTGGCGATGCTCGCTTGGCAGTTAAAACTCACGCCGAGAGACAAACAATCAACGCGTGTAGGGCTGACCGCCCGAGCGAGTGGTGCGAGTAATCGCCCGACGCACAAAAACAATAGCTCATAGCCGAGCGGTAAAACTATCGGAACTACACTCTCTTCACGCTGCTCGCCAACTCGTATCTAAGTTCCAGCTCTACTCGTTGCTCGCTGATCGTCAGTTGTGTTACAAGGGCGTACAGGTGGCTGCGAAGTCCGCTTTTCTATACATACCCCACACCTATACGGATATGACACATGTTCCGAGCCGCCATTAAGTTTAGATTTACCTGAACTATAATATCATCTAAGCTTGATAAACGACTTCCATGCTCATAAAACAAGTGATTCACGCCGATTTGATTAATTCAGCTATGCATCATAACAAAACCACTCTTGTGTGGATGAATTACACTGTTTATAGAGTGCACTTTCACTTAGATTAACACCGTACTGTATGTACATAAATTCACGCCTTTTCCTTTTTGGAGTAGGTAGGACCTATAAAACATTATGTGTTTTAATCTAACATTGGTACTTAAATAACATAACGCCAGTTTAAACCGATTGGTTAGGCAGATTTTTAGTTATTTACATTTCACCAGTTTTTATGATATATTCCACATTGGGCACCCGTTTTAATTGTATCTGAGGTATTCCACATACGACACCTATCAATACTTTTTGCAGATGCCATTAATGGAATAATTAATCATTTAAGATTTTATTCCACATTAGGCACTTACGGATCAGTAGGTACTAGTGTTGGGACGTTTATTTTTTTATATATATCTCACTTGTGAATAATAGCAATGAAAAAGTCACAGTTTGATAACAGGTATCATTATGTGCCTAATTGCGGTGAAATAAGAGCCACTTTATGAGCAAGTGTGTTGAAAAAATATTACTCCCTGTTCTGCTATTTTTAGTTAGATGTTGCACATTATAAGCACTTATAGGTACCCAAACTACCAGGCGGCCAGAATCATCAAGTTACATTAAAGCGGGTGCCTAATGTCGAATACGTCGCTTTTATAGATCCCATGATATTGAGACGAACCTATAGCTATTCATTGGGCACAAATCCAGGCTCCGAAGTAATACTGAGTAATTCCTGATGGAATACTCAGTAATACCCTTTAACCCCGCCAGGAATCGAACCTCATGCTAGGCATTTTAATTCAGTTAAAATGATCATATTTCGTAACTTCGCCCCTGAGGCATATTTCATAGGAAACCGTTCATTTTCCGGTAATAAATAAATAAAAGTGTGAGAATTTGCCTAATCGCATACAATACCTTCCACAGACAATTAATTTTACCTCTTTATATTATAAGTTAAGATATCTAAATGACACAAACGAAAACAAATATTTTCTACATTTCCGGTTTAAAAACTTTCGTCTCAGCGTCTTATGTGTAAAATATGATCTCATTCCATTCATATTGCTAATTAATTAATACTTATTATGTCTAAGTAACTCATTATTTAAGAAATCACAATAAAGCATTCCTTAATCCTATTCATTCATTCTTATGTTCAAAGGTTCATTCACTGAATGAAAGTGAATGTCACTCGCACTTTCTTTTAAGACAAAGAGAGTATTTTAGCTAAACTTTTGTGTTGGTATTTATCATTTAATTAAGCCGTCTTAAGTCTATAGCAGTTAATTAGGTAAATGGTAACAAAGACATACCTAAGCTCTTTAACACATAATATAACATCAAGCTTATGTTTCGCAAAAGGACAAGCAGAGGAATATGTTATAGTCACGTTTACCTCAGTTTGGGCTGTTGGAGTGGATGGGTTCGATCCTGAGGTCAAGCAAGTGGTTTATTTAGAATTTCTCAGTAGTAGCCTGTAACGCTGAAGGAAAACATCGTGAGGAAACCGGCATGTCCTAGAACCAAAAATTCGAAGACATGTGACATCCACCAACCCGCACTGGGCCCGCGTGGTGGATTACGGCCCATCCCCTCTCACAGAGAGGAGGCCTTTGTCCCAGCAGTGACAACATTAATAGGCTGATGATGTGTAGCCTGGAAATTCGTTTCGACAAGCACGTAAAGCCATTGGTACTACGCTTGATCTCTCAATCTCTCACTCATCGGACTAGGAGACTGCACCAGAGTACCGTAGTATTATATTATCTGTGACCAGAGAGAGCACTTGTGCACTATATCATATCCCGCGTCGTTGGCTGGTGACTAAAATTCGGTTAGGATTCTAAATATTCTAATCTTGACATGTCTGCTATATATCAAGATTGTATCGGCCAGGAATCACCCACAGCTGGATTTAGACCTAATTTTATTTTGGGCGTGGTCCAGGAGTTTCCTGTGACTTTGGTTGTTTGGCCGTAAATATTGTCGACGCAACCCGCTTTTGAATGCCCTTAGATTCTATGGCAGGGGTCACCAAATGGCGCACCGCGGTCCGGTTCCGGATCCGGCCGACCTATTTTGTCCTTAAGTAAACAGTTCAATATAATTTACTTATGTTAGTATGAAATTAAATCATTTATCCTGCAATTGTCTTTACCGCCGTCGTCGATTCGACAACGGACAAGCGGGGAACGCGAGATCTTCAGTCTTCATGGTGGAAAAATACGATTTGGAGTAGACTTACCGACGAACATGTTCAAGATTTAATAATAATAGCCTTTTTTTGCGTGGAGAAATGCTCATGCATACTGCGCTACCACCACGGAGATAGTGTATGTGGGACTCCAACCCACTAAAACTCCACGGTGTCCTCCTGTGCCGGTTTAGGGACACGGGCATGCGTTAGCACTCATTCGTGAACCCGCCGCGGCTGTCCGTCACCGGACCCTCGTCGAACACATTGCATGCCGTGATCACCCCAGGGAACAAACCAACACATGGGCGCACGACGACCCCGTGTCCCACCCTTGGCCCCCCTGTGACGAGTTAGGCCCCGCCACCTACCTTTTTTGGGCCGCAGGGGATAGAGAGAGCTGTCAACGCTATAACGACATTCCTCCTCAACTGCGGACGCGGCGACCTCGTCTTAGGCCGCGGACGGTAGAGCGGCGCATCACAATACCGGCACTCCTCTCCCGCCGCGGCATCCTACCCTCAGCCGCAATGCCTTCCATACGACATCGCGGCCCGTCCCAGTTGCGATGTCGCCCAAGCGGCACCCGCCTTGTCTATGCGGGAACCCACCGGGGGGACATGACAATAGCCTGCACCAACATTAGTCCAAACTTCGGATGGATAGTTCATGGCAAAACTGACATTATGCACATCAGTATTAGAAAAATCTTTAAAATAGAAGTATTCAGATGTCTTTGATGGCTTTATACCTAACGGACCGCGACGGTATTCTTATTTTAAAAAACGGATCTCAAATGAAAGTAATTGGTGACCCCTGACCCCTGTTCCATGGCCTAACCTTGCGCATCATTCGGCCATCACGTTTTACACCTGTTAAGCCCTGTCACTGGCTATCCAAAGGTAGCGGTAACGACTCGTGGAATTTCGGCCAATTGACCAACCGTCATCTAATTCATTATCTTATTTTCCTCAAAACTATTTCCATATCAGTGAACATATGATTAGCTGCTTTTTAATGCGTTCGAAAGCGAACCAGTTCTGTTAGCCGAGTTCTTAAGTGTGGTGTGTGATGATTTCACATTTTTTACGACCAAGTTAAAGTGTGAGTGGTTTTTGTCAAGTTATTAACAAAAACTGAGATATTTATTTTGTGTGGATTCAAATATCACTGAACATCCATCAGGCCTGTGTTGAAAAAGCAGATGTATACCTATTAGAGTGCTACCTACCTACTTTTCGCTTCACTTTTCTTGTTTTTTAAACGTTGCCCCACACTAGGAATTTCTCCTGTATCATGGGTGCGAACCCGCGACACGCAGCGCAGCAGTCAATCGCTCAACCCACTGCGCCAACCGTGCGCGTGTAATTAAGCCGCCTCTGGGAACCCCACAGGCCTCAGACTTACATTAACTATATAAGTCCAGGTTTCCTCACGATGTTTTCCTTCACCGTTGCCTGTGATGTACAAGATAAACTTAGAAAGTATATATGAATTTGAAAAGTCACATTGGTACTTGCCCGGATTTGAACCCACGACCTCAATCACGAGAGGCGAGGTCTTAGCCACTGGGCCACCACGACATTAATTTTCGCTTGTTATGTCTAAATACCAATAGACTTTTTACCACCTTATCAGGACCACTGCTGTGACGCTGGCCTCCGCTTTAAGGTTGCACTAGTCGAAAATTCTTCCATACAAACGTAGTCTAGGGATTACTCCACTGTTTGACAATGTACGTTCAAAATAAAAAATGATATCAATATGTCTAATCATTATCTAGCACTGTATGGAGCCAACGAATTAAAAACATATATATATTTGAAAGTTATGAGCGTCGAAAGTTCCACATTTCGACACTAATTTTAACGCATTTTTGGGCGCAAATAAATGCCATAAGAAGACGGAAAATTGCAAAACGGCCACCATACAGGGATAGATTATTAGTTCAACAATGGAAATAATTTAATTTTGAACAGATAGGTTTAGTCGTGTTTTCATGATATCCAGACTCCCAAAGGTCTGAATAAAAAACTTCGCGCGCTCGGTTTCGTCCTAAATCATTATCCATTTCGATACAAATTTTCAAAAAGTGTGTATTCGTACGCGAACTAGCTTCCTACTGCTCATCACAGCATCCATCTCTTCCGCACGTTTTGTCGGGTGATATAAAATGCATTTTAACCCCGCACATAAAATAGTTCGTGCCGTCGACTAGTTAAGAGATGGAATAGACCGTAATCTGCCTCGCGTAATTTATACTAAGTAAAGTGCTTATCTAGATTCGAACTAGCAAGTCGTATACCGATGCCGACACCACTTGAATTCCCACCAATCAGTTACAACTCAAAAGTTGCTATGATACACTACTACGAAAGTAAGTACAAAAATCTTAATCTCACAACAAAAAATCTCCATTTCTTTTCCTCCTACCGTGAAAGATTGATCGCTGTCCAATTACTGGACAGACTCATTAATATTTGATACATAACTCGAAGACACATAGCTTCACGAACGCACCGGATACCTAGATTGATTGAATTGGAAACTAAACGTATTGAATACATTTTGCGGCGTTAGAAAGATGCGGGCAGAAGACCAACCATGCAAAAAATATGTGCTGTTTCATGTAAAAAATGTAATACTTATTAAAAAAGAATATGTATGAAACAGGCTTTTTTGTGCTTTCAACCTCCTTACCAACTTTTTACGCGTACTTTATTAGTGATGAACCTACTTCTAAGCATGCGTCGAAAAGTCGTGACTTTGTTCAGGTGAGCTGGCAACGACGCATTATAAAAAACGCATTTTTATTTGTGTCATCTTTAAAAACTCATCATCATCGCTTACCAACAGGAGAGATAGTGGTCAAGCGCAAGCCTATTAAATATACTTTTTAAAACTATGTCGATCAGGGGCCGATCGTTGTGAGAATCATGGTCAATTCGTAATCCGTCTGATTCTCTTACACAACGATCGCGATCAAACTTTGCGTTTCCGCTAAATGCATCCGCGATGCGTCAATGACCTCTCTTGTGCACTCTTGAACGTAATATTTTGTTCAGCCCTTTGCGCTTTTGTTTGTCCAATTCAGGCTTCTAATTTGCCTCGGAAATAGTTATTCATTCACCGTTTGTTAGAGTGGATCTTCTGAACAGTTTTGTTTTATTGTGACTATTTGTCACCGCAGACTCTCGTACGAATGACACAGTTTCGTATGTGAATGAGTGACAACACAACCGGAATTGTGTTCGATTCCCATGTCGTGAGAAATATTTGTATAGTATTGTATTTGTTTTGATCACGTTTTGATAGTTTGTATGTCATTTGACTAGTGATTGGCTCTTGGAAATGAGTGATTTTTGAGGACGCACCTCGTATGTACTGTCTGTGGTTTTTATGCAGACTATTTATATTTTTATAGCATACCATTGAGGGCTCAGAATTCTTGTGATTTTATTCTGTAGGCTTAATTTATCACATTCGTTCTTTAAGGCGCCTCCCCGAGCAAACCGCCGCGCTAGTCGAATTTTGTGCAGTTTTTAAGAGCTATCTACTCTTTATTTAAAAAGAAATATCAATTAATAAAAATACATTAAATTTCTACATAATATTGACTCTAAAATTGTAGTACACTTTTTTTTTTAAAGAGGTTTATGTGTCACTAATCTCCTTCCAACAAAACCATAAAAATGTGAAATAATTATTGATAGCATGCATCTCCTCGTAAAGTGTTCATTAATTATTTTTTATACTAACACTAATGGATAGACAATTTGATAACGAACATTTTGTAAGTTTTATTTTTTTCAAAAGACCAATATTCGATTTTATAAAGATTTTATTCTAAAATCTGGGCGTATTCACTACCGTAATTCATGCGCCACCAGTGCCGCTAAGCCAATAAGAATGCTCATATCTCATGCTGATTTTTTGGTCAGGGTACGGCCTTAATGTAAATAAATGTATTTTCAAAAAGTGTTAAACCACGTAAGGTCTATGCAGTTTTAATACAAACTTTGTTTTGGCCATTGTCACAGAAGATCAATTAACCTTTTCTAATTTCAATTTCTTTGCGAGACGCACAGGATCATTCAATGTGGCGTCGCCTGGGGGAGGCCTATGTCCAGCAGTGGACGTCTTTCGGCTGAAATGATGATGGTGAATTTCAATAAAAGCAACGTAAAATATTATAATATAAAAAGTTTAAAAGTTTTTTAGACCATTATTTTAATAAGAGTATTATAATTATTCATCTACCTACTTTATTCGTAACGTGACAGCAAACAAATAAATAATCATCATCTTCAAAATAAATAAGAATTTGTATGCAGATACGAAAGTTACTAAAAATAAATGTCATAAGCTTAATTTAAATAAAAGCTAAATCTTAATTAAATTAGCTATAAATTAGCTTAAGAAGTTAAGCTATAGATCATAATGTTGTCAACGATGTTAATCCGAAAAGAGATCTGTTTGTCTTTCAGCTTTCTCGGCACTTCATCAAGTCATTATTTTATTTGTGTAGGGCTGCCAAGAGAGGCGATGATCTTGAGAGTTTCATGCACCAAATATGTAGGGTTAAGCTGTCTCTGATCCTTTAGTGTAGTGACCCCTTCTGAGTGACCCCTTCTTTGCAAGTTACATTTATGTATCATCATCATCATCATATCAGCCGAAAGACGTCCACTGCTGGACATAGGCCTCCCCCAAGCGTCGCCACATTGACCGGCCGTGTATACTTTTGGTAAACAAAACATTATAAGAAAAGCTAAATGCTCCTGCAGACAGGCGCTAGACGATTATGTGACAACACATTTTTATTGAAATTATTTGTCAATTTTAGAAATAAGTCTGATATTAAAAATGTTGTTTTTTTTTGTTCTATGATAGGCTCGCGCTTGACCACTATCTCACCTGATGGTAAGCGATGACGTGGTCGACGTTGAGGCACGCTTGCCTAGAAGTAACCAATTCACTCTTGACTTTAAGACACCTAGATTGTAGCTATCAGGAAACTCCACTCCTTAGCTGTATGCACAATGAAAGTTTTCCCAAAACGCGTAGTGCGCATGGGTGGGAATGTGGGATATCATCCAAGTACCGATGGCGCATCGCCGTACCTACGTCTTGTAGTCCGATGATGCCCAACATTGAATGATTCACGATTCGATATAGTTGCTTCATTCAAATTGACAGCTATCTTAAGTGAACCATATAATATACATAAAAGAAAACCTCTCAACTGGAAATAAACATAACGAGTCTCTCGTAGTCGAGCCTCTCTCTATATTGAACTAGATAAACAATATTTAACATAAGCTCAGTCTTTCTCAAAGTTTCGAAGACGCCTCGCGATCTGTCTTTCAAATGGACTCAAAAAACTTTAGAGGCGTTAATTTTAACAATGGCCAGTCATTTTAGCTTAACAAGGCAATCTCACAAATGTCAGTGTCTCAGGATCATGGTCAAAGTTCGTAAAAAAAATGCGAGTGCAGCTCCGTAGTCTTGATAGAAATGATACTTCTGAGAATGGATAAACGCGTTTTTTTTTGTAATTGATCGGTTTTTTTCTCTTGGTATACGTGTCTAAAATAAGACAGATTTAGTGTGAGAGCAGAAAGAAGTTATACCATTCTTCTCTCTCAAGTAACTAAGGACGCGTCACGTCAAGGCACATTCAGCGTGACGCGTTCTTGAAATGCCACTTTCAATTCTCGTCTTATATCAAATCGCCGCCTTAGGAGTTTCTCTTCAAAAATTTGGAGGAGAAAACTTGATTCCATAGTTAGAAATCATCCTCAAAGCTCAGATCAAATAAAAAATCAAGATGGAACGTAGCTTTTTATTTGATCTGAGAGCTCGACTGACAAGCTAAGGCGTAGTTTCGTTGTACGTGTGAGCGTGTAATTGTGTATGTATACGTCAAGGTCACCTTGTTGTTTGCAACGTTCCATCTTGACTTTTTATTTGATCTGAGCCTCAATAAAAGCGAGAAAAGTTTGAGAACATGTGCGTGAGCTTCTCGATGTATGTGTGTCACGCGTGTTAGCGATTACAAATGAGGCTTCATTGAAATGTATTGGTAGCGGTATGTCAGCGTGTCTAGACGATTGCCCTGAGGCGGAGACTTACCCTTTCAATCGTTTGTGTTTGTATGACACGTGCAGGTGAATAAGTGAATGACTAGAGATAGCTTTAAACCCCGTAACTGGGTTTAAAGTCTAAGCTTTTTATGAAAACTAACCATACAATGTTGGCATTAGGTTTAAACGCAGCCGCGGAGTTGATTGACATTCTGGGCGAACAAAACTATTACAATCAAAATATATAATCGCGTCCCTGTGACGACAAGTCCTGTTATATATCAGCAGATTCAGATTATAAATATGCCTATTTTGCTCATCCGACAAACAATCAGAGTAAGGCAAAGCAGAAAAAATAAATTTACAATTATAAGACTCATTGAGCTTTAGCATTAAATTAAAACATGCAACTAAATCCTTTTTTCTTACAGCTAAGCTATCCCCAAATAACAATATTACAGTTGAATTGGGATTTATTTTAGTCAATTTAAGACTATTAATTAACTGGCTAAAACTGGCACCGGGTAAACAATGATTTACAATATACTGCTGAGAACACTGACTAAGAATACTACCAAAACCTTGACCAAATTTATCTGAAAAAACATAAGCTGAATTATTTAAAATATTATTATTATTAGCTACTGGTTGAGCCATTAAGGGTGTGACATGCTGAGGATCTGGTGTCTGAGAGCAGGCACAGCTACAAAAGAAGTTATTGGTCAGGGACTCATACCTCTCTGCATTGCACCTGACCAAGTCTACCAGCTCGTTGGCCTCCAGCATGCGCTTACTCAGATCTTGTTGAGAAGCCTCATATTTGCTAAAGATATCTTTTAGAGCACATTCCCTCACAAACAACTCATCCTGAAGGTTCTGACAGTCAGCATCATACCTGATCCTACATAATTCTAAATCAGTATTACATTTTTTTAATTCTTGCATTATATTTACATTTTTTGTCTTAGTTATATGTATGACCTACAGATAGTTGTTCTGGCTCTCGGTGTTTTTGTGTGTGAGTTCATATGTTTGTGAACGCACCCACGATACAGGAGAAATTCTTAGTGTAGGATAGTGATTTAAAAAAAAACCTATAGAGGTGGGCTAGAGATCAACACATCTCTAGCCCATCTCTAAAGTTATTTTTTTTAACCTAGTTATCACCTTAGACCCGGGTGATTAAATATTATCTGTCTCTATGAATTAGTCATAACATTTTCTAAAATTTAAAACGTATTTCTGTATGTCCATTCATATTTAAATGTGCTTAATGAAGAACCTTGCGATAAACATCTTGTTTTAATGCACATGTTTTATGGTAATTATGGTACTTATGATATTTGGAAAAAAGGCTAGGCAGATGATGATGGTACTTATGATATATTTGGCCTAGACTGCAGCAGGTATTACCTACTGCTAAAAAAATTGCAGTATTGCTATAATTTTGGCATAATTTGGTATAAGTATAACAACCACTACTAATATATATTTTATGATGCCAAATAAGATAACGACAACATTCGGTCTACATGTAGCCGACGCGAGCTCATCGAGTTGATTAAGTTAATCAAAATTAAAAGGAATTTAAATACCTACCTAATTAAAAACATAGGTACCAACAGAAACACTCCTACATTCGATTGAAAATCAGAATAAAAAAATAAACATTTTATTGTCTCTGACGTGCCAACCCTACTTAAGTAATGAACACTCTTCCGTCTCGGGTGGAAAACCCCACGATTAAGGTCGTCGGTATCCGCGCGGGTCACAGACTCGCAGTACACTTAGTGAAAGTGACCCCCGCCGCAGGTGACGGGTTAGCGGTAGTACTTGGTCGGGGTGCTGGTTGATGTAAACTGTAGGCTCTTAGGGCCTTAATAAAATACGCGCTTGGTCGTGGAGTTGCGGAAAACAGCCCGTTTTAACCTAACCTAATCTAAGTTAAAGATTCTTGGTAGAGAGTCTTAGAGAGATCGTTAAACATGAAACCACAGATAATATAATACTAGCAACAACATCTGTATATGCCTCATCCCATACAAAAAAACCGGCCCAGTGCGAGTCGGACTCGCGCACGAAGGGTTCCGTACCATTGTCGAAAAATACGGCAAAAAAACACGTTTGTTGTATGGGAGCCCCATTTTTTTTTTTTTCTGTTTGTAGTATTTGTTGTTATAGCGGCAACAGAAATACATCATCTGTGAAAATTTCAGCTGTCTAGCTATCACGGTTCATGAGATACAGCCTGGTGACAGACGTACAGACAGACAGACGGATCGCGGAGTCTTAGTAATAGGGTCCCGTTTTTACCCTTTGGGTACGGAACCCTAAAAAACCGTGCCGACGTAAATAGCGTTTTCGACTGATTGAAATGAATAAATGATTATTTTCATAAGTACTTCGATCGCGTTCGTTTCCGTTCCTCGGCTATAGATGGTGTTAGCAGCGACTTGCAAGTAAAAAGGTTTTCTCGGTTCGTGACAATTTTTTTTTAAATACAATGATAATTTGTTTTATAGTATTTTTTGAACGTTTTTATATTATGTGCATTGTACCAAAATTTGTTACAATAAAAAAAAATCGAGTGGCTTGCCTCAGAAATTTAAAACCGCGCCATCTATTGGAATCAATTTTAAATGATGAATTTATTCAAATTCTCCTAAATAAGCCTGAAGAGAGCCTGATTAAGTTGATCTATAAGGACCACCCTACTACAGACACTTTTCTTTTCCTTGCTAGATGCGTTTACAAACATTTAAACTCACATACCAATACAAACAACCAGACCAGTGGCGGCTGGTGGATCATAGTAGTGGTAGTGCACCTTGCCGTCTCACTGGGTAATTGTGTTAGATATGCTAAAATTCACAGGAGCCTATGTAAATCGGCAAACAATCTCGCTAGCGACTTCTAATTCGACGCCAACGCCATCTAGTTACGTCGTTGTACAACTTTTAATGTTGGTACTCGACCCTAAGATAAATTTCGTTCGTCAAACCTCGCCCGCTCTCGGTAATCTTCGGTTTTCTGGTGCGGCGCACGAGAATGGTCAAATTTCGCCGTACATTTTCTATTGAACTATCTCTGTCTCACGCGCCAGGCGTTTTCGCTTGTTTCTCATAGAATTGTATGAACTCTCGCCGTGCGCTTTAGCCTAGCGCACGGGGAGTATTTTTTACAGCATTATACGTCTTATTACTTTAGCAAAGAGCTTAAATTTGTTCGTCATAATTTCGTATATATTGAATAGATCGTTAATCAGATATTATTAAACATTTTTTTTTTTATTTCCAAACCTTTTTAAATCTGGCAGTTCAGTGCACGAGTGAACTTAAAGTACAGCCGCCTCTGAACCAGACCCGGGCACAACTCTCTATAGATCATACAATCGTTTGTTCCGTGCAGAAATCGAACCCGCGACACTCAGAGCAGCACCCAATTGCTCAGCCATGCCGTAAGTACCCGTCACTGGCTACGAAATAAAGGCACTGTTAATGTCTATAAATCTGTTACCTCTGATTTGCGGCTGAATGTACTATCTTGTTTAAAGATACAGATATTATATGCGTGGTTTCACATTGTTTGTTGCCACGGTCATCCTCATAAATATGCGGTCATTAGGGCATTGCGAAATTGGACAACTATCACTCAATCGAAGTTGGCCTAACAAAACAATCGCTTTCTTTATTCATACACAAAAACAAGAGGCGGACTAAATTCCCTACACACTCATAAATACTCATCATGAATAACTAATTTAAACAACACCTACCTTCCGACCCGTCATTTGGAAACTTACGCGCCCATTGTTAATACCTATCATTTACGAATACCGCGGAGCTGGTACCGGTATTGGTATCCGATGGTACCGGTAGCTACATCCGTATGGGTCACAGAGAAAGTGACCCCGCAAGCTTAAGCCCAGCGATGTAGGGTTAAGTTATTTAAATTGGAGATGGGTGACAAGGCGCCTTTATTTGGTAGGGTTTTTGACATGAGAAATACATGTATGAATTACCTAGTATTAATTAATCTAAGGCAAAAAAGGTGGTGGAACAGGATGGGCTAGAAAAAAAATACTAACTAGTATTACAATCAAGTAAAACTGTTTGTTTGTTTGTGAAAGATATCTTTGCTTAACTAGGTAGAATCACTAAAAACTGGCCAAGTGCGAGTCGGACTTGCACACGAAGGGTTCCATACCATTATCGCTAAAAACGGCAAAAAAGTCACGTTGTTGTATGGGAGCCCCACTTAAATATTTCTTTTATTCTGTTTTTATTATTTGTTGTTAGAGCGGCAACAGAAATACATCATCTGTAAAAATGTCAACTGTCTAGCTATCACCGTTCATGAGATACAGCCTGGTGACAGACGGACTGACAGACAGACGGATCGCGGATTCTTAGTAATAGGGTCCCGTTTTTACCTTTTGGGTACGGAACCCTAAAAATTAGTGCCTGATAGAAAGCCAGACTATCGTTGAGCTACTTTTTATCGGTTCCTGTGAGATATAGGACACGGGAACGAAGTCGCGTTAAAATGATAGTTTTAGGTTTAAGGCTGGCTAGGTGCTATGGGCACCCAGGAAGACAGGCATATTTTTTTTTAATATTGTAATTTAATATCTCTAGATGAGAGCAGAGGTGGCCCAGTGGTAACGGCCGCGACTTACAAGTTGTAGGTCGTGGGTTCGAACTTCGAACGTAAATGATTTCATTACCACTGCTCTCAAAACGGTGAAGGAAAACATCGTGAGGAAACCGGCATGTCCTAGAACCAAACATTCGAAGACATGTGACATCCACCAACCCGCACTGGGCCCGCGTGGTTGATAACGGCCCATTCTTTCTCTCAGAGAGGGGACCTACACGCACAACGGACCAAATGGGAGTCCAAGTGCGGAAAAGGGCGTCCATCTATCCTATCTTGCGTCTCTAAATATGCCAAAACCTTTGTACAATGTATGTTTTTACAAAATAAACAACAAACAGGATTCCAACTTGTGACCTGTAGCGTAGAAACCAATGAAACCTGGGTTGTATATCATTGAACTCAATAAAACAGCCTCGTCTAGTCGATAATATACGGATTGCGTATCTCAGTTTATAAACGATCTCTCTTGCTTGGGAATAAGAAGAGATTAGATCTTTACGCAGGATTATTTATTATACTAAATAACGTGTAAATTATGTTAATACGAGAACTGTAAAACGACCAAAAAACTAGTATAAAACGAACCTTCACTGTATTTAAAGAATAAAATATTCACGAACCTAGTAAACCCTTTTACTTGCAAGTCGCTGCTAACACCATCTATTGCCGTGAAACGGGATCGAACGCGATAGATGTACTCACAAAAATAAAAAGATTAATCAGATGAATAACTCTAGTTACGTCGGCACGGTTTCTTTGTATGGGATGAAGCATCTGTATGCTAGTATTATATTTTCTGTGATACGAGTAAATGGTTCCTACTATGAGCTGATCTGAAATGCATGGTTGATTTATAGATGACTAGATATCTGAAGGTTTTATCCGGTTTCTGCAAAAGAGTCTGTTTCGGAGATGTTCTTATTTTAATTGCTTACTAATTTTGTGCCAGCGGCTAATTCGCGTGTAAGTCGGAAATTATGCCAAGGAATCGTGCTACTGGGAATAAAAAAAACCGGCCAAGTGCGAGTCGGAGTCGCGCACGAAGGGTTCCGTACCATTATCGCAAAAAACGGCACAAAAATCACGTTTGTTGTATGGGAGCCCCACTTAAATATTTATTTTATTCTGTTTTTAGTATTTGTTGTTATAGCGGCAACAGAAATGCATCATCTGTGAAAATTTCAACTGTCTAGCTATCACGGTTCATGAGATACAGCCTGGTGACAGACGGACAGACAGACAGACAGACAGACGGATCGCGGAGTCTTAGTAATAGGGTCCCGTTTTTACCCTTTGGGTACGGGACCCTAAAAAACTACCGAATTTCATCCAAAACCATACAATCATGTTTAAAGCTTTGAGGGCTGATTGATTTACAAACAAACAAATATACGGACTTATCATTATATAATAAGCTTCTGCCAGCGGCTTCGCCCGCGTGAATAGTATTGTCATCCCAAGAAAACATTATACAGGGATGAAAAGTAGCCTATGTGCTATTCCAGACTACAATCTATCTCTGTGCTTAATTTCATCCAGATCCGTTCAGCCGTTCTGGCGTGATTGAGTAACAAACATACATCCACACACACATCCATCCAAACTTTCACATTTATAATATTAGGCTAGTATTATATTTTTTTTTTTTTTTTTTTTTTATATCCTATAGGCTCGCGCTTGACCACTATCTCACCTGATGGAAAGCGATGATGTGGTCGACGGTGAATCACGCTTGCCTAGAAAAAACCCATTCACCTGTGTGTGTGTGTGTGGTTCTGTGTGTGTGTTTCATCTGTGATATTAGTATATTATATTATAAGATTAGTAGGCGGAACCCTATCTTTTCACCTAATAGTTAATTCACGTCAAAAGTGAAACAGGTGGGTTTAGATTGATATGCGCCCCGCCTTTTCATCGTGCGTGACTTTTAAATCACGATCTCTCCTTAGGCCAATAAATACTGCTAGTTATACAAAGCGGAGCTTTTAATTCTTATAATTAACTAGCTGTCCCACGCGGCTTCGCTCCCGTCAACTGGCTACCTACCTACCCATCTACCCTACACTACCTACCCTTTCATCATACATTACGTAACTTAAACCGTTTACGCAGCGCTCGCAACTGAAGCTCTCAAAACGGAATATTTTATCCCGTTTTTGAAACATTTTTAATTTATGCTCCGCTCCTATTGGTCGTAGCGTGATGTTATATCCTATAATTTAATATAGCCTATAACATGTAAAAGTGTTTGTACAAACCAACTTACAGAAATAAAATCATTTATCAAACCTTCCTCGTTAAATGGACTATCCAATACAAAATTATTTTTCAATTCCAACCAGTAGTGCCTGAGATTAGCGCATTCAAACAAACAAACTCTTCAGTTTTATAATATTAAAAATATATACAGGGTGTCCCAGAAATCGACGTCAAGCCGTAAATGGGTGATAGACCAAGTTATAACAGTTCTCAGAAAAATACGAAAAAAAATCTATCTCATGTTTTTAAAAATTTATGGTCACTTTAAAAATTTACTAAAAAAATCAATCCCTGTAATGGTTCTTTAACTCCAATTGCTACAAATCCCATAATTTATCTAATTTTTTTATTATTATGTAATCTTGAATAATGCTTGTGTAGATTTTTGCCTAAAATTCAAAGCCAACTCCTCCTACTTGGAAGAAAATTAAACTTTTTCAAAACCAAATTATTCAAATTTACTATTTCACCCAACTTTAACTGACTGTACTGAAAAAAAATGTACTACGCTAGTTTGGCAAGTAACATGAAAAATTGGCGCATTTAATAAGGATTCAAAAATGGTGTAACACTTGCTAAATTACGTTTTCAATAATTGGTCAAGTTTTTTTTTGTAAATAGTCTCAGTTTTTACACAAAATGGCCATACTTCCTTAAAATGACTTTAGCTTACCTAAAGCTTTGCTAAACTCCGTTTCTAGTTCGATAGAGACGGAGAGAGTCATTTTACGAAGTGTGAGCGAGATTTGAATAATTTGGTTTTGAAAAAGTTTAATTTTCTTCTAAGTAGGAGGAGTTGGCTTAAAATTTTAGGCAAAAATCTACACAAGCATTATTCAAAATTACATAATAATAAAAAAAAATGATAAATTATGGGATTTGTAGCAATTGGAGTTAAAGAACCATTACAGGGATTGATTTTTTTAGTAAATTTTTAAAGTGAACATAATTTTTTAAAAACATGAGATAGATTTTTTTTCGTATTTTTCTGAGAACTGTTATAACTTGGTCTATCACCCATTTACGGCTTGACGTCGATTTCTGGGACACCCTGTATATAGTATAGATTCTTCATACGATATGTGAGCTTTTATCAACAAACAAGCATGACGAATTGCCAAAGTTAACTGATAAAATTTTCAATAGCAAATCACGTCACTTGACATGCATATCTAAACACGCTTGGATTATTTCATTCCACAAATAGGAAGCTACCCACACACTATCTATCATTCGGGATTTTGGGTTCCGTCCTTTTGTAGCCCTTTTTTTTGTGTGGGAAATCATCCAATGACTTCGCCCGCTCTGGGTAAAGCGGGAGGGCGTGTCAGACTTCTACTGACTAAAACCCACCCGTGTTCCTTCAGTTGCTTGAGCCGCGGTAACTATTTCTCAAATTTATCTATCCGCGACCAGCCATAAGCTCCAGCGTACCCCGTCAGTTTTTGCTGACCGCAAGCCCGCGCCTACGGTGGCCGTAAATCGGCTTGCGACTCCCGACGCCCCTCCTTTTGTAGTCCTAGGGGTACACTGTACGTATACTATGGCAGCCGTCACTCAACACGTTACATACATTCACTGTCTCACTGCAGGAACTCTGCAATTGAAACTCTAACAAGTTTTTCTCTTGTCCTCCAGATTATCTACTACGAACATGCTCAGCACCAGCATCATTACGATCATGAAGAAGAGGAGGCTGGGCACGGCTGGGGACCCTGGTCTAGAAGTATACTACCTGGAGATGAAGTGAGTATGAGGCCTTAACAAGGGGTAACAGTCTATCTTCTGCTGCAGCCGGGTAGACTAGAAGTCAGCCCCAACATAAAGAATCAGTGGCGGCTTTAAGGGGTGGCGAGCAGGGCCATCGCCCGGGGCCTCGCTGTTGCGGTTGCGGGGGCGCGAATTAAGTAAGCGACAACGGAAGAGTTTAAAAATAAACTTTATTTGATCCCAGTTACAGCAAGACGGTAATTAATTCATCTAACAAGATATTGATCTTATATACTAACTTAATTGCTAACGTAGTACATCCACAGCGTGATCAGATTGACGCATGTTCTAGATAATTATAAATGCTGATCGCGCAGTGGGGAAATTGAGAAATAATAATCTAGTAAATACTTATTGTCTGACAAAGCTAATATTGGTAGGTTGGGGTTCCTTAACTCCTCCCTCCCTAAGAGAGAAATTATCCGAAGGTGTCGCAGACGGTTTCGGAGAATTTCGACAAAAGTTTATGAACTGAAATTTATACATTATAAAGATAACTATTGCTATTACAATAACCACATACTCTAAGATGGTCCATATACTAATTTCTATTGTCACTGTTTGTGTCGTATCGTCTATTTCACCAAATTTTGCACTTTGTAACACTTCTTTCACATCACTGAAGTCCACATTTCTTAGATCCACTTTCTTTGATCTTCTCTGGATGTCCTGTTGTAGGTCTGGCATCTGGATCAATGGCAGCTGGAGACTGGAAACTGTAGTGTTTGTGGTGGCGGCAATGATGACTTCGCCTATTTGTGTCTCGCATTGTTGGCCAGGTGTCACGATGTAGGTCCCAAGGATAGTGTACTTCAGGATTTCTGTATTGCAATTCTCGGTGATGATGAGATTTTCCTCTGAGTAAACCAACCATTGGTTGTCGGTTATTTTCTGTGTCTTAGTTTTTTCTATTTCAATATGGTTCTGTATGCAGTTTTTGTAGTTGTTCTTCATCAGCATTATTTGTTCAATGCAGGTCTCGGTTGGAAACTGGGCTAAATTAGTTTCAGCGCAAAGGAATTTTCCATTTTCAATCTCAGTACATGGGCTTACCACGGGCATGTATTTCAATCTATTCACCATCAGGTAAGGATATTTGGGTATTATTGTAAAGGTATTTGGAGAATGGAATATAGGGATGGGTATAACCTTGTAATAATTATATGTTTTACTTGATTTGTAAATGTTAATGGAATATTCTCACAATAAAATATGTCCTTATAATCATTACATAGCCCTTCGATGGTTTTACGTTCCTCAGAATTCATGTGGTCTAACTGTAATTTTTTTAAATTATCTGTTAGCATCCTATCTATTTCTATGTTATTTTCTGTAAAATTAATGTGAACAGATGGGTTCTGCCTGTAAGGTTCGACCGTAAAAGGTCCTGTTACCACTAAGGTTCTGGTTTCATCCGTATAATTCTGAATAACGGTTGATGCGTAACCTTTAATACACGTAACTAATGCGGCGGGCATTCGAATCCCTTCCGTAAATTGCTTAAAATCTAACACAGCTTCCCCGTTCAGTAAGTTGACTGGGAGTCTTACTCTAAGTTCACTACGAGATGGTAGATTATATACCTCTCTCATAGGCGGTGAATATATGATAGGAATATCAGTATTTTTTAAATGTAATATCTGATTTTCCATATTAATCTTTGCCTGTAATTGCTTCAGCAAATTGCTACCTATTAACCCATCATACCTATCGTCGACACTATAGACATAAAACTTATGGAACTCTTGACTTCCAAAGGTAACCGGTAATGGAATAATAGCCGTTTCACTATGAACACTCGATGCGTGAGTGCTAACAACTTCGAAGGGTTCATACTGTAGATAATTTTTAAAATATTTATTCGCTATATACGGGCTTATAAACGATCTAACACTCCCCGTATCTATCATAAAAACTGCCTTTAATTCTGGTATAACTATATGTGGTAAATTTAAGCGTTTATTACAATTTATTTTTATTCGTTCTCTAGGGTAGAGGCCGTTATGCAAAAATTTCCCGCCCCGGGTTCTTCAGGAGAAAATTCTTGGCACTCATTGTACGAATAACTTGAACTCTGTTCATTATTATTAGAATTATTTATGTAATTAACACGTCGCGACCTTGCAGTACGCATGGTGACATCAGTATTCGCACCCGACGTAGATGCTTGCGCTGCAAAAGACGGCGTGCTCGGTGCATGTGCCGCGAACTGTTGGTTCGGTTGTGCAATCGGAACAAATGACCTACTTGACTGCGGTGACGCATTATTGTTGTTTGTACGATTAAAATTGTCTTGATTTCTTTGAATATTATTATGTTGTTTATAATGTCTGGGCTGATGCGGATTGTTCGGTGTAGATGTGCTGTTTGTAGCACTATTCGGTACATGTGTACTTGATATGCTATGTGAATCTTTCTTTTGATTATTAGATTCAATTGCATTTTGGTTATTAGGCAAATTGGGTCTGTTATTTCTGCTAAAATTACGTCTGTCGTTTGTTTTCGACTCATAGACTGCCTGGAAGTTTTGTTCTTCTAAAACTATTTTTAATGCATCCTCTAACGTTGTGACGTCGCGCAAACGAACTAATCTAACTAAAAATGGCGGTAAATTAAACAAGAAAGCATTCATCGCTCTGTTACTATATATGGTTTGCTTTGCCTTACGTAGAGATTCATCAATGATAGTTTCTGATATTTTAGCAAATAAAACACTTCTCATCCGCTGTATTCTATGGCAAAAATCTAAATAACTTTCACCCTTATTTATTCTACACGATTCTAATTCCATTGCTAAACAATCCTCTGTGCGTGGATCACCGAAGTGTTGGTTTAACAACTTCTTCAGCTCGTCCCACGTACCTATAGCTTCTCTTTCGCCTACCAAACTGGCTGCTTCGCCTGATAACCTACTAGTTACTACATGAAATAAATATTCATTTTGGGCTGCGGTTCCTAAGAACGTAGACAAAATGTATTCACATTTTTTTATAAATAAAGGCAACATTCTAGTGTCGCCGCTGAATATTGGTATGATGTTAACCAATTCCTGTGGGACACGGGTTACGTTTTCCATTGTGAAATGTTATGAAAGGAGCAAACGCGGAGAGAAAAAAAATCACACTAATGTGCTACTAAACTATCACTATTCTAAAATATTAGTACGTTTAAAATCTATGCAAATATTATTACGGCGTTGTCCAATCCCTAATAATACACAAACACATAGACTATTACAAGGTTGGGATATAGATGGAAGAGCTGAGAGGAAGGTGAAAAAGATTTACTCACAATTCCGCAGCTAGCTCCATGCTCCCTGAATTACTGCTTGGCTCCTGGTCCTCTCCTGGCTTGATGTGGCTTCTTAATGTATTTGTTTGTTCGGTGATCTCTGCTGAACCGTTGAAACGGACGTCGGCTGCTTCCCGTAGATGTGGATACGTGACAGACTGACTACAGAGATCCTACCGGCTGCGCCAATTAAGTAAGCGACAACGGAAGAGTTTAAAAATAAACTTTATTTGATCCCAGTTACAGCAAGACGGTAATTAATTCATCTAACAAGATATTGATCTTATATACTAACTTAATTGCTAACGTAGTACATCCACAGCGTGATCAGATTGACGCATGTTCTAGATAATTATAAATGCTGATCGCGCAGTGGGGAAATTGAGAAATAATAATCTAGTAAATACTTATTGTCTGACAAAGCTAATATTGGTAGGTTGGGGTTCCTTAACTCGCGCGTTACAACTCGAAAACTTACAATTGAAACTTTTTATTTTATTGTTATTTACAATTATTCGTAATCGTAACAATAATATAAAGTTGGTTAAGTATTTAATTTCTCGTTCATCATCACTTCATCACATACATTGCAAAAAGGATAAGGCCTGTGCAAATATAAGCCGCCCGCCTGGATCCTCGCAGTAGTTAAGGCCGCCCCTGCAGATAAGCTAAGTTTAGTAAAATGCAGCTACAAGGTGAAGGGAAGAATAATACCTGATGGCGTAAGTATGTAGTAGTGGCGTAGTTGTATCTCTTCTTATTCGTTGTTTTCATTTCTGAAGGTAGTGCCCGTCTTGAAAAGCTTTGACGGAGTCAACGACGAGCTGCTTCCAACCAATTACATGCGAGAGACGCGATGTGGATTTCCGTCTATATGATTGGCCGATTGATGGCGGTCAAACCCTTTGCCTTGACGAATTCACTTACGTTATTAGGCTGCTGGAAATCCTATCACACAAATTACCAGGCACCCCAACAAAACTGTGATTATAAGTCCATTTATTTACAATTATTGAAAAAGAAACAAATGAAAAGAAAGAAAAATATTGATTTGTGACTCGCACAGGAGGCACGAGATAAGCAAAACAAATAATAATAATAAAAAAACCTCGTGCGAGACCAAAAAGGCTCCTATCTCAGCATGTGCAAAGATACCTACACCGGTACCTATGTTGGTATCTTTGGTAAAGTACACTGAATGATGAAACCGGAAGGTGGCCATAGCAACTTCTCATCGGACAAGATAGCATCTTCGTGTTTAAGCTCATTGGGTGTATATTGACATGTGATATTAATTCCGTCACAATGTCGTTCTTTTTAGTGTATCAAACCTTGTTTTAAAATAATAATTATAGTTTTTATTATCTTTCACAGGAAACCGAAGTGGACCCCAGTGAAGTATCACCGTACAAAGCGCAAGAGAGAAATCCGCATGTGTACAATAATCCATTTCTAACGAGAGTGTAAGACAGTTCTGTGTGTTTTCACTCCAGTCATAGTGTAATCTGACTCGCTTTTGGAGACTTGTTAAACCTACCATGTATAGAATAAAAATCTTTAAGTATTAATAAAATAGAAACCAGGGTCAGTTTTTGGAACGAAATTATTAATAGCAAAATGAATGTGACAATCTGAAAAGGTTACGAATTTAAAACAGCCAATTGAAACATTTGATTTGCGTTTAATTTTATGACACGACGCGACGATTCCTTCCAAAAACTGAGTTTTATCTAGTGTGCTAGTATTATAATATTTATTTATTTATTTATTTTAGTACATGGAAGACTTACAGCTAATAAAAACAGATATATATATAGATATATCTGTGGTCTTATAGTGCTACATTCTATAAATAAGGCTACATGTTTTTTTTTTTTCATTCGCCCGTAGAAAAGGCAGGCATCGATCTATAGACCATTCAGCCTTGTCATATTTTCGTATTTTTCTTGAATTCTTTAGTATGCATTAGAATGCGGATGTAACATATTCTAATGTTTTTTTGAGTATTTGGCAGCAAATTGTATCGAGTCAGCCTTCCCAGTAAGCTTTGCGGAGGTAGTCAATACTACAATAAAATTCTCCGCTCCACTATCCCGAGATCGCTTCTGTCACATATTGTCCAGTTGCGTAGACAGTTGAGACACAAAACTACACCACTTTTATATCACAATATCCACTAGGAAACAATTTGCAAATAATATTAACAGCCGCTGAAGTTCACTCGAAAATATCCCGCCAAAAACTCCCTAATAATAATAAATAATAATTCATGTAGCCATGAATCTTGCAAATAAATATATCATATATCATATATCATATATCATAATCTTTTTACGCTTGACATTATATGACATATGGGCTATGGTACCTAAACATTTGTAAAATTATCTGTGGTAAAAAAAACAATATGACTGCATTAGTTCCTATTTCGGCAACGCGCCAAAAGGTACTTGTAAAAACATCATGATAGACAAACTATAGACAAGCTGTAACTTGTTTTTCGTAGTTTTTCACAAGATTGATAAATGTATCGGTAGAAAGTAAGATTGATTTCTTTAGTTGCATTTTCTCATTGTGTTTGTGTATGAGAGTAGTGTTTGTTTTCTGACGATGAATCTTGTATGGTAGGTTTTACATTATACTTAGTAGTAGAACATGGTTTTTGTTAGCGACTACTTGTGCTATGCGATATTTTAAAATAAGACGAAGAAAGGTTATGTTATTTATGAATAATGTAGTTAATTTAAATGGGGAACATTAAGAATACCTACTGTATTTTTTCAATTGTAATGAATTAATCTAAAAACTACAAAAACTTTGACAACTAATCAAACCAAGTGACTAGTAAAAATTGTTATGAATAGGCATCAAACTACTTTTTTGACTTAATATACATAGATTGGTGAAGCCATTTCGCCTTGCTAACAGATAGACAGAAAAACAGCTTATCTGCATTTATAATAATAAGAAATCCATGATCGCACGCAAGTAGTCGTATTGCCAACAAAAGGGTCAGAGGGTTGCAAGCATAAATACGATTATACCTAAGATTTAAGTGTAATAAATAAATAAGGCATTATGAATAAGATGAGGCCATAGTGTGAACGTTATTTATCGTGTGCTTGTGTGAGTATGCCTTTATTTATTTTAATTAAATTATTTTTCATATTTGCTTGTTTTACTTGAAAATTCACCTATTTATGAGGAGTTACTCTGGATGTGAACTGTAGTGGCATATATGGAAAGTATTCAATCGATTGCGTACCCTGCAGCCTAATTGCGTAAGTGAATTCTCCAAAGCAAACGAGTCGATTCCTTCAAAGAATCAGAATCATTTCTTTCAACTTTTTCGGTATTGCGAAACTAATTTGGAAAAAGTACAAACATCCTCCTTTGAGTTGAAGTTCATCTACTGCGTTATGTTTCATCAAACTCGAACATTACACAATACCAATAGTGAAGTTTTATCTCAATTCTTCCGCTTTCGTTCATTCTTTACAATAAATTCTACGTCAAAATATTGGTAATGGAAAGGGGCATAACCTTTCCGTTTCAGAGTGTAATATGCAATACGTAAAGTCGTTTTTGGGAAAGAATCGACTTGTTTGCTTTGGAGAATTCACTTACGCAATTAGGCTGCAGGTATACCGCGACAAACACAATTTGGCAAAATGGGGGTGTGACTGACACTGGCATGGCCACCATCAGGGATTTTAATTTTGATCACACAAGAAATAGTCGGTAATTAGTCAAAATTAGTCGCCATTTATCAGAATTAGTTGGTCACTGGTTCAAAAATTATAAGGGTTTATAGGTGGCCGATCTATGTAGCTTGTCCCCATCTTGACCACCTAGCGATGATCTGTATACGCCCAAATTTATTATTTTATTTTCGCTAAGTCACAGATTTAGTCGGGTTTTAGTTAAGAAAATATAATGAGTTTAATTTTTAAGGTATAGTCCAAGAGTCGTAAGCTAGATCAAAGAGTAAAAGAAAAAATTCGGGACTTTCGTTCTTGAACTATACCTTAAAAATTGAGGTATTTAGAATTTGAGACACATGCTAGAGTGCCCATAGGTATATCTACCTGCACTTTAGAGTAGCACGAAAAGAAGAAGCTCTGCAGATACCATAATGGTCCAGTGCCCGTTTAGCAACAAATAAAATAAGCGACAGTTAGACCTAGAAAGAATGTCTAAAAAAATTCCACTGTTGGATTTTAAACATTCGGTGCTGAGCAGAGCTTTGAACATCAGAAATCACGGTTATGTCACAAAGTACGTAAGCGGCTGCGCGCCGCAGACAGAGAGGCCACTACGAACAAAGCGTCATTTTGCACACATACATTGACATTGCGATTTTACAGGGATTATTGGGCAAAATTGGACCGAGCTCAGTCGCGGCTGTCACGAGTGCTTTGTGCGGGCGTTTGTCACGTCATTCATACATAAAGTACTGTAACGAGGTTGCATTGTTACAGACCGAATATACTTTAAATTAATTCTTTAATTCATTTTTAAGTTAAAAAGGTCATTAAATTTTTCAAGATGACATGTTAGAAATTCAATATCTAGGAAAATAACTGAAAATAATAAATTGAACAAGAAAGAGGGTAGACCGTTTTGTCTCCTCATAAACACCCACCCGCAATGACTTTCAGTTTATCCGTGATCATGGTGCTTGCAACAGCACCGAAATATCGGGAACTCGCAACAAACAGTAAACATGGTAAATATTTATTTATTTATTTATTTAAACTTCATGCACAAAAGTACAATGGCGGACTTAATGCCTTAGGCATTCTCTACCAGTCAACCAAGAGTGGTGGAAAGACAACATGGCAGGTGCATTGTTTAAAACGTGGCAAGAAAAAATAATAATAATTTAAATAATGCTTTAAATACACATACATACATATTTTATTTAATAAATACCTATATAAATATACATATATATATTTAATAAACCAATAAAAATAAGTTACCGAGATGACCTTCCCCCCTGCTGATAATAAAACCGCAATTTCTGCTTGAAAGCATACCGGCTGGTGGCCGTCCTGATTTCGAGAGGAAGCGCGTTCCAAAGAAGAATAGACTGAATATGAAAGGAAGAATGAACAAAATCAGTAGTATGAGAAGGACAGAGTAGGAGAAGATTGTTGGAAGAACGCAGATTCCTAGTGTGAGAAGTACTTAAAAATTGAAAGTGAGACATAAGATAAGAAGGTGGGGTGGGAGAGTTGAGTAGGGAGAAAAGCGTTGTTAGAGCGCGCAAACATCTTCTCTGGCGAATGGGTATCCATTTGAGCTCAGACCTGTAGCTCGACACATGGTCATACTTCCTCAAGTTAAATATGAACCGAATGCAGTTATTGAGGAGTCTATCAAGCTTATCCAGCAGAACCGCACTCAAGTCGAAATAGCATACGTCACCATAGTCGATTATGGGGAAAATTTAAGTCTGCACATGCATAGTCTTCGTCTTTGCGGGCAAAAAGTTCCTCAGACGATACAGGTATCGCAAAGTGCCGTTGACTCTTTGACTGACACTAGTAACCTGACTTTGCCAGCCAAGTGTCGAATCAAGATGCAAACCGAGATATTTTACGTTAGAGCTAATGGGAATAAAGGTGCCATCGAAAATAAGAGGAGGAAGAGAGCTAACCACCACTCTACCCATCATACGCGAGCTTCCCACTAAAATGGCTTGACACTTCGAAGGGTTTACCGACACACCAAATCTATCAGACCAAATTTTAATGGCATCCAAGTCTCGGTTTACATTTTCTATAGCGTCCGACAAACCTTCTACCCGCGCAGCTGCATACAGTTGGAGGTCATCGGCATAAAGATGATACGAACACCGAAGATAGAACGTAATAAAATTAATGAAGATAGAGAATAACAATGGAGATAGAATACCGCCTTGTGGAACACCAGCACCTAGATCACGCCAACTCGACGAATTATCGTCAACGCGAACCAACTGCTGACGTCCCCGAATATAAGAAGAGAACCATTCCAGTGCCTCGGAAGAAACCATTAGATGTGAGAGGATAGATAGAAGAATATCGTGACTGACGGCGTTAAAAGCATTGGAGAAATCAATAAGTACCAAAACGGTGATCTTGGTATCCTCCATTGCCTCTCTGATGTCACCAGTCACTTTTAGGAGAGCGGTTGCAGTACTGTGCCCAGGCCTGAACCCAGACTGGAATGAGCTGACAAGATTGTTACGGTGAACGAACCCCGAAAACTGCTTGTGGACACAGGCCTCGAGCACTTTTGACAGGAAAGAGAGTACGGAAATAGGTCGAAAATGATTAGGTAGGGAGGGATTTGATATTTTAGGAAGTGGACGAACATAGGCCATTCGCCACAGGGATGGAAACTGACCGGAATCTAGGGAAAACTTTAATATATGGGCAATCGGAGGAAGAAGAAATTCAAGGATCAAGGTGACCATATAACGGCTAATGTCATCATGGCCCACAGCCTTGGATTTTATAGAAAGGATCATCTTTTTAATTTCATCCTCGGTAACTGGCGAAAAACGGAATGGTTCTATGATAGGACCGGGTAGGCCAGTAATGGAATCGACCGTCAGATACATCATTTGGGGATCCAAATGGCAAGTGGTAGTAAAGTGACGGTTGATTTCATCCAGGCCAATCGTCTTGGGAAAATCCACATGACGAGGCCTACCGATACCGAGAGTTCCGAGAAATTTCCAGATATCGGCAGGAGAATCAGAAGAAATGTTTTCTAGAATATGGCGGCGTTTGGCGTTGCGTATCACCTGATTACACCGATTTCTAGCAGCTTTGAAAATGTTCCTATTTTCATCACTGCGATCCTTTTTAAATTTCCGAAAGGCTCGGTCCCTGCGTCTCATCGCCATACGAACCTACCGTCATCCAAGGAGCAGGTGGACGCCTGAGTTTAACCCTCTTGACCGCAGCGTGTTTGTCGTAGAGAGCAAGGACCGTCCGATTAAATATACGCAGTTTTTCGTCTACAACTGTTGTCGCAGCGAGGTGACCCCAATCGAGTTCCGCTGCATCCTGACGCAGCCTCTCGACATCCAGACGCGCAAAACAACGAATGTGCAGAACTTTAGGAAGTGGTTTAACGAGGAGTTGGCTGCGAAAGATCTGTGTTGAAATCGCCCATGATGACGCAATGTGCGTACTCCGACCCCACAGACTCCAGCGCCAATTCTAGGTTGAGGAAGTAGTCAACGGCAGGCGGACAGTACACAACACCAAGTAGGGTCTTGACCCCCTTGATGTAGATCTCCAAAAAGAGGTACTCAACAGAAGCACTGTATAATGAAGGAGATGACGCAATGATTTTATATGGAAAATCGCAACGAAGATAAATAGCAACACCTCCTCCTCCCTTACCAATCCTATCGTTACGGATAAGAATGAAACCAGGAAGAGGGTAGGTCGTAGAAAGAAGATGAGGCTTAAGCCAACTCTCAGAAATCAGAACGGCGTGGACATTGGCGTCAGAAAAGGTGTCGAATAGATCGGTATAATGACTTGCCACACTCTGAGCATTTATGTGACATACGTTAAATAAATTACGTTTCGGTTGACTAAAGCTCTGACGTACAAAGTCACCAAGGGAGTCAGTTAATGAGTCAAAACTTGCATTAGCAGAAGAGTTAAAAGATCCAACGGCAGAGTGAAAAGATTCATCAGCAGGTAACATAAAATACAATTTAAAATAATATAAAATAAATAACTATTAAAATAAACAATGGCAAAAAATTTGCCTTACGGTGCAACACCACTATCTATGCACCACCCACCAGCAGAACCAGTACAAAATGATTTGTAACAAAATAAGAGTTAATACAAACACAAACACGATGACAATAAAAGCAAGCTAAGAATGAAACAATACAACAACAAAGCACATGAGCAAAAATATCCCGCTTTTAATGTTAATGTTAAACAATAAATTATTTTAAGTACATAGAAGTAATTGGAAAGGCTATGAAACTTTTCACAATAGTATGGTTTAAGTCACCCAGCTCACAAATTCATTTTTCAATACAGTTGTTAAACATGGCGTACTTTCAGAGGCTATAATTATGATTCGAAAGTTAAATCTTACGCATAGGCATCTTTCTGTTACGCGGTCGTGACTTTTGTTTACGAGCTCGATCATTATGTTTGCAGTTTAGTTTTAAATTTATAAGTCAATTTAAAAAAAGTTTAGTAGCAAGGAGTTTTCAAACATAGAATAAAATGGGATAGATTTTCTACGAGGAAAAATGAATGATTCCGCACGTTTTAGCATTGAATTCTCAAAAGTCTTTTAAATGGTTGTTTAATATATTTAATTACCAGTTTTAATTTAATTATTTTCACATCAACATTTGTCAAAAATCGAATAGGCTGTATAGGCTGCTTTCGTTGGAAAAAAAAATGTCCAGTTGCAAAAACGCGCCGTAAGTAAATTTAAAAAAGTTTAGTAGCAAGGAGTTTTCATACATAGAATAAAATGGGATACGATTTTATACGAGGAAAAATTAATGATTCCGTACTTTTTAGCATTGAATTCTCATTTTTTTCTTAAATAGTTGTTTATTATAATTAATTACCAGTTTTAAGTTAATTATTTTCACATCAACGTTTGTCAAAAATCGAATAGGCTGTATAGGCTGTTTTCTTTGTAAAAAAATATGTCCAGTTGCAAAAACGCGCCATAATGAATTTTTTTTTTTTTTGTGAATAAACAAATCTAATTCTTTGATTTGTTTTTACTGTTTCTCACAACTGTATTGAAAAACGTCGTGTGATACACGGGTGTGTAGGTTATTGCAAACTCGTGTCATTAAAAACCCTCGCCTTCGGCTCGGGCTTGTTAATGACAGCTCGTTTGCAATAACCTACTTTCCACCCTTGTATCACAATGTACTATTAATAATGTTTTTACTGGGATCATTATAACACTAATTTTACGTCTTGTTACCCTCCAATCTTCATCGTATGTGGCGTCGTGATCTGTCTATGCTTGTCTGTATGTTTAGACGAATCGATATATTTATGTTTGTAACTTATACAACCTACTCTTTTTAGGGTTCCGTACCCAAAGGGTAAAAACGGGACCCTATGACTAAGACTCCGCGATCCGTCTGTCTGTCTGTCCGTCTGTCACCAGGCTATATCTTGTGAACCGTGATAGCTAGACAGTTGAAATTTTCACAGATGATGTATTTCTGTTGCCGTTATAATAACAAATACTAAAAACAGAATAAAATAAATATTTAAGTGAGGCTCCCATACAACAAACCTGACTTTTTTGCCGTTTTTTGTGATAATGGTACGGAACCCTTCGTGCGCGAGTCCGACTCGCACTTGGCAGGTTTTTTTTAATTCGGTATCGATATAGTTTGTTGTTAGTTTGTTTGTTTGTCACCATAGTGAATCTGTCAAGTTCAGCTGTCAATTTTAGAAAAGGCGGGTATGGCCCTTCTGTATACTTTCTATTTTGTGGCGTAAGCTTCCCTACAAGAAGTAAATTGGTAAAGTTTTCTCGAGGCTCAACATTATGCCCTCCAGGCGCGTTGAAGAACGCCAATCTGGGTTTTGTCCAATAATTTATTGCTCAACATAAGATAGCTCAATGACTGGTAGAATTTATTTGTTTATGTACACACAAAAAACAACAGATAAAAGATAGATACAGATAGAAGAGCACAAAAAATCTGCTTATTTCAATAGAACATTTCTTTCAGCAGACCTGCGACAGGACAGTATCATGTAGGAAAAACCCGAAAACTCACAGCTCCACTTATGATAACTCATAGCTCAAAAAATATAGCTCCTCATCTATAACAATATTATAAAGAGGAAGATTTTTTTGTTTGTTTGTACCGATTAGGCTTCTAAACTCCTGGACAGATTTAAAAAAAAATCACCTATGGAAAGCTACATTATGCCCAAGTAACATAGACTATAATTTACTTTAAAAATAATAGAGATCCTTATGAAAATTGCAATAATTTTGCGTAATTATTTGGCGTGCGCTTAGAAAACTATTGATGATACATAATACCGTTACCGTACTCATTATAAACAGGTGAATACCTCTCAATTCAAAAAGCCACAGATTAATAATATACCACCTAACCTCAAAAAACATATTTCTTAATTACTTGGCTCTCCCATCTTTTAAAATATATAGAAGTCCGTACTGAGGTACATTTATATAGACAAATGAAAAAACTAACGTTTCATCCAAGGACGTTTTGTTATTTTTTTATAGTCAAAGCATGACAGGAGCGTGGCCATTGTTCTTTGACCCACTTCCCAGTGTCAGATTGAGCTGAAATTTTGCACACACGTTGGTTTTTCGTGAGTAGCAATTTTTAAATAAAAAGCTTGTTTATATTTACCTTTTTCACGCGGCATATCACAAAGAAAGACCTTCGTCACACTGAGCGGAAATTATGCCACCATCGTTCGCGGCGGAACGCCAGTACATTTAATTGCATATAAACGACTAAAGGACGTGAAGGATGAAGGGCGTGGTGGATTACGGCCCATTCCCTCTCACAAAGAGGAGGCCTGTGTCCCAGCAGTGGGAACATTAATAGGCTGATGATGTGCGACTAAAGGACGGAATAGACGCAAGAGCGAGTGGTCCGCTGACGGAGTGCCCGTTATTAGTAATTTATAGGCAATTAGCTTCTGCCAGCAGCTTCGCCCGCGTGAATGTCGAAAATTATCCCAGGGATAAAAAAAGATTCCCGGAGTATTATATTTGTTATTACAGACTATAATCTATGTCTGTGCCAAATTTCATCCAGATCCGTCCAGCCGTTTGAGCGTGAAGAAGTAACAAACATACAAACACACTCACAAACTTTCGCCTATAGTGTGATTCGTTCCGTCGCGGACGATCGGCGTCGGAATTTCCGCTCAGTGAGGCGTAGGCGTAAGCCAAACGGTACATCTCGCCTAGGAACAAAAGTAGCTTCTTAACATTCTCGTAATCGTACAGGGATTGATTACCTCTTACAAACATAAACAAACACGTTTACTTACTTAAAATTACTTTATTCAGACAATAAACTCACCACTTATAAAACCAAAAATATATTTTCTCATTAATACATACAGTTAAACAAACAATCATTACATACAGGCACTAAAAACAAAAACCGACGACCACCGATACTACTCTCAACTAGCCACGGAAACACACGATTACTGCCGATCACGGCCGAACTACCGCGGCGAATACTTCGGGTTGTCCGGAGCATAAGTGAAACTCCTCAACTCATACGAAACGTTCTGATTATCATAACCGATTTCCTTTTTAAAATCTTCGAATTCAGAACTGCCGCCGAATACGCGGTTCGGCTTGCGGTCGGGCGAGTTCTGGTCGCGCTCGTCAGTCTTCGGGTCGGATGGCGCGCTGGGATTGGTCGGCAGCGGTCGGAATAAGGCGGAATGGGCGGTCGCCGTGTCGAGATCGGCTTTCCTTGATACGATTATACGTATGTCGGTGTGTAGGTACAATTTACCGGATTTCGATGTCATAAATCTGGAAAGAAGAGAAAACACATTTACTAAAAAAGCAAAAAGGAACTTATTACGAAAACCTTATTGCTTAGGTTCAAACCCCAACCTTGAACTACAGAGTGGACCTTATAAAAATCATCGAGCCCGCATTTGCTAAAATTAGATCTGCAGTTTTTGAGCTACAATCAAACTTCCTTTTCTGCAGTCGGATAAAATAAGAAAGAGGACTAATTTAGTCCATGTAATAACACCATATTTAACAGAAAATAACAATAATATAAAACGTGAGTTACATTTTTCGGCAATATCTCTCAAATGGCAATTTTTTCATGTGGAGTGATCCTAACATCAACGAAGGAAGTCCTAAAGCCTTGCTACACCATTCCATCTACTAGGAAACTAGAATCACAAAGAGGGTTAAAGTTTGCCGATCACGTCATGACGTCACTAGCTAAACCATTCCATCAACTAGGAGACCAGAAATCACGAAAAGATCGTTACCAACCAAGACGGGGCACGAATCAAGTGCGATCAACTGCTCTAGTACTTGAGATGGTTTAGCCATTCCAAGTGGGTGGCTAAACATCACAAAAGCCGAAATAGCATCCCGATGCCTTACCAAACCATTCTTTGAACAAGAACACCAGAAACAACGAAGAATTTCCACCTGAAGATTGCACCAAGTTCAGCTAAAAGTGCCAGGAACGCAGACTCACCTAAGATGTATAAGATAGCGCAGCCATGCCGATCCGTTTAGCAGGAGACCAGAAATCTCAAAGAGATCCACACCTAATATCAACCAACCCTTTCCAAGAGCCTTGCTAAATCATACCAAGTACCAGGATAATAGAAATCATAAAGAGATTCTCATGAAACCGAACCAAGTTTGGTCAAATGTTGGTACAAAACCAACCATCCCAAGAACCCACTAGAAATAACAAAGAGATCAACGCCTAAATATCATCAAAATAACCAAACCATCCTTTGTGCGAGAACTCAAGGATACACGAAGAAATTCCCTCTAAATACTGCACCAAGTTCAGGTCAAAGTACCAGGCGCCCAGACTCACCTAAGATGTATAAGGTACCGCAGCCACTTGTGCGCGTGGTGGCGCGCGGGCGGCTCGGCGCCGGCCGGCATGTACAGCGTCCTCTGGCGCAGGAACGTGCGCGCGCTGGCCGGCATGCGCGTCAGGTCGTACAGCACCACGAACATCTTGACGAGCGTGCCGTGAGGGTTGAACAGGGAGACCTGCACGGTGCCGGAGCGGGCCACGCGGTAGCCGGAGGAGCCGAGGTTTATGTGGCCCTGGAAAAGAGAAACAAGAGATTATTAACTAGTTCTCTTCCTTGTTGCGGCATCTGAAAGAAGTAGACCTGACGTGAGATCAACAAAGTCCATTTAAAAGTCTTGTTAAACAATCCCAAGTACCAGGACACTAGAAATCACAAAGAGATCTCACAGGTCAACATTATTGGTAAGCTATACCATATAAGGCGCGTTAGTCCCTCCGGGCGCGTAGAAGAACACAGTGACTGGTAATCTCTTGTGGGGTGGGCAGAAAGAGCCGTAGGCGCCCAGTTCGGCGGTGAACCCGTGGACGGTCGCTACTGGCTCCAAGCGGCCTTTTAGAGCGGACTCTTCGAAACTTCCTGAAAATGTGAAAACAATAGATTAGGGGCCTGCTATACAGTGGATAACTGATAAGCATTATCTACGAAATAAATAAAATATTGAGCATTTTTTACCCCGCTGCAAGGAAAGAGTTATGTTTTTTTTTAAATTATTTGTCTGATAACTTTTATCTACACAGATTTTTTTCTTTTTTCAGGTAATTATTTTATCAGTGTGTTTTTTTTTCTCTCTATAGAAAATCTTAAACTAGTGGCTTTGTGAGTTGTAGACCTCGCGAGTCTGTCTTTTTGAAATTGGCTCCAATTTTTATAAATTCCCAAAAACTGAATAAAAAAAATAAAAATATTAGAATTTGGTTTTCTCTTGACTCTAGTCTAGGTATGAGGTGACGGAGATAGAGTCGACGATGATAATATAATTATAATTATCGAACCTGCTTACAAAATATAACGAAATCGGTTGAGAAATGCGAACTATAGAGGAGAACAGCCTGACATCCGGACAGACGAGGAGAGGAGATGCTTCGCTCGCGTTTCGCGCTAACTCGGTCAATTACGTATCAAACTTTTTTATGCTTAAAACTCTATATAAATTCTGAATAAAAAAATAATCTCGGTGCACCTAAAAAAACAGGTATTCTATACATTTGTTCGGGTCGACACATTTGATTCGAAAGACTTTATGATATGCACTCCTCCGCTGTTCTTTTCCGATAAATTTCGTTGCGGGATCCAAAACAGTTGAATCGTTTCTTCCTCGGGTCTTTTCTTGTGGTTGCCACTGTAGATTTCAGCTTTCAAGAGTTGCAGTAGCTAGGTTGAGTTTGACGGACTTACCCAGTAAGCCAGTGCTAGGCCTCATCTTTATTTTAGTGGCGGGTGCTGAAGGCGCCGGCGGGGTGGCGGCGCGCGGGGGCGCGGGCGGCGGGGACGCGGGGGACGCGGGCGCCCCCGGGGACTCGGGCGAGAGGGGGTGGAACAAAGCGCTGGCGGAACAAACAACACATTTTTGATTAATTATACAGTAAAATCTAATGACGACCCGGAAAACTACGCAACTACGCTGTAGCTAATTCTAGAAGGGGTGAGAGGAGGAGTACTGCGCTATAAAAGCGTACTTCACAGACAACATCAACTTAGAATCAATCTCTTGTGAGACTTGTGAGTGGGCTCGCTTTGCTTGCCCGGTTCGTGAGAAGTCTGGGTTTGCTTGTTCGTTGAAAGAGGGCTCACTTCGCTCGCTCGAGTCGTGCGAAGAGTTGTATTCACTTGTTCAGTTAGAGAAAAGGCTCGCATCACTCGCATGGCTCTTAAGCTAGTTTCCTTGCTTCTTAAAAGAACTGGGTTCGCTTGTACGGCCTAACCGTGCAAGGACTCGCTTCGCTCGCTAGCCAAGTAATTTGACTTGGAGTAATACAAGTTTTTAAGCTGACTTGGTCACAATCATTAGAATTAATATTTGTTTCGGGATATTTACCATGTATATAAATATCCCGAAATAAATATTAATTCTAATGACTTGCGAGTAGTCACTCTGGTTGAGAATGAGCTCGCTTCGCTCGCTTGGCTTGTAAGTAAACTTGCAGCGTTTGCTCCGATTGTGAACGGGCTCGTTTTGCTCGCATGGCTCGTATGTAGGATCACAGTGGTCGCTGTAGTTTAGAATTGGCCCATATGTGAAATCGCACCGGTCTCTCTAGTTGCGAATAGACTAGCTGTGCTCGCTCGGATTGTAAGATCGCAGCGATTGCTTCGGTTGATAGAGGGCTCGCTTTGCTCCTCAAGCTTGGTTAAACAAACGACTCGCATACGACCGTCGTGAAATTTCACGACCCACGCGAGCGACTCCTCACGATTGAAGTGAGCGAAGCGAGTTCATTCTTTATTAGAGCGACTCCTCACGACTCAAGCGAGCAAAGCGAGTCCATTCTTTAGTGGAGCGATTCCACACGGCTCAAGCGAGCAAAGTGAGATAGTAGCCGAAACATTTGGGCAACTTGGACAGACGTTAACTCACCTCTTAATCCCAGAGATGCCGTTGATGGAGTCATCGAAGTCGAAGCAGTTGTTCCCCCGCCGCAGCGGCGCAGGGCTGGACGTCAGCGGCAGACCAGTCTTCGTGTGGAACACCATGGACGCTGCAGAGTCGAAGCGCCAGCGAAACTTGTCCATCTCGGTCGGGGACGGTATCGAGGTGTCTGCTTTGCGGGGGTCGGGGAATTTGAAGCCCTTCTGGAAAAGGCAATAGAAAGGGTAATTATAAAACATATTGATGGGTTAGGTTGCCTGGCGAAATGTGGGTAACTCAGTCTGTTTTTCTGTGTATTAATAATCACTCTGGGTGAGAATGAGCTCGCTTCACTCGCTTGGCTTGTAAGTAAGTAAGCTTGCAGCGTTCGCTCCGATTCTGAACGGCCTCGCTTTGCTCGCATGACTTATATGTAGGATCACAGTGATCGCTGTAGTTGAGAACTTTTAACTAACTAACACGATTTAACGGCTGAGCAGATTAGGATGAACATAAACAAACACACACACACAAAGATCATGACAGGACTAGACCAACTAGTTATTATATACTAGCTGCTGCCAGACGCTTCACCCACTCAAAAAAAAAAAGAGCGCGGACTGCCACATTGCCGCGGTAGAATATTATATGAAAACAAAAAAACAGACGCAAAGACAGACAAGAGTTACTTTCGCATTTTTAATATTAGGAGTAGTATGGATTTTAAGTGTTTTCTCAAAGTGTTTTACTTTTATAACAAAACAAAAGTGTTTATAATAAGTACCAACAGAAAAGGAATAAACAAAATATCTCAACAAACATCTCTCTTACCTTATCATTATCATCCTTAGGAGAATCATCACTCGTCTCCAGGAACCTATCAAAAGTTCCATAGTCACACTTTTCATACAAGACATAATCCTCGTCGTTGATTGAAAAAGTCTTCTGACGCTTAGATTCCCTCGGCCTCGAGAACACCGTATCTTCTTTCTCTAACTGGAGTTCCTCTATATCTTTGTCCCGTTGCGTAAACCTATCAGTAACGATTTTCTCGATTTTATCTACGATAGGAAAAAATCTTCGCAACTTAGGTCTTTTTATAATGTCACTACTGCTAAATCTATGATTATTATCACAATGTGTATCACATTTATGCTTTTTAATCTTCTTTTCCTCTTCTTTTCTGTCTTCCTCTCTTCTCTCTTCTGCTTCTTTTTCATTCTTCTGCGCTTCTGCTAAGTTGTAGTTGCCTTCCGATCTGACCATGCCTCTGTCAGTACAACTGTCGCATGTCATTTGTAAGAGATTTCCACATTGACAAGACAGTTCATCAGTTTGGGTGGAGACTGTGTTTGTTTTCTTGAACTCAGCTGGTGGATGTGCGTAGTGATCTGTATCCACAAACGGTGATTTAGTCTCGATCCTGGTCGCTGGTAGAGTCAGATATGTCTGGTTCCTATAGCACCCTATAGCCCGGAATCTGTCGAATCGTGAAGCTTGTAAAATCGGTATCGACGTGTGAGTCTCTTTAGTCTTTGTTAATCCATCTCCTTCAGACGAAGTACTGTCGTGGTGTTTTTTAGTCTTACAGTCTTTGCGAAGCCTCCGTTTGTATTTAGCTATTTCTTTCAGTCTCCGATCATCGAGTTTCTTCGGTCTATCTTTCCCATCCGATTCATCATCACAATTACATTTATGCTTCCCGTTTTCACTACAAGGCGTCAACATTCTGTCATCGACAACATTTGACTTATTACCTATACTGAGATCATTGAGTTTGCCGACGATTTCTTCGTGTACGTTAGGCGGAATTTCCTTGCTTGTTTTTCGTTTTTGACAGGAGCATTTTATATGTGGTATATCGTCAAGTCTTGGTAAGCTTTCTAGTATGATATTGAGGTATAGATTGTTACCAATGTCGGTGACGGGGAATTTGTGATCGTTTGGGGGTCGTGCGAAGTCGGATTTCTTGTAGCTGTCTTGTGATATCTGTATGGAGTATACGACGTTTAGTTTGCGATCATTGTCCTCGTCATCGCAGTTCGCTTCTATCTTTTTGAAGTTGCAATTCTCGCGGCTTAGCTTGCGTCTGGAAAGAGAGAGATATTATTGAGACCTGATTAAGTTTTTTGAGAGTGTTACTGTTTTCTGACCAGAATAATTCAGTGAGAGTATTTATTTTTCTGCTTGTCAATCAGACTGGCATTATACAAAATATTGACACTCTTGCAGCAACATTTGACATTATACCTGATAAAAATCACAGTCCCCTGAAGCGACAATAAAGTTCCTCTCTAGAGCCCTGACTGGCGATACCGATGGACTACCTACTATTTTCTTAAAATGTTTATTATTAAGAAATTTTTCAAAATCTCAAAATATTATAAAACAACGTCACTGTCTGCCTCTGTTTATTTCTCCGCTTACTTCTTCTTAAACACGCAATGGATTTTGTTATGGTAAAAGACCGATAAACGAGGAAGGTAGGGGATCTTTGATGCTTTGCTAAACTTGTAATTTTATCGACACTCACACCCTGCAAACCTGAATACAGCAATGCTTAACCTCACAAATAACATGTTTGTATGTATATATTCCCTCGGAAAATGATAACGCGTATGGAATTTTCGAAGGTCAGAAAGAAAAAGTTATTATACTACTTCTATGTTAGTCACTTAACATTTTGGCATCATCAGCTAACAGAGTTCTTAGCAACTTCTGTGACTCTGCCTTCTGCGTAGATCCTCAAGAAACAAAAATATAATTTCTATCAATCAAGTCATGAACACGCCCCCGCTTCTCAAGTTACACGTACCTAGCCCGTTCCTCAGTCTTCTATGTTTAAATGTGCCCTGGTACCTAAACCTCCAGTACGATCGGTGGCCCCGTCGTCGGTGCTGATTGAAGATCTCCTGTTCTTGCCTAACCGCCTGGTACTAGACTGTAGTTAGCTACCTAGTTGGCACCACTGGCCTGGCCCGGTGTGCATTCAGCAAATATTACGATGTGTGATCTTTGCTTTTTGATCATTGTTTATATGCATATCCTGAGCTACACGTTGATGATAACTCCTAAAGTTTTCTAGTTGCCAAGTACTTAAACCTGCAGTGAGTATCTTCCTAAGTTAGGTGGCGCTACCCGTAGCCTCTAGTCCCTTCTAGATACTAGTTTTATTACAGCTTCTGTTGAATTCTAACCTCCTGGTACTTGCACCTCAGTATCTACGTATCTACCTGCGTTCGCTAGCTCTATTGGCGGGGTTCTTGGAGCCGACCTCCTGTTAACAACTAGTCCCCTGGTATGATCTTGATAAGCTGGTAAAAGAAGCAGGAAAAGTCTACCTGCGTTCGGAGGGACTATCGTCGGTCTTCAAGCGGGCGAGCCACGCGGATAGCTGCGAGAAGTGCAGCTGCGACCGCACAGCATTCAGCAGCCATTGAGATGTGCTGAACGCTGGACTATGCTGTCCCCTGAAAAGATGAGAAGAAACTTTTGTTAATTTGATGAGAAAACAAAACGATACGACAATAGCCTAGATGCCCAAGAGGAGCTGCTTCTCATGATGAGGGTCATTAAAAATGTGCCTATGTTCAGCAGTAGACTGCTTCAGGCTAATGATATCGTCTTTTATTTGTGAAATCATTAGCAATGTTTGTTATACAGTGTACTTAGTCCTTAGCTTACTACGTACTTAAATGTCACCACTCGTCGTGGCTCAAATCCAAGGGCGTTTGTTTGTCGAGAAGTGGTAACAGTGTTAGATGTAGCGATGAAACTTGTATCCTTGTCTCGAGTTCCTATCGTTTCATAGTCGCCTGGTACTAAAACCTGTAGTATTTACCTGTATCTGGTGATATTTATTACTGGCCTTGAGCTATGGATAAGAGTTTCCTTACCCCTCCTGATGATTTCTAGCCGCCTGGTAATCGAAGATGATCATGATGAGAAGGTTATCTGTTGAAGCTTAAGTCCAGTAGTCGCTAGTAAGTTATAGCAGCCTGATGTATCCTAATCTTATTTTAAGAAGATGATGGACACTTACTTCTTAACCTGCGCCCTCATGGTCCATCTCTCCAGCAGCAGGGCTCGGTGTGCATGTTTGTCAAATGACCCTCCCTCGCGGCTCAGTGAGTTATAGCAGTCTTGGCAGTCGGGGGCTAACAGCACCTGGAAATTGTATACGGATAAATGATTGAGGTACTTGCCATTGTCCATTCAAGAAGGTAGAAAATATGGAGAAAAAGCTAGCTCAGATTTTTACAGTCAAGCTTTTCTATGCTTTGAAATGTGGTAGACTACTCTGAAGCATATTTACTTGAGAGACAAGGTTCAAGGATAGGAGAAACGAAACAAGGTGTGTCTTTACGTACGCCGCCGCCGCCGCCTCTCAATTTAGGCACGATTCCTAATTCAATATTTTGTCATATCTCATTTGGCATTATCATTACTCAGACAATAATTTGATAAAAAAAGATGACATGTAGTTTGATAGTCCATTTTATTGATCAAACTTTTAAAAACAGAAGTCAAGTAAGAAAACTTTGTATATTGGGCCCACACGCGACGTTCAAACTCCACATCGTAAAGCGTTTTTGACGTACGGAGACGTCAGGATTCCTTAAAGTAAGGAGTACTAAACTAACCTCAATGCAGACGGGGATCTGTTCGTCCCAGAGCGCCTGCACGCGGGTGTTGAGCTGAGCCACCACGGCTGGCTTCGGCTCATCAGTCTCTACGGGCTTCGGCTGAGTTTCGACCTGGAATCAATAGTAAAATAGAGTTGAAGAAGGCAAGCAGAATATCTGAGAATCGTGGAAGAAATATCTAGTCGTGGGCTTCCTTGAATGCATAACTACAAGAATCCAGTATCTATATTTAGTACTGGATACGAGACGCTGGAATGGATGGCAAAGATCAATCCAGTGTTAGGACTTAGCGTTTTTATGAAATTCTGTTTTGTGGCTCAAGAACTACCAGGATGTCATACATATGTGGTGCTGATTTAGTGGTGGCTGGTGGTGGTGTTGTGGTGTACGAGTCAGTCAGAGCGCGGCACTAGCTTGAGGATAACCTGTTCTAACAACAGAAGTACTAGGGCGCCATACCTGTGCCTGTGAAGTTTAGCAGACATACGGGCAGAATAAGCAGCTTTCTTGGCCCCAGATAGAAGAGGTACTGGTGAATAAGCCATTCACCAGTACCTCAGCCGCAGCGACAAGCTTGGAGTGTATGCTTAGAGCATTTAACTAAATGCTCTAAGAGTGTATGAGTCGGTCATGGAGCGGGACACGAGACCCGGGGCTGGAATTGCGCGATCTGCTGATGAACTGTCCTAATAACAGAAGTACCAGGGCGTCATACCTGTGTGCTGGTAGAAGGTTTAGCAGACATGCGAAGGCAACATACTTACAGCAGTGGAAGAAGAATAATTTATCAAAAGTACTAGGGCTACATACCTGTGTGCTGGTAGATGAGGTACTCAGCGACAGCCATAGGCGTGTTCATGGCGCCTGGCTAACTCTAGCTCCATAAATATGATTGTTCTAACAACAGAAGAAAGTACGATGGCGACATACCTGTGTGCTGGTAGAAGAGGTACTGGTGGAAGGCTTAGCAGCGACAAGTTTGGAGTGTATCAGTCGGTCATGGGGCGGGACGCGAGACGCGGGGCTGGAACTGCGCGACCTGATAATGAGCCGGCCTAGTTGCAGGAGGAGATTGGGCCCGGACGCCGGTGGCGCCGCCGCCGGCACGGGATCGCAACTGTGCATCTGGAAAGAGAGTAAATTATTGTTAGTTGGCTGTTCGAATTTTTGTAGCTAAGAAGCTGCCTCGTTGGTCTAGTCAGCTCTAGTGTCGCAAGCGTAACTGTTGAACATGAGGTCCTGGGTTCGATTGCCGAGTCAGGAAAGTGTTATTGGGTTTTTCGGGGAGCCTGGCTGTGTGGCCGGTTGATGGTTAATGGCTTGCCTCTTACAAGGGACTTGAACATAGCTGGCGAAATGTGACTGTACCTTTGGGGTTGGGCCCTCCGGAGAATACAGGCGTGATATTATGTCATGTTTGTAAAATTATATGTTTGTTTGTAATGGGTAATCTTTATAAATACTGATCCGATTTACAAAAACTCTCTAATAGAGAGCTCACAAGCTATCACTGAACTCAGCTACACACTATCGTGACAAAGGCCACAGTTTCAGTGGAATAGGCCACGAGCACAAAGCTGCGGTAGATATAAAAAAGGTAGCATTTAATTTGGCGAACGACCGGGATTATTTTTGAGCCTGTCGATTTGGCGACGCTTGGCGGAGGACTATGTTCAGCAGTGGACAACTTTCGGCTGAAATGATGATGACGTAGAAACACCGACTTTCGGCAATAGCAGTTATTTTTCATTTTGTAGTGTCGGTTGTATTTTTTGGTTAAACTACTTATAAGATTACTTTCTTACCAAACACTTCTATTCAAAACTACCCACGAAACTTCCCAAAAAGAAAATCGTTACATCTCACAAACAAAGGGTCTACAGACAAAGGCTACATTTTCACCCCGATGCTGTACTCACACAAAGAGGTATCGGATTTAGGGCACCAGGAAACCGGGTCACAGAGGGGGGGGGGGTGCATCAGGGAATGTGGGTCAAGGGTAGCCTCGCCTAGTAACAGGCTTGTACAAACTTTGCTTGTACCGTGTATGCGTATGGAGAGAGGTAGGGAAGTGGGTATGAAGATTAATTTAGAGTGTCTGTTTTTTTGTAAAAGCATGCATTCTTTTATGTAATTTTATTTATCTATTCCAGCCCAAAGACAAAGTTGTGCTTGTTATTTTACAGATACAAACCAAAATACAGTAAAACAGTTTGGCTTAGGATTGCTAGTTGTTTCAACTTGGTCACGCGTTAAAGACGTCAGAAAATAACATGGAGTGTTATATTGGGAATATAAAAGTCCTGACACCGGCGAGGACGACAGTGGGATCCATGGGCAAGACCACCATGCGGCAAGAAGACGATCTCCCTGATGGTAAATTGACCACTTGCCGTCGCCTATGGAGCTGAGTACATCTGACCAAAGGCATCGCAACGCAGATGCGTGTCTGTACTGTATTGTACTATGTGGGTCATACATATTTGAGGTCACAAAGGGCTGACCATGTCATGGTCTAATTAATTAATTATTACAGGATGATTTAATTAACGAGTGGATATTAAGGGCCACATATTAACTGTTTTGTTTGTGACCCGTAACGGGCAGGTCAAAGTCGCAAGTGGGTCAGCCCAAACTTCTAAAGGAAGATATAATTTTTTCGTAGAACTAAATTTAACTAACTTTGCAAAGGCAACACTGGAATAAACCGTAAAAATATTTCTGTAAAATTAATATTATAAAGAGGTACTACGATTTTTAATTTATATTATTGTAAAAGGTAGTACTGATCTGATTCGTTATCATCATATCAGCCGAAAGACGTCCACTGCTGGACATAGGCCTCCTCCAAGCGTCGCCACATTGACCGGTCCCGTGGGTCTCGCAACTAGCGGATTCCCGCCATCATCACTGATCTGATTGCGAAAATGATTTTACTGATATAAAGGTACATCATCGCTGACTGACACAGCTGCTTTTATCCCGGCAAAATGCACGATATAAATATGTGTATAGACCAGACCGGCGAGCACGGCCTCTGTGATAGGCTTGTGTCACGCATTTTTGTCCCCAAACTGTGATAAAAATGTGTGACTCAGACCTATCACAGTAGGCCGTGCTCGCCGGTCAGGGTAGTAAAACCGCTGCAAGTCGAAATAAAACAGTTTTAACTGCGTCCGAAATTGAGACCTAGACTTGATAACTTTGCTTTGCACATATTTTTTTCCCTCTGGTTTTTACCCTAGAAATCTGTATCTAGAGTTTCTCCAAATAAGTTGGGTTCGATTTCCAGTCCGGTATCTACTAAATACCAGAATCCATTCCACAATAAATCAACTATTAAACGACAAACGTATTATTAATTCAAATAGCGTTAATAAATCTATAGAAATACGATTGGAATAAAATTCAAAACGTGACAAATTACGACAAACTATAACTCGAGTACTGCACTTGGCAACAGCGCGATAATGTCATTGGTTAGCAACAATATTCGACACGCTGCATCTACCACTACTTGCACCTACGTAATACTTGATTTTAAAATTTTGTAGCTTAGTTACGTAATGCTATAAATGTTTCCGTAAACGACATACTGTCTGACTAAAAGGTTTGATAATAATATCAATAAGTCTATATCTATACTAATATTATAAAGAGGAAAGATTTGTATTTTTGTATGTAACGAATAAACTTAAAAGTACTGGACCGATTTCAAAAATTATTTCACCGTTGAGAAGCTACACTATCCCCGGGTGACATAGGGTACTTTTTATCCCTGTATGTCCACGGGAACGGGAACTACACGGGTGAAACCACGGGGCGTCTGCTAGTCACATATAAAAAGCAATTATCAAAGCATAACATCACGCTTGTGTCTTCCAAAGGTTAACCAGAGGTGTGCTTATAATACCTACATACACATTTCACCAGCAGCCTTATTTCGTAAGTGAATTCGGCAAAGCAAAAGATTTGTCCCCATCAATCGACCAATCACATAGACGGAAATCCAAACCGCGTCTTTCATCTCGCACGTGATTGGTCGATTGATGGGATCAAATCCTTCGACTTGCCGAATTCACTTACGCAATTAGGCTGCAGTTATGTTGGGGCCCCTGTAATAGAAGTCGAGCTTATTGCCACAGTTACATTTCTAAATAGTTACTAAATTAACTATTGCCATCAATCGGGCACAAATGCAGGGGCAAATCTTTACCTCTTTCTCTTGTCACTCCTCACACATTCCATCCGTTATTTCTTTGCCCTTCCTCTCTCTTTCCATCCATCAATATTTATATTCATAACTATTTTAGTCACATGTGTTTCTCACCTCTTCATCACATGCCCATGTCAAAACAAACGATTACCTATCAACTTCATTGATAGTGGTACTACTTTCAATATTCCTCTACTCATCATCATCATCTTCCTGTCCTTGTCCCATGTTACTTGGGGTAGGTGCAACACATTTTCTTATTCCATACCGTCCTGTCACTCTATCACTGACTCCCTTTTCTTTCATATCACTTCTCACACAGTCCATCCATCTTTTCTTTGGCCTTCCTCTCCCTCTCCATCCACATGACTAAAAACCACCCCGGTGTTCCATCTCATACCTACGCTGGGGGTCGCGAGAACATACGATCCTTCCGCAATCCCCGGCTCGAGCCGGCCTCGACCTCGGATTGGGGGGAAGTGAGCCGTTTGACTTCCTCCGCGACGAGCGCGCGTGGAACACTACGCGCCGCCACCTCGGGTCCTGAAAGTTTGGGGGGCGACGGACGTCCCCGATGCTGGACATAGGCCTCCCCCAAGCGTCGCCACATTGATCGGTCCTGTGCGCCCAATTCCCGCAGTCTCTACTACGATGAATACTGCACATAACTTAACCGGGTCATCAGTCCACCTAGAGGGATTCCTCTACTACTAAACATAATTTTCATTACTCAAGAATTCCTCCGGTTACCTAACCCATCAGAATCTTAACCTCGTTAAACCACTATTCTTAACCCGTGAACAAATATAAACAGATTTTAACTATAAGAATACACGGTTTATACTCTCACACACATTTTTGGAAGCGTTCCAAAAACGTGGCCGGAGTATGTGTATTTCGGTTTATTTATTTATTTATATGCCCGATGTCGGAAGAAGTGTTGATGATGTATATGTTTTTACTAGATTTACTGGGGACATACTTAGAGGTCGATCCGTGGATGAAGATCCATTTCATACCGAGGCCGCCCCGTGTCTCGGAAAGCCCGTTCAGCCGTTAGTCCCGGTTGTGATTCGCAAATCTTTGATAGACGTTACGCGTAGACAGATGCCCGAAAATCTGGTAACCAGTCTTGTGGAGTTCAGATAAGCAGTCGCTTCTTGTAAAATATTGACTCTAACTTTTTTGGGAAACGGGTATGCAGATGATGATAACTTCAAGCGACAGAGGAAAGCTGTAGAGCTTTCTTGAAGCACAGAATTTATACTTAAAGTCTTGAGTGAATCGATTCTAGGCAAGTGTGCACCATTGTCAAGCTCATCATCGCTTACCTTTAGCTGGTATAGCAGTGAAAGGCGAGTAATTCCATACAATCTGCCTGAAATTCTCCCATGCAAGGCAAAGGCCCCTTTTCATACAAAGAACGAGCATTTATCACCACGCTTGTTCACTACGAGTCAGCGAATGCATCCAAAACTGTCGTCATTTTTCCGCATATAAATTGCCGACCCATTTAGAAATCGATAAGTTATCAAAATGTTATCTTAACCGATGGTATCGCAAGGACGTCTATGTTTGTTATCAATATTATTATACGGCAGTGCATTTATTATACACTCGTAGCTGTACTAGATTATGCCAGCAGTTTCACCCGCGTGAAAAGATGTTTTCTTATCCCAAGCAGCATTATACCGGGATGAAAAGTAGACATTGTGCTATTGCAGATTATAATCTATCTCCGTGCCAAATTTCATCCAGATCCGTTCAGGCGTTCTGGCGTGATTGAGAAACAAACATCCAAACTTTAGTAAGATTATTTCGATCAAATCTGCTCTTTCTTCTTGAAATATATTGTTAGTAGCGACCCGCTCCAGATTCGTACGGAACAAATTATATACGAGTACACAATCCTTCCTCGTTTATCGCTCTTTCAATAGGTGAAAACCGTATCAAATTCCGTTGCGTTGTTTAGATGAAATAAGCGAAGAAACAGACGAAGACCGAAAGTGACTTAGTTTTATACTATTTAGAGATGATTATTCTTACATGCTCCTTTAACGTTCATCCTCGAACAGTACTCGCCAAACTTATTGGCTGTCCTGAAGTTGGCTTTCCGATGTGCAAGGCACGGCGCGGTGCTGTTTTTGTAGGAGTTTTACTACTGGCGTAGCCATTAATTGTAGCCAACTTCAGGGTGGCCAAGAAGTTTGGCGAGAACTGTACATCCAGTCATACACGCACGCCGCTTATGAGAACTGCGCACCTGGTTTTTTTGAAGAACATCGCCAATAAGATTCATGTTCGCCCATACTCTTGTAGAGTTCTAGCCATCCAAGTTCGTAATCAAAACTTTCCACTTTGTTTATTGTACGTTGCCACATCGGTTGTCAAATTGTTGTAATTTATTGATGTTGAATCGAAACTGACGTCATATGAATTGCAAGTGTTTGGCATGACATGGAAAATTGGGTTGGCTGCTAAAAAATTGCCAGATATAAATTGAATACCCAAACATGGTCGAAGCTGAGAAACCCATTTTTGCTACAGCATTTGCTGTAATCTTCATACTTATTTAGATACTATAATTACCAAGGCAGCAGAACTTCTGAAGATATGAACCAAGATAAGTAGTCAATTTCAAAGCTTGGTAATACTTCATGAAGCATACACTAGGCTAGCAGAAATTCTGAAAGTTATGCTGGCCAAGAATATAATCCTCATTCACGAAAAATAATAAACAGTGAAAACTAAAAAGTAGATATAGCAGAAATCGATGTAGAGGGAATCATGATTCACTATTTCCTGTAAGTACTAGGCTATCAGAAATTGAAAAGAGTTGACAATAAAGAAGGCATACAGATACAACTAAAATAACGAAAAAACACGAGTTTTCTTTCATGGTTTATATTGGAGTGAATTGATTTCCTTCTTATCTTTATGAGGTGAGCAGAGAACATGCTATCTTTAAAACAACGGCACGTTTGCAAGGCATGCATTATTATAATGCGATAACATTATTATAGCTATTTGAAATAATGGCGGAATATGCTAGCTATAATGTCTAATAATAAGATGGTAATATTGTTCTACTGCAAGGCAAAGGATTTTTTTTCATACAGATAACCACGCTATCTCATTGCGTGTTTGCCATTTCCAACCCAAGTTTCGTGACAACGTTTTCGTATCTTATATCAGCAGTTTATTCATATCAAAAACCCATATTGGTCCAATATGTTGGTCACTAAAACTGCATGCTACCAGAATCGCAGATGTTTTAATAGGTACCATCTTCATAACCTCAGCCTTTAATAACCTTAACATGCTACCAGATGTTCATCACCTTCACCACCTAGTCATTATAATAGATGCTACCAGGATAGCAGAGGTTGTAACAAGTATTGCGGAATGACAACTGAATCCATTGCGTAGATACAATACGTAAATGGGCGATATACGCAGTTTAAACACGCGCACTTTTTGCGTAATACGATGATGTTGTAAATTTGCTTCCTATAATATCTACCTATATAGTATAGCTAAGATCTTCTTTAAGACCATCCTCATTTCATCCTCTTGTCCTTATCCCAATGTCTTAGGGATAGGCTCAACATGTCTTCTTCGTCCTTCTCTCTCTTCCCTTTTGCTGTCTTCTCTACAGGCACCTACATACATACCTATATATCATCTTTTACACAATCCATCCATCGGATTTGTACGACATCTTAACAAAATATGGACCACCCATGGTGGGTAGCAAAGTCCTCCTGTCTGTTTATAACATCATACTGCGAAAACTACGGTGTCTGCCAAATGTTTTTTTCCCGAAGGCCATTTGTTTTCGTTAGTCATTGAGGCAGGTCCGTGTTTAACAGATGATGATAGATGAAATACTGATGATACTGGTTTAAAAAATGATAAAAACAAAGATGGACTATATTCTATTGCCATCACAATTGCTTTTTCGAAACAATTAAGTGAACTCTAAATGAATCTTTTACACATATTTCGTCATAGGTCCCAAAACAGTTCCCTTAGGAATACCTTAAGTTTATATCTCAGATTTTCTATTGAAGTAGTAGTGGACCTTGAAGACAGAGTGGCTTGGGAACAGCTCTTCATCAAACAAATTACGATTTTAATTATATCTAAATATCTGTCAATGTAACAGCTAAGTTAAGGATGTAATTTGTGGAGATAAATAAACATTTTTATTATTATTATTATTATTATTAACTCCGTTAAAGATTTCTATGCCGACGATGGCGCGACTTTCAGTAATGATGACAACGAATAAGAAGAAGTGGACCCTAACTTAATTCTCTACACATTTCGTCATAGGTCCCAAAACATTACCCAGTGGAACTCCATAACCTTTTTCGCTCCGATCCGGTTCTTTTTCTATAGCAACAGTATCCATCTCACAAAATTCTGCGTAGGAATTCTCCCAAACTACAAAACAAACAAATCTTTATCAATTTACATTCAACAATAAAAGCGTTGATAAGTTTTTTTCTTCTCATAATCATTTACTCACGTCCAAAACATACTAACCTATTAACGATAAAATTTGTTGATATACTTATTCACAGCAGTTATCTAAATTCTACTCGCGGAAACATGTCTAAAAATATCGTTTGTATGTTGACAAACTTTCGGTTATCTCTCTCTGGCTCGTGGGTTTCTATCTTCTATCTCTTTTTGGTTTAGTCACAACATATGGGAGCGATACGCCATGATTATTTAGTAGTTGTTATGATTATACGTTTTAGGTTAGCAACCTATAAATGTTTTGTTGTTTTTCCCTTAGTTTATCTTACTATTGAAAATATGTTTGTTGTTGACTTGGTGATTCGTCATTTCTTTTATTAAGGGTTCATTAGCTTCAATGATGAGGTCATATGATCATTTGTCATAGACTACACAATTTTGATTGTTAAGTAGGTCTTATCCGCTTAGTGTTTTTCCAACCTTGTTGGGTTCGGCTTCCAGTCGAGCCGGATGCAAGTAAATATTAGTATTTTAGAAGAAGCGACTGCCTATCTTATTTCCTCAACCCAATTACTGGGAAATATCAGCATTTTATTTATTTATGTTCAGCGCACCATATCTTCTTCTTTAGGCATACAGCAATAAGCTCTTTTACACTATTGATGTCCTATAGTTCTATAGATCTGTGAATTAGACTATGCTATTCCTACTATAGACCTATCACCTGGGAAGTTCGTTGAATATGAGCTGCACATGAACGGTCAATGTGGCGACGCTTGGGTGAGGCCTATGTCCAGCACTGGACATCTTTCGGCTGAAAGGATGATGTTGACGTGCAACTCAGCAAAGCTTCATCTTTTTGACTGACCAACTCATTGACAATACAAAGGTGTCTGCGAACGGTTTAATTAATTAATTTATTTCTTGATCGAGTAAGCGCGAAACGTCTCAGTTTCAGCTTAGGCAAAAATTATTTCGTATGTCTGTCCGGATGTTCGCTGTTCTCTACAGGTCACATTTTTCAACCGATTCTCTTGAAATTTTGTGAGCAGGTTCGATAATATAATTTTAAGGCTTTTTTGTCAAAATAGGAATTTCTTTGTCAATACCAGTTATATAATTTTTTTCAAAATGGCGGCCCATTTTGAAAAAATTCAAATAGCTGGATTGAAGAAACAAAACGACTCGCTAGGTCACAGACCCACTAGTATTTCCAGTTGGAACAGTGAGAGGCTAATTTTGATGATCTCTCATCTTGACACTGATCTTGGGAGAATAATTAAGAGACAGATTTCTAAGAAATTAACTGACGTACGTACTACATCCAAATCAGTTTGTATTATGTCATTAGAAAGTATAGCTCGAGCCAAATTCGGCGGGGTTGCTATGGTGAACCTGGGCTGAAGCCAGGTAGATGTCACTTTTTGTTGACGAGTTTCTAGATGTCACGTTACCAAGGGTTTGCACGAGACTTGAGCTTCATTGATGTGCTATTTTAGGGGTTTGGTAATTATAGACTTTTGATTGAAATATTGAAGAAAGAAAAAGAGCTATTGTTTGGCAAAATGTAATTTTTTGCAGAAATGATTTCAGGGTCTGAAGCATTTCTTTTTTATCATGTTCTGATTACTTTCTACCGAATAGTCAATATAGAAACGGAATATGGGTTCTAAAAAGACCAGGATGCCAAAAAAGCTAGGAGGTTTCGCTTGGTTGGTCACAACCTTCTTAATTGAAAAGGACCATTGCACGTCTACACTCCTTTGAAGGTAAACAAATACAAAATATGCCAAACAGTTAATTTTGACCAGTAATTCTGCTGATTTCTGCTTACGCCTCCACTCTATAAAATACACGTGCCATTAGCGTGATAATAGAGCTAACAGGTGTTAAGAAACCGTGCATTTCATTATGTAACTGCGCACTAAAGTACTAGGCGACCAGGAAGTTAAGAAGTTGGACTAAACTCATTTGAATAAACCTTCAAACTATACCGCGAAGAAAAATAAACTTTATCGCATTTGAAATAGAGTCAGAATTTAAGTGGAGAGGTGTTGATTACCGAAATAGTAGCATGATTATTTTTGTTTTTAATTCGTGAATCGTTGGACTCTTACGATACGAAGTGTTCTTTAGTTACTATGTTTTCTTATTGACCAGAATTTGTTAGCGAATGTGATCAAAATAACTAGAAGTAAATTGAAAGACACGCTTCGATCGACAATCTATAGAACACGTAATTATAACACGACATCTTGCGAAAACACCCCAATTCAAACAGTAAAACGCCCATAACTTTTGAAAGGCTAAACCGATTTTCATCAAACATAGCTAAGAACACTCTCGATAAAGTCACTTTTAAAAATAAAACATCAAATCGAAATCGGTTCATCCGTTTAGGAGCTATGATGCCACAGACAGATGCACATAATATACAAAAACACAGGTACACACGTCAAACTTCCCTCTTTTTCGGAGGTTAAAAAGAACTACTCTCAGGATGAAAATTATACTTAGAAATTAAATAATCAAAATTGTGAGAAAACAAAGGATTTAGGGCGAAGTCCCAATGAGAGCTATTAAATTAACTAAGTAGTATTTTTAATTCGTTTTAGGTGTCACTTGATGGAAAGCGATGTGGTCGACGGTGAAGCACACTTGCCTTGAAGTAACCTATTCACTCTTGACTTAAAGACCCACAACCTGGGGGTAGCTATCAGGAAACACAAACTTCGGCAGGGAACTCCACTCCTTAGCTGTACGCACAATTAAAGTTTTCCCAAAACGTTGTAGATCTACAACGTAATTATTTCGGCCAAAACCATAACAAAACAAATATTTTGTTATACACCCATTTTGGTTTACTGTTTTCCTTTGTTCTACTAATAATATTATGGTTTGGTAATCACTCAGTTAGAATGAGTTTGCTAAAAATTAATGACTCTTTTACAAAGGAAACTTTTATATTTTCAAGCAAGAAACACACTCATTCTCTCTGAAATTAAATATATTGAGAGATGCCGTGATAATATCTGTTGTAACTGTCCCACTACAGGACAAAAGGTATCTTCTCATACAGAGAAGGAACGAGCATTGATCACCGCGCTTGCTCAATATGTTTTGGTGATTTCTGACAATTTAAACCCAGGTAATAGCCATGTCCAGTGGTCCCAAGCGGTACTGCTGAGCAATGAGGTCCTGGATCCTAATCCCTGTACGGGCAAAGCGTTATTGGATTCCACCATCTGCAACTTCTCAGTAGCAGTCTGATTTGCCTGGTTGATAGCAAATAGGCTGCCTCCGTATAACATGGGCTGTAAACATAACAGGTGAAATGTGGGAGTTTTTTATCTGCTAGTGCCTTAAGTTTGGATGCTGCAACCCGAAAGTTTTTTGACACGCCCATTTAACCCAAGTAAGACCCAGTGACCTATTTGCCTAGATATTAGGTTGAAATGTAGGCTGTATGTGCATACATTGAAGATTATCTGGCCTAGGTGACTAAGTTTTCAATATTTAGAGAAGTTTTTGGCTAAATAAAGTTGTCTCCAGCTATGGTCTCCTGGTTGGATGAGGCTGGCGTAAGAGCGTGGGGTTTGGCACAAGAAAATAGAGGCCTATGGCCAGCAGTGGGCGAAGACGGGCTATGTATGAATGTTCATGATAGACACCAGCAGCCTAATTGCGTATGTGAATTCGGCAAGGGAAAGGTCAGAGTATGAACAATCGACCAATCACATGCGAGATGAAAGACGCGATGTGGATTTCCGTCTATGTAATTGGTCGATTGCCTACATACTCTTTGCCCTTTGCCTTGCCGAATTCACTAACGTAATAACGCTGCTGGTCAGGACCAAGGACTTTGCCGATTTGAAGATTGTAGAGACAAATATGTTTCATGTGCCTGTAATTAAATAAAACTGGAACAAATGCTAGAAGACAAATTTAAATTATCACCATTAATCATAGCAGTATGTTGTTATTAGCTGATTCCCATTATAATCCTAACAAAACATAACCCATCTGCACAGTTGGTTAAATAATAGTGATGACCTCATGAATGACGAACAAACAGTAAATCAAAGATCACGCTTCACCGCTCACACAGTGACAAAGTACTAGGCGCCCATAACGCTAAAAGAGCTTTTGTATGTTAATAAGACCTTCATAACATGCCAACATAACGCAATAGTCGAATCCCAATCTAATCGCAACCTAATCGGTTAACGCACAAGATTCAATTTCAACAAACGACTTATACGACCTTTGGTTAATAAAATATACGCAAGGTAATTCGTAATTAACATGGGAAATTGAATTTTCATCTCTATTTTTAGGGCGTAGGGTTAATTTTACGATGACACAAGCTGTGTGATACGACCTTTTGGAATTGGTAGCCAGTTTGAATGCACTCTGACGTCAGACCTCCCCGAACCCTTCTGACCTAGATAAGTTGTCGTCAAGCGGAAAATATCACAATGCTCTGCAGCGAAAAGCGCTTTGCCCTAATAAAGCGTCTAATGGAATCAAAATGAAAGTAGCTGAATCTAGCGATTTATGAAAAGGTGTCGGATTCTCACACAAAGGATTGTGTACCTACCGCCAAAACTATCCTTTGATCGACGACATAGTAACACGTATTTTGTGAATATTTCAACCGGCTACTTATTACGCTTAAAAAGATACAACCTTGATAGGCTGATTACCTACCAGCCAAACAGACAGGGCATAGATTTAATAACCAAATATAGTCCAGGATTTTCCCACTTTAGGAACCCCTAAAAATAAATCAGCTGACCCAAGAAGGTTGGCAATAAAGCGCCTGACGGTAACAACCATCGAATGAAAGAACTCAAGAACTGAGCGATGCATTCGCTGAATGGTCAGCGATCAGCTGTCAGTTTAAAAACATGGCGTCTTTAAGTCTAGACTTGTTACTACTTACTAGTGATGGGTGTCAGTCGATTCGATTGTTTTTTTTATATCGATTAATCGGTCTAGTTTCGATTACATTGTTTGTGATCTGATTTTGATGTCTCTTTTATTTTGGAAGAGAGAGACGGTGTTACGACTTTTACTGGATGACTTGTGGTGATGATAAATTACGTTTTGTTACAAGTCATGGAGTTGACTCAGCTAAAATAAAACTTATTGTAAGAGAACTTTGTTATTATGTTTTTTTTTTAACAACTATTGCAAGCAAGTCGGTCCGTGATTTGTTTGTCAACAATGGAAGGGCCATTTGTTAACCAAAGAATTGATTACTTAATACAGTGATAAAGGGCAGAGATTTTGCTCATGGTCCGGTTGCGCCTCTCTTTATTTTTTGCGTGTTAAAATGCTCATGCATACTGCAGAGATAGTGCAGTTATGTGGGACTCCAACGCACTACAACTCCACGGTGTCCTCCTGTGCCGCTAATGGGAGAACATGGGCACGCGTTGGCACTTCCGCGCGCGGCTGTCTGTCACCGGACCATCATCCCCGTGTATCGCACCCTTGGTCTCCCTGTGACGGGCAGGTCAGTGGCCCAATCACCGAAACTCCTCCTCCCTGCAGCCCCACCGCGTCTATAGCGAACAGCGCGCGGCGAGACAAACTTGAAACCTACAGAAAGGAATGGTCTACACTTGCCCAAAACTGGCACTTCTGCCAACCCCACCATAAACTAATTCATCAGGCTATGCATGTGTTGATGGCCCTCATTAATATTCCGATAAACGACACTGCTCATTGACCTGCAAACGCCACGAGCGCCTTTGACACCCACAACTTAGGGATAGCCTATTTCCAGCCCGTAATACCCTCCTTATATCGGCCTACACTTTCACTATTCCCTCGCAAAAGATTCCGAAAATAGATGTCTATTTATAGCATCTGTTTGAGCTGTTTTATCTATTGATGTAGAAAAGATGAATTGATTTTATCATATACCTAAAGGGTAGATTTCTTTTCATTTGTTGGAGGTAATCTCTGGTAGTACTAATCAATCAATCTACCTCCTCTATTCCCAACTAGGTCGGGTTTGGGATCAGGGGGGTGACCATAAGCTCTTAGAGCGGTATCAATTTGATATCGAGTAAGTGACAGATGTATACAAGTCAGATACATCTGTCCCTTATTCGATCTCAAATTGATACCGCTCTAAGAGCTTATGGTCACCCCCCAGTATTTCACATGGAGCGACTGCCTATCGGACCTCAACAATCCAGTAACACAACAATATTCCCCTTGACAAGACTGGAAGTGCTGTTCCTATTACGAAAAAATGTTCATTGATAGGAACCTATTAACAGTAATGCTTTGTGCCATAGACAACTTTGAGCTCCTTAAGTTTTAAGTTGAGCTACAACGATAATTGACAAATGCTTGCATACGCTGTACAGGTCCACTCAAATCTTTGTGGTTATTTCCTCAAAATACCACCTCAAACATTAACCTAAAAGATTCTCTTACGTTTTGTCTAATTACAGATTGTATGGACTTTAAAAGTGGTCAAAACCACTGAGTTTGTTTCAGTGTCTCGTAGCTTGGAAACACTGGCCCTATCTATTTTAAAATTGTTATTTTAACCAAATTGCAATTCAATATATTTTATCTGTTGGTTCCCGAAAAACGCACGACGAATTGAAGCCACGGTAAAAGCCTGTATACTTCATAAAAGATAGCTTGATCTCTGCGACATTATGTCAAACTGACGTATACGTTATTGTTAGCCTGTCAAGCGCTATTGTCACTTTATTGATACTGACAGCTGTCGCAGAGATCAAGCTATCTTTTACGAAGTATAGTAACTATTATCTATAGGTACATAACGAAAAGGTCAAAGGAAGCGGTTACTTGAACAATTGGGTCAAGATTCGAGTCTAAACACACTGATAAAAATAAACCCGTCTCATTCGATTGGGGACTACCGAAGTACCGACTCATTGCAGTGATGTCACACGGCCTAGAAAACAGCTGTTCTGATGTTTTAATTACGTAAATAATTAAGTGTAACGTAAAATGTATTATTTTAACTTCTGCCAGCGGCATCACCCGCGTGAATGTCGGACGTTATTCCAAAAGAGAGAGAGGAGTGGATGCCGAGATAAAAATCCTCTATCCTATGTCCTAATCTAGGATATAGTCTACTACTAACAGATTAGTATGGATATTTAACCAATGGCTCCGTGAAAGGTAAGATCTGTGTTCATAAAGATATTTTATCTACACTCACAACGTAATGTTCCAAATATGAATAGTACTTTATTTTCGTGGCAAACAACTGCATCATAAAATAACTTTTTAATTTTTATAGCACACTTTTACTTTTTAATTTATTGGCGCATATGGGCTCATTGACTTAATGTAGAAAAGTAGTGTCACTGTCTATGGATGCGCGCGCTGCGCAGTGGTGCAATGAGAATCTAAATTAAAAATAAAATTAAAACCCGCCATACCGCATATTTTTTTCTTTTCCACTTTTATGTTATATCAACTGTATTAGTGAAGATAAAATAGTGTATGCATTTAATTATAATTAAAATAAAATATAAAATTATAACACTCGCGTGTTAATATTATCACATTCGGCTTCGCCTCATGTGATAAACCCACGCTCGTGTTTTAGTAACCCCTATTATATGACCATTGCATAAACTACTATTTTTTACGAATTTCTTTCTGTTATGCTGTATTTTGCTTATGGAAAGATAAAATATGATGATAGCTGATGAGATTGTAATATACCAAAATGTTATTGTTACTTACATGATTATTTAATTTGTAAATAATGTTACGGCATATTTGCGAATTTGAATCTGTATGCGGTTGACAAAGCTACTGTTCTTATTTAAGAAGAACGACAACAACAGCTGGGGCCACTAACAGCATTAAAAAACCGGGTTACCTCAATAGAAAGTTTTCACACAAAAATATTGGAAAACTTGAAAAACAAAAAAAAACGGCAGCGACAAAGACATCAACACAGATGTCGCAACCGATTCTCAAGAGCCTAACACCATTACTAATTGATTCTTTAATATAATCGATAAACAAATCGATTCGCCCAACACTGCGAGAGCGTGTATACAAGGAATTGACGCAACTCTTCTCGTAGCTACGAACCTTGGCACCGATTGTGCTAAGCCGATCACGACTTGAAACGAACGTACGATATTAATATTTCGATTAACGTTTTGTGATTAGTGTTTTAGAGAACAATAGATATAGTGATCTAATAGTAGATTGATTGTTTCCCCAAAGAGCTATTAAGCGTGCACTAGTCGGTCATTCTTCCATACAAACATGATATGGCGATTACTCCAATGTTTAACGATGTAAGTTTAAAATAAAAAATTATATCAATTTGTCTCGTCATTATCTAGCCCTGTATGGAAACAAAAAAAAAAAAAAAACATATATTTGAAAGTTATGAGCGTCGAAAGTTCCATATCTCAACACTTATTTTAACGAATCTTTGGGCGGAAATAAATACCATAAGTAGAAGGAAAATTGCAAAACAGCATACGGGATACTCGTAGATTAGTAGTTCAAAAATTCAAATAATTTTATTTTGAACAGATACATTCAGGAATTCTTCATAATATTCATATTCCCAAAGGCCTGTTTATAAAATTTCACGCGCTCGTTTTCGTTCTAAATCGTGTATTGCGTAATGAAACAATTTATTCGTACGCGCTCTAGCTTCTTCTGCTCATCAAAATCAAAATCAAATATTTTTATTTTACATAGGCCTACATGGGCACTTATAAAACGTCGACAAAAGGTGCACGGTTCGGGTTAGTCGTTTCCTATGGAGAAGAACCGGCAAGAAACTCCATGGTTACTCTTTTAAAAATTGTGTGTTTACAATATTTCCATGTTACAGCATTAGTACTTGGATATGGGGGGACAACGTAGGCCCGACAAAAAGTCGTACGAAATTAAAAAAAAACAAACAAAAAAAATAATGTTAAACGAAATAAAAAGTTAACAAATGTTAACAATCATCTAGAAATCTAGAAAGCCTACAATGTTCACACATTCACAATCGGTAAAAGAATCTATACAAAGGTAAAATAAAAAAAAAACAAATAAAAAAAAAAAACAACACTAAATTTAACATGTGACACAAATACTGTTATCAGTGCTGTAACTATTCTTAGCAAAGGGCTATAAAGATGATTGAAAAATATTGTAAAAAGTCTAATTCAAAGAGAAAAAAATGAAATTGAGAATACTTAGAGACATCCATATATTTGTGCCGTTTATGAGTTACCGCATTTTATGAGCCGCATGCGCAGAGGGAGCTAAAGCCAAAATTTTTGTCTTCAACGTAGTCCTTGATTTTATAATATGCTTTTTTAATAAGGACACGTTTGATGTAGTTTTTGAACTTTCCATCGGTCAGTTCTATAACTGACTTGGGCAACTTGTTATAAAAGCGTATACTGTTTATAAGAAAAGACTTGCTAGTTTTCGTTAATCTGAATTTGGGTATTACAATTTCGTGCTTACTGTGTGTATTTAAATTATGGAAGTCACTTCTAGTTTTGAAAAGCCCTCGATGTTTGCGGACATACAAAACATACCAAAATATAAAGTGAAGGTAGAGTCAGTATATCGATTTCTTTAAATTTTTCTCTGAGGGTCTCGCGAGGACCCATTTTATAGATCGCGCGGATTGCCCTCTTTTGTAAGATAAAAATTGAGTCAACGTCTGCTGCTGACCCCCACAGCAGAATGCCATAAGACATAATACTGTGGAAATAAGCGTAGTATACTAGTCTAGCTGTGGCTACATCGGTTAACTGCCTTATCTTCCTTACAGCATAGGCAGCCGAACTTAACCTGCCCGAAAGAGTTCTAATGTGTGCACTGATCACAGCGTCCATGCCATTTGCACGTATTGTCGGATGAGATAGCTACATTTTAACCCCGCCCACAAAATAGTTCGTGCCACCGACTAGAGCACCGTTAAGAAATCTATATATTACTGAGTTTTTCGTTCGAACCCTATCGTGTCGATTCTCGGTCAGTCAAAGTGTTATTAGGTTTTCAATCTGGAATTTCTCAATAGCAGTCCGGACTTTGGACTTGTGCCCGGTTAATCAATCATCAAATCAATCAAAATCTTTTTATTTTATTTTACATAGGCCTACATGGGCACTTATAAAACGTCGACAAAGGGTGCACGGCACCACACATGTCCACGCTTTTTCTATGTCGCCTTAGTCGTTTCCGTAAGAAACGCTACGGGTACTCTTTTAAAAGAAATGGTTTGGTTTTACTAATCTGTGGGTTTTACAATATTTCCATGTTTGGCAAAGCCCCTATAACACGGCTGGCAAAAAAAAAATGTTCTTAAAGGGGTACCTATGGTTAACGCTTCGGGGAATATGCAATTATTAATGGAAAGGAAAAACTTAGTAACATAATGATATGTTATGTTGCTAAGTTTTTGCCAAGATAAAAGTAGTCTATGCAACTCAGAAACTGGATGGAGCTTTGTAGCAATGAATGAATTTTCGTACTCAGTGGGGTGACCATAAGCTCGCTAGAGCTAGGTTATTTTGAGTGTGCGTAAGGTACAGATGTATGTGACTTGTATACATCTGTCCCTTTTATATTTACAGTCGAACTATGATAGTTTTGACACGTCAGGGTGCGGGGGCTGATCTGAATTTATATCCTAAAAATCGCTATATGTCTGCTTATAATATTTGAGCAGTTCTCTCGATTTCCATAGGATCCCAGCATCAGATTCGTTTCTTGTGACAATGGTGGTCCCATTGTCTACGAAAGTATACCTACCCTTTCAAACAAAAAAAAGAATTTTGCAAATCCATATGACGGAGTTATGCCCGAAAATACATTAAAAAAAAAAACACGTTTGTTGTATGGGAGCCCCACTTAAATATTTATTTTAAGTATGCTGTTTTTAGTATTTGTTGTTATAGCGGCAACATAAATACATCATCTGTGAAAATTGCAACTGTCTAGCTATCACGGTTCATGAGATACAGCCTGGTGACAGACAGACAGACATACAGACGGACCGCGGAGTCTTAGTAATAGCCAATAGGGTCCCGTTTTTACCCTTTGGGTACGGAACCCTAAAAAATAGAAACATCCGGTTAAAAACAAACATAATGTCAATTGTAGCTCTTTATACGCGTAATATTAAGATTTATAATCAGTATCTACCTTTTTGCATTAATACTATTAGAACCGGTTACTCTGTTTAATCTGGCCTTCATCAGAATTTTATAGGCTATTTGATTCGATTAACATTTAACTTTTTAGTTTGTTTGTTATTTTTTTTCATAAATTATCTATTTCAATCACATGTCAACTTGGAATATAAAATTGTGCGAATCGAAATTGACGTCAAAAATGATATTCACGTAAATTTCGTAACCAATTCTATTTGTTATCAAATAGTTTTGAAACGTTCGATGCGGTTACATTACTGGTCAGTTTGTCAGTATTATCTAAACCACATCCCATTTACTTGTAAACTATAAATGATTTCTCATTCCCATTGAAAAACTAAAATTAAATAAATCGATTACGGCATCATTACTGCACTTCTCATGACAATGGAAGGAACCCATCTCTATAAAGTGACGCCATCTCCTAGCATTTCATAATAGCCTAGTACTTGACCGCAGAGTCATATTACAAATGTCAACCTCTAAACGTCCAGTTTGATCCTATGGGGGTTTGTTTGCCTTTGATTTTCAGTTTTTGACCCTTGGCTTGGCAAACAAATTCGTAATCGCTTAGCTTTTCATGATAGCCTAGTACTCGACTGCTGACTCATTTATAAATGTCAACCTGTAGACCCTTGATTTTCGGTTTGTGACTTTTGGTTTAGTAAATGAATTCGTCATTCTCCTGCCCTTATTATAATTTGTTTGTGGTCAGCGCTGCATGCCTCTTTCTTTCATGGCATAATCAGTATTCACACCTCTCTTTCTAGTAATGTTGTAGCCGTTCCATCTTTCACGATATATTCGCTTCTATTTCGCTCATCTTTTCTTTGGTCTTTTCCTACTTTATCCTTCTCATTCATACTCAAAACTTGCCTTACGATATGCACCTCATTCTTCGACAGCACAATTTTACAGCAGCAAAATCTCCTGTCTGACTTGAGATCCGAATAAGGACTTCACGCTTGATAAACCAAGCAATGAGAGCTTCGTGGCTCCGAAGAAACCCGATGCATCCCGAAGCAGGTTCCTACAACTAAAGTAAGATTGACGTCATCTTTACACAGTTATGAGAGCCTAGTACTCAACGGTGAGTCAGTAACGGTCAATTAATAATGTTTTTTACTGCTCATCCGATCGGTGATGCGTAGTATAGAACCATGTGTTCTGCTATGATAGAAAAACATCAATATTATGATTCATTTTTGTATGGTATGTTTTCCTGGTTAGGAATATGGAACCCTCAGTTTCTTGTACAGATCAATCAAAAATTCGCTAATGCCCAGTTTCCTCTTGTACCAAAATTATAACAAAATCAACGTGACAACTTGTCAAACGCGCGTTTTGTGATTAGTTGAATGAATTTTCACCTAGACAATCGCATCACTAAACTTGACTTGCGTTTAATTTGTTATAATAGGTACCAGTCTGTTACTACCCAATGCAGGGCCAAGGCCTCTTCTTTTCTCACACAGAGTAGGCACGAGCTTTGATAACCACGCTTGCTCAAGACGGGTTGGCCTTTTCACGTTGCTTCGTTCTCGTGGCCCACAAGAACTATGCATTTTTTCGGGATAAAAAGACCCTATGGCACTCAGCGTGAAACAATTCTTCACACCACCTACTCGAGAATGTCTAATTACATTTCATGGAATCTCAATGTAAAGTAAAGCCTTATTACCTTAGGCCTCCCCAGAGGCCAGAGGTAATGTTGTATGAAACTCCCACGGGAGTGAAGTGATTTGGAACGTCAAATTCGTGGGGAAACTCGTCGAAAACTCTAAGTAAAAAAATGCCTACACGGCATTGCAAACAGGTTTGTTCGAAAATCTAACTGGCCACCATAAGCAGAACTATTTTTTTTTTAAATCAAAACAGGTGCTTTATAGATTATTAATAAGTAGATTACCGAAAAAATCAAAACACAGATACGAAAAAGCCTGTGACGATTTTGTACAACGGAGAACAACAAAAGTTGACCAAAGGAGACCGTCCTTTTAGTTTATTTCCAACACTAGCTGACCCGCGAGTCCCTGCCTACCCTGCCTATCCAGTCTACCCTGCCTACACTGGCTACCCTGCCTAGCCTGCCTACCCTTGCCCACCCTAGGTAGGTAGAGTAGGTTACTCTACCTACCCTACCTATCCTACCGTACCTACCTACCTAATAATTTTTACGAGTATATATCATCAATAGTTTTCTCAGCGCACGCCACAGAATAAATTTTATAGGCAACATTTTGCTACCTTGGCTTACATTATTGCAATTTTCATAAGGATCTCTATTTTTTTTTTTACTTTTTATAATTGGAATAATGTAGCTTTCTACTGGTGAAAGAATTTTCATAATCGGTTCAGTAGCTTATTCAATGCTCAGATCTACAATAAGCACCAAACACAATTTTCAGATCAATACATACACAGCAGCTTTTTACTCGTAGTTTCTCGCAGAAGGTGTGAAAAGTAAAGTATGCTCCTCTGGGATAAAGCCTGTTTTCGACTTGGGCAGCTTGAACCCCTCGCTTCACTCAGCAGTACTCTACATAACTCAAGTCCCTCGTTACACTCAGGGTTCAATATTCCACCCGTGACGTAAGACGCTACTTTATCCCCTTGGTGCATAATCTACTATTATAATATTAAGTTTAAATTACTTGCCAAGACACCAAATAGTCAACGTAGGTACCTATAGTTTAATTAATATTGTAATCTATGTAGGTAAATGTAAGTATATTCATAAATGGGTCGACTGACAACAACATTGACATATCAACATACAAAGTGTATTGTGGTTTGACAAACAGTTAATATTACCAATCTAGGCGATGATGTTACTATGTCTAACCACTATGTTATCTTGGTACTATTTAATTAACTATACCTACTAACTCCATTTAAAATAACATTAGAAATTAAATTAAACCATTTTACAGCCCGTTCAACCAATTTTGACTTAGATTGCGTTGGTGATATGACAAATGGCAGATGCAGTTGATGTTGGTAGTAGTTTTATGCTTGTTATGTCATCCTTATAGTTACGGAATAGAATTCTAAATTGGTTGAACGGTTGTAAAAAGGGCTGTAAAAATGTGAAATGTTATTTCTAATGGAATATTATGTGAATAAATGCTTGCTGTATTCATTTTAATTGCTTCGCAGACAGCAGTGCTATATTTTTAAAATGTCCCTGCATTAACATTCCCTTTTAGACAAAGTGAAATTCTCTTCAGCGAAAACTATTGTCAAAACGCAAAAATGTCTGATAAACCACTTCTCATTTCGGTAGCGCATGTCAACTACATTTTAGACTTTTTAATATTTCCTCACGTTGGCCACTGTCACTAGCATGATAGCTGAGCATGATTCTAAATTCAACTCCCAGATCGGTCAACCTCGCCACGCTATTTCCAGCCACTGCAACTCTCGAAAGCCAGGGTCAACTGTGGAGACTATAGGCAATGAAGCTCGACTAGTCCCTGCGAAACGACTAAACTGTCTTTGATCCCGCAACGAAATTAATCAGTAAAGAATAGCTGAAGGCAGGTCGGTCACTGTTACTGGGTTTTCATACAAAATTTCTCATTAGTAGTCTGGATTTGTGGCCATTTCATAGGACTTGATAGTGGCGAAATGTTTGTTACATTGGGACTTCAGTCTAAGCCTTTGGGGAACACAGGCGGGATATTATGTTGTATTCCTCTGGTGGATTTCTAAGTGTGCAAGGCTTGTGCCATTTACAAAGTATTATAATTAGGGATGTTCCGATTAGTCGGTAAAGCCGACTCCGGCCAGTTTCGTAGTCGGCGACTATTCGGCAAAGAGCGCCGACTATCTGGCTTCTGTAGTATTTGCTATTTTTTCCTGCGCACCACGACCAATACATCAATCATTTGGCACTGATTACACTTGACTTTACGGGAATCATTGTCCAATTTTATTGGTAAAATTAAACCGACGTATTGAGTACCTCCTCCTTTTTTTGAAGTAGGTTAATGAAATCCATACACAATTAAGGCTTTCTTTTGTAGTGATTAAATTTTAATTGAGTTAACTTTAATGAACAATAACAGTACGGACTTTTTTTTTACAACAACTCCGCTTTGACCCGTGCAAAAGCAAAAATCAAGAAACAATGAGAAGTAAACAAAACATGTTCCGACACACGCGCGAATCAGCTGTAAACGAAGCGTCACGGAAATTGCCGAATACCCCCGAAACTGTGATCGGCTTGGAGGACTAGTCGGCCTCTTTCCAACCCGAATCGGCTAGTCGGCCGAAGTCATATTCGGCACATCTCTTATTATAATATACTTTCACTATCAGAGACTGGCCCGAACTTATTTTGGCCTTGTTTCGTGAAAGGCCAAAAGAATTATGTTTTGCAACGCGTAGGTATGTTACGAAATCGATACTTAATTAGCTCCTATTTAAGCGAAATCGATAAATTATACTGATATGATATGACTAGATGTTTGAAGGACAATAAAGCAAAAATAGTATGTAAGGATCGTATCAGATGGCATTCTGTAGTGTCTGCCTACCCCCATGGGAATAAGGCAAGAGTTTATGTATGTAAGTATGCATGTCTGACTACTGATAGCAAAATGACTGCACCCAAATATATAGACAAAGTGGTATATGCAGCCACATTTTGCTTAGTAATCAGCTCCATGCCATAGACGCGGACGCGTTTTTTTTAAAATCTTTTCTCTATATTAGAAATCTCTCCTGTGTCGAGGTTACATTAACAAACATTTAAATTTAAATCGAACCCACGGGAATCGAATTTCCTCATGAAACAAAGACATAAATAGCACTTTGCCCAACGCTCGAACTTTAGGACTTTATGCTCCGCCTATCTGACCTCCACAACCCAGTAACTGGGTAACAGTATACCTTTACAAGACTGGTGCCTGATTTTAGGCTTCTGACTACTCCGTAACGACTGTCAAAGATCGTCAAATGACAATCGGGTACAAAGCCGTGCTTTCCGAAGCACGGAGAAAACTAACTATGTAAAGATATTCACCCATTCACGGACCGACCTCGGCAAGCGTTGCTTAACCATGAAGATAGACCCATACGGCTGATATTATTTTGCCACGAGCTCCTCCGATCAACAAAATAATCAAAAGAAATAATAAAATTACCATAGAAATCCCCCAAAAGGAGATAGTAATCAATATTTAAAGTACCAGGACCTTATAATCTACAAGGAGGTCTCAAAACTCACTGTTTTTGTGTCCAACTTCTCATCGTCACTCGGATCGAACGCGTTCGCGCACTCACCTGCAAAGAATAAATTAAATCATTAAATATTTGTCGCTAGATTCTATGTCAGCCTGGTAGTTAATTCGGCTGAAGGTTATGAATAATTAATAAATTAGTCTTTATCGATTAATAGATTTAAATAAATTATTCAAAAATGCGCTGGTATTTTGTGACCTTAGCAAAATGTGGATTTTTGAAGTTTTTTGACGATAATAATATAACAACAAAGGAAAAGTTATTATTATTACTTTTTGGGCCATTAATAAGTTCACCATCTAACTGAACTATACCTCCGTGAACAGTAAACAAAACCGGCCAAGTGCGAGTCGGACTCGCGCACGAAGGGTTCCGTACCGTTATCGCATAAAACGGCAAAAAATTCAAGTAATACAACATACTACCCTACTTAAAGATTTACTTTATTCTGTTTTTAGAAAACAACAGAAATAACTGTGAAATTTTCAACTGTCTAACTATCACGGTTCATGAGATACAGCCTGGTGACAAACAGACAGACGTACCGCGGAGTCTTAGTAATAGGGTCCAATTTTTACCCTTTGGGTACGGAACCCTAAAATACATTGTTTTTTTTTTTTTTTCACCTGTATTGTCCCATGGCTGGGCAAAGTTCACCCCCATATCCTTCCCGGTGTATTCTCGTAATTTCCTGAATACATCATTGGTATTGTAAATTGTGTGTATTAACATCTAATGCATGACATATTTTAAGTAAAAAACTTCGCACATTTTAGTGTTTTAATAGAAAAACTTAGGAAATTTCAAAGAATAATCTGATTTATCAATATATTGGTATTTTTTAATAAAATGTACATAATAATAAACATTATCAACAAATTTGAAGTTTATATATCAATGGAAAGTCAAAAAATTCTTCGGAACAAAGTTTTGCAAAAAAAAAACTGACTTTGGTGGATTCTCATTCCTTTGTTTTCCAATATTTTTAAAGCAAAAGGTACAGTTTATCTCCTCAACGAGCTCTAAACAACGATACCTACCCCACTCGATTGGGTAGGTCAGGTTTTTTTCGCGTCCCCCCTTTAGCTGTATGGGAGCCCCCTTAAAAACCTTTCAAAATATTTTTGAACAATTTGTATGGCTTTGGCCAATAAGATTTTTTTTTTTTTTTTTTTTTATTCGAGATGGGTTTGCTCTTGACTCTAGTCTAGGTCAGAGGTGACAGAGACAAAGTCGACGATGGAGTGAGCTTACCCAGAAGAAGCCTGTTCACTCTAACTTTGAAGAGATTTGGGTTATATGCGTTCGGAAACACAGACGCAGGCAGTGAGTTCCACTCTTTTGCAGTGCGCATTATGAAGGATGTTTGGAAGCGCTTGGTGCGAATTGGTGGAATAGCAACTAGGTGTGGATGGTAACTTGCAGTGCGTCTAGATGTCCGATGGTAGAAGGGGGCCGGTGGGATGAGGTCGTGGAGTTCATGAGCACACTCGCCAAAATACAGTCTGTAGAAGACCGACAAGCAGGCAACCTTACGGCGATGAGCTAAGCTGTGAAGCTTGGCATCCACCAGTTTGACGTCGCCAATTAGTCTCTTGGCTCTGCGTTCCACCGAGTCAAGCGCGGCAAGCTGATATTTAGCTGAGCCATCCCAGAGGTGGCTGCAATACTCCATGCAGGATCGGACTTGCGCTTTGTAAAGAGTTAATAGCTGTCCAGGCATAAAGTATCGCTTCACTCTGTTTAGGACGCCCAGTTTCATGATGCTCATACTGTGAAAATTTGAAGACTAGCTTCCACCGTTTGGCTGTTAAACTTTTTGTGACAGACGACAGACAGACGAACACGTGAATGACAGCAATAGGACTCGGCGTTATGACCTTCGGGTACGGAACCCTAAGCCAAACAATCAACCAATCATGCCATGGAGACAGAGACAACCAGTGACTGGGTTGTCCACAGTCGCTCGATGTAAAACACTGGTACTCAGCTGACTCCAGTTAGACTGGAAGCCGCCTCAACATAGTTGGGTAAAGCCTAGCTAGATTTATATGCATTGGGATCAAAACATGAATGTACTTACATGTATGTATATGCGTACAACAAAAGACGGATACAGTATGTAGGAAGCAACGCACAGTTACAACACACATTTGAACGCGACCCATTAGGGCCTTGAGCCTCGATTGTGTTCATCAAGGGCCTGGTCGGGGGCACGCTAGTTTGGACATGTAATGAGGCGAAACAAGCCAATTAGCTTGATAACTATATTTAAAGTGTTTTTTTTTTGTATCGTGGTATATGAGCCCAAATTGTAAGTCATAAATGATATTTATTTTGTGAATTACACGAGACCTTTCGTATGCTGCACGTATTTTCTTAAATAATTTCTAATGCACATAGGTCGTACTTGCAATTTAAATCGTATAAAAGTGTATTTACATCGAATCGCGTCTAACTATAAGGAAGGTCGCTGACACGTCAATCGTTTTAGGGTTCCGTACCCAAAGGTTAAAGACGGGACTCTATTACTAAGACTCCATTGTCCGTCTGTCTGTCACCAGGCTGTATCTCATGCACCGTGATAGCTAGACAGTTGAAATTTTCATAGATGATGTATTTCTGTTGCCACTAAAAACAAAATAAAATAAATATTTAAGTAGGGCTCCCATACAACAAACGTGTTTTTTTGCCGTTTTTTGCGATAATGGTACGGAACCCTTCGTGCGCGAGTCCGACTCGCACTTGGCCGGTTTTATCAATTTTAAACCTAGATGGTGCTTATGTTTCTTAGCACCGAAACAAACTTAGTGGGCAAATCATGAGAACCATGTGGGTTAATATCTGAGATGGTCCTTTGAAGAACTCAAAAAAAAACTAAAAAAACTCAAACTGTGAGCAGTTTGAGTTTTTTTATTTATTATCTATAGGCTTGCGCTTCACCACAATCTCACCTGATGGTAAGCGATGATGTGGTCGACGGTGAAGCACGCTTGCCTAGAAGTAACCTATTCACTCTTGACTTAAAGACCCCTAGATTGTAGCTATCGGGCAACACAGACTCCGGCAGGGAATTCAACACCTTAGCTGTACGCATAATAAAAGTGGACCTGGGGCACTGATTCTATCAACGAGTGTCGAGGGATAGAGTTTCGTAAAACATCAAAATTGATAGCATTGTCAACTGCTATCGAAATGGCTTGTAATCAATCCGTTACATTTTGGCATGTCGATCATTAGCCATCGCTGATAGAAGTTACACTTTTTCCAGAAGTCTGGAGCCTCTAGATTACAAACAGTGTCGTTCGATCATTGTCTGCTTTTTAATATAAAAAAACTTTTTAACAAAAAATCAAACCGATATCCAAAACAAAACACTTCAAAGCGAAAAATAACTTTCTTTTCCGAAGTCGGTGTCTTTTGTACCCATTATTTTCCATTATTCGACACCGACTTCGGAAAAGTTCCAGTCGCCATTTTGGTCTTCTTCATCAGTGCCACTTCACCAAATGATACTTTCTGAGTGCAAATGATTGCATAATTGATGAAAATACCAAAATCTATATAATGTATGCCTATAATATTTGAGGAATTCCCTCAATTTCTCTAGGATCAGATTCTTGTTTCCTTATCATGGTACCACCTAGGGATATCTCCTTTCCAACAAAAAATAATCATCAAAATCAGTTCATAAACGACGCAGTTATCCGCGAACACACATTAAAAAAAATCCTATATATACGGTCGAATTGAGAAACCTCCTCCTTTTTTGAAGTCTGTTAAAATCCGTAGTTATAATAAGAAATTCATGTAATTACGGGACCATCGTGAAAGCCGAAAAAATAAACAAGTATATTGACTTAGCTCGTGAGCTTGTCGACATGTGGGATGTGGGCTCAGCGATCATTGTACCGATAGTCGTGTTAGCCAATGGCTTAGATACGAGCCTCGACCAACACCTTAGGAGGATCTCGTTAGGCGGCTAGGTCAAGGGCTTGAATCAGAAAGCAGTACTTCTGGACACGGCTCCACTCTCTGGAGCCCTAACCCTGGTCCCGATACCGGTGGCTCTATTTTTTTTTATTTTTGAATGTTTTTTAAAGCATTTTTTGAAATAGATAAATTGTATTGCATAAGAATCAAGTTAAAAAGAAGTTGAATAAAAGAATGAATGTAATATTTTGGAGCTTTCGTGATGAGCGTTGTCGATGTCAACGCTTTTTAGGATTTGAAGGGCATGTTAAATTTAATAATTACACGAGTTGAGTTAGTAAAGATGTTCAAAGAAGAGTCTAAATCGTATAAAATTATCATAATCATTTATTTTATTTCCGCGTCTTCGTATCAAAAGAGAGGGTCCCCACACAATACTTCAACCTCAGTCTTCTTTTCAAAGTGTTCAAATAACAACATGAATCAGGATGGCATTTCTTTGTTTACAATTTTATCTACAAAAAAGTGGGGTTACCCCCGTCAGGAACGAAGTTCACACTAAAAAAAGAGAGACAAAAGCCACAATTAACTAACACCATGATGTAAACAGCATGGCGGCCAGCGCTTGACGATAATAATAATAACCGAACTACGCCCACGCCGGACGGAACCGAACGTCTCAAGAGAACGTTACGTGACGATTTCTACCAGGCAACTCCTAATCACAAGCCAAGTTAATGAACATAGTTCCAATAATAACGAAAAGCATCGTATAATATCAAAAGAATCTATATTATGTCTGTGTCTACAAAAAGGAACTGTTTGACAGCTGAGAGATCACAAACATTTTTCAATATTATCAGAATCGTAAAGAAACAAACTTTTTTCTCTCGAAGAAATTCACCAAAACCAAGCAAGGAACGGTCTGATAACAGTACTAGAATCGTAAAAAATATTAATAATACTATGAACATTATTTGTGGTTATACTGTAACCAAAACAAAACATGGAATTGTCAAATAAAAGCCAGAGACTACCAACATTTATCCTCACACCAAAAACTAATATCAAAGATGGAAGTATCTCCTTTAAAATCAAAATTGCAATACTCCTTAAAATTGAATTCGCTTGGTATAGTGCAGGGTTGTCTAGACACCCCCTAGACGGTCCAGACCTAACCTAGGTCAACGTTCAGACGACAAAGGGTCCCTAAGTTAGCGCGTTCACCCGGTACACCTGCTAGACTGGATAGTCGTATTTATGTTTGTGTGTGAGTTGTGAACTCGGAAATGGATGGGTTTTAATAAAAATTTGATTTTTTTGTCGGGGTGAATGTTTTTAGCCAAAAAGTTGTGGACAGACCACTTTATTTTTGACTCGTCCCGTATCATCAAAACGTCACGTGATTGAAACACAAGAAAATAATCCGAGCAAAACATTCAATCGATCACATTTTTGTTCAAATAATTATGCCATTTTTAGGGTTGCGTTCCAAAGGGTAAAAACGCGCGGAGTCTCCTATTACTGAGACTCCGCGATCCGTCTGTTTGTCTGTCTGTCCGTCTGTCACCAGGCTGTATCTCATGAACCGTGATAGCTAGACTGCTGAAATTTTCACAGATGATGTATTTCTGTTGCCGCTATAACAACAAATACTAAAAACAGATTAAAATAAATATTTAAGTGGGGCTCCCATTCAACAAACGTGTTTTTTTGCCGTTTTTTTGCGATAATGGTGCGGAACCCTTCGTGCGCGAGTCCGACTCGCACTTGGCCAGTTTTTTTTAATTATCAAAAACGAAACACATTCTGAGACACCCTTTACTTTATTCAGAAACCGGCCCTTAGCCTTAGTAGTTATTTTAAAATAATGTTCGTTTTGTTTGTGTGAAACAAACACCATTTTTCTCTATACTTTCGTTCCTAAGAATTTTCGACAAAAAAGGTTGGCCGCAACTAAAAGTTATCACATTCCTGCCCTTGTCCCATGTTGCTTGGGTTTGGAGCAACACATTTTCATCTTTCATTCCGTCCTGAGCAAAAAGCATAGCATAATCAGCATTTTTAACGTGTTCACTGCTGGGAATTCTTTTCTGATGAATTTCAAGACAGTTAAATTTATTGTCCGGACTTCATCGGGCTTTATTGCCTTGGCGCTTTTCCGGTGGTCGCCACTGTTGATTCTGGCTTTCAGGAGTTGCAGTGGTTTGGGAATAGTGCGGCGGGATTGTTACCACTGCTGGGAAACAGGCCTACTCTGAGAGGGAAACAATAAGTCAATCAAGCTGCCAGATCCTTTTTTAACCTATGTTGGGGTCGGCTACCAGTCTAATGATGGACGCAGCTGAGTACCATGTAAAATGGAGCGACAGCCTGTCTGACCTCCACAACCCAGTAACTGGAAAACACTGTACTCCTGGGCAAGACTGGTGTCAGTTTTTTGGCTTCTGACTGACGTAACGACTGTCCAATATCTTCAAATGAGGCCACGTGCTTGCCAAGGCACGGAGGAATCACGCTATGTAAAGATGGTTACCCATCCACGGAGCTACCTCGACAAGCGTTGCTTAACCTTGGGGATCGATCCGAACGGCTGTAATTATTAAGAGAGAAACAAAAAAGTACTACGTTCGTCGAATCGTTGAGCTCCTTAAATTCTGACTCGATTATTGACAAATGCGTGCACTGACTGGACAGGTGCACTCAATCTGACTGGTTCTTTCCTCAAAAGACCATTTCAGACATCAGTCTACATGGTCTTCACATGATCTAACCAAGTTTTTTGAAGACCTCTGAGCTTGTTTCGGCTTTTCTTCTCAGAGTAGTCAGATAGGAAACGCCGAATTCATCTAGTTTAAAAAAATATGATCGACATGTAAAAAGTGTTTGTACAAACCAACTTACAGAAATAAAATCATTTATCATTATAATTTACTGACACCAAAATCTCTTTCCGTCCTCACTAGGTAAAACCATGAAGGACGCAAAATGTCTCCGGCTGCATTATGTATGAAACAAACTGGTATGTATGTATGTATGTATATCACGAGCAAGGACTACCCATGACCTTTGGTTTCATTTGCAACTTACTTTGGATTATGTTACTTTCGGCCTATTTCGGTTCAACAATGCTTGAATAAAAACTTTGTGAGGAAACCAGAACCAGAAATAAAAATAAAACTTTTTCATCAAGAAATTAACCGACTTCAAAAGCAAAAAACTAAAAATTAAAAATAAGTTTCGTTTCGGATGTCGGTGTCGTTGGTACTTCTTGTTTTTATCATTTTACGACACCGACTTCCGAAAAGAAAGTTATTTTGCACTTTTTTGTGTTTTGCTTTTGAAGTTTTTATTTCTCTCTTTTTAGTTTTAGTACACCATAACTAAAAATGAGCAATGTCTATAGTACGATACCTAAACGATTGACCAAATACCCATAGTAACTCAATTTACACATTCGTGCTGTTTGTTGCTAAGGAGTTCATTTGTATCTTGAAAACTACTGAACCGATTTTAATAAAACTTGCACTATTCCCTAAGTTGAAAGATATTCAATCCAACACAAAAATAATGATCAGGTTCCGATAAGTAGTTTCGGGGAAATGCGTGGACAAACATACACACATACAAACAAACATAAATATACTTATGAAATTTGGCACTCGTATTTAGAAGCCCATACAGACTTACAGAATAACATAATATGTGAAAATTGTGTAATTCTAAGAATATTACATACATACGTGTCGAATTAATTACCTCCTTTTTTTTGAAATTTTTAAAAAGTTATACAAAAAATAATGATGATAATATAATTGTAAAAATAAGTTCAGGTACTTTTCTAGTTATTTAGCTCGTAAAGGCAATACTACGATTATTTACGCGATAGTAAATAACATACTAGTCACGTGCCAACCAAAGAAAACGTAAATTATAATTCTATTTACCCAGGTGCATTAAAAGGTCGCAACGCTTTGTTTAAAAACAAAAATTACGGCCCTGTATATTGAACAAAGAAATAGCAACATAATTATACCGTATAATTATGTACATATTATATACATAATCGTTATAATTTTAATACAAACGACACGGTTTATAAGACAAATGCGATTTAATTATGATTTGATATTGTCCATGTGTAGGATATCTTTTATTAACGATATTTTGTAGCAATAAATTGTAGTTCTAAAAACTAAAAAACACGCTTTAATGGTAAATTGAACTAAAAAGTCGCTAATCCTGAAGATTTTGGTAAGGCTAATGGACAAACATATTAAACGCGCACGGTAGAAGCAACTTTTACTAGTACATTTTAATTTTTGTTTGACTTTCAAAAGTACTTTGACTTTGACTAAATTATTGCATTGTCATCGGTCCTTGATAGGTGTGCAAAGTTTTAAATCAATCCGACGTTTTGAAGTGGGTGAAAATCACGTTCAATGATTCCGTTACATTGATACATAGATACATAGTTACATAGATACATACCAAGCTAATAAAAGCGTGTTAAAAAGATCTGATAATATCAAGGGACAGTAACAGACTTGCCGATTTTAGAGACTAAGCTCGGTTTAAAGATATTTATTTTTGCTCAAAGAACAAATTAAGGGTTAGTGGACGACTCGCCCGAATCACTTTTAAAAATATTCATTTTTATGTGTTGATTCACCCGAGTTTTAATATACACGAATTATCGGCGGGCGAGTTGACCACTCCAAAATTATTTAGTAGGCGATTCGCTCGAATTGTGTTTTATGCAATACCGTTAAGATAAAGTACACTCAAGTACAGAAGTATTAAGCATTATATATTTTTATTGATGATGATGAAAAAAATGAGACACAAATTAATTAAAAATATCTTTATTAAAATACTACTATACGATTTGAGCACGTATTTTACATTGGGCACCCACTTAAATGGAAACTGATTGAATGGCACCCGAGGTATACCACATACGGCACCTATGGATAAGTAGGTGCTTACTAGTCTTGGGACGTTTATTTTTTTAGAACGTCGAAATCAAAGATTCGATTAAATTCAGTACGATTAATGACATGATAAAAATATAGATTCATCTTTTGCTTTTTTAGGTAGATGTTGACATTATAAGCATTTACAGCCAAACTACCAGGAGGCCAGAATCATGAAGAAGTATTTGCAGGGCTAGAATCATAAGCGGTAGAGACTAACGGAGTACTAGGACTTCAGAATCGAAAATCGCCCGGTACTCTTTTTACCGCTCATGATTCCAGCCTAGCTTCTTCATGATTATAATCTCCTGGTACTTAAGGTAGTCTTTACCGGTACCGGAATGACCTGATTAGTGTATAGAACTTCTTCTTTATTTTTTTTGTAGCGAATATTGCTGTCTCCTTCTTATTGTTTTGTCACCTGTTTATCATATCTAACGTGCATATCTCAACGTTTTAAGTGGTAATTACTTATTTAATGCATTGCTTGCCTAGTTTCTAGTAAAATTTCTATTAACTTCGATTCATTCTTCGTATTTCTTTCCGAGACGGGTGAGCACGACTGTACTTTTAGAATTTTTGTTCTCTAAAATAAAATTCGGGCGAATCGCCTACTAAATAATTTTGGAGTGGACAACTCGCCCAACGATAAATAAAATTCGGGCGAATCGACACTTAAAAATGAATGTTTTTAATAGTGGACAATTCGCCCGATTCGGGCGAGTTAAATTCGGGCGACACGTCCACTAACCCCAAATTAAAGGCACCTTAAGAGAAGCTTTTATAATACGACATTCAAGATATCGTAGGCACTAAACACCACAGTAGTACTATTTTGTACATTACAAAACAGTTTCAGCGAAACTCACATGTCTAATCTAAAGTTCCAGAGCTCTTTTTTAATATTTTATATTATAGTTATTTAATTATTCCATAATTCACATCGTATATTTGTTTTTTACTACAAGTAGGATACCAAAATCCCAAGCTCATACAAAAACATTAATTAAAAAAAAACTTTTATTAAATCAGCTGTTTCGTATTCCTCTCAGCCAACCCTTTCATTTGATACCCATAACATAGGGCTGCATAAAAAATTTGTTCCGCCATCTTGGGAGTCCACCATTTTGAATTTAGGACCATGTCAATAAGCTAACCGTGCATTGTCATCCAAACAAAACGTGTAAAGTACCTATGCAAAGTTTTAGCTCTATCGGTTGGGATAACTATTTTAAAATTCAGTTGCAAGATTTGACCCATACGTACTATCTAACTAATAAAACAAATTAAATAAAAGAGTATAAAAATAAGTTACTGATTACCACACACAAAGATGAGGCGTGAAGTCCCAATTGTTTTATATTATAGGCATAAAGACCCTACAAACCGCAAGACAGGAATGCTGGTAGTAAACTCAGATAAATTGTTGTAATTTACCAGAAAAACTCTTTCATAACAAACCTAATGTACTTGAATAGTACATTGTGATACAAGGGTGGAAAGTATGTTATTGTCAATAACCTACACACCCGTGTATCACACGACGTTTTTCAATACAGTTGTGAGAAACAGTAAAAACAAATCATAGAATTAGATTTGTTTATTCACAAAAATTAAAATTTTCAATATGGCGCGTTTTTGGAACTGGACATATTTTTTTTACAAAGAAAACAGCCTATACAGCCTATTCGATTTTTGACAAACGTTGATGTGAAAATAATTAACTTAAAACTGGTAATTAAATATATTAAACAACTATTTAAAAAAATATTGAGAATTAAATGACACGTACGGAATCATAAATTTTTCCTCGTATAAAATCGTATCCCATTTTATTCTATGTATGAAAACTCCTTGCTACTAAGCTTTTTTAAATTGACTTATAAATTACAACTAAACTGCAAACAGAATGATCGAGCTCGTAAAAAAAAGTCACGACCGCGTAACAGAAAGATGCCTATGCGTAAGATTTAACTTTCGAATCATAATTACAGCCTCTGAAAGTACAGTTGTTACACATGGGGTCCCATGTTTAACAACTGTATTGAAAAAGTTCTTCCGGGTCTGTTAGTCAACCAGTAAACGCAAAATTCGTATTTTAAATACTTCAAAGTCAAAGTACTTAGACACAGTTAAAAGTACCTGTTGCTAAAGGTCGTTATGCGGACAAAAACTTAAAACAAAAAAACTGCATCAAAAACGGTCCTGCTTTTGTTATCAAGTAAAACTTTTTAAAGTTCGCGCATTTGCTATCAGCTGATACAACAAACAAAAGATATTTTAATACTTACTAGCACCAAACAAACAACCAAACATGACTATCACAGATTTCAAATATCACAGATAAATACAAAAAAAAATCACAGTCCAAAAACTATCACAGATCGCGCGTTTACATAAAAACTTTCGAAAATCGAAAGCGCGTAACGCGACTGCACCGCACGAGCTCTCGATGCAAACTGACAACATTGTTGCACTTTTTTCGACTACAGGTTGTCTAGACGAGAGGGGTGGGGGTGTATCAGGTCTATGCACTTTTGGGAAAGATTTTCGGCCAATCAACGCGAACAAAGGACGGTCAAACACCTTTTGTGATTCAGATCAAATGGTAAGCTACTTATTAGAGATTCTTTTTTATTGGGTACTTAAAGTTTCATAAAACTTTTGTTGTGCATTGAACTTAGTATTAAGGTTTTTAACCCTCGATTTCTGAATTAAGTTTGAAGTTGATAAGTCATCAAACATTGACAAGTACTTCATACCAAATACTCAATTCAGAAACCCGTACCAACGGCAATATTTACAGATTAAACTAAACCATTTACTGTTTTTTTTTTACTGTTTCATTCATGTAAAGACAACGGTCTCAACGATAAAAAAACGGTCAAATGCCAGTACGACTCGCGCACGAAGGGTTCCGTACCATTATCGGAAAAAAAACCGCAAAAAAATCACGTTTGTTATATGAGAGCCCCACTTAAATATTTATTTTATGTTTTTAGTATTTGTTGTTATAGCGGCAACAGAAATACATCATCTGTGATAATTTCAACTGTCTAGCTATCACGGTGCATGAGATACAGGCTGGTGACAGACGGACAGACATACAGATATACAGACAGACAGACGGACAGACAGACAGACGGATCGCGGAGTCTTAGTAATAGGGTCCTGTTTTACCCTTTGGGTACGGAACCCTAAAAAGTATATATTTCAACTAAAATATAAAAATGCATTGTCACGAGAAACAAACATGTGCAAAATTTCAGCTAAATCGGAAACCGGGAATTGGGTCAGATTTAACTTGCAAGTACACACAGACACCGGAACAGCTAAAACTAAATAAAAGCTTGTAACGGACCCAAACTTAAACCTACATCTATTTGTACTATCGAAAACGAATCGTTTTGTTTACCTATGATATTAGGCAAAAACCGGTTTTAAGCAAACCGAGGCTACAATCCCACTTTCAAAAGAAAACTTGACAAATAAGCTTAAACGAATAGTTATAGCTACCAGCAGTGAAGGCAAAAAAGTTATCTGATTATACCGATTAAAAAATTAATCGTAATTAACGATTGAATTAATCGTAAATGTTAACTATGATTTGACTGTTGTAGTTCGGACCAGTTTCGAGAAATCGATCACTGTTATTGTACTGTCAGCATTTACTGTAAGAAGCATCATCGTGGCTAGATTTTATCTGAAAATGTAGGCTGCGGGTTATTAAAAACCGTCCAAGTGCGAGTCGGAAACGCGCACTAAGGGTTCCGTACCATTATCGCAAAAAACCGCAAAATGATCACGTTTGTTGTATGGGAGCCCCGCTTAAATATTTATTTTATTCTGTTTTTAGTATTTGTTGTTATAGCAGCAACAGAAATACATCATCTGTGAAAATTTCAACTGTCTAGCTATCACGGTTCATGAGATACAGCCTGGTGACAGACGGACCGCGGAGTCTTAGTAATAGGATACCGTTTTTACCCTTTGCGTACGGAACCCTAAAAATACCTTACTGCTTAATCAAATTAACAATTAATTTATTAATCGTAATTACGATTAACATATTAATCGTCCTTAATTTAACACCGATTAAATTAATAAAACTAATTAATCGATTTAAAAATCAATTGATTAATGCCAACACTAGTAAGTGGTAACCAGTAACCAATGGTAAAATATAGGAACCCGAGCAAAAACCTGCTACATCAGCATGGCTATTGTTAAAAGGTAACGGTACATTCACAGGTAGCCAATTTAACAAGTATTGTAGGTAAGAAAAACTGGTTATTTTTAACTCGAAACTTGAGGTGTGAATGCCTTGGTACAGTCAAACAATAATGCTTTTATTGTCTCACTGCAGGGCGAAGTCCTCTTCTCATTTAGAGAAGGAACGAGTATTGATCTCCACTCTTGCTCACTGCATGTTGACCAGTTTATAAGTTTGTGTCATTTTACGAAAATGATTGACAAAAAAAAAAAAAACAAAAACCCGAATGCTTAAGAAAGTAACTAAAAAGACGTAAACGAGAAGATAATCATGCTCAGCAGTCGGAGAAATGGAGGATACATATTTATGGTTTTGATCAGTCAGCTCGTCGTCTTTTTCCGGTTTCTGGGTTTTTTATTTACATAGTTATCTTTTTTTTTATTACTTTTAAATATATAAGTGTTATATATTTTTGTAAGCAAAACCCTTCATTTTGATATCCCACAAGACGATTTGAAAAATAATATTGGGACACCCTCAATATGGCGCCCAACAGCCGCCGTTTTTATTTATTTTTAACCGACTTTCGAAAAAGGAGGAGGTTCTATGTTCGACTTCTTGTATGTTTTTTTTTTTTTTTTTTTTTTTTGTGTATGTTCACCGATATCTCCGTCAATTGTGGACCGATTTAAAAAAATCTTTTTTTGTTTGAAAGAGTTTGTTCCGAAATTGGTCCCATTTTAATTTGGTGAAGATCTGATGAAGAACTTCGAAGATATACAACAGAACTCTTCAATAAATAGCGGCAAAACTCTCGGGACTGCTGCAATCGCATGTCTGTTTATTGTTTAGACCATTTCATAACATATCATCACGCCAGTACGCTCTTAAGGGGTAAGCAGATCTCTCATTTGATCGGTTTTGTTCAAGTTACATGATATTTGGGTAATCTATTCTGGCGTTATAGGAAACTAACTAAACAACTTGCCTATTAGGTAGGTACAACTAAAAAGTGAAAAATAAAAAAACTTTTTTACAAAAAAATACTACCGACTTCCAAATAAGAAAACTACAAAGTGAAAAATAACTTTATTTTTGGAAGTCGGTGTCCATAACGCAAAAAAAATGGTACCTACGAAAGACACCGACTTCCAAAAATAAAGTTATTTTTCACTTTGTAGTTTTCTTATTTGGAAGTCGGTAGTATTTTTTTGTAAAAAAGTTTTTTTATTAATTTTAATGTGACACTCGCATGGTTAAGACGAAGCGATTGACGTAAGAATCATCAAAATCGGCCTACGCGTTTGGTCTCTAGAAATCCACATAAGAACACACACACATATACTGATAAACACATTACCCTCCTATGCGACGCGCAGTCGGATAAAACGTCCAAATCCTTAACCAGATCCAGGTTCAGATCATTATAGTCCAGGAAGACTACTGAGATAAAGTATGGAAGACAAGTATGGAAGAAGTAGACATGTTGCGTCGACCACAAAAGAATTGGGAAAAGGTCAAGAGAATAATGGATCTTATAATATGTACGGCGAAATGTAACTGTCCTAAACACCTCTGCCAGTCCCTTTAGGGTATACTAGCGTGATGTTATTGCTTAATTAAACCAATGTCAATCAATTTCTCATTTGACTGCATCCTGACCTGACGTGACCCCAGTCTCCAATTAAAGAAAGTGACACTTGAGTCCTTTGCCCTTTTCGCGTTTAGAGTCAACGCACACAGAGACAGACGCGAAGCAAAGCGACAAGTCTGTCTAAAAATGTACATAGCACATTGACACAAGGTGACTGTGGAACCATGCCACAAACGATGCCTCATCTCTCGTCCTGCTCCTTGTGCACAAATAACTGCACCATGAGAGGCCCTAGCGAGGCCAGCGATAGAGCTGTCGACGTGGTTAGGTTCTGGTCAAAGCACAATACTTAAATGCATGGAATCATCAACATGCAGGAGAACGTAATACATATTCATATCAAGATAAACAAAAGATGCGCACGTCACAGACAGCTTACAGCAGTCAGCTCCTATGCGCGTGCAATCGCGCGAACAAGCGCATCTATAATATGCTAATCAAAGTGACAAAAAGTCAACTGTCAACTGCAAATCATCCCTTAGCGTCCTTCCGAGTGAGTCAGCTCGATTCAATTTATATCACACTTTACTTAGAAAATCATCATCATATTAGCCGAAAGACGTCCACTGCTGGACATAGGCGTCTGCCAAGCGTCGCCAGATTAACCGATCCTGTGCGTCTCGAATCCAGCGGATCCCCGCAACCTTCACCAGGTCATCGGTCCACCTAGTGGGAGGCCATCCAACACAACATCTTCCGGTTCGCAGTTGCCACTCCAGAACTTTTCTGCCCTATCGGCCATCCAATCTGCGAGAAATGTGCCCTGCCCACTGCTACTTAAGTTTGGCAATTTTTCGGGCTATGTCGGTAACCCTGGTTCTCTTGTGGATCTCTACATTTCTGATTCGATCACGCAAGGAAACGCCGAGCATAGCTCTTTGGGTGACTGTAAGCTTTCTGATGAGGCCCATTGTGAAGACCACAACTCAGAGCCATAGGTCATCACTGGCAACACACACTGGTCATAGACTTTCGTCTTGAGACACTGCGGTAAGTTGGACGAGAAGATACCACGCAACTGCCCAAAAGCTGCCCAGCCGAGTCAGTTTCGACGATTGACCTCTTTCTCGTAGTTGGCCCTATCCAAATGGATCGTTTGTCCCAGGTAGACATAGTCGTCCACAACTTTGAGTGTAAAGTCTCCGACCTTGATAGGAGTGGGTGTAACATGGGCATTCAACATCACCTTGGTTTTGTCCATAAGAGCCACTCTTTCGCAAGCTCTACTGGTCATCGAGCATTGTACTTAGAAAATACGAATACGCAATATCCGACCGATATCGCCTATCGACGCTATTTAATTAGCTTGTGTACTTTAACCCTTAATTTAATGATTAAGACTCTTTGTTGAGTTAATTAAAGTCGACTCTCTATGTTTCATCTGATTCTGAAGTCGTAAAAACCTGCTGAGAACGTTTGTCTAGAGTGACCTTAAGTTTAGTTTAGAAGAACAATGGATCGATGTTAATGAGATTAGATTACGCACTTGCAGTAAAATAAAAGCGTATAGAAATTAGCATACAAGATTTGCTTGCAGATTTATTGGCCATTATACAAGCGGCCAATAATCTGCGAACTGGCTAACCCGAATTCTCGATACAAAAAGATATGACAGACAGACAGACATAGTCAATACTTAGCAGTTGAGTTATATTGTTACTTATGTATGTGTTTTCTGCCGTGATACTACTCGTATAAATACCAGGTAGAAGGAGCAGGTCTGGTTAAGCCCAGATCTGCCAAAATAAGAAGGACGTATACCATCTCTGCCCGCTTTTTCGTGAATAGGGATGTGATATTCTACCATTTTTCTGAACACAGAACTTCATTGTAACCAATCTCTAAGCCCGCGTGCCTCTGAAGACAAAGTTCAATTCAACTGGGGCATTTGACCCAGTTGTGACCAGTTGAACTGGAAACAGTCACGACCTTCTGTTTTGAAGTGTGCTGTCGCCACGTGTACTGTTGTACACTCGATTAAGTTGGTTGAAAACCTGTCACCCTGATGCACTTGATACTAATTAGAGATAAAATTATTTGTTTGTAGACTTCCAAGACATAATTCCTAATAAGTGTAATGCGATTTCGAAATTTCCTTCCCTGACAGAAATCTACACTACGCTAAAAGCAACCAAGAAAGAAAAACATTTAATGAAGACTTTTTTGGCACTATTCCACCGCACTATTCCCAAACTACTGCAACTCCTGAAAGCCAGAATCAACAGTGGCGACCACCAGAAAAGTAACTGTCTTGGAGCCCGCAACGAAATTTATCAGAAAAGAATAACGGAGGAGTAGGAAAAAGACATAATTTCCACTGCCCTCCATATCAAGCAGGAGACAGAACAAACAAGGCCAATAGGCACAAAGGGGTCGTTTAAAACTGGGATAGGCCCAGTTGCCTAGCACCACGGATAAAACTTATCATTAATATTAATGGGTCTTAACATTGTTACCTTGATAGAGTTTATTCCAATAATAGGTATGGCAAAAACGCTTGAACGCACGGATATTTGTTCTAGTTTCCACAAGGTCCGTATAGTAAATAACTCTAGATGCAGCCTGTACATTAGTAGAACATAATATTGCGTTCATTCTGCCAAGGAAAACACTTCCATAAGATGATGTGCAGAATTATTTGAAGACTGTAGGGTTCTTTTATACCCAAAAACATGCAGTTTGCATGAACCACGGGAGCTCAGCTGCGGAAAAAGCTACTGAGAAATTTTAACTACACAAATCATATAAACGAACTGAAGATCCCACCCAAGACCCGACGCTTAGCAAATGGCTATTGGCCATTAAATCAACAAAAACGAAGACTAAGTAAAATATCAAACATTCAGGGCAGAAACTTTGAGGGAAATAAGGAAAAGAACTGATTAAATTATGTATTTCTAAGGCTTCACTCACCTTTTGGAAACATTATGATCCAATATTTTCACGTAGCGAAGAAGCTATAAAGTTTCGGGAAAGTTCGGCAACATTCGGTAACTGCCGTAGTCTTTACAAAATAAATTGTTAATTTCTTACTAATCTATCAGGAAAACATCGTGAGGAAATTCAAAGACATGTAAACTGCCACTCTCACAGAGAAAAGGCCTGTGTCTTAGCCGTGGGAGCGTTAAAGGGATACCCCCCAGTCTAACCCTGATGGCAGAGAAGCTATGCGATCCCAAATACAAAGCGCAAATGTCTCATTGTACCTGTACTTACACACCCTACGTTTCAATCCAGAACACAATAACATTTTTATATTGGCTATAAGCTCACGCTTGACCACTATCTCATCTGATGGTAAGCGATGAAGTAGTCGACGGTGAAGCACTCTTGCCTAGAAGTAACTCACTCTTGACTTAAAGACCCCTAGATTGTAGCTATCGGGGAACACAGACTCCGGCAGGGAATTCTAGTGCTTAGCAGTACGTATAATAAGTGATCCCAAAACGTTTTGTGTGTATGGGTGGGATGTCTACCATGTACCGATGGCGCATCGCCGAACGTCTGGTAGTCCGATGATGAAACGGGCTGGGCCGATTTAGATCATTCAATTCCATCGCACACTCCCCAAAATGTAACCAATAAAAAGCCGACAAGCTGGCAACTCGGCGACGATGTTCAAGGTTCTGAGCTTTGACTTGACCAGTGCTTCATTGCCGATGAGCTTCTTGGCCCGCTTTTTGATAGACTCTATTCCATCAAGCTGGTATTTGGCAGATCCGTCCAAGAGATGAGAACAGTACTCCATGCTTGATCGAACTTGCGCTTGATACAAGTTGAGCAGCTGTTCTGGCGTGAAGTACTTTCTCACCTTTGCAAGGATCCCCATCACTGCTTAGCTTCAGACATGATACGATGGCAGTAAGTACTTCCCCGGAGAAGTCTTACCAGCAACAAAATTAGTAAGGTGGTAGGGCAGTAGCACCTAATCTAAATCATCTTTCTTTTTCAGACGAAGCACTTCACAAAGAGATCATCTAATTACTTCTGATGTTAGTATGTTATTAGTGAAGTCTATATTGAAAACGTTCTAGTCCCACGTCTAAATTTGACCGCTTTCGTCCTAAGCCAAGTTCACGGTCGAACACGTCACTTTTTGCGCGAGTTTTTTAGCCCCAAAAGTAATTGTGGGTTTTGAACGTTGAACGTATTATAGAGCATGGAATTGGCAAAGATTGGATAAACCATCCATACGAATATTAAATGATAAATGATTTTATTTCTGTAAGTTGGTTTGTACAAACACTTTTACATGTAGATCATATTTTTAAAACTAGATGAGGTCGGCGTTTCCTATCTGACTACTCTGAGAAGAAAGGCCGAAACAAACTCAGAGTTCACAGTCTCTTTTAAAGTCCAGACAAAAATCTTGGTTAGATCATGTGAAAATCATGTAGATTGATGTCTGAAATGGTCTTTTGAGGAAAGAACCAGCCAGATTGATTGGACCTGTCCAGCCAGTGCACGCATTTGGCAATAACCGAGCAGCTCAACACAGAATTTAAGGAGCTCAACGATTCGACGAACAATACCAAAGAAAGGACATTCGGGTAGGCCGCATAAACTACTCAAACTGCCAGACCACGATTAAAAACTAAGATAAATTAAAAATAAAAACAAAAAAAATGGTCCACATAGTCTTCACATTCACAATAATTAAAATAAAATAATATAATACTTTAAAAAGTAAATATTCTTGTCATTGCAAGAAAACCAAAGAAAACAAAATTCACGGTGGAAAATATAAAAAATAAAATTAATTTTTAATTGGAGCAGCTCAATCCCAAGCCTTTTTGTCCTCAACGTAATCTTTAATGGTATAAAACGCTTTCTGGCACAACTTACGTTTAATGAATGATTTGAATTTATTAAGACTTAGAACTTGTACGTGGCTTGTGCTTGTGCGTGGCGTGGTTGTATAAAAGCGTACACATCCTATTTTCTTGAGCCTTGTTGTTGGTACTACAAATTTGTGTTTGTTCCTAGTATTTATGTTATGGATTATTAATTCGATATATTATAAATGCGAAAGTGTAACGAACAGACATTCGTTAGTTTTTTACGTTTCAGTGCCTTTTGATATAGCGAAGAGATTGCACCTTGGACAAGGACATAGGATATTTTGAACCCGATGAAAAAAGAGGGGTGTACCAGTGTGTTTCTGTATTTGTGTATCTGTCTGTGGAATACAGATACACATAATCGATTTTGATATAGTTTTTTTATTGTTTGAAAGGTGACTAGTAGTAAAGACGCTTCGATCGACAATCTATTAAACACGTAATTATGACACGATATCTTGCGGAAGTAGCCCGATTCAAACAGTAAAACGCCAATAACTTTTGAACGGCTGAACCGATTTTCATCAATCATAGCTAAGAACACTCTCGATAAAGTCACCTTACAAACAGAAAAAACTAAATCATTATCGGTTCATCCGTTTTGGAGCTATGCTGCCACAGATACATAAACACACAGATACACACGTCAAACTTATAACCCCCTCTTATAAATTCTCTATTTCCATCGGGGGGTTTAAAAAAAGCGGAGTTTATGTATGTATGCGTCTAGAACTGGCCGAAGAGGAGTCTCGTTTCTCTATCGTAGAACATATTCTATACGCCTACGCGAGTACATACATATTATGAAGAAAATATCTACTCGGTACATTTCATTTGGAAGTTGCTATAAAAAATAAAACGTAATTTTCTTTGTTTTGATGTGCGAAGCTCGGTTTTCGACCTCGTCACCAGAGCATGACTCAGGGAAGCGGAAGTCCTGAGAAGAAACACTGACTCTCCACTCTCCAGTCTGAGAACAAAATAAGTTCATGTATGTTGCTTTTTAGGGTTCGGTACCCAAGGGTAAAAACAGGACCCTATTACTAAGACTTCACGATCCGTCTGTCTGTCTGTCCGTCTGTCACCAGGCTGTATCTCATCAACCGTGATAGCTAGACAGTTGAAATTTTCACAGATAATGTATTTCTGTTGCCGCTATAACAAGAAATACTAAAAACTGAAGAAAATAAATATTTAAGTGGGCTCCCGTACAACAAACGTGATTTTTTTGCGATATTGGTACGGAACCCTTCGTGCGCGAGTCCGACTCGCACTTGGCCGGTTTTTTTTCTATCAGATTGATTTTGGGATATAAAAAAAAACTTCATAATTTTTTTTTGTTTTTTTTTCTCTTTTTAGTTTTGGTACTTTATTTATTACCACGACAGTACGTATTATCAAGGAAAACTCAAAAACTATTCGGCAGATCTTTATCAAATTTTAATGGGACCCCACATGAAAATCTTTCAAATTACAATCATCAAAATCGATTCACCTAGTAAAAGTTTGAGGTAACACACAATAAAATACAGTCAAATTGAGATCCGCCTCCTTTTTGAAGTCGGTTAAAAAGACTCTCTGGCTATGGGGCTTACAAGAAATTATAGTTCTCGCAAAACTTCTTGGCCGCCCTGAAGTTGGCTACAATGGCTGCGCAGTAGTAAATCTCATACAAAAACGGCACCGTTTCGTGCCTTGCGCATCGGAAAGCCTACTTCAGGGCGGCCCAAAAATTCGGCGAGCACTATACAGGTGATGAATAGCAGTCTTATCTTATTAATACAAATAGTTTGTAACAAAAGCTCCCTTTGGCCTGACGAAGAAGTCAATGCTAAAAAGTTCTTTGAAAAGCCCTGTCCGCTGGACGTTTGACTATTTCGTAACGACCATGATAACCACGGCAGATTATGAAAAATAAAATCTACCAGACTGTAACTGTCCACTGTTGGAAAAATTTCCCGATATTGTATTGCCCGAGTATTGGCGATATCAGCCAGGTTTTCTCACGATGTTCCTTCACCGATAGTCTGACAAAAACAAACATCTGTCAACCCTGCTGACCCCTTTACTAATCACAACCGTGAAGCTCCCCAAAAACACAAAAACACCCAGTCAATGAACCAGCACAACCCAGGATACGTCCACGGAGTCACCAACCGGCCCAAGGCCGCAGAGGGCAACGCACTTTGTGCCAATACCCTGTTCGAATTAATACGTACATACTGCAGTAGCTAATAATAGTCGATGTTTGTTGCTGTTGGTGAACCAGCCTAATTGCGTAAGTGAATTCGGCAAAGAACACGTGGTGACAAGGGCGACGACACCTTTAAAATAACGACTATCGTATTGCGTAATACACTCGAAAGGGGAGGTTATAGAAAGGATTTGTGAATTCAACTCATAGGGTGGAGTACGTACCCTTTCAAAACGCAATACCGAAAATATTTAATGGAAAAGTGTCATACTCTTTCAAGGAGTTGTTCCCTTTGCCCGGCTGAACTCACTTACGCAATGAGGCTGCAGCTCTGTGCATCTAGCACCCATCGGATTCCCGAAACCTTAACAACAACAAAAAGTCTCCGACGAATTGAGAACCTCCTCCTTTTTTTAAGTCTGTAAGAAATAGACAGAAAGGAGGGGGGAGAAAGGTTGACGCCAACCGGTGAAAAAAAATTGAGCCAATCTGCAAGGTACTAGGCGTACAGTACAGTAAAGGAGGTAGCGATACAGGCAAATTATTATAGGTAGGTGGAAGTAGTGAGAGGTCTTTTATAGTACATTTTCTTTTAGTATGAGAATAAGAAGAAGCTCGACCCTAGGATATAATATCAGGTGATCAGAAAGGGTATTGATAGAGAGGCAAGTCATGGTGAGAGAGAGAGCCTTTGGAATAATGAAACATACAGTGGGAATGATTGCCCGGGACCCAGAGTACCAGGCTTACAGCAAAATATAGGGGGTATGTAGTAAAGCTTTTGGTCATCCAGGTGGGTGGCAGAAGTGAGTGGTCAGGTGCTCAATCTGCTGAACGCCCTAATGGCTCAGGAACCTGACGTCGACATATTTATGTAAAGGATAAATCTATGTTAAATGTTTGTGTAAAGTTCTTTAGTTTATTAGTGTGTATGTTGTTGGTTTGCTGTACGCTTTGGTGCAAATTGTAAGTACAGCAAGCAATAATTGTTATTAAATAACTTTTCTACACCTATATACAACCGACTGCCAAATAAAAACACTACAAATTGAAAAATAACTTCATTTTCGTCAGTCGGTGTTCTTGTTTTTGTTTCTTCGTTTTCGTTAGTTTTCACTTTGTAGTGTTTTTGTGTGTTGATAATTATATTGGAATATAAAATAAAAATAAAACAGAATAAAATAAATATTTAAGTAGGGCTCCCATACAACAAACATGATTTTTTTGCCGTTTTTGCGATAATAGTACGGAAACCTTCGTGCGCGAGTCCGACTCGCACTTGGCCGGTTTTTTCGTTAGTTACTCCTCATGGGCGGATGCTGAGAGTGGCGTTGGGTTTTTATATCTGGAATTTCTCAGTACCAGCCCGGAGTCAATATAAGTTCCCGGTCGACAGCAATATGCTGGCCCCAAATTGTGACTTAACTGGCGAAATGTAGGTGTACTATAGGAGCACCACTGCCTAGGCCTTTCGTTAATACTGGCGTGATATTATGTTATTGTATCATGTAGACCCTCCTGCCTACCTCTCAATGACGTAACCACCATAGACGTACCCCACATATAGCACGCCGTATTCACCTACGTAAAACTAGGGATGTAACAATATATATATTTTTATTTTGTTTATATTCTATAAGCTCGTGCTTGACTATCTCACCTGATGGTAAGCGATGATGTGGCCGACGGTGACACACGCTTGCCTAGAAATAACCTATTCACTCTTGAATTAAAGACCCCCAGATTTTGCCAATACGATACCGATTATTGTAGGAAAAAATCGACGGTACCGATACCGATATCGGTGGCTTAGTAGAAATATAAAAAAAAACAATAAATAATTAATTCCTTTTTATGCATAAAAGTTACCTATATATTTATCAGAGACTGAACCTTGAGAAGGTTTAACAACCAAAATTTAAATTTAACATTTATTTATATGAAATAATCGAGAATATTATCAAGCCATCAAAGCGCTAATTAAGAAAGACATTATCATTACACAAAGTGCGCAAAGGGCGCACGGTTGGCGCAGTGGTTGAGCGATTGACTGCCGCGCTGCGTGTCGCGGGTTCGATTCCCGCACGGAACAAATATTTGTAACACCTACAGATAGTTGTTCCGGCTCTGGGTGTTATGTTTCTTTGTAAACGTACCCACGATACAGGAAGAAATTCCTAGTGTGGGGAAACAAATCATTTAAAAACAAGTATGGTACAGTAAACCGATACAAAAGATAAAGTCATTAATTAAAGTTAAATTTTGGTAGAACTTTGTTAAGAAAACAAAGTTTGTTCAAATTATTAGATCTCATGATATCGGTTGTACATAATAGGCGATACATTATATCGGCTGATAAATCGGTATCGGTATCGTTACATCCCTACGTAAAACCCTATAAAAAGCACAAGAGAAACCAGACAGAAATAACACATAACTCAATTATGTAAAACAGATTACATAAGGCGACATTATTTCAACGACATCGTCGAGTAAGTAATTATGTAACAGTTTGAGAGATGTCAAATTAATTTTTCTTCATGGAAAAATGTGAAGGCAGAAATAGGAAAGCTTTTTATGATTTATGGTATGACTGTCTTGGGTTCGATGCCCGGATAGAGAAAGTGTTATAAGGTTTTTCCATCTGGAATTCCGCAATGCCTGTTTGATGGCAGTAGGCTCGCCCTCAATGATGTATGCATGATCTTTGGATGATTGCCCAAACAAAAAAAACCGGCCAAGTGCGAGTCGGACTCGCGCACGGAGGGTACCGTACCAATATCGCAAAAAACGGCAAAAAAATAGGTTTGTTGTATGGGAGCCCCACTTAAATATTTATTTTATTCTGATTTTAGTATTTGTTGTTATAGCGGCAACATAAATACATCATTAAATGAAAACTCACAAATTTTGTGACAATGTTCCGGGTAAGTTCATGAGTTTATAGCCTGGTGACAGAAGTACAGACGGACAGCGAAGTCTTAGTAATAGTGTTCCGTTTTTACCCTTTGGGTACGGAACCCTAAAAAAGGTAGACAGTTGCTCCATGTAATATATTGATGTTCAATTTGATACAGGTAGACTGGAATCCCCAATATGTTTGGGAAACTGCTAGAGAAATTGTTTGAGCACATCTGTGTAACAAACTGCTGACAATACCCATAGTATCGCGTCATGCACATTCTATAACGACTCAGATTACTAACTGTTTGTAAACAATGACGTTCCGGGCATTCTATGAGGGTGTGTACACATACTAACACAGATTATATTGTAACACTATTGGTTCAACTAGTCAATGAAGAGTTGTGCTAGACTTAATGGCGTCAACTGTCCGTTTTCTGAGGCATGGAGGAATCTCGCTATGTAAAGATTGCCTCCCATCCACGGACCGACCTCGGCTGTAGTTGCTTAACCTTGAAGATCGAACCATGAGGCTGTTAGTTAGTTAGCCACGAGCTCCTCTGATAACACAGATGTGGTCACTTCTAAAAAAAATAACCCTGCGGGGTGTCTCCATTTTTAGGGTTCAGTACCCAAGGGTAAAAACGGGACCCTATTACTAAGACACCGCGATCCGTCTGTATGTCTGTCTGTCTGTCCGTCTGTCACCAGGCTGTATCTCATGAACCGTGATAGCCAGACAGCTGAAATTTTCACAGATGATTTATTTCTGTTGCCGATATAACAAGAAATACTAAAACATGATAACATCAATATTTAAGTGGGACTCCCATGCAACAAACGTGATTTCTATGCAGTTTTTTGCGATAATGGTACGGAACCCTTTGTGCGCGAGTCTGACTCGCATTTGGCCGGTTTTTTTTAATAAGCAGGGACGTAAATCTCTATGAAATGTGTACTGGTAATTATTAGAACCATGCCTGTTACTCTATTCTTAGCCAACAACACCACATACACACACACACACACACACACACAGGACAGGAAAACACCAGCAAACGACAAAAAAAGTAGTCACGCTTGCCGAACCAGTATTTTTTTCTAACAAAAAAATCATGACAACATGCTTGCCAGAAGGTTATGAAGCAAAAAACACAAACAATAGACGACCAGTATATTTTGACCCTTGTAAGGCCATTCGCACTTCAATTGAACTAGAAAAACCGCCCTTATTGTTACGAATTAAAGACGCAGTCAAAGTGAAATTATGGTAATGGGCGTGCCGGTTTACTATGTATTTTTTATGCCATAGCGGAAAAAAATCAGGTAGACCTTCTAATGGAAAGGGGGCCACCACAGCCTATGGACATCTGCAATACCCGAAGAACACGCCTACCCTTATGAGTTTTATTCCAGATGTTTTTTGTTTACCCCATACATGGTAAACAAAGAACATCTGATCTTCCATTCGTTAAAGGAGCTTGTTATGGAGAAGAACGGACAAGAAACTCCACACTTACTCTTTTAAAAAGAGTGTTTTACAATAATTACATGCATACATTAATTCATATACGTGAGGATGATGCACCCAGACTAACACTACAGATATAAAGTATTACAAACACTAACAGGAAAATTCATTTATTTGATAAATAGGAACATGGTTCTCACATAGTTACAAATATTACAAACATAGGTAAATTACCTACTTCAACAACAACGGAACAGTGTGCGAGTCCTCAGCTGGGACTCAGTTGAATCCGGTTACACTGGAAGCCGCCTCAATGTAGTTAGGGAAAGGATAGACAGATTGGCAAAGCGTAATTGAACTTCTACCAAACCTTTCGGTGATGATTACAGATCATCTTACTAAAATTATAAATTCGGCAGTTTGGATGGATATGTTTGTTACTCAATTACCCCAGAACGGTTGAACGGATCTGTATAAAATTTGGCACAGAGATAGATTATAGTCTGGAATAGCACATAGGCTACTTTTTTATTCCGGAATAATGTCCCTTGGGATGATAAAACTAAGGCGAAGCCGTTGGTAGAAGCTAGTGATTATTAAATTCCACACGTTTAAATTTAGTTTCCTATTACACCTTATGTCAAAAAATACTGGCCACTCTTTATTAGGACGTTCGTCCGGTCATTCTAGTAAAAAATAACGACATTACGTCATCGTTCACAGTTTTTGTCTATGCTCAATAATTTATGGCATTGATCTATGATACAGTCGAGAAAAAAAAGCAAAAAACTGACTGACAAAGCACAGCTAGCACCGAAGATATAAACATATTTTATTTTCAAACAAAATGGTAACAAGTATTTACAAATGTTTATGACACGGTATCTTGGAAAAACCCAGATTCAAAGAGTAAAACGGATAACTTTTGAACGGCAATAGCTGTTTGATTACAACAGATTGTAATCAAACAGCTATGAACACTCTCGACGAAGTCACCATTTAGACAAAAAAAAGCCCTTTCTTTTTCCGTCAGGGGTTTAAAATCAGAAAGTTTATTTCCAATTTCTTCGGCGTATCGCCCGCAGACAAAATCGCCGTCAAAATTTAGTAAAATAACAATTGTTGTCAAAACAAAACTTACCATTCTTGATACAAGAATACATACCAGGAAATTTGAAACTAGTTATCCACTATATGAACGCAAAGCGATAATCAATACACGTGCCGGTTAGTTTGACATGCAGTGTACGTTACGTATTTAATATTGATGACAATGCAGGCAGTATTAGCTAGTATAAGGGCGATTACGCACTACATCCGATCCGTGTCAATAAAATTTCGGTTCCGAAGTAGCCGTAGTACTTCTTGTAGGGAAGCTAACGCACTACATCGGAACTCCATCCGTCATAATTCAGAACATTTTGAAATCGGAACTCAAATTTACGGACACGGATCATGGATACGGACGTGTGAGTGTGTGACGCCCTGAGGAGAACCGAGACCGTGAAGGTCAAAACCTGTCGCGATGGAGGACTACTGTGGACGCCCTCTGCTTCAGCTAAGGATCTTAAGTCAAGTCAGACAGGAGAACCAGGTTTACCGACATGCGGGCGGGAAAAAGGTCTATCAGACTCATAACTGGCTAAAACCACACGGGTGTTCTGCAGCTACCTTTGGCTGGGGCGCTGGACTGATTTCGCATTTCGTCACACTCTCCCGGCCAGGTGCAACCCGCAAGAATTCAAGCAAACTCCGTCACCCTCTACGGCTGTAATTCCTCTAGATACCGACATAGCCTGAAGAATTGCCAAGCACAGCGAATGGTCGTGGGGGCCTTAAGATTCTGTAGTGGCAACCGCGTACCGGCAAACATTTATGGTGGACTGATGACCTGGCGTCTAGCCCTCAGCCTCAAATTCATTTATTGCTCAACACAGTAAATAAAAATACATTTTCAGATGTCAGGTGAATGCGCATTCAACCGTGTTCCACCAATTTAGGCATGCAAAATTATAATTACAATAATACAATGTTACAAATTAAATTAAAATTACAATTTGAACGTATATGTCATAAAATAAAATATCTAAAACGGATTCAATATCATAAATTAAAGAAATCAAATGTATGCTATGTCATAAATAAAATTTAAACGTAAATTAATAGTAATTAACAAAATAGTAAGTAAACAAATCGGACCCAAGTATCCACCTTCTCGGATGAGAGATCCGTTGGAAGGGAGAAGCAAGTGACCAGTCAATGTAAGGACAGTTGAGAGAGACTTATGTCCAGCAGTGAACGTCTTTCGGCAGAAATGAAGATGATTCAAAGCCGGGATGCACAATTCACTCATGAAGGTTATTTTTAAACACATAAATAATAACCAGAAATGAAAACATCAAACCTATAGCAAAGGGAAACAAAGTGAAATCCGCGTTTCTGAGTTGAAAAAACTGCGCACGGGTTCACAGACCTGACTGCCCGAGTAGGGTTGTGACATATGCAGTTCGAATTACGGGACGGAGTAGGGACGCGACACGATCGATAAACGCGCTCGTCAATTATCGATAAATTCGGTTAGAATCGGTTTTTGTTTACGTGACTTTGTCTCTTTCTTTTTTAATGAATACTAGCTTCTGCTGTCGGCTTCGCCCGCGTGAATGTTGGCAATTATGCCACATCTGCGTACGCGTTTAGAGCATACTGGCGTGATGGTATATTATGAAATGATGTAAACAATAAACTGAAATGCAATTTGAGCAATCCCGAGAGATTTGCCGTCATTTATTGAAGAGTTAAAATAAACTTCTTTCGAAAAAAAAAGAATTTTGCAAATCCGAATATAAATGTCGGAGTTTTGCCCGAACCTACATAAAAAAGAAAAAAAATGTATTTAATCATCAGAATTGAATAACTCCTCTTTTTTGGGTAGTCGGCTAAAAACGCTTACATTATTTTTTTTTTCTTTTTTTTAAAAACGTTGCCCCACACTAGGAATTTCTCCTGTATCGTGGGTGCGTTTACAGACATATAAACTCACATACACAAACACCCAGAGCCGGAACAACTATTTGTAGATCATACAAATATTTGTTCCGTGCGGGAATCGAACCCGCGACACGCAGCGCAGCAGTCAATCGCTCAACCACTGCGCCAACCGTGCGCAAACATTGCATGAATGGCATAGTGGGTGTGACTAGTGATGTTTATAAACTGCGTATTGTGAATAAAAAATAATAGCAACGTTGCATACATCAACATAATAATAATTATTGAATCACACATTTACTAGGTAAGTATTTTCCCGCGGCTTCGCTTACGTGGTAATCCTAAAAAAGTGTATTTTTCTGCGATAGAAAGTTTGCATATGACATAGCGTAGTTCTCTATCTAAACATTTGTAATCAGTGCAGTACTGCCATATGTAGGCAACGTACTTCTTTCATTGTGCATATATATAAGGGGGTATCCATTAATCACGTGATGTTTTTGCCCCCCCCCCCCCTGCCCCTTAGTGATACGTGGTGAGGTTTAAGACCCCCCCCCCCCCGCCCCACCCAAAATCACGTGTATTTTTAGTACCTACAAAGAATCTTAAATTTAATAGAATATTATCTTTAAATACAGGTATAAAGTATAATCTAATTTTATTATAAATTAAGGACCATATGTTTTTCAATTATGAAACAATATATCACGGGAATTTAACCATGACAAAAATTCTAAGACAGAAAGGTTGCAGGTTGTTTTTGACTGGCATAAAAATAATTTTACACGCGCAATAACACTACTCGCCGCTTTTTGGTTTAGAAATCGCGCGTTTGATAAAAAAAAATACACGTGACATCTTACTACACCCCCTTCCCCCTTCTGATATTTCGTGATTTTTGCTAAACCCCCTGCCCCCCCCCCCCTTTCGAGCCTCACGTGATTAATGGACGACTCCTAAGGAGTGGGTTCCCTGCTGAAGTCTTTATTTCCTGATAGTGATAACCTGGGGGTCTTTAAGTCAAGAGTGAATAGGTTACTTCTAGGCAAGCGACCTCCCGGAAGAATGAGTTCTGGTCCGGTAAATGTGGCGACATTTGGAGGAGGCCTATGTTCAGCAGTGGACGTCTTTCGATGATGATGAAGGGTACTCCATCGTCGACCAAATCATCGCTTACCATCAGGTGAAACGCCAACCTATCAGTAAACGAAAATCATCATCATCATCATCATATCAGCCGAAAGACGTCCACTGCTGGACATAGGCCTCCCCCAAGCGTCGCCACATTGACCGGTCCCGTGCGTCCCGCAACCAGCGGATCCCCGCAACCTTCACCAGGTCATCGGCCCACCTGGTGGGAGGCCTTCCAAAAACGTCTTCCAGTTCGCGGTCGCCACTCCAGAACCTTTCTGCCATCGGCCATCCGTTCTGCGAGCAATGTGCCCTGCCCACTGCCACTTAAGTTTGGCAATTCTTCGGGCAAACGAAAATGAATAATTGTTACTCTACATAATACTTATTAATAACCGTAGGTGGTATTTCTATGAAATAGGTATCCAGGGTATCCACTGGTACCTTCAAGCTTCAGTAGGTATAGATACTTGCGGTTACTTTAATTTACCTCTTTATCACCACCACAATGACACGTGCCTTTGGCTAAAGGCAATTCAATTAAATATGTTGTGAAATACAGCATTTATTTTTTAGTTCTGTTCAGAGTTATTCGCAATAGTAGCTCTTTATTTCAATAGTTTCCGAGGACAAAATTCCCCGAAATTTTATTTATTAACATGCTATTGCTTTTACAAGATTTGGAGTTTGATACAGAGGGAGGACCGGTGCGGTGGGAGTCGTGGCCAGCAGTAAACTTTGAAAGGCTGAGTTGATTGATTGACGTTATAATTGAGATCAAGTAGAGTTCATTAGTAAGTATTCTTAATAAAATATTTAAGTAGATCTTTTAATAAATACATTATTTTAGGGCGTATATATCTATATGTTCCCCAATGTTAACGCGGTACTGGGCGTGCGCCCGCTCCGTGCCAGAATACCAATATTGGACCTCCTTTTGGACAGTTTTGTCTGCAAAATATTATTTGATTTATATCTCTTTTATTTTAAGGTATTTACAAGGCAGACGTGAATAGAAACGCCCGGGAGAGGACACCCTAGAAAGACATACATAGACCTTATAGGTGATGTTCTTCAGAAAGGCCAGGTGCGCAGTACTCATAACCGGCGTGTGTGTATGACTAGATGTATGAACGTGAGTGAAGCAAAAGAAGTTTGTAAGGATCGTAGCAGGTTTCTGTAGTTTCTGCCTACCCCCCATGGGAAAAAGGCGTCAGTTTATGTATGTATGCATCTTAAGTAGGTTTTGAAGAAATTGTAACCGTAAATTGTTCTGTGTAAAAATATTTAAAACATCCTAGTCGTTTTGGAGAGGTATGCAAAATAAGCGGAAAAATATCGTGTTGTTAATTATTTTTTTAAAGCAACAGTATTAGGCGTACGAAAAAAACATGTTTCTCAAATAATGTACATGAATCAATATATATTTTTTCAGCCGATACTAAGAAGTATCCTTTAGTAAGTAACCGTTTTACGCCACTAAAGCGGAGTAAGAGCCGCGGAAGTAAAAAACTAAGGCTCAACTCACACCAAAAGAGCGTCGAAGCGCAGCGAAGTTTCATTACTATAATACTTATTATCGCATGAGAAACTCGAACGAGTCGCGCGGATGCCCGCGGCGCCGCGGGAATTCCGGCGAATTCCTTCTCTACCGAGCGGGTCGCTGCGCTTCGCTGCCCTTCGCCGCTCTTTCGGTGTGAGTTGACCCTAAAAGAAGATTCACCCAAACTCAGCCGTGGGAGGAATTCTGCCCTCGAAGATTATGAATGTTAACGTGGAAACAAAGCCTCACTAAATAACTGTAGTAAAATTACAATGATCACTTAATTAATTCACTTAGTACATTTGCATTAGAAAGCGTATTATGTACAGAAGCAGACACGATTTAATAAAATACTACACGCGTGCTCAATAGAAAACAATGTTTCCGTAATTTGCTACAGTTGCTTACATAACAACAGAAAATGACGATCACTAGAGAAATTATGAGCGAATTACTATTTACTATCTCGGATGTGAAATAAAGATAAAATATAATATCATAACACTAGCGTCCGCAAGCGGCTTCGCCCGCGTAGTGTTTTATGATCCCAAGGGAGTACAAACTATCCTGCCCAGGGTCTCAAACTATCTCCATGCCAAATTTCATCTAAATCTGTTCAGTAGATCCAGAGATTACAACCTCCATGCCAAATTTCATCTAAATCTGTTCAGTAGATCCAGAGATTACAACCTCACAAACTCACAAAGTTTACTTCTTTATAATATTAGTATAGATTATGTAGGAATGTCTTGTTAGTCCAGTAATTGCAAGCACTACTGCTGAACGGTCCTGAGTTAGACTCCTGGTCCAGGCAAAGTTTTATTGGGTTTTTCCATCTACAATTTCTCAGGAGTCAGGGTTTGTGGTCCGTTCATATGGCTATTGGCCCGCCATCTATTACATGAGACTTAAACATTACCAGCGAAATTTGGGTATACTATCGTTACCCCTCTACCAAACTCTTTGAGGAATAACAGGCGTGATGTTGTGTTAATATAACATGATGTCTCTATATATCGAAGGATCAGCCAGAGGTATCTAGACCGCCGAGAAATTTCAGATGGAAAAAAACGGCTTAGTCACAAAACGTCACTTTCGCAAAATGTCTACTGGTCGTAAAATGTCTCTTTCTCATAATGTCTACTGGTCGTAAAATGTCTCTTTCTCATAATGTCGCTATCGCTCAAAAGCTCACTTGTATCTTTCTCAAAAGGTCTCTTTCATACAATGTCTTTTCTTAGAATGTCTCTTTCTAATGCTAGGGCCACACTATCGCGATAACGCGAACTGCACTTCGCGCGCTCTCTGTTGCACTGCGAGAAATCGCGCGGTGTGCGAGGGAGAGTACCCGAAGTGAAGTTCGCGTTATCGCGATAGTGTGGCCTCTGCATAAAAAGCTCGCTTTCAAACAATGCATTTTCGCAGAATGTCTCTTTCTCAAAAGGTCACTTTCTCACTAGAGAAGAGACATACTGCGAAAAAGACATTGTGAGAAAGCAACATTTTGAGAAAGAGTCATTCTGCGAAAGCGAGATTATGAGAAAGAGACATTTGACGACCCGTAGACATTTTGCGAAAGAGACGTTTTGCGACTTAGCTAAAAAACCCAATAACACTTTGCCTTACCCGGGCATCGAACCCTGGACCTCAGGGTCAGGTCAGGAGTAGCGCTTGCGGCTAATAGACCAATGATGGAGTCCAGTCATGTTATAATTAATTAATTATCTCAAAGTAACCTTAAAAAAATAATATTATAAAGTTTGCAAGTCTACAACATTTTCCAAACCGTTATGTATGTATGAGTATCCTTCATTCAAAGACATGTCGTCCACTTGCGACGACAGTGCGATATCTCAAAAACCGTAATTTTACAGAAAACGACTTTTAAACTTTTAAATGAGCATAACTCTTAAATTGTTATCTAGATAGCTTTATAATGTATGAAGTGATTAGAGTATAACTAATAATGAAATGAAATATCAAAAAGAAAAAACGCTTTTCGAACCAAATTAACTTAATTTTAGAGTTTGAAAAAAAAAAGGCAAACTTATCACGTGGTTCCAGAAAAAAAGAAAGTTTACAAGGTGGTAAGTTTAGATGTCACATTGAAGATGATGTAAAAATTTACATTTAATTAGGATAAATAAAAATAAAACATTATTCTTGAAAATTTGTTTGTTTTGTAGGAATAATATAATCATTCAACATAGTGGTAACTATTTCAATCAGATTTTTTTTTCGTTAAATTACAGTTTGACTTAAAAAGTTATAATTATTAAGACACTACTGTTTTTTCCTTTAAGAAAAGGCATTATTATGTATTTAATTAGGCACTTATGTAAACTGTTAGGAATCATTGCCTAGTATTTAAGGTATGTTAAACTATCCTCACATTTCTTTTACTTTTTCCAAAAATAATTCGTATCAAAACACACGTGAAAACTTAACATACTAGACTGCAAATAACAATTTCGTAAACTATTACAAGAACAAAATAATATAACGCAAGACCTATCTAAGTAGAGACTTAGGAATAGACTTTATAGATTATAAGTAAATAACAGGTACTTACATTATCAATATACAATAACAAACATAGGAATATTAGTGAGATTCATCAGTCATATAAAATCAGTCCTCTAACTGTTACATTTTTATATTCAAAAGAACTACAAACTTTCGAAAAATGCCTTGTAATAGTCAGGAATGTGTTTACCATTTAGTAGTGAAAGCCAACCCCAGTTTTCTATTGAAAGCGTTCTTTAGTTAGATTTCATAAACAGGCTTATTTTTTACTACCACAGCTCTCTTCATTTCATCCGCGTAAGACGTACGATAGTAGATTGCATGGGGATCATCTTTTGGCACACGAATTCCCTTTATTTGCGAAGTTTTAATGACCTTTTGATCTTCATCCTTGTGAATGGCATAATTCATTTGATTGAAGAGCCTTCCAATCATAAATATCACTGTAAGATAATTCATTTACATGTACTGGTTCTGACTTTTTTCTTGCAGCTTTGATTGCCCCAATAAATCCTTCAGGGGTAAAAATAGGTCCACTACTGAACCGCCTTTTTACCTAGCGTTCAATTTGGGAGTGGGTCGAGTCTGTTGGGAGTGCATTCTGTGTGTGCCCCTTAATGAGAAATTTGTGTGTAATGGAGTTTATGTTTGGAAGGTTCTGCGCAGCATAGAGATATAAAGCCAACATGAATTTATTCTTCTGCTGGCCAGCACAGTTGTCGGAGTAAAAAAACAACGTCTTCAATCAGCGTCGAATGTTGATCTTCAGAAATCTTCACTGAAACACAGCTTGAAGTTCGAAAACGGCCACAAAAATGATCTTGTCGTTTGAATCTTTCTCCTTCTCAATTCGCGACATCCGTTTTTCTTTTCCTTCTTGGTTTGTCATTTGCTGACTAGTAGCAGCTATCGGCTTGGAACTTTATCGCTCACATCATTGAATGAAAATACAGGTCGGCGTTTTTCTTGAAGCTCTTTATAGTCGGGGTGTTTTACCAGAATCTGTCTTTTATCGGAGTTATCGCTGTCCTCGGAGAAAGATGAAGAACTTGAAGAGCTGCTACACGAGGTACATCGATAAACTGCGATGACGATGAGTGTGTTGATCATCTACTGTTTCATCGTCATTAACACTTTTTAAATTCGGGTTATTACGAGCAACTGAGGTACTTGAAGAAGATAAACTCGTTGATACACTGCGATGGAGATGAGTTTCTGTCGTTTGTAGATCATCTTGGTTTGTCATTTGCTGACTAGTAGCAGCTATCGGCTTGGAACTTTATCGCTCACATCATTGAATGAAAATACAGGTCGGCGTTTTTCTTGAAGCTCTTTATAGTCGGGGTGTTTTACCAGAATCTGTCTTTTATCGGAGTTATCGCTGTCCTCGGAGAAAGATGAAGAACTTGAAGAGCTGCTACACGAGGTACATCGATAAACTGCGATGACGATGAGTGTGTTGATCATCTACTGTTTCATCGTCATTAACACTTTTTAAATTCGGGTTATTACGAGCAACTGAGGTACTTGAAGAAGATAAACTCGTTGATACACTGCGATGGAGATGAGTTTCTGTCGTTTGTAGATCATCTTGGTTTGTCATTTGCTGACTAGTAGCAGCTATCGGCTTGGAACTTTATCGCTCACATCATTGAATGAAAATACAGGTCGGCGTTTTTCTTGAAGCTCTTTATAGTCGGGGTGTTTTACCAGAATCTGTCTTTTATCGGAGTTATCGCTGTCCTCGGAGAAAGATGAAGAACTTGAAGAGCTGCTACACGAGGTACATCGATAAACTGCGATGACGATGAGTGTGTTGATCATCTACTGTTTCATCGTCATTAACACTTTTTAAATTCGGGTTATTACGAGCAACTGAGGTACTTGAAGAAGATAAACTCGTTGATACACTGCGATGGAGACAGATTCTGGTAAAACACCCCGACTATAAAGAGCTTCAAGAAAAACGCCGACCTGTATTTTCATTCAATGATGTGAGCGATAAAGTTCCAAGCCGACAGATGGAGATGAGTTTCTGTCGTTTGTAGATCATCTGCTGTTTCATCGTCATTAAAAGCTTTTGAACCCGGGTTGTTACGAGCAACTAGGTTACTATTGGGAAAATCCTCGTCCATTTTTGCTTGTGCTAATTGCAATATTAGTTTAGACCTTGTCTCTATCTGTAAATATAAATGGCGTTGTATATTGCTGCTTAGTGTCTACAACGTGACAAGTGGACATACCATTCAATTTTATCAATATATATTCTGCAACAACAGAACATCAACAAATGACCCACAACATATTTCCAGTATAAGAGAAACATGTATCATCTACAACGTTACAAATCAAAATGACGCGGTGATACAGTGAATTTATTACAAGAAAAACGTGACATCAAAAACATATCTCATTCACTTCGCTTGATGTTTTACAAGAACAATGTGATAATTTGACGAGCCACATTGTCGAATAAAAAAAAATATTACAAGAGACTCACCTTTATCTCCTAAATCGTGGTATCTTCGTGATCTCACGTTTTTCATGAAAACCGAGAGCACTTCACACCTGGAAGCCCAGTTGACAACTGAATTGTCACTGTGTCGAAGCCAACTAGATCACCAAACCAGACAGCGCTACACTGTGATATTTTGTTTCTTTCTCTATTTTCTTTGTTGTTTTTGTAGAAAAAAATACCCCGTTTTTGGAGATAATAGAACGCGAGATCGCGATTCAGAATATCAGTAAAATGAAATATCGTGTAATCCGAGATGTCACACTGTCGTCGCAAGTGGACGATGTAATGAACAACAAAATGGAACCTGCAACATTGTTGCCACGGCCCGTTTGTTCCAAAGAGAAATACCTCGTTTGTATGATAATCTGCATGCAAAGGACGACATGAGAATGCACTTTTTAAGCTTTTGAATCTAAATACTCATGAAATGAGGGTGAAAAATGACAACAGAAAATGGGAAACGTACTTTTTTTAGGGTTCCGTACTCAAAAGGTATAATCGGGACCCTATTACTTAAAACTCCACGATCCGTCTGTCTGTCACCAGGCTGTATCTCATGAACCGTGATAGCTAGACAGTTGAAATTTTCATAGATGATGTATTTCTGTTACCGCTATAACATCAAATACTAAAAACAGAATAATATAAATATTTAAGTGGGGTTCCCATACAACAAACGTGATATTGCGAGCGAGTCCGATTTGCACTTGGCCAGTTTTTTTTTATATATAATGGGAGAAAGCCTGTGCTTCCTGTTAGCTATAACCTGGAGATCTTTAAGTCAAGAGTGAACAGGTTACTTCTAGACAAGCGTGCTCCATCGTCGATCACATCATCGCTTACCATCAGGTGAGATGGTGGCCAGACGTGAGCCTCTATAATAAGTTTTCCGGCTTAAATTAAAAACCAGTCGTTTTCAGAAGTCGAAGTCTTAGGTAGACTTCGACTTCTGAAAACGACTGGTCGAAAGCCGAATTATTACATCAATCTAACCTTCACAAAAATGCAGAATAATCGTAAGTTGCTTCTGGCAACAAAATCCTCCAAAAGAACTCAAGGTGATTGTAGATAGAAGATAATGCTATCGACTAACACAAATATAATTGTCTACTGCCGCAGATAGGCAGTTGCTTCATGAAAAAACTGGTATTCAGGTGCATATGTTTAGACTGGAAGCCGACCCCAACATCATTGGGAAAACTTTTGGCAAAAAGAATAAGGAGCTACTAGGAGCACAGAAAAGAGCAAGTGGCAAGACACGAGCCGCGCCACGAGCCACAGATGATGACATAGAGATATTTCTCTCGACAAACTCTTTCACGAGGAGATTTTTTAGAAGAGATTCTATAGAATCTCGAAGATCTGATTGACAATGATGACATGCACCTATAACCTAGACGAATATCGTCATTTTCATAACTACAGTCGGTAATAGCTGTTACCTGACCCAGTCAAAGCCAGTCTACGCACAATTTGCAGTGACTATTACTAGTGACTATTTTATCATCACGTTTCAATTGCAAATAATAAAATAATTTAAATAGTTAATTTAAATTACGTATTTTAATTTAATGTAAATAATATTTTGAATTCAAAAAACATAATTGAATATTAACCTTCTACTTCTTCTTGCTTTTTAGTAAACATAAAAAAGCAACAAGAAGTGGAAGGGCAACCATGTTGACATAGGTTCACTGATGCAACCGTTAGACCAAACCAACATAATAAATATTGTTGAAATAAACGTGTTACGTGTTAAAGGAAAAATTGGCATAACTGTATTCTATAATATTTGCCGACCTTGAACAAGTCGTTCTATTTCGATAAGCTCATACGTATCGAATAACACTTATCTAATTGCAGAAAGTTCAAAATCGTCTAACTTTAAGTGGGTCAGCTAACGGCAGGGTGGGTCTAATAACAGCTATTACCGACGATAGGCAGATGGTGCTGAAACGAAGCGACTTTTTGTGCAAATTATTTTTTGTGTTCCTACTTCCAATATTATGCTGGATTAGAATGACACATACAAACGCTCCAAAATTTCTCAAATCCAGGAAGGATATGCGTCATAGAAAGATAACGTCAAAATTATCGCGAACGCTACACAACGTGCTTCAATAATGAGTCTTTAGTCGGAGGAATTCTTTCGTTTTGTGACGTTGCATCCGGGAGACTAATGTGTTGAATCATCTGTGTATCTGTTGTTTATAAAAACGCCACGTGGCCTAACTTAGCCATATGGACTTCTTTTTAGCAGTCCGGAGCCTGGCTTTGTGGCCAGTTGATGCCAATAGGCTCGTACACTATTACGAGAAGAGAGAGTGGGGAGTGGGGTGAGTGTGTGTGAGAGTGAGTGATTGAAGTGTGGATGTTTTATAAGTGCATCCCTGCCTACCCTTTCGGGGTACACAGGCGTGAATTATGTTGTCGGAGAGAATTATTTCGTTTCGTGGCGTTGCATCCGGGATACGAATGTAGCGTTGAATCAATTGTTTCAGTTGGTTTTATGTGTCTAAACAGACACATAAAACCATCCATCTTGATAAAAACGACACGTGGATGACCTTAGCTATGTAGAGACTACTCAATGTCTAATGCATTATAAGTACCCATGAGTAATACAGTACGATACAGAAACTGCAATGGTCAATTTGAAATTTTGTGTGCAGTGGCCACAGACATAAATCTTACTAGATAACGCAAGTCCCTCCATCTGTGCCAAAACCAAGCGTGCCACTTTTTCACACGCAAATTTACTTACCAATGAAAGAAAACATTTCCAATGCCTCGGCCAATATGGCATAAAAAAGGCATATTTCTAGATTACCGTGGATTTCCGGTGCCGATAATGCTAAATGAATAGCTTAAATTACGAACATTGATCGTAATTTTACTTAGTTTTTTGACACATGATGTACATACAATCGCGTCATCTGGTTTGATTTATATCTGTGGCAGTGGCCGATTGCAAGCCCAGGTTGGTCCCCTTTGCCCTCCCGCTTCACCCAGAGCGGGAGAAGTCATCGGATGATTTCCCACCCACAAAAAAAAAAAAAGGTTGGTCCCCTTGACAGGACTTGATTCACTTTTTTTCCAGTCCAGCACCTGAACCTAGTCAATGACAAAGCTAACCAGGTGGCTACAAACTAATCGGACAAAAATTAAGTAAAAGCGACAGAAGAAGAGAAACTCTTTAATTCAAATTACGCTGAGAATCAGCACTTTTTGAACGTCGAAAAATTACAAAAGTCAATTCCACAAAACGCCCGCCCGTCACCACTGCCCACTGTTTTAGCTGTCAAGAATTGGTCCTAATAAACAAACTCTCCTGCCTCCTGCAATAGCCCTGCTTAGATGTTATTTTTTTGTGATAACACTAAATGGAACTGTACACCTAAACATCCCTGCAATATCTAGAGTTACCTGTTTCCAAATCATTCAAACATTTAACAGCAATGCTGCTCTTTCAAATAGACCTCCAAGTGCTGACCAGCAGAAGCATTTTCTTTCATTTCCAGAGGACAGACGTAGAAAAATTGGAGGTGTTTGCACAGCAGGGGAACACAACGACCCTGTTTATTCATAAAAACCACCTAAATAGCAAGGTACTTGACCCCATCGCCCTGTCTGCATCAAATATAAAAACAATGCATTCTTTAAGGCAGGCCACAATATGGCGTATGTCATAAATGGTGCATTACGTAATGATATTTCATATCAAAAGGACACCAGGTTCAAGGTACTGTGAAGGGCACAGATTATTATAGATTTAGCAGGTGAAGTAAATAACTTCTGCGATTGGTAGTAGACAACCTTGAGAGACCTTTGGGAGTAGTGGACCTTGATATTTAGACGAAGAAACGCTCTTTTAATGCTTTCTTGCAACCGATACATTTAGCCAAGCATATAGCACAATGGTGACGGGGACCATCACGGGACACTGCCCACTTAACAAACATTTCTACACAATAGGCATAACGGACAGTCCTCTGTGCAGGGCATGCATGGAGACTGAGGAAACCGTCACACACGTTCTCTTTGAATGCACAGGGATCACACAGATAAGAACTCAAACTCTCGGGTCACCCAGATCTTACACGGACGTTCTAAAAAAACCAGGAGCCCTAATAAGCTTCTGGAGGGAGGTGGGCTGGTTGGAATAACCCATCCAACGGCCGCCAAGGCCCACGCACAAAGGTCCAACTACAGGACTAAGTGCGGAAACCGAACCCCATAACATAGAACATAGCATATAGCACAATCAGTCTGTGATGTTTCTCTTTCTACAGCTTGGACACAGGCTTCCTATCTGTAAGAGGGACCCTCGAAGCCACAATAAGGCCAGTTCCGACCGAAATAAAATCTTTAAACCAAGAATAAACTCACAATTTTGTATAAAAGACTGATGCGTCACATTCTAAAGATGCTACAGTACAGCAAATAATCCGTTACCTGAGATCACGAAACACAACATTGTTGCAAAATACACGTTTATGAAGACTTCTTTGTGTTATTTATTATGAACGTCAGAACGGAATTACTGGGTAGAATAGAAAAGCACGCAAATACATTACATTCAGCCTATAATGAGCCCACTACTGGGACACAGGCTTCCCCTCTGTGAGAGAACGATTCGCCTGGGATAGCCCCCAGGAGCAAAGCCATGAAAAAAATATGTAGTCTATACTAATATTATAAAGAAGTAGAAGGAGTTAGAGTGAACAGGCTTCTTCTGGGTAAGCTCACTCCATCGTAGACTCTGTCTCTGTCACCTATGACCTAGACTAGAGTCAAGAGCAAACCCATAACAAATAAAAAAAAAAAGAGAAAATATTGGTATTTTTGTATGTAACGAATAAACTTAAAAACTACTGGACCGATTTCAAAAATTCTTGCACCGTTGGGAAGCTACACTATCCCCGGGTGACAAGAGCTACTTTTTATCCATGTATTCCCACGGGAAGGGGATATACTCGGTTGAAACCGCGAGGCGTCCGCTAGTGTCAAATAAAAATAAAGAGTTTAAAACTTTTAAACGTAGTACCTAAATAGTCGATTTAAAAGTTTTTATTTAGTTAAGAATTGGCTTTATTTAGCTTTGAAGGTAACCGGATTAATTATGATTAACCAGTGGAGCGTTTAATTACAGAGACATGGAAAAACAATAGCTTACACACACAGACGCGTCATGGGATGAATAAAATAATTCTTCCATTTTAGCAGGAATAAGAATCTTTGGTGTCTACTTCTATGAGTATATTTTAATGAAATTTTTAAGTTGTTTTTTGTATAGTGTTTTTTTTTGTATTCCTCTGTAAGGGATCTTGCAGATGGCGCGCGCGACGCAATCGAATAAAAAGAATGCGTGGATAGAGTTTGTCTATTATAATTATAACTATGCATTATTCAAAAAATGTGGGCAATCCAAAATTTGGAGAAGGTAACACCGTCTGTACAACGAAAAAGGATTTTGATAGTTGTTTTTTTGTTTATACACTGATTCATTCCTGGTAAAGAATAGTCACTTTAGTAAGATGCCATGTGGATTTGATACAGGTTTATCACTGAGTGACCGTTTTCTCAGTTTGTGATTACTGCAAAACCACAAAGTTTGTTGTTTTGTTTCGTAACGTTTATGTTTGTTGATGGTTTAAATTTGATACGATATTCTACTTTTTTTTTTAACTTACTAATAATCTAATACGCAAAAATCAAAAGGCAAAATATCAAAATCGTAAGATCAACGTATACGTCAACGTTGCGAAACAATGTCGTTTTTGGCTAAGGACGACATCGTGCTGTGCCTTCACATCTTGGAATTTGCATAACATATAATATAATTACTCCCGCACTCCACTTCTAATAGGTTTAACCATTTTTCTAATTGGATTTGTGAAAAACAATGAACAGCGTAAGCAGTCTGACAGCTTAAATACCTACCTCGAAAGTGACAGATGTAAAAGCATACCACACACAAAATTTTTTGAAGACATCAATTTTGAGTGCTGCATAGTTATAATAGCCAGAGTTTAGCTAAGCGGTATCGCGCACGTATTTTCTATGAAAATTACATCGCATTGCGTCTATGTGAACTATAGCAATTTCGCTTTAAAAAAATGCTTATCGGTGTGATTTAAATCGAAAACTACGTAGATATTCGTGGTGTGAACTTCGACATTGTTTTCATTGAATCCTATACCTATCAAGTTTTACATAATGATAAGTTTCCAGTTGCATAATACTACATAACATAATATTATACGTAATTTTTTACATAAACAAGTTTCCATATAGATAAATGGAACTTACTTAGTAGTCATTTAATCAAATGACATGGACGTTATAGTACTAGGAGCACAGTGTAGCTCGTGGCTAAATGATGACAGCCGCATGGGTCGCTCTTCAAGGTTAAGCAACGCATGCCGAGGTCGGCCTGCGGATGGGTGACCATCTTAACATGATACTTCTGTTTGATTGGAAAGCACGTTAAACTATTGTGCTTGACTGTAATTATTAGAGCCTTGACAGTCGAGCACGTCTTTTTACATCGTTCTCACATACAGGAATGTATACAAGAATGAAGTAACCAAATACTTAGAAATAAAACTTGTTGAAGGCAAAGAGTGTCCGTGGAGTTTCTTGCACATTCTTCTCCATAGATACCTACTGACGCTTGGGAATGTGCAACTAACATCACTTTTAATTTTTTTGCTGACAAATCTAAAGTACCTTTGAAATAAAAATATTTTGATTTTGACTTTAGAGTTCTTACGGCTAGTCAGGGGGCCTACTCCCTAAGCACGAAGTCCGTAGTTTCGGCCTTCGCTTCGGGCGTTTCCTACTCCGTATCACCTTCGGACGGATAATTCGTTCGTGGTCCGAACTAAGAATGAATGACAACACATTTTGACAGTTATATCTACTGCCGATGTGTTTTTACCCGTCCGAAAAATTGAACTAACAATTGTTTTTGCCACTTAGAAGTTTTAGAGTACTTTCGGTCGTGGCCCGTAACTTCGTTGACGGAGATAGGGACCGGAAAATCAGTCAAAAGTCTTGCAGAGGGATATCGTCCTAAGTAAAATACTCTAGCTGACTGAAAGCCGGCCACATCATATAATAGTTGAGAAAAGGCTAGAAAGATTAACATTGATTTATTCATGGCTCTGCATTAGTACTAAGAGCACAGAAGACAGCAAACGACACGTGTAACAGAACAATACATTTATCTCTATAATTATGACAAGCCCTGATGACAGATGTACCAGGACTGCAGAAGGGACAAAGATCTTTTGTTCGTACTACGCCTAACGCCCACGTGCGCGTCGCTAATAGATTAACATCTAATTTGCATTATTGTTTCCATCCACTTATGGGTACTTATCTAGTGTAATCTCGTAGTAAAAATGTCAGCTGGTAATTTTCCCACTGTTCAGCAAAAACTTCCTGGTTTTTTTTTATAGAGAGGAGGAGAAACGGACCAAGGGGCTCACCGGCAATGATGCACTGGTAAAGTCAAAAGTCTAGAGCCTTGAACTTCGACACTGAATTGCCAGTCTGTCGATTTTATATTGGTTACATTTCAGGAAGTGAGCGATGGAATGGAGTTTAGCCCGTTCCACCATCGGACTGCAAGACGTATGGAGATGCGCCATCGGTACTTACATGGTGTATTATCCTACCCATAAGCACTAAACTTTTTGGGAATATTTTCATGTTGCGTACAGCTACGGAATGGAATACATGGCAGAGTCTGTGAATTGGTACCTAAAACCTGGGGGTCTCTAAGACGAGAGTGAATACAACACATCATGGCTTACCATCAGCTGAGACGAGCCTATCAATAATAAAACTAGTGGATCCGCCATTTAGTGGCTTAGCCATTTAACAAAAAACCATATTGGTATGTAATTATCAAACCAGCTCACAAAATTTCACGAGAATCAGTTGCTGAAGAGGTGTACAGCCGGACATAGGTACTTACGAAAGAATTTTGCCCAAGATGAAATGGAGACGCTTCGCTCGCGTTTCGCGCCCGCTCGATCAAAAAGATGGAAAACCGTTCTTGGAAACGTAGGTACGCTTTTCGTCTTAAAAAGTACAAAACTAAATATTTTTGACGTGGTTGCTAACCACATACTTCCATCATCAAATCATGATGACACGTGAACACGTATCAATTGATCACACAACAATACAATTCTTATTCTTCACTCTATCCATTGAATATTTCAGTCTATTCAACTTCGAAAAGAAATTGGAGATACACTATCTTGAATTGAAGAGGTGCGAATGCACTTTCTTCGCCTTGACTCTCAAAAGACAATAACCCAACTCCGGGGATATTATCAGCATCGAAACTGCGTCCTAGGTTTATTGAAAGGCTATCAATATTTTTCAGTTCGTTTATTAATCGTTTATTTAATTCTTTACCGTTATTAAAGTAACGTTCGAAACTCATGACAAAAACGATATTTTATTTTTACCTGTGAAAAAAATTCATCCTATCTCAAAAGGCTGGAGTTTAGATATTTACGTAAAACAAAATGCAACTCTAGTCTAGGTTTGTCCAAAAAAATCAGGCCTAGTGGGTGTTGATAGGTATATTTGATAGTGATGTCAGATGTGACGGTTTTTTTAGAATATATCGATAACTGAAATTGCCACTGTATATTTAAAATATCGATATTTTGTGACACTTACGTTCCTATTGTCTTTGAATAAACAACTCAGTAAGGTTACAATCGTATTGTAAATTTGCGTTCTACGCTGTACAATCAACGCGTGCACTGACTGATAAAAGAAAGTTATTAATAGACACTATTAATTTACTCTTACTGGGTGTATAGATTTGTGGAGTAGCTCTCTTGCTTATGTTTTTCAAAGAACTGCTCTGAAATCTGGCCAAATTCGTAAATATTTTTCTTTTAAAGTAAAATTTAGCGAAATTTTATCTATAACTGTTCTCGAGAATTATTTAGAGCAGGCCCCACTTTACTCAGAATCTCCAGTGAATAAGTGAATAATCTCTTTATTCGCTTGAATAGATTATGGTGGGTTTTTAACTACATTGAAACACTATAAGTATTAAACCAATGTCGATTCCTTGCTCCCATAACACAACTTTACACCTGTATTACCTGAATGGTTATGCTGAGAATAAACAGAAATTCACCCATAATTTGCCCAGTTATTATCACAATAATCCCATATTCGTGATCCAAATGCTTTTAGGAAAGCACACCCACGCCTTAACATAGATATGCTAGTATAATCTGTGACAGGATAGACACAATAAGTAAATTCCTAATTAAATAACGGCTTACCTCAAATATAAAGTGTCCCAGCCTAAGTCACCTACCTACGCAAACCAACACTGCCTAAAGGTCACAAAAGGTATCAGAAGTCACATTAATATTATGCAATAGTTGACGTGTCCATATATAGCAGAATTACTCAAGATTAGACAAAGTTGCAAGACGAAAACAAGGCATTTCCTCAGCTGACCTTAGAGCACGCGTGGGGTGATAAGATGCACTACACTTTCATCTGGACTGATAAGGTGCGAGTGATAGTAGCAAAGTACCGGATAAGGAGCCGGATTAAGATTTGAGAGAAGAATGAGTAGAAGGAGCTATCGGTTGAATGCAATGGGAATTTCTGAGAGGACGGTGTTGACGTGTAAATGCCACTATGATACCGTTGTAAAAAAGGTATTAGCTCCGTCACTCTCTCACACTGGAACGATTATATTTTTATCACGACATAGTAAGACCCCTGATGATGCTATGAAGGTTTGCTGTAGTTGCAAGATTTTGATTCTATAATCTGGTAAATTGGGAGCAGTCACTATTACGTCTTCGATAACAAACCTGTTATCTCGAGGACGCACGCTTAAAACAATGCTCCTGCCACGGTATCTCTCCACTAACCTTCATTGACTGGTAAAGAATTCCTGAGGCAATTGTGCCTTTGCAAATGAAGAACTAAATATTTAAATAGGCAAGAAGATTATTATTAATTAGACATATTGTATAGATATTTTAATAAGATTGTCTATAAAAACATAGCATACATAGCGAATATTATGGGACCGCGGGCAGCCAGGCCGGTCAGGGAGCACGTCACGAAGCTACTGACTAAAGAATCTGAATTTAACATTGCATAATGTTTCATATTTGTTTTTTTACAGTTTTGTTTTTCTCTGTTGTTTGTTGTTGCTCCCATCTATAACGAGCAATTTTTATTTTTGTGTGCCCTACTGAATAAGTACTGCTTTTTCTTTCTTTCCAACATTGCCGGATTTTTTAGCTGTCTAAAAAATTATCATAATATGTAAACCACTACCACCACCTTGAAACACTAGATCAATACCCTCATACTTAGAGATAATTGAGGAAATGTTAATCACTAGAAGCAATTAACAATTTACTTTAGATAAGAATGTTTGGTCTGCAACAATCAGTGACTTATCAATAACACTCGTAAATAGGTTGATAGTAGTGACACACTTCAGACGGCTTTTTGGCAGATAAAAGCGTGGCTTCTAGCAGCAGAGAGCCTACCATGAACTCATATAGCAGGTCCGTTTTAGACGACAGTTTGTACCGTGTAACGGTTGTACAGAACATAACAGTATGCCTGCATTGCTTGAAGAAAGACAGATGTGATATTGTAATAAGTACATTTATTTATTCATTTATCCTCGCACTGGAACGCCTGATGAATTGCACACCCCTATTTCGCCAGTTCCTACGAAATAATAAAGGCGATCCCTACGCACAACAGACTGAATGAGAGTTGAACGAAAAATCGAGTCTCTATACTAAATAGGGGTCGATCCTATTTCCAATAACCGGGTACAAATCAAATGTCCGAGCAGCTGATACTATCAAATTGTTAATAGCAGCCCTACAGATAGTGGGTATCTGTGCATTCTATTATTATTTATCTGTGGCGGCAAGTAAACTGTCAGTGAGCGCCCTGTTCTGTGAACTGTCAGTCGCTCCCTTTGTGTTTCCTTTCCGTGTTTCGGAATTATCGATTAGAGACGACTGCGACGAGGGATTCTTTGTCCAACCTCCAGTCCCGCTTAAGACTACCAGACCAACAGGAGAACAAGGAGGAGCCTTTTTGGTCTCGCACAGGCTTTTAATTATTGTTTTAATTTTTGTTTTTGCTCATCCATTGTGTCTCCTGTGCGGGTCACAAATAAATGTTTTCTTTATTTCAGCAACAATGCCAGAAATGGCGGTTATATTTTATTAATGGCGTATATCAAAGACAAAGGAAATTAGATGAATAACAAAGGATTTTATGACGGCAGATTCTTGTTTTCTTTCGAAGAAGAAAGGGATGCTAAAGACATAATACATACATTAAGGAAACAGTATCCATTGTGAAACATACATGTTAAATATTTAATTCTGGCAATTATAATTTAACTTGCTTCTGCCCGCGGCTTCGTCCGCGTGGAAAGTGTTTTATTATCCCATGGGAACATTATACCGGGATAAAAAAATATCCTTTGTCCTAATCCAGGTTCTGGTCTATCCATATGCCAAGTTACATCCAAATCCGTTCAGCCGATAAGGCGTGAAAGTGAAAGCGTAACAAACAAACATTCGCATTTATACTATTAGTAAGGATTTATGTAAATTTTCATTCATATTACCAATAGCAATACCGCTACAAAATTGCAAGGTTCCAAACTCCGAAAAGCAGCAGTAAATAAAAACTCAGTAAGTAATTAGCTGTAGCATGTTAGAACCGCAAAAATGCAAATTTTGTAACCGCCGAGTAAATACAATTACAAAGTATACATTTCCCTTAGTTGAATCACAATTCCGCACGAAATACAAACAATTTCAAATGGCGAATTGAATAAAAACGTAAGAAGATTGACTTTGAATGTTAAATAAAGCCTTAACTACAGCAAACAGCTGTTATTTAGAAAATGGCCACGCTATTTGTAGATTAAGTGTGTCACTACCATATATTTTCGCAAACTAAGCCAAGGTGAACGGTATACTAACTTCTAAAGGCTGTGGTGTGCGCTAAACCAATTTTAAAATACTCTGGTGTACATCCAAATCGATTTTAGTTCTCAAATCTTCCGTTAGTGAACAATAGCGGTAGTGTCATTGGTTTTAAGGATCGTCTCTGAATTTGCTTACAATGAATAACTTATTATGTATTATTTCAATGCTTCCTATTGTTTATATTAACAATACCGATTGAAAACGACGACTAACCATATCGTTCAATAAGTTTTTCAAGAAACCGGTGTTTACCGAAAAAATATGTCACCCGAATAGTTTTCATCGATAATTTCACCGTTACATTAACCGGTAAAGTGTGATTTACTACAATTACGGTTCATAAAACTAGGTCGGCCAGTAAAAGTGAATTGTATTTATAATCTTCTCTAATTAATGCCATGGCTCTAAAAAAGTTATTTAATTTTACGATTGGGACTCATTTACAGGCCATTTATGTCGCTCTCGTGATAGAGAAATGTCTATGACGAAAGATGTTGGAAAGGGTGAGGTCATAAATGTAGGTATAGTCCTCACCAAACTTAATGGCCGCCCTGAAGTTGGTTTACCGCATGCGCGAGGCACGAAACGGTGCTGTTTTTGTATGAGATTTACTACTGCGCTGCCATTGTAGCCAACTTCAGGGCGGCCAAGAAGTTTGGCGAGAACTATAATTTCAATACAATGTAGGTTTTATTGATACCGATATCTGGTGAAATCATCTGATAAAGGACATTTGTAAACGTCATTGATTATACTAACAATGTATTATTTAACACGATTGTTTGACCGTCATATTTGATAATGCAAATAGTATTGAGCTCTCAAGGACTACAGGAAAAAGATAAAATTACTTAGGTCCTGCATTTTGAGGGACTGGTAAAATTAAAAAGTTAAATATTTTCATCAGTCAGTCGATTTCTTATGTTGGCGACAATGGTATGAGCTTCCTAAGTAATTAAATTCTACTGAATTAACTCCATACAATGAAAGACTGCTTTACCTTCAAACTTTTTAACTAAATTGTAGGTACCCTACACTAGAACTAGTACCTACCCATAGGATTTTTTAGAAGATTTGATTTGATTGCAAAGATGTAGGTACATTCGTAAAGTGCGACAATTATGGCAATATGTATATCGATCAGAGGGTGAAATTCATGCGTCCCTACGATGGGGACGCATCGATTTCGCCATTATTTTCGCAGGACTCGGGAGCCATTGTAAACAATAGTCAACATGGCGGATCAATCAATAGTCAGCTGTTTATTCAGTTCACAAACTCAGACAAAAAAAATATATACTCGAAACAATATCTCATAAAATATGGCAACTCAGCGTCGTCTAAGAATAGTTAGAACACAGTTTTTTCCTATGCAACGCACAAAAAGTAGAAAGTATAGAACGCCGTGTGTTTAACACGCAAACAGTGTGAAAGTGAATTTTTTGATGCGGCAACACGCCATACTGTTTTCCGTTACGTTCAAAATAATTTAGAACTTGGAAAATATTCAAAATATTACCATAGACATTGACATTTATCCCTAGTCCCTCCCTGCAAACCATGTACATATAAAAGGTAAATTTCACATGAATTTAGACAACTGTATTATTAGATGACATCATAGTAGGTACCTACTGATTCAACTACCAAATGCGGTATTTTTTACTAGCCCAATTTGTGTCCCATAGCTGAGTACCTAAAGGTCAATTATTTGTATTCAACATATAGTTTGGCCTTTTTTGTACCAAACAACATAAGCATTTTTACTTTACTTTAGAAATACAGGAAAGAAATTAAAAGTTCAATAACACTAATAACTTTGCAATAATTGCAAACCTAAATTCAATAAGAAAATAAAAAAAAATAAGAATATAAAACTTTACAGAATTTTTATATTTCATTTTTGAGTTAGAACTATCTTACCCTAGGTGGGTAGGTAAAACTTAAATAAAAAGCAGTAAAACCAAACAAAAAATGACGTCACTTATTATATACTTACAGCCACCAATTAGGCGCATATAAACTAATCTAATTTTATTACCTTCAACACATTTTAAAAAAACAACTAAAAATAAAGAACAAAGAAAAACTTACTAAAGCGCATCGACACTCGAATATCGATAACTGCACATCACTAACGAGGGCACTGGAACCCAAAACGACCTGAGGCCCGGCCCGTGCCCCGTCGGAACTAGTTTCGTTAAAAAAAAAGGAACCATTGAACCAATGGCCCTTTTGTGCCCACAGCAAAACGGAACAGCTGATTTTTATTATTATTTTCATCAACAATCACTTAACAACATAACGTAGATTCAAATTGGAACACTAAATTGCTTTCTTGAACTTATTTACGCAATAAAACAAACTTATGCCGAGTAACACCACCGATGTAAAAACCACTTTCCACTTAGTAAAATGGAGTAACACAGTTATCACCTTCAATTAATCGCATTATAACTTGAAACTACATGTCAATTAACTTTCTAAAACGCAGGATTACGATACATAATTAAAACAGGAAAAAGAAATATCCAAACATATGTTAAAATAGAATTACCTTATTTGGCCGCAAACTATGTCGTGATACTCCGCTCCTAAACACCTGGGCTATAATATCACACTCCGGTAATCGTTTCTTTTTCTCTTAAAATACATTATTACACTGTTTAATCAATGTCCGGACGCGAAAACGCAGTCCAAATTAAGATTTTTATACAAATTCGGCAGTCGCAAGAGCGAGCGTCTAATATTCGCTCGCGACAATAGCACACTGCCACACTAAGATGCCAGCAATGTCAGCTGGGTTTGGTTCGTTCTCATTGGTAAATCGATTGAAAATCTCTGTAGCACACTTTAATGTGGCTCTCTTTCTCTCTCACTCATCCGTCCTCTCGTTTTGAGGCTAACGACCTTGATAAGATTTTACGGTAATCCAGGCAATATTTTTGACCAATTTTTTTACCAATAGTCATTTTTTGAACACATCTATACGTGTGTCATGTTTTTTTCATGATAAGTATTCGGATCTTCACAAACTAAATCATATGGGAAACAAAGCAATGTGTCAACAAGTACTTGTATGTGTGTGTGTATGTACCAAAGAAAACATATTACAACAGCGAGTCCCTCCTGATTGGTTCAAAGACAGCTGTTTTTGACACGAGTAGCGTTTATCGTAGTGTCTAAGCATCATGACTAGATGGCAGCACATTCTCACTAACACCAAACAATCCAGCAAAATAAAGCATGATTTCTCAATTTGTTAATTTAAAATGTTTTAAAATATATGAAACTGAGTATCCGACTACCTTGTATCTTTTATTGATGTAGCAGTTCTACATTAAGAGTACTGGGGTTGAGTGCATGTTGGAAATTTAGTCAATACATCGTTTGATCAAAGTGCATCTCGTAACCGTAGCAACCGTGTTTATTTGATGACATTAAAACCCGACCGAATTCAAAACACCACATCACGGTAGTAAAACAAAACGTTGTGATGACTCTGTAATTTTATAGTATGTTGCTTATGTATGTTTGTTTTATATGTCATTGGATGGGTGGCGTTTCTTATCGTTCAAGTTATAAATAAAGTAAAAAAATGGACTCTTTAGACCTGTTAGCTCGCGAGGATGAGTTCAAGAAACTCAACAAACAACTTGAGAAGAAAACAGAGAGTTTAATGAAGGAAATTGAACATGCTATGGTGGGTTTCGAATTATTTTTGATCAATACCTAACTTGTTGATAGTTTATTAGGTCGACAACGCAAATAATATTTGCAACGTAGAACTGCATTATTAGAGGCTAAAGCATGCAAGGTAATGCAGGTAATCCATGAAATTTTGTGAACAACAGGCACATTGAAAATGGTGTTCAGAGTATTTTGCTATGACCAGCTGTAAAATTAAGTTTCTTGAGAACAATAATAACTGGTAGTCAGTATAGGTACTGCCTACCAGTTATTATTATATTATATTCACCACTATCTGACCTGTATTTTGACTGGCTAGTTTGCTAGCAAACCTCAAACCAATATCCTTAACAAGGTTTCCTAATTTTTGGTATGTAGGTAATCAGTTACAATTAATTGACCTTTATATAATATGTTTGACACCCTCTATATCTACCAACTGAGTCTCTACAAAATAAATAATTCAAAACTTTGTCGATATATGTGACTTTGAATGTGTCCCCTTATTAATAATTTAAGGAAATTGGGAGGCCTACTCAAAGGTAGTATCTAATGTACCTACCTACACTGGTAAAAAAGTGGACTACATAATGATAATTATAAACTCAGTCAACTTTACAGATTTACATTAAAAGTATTCACTTATTTAGAATTTCAATTTATTTTGCTGGGTGTTTAGAATAATCACCATATTGATACTTTTTTTTTTTCACTCATCGTAACAATAATGCTTCCTTTTTATTTCAGCAAAAGCAAGACATATTTTCAGCATTCTCACCAAGCTTAACATTATCACCTGTGCACATCATAAAAAAGCATAGCTGTGACTCCCATAGGCCTAGCACCCCAACATCTTTGCCTCCACACCATAAACCAGTACAAAGAAAGAAAAAAACGCCTCCAAATTCATCTCCAGAGTCAACATTGAGCGGCAAAATTGAAAATAGAACACAGAATTCTGATGTTGGTATTAGGAACGGTGATGAGGTTGAAACGAAAAGTCTGAATATATGTAACTGTTGTGCCAATGGGAATGTTGGTAGAATTGGAGAAGATGAAGAGTTTTTATATGCATTTGTATCGGTTAATGTTAAGGATAAAGTACTACCGCAGTCGTTTTTGAAAGGTAATTAAAACTACTACTACTAGACTACCGGCTAAAATTTCCTTTATGGACCGTTGATTTTTGGCGCGGGGAGGGTGGGGTAGGAAGGGGGGTAGGTTTGGCTACCCCCCTGTACCGTTCCCACCACGCGGAGCCCCATGGTTATGGAGATATCCATGGTTAAAGTCTTCAGGTTAGAACAAAAGTCCAAGAGCGAGTGAAGCGAGCTCGGGAGCTTTGGGAACCCCGACACGGATAGGTTAGGTTCGAAGGAGATGACGGGAGCTGAAGTGAGCGAGCAAAGCGAGCGAACTCAGCTCCCGTCATCTTCTTCAGGTAAGGTTACTTTAGACACTGCAGATAGATGGTACAGGGGGGAAGCCAAACCTCACCCCCTTCCTACCCCACCCTCCCCGCCGGTCCATAAAGGAAATTTTAACCAGACTACCTACTGTATATCTATACTTTAATATTATAAAGCTGAAGAGTTTGTTTGTTTGTTTGAACGCTCTATTCTTAGGAACTATTGGTTGGAATTGCAAAATTATTTTTGTGTTGGATAGACCATTTATCGAGGAAGGTATAGGCTATATAACATCACGAGCGGAGCATTAATGAAAAATGTTGAAAAAACTGGAAAAAAAAAACCTTTTTGAGAGTTTCCGTTGCGTGCGCTGCGTAATCGGATATAAAAAAACTTTTTTACAAAAAAATACTACCGACTTCCAAATAAGAAAACTACAAAGTGAAAAATAACTTTATTTTTGGAAGTCGGTGTCTTTCGTAGGTACAATTTTTTTGCGTTTTGGACACCGACTTCCAAAACTAAAGTTATTTTTCACTTTGTAGTTTTCTTATTTGGAAGTCGGTAGTATTTTTTTGTAAAAAAGTTTTTTATTTTTAACTTTTTAGTTGTACCTACCTAATAGGCAAGTTGTTTAGTAAGTTGCCTATATCGTCAGAATAGATTACCCGAATATCATGAAACTTGAACAGAACCGATCAAATGAGAGATCTGCTTACCCCTTGAGAGCGTACTGGTTATGTTATGAAATGGTATAAACAATAAACAGACATGCGATTGCAGCAGTCCCGAGAGATTTTCCGTTATTTATTGAAGAGTTCTGTTGTATATCTTCGAAGTTCTTCATCAGATCTTCACCAAATTAAAATGGGACCAATTTCGGAACATATTCTTTCAAATAAAAAAAAGAAATTTCAAAATCGGTCCACAATTGACGGAAATATCGGTAAACATACATAAAAAAAAACACACAAGAAGTCGAACATAGAACCTCCTCCTTTTTCGAAAGACGGTTAAAAATTACGTAACCAGTTGATGGGAGCGAAGCTGCGGGGGACAGCTAGTTTAAAATAAGAATTCTGCTTTGTTCCTGGGGCACCTTGGAATGGTACGTTGGGGATAAGAGTAGGGAGTAAGGTATTTTTACATCATCTGATGATGTACATAGAAGAGGCCTCTTATAAGAAAAATCTAGAAACACCTATTAAAGCCAGACTACTTGAGAAACCACCTAGTAATGTGAAATACATCCATGACACAGGAAGGTCAAGGCTTGGGCCGAGGGCAGGTACTGATGGCTGATAATACTGGTGGCTGATGGATGGCAAGGCTAGCCTTTTGGGAATAGTTATCTGGTTATCTGTCTGACTACTAGAATCAAATAAAATCAGCATGGACGCTGTCTGTCACATAATAATATTCTTTGACACTATTCAAATGTTGAACCTACCCTTTGATCATAATTATGGTCATGTTGACCTTTTTTTTTTTTTTTGGTTGTGAAATCATCCAATGACCTCCCGCTCTGGGTGAAGAGGGAGGGCATGTCAGACTTTTACTGACTAAAACCCACCCGTGTTCAGTTGCTTGTGCCAGGGCCGCGGTAACTCTCTTTCAAATTAATCCGCGACCCAGACAGGCATCGGCCCTTGCGGACTCCGTCAGGTTTTGCTGATATCTCTTTGAGGCGCGCGTGGAACACTACGCGCCGTCGACTCGGGCCTGGTCCTTATCAGACGGCGAGCTACCCATTACTCGCCATCCGCAAGCCCCCATGTTGACCTTCCTAAGAAAGATCAATGTTTTAACAACGTTTATTAGGGTTCCGTACCCAAAGGGTAAAAGCGGGTCCCTATACTAAGACTCCGCGGTCCGTCTGTCTGTTTGTCTGTTCGTCTGTCTGTCTGTCTGTTCGTCTGTCACTAGGCTGTATCTCATGAACCGTGATAGCTAGACAGATAAATTTTTCACAGACGATGTATTTCTATTGCCGCTATAACAACAAATATAAACAGAATAAAATAAATATTTAAGTGGGGCTCCCATACTACAAACGCGTTTTTTGCGATAATGGTACGGAACCTTTCGTGCGCGAGTCCGACTCGCACTTGGCCGTTTTTTTTTTACATACAGCATACCTAAAGGCTAAATGTAATCATTTTTTTGCCTTTCTTTTGCTGGTCTTCTTTGTGTCCGTCTCTGGGCAAAGCCCCCCGTCTAAGGTTATGTTCTGTGGGCCTCCGTTTCTCTTTTCAAACCTCTCTGTCTTGTGCGATCTCTGAACAAATTTCAAATAATAATTGTTGTTTTCTGTATTTTCAGATAGACCTACAGTTGAGAATGTATGCAAGTTTCTATCGTCCAAGGTGAAATTGATGCAAGAACAGATAGATAGGGTACAGGGCATGCTAGATAAAAAGGTAAGTTATTTATTTAAGGTTACACTAATCGATCATTCTCCCAGTCTGGCGATTACTACACTGTTTGACGATGAACGTTCTAAATAAAAAAAATATATCAATCACCTCATCATCATCTAGCCCTGTATGGAAAGAAAAAAGTAAAAAAAATGTATTTGAAAGTTATGAGCGTCGAAAGTTCCATATTTCAACACTAATTTTAACGCATCTTTGGGCGGAAATAATACCATAAGAAGAAGGAAAATTGCAAAACGGCCACCATACAGGGATAGATTAGTAGTTCAACAATGCAAATAATTTTATTTACAAAATATTCATTTAGTCGATTTTCCATGATATCTAGACTCCCAAAGGTCTGTTTATAAAATTTAGCGCGCTCGTTTTCGTCCTAAATCATCATACATTACACTACAAACTAGCAAAAGTGCTAATTCGTACGCGAAATAGCTTCTTACTGCTCATCACAGCATCTATTATCTCTTTCGCACGAGTTGTCGGATGAGATAGCAGGCATTTTAACCCCGCGCATAAAATAGTTCGTGCCGTCGACTAGGGAGGACGCGAGGCTCTTGTTCCCGCGGGAATACAGGAATAAAAAGTAGCCTATGTCACCCGGGGATAGTTTAGCTTCCCAAAGGTGAAATAATTTTTAAAATCGGTCCAGCCGTTTCGGAGTCTATAAGGATCATACATACATACTTTCTCTTTTACATATATAGATAAAAGTTACAGCTTATTAATTAATTATTACAACAACAAAAAACACGAAACAATAAAACTTAGTATTACCTGAATGTCAAAAGTTGTATTTTTTTTTATCTTACGTAAGCTCGCGCTTGACCACTATCTCACCTGATGGTAAGCGATGATGTGGTCGACGATGGAGCACGCTTGCCTAGAAGTAACCTATTCCCTAGGTTGTAGCTATCGGGAAACACAGACTCCGGCAGGGAATTCCACTCCTTAGCTGTACGCATAATAAAAGTATTCTCAAAACGTTTAGTGCGTATGGGTGGGATGTCCACCATGTACCGATGACGCATCGCCGTACGTCTGGTAGTCCGATGATGAAACGGGCTGGGCGGAATTAGATCATGCAATTCCATCGCACACTCCCCGAAATGTAATCTAAGCTCGCAACTCGGCGACGGTGTTCAAGGCTCTGGAGCTGGTTCCGTACCCGAAGGCTTCAAATGGAGCCCTATTACTGTCACTCACGTGTCTGTCCGTCGTCTGTCACACGGGTTTTACGACCAAACGTTTGGAAGTCTTAAAATTTTCACATTATATGCATCTGGTTGACCCAAAACCATGTCAAAAATATGTATTTTATTTTTTTGAGGGGGGCTCCCATACATCTAAAGAGGGCAGGTTTTTTTAATAATAATTAATTCTACCCCATCGAGTGGGGTATCGTTGTTTAGAGCTCGTTGAGTAGATAAATACAGTATTTTTTGTTAACACGCTTTTATTAACTTGGTATGTATGTATCTATGTATCAATGTAACGGAATCTTTGAACGTGATTTTCACCCACTTCAAAACGTTGGATTGATTTGAAACTTTGCACACTTATCAAGGACCGATGACAATGCAATAATTTAAACAGTTTTTCCCAATATCCTTACCAATAAAGCGTGTTTTTTAGTTTTTAGAACTACAATTTATTATATTATTTTAAAAGATATTGGCAAAAAAAGGAATGAAAAGCCACCAAAGTCAGCTTTTCCATTGAACTATGAACTTGAAATTTGGTGATAATGTAATAAACATTACGTATATTTTACTAACAAATACCAATATATTGATAAATCGGATTTTTCTTTGAAATTCCCTCGTTTTTCCTATTACAACCAGCAGCCTAAATGTGCGAAGCACTTTGCCGGTTTTTTAGGGTTCTGTACCCAAAGGGTAAAAACTAGACCCTATTACTAAGACTCCGCGATCCGGCTGTCTGTCTGTCTGCCTGTCTGTCCGTCTGTCACCTGGCTGTATCTCATGAACCGTGATAGCTAGACAGCTGAAATTTTCACAGATAATGTATTTCTGTTGCCGCTATAACAACAAATACTAAAAACAGAATAAAATTAATATTTAAGTGGGACCACATTCAACAAACGTAATTTTGTTTTGCCGTTTTTTCGATAATAGTACGGAACCCTTCGTGCGCGAGTCCGGCTCGCAGTTGGCAGTTTTTTATGAAGTCGGTAATAAGTTCGCCCCCTTTTACTTAAAACTTAATCATAACTCTCTGCCCGACCTCTATTTTTCTATTTCCAGGCCACACAATGCGAGGGTCACCTGCGCCAGTTAGCAGAGTTAGAGAGCGAGCGTCTCACTCTGATGTCCAAGACTAACAACATGAAAGCCAGCACAGCGGATATGAAGGCCAAGAATATGGTGCTGGTAGCTAAACTGAATGTAAGTGTTCACAGTCTAGTAACATCAGACGACAATATTTCGGATATGAATGCAATTAAACGGAAGCGGGAAATTCATGGTTCCATCCAAATAATAATTATGTTAGGATATTTTACTAATGAAATATCTTTTATCTTGCCTTACAGGAAAAAGAGCGGCTCTACAAAGAACAACGAACCGAGACTGACAGACTGACATGCGAGCTAAAACGTTATAAAATCAAGTGCAATAGTGTGGAGGCCAAGAGCGCGGCGCAGCAGGAGACCATAGACAACTTGAGGCAGCAGATTGAAGCTGTGAAACGGGCTGAAAAGGTAAATGTAGAACTAAATTATAAAAGGTAATATAAAAGTTATGAAATGCATATGATGGGTTACAAGGGCGTCGCCAGCTGATGATGGCCTAGGAGGAGGGGCAAGTTGATATAATATGGACGACTATCTGTCACCCGCGGCTTCGCTCCCGTCAACTGGCTGCCTAACTACCTACCCTACTCTACCCTACCTATCCTACCTACCCTACCCTACCCTACCTTCCCTACCCTACCTTCCCTACCCTACCTACCCTGCCGTATGCTACCCTACCTTCCCTACCCTACCTACCCTGCCATATGCTACCCTGCCGTATGCTACCCTACCTTCCCTACCCTACCTACCCTGCCATATGCTACCCTGCCATATGCTACCCTACCCAACCCTACCCTACCCAACGTACAATTTTTTTTTTCATACGTAAAGTATGCCATCTAGTTATCTCCTTACAAAATTGCATTAACCTTTTGAACGCCAATGTCGGCTATAGCCGACATGAGCAAGCGTGCCCTGTGCGCCAACGACGGCTATACTCGACAAAAAACAGGTCGCAGAAAAATACTTGGCGTACAGGGCATAGGAATACCGATATGGCGTGGCGGTGAAAAGGTTAAATTACGTTCAGTGGTTTAGGCGTGAAAAGGTAACAGGCAGACAGACATACTTTTCGAATTTATATTTTATTATATTGGTCTCCTGAGGGTTATAAACGATCGCTCTCCCGTAAACATTGTGCACAGTAGGACGATCAAAATTTTCAATGCGTTGCTCGTTTCGGGAAGGAAGGTTTTTGTCTCTTTCAGGTTTTTGACGCTTTTTTTGTCTACTCAGTAAGCTTCCTGCTTATGGCATCCCCGCTGGTTTTTGTAGCTGGATATCAGACTTCCTCAGTGAACGGTCGATCCGAGTAGTCATTGACGGCTGCTCATCTGACTTCATGGCTATTGATGCCGGAGTTCCTCAGGGGTCTGTTCTCTCTGCAACTCTTTTCCTGCTGCACATCAATGACCTACTTCAGCCTGGTATTGTTGGGTACGCAGATGACAGTACTGTTTCAGAGAGATACTTGTCCAGCGCAAAAGCCAGCGTGGATGAAGTTCTTTCCTTGAGAGAGGCTATGGTGGAGCGGACAGATTTGACTTTAAGCCTTGTCTCCCAGTGGGGTGATGACAACCTGGTCTACTTTAACGCCACCAAAACACAGGCGTGTCTTTTTACCGCAAAAAGGAGTATTTTCGATCAAACTCCTACTTTTCGGGGTGCGTCTGTTCCTGTGACTGATCGGCTCGAGCTCCTAGGCATGGAGATGACATCCAGTCTCAACTTCGGTGCCTCCATTGAGTACAAAGCCCAAATTGCGGCCAAAAAACTGGGCATCCTAAATAGAGTGAAGCGATACTTTACGCTGGACAGCTTTTAACCCTATACAAAGCGCAAGTCCGATCCTGCATGGAGTATTGCAGCCACCTTTGGGATGGCTCAGCTAAGTATCAGCTTGCCGCGCTTGACTCGGTGGAACGCAGAGCCAAGAGGTTCATTGGCGACGTTGAGCTGGCGGATGCCAAGCTACACAGCTTGGCTCATCGCCGCAAGGTTGCCTGCTTGTCGGTCTTCTACAGACTGTACTTCGGTGAATGTGCTCAAGAACTCCACGACCTCATCCCACCAGCCCCCTTCTACCATCGGACATCTAGACGCACTGCAAGTTATCATCCTTACCTTGTTGCCATTCCACCAATTCGCACCAAGCGCTGCCAAACATCCTTCATAATGCGCACAGCGAATGAATGGAACTCAGTACCTGCGTCTGTGTTTCCGAACGCATTCAACCCGAATCTCTTCAAAGTTAGAGTGAACAGGCTTCTTCTGGGTAAGCTCACTCCATCGTCGACTCTGTCTCTGTCACCTAGACTAGAGTCAGCAAACCCATCACGAATAAAAAAAAAAAAAACAAAGTCCTAAGTCCACTCACTTATCAAATGCAACAGTTGTTGAAGTCGTTTTTTTTTTTTTTTTTGGCAAAGACGACGATGGAGTGAGCTTACCCAGAAGAAGCCTGTTCACTCTAACTTTGAAGAGATTTGGGTTGTATGCGTTCGGAAACACAGACGCAGGCAGTGGGCTACATTTTGAATCCCTAGGGGGGAGAGGACCACGGCCCCTCGCTTATTGTCCCCCCTTGGCGACGCCCATGATGGCGATACCAAGGTTGGCCAGTGTTTTATTATTTTAAAGATTCGAGTGTCGAAAGGTTTGACTGGGCAAATCTTCAATAGCCTAAAAGACCCTCATTGTGTTACATGGGTCTTTTTGAATACCCCATAACCCAATGGTTATTGGGATTTCAGATTTACGAATTGATAACCTCTAAGCACCTCGATGGCACATGCTAAGATGAATATTTCAGGTATTACTTCAAAGTAGGTCGATATCTAAGGTTATCGTTGTAGCGGTAGGAGTGAATCGAGCATTTTGTACTCGGTCCATAAGATTTCAATTTACTGCTAGTCAAACGCCTCTCTCAAATGAGGGCTACCATTTTTGTGTCCACTAGTTGGCGCCACTAGCGAGTAAGGTCCTGTGGATAAAATTTACTGAAACATAAAACTCTATTATAAGCAGTGGTTGGTAAAACCCCATATTTGGCAAATATTCACAATAATGATAAATGATTTATTTTCTGTAATTTGGTTTGTACAAACACTTTTACATGTCGATCATATTTTTTAAAACTAGATGAGGTCGGCGTTTCCGAAACAAACTCAGAGGTCACAGTCTCTTCCAGACAGTAACTTGGTTAGATCATGTGAAGACCATGTAGACTGATGTCTGAAATGGTCTTTTGAGGAAAGAACCAGCCAGATTGAGTGGACCAGTTCAGTCAGTGCACGCATTTGTCAATAACCGAGCAGCTTAACTCAGAATCTAAGGAGCTCAACGTTTCGACGATCAATACCAAAGAAAGGAGGAGGGTAGGCCGCATAAACTACTCAAACTGCCAGACCACGATTAAAAACTAAGCTAAATTAAAACTAAAAACAAAAAAAAACAAAAAAAGGGCCAATGTAGTCTTCATATTCACAATAATTAAAATAAAATAATATAATACTTTAAAAAGTAAATATTCTTGTCATTGCAAGAAAACCGTAAAAAAATAAAATAAAATTCAAAGTGCAAAATATAAAAAAAACAAAATTCATTGGAGCAGCTCAATCCCAAGCCTTTTTGTCCTCAACGTAATCTTTAATGGTATAAAAATAAAATGCTTTCTGGCACAACTTACGTTTAATGAATGATTTGAATTTATTAAGACTTAGATCTTGTACGTGGCTCGGAAGCTTATTATAAAAGCGCACACATTGACGTCTAAACGACCCACCTATTTTCTTGAGCCTTGTTGTAGGTACTACAAATTTGTGTTTGTTCCTAGTATTTATGTTATGGATATATTATATCACTGTATTTTTTAGACAATTTTATATTTTTATAGGCATATAAAAGATTTTCATAAATATACTGAGAAGGCACAGTCATTACATTAATCTCCTTAAATTTCTCTCTGAGAGAGTGTCTCGGGTTTAATTTATAAATTGATCGAACAACTCTTTTCTGCAAAACAAAGTGGTCAGTGGACAGTCTGGATGTCGGCGGCATTTCCCCACAACAGAATACCGTACGACACTACACTATGAAAATAGCTAAAGTATACTAAACGGGCTGTCTCAATGTCAGTTAAATTACGAATCTTTCTAACAGCATATGCTGCGGAGCTTAGCTTCTTTGACAACTTATCTATATGTGGGCCCCACTGAAGCTTAGCATCCAAAGTCAAGCCCAAGAATACTGTGCTATTTTCATATGAAGATGGTAAATAAACTCGCGATAAAAGCCAAAAAACTAAAAAAAATACATTTGGTAGACCTCACTCTACACTAGCGCCTCTAGCGGCAAATTCAAACGCGATTGCGTCAAAACACCCGGATTTCTGTCTCGAATAACTCAGAAGCAGGCATCTCAAGTTTGCCATTTTTTAAACAATTACCGTGCCTTGATATTCTTTTTATTATTAACTCGTCCTACAATCGCCGTGTTATGTAAACTTTATTTTCAGACATCCTTTTTAAATGTTTCAGGAATTTCGCGAATCCTCCCGCAGTCTCTCATCATCCCACCAGAGCGCCATCTCTCGGCTAGAGGCGCACATTAAAGCGTTAAACATCCGAAGCGACCGACAGATGGCGTTGATCGACAACTTAAGAAGGCAAAACGTTTTGTTGAGCACAGAGGGGGCTTTGAAAGTTCTTGAAAAGGAGTATTGTGATTTTTTGAATCAGGATTTTTAATGAATAAAAATATTATTCTATCACGGTCCATCATTTGTCTAGCCAGTCCTTAAATATAGTCCAAATATATTGTGTCTAATTAGCGACAAAATTTGGGAGAAAAACTAGGTGCCCTAGTTTTTGAGGTATAGATGTGGCCAAGCTGGGACGATGCTACCCAGCATAACCCTTTCCTTGCAGCCGGGTAAAAAACGAATAGTAAAGGCTATAGATGGAGACGAGTGACAGTCAACCGATCTTCTCCTGTCTTCTGTTACTCAACGTTTTTTGTTTTTACCATTTCAAAATTATGGTTAACTTACCTTATGTAAATTGGGATTGTATTGCATCTTTAAGGCCGTACCCTGACCAAAAAATACTAAAACTAGCGGCACTGGTGGCGCATGAATTACAGTAGTTAATACGCCCAGATTTTAGATTAAAATCTTTATAAAATCGAATATTGGTCTTTTGAAAAAAATAACACTTACAAAATGTTCGTTATCAAATTGTCTATCCATTAGTGTTAGTACAAAAAATAATTAATGAACACTTTACGAGGAGATGCATGCTATCAATATTATTACTCATTTTTATGTTGTTGTTGGAAGGAGATTAGTGATACTCTTTAAAAAAAAAAGTGTACTACCATTTTAGAATCAACATTATGTAGAAATTTTATGTATTTTTATTAATTGATATTTCTTTTTAAATAAAGAGTAGATAGCTCTTAAAAACTGCACAAAAACGACTAGCGCGGCGTTTTGCTCGGGGCGGCGCCTTAAATTTAAATTTGTGGCATTAGTTCGTTCGCATGTTTTATACATTAATCCCAGTTACACAGGTAAACATATAATTGGCCATGCAAATTGTAATACGCATATTTTGTAAAATATTTTTAAGTGTCGCTGTTGGTTACCTAACTAACTAAATTACCTAAATAAATTAAAAAAAACATATTTCACACGGGTGAAGCCGCCGAAGAATCTAGTAAATTACATAAAGTTAAATCCAATAACCCGCGTTTTGCCCGAACGTTTTGATAGACAACCTTGCAGAAAGGAGGCCTGAATCCCAGCAGTGGGAACCCAACATTTTTCAAAAGCATTGATGTCTACCTAAACTCCATTTGCGATAACATTAGACGTTTAAATTAACCCATTTTACAGCTCGTTCAAGCGATTTTGACTTCTATTGCGTTGGTGATACGACAAATGGTAGCTGTAGTAAACAGTTGGTTTTGGTAACAGGTTTATGCTTTTAATGTCATCCTTATGTTTACGGGATAGAACTCAAAATCGGTTGAACGGACTGTAAAAAGATTTAGCTACGGTGAAGATGGTCATATAAATAAAACTACATAAAAATCAAGCCAGCCAGCATTTTAATGATAGAAGGAGTCCTGCACGTATATGCCTATATCGTAGTTGATTCCCCTGCCCCTCTCACTCTTGAGCCGAAGGTTCACGTAGGAGTAGCCCACTCCTCCAGCCGTTATGTTGATTGAGGACTTGCTATGCAGCGTGTCTAGTGCTTGGATGCCCTGGAATTCGAGAAAGGAAGGGGTTTAGTGAGGAAAAATAATAAAGAGAGGTAGGGTAGAATAGAAGATCTTTAAACAAAATAATTATTACATTTTTTTAAACAATCTTTTTTCGTATTCTTCTCAGTAAACCCTTTCATCTGATACCCATATCATGGCAGCGCACAAAAAATAACTAGTCCGCAATCTTGAGCCGTCCGCCATATTGTATTTAGAATGACGTCACTTAGCTAACCATGCATTGTCATCCAAACTAAACTTGTACTCAAAATTTCATCTTAATCGGTGGAGGATAACTGCTTTAAAATTCAGCTGCAAGATTTGACCCGAACACACTTACATACATACATACAGTGCAATTTAATTAAAAGCTTGTAAAAAAAACACTTTTTTACAAAAAAATACAACCAACCTCCAAAAAAACACTACAAAGTGAAAAATTACTTCAATTTCGGAAGTCGGGGTCAAAAAACGAAGAAACAAAAACAGGAGCACCGACTTTCGAATTTGAAAGAGGATTTTGAAAAAAAATCATGCTGTGCAGTCGGAGGATACATCTGGTTTTGGACAGCTCGCAAATATGTATCCTCCGACTGCAGAGCATGATTTTCTTCTTGTTTACGCTGTTATCGTAAGCTATATTTCTGTCAAATCAAAATCCGTTCCATTGAGTACATGTGAAAGAGTAAAAAATCATTCATCCGTACACCCTCACAACTTCTTCTTCCTTCCCTGGTCCCATTATTTGGGGTCGGGTCTCCTAACTTTCCTGCGCCAAGTTGATCTGTCTTGGGTTGCCTTTTCTATCAATTAGGCTATGTTCGTGACTACCGCCGGACCCCGACGCCAATCGCTTCCATATTTTGTAAATAATTACTACTCAATTGGTACCAATTAGTACTCGAACAACAAAATTGGTACCTTAGTAGTTTTCGAGAAAATTGACGAAGGTGGTCCTGCGGTAGTCACGCTTCATTCAGCAGGACCACCATGAGCGCCGAAAAAGTGGGCATTTCATAATAGTCAGCGGTTGTGATTGGTTGACATAAATCACATTGATAATTATCTCATCTCCTTCGTTTTTTAACCCGCAACGAAAAAAGAGGGCTGTTATAAGTTTGAAGTGTGTACTCGTATGTTTGTGTATTTGAGTATATGTGTATTTATGTATGTGTTTGTGGAATCATAGCTCCTAAACGGATGAACCGATCTTGATTTAGTTTTTTTGTTTGAAAGGTGACTATCGGGCGTGCTTTTAGCTATGTTTGATGGAAATAGTTTCAGCCGTTCAAAAGTTATGGGCTGTTTGAATCGGGTACCTAATTGAAATTTGAATTTATCTGTTTGAATTAATTTATACATAATTACGTGTTCGATAGATTGTTGATCGAAGCGTGTCTACTATTAGATAAATTAATATATTATGTAGTTCAAAAAGTAAGAAATAAAAAAAATTGTCGGGGTTTTTGAAATAGTTGTCCTTTGCACTTGGTGCAGACCGGATGCTCTCAATCAACTTGGAAGTATGTAGAGTTGTTAAATACTCTTTTAAATTAATTTCTTTTAAAAATGGGAGGAAATCTGCTATTTTTACAGCTCTATATATTTCACACGGAAATCAAAACAAAACAACAATGAAGTAGGTACTTAGTTCTTAATTCAAATTATTATACACGATAAATCTAACAATTGATAGACATGGAAATTAGCATTCGTTTGTATTCGGAAATGCGATGATTGCCGAGGGACAGTAAGAAAATAGTTGTACTGTGCATAATTATCATCTTAACATTTTCCGAGCTACGCTACGCTCGATCTTGCACCCAGTTTCCCTCAATTAAATGTTTCATACTCAAACTCTTATTTCGTTCAGAGTGGTGTAAAGAAAACTGCACTTCGGGCTAATAATTTTCGAGTACCTATGCTACGCTTGCTCTTGTATCTAAAAGCTATAAAAGGAGCAACTGGAGCCAGCAAAGGAGTGTGCCGCTGGTAAGTCGAAATGAGGTTTTAGTGTGTATGGGCCTTATGGTTCCTCTGGCAAAATCCCTTACGTACTGGTACCGGTTTTACAAAACTGCTAACCTTTAATAGTATCACTTGTAAAGTAAAAGAGCACGAGGAAAATAGCGACTTTGTTAAGAACCAAAATATTCTATAGTTACATTGAATTAAATCGTGGTTGAAATGAAGCTTATCTATTGGGACCTCTTCACTTATTCGGTCAACAAAGCCCTCTCGGCTTTATCAACTGATTGCAGAGGTCAGGAGCGCGCTTCTTAAAAGTAGTTCAATACCAATTACCTACTTACATTTAAATGGTTGCCTACTAGATATTTATAAAGTTTAAGGGTACACTAGTCGACGGCACGAACTATTTTGTGTTCGGGGTTGAAATGCATTTTATATCAACCGACAACACGTGCGGATGAGATATATGCTGTGATGAGCAGTGGGAAGCTAGTTCGCGTATGAATACGTTTGCAAATTTGTAGCGAAATGGATAATGATTTAGGACGAAACCGAGCGCGCGAAATTTTATAAACAGACCTTTGGCAGTCTAGATATATATCATTAAAAAACGACTAAATCTATCTGTTCAAAATAAAATTATTTGCATTGTTGAACTACTAATCTATCCCTGTATGGAGGCTGTTTTGCAATTTTTCGTCTTCTTATGGTATTTATTCGCGCCCAAAAATGCGTTAAAATTAGTGTCGAAATGTGGAACTTTCGACGCTCATAACTTTCAATTTTTTTTTCTTTTTTGCTTCCATACAGGGCTAGATAATGATGAGACAAATTTATATCATTTTTTATTTTGAACGTACATCGTCAAACAGTGGAATAATCCCTAGACTACGTTTGTGAAGTGGACTGTATTTGGTTGTTCGTTGGAAGAATGAAAATACTGTCGTGATTCGTATCTTCAATTTTATTCCGTATTGTTATTACAACTGTATGTTATTACAATTGTAGAGCTGAAGACTGACTGTGTCCGACTGTGTCTCTGCCTCCAAACGGTCCGACCTTTATACTCAGACCGCTAGGCGCGAACAATGGCGCCCCTCTCTCTCAATGGCGCTCGGGTATGGCGTCATAGAAATGCCGTAATTATCAATATTATCTTACTTAAATCTACACAAATTATACATTTCCTTAATCTACATACTTAATTCTACCTAGGAAACATATAAAGCTGTAAAAAGGTCAACACAAAAATCTTATCTAACCTAGATTCCTCCCTACTTATGAGCTATCAAACATGCATAATCTTACCTAATTATCTACGTTTTCTCTAGTTCTTATATGTATTACAGTAGTTCTCATATGTTTTGTACTCATACTTTTAAACTCACATGGAACCTACATCAATTATATTTTAACATTCACGTGTTATTTTTAGTACCACGAAAAGAGAAATTTACACTAACTAACGGGATATCATATTTTCTCACGCAGACCCCGGTAATGTGTTTTGGGATAACAACAATAGTCCATTCAAGGTTTTATTAAGGCGGCGTACGGGTCTGCAGACAATAAGCATTTATAGTTATTTATTTTTCAAAGCGGTAAACCTTTGACAAACAAGGCGTTCACCGTTACGGAGCCATTAAACATGGATTGTTTCTTTATTTTTACAAAATGCCGACAACGGTCAGGGTTATTGCTTCATTCAAAGATTCGTTAAAAAGACCCAAACACATGTTCGCCATAAACACCGTTATAGGTCTACGTGGGAAGCCCTTATGCTAAAAAATCACCACGCAACGTACAAAGCCATGCGTCCGTTACAGTTCTCCCCCCGGCGCAGCTCGCGTAGCCTCCTTTGTTGACACGACGACGAGCTTGCTCACGGGGCGTCGGAAGGTGCCAGTCCTGGTGCGCACCTCGACGACTCTGATGCCGCCATCCGGTCCGCGATGCGTGCGCTCGACGATTCCCATCGGCCATGTGTTCCGTGGCAGCGTGTTGTCGACCACGAGGACCACGTCACCGGCTTGAATGGGTCGCACGTCGTTCCGTGGCTCGCCGCGAGGTACCAACGTGGGCAGGTACTCGCGTAGCCATCGTCGCCAGAAGTGGTCAGCGAGCGCCTGACTAGCTCGCCATGTCCTCCGGTCGTCCTCTTCGCAGGGTCCTGTCGTCGGCAGCCCCTTAGACGACCCCAACAAGAAGTGGTTGGGGGTTAGGGCCTCGGGGTCGCTGGGATCCACACTGACGTGTGTCAGCGGTCGCGCATTGATCGAGAACTCAGCCTCAGTGAGCAGAGTCCTCAGTACTTCTTCCGCCGGCGCCTTCTCTCGCAGGGTCACGCTGAGCGCCGTCTTCACGGAGCGCACCATACGTTCCCACGCGCCACCTTGGTTGGGCGCGCCGGGAGGGATGAAGCGCCACTCCAAGCGATGCAGTAGCCCCTCATCTCGCAGGGCAAGCATCCACTCGGCGTAGGCGTGGCGTAGCTCCTGGTCGGCCCCGCGAAAGTTAGTCGCGTTGTCGGAGTACATCACTCTCGGCCAGCCTCTGCGCGCGGCCATTCGTCTCAGCGCCATGATTGCTGAGTCGGTGGAGAGTGAAGCGACAAGCTCGATGTGCACGGCGCGGGAGGTGAGGCACGTAAAGAGTGCGCCCCACCTCTTCTCTCGGCGGCGTCCTACCTTGACCATTATTGGCCCAAAATAGTCCACCCCACAGTTGGTGAACGGGCGGTGAAAAGGGTCAAGGCGGGCGTGTGGCAGGTCTCCTGTAGCTGGGGTTTGCGGCCTCGCCCGCCTCGTTTTGCAGAAGGCGCAGCTCCTCTCGACAGCGCGTACCGTGGGTCGCAAGTGAATGACCCAGTACCGCTGTCGCAGGTCGTTCGTCACACGCTCCCTATTGGCGTGGCCTGCAGCGCAGTGCTCCCGCAGCACGAGGAGCTTAGTCAGCTGATGACGGCCGTCGAGTATAATAGGCCGCTTCATCTCGGTCGGGGCGGGAGAGGCCTCGATCCGGCCCCTCACTCTTAGGACGCCGTTTTCCAGCACTGGATCCAGCCTGTACAATCGACTCGCCCTCGTGAGCGGGCGAGCAGACTGGATCTTCTTCATATCTTCCCCGAAGCTGTCCTCTTGTGCTTGTTTGATTAGTTCAGCCTCGGCGCGCTGGATATGATGATACTCCATCCTTGTTGCTCTTCGTCTGCAGATATCAGTGAAAGCGATCGCTCGAGCGACGGCTCTCACCAATACCTCATACTTTGAGAAGCGGGCCGGGTTCGGTAGCCAGCTATCTCGCTCCGTTTCTTCTCTCGTGTGAAGGACCTCCTCGTCCTCCTTGTCATCCGTCGACGTCGTGGGCCACTGCTCTTCTGGCAGGAGCAAGAAGTCCGGTCCTTGAAACCATCTATCCGTGGCGCAGATGGGCGTGTCGATGAGCCGAGTGGCGTCGTCCGCTACGTTGCTTGCAGTAGGCAGCCAACGCCACTCTTCTTTCTGGGTCAACTCTGCGATCTCTCCCAGCCGATGCGCAACGAATGGCGTGTAGCGTCGCACGTCGTGATGGATCCAGTGCACCACGGTAGATGAATCGGTCCAGTAGGTCGTCTGGCCGATGATGACTCGGTGCTCCCTTCTTATCGTCTCAGCGAGTCTTGCTCCAATCACTGCGGCTTGTAGCTCCAGGCGCGGTATAGTTTGCGCCCGACGAGGCGCCACCTTAGCTTTGGCGGCCACCAACACGACGTTCAGGCTCCCATCGACGTTTCTTATTCGCCAATAGGCCACAGCTGCGTAGGCTTGCTCGCTGGCGTCGCACAGTATGTGTAAGTCGACGCGTTCATACTTTTGCGTCACGTAACAGCGCGGTAGTCGCAGCTGAGCGAGTTCAGTCAGGCGAGCGAGCCAGGAGGCGAAGAGCTCGTTCTCTTCCTCGGGGATTTGCTCGTCCCATGTCGTCTGAAGGCGCCACAAGCTCTGCAGTATGATCTTCGATCGTATTGTGTAGTGGCTCAGCAACCCAAGCGGGTCGTATATGGACATCACGGCGCTGAGGGCTTCACGCTTAGTCGGGGCGCGCGTTCTCGCTCGTACTTCAGCCGGGACTCGGTTCATAGATGTGTTGAACCCCAGCTCATCGCGCTCCGCGTCCCAATGCAGCCCCAGAATCTTGCTCTCAGGCTGCTCACCCCCCAATTGTGTAGGAGAGGTGGCGTGCAGCTCGGTGGGCACGTCGCGTAGCACCGTCTTGTTGCTGGAGCTCCAACCTCGCAGCGTGAACCCTGCGTGCGCGTGCACTGCTCTGGTTTCCTCTACTGCCTTCCGTGCTTCTTCAGCGTCTTCATAGCTGGCCACCAAATCGTCCATGTAATGACTTCCTTTGATGGCCTCCAGCGCCCGCGGGTACTCCTGCCCATGTACGTCTGCGTTGTGGTTGCGAACGTAATGGGCCATGTACGGGGAGCTCGCGGCGCCGAATAGCATACTGGTCATCTTGTATTTCCTCGGCGGCTCTTGTCGGTCGTCACCTCTCCACAGGAACTGTTGCGCTGGTTGGTCCTCCGGCCTTATCCTGATTCTCAGGAACATCTCCTGCACGTCTGATGTAATCGCTACCACCTTCTCTCGGAACCTAAATAGGATTCCTGGCAGCGACAGCAGTAGGTCGGGTCCCTCCAACAGTTCGTCGTTTAGGCAGACGCCGTTGCTCTTCGCTGCTGCGTCGAACACTAGCCTATGTTTGCCGGGCTTGTTCGGGTTCTGCACGGCGAAATGTGGCAGATACCAACAGATGGCATTCGCTCGCTCCGACCCGTCGCATGGCGTCGCGTACCCTTTGTCCAATAGGTTGTTAACCTGCTTGGAGTACTCAGCCGCGAACTGTGGGTTGGCGTCCATCTTCTGCTCGATCTTCTTCAGCCGGCGGAACGCTTGATTGTAGCTAGGCGGCATAGTGACCTCGTCTCGTCGCCATGGCAGCCCAACCTCGTACCCGGTGTCAATCTTCCTGATTGTCCTTCCGACTATGTCGATGGCCCGTTGATCGCTCGCCTTGACTCTCGGCCTTCCTTGTATGCCGAGCGCGTCGATCCTGAAGTGGGCTTCGACTAAGTCGTGGAGTTCCTGGCTGCATGCACCCGTAGTTCGGTTGGGCTCGTATACATGCAGCACGTTCCCTTCTTTGATGATGGTCTTGCGTGGTGCGGTTCCGTGCACCACCCATCCGAGTTGCGTTCTTGATGCTGCCGGTTGGTTAGGGCCGCCGATTCGGAGCTCACGGGACACGATGCACTCCCAGTGGTCTGTACCCACTAGAAGCCCGGGGCGCGCCAGTTCGTAGCACACCTCTTCTGGGGTCAGGTCCCTCAGGTGCTCGTAATCCAGCAGCGTGTCGGGAATGGACTGTTGGTGAAGCCGGAGATCCTTCATGGTCCTCGCTCTGACCCTGTAGCTTTCGTCACTCTTCAGTCCCTTCACGTTGATATTCACTACTTGGCTGCCCATATCTCGCTGCGACATGTTGACCCCACTCAGGTGGAGCGGCCGTGATGGCCCTTCTGCCCCGACGCTCGCCGCCAGTGCTTCGTCCACTAGGGTGATCGTGGCCCCTTCGTCTAGGAGTGCGTAGGTCTTGACCTCCCCCCGTGGTCCGGACACGATGACAGGGCACATCTTGAGCAAGACTGCCCGTGGCCCGGTAGCGGGTTGGGTAGCCACAGACAGGACCGCTTCCTCCTTCCGTGGTTCAGCCTTCCCCATGTCTTCCGTCTGCGCTTCGCGTACCGCTTGATGGAGCGTCGCGTGATGCGGGCGGCGACATTGATCCACGCCGCACAGCTGCGCCTTGCAACTTATGCGCCTGTGTTGCTTCTGGGCGCATTTGAAGCAAATCTTATTAGATTTAAGAAAGCTCCATCGCTGCTCTACCGTTAGCGCCTTGTACTGCGGACACCGCGTCAACAGGTGGGCTTGCTCGCACTTAGGGCACTTGTCCTTTTCTTCTTCCCTTCCCTCGGTCGTAGTGAACACGCTCGCCTTCTTCTTGAGTGTCACGATGGGTCGAGTTTCCTTTCTCGGTGCGGCGGCGCTTGTAGACGGAGCGTACGTATATCGTAACGCTCGGTCCGCCTCTCGCATTAGAAACCGTGACATCACGACGATTTCCGGATCCGCTGTCCCTTCTTGATCGTAGGCGTAGTCACACCAGCGGGATCGGAGATGCGGGCTGAGCTTGTCCAGTACTTCCCGGGTCATAAAAGGGTTGAACAAGTAACCTCTTCGATCGATTGTTTGCAGTACGCAAATTATGTTCTGTAGCTTGACAGCGAAACTGTTGAGTTCTGTGGCCGATGTACCAGGTTTTGGAAGCTTCTTGAGGTCATCCAGTGCCCGGTCGATGATGACTTCCGGTCGTCCGAAGCACTGCTCAAGAGTCTTCATAATGACGCCTGGATCAGTGGCCGTATGTAGAAGGGCGGCCACGGCGTCTCTTGCTTCTCCTTTGAGGCAGCTTCTCAGCCTTTGTACGTTCTCGGCTGCTGTAACCTGGTACATATCTGTCGAATCTCGTACAGCCGCCTTGAATGGCAGCCACTCGTTGGCCGCTCCGGAGAATGTAGGTAGCTCCGTGTGCCTAGGCCTAGGTCGGGCCATTTTTTCTAGTGTTGCTGCCAAGTGCTCAATGCTGTCCTTTGCTCTTATGGGGGTCGGCGATCTCGTTCTAGACACGAAGCGTATCTGTTTGGATTCTCTTGGTCCCTCCTCCCCCCGTGAGTTGAGGGGGTTCGTCCTCAGCCATTCATCCACCATTTGATGAGGCTCTTCGCGTGGACGAGAGGGCTCTTGTTCCTCTTGTACGCTTTCTTCATCGTTGATCGCTGACACCTCCACTGCTAGTCTCTTCTTGACTAGCTCTTCTTCCAGTGCCAGTTTCTGGGTCCGGATGGCTGCTAGCTTCTCTGCAGCCTCCAGTTCCGCTATCCGTAGCCTTGTTGTGACGCTTGTCGTCGACCGTTGCGACCTCATTGTCCTGGTCGGTGACGTCATTCGCTGTCGGATCGCGGTGTTTGTCGTCTGTGCACTGGAAGGCCCCGCTGCGCTGTTGTGTGCCATTCTCGGAAATGGTGATGCTGGTGGGTCCGGTGAGAGTCTTCTTCTTCGCTCCCGTTCGATCAGCTCCGCTTCCTGGCGGCGCGCCTCCTCTTCTTGGACGCGTCGCGCTTCCTGTTCTTGGATGCGTAGCTGTTCTTCTATCTCGGTTGCGTCTCCCTGGCTCCTTGTGAACACCATCTTGAGTATAGCCGCACGTTCAGTTTGGCAAGGCGGGTTAGTACCTCTTCGGTTCGGTACTTCAGGTGAAACCGGTCGGCTCGGTTCGGTAAGCCGGTCGGGTTCAGTTGTGTTTAAGCCGGTCAGGTTCAAGACCAGTTAGGTTCGAAACCGGTCCTGTTCCGTACAGCTTTGTTCTTACCGCAGATCTTCTTACTTCGTCTGCGGCTCGGTGACAGCCGGGTTCCTTTCTTCGCTCTTGCCGCAGATCTTCGTACTTCGTCTGCAGCTCAGTGGTTCTGGTTGCAGCGGGTTCTTCGTTCTTGTATCCGCTGCTTGATGGACCAGACTGTAGTGGGCCTGGTTGCCGCTGGTTCTTGGTTCTTTATCCGGGCTCGTAGGACCAGACTGAAGTGGGCCTGGTTGCCGCTGGTTCTTGGTTCTTTATCCGAGCTCGTAGGACCAGACTGAAGTGGACCTGGTTGCCGCTGGTTCTTGGTTCTTTATCCGAGCTCGTAGGACCAGACTGAAGTGGACTGTATTTGGTTGTTCGTTGGAAGAATGAAAATACTGTCGTGATTCGTATCTTCAATTTTATTCCGTATTGTTATTACAACTGTATGTTATTACAATTGTAGAGCTGAAGACTGACTGTGTCCGACTGTGTCTCTGCCTCCAAACGGTCCGACCTTTATACTCAGACCGCTAGGCGCGAACAATGGCGCCCCTCTCTCTCAATGGCGCTCGGGTATGGCGTCATAGAAATGCCGTAATTATCAATATTATCTTACTTAAATCTACACAAATTATACATTTCCTTAATCTACATACTTAATTCTACCTAGGAAACATATAAAGCTGTAAAAAGGTCAACACAAAAATCTTATCTAACCTAGATTCCTCCCTACTTATGAGCTATCAAACATGCATAATCTTACCTAATTATCTACGTTTTCTCTAGTTCTTATATGTATTACAGTAGTTCTCATATGTTTTGTACTCATACTTTTAAACTCACATGGAACCTACATCAATTATATTTTAACATTCACGTGTTATTTTTAGTACCACGAAAAGAGAAATTTACACTAACTAACGGGATATCATATTTTCTCACGCAGACCCCGGTAATGTGTTTTGGGATAACAACAATAGTCCATTCAAGGTTTTATTAAGGCGGCGTACGGGTCTGCAGACAATAAGCATTTATAGTTATTTATTTTTCAAAGCGGTAAACCTTTGACAAACAAGGCGTTCACCGTTACGGAGCCATTAAACATGGATTGTTTCTTTATTTTTACAAAATGCCGACAACGGTCAGGGTTATTGCTTCATTCAAAGATTCGTTAAAAAGACCCAAACACATGTTCGCCATAAACACCGTTATAGGTCTACGTGGGAAGCCCTTATGCTAAAAAATCACCACGCAACGTACAAAGCCATGCGTCCGTTACAGTTTGTATGGAATAATTTTCGACTAGTGTAACCTTAAGGAATATACTTATTTGCCACAATATACAGGGCTACAGTTTAAGTCGACCTAGATTCTTTAAGTATCGGAAAATTGGTAAAAAAATACTTCAAAGTTCAATATCTTGAAAACGGTTACGTTTGGGGTACGATGTTTCATAGTTAAATCAGTCAGGAATGATAATGGAAACTACCACCTCTTAATGGATCTAGGTCGACTTAACCTGTAGCCCTGTATAAGTTAACACAGTGTTGAGTGACATAGGCTTGGTAGAAAGAAAGAAAACGGTCGCCATCAGTTGGGATTGGTCATAACTTGGCTGTTTCAACCTGTTTTTAACACGCTTTTATTAGCTTGGTATGTATCAATGTAACGGAATCTTTGAACGTGATTTTCACCCCCTTCAAAACGTGGGATTGATTTGAAACTTTGCACAATTATCAAGGACCGATGACAATGCAATAACTTAGTCAAAGTCAAATATATATTTATTCAACTAGGCCAATAAGTGGCACTTTTGAAAGTCAAACAAAAATTATAATTTACTATAGTAAAAGTTGATTCTCCCGTGCGCGTTTAAATTGTTTGTCCCTTTAGCCTTTTTTTTATTTTTATTTGTGATGGGTTTGCTCTTGACTCTAGTCTAGGTCAGAGGTGACAGAGACAAAGTCGACGATGGAGTGAGCTTACCCAGAAGAAGCCTGTTACCAAGATCTTCAGGATTAGCGACTTTTTAGTTCAATTTACCATTAAGGCGTGTTTTTTAGTTTTTAGAACTACAATTTATTGAATTATTTGTTTTACTCTAAACGCTTTTACGCGCACGTCTTTTTACATCGTTCTCACATACCTATATGCATTTATCCAAAAAGAATGATGTAACCAAATACTTGTAATTAAAACTGATGGAAAAGTGTCCGTGGAGTTTCTTGCACGTTCTCCACATAGACCTATACTGACGCTTGCGAATGTGCAACTAGCTTCATCTTTTTTTGTTTGCCATTTCTTAAGTACATACCTTTGAATGGTTTAGTCACGGTGTTTAGTTGAAATAAAGTATTTTCATTTGATTTGTAAACGTTTATTTGACACCGCACATTATACATACACTTGGTAATTTTTATACCGGCGAAATGCGTGTTTCCCGTGGAAAAGGAAGCCGCGAGGCAAAATATGTCTGCAAATGTCCTTATAGGAAAAACACAACTCATGAATATTTGGAAATAATATGCCTCTGCCTGCCAAGTGAAGCACAGAATCTGTGCCGTTTATTCCCAAGTTAACCGATACAGTTCAATGCCAAACTTAGAGGAAAAATGGACGAAGATCAAAGAAAAGATGGATGAAGTTGAATAGTGTAAAAGTATGAAGATGATGGAAAATAAAGATGTATGGATGAAAAAGACATGCTGCAGCGTCCCCATCCCCAAATAAATTAAGATAATGGCAGGGCGATGTTAATAAAAAGGCAGTGGGCATTTTTAAAATAAAAGTCATCATCTGCCTAGCCTTTTCCCAACTATATTGGGGTCGGCTTCCAGTCTTACTGGATTCAGCTAAGTACCAGTGTTTTACATGGAGCGACTGCCTATCTGACCTCCACAACCCAGTAACTGGGAACACGATACCTCTTGGCAAGACTGGTGTCAGATCTCAAGCTTCTGACTACCCGTAACGACTGTCAAAGATCTTCAAATGACAGCCGGGACCAACGGCTTAACGTGCTTTCCGAGGCACCGAGGAAACTCGGTATGTTGAAATGGTCACCCATCCACGGACCGACCTCGTCAAGTGTTGCTTAACCTTGATGATCGACCCGTGCGGCTGTTATTATTTAGCCACGAGCTCCTAATTTTAAAATAAAAGTAACTTTCAATAAAGAATAATAGAAAACAAAACAAAAAGTAACTTTCATTTCGGAAGTCGGTGTCTTAAGAAGCCACTGACTGCCGAAAAGAAAGTAATTTTTCGTAGTGTTTTATTTCGGAAGTCGGTTTATTTTTTTTGTTAAAAAGGTTTTCATTTTCTCGTTTTAGTTTTGGCGCCTTGTATTATTATTACCATGAAAATACGCATTATCTATACTAATATATTTAAAGGTATATAATATAATATATAATATTATAAAGAGGAAAGATTGTTTTGTTTGTTTGTTTGTACTGAATTGCGCTTCCAAACAAACATAATGCGCACAGCGAATGAATGGAACTCGCTACCTGCGTCAGTGTTTCCAAACGCATTCAACCCGAATCTCTTCAAAGTTAGAGTGAACAGGCTTCTTCTGGGTAAGCTCACTCCATCGTCGACTCTGTCTCTGTCACCTTTGACCTAGACTAGATTCAAGAGCAAACCCATCACAAATAAAAAATAAAAAAAAAGGAATGGGCCCCGACACTACTAGACCGATTTAAAATTTTTTTTCTCCAATAGAAAGCAACATTATTCCTGAGTAACATAGGCTATTTTTTATCCTAAAAACGGGTCCTGTGGAGTGGTCCACGGGTCCTCCTTTTTGAAATTGATAAAAAAATTACCACTCACCTGAATCAACCGTTGATCCGTCTGTGAATAGAAGAAATACTTCACTCTCTTTATAAAAGGTATCGCATTATATTCCACTTTCGTATGATTCGCTAGTAACACCCTGTTTGAAACATTGCCTACAATCAAATGGTCCGACCAAACGGCGACTATGCAGAATAGAGAAATAATTAATAGGATGTGTTTCATTTTTTTGTTTTTTACTTCGACACGACTTTGTCAATCGCTAGTGTGAATGATTATGATTGTGACTTGTGACGCTAAGTTCATAGAGTTATCGTATACTTATTATTGTATGCGATTGTGTGTTGTAGGTTGTAGGTCGACTGGGAATTCGGGCTAAATGTTGTTTGTCTAACTGGGACTTAGTTTCTATAATGTGACATATTTTGTGACCCTTCGGGCAGTGGCGAGCAGCAGCCTAATTGCGTGAGTGAATTCGGCACGGCAAAGGGTTTGTTGAGCAAATGAAAGAGTATGACAACTACTCTTTAAATAATTACGTATTGCCAAAATTTAAACTCTTTGCATTGCCGAATTCACTTACCCCATAAGACTGCTGGGCAATCGCTCTTGCAGGAGCAAAACTTACACATGAAAGTGTTATATTTTAACCGACTTTCCAAAAAGGAGAAGGTTCTATTTTCGACTGTATGTATTTTTTTATGGATTTATACCGAGATATTCGTTAATTGTGGGCCGATTTTGAATTTTTTTTTTTTGGATGGGTATGATCCTGACTTTAAATTTGGTGAAGATCTTATGAAGAACATTGGAGATATTCAATGGAAGTCTTCAACAAATGTCGGCAAATCGCCCGGGATTGCTGCAAGCGCATGTCTGTTTATTGTACATTACTACATAAATTACCCAATAATTACCTAGTTAATACACAACTAAAAAGAGAAAAAAAAAACTTTTTACAAATAAAAAAAGCTACTGTTTTACGAAAGTGAAAAATAACTTCAATTTCGGAAGTCGATATCAAAAACGAAGAAATGAAACCGGAAAGGAAACACCGACTTCCAAATTTGAAGTTATTTTACCCTTTGTATTGTTTTAATTCGGAAGCCGATTGTTTTTTTTTTTGGAAAAATGTTTTATCCTTAGCAAACAGTTATTCGAATTTTAGAAACAGTCTTTCATTTTAAGTATTATTTAGATTCTCGCATGTGATTGGTCGATTGATGGCGGACAAACCCTTTGCCTTACCGAATTGACTTGCGCAATTAAGCTGCAGGACTTAACTAATGTAAGTCTGAAATAGCCAAGTCAGAGGCATGTGGGGTTCCCAGAGGAGGCTTAATTAACTCTGACACCAGAGATGGCCACATCCTCACACGAAAAGAAGAAGAAGTCTATCTGGCCATTACACCAAAAGTCCAAAATCCAAACACTGCCAACAACACACCTACAACAAATTGAATATTACAATAGTTTAAATAAAAGGAAACTGAACCTTATCGCCATCTACATAAGATTCTATACAAGTATTATTAATAAATCACCAATCAGTCGTGCTAAGATTTATATTCGCTCTTGCATTATTTTGCCTATACAACTAACTCCCTTTTAGACTGATAATACAGGAAAATATGACGAGAATCTAGATTTAGACACGTATGTTTCTAGAAAGACGTGGCTTATGTTGTAAAGCATAACATAATAACATGACATCACGACTGTATTCTAAGAATGTGTAGGCAGAGGTACACATGGGTACACACGAGTACAAAGTATAGACACAGATAATATAATACTAGCATACAGATGCCTCATCTCATACAAAGCACGGTATGCTGCTAGCGTGTAACTAGCGTTTTTCGTCTGATTATTTTTCTAAGAACATCGATCGCCTTCGCCTTCGCGCTTCACCCAAAGCAACTTGCGAGTAGATAGGAAGGAGGACATTTTGTTTGTGAAACGTGAAATGTTTTAAATTTTCATCGGCGAGACCTGTATTCGTCAGAGAATTTTAACCATAGATTTAGATTTTTTTTGATTTTAACACTGCGGTTTAGAATATTGCAGTTTTAGGTCAGCGCCATCTTTTGACCGATAGTGGAACTAATGTAATTTTTGTTGATGATTTGATTTAATGTCATTTTTGCTGAAAAAGATAGCTATTTAGAGCCATCGTTTTATTTTTCCTGTAATCTTTACATAAACTTCTATCACATAGAATAATTTCAGATTTTTCTCTATGCAAACTTCGGAGATAAGGGGAGACGAACTGTATTTTTTATGTGCTAATTTTTCATATGATACCCCACATGCCCTAGTAATCCCATTTCGAATTTTTACGACCCCCTTTCAGCCCCTGTTGCATAAAATATATATATGTTTTTATTTCTTTCTTATTTGCAAAATAGTTGGACAAACGTCTTCAAAAAATATTTCAAATTTCAAGTTGATAGCTTGAGGAGTTCTTGAGATATGCAGCTGTGACAATGCTGTGTGTGCAGTGTGTGTGTGTTCATTTTTACCATTTTGGTACGGAACCCTAATAGACATACGATAATACGACAACGGGTTGACCAACATAGAATAATTGTTATGAAAATGCGCTGTGGTTTCGCGACTTTCTGAGTCCCATGCGATAGAGGGCGAGCTTATCAATTTAGACTCCGATAATAAGTACTAAGAAATTCTCAATGAAAAACCCAACGCTTCTTTCTTATATATATTTTTTCGGCATAATTAAGCTGAGTAGTAGGTTCCCAGGCTAGGTGGACTGACGATCTTCAGGGTCACTAGTAGCAGCTAGTAACTGGGTGAGAGGGCTTATATGGAGATAAATAGGAGCGGGCCATCGATCTGCCAAGCCTTTTCCCAACTATGCTGGGGTCAGCTGCCTGTCCAACCGGATGCAGGTGTACCCAGTATTTTATGAGGCGACTGCCTATTTGACCTCCACAAACCCAGTAACTGGGTAACACTATACTTCTTGGCAAGACTGGTACAGGTAACAGAATTTATATCTGTTGCTCGTATCGTCTGCCAAAATATCTTCAAATGACAGGCGGAAACAACAGCTAAACGTGCTTTCCGAAGCACGAAGGAGACTCGGTAGGTACCGAATGGTCTCCCATCTACTGACAGACCTCAGTACACGTTGCTTAACCTTGAAGATCGACCCGTGCGGCTGATTTATTTAACCACGAGCTCCTATAATTGGATTGCTTGTTATCGTATTTTCTTGTTAAAAGTTCAAAGGTTTAACCAATCTACTTACTATGAGTCACCGCGACCGATTCAATAGTGTTTACGAATAAATTCTGAGAAAATTGTGTTCTACGGAATTCCCTTGAAAGTGGAACAGAAAATAAACATGATGATTTGAATCAACATAATTATGTGACGCAATAAGCTAGTTCATCGCTCGTTCATAGTGGTAGGTGCAATATTTAAAGTTAAACACGATACCTAAGGTAGGTTTATTCTAATACAAAGCTATAAATGCATACTATAATTACATACAATAGATACTCAAACATATAAAATAAATACACGAATATAATTAAACAATTAGTGGTAACAGATAATTGGAGAAAATTATCGCAGTGACGATACTACTGCCAACTTCTTACGAACATGCTCGCGAGCTTTCACTTTGAATGCCAATCGGTTGGTTGCCATCCTGATTTCTTGAGGGAGCGCATTCCATAGAGAAATATACTGAACGAAGAAAGAACAGTGAATAAAGTCAGTGCGGTGAGTGGGACATTGAAGAAGACGGTTATGAGATGAGCGAAGATTTTTGTTTTGGTTGGCGCAAATGTATTGAAAGTGAGGAGCCAGATAACTAGAACTAGGGGATTTGGAAGAGTCAAGAAATGAAAACAAGGTAGTCAGTGCCCTTAGCTCTCTGCGCAGGCTTATGGGCAACCACTTTAGAAGTGACCGATGCGCAGAGATATGATCATATTTACGCAGATTGAAAACAAATCGAATGCAGTAATTTAGAAGACGGTCAAGTTTGTTGAGGAGATCTGCATTCAGGTCATAATAGCACACGTCACCATAATCGATGATAGGAAAAATTGCACAAGCATTGCCTTCGTGTTCAAAGATAATAATTTTTTTAAACGATACAGAGCCCGCAACGTTCCAGTGACCTTCTGACTGACACTAGCAACTTGAGTACGCCAGTTAAGAGTACTATCAATGCGCAAGCCAAGAATCTTCACGTCATTACTAAACGGAACAATCGTACCGTTGAAAAGAACAGGGGGGTGACCATAAGCTCTTAGAGTGGTATCAATTTGAGATCGAGTAAGTGACAGATGTATACAAGTCAAATACAGCTGTCTCTTTTTTGATATCAAATTGATAGCGCTCTAAGAGCTTATGGTCACCCCCCAGGTGGCAAAGTTGCATAATCCAACTTAGCGATGGTGCGAGGACTCCTCAATGATGATAGCTTGGCACTTATTGGGATTCACAGCAACGCCAAACCTATCCGACCAGGCTTTTATCGTTATTAAATCGCCATTTAACTTGTCGATAACGTCAGGCACTTCGCCTTCCTTTATAACCTCATATCTTGCAAACCACTAGACGCATTTACATAATTAATACATCGTTAGATACGTCTTGACTGCCCAAGTATTTTTAGATAGGTGACGTTAAAAAAAAACAAACACGACGGATTTTGGGCGCCATATTGTGGGGGTCCTAATTTTTTTTTCTTTCGTACCCATCGAGTGGGGTATCGAAATGAAGAGTTTTTAGAGGTGATTACAAAAATGTATGCCACTTAAAAGAGCTTAAGAAGCGTACTAAAAAGATGTAAACAAGAAGAAAATCATGCTGTGCAGTCGGAGGATACATTATTTACGAGCTGGCTGACCAAAACCAAATGTATCCACCGACTGTTTGTTTACACGTTTTTAGTTGTCAGGTTTTTTGATTTTACTAACTTATTTTGTTGTTGTAGTTTTTACAAAGTTTTAAGTTTAGAAACTAAACATTTTGGGAATACTTTCATTATGCGTACAGCTAAGGAGTGGAATTCCTCGCACTCATCTGTGTTACCTGATAGCTACAACCTGGGGGTCTTTAAGTCAAGAGTGAATAGGTTACTTTTAGGCAAGTGTGCTACGATGACCACATCATCGCTTACCATCAGGTGAGATGGTGCGCTGTGCGCGCGATGAGCGTGTTCAAGCAAGAGCCTATCTATAATAAAAATAAGATATGAAGGAAAAGGGAGACAGTGATAGCGTGACGTTTGACAGGACGGTGAGATGAAAACTGTTGTGCCGATCTCAAGTACCATTGGATAAGGTCAGGAAGATGATGATGATGACATCAAGCTATAAGTCTGCTTTCCATCAATGAAATAATTTTCGGAAAAAGAGGGGTGTTAATAAGTTTGTACTGTGTTACTGTGTATCTGTGTATCATAGCTCCTGAAAGGATGAACCGATTTAGTTTTTTTTAACACGCTTTTATTAGCTTGGTATGTATGTATCTATGTATCAATGTAACAATGTATCAATGTATCAATGTATCAATGTATCAATGTATCAATGTATCAATGTATCAATGTAACGGAATCTTTGAACGTGATTTTCACCCACTTCAAAACGTTGGATTGATTTGAAACTTTGCACACTTATCAAGGACCGATGACAATGCAATAATTTAAACAGTTTGTCCCATTATCCTTACCATTAAAGCGTGTTTTTTAGTTTTTAGAACTACAATTTATTATTTTGTTTGAATGGTGACTTTGTCGAGAGTTTGAATAAAATCGGTTGAGTCATTCAAAAGTTATTCGCATTTTACTCTTTGAATCTGGATTTTTTCGCAAGATATCGTGTCATGCGTTTCGATAGATTGTATATTGAAGCGTGTAGACACTCGAATTATTTGCAAACTTTTTATATGGCAATGCTGTAATAATGTCAACATAAATTTTTGGTGATTTGTTGTGGTCTTGTTAATAGCATTTATTAACATGACAAATTAATAAAACAATTAAAAGTGGATTACGGGAGATGTCGTTTCGCATGATGTCTAAATATCAAGAAAAACATCTGGAGAAAGACGTCGAATTCAAACAAAAGCAAGATTGTTTACGTGTAATGTTAGATTTCATAAGTTAGAATGACGCTAATAAGTTGAATAAACCAAAATTATTATGGATTACTGTTGTTTTTTTTTTATTGAGATTGATACATAATGTCTAAAATATTACCTACCTCAATTACCTATAGTATTTTTATTCAGACGAAATAAACAATTCTACTGTATCAAATTGGGTTATTCCAGGTATGTCATATTAGTTTTGGGGTTTCTATGCCGATATTTTTTAAATTTTCCGCGATTTTTCAGTCTCTACTTTCGTTTGCCAGACTCTAGACAATACGGCCTCTAGAATAGCCCAAGTTCTTTGTATTGACAAACTCCAAAGAGAAAACAACTAAAGCCTCCTTACCGCCATAGACACGAAAAAAATTCAGAAGAAAAATCTTCAAAACGCCACGCCAGAATGACAGAAAGAAAAACAATAGAATATCGTATTGCGAATCTTGGTTGTTATTATTTAGATATATTGATAAGTTTTCTTTGTTAGTTCACGACATTTACATGGTATCATGCAAGGAGCGAATTCTATAATTAGTAGCCAATGTTATTTATCAATTTTCTATGGTGAGTATCTTGTATTGTTCTTAGAGAGTCAAACTACCGAATCGTTGCGTCGGCGGCGCAAGCTGTTCTACCGTCCTCTACGGAAAGCATCCCGGAAAAACTGGTTTTAAATCAATGGAATCTTAGGTCAGATATTCTGTCTGGTAAAAAAATTTGGTGAGGGATTGTGATCCAGGATTATGCCGCTTAAGGATCTTCGAGCGAGAAAGAAGGAATAATTGGTACGTAGAAAAATTACTACGGCAGAGGTGAAGCTTGGACCAGGCATTCAGATGTAAAGAAGTGTCAAATTGACAGCCGATTGGAAACTCTCCTGGCGTTTCATCTTCTGGCTCATCTCAATCTTCTTAGCGTGTCGATGGCAAATAAGTTTGAGCCCAGTATTTTGCTACGGTAACACCATTCGCTGATGCAGCCGTAAGGCACACAAACATATAAATCTATTTAGCAACAAACATTTTATCGATCAGTGACAATTAGTTAACCCAGCTCGCTGTCATCCCAATGACATGCCACCATTTTAATACCTACTTGATGTTTAATTATTTAGTATGTTTTTAATTGCCGACTCCTTAATTTACCAGATAGTTTATAACCGACTTTCTAAAAAGGAGGAGGTTCTATGTTCGACATTATTTTTATTTGTATGTATGTTCACCGATATCTCCGTCAATTGTGGACCGATTTTGAAGATTCTTATTTTGTTTGAAAGATCATATTCCGAAATTGGTCCCATTTTAATTTGGTGAAGATCTGATGAAGTATTTCGGAGATATACAACAGAACTCTTCAATAAATAACGGCAAATCTCACGGGATTGCTGCAATCGCATTTCTGTTTATTGTTTATCATCATCATCATATCAGCCGAAAGACGTCCACTGCTGGATATAGGCCTCCCCCAAGCGTCGCCACATTGACCGGTCTCGTGCGTCCCAACCAGCGGATTCCTGCAACCTTCACCAGGTCATCGGTCCACCTGGTGGGAGGCCTTCCAACGCAACGTCTACCGGTTCGCGGTCGCCACTCCAGAACCTTTCTGCCCCATCGGCCATCCGTTCTGCAAGCAATGTGCCCTGCCCACTGCCACTTAAGTTTGGCAATTCTTCGGGCTATGTCGGTAACCCTGGTTCTCTTGCGGATCTCTAAATTTCTGATTCGATCACGCAAGGACACTCCGAGCATAGCCCTCTCCATTGCCCTTTGGGTGACTTTAAGCTTTCTGATAAGGCCCATTGTAAGCGACCACGTCTCAGAGCCATATGTCATCACTGGCAACACACACTGGTCATAGACTTTCGTCTTGAGACACTGTGGTAAGTTGGACGAGAAGATACCGCGCAACTTCCCGAACGCTGCCCAGACAAGTCGGATTCGACGGTTGACCTCTTTCTCGAAGTTGGCCCTACCCAACTGGATCGTTTGTCCCAGGTAGACATAGTCGTCCACAACTTCGAGTGTAGAGTCTCCGACCTTGATACTCGTAGGAGTGGGTGTAACATGGGCAATTAACATCACCTTGGTTTTGTCCATCTTCATTCTAAGACCCACTCTTTCGGAAGCTCTACTGAGGTCATCGATCATTGTACTGAGGTCCTCCATGGTCTCAGCCATAACCACTATATCGTCGGCAAACCGAAGGTGAGTGATGTACTCGCCATTGACGTTGATGCTTAGCCCTCTCCAGTCCAGAACCTTGAAGACATCCTCCAGTGCAGCGGTAAACAGTTTCGGAGAAATGACGTCTCCCTGTCTCACTGTTTATACCATTTCATAATATAACACCACGCCAGTACGCTTGAAAGGGGTACGCAGATCTCTCATTTCACCGATTATGTTCACGTTTCATGTTATTCGGGTAATCTATTCTGACGTTATAGGTACTTACTAAACAACTTGCCTATAAGGTAGATACAACTAAAATGGTAAAATAAAAACATTTTTGCAAAAGATACTACCGACTTCCATATAAATAACTACAAAGTAAAAAATAACTTTATTTTTGGAAGTCGGTGTCTTTCGTAGGTAACATTTTTTTGCGTTACGGACACCGGCTTCCAAAAATAAAGTTATTTTTCACTTTGTAGTTTTCTTATTTGGAAGTAGGTAGTATTTTTTTGTAAAAAAGTTTTTTTACTGTTCCAAGTACATTTTATAAGTTGGTCGACTATTACTCGTAAACTTGTAAAGCCTATTTATCTGTGATAGTTTTTCTTTTAATTTCGTTATATTTACTACTGCCGTGAAATTTTTCACATGGCCAAGAGCAACCATTTGGCTGGCAGAGGGGGGGGGGGGGGTGGGACACTTGACTCTAACATAAATTTGCAATTTAAAGCTTAATTTTACGCAAATGGATCTCTAAATCGAAAAATGGTATTAGCAAACCCAAAATATTTTTGAACCACCTATCCAACGATACCCCACACCATGGGATAGACGAGAGAAAAAAAAAACATCCCACTTTACGTCTACCTATAGGAAGAACCCAAAAAGAAAATATTAGGTATTCATGATTTTATTTTACCACTTTGTTGGAATTATTAATATGTATATCCATGCCAAATTATAGCTTTCTAGTATTTAAATTCTCTGAGCTAAGTTGCGGACGGACAGACGGACAGAGCGAAACTGTAAGGGTTCTTTATTGACTTCGGAACCCTAAAAAAGTCTCCAGACTACATTCAACACATTGAGCAGCTCATTTACACTTTCAAAGACTAGTATGTAACATGAGCATCAAGATGCACTTCCTCTTCAGCCATTTAGATCGTTATATGTTAATATTTCAAAAACTAGAACTGTTAGAGAAAAACTGACAACAGATTTAGAATCAGCGTGGCAGAATCATATAAAATCAGGTATGAAACTTCATACAGCAAAAAAACTGGTCATTAGTTTAGACCATTTCATGACATGTTATGTTATAAAATGGTCTAAACTAAACAATAAACAGACATGCGATTGCAGCAGTCCCGAGAGATTTTCCGTTATTTATTGAAGAGTTATGTTGTATATCTTCGAAGTTCTTCATCAGATCTTCACCAAATTAAAATGGGACCAATTTCGGAGCATACTCGTTCAACAAAAAAAATATTTTCAAAATCGGTTCACAATTGACGGAGATATCGGTGAACATACATAAAAAAAAAACATACAAGAAGTCGAACATAGAACCTCCTCCTTTTTCGAAAGTCGGTTAAAAACTACAGCTTACCAGTGTAATCGAGAGTTGAGAAACCGGGGTTAAGTGCTGCACCGTGAGCGGAATAACTACAATACTTGATTAATTTGAAGTATCGACTGAATGGGCCATGAATCAAACAGCTTGACTATACATCAGTCAGTGTAGCTTTAATCAAATGTCACACTTTTCAGGGTCGAATTAATGAACTTTATTTATTTAAATTAAGTACAGGCTCAGTACATGCTAATGTTCACAAACTATTTGTATTACTACTAATTGTTCAGCAGTAATAAACAGCATGATAATATAATAATACTAGCTTCTGCCAGCGACTACGCCCGCGTGTAAAGTATTTTCTTATCCTAAGGGAACATTAGGTATACCGGGATGTAAAGTTAGCCTTTGTGCTATTCCAGACTATAATCTAATAAATGTCTGTACCACATTTCATATAGATTCCATAACACGGCACGCTTCGGTATAACGAAACATTCATAACGTGATATTTCGTTGTATGTGTAGAAACAAAAGAATTTCAGCACCTCCATTGAATAAGGTCGAAAATAGTTAGTCCACAAAAATTATATTTTACAATGCATGTCCTCGAAAAGAAAGTTTTCCAAGCAGCCAAACTGTGCGGAAAGTGTCACTTTTTTTTACTAGTGCTTTTTACTTTCCTGTACTTTTTAATTTTTAACTCCAACGTCAGCCCGCCGCATAGAGTTTTTATTATTTGAGAAAAGTTTAAAAATTTTGTTAAGTACATATTATCATTCATATAAAAGGTAAAACAAAACTAATACTTCATTTAAGGCGTTTTTTAACACGCTTTTATTAGCTTGGTATGTATGTATCTATGTATCAATGTAACGGAATCTTTGAACGTGATTTTCACCCACTTCAAAACGTTGGATTGGTTTGAAACTTCAAGGACCGATGACAATGCAATAATTTAAACAGTTTGTCCCATTATCCTTACCAATAAAGCGTGTTTTTTAGTTTTTAGAACTACAATTTATTAATTACTCTAGATTTAGATTGTGATCAATAAATTAATTTAAAATATTCATTAAATATGTTTGGCAGAATAAATATTTTGCTCGTGCCTTTTTGCGTTACGACGTGACAGCACATGCGCAGTAGATAAGCCCGAGGAACTATGAACTATTAGTTAATCTGTGGATATGCTGAGCGCCCTTGAATAAGCGCCTTTTTATTAATTTCTTGCTTGGTTCAGATATATTTTTTTATTTCCTCGCACAATGCATAGTAAAATGTTGTATGATACACGTGCGTAAGATGATTTCCGACTCGTGTTGATTTATCCACTCATCGGAAATCACCTACTTCCCGCACTTGTAGCATAAATAACTATTACAATGCATGTCCTCGAAAAGAGCGTTTTCCAAGCAGCCAAACTGTGCGTAAAGTGACACTTTTTTTACTAGTGCTTTTTACTTTCCTGTACTTTTATAATTTCTAACTCCAACGTCAGCCCGCCGCATGGAGTTTATATTATTTGAGAAAAGTTTAAAAAATTAGTTAAGTACAGATTATCGTTCATATAAAAGGTAAAACAAAACTAATAATTCATTTATCATACACGTGCGTAAGGTGATTTCCGACTCGTGTCGATTTATCCACTCATCGGAAATCGCCTACTTGCCGCACTTGTAGCATAAATAACTATTGCCATGCCATGCCGTCAGAGAGCGCTGGCCGTACGTACATAGCGTATACACTGCAGATTAAGCCTCTTAATATGAATCATAAAACAAGTTATATAATTTTTGAAGTAGATACGTCTGTAAAAACGAATGATAACAAAATCGGAGGATCTCTGGTGTTGCAGCTCCATATCTTTCATCGAAATATTTTTATCTTAATAATTATCACCACTCGATAGCTAAAGGATAAAAAAGATTCGTTAAATAATTAAAATTAAATGTGTGAACGTTACGTACTTCACGTGAATAGCATCTATCTCTATTTCAATAATTCAAAACTCCATTCCAATCCAGGATTCGTAGGTTCTTTAAAAACTAAACTCGTTGTTTGTTTCAGTTTATTATATCTGATGGTGCTTGCCGACAGCCACACTATATCTAAAAGTATTTATAACGACGACAAATTAGATAATAATATATTTGAGTCTATACATGACGTAGACCGCCCAACCAACCTAAAGACAAGGAAAGACAGACAACACAAATACAAAGCATACTTCAACAAGGATAAAGATTTAGTGGTACCCGACATTCTCCACGAAACCAAACCCTATGAACTCGATAAAACAACTGAAAAGCTAACCACAAGAACCACTAGTAATAAACTTACAACAGAACATATAAAACGTCACAAGTCACCTAAAAAGAGAATTGGTTTCTGGAAAAAATTCCGAGGTAAAGATAAAAAGAAGGAACCTAATAAACATGGTCCCAATGACAGAAATAGAAGAGTATCAAGCCGTAAAGAAGAACGTAAAAAGAATGATAAGTTTACTGCCAAAGATTCTCACAGTACCAGCCCAAATATTAAAGGGAGGAGGAAAAATAAGAAAACGTTTTCGCCTCGGCCTGAACTTAAAGTTTCAAAAAGGGATGTCGGCGCCCTGTTGTCCTCTAAACCATACTCGAACACACCACAGAGTTTCAAATTGCAAACGGGAATCACACCCAAAGTTGACAACATGCTTAAAAGTAAATACAGAATGAAAACTCCACTAACATTCACAGCGAGGATGGAAGCACATTCGAATGGACCTGACAATGTAATAGAAGAATTGGAAAGCATGACCTCCAAATTATCGCTCCTGAAGGAAAAGTATGGACACAACGCTATACAAACAGGATCGCCATTACAGGTTCATGCAATAATCGGGCATCCTACCACTGAAACTCAAAAGACTGTTGCTACTACTGAATTAAATACACAAGGTACAGCACAAATAGAAATAATGCTTAATAATATGAAAGCAAGGGCGATGCAAATGGCCTCTTTCGAAAGACCTGCAGTGACTAGCCTTATAAAGAACTCTGCTACTAAAGCCACTTTCAATTCCGAACAATTGCTTAGACCTGTCATGCCTTCACCAAAGAATGTTTCTCGCGCATATGTATCGATCAATGATATTCAACCTGTGGAAAAAAGAACTGCCGAAAGTTCAGAACCAGACGAGTACAATCTAAATGATTTAATTTTTAGCACTCATACAGAATCGCATTATGTAGCAGCTAGGTCGATCAGAGAAGATACGATGACTATCGCTCATAATGTTGAAGATATGCTGCAGAGAGAGTTAAAGAACTTATATAACAAAGTCAAACATAAAGTATCTAGCGATTTGAAAACGGCTAAGTCCACCGTGAAGAATGGTATTAACAAAGTTACCAGAAAACTATCCAGTAAGGCCAAAGCTGCTAACGCAAGCCACTCGACCAAACCAGCGACTACACATAAACTACATACGACATGCGCGTGTAAAACCACGACAAAGAAAAAGAAAATGCAAAAATCGTTTGCTCCCACGACCTCACCACGAGTCAAGAAGAAAAACGATGATAAAGAAGAAAAGATAACTACAGAAGACAAAATAGTTATAGATAACTTTACCCCAGAAGCACTTTTTGCTAAAACGTACGACGACTACGTAATGTTGACGCTATTCGAACAGATACTAGCAAAAACACACGACGAAAACATTAGGAAAATGCTCGCAACATCGGAGAATCCATTTTTTCCAAAATTCAAGAGAGATACTTTGAGATTATCTAAGAGAAACCCAGAGACACTAACAGATGTGAAACTGACAGAAGTAATTCATAATTTATATGATGATGGTGTCAATATGCCAGATTATGATTACATTGAACCTTTAGCTAACGTCAGTTCCACCGCAAGAACTCATGCTGCGAATAACTATAATGAAGTTGACTATATAATCGATTCGTCAGACTCATCGGATAATAGTGGCCAAGACCAGCAGGATCCATTGGAGATTAATAATAAAGCTAAGGGGACTGCACCACCGCCCATAGAACCAGATAGCGCTTCAGAAGCTAATGCTCGTGTTGCTAATGCCAATATCGCTAGTACAATCTCAGACACCAGCTTCGAAGGTTTGAGCAACAAAATCTCTTACAACGAGTTTGTGAACGGTTACAAACACTATTTAAAATTCCAGAAAGATCAAATTAACCAAAACTTTTCCAATTTGGTTAGGTACCAAGCCCACAGACATCACAGTGTTGACGATATCGGTAAATATATACTTAGTAAAATACCACCACTACAAACGTACAGAAAAAGAGTCCTGAGATTTTCTGATGAATCCGATAATAATATGGACTATCAGGAGATCACAACTAAAAGTGACGATTCCTGGTTCAGAAAGCACTTTTATTTGTTCATTGACAATGGTCCTCCTAAGAAATACCATACTTCGGAAACTGTAGAACTGAAGCCAACTGACCCCAAATTTATTACAGAACCAACCTCTAGAATATATCGACAAACAGAACAGATCTTCATCAAGATCCCTTCTGGGTTGGCACGGAAACCTAAGGAGGCTCAAAAACCACCCAATTTAGACGATCTCACGAAAGTGTTGGATTCTATTAAGGAACAACAAACCAACAGTCAGTTGTCACAACGTATGTAATATTATTATTTTGATTGATTTATTTTAAGCGGCTTGTGTGTATGACCAGATGTATAAACTTAAATGAAGCAAACGATCTGTAGTAGTAGTACTGAAGTAGTTTCTGCCTCTGTGTGAAAAAGGCATGAGTGTAATAGTAATGATTTTTCATGAATGTATGTATTTTTTTTATAAGGAATACAATGAAATCACAGTTTGTGGAATCACCGTAGGCAGCCAGCGACTAAAAACAATGTTCTTACAAATAATACTCGGGCCCACGTAATATCTGCTGAGTCACAGATAATATAATTCTAGCCCTGAGTATAAGTTTTGACTGTCATATTTATAGCTAAAATGTTGAAAAACATTACTATATCATAGACTGAGAGGTCGTTGCAACACGGCCGAAACGTCGGGTGAAATAGCTAAATAAATAATCGAAATCATCGCGTTAAATTCCCGTGATATATTGTTTTTCAATTATGAAACGCGAAAGTTTTAAAGTTAATAGTCAAAATGTTTTCTACGAATAAACGATGGCACAACTGGCATGCTTTATTTGTATGGGCAATTTTGAGACTGCCACTGAGACGTCTCGGTACTCAGTGAATGTAAAAATATTTTTTAAAGCAATCTAATATAACTTACAATTTATTTTACGTTTCAGCAACACTAAAGAACGATCAGGACGCATCTGAGCCCCTCATTGACAAAGCTAATGCGACGGGTGATGCAACTCAAGTAAAAAGTTTCATCAGTAAACTTTTTGGTAGCAAACGCAGACATGCACCCAAGAAAGAGCCAATAACAACGGTATACGTTCCAACACCTCATTATATGTTCACTGAGAGGTTGAAAGAGAGATTGAGAAGAGCGATTGCAAAAGAAAACATTGAGAATACTATAATGCGTGATATGACTAAAGATATCGAAAAACTTTCGAATGTCAGTAAGGAACTTTTCCCAGACCCAGCACAAATAGGTAAAAAAGAAACTAACAAATATGGCTACGTTGACATCGATCTCGTTCCAAGACATACGGCAATAGTCAAACTGAGAGACACCAAAAAGAGCAAATTAAAAACCTTCTTCAAGAAGTTTCAATTCAAAAAGAAGAAGAGGCCATATCCGAAACCAAAGCGCTCTTGCTATTACAACTATTATTCACAGAACCGTAGAAGACAGAGATTCAATCCTATTAAGAAGCTAAAAGCTATATTTAATGTGAAAGAAGAGAAAGATAAAGATGAATCATTAACTGAGAAGTACCAAGCGCCGAATGATTACGAGATAGCGGGTACTGCGCCGGAGCCTTTTAAATCTGTAAAAGCTGTCAAACCGATGTCACTTGAGGAAATGCAGAAACAGGTTCCGAATATAAGTGACGTGTATTTCGAGCCACCTAGAACAACAGCAGAGACCACTAAACTATCTTCTTATCATTTGGATGCTAAAGACGAGGATTTGCTGTCTAATTTTCATCCTTCGGCTAGTTTGAAGTCGTCAAAAGCCAGTAAGAAAAAAGTTACTGGTAAGTTTTGCACCTTAAAAATAAATGCGCAAAAAAATAAATACTCAGCTTTAGTTGCTAATAAGAGGTTAAATAACAAATAACATAATAAATAACATCTTTGGCCGCTATTAAATCGGGAGTTAGTGAGATAGCCCAGGATGGCGTAAGTGATCCTAAATGTAATATGATAAGTTGCTCTTTATCGTTATTCTCAACTATACATGGGCATGATATTGATCAAGTTACAATATTGATTAACAAACCACTGACAACTCAATCAATTTTTTTTAAATCTTATCTTCTAGTTTTTTTTTCTATATTAATAAAAACTAAGGTTCTTAATAATAAATTACAATCTAGCCTTAATAGACTAATAAGCAATTTAACTCTAACTTATAATTATATTGTATAATGTTATGACTAAGAATAGTGTCAATTTGCACTTTTATACAGTTCGGTAGCACTTTCTTAGAGTCTGATACGTTAAAAACACTTAGTTCACGTGTTACATGTATAGCACACAGTATTTTTGCTATTATTTTTTCACTTATTATACACTACACTAACTCAAACGGTTTAGTTCTCTTTAGCCTACGCACTATGTCCGTGTTATCTAGCAGCTGGATTGCTTCCACATTCACATGTCGATGAAGTCTGTGTTGGTGGGCTTCAGCAAAGTTTTGAATAACGGTCGTGACGAGTTTCATTTTAAGGTCGCGGTGAAGGTCGTCATTTTTTTTTTGATGTACCATGGTGCATTAACAGCATCTCTGAGTACTTTATTTTGAAATTGTTGTATAATTTTATCATTGCTATGTTTAGTACAGCCCCATAGTTGGATACCATACGTCCAAATTGGCATAAGAATATGCTTGTATATTATAATTTTATTGTGTATTGATTTGATAGATAGGATTTCCTTCCAAGTAACCAATACATATTTTTGTACCGTATATCGAGTTCCTGTCTTTTCTTTTTGACTTGAGATTTCCAACGCAACTTGGCGTCAAGAGTTATGCCAAGGTATTTGGCTGTATTCGCATAAGGCACTTGCATGCCGTTTATATAGACTGGGTGGTAATCGCAGTGTTTATTAGTGAAGTCAATGTGAATCGATTTTGACTCATTCAGTTTGATCTTCCACTTTTGTGTCCAGTCGTAAACTTTGTTCACAGCTAGTTGGACTTTTTCTACTGCTTCTTTGTGGTTTGAACCAATAGTCATAATAGCAGTATCATCAGCAAAGGTCGCTATGGTTGTTGTTTTCCAGCTCTGGGATATCACATGTGTATACCAAGTACAGGATTGGGCCTAACACACTTCCTTGTGGTACTCCGGACTTAACTGTTTTTAGCTCAGAATATGCGTCCTCTTGCCTTATCCTAAACATTCTGTTGCTTATATATGACTCTAGAATATCTGAAAATTCGGGGAGCATGCGTCTGAGTTTGTATATCAGACCCTCATGCCAAACTTTGTCGAAAGCTTGTGCGACATCTAGAAATACGGTGGCGCAGACTTGCTGGTTTTCGAGCGTTTTTTCGATGATGTTTATTATTTTGTGTACCTGGTCTATGGTAGAATGTTTTTCCCTGAAACCAAATTGATGGTTCGGAATAAGTTCTTTTCTTCTATAATTGGTTTTAGCCGTTTTTATAAGAGCTTTTCAAACAGTTTCGATAATACTGGCAGCAGGGAAATGGGTCTATAAGATGATGCTTCATGGGGTGGTTTTCCAGGCTTCGCAATCATTATGACTTCAGGAACTTTTTATGGCCCAGGTACATGTTTTAGCATAAATGCAGCGTTTATAAGTCTGGTCAGCTTAACTATGGCTTTGCGCAGGAGGTGTTTTAGAATTTCTTCTGTTATGAGGTCATAACCCGGGGATTTCTTCGATCTTATGTTGTTTTTAATTTCTCTTACAACTTCTTTAGGAGTTACAAGCCGAATTCTTTGGTTTTGTGATAAATTTACACTCTCAGATATTTCTATGGAACTTTCATTGGGTTGAAAAGTATCTTCTAAATATTGGGCAAACCTTACCGCTTTTTGTTCATTGCTTATGGCCCATTTTCCATTGCTGTTTCTGATGGGAGATATTTGCATAATCGGCCTTTTTAGTTTTCCAAAGAGAGTAATACGTTGATTGGTTTATCTTCTAGAGCAAACCTTTTTTTTTTTGGTTAAGAAATCATCCAATGACTTTTCCCGCTCTAGGAGAAACGGGAGGGCGTGTCAGACTTTTACTGTCTAAAACCCACCCCTGTTCCTTCAGTTTCGTGTGCCAGGGCCGCGGTAACTCTCTTTCAAATTTATCCGCGACGTTCTAGTGCCAACCTGGTATTTTATTTATGTCCTCAAACTTGCATTTATTTGCACCATTAATGGTGCAAACGAAACTAATTCGTCTCCTCTGCACCATTGATGGTGCAGGTCATAGGTGCATACGGTACAACAGGGTTAAAGCCTGAAAGCGTAACAAATAAGCAAACTCACATTCGCATTTTTATTATTAATTAGGAATTAATAATTTATATACACGTAATAAAGAACATAGAGAAAAGACAATATGACAACTGAATATAAGGGTACTGCTTATTCTACCAGCAGGCAGGTCTGCTGCGAAAGGAGAAAGAAATGAACATATAATTTATTTTACAATGCATGTCCTCGTTTTCCAAGCAGCCAAACTGTGCGGAAAGTGTCACTTTTTTTTACTAGTGCTTTTTACTTTGCTGTACTTTTTTAATTTTTAACTCCAACGTCAGCCCGCCGCATAGAGTTTTTATTATTTGAGAAAAGTTTTAAAATTAGTTAAGTACAGATTATCATTCATATAAAAAGTAAAACAAAACTAATACGTCATTTAAGGCGTTTTTAATTACTCTAGATTTAGATTTTGATCAATAAATTAATTTTAATTATTCATTAAATATGTTTGGCAGAATTAATATTTTGCTCGTGCCTTTTTGCGTTATGACGTGACAGCTATTGCACATGCGCAGTAGAACTATGAACTATTAATTAATCTGTGGATATGCTGAGCGCCCACTGACCTCTATAATATACAAGTACGCTGGACTTCATATTATCGATGACAAAATTAGACGTTTGATTTTCGCCATTTTGGTGCTGATAGCAACGTAACTTAACGTGAGATTCCATAGAACTAATATTAGAGATGGGACATAGCCTTCGGTATAAAAATACGTGAGAATAATTTAATACTTAGGAGAACAATAAAATCCCAATTATTTTAATTGAGATTTATTTCTAAGTAATAGAAAAATTGCTGTGAAGGTTAACTGAAAAATACTTTCAATCAGATTGCAAGCTATAAACTAGTGGATAGCGTGCTACTAAAGTTTAGCGCATTACTGTCAGATCAGTGAGATTTAAATATGGGGATAGGCTAACAACTTATCCTTAAAACTAGTATATTTGAGCAAGTATCTGCTCGCTGAAGTATACTAGTTAGTTAATATTTACATTTAGTTTGGATTCACTCGGTTGGAACATCATTCATACAAATATTTGCGTACGAATGAGATGGATAATAATTTACAACGGACATATTTCTCGCTCTCATCGCTGAGATCCTGTCTCTGTAGTGTTAAGATGCAAATAAGAGTGACATCGCATTCCAGCGACGTGAAGACTTATATCAGTTTTCAACTCTGTTTCAGATGCAGATATAAATTGTTTGACTTAAAAACATTTGTTAATACAATTATAATTATCATGATATTATTCCAGAATTAATTACAGACAGGAACGAGGTGATTGATACAAGAAGAGAGAGGCCTGTGCTCAGCAGTGGGCGAAGTCGGACTGTGGATGATCATGATGATGATTCCAGAACTTTGTATTACACATTGCTTTTTAACATATTATTACTGATTATTAGGCATTCATATAACATTCATCACTAATACCAATATGAGATATTTAGTTGCAACATATTATGAGAAGTCAATACAGTAGATGAGTGATACGCCTTGCCAAGTCTACTATTTTGTTATTAGTGTAATTTAAAAATATTACTAATACTCATATACTCGTATTAGTTAAAATAATATAATATTTCCAGGCGAATATATTAGTATTACCTAATCTTGAGAAATATCGGTACTAACCTATCTCTAAATGTGTCAATTTTAGTTCCTGAGAACCTCGAGTGGGGCGCTTTGATTCGGCACAAAAATCAACTGTCATTTTATCTAATATATGTAGTCCAGCGTACTTGTATGATAGAGGTCAGTGTGAGCGCCCTTGAATAAGCGCCATTTTATTAATTTCTTGCTTGGTTCAGATATATTTTTTTATTTCCTCGCACAATGCATAGTAAAATGTTGTATGATACACGTGCGTAAGATGATTTTCGACTCGTGTCGATTTATCCACTCACTCGCTTTGCTCGCTCGTGAATAAAAATGCCACTCATCGGAAATCACCTACTTCCCGCACTTGTAGCATAAATAACTATTACTTTTGATAGGTCAAAAATTAAGGATTTAGTTAATGAACTAATGCGGTAAAGTAAAGTTTATGTTATTTGCATAGATTGTAGGTACATAACATAAGATATAAAAAAAACAATTGTGATCCTTGTACCGATATGATTTCTTATATATAACAATCGACTTTATTAACATACGGTAACACATGATTTCGTTCAAGGGAAAATTCCAGTTTACATGGAGAAGAATACAACGGTGTTTATTTTGTGGATTAGCTCACGCTTTTCATCATAATGAAATATTTTATTTCCAAGTATTTGATTTGCGGTTTTTCTATGTTAATATATCTAATATGACTTTTTTCAAAATGTAACTTTCATTGGCAGGACAAACCTTAATTGCAAAACTTATTTATTATTACATCTAATACCTTTCAAATGAACAATTCTTGTATATATATACTAGCGGACGCTTCGCGGTTTCACCTGCGTAGTTCCCGTTCCCGTAGGAATACAGGGATAAAAAGTAGCCTATGTCACCCGGGGATAGTGTGGCTTCTCAACGGTGAAAGATTTTTTGAAAACGGTCCTGTAGTTTTTAAGTTTATTCATTACATACAAAAATACAAATCTTTCCTCTTTATAATATTAGTAATATTAGTATAGATATAATCTGAATCTCGGCAACTGCTCTAACGATTTTCATGAAATTTAGTATTAAATCGATCTAACATGTTTAATTTTCAGAAAACGTCGTTTTCTCTTTTTTCACCCGAGCAGACCTCGGTCGCTCAGGTACTTATTATAATGTAACAAATATTCAAGTTACAAATTACAATACGATATTTACTGCTACGTAAATTCGATTTAATTTTGAGTTTTAATAAGTCTGAATAACGGAGCGAAAAAGCACGTCGATTCACTACTGTAAGCGTCCATAAAGTATTGCATTTTATTGTCTATGGTTACCTGTTAAGGCGCCTCCCCGAGCAAAACGCCGCGCTTGTCGCTTTTGTGCAGTTTTTAAGACGGCGCAGAGCGAACGAGGCGCGCGGCAATTAGGTATTTGCTACAGCGCGCTAGTCGTGTGCGTCGTCACACACACAATCACAAGTTCACTCGAGTCCCGCTTGCAGTTGCTCGACAAAAGTTGGTAACTTAGGATTTTTAAAATTTGAGGCGTTGTGTTGAGTGACTTGAAAAGGCGAATATTGATTATTTAGATGTTTATGTAGGTACATAAAGCCCATAATTAAATCTAATAATCTATATTATATAGAAAATAATGTTTGTTTGTACTATCGTAATACATTATCCGTTCCGTTACTATTCATCCGATTGCGATGAAATTTTGGCGTTGTGGATTGTATGCCGGGGCATTTTACTGGGTAAGTAGGTAGGCTAGGTGAGTTGATAAGTAAGTTAGATGGGTAGGTGTATTGTATAGTAAAACCAGTCTGTAATACAAAATCTTTATTTACCTAATGTAATACCTTTTTTCCATTTTACAAAATCTTACACAAAACCTAGGGAAACGTGGTATATTTATTATACAGAGTGTAACAGAAACGTCATATTTTAAAAATTGCTTCTTATTCTGTAAATGAACAACAATCTCCAGGGAAGTCAAAGGCATTTCCCAAAAACTAATGGAAATGGAAAAGAGACAAGAAGGGTAATATCATTCTCATTTAAAACATGATTGTTATTTTTCAATCACTGGTGCATTATGCAGTGGCGTAGCGTGCTTTGGTGGGGCCCCGTATAAAAAAATGTTTGGGGGCCCTTATGAATGGTAAAGATATCTCAAGAAGAAAAAATATGTTTGCATAAAATTAAAAGAAATATTTATTCATCATAATTGTCAAACTGTCTTATTTTTTTTTTTACAAACAATTCAAATTAAATATACACTCTCCTTGCCTTTTTTCGGCAAACTGTTTTATTAAATCATTTATAGCTGATGATTACTTTAGTTTTTCTAAAGTTTCTGCCTCTATGGACAATAGTGACAGGCCTGACAGGCGTTCATGTCCCATCGAAGTTCTTAGGTAATTTTTTATCAGTTTTAATTTTTGCTTACGCACGTCGGGGGCCCCCGTGGCCCGGGGGCCTCGTATAATTGATACGGCAGATACGGCGGTAGCTACGCCCCTGGCATTATGGAAGAACGTGTTACGTGTTCATGCGATATATTGCATTTGTTTATAGAGGTATGCGAAATCTATTATTCTATTGCCATTTATTATGATCTCGGCTTTGTCTTTAGTTTCTTCTTCTACCAAAATGTTTGAATATGAATCCGTATGTTTTGAAGAATCCTGAAATAAAATAAGATAATTGTAAGTAGTCCCTAATCCACGGGCAGAAACTAGTACTAAGGCACATTTAAAATGTATTTAAGAACAATTAACTTACATCGAAATTGTTGAATGGAATATCATCACTAACTAAAGGTTTTTCACCAACGTATAGGCAAGGATCTTTATTGGTCAGCATTTCCTAAAAACGTAATAAAATATAGTTATTGTAAGTTATTTAAGAAAATTGAGAGCAGCGGTGGCCCAGTGGTATCGGTCGCGACTTACAGGTTGTAGGTCGTGGGTTCGAGCCCAGACAGGCGCTTTACTTTGTGTAAATTATTTCATCACCACTGCCCTCAAAACGGTGAAGGAAAACATCGTGAGGAAACCGGCATGTCCTAGAACCAAAAATTCGAAGACTTGTGACATCCACCAATCCGCACTGGGCCCGCGTGGTGGATTACGGCCCATTCCCTCTCACAGAGAGGAGGCCTGTGTCCTAGCAGAGGGAACATTAATAGGCTGATGATGATTTAATAAAATTATTAAATTGACGTAGTCATCAGATGTATTATCAACCTAACTCTTAAAATGTTGTGAACAGACTAAAAGAAATATAGTATACATAATACATAAATATTTTCCCATGTAAAAGACTTGCTGGCAAACACTAGCAACAAAATAAGTATAATGAATTTAAAATTTCATGGTGACCCCTTGGCCTCACTTCTCGTGCTTGAGGTCCTGGGTTCAAACCCAGGCAATGCGTCTTTTTCAAATTATTTTTTACTTTTCAAGTTTATCTTGGACATCACTGACAACGGCGAAAAAAAAAAACTTCCATCGTGTATTCTAAAATGAATGTCAGAATAGCAATCGGCACCCCCAAATACCCATTACACGATACCCATATCGAATGTTTGAGAAAAAGTTGTATCCGCCATCTTGGATTTTAATAATAATGTCAGATTTGCAATCGGCATCCCCAAAAACCCATTACACGATACCCATATTGAATGTTTGCGAAAAAGTTGCATCCGCCATCTTGGATTTTAAAAATAATGTCAGATTTGCAATCGGCATCCCCAAAAACCCATTACACGATACCCATATCGAATGTTTGAGAAAAAGTTGCATCCGCCATCTTGGATTTTAATAATAATGTCAGAATTGCAATCGGCATCCCCAAAAACCCATTACACGATACCCATATCGAATGTTTGAGAAAAAGTTGCATTCGCCATCTTGGATTTTAATAATAATGTCAGAATTGCAATCGGCATCCCCAAAAACCCATTACACGATACCCATATCGAATGTTTGCGAAAAAGTTGCATCCGCCATCTTGGATTTTAAAAATAATGTCAGATTTGCAATCGGCATCCCCAAAAACCCATTACACGATACCCATATCGAATGTTTGAGAAAAAGTTGCATCCGCCATCTTGGATTTTAATAATAATGTCAGATTTGCAATCGGCATCCCCAAAAACCCATTACACGATACCCATATCGAATGTTTGCGAAAAAGTTGCATCCGCCATCTTGGATTTTAAAAATAATGTCAGATTTGCAATCGGCATCCCCAAAAACCCATTACACGATACCCATATCGAATGTTTGAGAACCAATTGAAAAAAAAAACGATTACATGCGTCATTATGTTAGATAATTTTTTTTTACAAAAAAATACAACCGACTTTCAAATAAAAATATTACAAAGTGAAAATAAATTCAATTTCGGAAGTCGGTGTTCCCGTTTTTGAATCTTCGTTTTATGACACTGACTGACGAAATTAAATTTATTTTACATAATATTGTAGTGTTTTGATTTGGAAGTTGGTTGTTATTTGGCAAAAAAGTTTTTATTTTACACTTTTTAGTTGTGTACATAATGGGCAAGTTCTATAGCCTAAATGAAATTAGAGTGTACCAGGGTTTACTGTATTCATCTGCGTACCCCTTTAGAGCTTACCGGCGTGATGTTATGTTATGAAAATATGGTGTAAACAATAAACAGACATGCGATTCCAGCACTCCCGAGAGATCTGCCGTATTTGTTGAGGAGTTCTGTTGCATATCTCCAAAATTATTCATCAGATCTTCGCCAAATTTAAATGGAACGTAATCTATCAAACAAAAAATTTTTTTCTAAAATCTGTCCACAATTGATGTAATCGGTGAACATACACAAAAAAAATCCTCCTTTTTGGAAAGTCGGTTAAAAAGGAAATAACGTCACAAAATAGAAATATGTACTTTTTATGAGAACAGATTCTTTTTCGGAAATGAGCGCCAACTTTCTTCTTATAATATGTTTCCTTACGCTTTCCCAATATAACTAAAACAAACATTTAAAAAAAATGTTACAGAAATATGCATTGAATAGTAAAAACATAAAAAGTAAATGTTAGTTATGCATAAAAAGTCATACTCAAAAAACAAAATATATAACTTACCTTATTCAACTATTTGCAGCAAGGTATACGTACACAAAAGATCGCGAATTATCGTTATCGGCGCGTCGCTCCACAATGAGACGTGACCACTCTCCGAGCTCTCGTGGGCGACTGAATTTCCTACCGGTTTACGTTTCATATGATTCAAAACAGCGCAACAATTAAGAAAAAAAATAAAACTAAAATAACCGAGTGTCATTTCGAAAATGTTAAAACTATAAATTGTGGTATGACAATTTAGAGATTAATATGAATTAAAGTTTGTGAAAAAATTCAACAGTTTACTATAAATATTCAATAAAACACGAGCATGCTATTTTAATATTTTTGTCCAACTTTACGTATTTTTGTTATTTAAACTAAACAATATTTTTTGTTTTTGCCAACATAGAATCGTTAACACATTCATTGTGGTGTTCATTACATATTTTTTATGGTAATTATGGTAATAATATTGATTAAATCCCTATAACTGTGACGATCGTTTTGGATTATTTTGCTCGGCACAGTCTTAAGAGCTATCTACTGTTTATTTAAAAAGAAATATCAATTAATAAAATTACATTAAATTTCTACATAATGTTGATTATAAAATGGTAGTACACTTTTTTTTTAAAAGTATATGTGTCACTAATCTCCTTCCAACAAAACCATAAAAAAGTGAAATAATTATTGATAGCATGCATCTCCTCGTAAAGTGATCATTAATTATTTTTTATACTAACACTAATGGATAGACAATTTGATAACGAACATATTGTAATTTTTTTTTTTTCAAAATACCCATCTCGGCGTATTCACTACCGTTATTCATGCGACACGGGTGTCATTCTGAATTTCGACAGTTAATTATTTCGACACAGTCCCAATTTCGAAAATCAATAGTTCGACTACTCATTGCTTCGACAGAACATATATTCGACTAGCGTTAGTCCAACAGATCATACTTCGACAACACGCACCTTCGAAGAACACTACTTCGACAGAACCTTTCTTCGATTTGCACTTGTTCGGCGGATCTCTATTTCGACGGAACATACATTCGATAAAGGGCTACTGCTCTGAAATGTGACAATAATAATTGAATCTCGCTGCAAGCTTTTTGGGTACAAAATAAAAACATAAATATGAATCAATTATGTTTTGAATTATAACCATTAACAAATCATTGTACAGTTTAATCATTTCTTCAGATAATTTAAATCATAACATCATTTTTTAATGTCTTCTTGATTATTTATTTTATTAGACATGTGAGTAACGCTCCTTACTCCTTCTCACGCTTCTGGAGTTCTCTCAGAGAACAGGACAGAGTGGAAGAGCTCCCCAAGCTCTTTCAGTACCGGATGTCCCCTGCTTTCAGAAGTTCGGTTGTAATCCCATCCTCACCCGGGGCTTTTCCATGATTAAGCTGTTTAACAGGCGCCTCGATTTCGTCATGGATTATTTAAGGACTTCTGTGAAATGGCGTGTTAAACTGGCTCTAGAAACCTCATTTTCGGGATCAGGTCGAGATGCATTTGATGCGTACAGTTGGTCGTAGAAGTTTTCAACTGCCGAAAGAATCTCCGGTTTCGAAACGATGATATAATACCCGGTATATTTCAAATTTGTCAGGTGGCTCCTCCCATGTGAATGAACAAATCTTTCGATCCCCGGTTTTCGAATGTATGTTCCGTCGAAATAGAGATCCGCCGAACAAGTGCAAATCGAAGAAGAGTTCTGTCGAAGTAGTGTTCTTCGAAGGTGTGTGTTGTCGAAGTATGATCTGTCGGACTAACGCTAGTCGAATATATATGTTCTGTCGAAGCAATGAGTAGTCGAACTATTGATTTTCGAAATTGGGACTGTGTCGAAATAATTAACTGTCGAAATTCAGAATGACACCCATGCGCGCCACCAGTGCCGCTAGGCCAATAGGAATGCTCTTATCTCATGCTGATTTTTTGGTCAGGGTACGGCCTTAATAATTATGAAATTACATAGGCGTGCATCTGTCAAAAGTAAAATGATAGGCTGGACGGAGAGTAAGTTTTACCTGTGTAAAACTCAGCTAAAAAGAAAGCTCCCAAATCCCTTAAATAAATGAAAAAAAAAAAAAAAAAAGAAAGCTAGAAAGTAAAAGTCAGCTAGATATTTGTAGCCTTTCTACAACATATTTTATACAATAGGGAATATGCATGTAATTTTTTGTTTGCTAAATACAATACATATTAGCTCAAGTAAACAATTATGAAATAATTTTTTAAATTCTTCATCAGCGACGAAGCTTTATAGCTTTAAAGTTTATATTAGAAAGAGAAGTCTGACATGGACTCTGACGTCAAAGTCCGCAGCCCCATACAGCTGATAAAGAAAACCCGTTTTTTCGTGAGGACAGATACATTTGCTTAAAATTATAATCTCGTTTGTTTTTCCATTAATTTGAATTCTGTTTTCATTGTTAATATTGTATTTTAACATTTATGTTAAATCTGATGGGATAGCAAATATTTGTTCATATTGTCTTTCGAGACTAACCTGAAATGCACAATTTTTTTTCTAGCCAAACGACCGTTGTTATCGATATTCACCAACGCGACACTGGGAGTGGCAATGTCACAAGTAGCTGTACCATCAAGAAGTCATAATACTAGAACAACCAATAAGAGAATACCAGAATCCAATGACATCACGGTGAACTTGAAGACCATGCCACCACTGACAACTACAAAGCTTGTGACTACAGAATCTGGTCCTCCATTGACATTTGACGACATGAGTTCTCTACTTGACCACATGCAAGACAAAATACAAAAAGGCAACGAGGATGCCAGATTAACTACGATTTACAATACCATGGGTATACGACAAACTGGAAAATACGAATGCAAGAAAAACACCGGAACACCGTTACTTTCGAGAAACGCAGGAAAAACTGACTTACGTCCAAAAGACGAATTAGAAGAACTGGTAATCAAAAGCAAACTCACAAGAATCGCGAAATTCCCAATAGCGAAACGACGTTACAAGAACGGAAAATGCGATGTTTCTGAAACAGTTGTCAATATTGGAAAAGATTACTCTACCTTCGATGGACCATCAGTCTTTAAATACAAGCAAGATTTCGGCAGAAGAAACGCTCCTGTTCAAAAGAAGAAGCAAGCTAAAGACTTTAGAAACAGTTTCAGGCAATTCCACAATCCTAATACCAAGCTATTACTAAATGACAAAGAGAAACACAGATACACAGACTATTTCAACGATCTTCTAATGTGGCATAATGACATATTGAACATGGATACTGTACCGAATCCGCAATGGGCAAAAATATTGAAGAGTATACAGTCGGACGGAGGGAACGCTTACACAACCCCGAATAGGGCCAAACTGATGATGGAATTGAAAGAAATGAATGATTATATGGCTCCAGGAGGTCGGCTTAATATGTCCGGGACGAATACATTCCCTAAAAGTGCCGTAAACGACGAATCTACAGACCACGTTAGTGTAAGAGGTCTCCATAATCATCTGACTGACCAAGGCATAATAAAAAGCATGGCAATGCATGACAATACCTTAGTAACCAGTAAAGATATACTAATTCGAGGAGAAGCTAAATATTACCAGTATAAGAAACCGCCACAAATACAGGACAAACTCAGGTCCAGCGATTTGATCAAGAAACTGGATCGTATGAATAGAAAGGAAGGGAGTTTTCCTTTTAAATGGAAAGGTAAATAATATAGTGTACCTACCTAAATTCGTGATAATTTAAGAAGTCGGATTTGACAGAGATAAGAATACGTTGTTTAAGTAAAACTTGATGCTTTCGAATGATACTCGTTGTTATAGTGTATGAGTAACATAGTAATTAATTAGGATTATGAATTCGATTTTTCGTAGACGTCCATCCAAAATTATCGTGGCATGTAAACTGAGAAACGTCATCGGACTGCTTTGATTGTCACCATTATAGTTATTTAAATAGTCAGAACATGAAACTGATCTCAATCGGATCAACTGGTCTATTCGAAGACATTCTACATCCACCAATGGGGCCGCGTCGTGGACAACGTTTAAGGTCCATACCGTTTCTCATGGAGAAAGGCGCCCTTTGCCCAGCCATGGTATACAAAATAGGCTAGGAGAAAAAGAATACTACTGAAAATGGCACCACCGTTCTTCTGTCTTTATTTCAAAGATTTTTTATCTTTGTAGTCTATATAGGGTCGCGCTTGACCACTATTTCACCTGATTTTAAGCGATGATGTAGTCGACGGTGAAGCAGATTGCCTATAAATAACCTATTCACTGACTTAATAAAAACCCCCAGATTGTAGCTGTCGGGAAACACAAACTCCGGCAGGGAATTCCAATCCTTAGCTATGCGCATAACAAAAGTGTTCCCAAAATGTTTTGTGATTATGGGTGGGATGTCCACCATGAACCGATGGCACATCGCCGTATGTCTGGTAGTCCGATGATTGAGACGGGCTAGGTGGAATTAGATTTTCAAGGCTCTGCAGCTTTGACTTGACCAGTGCCTCATTGCCGATGAGGCTCTTGGGTCACTTTTCGATCGACTCTAGTGCGTCAAGCTGGTATTTGGCAGATCCGTCCTAGAGAGGAGAACAGTACTCCATGCATGATCGAACTTGCGCTTGATACACGTTCAGCAGCTGTTCCGGCCTGAACTACCTTTTCACCTTTGCAAGGATCCCCAACTTTTTGTCAGCCAGCTGAGCCTTTGCCTTAATGTATGGGCCAAAATTGAGGGTCGATGTCAACGTAGCGCCAAGAAGCTCAAGATGGTCCGTTATTGGCACGATCACATCTCGGAAAGTTGGAGCCGGGTGAAATTGGATCTTTTTATGGTAAAGGCACGCCTGGGTTTAAGCAGCATTAAACCTGACCAGATTGGCATCGCCCCGTTCGGAGACTGCCTGCAAGAACAGGTTAAACGCTCCATCATGGCCTCACGAAGAGACCGGATCTGCGGCCCGGTAGCCCGTGCGTTGGACAAGTATCTGTCAGCAACAGCGCTGTCGTCTGCATACCCAAAGGTGTCCGACATACTCGTCTCGCATCCATCAGGAGTTGGAGAGGGTCGCGACCACCGTGTCACCAGGATTCAGACGGGAAGATGCCGCAAAAAGAGAGGCAAATAAATTTGACTTCTCCTCAGCGGAGTGGGCTAGCGAGCTGTCGGGTTTCAGTATTGGTGGTAGTGAGGGATGGCAGAAGTTTGACTCGACCGACTTAGCCAGGGACCAAAACGCTTTACTACCTGCTGGGTAAGAAGCAAGTTTGATTCCTATTCGGCCAATGTGGTCGAACCAAGCCCTTCGCAACACCATCTTGCAGGACTTGGCAGCGTGTATTTGCAATTGACGCAATATTTCTTCCATGCATAGTTACGTCTCTTTCTATTTCTCATTATTCAACTCCTTTCTAGCAATATCATCGTTCACAAAACAGTCCTAGGTTCGATTCCCAGCACGGCCAAAGTGAAATTATTGGGTTTCCATTACAAATTTATCATTACATCCCTGTTAACTGTTGGTCGGTTTCAGGTCGCCGCAGTTCTTCTCCGTCTACTTTTGAAACCTATCCTGAATCGTCCATCATAGTTGACACCGCTCTCTTGGCTTATGATGATGATGTGGATTTCGTTACCAAAGCTCTGGCACCCAAGAAAAAGTGTAAGTAAACGAAAATTTTAAATACCACTCCTGGTTGTTTGGAAGAAATCGCAGAATGCAATCGGCGATGCCGGTCGTTGTATGTTTTGTAGCGTACCTATAATGTGCTGTTGTAATCTATTTTAGTAACTTATAGACATACATACATAAATTGATTGATTGTGCTCCATTGGTGTACTTGCTGCAAGGCGTTCCAGTGCGAGGATAAACTAATAAATAAATAAACTCACGCCTTTTTCCATGAGGGTAGCCAGAAAATACAGAACGCCACATATTAATTAGATATGTATGTATATATATTAGTCGCCTTGCCCAATATGACCAAACCATCTTAGCATACATTTTTCAATTTTAGTCACTAAATCTTTTAAACCACAACGTTGTCTTTTTACAGCATTCCTCAATCGATAGAGGAATGATGTAATAAGACAACGCTTAAAAATTTAATGTTACACCACACATACTTCGCAAGGAACGCGTTTTTTCATGTCTTTGTGCACTTTTGTACGTTACATTATTCACATTCACTAACTCGGTCTTCTCGCTATGTTTGTGAGCTGAACCGATTTAGATTAAATTTGGTATGGAGATAGTTTGGGACCCTAGAAAGGACATAGGAGTTATAGTAGTGATGTTCCTTTGTGATGATAAAATGCCCTTTACGCGGATGAAACCGTGAGCAGAAGCTAGTAAGTTATAAATGCTTATGTGAGTTTGTTTGAAACTTGGCATATGAGTAAACCAGAACCTGAGGACATTGGATACTTTTGATCTCGGTATAAAGTTATCTTGGGCACAGATAATACAATACTAATAAATAAATAATATATTAATATTAATATAATAATATATTTATTTCATAAAACAAGAGCATATTGCATTATATAATACAATTTTTCTGATCAATTCTAAAAAAAAAAATTACACACAATTTAATTCAATAACAAATCGATGCATATCGCGCCATCTAGTGATATTTATTTGAACCAATTTTTTTTTGTTAGCTCTGTGCCGTGCCTTGAGTTAATAAAACACTTTCACGCGGGCAGAAGTTAGTAACAAAATGACATAAATAAAATAAGATAAGACTGAAAAGATAAGACTGTTTGACTTTCTTTATTTCAGCAAGGAACGCCAAGAAGCATGATAAAGCTGCACATAGAAATAAGATGTATGTGGGTTCAAAAAATATAAAAAATCTGACGAAATCCGATGACACGGAAGATGGTTCCGAGAAGCTTGAAAAGGGTGCATCTAAAAATAAGTCGGAGGTAAGTTTTAAGCTTTGTATAAAAAAGGATATTACACATAATTTTAAATAAACAACAATGCCTTTTTACAGTCCATTCAACCGATTTTGATTCCGTAAACTAAAGGATTGCATAAAAAGCAAGAACCTGTTAGGTACTAATACCAACTGTTTACTATAGCTGCTTTTTTTAGGGTGCCGTATCTCAAAAGGAAAAAACGGCTCCCCTATAGGATCACTTTGTCGTCCGTCTGTCTGTCAAGACCCTTTATCTCGGGAACGCCTTTAGGTATAAAGTTGAAATTAGTATCGTATACTCAAGTTTGCAACCCCTTGGAGGTGTGAAAAAAAAACTTCTAGATCAACGCAATCAAGAGACAGCCGTTAATGAGGCATATTTTACACGCAAGGGAATTAAAATCTACAGGGTACTTCCCGTTGACCTAGAATCATGAAATTTGGCAAGAAGCAATGTCTTGTTGTGCTACGTAGGGAAGAAATCCGAAAACCGTAAATTTAAACATACATAAAATAAGATAAAATAAAAAAATGCTGTTGGTAAACTGCGACCGCGACTTATGTCGATGTTATGGGGACTACATCAGTTTTCCAACGGCAAAGTAAATTTAGCCCCTTAATTCTGGTTATCTTATCGTTAGAGCAATGTTCGGTGCCATCATAGTTTATAAACTTCAGCAATGCTATTAAATTATTTTGAGTAATGTAGCTGTCTGTACGGGAACCCTCAGTGCACGAGTCCGACACGCATTTGGCCAGTTTAATTTTGTACAAATCCCATTGAAAAATTACTTAAATAATGTTATTAGCTGTGTAAAACAGAGAAAATATATGCTTGTCGCATCAAGGCTGGCCGATAGATGTAAACCATCGGGAAGTCAGGATGTATTTCCTTAGGTTAAGACATCGTGTGTGGGCAGGTCGGTGGGTATAATCGTGCAAATGATACACTGGGTTTATTCAAATAGACACAAGTTACATTCTTGCTTACTAATATTACGGATCGACACTGATTGTACAAATGCTATTGAAAAATTACTTAAAAACCGTTGTTAGCTGTGTAAAACAGATAGTAAATATATGCTTATCAACCATGTAAAAATATACATAAATAAAATCATAACGTCTTTAATAATAATGATTTCTAAATTAATTACGTTTAAGCTCGAATAACGCATTGGAATGGCCGGAGTCGTTGGCAGTACTGGTCCGTAGTCCATACGGTGCATGCGCGCGGCGGGGGAGTCTATTTTGTGTTAGTGCAGAAGTGTATTCGACGTTTTGTAATCTAAAGTCAAATTAGATTGGATTGCCAAGCAAATTACTTATTTTCTTTTGTCGATATCCATCTATAAAGTCAATATTCGACCCGACTACATCACTAATTGAGTAGCGTAAAAAATTCCAGAACGAAATAGTGAATACCGTAGATTAGGTGAATACATACGAATTTTTTCAAATTCCGAAAGAGAAATAAACAAGGAGCGTGCACGCAATGATCCAGGCACGAACCATACCATTCCCCGTGGCTATAACGCGCGCTCATAACGGCTCTTTTCGCAATTCGCACCCGCGGTGGAACTCAAATAGATAATATTTTCTAACTTCAGTTGCGAAGTTGGATTTTATAACTCCTTCTTTAGTTACCAGTTAGTCCTTCTTTAGTTTAGTAGAGTGAATAGGTTACTTCTAGGCAAGCGTGCTTCACCGTAAACCACATCATCGCTTAACATCGATATAGTGATCAAACGCGAGCATATAAGTACCTAGATAAAAAAAACATCCTATGTGGGACCGTTTTTAGACGTTGTGTGCCGCTGAAACCGTTTTGATGTTTATGTAACAACAACAAAACCTTCTTCTTAGTCCGCATTATTATGCAACTGCGGAACCTTATTACTGCGCGTGGCCCGACACGCACTTGGCCGGATTTTTTATATAACCCAAAAGAAGTCAAAACTAGTTGAACGGTCTGTAAAAAGAGATTGTTTCAATTTATAATGTTATTTCAACTTGAGTATATCAAAAGCCTGTATCTCTAAAGATTTTTTATATTTTTTGTTACAGCATTCGACATTTTTAAAAACAAACAAACCACCGGTACAATACTACACAACACCACTGCCAATGAAATCCAAAGAATTTAACAAATTCTTAAAGGAACACGATATGGATGTTGATTTTGTAACCTCCCCAATGCTCGATATGCCTGAGCATGTGGAATGGGCTGGCAAGAAAATCAATGATAAGGAAAGTTCAATTTCTACTTCTGCTGCTATGTCTAAACAAGGTATACTTAAACCGGCTAATAAAGAAACTGGACTACCTATGAAAGAACAAAGACCAGCTAATCAAGAAGCTGGACCACGTATACATGAAGCTCCACCACTTCTGCAAGAAATTCGACCAGATAATCAAGAAGGAAGACCAGCTAATCAAAAAGCTGCATCACCTATGCAAGGAGTTCCAGGACCTATGAAACAAACTCTACCACCTATGCAAGGAGTTCCAGGATCAATGCAAGAAGCTTTTCCACCGATGCTAGAAGCTTCACACGCTACGCAAGAGGCACCACCACGTGCAAATCCTAAAGCCTGGACTACATGCTCTTCGGCTCTCAAGTTCCCGGCGACAGAATTTACCGAACCCAAAACTTCAACAAAAGCAATAATGAAAACAACAATTAAAGAAGAAGATTATTCAAAACAGTTTAAGGACAAAGTAGACAGTATTACGAAAGCAATCAGTAAATCTTTAAAGTTTACCACGGACCAGCCGAAACCTAAGGTGAAACCAAAACCAAAAGCTATCGACACGCGCAATCTAGCGTTCTGGGATGACTTTGATAGACATAAAAGATACACAGAGCTCAAATTGGCTCGGAACACAGCTAAACCTGAGGCAACTCAAGAAGATACCAACTATTACAGTATGTTTAAATTACCACGACACACAGGCAAGCCTAGTAAAGCCACTCAAGAGGTTAACTATTACAGTATTATTAAAAAGAAAATGAAGGAAAAACTCTTTGAAAAGAAAGCTACAGCAACGGCACCAATAGATCGTCCGACCACAGGTGCTGTAGAACCACAGAACAAAGAAGTAGAGATAACTATAATAAACTTTGATGATATTGAGAAAATGACGTCACATCTTCCTTACGAAACTTTCAGTTTAGCGGGCGCAAGGAAAGAAGAAATCGGTACTTACACAAATTTCGGTGATTTTTCGAGTATTATAAAGAGTAAAACTAAATCTACTGTCACAACTACTGCTGATTCTGCACCAAAAGAAGAAATCCATAACGAATTACTGTACAAAGATATATTTAATGAACAACGTACTACTCCCACAAATAAATATTCTACTAAAGATTTAAGTAAAATCACAGAACACGTTCCGATAATAAACGATGGACAGACATTCAATAATTATAATATGAGGTATCCGTTTGAAAAGATGCCAGTTTATCCGAATATTTTGAGTAAGGTGCCATCACATATGAAGCATTTAAACGGCCATCCGAAGCGAGTCCATATTAGCAGTCATCATTACAAATATGATATATTCTATGAAGATATGAAAGCCACTACGAAAGGCAGTAGAAACGTGGCAACGTGTGGGTATCAGTTCACTTACTGTTTATAAAGTAATAGTAAAAACTATAACACTACTTCCATTTTCTAAACTGCTTTTTTTTACCTGCTTTTGAGGTCCTGGGTTCGATGCCCGGGTCAGGGCAAGTATTATTGGGTTGCATCTGGAATTTCTCAGTAGCCCAGGCAAACTCCAGAGTTTGGATTTGTGCGTGTTTGATAGCAATATGCTCGCCCTCTATTTCAAGTGATAAAAAAATCTTAAATTATTTATTCGTCAAAATTCTAGAATCCTTTGTGTCCCGGCAAAGACGGCGGCATAACGTGCTTTGCCCGGCTGTAATTCTTAGATCTTAGAAATTCTTTACTGGTAGTCAGATGCCCAAAAGTCTGGCAGCCGGTTCTTACCAAAGAAAGAGCTAAAGTTTTGCGCCGTTTTTAACTTTGTTTGTGGTCAGATAGACATTCGCTACATGTAAATAAAATTCTGGTATTCAGCTGCATCTCTCGGCACGGGAAACCGACTTAAACATAGTTGAGGAAAGCAATTTGTATGATGGTTTGGCAGACGATGATTTGATCGACAGCAGTTGACCAACTCTTAACTGCAGTTGAACACCTCTTAACTGTTATTTGGGTTAAACATAGGACTACTTTTTCCTGGTTCGCTGGCATTCCGGTACCAACTATATGGATATTTGAAACAGGATGTAAGGGTCCTGCAACCTCCATTGAAAAGGAAGCATAGTCTGACAAGATCGGTGTCTTATCTGGTGGGCAACCGATAGCTGTTGTTGTCGGCTGTTGTAATGTAATTGTCTTTTTTTTACCAGTCCAACCTAAACTTGTGAAAATCGCTACGAACACCATGCGTCCCATGAAGCTATCCCACAAGCGAACACCTCCTGCTAGTGAATACGTTATTTTTATCATTTATATTAGCTTTATACTGAGCTGAGTCCTAGCATTATGCTGAGCGATGAACGTTTTGCGCGGATCTGATGCATATTTTTTCTATTTGTGCTTATGTTTTTTCTTATTGTTTGTAATGGTATGCGTTATTCCTGGCACAAATATAATCTTTTGCTTTCTTTCTTTACGTGTTAAATTCAAAGTTTACTGCGATAGATTCAGCATTCAAGTACCCGACCCCACACGAGGCCTCGTTGTACCTTATGCACCATTGACCTGCTGCTGACTAATTAGTTTCGTTTGCACCATTAATGGTGCAAATGAAACTGCATTGATAATATGGTCTCATCTACACCATTGAAATGACACGATACTATCAATGTGGTTAGAGATATTTCCACAAAGTATTTTTCTTTATATTCGTAACCGTAATGGATGGATAAAGGCAATGGGAGCGTCAGGAGCAAGAGCCATACATAAAATATGTGACAGTAACTGGCGTTCGGGCGAATACCCCGGTGACTGGCCACAATCAATTAGCTTGCCGCTACGCAAAAAAAGAACAAACTCCAGGTGTGACAACTACAGAACTCTGGTCCTCATATCACATGCCAGTAAGAGCCTCTAACACATAATAACAGAATTCGCTACTTCTTGGACTGGCAAATACCACAGAAGCAGGCCGGTTTCGTTAAGGGCAAGGCGACTCGCAAACAAATCTTAAATATCCGCCAGCTGATCGAAAAGTCCTACGAATTCAACACTCCTGTCATCTTGTGTTTTATTGATTATAGTAAAGCTTTCGACTGTGTCATCTGGCCGGACCTGTGGAAAGTAGGTACTAGAGGCTTTTGCTGATCCAATCGCTATACCAAAACAACCAGGGCGACGTGAAGGTTGAAAGGACGTCATCGGAGCCCTTTAGGTTTTAAAAAGATGTCCGCCAGGGTTGCATCCTATCCCCCATTATATTTAACGTGTATGGAGAGTACATCATCCAGCGAGCTTTTGAGGACAGGGGGGGAGGTGTCACTGTTGATGGCACTAGAATCGCAAAAAAGACAAAGATGAAACTGGTGAACTCTCTTGTGTTCTCAATCTTTTGTCACGGCTCGGAAACGTGGACGCTAAGTAAGGCTGATCGTGATCGCTGCATTGACTCTTTCGAGATGTGGTGTTGGCGAAGGATGCTGCAAATTCCACGGACTGCGTTCCACAGAGTCTATCCTTCGACAACTAAATGTCAAGGCCAGGCTCTCCACCACCTGTCTGCGAAGGATCCTGGAGTTCTTTGGTCACATTGCCCGAAAGGATGGTCATAACCTCAAGCAGCTGATGATCACTGGCAAGGTCGAAGGCACTAGGCTGGGGGGCCGCAGTGCCCGATCAGATGGTCTGACCAAATATGTGCAACGCTGAACAACAAGCTGCACGATGCACTCCACGTCACCAAGGACAGATTCAATCAGAACTCGGCACTCCTTAGAGAAGGCTTTTACCCGATGGTGGTCCGTACGAATGACTTAAGTTACATGTTTCTAAATAGACTTGGTATATATTATTTTAATAGATTATTTGTATGGAATAAATAAAGCTTTGTTATCATTATTTCTTTGAGATTCCGGGACCCTAAGATCCCGGACCTTTGAAAGGCGTACCAGGGGCCGAAACCAACTCACAGAGGCCTTGTTAGACATGTAGGATGAAATCTGGCACCAACCGGCAATTACCCCTGTATTCACTAGTGAGCACCCAAGGACAATCCCCGGCTTGTGCAGAACTATTGCAGAATATGGAGACAAAACTGTTTTGGGAGGTTTCGTGGATCGTTTACCTAGAACTATAGGACTATTGGCCCCTCTGCCTGACCACTGTTGATCTACACGGTTATATAGTGGCAGGGGATGACTTCCACACTCAATTATTGGGGGGAGGGGGGCATAAACAGTCACTAGCACTTTAATGGCGAAGCGCCAAGGGGGCAACATATACGGAGGTTCTTGAGGAGTGGAGAGGTATACCACGGCTATCAGGACAATCTTGGAAGTACAGTCAAGATCCCTACCAGCATCTTACTGGGTTAACTTTGCGAAACTTTATTATTATTGTGGTTTTTAAACTTTTGTTTTTCGCGTAAGAACCTCAAAGGTGCATACGGCAAAAGTATGGTGAAGTAGTTGTATTAATATTAATGGTGCAAACGAAACTAATTAGTCTCCTCTGCACCATGACGGTGCAAGTCAATGGTCCATACGGTACAACGGGCACGAGGCTAGCTAGCTTTTAAACTACAATAGATTATGGTTAGCTAGTGCTAGTTAGCAAGCTATAATAGCTGTTAAGAAAACTATCTTAATTTTTGTACATGATAAACCAGGACATTGTTATCCTGGCTTCAAAAACTAAACTTGTGTAGTCCAGGGCTAAATCCAGGAATACAAAACATGCCAGTCACTAGTAGCTTGAGTTGGCATGCTATTCTTGCAAGTGGATATTTTGTGCTTATGCTTATACTGACTATACTATTATTAACTTGCATATGTAGTTCTATCTTTATCTTACTTCTAATTTATCAAATTGTAACGGAGAAGTAACTCGTTTAAAGTTTTTAGAAAAGAAACCAAGAGTACATTCGTCAAACATATTAACAGAACTGCGCGCAGGTATCGCCAAAGGAGGAGAGGTAAGAAGTACTGTTTATCAACTTGTCATCATCATGAACATCAGCGTTTTTTTAATGATCCGACTTGGACACAGGCCTCCTGTGAGAGGGGATGGGCCGTAACACACCACGCGGGCCCATTGCGGGATAGTGGATACCTGTTGTGCTATAAAAATATTACCGTGAAAACTTGGCTAAAGTTAGCTGTCAATAACAATGAGTGTTTCAATCCTCATGGATGTCCTCCACCTTGGAGCAAGCGGGGTCTGTCAGACTCTTACTGACTAAAACCACACGGTGTTTCTCCTTGTCATTTCTTGCTGGAGTAGGGGGACACATGGGCATTCGCCGCAATCACCACATCAGTGACGGTATGCGCGAGCAAACTCCATCTAAGGTCTAGGAGAGGAGTACGAGTAAGCTTTTCCTCACCCTTTATTCATTCCTGAGAGGCGCGTGTAAACACCACGCGACGCCAATGTGCTTGGATGACAGACTTTCCCAAGTCCGTCACTTAATAGGCCAGTTTACGGTCCCGCCGAAGAGGGCATTGTTAGCCCTTCTCCGGCGCCCGGTACGTCGGCAGCGTATTAGCAGAGTGGATGCCTCTTTCGCTGCCATCACCTGTACGGCGAATACAGCCACTGCTTGCCATGAGCTTTCGTTTCCGACAATAGCTTTGATTATGGCCGGAAGCATAAGATCACTGCCCTCTTCAGCAACTGGGGCGCTTCGCTGCTCTGCCCAGGCTGGACACAGCTCAATAGTATGCTGTGTCGTGTCCTCTCTGCAGTTGTTGTAATGGCAGCTTGACGTCAGTACCCTGACGGCAATGTGACACAGATACTTCCCGAAGCAGCCGTGCCCTGAAATGAAAGCACCTGTGTCAGCCGGAAGATCAGCTTTCCGTGGCGCCGCTCTACCCATTCCACAAGTGCTGGCTAGAGGGTTTCGATGGTCGTGAGACCAGTTCCAATTCATATCAATCTTTCGCTCCACTCTGCCATCACTTCATCTAGGGTTGAATATATCAATGTAGACTTATAATACTTATATATACTTCGTTTTCATGAAAATCCACAGCCATTTAAACGTTCTTCTGCCATTTACGATATACTGCCTTGTTTTCTGTTCGTTCAGAAAATCTTAACTGAAGTGTCATTTTACTGATCCATTTCTTTTATATGTCGTGGTGGCCCAGTGGCAGTGGCTAAGACCTCACCTCTCGTCCATGAGGTCGTGGGCTCAAAACCGGGCAAGTACCAATGTGACTTTTTCAATTCATATGTACTTTCTAAGTTTATCTTGGACATCGCAGACAACGTTGAAGGAAGGAGAACATTATGAAGAAATATTATAAATGCGAAAGTTAGGATGGATGGATGTAAGTTTGTTATTCAATCACGCCAAAGCGGCTGAACGGATCTGGATGAAATTTGGCACACAGATAGATTATAGTTTCTTTTGGGTTTTCGCACCTTATATGTCCTCTTCTTCCATACTAACTTTCGTCTTAGAAATAACTCCCATAGCCATATCACCTTCCATATAACCCATGCATATTTGTTTTGGTCTTAACGCCTTTTGCCGATCTTTCAGTTTGGGGGACCAAAGCACCACATAAACAGCGCAAGTATTTCACCTTTAGAGGAAGCAAACCAAAATCTACTAGTGGATTGACTGACCATTCTGAAGTCTTCGAGACGGTGACACTGTCATCAGAACAGGAGAACGTCACTCATTCCACCGGGACTGACATGAAGCAAGCCTTATCAAAAGCAGTATCCAAAACAGCTGATGTCTTCAGAACATGGCAAGCAGAAACTATTTCGTCTCCTACAGAAAGTACTGCTGAATTCTCGTCACGCCAAGAACCCTTTACCATGTCAAAGGGAAACAGCCGTATAGTCTCGTGGACGTGGCACACGGAACCATACGTGGATATAGAGGATGTGGTGACACTGCTAGACAAACAGGACGATATTGAAGATGTTGTGGCTCTGTCTGCTATTCAGTCTGAGTTTTTTACGACCATCACTATCAGAGGTATTTTGTTTTCTTTTTTAAATTAATAATAGGCTCGCGTTTGACCACTATTTCACCTGTTGGTAAGAATGACTAGAATTAAGACCCCAAGCTGTTTTTTTGGTTTTTCGTTGTAAACCCGTTAGTTATTTGCTTAGCATACACAAAGTATGTGATTTTTGTTAGTTGCCAAGCTTAAGTGGGGTTAGGCCTGACTAGTCTGTCGCATATCAGATGAGAAATGGGATGAGAGAACCATCGGATGCGTCGCATTAACCGTCGGACGACATTGGGACAGACCGAGGCGTTGATAGCTACGCAAAGGAGTGGCCCCTACTAGCTGAAATGAGGATTTAGTGGTAAAGGGAGGTCTTTGCCATTCAATGGGATATATACAGGGTAGATTCGGTCTCCGAGATTCGCAAAAGTCAGATTAAATATTGGCACTGCATTTTTCCATGTTTCCAATCCGTTTAAGGTCCTATCCACACATATCAGGGCCGTGCCCGGGACGTGACAGGGCCGGGCCCAGTCATTGAAGATCTGTCACTGACCCGTGCACGGACGTGTGTGAACGAGTTCATATAAAATGTACACAACGATATTTTATTGAGCCCCTGACGGGGCACGGTCCGTCCACGTCCCTGGCACGGCCCTGATATGTGTGGATAGAGCTTTATGCTGTGCCAATGATTTATTTTTATTCGTATTACACTACGACACAACTAAGATGTAGCATCGGCAAAATTCACATCCGAACTGATAAAAATATTGGTAAAATTGTAATCGGTAATATTCAAAATGCTGTCTCGGGTTGAACATAAGCGGGAATAATTCTACTGCGAGCTTCGGTTGAGTACGGACGTGTGTCGCGTTAAACAATATTCTTTGTTTTGATTGGTCTCCAGGTGTAGTTTTGGATTCCTTGTCCCACTTCAAGTGTTTTTATGAACAAGCCACACCTAATGGGTGTGTCTAGAGTGAGATAGATAATTATTGAAGTGCTTCAACTCAAATTCCAAATACAAGACTTATCGGGATTTGGTGAGATTCGAACCACCTACCACCGTGCATGACAACAGAGGGGAGCGCGTTACCCGCCGAGCCACCAAAGCAATCGACAACGCCAGCGAAATAGTCATCTGCTACGAGCTACCGCTACGACAGCGACTACGTCACAAAGCATCGGTGCTACGCGCTACAAGTTATTCGTAGCGGACGGATGCAGTGCTACGCGTGCGCCGCCGGTGTGTATATAAGTGGTAATTAGAACTATTGTAGCTTCCACTGCGGAGTTCTTATAACTACCGTACTAACCTACAATGGAGTTTAGAGGACAACGCTCTCCACCCGCTACCCCGCGAACTAAAACTAAAATGGATCAAACTCAATCAGTGCCAGATATCCCCCTGGCGGCGAATGACCCAGAATTTGTCAATACAAACCTACGACACAAGCGACCGCGTCTAAATGACTCGCCACGCAGCCAAGGCCTATTTGATGAATTTAAATCCGAGATCAAGGAGATGTTGCTGGCGTGGAAGGCCGACCGAGACGCAAACGTCACAAGCCAAATTACTGAACAAACCGGGTTAATAACTAAGTTGGTCTCCGATATGTCAGAATTAAAACTTCAAAACAATCAAATCCAAAACACTAATATGGAAATTCAAAAGGCTAATACCGAGATCAGGAAATCCATCACTTTCCTTAGTGATCAGTACGAAGTCCTACAAAAGGAAATTAAGCATCTGCGGGAAGAGAATAAAGAACAAAAGTGCTATTCGGAATCTTTGGAATTGGCTATTAGGGACCTTCAACATAAGTCCCGGTCGTCCAGTATTGAAGTCCGCAATATACCTGTACAAGAGAACGAGTCGGTGGCTGACCTGACCAAGGCGGTAACAAACATGGGTAATATAGTGAACTTACCACTAACGGCTTCCCATTTTCGAGACATATATCGGATACCAGGGAATCGAGGCAATAACAAAGCCATAGTTGCTGAATTTACTAACGTTCAGACAAAATATGAATTTATTTCACGTGTACGATCATACAATAATAAAAGGACAAATAAGGAGGATAAACTGAATACTGAAATACTCGGCATATCGGGACCAAGACAAGCCGTTTACGTGGAAGAACATCTACCAAACGCAAGCAAAAGGCTATTTTATTTAGCGAGAGAATTTGCGCGGCAGAGGAAGTACCGATTTTGCTGGACTTCAAATGGCAACATTTTCCTTCGAAGGCAACCTGGAGACAAGCAAATTCTGATCAAATCAGAAGCTACGCTCAGGGAACTTCAAGATTGACTCTATTTTCTGCCAGTAAGCTGTATTTGTTTTTTCTTGGCCAACGAGATTCTAACTTTTGCTGTTTATTTGTACACAGACAAAACACTCAAATCAAATATTAACTTAACACAAAATAAATACATATGTACAATGAAACACACTATAAATCTACTCAACAAAACACTCAAAATACATCACATGAACCAACCACAAGACAATGACACCATACTCACCGCGTTATACTGTATTACCACACACCCCATACGTTATGCTATACCTCACAGTGCAAGTTCATTTTATCAATCCACAGTTGTATACTTGCCGTGCTCTAGCGTATTGTATCGTAATTATTAGTCATAAATCTTTTACTACAAATGGCTAACCATATCCAACCTTCTATTATCACTGATTTGGATGAATTTGAAATTGCGCAATCACATAAGTGTTCACCGTCCGACTGCTCAAAATACTTGTTGGGATCAAGTAATATGATTAATATTCTTCACGTAAATATACGAAGCATCAATAAAAATTTTGATGCGTTACTGGTTTTGATAACTTCACTCAAAATTAGCTGCGACGTTATAATACTAACTGAGTGCTGGTTAAACAAAGTTACCAACTTACCGGTGATGTATGGCTACAAGTCATACTATACAAAAAACACGCTGAACCAAAATGACGGGATTGTCTTATTTATAAAAGATAAAATTGACTGCACAGTTAAAGAACCCAACTTTCTAAACGGAAATTGCCTAACATGTGAAATTGCCAACACAATTTCAATTGTATCGGTATATCGTTCGCCGTCATATAATACTAGAGCTGAGTATGATAACTTCTTAAACAGCCTAGACACTGTCCTCACGTCCTTCAAAAACTACTCAAATATAAGTCTAATCGGGGACACAAATATAGATATAAAACCCCCAGGTATACAAGCACGTGCTAGTGACTATCTAACATTAAACGCCACACACGGTTTACTTCCAGCACATCGATTACCAACCAGAATTGATAATTGTATAGACCATGCATTACTGAAAACGGACAGAACAGCTACCGTACTCGTCATCCAGTCACACATCACCGATCACCTCCCAATTCTACTATCAATCTGTAACACACGTCCGCCTATGATACCAGCCTATAAAATACCTAGAACTGATTACACAAGTCTCAAAATAGATATTGAAGCACAAGATTTTTCAGAAGTATTAAATACAAATGATCCTAACTTAGCATCAGACAAACTAACTGAAATATTACATAGCGCTACAGTGAGGCACACTAAGTTAGTAACGGTCCCTAAAAAAGTACGAAATATTCGTCCCTGGATAACGGTTGGTTTATTACGGTGCATACGTCACCGTGATAAACTCCACAAAAAAGCCCGAAAAGCGCCTAACAATCTAACGATACAAACTACGTATAGACGCTATCGGAACTTCTGCAACGGTTTATTAAGAAAACTTAAAAGGGTGTACGAACAAAATGAACTGCGCAAAGCCAAAAGTAACCCAAAATCACTGTGGAACAAAATCAAAGAAATTACATATACTACTAAAACAAAGTCTCCCCCCCTCGAATTACTAAAAACGGCTCCTGATCAAGATGCGGCAGCTAACAAAGTCTGTCACTTTTTTGCTAGCATAGGACAAAAGTTGGCATCTGCGATAGCGCCTTCGGTACCGCCCACCGAGCCACATAGCCAAACAAGTAGGCCATTTCCTGATTCCTTCGTTCTTCTACCCGTTGATAACGCGGAGGTAGCCTGTACTATCTCAAGCCTAAGACAAGACTGTGCCACAGGCTGGGATGGGATTTCCATGAAAGTAATAAAACTGTGTGAAAGGAACCTTGTACCACTAATCACACATATAATTAACTGTTCTATTGACTCAGGTATATTTCCAAACACTTTCAAAAAAGCCGTTGTCCATCCTATATATAAGAGTGGTAACAGAGACTGTGTTGACAACTATAGACCAATTGCTGTACTTCCACTGATGTCTAAAATAATGGAAAAAATAATTAATAAACAACTAGTAAATTACCTAAACAAACACAATATTATAGCAAATAACCAATATGGATTTAAAAAAGGCGTATCTACCGAAAATGCAGTATTAGACCTAACAAACTTTATAGCAAAGAAGTTAGACAATAAACAGAAATGCCTAGGCCTATTTCTGGACCTGACAAAGGCGTTCGACACAGTCTCTGTTCCCACCCTCCTCTCCAAGCTGGAGAATATCGGTATACGTGGCATTGTGCATAACCTCTTTGAGAGTTACCTAGTAAACAGGAAAATTTGTGTTAGAATAGGATCACACATTAGCGCCGAGGAGACCATGACCTACGGAGTGCCTCAAGGTAGTGTCCTCGGTCCAACACTATTTTTAATTTACATCAATGATTTGTGCACCTTAAGTTTACCAACTGCTAATATATTTACATATGCCGATGACACCGCCATTGTAGTACATGGTAAAAACTGGCCCGATGTCAAAATTAACGCAGAAACTTCCCTACAAATAGTGAAAGAGTGGTTAAATAGGAACCTTCTAACATTGAACCTCCAAAAGACTAACTATATCCCTTTCTCGATAAATGCGAAAACAAAACCCCCTAACACATATTCTATCATAGCCCATACGTGTCTGGACCCCACAACCTGCACTTGCTCATCTGTCCCCCAAGCTACATCTGTCAAGTACCTAGGTGTGATGGTTGATGACGGACTGAAATGGTATAATCAGATAGAAAATACCGCCTGCAAAATTAGAAAAACCATTCATATTGTCAAATCGTTGAGGCACTCCGCAGATCCTGAGATTCTAAAAATGGTATACACTGCCCTCTGTCAGTCCGTCGCCAATTACTGCATTCTGGCATGGGGTGGCACCGCTAAAACAAAGTTCCTAGATGTGGAACGGGCACAAAGAGCTGTCCTTAAAGTAATGTTAAATAAACCTTTCCGGTATCCCACACATCAGTTATACGCCGAACATAAAATTCTAACGGTGCGACAGCTCTTTGTGCTCAGAGCCACACTCTGGAAGCATCAGCAAATACCACCACCAGACCCTGGCAAACGGGGAAACAGGATAAATTGCCCGAGTGTGTCGCATAAAACCACCTTTGCTAGAAGACATTTGTACGTGTTGAGCTCAATAATCTATAGAAACATAAATAGTTCCTCATCTATAACTAGACTCAACAAACACGACGCTAAAAATAAATTACAAAATCTGCTGTATCTTCTTGACTATGCGCAGACAGAGAAACTGCTGTTGCCCATGTCTTAATTAAATTCTATTAGTAACAGGTCACTGTATAACCACAAATCCTTCGTTCACATGTAATATATTTATTATAACATTCTCAACAACTATTATACTCGCAGACGCACACACATACACACGCACGTGCACACACACACACACACACACACACACACACACACACACACACACACATGCACTCACACACACACGAACTCACACTCACTCACAGCTTACCCTCTTACTCACCTCTTTTTCTTTTTCTTGCCTGCGTTGTTTTCTTTATATATCTAATTTTTCGTGTATAATCTGCTGATTTAGCATAAATAATGTTTACTTGATAAGGGTCCAAGCGGCAGTAGAACACTGACTCCTAAGACACAGGGTATCCTAGTTTAGGAGGCAGGGTTTAATAAATTAGTGCGCCTTTCAAAAATTGTGTAACACGCTAAATATTAAGCAAAATAATGTAAGGTATTTGCTCAATAAAGATTTTATTATTTATTTATTATTAATAAGTTTAAAGCGCGAATAGCGTGATAACGAGCGATTTCTATTGGTTGTGTAATTAGGAAGTGATCGGTTTTACGAATTTAGTCGATGCCACATATAAGTTGTGTCGTACTGTAAGGGTGAGGCCAAACAAACGTAATTTTGTAAGTTGTGAGTCGCGTAAAATGAGTTGCGGAATTTACGTTCAACTGAAATTCGGTTAGGCTGCCAGACGGACGGACGTAATTTTAGTTGCTATAATACGTTTGTGCGCGGTGCTTGTGTCGTGCAATGGATCCATTAAAAATATTAATAGGAAGAAGATTTCAGAAAGAGATGCTGGGCAAAGCCACTAATTAGGAAAAGACTGATGTGTGGATTTATACGACGTTTATGTGCAAATCCAGATGAAGCGCGTATGCCGAATCGACCGTATACGCACAGAAAAAACGCTAGTCTGTAACTGCTTATAGACCATGAAATGACGCTTGCCTCGCTCGCCTCTCTCACCTCAAACGCATTTCGGTTGAAATAATGTGCGTGAATCAGCAGACAACTCATTTTGCGTCGCCGTGTGGCACAAACAGGACTTTAGTATTAAACCGATTTCAGCGTTAATGCCGCGACGCATTTTACGCGACACACTACTCCCAAAATTACGTTCGTTTGGCCTCACAAGCTTAGCGTCCATCATCTTAATAAAGTGTCTAGCTAAAAAATGCTTCTGAATTAAAGTGAATCTAAGTAACTTCAGTCCTGGGATCAATTCAGGTTCGGGCAGTGTCGTTGGGTTTTCCCATCTGTAAATTCTCAGTAGTAGCCTGTCGATGGCAATAAGCTCTTTCCTCCCCCACAGATAATATAATACTAGCATACCTCCCCTAATACATGAGACTTAAAATGGGAATACAGGGGTGATGTTATCTCCTAGTAACTTTACAGACAGCATGAGAAGAGCGTTGCCGGCAACAACAAACACAACAACACTAACAAGATCTCCAACGACAACAGCTTCGCTTACTACCGAGACTACAACTAAAGCTACTGCTGCAAGTAAGACGACGGTCGCAACTACGATGACAGTCGCAACTACGATGACTGTTGCAACTACGACGACAGTCGCAAATACGACGACAGTCGCAAATTCGACGACAGTCGCAACTACGACGACGGAGGCGTCTACCTCTCAGCCAGGCTCGCTGGTGTATGACCTGAAGAACCTGAAGACCACCAAGTCCTCCAAACCAAGTTCAAATAAGGAGAAGCAACACTCGAGCCCTGAAAAGAACCGACACCGGAGACTGTTCAAAATTTCTTCAAGTAAGTTTCTTTAAAGTTCTTACTAGTCTGTACTCCACTTGAAATAACATTAGACATTCCGTTTTTACAATCCGTTCAACCGATTTTGGATGGCATAAAACCCATATATCTATGTTGGTTTTGGTCAAAATTTGTTGAACGGGCTGTAAATGTTTGTAATTTCTTGTTTCAAATGGAGTATGGTATGGAGTGGGTGGGTATGGAGTGTAGTTCATATGTCGTGGTGGCCCAGTGGATAAAACTCGCCTCTCGTGCTTAGGTGGCGGGTTCAAATTAGGGCATGAAGTTCGGAATATCGTAATATCCGAATCTCGTAATATCGGAATCTCGGAACAAAAATTTGCGATATTTCAATTCCGATACTGAGTGATCCAATATCAGAATCTCGGAATCATGAAAAAACCTTTATTTTAGCTCCTTGTGAAGCGCCGATCGCTACGATATACTGCGATTATAATAGCAGTGATCGGACAATCGGGTGCTTATTTACTTTAACTGAATCCCGGATTTATAGTCCTGACATTGCCAAAAACATTACCTATAAGAGTAAATACAAAGCTTCATAGAACCCGTTGTAAATTTGATATTTTTTTGAATAACCCTTAGTTTGCGGTAATCCGTTTGATGCAAGATTCACGGGATAGATCAATGTGGCGACACTTGGGGAGGCCTATTTTCAGCAGTGGACGTCTTACGGTTGAAATGATGATGATGATGAACGCTTAGATACGTTTACATAGTTTTGAGAGGGCTGATTCGGAACAAGTACCAATCCTTGTGGAACATTCTCTCAAATTTCTAAAACGTCAAAAAATTATAGCTTTAGTACATTGTGATACAAGGGTGGAAAGTAGGTTATTGCAAACGAGCTGTGTGTTACTAAGTTCCGTTTACGTTTTTATTTTTAGTTTTTATTTTCGCTTGAGTTTAGATTTCGATGTTTTTGTTGGTATATTGGCGTGTGCTAGCTGTCATTATGGCAAATATATTTTATTTTAATTTTTTGTGTTGAGTGATGTAAATTAGTTGCATACTATTGTATAGAATCAAGTTATTGTTTTTTTTTCTAACTGAACAGACAGCTGTGCTGCTGGGGAGTTTGTTGCGCCACTTCTTCTTCCCAGCAAAAGCACTAGGAAGTGGTGAAGGGCGGTCGTTTTTGCGGGACTGTCTTATGTAATTTTGACGTTCGGAAAGTGCTGATTCTCAGCCTAGTTTGAATAAATGACATTTGAATTTGGTTTTTTGAATTTGTCATTAATAATGACACGAGTGTGCAATAACCTACACACCCGTGTATCACACGACGTTTTTAATACAGTTGTGGGAAATAGTAAAAACAAATAAAAAAATTGGATTTGTTTATTCACAAAAAAATAAAATTTTCAGAAAATGGCGCGTTTCTGCAACTGGGGATATTTTTTTTACAACGAAAACAGCCTATACAGCCTATTCGATTTTTGTCAAATGTTGATGTGAAAATAAATAAATTAAAACTGGTAATTAAATATATATTAAACAACCATTTAAAAGACTTTTAAGAATTCAATGCTAAAACTTACGGAATCATTAATTTTTCCTTGTATCAAATCTATCCCATTTTATTCTATGTAAGAAAACTCCATGCTATTTAACTTTTTTTAATTTGACTATAAATTTAAAACTCAACTGCAAAAGTAATGATCGAGCTCTTAAACAAAAGTCACGACCGCGTAACAGAAAGATGCCTATGCAAAATATTTAATTTTCAAATCATGATTATAGCCTCTGAAAGTAAGCCATGTTTAACAACTGTATTGAAAAATATTTTAGTCTTCTGCTTGTATTAAATACAACAAATTAGTCTATCCGACCACTAATCTGTTTTATAAATCAACTTCTACTATTTGACTACATCGTATCTACATTAATTAATGATTTTATTGATATTACATTGATTTTGAATAAAATAAAGAAGGTAAAATTATATTTTACCATTGCTATGTTTTTTTAAATGTATTGCAGTTGTTTCAAGTTTATCTCGGGAATCCAGCATTAATTTAACTTATATAATAACGCTCAAGTTGTAACCTACTGACAATAATCAATACGGTAATCGTTTATCACTACGATACCTATTCCAATCAATGTGTAAAAACAATAGATAAGTAGTAGGTTAGTAGGTTAGTTAGTAGTAGTAGTAGGTTCAATCCCAATAGATAAGTAGTGTAGGAAACTGCACATAACTAGGTATTAAAACATTCGTGTGATACTATTAGAAACCTCGCCTACAGCTCGGTTTTTAAACACACACTCATGTTTTAATACCCCTTATTATGCAACAGTTTCATAAACTACTATTTTTAAAATGGATTTATTTTTCAGTGTTACAGAACCGATTCAAAAACATGCTAAAGAATCTAACGGCGAACTCCAAGAGTTCGAGCGTCACGGCCCGTGTAAATGCCACTACACTGGGCCCTAAACACAAACGTACCGTCGGTTCAAATTGTTGGTGTGTACCAGGTACGCGTGGTTAATTAATTAAGAATTTGCCTATCATTTAAATGATCAGCCAATTGGGTTGAGGTTTTTGGTCAGCTACAAAATGTATCTATTCAGCGAAACATGGTGAGCTAAGCTGCATCACGAAAATGCTTTATCGTTCGTTTTGTTCGACAACTACATCACATTTCACCAAAGATATAAATCTAACTAGATGACGCGATTGTATACTACTTAGTACTTTGCGTATCAAAAAAGGGAGTCAAAGTACTACGTTCAATGATCGTACTTTGAGCTGTTTCATTTAGCATTATCGGCACCGGACATCCACCGAAATCTAGAAAATTGCCTAAATATGCCATAATGAGCTGTAAAAACTGTACAGAAAAAAGTTGGCCGAGACAATGGAAATGTTTTCTTTCATTGGTAAGTAAATTTGTTCTTAAATTGCGTGTGAAAAAGTGTCACGCTTGGTTTTCATACAGGTGGAGGGACTTGCGTTATCTAGTTAGATTTAAATGTCTGTGCATTTCACCATCAATTGTAACCCTATAAAAACATGTAAAAGTATAACAAATATTGGTTCTTGAACGGGTTTGAATCGACAAGGTGGAGCATACGGTGCAGGTCTGCCCCGCTTGGGCGGAGCAACGCCGTGTCCTCGTGGAGGTGATCGGCGGTGGCGACCTCGCGCGTCCGGCCCTGGTTCAGGCCATGTTACGGAGCGAGAGAGCATGGGAAACTGTCACCTCCATCTGCGAAGCAGTAATGCTTGCGAAGGAGGAGGCGGAACACGTGAGGAAGTCGCAACGGAGACCCCCTCACGCCCCTAGCCACCGCAGGAGACGCCGTGGGCGTCGGGAGTTGCAAGCCGATTCCCTGGGCGCGGGCTTGCGGACGGCGAGTAATGGGTAGCTCGCCGTATGATAAGGACCAGGCCCGAGTCGACGGCGCGTAGTGTTCTACGCGCGCCTCAAAGAGATGTCAGCAAAAACTGACGGGATCCGCTAGGGCAGATGCCTGTCTGGGTGGCTGATGAATTTAGAAAAGAGTTACTGCGGCCCTGGCTCAAGCAACTGAAGGAGCAGGGGTGGGTTTCAGTCAGTAAAAGTCTGACACGCCCTCCCGCTTCACACAGAGCGTGAAAGTCATTGGCTGATTTCCCACCACAAAAAAGGGGTTTGAATCCACGATCCCAAGCACGAGGGACGAGGTCATAGCCACTGTGCAACCACGACATATGTTACCAACATTAAGTACATACTGATAATGTTATGTATGTTTTGTTCACAGTTATGGCGACCATTAAGGCAGACAAAAGAAAGTTAATGGAAGAGAATGCTAGAACCGAAGAAGGATTCAAATTATTTATCGAACCAGAATACTATGTTATACCGGATCAGGTACGCATGATACAAGTGTCTCTGACGGGTTCCATCTATCTGGCAGAATCTTGATGCTCCGAAATTTATTTGGCATAACACACTTGGCATAATCTTCTTTAAACGAAGAAAAATTATTTAATATATTTATTGTTAATTATATGTATTGCTCAATAAAAATTTACATAGTATAAAATACTTAATTAACAATAACTACCTATATATACACTTAAATAAAAATAAAATAAAACTACGGACGCATATAAAAGGGGAGAGGTCATATGGCGTCAAAAAATTCGTCCACATCGCTGTCAACGTGAAAAGTCCCCAGAACGCTGGTAGCATTGCCACGTTGAATGGCAAAGCTGATTCTCTGGCCAAGGAAAAGCCCAGCCCTCTGGTCACGTAAAGAGTCGACTAACCGTCTGCATACATCTCGAAATACTCGAAGAGCACTCGGACCCCAATGGACCTAATGTTTCAACCCCAAACAGCTCAAATATATAACTTCCAATAAGGTTGTTGTATTTGTGCCGTTTGTAGTTTTCTACACCAGCAGCAGCTGCTTCAGCACAGCCCGCCGTGCTAAGAAGATGGATAGCGCAAGGGTGTCGACGCATGTTGCATCCCACACCAAAGGCCTACCCACCTCCCAAGGCATTATGGTCATCCCATCTGGTCTCTTCCCATCGTCGCGCGCCAAGTTATTGGGTTTTAAAACAGCTGGCACCCTGGCGGTGACCAGAGCCCGACGTATGATGTCATTAATGCTGGCGTGCCGTGCTAACCGACCAGCGGTCCTACTGCAGGACAGGCCATGGTGTCCGAGGCGGTCTTCTGCTTCACCACATTGACAACGATGTGGAGCTCCGCTGGGAGCACCAAAACGCAGACATGTAGCGATCCGGAAGGTGTTGTCACTCAACATAGTACCTATGTTGGGTGACGGTAGTGTCTGTAGCCAGAGGCCCGACTCCCATTTTCCCACTGTCAGCAGGCGGGCACGCTCAGCAGTATTGGTGGACGTATCTGTAAGTTTATTCCGTACCAACCTGCAGAGCGACTCATCCCACTTCTGGGAAAAGGGGGTCTCGGGCAACGCTGTATTCGGGCAAGCCACTTGCCAGGCATTCACTGCATCGGTCGAGAACGGCACTTCACAGTTAACCAGTGATGGCAACAAGATTTTTTCTGGTTAACTTTTCAGTTTTGTGGACCGAAGACAGGAACGCCGCCGGTAGTCTTAAACTAGAAATTTTGCGGATGCCGAGCCCACCGAAGCGAATGGGTAGAGTAGCTTGCAGTCACGCTCGGTCATCCAGGGCCACATTTGGTATAGATGATAGCGTGCAACGAATAATCTGGTCAATTTTGTCCAAGAGAATTTGTGAATGCTTCCATAATGGCGAAGCGCGAAGAAAGTACATGAAATGTGGACCGAAAAAACTAACGAATGAGGGTGATAGCCGAATGTACATTAATTTTAGTCCGAAATATCGTTGAAATGTGTTATTTTGGCGTCAATGAATGGAGTAAAATAAAAATATCTTACAAAATTGGGGAACCTAGAAGGTGCAGTGAACTTCTTTCTGTAATTTTGAACTCTGGTGCTATTGTATTGAATTTTTGAAGGGTCGACTGTCTGTCCGTATTGTCACAGATGAAAATTTTGCATTTGGAGTGGTTGAGTTCTAGGCCAATGGACTGGAATTGCTGCTTCAGGAATTGAAAATCTTTCAAAACTGTATCTACGTCACCTCCTACTCCTAGTGTGCGCCATCATCTAAATACCAGACGTTGAATTTTGATTTTAGTTATTTGATGATAGGATGAATAGCCAAACTGAAAATGATTGGCCCGAGAGGGTCACCTTGTTGGCTGCAGACAGATTCCAACTGCACTGCAGATTCCAAAAGATTTTGTTTAAATAATAATTTAGAAAGGTGCCTGTAGCACTGCCAAATAAAACCGACAATAAACCCGTTTATTGTTTAGCCGAATGTTTATATGTTTAAATTTAAAATGGCATACTTTTAAGATAGCAGAATTCTATTTAGCATAATTAGATGGGACAATATTATTTGATCTTCTAATATCTAATTTGATCTATTGTAAATTTGCACTTTTAAAAATAAATGATGTTGTATTTTATGTTATTATTTATTGCGTCTATTTTATTAGTTGATTTACTAATAAATTATTAATTAACTGCATTCAAGGTAGCGTGATAATTATGTTTAAACATACTCAGTTAATATTTGGTATACAAAAAGAATATTTGATCCTCTTTTTTAGTTATTACGTAACGGTTGGGCAATTTGATAATTATGGTCAATGAATCAGTCCAAGTGAGCTCGGGCGCTTGGGGTACCCCGACTTTTATCGCTCACTTCTGCTCCCGTAGTCTCCTTCATGTTAGGTTACTTTAGACGCTGCAGACAGAATGCTCCGTCGACTTTTTTGCTTAAATACTAATCGTACTTACTTATTTTATATTAAAACCAATGTCAACACTAAAACAATAAAAAAACACATATTTTTATTAGCCGACCCAATAAGTGATGGGCATTTTTCAGAAAGCCCGGTCAATTTAATTATTTCAATAGTTTTTATCATATTGTCTACTCGTATTAATGAAAGCACAAAAATTTATAAATCTGAATGTAAATAGACAAAAAAATAATTTAGATAAATCGAATTATATAAAAAGTATCGAAATATTAGATATTTAAGTTACTATCAGAAGTAATTTCTACAATCTCAATATTTTTTGCGTAGTTCTAAACAGATTAAAATATCGAATGATATGATTTATTTGTCTGAAAGAAAGAGGATCAATCGTTAAAAAAGATGACCGTTTAGATTTATTTGCTTGCTGTTTTTGCAAAATTAAAACGATCGTTTAAATAAATGTCTAAATTGATTAGGAATTTCTATAAAATATTTTTTTTTGAATGAACTATGAATTTTTTGTAATGTAGTAGATGAGTATTTCAATTATTATGGATATGAAATGTATGCCTAAAGACGATTCTGACTGTGAACTTTCTGGGATATGATGGTTCTGCCTTTTAATGACTATCAATATGAAGATTATGCCTAAAGATGATTATGACTTACCTACAAAATTATGAGATTTGAATGAGTGTGTGCTAAATGATTTTCTGCGGAAAGAGGTTTATGCTATCCGTTGATATGCAAAATAATATTATGACATAAAAAGTTCTGCTATAAAAGGTAGACCCGTCTCTGACACCTACGTGAAAAGGGTTACCATGATTCAGTACATTATTCTGGGCCCCTAGTGTTGGGCATTCTTCGTCAGCTTACAAAATATCTAAAAATTACCAATTCCCTTTTTCACAAAAAGCAGCAATGTAAATAAAACTCAAAAGCGCTACCTATTAGTGATTTCCTAAGGTTCACGATCGAGATTAACGCCGGGACAAACCTGGTTTATGGCCCAAACGGGGCGTTTTTCTCTTTGTCGGCTCGCCGAATAATTAAACATCTAATTGGGTTAGATAGAATAACGATTTTGAACAGATAACAGTGGTTTTTTTTTAATACCGCCGCTCACTCGTAGGGCCTTTTTCATATTTTCCAAATGAGTTTTCCACCTGAGTTCTTTATCAAGCGTTACACCCAGATATTTAACTTTGGTGGAACAGGGCAGCTTTATTCCATTGAGGGAGAGCTCTCCTAGGTTTCCTAGTTGTCTCTTCCTCGTGAATGGAACAATAACTGCTTTGCTTGGGTTGATAGAGAGGTAGTTCGTTGCACACCATTCCTCTGTCATCCTCAATACCTGTTGTAATAATCCAGAGACTATGTTCGGGAATTTACCATTAACCATTATAGCTATGCAGCTATGTCATCTGCATAGCCTACTGTGTAGCATGCTCCGGTGTTGAGTTTGGTAAGTAGCGAGGCTACTACCAAGCACCACAATAATGGTGACAGCACTCCGCCTTGCGGACAACCTCTTTTTGTTTTTGCACTAAGTCTGTCTCCCATTAGTTCCGATCTGACTGTTCTGCATATCAGCATATAGTCAATCCAGTTGCACGTGGTATCATTGATGCCATGTTCCTTTGCAGCAATGCGTATGGACTCAAATGTTTTTGGACGGTAATATCTAAATAACCGTTTGAGCTATATTTATGAAATTTTGGTTTATAGATCATCTTAGGGATTTTACATAAACAAAATTTCATGTGTTTATGTTAAATAAATTTTGAGTTATTCGGATGACAAAAGTAGCTCCAAATGGTTCGTGTAATATTACACACAGCTGCTGCGTCGCCAGTTCCTTTTTTGCTTGAACTTGGCTTGACACGCTGCAGCGTGTCTAGATAACTGCATATCTTTGGAACGGTTTCTTTTTTAAAATTATATTACACAACTCCTTCAATTTCTATTAACACTTTATGTAACACGCATTTAAATACCTTTTATTAATTAATAAATTTATTATATTCTAAATATTGTCACCAGCCTGGACACCCGTCTAAACCTCAAAAAGAGGCAGGGAAAGCGGATAAGGTCCTCCACTATGTATACCAGATATGTAACCCTACAACGACGCTGTGTCACAACCCAAATCCAACATCGAATGAGCCAGAAAAACCGGTTGTCCACTACCACTATCACGATACGATGGAACCCAATCCTACAGCGGAGCACCACCACACCACTCACAAAGCGAAGTGCAAACATCCTCCCGAAATTCTGGACACCGTGGTTTATGTAGAGCCTTATGAAGATCAGGTACAGTCATTTACAAGCTTCTTATTACCTTGTTTTGTATATATATGCGGCAACAAATTGTAGTTGCTCGGAGGGTGAGTGAAGAAATGACAGGCGATTTTGAAGTTGAAGATAGAAGTTTTAATAGAATAGATTTACAGTTTGAAATATAAGAAAGAACAAGCACTAGGATGTTACAGAATCAAGAATTAGAAGGAAACTGAGACTTTAGGTAAGCTAGGTTGCGAAACGTAATTATAATATTATAACAATTAGCGCGTGCATTCGCCGTCGGAGCAGGCTGGTGAATGGTGCTCACAGAACACTAAATGGTGCTAAACTGCTGATGATCGAGTGATCAGGTGCGCAGGCGCGTAGGCGGCGTGGTACACTCATCGCGCGGTCGACGAAGGTGCGAGCTACGTGCGCCCCAAACAGGTGCGTCCTCTGACCATGGACGTTGCCACATAATAATGAATTTTTAAAGCACTTCCTGGCATGCAATTAAACTGTAACTGGCGTAATTATGTAGTTTTGGAAACATTGATATAATATGGTAATTATGGTACTGTGGAGCTGGTATTAAGATGGAGCCGGCAGTTGACAATAGCTATTCCTCAACCAGATATTTAACTTGCCTTGTTCGTTAGTTTCTTCCAACAGAATTGTAAAACAGTTATCCCCCCCAACTGATTTAGTTGAATTTTTCCGAACTCGTTTGGTTTGGATGACAATCTAAAATGCAGTTTAAACGAAGATGAAGAAAATTTAGCTAAGTGTCACTATTCTATTTCCAATATTTCGGACCAATTATTTTTATGCATCTTCGTGATATGGGTAGGTATCAAATGAAAGTATTTGCTGAGAGGAATACTGAAGAAGCTAATGTCATGTTTAATGTTATTTTAATTTTGTACCCTCGGCCATGTTTAAGACTGCGACTTTAGGACAATACCGTTTTTATTGCTCACCAGATGGCGCCACTGTTGAGTAAGGTCCTTAAATACAGCTGTTAAACGTTATTATTACGCGCACAGAAGCAAAGTTTGAATTAAAATAATTTCTAATGCCGTAGAAGTGCGGTTATTATTAGAGGCAAGCGTTTGTAATAAAGATTTATAACCAGCGTCACTTAATAATTTGAATACTGGAGTATTGCCGTTACGGAGATAGTCTTCGTTAAAATCTCCAAATATTTACAAACCGAAAACAAATATTTTAGTATGAGTATCTTCAAACAACCTACTCAACTACCAAAAAGTAAAATCAAATCATTCAATGATAGGGTGAGCTGCAATATATAATGTATATGAAGGGTGTAAATTGTGAAAATCAAGTGTTATCAAAATATTGTTTTTAACCTAACCTACAGATTTTTGCAGTGAAATCTCATATCCGATTTACTCATATTCTGTTAATAAACATTAAGGCCCATTTTGTTCCGCAGATCTACGCCGAACAGTCATCTCAGAGAATGCCACCCGTTCCCAATTCGCAAACAAACTGCCCTGATGCAATCACTGAACGACATTTAGATTTCAAACGGGAGGCCCGCGAGACCCTCAACACTTACACAGCCAAAGACGTCGCCGCCTTGGAGGTGATCGTAGACCTCATGAAGAACACTCTCAGCTATGAAGAAACCAACATGCCCGGCTCGTACCAACATAACAACAAACTGGTCGTAGACTCTTATCCCACCAGACCTATACACACGAATGGGAGCACCAACGCCATTCAGGTCCACATCGCTATACCCTTCGATTTTAAAAACGGAAGAAAACGATCACCCAATAGCCCTGTAAGAGTACGAAAAGTTTTCTGCGCGAAAATGTCGACCCCAGTCGATTTAGAGTACCAAGTCCATTCCTTCGAAGGATCCTTAACATCCTCCACTAGTGAAAGTTATGTAAGTAACCCCATTGCTTCCAATATTACCGAAGATCAGGGTCTGTCCCCTGGAATGTATCTTCTTATCGATCAACCTAAAAGCGGGTTTGGGCTGAAACCCATTTTAGGTACCCAGTTTAGTTTGAAGTCACAAAGACAAGTGGCGGGGGGGACCTCGGCCAGTATGTCGGAGTCAAAACCAACGGACTCGAGGGAAGAGACAACCAGTTTGAAGAATTTGGCCAGAGTGACACTGAACAAGGATTTTGTAGCAGCGATAAACCAGCAGTTGATAGAAATTTATGAGAATATGACAAGAGTAAATAAAGACGTTAATAATAATAGAAGTGCTCGCTCTGTGTGGAAATCTCGCAAGCTGAAAGCAAGGAAATTAGGAGGGAACAGAAGTGCCGAGAAATACATCATCAAAAGAAGTATCGACTGGGAGGCGGTCAAACGTTTCTTTGGCCACGATAGAGTCTGCAACTGTAAATGCAAGAGCAACACTGCTATGTGCAGAGCTTGTGCAGCCAGTGATGCTGTTATAGACGAACTTATATTTGAATTCGACAATATAGGCCGGTATATGGCAGACCATTGTACTGAGATACAAACATTCTTCTGGATGAATCCTACAGGAGGACAAAAGTTAAGAGAATCAGTAAACAAAATAGACAAAAGCTTGACTGATTATTACAAACGAGTAAAAGGGAAGTGTCAAGGAAGACTATGCAAAACGTTCACAACTTACATCGATAAAAGACATTTAACTAAACCTTTTAAGATCAAAAAAGAAGACGTTGTGGTCCGTCTGATTGATGATCTAGCAGTCTTGGCAGAAGACTTGAATAGAACGATATCGTTGAAAGTTTGCTACAACGACAAGTTAAAAGACCGCGGCGAAAAGTTCATTAATTTAATGAACAGCATTTTATACAAAAAATCTCTCAATAAACGTTCTGACACGATCACTACACCGAAGAAGTTGATAAAAAACGTGTATTCTCTTGATAACATAAACGTTAATATAATATGCAACCCTGAATCTTCTACAACAGCCGATGAACAGCTGTTTTCAGCTACAATCACAGACAATCAGGACACCTCACATAGAATCAGCGATGCATTCGATTTAGATCTAGAAGATGAAGATAAACTATTAAAAAATAAGAAAAGTAAAGGGTTTAAAAAGCTTTTTCCTCGTAAGAGCAAAAAGTCTAAATTGTTCGCGTATTTCGACTTCAAGAAACCGAAAGCAAATTATAAGCGTCAAATCGATAACCAGCTCGCGACACCACTGATTTCGGACGGTGGTGGCGCATTCTGGTACGATTACCTAAAAGCTGGGACGAATGAACCTCGTTTGGCTAGAGATTCAATTAGCTATTCACCTCCTAAAATAGAAGTCTCTGTTGTTCAAAAACCGAAAACTACTACCGCAAATGTTTCAACTGAAACACCAAGTACTAAAGATTCGGCTTTAAATACTTATCAAGTGACGGTTGAAACTCAGAAGACAGTTGACACAAATCCGGAGAGAGATCAACGGAAAGTAGAAACAACCACAACACCAGTAACAACAGACAACTTGAGCAGGAATATAAATGAAATGCTGCAGTTATTTGGTAGTCTCCAAGACATTGAGGCTATGAATAATAACTCCAAACGATCTACAGTGGCTCCAAAGAAAGTTACGGATATTGTAAAAGAAAAGAAACAAAAAAAACTATCATTTGTATCTAAAGTTAAACAAAAGATGGACGCTTGGTCAAAAAGGACAACATCAATCAACAAGTCAACTCTTATCCAAAAGTTAAAAGAATTAAAAACTATTGAACATATGGTAGAATCAGATTACAAAACAGCTACGGTGAAAAATGTGAGTGCAACAAAAAATGTTTTAGTAATTTCAACAAATGTCACGCTGGTCAACGCATCCAAGTTAATATCAGCCACAAGTATGATGCCTCGAATGGCTGAAACTGCAGCTATGAAATTGTCAGCAAACACTACAACTGAAGTACAAAGTTCAAACACAGTGCGTATTACAACTGTACCTGTAAAAATTGAGGGACAGTCAAAAACTACACCAGTTTTGGTCAACGAATCAACAACCTTAGGCTTTACGAACAAAAAAACAGCGTCGTCGAAATTATTTAAAACTGAACAGAATTCACAGACTTCTGAAAGTACGAAAAAAACAGAGACGGCAACAACTACAGAATCTGCTACAGACTTAATTATGCCATTAAATTCTGGTGTTATAGATATCGTCACTGATGTTAATAGCAAAGTTTTGGACTATGTCATTGAAGATTCTGCACAGAGCTCAACTCAGAATCCCACCATGATTATTATTAACGAGTGTGGTGGTACTCCGATAAGCAGTGACGCTATAGCTGACAAAGAAGGATTTAAAAATCTATTACTGTCTATTATCCAATTTGAAACTAACAACCTAAACGATGAATGGAACAGGGTAGCTTACGCTGGAGTCGGGCACAGAAATGACGCTGATTTCAAACGAAGTATTGTGAATCAACGCACAGATGAACCTGAAAAGTGAGTATTTTTAAAGATATTGTATTTGTAAAGGTATCGGGTACCCAGTAAATGGCTTTTGGAGGTCAGAAAGGCAGTCACTCGAATATAAAGTACTGTTATTCAGCTGTAGCTGGTTAGAATGCAAACCGATTCCAATCATCTTCCTGCCCTTGTCCCGTGTTACTTGAGGTCGATGCAACACGTTTTCTTGTTCTATTCCTTGTTCTCAACTTTTCTGTCACTGGCGCCACATTAATTGTGGCTTCCAGTTTTCGCATAATATATTCATTCTCACATATCCATCCTAACACTCGACGCCGATTCCAATATAAGTACTTGGGCAAAGGATAGACAGATGTTGATTGTTTTGTATAATACCTGCCAGGGTCTGATTCCAGGAGGGGTGACCATAAGCTCTTAGTACGGTATCAATTTGATATCGAGTAAGTGACAGATGTATACAAGTCACATACATCTGTCCCTTATTCGATCTCAAATTGATACCGCTCTTTTTTATTTTTATTATATATTTTTTTAATCATATCTCATCCGACACTTAATTCATTAAGTAAAGAGAATGTATTTGCATTTTATTTATCTGGCGATTAGCGGGGTACCACGTGCCAAATACTTTGCCAATGGTACCCCTTTATCCCCCTTGGAGGTTCCAGGGGCAAAAATATTTGTTAGTGGTACCCCAAGAGTGACTAGACTGTGGAACCACGGGCAAGTAACGTTTAGAAATAAAGGAGCATCGTTTTCATCCAATGCAACCCTCATTTTAAAATAATTCACTTTCAGACCGACAGTTAGATTGATGGTTACAGCAAAGCCTCCTGAATTGGCCTTTTATGAGGATGATCCAGAGACTGAAATATCTACCAAGGTAGAGGGGCTCCTGAACAAGATCGTGAACAAAATGGGGATCAAAGTCATAAACAAGCAAAAGGTCAGTTTGTATACTCTTCAATATCTCCTTTTTAGGGTTCCGTACCCAAAGGGTAAAAACGGGACCCTATTACTAAGACTCCGCGATCCGTCTGTCTATCTGTCTTTCCGTCTGTCACCAGGCTGTATCTCGTTAACCGTGATAGCTAGACAGTTGAAATTTTCAGAGATGATGTATTTCTGTTGCCGCTATAACAACAAATACTAAAAACAGAAGAAAATACATATTTAAGGGGGGCTCCCATACAACAAACGTGTTTTTTTTGGCTGTTTTTTGCTCGATATTAATAACGGAAACAGGTAGACGCTTGAAATATTCAGAATATTTAGTTGTATGTTCACTTCAAAAACTAGTAATGATTAAATTAAAATAAAATGAATTATGGGGGGCTCCCATACAACAAACGTGATTTTTTTGCCGTTTTTTGCGATAATGGTACGGAACCCTTCGTGCGCGAGTCCGACCGCACTTGGCCGGTTTTTTTATTTACGATATGCTCGCGTTTGAACAAATCAATAATTTTCATTTTATAACAATAAGAATTAACAAAGATAAAGCGTATCAAAGTTCGAGAGTAAGAGGTTGTGATGTCATTTGAGTAAAAGTGTACCAACGCGAGACGTCACACGATATTTGTATCGACTTCATTTTCTATTTGACGTGACAAAAGAAAAAAAACATGCCCAATGTTTTTTGGTAATTTAACTGACGGATATATGACCTAATAACCTAATATGTTTTGAACATGGCTGCCTGTGAACCAAAGCGAATCAACTGACCTAGACAAAAAGCTTTTCTGTAGCGTTAACGTCAGACGCTAACGTCAAAATGTATGGCAATGACATTACCTGCAGACACGTACCTAATGTCACGCTCACGCGCCACTGCTATTGTTTTGACTCGAACGCGTAAGTGACGCGTATTCCTTCTTTCCGGAAATTGCCAATCTTCAGTTCCGTAGTGAGTACGGAAAGTATTTTGTCTAGGCCCCCAGAGCAGAGATAGCTTAAATCGACCAATAAGAACTTAGCCTATGTTTTTCCCTACAGGCTGTTACCGAAGAGTTCCTTCAAAAGGAGCCGAACGCCTCACCATCTGCGACCGCGAAAACCACGTAACTTATTGGCGATTCTTGTCGTCTCTGCTCTTCTCAGCATCGCTTAGGTAAATGCTTAAGCAGAAGCCAGTCAGCTAGGAACTTCTTCTTTGGTTGCTTTTCCACCTGCAACCAGCTCCCATGCAAGTTGCTTTACATTGCGGGCTACCGAGGATACCACATGATTGTGCTCCGCAATGCAATTAAACTTGCATGCGAGTCCCTTGCAGGTGGAATGGAGGCTTTAGACAGAGTTCTATAAAAATCTTAGCATGTGCTTTGTTGTTCTAGAAATTAATGTTCTCATGTCTATTCTTGCACCTTGTAGTTTTGACAGTAGTGTGACAATGACCGCAAGCTGTGTTTTTGGGTGCAATTATGTGGAATGCTAATAGCTGTACCCCGACAGCAAAAAATCATATGAAGCTGGTAACAGTCTTCTTCCCAGCTAAAATGCTAGGAAGTGGTAACCGACGGGATGCGTTCAAAAAGACCTGGCTCTCAGCATAATTTGATTTGAGTTTTCACGGCATCTACGACATAACGAGCGCGAATCGACGCTTGTGAGAAAATCAACATGCCTAGTCTTTTACCAACTATATTGGTTAATTCAGCTGGTTACTATTGTTTGCAAGAAAATCAAACATCTAAAATCATTTATTTAAATTTGGCTGAGAACCATCACTTTTTGAAAGTTTAGATTGACAAAATACAATTGCCAAAAACGCCCGCCCGTCACCACGAAGAAATGACGCAACAAACGCCTCAGCTACACATTCGCGGGCAAACCTGCACCATCTACTAGCCTTCTAGATGAACTCACCTGGCTTGAAGTCAACCATATCAGGGTGAAAGCACATTGAGACAGAGGCGAAGCGAAGGGACGCGTCAGTCTTAAAATCTACATAGTATATTGACCCCTATCTCCACAGCGTAAAGTCGAGTCGAAGTGACGCGTCAAATTCCATCAGATATCCATAAAATTGTTTACATACGGCATTTATAATGCTACAAGCAGCAGTTGCTCAGAACAGACACAACACCCGTCTGGTCTGAGGATCCTCCTTTTTCAATGAAGATTTGTGGGACTTGCCACTCTGCTCCGCATACCTCCAAAACTTACGCGTCTTTTCTTTATCTTGATAGGAATGTGTACATTAAGTGTTGGAGTCAATATGCTATGTACATAAGAATGTTGCGTCTTTTTACTTCGACTATGTATCAATGTTCCTTTGACCCTTAATTTCTCTATCGTCAGGTAAAGAAACAAGCCAAACAAAAACACAAAAAAATCAACCAACATATCCTGTACATAAGTTATCTAGATTTTGAGTAACTTTCATTATTCAAAGGTAGTGAAGAAGCCAAGAACACGGGCAGTCAGGAAGGATAGAAAGAATTTAATTAAAAACAGAAAGATAAGGATTAACTCGTATAAATCGGATCTGCCATCAGCTTCCAGCAAAGGTAAGAGAATTAACTAAATAAATATGGCCCGGTTATATGTCATAGATAATTATTGGCCGTCTCGCTTAAAGCTCATGAGTTATCTAAAAATGTATGTCCGTAAGGATTGAGGAGCCACTTTTCGTATCTTAATGAAATTAATATACTTATTTAGTACAATAGTATAAATTTATACAAAATAAGATGCTTTTTGTTCCAAATTTCGTCACAAGTTTACGTGGATTACAGGCAAATCTATTAACCGAAGCATCTCAATTGAGGAGCCAGTTAAAATGTGCCATATTTCCCAATTCAATTATTTACTGATTCTTGCCCTACAAATCTTTTATACTTACTACTAAATGACGAAGATATTGCGCATTAATTGAACTACTGCTTCTTTGAAAACTGACGAGTCGTATGTATGGTCTGAGGAGCCACATATAATGTATGGTAACTTTTTTGATTTGAATGCAACCGAGCTCAGATTTTTTCTACTAAATACTCGCAAATGCTACAAAATCATACCAAATGATGATAAATATTAATCCATGATGTTCTTAGTTCATCAGACGTGGCTCTTCAATCCAAACATTTAGATTGAGGAGCCACCTTTATGTTCATGTATCTTTTGAAGTATTATATTACAAAATCGAGGATCGAACCTACACAATTTCTAAACCTACTAAATAAGTATATTAATTTCATTAACATACGAAAAGTGGCTCCTCAAACCTTACGGACATAAAAATTTGGTGCCGTCATATAATCTACGGCCGTAAGATAACTGAAGCCTTAGTGCGAGTTTATACTCACGCTCAATCGCGTTATCGTTAACGCCAATTTGTATTGAAACTGGATAAGCGCCGTGTTGAATGCCCATGTTACACCCACTCCTATCAAGGTCGGAGACTCTACACTCGAAGTTGTGGACGACTATGTCTACCTGGGACAAACGATCCAGTTGGGTAGGGCCAACTTCGAGAAAGAGGTCAACCGTCGAATCCGACTCGGCTGGGCAGCGTTCGGGAAGTTGCGCGGTATCTTCTCGTCCAACTTACCACAGTGTCTCAAGACGAAAGTCTATGACCAGTGTGTGTTGCCAGTGATGACATATGGCCCTGAGACGTGGTCGCTTACAATGGGCCTCATCAGAAAGCTTAAAGTCACCCAAAGGGCAATGGAGAGGGCTATGCTCGGAGTATCCTTGCGTGATCAAATCAGAAATATGGAGATCCGCAAGAGAACCAGGGTTACCGACATAGCCCGAAGAATTGCCAAACTTAAGTGACAGTGGGAAGGGCACATTGCTCGCAGAACGGATGGCCGATGGGGCAGAAAGGTTCTGGAGTGGCGACCGCGAACCGGAAGACGTTGCGTTGGAAGGCCTCCCACCAGGTGGACCGATGACCTGGAGAAGGTTTCGCGGATCCGCTGGTTGCGAGACGCACGGGACCGGTCAATGTGGCGACGCTTGGGGGAGGCCTATGTCCAGCAATGGACGTCTTTCGGCTGATATGATGATGATGATATGATGAAGCGCCGTCTGGTGACGGCAAGGCAAAACCTCTTTTTTTGTATACATTTAGACATAAGAGATCGTTTACGTTATCACGAGTGAGTACGTTAAAAAACTCGCACTAAGCACACTCGGGTTCACGCAACGTGCCACGCTGGCCAGCGGATTTCGATTGTACCTACATCTCAAAGGTCTTCAAAATCTGGCAGCACTTTCTTCGGAAACCAAACATTTCACTCGTAACATAAGTAATTAGTTTTTTGCTGAACCCCTATTTATTTGCTAACCACTAGTAATTTTATAGATGTTGACAATAAAAAGACAGCCTCCGAATATGCACATCGTTTATCACATTCTAGAATTGAAACCGTTCAGATACGACACCAGTTCGCTAGTTAGTTCAGAAAGTCCCGAACACTTCTCACTGTGTTCCAATGCATTCATACGCGAGGCTTTCGAAACGGCAGGGCCCTTACCCTGACGTGACAAAACCATCATGTTTCCGTTGTGAGAGAAAGACAGCTATACTATAAATAGAATAGCAATATTCCTTGTTGATAACATAATCATGAGAGCGTTGACACGTTATGCCACGTATGTACAGCCCCCAGTGTGGTGTTACTGAATTGACTAGAGATCTGTGTCCTGTCCAAAGCAAGTAACACAAGGGAAAGCATTCTCGAAGGCTGTCTCTCTTCTCCTCAGTCGACTCTCAGGAGGAGAAGCAACTGATCACATATCATCTCACAGTTGTTTTTCTTCCCCAGATTCGCAAAGAAAAGTAGTGGTTTTATATTTCCCGAATCTAACACACGTGCTTTGTTTCAAGAGGCCAGTCATTCTCATCGGTCAGCCAAACCAAATCAAATATGTGACATACAAGCCACGTTTGACCACGTTAAAAAATTACAAGGGACGTTACCGCCAAAGACATTCGAAATGGTAGTCAAAAACATCAGTTGCTATAAATACAAGACCCCGGACTCCATGTTTGTTATACCTTACAAGAGGAAAGAAAAGAGATGGGACTGGATCAGAAATAAAAGATCTTTAAAGCTGCATTTCTATATCAATGATGGGCATAGTCTTGATGAAGAAGCGTATACTGTCAATTTTGAAGATGATTCCAATGATTCATTTGAAAGATTCGCCAGGGGAGATGGTGGTATTTATAAAATGGTTAACAGAAGGAAAAGAAGAGCTGATTTAGAAGATTTGGAACGTGGGTTGAGGAATATACCGACTTTGATGCCTAGAGAGGTGAGTTTGAAACTTCTGAATGTAGAGAAAGTTTGGTGACAACTTTTAGGTTCTCAATTCGGATGTTTTTATATATATTTTTTATCTATGTTCGGGCATAACTCAGTCATATATAAATGGATTCGCAAAATTATTTTTTGTTCGAAAGAAGTTTATTCCGAAATGGTCCCTTTTAAATTTGGTAAAGATCTGATGAAGAACTTCGGAGATATAGGTGCAACAGAACTCTTCAATAAATGACGCCAAATCTCTCGGTATTTTTGCAATATCTGTTTATTGTTTACACCATTTCATAACATACCATCACGCCAGTATGCTCTAAACGGGTACGCAGATGTATACAATTCACTCTGGTACACATACTCATTCCACCGGTTATGTTCAAGTTACATGTTATTCGGGTAATCTATTCTGGCATCACTGTGGGCATTATAGGTACCTTACTATAGAACTTTTACATTACGTTCCACTAAAAAGTGAAAAATAAAAACTTTATAACCAAAAGATACAACCGACTTCCAAATTAAAACAATACAAAGTGAAAAATTACTATTAATTATTTGGAAGTCGGTTGTATTTTTTTGTGAAAACTTTTTTTATTTAGTTTTAAGTTTTCTATTGTTAATGTTTATTCTGGTGTACAATAAGTATATCTGTTACGGCTAAAGGTAGGTGTGAACCTAAACTTAAGATTAGCCGGCTAAACCTAGGTTTATCTTCGACGAAATGTTAATGTTAGTTTGTTCTATCTTTAGCCGGCTAAACTTAGGTGTAGCTGCAGGTCCTTGGCTAAAAATGTAGAAGGAAATGGAATAGGAAACAATGTAATAATGTTTACTATTTTGACACGAAAACTTTATTAAAAAATAATCACTTTCATTACACATACTTTTATGTACTATGTAGGTATTCAAAGTAACAATTATTACAATTACAAAATTATGCCGGCTACAACTAGGTCCAGCCATTCCCTGTTGGATAAAACTAACCTAACCTAACCTCGGGAGCTTAGGGCACCCCGACACGGACAGGTTAGGTTCGAAGGGGATGACGGGAGCTGAAGTGAGCGAGCAAAGCGAGCGAACTCAGCTCCCGTCGTCCCCTTCGTGTTAGGTTACTTTAGACCCTGCATTCAGAAATAGGAGCCCCGCGCAGCGGGGCTTCGTCGACCATGTTGCATAAACACTAAACTACGCGCAACCAACTGCATAGAAAAATGACGCAATACTAAACCAAAACATTGCCACGTGCACGCGTGTTGTCTCCCCACCGCCCGCGCCCCCTCAAGCCTTCCGCCGGCCCGGCGCGCCTATCGAATACATTTTTAGCCGTTTCGTTTCGGTTAATGTGCACATTAACCGGCTAAAGATGGAATATCACGACGCAAACTAACATGTTATCGAACTTTAGCTGCTTCTCGAAGATAAACCTAAGTTTAGCCGGCTAATCTTAAGTTTACGTTCACACCGACCTTTAGCCGTAACATATCTACTTAAATAAATATACAAATATTCGACTTGAACAGGATGACCAGTCTTCAGCAAATAAAGGGGCTGGTAGCAGCTGAATGAGAGCTACCGAGAATCGAGATAAATATAATATATATCTTCCACCCATGTTACTTGGAGATGGCGCAACATCTTTCCCTCTCCTCCATTTAAACTCATATTTCTTTAAGTAACATTCTAGTCAGATGATGATGATCGTTCTTGTGTTCCAGGACGAGGCTAACGTGATGGCAGGAGACACGGTGACTATGGACTGTGGCCTTAATACTCCCGTAAGAACATGCGATGGAAAGTTTCTTTGGAAGACGGACAGGAGTCGGATGCTGAAGCATGATAATGTGTACATCGATAAAGTTAGCCTCACCATACATAATGTGGAGCCCAAGAATGTTGGGACCTATACTTGTAGTCTGGTAAGGGTCAATATTTATTTTTGACAGATAACCGTGTCTCAGACTTTCCAACACCTATCTCCACTTTGAAGGTATGGAAAACAGGCTGATGTGAATAGTTATTTATTTCATCCTGTATTGACCTTTGAACAGATGTGCTGTCTGGTAGATTACCTGCACGTTGGTTATTGTAGGGCTGTTGTATTATTGCATAAAGCAGATTTTAAAAAAATCGTTGTATTTTTGTGTGACGCCGATCTTCTTTGTGTTGTTCGTATAAAGAGGGGATGGCAAAGTAACAGCCCAAATATTGTGGCAATGTGATGCTGAACAGAAACTAAAGTTGGAATATTCTTTATCTGGAATTTAACAGTACCAGCGTACTTTTTGTGTTTCTACTGGTACATCAATAACTCGCCAACTCCATGGTTTCGTCGTTTCGGCTGCATGATTTGGGACATTATAATAGAGCATTATAGGAAGTAAATAACTATTACCTGTGCTAGTTGAAATCTTTGGTACCCACTAGTGCTAATTGGTTCAATCATCTCGTTACAGGATCACGTTATCAGAAAGAACGTAAAACTAAACGTGCTGACGATACCATCTTTCGACGTCGTGTTCCTCCCGGTGTACAGGACTAAAGACAACTGTTCTTATGATGTTAGTAGTATGCTTTCCAGTATTCTCTAGAACAGCATTTCTCTACCTTCTCCACGGACCCCTAGGAAATCAAGCACAATTTCAAAGACCCCTTGATAAAAAAATACATTACATTTAACCCATAAACTTGACAAAAAGGAATCCTTAAAATTACGTTACAAAGCTGAATTACAGAATATTAATTGGTTTTCCTGTACCATTGTCAAGCCAGTTATATCAGTAACGTCAACGTTAAAAGATACAAAGGTAATGAAACACTGCTTCAGACAGACACGCCTACCGAATACATTAGGCAAAGGTGATAAGATCCACCCCACTGTTATCCATAGCATATATCCATCCAGGAGCATATAAGGCAAGCTCCGTGTTAAACTTTTTGGTCTCGCACGTTGTTTTATTGTATAAGTTTTTTTGTTTTTATCTCGTGTCTCTTGTGCGGGTCACAAATAAATATATTTTCTTTCTTTCTTTCTTTTTCCACCGAGACGTTTGTATTTCAGATTGATAAACCCAATAAGACTTTGCACGACCTGCCAATCAAAGTTTATTTTCTCCGTGGATTTCTTGCTTGCTCTTGCCAGAATCTTAGCATCTGTTTCTTAACTCATTTAGTTTTTTTGTAGGACCTCAAAGCCATTCAGCGACTCGGCAGACTAATGGCTAACGAAACTCGCTGTGGGAAATCTTGCTCCATAAGAATAGATGAACCAGTCTGCCTGAGAGACAAGGTAAGACTATTCTTCTAAATATTACTGGTATTTGACCTCAAATGATTGTTACAGTGTAACTTTGTTGTTATGATGGTGCTACTATCTATCCTCATAATAATAACGGAATCCCTATGTCGGATACCCAAGACTTACTTACGGACTTACTTTTTTCTTTTGTTTTTCATAAACATACATATTTTTATAATTTACAATTTACTCGCCAAACTTTTAAGTTTGATGGCGAGAAGCGCTTGTTTTTAAATACAAATGTTATACAATTACTATTAACAGCTGAGCAACGGTTACCACTTTAGGATACAAGAGATGAATTCATTTCTCGGCAGCGGCTAAATCCTCGTTACCGAGAAATAAACTCCGCAATCTTGATTTTAATATACCTTTGCTTAATTTAGAGCTGCGTCTTAGCATATCTATTTTATTCAATACTTTTGCCACTAAATACCTTGAAATTCTTTCTCCATAATAATTATTTATTTTCGGTTGCACTAGTCTTTTCTCCCTTACACTTCTTGCATTATAATTATTTTCAATCAGAACTTTAAATTCATCACTTAAATAGTGCTCTAGGCTTATTAAATAATCAACTTTCTTATCTATAGGTAGGATTTTACAAATGGGAAATAATTTTTCATATTCTTGATTACATTTTTTCTTAACCTTTTTGCTAACTAGGAACTTGTTTGTAAAAAGAATCTTATAACCAAGATCTAGAATGAGTGCAATTTTAAAGTTCAATATCACATTGCCCAATTAATACAGTTCTGGATTGGTCACCACGTAGCGGAAGATGCAGTGTTGGAACTTTGGAAAGCCTCCCAATAGGTGGATTTAGGGCAGGCCATTGTTCAGCAGTCTGTCGGCTGAAACTATTATAATGATGATAAAATCAAGGTATCATAAACTAACTGCAATGAAAAACATTTTGTAAAAACCTGGAGTACAACGGTCTAGTAAAATCGCCAACCCTCAGTGAGCAACCAGAACAAGTTGATCAACGCTCGATCCTTCTTTATATTAAAGGCTCTGCAATGGGACACTTCAATTTTGTACTTTACCACTTCTTCGGTTTCTTCCAGGGCACCAACAGTACCCTGGTGAGGGCCGCAGCCGTCATATCAATGGCTCCGCGTGAGCTCAACTGCAGCTTGCAGTGTAAGAGAGACATCGTGTCCTCTCTTGTCATGCTTTGTGCTACCAATAGTGCTGTTCTTTCTTCTATAAGAGGTATAGATTTAATATTATAATTTTAATTTTTCCTTCATTTAACTGTATTCTTATTTTGTACATTTTTAATTATTTTAAACTTTGATAAAATATTTAAAAAATAAAATGCCCACCGGTACCGGGAACGACCGCCGAACAATACGAGCCGTTTCCTGAAGTAACGCTTTCTCAATCAAGCTCTTGACCCAACCGCCTAACGAGAGCCTCCTCAAGGTGTTGGTCGAGGCTCGTAGCTATTAAGCCATTGGCTGACACGACTATCGGTACAATAATCGCTGAGTCCACATCCCACAAGTTAAGATACTTGATTTGCTTATCTTTCTCGGCTTTCACGAGGTTCCCATCATGCGGGATGGTAATGTCAACAATCATTGCACGCCTCTCGATTCGGTCCACCACCACAATATCAGGCTTATTTTATTATTAGCTTTGGCCAGCGTTTTCGTCCGCATGAAAGTCGAAAATGCCCGCGGGAGCATACCCACATACGAACCGTATAGGTCTATGTCTTTATCCAGACCATGGTCTTCTCGTGTTCCAAATACTCGTATAAGTAATCCAAATCCGTTAATGAATGGCTGATTAACAAACTCCCCAAGTTTGGGCAAAGGATTATAAGGGTTTTTCATCAAGACACTCTCAGTAGACAGAGCAGTGGTGGCGCAGTGGTTAAGGCCCCGACTTAATTACATTTCGTAGGTCGTGGGTTCGAACGTAGGCAGCCGCTTTACTTGTGTAAATTATTTCATCACCACTGCTCTAAAAGCGGTAAAGGAAAACATCGTGAGGAAACCGGCATGTCCAAAAAATCGAGGACATCTGACATCCACCAACTCGCACTGGGCCCGCGTGGGGGATTAAGGCCTACGTGGGAGGATTTGCCCAGCGCATGACTTACTTGCCCAAATACATTCATTATGAATTATGTCTGTGTTATTTCAGTGCTAGTTTCAAAAGATGGTCACAACGAGACCTTGAAGCCCTGGAAGGAGTTGGTCAGACCCGTAGTGACGCATACGCTGAGGAAGAAAGGTAATATTTTACCAGTATAAGTTGAGGTTCTATCATGTTTATCTCTTGTGTCGACTTGGGATATTTGATAGCTTATGCCGCGCGATACGGTAAACCAGTCGGCAAAGAAGTGGATTAGGATCGAGAACTGACAGAAACTATTGCTATGAAAAAACCATAGTTCTACATTCAGTTGGACCTGTTTGTGAATCTGGTTAGCTGGAGTACGAAGGGTAAAACTTATTTGCAACAAATGATTTAAACCAACAATGATGTTACCATTTCGTATGTGTGTACCCAATGGGGCTACAACGTATGAATTCGCCGCTAAAGCCACTGGTGTAGCGTAAGGTCTCCGATATGTCAAATGCCACTGTTTGAATATTTTGGGATAGGTCAGATTAGTTATGGCAAATATAAGTTACGGGTCAATGAATGTCAGTGCTTTAAGGTATAAAATATGATTTAAATTTAATACTAAATGTAGTTGGTAGGTACGTAACAAACTTTGACAGCTATACTTCTGGACTTTAGTCAACGTTTCAAGTGTAAACTGATGTTAATTAGTACAGCCTTATTGGACAATCTGGGGCAGGTTCGGGGCAGGTTCTGGTCTGTTCAGGTTGCTCTCTTCCCATGTATGTTTTCTTAATTATTACCAATTTCAGTTAAGGAGACTTTACTGCTGGTTTTCTTTCGGCAGACACCAACGGCCACCACGAGTACCATAAGCTGGTGTCGCTGCTAGCTCCCGGCAAGGTGGATGTGGTGCTCATCTGTCCTGCTGGCTACTACTTGCTACCCTTGTACAAGCTTTGCTGTGAGTATTATTATTTTATAGTCTGTTGCACCATCTCCCTAAAAAATGCCGATTTATTTAAGCAAATAATTTCATGAAATAGAAAACAACATATCTAGGTACTCAAATTCAAATTTTAGTGAAATTCTTTTACATTTGTTTTGTCTATGATAATAAAGTGCCTACCCAGACACTGAAAACAGATCTTACAAAAGTAATAAGGGTCACTTAGTGGTCGTTCACACAGCGATCTGTTTTACGGGTCCGCTTTATCGTATACGATTTTATTCGGCAATGGCGTAGTTGTATAAGCGAGTTCACACACAATAGCATTAAAATACTGATCAGTTTTGTTGAAAGTTGGTGACTGAATGTGGTGTGAACATTACTCCCAGTAGCGACGGATCCGTTAAAACGGTATTGTATATGCGGTGTGAACATCACCTCCAGTAGCGGGAACTAAATCGCGTAAGCGATCCTGGAAATACGGATGGTCTGTGTGAACGTATCCTTATTTAGAGAGCCTTAGATTTTTAACGGATCCATCGCCACCAACTTTCAAACAAAACTGATCACTATTTTAATGCTATTGTACTATTGTGTGTTAACTCGCTCATACTACTACCTATGCCATTGTCGAATAAAAACGTATACGATAAAGCGCACCTGTAAAACGGACCTCTGAGTACCAGCACTAAGTCAACAATTCCAGACAGGAGCTTAGCAAGCTGCCCGATTTTGATGAATTAAACTGATTTCAGACAGTTTTCTCCGTAGATATAGTATGTACAAGATACACGAAGTGTCAGATGAAAAGCGAAACCAAAAAAATTAAATCTGTGTTGGGGAATTGTCCATGTGTTAATCAAAACAGTGCCATTATAAAGTGCATGTTCAGTATCGATATCTATACTTGGTGAACACAATAAGACACACGATTAGAGGGTTGTTGTTAATATTGAGCTGGGTAAAATATCAATTTAAATCTTAAGATTATTATTTCAATGCAAGAAATTCACCGCGGCGTAAAACAGATGGGACGCTATGGACTCGTTTCTCGCGAAAAAAATTACATATCGGTACTTCAATCACTCTCTTTTTCTCTTGGGCAATTTATACTTGATTAGGATTTCTCGCTCGCATGCTTCGTGTTTCTTTTTGCGTAGGAAAAAAATCTAAATCTATGGTTTTCTCTGTATCTAGTCTGTTTTCTTCACTCATCAACCGCATTCTCTCCCAGCATCCTGTCCCCCGAACACGTCATCAAAGACCGGCGACAACACGTGTCGCTCATGTCCGCGAGGCACGCGCGCCGAGCCTGGAGCTTCCAAGTGTCACCTCGTACAAACACTCCCGCGCAGGTATGATGTACGTATTTTATCTCATATCCACATCCGCCTGATAGGAGAGGTCTTAGAAGCGAAGGGGACGAGCCACACTTGGGCAAGTTACCCCCTCAACCCACTTTGGAAGTGCGTTTACGATGGCGAATCTCAACGGGGTATGGTATATCAAATATATTAAATCAAATAAATTTATTGGAACAAGAAACAATTTACAAAAGTTTAAGTTCGTTAACATCTGCATTTGTATGGAGTACTGTGTCGCGGCCATTAGCGCCCACCTCCAGGAAGTGGAGACAACAGCGTTCCAGGCATACATCTGTAATTATGTATGTAAGATTTTGTGGAATAACAACATAAAAAATATACAAACTACTGAGAATATACCAACAAAATAAACAAAACATAAAAATAAACATTAAATAATCTTAAGCACTAATTGAGCAGTGGTGGCCTAGTGGTAACGGCCCTGACTAACTTTGTGTAAATTATTTCATCACCACTGCTCTCAAAACGGTGAAGGAAAACATCGTGAGGAAACCGGCATGTCCTAGAACCAAAAATTCGAAGACATGTGACATCCACCAACCCGCACTGGGCCCGCGTGGTGGATTAAGGTCCATTACCTCTCTCAGAGAGAGGGGGGCTGTGACCCAGCAGTGGGAACACTATAGGGCTGATGATGATGATGACTAATTATATTACTTTTACATGTGAGTGTGTGTATATTAGCGAGAATGTAAGTGTAGTGTGTAGTTATTTTATATTAGTGATCCCATCTTATACGTAGGAAGACAAATTACTACGTTGGCGTGCGTAATTTTTCGAAGGGACTCATTTAGTAAGCTTATTAAGTTTATGTAGTTGCTTTCATATATAATACTATGATTTTTTCCGATAAATATTAGACAGTAGTCGTTTAAGATTGAAGGGGTTCCCTTCAATCTTTCTTTGATTCCGCATAATAATTGTTTTATGGTACTTTTAACTTCCTCTATGGAGAGGACAAAGATCCCTTGTATTTTTTACTACTTAAGATATACAGTTTATTCTTTTCGTTAGGTTTTTCGTATTACAGGATTGTTCGGTGGTACAAGAGCAGGCAACCTTTTATATTTGTGCGGCTTCTGATTTCGACTATCAGTAGTCTGAATTCTCTTATTGTGTTTGTTGGTCGCGCAGTCTGGTAGAAATATTGGAGGTTCACGTCTATTGGTTAGGCCATTTAGTGAATTAACACGGCGTGATACCTTACTTATGCGTTTCGGTGTTGTGCTCTTTTTCTCATGCGTTGGGCATATTTTTTTGTAGGTGTTAACAATCGTAATCATATTTTGTGAATCTGTTTTAATGCGGAGGTTTTCTATGTTCAAATTGTCGATTTCTTGGTGAGCACTTAGTAAATTCTGTTCAAGTGACTTGATTTCGTTTGTTAACTCACGTATTTCGTCTGTGGTGTCGTGGAAGCTATCCGAAACACTCATCATCGTTGTATTCAATACAGTTTTCTCGCTATCAGTTTTGTCATTTTAGACAGGTTGGTTAACGAGCTTGTTCTACTAGGTTTATTCCGGTAATTTATGTTATTGCTGTCGAAGTCCATTTTGTATGCATATACTGCGAAATTTTGTCGCTCAACTTTGTTTACTCTGATTCCTGTAGCGCCATCTGAGCTCAGCTTTGCGGATAGTTGCGGATACTAGCTGGTGCTACAGGACAGACTGTATCACCAGCATCGGCTCATCCAGAGATCATCGGTTGGAAAACGGACCGGTTTGTGTGACATGACTTTCAGAACCGCACGTTGCGCATTAAGCATTAAGCACTTGCCAGAATTACCCCATACGGTTATACAATAATTTAGGATGGAGTTTGCTAGAGCATAGTAGACTGTTTTAAGCGTAGGAAGATCCGCTGGTGATCTTAGTTTTTTAAACACAAATATGGTCCATAGAGCACCGACGAATTCTGAAAAGAATTTTACTAACCGGTCAGTGGGCCAAGCGGATACAGTAATCGAACGACCAGTGGCGTCCTTGAGTCTCGGGTCTGCGAGTCACGTGAACCAATCATTTAACGAGATATTGTCTCATCTAAACACCAAATTCGCAGTGAGTTTACGAATAGTCTATGAAGATCATTATTGCCAGGCGTCTAATCCGTAAGCTGTTTAATACGATACAATCTCCATACCTATGTAGCGGCACCAACGTCTAACAAACTAATGACATGACGTCACACAAATCCTGCATCGCGCAAGCATAGTTTTCGACGCGATTTGAACACATAAAACAGAGTGACAATAACCGTTGGGCAGTTGCCCGGACTAGATACAACACCCGTCTGGTCGGAGGATCCTCCCTTTTTTATGGAGGTTTAGGGGACTTTACATCCTGTTCCGCATACCTCCAAGCCTATTTGTGGACAACATTCAGGGTGGACGTCTTTCGGCCGAAGTTATGGTTACTATGATGATGATACCTTGCAGTGGTGGTGGTACCCTCCGTGCGGCTACGTGGTGGCTTGCTGCAGCGTGCTGTTTGGTTGCACGGTGTGCGTGCTGCTCTCCCTGATCGTGCACCTCCTGTCGCGGGACGCCGAGCTCAGGGAACAAGGTGCTGACGATGAGGAGAAGACTCGTGAGTTCTTACGTTTTCTTGATAAGAAACACTTTAATTGTTGCGGTAAATATCTAAGACGCTGCTCGTTGCTGCGTGCAATATACTTCCAAGTTGATTGAGAGCGTCCGGTCTGCACCATGTGCAAAGGGTAACTGATGGAAATCCGACGACTGACGAAACACGAAGTTTGCCGAGGGACATTAAGAAAATGTTTGTTCTGTACTTGGGTTTTAACTCCCCCCTAATGATCAACGATAATTGATTATGTAATGGGCCAGCCAATATCGGTTTGATACCGTGCCACACACCTGCTTCACTATCATCTCTAATGGAAGCTGTTCAAATGCTATAAAATCTAACAAATACACTACCTCATACTATTTTCACAGCGTTGACGATGAGGCGCGTGACAGTGGCGTATGCGCACATCCCCAGGACGCGCCCGCTGTCTCCCTCGCGTGTCATACTCCCGAGGTTCTTCAAGCCCAGTTTGACGTCCTCCCGGGCTACTGGTAAGTAAGTGTGAGCTATGGAGAAATAATTATCAAAAGTATCTAGATATTGTATTCATCATACATGTCTTCGAATTATTGGTTCTAGGACATGCCGGTTTCCTCACGATGTTTTCCTTCACCGTTTTGAGAGCAGTGGTGATGAAATAATTTACACAAAGTAGAGCGCCTGCCTGGGCTCGAACCCACGACCTACAACTTGTAAGTCGCGGCCGATACCACTGGGCCACCACTGCTCTCTGACCGTCACTATCGTACCGTCACAATCTCCTCAGTGACCGTCAATATGGCTTTCGCCGGGGACGGTCAACTGGCGATCTTCTTGTGTATGTCACCCACTGCTGGGGCGAAGCCATCGAGAGACACGGCGAAGCACTTGCTGTATCGCTTGATATCTCGAAGGCCTACGACAGGGCAGGCTACTCTGGCACGCGAGTCTGCTCAGTAAGCTTCCTGCTTATGGCATCCCCGCTGGTTTTTGTAGCTGGATATCAGACTTCCTTAGCGAACGGTCGATCCGAGTAGTCATTGACGGCTGCTCCTCAGACCTTATGGCTATTGATGCCGGAGTTCCTCAGGGGTCTGTTCTCTCTGCAACTCTTTTCCTGCTGCACATCAATGACCTACTTCAGCCTGGTATTGTTGGGTACGCAGATGACAGTACTGTTTCAGAAAGACACTTGTCCAGCGCAAAAACCAGCGTGGATGAAGTTCTTTCCTTGAGAAAGGCTATGGTGGAGCGGACAGATTTGACCTTAAGCCTTGTCTCCCAGTGGGGTGATGACAATCAGGTCTCCTTTAACGCCACCAAAACCCAGGCGTGTCTTTTTACCGCAAAAAGGAGTATTTTCGATCAAACTCCTACTTTTCGGGGTACGTCTGTTCTTGTGACTGATCGGCTCGAGCTCCTAGGCATGGAGTTGACATCCAGTCTCAACTTCGGCTCCTCCTTTGAGAACAAAGCCCAAATCGCACCCAAAAAACTGGGCATCCTAAATAAAGTGAAGCGATACTTTACGCCTGAACAGCTTTTAACCCTATACAAATCACAAGTCCGATCCTGCATGGAGTATTGCAACCACCTTTGGGATGGTTCAGCTAAGTATCAGCTTGCCGCGCTTAACTCAGTGGAACGCAGAGCCAAGAGGCTCATTGGCGACGTTGAACTGGTGGACGCCAAGCTTCACAGCTTGGTTCATCGCCGCAAAGTTGCCTGCTTGTTGGTCTTCTACAGACTGTACATCGGTGAGTGTGCTCAAGAACTCCACGACCTCATCCCACCAGCCCCCTTCTACCATCGGACATCTAGACGCACTGCAAGTTATCATCCTTACCTTGTTGCCATTCCACCAATTCGAACCAAGCGCTTCCTAACATCCTTTATAATGCGCACAGCGAATGAATGGAACTCACTGCCTGCTTCTGTGTTTCCGAACGCATTCAACCCGAATCTCTTCAAAGTTAGAGTGAACAGGCTTCTTCTGGGTAAGCTCACTCCATCGTAGACTCTGTCCCTGTCACCTATGACCTAGACTAGAGTCAAGAGCAAACCCATAACAAAAAAAAAAAAACAAAATGTAACCAGTGTATTATGTTGTTTATTGCGTTGCTTATTTCTAGTTCATATGAATCTCGGTTTTCACATTTCACAATGAGGGTCGTGTCATCAGCAAACAATATTGTGTTATGGCAGGTGATATTTGGGAGATCATTAATATGTATTAGGAATAAGAAAGCGGCCAATACTGTGCCCTGTGGCACTCCAACACTATTTTGTCGATAGTCACTTCTATGTAACATCTTTTTGTTAATATGATTGATTTTAGAGATTTCCACACATTGTTTTCTGTCGTTAAGGTAGTTTCTCAACCAGTCATTCACTTTTCCTCTTATTCCATATTTTTCTAGCTTATATAAGAGCAAATTGTGGTCCACAAAATCGAACGCTTTACTCATGTCAAGGAAAATTGCAGCAATTGGTACTCCATCATTTATAGCCTGGGTGATAATTTTGATCAAATTAAAACATGCCAATGAAGTAGTACTACTCTGTCTGAATCCATATTGCTCGTCTTTAAGTAGACGATGGCTTGTTGTAAAATCTTGAAGCCTTTTTAACATGATTTTCTCGAAGATTTTGGACATAACTGGTATCAGTGTCACTGGTCTATAATTTTTCATGTCGGCTTTTTCTCCTTTTTGCAAAAGTGGCTTAACTATTGACTTTTTCAATATGTGTGGAAAGGTCCCTTCCTCAAACGATAAATTAATTAAATAACACAGCGGTTGACATATAAATGGTGCGCACAATTTAATTGCGTTGGTTGTTATGTCATCTACTCCTGCTGCATTTGTGTTATTAACATTTTTAATTACTTGAAATACTTCCATCGCATCAGTAGGTTTAAGGAATATTGTATGCTCGTTATTAGTATCAATAGTTTTGTTTATCTCGTCTTTATTATATTTAAAATTCTTGCCATTTGTCAATTGTATATAAAACTCATTAAATTTGTCACTTATATCCTTAGGGTCTTCAAATGTTCGATTATTGCAGATTATTTTGTCAATTTTTGATATCGTACTTATGTCCCCAATGCTGTCATTAATGACTGCCCATGTGGCTTTACATTTATTTTTATTAGTGTCAATATATTTCTTACTTTGTAGTTGTCTAGATTTATATATGCACTTTTTGAGTATGTAGCTGTATGATTTATAATGATTATTTGAGTTATTCCTGTTTATTTTATTGTTGTTGGTTGAGATAGAGATACCGTTTTCTTATGCAAGATCTTCTAATTCGCTTCGCTTCGCTCGCTCGTGAATAAAATTACCACTCATCGGAAATCACCTACTTTCCGCAGTTGTAGCATTACTAACTATTGTAGAGTTTCTTTAAGAAGTCGGTTGTGTTTTTTTGTGTACTTTCAACATGTCACGTAAATCAGCCATAAAATAGTCTTCATAAATATAAAACTCTTCATTAGCAAAATATGATAATATTGCCCTTTGTTCCTTCGGCGTGTTATTTTTACTAATGAACGATGAGTGTTTTTAAAAGTAGAACAATAATCTTCTATCTCCCTTATACCTACGGGTTCCAATATAGTATTTAGTTAATTGTGTTTGCGAGCATTTCTTTAGATTAACTTTGCAGTAATGAAGCAGTGTCCAGTCATTATATTTGATAGTTCCGTCGTAGTAGTCACCGTTATAGCTTTCCGATGCGCAAGGCACGAAACGGTGCTGTTTTGTTTGAGATTTACTTTCTGCGCAGCTATTGTAGCCAACTTCAAGAAGTTTGGCAACAAGTACACAAATTATTGGTATCCTTATCGCTTAGGAATGCGGTGTCCTTTTGTTCTCGCGAGCCGGACGTTCAACATGTTCTCTCAGGTAACTGGTATATGATCCGGCGAGATATCGACCGTATGATGGTGGGATTAGGGTTCACTTTCGTGTGTACGGCAAACTTTTTAGAAAATCACAAATGCATCTGTTTTCTGTGGTGTTTATCAGCGACTAACTTAGTGATTATTACGCAAATACTTAAATATAAGAAATTAAGTTAACAACGCAACAATAGTAGGTATAGAACGTTCGGGTTCAAGAGGTTATTGAATATTATTGCACAACACAAGTGTGCAATAATATCGTAGTTGCATCCAATGGGACACCTTAAACTTATATTGTTTGATAATCAGGAAGCAAATAAAAGACGTTTAGCTTGTAATCTTAAGTTTAATAGGTAAAAAGAAATACTGAACTCATTGAAGCGTGGCAAAGCTTGCCAAAATAAAAACATGGCGCTTCTTCTTAACTTGGTTGAATGGACATAGAACTAAACCTTACTTAACTTAGAATGCACTATCGGTATGGAATAACTGCCATCAGGATTCAGTTCCAGGATTGATTTTATATTGACCCCTTTCATCACTATCCTTCCTAGTTTGTTCCTCGTCTCCTTTTTCATGTTTATCATTTTCCTTTCGTCCAAAAAAATTTACTCGACGTAACCGACGATGTATCCCTCGATGTGTAACTCTTCGTGTCGTTGTCGGTTTCGGTACCCGACTTCTGTTTCGTAGGTACCTGAGAAGGTCCATGGGGGGTGGACCTTCACATTCAGTGGGCAATTTTTTTTTACGATTTTGTTCCCCCTCAGCGCTATTCTTCTGAATTGCTTCCTACTGTTAGTCCTCATGTCAATTGCCTCGGCTTGGTACAAAATAATGTTTATATCATCGTCACAGACAACGCGGTATCCTCTTAATCGTAGGTTTAAGTTCACGAGAAAGATGTGTACTTTGTATTGTCCATATCTCACATATCTGACATGGTGGGTGGTGCGGAGATTCTTGACTATTGATGGGCCATTGTATCCCATTTTGAATTATTTCTTTCGTATAATTATACTGCACACACTGAACCACACAAACACACTACCGAACCACGCTTCGCGTCCTATCAAATATTAATTCTAAAGAAAAATAGTTTTGTCTATGGTCAAATAAATAACGCCCACATTGGGGTTGCCAGTTGTAACATTTTTTTTTAACTCGCGCCTTTTCATCACCATGTCTTTAAAGTCCAGATAGTAGCGATAATGCTGGGTAAGAGCGACTTTAGGGTTTGCAGGGATTCAGTCAACGCATAGCCAGTGTCTTTTGATTTCTGTTATTAGTCCGTCTGGTACACACACGTTTAGATTAGACGTAAATCCGGGCGAATAGCGTTTTCTGCAAGATAATAACTAATTTGCAACTGAGTTTTTCCTGGATTTTTACCTGGTCAGATATTATCGTCAAACGCTGGCCGCCATATTTGTTTAATTTTTGGGCATTTATGGACCTGACTACGAGGCTTTTAAATTAAGTCTTCTTTTGCATTAGAATTCTAATGTAACATATTCTAATGTTTGAAAGACGTGTCGTACCTGATGGGAATCCGCGACAGCACACGTTTTTTTATAGAATATATTATGTTGGTCTATGTGGGTTTCTATAAATACGTGTACAATATTTTCATAAGCGTCAGTGCACACTCCGAGTCAAAGCGAAGCCACTTCGTACATAGCATGTTGACCTTTATCTCTACAACGTAATGCACATATTTCTATGAAGATAAACAAAAGACTGCGAGCAGACAGACATTGTATACTGACGTCACTGCCTATTGATCCAGAAAATCGCCTAAATAATCTATGGTCAAGTTACAACTGGCAACCCCACTGTGGGCGCCAAAACACAACGTGACCGTGCCATTATTGGCCTCCAATATTCAATATTTAATACACAAACAAAAGTGTTCAATAATATTAAAAATCTCTTTTGAAATTGGCAAGAAATTCCGATACGATACGATGCACTCAATTAAATATAATTAATTCATAAATTGCATAAGTAATAATTAATAAAAAAACTTTTTTACTATTCGAAATGTTTTGCTTTTTGGAATTTTTCTTTATTTATGCTGTAAGACCTTACTTTTTGCCAAATTTCGTGATTCTAGGTCAACGGGAACTACGATATAGGTTTTCGAACCAAAACCTATAGGGTACTTTCGGTTGACCTAGAATTGTAAATTTTGGATAAAAGCAAGGTCTACAGCACAAGTAAAGGGAAAATACCAAAAAATCAAAAATGTTGTTTTTTAATTTATTAATTATCTTCTTCGACTCCTTCGAACCTATTAACCTATCGCTTCGCTCGCTCTTGGGCTAATTCATTAACCATAATTATCGAATTGCCATTAATCTACCATGCATGCTTGCTTTGCAAAAGAGGAATTCTGGCGCTCGGCGCAGGATCCCATTCGAAAACTTATAAAATGTTACTTGGAATGAAAAAAAATCGATTCAGATCGTGATGAAATTTAAATAGACCACATGACAAGCTCTAGCTTTCAAATAAAAAAATAATCATCAAAATCGGTTTTCCTAGTAAAAAGTTCTGTTGGTAAAAAACAAAGATAAACTAATTAAAAAATGGTTTAATGTAACATATATTTTTTCAAAAAAGTTACGACTAGCCGTTCAGACTTGATTCTCATTTTAAAATCAGCTTCTGAGGGGTATCGGGTGCCTTAACCTCCTCTCTCTCTCGCAAAAAGCCGGTATGGGCTGATTATGATGCTCCAGTGTTGGATGAAGGGGAAACCTGCATTCGTCTTATTTCTCGGTGAGATTTTAAAGAGGCTTTAACCAAAGACCATAGATGGTTTTCAAGTTGCAACATAAGCTACTGTTGGCGCTGCTGCTGCAGTTTATAAAAACCGTTGAACAGACGAACAACATTATAACATTGTCTTCTCGATTGCAGACTCTCAAGAAACCAAGTTTGAACTATGGAAAGAAAGGAACATTCCGCCTCCGTTGCCGCCCATCGACTTCGACCCTTGAAGGCGTCGCCGTCGTCGTTTGTTTGGCGTGGATATGACACTGACAGTTTGAAACGTCAGAACTTATGTTTTTCATGAGGCCTATGATGAAAACGATGGTATAATTCAAACTACAAATAATTGAAGTTTACATTATTTGTTAAATCAACAATTTATTTGTTCATATTTACTGGAAAGACAGAAGAAGTTCTAACGGACTAACAAACACGAGGTCAGTTTGCAAGTAAGTTCAGGGGGGTGACCATAAGCTCTTAGAGCGGTATCAATTTGAGATCGATTAAGGGACAGATGTATCTGACTTATACATCTGTCACTTACTCGATATCAAATTGATACCGCTCTAAGAGCTTATGGTCACCCCCCTGATAGTGACAGCAGTGCTATTTTCTCCACAATCGGCGCGAAACCATTTATGGCTTTTGTTTAATTGTTTTACTATTGTGTCTGTAATTACGCCAGATGTTTGCTTAAACTTCTCGCCGTGAACAATTTGGTGAAGTCAGCTGTCAATCATAAGCTTTAGATGACGATGAAAATTTAGAAGTGAATTCATGCCGAATTCACTTCGAAATTTTCATCGTGACATTTTAAAAGAATAGACTAGCCGAAGTTAGACTTTACGGAACTGACTATCAAACTGATCTGGTATTCCGAATACGGTTAGGGATTAACGACTAACGACTGTAACACATTGGTTGATAAAACTATAATTTGACATCCAGTCCACAGACGATTTCGCTAGTTGGGAACTAATTCTATATTTTGATACATTTGGTAGAAGTCCATTAGATATATGTTCCTGATCCGTCTCGTGGATTGGTTGTAAAACATTCCCCTTCTCCTTGAATAAACATTGTTTAATTTTGTAATCCCAGATACTTGGAAATAAACTATCGACGCGTTTAATAAAGTACTGTAATGCGATTGGCTGTTTAAAATTCTTTCAACCAATCACGAAAGCCAACGCGCGTTTGACAATTTGTCACATTGTTATGCGATAATTTTAATTCCAGATACTGGGCCTGCCGTTTAGAAATTTCTTTAACAATTAGGTATTTTGTAATCTGGAAGTTAGATTATTTGAACCTTTTTCAAAGATGATTCGATAGCACTCCATTTTTTGCCTAAACCTATAGAAGATCGTTGTACAAGCCCTTTTGTATATAAGTGTATTGTTATTGAATACTTTTAGATATAGTAATATATAAGAAAGTGCTCTTAGTTAACTACCATATATTTTATAAGTTTTATTTTGTCTCCGGTCTTCGGTTTTTGGTAAGTCGTGTTGTAATAAACTTCAGTGGTGTTAATACTTTCGTGTTTTATTTTTCTTTTATACTCTTACAGCTTTGATTCAGCAGTTTAGGAGAAAATTAAGCAAACTGACACATGCTAGATAGTCAGCATACTAACACACATGCTAGATAGTCACTAAACTAACACACATGCTAGTTAATAAACAAAGTAACACACATGCTAAATCGTCACCAAACTAACACACATGCTAGATAGTCAACAAACTGATACACATGCTAGATAGTCTCCAAACATACACAACCGCTAGATAGTCAACAAACACACATGCTAGATCGTTAGCAAACTAACAGACATGCTAGATAGTCGGCAAACTAACACGCATGCTAGATAGTCTGCAAACTAACACGCATGCTAGATAGTCTGCAAACTTACACAAACGCTAGATAGTCAACAAACTAACACACATGCTAGATAGTCAACAAACTGATACACATGCTAGATCGTCAGTAAACTAACAGACGTTCTAGATAGTCAGCAATCCAAAACACATGCTAGATAGTCAGCAATCCAAAACACATGCTAGATAGTCAGCAAACTAACACACATGCTAGATAGTCAGCAATCCAAAACACATGCTAGATCGTCAGCAAACATACATGCTAGATCGTCAGCAAACTAATACACATGCTAGTTAGTCTCCAAACTTACACAAACGCTTAGATAGTCAACAAACTAACACACATGCTAGATAGTCAACAAACTGATACACATGCTAGATCGTCAGTAAACTAACAGACGTTCAAGATAGTCAGCAATCCAAAACACATGCTAGATAGTCAGCAATCCAAAACACATGCTAGATAGTCAGCAATCCAAAACACATGCTAGATAGTCAGCAAACACACATGCTGGATAGTCAGCAATCCAAAACACATGCTAGATAGTCAGCAAACACACATGCTAGATAGTCAACAAACTGATACACATGCTAGATCGTCAGCAAACTAACACACATGCTAGTTAGTCTCCAAACTTACACAACCGCTAGATAGTCAACAAACACACATGCTAGATCGTCAGCAAACTAACAGACGTGCTAGATAGTCGGCAAACTAACACACATGCTAGATAGTCAGCAATCCTAAACACATGCTAGATAGTCAGCAATCCAAAACACATGCTAGATAGTCAGCAATCCAAAACACATGCTAGATAGTCAGCAATCCAAAACACATGCTAGATAGTCAGCAAACTAACACACATGCTAGATAGGTAACAAACTGATACACATGCTAGATCGTCAGTAAACTAACAGACGTTCTAGATAGTCAGCAATCCAAAACACATGCTAGATAGTCAGCAATCCAAAACACATGCTAGATAGTCAGCAAACCAAAACACATGCTAGATCGTCAGCAAACATACATGCTAGATCGCCAGCAAACTAACACACATGCTAGATAGTCTCCAAACTTACACAACCGCTAGATAGTCAACAAACACACATGCTAGATCGTCAGCAAACTAACAGACGTGCTAGATAGTCGGCAAACTAACACACATGCTAGATAGTCAGCAATCCAAAACACATGCTAGATAGTCAGCAATCCAAAACACATGCTAGATCGTCAGCAAACATACATGCTAGATCGCCAGCAAACTAACACACATGCTAGTTAGTCTCCAAACTTACACAACCGCTAGATAGTCAACAAACACACATGCTAGATCGTCAGCAAACTAACAGACGTGCTAGATAGTCGGCAAACTAACACACATGCTAGATAGTCAGCAATCCAAAACACATGCTAGATTGTCAGCAAACATACATGCTAGATCGTCAGCAAACTAATACACATGCTAGTTAGTCTCCAAACTTACACAAACGCTAGATAGTCAACAAACTAACACACATGCTAGATAGTCAACAAACTGATACACATGCTAGATCGTCAGTAAACTAACAGACGTTCTAGATAGTCAGCAATCCAAAACACATGCTAGATAGTCAGCAATCCAAAACACATGCTAGATAGTCAGCAAACACACATGCTCGATAGTCAACAAACTGATACACATGCTAGATTGTCAGCAAACTAACAGACGTGCTAGATAGTCGGCAAACGAACACGCATGCTAGATAGTCGGCAAACTAACACGCATGCTAGATAGTCTGCAAACTAACACGCATGCTAGATAGTCAACAAACTAACACACATGCTAGATAGTCAACAAACTGATACACATGCTAGATCGTCAGTAAACTAACAGACGTTCTAGATAGTCAGCATTTAAAACACATGCTAGATAGTCAGCAATCCAAAACACATGCTAGATAGTCAGCAAACTAACACACATGCTAGAAAGTCAACAAACTGATACACATGCACGATCGTCAGTAAACTAACAGACGTTCTAGATAGTCAGCAATCCAAAACACATGCTAGATAGTCAGCAATCCAAAACACATGATAGATAGTCAGCAAACTAACACACATGCTAGATAGTCAGCAATCCAAACACATGCTAGATCGTCAGCAAACATACATGCTAGATCGCCAGCAAACTAACACACATGCTAGTTAGTCTCCAAACTTACACAACCGCTAGATAGTCAACAAACACACATGCTAGATCGTCAGCAAACTAACAGACGTGCTAGATAGTCGGCAAACTAACACACATGCTAGATAGTCAGCAATCCAAAACACATGCTAGATAGTCAGCAATCCAAAACACATGCTAGATCGTCAGCAAACATACATGCTAGATCGCCAGCAAACTAACACACATGCTAGTTAGTCTCCAAACTTACACAACCGCTAGATAGTCAACAAACACACATGCTAGATAGTCAGCAAACTAACAGACGTGCTAGATAGTCGGCAAACTAACACGCATGCTAGATAGTCTGCAAACTTACACAAACGCTAGATAGTCAACAAACTAACACACATGCTAGATAGTCAACAAACTGATACACATGCTAGATCGTCAGTAAACTAACAGACGTTCTAGATAGTCAGCAATCCAAAACACATGCTAGATAGTCAGCAATCCAAAACACATGCTAGATAGTCAGCAAACTAACACACATGCTAGATAGTCAGCAATCCAAAACACATGCTAGATCGTCAGCAAACATACATGCTAGATCGCCAGCAAACTAACACACATGCTAGTTAGTCTCCAAACTTACACAACCGCTAGATAGTCAACAAACACACATGCTAGATCGTCAGCAAACTAACAGACGTGCTAGATAGTCGGCAAACTAACACACATGCTAGATAGTCAGCAATCCAAAACACATGCTAGATCGTCAGCAAACATACATGCTAGATCGTCAGCAAACTAATACACATGCTAGTTAGTCTCCAAACTTACACAAACGCTAAATAGTCAACAAACTAACACACATGCTAGATAGTCAACAAACTGATACACATGCTAGATCGTCAGTAAACTAACAGACGTTCTAGATAGTCAGCAATCCAAAACACATGCTAGATAGTCAGCAATCCAAAACACATGCTAGATAGTCAGCAATCCAAAACACATGCTAGATAGTCAGCAAACACACATGCTAGATAGTCAACAAACTGATACACATGCTAGATCGTCAGCAAACTAACAGACGTGCTAGATAGTCGGCAAACTAACACGCATGCTAGATAGTCTGCAAACTAACACGCATGCTAGATAGTCGGCAAACTAACACGCATGCTAGATAGTCTGCAAACTAACACGCATGCTAGATAGTCTGCAAACTAACACACATGCTAGATAGTCAGCAATCCAAAACACATGCTAGATAGTCAGCAATCCAAAACACATGCTAGATCGTCAGCAAACATACATGCTAGATCGCCAGCAAACTAACACACATGCTAGTTAGTCTCCAATTTTACACAACCGCTAGATAGTCAACAAACACACATGCTAGATCGTCAGCAAACTAACAGACGTGCTAGATAGTCGGCAAACTAACACGCATGCTAGATAGTCTGCAAACTTACACAAACGCTAGATAGTCAACAAACTAACACACATGCTAGATAGTCAACAAACTGATACACATGCTAGATCGTCAGTAAACTAACAGACGTTCTAGATAGTCAGCAATCCAAAACACATGCTAGATAGTCAGCAATCCAAAACACATGCTAGATAGTCAGCAAACTAACACACATGCTAGATAGTCAGCAATCCAAAACACATGCTAGATCGTCAGCAAACATACATGCTAGATCGCCAGCAAACTAACACACATGCTAGTTAGTCTCCAAACTTACACAACCGCTAGATAGTCAACAAACACACATGCTAGATCGTCAGCAAACTAACAGACGTGCTAGATAGTCGGCAAACTAACACACATGCTAGATAGTCAGCAATCCAAAACACATGCTAGATCGTCAGCAAACATACATGCTAGATCGTCAGCAAACTAATACACATGCTAGTTAGTCTCCAAACTTACACAAACGCTAGATAGTCAACAAACTAACACACATGCTAGATAGTCAACAAACTGATACACATGCTAGATTGTCAGTAAACTAACAGACGTTCTAGATAGTCAGCAATCCAAAACACATGCTAGATAGTCAGCAATCCAAAACACATGCTAGATAGTCAGCAAACACACATGCTAGATAGTCAACAAACTGATACACATGCTAGATCGTCAGCAAACTAACAGACGTGCTAGATAGTCGGCAAACTAACACGCATGCTAGATATTCTGCAAACTAACACGCATGCTAGATAGTCGGCAAACTAACACGCATGCTAGATAGTCTGCAAACTAACACGCATGCTAGATAGTCAACAAACTAACACACATGCTAGATAGTCAACAAACTGATACACATGCTAGATCGTCAGCAAACTAACAGACGTGCTAGATAGTCGGCAAACAAACACGCATGCTAGATAGTCGGCAAACTAACACGCATGCTAGATAGTCTGCAAACTAACACGCATGCTAGATAGTCAACAAACTAACACACATGCTAGATAGTCAACAAACTGATACACATGCTAGATCGTCAGTAAACTAACAGACGTTCTAGATAGTCAGCAATCCAAAACACATGCTAGATAGTCAGCAATCCAAAACACATGCTAGATAGTCAGCAAACTAACACACATGCTAGAAAGTCAACAAACTGATACACATGCACGATCGTCAGTAAACTAACAGACGTTCTAGATAGTCAGCAATCCAAAACACATGCTAGATAGTCAGCAATCCAAAACACATGATAGATAGTCAGCAAACTAACACACATGCTAGATAGTCAGCAATCCAAACACATGCTAGATCGTCAGCAAACATACATGCTAGATCGCCAGCAAACTAACACACATGCTAGTTAGTCTCCAAACTTACACAACCGCTAGATAGTCAACAAACACACATGCTAGATCGTCAGCAAACTAACAGACGTGCTAGATAGTCGGCAAACTAACACACATGCTAGATAGTCAGCAATCCAAAACACATGCTAGATAGTCAGCAATCCAAAACACATGCTAGATCGTCAGCGAACATACATGCTAGATCGCCAGCAAACTAACACACATGCTAGTTAGTCTCCAAACTTACACAACCGCTAGATAGTCAACAAACACACATGCTAGATCGTCAGCAAACTAACAGACGTGCTAGATAGTCGGCAAACTAACACGCATGCTAGATAGTCTGCAAACTTACACAAACGCTAGATAGTCAACAAACTAACACACATGCTAGATAGTCAACAAACTGATACACATGCTAGATCGTCAGTAAACTAACAGACGTTCTAGATAGTCAGCAATCCAAAACACATGCTAGATAGTCAGCAATCCAAAACACATGCTAGATAGTCAGCAAACTAACACACATGCTAGATAGTCAGCAATCCAAAACACATGCTAGATCGTCAGCAAACATACATGCTAGATCGCCAGCAAACTAACACACATGCTAGTTAGTCTCCAAACTTACACAACCGCTAGATAGTCAACAAACACACATGCTAGATCGTCAGCAAACTAACAGACGTGCTAGATAGTCGGCAAACTAACACACATGCTAGATAGTCAGCAATCCAAAACACATGCTAGATCGTCAGCAAACATACATGCTAGATCGTCAGCAAACTAATACACATGCTAGTTAGTCTCCAAACTTACACAAACGCTAGATTGTCAACAAACTAACACACATGCTAGATAGTCAACAAACTGATACACATGCTAGATCGTCAGTAAACTAACAGACGTTCTAGATAGTCAGCAATCCAAAACACATGCTAGATAGTCAGCAATCCAAAACACATGCTAGATAGTCAGCAATCCAAAACACATGCTAGATAGTCAGCAAACACACATGCTAGATAGTCAACAAACTGATACACATGCTAGATCGTCAGCAAACTAACAGACGTGCTAGATAGTCGGCAAACTAACACGCATGCTAGATAGTCTGCAAACTAACACGCATGCTAGATAGTCGGCAAACTAACACGCATGCTAGATAGTCTGCAAACTAACACACATGCTAGATAGTCAGCAATCCAAAACACATGCTAGATAGTCAGCAATCCAAAACACATGCTAGATCGTCAGCAAACATACATGCTAGATCGCCAGCAAACTAACACACATGCTAGTTAGTCTCCAATTTTACACAACCACTAGATAGTCAACAAACACACATGCTAGATCGTCAGCAAACTAACAGACGTGCTAGATAGTCGGCAAACTAACACGCATGCTAGATAGTCTGCAAACTTACACAAACGCTAGATAGTCAACAAACTAACACACATGCTAGATAGTCAACAAACTGATACACATGCTAGATCGTCAGTAAACTAACAGACGTTCTAGATAGTCAGCAATCCAAAACACATGCTAGATAGTCAGCAATCCAAAACACATGCTAGATAGTCAGCAAACTAACACACATGCTAGATAGTCAGCAATCCAAAACACATGCTAGATCGTCAGCAAACATACATGCTAGATCGCCAGCAAACTAACACACATGCTAGTTAGTCTCCAAACTTACACAACCGCTAGATAGTCAACAAACACACATGCTAGATCGTCAGCAAACTAACAGACGTGCTAGATAGTCGGCAAACTAACACACATGCTAGATAGTCAGCAATCCAAAACACATGCTAGATCGTCAGCAAACATACATGCTAGATCGTCAGCAAACTAATACACATGCTAGTTAGTCTCCAAACTTACACAAACGCTAGATAGTCAACAAACTAACACACATGCTAGATAGTCAACAAACTGATACACATGCTAGATTGTCAGTAAACTAACAGACGTTCTAGATAGTCAGCAATCCAAAACACATGCTAGATAGTCAGCAATCCAAAACACATGCTAGATAGTCAGCAAACACACATGCTAGATAGTCAACAAACTGATACACATGCTAGATCGTCAGCAAACTAACAGACGTGCTAGATAGTCGGCAAACTAACACGCATGCTAGATAGTCTGCAAACTAACACGCATGCTAGATAGTCGGCAAACTAACACGCATGCTAGATAGTCTGCAAACTAACACGCATGCTAGATAGTCAACAAACTAACACACATGCTAGATAGTCAACAAACTGATACACATGCTAGATCGTCAGTAAACTAACAGACGTTCTAGATAGTCAGCAATCCAAAACACATGCTAGATAGTCAGCAATCCAAAACACATGCTAGATAGTCAGCAAACTAACACACATGCTAGATAGTCAACAAACTGATACACATGCTAGATCGTCAGTAAACTAACAGACGTTCTAGATAGTCAGCAATCCAAAACACATGCTACATAGTCAGCAATCCAAAACACATGCTAGATAGTCAGCAATCCAAAACACATGCTAGATCGTCAGCAAACATACATGCTAGATCGCCAGCAAACTAACACACATGCTAGTTAGTCTCCAAACTTACACAACCGCTAGATAGTCAACAAACACACATGCTAGATCGTCAGCAAACTAACAGACGTGCTAGATAGTCGGCAAACTAACACACATGCTAGATAGGTAGTCAGCAATCCAAAACACATGCTAGATCGTCAGCAAACATACATGCTAGATCGTCAGCAAACTAATACACATGCTAGTTAGTCTCCAAACTTACACAAACGCTAGATAGTCAACAAACTAACACACATGCTAGATAGTCAACAAACTGATACACATGCTAGATCGTCAGTAAACTAACAGACGTTCTAGATAGTCAGCAATCCAAAACACATGCTAGATAGTCAGCAATCCAAAACACATGCTAGATCGTCAGCAAACATACATGCTAGATCGTCAGCAAACTAATACACATGCTAGTTAGTCTCCAAACTTACACAACCGCTAGATAGTCAACAAACACACATGCTAGATCGTCAGCAAACTAACAGACGTTCTAGATAGTCGGCAAACTAACACACATGCTAGATAGTCAGCAATCCAAAACACATGCTAGATCGTCAGCTAACACACATGCTAGATCGTCAACAAACTAACACACATGCTAGATCGTCAACAAATTAACACACATGCTAGATCGTCAGCAAACTAACACACATTCTAGTTAGTCTCCAAACTTACACAACCGCTAGATAGTCAACAAACACACATACTAGATCGTCAGCAAACTAACAGACGTGCTAGATAGTCGGCAAACTAACACACATGCTAGATAGTCAGCAATCCAAAACACATGCTAGATAATCAACTAACACACATGCTAGATCGTCAACAAACTAACACACATGCTAGATAGTCAAGAAACTGATACACATGCTAGATCGTCAGTAAACTAACACACTTTCTATATAGTCAGCATACTGATACACATGCTAGATAGTCAGCAATCCAAAACACATGCTAGATCGTCAGCAAACTAACACACATGCTAGATCGTCAGTAAACTAACACACATTCTATATAGTCAGCATACTGATACACATGCTAGATAGTCAGCAATCCAAAACACATGCTAGATCGTCAGCAAACTATCACACATGCTAGATAGTCTCCAAACTTACACAATCGTAAAGCTGCATCTACGCTAGATGAGCCGAGCACGAGCCGAACACAAATTCGTTTAATGTGGACCGTTCCCTCTCACAGAGAGGAGGCCTGTGTCCCAGCAGTGGGAACATTAATAGGCTGATGATGTGATGTGTGTGATGTGGACCAACTTACGAGCCTCGAACGCCGCGAAAGACGACGCTGCGAACGGCTCCGCTCGTGCTCGGCTCGTTTAGCGTAGAGGCTGCTCTAGATAGTCAGCAAACTAACACACATGCTAGATTGTCAGCAAACTAAAGATAAACAAAAGTGCGAGCAGTCAGTGCCGATTGGTGAGCGCGCAGTCCCGCGAACTCAAGCTCATCTCATCAGTTGTCAAATTTGTACAATAGGCCTCAGTTGTTAGCCCAATTTTGGGCATCCCAAGAGGGTTCTTGTGCTTCTAAAGATAATGTATCATCAAAAAGGAAAACTTAGGGGCCACAGTATATATCTGTAGCGGCACCAGCGCCGCCACTTACGAACTAATGACATGACGTCACACAAATCCTGCATCGCGCAAGTAAAGTTTTCGGCGCGATTAGAACACATACAACAGTCCGACAACAACCGTCGGGCAGTTGCCCGGACCAGACACAACACCCGTCTGGTCGGAGGATCCTCCCTTTTCTATGGAGGTTTGTGGGACTTTACACCCTGTTCCACCTACCCCCAAACTGGTGACCCCCGAACATGAACGTCAGCGCAGCCTTCGTGCAGAACAACTTCGTCGTGACGTCATCATCACTTCCTCAAGCTTTCGAGCAGCGAGTCATACAGCCAGCCAGTACCCACGGCATCTACGGGGGTATCCTGACCACGAGCAAGCAGCGGACGCGCATTCCTGGTCATCACCCTCAGCTTCTTTCATCACCGCTCCGACCCACTGGAGCCAGCAGCACTGTCCCGACTCACCGGGACACCATCATCACCGCTCCAAACTACTGGTGCCTACAGGTATCCGATTAGGCACATACATGATTTCGCACACAGTATCTCAGGCTGCAAGGTTTTCAGTACAATTGACCTCGTGAAAGCCTACAATCAGACACCTGTCAGTCAGGACGACATTCCCAAGACGGCGATCACCACACCGTTCGGCTTGTACGAATTTCCGTACATGACGTTTGGTTTGCGTAACGCAGGCCAAACATTTCAACGATTCGTCGACGAGATGACCAGAGGTTTGGACTTCTGCTACTGTTATTTGGATGATTTCTTAATTTTTTCTAGAACAGAACCAGAGCATGAGGAGCACCTCCGCACCATCTTCGGCAGGCTGAAGGACTTCGGCATGCTGGTCAACACGTCCAAGTGTGTTTTCGGTGTCTCGGAGGTAACCTTCCTAGGTTACCACATTTCCGAGAAGGGCACCAAACCGCTTGACTCCAAGGTCGAAGCCATCAAGTCGTTCCCTCAGCCCAAAGATGTCCGTCAGCTGCGACGATTCTTGGGCATGATCAATTTTTACAGGCGATTCATCCCACATGCAGCTCAGATCCAGGCGCCGCTTCACAACCTCTTGATTGGCAACGTAAAGGGCTCGCATCCCATATGTCTGGCGGAGAGTACTTTGCAAGCATTTGAGGACTGCAAGGCAAGCCTAGCTAACGCTGCTCTATTGGCTCACCCCGACTGCAACGCCAAACTCGCATTGGTTACCGATGCGTCGGATAATGCAATCGGCGCGGTGTTACAGCAGCTTAGCAATGATGGTTGGCAGCCGTTAGCTTTCTTCTCCAGGAAGCTCAGCCCTCCGCAAACAAAGTATTCTCCCTATGACAGGGAACTGCTGGCCATTTACGAGGGCATCAAATACTTCCGCCATATGCTGGAGGCACGACACTTCGTCGTTTACACGGACCACAAGCCAATCAGTTTCGCATTTCAGGAGAGGAAGAAGACCTGCTCACCTAGGCAATTCCGGTACCTCGACTTCATCGCTCAATTCACCACCGACATAAGGCACATTTCCGGCAAAGACAACGTCGTAGCCGACCCCTTATCTCGCGTGGAGGAGCTACAGGTACCGGCCAGCCTCACCAACCTCGCAGAATCGCAAGCTTCGGATCCCGAACTAACAAAACTCCTTCAGGAAGGATCTTCTTTGGTGTTAGAGAAGGTGCAGGTTTCCGGGGAGCGTACAGCTGTGTACTGTGACGTCAGTACAGCGCCTCCCAGACCATTTGTACCCAAAATGCTGCGAAAACAAGTCTTCGACAGCTTACATTCCCTCAGTCATCCTGGTGTTTCAGCGACTGCCAAATTAATCGCAGAGCGCTTTGTTTGGCCAGGCGTTAGGAAGGACTGCAGGGAATGGGCACGAGCTTGTCTTCAATGCCAGCGGGCCAAGGTGAGCCGCCACGTCACAGCGCCATTAGGGTCGTTTCATCTCCCACGTGCAAGGTTCACCACTGTCCACATCGACCTTGTGGGCCCGCTCCCAATCTCGCAAGGCTTCAGGTATTGTCTGACGGCAGTCGACCGATTTACCAGGTGGCCCGAAGTGGTACCTATCGTCGACATTACTGCCGAGACAGTAGCTAAAGCACTGCTGTCCGGATGGATTGCCCGGTTTGGTTGTCCCGCAGACATTGTTACGGACAGGGGCCGTAACAATGTCAGCCCTCTTCGAGCAATTGTCCAAGTTGGCTGGTTTTCAGCACAAGCGGACAACGGCATACCATCCGGCGTGTAATGGCATGGTGGAGCGATTTCACAGGCAACTCAAGGCGTCCATCACGTGCCATGCTAACGACAGGTGGACAGCGTCCTTGCCGTGGGTAATGCTTGGAATAAGGAGCGCATTCAAAAAGGATGTCCAAGCGTCTTCCGCCGAACTGGTTTACGGCGAACCGCTAAGACTCCCGGGAGAATTTTTCTCTCCCCGTGATGAAGGAACGACCGACATCACGGAATTCGTCGCTCGCATCCGCAAGTTTGCACAAAACCTGCAACCAACCCCAGCTTCCCGTCACAACAAAACGAGCATATACGTTTATAAGGATCTGCAGACCACTGATCATGTGTTCCTTCGTGACGACGCATTACGTGGCTCGCTACAGCCAGCCTACACAGGTCCTCACAAAGTTCTGCAAAGAGGTGACAAAACCTTCAAAATCCTGTTCAAGGGCAAGGAGGTCACGGTCACAATTGACCGCCTTAAGCCAGCCTACATAATGGTGGACAAAGCTGACCCAGAGGTCATTCCACCTAGCAGTAGCATGGAGTATACCACTCGTTCTGGTCGTCAAGTCAGATTTCCAAATTTTTATCGCCCATGACGGTCTCTGGAGGGGAGTGATGTAGGGTACACTATCCACCCACATAGTTTATTTATTTATATAATACACAAACATACAAGACACACATACAATATCGTTATATTTATTTATATATAATTATGATAACAGTAACACACCGTCGACAGACATTCACGGCATCGTATATCGCATACGATATTATGTCGGCTGATGTCTGGTTGAACGTTACCGCCAACGGCTCCGGTGGTACTGCACCGCGAGCCTACTAAGTTATTCTGCCACCCGCAGCGACGCACCGCTAGTCGGTCTGCAACTCCCGCTACCGCTACTGCGCTCCCGCTAAATATTATTTACGCGATCTGAACTTGAACTGTATCTGTGTTTCTGTTTGTGTGTATTGTGCCGTGAACATTTCTGCTATTGTGACTCTAAACTCTCTGTGATTCTCCTTCTGACTATTATTTCCTTACGTGTTTTGTGTGTTGAACAATAGAAATAGTGAGTACCCACATTTTGACTTTTATTGTGTTACTCCACCAACTTCACACCTCACGTACCTAAATATCTTTCTTTTTTAGTTTCTATAATAACTTTTAAATTGGTCCAATATTGGAGGAGGAAATAGACGAGAGCCAAACCTTGCATTATGATTTTTTACTTAGAATATCCAGTTGGATGTCTGCGATCGCATTTTCTCTTAAGTCGCAGGCCCACTGCGGCGCATGCTGTGCACGGGCACGTGAAGCATGCTGTGCACGGGCACGCGGCGCAGTTTAGCTGAGTGGATTCATAGCATAAATTAATGAATGGAACTCGCTACCTGTGTCAGTGTTTCCGAACGCATTCAACCCGAATGTCTTCAAAGTTAGAGTGAACAGGCTTCTTCTGGGTAAGCTCACTCCATCGTCGACTCTGTCTCTGTCACCTTTGACCTAGACTAGAGTCAAGAGCAAACCCATCACAAATAAATAATAATAAAAAAATATTAACCCATGACTATGTACAATCTCAGAGTAGTCTGTGGTACAACCAGGTACAACTGTATCGCAGCACAGTTTTGAGATACGCCTTGAGAAACAAGCCGCCCGCATGTACAGCGTTCATGGCGTTGATAGCGTTGAGCTATGTGAGCGCCATATTCCAGCAAGCCACGCATGTACCAATGACGTCAATTAAAGCGTGTCCGTGGGTTGCAGAGGACAGAATCACATAATTTGATTGCAAAACGAAGCTCACATGTGCGTGACCTCTCCGTGCGATGCGGTGGGTCTGCGCCTTTACTAGTAGTGACGTATCTTACCGCAATTTCATGCTGATACCGAAGTTGTGTTCCTATACTTGCCTACATGGAAACTCCTTGCACAATCCATGTTTATGACGCAATATTTTTGACAGCAAAAACAAAAAAAAAAAACTTGCCTCATCATTCTCTATAGTGCGCTCATTATTGAAAATAAACACAGAGATCATTTTATAAACTGTGAATAACTATTGCGATCGCAGTTTACAAAAATGGCGGTATGGGCGCCATTAAACCGGGCAATTTTCAAGAAAACTTCCACATACTTTCTAGTAGCCACGCTTTCAACGTTTTTCTTCGAGAGAGCGTTTGACAATATATGCACCGCAATATATGAGAAATATAACAAAGGTAAACTATGGAAGGATATCGCTCATCAGTTTGAGACGAAACCCTAACCAAAGAAGGTAGTTGTGGTATGTTCTATTTAATGTAAAATATGATGATTAAAGTCTTTCAAACCTAATTGCTTTTTTTTTACTAGCTTGTCCTCGCGACTTCGTCTGCGTTGATGTGTCAGAATTGGGCCCAAGATAGAAATTAAAATATGTGTCAGTGATTAAAAATAATGGGTAATCTTTCTAATACTTATTATATAAAAGATACTATTACCGTCCCACCGCAGGGCAAATGCCTCTCTTCTCATACAGAGAAGGCACGAGCATTAAGGTTACACTAGTCGAAAATTCTTCCATACAAACGTAGTCTAGGGATTATTCCACTGTTTGACGATGTACGTTCAAAAAAAGTGATATCAATTTGGCTCATCATTATCTAGCCCTGTATGGAAGCAAAAAAGGTAAAAAAAAAATGTTTGAAAGTTATGAGCGTCGAAAGTTCCACATTTCGACACTAATTTTAACGCATTTTTGGGCGCAAAAATATACCAAAAGAAGACGGAAAATTGCAAAACTGCCTCCATACAGGGCTAGATTTGTAGTTCAACAATGCAAATAGTTTTATTTTGAACAGATAGATGTAGTCGTTTTTTCATGATATCTAGACTGCCAAAGGTCTGTTTATAAAATTTCGCGCGCTCGGTTTCGTCCTAATTCATTATCCATTTCGCTACAAATTTGCGAACTAGCTTCCTACTGCTCATCACAACATTTATCTCTTCCGCACGTGTTGTCGGTTGATATAAAATGCATTTTAACCCCGCGCACAAAATAGTTCGTGCCGTTGACTAGTGTACCCTTAACATCACCATGGTTGCTCAAACCGGGTTGTTGATTTCAAAGGTGGTAGTTAACAATTATGGACCCTGTCGGGCACAGCAACATTCTAGATATAGTCAGTGTCTAGGAGAGAGGAATAACGCTTAATAATTTTCCTATATTATTAACATTTAAGTTATCTATTTTCTATTTCTTTTATGTGGTTAAATGTACTAATATGTATGTCTTTCTGTGTGTATTTTAAATTATGTATTGTTTTTACTTATTATACTATATAAAACTGCATTACCACTCACTCATTGACATAATTGTTCTCCCAGATGGTGGATGGGGAGGTGGGTATATTTTGACAGATTCGTAAACAAGTAACTCCCGTGAGTATGGGAAAAGTCCCAAACCTCCCCTTTTCCTCCCCCCTCCTCCCCCCCTCTATCGTATCTCGGAAACTAAGGTACCCGTAGAACGTTTTTTTTACGGATTCGTTTAGAGGAGGCTCGGAAAAGTAAAAAGCATTTTTCAAAGTTGACCCCCTCGCCCCCCTTCTCCCCCCCTTTAAGCGGATCTCGAAAGTTGGAACATTTGGAACATTTCTTTTTTCAGATTCATATAAAGGGGCAATGCTATAGTCACAAACGAACCAGTTTTCAAAGTTGACCCCCTTGCCCCCCTTCTCCCCCCCCCCCCCCCGTTTTGGCGATTTTTTTTTTTCAGTTTTTTTTACGGATTCGTTTAGAGGAGGCTCGGAAAATTAAAAACCATTTTTCAAAGTTGACCCCTCGCCCCCCTTCTCCCCCCTTTTAAGCGGATCTCGGAAGTTGAGAGACTTGGAACATTTCTTTTTTCAGATTCATATAAAGGGGCAATGTTATAGTCACAAACAAACCATTTTTCAAAGTTGACCCCCTTGCCCCCCATCTCCCCCCTCCCACCCCCGATTTGGCGAATCTGTTTTTTACGGATTCAGCGTAGGGATCCCGAGTGGAGCGAACCTACGAGACCGAGTGCAGCGCAGGGGGGAGGTGGCGAGCGAAGCGAGCCGGCGACCTCCGTAGCGTAACGAAGGTTGAGTGGGTGAAGCGAAACTCAGTGCCTGGCGACGACAAGCAAACATTAGGGTTATGTTTTTTGGAACAAAGTGTAGGGTAGGGTAGGTGTAGGGTAGGTGTAGGGTAGGTGTAGGGTAGGTGTAGGGTAGGTGTAGGGTAGGTGTAGGGTAGGTGTAGGGTAGGTGTAGGGTAGGTGTAGGGTAGGTGTAGGGTAGGTGTAGGGTAGGTGTAGGGTAGGTGTAGGGTAGGTGTAGGGTAGGTGTAGGGTAGGTGTAGGGTAGGTGTAGGGTAGGTGTAGGGTAGGTGTAGGGTAGGTGTAGGGTAGGTGTAGGGTAGGTGTAGGGTAGGTGTAGGGTAGGTGTAGGGTAGGTGTAGGGTAGGTGTAGGGTAGGTGTAGGGTAGGTGTAGGGTAGGTGTAGGGAAGGTGTAGGGTAGGTGTAGGGTAGGTGTAGGGTAGGTGTAGGGTAGGCGTAGGGTAGGCGTAGGGTAGGTGTAGGGTAGGTGTAGGGTAGGTGTAGGGTAGGTGTAGGGTAGGTGTAGGGTAGGTGTAGGGTAGGTGTAGGGTAGGTGTAGGGTAGGTGTAGGGTAGGTGTAGGGTAGGTGTAGGGTAGGTGTAGGGTAGGTGTAGGGTAGGTGTAGGGTAGGTGTAGGGTAGGTGTAGGGTAGGTGTAGGGTAGGTGTAGGGTAGGTGTAGGGTAGGTGTAGGGTAGGTGTAGGGTAGGTGTAGGGTAGGTGTAGGGTAGGTGTAGGGTAGGTGTAGGGTAGGTGTAGGGTAGGTGTAGGGTAGGTGTAGGGTAGGTGTAGGGTAGGTGTAGGGTAGGTGTAGGGTAGGTGTAGGGTAGGTGTAGGGTAGGTGTAGGGTAGGTGTAGGGTAGGTGTAGGGTAGGTGTAGGGTAGGTGTAGGGTAGGTGTAGGGTAGGTGTAGGGTAGGTGTAGGGTAGGTGTAGGGTAGGTGTAGGGTAGGTGTAGGGTAGGTGTAGGGTAGGTGTAGGGTAGGTGTAGGGTAGGTGTAGGGTAGGTGTAGGGTAGGTGTAGGGTAGGTGTAGGGTAGGTGTAGGGTAGGTGTAGGGTAGGTGTAGGGTAGGTGTAGGGTAGGTGTAGGGTAGGTGTAGGGTAGGTGTAGGGTAGGTGTAGGGTAGGTGTAGGGTAGGTGTAGGGTAGGTGTAGGGTAGGTGTAGGGTAGGTGTAGGGTAGGTGTAGGGTAGGTGTAGGGTAGGTGTAGGGTAGGTGTAGGGTAGGTGTAGGGTAGGTGTAGGGTAGGTGTAGGGTAGGTGTAGGGTAGGTGTAGGGTAGGTGTAGGGTAGGTGTAGGGTAGGTGTAGGGTAGGTGTAGGGTAGGTGTAGGGTAGGTGTAGGGTAGGTGTAGGGTAGGTGTAGGGTAGGTGTAGGGTAGGTGTAGGGTAGGTGTAGGGTAGGTGTAGGGTAGGTGTAGGGTAGGTGTAGGGTAGGTGTAGGGTAGGTGTAGGGTAGGTGTAGGGTAGGTGTAGGGTAGGTGTAGGGTAGGTGTAGGGTAGGTGTAGGGTAGGTGTAGGGTAGGTGTAGGGTAGGTGTAGGGTAGGTGTAGGGTAGGTGTAGGGTAGGTGTAGGGTAGGTGTAGGGTAGGTGTAGGGTAGGTGTAGGGTAGGTGTAGGGTAGGTGTAGGGTAGGTGTAGGGTAGGTGTAGGGTAGGTGTAGGGTAGGTGTAGGGTAGGTGTAGGGTAGGTGTAGGGTAGGTGTAGGGTAGGTGTAGGGTAGGTGTAGGGTAGGTGTAGGGACAACAACACGCGGGTGTAGGGACAACAACACGCGAGCTGCTTGCAGCTCGCGCACCAAGCAAATACTAGTTATTATTATACTATATAAAACTGCATTACCACTGACTGACTCACTGACTCACTCATTGACATAATTGTTCTCCCAGATGGTGGAGGGGGAGGTGGGTATATTTTGACAGATTCGTAAACAAGTAACTCCCGTGAGTATGGGAAAAGTCCCAAACCTCCCCTTTTCCTCCCCCCTCCTCCCCCCCTCTATCGTATCTCGGAAACTAAGGTACCCGTATTTTTTGTTTTTTACGGATTCGTTTAGAGGAGGCTCGGAAAAGTAAAAAGCATTTTTCAAAGTTGACCCCCTCGCCCCCCTTCTCCCCCCCTTTAAGCGGATCTCGAAAGTTGGAACATTTGGAACATTTCTTTTTTCAGATTCATATAAAGGGGCAATGCTTTAGTCACAAACAAACCATTTTTCATAGTTGACCCCCTTGCCCCCCTTCTCCCCCTCCCCCCCCCCCTTTCGGCGAATCTTTTTTTCGTGTTTTTTTTACGGATTCGTTTAGAGGAGGCTCGGAAAAGCAAAAACCATTTTTCAAAGTTGACCCCCTCGCCCCCCCTTCTCCCCCCCTTTAAGCGGATCTCGAAAGTTGGAACATTTGGAACATTTCTGTTTTCAGATTCATATAAAGGGGCAATGCTATAGTCACAAACAAACCATTTTTCAAAGTTGACCCCCTTGCCCCCCTTCTCCCCCCTCCCTCCCCGTTTTGGCTTATCTTTTTTTTTGTTTTTTTTTACGGATTCAGCGTAGGGATCCCGAGTGAAGCGAACTTCAGTGCCTGGCGACGACAAGCAAACATTAGGGTTATGTTTTTTGGAACAAAGTTTAGGGTAGGTGTAGGGTAGGTGTAGGGTAGGTGTAGGGTAGGTGTAGGGTAGGTGTAGGGTAGGTGTAGGGTAGGTGTAGGGTTGGTGTAGGGTAGGTGTAGGGTAGGTGTAGGGTAGGTGTAGGGTAGGTGTAGGGTAGGTGTAGGGTAGGTGTAGGGTAGGTGTAGGGTAGGTGTAGGGTAGGTGTAGGGTAGGTGTAGGGTAGGTGTAGGGTAGGTGTAGGGTAGGTGTAGGGTAGGTGTAGGGTAGGTGTAGGGTAGGTGTAGGGTAGGTGTAGGGTAGGTGTAGGGTAGGTGTAGGGTAGGTGTAGGGTAGGTGTAGGGTAGGTGTAGGGTAGGTGTAGGGTAGGTGTAGGGTAGGTGTAGGGTAGGTGTAGGGTAGGTGTAGGGTAGGTGTAGGGTAGGTGTAGGGTAGGTGTAGGGTAGGTGTAGGGTAGGTGTAGGGTAGGTGTAGGGTAGGTGTAGGGTAGGTGTAGGGTAGGTGTAGGGTAGGTGTAGGGTAGGTGTAGGGTAGGTGTAGGGTAGGTGTAGGGTAGGTGTAGGGTAGGTGTAGGGTAGGTGTAGGGTAGGTGTAGGGTAGGTGTAGGGTAGGTGTAGGGTAGGTGTAGGGTAGGTGTAGGGTAGGTGTAGGGTAGGTGTAGGGTAGGTGTAGGGTAGGTGTAGGGTAGGTGTAGGGTAGGTGTAAGGTAGGTGTAGGGTAGGTGTAGGGTAGGTGTAGGGTAGGTGTAGGGTAGGTGTAGGGTAGGTGTAGGGTAGGTGTAGGGTAGGTGTAGGGTAGGTGTAGGGAAAACAACACGCGGGTGTAGGGACAACAACACGCGAGCTGCTTGCAGCTCGCGCACCAAGCAAATACTAGTTTGTTTATACGATTACATTTTTGATTTTATTACATTTAGTTTCGGTATTTGATATTCATAGATTATATTTATTAAAATTAATACTTAAAAGGTCCATATTATACCTATTGTGCGTCAATTAATTATTAATATCATTTTCCTTATCGAGTTATCAGTAATCTTTATTTTTAATAAAATTAATATTTAAATATCCATTTAATATTATAATTCTGAGTCAATTAATTATTTATTTATGTAATTTTACATATCATGTTAACAGTTGTCTATATTTTTCATAAAATTAATACTCAAATATGTCCTTATTATATTTTGAATCAATTATTATGTCCTTTATTCATTAAATTTCTTATTTACTATATTTTTAAATATATTTTATAAAACAAAGAAAAATAAAAACATTAAAAAAAAATATATAGAGGCCTACCGGTATCGGGAAAAGGGCCCAAGCTACCGGCGGTCAGGGCTCCAGAGAGAGGAACCTCCTAACAATGCGAGCCGTGTCCAGCAGTATTGCTTTCTGGATCAGGCCCTTGACCCAGCCGCCTAACGAGAGCCTCCTAAGATGTTGGTCGAGGCTCGTGGCTATTAAGCCATTGGCTGAAACGACTATCGGTACAATGATCGCTGTGTCCACATCCCACATGTCGACAACCTCGCGAGCCAAGTTAAGATACTTGATTTGCTTATCTTTCTTGGCCTTCACGAGGTTCCCGTAATGCGGGACGGTAATGTCAACAATCATTGCACGCCTCTCGATTCGGTCCACCACCACAATATCAGGCTTATTGGCTACAATAGTCCTGTCAGTGATGATGGACCGAGCCCAGTACAATGTAATATTGCCATTTTCGAGAACTGGGTCGGGCACATACCTGTAGTACGGCACTTCCGATGCCACAATATTGTATTTCAGAGCAAGTTGCTGATGGATGATCCTGGCTACAAGGTTGTGCCTATGCAAGTACTCTTCGTTAGCTAGACGAGAACATCCAGAGATAATGTGGCGGATCGATTCACCCGGGCGGTGACATGCCCGACAGATGTCAACCGTGCCATCCTTCACAATAAATCGCCGGTAGTTATTCGTCATGATAACTTCGTCCATAATAGCACAGACAAAACCTTCGGTTTCCCCAAAGAGGTCACCGAAACGCAGCCAGGCTACGGACGCTGCTTGGTCTACATCGGACCCATGTAGGGCCCGGCAAAAAAAAAAGTGAAGCTCCTTACTCTGCCATACCTCCCTACGGTCGTTAGTGTCAAGCAATACAGTCTTGCGCCAGTTCTCGTTAGCCAAGGAGAGCGGGGTGAGTTCCTTGTCCACTGCTACGACATCTCGATGCAACCCACGTCGGTGTTTATAAAATATTCCCTGAGATTGCATATCTCGCGGTTGTGGAGGTTTTTGGCATTTAAAAAGCCTCGGCATCCACACTTCCGCGGGATATACAATCTCATGAGTCAAATTATTATTATTAATGTCATTTAGTTGTCTTATCTTTTTTTGAATTTATCCGACAGATATTCGTCAATGCTGTAATAACTTTTATTAATTAAGAATTGTAGGTGTAGGTCGTGCTGACGTCACAGATCCAAAGGAAAACACTTGTGCACTTGTAGGTATTTATTTTGTAGCGAAGTTACAGAAGTTGTTAACACTATACAGTATAGGACGTAGTACACACTACCAAGTCCGCTTGAACGAAGGCGGGGTACTTAGTCCTCTAATCCAAAAAGACCAGCTGACAGGGATGTCCTGCGTGACCCTTTCCAACTAGGACGAGGATCCGCTGATGCGCCGTTTTGCTAGCTGGGATTTGTATTGACGAACGACGATGCTCTGTCGTAGTCATTCTTTGGGAGTAAATCTTAACACCGCGATTCAGAATTCCAACACCAATTAAAGTGACATCTAGTGGTCATTACTGCGAACCACTTGCAACTTAGTCAATGAAGTTGACTAAGTGACTTACGTTCCTCAAAGGAATCGTAATAAATGATAGTTTGGAGTTCTATACGCAGATGGCGCTATTTGTAATATATGTTATACTGGTAATACATATTATATAGTAATGAGGTGTGTTACAATCTCCCCCTCAGTCCTCAAAGACGTCTCGGCGTGAAGGACTGAATGATAGGGCGTTAGTGTTTCTTAGGAAGTCCGCGTCCTCTCTTGTCTCCAGGTAAAGGCTTGTCGACAACAATCTTCTTTCTGGGGCGTCCTCTTCTTCGAAGTGGTTGCACGGGTTCTGGAACAGTTTCATGGCTTTCGACTCTGTATGGGGTCAAAGCGGATGCATGATAAAGTCCGATTGAGTTAGTAAGATCACTGGGGAACGCTACATTAAAAGAGGCGGGACCATGTTTATTAATGATGACATAGGGTCCATCTCTCCGAGGCGCAAATTTTGCGGTGACACCCTGAGCTCCCTTGCTAATGGGATGTAGGTTGACAAGTACCAAGTCTCCTTGTTGATACTGTGGATGTTTACGTCTATGCTTATCGACGTATGCTTTACGTGACTCCTCCTTCATTTCTTGCACTTCTCTTGCCTTGATTAAGGTCTCCGCTAGTTGCACAAGTTCCTGAGCTCCCTTGCTAATAGGATACTCATCTTCCTTCTCCCCCTGGACCAGAACTGCTCCAGGTGCGTAGCTACTGGCATTGGTCTTGAGGGTATAGGGCTTTGCTTCGTCTGCTTAGGTTCGACTTCTTGTTTCACGTTGGTCGCCAGATGTAGGGGTTTTGTAGTCTTGCCCCACGTTGGGCGCCAGTTTGTAGGTGTAGGTCGTGCTGACGTCACAGATCCAAAGGAAAACACTTGTGCACTTGTAGGTATTTATTTTGTAGCGAAGTTACAGAAGTTGTTAACACTATACAGTATAGGACGTAGTACACACTACCAAGTCCGCTTGAACGAAGGCGGGGTACTTAGTCCTCTAATCCAAAAAGACCAGCTGACAGGGATGTCCTGCGTGACCCTTTCCAACTAGGACGAGGATCCGCTGATGCGCCGTTTTGCTAGCTGGGATTTGTATTGACGAACGACGATGCTCTGTCGTCTGTCGTAGTCATTCTTTGGGAGTAAATCTTAACACCGCGATTCAGAATTCCAACACCAATTAAAGTGACATCTAGTGGTCATTACTGCGAACCACTTGCAACTTAGTCAATGAAGTTGACTAAGTGACTTACGTTCCTCAAAGGAATCGTAATAAATGATAGTTTGGAGTTCTATACGCAGATGGCGCTATTTGTAATATATGTTATACTGGTAATACATATTATATAGTAATGAGGTGTGTTAAAGAATTGTTTTAATTTGTTTATAAATATATTGTTTTATTTAACATGTTTTATGTTTTCCGGTCATTTGTTATATATTTTTATCGACATAGAATAAGGACTAGAAGAGTGCAATTTAGGTATAATAAGACGACGACAGTCGCGAACAATTATGAGTGAACAAAACGCGCACGCATTTCGCACCCGCGCGACGCAAAATTCAGTAGTCTTTTGTACTTTCCTTATTATTCTTTGACTTAAAAAAAATCTTAGTTCAAAATGTAGATAGTTAAAATTGTCTTTGAGATGGTGTTAATTTCATTAAACTGTGGTGGTGTTGGTGCAATTGTCGTGTTTTGTCCGTGTTGGACATAAATTTACAAATTAATTACTTATACGAATAAATCTCAAAAATTTCTTAGATCAAATTATTAAGAAAATGGTATAATCTATTTTTCAAAAAATATACGACGCCGTTTAGACGTGATTCATTTTAAAATCAGCTACTGAAAGTTATCTGCGCCTTAAGTGCGAGTCCATGTCAGCAGCGATGTCCCGTTGTGTCACAATAAACAGAAAATAAACACTGCAGACCCACCGTACCCCTGGCCGTACGCCTGGTGATATGGTGGGTATTTTAAAGTTAAACGATACCACCAGGTAATAGTGCTGTATCAAAAGTTCAAATTCGTCATGAAAATACACACATAGACTAGTTAAAACCACTTTCGAGAACAACAATTTAACTTACAAGTAGGTAATTAGGTTTTTATGTGCGCAATTTTTAGTAATGAAGTCATCATTGATGATTTGATCCTTTCTTCTTTTTCTTGGAATCATCTCCAATGTATGAATATGCTCCAATACTTTGAGTAATCGGATCAACGTCACAGTATTCTTGTTGACACGTTTATTACTTTTGGAGTGAAACGTCTCTAAAATGTTGGTGGTTCTATGGCGTTCACCAAATAAACTTTTTTTTATTTTTATTCTTGATGGGTTTGCTCTTGACTCTAGTCTAGGTCAGAGGTGACAGAGACAAAGTCGACGATGGAGTGAGCTTACCCAGAAGAAGCCTGTTCCCTCTAACTTTGAAGAGATTCGGATTGTCTGCGTTCGGAAACACAGACGCAGGCATTATTACATTAGATGAATGCGTCTTGAACCAATATGTTTCTAAGTAGGTATTTAATATTTTTTTCCATTTGTACCATGCCGTCAGATTCAGATTTCACATACTCAAAGCCATGTTGAATCTCGCAGTCAGGAAGGTGCGGCAAAGCACTTGCCAGGGCAACTACTCTTTGTCCTGGTTTATTTTTCGTACATCCAAAAGACTTCCCTTTCTTCCAAATGTTGCGACTCCAATGTGGATGAGAATACTTTCAAAATGGCGTTCATCGCTTTCGTAGTCTGTGCACTCAAAGAGTATGTAACACTATGTGTGCACTGACTTATAAACCTATGGACTTTCCATACCTACATAAATCGGTGCACACCTACAAAAATCGGGCACTTAAGATGGCTGCCCATTTTTGTATTTTCTCGCACCACACTGTTATATACAATACGAGGGCATGATTTTCCTATTAATTCCTAAACTCAGATCACCAAAATACCTAGTTTCTAGACGTATTTCTCTTTTAAAACAACAAAAATATTTTAAGCAAGCAACTGTTTGACAACACAACTACACAGATAAATGTATATATACGGCACACAACTACCACAAAACCGCAGTCCCGCAGAGTACTTTCGGCACTCAACATGGCGACCGGTCACGCATAGACATGATTTTGACGTCACTCAAAAGTGTTGCTAAGTTTAGTCTTTGAAAAACATTTAGATGACTCTCTTTTCATAAGCAGCTCTTGGTTAGTTAAAAAGAGACAAAACGCTTTTTGACATGCGTGTGTCGATATTATAGATATTTGTATAACTATTCTTCATATAGTAGAACATGCCGTCTCCGTAGTTTTCCTACCTCATTGAGTCTGAGTGAATTTTACGTGGGTTAAACAAAATAATTTATTTTCGGTCCGACATAAGTGCGATTTAAGGGCTTCGCTTTAGTAGTTTCGATTTTGCTTGTCTGAGTCGTCATAGTAATAATCTGCCAAAACGAAATTATGATCACATCACATCATCAGCCTATTAATGTTCCCACTGCTGGGACACAGGCCTCCTCTTTGTGAGAGGGAATGGGCCGTTATCCACCACGCGGGCCCAGTGCGGGTTGGTGGATGTCACATGTCTTCGAATTTTTGGTTCTAGGACATGCCGGTTTCCTCACGATGTTTTCCTTCACCGTTTTGAGAGCAGTGGTGATGAAATAATTTACACAAAGTAAAGCGCCTGCCTGGGCTCGAACCCACGACCTACAACTTGTAAGTCGCGGCCGATACCACTGGGCCACCACTGCTCTCCGTGCTCTGAAAACAAAATTATGATACTGGACTGGAACTTCTATTTCAATCAAATCGTGGGATACAGTTTTAGAAACTTGTGCAGATTTCATCCTACCTATCGTTCTGAAAAAAGTGCTTCACGCCGAGTATTTTTCCAATTGCAAAATGCATCCCCATGTCTTTAAAATCTCTTTTTTTCTTGTCGTTTTTTTTTTGTTGATGAAACTAAATTTTTTGCAAATTACCTACACTTCTCTTTCAATATTTCATTATTCAATGGATCTACTTCACAGGTATGATCTTTATTTTTAATAAATCTAGTATCCTTAAAATAATTTATAAAATGCGAGAGAAAACTCATACAGCACAGCACTACGGTAATTTCATAGTTGTATCGTTTAACTTTAAAATACCTACCGTACCACCCGGGTACGGTGGGTCTGCAGTGCCTCTTCACCCAGAGCGGTTCTCCCGCTCTGGGTGAAGAGGCACTGCTGTCATTGGATGATTTCCCAAACCAAAATAATATTATGATTGCGATATGGTTATCTATACTAATATTATACAGAGGTAAAGTTTGTGACGTTGTAAGGGGTAATCTCTGGATCTACTGCACCGATTTTGAAAATTCTTTCACCAGTAGAAAGCTACACTATTCCTGAGTGTCGGCTATAATTATATTTTCAAAAAATTTAGAGAACCTTATGAAAATTGCAACAAATTTAGAGATCCTTAGGAAAATTGCAACAATGTAACCCAAGGTAGCAAAATGTTGCCTATAAAATTCATTATTTGGCGTGCGCTGAGAAAACTATTGATGATAGATAAAAATTTAGGTAGGTAGGGCAGGCAGGTACGGTAGGGTAAGTAGGTAGGTGGCCAGTTGACGGGAGCGAAGCCGCGGGTGTCAGCTAGTCACTAATATAAAAAACATTAAACGAGTATTGTTTTTGAATATAATTAGTACCGTGTGAAGCCGGGGCGGGTCGCTAGTCATAAAATAAAATACAAATTGCAGCAGATATGTATAATTTTAATACAAAATCTAACATAAGTTCCGTACAAATTATTTTCTAAGTATTTTATAAAATCTAAATACAGTAATAGTCTTAAGAATAACCATCAATTCGTTATTTTTTTATATAACATTGCATTTTCATAGATTCAGAAGTTTTAATATAGGGAACATAAAAAGTACAGTTGACAAAAAAAAATGTGTGCACAGACAACTAGCGCCATCTATGTTCTTACGAGAATGGTAGACGTTTTAAAATCTCCAAAAGTGATTATTCATTATCATTATTTTGCCCTTATCTCAATATATTGGGGTCGACGCAACACGATTTCTTCCTCTGTACTTGTCATAAAATTTGCTTTTACCGATGACCCAAGCCTTATTTGACAATGTAAAATTTTTGTTAGCAAACACATGAATCTTTCATGTTTTAATATGATTCTTAATTGGTTGTTCTATTGTCGATGTGTAATTTATGAAACATTATAATCATCAAGATCTCATAATTTGTGAAACTAATGTAAATGTGTATACAAAAGACACTAACGGATAAATAATAAAAATACAAACATTGGGGAAACATGAACTTTCTGACTCAATATGTAGATGGATTTGGCTCAGTCCACCATGTTGTGTTGCCCAGTAACTGGGTTGTGGACATCAGATCGTTAGTCGCTCCATGGGAAATACTGGTACTCAGCTGCATAGGGTTAAACTGGATGCCGACCCCAACATAATTGGGAAAAGACTAAACTGATGATGATAATTCTAGTTGCCTGGTAACTTATTCTTTTAGCCGAATGTACAATAAAAGAAATTACAAATATCATAAATCATATTTTTCACACGAGTATAGTAAAGTAACTTACACTGTCGTGCAGAATAATTCGCCCACTTTTCTATAGGAATGTCTCAGTTCGTTTTTTAATAATTTTATTTTAAAATATAATGAGCTAATATCTTGCACGACAGTGTATTTAAGGATAATTTTAGTGGACATTTTAAAGGTAATTTTTTTCTAGCAAACTTAAGTTTCAGACACAATTTTTACCCCTCAAAATATACGAAAAATATTGCACCACTTATAAAATTCATGTTGTTTTTGGAGTTAATTTTTATGAGACCGTAACCGTTCAGGGTAGAAAAACAGGCAGTCATGGGGCTGCCGACAGAAGCGAAAACTTAAAACAGCATAATAATGCTAATGCATGTCAATGATGCTGTCACATTAGAATGTTGCGGACGCGAAACCATAAGTTTTTCTCCCTACCAAAAATAGCTGAACGAGGCTAAAGACGTCTGAAGTAGTTTTCACTTCAAAAAAACATTCAAATGATACAATTTGAAGCTCAGGGAACGCATAATTATAAAACAAAACAATGAATGCGTTTTTATTCCTGCAATCAAAAGTGATGCAATATTTTTTTACAACCCTTTCATATCCTTTAAGAATATGTTCACAAAAAGCGAGTAAAGACATAGGATAAAACTATATCATCATTAAAAAAAAAACGTAACACGTAAGTATATTTTGGTTAACTACATTTATGTGTTTTTTTTTTACATTTTTCAAAATATAAAGTACAGAGGCGTGCATAAAAATAGGCCCACCACCATTTTTATCACAGTTACAACTTTACTTTTCATTTTGAAAGGATATTATAATATTTTGGATTAACTATGCGATTACATAAATGAATTTTACATACTACAGAAAAAAATTAAATGAACAGATTTAAATCACTTTTCTATTTACAAACTTTGTAAGTAACGGATCACTAAAATCCACCATTTATGCCACAGCAACATTAGTTAAGGCCATTTTTTCATAATTCCACTGACCAAATTCTCTTGCTCGCCAGTTTACAACAGCGACCTATTTCAATGCACTCCAGTGTACTAAGCATACCGTACACAATGTGCGTAGCATATTATAATAAGTACAAAAGTTCTTCATCTGGCACTTTCTGATTTTTTTCCACTTCTTAAGATGTCTGTGTGACGGCTATATACTTGACACTATTTAGTACCATAAATATAGCTTTTCGAATTTGAACACGATCTTAAATTGAAATCTCTACACAACGATTTCAAAAAATCTTACCAAACCTGATTTCGCAACCATTTCAATCCGAAATCGAATTTCATGACCAATTGAAACGAACTCAGGTTTAAAAGCTCACTTTTTCAAAATCAAAATCGCATTTCTAACCCACAATTCCAAATTTAAAAAAATCACAACACCATTTTCATAACTGACAGCTGTCAAACTGAAATTCCATTTTCGAAACTCACTTTATCAACGACACATTTCTCCCTACACACATACCCATATTCTAAATCATTTCCTCCACTCGACTCAAACTCGAATCAGCACAATCGTATAAACAGTTATATAGCTTTTACGTTAACGTTAACGTCCTCAACTCGAGGGTAACATGCCGTTTTCGAGTGAAGGAAGTTCCCTCCTCAGAATATGGATGATAGACCTACAATCAAAGCCAGCAGAAAATACCTGTTAGTAACCTCACAACCGCTCTCGAAGAGCGGCTTCGCAATCACTGGGCGGCTTCTTCGACTTCCGGTTCAGCCACGACTTCCGGTACCTCCTCATCTCTGACTCTATTCGCGTCCAACTCTATGACAGGATCCGCAGTAGCTTCAGCGAGGTTCGTGACCGACTTCGACTTAAAACATTGGAAGTCGACGTGACGTGATTTGGCTTCCTCCTTTTCCCAGGACATGTGAATGAAAGGTCGTTGGACGTAGTTGTATATGACCTCGGCGCGTCCACCAGGACGTTTGCGGACCTTCTCTTTGTATGTGGGATAGCCTTCGACGCCGAGGCGGATCTTCTTGAGACCGCGCTCCTTCATCACTTGTTTGGCTACGTCTCTGTAATTGGAGAGAGCTTGGTTAGAAAAGTTAAAATTATAAGACGAAATGATAAATAATAATTTAAACCTGTTTCAACTGAGAAGGTTCAGGATTCTTTTCTAAGTGATGCCATGATGGTTGAATTTTTCCCATCTAGGTATTTAGAAGTCGGTTTTAAGTCTAGCTTTATACAGCTAAGTACCAGAGGACCTAATACGATGGAGTTTTCTGCAGAAACATCCGTCGTCACCTAAAGAGGACCCAGAAAGCTAAAAACTAACCAGTCATCGCCAAAAAATTCTAGGCTAGCATAATACAGAGGAGCTTAAGAAATTAACCTAAATACTCTTCCCGCCTTCGCAAAGAAAGTACCAAGCTGTCAGAAGATAGTAAGAAGTGTGGACAGCACAATCTGCGAGTATTCGTCCCCCATCTGAGGGGGGTACTGCTCATCCCACTCAACGGAGTCGTCATCCAGTGCCACCACGTGGCACTCTCTGTCCCCTCGTTGAGCTGACTCTACCATGTGGGTAGGATGTGAAATACTTACCCAAATATTGCTTATTGTTGGCAAATAAGTACTATAATCTCATTAGCCAGAAGAGCTTACTGCAGAAACCCATAAAATCAGAATGTCGACCAAAAAGATTTGAGAAAACTAAAAACTTACCAGTCATCACCAAAACTAGTACTAGGCTAACATAAGACACAGGTATCATATTGAAACTTACGTCACGATCTGCCTTCCTTTCACCAAAAAGTGCGAAGGATTAAATATGACAGAGGAGCTTATTACAGCTACCTAAGTATCTTGCTTTTGGCAAGAAAGTACCAGGCTAGCATACGACAGAGGAGCCTAAGAAAAAAACCTAGATACCTCACCATACCTTCGCGAAGATTGAGCAACCTTCCTTTATTAGTTTAAAAATTTACCAGGCTAGAATAAGACAGTAGTAAACTCACCTATTCTCAATATACTTGAAGAACCTGTACAGCGGTGTGGACAGCACAGTCTGCGAGTACTCGTCCCCCATCTGAGGGGGGTACTGCTCATCCCACTCCACGGAGTCGTCATCCAGAAGCACCACCACATGGCACTCTCTGTCTCCTCGCTGGGCTGACTCCACCATGAGAGGCAGGATGAGTCTCTCGAGGAAGGATTCGAATTGGCGGCGAGCTCCTTCGTTTGAGAGCTCGTGGAGGAGGCCACGGAGGTTCTGGAAAGAGAAGACAAAATAAGTTAAGAGTTTCTTAAGACGACGGCTTATTTTGGGCTGAACTTTTTACTGTCAAATATATTGGGTTCTAACATTTTTGGTATACCGTATACATATCTACTGGTATGCATACTACTAGGGAGAGAAAGAGCTAGCTATACATACATGCTGAAAGCACCGTCTCTTATGCAACGGAATCAAGATAGCATTAATGTTCCACAAAATGACCGACAGCGCACGGTGTTAGCGTCAAATAGCACGAGCAGGTAGTCGCACGCCTCCCTCAGCTCCTGCACGGACACGGTGGAGACACACCACAGCTGTCACTAAAGAGTACCACTCATGTCGTACCTGACAGCGCACGGTTTTAGCGACAAAAGTCACGAGCAGTTAGTCGCAGGCCTCCCTCAGCTCCTGTACGGACACGGTGGACACACGCATCACAGCTGTCACTAAAGAGTACCACTCATGTCGTACCTAACAGCGCGCGGTGTTAGCGACAAACGTCACGATCAGGTAGTCGCAGGCCGCCCTCAGCTCCTGTTCGGATACGGTGGAGACACACTACAGCTGTCACTAAAGAGTACCACTCATGTCGTACCTGACAGCGCACGGTGTTAGCGTCAAAAGGCACGAGCAGGTAGTCGCAGGCCTCCCTCAGCTCCTGTACGGACACGGTGGACACACACATCACAGCTGTCACTAAAGAGTACCACTCATGTCATACCTGACAGTGCGCGGTGTTAGCGACAAAAGTCACGAGCAGGTAGTCACAGGCCTCCCTCAGCTCCTGTATGGACACGGTGGACACACACATCACAGCTGTCACTAAAGAGTACCACTCTTGTCGTACCTGACAGCGCACGGTGTTAGCGTCAAAAGGCACGAGCAGGTAGTCGCAGGCCTCCCTCAGCTCCTGTACGGATACGGTGGGCGGACATCTGATGCTGCCCAGTCGGTAGTACTCCAGGATAGCTCTGAAGACCGTCGCTGATATGCCCTCGGCTACTTCGTATTCGCCGCGCTCGTTTGGATGGGTGAATTCTAGACCTGGAAAGAGAAAAGGGGGTTATGAGTTTCGTGTTTTGAATTTGATCGTCTTATGCCTTTAAGAAACTTAATAGTAGGTGAAATAGTATTAATACTCTCAGAGACCTTCATAATAGGCGATATCGCGCCGTATTTTCTAAAGAAATTTCAAATGCAAGTTGGTCTGTTTCCCGATAGCTACAACCTAAGGGTGTTTAAGTCAAGAGTGAATAGGTTACTTCTATGCAAGCGTGCTTCATCGTCGACCACATCATCGCTTACCATCAGGTGAGATAGTGATCATGGTAAAATAAAATCTCTGAGCTAAGCTGCGGACAGACGGACGGACACACGGACATGGCGAAACTATAAGGGTTCCTTGTTGGCTACGGAGTTGCATTGATTTACTTGCAATTTCACTTAGTAAATATTAAATTGTAGTTCTAAAAACTAAAAAACACGCTTTAATGGTAAATTGAACTAAAAAGTCGCTAATCCTGAAGATCTTGGTAAGGCTAATGGGACAAACTATTAAAACGCGCCCGGTAGAATCAACATTCATTACTTGTAAATTTTAATTTTTGTATAACGTTCAAAAGTGCCGCTTATTGGCCTAGTTGAATAAATATTTTTTACTATGACTATGGCTTTAGACTAAATTATTGCATTGTCATCGGTCCTTGATAAGTGTGCAAAGTTTCTAATCAATCCCACGTTTTGAAGGTGGTGAAAATCACGTTCAAAGATTCCGTTACATTGATACATAGATACATAGATACATACCAAGCTAATAAAAGCGTGTTAAAATCGCTTAAAGTTGTGTGTAAAGGGAATCGCGTCAAGTCATTTGAAAGGACCATAAATTTACGAAAAATAAAAAGTTTTGCAGCGCTTGTAAAACGCCTAGTTCTATCTTAAACATACGAGGCTGAGAGGAAATAGTAATTCTACTTTCTTGTGTTAAAATAAAGCCTTTTTATGCGAGATTCAAACGATTCTTTTCCCACTACCTGATGAGCTAACTTAATTTAAATGTAAATAAGTTCCGACAACAATTTATTAGAAACGTTAAAACTAAAAACCACAGACTATATACACACAATCAACGCACGCTTTTTCGAAAGGTAACAGGTTCAGTATCATTCTGTCAGTTACATAATGATCCATACAAAAAGTCATTTCGTAACTATTATTATGTAATTTTGTTTTTTTTTAATTTCTATTTTATAATCTTGTGTCTAAATGTTCACATTTCGAAAAGAATTTCTTAAGCAATGTTTTACTTTAGACAAGGTAGAGGAAAAAGGCTTTTGTACTGTCTAAGCGTGTGTCACTATTAGAGGCCCGACCGGTCAATTTCAGTGTAATGAAACTTCGAAATATTTCGCTTGATCCAAAATGCTATCCTCAAATGACGTGTTTTTAATATACTGAATACCCCAGTTAAAGTAAAGGCATTTTCTCATAGAAAATGAGGAACGAGGATTGATTTACCAAGTTTGTTGACAAAAAGCTCTTTACCAAAATAAAAGTAATATAATTTTATGCAAACACAAAAGCAACAGACGATCTCCAAAAAGTCTACACAATAATAGTTCAAAAGTTCATTCGTTCGTTCTCCTATCGGGGTTGACCGTCTGCTCCGAGAGAGAACAAGTTGAACGACCCTTCAGTTGAAACTAGACAGGAGTCAGACAGTCATATCGAGTAGATGGCATCTGTTCTGCTTCTAGGGAGACAGCACACATAAAAATTTTAAGGTCGAAAAAAACTTAGATAAAATCTGGTTTTGTTAGAGGTCATGATTCGGTCTGTAATAAAAAAAATATTCGCGTGAAAAGGTTTTATTGAGAGAACATTATACCGGGATAAAAAGTAACCTATATGCTATTCTAGACTATAATCTATCTCTGTGCCTCATACAGATCCGTTCAGTCGTTCTGGTGTAATTGAGAAACAAACAAACATCCATCAGACCAAACTATCGCATTTATAATATTAGTAGAAAATAGAATTTTAATTAAGCACAAAAGCAACAGACGATCTCCAAACAGTCTGTGCAATAACAGTTCATTCGTTCGTTCTCGGGGTTGATCGTCTACGCCGAGAGTGAATGGGTTGAACGACTCTTCGTTTGAGACTAGACAGGAGTCAGACAGTCATATCGAGTTGATGGCATCTGTTCTGCATCGTAAGTTTAATGGAGATAACACACATAAAATTAAAAGAGCGATAAATATTATTTGTGGAGAAACTTTGATAAAATCGGTTTTAGTTATGGTCTATCTGTTGTAGGGTAAATACCTTTTCTCATTTCTGTTGATAAAGCAAAGCTTAGTGAAATGGTCAGTGGAAAGGAGATGCAGGACCAAAGCATCCACGAATGTCGATAATTAACATTCATTTGTCAATTGTAAGCGAGTCTCCTGATAGTTCGACGCTATTCGATTTATATCACACGATAAGCAATTTTTATTAGGCGAAATTGTAAGTACGATCACGGACACAATGCGATGTAATTCGACTGATTAGCACTTGAAATTGCTTGCAGGATATCGCCTATCGACGCAATTTACATTGCGTCAAGCCATCTGGAAAATCCCTTAGAGCGGTTACGCACTGCATCCGATCCGAATCCAAGAAATTTCGGTTCCGAAGTAGACTTACTTCTTATAGTTACGCACTACATCCGAACTTCGTCCGAACATTTTCATTCGAATTCAGAACATTTTCAAATCGGATAACAAATCACGGACACGGATCGGATGTGTATTAGTTCGGGTTAGTAAATACGCGAATAAAGGTAGTACCAGTGGTGTCTCATCCCATACAAAGAAACCGTGCCGACATTCTATACTGATTATTCTGATTATTTTTTGTATTGATTTACAAAAAATAATCGGTATAATCAGATGAAAAACGCTAGTTACGTCGGCACAGTTTCTTTGAATGGGATGAGGCATCTGTATGCTAGTATTATATTATCTGTGGTAGTACTTAACAGTCATAAACAGGTTGAGTTCATTCGAAAGAAGATTTAAGTTGTGCATCTAAAACACTACAGAGATTCGACACCGACTTCGGAAAATAAAGTTATTTTTCGCATTGTAGTGTTTTGTTTTGGAAGTCGGAATGATTTTTTGTTAAAAGTTTTTATATTCCTTATGTTTTAGTTTTGGTAGGTACCTCTAATTAACATGTAAATCATTTATAGCCAAAATACATCTCATTACGATTCCAATAAGCCTAAACACGACTAGGATACATTGTTTTATTTTGGAGTTCCAGCGGCCATTGTGGTCTTCTTCATCAGTTCCACTTCACCAAATGATACTTTCTGAGTGCAAATGATTGCATTATTGATGAAAATACCAAAATGGCTATCTGTATGCCTATAATATTTGAGGAGTGCCCTCGATTTCTCCAAGATCCCATCATCATTCCAAATCGTCCCAGGCGTCTTTGAGTAATCGGGGAACATAAATAAAAATAAAGTTCTAGGATTCCATCATCAGATCCTGGTTTCCCTATCATGGTACCACCCTTGGGATATCTCCTTTCAAACAAAAAAAAATATCATCAAAATCAGTTCATAAACGACGAAGTTATCCGCGATCACACATAAAAATATATATAATTATATATACGGTCGAATTGAGAAACCTCCTTTTTGGGAAGTCGGTAAAATATAATACAGCAAACGAAGTATGGTCACCGATCGTTCTTTCAACCTACTGCTGATCAAATAACAGTAATCCAATGCCCCAAAGATTTTACGGCAGGATGAACGTAGAAGTCAGCCTTAGACTTGCATAAGACAGTGTTAGCTACATAACAGGGCTTCTCTCAGATCGAAGTAGCGAGCAAGGTGAAGCTATTAAGGTTAGATAGCAATCGTAATAATGGTATCTTATTGGTACTGTTTCTGATCTTGAGAGATGGATTTGTGATCGCATTTTATAAAAACGTTATTTAAAAAAAATCATAAAATCCCGACTAAAAAGACGTAAACAAGAAGATTTTTTTTTTTTTAGAATTAGGTACATTTAAACATATAAGTGTTATATATTTTTGAAATCACCCTTTATTTTGATACCAAACACGATGTGTTTGGAAGAGAAAAACAATGGGACCCCACAACATGGCGCCCAAAATCCGCCATTTTTCTATTTTCCAATTTTAATGTAGGCAGTGACGTCAACGTGTTTGGTCTCTAGAATGAAACATAGGAACAAACATACTTACATACATACTTAGACGGATAAACACATTACCCTCCTTCGGCAGTCGGAAAAACCGGCCAAGTGTGTGTCGGACTTCGCCCATTTAGGGTTACGTACCAAACCGCAAAATTAAGTTGGTTTTAATAGGAAAAAATCGCGCAATTTCCAAGAAATGATTTATCAATATAATTTAAATACAATAATTAATATCTGGCTGATTGTACCTACTACAGCAAATCCTATCCTTACTCATTTTCATGATGGGAAAATGAGAATATCAATGATTGTATTCCAAATTGTCTACCCCTTACCAAAATCACCACTTCACGAACGTCAACAACTAAAAAAAGTCGGGACAAAATCAACTAGTAAAACCCGCCTGCTTAAAAAGCGAACTAAAAAGCTGTAAACAAGAAAAAATCATGCTGTGCAGTCGGAGGATACATATTCGTAAACTGGCTGACCCCCAGATCGGGTAATATAAAAGATGCCGACGAATTGAGATCCTCCTCCTTTTTTTGAAGTCGGATAAAAATGGTAAGAAAAACAAACGAATCATACAATCTCAGTTCTAATAAAATTACTATAAATTAAAATACAATGCTACAAGATTTAATTCCTAATAGAATTTCTTGACCTGTCCAAAATATGCCCAAAATTCAACCCATTCCTCGTTTTCATCGTCTAACAATCAATATTTACCTAAGGTGTCGCTCCCCAGGGTTGCCCTATCCCTAAGGGTATTGACCTGACACCTAGACGAACCATTCAGCTAAAGTTGAATGCCCAACCCGAATTTTTGCAAGTAATCCAAGAAAGGACGCGGAGTATGAAACGAAAATACCAACTATAAATCTACCATTTACTGTACCTATGTGTCGTTCGATGACTTGTGTGTGCCCTGGCAGTTGAGATTGTGTCATACTCTCTCAAATGTCTCTCTCTGATGGTGATACATGTATTCGATCATTCGGTTCCCTTCATGATGGTTGAGCTGAGTGGTGCCAATTCATGCGTCATGTTCGTGAACGGGCGCCATCAGTTAGGATTGGTCACAACTTAACTGCTTCGGCCTGCTTTTAATTACGTACTTATTTTATTTTTGAATTGTTTGTTTTATTCTAGACGCTTTTACGTGCACATCTTTTTACATCGTTCTCACATATGTAATTGTAAGTAAAACTTATGGAAAAGAGTGTCCGTGGAGTTTCTTGCACGTTCTTCTCCATAGAGACCTACTGACGCTTGCGAACGTGCTTCTAGATTCATATTTTTGATTTTGGTTGGATGTTTAAATTCACGTATTTTTATCACTATGCTCTAAGGAGGAAATCAAGGGGAAACTAAATTCGTAGATTACTACAGGCTAAAGGCCTGTTTTTCATATAAGAACGAGCATTGAACAGAAAGCGACACTACTTACGTGTCGATTTCAGAAGATTATTAGTCTTTTACGACGGCAAAATTCTCCAAGAATTGTAGACAATCCCTCCACCCCCCATCTAACTTAAAAACTTGTCAAACTGGCATTTAAAAAGGTATTCACATGTTCTCAAATTCAAATACTCAATTCTGAACCCTACCCAACTTCAGAACCAGATGCTTAAAAAAGTTACATTAGTCGTATCTAGAATAAAATAGAGCTGAGAAAAAAATATAAACCACAATACATCACAAAATTCAACGTAACTGCATCGCCCCAGACAACCTAAGTGAACGAACTCGCGAACTTTAACATTGAACCCTATGCAGTTAAGCTAAGGTCTGGAGTCGAACGACCTTTCGAAAAGTTCTGATGTGAAGGTCTTAAAACCTGGGCGTAAATCGATTTAGCGAGAAAATTGTGAATTAATGGGTGTTGAAAAAGATTTTAAATTGTGTAAAAACTTGACCTATATGACATTATATCAGCTTGTTATTGCACCAGTGCAGGGCAAAGGCCTGATCTTCTCATGAAGAAAATGAGCGAAAAAACACCACACTTGATCAAGGCGGGTTGACGTTTTTAGGCTGGTTTTAGAGTCACGCTGACCGACGGCGCTGACGGTCGCCACGAGCTCGTCATAGGCCTTCAACGCTGAGCCGAGCGACGAACAATGACGAGCTCGCGGCGACCGCCTATAGTCAGTGCCGTAAATAGGGCGGTGCCACCGGTGCCCAGGCACAGGGCGTAGACTCTGGGGGGGCGCGAGAATGGCCAGACCAGGCAGGACTATTATTTTCTCGGTTTGCTCCTGATAAGTTCTCGCTGCGCCCCTAGTGCTCGATTCCAACACATACGAACCTAGATACCAGTATCATCAAAAACATCTATTAAATTAGACAAAAAATCGCGCTCATTTTTATGGCAGCGCACGAGCGTATTTGTGTCTAGCGTTTATCATAGGCGAAGGGTTCACTTAACATCAGGTGACTCGTCTGCTTGTTTGCCCACATAAGTTCTTTAAAAAAAAATATTTTTCTTCCAAAATATTAGATAATTGGCCCACCAACACCAAATTCCTTGTGCTTTATTTTATCACCCTGAATGAAATAAAGTAGGCATATACGGTACTGCCTATAATGATTCTAAAACCAGTCTTAGACCGTCCAGATTCGGAGTCACAATATTTGAAATTGACAAGCATTGGATTTTGTTTTAACGAAAGGAAGGCTTTTTAAAAAATCATACCCTGAAGGGGTTTAATGGACTAAATCTCTTCAGTTTTGAAATCCCGTGTATATAAAATTAGTAGCTTTTTTGACATTTCGTAATGTCGTTTTAACTGTCTCCAAAAGCACACAGGCATTTCCAACAAGCGCGAAATTAAAAACAACAAAAAATCACACCATAGACACTATTCTAATCCCATTTTCACCTGTAACCAGAGACGCTCCCAAACCGCGCCTGCGTCCAAGATAGTGCCCTATAAATGGCAGAGCTAACGGCCGGGCACCCCATTTTGTGGCTGAGCCGCGTCAATGACCTACGGGGTAACGACTGTGCTTACACCTTTATTGGCTGAGGGTTAATAGGTGTCTACATGAGGCCATGATGTCTGATGAAGAAATCACTTTATTTGAAAGATAGAAGTCTTTGAGCGTAAATGTTTGATCAATGTTAAGAATTGCTCGAATGCCGTAGTGAAACAAATGTAAGAAAGAAATACAAGTAACACCTCCTTGCTTCTGCAGCGCTGTACACATGGTATGTCAGCTATTTTCGTATAGCTTTACAGACCTAGTCCTATGCTGAGATGATTGATACGTATTTTCCTAATTGATCGAGTGGAGGCAATACCTTAGAGGCTCTAAAGATTACAGTTTCGTCATAGAAGCGTATTCCTTTAAACTAACGAAGTTTGAGGAACGAGGGTTTGCTGAAATGATGTGCACCAGATGGCAGCACTGAGACGTCAGGTCTAGGTAGTCAAAACGCTTAAGTTTTCCGACATTACTACGTTACGCTTTTGCATAAGGTAGGTATGTTTTCCAAGTAGAGGACCTTTAGCCAACGTGGTGCCAACGGTGGCGTGAATTTGCCTGAAAACCTCATTAAAATTAACGTCTACACTATCATATTTGGGCCACAGTTTTCTTCCGTATCATCATCATCATCATTTCAGCCGAAAGACGTCCACTGCTGGAAAAAGGGCTCGCCACATCGACCGATCCCGTGCGTCTCTCATCCAGCGCGTTCTCGTAACCTTAACCAGGTCATCGGCCCACCTAGTGGGAGGCCGTCCAAAGCATCGCCTTGCGGTTCGCGGTCGCCATTCCAGAACTTTTTGGCACCAGCGGCCATCCTTTCTGCGAGCAATATGCCCTGCAAACTGCCACTTAAGTTTCGCTATTTGAGCTATGTCGGTAACTTTAGTTCTCCTCAGGATATCCTCATTTCTGTTGCGATCACGCAAGGAAACTCCGAGTATAGCCCTCTCCATTCTTCCGTATGTTCTTGGAAAATCATATACATCAATGGTCATAATTTATGAGACCAAATCAATCACATCACCCATTACATAACATCTCATCAAAAACAATATTGACTTATCACAGATTAAACTCTGTTTGTTTCCACTGTGACGTTAGTTGCGTCAGTGAGCCGTCATTGTGACATGCGTCACACTTATGTCATTGCCATGCGTTCAGTGCATCATAATAATATGTGCATGCCTCGTGCAGGGTTAGAGGTGGTCTGTGCACGTATTTTGATTAAGCTTATCGGTAAAATAGTTATGTGATTCAATGACGCCTTGATGATTAAATTACTGTGTTAAGCGTCTAACTTTCTTGTTTAGTTTTTTGGTCTTATGGTTTCCAATGCAACTGCTATGGGAGGTGACAGGTTTGATTCTCAGATTGAGCACAGTAGAAGAGGCAGTGGCACATTGCTGGTCATTGAAAGAATGTATGCAATGTCTCCTTGCATCTTTAATGAATGAATTTTGTAAGCTAATTTTGACCACATCTTAAATAATTGACATAAACATTCCGGGATGCTATGTGATGTGCCGTCAAATTTATAGTTCTAGGACTTACCAGTTTCATCACGAAGTTCCCTTTAACCGTTTTGGGAGCGTTAGTAGAAATAAAAAAAATATGCCTGGCGAGATGGGCAGATAACATTGGTGCCAACGCGAGTATATCCTGGATAAGGTTGGCGGGGTGCATTGGTGTAAGAAAACGAGGTTTATGGCCAGCTGTAGCAAAATCGGTCAGTGGATGATGATTTTGATGATGAAAGTGTCTGGGCTTGAACTTCCGACACGCTAATCAGAGATGTTACTACTAGGCTATCACTTCTCTTTTGAGTAATTCAATCTTCACATCACATCATCAGCCTATTAATGTTCCCATTGCTGGGACACAGGCTTCCTCTGTGAGAGGGAATGGGCCATTATCCACTACGCGGGCCCAGTGCAGGTTGGTGGTCACATGTCTTCGAATTATTGGTTCTAGGACATGCCGATGGTTTCTTCACGATGTTTTCCTTCACCGTTTTGAGAACAGTGGTGATGAAACAATTTACACAAAGTAAAGCGCCTGCCTGGGCTCGAAACCACTACCTACAACTTGTAAGTCAAGTCGCGGCCGATACCACTGGGCCACCATTGCTCTTTCTTACTAATATTATGTACAATCCCACTAGTATTATAAATAAATGCAAACGTTTGTATGGATGCCTTGTTGTATATTTGTTACTCAATCACGCCAGAATGGCGGAACGGATCTGGATAAAATTTGGCACAGAGATAGATTATAGTCTAGAATAGCACATAGGCTACTTTTCAACCCGGTATAATGTTCCCTTGGGATAATAAAACACTTCTCACGCGAGCGAAGCCGCTCGCAGCTTTAGTGAGACATAAATTAAAATTAGTACACAAAGATAACCAAATGATAATGCAAATATATCTGCAACTAACGGATATACGGTACTGTCTTCCCCACTGATAAGGCGCTAATCTGTTGTTCGCTGATATCCAAATCTGTGTCAGTGTTGAGAGAACCGAATGGAGACGCATGGCAAGAGCCATCATGCATTAGGACCCACCCATGACCACGACTTCTCGAGTGCACGACTAAGAAGAAGAGCATGGAAGTGGAAACTAAAAAAAAAAAAACACTGCAGGGACGGGCCGACGAGAAATCTCGTAAGTAGTGATTTTCGTCGAGGAAACACACCGAGAATCACAGTGAGGACTGTGACTGGGACAATGTTTTCATCTTGGTTCCAGTACGACAGCGAGGTTTTATTTATATCTCTGTGATCTTTAACCTACTCAGTGATAGAAATAAAGTTCCAAGTTCCATAGACCCACCCTATGTTGGTAGCTAAATTTAAATATCGCTATGTTTTTATTTCTTTACTAGCTGACCCAGCGCCATGCTGGAAGGCGACGGGTCTGGGCAGCGGTCGCCTCCTTTTGCGAGGGTGGTAAATCGCAAAAGGAGGCGAAGGTGGTGATACGCGGGCGACAGGTGCGGGGGCCCCTTCGCCCGCATTGCACATCACCACCCGCCGGAGGGAATGGCCGAGCACTCGCGGTCATTCCCGGGCCCCTCCGTTGAGAGGGGCATGAGGGGCCCGCTGCTTCGCTCCCGTCAACTGACTACCTACCTACCTAACCTAACCTGCCTACCCTGCCTACTCTGCCTTTCCTGCTTACCCTGCCTACCCTACCCAACCCTACCCAAACCTACCTAAAAATCTATCATCAATAGTTTTTTCAGCGCACGCCAAAGAAGGAATTTTACAGGCAACATTTTTCTACCTTGGATAACATTATTGCAATTTTCATAAGGATCTCATTTTTTTTTATATGTATTATAGCCTATGACACTCAGGAATAAAGTAGATTACTACTGGTGTATGCATTTTCAAAATCGGTTCAGTAGATCCAGAGATTACCCCTTACAACGTCACAAACTGACGAACTTTACCTCTTTATAATATTAGTATAGATAATGAGTACTGTATGGATCAGAATGTTGGGCTGTGAAAAAGATGGATGAAAAGAGATTGCATGTAGCAGAGATGAGAATGTTGAGATGGATATGCGGAGTGACGAGAATGGATAAAGTGAGAAATTTTATGAGTATATTAGAGGAAGTTTGAAAGTGGCGCCAGTGACAGAAAATTTGAAAGGAAACCGTTTGTCCTGGTATGGTCATGTTATGAGGAGGGATGAAACGCATGTTACTAGAAGAGTTATGAATATAAATGTGGATGGATGGAGAGGGAGAGGACGGCCAAAGAAAAGATGGATGGACTGTGTGAGGAGTGATATGAAAGAAAAGGGAGTCAGTGATAGCGTGACGGGGGACAGGACGGTATGGAAGAAGAAAACGTGTTGCGCCGACCCCAATAGCATGGGACAAGGGCAGGAAGATGATGAATGAGTATAACGTCTCTATTGGAAAAATCTCATTGGATAAGACACCAATATTACACTAGAGTATTTTATACTTATCTACAATCTGCCCAGCCGTTTTCCAACTATACTGGGGTCGGAGGAACAGGATTCAGGTGGATATCAGTGTTTTTACAAAAAGCGACTGTCCATATGACATAACAATATCAAATTGAACGGACACCGATCTACTGAATGATCGATTCATTTACAAATTTTCCCACTCGCGTGATTTACAACAGAGATAGCTATTTTTAACCGACAATGTCAAAATGAAGAACATTACGTGTTTTTAATGTTTATCTTACATTTGTACGAGAATAAATCAGGATTGAATCGCGTCTTTGCTGTATCGTCTCGTGTTGCCCAGTAACTGGGTTGTGGAGGCCCAGATAAGCAGTCCAAGTCACACATAACCAGTCTATGATGTTTTTACTACTGGAGAACAGCCACACGCCAAGTTACAAACGTTTCGTATCGAATCTCTTTCTACAATCGTTAACGCCTTCTATTTGTATGGTCTGACCACGTGACTTAACGTTCAGATGTGTCATTCCCATACATTGATTCGTTCTCTACTAGCGTTGTCGATTGTAGTTTGTCAACTTGGCTACAGGTGCTGACCTCCTCTGTGAAAGAGGGGGCTGGGTTGTGATCCACTACGCGGGCACGATGCGGCAGGCTTGTTACGTATCTTGCAAGAGCAAAACGAGACCGATTTTTGCGCAATTATTGCTCTTTAGTAATGAAGTTTTAGAGTTTTGGAGGTGTTTTAGCAATAAATGCATTTGACAAACAGCGAGCGATTAGCAAATGATTGTGTAGGACCTACAGTGTGTAGGTATGGTAGTCACAACGGATCTTTGTGTCTCTGAAGTTGGCTCTACCAACCATTGCGCAAGAAACAGTTTGTCATCGAGTATATTGCATAGAGTAAGCGAGATAGGATGATTCGAAAAACGTAAGCGAGTGAAAGAGACAGCTTTCCAATGATATCTTCACCTTCAATATTGACACAAAAATAGCTACTGCGCTGGTTCTTTCAGCCAATTCTTTTAAATTGGTCCAATATTGGAGGAAGAAAGAGACGAGAGCCAAACCTCGAATTATGACTTTTTACTAAGGAAATTCAGTTAGCGCACTCTGCTCATATTTCCTCTTAAGTAATAGAGATATTGCATTCAACCGGGCAAACGCAAAGTGAATCAACGCCAGATTAGAAACTAATCCTACCGGGCGAGCACGGCCTCTGTGATAGGCTTGATTCACGCATTTTATCACGGGTCTGCTCCCAAACTGTCACAATAGGCCGTGCTCGCCCGCCTGGTTTCTAGAAAAATTATCGACGCGACAATTAAACACATGCCCATTGAAAATTCGTTCAGCCAATCCCAGCACTCAACGCGCGTTAGACAATTTGTCACATTAATTTAGCGATATTTTTTTTGTGAAATCTCGGTTATTTAACTCCGATTTCTGAATTACGAATTTAAAGTTGAGTATTTTTCAAACTCCGAAATCTGACATTAAAATAGGGTCTGAGACCTGACACGTTTTTATCTCCAAATACTCAATTCAGAAACCGCCCCTTAGATAAATTACAGAGGCGAAACCACGGGCACATCTAGTCTAGTTGAAATAAAATCTCAGTTAAGGCGCCGATTCCCTTGAGTAGCTGATTTCAAAATGAGAATCACGTCAAAATGGCTAGTCGTAATTATTTGAAAAAAATATATGTTATATTAGACAATTTTTTTGATAATTTGATCTGAGCAAATTTTGAGTTTTATTCGTATAACATAGTGTAATTAATTTGTAATGTTATGTCTAAAACGGACAAAAACACGACAATCACACTAAAACCGCTGGGCGTATTTTAATGAAATCGACACCATCTCAAAGACAATTTGATTGTCTACATTTTGATCTGAGGCTTTTTTTTTAAGTCATAGAATAATAAGGAAAGTACAAAAAACTACTAAATTTTGGGACGCGCGGGTGTGAAACGAGTGCGCGTTTTGTTCCCTCAAGGTCGTTGGCGTTAGTCGTCGTCTTAATTGAGATATTTACTCTAAATCATATGACACAATTGATAAGGGATCCTGATATCATATTATCAATTGATCCACTGTTCCGATTTATTGTGAATCACCCAATTGTTTTTAAATATTGTTTTTATAAACAAGGAAATGTGTTTCAAAATATTGTGTAATTTTTTTTATTTCATGAGACATTTGGATTGAGAAAATGGTATTTGCATACACATTCCTTTTACAAATAATAATAACATAATAGTTATTATGTTAATAATATAATGTTTTGTTTCCCAAACAATACATAGAATGTTTGTTGGATCATGGCAAAAATAATAGGAGCCAATCTACAGAAAAAAATAATTTAATAACATTGGTGAGCAGTGGTGAACCAGTGATAACAGCCTCGACTTAAGTGTCGTAAGTTCGAATCCAGACAAGTGCTTTCATCATCATCATTACAGACGAAAGACGTCCACTGCTGGACATAGGCCTCCACCAGGTCATCAAGGTCAAGCGGTTTATTTTGTATAAATTATTTCATCACCACTGCTCTGTAAACGGTGAAGGAAAACATCGTGAGGCAACCGGCATGTCTTAAAACTAAAATCTCGAAGACATGATTGTGATATCCACTAACCCGAACTGGGTACGCGTGGTCACAGATAATATAATACTAGCATACAGATGCCTCATCCCATCATTGTCATCTCATCAGTCTTTACAAAAATTTTTAGACATAAATACTCTTGCTTCTCAAATGTATCAAAAAACTCATCACTTATTAAACCATATTTACATAAAAAAAAGAATTTTACAAACTCTTTATGGTGAACCAAATACAATGTTTTTTAAACAAATTAGGTCAGCTTAAAGTCAGCAGTTGTCTATGTTCAATGACCTGATAGTAAACATAAGTGACCTAGAACTGTCTGAGTCATCAGTAATTACTCAAATCTTAGTAACAAGAGAAATTGAGCAATAAACTTATTTTAGGAATATGATCCTTAGTTCCATGGTGTATGATTCAGTTTTCCTTGAAATGGGGAATGACTTGTGATGTTTTTAACATTGGTCATCACATCACAATAAACATGTTTCGGGAATGTGAACTTTAATTCAATGGGAAATGATTCAGTTTTCTTTGAAAGGAGGTTGGAGGGTTGGCTTGTTTGTTTGACATTAATCATAATTTCACCATAATTAACATGTTTTGGAAATACCAACTTTAGTTCCATGGGGTATGATTCAGGTTTGCTTGGAAAGGAGAAATGAGTCTCAGAACTTTTTAACATTATTCAAAAGTTCAACACAAATAAAATGTTTTGGGTATATGAAGATGAACCTTAACTCCATTAAATATGATACAGTTTTCTTTGAAAGGTGGATTGAGATATATTTTCTTTGACATGTGTATTTATAGATTTTTGAAAAAAAATTGTCCCATGTAATTCAGAGTCAGCCTATTGCTATCAAGTGGATACATAATCCTAAAATATTTTTTTACCTACATAATCTGGACAAATATTTAGTCTGAAATAAACTTTTTTTTATTAAAAATCCAAACTCTAGATTGCTACTGACAAATCTTTGATGGAAAAAAGACTGACTTTTTATTCAATCCTGGAATTGCACCCACACACGAATTTTGCAATTGTAACTACTCAACTAACAATGAGACAATTCTGAGTAAAACTATGACTCATTATTGGTGAAAGTAGTTTGCATATTTCTAAAGAAGCCAATTACTAAAACTTCCAGGTATTTATAAATAATTATCATGCATTAGTTAACTGGCATAATTAGCATTAATTATAATGGATCTTGGAAATTATGTGCACAATTTGCACAATAGGACAATTTATTTGTTATTATTTTTTTTTTATTTTATTATTACAGTCAAAACCATTCTAAGAAATTAAAGGGACCATTCAAATGCCGTTGATAGCCGATAGTCATTATATTTGCTCTTAGACCCTTGTTACAGGAACTTTAAATCCCTTCGTAATACACAGTATGTTGTTTTCAGTTCAGGTCCTGTTGAAAACCAGCGTCAGGCACTAGTTGTCTGGCATTTTTGCTGAACTGGGCCTTTTTGGCGCAGCCGTGAGGCACACTTTCCTGCTAATTTCTTACGTCAGACTTTATTTTCGTTTTTATTTTATTTGTATTATATCTGATGTATAATATTATGTTGTGTTTCTTTTAGTCTGTGCTAAATAAATTTATTTTCTTTCTTCTTTTAAACAAAGGGACTATAAACAGTTTTCACTGTATTTCTAATTTAATAAGATATAATTTCTAATTATGAAGGATGACTTGGCGAAATGCCATTGTTGATAAGTTTTAATACAGTTAAAGATTCATTCTTTTATTTTGATCACTAGAAAACTCTTATTATTTATTGTAAGTAAATATAATTGTCTCTGGAGAACAAACTCCTTATCTACAAAGCAGTATTGGTACCCGTCTGGTCATATGGTATTGAACTGTGGGGATCAGCAAAAAATAGCAATGTGGATTTTTTTTGCGGTTTCAGAACAAAGTACTGAGAAACATATCAGATGCACCTTGGTTTCCTCAAACCAACGAACTCCACAAGCATCTCCAAGTAGCAACAGTAAAAGAGGAAATTGAGCTCAAAACAATGAGATACAAAAGCCGTATAGTGTCGCACAATAACAACTTAGCCACCACTCTAAATGTGCCACTAGACAACTGAAGGCTTAAGCGCCAATATATATGGGACCTTGTTAAATAAAGCAAGTAAATAATGAAGGGGTGGTTCCTCCGCTGGGAGGACGAACCGCACTTGACAATCACGCACACATCCCATCTGCTAATGGCTTAGAAAGCCTATTGCATGATAATTATTGTAAAAAAAAAGTAAATATAATTTGAAGAAAAGAGGTTCAACAGTTTTTTTAAAGGAGGTTATCTGATTCTGAACATTCTTTGAAAGCTACATTATTGCTGATAGCCGTTTTTATCCTGTAAAATGCACAATTCGAGCATGATAGACCTTGAGAATGAAGCCATGGGATAAGGCTATTTGTTGATAACTTTTGAAATAAGAAAATTGTCCTTTATATATTTTGATCATTGGAAAAGTTCTGTCTTTTTTTAAATATGTACTGTGTTTATTCAAAATAGACCTCAAAAATACCAAGACTACACAAAATGCTGGATAAAAGTTTCAAAAGTTATTATAAACTTTTACTAAATTGGCATTACATGAAATATCTTTGCCAGACAAAGGCACAAGTAAAAGAATGAAAAAGAAAAATTCAAAAAAAAGATAAATAAGTTTAATGAGGATTTTGAGTTACTAGAACTATAAAAAAGATAATTTTGAGTAAAAACCAAAACCAAATAAATAGTTTCTAGATCCTTTATTATCCTAGAGATTTGAGTAAAAACCAAATAAATAGTTTCTAGATCCTTTGTTAGATATTGTCTGTGGATTATCAGATTTGGAAACTGTGTCAGTAGAGTTCAAATACCAACAGACTTATCTCTTACAAGAAATGTTTTTTAACATCACAATATTATGAAACATGGTTGACATTTTTACCAAATTGCAATTTTTTTTATAATGTTGTGTTTGTTTCTTAATTTGTTTTAATTAATGTATTTTTATTGTTGATAAGTAGTGTAGTAATTCATTTATCTCTTGATGGTGTTCTCAGAACTTTATACATTAAAAGAACAATTCTATATTGAACTGATTAAAAACTAAGACCAGTGAGAAAAGTTGCTTTTAAAAAGTTTTTTAATACATAACTTTCCAGTTCCCTCCAATTAGAACGCAAAAGAGTTCCAATGCAATGTGTCACCATAAAGACTCACTTCCACATTCCACAGTCTATCACCAAAAGTAATTTAAAAATATAACTTACCAGAGCTGAACATCCTGCCTAACATGGTGTTAGGGTGAGCTGTGAACTGCGCGGGGTCCACCACGAACCTCGTGTTGTCCACAACGAGGGTGATACGGTCTTCTCCAAGCTGGTTCTGCGTCTTCTGCCCATTTCTTGTTGGCTCAGCTGCAGTAGAAGTCGATGGTGTCGGAGCATTCGCGGTCAAATTCTTCGGCGGCATTGTCGGACGCGTTCGGATATTCGGACCAGTACGCTTCGATAACCGCTTGCGACGCTCCTCGTCTCTTCTATACTCCTCCGTATCACTACTACTGTCGGGGTAGAAGAACGGACGTCGTTCGGTCATGGCCTCAGGCCCCTGAGTCTGCGAGTCTGACATAGGCGTGTGCTCGTCCCCGCGAGCCCTTACATCACGGTCGACGCTCCTTTGTTCACGCGACGGCGATCCGTTACTGGAGGCCGTTTTAGATTTTATTAAAATTCTATTAAAATAAAGAAAGGATTTTCGCAAAAACGTCAACGTAACAAGTTTGACAGTTGCTATCCGTGTTGCCAATAAGAATTTTTTTTTTCGAGCCATCTGTGTTGCTAGCTTTTGTGCTAATGAAATAAATTAAACTAGTTCAGAAAAGAATAAGTTATCGTCATATTTGTTGTTAAACGCATTATCAGCCAATTATACCCCCATTTTCGCAAAAAGCAGTTTCATTAATTTAGTAAACATTAATCGGATATTTTTTAAGAAATTTTTTGCAAGTTTATTGGCCATGTGCGACCTTCTATTGAGTAATGGAATATTACTGCAATTTAGTTCTTTTGTTGTATCAATTCAGCAAGCATGCAAGCGCATTTAAACGTACTCGTCTTTATATTCGTACATGTTCACTAAAATCAGAACCGAATAAAAATAACACCGCAAAAATATTTTTTAAAAATCTGCCTAGAACAATACGACCTCAGACTTATGTCTGCCTTGATGAATGCGTTTAAAAAAAAGTTAAAAACTTGAATGAATCGGCTGTTGACCTTTCCACTGTCAAATGCGGAAATTGGTTAACTACAATCGTTTTTTACTAAATAGTATTAGTATAAACATCCCACCTAATCGAGCTGTGAATAAATGTGATAAACAACCAAAAACCAAAGTGCCGTGACTATAGGAATAGTGTTTAAAAGTGTAATTATAAGGAGACGCTCATAGGGCGTTACTCATTTTTAACTGTAAAAATTGCAAGAAATGGATCCAAATGAAGAGTATCATGACCCTGACTATCCGGAGGTTCCTGTGTGCGTCAAGGAGGAACCCCCTAGCTTCTCAGAGGAGGAGAAAGTTGATAAAATCAAAGAAATTATCAGGCGGGAATTTTTGAATGAGCTTGATATTCGCGAAAATGAAGTCATGCTGATAGATCAACGGTTTGTTATGTTTTTCTATGTTTGTTTCTATTTATCAAACGTTTTTTAGGTTAATTTGTGAGTAAATAATGTACTACCGCACTTGGTTGTACCATGTGGTGTTTGTTGTTCATGTTCTTCCCTGTAAACTCGAATGTGTCATTTTGTTTATTATTATTATTTTGCCAAAAGTTGAACTTTACAAAACATTTTATTATTAAGCTAAGCCAATTTTAGGATACTTATAGTCCCTAAATTAAAGTACGCTTAGGAATAATTTTACTCAGAGAGTTGTTTAAGGGCTTGAGGAAACTTCGTTTGGTAATAGAAGACATTTTTATGTTTCACACTTATACTTTACAAATGACTAACCTATAATCAAGCTGAGAAATGCTTTTGTTTATTTTATATACTATGACACTATAATAAGCCTTTATTTATAGTCATACTTGGAACTATGGTTATTTTATGGCTTCTATGTAACCTAACATTCACACCTGTCATATGAAAAACATTACCTGCCCGCAGTTGGGTAAAAAGTCTTTGTAGTTCTCTGTTAGTTGAAAACTGCAATATTAAGGTAATCTATAGCAAAGAGACAAACTTCTAAAATGGGAAACAACTTATAGCTTTCGAAACACAATGAAAAAATTCACATAACTTATTAATACATATATAAAATTGTAGAAAAGTCATTTTTGTACATCGAAAATATTTCCACTAAAATAGCCAGGGGGTTGATGGATAATGAACAGAACCCATTGCCAGTATCTTTGGAATATCGTCTTTTTCATCGTCTTTTTCATCATGTAAAATGTCCAAAACCAATGTAGATAACTTTCATATTTAAAAATTGTCTTTGTTGAAGTATTGTTTTATGTTCTATGTTATGGGGTTTGGTTTCTGCAGTCTGTCCTTCAGGTGGACCATTGTGCATGGGTAACCTTGAAGTATTACTTAGTTTGTGTTTCATCTTAATTGGTTCGATGTATCAAAAGTTAGATGAATTTAAAGTGTTCAAGAAGTAAAATATCACAACACATGCAATTCAGATACTCGGACAGTTGAACTCCATATTCGATAGATGGTGTTGGTCATATTCGTTAGAGCTATTAACTAGTACGTAGTTCAGTAGTTCAAGAAGAGCTGCAATTACATTTTCAAGGTTAGTCAGAAATGGCAATGTAATACTTCTGTCCTGTAGCTAGAGTGCCTCTATCTGACAAAATCAAGTTCATGATCCTGTTTCGTGGTTGATGTCAAAAAATGCATTGATTTTTATTCTATCTATTTAAGATTATTTTGTGTTAATCACCTGTAAATCTATACTAATATTATATAGACGAAAGTTTTTTTGTTTGTTTGTTTGTACGGAATAGGATCCGAATCTACGGGACCAATTTAAAAAATTCTTTCACCAATAGAAACCTACATTATTCCTGAGTAACATAGGCTATTTTTTTTATCCCGAAAACGGGTCATGTGGGATGGTCCACGAGAACGAAGCTGCGGGGAACAGCTAGTCATATATAATATTGCACATAATTGCACACTTGCAAATAGGCACATTGTTCATCAGCATCATATCAGCCGAAAGTCGTCCACTTCTGGACATAGGCCTCCCTCAAGGGTCCAGCAGATCCCCGCAATCTTCAACTGCAACCGACAGAGTAGACCAGTCAGCAAAGTAAGATAAATGAATGTTCACCATGAACCATTTATTCCAATTAAATCATGGCTGATGATGGTGTTGAAGTGGAACTTAAGGAGCTCAAATAATAATTTATTTATGCATCGGTTTTCAGAATGGCCACAGCTCGTCGTCTGCTGCACCGTCTCCGGTATGCCCTGGTGAATGGTTACTATAAAGACCAGAAGCTGCTCCTCACAAACGGGCAGGTGCAGGATGAGATCGCTGCGCAGCATGAACCCAGGGCTAGGGCTGAGGTGAGGAACCTCCCAAGGGAGGTATAGATAGATACCTACTATCACATCATACTATTAGTGTAAAGGCGAAAGTTTGTGAGTGTGTTTGATACTTCTTCACGCCAGAACGGCTGAACGGATCTGGATTAAATTTGTCAGATACACATTATAGTCTGGAATAACACATATAATACTTTTATCCCGGGAATATGTGCCCTCACAATAATTTTTGACATTCACGCAGGCACGCAGGCGAAGCCGCTGGCAGAAGCTAGTAATATTATAAATTCGAAAGTAACTCGTTTCTGTCTGCTCATCTGTATGTATGTTTGTTAACTATTCTCGCCTTGACAGCTGAACGGATTTTAATAAAACTTGGCATATGGATAGACCAGAACCTGGATTAGGACATGAAATACTTTTTGAAAGAAATGAAGAAAATCAGGAGAGAGGGTTAGGAGATCTTGGGAGTATGTTTGTACAAGAATCAAAATTGTTTTTTTATCACATCTATTCAAAAAGAGCTAGTTATTGTTCGAAAATGGGGATTAAAATAGCTCATTAATCCCTAGGGACTAAAAGTGATTTGAATTTGGAATGTAGATATTGTTAGTAAATGTTCCAATCAGCATAGAGATGAATCACAAACCATGCGGTACAAAATAGGATTACATCCCTAAAATCGATTACGAGACGAATGTATGAGGCGATTGGCTTATCACCGTTTGTAATTCTATTTAGGACCGCTCGGGAACATTGTATTGAACAAGTGACTGGCTGAAAAACCGCGCGTGAGACGAATTTAAAAATAAATCTACAACTGTATCGGATGGTACTAATAAAATGGTTACGATGCACTACCATAATTGTTCAAATATAAACATTAGCCTCTAATTATTTCTATGTCATGTCTTATGGTTCCTAATTGTATGTAAATAAATAAACGTAACGTTCTTGTTCATAAGTTGCACTTAATTGGACGCACGGTTGGCGCAGTGGTTGAGCGATTGACTGCTGCGCTGCGTGTCGCGGGTTTGATTCCCGCACGGAACAAATATTTGTATGACCTAGAGATATTGTTCCGGCTCTGGGTGTTGTGTGAGTTTATATGTTTATAAACGCACTCACGATACAGGAGAAATTCCTAGTGTGGTGCCAACGTTATTATGAAAAAAATAAAATAGATGTATGTATATATTTTCTCATAGAGGGTGATAGAAAGCAGAGTGTCTACCTCGAGCGCAACACTATTTTAAGCTCGAGTGACGTACTTTGAATCCTTCGCTCCGCTCTGGATTAAAAAAAACACTCGCGTTTAAAATAGTTGTTTGCTCCCTAGATAAACAATCTACTATTTTATAATACCTTATGACATGTACCTACAATCTATGCAAATAAAATAAACTTTGAAAAATACGAGAATGTTTTCGGCTTGTCGTATTTGAGCAGCTATGTCTAACAACTACTACCTGGGGTGCCTCTACACATGTCCTTCGTATGTCGGGTTTAGCTCTCTGCTTTTCGGCTGGGGAATTTGCATGCCCAGTGTGGCATCGATCCACCCATGCCCGACAAGTGGATGTAGCTCTCAATGAGACTTGCAGGATTATCACAGGGTGCTTAAAACCTACCCCACTTGCTGCACTATACCCGCTTGCAGGAATAGCTCCTCCGGAAGTCCGAAGAGAAGTGGCATGTTATTCAGAGAAGCACAAGTAAGAGACAGACAAACGACATCCTTTAGATAACGTGGAGAAGCCAAGGGGTAGATTAAAAAGTCTAAACAGCTTCCTGTCGTTCACTAAATCAATTGACGGTAATGAGTTAAGGGAAACAAAGAAAAATCTCCTCAGACACCCCCCTCCAATATTGAGCCTACAGAAAAGCTCCCTGCGGGCCACCAACTGCCTTGGCCCACCTGGAAATCTCTAAACCGACTACGAAGCCAGGTGGGTCGCTGCAGGCACAACCTAGTTAGATGGGGGTACTCCAATGACCCATAGTGCGATTGCGGAGCCACGTCCCAAACAATGCCTCACCTTTTGTCTTGCTCTCTGTGCAAAAACACCTGCATCTTAAAAGACCTTTGTGAGGCAAATGACAACGCTGTTGGCGTGGCTGAATTCTGCTCAAAATATATTTAATTTTGGAATCATCGATACGACGAAGAAGAAGCAGCTGTGGCCAATATTTAACGGGTGCGAATTACTAGTAAATAGATTACAAGTTAGTCCTGTAAGACAGGACGGTTCGTTTCCAGGCAGGCATTTACTTTTTAATAAATGATTTGATCACCACTGCTCTCAAAACGGTGAAGGAAAACATCGTGAGGAAACCGACATCTAGAATCAAAAAAATCGAAGGCATGTGACAACCCGCACTGGGCCCGCGTGGTGGATTAGGGCCCTCTCCGTCTCACAGAGAGGCCTATGTCCCAACAGTAGAAACATAATAGGCTGATTATGATATTTTTATTTTAAAGCTATAATCATCAGGAATGATAAAAAGGATTGTTATAAGTAAATATTTTTTTCTTCTACAGGTATCGTCAATCCTCCGCGAGGGCCAGAGTCGACTGCACCCCTCAGTGCGCAAGCTGCTCGGCAAGCAGACCGTGGACCTCGAAGAGATCTTCAAGATCAGAGCACCGCGGAATAAGAGTAGGAAGGATTACTCGGTGAGTCTCGTGATTTCCATCTGCCTAGGCTTCCAGTCTAACCGGCTTCGTGATTTCCGAGGGACGGAGGAAACTAGCTATGTAAAGATGGTCACCCATCCACGGACTGACCTCGGCAAGCGTTGCTTAACCTTGAAAATCGACCAGTGCGGCTATTATTTAGCCACGAGCTCCTCGCGAGTCTCATGACTTATTCTTATATAATTAAGTTTATTTGGTCTAGCGGTCGCAAGCGCTACTGCTGAACAAGATGTCCTAGGTTCGATTCCTGGGGCGAGAAAAAAAAAGTTATTTTTATTTGTTTTTTTTTTGATCAAGCAAAGACAATAAACCTATGTGTCCTTTTCCAACTATGTTGGGGTATTTTACATGGAGCGACTTGCCTATATGATCTCCACAACCCAGTAAATGGGTAACACGATACCCCTTGGCAAGATTGGTGTCAGTTTTGTTTGGCCATGAAATCCTAATTGAGAAGCACAAACATTCATTATTTTATACCTAAAGGTACTATCATAATATTTAGGATCATGCATAGGATCCTATCTTTTATCCTAAATATATAACTTCTGGAATCATGTGTATTACCACAGATAATATAATACTAACATTCAGATGCCTCAACCCATATCAAGAAACCGTGCCGACGCGGCGACGTAACTAGCGTTTTTCGTCTGATTAAGATGATTGTTTTTTTTAAATAAAATCGATGGCGTTCGGTTCCGTTCCACGGATATAGATGGTGTTAGCAGCGATTTGCAAGTAAAAGGGTTTTCCCGGTTCGTGAATACTTTTATTTAAAATACAGTGACGATTTGTTTTATAGTATTTTTTTTGTGTTACAATTTTACAAAACAAATTCAAAAAATCGAATGGATGCCTCAGAAATTTAAAAACGCGCCATCTATTGAAATAAATTGTTTATTTTTATTTTAACGTTGCCCCACACTAGGATTTTCTTCTTGTATCGTGGGTGCGTTTACAAACATAAACTCACATACACAAACACCCAGAGCCGGAACAACTATCTGTGGGTTATAAAAATTTTTGTTCCGTGCGGGAATCGAACCCGCGACACGCAGCGCAGCAGTCAATCGCGCCAACCGTGCGCCAATTTTAAATGATCAAAGACAAAGACAAATATATTTTATTTCAAGTAGGTCACCAAGCGGCACTTTTGAACGTTACATTAAAATTTACAAATAATAATATTTGATTCTACCGTGCATTCGGAAAGTAGCTTGTAATGGAGAAGAATGCACAAGAAACTCCATACTTACTCTTTAAAAAAAAAAAAATTAATGAATGAAATTGAGTTTATACAATACAAATATGTGTATGTGAACTCATGTTTGGACAAATAAATTATCTTTATCTTAATCCACATCCGTTAACCGACGAATCTTTCCAACAGCATAAGCCGCCGAACTCAGCCGCCCCGCAAGGGATACCAAATGAGGACCCCATTGCAACCTTGAGTCTAGCGTGATCCCCAAGAAAACCGTTTTATCGACGAATTCTAGCTTCTCCTTGTTTAATATAATGTCACAGTCAGTACTTTTGACATTCGGCAAGGAAAATTTTACGCACTTGGTTTTTTTACCATTTAAAACTAAATTATTGGCAGTGAACCAATCCTGAACCTGCCGTAGCGCGTTATTTACATCGTCAACCTGACAAGCACGTCTATTTATTTAAAAAATTAAAGATGTGTCATCAGCAAATAACACCAAGTTTAGTTTGTTTTCCAATAAACGGGGTAAATCGTTTATTTATACTAAAAATAAGAAAGGACCTAAAATTGAGCCCTGGGGTACCCCCATTTTAACGTTTAACCCGGACGAATTCACACCGTATATTTGAACTAATTGCTGTCTATCATTCAAATAAGATATAACGCGGAATGACCTAGCCCGTAATGCTCAAGTTTCAGAAGTAATGTTTCATGATTAACGCAATCAAAAAGATAGATGCTTTGATAAGCAGTAGGAAGCTAGTTCGCGTACGAATACACACTTTTGCAAATTTGTAGCGAAATGGATAATGATATAGGACGAAACCGATCGCGCGAAATTTTATAAACAGACCTTTGGCAGTCTAGATATCATGAAAAAACTACTAAATCTATCTGTTCAAAATAAAATTATATGCATTGTTGAACTACTAATCTATCCCTGTATGGAGGCCGTTTTGCAATTTTCCGTCTTTTTATGGTATTTATTTGCGCCCAAAAATGCGTTAAAATTAGTGTCGAAATGTGGAACTTTCGACGCTCATAACTTTCAAATATTTTCTTTTTTTACTTTTTCGCTTCCATACAGGGCTAGATAATGACGAGATAAATTGATACCACTTTTTATTATGAACGTACATCGTCAAACAGTACAATAATCCCTAGACTACGTTTGTATGGAAGAATTAACGACTAGTGTAACCTTAAGAGCCCAATATTCCTTAATTTTGTGCTTAAGAGAGTTAATTAAACAAGAACATACATTTTAAGGTAAAAACGGGACCCTATTACTAAGACTCCGTGGTCCGTCTGTCTGTCTGTCTGTCCGTCAGGCTGTATCTCATGAACCGTGATAGCTAGTCAGTTCAAATTTTCAAAGATGGTGTATTTCTGTTGCCGCTATAACAATAAATACTAAAAACAGAAAGAAATAAATATTTTAGTGGGGCTCCCATAGATCCCAAACGTGATTTTTTAGCCGTTTTTTTGATAATGGTACGGAACCCTTCGTGCGCGAGTCCGACTCGCACTTGGCCGGTGTTTTATGATCGCCTCTAGAAAATCTTAATATTTCACTAAACTCACTAACAAATAAAAAAATAACAAGTCGAAGCTTATCACGCCATCTAGTGCAATTTATTTGAACCAAATTTTTTTTCTTCGCGTTGGGTGCCCGTGTATTACTATGCCATATTTCTTTGATCCTACTTTTTGTTATACTTGGTTGCAATGGAGGACAAATGGATATAATCCAACGACATCTCATATGTCATAATCCGTCAAGCCGTTTGGGCTGCAGAGCGTGCTATAGAAATAGACATACATACATACATGCGCTCGAAAACCATGACCCTCCCGCAGTCGATCGCAAATTGATTACAACCAAATACTGCATGTTACGAATCCGATCTCCATACCGTTTTCGTAGATGCATATCTATGTGCTCTATTGTGTACCAATTTCGCAGTCTCGGCCAGTGTCAGTGTTGCCAATGTCAATGTCAGTAATTCCAGACACAGCTTCCTGAAATCGGTAGTTGGAGACCCTGTCAGGAGACCCGGCCGATGCCCGCTGTAAACTGGTAGGACACTTTTCCCCGACCCACTCAGTATTTACCACCAAGCGAGCATCTTCCCGCAGGGTCTAGATCTGGAAGTGCCTGAACCGCCTGAGAACCCAAGTAGGAAGGTGTAACGTCAACCTCGCAAAATGGGCTTACCTCGACAGTGCAGCAGCAGCAGGGTGTGCATGTGAAGCCGTGTTTTAAACCATGCCCCACCTAATGTCATGTCATCTGTGGCCAAAGATATGCGATCAGGGTGGTCTATGCGCTGCCACCGACGACGCCGGGGAAATGGCTAAGTTTTGGGCCAAGTGACACGAAGAAGAAGTGTTGCCAATATAGTTACTTTATAGCTAGTACATACATAACAACACACTGTATTCCGCGAAGGGTTACGATCCCACCGCACTATTCCCAAACCACTGCAACTCCTGAAAGCCAGAATCAACAGTGGCGACCACCAGAAAAGTGCCGAGGCAATGAAGCTCGACGAAGTCCCGGAGAAAGAATTTAACTGTCTTGGATCCCGCAACGAAATTAATCAGAAAGAATAAAGGAAGATAGAGACAAAAACATAATTTCCACTTCCCTCCATAACAAGCAGGAGACAGAACAAACAAGGCCAGTTGGCACACATGGTCGTTCACAACTGGGATAAGCGCAGTTGCCTAGCACCACGGATAAAAAAAAACCTTAAAGTTAAGGGTTCCTAACATTGTGAGCTGTTATATTTGATTGCAATAATACGTATTGCACCTAATACACACGCAGCACACTTCCCCGTAATGTTTAAGACACAAGTCCAAACTCCAAGCTGCTATTGAGAAATTTGGGCGCACGGTTAGTGCAGTGGTTAAGCGATTAAATGCTGCGTTGCCTGCGCGCGTTCGTTTCCCGCAGTGAACAAATATTTGTATGGCCTACAGATAGTTGTTCCAGCTCTGGGTGTTGTGTATGTGTGTTTATATGTTTGTAAACGCACCCACGTTACTGGAAGAAATTCCTAGTGTGGGCAAAGTTTAAAAAAACAAAATAGTAATGCCAGAAATTTACTCAAAAATAATAATCTGACTTCAAAAGCAAAACACTAAAAAAGTGCAAAATAAATTTCGTTTCGTTAGTCAGTGTCTTTGGTACCACTTGTGTCTTTGGTTTTTATGATGGAAAAAGAAGGGTGTTTTGTGATGGAAAAAGTTTGACTTGATAATGTTTTTTGTTGCTGCGACTACTTAGACAAAGCCATTATGAATTGTCTACCTTCGGATCATAATGGGCCACTGGTAACATTTGAGCCCAACATACCAATACAACAAGTGCAGAATCAATCCAAACTAATAACATCCGGTAAATTAAATAAATTTAACAGCACTTTAATCAGTAAGTTAAGTTATCAGGACCTCTCAGTGAACGAGCGACGGTAATATATTATACAAAAAAGTTTTCTCAGTGGTTCAAAGTTCAATAATACTTTTAAGAAGAAAACTAAAACTATATGCCCTAAGTTTTTATTCAGTGACTGGGCGACTAAAGTACTCAGGAAAAGTAGTAAAAGTTTCAGTTTTAAGTAAGGCCTTAAGCCTTATATTAAAACTGAAACTTTTAATAAGTATGTTGCTACTTACTCAAGAATATTTAAAAATACGTGTAAACTAGCTAAGGCTTTATACATTAGCGATAGGGTTAAATTCGTAGAAAATAAAATTAAAATGAAACGAATTTTAACAAAAGAAATAATATTGATTACACGCTTGAGACTACACATGGACTTATTACAGATAACAAAAAAGTTTCTCAAGAATTTGTAAATTTCTTTACCAGCATCCCAATTAAAACTACTGAATCCTTAAATTCTTTGCCGTCGCTCGCTTCTGGTTTATTAAACGCTAACGTTTCAGCCTGCCCGACTGTATTTAACTTTTCACATATAAACCCAATAACAGTAATAAAAGCTTTTAAGCAAATCAATATCAAACTGACTGAAGATCTATGGGTCGTCCATTAAAGTTTGTACTTCTATTATTCAGACTATAGCGCCGAACTTAGCTTTAATTTTTCATTTGTGTGTAGATTAAGGAGTCTTGCCAGATCTAATGAAACATAGTAAGGTTATACCACTTTTTAAATCCGGGGACAGTAAAGACACAAATAATTATAAACCAGTATCCGTGTTGCCGGTTTTCAGCAAGGTATTTGAAAAGATAATGCTAAATCAAATGCTCATTAATTTTAATACGAATAACATCCTACACGATAAACAGTATGGTTTCTCCAAAGGACGTTGTACAACCGACGCTGGTGTCACATTGTTAAAACACATCTTTGATGCGTGGGAGGACGGACAAAATGCCATAGGAAACTTCTGCGACCTGTCGAAGGCGTTTGATTACGTTAATCATGAAACATTGCTTTTGAAACTTGAGCATTACGGGCTAGATCAATCAGCATTAAGTTTAGTAAAATCCTATTTGAATGACAGACAGCAGTTAGTTAAAATAAACGGTGTCAATTCGTCGGGGTTGAACGTGAAAATGTGGGTACCCCAGGGCTCAATTTTAGGTCCTTTCTTATTTTTAGTCTACATCAACGATTTACCCTATCTACTGAAAAACAAATTAAACATGGTTTTATTTGCTGATGATAATTCTTTGATTTTTAAGATAAATAGACATACGAGTGACGTTGCCGACGTAAATAATGCCTTGCGACAAGTTCAAAATTGGTTCACTGCTAATAATTTAGTTTTAAATGCTAAAAAAAACTAAGTGTGTATAATTTGCCTTGCCGAATGTCAAAAGTTATGATTGTGACATTATATTAAACAATGAGAAGCTAGAATTCGTCGATAAAACTGTTTTCCTGGGGATCACGCTGGACTCGAGGTTGCAATGGGGTCCTCATTTGATATCCCTTGCGGGGCGGCTAAGTTCCGCAGCTTATGCTGTTAGAAAACTACGTCAGTTTACTGATGTGGATACCGCGAGGCTAGTCTATTTTAGTTCCTTTCATAGTATAATGTCTTACGGTATCTTACTATGGGGAAGGGCTGCAGACATTGAGTCAATTTTTATTCTGCAAAAACGAGCCATCAGAGCGATATACAATCTTCGCCGGCGGCGTGATTCTCTAAGGGAACTGTTTAAGGACATTAACATCATGGCGGACATGGCGGTAGCTTGTCTATATACTTACGAAAACATTGCATTCAATAGAGTGATTTGCCATTTGCGGTTATTTATTAGGGGTTATTAAAACACGAGTGTGGGTTTATCACACTCGGCTTCGCCTCGTGTGTTATTACCTAAAAATATGACATTGCATACACTTTTTTATCTTCACTCATACAGTAGAAATAAAACAATATTTTAAACGAAAAAAATATGTGATATGGCGGGACATTTAGATTACCATTGCGCATGGACTTCAAAAAAACGGAGGTAATCAATTCGACACGTATGTATGTAATATTGTTGGAATTGCACAATATTGACATAATATGTTACTCTGTATGGGCTTCTAAACACGTGTGCCAAATATCATAAGTGTATGTTTGTATGTATGTATGTTTGTCCACGCATTTCGCCGAAACTACTTATCGGATTGTGACCATTCCTTTTTTATTGGTTTAGGTATGACTCAACTTAAGGAATAGTGCAAGTTAATCAAAATCGGATCAGTAGTTTTGAGGATATGGGGCATACAACCGAACTCCTTAGCGACAAACAGCATGAATGTGTAAATTGAGTTATTATGGGTATTTTGTCATTCCCTTAGGTACCTTACTGTAGAACTTGCTCACTTTTTTGTGTTAATGTACTAAACTTTTAATCTACATTAAGTCAATGAGCTTATCTGTTTGTCTGTTAAGTTGTGCACGCATCACGAAAATGGACGAAACCAATGTAGATAACTTTATCACATAAAAATTGTGCGTAACTTGAAGTACTTATTATTTATGTACGATTTCCAACAACCGGAACGCATTTTTCACTGTGCTAAAGGAAATTCAGGCTTCTATACAATATTTAAGTTTGGCTTATGTTTAACTAACCACAGATCTAGTAAAATGTAACGGCAAAAATTCACTTTATATTTCCAAAAATAGTAAGTGATCACCAAAATTAAATCCCCATTTTAGCGTGAAATTAGAACCAAAAATTTGACAACTTGTGATCCTATTTAAAGCAACAAACTCCAAATTATGATTGTTTAATCCAAAAATAGTTAATGACCACAAAAAAATTAACAGTATTTTAATATAAAAATGACATTTAAATATGTACGTCTGTGCCCGGATTTTAACCCACAACTTCAAGCACGAGAGGCGGTCTTAGCCACTGGGCCACTACGACACACATACGAAAAAAGATTACAAAACAAAGGTCGACTGCACAATGATTATATTTATTTAATTTAGCCCTTCAAATAGTCAAGCTCACAACAAAAATCTGCGTTATTACTGAAATACATGTTCTCATAAGGATTTGGTTCATCTCCCAAAGGTTGTCCATGTTCATCGGTCAAGACGTGTTGGTTGTTGTAGTATCGTACACTAAGACCAATGGCGTTAGGTCGCATATTAAGCTTAGGCACTGCACCTTTAATATAAGTGCATTGAGTGAACTCATCAAAATCGTAGCTCAATACGGCCGTAAGTAACACGTAACCATCTTTATTTTTATTCACGAAGTTAGCTACCGCATTTTCTAAATACGTCCAAGGTGACCCTTGACCTCTGTTCAAGAAACGGGTGCCGGGGAATATGTTGAATACTTCGCTAGGTCCGTTGAATCGGAGTCCGACGATGTAACTGCGCTCGTCGCCCGGCCCTGGATCCATCTTTCGGTAATTTGCTTCTACACGGGTAGGTAACCTACTCCCGGCGCGAGGACTTGAAGGTCTTGTGTAATTCGTGATCTGGAACGTTACCATCAGCGGTAAGAACACTTGTTCCAGTCCATTGTCTGTCCATTCGCCCACCATCGGCATCATGCGGTAGCTAAGGATCGGGTTCGTTTCAGTACGATTCACAATATGACCGGAACTCAACTGTCTTACTACTGCCACAGGGAATTCATCTTCATAATATGCTATTATATTGCTCATATTTACTTCGTTGGTAACATCGCTGAAATAGTTTGTGGAGGTTGTCGCGAAGTTTCCTTGGTTTGGTTTTTTTATGTGAACGCCTGGTGAGCATTCGCATTGACCGCATCGCCTGTAGCCTAGCTTCGTATACGAACCAAAAACGTTGATATCTTGAAAGATCTCGATGACCTTCTTCTGCTTGTTGGGGAACGGGACACAGGATTCCCAAGAGTTTGTAGAGTCGTAACATTTGTATTTGGAGTTTTCGTACTTTAGACACGGAGTCCCACAATATGTACCCTGCCGTGTGTAATCCTTCGTATAATATATCACGTCGTCCGGGTAACACTTTGCAGAACCGTCGAGGTTGGTGCACTTTTCCGTGGTCGAGTTACACTCGCTTAGACACGGATAGTATTGGTCCGATGTTGCGTGTCCGACTTCTATTTCTTTTGCTTCGTAGTTCGAGCAGTAGTCCCAAGAGTGGTCGATAGTGTTGCACCATGTTGATATGTTGTGACACGGGCCTTCGCAGATGTTGCCACCAAAAGTGTGATAGGCTGCATCTTTGTGAAGAACTGCGACGGCTATGTGTAACACGAAAATAGCCGATAACGATAAATATCCGAAAGACATGGCTCCTATCACAATACGACTAACTCGCTTACAAGTCGTTTACTCGCTCTTATCGTAAATGTGATGTCTTATATACAATGTGGATCGTACTCGGGACGAGGTATTCGCGAGGGAACCAAAGATGTCGAGCGACACGTCGAGGATTCTGAGAGTCATAGCTCTCAGAATCCCTCAGAATCTCTCAGAATCGAAGTCGTGGTTCCCCGACGAGAGATCAACTTTTCTTTAATGATGTTCCCCCATCTTTGTCCGTCCTTGGCGTCGTGAAGTGCATCATATAGTTTTATTGAGTGTTAAACGGATCTGGTCAGATCATCCGATCGGGCTGCGACCCCGCGGCCTCCAGCCATCGACCTTACCAGTTACGCGTATTATCAACTGCTCGAGGTTATGGCTTTCTTTTCCGTCAATTTGGCTTAAGAATTCCAGTATTCTTCGCAATGAAGAAGGATAGACTTGTTTGTACGGAATTTAGTCCACGGAGTTTGAAGCATCCTTTCCTTTGCCAAACCCATATCTCGAAAGCTCTCAGAATAAGCAAGCTGAATTGGCAATGGGCCGGCCATTTTAGCCTTAGAACCGACCGACCGACCGGCCGATGACCGTTAATAAAATGTTACAATAAAATTCCTCCCCACATTCTTGAGCTGAACGAGACGAAATTTAAAACTTGTATAAAACGCACACTATGCAGGCTGGCATATTATAAGTTGGGGGATTACATCACTGATAAAAATGCTTGGCTAAATGCTATTCCTGCTCAACATCCACTAGGGCGCAAAAACAAGTGATATGCAGAACATTATTGTTTTGAAGTATTGTTGGAACTGCTGTAGACTGAATGAATATATTGATATTGTATAAACTCAATTTCCTTAGTATTGTATAACTGCACGGCACGTGTGTGAGTACTATGTACCCAACTGTAAATCTAACATTTACTGTACCTGTGTGTCGTTCGTTGACTTGTGTGTGCCCTGGCAGTTGAGTGTGTCATGCTCTCTCAAATGTCTCTCTGATGGTGGCGCGTGTGTTGGATCATCCGGTTCCCTTCATGATGGTTGAGCTGGGTGGTGCCATTCATGCGTCATGTTCGTGAACGGACGCCGTCAGTTGGGATTGGTCATAACTAAACTGCTTCGGATGTTAATGCTTTTCTAGCATCTATTATATAACTGCACAGTGCATGTGTGAGTACTTTAATTACTTTATGCCTGTACGTAGTTTGTGTGTAGTGCTATTCTGGGTGCATTGTCCTCACATATATGAATTTATTAATGTATGTACTTATGTAACTAAATATTGTAAAAAAACATTTTCTTTAAAAGAGTAAGTATGGAGTTTCTTGTGCATTCTTCTCCATAACAAGCTACTTTCCGAATGCACGGTAGAATCAACTGTTATAACTTGTAAATTTTAATGTACCTAACGTTCAAAAGTGCCGCTTGGTGGCCTACTTGAAATAAAATATCTTTGTCTTTGTATGTTTTTTTTTTGTGTATGTTCACCGATATCTCCGTCAATTGTGGACCGATTTTGAAAATTCTTTTTTTGTTTGAAAGAGGATGTTTCGAAATTGGTCCCATTTTAATTTACTGAAGATCTAATGAAGAACTTCGGAGATATACAACAGAACTCTTCAATAAATATCGGCAAATCTTTCGGGATTGCTGCAATCGCATGTCTGTTCATTGTTTATACCATTTCATAACATAACATCACGCCAGTACGCTCTTAAGGGGTACACAGATCTCTCATTTCACCGTTTATGTTCAAGTTTCATGGTATTTGGGTAATCTTTTCTGGCGTTATAGGTTACTAAACGACTTGCCTATTGGGTAGGTACAACTAAAAAGTGCAAAATAAAAAAACTTTTTTGCAAAAAAATACTACCGACTTCCAAATTAAAAACTACAAAGTGAAAAATAACTTTATTTTTGGAAGTCGGTGTCTTTCGTAGGTACCAATTTTTTGCGTTATGGACACCGACTTCCAAAAATAAAGTTATTTTTCACTTTGTAGTTTTTAATTTGGAAGTCGGTAGTATTTTTTTGCAAAAAAGTTTTTTTTAACTTGCAATTGCAATGTAACTATGTATGCATGTAAGTGTGTTCGGGTCAAATCTTGCAACTGAATTCTAAAGCAGTTATTCCCCACCGATTAAGATGAATATTTTCATACACGTTTATTTTGGATGACAATGCATGGTTAATTAGCTAAGTGACGTCATTCTAAATCTAATATGGCGGACGAACCAAGATGGCGGACTAGCTATTTTTGTACACTGACATGATACAGTTATCAAATGAAAGGGTTTGCTGAGAAGAATACGATAAAATCTTGTTTTAAAAAAAGATTTTTTAATGATTAATTTTAGTTTGACAATTATTTTCAGTGATGCGTTAATATCTCCTAAACGCGTGGACCGATTTACATGATTTAATTATTGCATAACATGAGAAGAAATAATTTTACGAATAAAATGGTCCTGTGTATGTATATACATTTCATTTGAGACCAAAATTATCAAAATATTTCCATAAACAAAAAAATATGTTTTCAAGTTCCGTAAGTATAGTGCTCGCCAAACTTCTTGGCCGCCCTGAAGTTGGCTACAATGGCTGCGCAGTAGTAAATCTCATACAAAAACAGCACCGTTTCGTGCCTCGCGCATCCGGTAAACCAACTTCAGGGCGGGCAAGAAGTTTGGCGAGGACTATAAACGTTTTGGTACATGTTGGATCAATGACTGGTGTTAAGATCTGTGTATGTCTTTCTAGAACATCCCCTCATCCTGGTGTTTTCACTAACGTCTGCCTTGTTGACCTTTAGTTACACGCCTTGCCGTACGTTTTTAACCGACTTACCAAAAAGGAGGAGGTTCTATGTTCGACTTTATGATTGTTTTTTTTTTACATTCTCATTTCACCGGTTATGTTCAGTTTCATGATATTCGGGTAATCTATTCTGGCATTATAGGTACCTTACTTAACTTGCCTATTAGGTAGGTACAAATAAAACTTGAAAAATAAAAATAAACCTTTTTACAAAAAAATACTACCGACTTTCAAATAAGAAAACTACAAAGTGAAAAATAACTTTATTTTTTGAATTCGGTGTCCATAACGCAAAAAATTGGTACCTACCAAAGACACCGACTTCCAAAAATAAAGTTATTATTCACTTTGTAGTTTTCTTATTTGAAAGTCAGTAGTATTTTTTGTAAGTTTCTTTTTTTGTTCCCCTTCTTCTTCGGTACACTTGGCAGAGTGGTCGTGGTGAACACGTTGCAGTAGACCGCCTACTGAAGACTTGATTTGGTCGGTCCATTGCATGGCTGACCTGTGACCGATGCGATGGAACATCCTGGATAACAGAATAAAAATAAATATGATGTGAATTTCGACATTTGACCTTTTCATCGCGCAAGTCCCAGCGTGTCGTGATTTTAGTGGACATTTTCCTTATTTTGTTTATATGGTTTAAGATAAGATAATTTATTTGCGTAAAACATGGTATACATAGGTGTTATTATAGCATATGAGATCATACATGTTTTGCTTAAAATTAAAGCATGCAAACTTACAAATTTGAATTGACAAACATTATAATTTATGTTCAAAAAAATTCTTAATATTATAGAAATTATTTTCATTCAGCCATTTATATAATTTAATTTTGAATAACCTGCAATTTAATATTTTCAATTCATTCGGTAGTTTATTATAAACACGTACACAGACACACATAGCCAGACAGCTTTTATTATATTTTGCTAACCTAGGGTGCTCATCTAGTACAAGTCTGTATTGATCACGGCGACTTCGAGAACATATTTCCTCTGCTGTTATGAACAATTCTTTATATTTCTTAACAAACATGTTTCATACAAATATAATGAAGGTAACGGTAGCAAACCAAGCTTCTTAAATATTGGTTGACATGATTCATCAGATGGAATCCCGTATATAGCTCGTATACATTTTTTTTGGGCGACAAATGCTCTATTATGGTCAGTGCTATTTCCCCACATAATTAATCCATACCGTAACGAGGACTCAACATATGCACGGTATGACATCACAGCCGTTTTTATATTTGTTACCTTTTTGATCTGTCTGAGAGCGTATACAAATTTATTTATTTTATTGCATACATTATCGACCTGAGCTTTCCAGTCTAAATGTTCGTCAATTACTACTCCTAAAAACTTAGTTTGTGTCACTTGTGTAATTTGTGGTATGTCCATTCTAAAATTAAATCGATTTTGATAAGATTGATTAAATTGTATATTTACAGATTTTTAAATATTAATAGATAAATTATTATTATTTAACCAATTAATTAGATTGTCTTTTGTATTATTTATGTCCGCTTCATGATCAATAATTGATTTATGTTTTTTATCGGTAGTAACTATTATGGAAATGTCATCAGCAAAAAGAAAGCATTTATGATTGGTCAAATTTACTATGTCGTTTATGTAGAGCAGAAATAAGATAGGGCCCAGTATGCTGCCTTGGGGGACGCCGCGTTTTATTTTTGTATATCCAGACAAACAGTGTGCCATGTCCTTATTTTCATCAAGTTTAGTGACAATGACACTCTGCTGCCTGTCAGTTAGATATGAAGATATCCACTGAAGTGGCAGTCCTCTAATTCCGACAGCCTCTAATTTTTGTATTAATGTGTCATGTGAAACTAGATCAAATGCTTTTGATAGATCAAAAAATAACCCTGTTGTCAGCCGATTGTTGTTGACATTGGTCAGTATTGCTTTTAAAAGTGAATAGATGGCTAAGGACGTGGACTTATGTTTTTGAAAGCCGAATTGCTCCTTTCTGATAACATTAAATTTCTCACAATAATTAGTTATTCTTTGATACATGCATTTCTCAAATATTTTCGACAAGATGGGTATTAGTGTTATGGGACGATAATTATTTATATCAGCCCTATCACCCTTTTTTAATATCGGTTTAACAATAGATATTTATAATGCTTTAGGAAACACTCCTTGTGAAAAGGACAGGTTAATGAGATAAGTCAACACTCCACTTATTTCATCAACACATGACTTAATTATTCTGGTGTTAAGTTCATCGTAGCCTTCAGAGTTGGTATTGTTCAACGATAGTATCTGTTGTCTCACCTCATTTTCGGACATGGGTGCGAGGAACATCGAGTTAGCAGTTAGTGTTTCGCTACGGGAAATATTAGTACAATTTGGTGTAGGGATGGAATTTATGAAGTGATTGTTAAATGCGGAGGCTATTTCAGCTGGTTTAGTGAGTATTCTGTTGTCAATTTTAATATGATCAATGGTGTCTTTGGGGTTTGCATTGTGTATCTCGTCTTTTATAACTGTCCATGTGGCTTTACATTTGTTGTTATTATTATTCATAAACTTTGTTTGCATTTCGTTTAGCATTGTAGATACACTTTTGAAATAGATTAGAATAGGTAGTGTATCTAGTCCTGTTTGTCAAATTTTTATTCTTGTAGTAATTGTATCGTAGAAAGCGCTTTGTTTTAGAACTCTGTTTAAGACCCTTACTTACCCACTTTCGTTTTATTTTATTGTTTAAATTAATCTTTATCCTCATTTTTGGAAAACAGAGATTGTAAAGCAGACATAATAATTCATGGAAACAACTAAATGCTTTATTTGTATCGTTTTCCATGTAGATATCTATCCAAGATAGGTTTTTTAAGCATTCTCTAAACTTATGGGTATAATCTAGACTATAATCTCTTTTGTAAATAAAATATGTTGCAGGTTTTGTTGTTTGTAACCTTAAAGGGAAGCTAAGCATTTGTGCTGTGTCGTGATCAGAGAGATGAAGTGGGAGCACTGTTGCGATTGCGTCTGGTATATTACTCAATATATGGTCTATACAAGATAGTTTCCGGGTAGGTACATCAATATGAATTTTTACATTGTGATTGTGTGCTAAGTCTTGAAAATGTTGAGTAATTTTGCTTTTATTCAAGGTATTTATATTAAAGTCACCTGTTAAAACTATGCGTGTTTTTGAATTATATTTCTTGTATGTATCATTTAACACACTATCTAGCTTAGTTAAGAATTGATTAGGATCAGACTGGGGTGTTCGGTATACACAAACAATCACCAATTTCTCATTTTCTAGCTCTATGCCGCATGCCTCAAATGTATTTACCGATGAATAGTTTTTTTATAAACGGTAATTCTTTAAAACGTAGGCCCTTTTTGACGAGAATGCACGTGCCACCTCGGTGTTTTTCCCTGCAAAAATTTGTAGCCATTTCGTAATCCGATATCTTGAGATAGTTCTCATATCCTTTTTAATAAATGTTTCAGATCATTCTGTAATTCTCGCATATCCTGTAATTTAACTCTATTAATTCCTGTTTAGATAATACACTTGCAATGTTTTGGTGGAGTATCCTAAAGTTGTGTGTTATTAGGTACGAAAAAACGTATCGTTTTTAGTAAGAAAGGGAAAATAATATGGTATAGTACCTATTTTGTGTTTTTCAGAAGGAAAACCAGAATTTACATTTTGTTCAGTGCCGCCACTGCTGCTACTTTTGAAATAAAAGGGAATAGTCCCTTTTTTGGGTACGGTAATTGTCTCCCCCCTCTTAGGCAAAAAGCTTGATTTGCTACTCGCGAGATGTTTCCTGACCTCAGCTGGATTTAAATATTTTTGATCATAGTACTCGCAATCTACAATGTAATTTAAGGTTTTACAAATATCAGATAAGCTATGGTGTACGGAATTCGTGAAATGACAATTTTTGTAATGTTTACAAATATTTTTCATGCGATAATTCAATTTGTCGACATCAAGGTGGTCATTTTAAGAAACGTTTAATATAATTATGCTATTTTTATAAAATGTCTTAAGTAATTTTTTTAGTTGAGATAATACATGTCCAATGTTATGGTCATTTTCACCCAAAGATAATACAATTTTGTCACCTGGTCGTATGTTGATATTGGTACATCTTCCTATTATTGTGTCACTGTATGCATTTGGCATCGTATAGGCGAGGACTCGTTATTTTTCGTATTGTGTTGTCCTTCTGGAATGTATTAGGGCAGCAGCCAGACCAACGCATGGTTGCGCGCCGAAAATCCTTATCATACTTCCAAATTCGTGCTTTTTTAGGTCTGTGGCAATAGGGTTTGTTGTACAGGATTTACCTGGAAAAATCTGTTCAGGTGTTGGCGTGGTTCTTAGAGATTGCTCAAGACTCTGTATTTGGATAGTCAGTTTTAATATCCTTTTCTGCATTCTGAAGCTCCTTTTGTAAGGCTGTGATTTTCTGTTGCAGATGTAAATACGCAATGTTTGTGTTGCGATCAGCATTGGACGTGTGTCTCGGCGAGGACGGGGTGGACACGATTTGACTTAAACGAGAGTGTCTTTTCTTTTTATCCTTATCTATAGGGCTGCTTTCTATAATTGTAGAAGAATGACACAATGACTTTAATATTTTAATTTCTTTAGTCAACTTGTCCACTTGTTTATTCAACTCATTGTTTTCTAATATTGTGTTCTCCAACTCATTCTCCGCACTTTCCAGTTTTATAGTTAGCTGGGCAATTGTATCTTGCATCTCGGATATTGAGGACATATTAGTCGTTGTACCGTCTACACTTTTTGAGAGTTTGTTCGGTGTGGTGTCCGTTTCGTAAGATGTATCGTAATCGATCAGCACATGAGAATCCTGGGTAGGGGATGACTGTCTTTTCTTTGTATAAGTTTGCGGGGGCGACTGTGTAATAGGATACGTCGGCTTTTTTCTCATAGTTATATTGGATGTCTCTTTGGATTTTGTAGTATTTTTCCTAATGCACATCTTACAGCGCCATTTGTTTTTGGATTCTTGGTTCATTAATCGGTACGTGTGTTCCGGATAACCATCGCAGTCAGGTTCGAATCTGTTGTTACAAACAGAGCACAACGCAGTTTTTTGTAAGTCAACAGACTTTTTACATTTGTAGCAAACGACTAGTACTGGCATCTTGCGGCCGCTGTTTGTAGTATTTGTATTCGTTAATAGAGATGACATGATAGCTCTCTATTGCGTTTTACGTCACATAGATACATAAGGCACAGGGCACAGCTTAGTTTGATAACGTATAACTAGATTTCGTTATTATTGATTGACAACATTAAATCATCTGGTGCAGGTGACAGCAGTTCTACGCGGTACCGCTACTTGGCGATAGATGGCGCTGTTATCAATTTTTACAGCTATACATTTGAATGACAGGAGATTCCTTATTCAAAATGACGGTTTGAAAAAATAATAACTTTTATTTATATACACTTGAATTTGAGTTCAATTAGCTTTAAATCACTAAGATGTAGGTATTCTGTGGTGAAAAAATAGTTCACAATACACTGTAATGTTACACTTAGTATTTGCTGTTTCAACACCAAACATTTCAACTGTTTATATCGTTACAACAGTCACACTTTTTACGAGGGTAATATTATATGTTCTTTATCGACACTAATTACACTTTACTATTTGATTTATTTTTATATTTTCGCGTTATTACTATTTTTAACAATTATTTATACAAGAACTCAACAGTGTTCTATGGTTTGCGTCTGGAACTAACCCAGGTGTAGTAAAACAAGATTACCTGTTGCTGGGTTTTGCTCGTCAGATAGGCAGTAGGCTGCATGAAAAATACTGATGTCCGACTGAATCCAGTTAGACTAGAAGCCCACCCCAATATAATTGGGAAAAGGGTAGACAGAGTGCTTTTCATCTTGTTTCTATTATCTGTATGAGAAGAGGCATTTTCCCTGCAGTGGGACAATAACACCCATTTTTGTTTTTGTTTTTGGGTGGGTTACCGTCCAATGACTTGACAGACTTTTACTGACTAAAACCCACCCGTGTTCCTTCAGTTGCTTGAGCCAGGGCCGCGGTAACTCTCTTTCAAATTTATCCGCATCCCAGACAGGCATCGGCCCTAGCGGACCCCGTCAACTTTTGCTGACATCTCTTTGAGACGCGCGTGGAACACTACGCGCCGTCGACTCAGGCCTGGTCCTTATCGGACGGCGAGCTACCCATTACTCGCCGTCCGCAAGCCCACGCCTACGGTTGGCGGGAATCGGCTTGCGACTCCCGACGCCCGGGGCGTCTCCTGCGGTGGCTAGGGGCGTGAGGGCGTCTCCGTTGTGTCTCCCTCACGCGTTCTGCCTCGACAATAACACCCTCGTATTCGAATAATATTCAAGACGCATACCGCGAACGGCAGTTCGTCCCGAACGTTGCCCAACAAAGCCGACCGCTTACGAATGCCTTATCGCGTTCCTGCGCTCGGGGTTGTTTTGTTTGCAAGAACCAAAGACTCCGACAAACTCTGGGAAACACAGACTCCGACAGGGAATTCCATTCCATATTTATTCTGTAATACGAATACCCATCACGGCAGCGAAGATTCGCTAACTGCTCGTGAAATGTGGGTTACACCTTTGCCCTCGGATTTGATATATCGGCGTGATGTTATGTTTGTAGGAGCTCGTGACTAAACAATAACAGCCGCATGGTTCGATTTTCAAGGTTAAGCAACACTTGCCGCGGTCTGTTCGTGGATGGGTGACCATCCATTACATACCGAGACTCTGCTGTGTTTCGGAATACACGTTAAGCTGTTGGTCCCGGGTGTCATTCGTAGATGTAACAGTTGTTACGGGTCCTCCTGCTTGATATGGAGGGAAGTGGAAATTTGTATTTTTCCTACTCCTCCGTTATTCTTTTCTGATAAATTTCGTTGCGGGATCCAAGACAGTTAAATTCATTCTCCGGAATTTCGTCGAGCTTCATTACCTCGGCGCTTTTCTGGTGGTCGCCACTGTTGATTCTGGCTTTCAGGAGTTGCAGTGGTTTTTGAATAGTGCGGTGGGATTGTCCCAAGTTGCTACGGGTAGTCTAAAGCCTAAAATCTGACGCCATTCTTGCCAATCTTGTCAGCGTTACCCGAGTGGTTGTATAGATACGCAGTCGCACCATGCAAAATACTGGTCATCATCATCAAAAGACGTCCACTGCTGGACATAGGCCTCTGCCAAGCGTCGCCACATTGACCGGTCCGGTCGTCCACCGGTGCGTCTCGCATCCAGCGGATTCCCGCAATCTTCACCAGGTCATCGGTCCAACTAGTGGGAGGCCTTCCAACGCAACGTCTTCCGGTTCGCGGTCGCCACTCCAGAACCTTTCTGCCCCATCGGCCATCCGTTCTGCGAGCAATGTGCCCTGCCCACTGCCACTTAAGTTTGGCAATTCTTCGGGTTATGACCAAATATAATACTGGTACTCAGCTTAATCTGGTTGCTGGAAACTGGACTGGAAGCCGACTCCAACATACTTGGAAAAAAAAACCGGGCAGCTTGATATTATGTCGGCTGGTGAAATACCACCTTTGCTTAAGCCTTCAATAAATTTATAGGTTAGATTTCATATTTATATTATTTCCGCAGGCCATGCTACAAAAACGTAATTACACAATATCGGCGGACACGACGAAGACATTGCGTCCGGACCGGAAGCCCGACGAGATGATACCAGATATGATCGAGGATCCCTGCTCCAGCAGACCGAAGAAGATCCCCAGGCATCTTGACCCTAAGGTCACGAATGTGGTGACTTTGGATGAGGTGACTAGGAATAAGATGAAGTATCGGTATAGGATTGTTATTGGTAAGTTTTTTGTTTTAAACCCCCTGCGTTGAATTAGTACTACTCGCAAAATCTGTATAAATATCTACAAATAAATAAAATTTAAGTGTCTTTATCAAAATAACAAAATTTTATTGAATGCTTGTGAATGTATATACGGTACTAATAAAAAATACGCAATTTTTAAGATGTATGTCTGTGTGTCTGTTTTGAGTTATCTCCGAAACGGCTGGACCGATTTTGACCTGACTTTCACTGGTAAATAGGTGATGTTATAAGGAGTAACATAGGCTATTTTTATGCCGAAAAAATACACAGTTCCTGCGGGAAAACAATAAAAAAACGAGTTTGAAGCGGACAAAGTCGCGGGCAAAAGCTAGTTATAGAATAATAATAAACATAAAAAAGTGACCAGAATACTCACCAGCAACTTGCTTTTAAGTACAATCTAGTGGATTCAAAGGTACCGTATTACAAGTATGTGCCCGAATCAGTTCTCGAAAATGACCATGTTACGTTGTACTGGGACCGGTCTATCATCACTGATAGGACTATTGTTGCCAATAAGCCGGATATACTAGTGATAGACCGATTAGCGCGCCGCACAATGCTAATCGATGTCACCATCCCGCATGACGAGAACCTCGTGAAAGCTGAGAAAGAGAAACAAATCAAGTATCTCGACTTAGCACAAGAGGTTGCCGACATGTGGAATGTGGACTCTGCGATCATTGTGCCGATTGTCGTTATGGCCAACGGCCTGATGACAGCCTCGACGACCATCTGTCTGACTGTCATTGCATTGATTAGGGCAGTACCTTTTGATACGGCTCGCATTGTGAGGCGGTTCCTGTCTCTGGAGTCCATATCACTGGTAGCTTGGACCCGGCTCTCGGCACCGGCGAGCATCCATTTTTTTTTAATGTTTAAATTATGATTTGTTTTTGAAGAAATGTTTAAAAATGTAAATGATGTGTAGAAAAATAAATGAACGGCATTATAATTGGTCCGCCACCTGCTGAGAGGAATACGAATAAATTGTAGTTCTAAAAACTAAAAAACACGCTTTAATGGTAAATTGAACTAAAAAGTCGGTAATCCTGAAGATCTTGGTAAGGCTAATGGGACAAACAATTTAAACACGCACGGTAGAATCAACTTTTATTACTTGTAAATTTTAATTTTTGTTTGACTTTCAAAAGTACTTTGACTTTGACTAAATTATTGCATTATCACCGGTCCTTGATAGGTGTGCAAAGTTTCAAATCAATTCGACGTTTTGAAGTGGGTGAAAATCACGTTCAAAGATTCCGTTACATTGATACATAGTTACATAAGATACATACCAAGCTAATAAAAACGTGTTAAAAAGCTAGATTTTAATATTTTTTTATGTTTTTATTTTCAGGCAACACCTCAAAATATGCTCCCCCTGCGTCCCGGGCAGACCGGTCGACACACAAATGGCTTCTCTACGTGCGAGGCCCCCCGCACGCGCCTGACATCTCGCCCGTCGTCACCGCCGTCAGTGTGAGGCTCCATCATTCGTATGCGCCACATCACACTGTTCATATAGAGTAAGTTATTTTGTGTTTGTCCCGCACCGCACACTACACTCACAACTGGCTGCTGTAGGTGCGAGGCCCCCTCCCCCCCTAAGTGCAATATGGCGGACCAATTGATTTTATGCACCCCCCATGATATAGGTATCAAACGAAAGGGTTTGCTTAGACGAATACACAAAACTTGGTTTTTAGGGTTCCGTACCCAAAGGGTAAAAACGGGACCCTATTACTGAGACTCCGCGATACAGCCTGGTGACAGACGGACAGACAGACAGACGTCTGTCTGTCCGTCTGTCACCAGGCTGTATCTTTTGAACCGTGATAGCTAGACAGTTGAAATTTTCACAGATGATGTTTTTCAACAAATACTAAAAACAGAATAAAATAAATATTTAAGGGTATCCTCCCATACAACAAACGTGATTTTTTTGGCCGTTTTTTGCGATAATGGTACGGAACCCTTCGTGCGCGAGTCCGACTCGCACTTGGCCGGTTTTAATTATTATTTCTTATTAATATTTAATTTTTATTGCTCTCTTCCAGTAAACCCCCATACCACATATCTCGGCGAGGCTGGGGCGAGTTCCCTGCCAAAATAGAGCTACACTTCGCTCTGCCGGAGAGGAACCGCCCAGCCTCCGTGGAGCACACCATCAAACTGGACAGGAACTATACCGGCATGCAGATGTTGGGTAAGCGAATAACGTGGACGGAAAAGTCAGGAATAGGAATAGTTTGACCAGCCTGCCAGCCCCATGGGATTTCCATCGGCAAAAATGACGAACTTACGTACAATTTATTTTCACCTATTTTATGAGTTTGAAAAAAAAAAAGAATCTTTGGTACAGTGCGTGTTGGTGGATGTCACATGTCTTCCAATTTTTTGGTTATAGTACATATCGGAAAATATGAAGCTTTAATTTATTGAGGTTTCTAAGCAAGCAACTCAATAGAAATTTGAGATAAAGTTTAATAAGGATTAGTATTTCTTCCGAAACAGTCTTCTCAAAAGTATGCAAAAGTATCTAAACTTTCCTCATCATCATCATTTCAGCCAAAAGAAGTTCACTGTTGAACATAGGCCTTCCCCAAGTGTCGCCACATTATCCTATCATCTAGCTAGCGGATGCCCGCAACCTATACGTTATTCAATGAAAATTATAATTGTTACAACGGGTTCTATGAAGCTGTGTATTTACTCTTATAAGTAACATTTTTAGCAATCTCAGGACTGTAAATCCGGGATTCAGTTTAAGTAAACACCCAATATCCGATCACTGCTAACAGTGGCGTAGCGTGCCTTGGCGGGGCCCCGTATAAAAATTTGTTTGGGGCCCTTATGAAGGGTAATGAACAAAAGAAAAAGAAAATTTGCATAAAATGAAAAGAAATATTTATTCATCATAATTATCTATCTGTCACTTTTTCCAAAATTTTACAATCAATTCAAAAAATATACACTCTCCTTGCCTTTTTTTCGGCAAACTGATTTATTAAATCATTTTCTATAGATGATGACTTTAGTTTTTCTAAAGTTTCTGCCTCTACACGACAATAGTGACAGGCCAGAAAGGCGAAAAAAAAAAAATTGGGAAGTTTTTATATATTTTTGCTTACGCACGTCGGGGGCCGCCGTGGCCCGAGGGCCCCGTATAATTGATACGGCAGATACGGCGGTAGCTACGCCCCTGACTGCTAATCACCGTAGTCAACGGGTTTAAATACGCCATCGCGTTCGGCGCTTCAAAATGAGCAAATTCTTTTTTTTTTTTTTTTCGAGATTCCGATATTGGGTCACTCAGTATCGGAATTGAAATATCGCATATTTCGTTCCGATATTCTGATATTCATGCCCTAGTTCGAACCCACGACTTATAATTTGTAAGTCGCGGCCGTTACCACTGGGCCACCACTGCTCTCTAGTCTATTCTTATATCTGGCAGAATGTGATTTTAATCTCTAAGGTCATCAGATAACTTGCAACTTAAAATGCCAATGCATTCCACAACTTTCATGGATACGACTTTCGCGGTTGACCGCGGCCAGCCGCCATCTAATTCGCAACTTCAGTTCATGGGTGGTGTAGTTTGCGGATTTGCACACACCTAATTAGTTAATGCTCATTTTGTGCTGCAAAGATGATGGATAAATAAAAAAAACATTACCTATAGAACAATAGCGACGAAAATAAAAAATTGAAAGATTATAGAACAACATTAAATAAGTCATCACTTCAGCCGAAAGACGTCCACTTTTGGACATAGGCCTCCCCCAGGCGTCGCCACATTGACCGATCCCGTGTGTCTCGCATCCAGCGCCTTCCCGCAACCTTAACCAGGGGGGTGACCATAAGCTCTTAGAGCGATATCAATTTAAGATCGAAAAAGGGACAGATGTATATGACTTGTATACATCTGTCACTTACTCGATATCAAATTGATACCGCTCTAAGAGCTTATGGTCACCCCCCAGGTCATCGGTCCACCTAGTGGGAGGCCTTCCAACGTATCGTCTTCCGGTTCGCGGTCGCCATTTCAGAACTTTTCGGCCCCATCGGCCATCCGTTCTGCGAGCAATGTGCCCTGCCTACTGCCACTTAAGTTTGGCAATTCTTCGGGCTATGTCGGTAACCCTGGTTCTCTTGTGGATCACCACATTTCTGATTCGATCACGCAAGGAAACTCCGAGCAAAGCCCTCTCCATTGCCCTTTGAGTGACTGTAAGCTTCCTGATGGGCAATGGGCCTTCATTGTAAGCGACCACGTCTCTGAGATAAATAAACATTCGTAATTAAGTATTAACAACACGTAATATTTTCTTAAACTATTTGTCGTAAAATAATCAAACGTGTAACTGTTAATGAGTTGCTATAAACAGCACAATTATAGATTATTTTAATATCATAAGTCGAGGGTCCCGCTCTGCGTACTTACATGAGTGGTCAAACCGCTTGACGCGGTTTCATCGCGGTTGGCCGCCATGGCTGTCAGCCGCTATTCCAACCGCGTCCGGCGGCTGGCTGCTCAAATGAATCGCCTAGGCAGCCAACCGCTAGTTCGTAAGGGGCTAATAGTAGCAAAAACAGGATGTAAGGATCGTAGCTGGTGGCGTTGTGTAGTTTATGCCACCCCCATGGAAAAAGGCGTGATTTTATGTATGTATTTAGAAGCCTACTATTCACAAAAAAAACTATTCTCCTTTCAGGCGCCGAAACCCTCATAGACGTATGGCTTTACAGTACCCCAGAAATGATAGAATACGAGTTCAGAGAAGACCCCCAAACCGAAATACACGCCGAAACAGTCATAGAACAGAAGGAAACAGAAATAGTACCAGAACCCATCGAAAACTGTGACACACATACTGACAACTGGATGGAATTCTTCTCAAAAGGACCTACTGAAGTGGATGTCGATGAAATGATCATAAAACCAATAAAAAAAGAACCAGAAGAGGTTATAGAAAGCGAAAATTTGCCAGAAGTAGAGAATAATATACCTGAGAAGGTCGCAGAAGAAGTGTGTTCAGAAGTTAATGTTAAAACAGAGAAGGAATGGGATGTAAATTACAAGGCTGATACCGATATACCCAATGAGATTCTAAGTCAACCCGCTTCACCAAAAAAGAGGATAGTTAAATACATAGACCCAACCACAGGGAAGATATATTATCTAGAAATGGATAGAGCATTAGATTTAAGTAAAGTTCAGGAAATCGTCATAAATAATAAGTCAGCGAAAATAAGTCCAATCAAATCAAACGGACTCAAATCTTTCAGAAAGAAGAAAGGAGTATCCTTACTAAAACCAGAAGTTAAGAATATGTTGAAAAATACTGAAAGTGTAAAAGTACAAGCGAATTTTTCTCATATAGAGAATGATCATTGTTACTTGGCAACACCAAGGAAACAAGGCAGTGTTGCCACTGTGGAAATTAAGAAAGAAAAAAGTCTTTTTGATATGTTGTGTTCTAGTGTTGCTAGACTTAACAATGTCAGGTGTGGGGTAAATTATTTGATTAAGAAGATACCTTTGATTACTGATCAGGCCAGGGATTCTGATTTTGTGAAGAATTTTCCTTTTGTTGTGGAAACTGAAGAGAAGTATTGGAAATTAGATTTTGCTAAGAGAAGAAATATTGAGGTGAGTTGGTTTTTTGTATTGTATTTTAGACTAAGTTTTTGGCCAATGACTTTTGTGATAAGTGTTAAAAATCCGGCAGATTTTACCAATTTTTTTGCCGGTTTTTCTCGATTTAAGCAAATTCTATGCAATACGACTAACTATGGATGAAATTTTGAGTATTTATTTTTCAATTCCTTTATTTCTATAAAGTGGACGCTTATGTCAAATATAAAATACTAGCTTTTGCCAGCAGCTTCGCTCGCGTCAAAAGTGTTTTCTTATCCCAAGGGAACATTACCGGTATAAAACTTAGCCTATGTGCTATTCCACACTATAATCTATATCTGTGCCAAATTTCATCTAGATCCGTTCAGCCGTTCTAGCTTGATTGAGTAACAAACATACATCCACACACACATTCATCCAAACTTTCACATTTATAATATTAGTAAGATCACGGGTGCTAACAAAGAAAATTTGGTTCAAATAAATACCACTAGATGGCGCGATATGCATTGATTTGTTATTGAATTGTGTGTAAAATTAACATTTTCTAGAATTAATCATAAAAATTGTATGTTCTTCTCTTCTAAGAACAAAATTATGGAATATTGGGCTCTTAATTCACATTTCAAAGATTATTTGAACGGATCAATTAAAATTGATTCCAATAGATGGCAGTTTTATATTTCTGAGGCATTCACTCGATTTTTTTAATTTGTTTTGGTACAATGAAACTGTAAAAATGAAAAAAAAAATACTATAAAACAAATCGTCGCTGTATTTAAAATATAAGTGTTCACAAACCGAGTAAACCCTTTTACTTGCAAGTCGCTGCTAACACCATCAATATCCATGGAACGGAACCGAACGCGATCGATGTTCTTAGAAAAATAGTTACGTCGACACGGTTTCTTTGTATGGGATGAGGCATCTGTATGCTAGTAATATATTATCTGTGGTAAGATGAAATATCATGTTTTCAATACATAATTCAACCTGTTATTTTCCATAGGCTTTATGTTTTATCTGTCAGTTTGTTCTAAAACACAAAATCAAGATCGGTTCAATGGTTTTTGAGAAAATCACGGTCATATATTCCAACACCACGAACGCAGAACTTCTTCCTTTTGAAGTCGGTTCATCATCATCATCAAGTTATTACCTATGTAAGTATATAGACTATTCCTCTTTTGTATATATTCCAGTGGTCCCGAGCAAAACTGATAAACAGAATCCTGACGGAACACATCTTGACCGCCGAGCCAATATGGAGGACGAAGCAGATCCTGGTGTACTCGCGCCTCCATGGACACTTCCCCATAAGGTATACCTTATTTTTGTCTTTACTAACATAAGAATAAAATTAAGCTGTTAAGGTTACACTAGTCGAAAATTCTGCCATACAAACGTGTCTAGAAATTATTCCACTGTTTGACAATGTACGTTCAAAATAAAAAGTGATATCAATTTGTCTCATCATTATCTAGCCCTGTATGGAAACAAAAAAGTGAACAAAGTAAATATTTGAAAGTTATGAGCGTCGAAAATTCCACATTTCGACACTAATTTTAACGCATTTTTGGGCGCGAATAAATACCATAAGAATACGGAAAATTGCAAAACGGCAACCATACAGGGATAGATTAGTAGTTCAACAATGCAAATATTTTTATTTTGAACACATACGTTTAGTCGTTTTTTCTTGATATCCAGACTCCCAAAGGTCTGTTTATAAAATTTCGCGCGCTTGGTTTCGTCCTAAATCATTATCTATTTCGCTACAAATTTGCAAAAGTGTGTATTCGTACGCGAACTAGCTTCCTACTGCTCATCACAGCATCTATCTCTTCCGCACGTGTTGTCGGTTGATATAGCATGCATTTTATCCCCGCGCACAAAATAGTTCGTGCCGTTAACTAGTGTAACCTTAAGGTCTTCGCCAGATAACACAAAATAAAGGTCATTGATCCGGCTATGATATTTTATTTATATTTTGGTAATTTTGGTCTCAAATGAAAGGTATTGGCGTAGAACCATTTTAACCGTTTAAATCATGTAAATTGGTCCACGCGTTTATGAGATATTAACTCATTACTGAATGTCAAGTGAAACGGTCAAGTACGCCCCTTACCGCGATACGTTTGTTTTGATAGTGTTAGCGACACTGCCTTTACATTTTTTCGTATCGTTTAGAAATATTGGAATACATTGGTAGACAGGTGTTAACGATTTTTTTTGTTATTTGTCGGTGACTTTAGATGTAGCTAAGTTCGCTCGCTTTACTCGCTCACTGCACCTCCCGTCATCCCCTTCGAACCTAACCTATCCGTGTCGGGGTTATCTAAGCTCCCGAGCTCGCTTCGCTTGCTCTAGAACTAATTCTTTCAAAACACGAATACACCCGAACTCCTGCGCTACACAGCGTTGTCGCCTCGATGGTTGCTCACCTATTTTCCAAAAAAATTATATGCAAAAATAGAAAAAATTGGACCCCAAATACAATTAAAGTATGTAACAATATTATTACCGCAGGTGACAAAAACCTCCTAAAAAGATATTACTCAAACTGGATAAATAGTTACTTACTTAGTATAATAGTTGCACATTCAGTTTATTTTTCGCCCGGTCAATAATTTTCAATTTATTAACTACATTATTTTAATATTATTATTCACATTATTTTAATATTATTAATCTATAATATAAAAATTAATCGCTAAATGTGTTGCTAAGCGCAAATCTCGAGAACCACTGAACCGATTTCGCTAATTCTTTTTTGTTGTGTTTGTTATTGTTAGAAGGTTCTTACGGAGAGAAAAAATAAAAAATTGCCTGAAAAGTCTAAAAACAACACTTTTCTATACTCCCATACAAACGATTCGTAATATTACTTAAAAGTCAATTTGAACTTTAATACCATACCATAAAGTTTAAGTGTTAGTGAAGAGGTTCCGGGAAGGCAAAACAATTGAGTGACGGACGTGACGTTATCGTATAAATATTAATGTCAATATTTGTCAATTAGAGTAGGTAGAGTAGGGTAGGGTAGGTAGGGTAGATGAATTTTTGGTGTTTTTTATGGCAAAACAAAGTTTGCCGGGTCGGTAGTTTGCAAAATAAATATAATTTAAATTAATATTCCTTCTTTCCTTCTTCCCCAGATCTGACGCCATCCAAATTAAAACAGAAACCGACGACTGGTCATCATGGAATGACCTGGAGAACATTCGCAGGATGGAGTCCAGCATCAAGGATTTGTACCCCAACCCCGATGACATCAGCACCCTGAGTATCTTCGATGGGGAGAGCTTCTGTGTGAGGAGTAGGAACTCAAATAGTGTGTGTGAAGTGCCACTGTCTGACGATGAAGAGCTCGATGTTTTGTCTTTGGGTGAGTTGTTCTTTAGTAATTTTTTTTTATTTAGGCTCTCGCTTGACCACTATCTCACCTGATGATAAGCGATGATGTGGTCGACGATGAATCACGCTTGCCTAGAAGTAGCCTATTCACTCTTGACTTAAAGACCCCAGATTGTAGCTATCAGGAAACACAGACTCCGGCAGGGAATTTAACTCCTTTGCTGTACGCATAATGAAAGTATTCTCAAACGTTTAGTGCGTATGGGTGGGATGTCCACCATGTACGGATGACGCATCGCCGTACGTCTTGTAGTTCGATGATGAAACGGGCTGGGCGGAATTAGATCATGCAGTTCCATCGCACACTCGCCGAAATGTAACCGATAAAAAACCAAGACAAGCTGGCAACTCGGCGACGATGTTCAAGACTCTGGAGCTTTGACTTGACCAGTGCCTCATTGCCGATGAGTTTCTTGGCCCGCTTTTCGATCGACTCTAGTGCATCAAGCTGGTATTTGGCAGATCCGTCCCAGAGATGAGAACAGTCCATGATCAAACTTGCGCTTGATACAAGCTGAGCAGCTGTTCTGACGTGAAGTACCTTCTCACCTTTGCAAGGATCCCCAGATTTCTGGCAGCCAGCTGAGCCTTTACTTCTTTATGGCATACTAGCTATTGCCAGAGGCTTCGCCCATCTTCTTCTTCGTTTTGCTCTTGACAGAGCGGTCGTGGTCACGATGAATTTTATCCAATCGCTAGTATTGTTACTCGCCTCACGATCTTTCTCCATTTATCCCAAGGGAACATACTACACCCCGAGATAAAAACTATCCTATGTCCTTCCTGGGATCTCAAACTTTGTTTATACCAAATTTCATCTAAATCTGGTCAGCGGTTTAAGCGTGAAAAGGGCACAGACACAGTTCCTTTCGCATTGGCATCGCAGAGTTACACGCTTCAACTAATATAGATAAAAATTTATATGGAGATAGTTTTTGACCTTCTGTTCTTCACAAAAGGATAGTTTTTTACGGAAGAGTAAATGTACTGAGATAAAGAAAGATATTATATACTGCTATTCTGATTTCTTTTTTACCCGACTGCCGAAGGAGGGTAATGTGTTTATCAGTCTGGGACAATCCCACCGCACTATTCCCAAACCACTGCAACATCTGAAAGCCAGAATCAACAGTGGCGACCACCAGAAAAAGCGCCGAGGTAATGAAGCTCGACGAAGTCCCGGAGAATGAATTTAACTGTCTTGGATCCCGCAACGAAATTAATCAGAAAAGAATAACGGAGGAGTAGGAAAAAAAACCATTTCTACTTCCCTCCATATCAAGCAGGAGACAGAACAAACAAGGCCATCCATCACAACAACAAGGTCATCAGGCTGGGATAAGCCCAGTTGCCTAGCACCACGGATAAAAATTAGCATTCATATTAATGGGTCCTAACATTGTGAGCTTTTTTCTTAATTTTTTGTATGTAACGAATAAACTTAGAAACTACTGGACCAATTTCATAAATTCTTTCACCTTTGGGAAGCTACACTATCCCCTATGGGTGACAAAGGCTACTTTTTGCCCCTATATTCCCACTGGAACGGGAAATACGCGGGTGAAACCGCGAGGCGTCCGCTAGTATTCTATACACAGAACAAAAAAAACGCCTACTACAATAGAAGTCGCAAGTGGGCGGGGCCCGCGTACCCCGAGCTTTGCACAGTTCTGCATATGTTTCCTTCCGCGCACACACTACACACATCAGTCTTGGTTCAACCCTCACGGTGACAAAAACTTGAAAAAAAATACAAAAATGCCTTATTGTGCTGTTTTAGAATGTAAACACGATAGCAGAACCAAAAATTTATCAAATGTAGGTATATCTTACCATCGGCAAGTCTTTATTTATTTTATTTCGATAAAAATGAAAAACAATATTTTATTAAACAAGACAAGTAAAAGTTGATTTTATGACGTTAAACTTAAGGTCTACTTTCTTTAAAACTCAAACATTGTTCTCGAAGATTCCAACTATGCACATGTCACATTCAGCTACTCAATTAGAGATTACCAATATCGATAATGAGTTATCGATACTTTAAACTTACAATATTCGAAAAAATCTTCTTACGCGCGAAAAACATAACCCTTTCCTTGTAGCCGTGTAAAAATAAAGATTACGACGAATTGAGAACCTCTTCCTTTTTTTGAAGTCGGTTAAAAAGACAACAGCCTTCAAAATCAACAAAGTGTAATAATAATAACACATGAACATAGAACCTCCTTCTTTTTTTAAGTCAGTTAAAAACTGGCTTATGTGTTAGTCTGAAATTTAAGATCTACTGGTGTATAGACCTAAATTTCATCAGTTCATTAAGGAAGTTAGTCAAGCTAATCATAATAATAGTGTAGCCGCAGGCGAAAGCGTAAGCTTCCCATATCAGTAGGACGTATTGCATTTGTAGTGTAGTCTATCGCATCATCATCATCAATCATCAATACATATAATAAATCTGTAAAAAAGTATTTATTGTACATCGAAAATATTGCCAAAAAAATAGCCAGTGTGTTAAAGGATAACCAACAGAACCTATTTTTGGAATTTTTGTCTGTTTATTTGTGCACGCATCACGTGACATGTACGAAACCAATGTAAATAACTTTTATACATAAACATTGTGCGTACCTTGAAGAATTACTTAGTTTTTGTGTCATCGCAATCGGTTCACTCTATCAAAAGTTAGATGAATTTAAAGTGTTCAAGAAGTAAAATTATCACAACACACGCAATTCAGATACTCGGAGAGTTGAACTCGATATTCGATAGATGGCGTTGTGAATTTGAAGTCATTTTCTGAATCACGGTGTTAAGATTCTCCGCGAAAGATTGATGACTATAGAAACAAATATGGTCGGTAGGTAAGTAGGGTAGGCAGGAAGGTAAGTAGGGTAGGGTTGGCAAACAGATAACGTGAGCGAAGCCGCGGTCACAGCTTGTAATTAATAATAGTACACCAAAGACTACGTACAGTACTGTCTTTCCTTTCATTTTTTAAATCCATGGAAAGGTTGTCTTGAAAAGATCGCTTTTAGCGATAAGGTCGCCCATTGTGCCACCCAGTGTAACGTTTTCTTCGTCTATACTTTCTGTAACTTATATGGTGTACATAGTAAAGAGTATTGTATTCTATAATTCTATTGATAGAACAAAAACACTAAGATACGCCCATCTTTGTATCAATAGAATCATTTTCAAAATCGGATCAGTAGTTTACCATAAAATATCTTAATAATACTTTCTTTAAATCGTAAGTATTGGAATAAATTTATATAAAAACTTGATTACAAACATAATAATATTTATCGACTCTAGTTATTGGGCGCACGGTTGGCGCAGTGGTTGAGCGATTGACTGCTGCGCTGCGTGTCGCGGGTTCGATTTCCGCACGGAACAAACATTTGTATGATCTACAAATAGTTGTTCCGGCTCTGGGTGTTTGTGTATGTGAAATGATATGTTTGTAAACGCACCCACGATACAGGAGAAATTCCTAGAGTGGGGCAACGTTTTTTTTTTTAACTAAACTGTATTTTGTTTGAAAATAATACGGAATGTCGATAAATAAGTCAACGACCGTGGTACATCACTACAGAAGGACGAGTAGTAATGGACCTCATTTCGCAAATATAAATCTTATCGGTAACGAAATACGGCTTTAAATTAAATGAATTTATTATAGTGACATCTAGTGGCGGGTAGCGTAACTTGCTCATTAAACTATTACGTGTGCGCTTTAAACGAAAAAAGTAATAAATACTCAAAAAGAGTAGACAATAAACCAACTCTATTGTCATAAAGCTGTGGTTTATTTTCAAATAAGCGACGACTGACATATTTTCTACTTTCATCTAAAAATTAAACTACCAATCACACCAAAGATTTCTTAGTGTTATGAAATACAATTAATCTGTATATGTGTGAGTTTGGGTACGCTGGTTCCGATACTAATAAAGCTATATGCGATTTCTACTGTCTTCTCTGTTCTGTGATTCTATATTACCTCATATCTTTCAAACCGTTAGACGGATTTTTATCATAATTCATCTACCTCTAAAAATCCTTCATTGTGATACCCCACTTATTTTTTTTTGTTTGGAAGTAAGAAATATTAAAACTTCCACAATGTGGCGCCCAAAATCCGCCTTGTGTCTTTTTTTTTAACGTCACTTAGGTATCTAAGAACACTTGGGCGGTCAAGACCTATCTAACGATGTCTTATAATAAAACTCTGGGGCTTTGAAAGACATGAGGTAATAAAAACCCAGGAGAATCAAACAACAATTTTCCCAAAGCGTGTATCGAACCCAGGACCAGCAGCCTTATTGCGTACCTATTGAATTCGGAAAGGCAAAAAGCAAAGAGTGTGAAACATCGACCAATCACAAAGACGGAAATCCACATCGCGTCTTTCATCTCGATGTGATTGGTCGATTTTTAACACGCTTTTATTAGCTTGGTATGTATCTATGTATCAATGTAACGGAATCTTTGAACGTGATTTTCACCCCCTTGAAAACGTCGGATTGATTTGAAAATTTGCACACCTATCAAGGACCGATGACAATGCATTAATTTAGTCAAAGTCAAATATATTTAAGCAGCACTTTTGAAAGTCAAACAAAAATTAGAATTTACAATTAATAAAGTTTAAATTGTTTGCCTAATATCCTTACCAAGATCTTCAGGATTAGCGACTTTTTAGTTCAATTTACCATTAAAGCGTGTTTAATAGTTTTTAGAACTACAATTTATTCATACTCTGCTTTGCCGAATTCATTAAGCAATAAGTCTGCAGGCCTCCTTCACTCGACCGTACTTACAGCGATGACTGCCCACACTTCCGCGCGGTCCCGGCACCGCTCCGCCAGTCGGTTGTCACCGCTCGCGCAGAGCTCGCAACGAAATGCATAGAAATAAAGTGCAATTTAGAACACACTGTATGTCGTTGATCGGTCGTGTTTATGACAACATACCGTGTGTCCTAAATTGCATTTTATTTCTATGCATTTCGTTTTAAATTTGAATGGAATAGGAAGCCGCCCGTGTCAACACCGCGCCCGACGCCATTCTGTGTGGCCTGCGCCTCGCAAAAAACGAGCCGACACATATCAACCCAACCGTCACGGATATTGAGATCAAAATTGTGTACTTGATCTCGGAGAGTGAAGTATCTGATACGTAGTAACTTCTCTAATCTGTGCCAGGACCTCGCTCAGCAGTAACGCTTGTGAACACTAGAGCTGTACTATATGTATATTATAATATTTTGAATTTTCAGGGTCCCGGACGCGTGTGAAAACGGAAGTGTGCAACGACAGCGGCGGGCTGACGGTCCTGCCGGTGGCTGATGAGGACGCGCGGCTTCGGTTCCTGTTCATCGAGCGCAAGTGTGCCGACATAGGCGTGGAGCTGAGGAACGAGGATGTGGGCAACGGGTACTCTTATAGGTGAGGCAGTATACTTTGTTAGCTATTATATACATTAGCTCCTGCCAGCGGCTTCGCCCGCGGGAAAAGTGTCAAGGGAACTTTATACTGGGATGAAATAAACGAAATAAAAAACTTTTTTACAAAAAAATATTTCCGAAATTGAAGTTATTTTTCATTTTGTAGTGTCTTTATTTGGAAGTCGGATGTATTTTTTTAGTAAAAAAGTTATTTATTTTTAACTGTGGTACATAATTGGTAAGTTCTATAGTAAGCTACCTATAATGCCAGAATAGATTACCCAAATAACATTAAACTTGAAAAAAACCAGTGAACTGTACATATCTGCGTATCCCTTTAAAGCGTACCGGCGTGATGTTATGTTATGAAATGGTGTAAATAATAAACAGACGTGCGATTGCAGCAATCCCAAAAGTTTTGCCGTCATTTATTGAAAAGTTCTGTTGTATATCTCAGAAGTTTTTCATCAGATCTTAACGAAAATCTTTGAATGTAATTTCTTTACAATAAATTATTCTATTCTTAACTAAATTTTAAAACTTTTTTTTTTATAAATTTTTAAACTATAAAGGCGAAACTTTGTGTGTGTGTTTGTATGTTTTTTGTATGTTTGTTACTTCTTCACGCTCAAACAGCTGGATGGATCTGGATGAAATTTGCACAGTGATAGATTATAGTCTGGAATAGCACATAGGATATTATATTATACTAGCTGTTGCCCGCGGCTTGCTCCCGTGGACCACCCCATAGGACCCAATTTCGGGATTAAAAAATAGCCTATGTCACTCAGGAATAATGTAGCTTTCTATTGGTGAAAGAATTTTTCAAATCGGTCCAGTAGTTTCGGAGCCTATTCGGTACAAACAAACAAACAAAAAAATCTTTCTTCTTTATAATATTAGTATAGATATAGATTTTCGACATTAACGCGGGCGAAGCCGCCGGCAGAAGCTATTAATATAGTAAATTGAAAATTTAATTGTGATTTTGTGTGTTGTGCTGTGTCTTTTGTGTGCACAAAATAAATGTATAATCTATCTAAAAAAGTTCAAGTGCACAATAGAACAGCAATACAAAGACTAACTAAAACCAGAACAGGGTTCTTTAACAGAAAAGCTTTTATCCATTGAAATCCATCTTTTATCCAAGAAAGGTTTTATCTATTTGTACTGGGCAAAGATTGTATCAATATGATTCTCAAGCACGTTTAATGCCACCCTCAGCGCCGTGCACGCTGTGATGCTGTCGGCAGTGCGCAGCTTCGCCGAGGAACTGGTCCGCAGCGCCCTGGCCGTCAAACTGACTGAAGACTCCTCACACACCACCCCTACCGTGTGGGCCGGGTAAGTTAGCACTTATTTTATATCTATTTAGAACTAGTTGTCCCACCGTGGCTTCATGTTGTACAGTGATCGATAAAAATTGCATTCGCACCTCAATGTTCATAGTCGCCCGCACGCGAAGTGCGATGTTATGGCCACATCTGGTGTTAGAGTTAATTAAGCCGCCTCTGGGAACCGCACAGGCCTCTGACTTGGCTATTTCAGACTTACATCTATATATATAAAAGAGAAAGTATGTATGTATGTATGATCCTTATAGACTCAGGCGAAAGCTCAGGTAGCTGCAAAAAAGTTGGGGATTCTTGCTAAGGTGAGACGGTACTTCACGCCTGAACAGCTGCTCAACTTGTATAAAGCGCAAGTTCGGTCATGCATGGAGTACTGCTCTCACCTCTGGGATGGATCTGCCAAATACCAGCTTGATGCACTTGAGTCGATCGACAGACGGGCCAAAAGGCTTATTGGCAACGATGCACTGGTCGCCTCAAAGCTCCAGAGCCTCGAACATCGACGCCGAGTTGCCAGTCTGTCGGTTTTTTATCGGTTACATTTCGGGGAGTGCGCGACGGAACTGCACAATTTGATTCCACCTAGCCCTTTCCATCATCGGACTACAAGACGTACGGCCATGCGCCATCGGTACATGGTGGACATCCCTCCCATACGCACTAAACGTTTTGCTAATACTTTCATTGTGCGTACAGCTAAGGAGTGGAATTCCCTTCCGGGGTCTTTGTTCCCTGATAGCTACAACCTTGGGGTCTTTAAGTCAAGAGTGAATAGGTTTCTTCTAGGCAAGCGTGCTTCACCGTAGACCACGTCATCGCTTAACATCAGGCGAGATAGTGGTCAAACGCGATTATAAAAAAAAAAAAAAAGTCTCCGAAACGGCTCGACCGATTTTAATGAAATTTTCAGAGAATCTTTAGATTGACCCAGCGGTAATCCTGTAAAGTTTGGTGGCGATCAGAGCATTTTTTTTTTTAACTTTGAACGCGGGCAGATGCTTGTTAACTATTTAAGTTAATAGAATGTGTAGGCATCAAATTATAATACTTAATAATAATTTTCTAATTTATTGAGTAATTTTTTATGAAATTTTTCGAAATGTATATATTTTGTACAGAAAAATAAATGAAAAGAAGAATTATAATATTTTTTTTTTTCTTTTATTGCCTATAGGCTTGCGCTTGACCACTATCTGACCTGATGGTAAGCGATGATGTGGTCGACGATGGAGCACGCTTGCCTAGAAGAAACCCATTCACTCTTGACTTATAGACCCCTAGATTGTAGCTATCGGGAAACACAGATGCCGGCAGGGAATTCCACTCTTTAGCTGTACGCATAATAAAAGTGTCCCCAAAACGTTTTGTGTTAATAATATTTATACAAGTTACGAGATACGAACCGGGATCATACTGGTTCATTTCACTAACAATGTTATCTAACGCTAGGCCAGGTGGACACTTATGTTTGACATTGAAATTAATTAAACACCTCATTCTAATCAAACGAACTTAAAGGTAAACGATAATCTGCCGCGCTTTTTCTAAACTACGCTTTAATAACAAGCAATTCATATTGTTACAAATCTACCCTCATTTTCTGTAATGATACCGAAGATAAGAACAAGTTTGTATACAGTGTGGGTAAAATCGTGAATCAAACGAAACATCATTGAAATTTAATAACCAAATTCTAATCAAACTGTGAAGACTGTGTGTGATATTTTTTTTTGTTTTTAATTTATCTAAGTTAGTTTTCAATCATGGTCTGGCAGTTTGAGTAGTTTATGCGACCTACCCGAATGACCTTTCTTTGGTATTGTTCGTCTAATCGTTGAGCTTCGTTGAGCTGCTCGATTATTGACAAATGCGTGCACTGACTGGATAGGTCCACTCAATCTGGCTGGTTCTTTCCTCAAAAGACTATTTCAAACATAAGTCTACATGGTATTTACATAATCTAGCCAAGATTTTGTCTGGACTTTAAAAGAGACTGTGACCACTGAGTTTGTTTCGGCCTTTCTTCTCAGAGTAGTCAGATAGGAAACGCCGACCTCATCTAGTTTTAAAAAATATGATTGACATGTAAAAGTGTTTGTACAAACCAACTTAGAGAAATAAATCATTTATCAGTTATTTAACTAATTTAAAGGTAGACGGTTATCTACCGCGCTCTTTCTGATTCTTGATGAATAGCAATATATGGGCGTAAGTGCAATCGATGTTGGCGACAAAACATGGGTATTGTGATTGAAATCTACCCTCATCTATTGTGATTTAAGTTTAGGTGAACGATTTTATTATGATACAAAAACTCAAGCCTTATTGTCCCCTATGGTACTCGTCGGGTTTTAGTTGACTACGCTGTACCTGTAGACAGTTGAAATCTGTTGGGTAACCTAGCTTTAGGCCCTACCTAATTCCTTAAAACGTAGGTGTTAGTTTGTCAAACAACGCATGTTATAGTGTGTGTTGGTAGTGTGTATTTATTTTTTATTATTGTTTGTATAGAGAAGTGGTGGCCCAGTGGTATCGGCCGCGACTTACAAGTTGTAGGTCGTGGGTTCGAGCCCAGGCAGGCACTTTACTTTGTGTAAATTATTTCATCACCACTGCTCTCAAAACGGTGAACGAAAACATCGTGAGGAAACCGGCATGTCCTAGAACCAAAAATTCGAAGACATGTGACATCCACCAACTCGCACTGGGCTCGCGTGGTAGATTACGGCCCACAGAGAGGAGGCCTGTGTCCCAGCAGTGGGAACATTAAAAGGCTGATGATGATGATGATGATGATGAATTGACACTGACACTTGAGTCAATTATCTTCATGCTAATTATCTCCCCTGAGTTGTATTATTTTGTGAACAATAACTAAAGATTTTTAATAGTTTTTTTCCTTGTCTCCAGTTCATCGTCCAGCCCGAGCCTGGTGTCGGCGCGGCACGTGTACGTGTCGACGACACTCAACAGCCGCGCGCGCGCACTGTCGGCGGCCGACAGCGGCGCCACCAAGCACACCGTGCGCCCCAAGCTTTAATATACCAGTACACCACCAGACTACATCACGGACTTTTATTGTGCCTACTACCCCTACCCTACGTCGTGTTACTCTACGCAGGGTCATTTTACCCCTACCCTGAGTTATTTTAAGCCTACAGGGAGGAATTTTACCCCAACCATGACAAATTTTAGCTCCTGGAGAATTTTATCACTACCCTGTTTCATTTTACCCCAGAATACTGTTGGGGTAATATTACTCATTTTACCCCAACAGTAGGTAATTTTACCCCAACCATGAGAAATTTTATCCCTACTCTGTTTCATTTAACCCCAGCATATTTACTTTTATCTCTATAGGAAGTAATTTTACCCCTACCTTAGTAAATTTCCCTGTGAAAGCTACTAGCAGTCGGTATATGTATGCGTCTGTGATCTGTGTCCAGCCCCAGTGTTGTCCGCGCGGCACATGTACGTGTCGGTGACAAACAAAAGCCCTCACTGCCGCCACCGAGCACGCCACGTGGCTCATTCTTCAAATACCAGCAGCCTTATTGCGTAGGTACGTGAATTCGGCAACGCAAAGGGCAAATAGTATGAACAATCGACCAATCACATGCGAGATGAAAGACGCGATGTGGATTTCTTTCTATGTGATTGATCGATTCTTCATACTCTTTGCCCTTTGCCATGCCGAATTCACTTACGCTATAACGCTGCAGTACACCTTCCGAACTAAATACGGAATTTTATTGTGACTACTACCTCTATAACTCTACCAGAGTAATTTTAAACTGGATCGTTCGTCCCAGGTAGACATAGACGCCGACAGCTTCGATTATAGAGTCTTCGACCTTGATAAGAGTGGTCCTATCAAGGTCGGAGACTCTATAATCGAAACTGTCGGCGTCTATGTCTACCAAGTTGATGTTTAATGCCCATGTTACACGTGGGTGTAACACGGGCATTAAACATCAACTTGTTTTTTTCCATGTTTATCCTAAGACCCACTCTTTTGGAAGCTCTATTGAGGTCATCGAGCATTGTACTGAGGTTCCTACCTCCATGGTCTCAGCCATGACCACTATATCGTCGGCAAACCGAAGGCGAGGCTTCATCATGTCAACCAAGAAGCAAATGTTCAATGAGACGTCTGTGATCAATTCGGTGAAAACCAGGAGCGATTACCGCATGGTAAGAGGCACATTGTACATTAATATCAAGCTTGAAAGGTATTGACTGATGAAGTCTACGCTCCGTCCAGCACAGATCCAGATCCAAAACCCCGATACCTTTCAGCTCGAACTCAAGAAACATTTCGAGTGCCTATAGAGAGCTCCATGGACGAATACAGCGATGGCTTCGTGGATGCTGTCCATACGGTCGGGTCTAAGTTTCTCAAGACCCGCCGTACAGCAAAATAGAAACAATAAGCTCTCTGATCCTACTCTCAAGCTCATAAAGGAGTGGCGTGAGATGATCCTGCAGTCTTCAGACGATGCGTTGAAATACCGGCAGCTAAATAGACGGATCTCTTGAGTCCTTGAAAAGTGACCTCCGCCGCTTTAATACCGAAAGTATTCAAAGAGATCTGTCTATTGGGCAGAGCCAGCTCACGAAACTGAAGACGATGATGGCAGGATAGTATCCGCCAAACCGGAGCTTCTGAGGGAGATCGAGAGATTCTATGGGCAGTTGTACACGTCAACCAATAAACCCGTCGCGAATCTAGCGAATGACCCTAGAGCTAGATTGATCCGACAATATACCGAAGTGTTGCCGGACGTCAGCCTGTGGGGATGATTAGGATGGCTCTGAAACAGCTTAAGAACAACAAGGCACCGGGTGATGACGGAATTACGGCCGAACACCTGAAGTCGGGTGGAAAACCAGTACTCATGGCCCTTCAGAAGCTGTTTGATTCCGTCAAACTTGAGGGAAAAACGCCACAGGCACGGTGCAGGGGTGTGGTGGTACTCTTCTTCAAGAAAGGTGAACTGAAGAACTATAGGCCCTTCTCAATTCTTAGCCTTGTCTACAAGCTGGTTTCAAGAGTCATCAAGAATCGTCATACGTCTACTACAGTCGGCAGTGTTTAATGGGATAGCCGGGTCCACTCCGGGGATTCTTCGCACCCCTTGCCACGCCATCGCCTCGACCGCTACCGTATTCGAAAGTAGACGGGCTGCCGGGCACTCCGGGCCGTTTTTTTGTGCTATTCATTAGGTTTGGGGGGGTTTGCCATAATCACCACGCTTGGCAGAGGGGTTGGCGATCGCTGTTTGTTGTTAATTGCACAGAGAATGCGGCTGCCCATTAACTGGTGTATCCCTTAGTCACCTCTACGACACCCACGGGAAGATATGGGATGGTGAAATTCTTTACCGTCCGTAAAGTACGCAATGGATTAAGTATAATTATATCTGACTAGATATAATTATACTTAACTGTACTGTAAGTAAAGTAACTGGACTGTTCCACGTGGCTTCGCTCCCGTGGACCACCCCACATGACCCGTTTTCAGGATAAAAAAATAGCCTATGTCACTCAAGAATAATGTAGGTTTCTATTGGAGAAAGATTTTTTTAAATCTGTCCAGTATTTCGGCGCCTATTCGGTACAAAAAGACAAATTAACAAACAAACAAACAAATCTTTATAATAGTAATAAGTATAGAGAGTTGGAACAAGGTTAATCGAGGCAATATCGTCAGGGTACGTGACTTAGATATGACTTGTAGGAAACAAATCCGAAGGTCTAAAAGATCTTATCAACCAAACATTCACAATAGAATAAACCTCCTTAAACATGTAGGTAATATGAAGTAAATCGGATTTTCTTTTGATTAAAATATACCTATTATGTAAGATTTGTTATTGGCTGTATTTGGCAATTTTGTCTGAAAATAACATTACAGCGAGTGATTTTGAAAATACGGTACTTGGAATTTTTCAACTGTTTATCATGTGCATTGCGAAACAAATGGTAAGTAAGTGCTCTAATACGAGTATGCACCTACTAGCATACTTGTACTTGGTAGGTAACTTCTGACCAACGAAGTTTTAAAACATGTGGGTTAGTGTTTCACCGAGTTTCGTAGAATTGAATAACTGATTGTACAGTCAGCGTCACATCGACCTTACCCTAATCTGTCAAATTTCATCGAATTACAACCTAACGTCAAACGTATAGAGTTCAATATCAGTTGGGATATTTTGACAGATTTGGGTAGATCGGGTGGTTCGTGCTTCGGACTACGAAGCCAGGGATCGCGGGTTCCTATCCCGGGTGACATTACAGTGGGCCTCGCATTAAGACGACGACTAACGCCAACGACCTTGAGGAAAAAAAAACGCGCACTCGTTTCACACCCGCGCGACCCAAAATTTAGTAGTTTTTTGTACTTTCCTTATTATTCCATGACTTTAAAAAAAAAAGCTTCAAGTCAAAATGTAGATAATTAAATTATCTTTGAGATGGTGTTGATTTCATTAAAATACGCCCAGCGGTTTTGGTGTGATTGTCGTGTTTTTGTCCGTTTTAGACATAACTTTACAAAATAATTACACTATGTTATACAAATAAAACTCAAAATTTGCTTAGATCAAATTATTAAGTAAATAGTTTAATATAACATATATTTTTTTCAAAGAATTACGACTAGCCATTTAGACGTGATTCTCATTTTAAAATCAGCTACTCAAGGGAATCAGCGCCTTAAGCTTCCCAAATCTGTCAAATGTTCCTAATTGATATTGAACTCTGTACGTTTGACATGAGATCGTAATTAGAATGAAGAAATTTGACAGATGTGGGCAGCGATGCGAGGCCCAGTATTTGTGTCTGATGTTTCTCTGTGCTGGATCGCCGTTCACTGTTGAAAATACAAAGTAATAAAAGACGTTAGTTTTTTTAAAGTGAACTTTAGTTCTTGTTAGCTCACCGGCATTTGAACATTTTTTTTACATGAATGTCTGTCGGTAGAATCATCAATGGATTTTATCAATTTATCACTGAAACTAGCTGTCCCACACGGCTTCGCCCCCATCAACTGGCTACCTACCCTACATACATGATTGTTGCGTAACTTAAACCGTTTACGCAGCGCACGCAACGGAAGTTCCCAATTTTTTTTTCCAGTTTTTGCAACATTTTCCATTTATGCTCCGCTCCTATTGGTCATAGCGTGATGTTATATAGCCTATAACCTTCCTCGATAAATGGACTATCCAAAACAAAAATATTTTTTCAATTCCAATTAGATGTGCCTGAGATTAGCGCGTTCAAACAAACAAACTCTTCAGCTTTATAATATTACTAGCTGACCCCCGCGGCTTCGCTCCCGTAAACTGGCTACCTACCTCCTACCTACCTACCCTATTTTTTTATTTCCCATAACTACCCTACCCACCTACCCTATCTACCCTTACTACTATACGAATGTAACCTGTAAACTTTTGTTTCTACCGGCGGGCGGCGGCGATCTAATTAAAATTTAGAACATAAAAGCTGCTATTGTGAATCTATCTTAGAAGATAGACATATGCTGTCGCGGATTTTTTTTTAGAACTTTTAAAGAAGAACAATGCCATCATACATTATATTTGCGTAACTTAAACCGTTTACGCAGCGCACGCAACAAAAGCTCTCAAAAAGGAATATTTTTGCCCGTTTTTGCAACATTTTTCATTTATGCTCCGCTCCTACTGGTCATAGCGTGATTTTATATAGCCTATAACCTCCCTCGATAAACGGACTATCCAACACAAAAATAATTTTTCAATTCCTACCAGTAGTTCCTGAGCTTAGCGCGTTCAAACAAACAAACAAACAAACTCTTCAGCTTAAGTTTATTTAGAATAGAATATATATCTAAATAATCTTAAGCTGAAGACAAGGTAAGTAATTGTGAAATGTTGAAAATAGAACGAATATCTTGATAAAAACACAATTTTAATCAATTCCAAAATAAACATGATAAAACTTATCATAATATTATGAATTATTATTAAGAATTCCTTATTAAAAATATTCACAAACCTATAATTATCACATCAGTACCTAAGATATAAAATACGTTGTATTTTAATTTAAAATTGCGGACCCGTACTTTGTGATGATTTCTGAATTTAGAATTTGGAGTTAAAGTGTCAAACTGCCGCACTCAGAGACATTTAACGGTTACTTAAGTCGCTCCATAGTATAGATTTTGTACTTAAAATCTATACTAAGGAGAGCTTTAAGTAACCGTTAACGTCTCTGAGTGTGGCAGTAAGACTACTTCAATGCCACAGCTTGGCAGATTATTAGGCTAGATTTTGCTAAGAAGTCAATTTCAAATTCATAATTCAGAAGTTGGGGTTTTATTTGCTTAAAGATCTTAGACTACAAGGAGCAATTTTAAATTAGACGACTCACCTTATTAAAAACGATAACAAATAAAAGCAATAAAAAACTTCAATAGGTTAAAAGTTCACATTCCAATGTCTCGATGTTATCATAAGTACTTACATAGTCTTTTAAAAATAAACATTTAAGTTACTTTACTTATAATATCAATATTGCGAGAAGATAATAGAATATTTTTATTTTAAATTAATAAAATTATATCTTAAATTATTAATATGTCACAATTTTAAAAGCAATAGTGGTAATGTAAGTTTTGTTTAACTCGTGAATAATTTGCAACAATGAGGAACATAAATAGAGATTAAACAAAACGGCAGCCATATTGCGTAACTGAATTCGGCAAGGCAAAGAGTATGAAAAATCATCCAATCACATAGACGGAAATCCACATCGCGTATTTAGTCTCGCATGTGATTGGTAGATTGTTCATACTATTTGCTCTTTGCCTTGCCGAATTCTCTTACGCCAATAAGGCTGCGGGTTTGAAAAAGCGCGGCAGCGTTTCCATTTTTTATTTTTCACTATTTTCAGTGATTATTCAATAGTTTAATCCGTGTAAACATAAAAATTAGTTATAATGATAAAAAATACACATGATTATTTCTAATAGGTTAATCTCAACAGTTACCTAAGTAGTCGGGATAGAAGATGTTATCTTTAACTCTTCGTTGCAGTGTGCCAGCTAACGGCATTAATTGGCAGTAAGTTTCCATATTCATAGTACATCGTAAATTCGATAGAATTACTAGTAAATATTGTATCACCGTCTTAGAAAGAGTGCGCAGCGTCGGGTTCGCATCTTTCGGTTGAAATTGGCTGGTGAAAAGAGTCGTCTAAGGGACATTTTTTCGCCTTAAAAATCCCTTGATTTGACGAGGGGGCGATAGGCAGTGACGAGAGGTCTCGATACTTAGACGCCTTCCTGATGGGGTCAGTGCGTTATCGTTTCTGTACCGAAACGACTCAGGCGCCTTCCTGATTAAGACGACGTAGTTTTTTGTACTTTCCTTATATATTATTAAAAAAGAGGCTCAGATCAAAATGTATATAGTTAAATTGTCTTTGAGATGGTGTTGATTTCATTAAAATACTCTCAGCGGTTTTGGTGCGATTGTCGTGTTTTTGTCCGTTTTAGACATAACTTTACAAATTAATTACACTATGTTATACGAATAAAACTCACTTTTTTTCCAATAAATTACGACTAGCCATTTAGACGTGATTCTCATTATAAAATCAGCTACTCAAGGGAATCGGCGCCTTAAGTCGTTTCGGTACAGATTCTTTACCGAGCGCATACACGTACAGCATAGGTACCTACCTGCATAAATTCGTTATAAAATCAAAAACGCACCGACCCGGTCAGGAAGCTGCCTTAGGGCGGGTTTCAGAATTGAGTATTTGGAGTTAAGAATTTTTCATACCCTGCTAAATGCCAAATTTTGACATATTAAAGTAGAGTTTGACAAATACTCAACTTCAAATACTTAATTCAGGAATCAGGGTTAACCTCGACCGATGCTTATTTAGTCTATGGGCGAATACACATGCCTGTAACTAGCAGAAAAATGTCCAAGTATCTTGCATGCATGATGACATTCACCAATCAGAAGTTATTATGGCGCAATGGCATGTAAGTTATTGCGTTTTTTTATTCTTTTTGTTAAAATGCACAATGACATTCGCCAATCAGAATTATTATGGCGCAGTGGCATGTAAGTTATTGCGTTTTTTTATTCTTTTTATTAAAATGCATAATGACATTCGCCAATCAGAAGTGATTATGGCGCATGGGCATGTAAGTTACAGGAACATGTATTTTCGCCCTATTGCACATTTGGCTTGTTTGGAATACCGGCCCTCGCTGTCAACTCAAGTTTTAAATATTGTTACAATACTAATTAAAATATCATGCATTATCGAAAACTTGCAAAATAATCTAAAAAAATAAATAAAATTAGTCTTTCATTCTCCTCAAAAATCAGTAAAATAACAAAAAGGTATTAAAAGTAAACTGAGGTAGTAAAGGTTACTATAGACCTTCGAAAATTAAAAATGTTTAATAGATCTTTGAATTGTAATCAGAAGCCCGAGATTCTGAGAACCAGTCTTACCATTCATGTTACCCAGTTACTGGGTTGTGGAGGTCAGATAGGCAGTTGCTCATATAAAGTACTGGTTGTCAGCTACATCCGGTAAGATTGGAAGACGCCCTAACGCAATTGGGAAAATGCTATGTCCATTCGCGTTAAGAAAATAGTGAGTCATCGTTATCCACCGGCCTAGCCCCGCCCCTCGACCAATCGAGTCGCAACAAATTAGAAAACTAAGTTCACAGTAACAATTTGTTGCGACCCGATTGGTCGAGGGGCGGGGTTAGGCCGGCGGAGAACTATGACTCACTATTTTCTTAACGCGAATGGACTATAGGCAGATGATGAAAATTATTTACATCCTTATTTATAAAAATCTCGTCGGTATTTAGCTATTGATTTTGATTGCAAAAGATTCTGAATTCAAATTTTGAGGAAACGGGGGCAGAGAGCGCCGACTGAATTTCCTAAGTAAAAAGTCATAATTCGAGGTTTGGCTCTCGTCTCTTTCCTCCTCCAATATTGGACCACTTTAAAAGATATTCCGTAAACTGAAAATTAAAGATATATACTATGTCCCTATGTTTTCCTTTTTGATGATACATTATCTTTGGAAGCACTAGAGCCCTCAAAAAATGCTCAAAATTGCGCTGTCAACAGAGGCTTAGTGTACAAATTTGACTAATATAAATGAAAAAAGGAAAACATAGGGACATAGTATATATCTTACTTTACCAGTTTATGGAATATCTTTTAAATTGATCCAATATTGGAGTAGGAAAGAGACGAGAGCCAAACCTCGAATTATGACTTCTTACTAAGGAAATTCAGTCGGCGCTCTCTGCCCATATTTCCTCTTAAACGGTTAGGTAGAGTCAACGTACACCCACATTTCGGCTCTCAATTTGAATTTAGAAAAAATATAATTCGGGCTACTGCCTTTGAATTTTAAGCTAGGGGCGCTGGTGTAGACAGGTCTTCAAGTCGGACTAGAAATCATTTTAAGTCATCATCCCTATTGCTACACACTGACGAGTTTTTTTTATAAATAAGTCCCATATTGCATATAGACATCTATAAGTTAAAATATTAATCGTAAGACCTTATCTTTTTTTATTTCTAGCATTTCTACAATTTTGTAACACACATCTTAAACTGTTTACCAATGTGCCAAATTTGATATCCTCCAACCCTGCCTCTTTTCCATATCTCATTGAATAACTTACAACACGATCTCTTGCATGCGGATCCAAAGCGGGTCGAACGATTTTTGACTTGCTCCCATTACCTCGAGGTGGTTGGCCGTACATAGAGCAAGTTTTCAATGCTTCCATAGTAAATACTTCTTTAAATAGGAGACGCGCAAACATCCTAATAGAATTAGAAGATTTTTTAATTTTGTCTAAGGCTTTAGCGTTTACATAGACAGGATCCCTTGGATCTCCTATCACCGCTAAACCTTTGCCTGGTTCTGGGTGTTTTAAAGTCCATGTGCTATCTTTCTTCTTGATATTTTTCTTTTTCCTTTTGATCTTTGGTGGAGACGACGGTAGGGAATCTAGACTTGATTCTTCATTGTCGATAAACTTTTCGAACTCTGTGTCATGGTCCATATCAGTGATGTTTACTTCATATTCCAGTTGAGTGTCTCTTTCAACAAGGAGGTTATCTTCATTAATATTGGTCATTGTATTGTCATGGCCATTCACATATGGTTTAGTTTCATCTTCGCTTTCTATTTCGTCGTCAAATCGAAGTGTTTCCATATCGTCGCTCAGATAATTTTCTTCTTCAAAAGTGTGTCCATTTTGTTTCTTCTCTTCTTCAAATGCATGTCCATTTTGTTGGTTGTCTTCTTGAAAAGCGTGTCCATTTTGTCGCTTCTCTTTTTGAAAAGCGTGTCCATTATGTAAGTTCTCTTCTTCAAAAGCATGTCCATTTTGTTTCTTCTCTTCGATAGGAAATTTAACAAGCGGTGGTTGATTTTCATATTTTGACACAATAGCATTTAGAGATTTTTTATTTTCAATGACTTTTAAGTACAATTCTTTAACACTCACTAATATTCCTCTTATATAACCTAATGTATTCTTCTGATCGTTTTGTATGGTTTCCAAAATTTTTTTGTCTTCTGGTGTAAAAATTGAATTTGTTACGTCAATTTCTTTAGCTAGTTCAAGACTTTCAGGTGTTCTTGTAGATGTATCAGAATTATTGTTGTTGTTCGTTGGATTTAAGCTCTGTTGTACTGAAATAAGAATGATATCTTCTATTTTCGATTCTAGAGTTTTTTGCGAACTACCCGCACAATATGGTTTTGGCACACAAGGAGTAGATTCTTTGGCTGCTTTTGTCACAACTGGAGTGGTTTTATTTTTAGTATTAGTTACCACATCCTGTTTATTTTCTTTTAAAGATCGTTTTTCAACCTTTTTATGTTTAGATTTGTGATTTTTGTTTTTAGTATGTTCTTTCAAATATTTTTTCAAAGACTTATTCTTCTTTTCCGATTTCTGTTTGATCTTGGGCACGACGATGCGAAGTTTTAGGGAATCTTGTGGTTTGGCCACTGGCTCGTCTGTAAAAAAATCGCACATTTAAGTGTTACCTACATAGGTATCATCTAATATAGTAGAATATTATAACAATATTATAGCTTTTGCAGGCAGCTTCAAATTTGATTTATCTAAAGCAAGGAGGAGTTGAGGTGTGTTGATTAAGAAACATCCAAACATACATATTTTCCACATAAATAATACCTCCCACATAAAATAAAGCATCAGAAGGGTCGCGCTGAGGTGCACCTACATTAAGCTATTCTCCATTTCAAATAATATTAGAAATTTCTACAACCCCTTTTTAAAATTCCGTTCAACCGATTTTGAGTTCCATCCCGTAAATATAAGGATAGCATAAAAAGCATAAACCTGTTACCAAAACTAACTGTTTACTACAGCTGCCATTTGTCATATCACCAACGCAATAGATGTCAAAATCAGTTGCACGGGCTATTAAATGGGATTATTTAAATGTCTAATGTTATCTCAAATTGAGTATAGTTATATTTAATTCCATGTAATTGGTGGCCTTTTGCCATCAATTGGGCACAAGTCTAGATTACATGCTTTTCCAGTTGATGGAAAACTCTTCAGATATTTTGGCAGCCACCCCAATAGAATAGAATAGAAAAGAATTTCACTTTATTCGAGTATCCATGACTCAAAAGATGGTTAGTAAAACTTACGACTATGTTAGTAACACAGATATTAACAACCTCCCCCGCCGGTGGGGTTCCCGCTTTGTCGAGGCGGGGGGGCTCAGTGACCGTGGCTTGGTCACCCACGGTGAAGCGAAGAGGAACCCGAGTAGGGGCCGCTCTTTAGGGCTTTTGCCGACTAAGCCGACGAAGTAGCGGCCAACTAGTAGGTTGCGGTGCCGCTTGGTAACAGGCGACATCGCAACTGAGGCGGGCCGCGATGTCTTATGGAGATTCCCAGGTCCCATACGATATCGCGGCTGAGGGTTGGAGGCCGCGGCGGGAGAGGAGTGCCGGTATTGCGGTGTGCCGCTCTCCCTACCTTCCGCGGCCTAGACGGGGTCGCCACCGTCTGATGGCGGACGCGGTGGGGCCGCAGGGGAAGAGGAGTGTCGGTATAGCGTTAGCCGCTCTGCCTATCCCCTGCGGCCGCAAAATGGTAGGTGGCGAGGCCATTGACCTCGACCCGTCACAGTGGGACCAAGGGTGCCATACACGGGGTCGTCTGGCACCTATGTGCTGAATTGGTCCCTGGGGTGGTCACGGCGTACAGTGTGTTCTGATGCGCCGGTGATGGGGGGTACTCCCCCGAGGAGGGTCCGGTGACGGACAGCCGCGGCGGGTTGGCGGTGAGTGCTAACGCGTGCCCGTGTTCCCGCCATAAGCGGCACTGGAGAACACCGTGGCGTTTTAGTGGGTTAGAGTCCCACATAACTGCACAATCTCCCCGTGGTAGTGCAGTATGCATGAGCATTTCTCCACGAAAAAAAAAAAAAGGTATTAACAAACTGACACTACAAAAACAAAACAACAAATAACAGTGGATCACCGTTGCGACAACCCATGTGAGATGGCACAACAGCGACCCACGAAAACACAGTCTAGGCGACACGAAACAACAACCAACAAAATACAACGCGCCGCGCGTTAAACAGGTGGCACCTTATTAGGGCAATAGCAGCGTCATTTTTATTATTTTTATTGGGACAATCCCACCGCACTATTCCCAAACCACTGCACAGGAGTTGCAGTGGTTTGGGAATAGTGCGGTGGGATTGTCCCAATCAACAGTGCTCCAAAAAAAAACGCCGAGACAATGAAGCTCGACGAAGTCCCGGAGAATAAATTTAACTGTCTTAGATCCCGCAACGAAATTAATCAGAAAAGAATAACGGAGGAGTAGGAAAACAAAAATAGCAGCGTCAGAAGCGTTCATTAGATCCTCTAAAGTGGACATTTATGGGCACTTGGGATTCTCCAGCATGTGTGTCATATTCTGCACAGGGGCATCGCACTCATATTGTGTCATTATAGACTAATAGCTTCTGCAAGCGGCTTCGCTAGCGTGAAAGTCAAAAATTATGCCGAAGGAACATATTCCCGGGTTAATCCTATGTGCTATTCCTGACGATAATCTATCGCTGTGCCAAATTTCATCCAGATCCGTTCAGCCGTTCTGTCGAGAAGAAGTAACAAACACACTTACAAACTATCGCCTTTAATATATTAGTGTGACGTGTTGTTACTGAGAAATTCCAAATGAAAAAACCTATAACACTTTGCCCGACACGGGATTTGAACCCACTTGCAAAAAAGACCGGTCAAGTGCTACTCGGACTCGCGCACGAAGGGTTCCGTACCATTATCGCAAAAAACGGCAAAAAAACGTTTGTTGTATGGGAGCCCCACTTAAATATTAATTTTATTCTATTTTTAGTATTTGTTGTTGTAGCGGCAACAGAAATACAACATCTGTGAAAATTTCAAATGTCTAGCTATCACGGTTCATGAGAAACAGCCTGGTGACAGACAGACGGACCGCGGAGTATTAGTAATAGGGTCCCGTTTTTACCCTTTGGGTACGGAACCCTAACTAGAGCATCGAGCGAGGCAGTAAAAGTCAAAACTAATCAGACTGTAACAAATTACCAGAAAAAGTATCACATGTTCTAATCCAGGTCTAAGGTCTACTCATGGGTAAAATTTTATCCGAATCCGTTCAGCTTTTGAGGAATAATTGTTTAACAAACATATATATAACTAGATGTTGCCCGCGGCTTCACTCCCGTGGACCACCCTACAGGACCTATTTTCGGGATTAAAAAATAGCCTATGTCACTCAGGAATATAGTAGCTTTCGACTGGTGAAAGAATTTTTTAAATCGGTCCAGTAGTTTCGGAGCCTATTCGGTACAAACAAAAAAATCTTTCCTCGTTATAATATTAGTATAGATTACTTTCGGACAGTATGACCGTCCTGCAAGCACTAAACAGCCACACGGTCAACTCCGGCTGATTAACGAGTGTCAGCGGCGCCTGAACCAGTTCGGTATGCACAATAAAGTAACCATTCAATGGATCAAGGGACACAGCTACTCCCGAGGGAACGATGCTCCAGTATGGCACCGGTAGGCCCGGAGCCCATCGTGCCTTTACCTTTGACCTACGCGGTCTGGTAAGAAAACGCACCAGAGATCAACACAGCGAGCTTTATATTGACCATAGCGAATGTAGGCAGGCCAAGGAGGCACTGCCCTCCATCGACGGCCGTTTCACGAAAATGGCCCTACGACTAAATAAGCCACAGCTGCGTGCAGTCACAGCCGACGTAACGACTGGACACGGGACCTTTAATAATCACCATTTTGTCGTAGGAATCACGGACAGCACACTCTGCAGAGCATACATGGTGGAAGATGAAACAGCAGCACACCTGCTTCTAAGCTGCCCTGTAATTGCTAGCTACAGGGCCAAATACTTCGGTAACCCAGGTACCCGGCAGGAAATAGTCGGCAGCACCAGGGCGCTGCTGGCCTTCCTCAAGGATCGAATGATGTAGCTGATACCACCCGTTCGCAAAATACGCGCTTAGTCGTGGAGTTGCGGAAACAGCCCGTCGAAACTAAACTACTTACTTTTAGAGCTTTTTTCTTCAATTTGTTTACCATTTTCTCCATTTCTAAATTTTTCCATAAAACCAACCACAGCATCTTGATAAGATTCTGGAAAAGAGATTGAAAAAATCATTAAAATAAACAATCGGTCTTTGAATTCATAATAAGTTAAGGTTGCACATGAACTCTCAATTAGCTGTAATTATTTTGTAAATTAATGAATAAAGTTTATTTAGTATTTGTTGCACAGTATGCATAACTATGACCAGATTTGAGAACATAATGGCTGTGGTTGAGTTCTTTAGTTTCTGCCCAATATGGGAAAAGGATGTAAGTTTATGTATGTTTGTATCATACATAACTGTTGTTACATAACAAGTTAAGATTAGTTATGTAACAACAGTCAAGATTTTTGAGATATCTTTTTCAATGTATGAGAGTTTTCTGCATAAACAGTTTACAGTACAAACATTTTATTAATGTCCCTCGGAAATCTTTGTGTTTCGTCAGTTGTCGGATTTCTATCAGCTGTCATTTGCACTCGGTGCAGACCGGACACTCTCAATCATATTGTAAGTATATCTTATAAGTTAATACTCTTTTAACATAATGTAATTTATTTTCAAAAATGGAGGAAAGCTGCTATTTTACAGCTCTACATATTTCACACTGGCTGTTGCCCACGGCTTTGCTTCCGTGGACCACCCCACAGGACCCATTATCGGGATAAAAAAATAGCCTATGTCACTCAGGAATTATGTAGCTTTCTATTGATGAAAGAATTTTTCAAATCGGTCCAGTAGTTTTGGAGCCTATTCGGTACAAACAAAAAAATCTTTACTCTTTATAATATTAGTATAGATGGCAATCAAAACAAAAAAACAATAAAGTACTTAGTTCTGAATTCAAATTATTATACACGATAAATCTAATAATTGATGGACATGGAAATTAGCATTTGTTTGTATTCGGAAATGCGATGATTACCGAGGGACATTATGTAAAAAGTTGTACTGTACTTTGCTGAACTGTACAAGTAATCATAAAAAGGTCACTGCTCGACCTCACATACAGCTGGATATAGACAAAGCAGTTAAACCATCCATAGTAAATATATTGTAACCTCTTCGCTGAGCTCATGGGTTGTTGCACCAATGAGTCACTATATGTCATATTGTTTATTTATGTTTTGTTTACAGACAGTGCTTACGCACTTAGGTAGTACCAGTATTTTGATCTGTAGTTAACTCAACCAATAAGTGGAGAAATCCTCGTAACCGTGAGGTCACTCCGTGAAGCCTGTGAAGCCTGGCGTTAGCCAGTACCCCTACCCACAAGTGCGGAAACGAGAGTCCCTACTACTATTAACTCAACACCAATGGTTAAAAATATGCTAACCAATGATATCTACTTTTGCTGAAATGCGTTTTTCATAAATTCTATCACAAATGGTCAAATAAGGTGGAGAGTTAATTATTTGAACATTTGCTAGACTAACAGTTTGATGAATTAACGCATTGTACCAACATTTTAAACCATTCTTTAGCATATTAATTTAACTATAGGTTGAAATAAATATGGATAAAAAAACTGGGCCCATAATCGTAAGTGTTACAATTTTTAACTCAAGGAAACCCAATTAGAGAGAGATTTTATGGAAAATAAGAAAATATATTATGCTTTCCTTTAAATAAAAACCCATACCTGCTTCATATTTAATTTCTCCGATATAGAGCCTCCAGGCTCCATTTGATGGTTCGTTATTCTTAATTCTCAATGCAATACGGGTTTCATCTTCAGCAGGATAGGCTATAGCCACCTTTTGCTCTGATAACTCACATTGAACCCAAGATTTAGGTACACAAACACGCTTGTTGTTGTTATTGGGAGCTTCCTGACATTCAACCACGATAAAACCACTGTTACTGGGCTGAGGCATCTTGAAGTGAAATTAAAAGGCATGAAAAACTTGTGATGTATTTAAAAAAAGCATTTAAAAAATGCTATTTTTTATTGCAACAACATGCTGAGATGAGAGTGAATCTGTCATTCTGTCAAGTATAGTTAACTGTCACTGTCACAATGACAGTTTTCTTTTACTGTCAAATAAACGAACGTCACACGTCTATGAAATGGAAAGAACCTAAACATATTTCGACGCCAAGTGTTGCCAAAAATACGATTAATATATTATTTGTAATTTTTGAAATTGGTGCGATGGACAATCGTGAGTTGGAAAACGTTAGCAATATGCACTTTCTGGATGAAATCACACAGTTTTCTGAATGTATTATCAATGTAAACGTTATTAAAACTTTAACACGGAATCTGAATGTGCTATTATCACTTTAAACGTCGTGAACGTATACTTACAGTGAAGCGTTAGAGATAATCTTAACTTGCACTTATTATGCACTTATCCTAGCGATATCATTGACATTTTTTTTTTAAATATGAATACGCATTTTCTAGATGTATTGTGCAATTTTCTTTAAAATTCTGCTAGCAACATTAGACATACGGGTAGCGCGATCTTCAAGGTCATTGATAGATTTAGCAGACAGGCAAAATACCATTATCATTTATCACGCGACGGCGATCAATTAGCATAAGTTGGATCTCTTGCTTGTTTACGTATTCCCTGTCCCACAAAGTCCCCTTGAAATTTAATTGCGCAAGATTAAGCATTCGACTAATCCACTTACACTATGTAAACGTCCACTGCGTCATCATTAGCTTCGAAGGAAATAGGTTATGGGAGCCCATTTCTTTGTGCACCAGGGTTTCCGAAGTCCCTACTGGGAAGTTACGCCACGAATCAATCCACTGCTGGTTCTAGGCCAACTTCCCGATGCCGTTCGTCTCGACTCTCAAGATACATCCAGTGTTTTTCCGCGATATAGACGATACGTTAGCGCAACGCGACATGCACGACGCGCTTGTCGCCTTTTTAATCTAAGACTGAAGTGAAGCCGTGAGGCGTGAGCCGTGAACTTGTTTTTAACAGATATGCTTGTTGTTTTTAGCTTTCGTTTTATTTTTAGATACGGTCAGCAACGAAACTTAGCAAATTTGATTTTACCAAGAATATTAAATTTGTGGATAAGTTATTGTTTGACAGATTGATTTTTACCATTTAGCGTGATCACGAGATTATTAAAATTTTAATTGTGTTATAAATAAGCACAGAAATTTGAACTTCATAAAGTTGTTTCTGTATGTACATACCTCCTACAATTTTCTAGGCTCAGGCTTACTTAGGTGTAGCAAAATCTGTCAATATAGTTCCCAGCTGGGGCACAGCCTCCTCGTCCCTCTGTGCCTACTCACATTTGGCGTTTATCTACGCACGCACGGTTGGCTTAGTGGTAGAGCGATCGGCTGCAGCACTGCGTGACGGGGGTTCGATTCCCGCACGGAAAAAAAAATTGTATGGCCTACAGATAGTTGTTCCGGATCTGGGTGTCTATTGTATTTGAGTTTAAATGTTTGTAAACGCACCTACGGTGCAGAAAGAAATTCTTAGTGTTGGGCAACATTTTTTGAAAAAGAATGAAAAACAAGTGCGGCTTGGTGAAGTTACATTTCTTCGAATTTTGAGTTTTAGAAATTCAGAATATTTCCTCACGATGTTTTCTTCCACCGTTTTGACAGCAGTGGTGATGGAATAAATAAAATTACACAAGCTAGAGTGAATTCGAACCCACAAACAACAACGTTACATAATTAGGCTCTTTACCAGTGGGCCAGTGAGCCTCACTGCTAACAATACTGCTCATCTAAGTTAACATTAAATCAACTATAATTAAGTCCGCCTTTGTACTTGTGCATAAAGTTTTAATTAATAAATAAATAAACTATAATAACAAAAATAAATATAATAATATCCGGCTTTCGTAGCTATCTGTATTTATAATTACACATAATAGCGTCGACATACGTAACAAATGACCGAACCGACCTAGGTCAATAACCAGGCTATCTAAAAACAGCTGCCGTTGGCCTTGAAAATCGCGCCGGCAATAATACTACGACGTATTTTCGTTCGTTAAACTAGATACAGATAAATGCACTCCATAAAAACGACAAAATATTTTTTAGGAAATACTTACGGTGTCAGTGAGGGTGTCAGACTCCATTTCAAAAACTTTATTATTTAAAATCGCGTAGCCAAAATCCAATATTTTTTGCGCACTTAAATGCATTTAATTAATTGCGGCGTGGCGCCGCGACTTTCCGAGGCGCCTCTCTGTTTCGGAATGATATCATACGACAATATATCTTGGGAACATCATATACTTCCCTAGATTTTCATATGCGATGCGAGGCACTGACCGCCAAAACGCATAGGTATAGGTCAGTGGTGCGAAGTCTACATCGATAAAACTCCCACTCTTGTTTTCTTCTATACGTACGTACGGTGGAAACTCTTATTTAGTTCGGATGAGTTTTTACTGGTTGAAACTAGTTTATACTTACAAGTAATTGAGTGTCAAATTTCAAATACTGCCCTATTTGAAATTTGACACTCAATTACTTCCTAATTTGAAATTGGTGATTCTTAAACCAGACGGTGAGGAATCCTTTTTGAAATGAGTATGTATTTTACATACATAATGCTCTAAAACGGGCATAATAGAATAGACGTGGGCAAAAAGGCTCACAGTCTCAAATTGGATTGGGCAGGTTATGTTCCTGAAGATGGAAGGCGCCGTAATGTCCGGACAAGAAAAACATAAAAAAATATTTACTGACAATTTGTGTGGTTTTGGGTCAACAAGATGCTTACTCGTATACTGTGAAAATTGGTCTAACCGTTTGGCTGTAAAACCTGTGTGACAGACGACGGACAGACAGACGGACACGTGAGTGACAGCAATAGGGCTCCGTTTGGACCCTTCGGGTTCGGAACCCGAAAAACAATAAAAATACTTCAAAATAAACGTTCAACAATCTAGTTTGGGCAAATTGTAAAATTTTACACATGACAAATATCTCAATTTTGGCTAATTGTACGCTTGACAAATTTTCTGTTACTTTTATGGCACTGTACTTATTGCTTGTATTTAATACAATGTCCTTCCTAGTTTAGGGCACTTACGGCATCTTATTGCAATTAAAACGAAATAGTAGATTTTACAATGAGTGCACAAAACGAACCATTTTTATCCGAGACTATTAGCAGCCCGAGCCGAAGGCGAGGGCTGATAGTAATGTCGAGGATAAAATGGTTTTGTGGACGAGTTATAAACTCTGCTTTTCATTTCGATTGCGAGGCAATAAAACAGTAGTATGAAGAAATTAATAAACGCACGAAAAAACAAGACCTGTTTCCCGGGGCTTTTTTTTTAATCTTACGACATTGATATTAGGCTTGGGCTGCAGACCTATACAGCCTACTATTGAATTAATTTTGTAATATATATATATATTTAAGTAATTAAATAACCTACCGTATTTTAATTTTAATATCTTTTATGTCTTAAAAAACACATAAAAGGCAAATAAATTAAAGTAAATATTATAAAATAACAAATTCTATCTGTGAACTTTTTATTGTGTTTGGCTGTATGGCTCATTTTCTTTGCCTTAATATAGATACATTTATAAGTAGATACGTTAATTAATTAATGCACTTGTGCACAAAAATCGATTTAAGAGCATGAGAAGTGAAAAAGTATTTTGTTATTTATATTTAAATTATAGCAAACTACATTGCCCAGCCCTGTTTATATTTGATGCACTTGATGCATCTAGATTTTTCTGGTTATTTCTGGAATATTAATGTTTTGTGTTTATATATGTTTGTTTTGAACGTTGGTTTATATTTTTTCTTGTTTTTTTTCGTTTTTAACTTATTTTAGCTAGATAAACAGTTTTTTTTTATAATCTTATTTTTCCGAGTCGATGATAATTATTTTAAAGAACATGAGGCCTAGTTTAGGGATCAGCCTATAACAATTATAATTCTGATGTATTTTCAAGTTATCAAAACCGTGCGAAGCAGTTGTGATCTCTAGTGTTTTATTTATAAGTCAAACACTCGTCACTCGTACATTAGGCTGACTATCTATCTATACCTTTTTTAAGTCTTATTTACATGAAGCGTCGAATAATAGAGTAAGGTTGAGGGGCTCGCCATGGGTTAGACTTTTGTTTTTCTTTCTTAATTTTGAAAAGCTCTTGATCTCGATCGCACAGATCACGCACGTTCTATTTTCAATATTGATAAAAATCAAAATCATCATCAAAATCAAATATTTTTATTTTACATAGGCCTACATGGGCACTTATAAAACGTCGACAAAAGGTTCACGGTTCGGGTTAGTCGTTGCCTATGGAGTAGAACCGGCAAGAAACTCCATGGTTTCTCTTTAATTTTTTTTGTGTTTACAATATTTCCATGTTACAGCATTAGTACTTGGATATGGGGGGACAACGTAGGCCCGACAATAAGTCGTACGAAATTGAAAAAAAACAAACATAAAAAATAATGTACGAAATAAAAAGTTAACAAATGTTAACAATCATCTAGAAATCTAGAAAGCCTACAATGTTCACACATTCACAACCGGTAAAAGAATCTATACAAAGGTAAAAAAAAAAAAACACAACACTAAATTTAACATGTGGCACAAATACTGTAATCAGTGCTGTAACTATTCTTATAGGCTTGCGTTTGATCTTTTTCTCACCGGATGGTAACTGATGTTAGGGAAAGAAATAAGTAAGTCAAGACTATTGACTTACAAACTTATAGATATCAGGAAACACCGAATTTATTACAGCTTGCTGCTTGGTAGAGTTAAGCTGCGCGTGCTGCAATGAGTCCTTGGATTGGTGACCAAGTTCCTATTTTTACTCGATTGCTGAAGGAGGGTAGGTAATGTGTTTATCAGTCTATGTATGTTTGTTCCTATGTGGCGTTCTAGAGACCATACGCGTTGGCTGATTTTGATGATTCATTCGTCAAACGATTGGTCTTAACCTTGCGAGTGTTACTAGCTACATCAAAATTGGAAAATAGAAAAATGGCGGCATTTGGGCGCCATATTGTGGGGGGCCAATTATCTTTTTTTTCCCAAACCCATCGTGTGGGGTATCAAAATAAAGGTTTTCAAGAGGTGATACCCAATTCGAAAAAAAATTAACTTAAAAGTTATAAATAAAAAAAGTTTATTAAAAAAATCAAAAAATCCGACTGCTTAAAAAGCGAACTAAAAAGACGTAAACAAGAAGAAAATCATGCTGGGCAGTGAGCAGTTGTAGGGTACATCTGGTTTTGGTCAGCCAGCTCGCGAATATGTATCCTCCGACTGCACAGCATGATTTTCTTCTTGTTTACGTCTTTTTAGGTCGCATTTTAAGCAGTCGGTTTTTTTGATATTTTGAATTAACTTTTTTTGTCGAATACAGAATCCTACGTATCTTCGATAAAAAGTTGAACCGTTTTGGTTCCAGTATTTTTTTACATCATACAAACCAACTTAAAAAAAAAAAAAGTTCTCAAAGCAGGTGTGTTGTCATGGTACTTTTGATGGTGCCCTGCTCAGATATCTTCCAGATCATTAACACCACCTCTGAATAACCTCTAACACCTATATGTTCGGAGACAGCCATTTTATTTTCTTAACTTTGAAAAAAGTACTTTTTATTAATCCGTCATCCTTCTGCCTGTTACAGTCCCACTGCAGGACAAAGACCTCTTCTTGTACAAAGAAGGCACGAGCATTAATCATCACCCCCTAGGTAGGTCGGTGATTTAAGGCTTAGGTACACTTATTGTAAATCCAGCTGCCTAATTACGTAGGTGAACTCGGCAAGAACGCGTATAGATAAGGGTGACGACATCATTTAAATAACGTATTCCGTATTACACTCGAAAGGGTCATGGAAAGGATATGTGAATTCAACTCATATGGTGGAGGATGGAGGAGACCTTTCTAAAATAATAACGCAATACTGAAAAATTTTAAAGGAAATGTGTCATGCTCTTTCATGGCGTTGTTCCCTTTGCTCTGCCGAACTCACTTACGCAATTAGGCTGCTGATTTGCTCAATACGTTTTTCTTCAAAGTCAGTGATGTCCAAAATAAAATTGGCAAGTGATCAAAATAAATCGAGATTCATTCCTGGATTTGTACCCACGACCTCAAAACCTTACCTTCATCATCAACATTTTAGCCGAAAGACGTCCACTGCTGGACATAGGCCTCCCCTAAGCGTCGCGTCGCCACACTAAAACCTTACCTTACCCCGACATAATTGTGACCAGCGCTGCTTCTTCCATACCTAACCTATAATATTATTACACGTAGTTATATCTATAAAGCACTTATCTCAGTTTTCATCTCTTTTCTTAGCAAACATGTCTCACTCAAGCTACAACGTTTATTTTGGTCTTTCTACCCTATATACCTATAACCCTATAGGCTTCTTAGATTCAGGAAAAACTTTCCACTAAGTTATCGACCTATCTATTAACAAAAACTGGCAAAGGGCGACTCGTGGACCAACAGTTCCGTATCTTGGTATAAGGTTTTTACTTTTCTATAAACTACTAAAAAATCTTTGCTAAAGTTAGAGTTTTGCAGATTCGGAATAATTACCCAGTATATAATAGAGCAATCTTTGGGAATAATAACCTGCTTGTCATTGTTCTTCTGAGGTTTAGAGCACAGAACAACAAATTTAGATTAGATTCTAATTAAGTCAGAGAATGAACATATTTGCACAGTTTTAATGAAATTGATAATTTTAAACTTTAGTAATTCTAGTAATAGCTTTATTTACTTTAAAACAAGCTTGCATAAAAAAAAATAAGGTTTTACTTTAAAACATAACATAAACATCAAGTAATAACGATTTCACGTCCGTGTAATGTCAATCAACTAAAAAATATCTATTAAATGTAAAGTTAGTTACAAATGTAAGCGTTATTTCGTGGTATATTAATGTATAATTATTTGCAATCAATGTATTTTTTTATTTATTCATGTTTTAACATTCACCCTTTTTGCAAACTCTAACATTATTAAAATAACTGAGAACTATAAATAAGTTCTAGAGTGGCAACATTATTTTGAACTGTCAAGTGCACATTGTAAAAAAAAAACTGTATGATCCAGGTCTTAGTTATTTTTATTTCTTCGCACGGTTTGTGCATTTAGCCAGTGTCACGTTTAGAATAGAATTCTAGTTTCTTTAGATGTTAGTCCAATGTCTTATTTAGGCCCCAATAAAATGGCGGTAACTTTATTGGTTCTTGACCTGTCGAGGGCCTTCGACCTGGTTTCTTATGATATTCTTTGGCATAAACTACTTGAGGAGACCACTGTGCCGAGGGAGCTGGTATCCCTCCTCAAGTATTGGTACAGTAATCAAAAGAATGCTGTCAGATGGATCAACTCGCATAGTCAGGAATATAATCTGAAATGCGGAGTCAAACAAGGCGGGTTGACCTCCCCGAGTTTGTTTAACCTGTTTGTCAACCAGCTGATTGGCAGGCTCAGCGGAGCAATGGTCGGGTGTTCAATAGACGGCACAATGATCAATAATATTAGTTATGCAGACGACATGGTTCTGCTGAGCCCGTCAGTGAGTGCGCTCAGAAGACTTCTGGGCATTTGTGAATCATATGCCCTGTCACATGGACTCAAATATAATGCTAGTAAGAGTGTTCTCATGCTATACAAAGCAGGGAACAAGGCTCCCTCGAAAGTTCCACCAATTAAGATCGGCGGGTCGGTTCTAGAGAGGGTGTATAAAGTAAAATATTTGGGTCACATGCTGACAGATAGGCTACAGGACGATGAAGACCTAGAGAGATCCTTTTACTGTGTACTGGGCAAGTGTACACCTGCTCAGAAATAGGAAATAGACTCCGGTATTTATTATTAACTTGTTTTGTTTACTAACAAATTACTAACTTTGTATCTGTAAAAATGTATGGACTTTCGTCTGAAATAAAGATAAATTATTAAATTATTATTATTATTGGAAGCTTCTAGGGAGTTTTGTCGACAACATGTACAAACTCATGTTCTACCGCTGTGTTTTACTTGCTCACACTCGTGCACGTTCACTTATATTACTAGAATAAAAAACACCTTTTTGACACTGTTAATAATCAATTTAACACTATTTTAAGAAAATGAAACAGAGAAGCAACATAGACGCCATCATGTACCCGCCAAAACTCCAGGTCTTATTTAAAGCAAGATCCAGGTCAACTTGTAGGTCAAGCACAGATAGAATACTACCTTCTTTATCTAAGAGGTCAAGTGATAGATTAGCCATAGCCACGAACTTTTAATTCCGATTACCCTTTGTAAATTTCGGAGATACATTTTTTATCATTAGGTACTATGACTTGATATAATTTAAAAAAATGTGCATTTTCTACCTACACATATAAATTCTGGAAAAAAAACGTAACGATCCCCACTGGTGGGGATTTGTCAGTGGGGATTTCTGGAATAATTCAAAAATACATAGGTACCAATTTTTTAAATTTTCTATTGGCTCGCGCATAACTTTGAAGTTACGATCTCATGACTCTAACAGAGAAACACAAGGAGAAAATCGCAAAATGCCAAAGATCAATGGAGAAAAGCATGTTGGGTCAGGTAGAAAACCAAAGTCACAGAACTGACCGACATACACTCGCGCCTAAGTCGTCTGTGACTCGCTGTTGACCATTTGAAGTAAGGCTGGACTGGCCAAATGCTGTGTTGCCAGAAAAATAAGCGGAGTAAACAGGTCATCATCTAGTATCCGTGAGATGGCACCAGAAAATCGGGACGCTGTATAAGAAGATGGGAGGATGATTTAAAACTAACCTTGGGTGCTCAATGGAGCTTGGAGGAGGCCTGAGCCAAAATGCACAACAAATTACGCCACATGTTTTAGAAAAACCGCCCAAGTGCGAGTCGGACTCGCACACGAAGGGTTCCGTACCATTATCGCAAAAAATGGCAAAAAACATACCAAAGTTTGTTGTATGGGAGCCCCACTTTAATATTTATTTTATTGTGTTTTTAGTATTTGTTGTTGTAGCGGCAACAGAAATACATCATCTGTGAAAATTTCAACTGTCTAGCTATCACGGTTCAAGAGATACAGCCTGGTGACAGACAGACAGGCAGGCGCCAAATACCAGTATATAAGTGGTTTATTATACCGGTACTACTATAATACTATGCGGTACAAAATCTGCCGTTCACCTTTGGCCGCCCCTGCCACACCCACTACGCTACGCCACTGCGTAAAAAGTGACCGATGGCGAGCTACCTAAACATACAATTTTACGTTCCCGTTTACCTTAAGATGCATACTATACCTAACTATAACAAACATACACACTATAAACTCATAAACTCAAGCCTTTTTCCCATGGGGGTTGACAGCACATGACAGAAACTACAGAACGCCTCCTGCTGCGATCCTATTCTAAAGGTGGCAGTACGCGCTGCGCTGCGAGACCCAGGTAGGATTCGGTTCTTAGCGACCGCGACGTGCGACTACGACCATTCAAATACGCTACCATGGTCTCCTGTCGCGGGGCGACCTCTAGCTTTCCGATGTCAGCGACATTGCCACTCTGCCCACAGTTTTTATGGGTGACGGTTGTGTTCTATTGCAGTACGATATTTCGCACAATTTATCCGCAGCTAGAGAAAAAGTTATTCAGCAGTTATTGCAGGACGAAGAAGGTGATATTCTTATGTTATTATGTATCAGGCAAAAGGATGAAGATTGACTCAATTTTCACATCACGAGAAATAAAAAAGAGGGTTGCTTTCAAAATACTCATAAAACGATATTTAGATTTAAAAAATTAAAGTTCTAAAAATATTGTATTTTGATGTGTTTCCCGCCTGCGTCGCGTGACGGCACTGCTCGCTAAGAACCGAAGTCCGAATCTTACCTTTACAGCGATGCGAGACCGAGACAGGAGACCGCGACACTTGTCTCGGACTCCGCTGGTGTACTGTGGAGCGAGGCCTAGACTTGTCGCACACGAACGCATCGTAGGTTTTAGTCATTAAAGTTAGTTTTATTGTTGAAAATTATTATTCCACATTGTATTGTAATGGAAATCTAAGGTAATAAGTTATTGTTGGAGGAAGAAGAATACGAAGATTTATTATTATAATTATTAAATACACTTGTATCTTACAACTGTATTTTATTTAAATATCAAAAACTTATCGAACTTGACCTGGTGAAGGTTGCGGGGATCCGCTGGATGTGGAAAGCAAGGGACCGGTCAATGTGGCGACGCTTGGAGGAGGCCTATTTCTAGCAGTGGACGTCTTTCGGCTGATATGATGATGATGATGATAAAATACTTATCGAGTAGTAAAACTCGACATATTTGCTGCCAAATACTCCAAAAAACATTAGAATGTGTTACATCTGCATTATAATACAAAGAACTAAGAAGTGAATCCAAAATCTAAATACTTGACTATAGGGCCTCAGTAGCTAGGTCTATAAAATGCCAAAAAAAAAACGATTCTCTAATTGTTATTGTCAACGGAGTTTTTGGCGGGATTTTTTCGAGTGAACTTCAGCGGCTGTTAATATTAATTATTTGCAAATTGATTCCTAGTGGATATTGTGATATAAAAGTGGTGTAGTTTTGTGTATCAACTGTCTACGCAACTGGACAATATGTGAAATCATTGACAAAAGTGATTTCGGGATAGTGGAGCGGAGAATTTTATTGTAGTATTGACTACCTCCGCAAAGCTTACTGGGAAGGCTGACTCGATACAATTTGCTGCCAAATACTCCAAAACACATATATGATACATCCGCATTCTAATGCATACTAAAGAATTCAAGAAAAATACTAACTGATGACTAGGCAGCATGGTCTCAGACCTTAGCCTGTTCCGTCAGGAACAAAAATAAAAAAATAAAAGGAGTTTTTGGCGGGATTTTTTCGAGTGAACTTCAGCGGCTGTTAATATTATTTGCAAATTGATTCCTAGTGGATATTGTGATATAAAAGTGGTGTAGTTTTGTGTCTCAACTGTCTACGCAACTGGACAATATGTGAAATCATTGACAGAAGCGCTCTCGGTATAATGGAGCGGAGAATTTTATTGTAGTATTGACTACCTTCGCAAAGCTTACTGGGAAGGCTGACTCGATACAATTTGCTGCCAAATACTCCAAAAAACATTAGAATACGTTACATCCGCATTCTAATGCATACTAAAGAATTCAAGAAAAATACTGATGACTAGGCAGCATGGTCTCAGACCTTAGCCTGTTCCGTAAGGAAAAAACAAAAAAAAAAGTTATTGTCAACATTGTGTCAATCAAGTGTCATGTCAACCAACACTGTCAAAGTGTCACTGTCAACCAACGAAGTTATAAATATTTCCAATTCCAATCGATGTTTTGATAAATAATCATTATCTAATGATCTAACATTCTAACATAATAGTTTTGATGTCTGTCCGCCTTGTCTTGGCTCACTTATCTGGCATGGCTGTCCATAAAACAACAACCTAAGAGATTATCACTCATAAAAAAATTCATCATCCGTAAAAATGAATAATACGAAAAATGTGTACTGTCGTCTTTGTGCAGACTTAAAACCGCACAACGAACTCACAAACCTGCAGACTGACGAAGAAACGTGCCAGAAAGTCGTCAACAAACTGACAAGATTCAATATAGCGATGGATTTCCAGCAGAATATATTGCCGAAGACTGTTTGCTTACTATGTATAAATAACTTAGAACGAGCGTTTGCTTTCGTGACTGAAGTAGAACAGGCGCAGGCATTTCTAAGAGACTTCATTCTGGTACAAGAAAAAAGTGTTGTTTATGGTGAATTCACATTATATGAGCCATCACAAGTTGGTAAAGATGTTATTGATATTAAAGTTGAGAGCAGGCGAGATCCAATGGATGTAGATAATGATGATGATCCTAACTTAGGTGAAGAATGTGATGTCCACAATGATGTTGGTATTGATGGAGACACTGAAGAAGTTCTTAGTGAAACTGAGGACTCTATTACATCTTATCCTTTTGTTGACAAAAAAATTAATATAAAAGGTGAAAGTGATGAAAACACTAATGTAAATAATCCTAAACATAAGTCTCTGGATTTTAGTAATGACTGTTTAGAGAAATACACCAATGCTATAGAAAATGCTTTTGAGACAAATACTACAAATTTTAAATTGAACGAAAATATTATAAAAAATATAGAAAACAATTCAAAAACTATCCTGCAATGTGACAATACGGTTTATTCTGAAGATGACATAAATAACCTAAATCATAGTACTGAGGGTGCAGGCGTACCACGTAAACTTAAGACACCCGTTGTTGCTCCACCAATCCCAATAAACCCATTGGATACTACAGTATATTCTGAAGAATACATAACGAAACAAATTAACAGACTAAGCACTGTACCTGTGCAGTGCCTTAAAAAGACATGGATGGATTATGAATGGAAGTGTTCTCACTGCGGCACACTATTCCCGCACATTGAAGAGCTACAGAAACATTCAATAATGTACCATAACGCCTGTAACACTTACCAATGCACCGAGTGCAAGATTAAAAAGCAAAGTCTTAACGCTTTCATAAAGCATGTCAGACACCACAGGAAGTACTTACATTATTCATGCTACAAATGCTTTGAGAAATTCCCTAAAATGATGGAAACAATAGACCATAAGACAAAAATCCATGAGAACTCCAAATATGTTTGCATGGGTTGCAACACTCCTTTTTCTAGTAACTCTGAATTGGAGGAACATACCAACAAATACTATAAAAGTCTATTTAAAAAAAAAGAAATATTTATCAGCGCAGACAATTTAATATGCAGCACATGCAATAAGGTTTGTGCAACTGTTACCGCTTTACGTAACCACTTAAATACACATAAAGAAAAGAAAAAAGATAGAATTTGTGACAGATGTGGTAAATGTTTTGATAGCAACCATGGTTTAAAAACACACATGGATTTACATGATAAAAAAGATTTATATCATTGTGAAGTCTGTAAAACTACCTTCAAATCTGTTTATTCACTACGGTACCACGCTAGTATTCACTCTGGAATCAAACCATTTACCTGTGATGTCTGTAGCAAATGTTTTAGAACCAAAAGTCAGATTACGAATCACATGAAATTCCACTCGGACTATTTTCCTTTTAGTTGCTCAGTTTGCAACAAAAAGTGTCGTACAGAAGGTAATATACAAAAACACATGCTACAGCATACTGGAGAGAAACCATATTCCTGTGACATTTGTCAAAGAGACTTTGCAAACATTGGCAATCGTAACAAGCACGTGAGACGAAGACATGGTATTGAGATGGCTAAGAGGAGACAGCATATTATAAAACAGCAAACCGTTGATGATCCGACTGCCTCTGTTACCGCAGAAGATAAATCTGCAGATATAGAGAAAATGGATGAATGGCAAAACAAAGTTATGGAACATCAAAAAAGTCAGAGGGCTAACAGCAAGATTAAGAATAGTTTCATTAGCAAGGAATACAATGAAAATTGATGTTCATTAATTCATGATCTGGGTTATTAATCTATGATATTAAATCTTATTTTCCTCGGCATATATTGTCAGTCAGTGCACTGGCGGACTGGGGGCGAAGGCATGGTCAGCCCCAAGCCTCTGGTCCTGGGACCCTCCAATTCTCGATAAGTTAATCAAATTGTAAGCATGTTTAAAAGGCAGTATCGAGATAGTTGGAGGCCGCATAGAGACAAATAAAAAACTTAAGTATTTTCCAATACTTCTTGACCTTTAGCGTCTCAGATGCATCCGGCGAAAGAAGATTTTCCAAAATGCATCAAGAGCGACTTGTGAATTTGTCCAGTCAATAGAAAAATTGTTTTAAAGGAAATAGATTTCACTGAAGTTATTGAGGTGTTCAGTAAAATGAAGGCACGATTCGAAAACATGTGTACATAATAACTACCGCAGTAATTAAAAACAAATATAATAATATTTGTTCCTGATTAGTATTACAATAAGTAAAATTCTCGCCAAACTTCTTGGCCGCCCTGAAGTTAGCCTGCCGATGCGCAAGGCACGGATCGGTGCTGTGATTTTGTGTAAGATTTACTACTGCGCAGCCATTGTAGCCAACTTCAAGGCTGCCAAGAAGTTTGGCGAGAACGCCGAGAACTATACTTGTTTTTTTATTATTAAGCTACAACATAACGTGGACAGCTACACATTTTATACATAAAAATATTTACATAAGCAATAAACTCTTATTATTTACTCGTGGAGTCAACAGACATCCTGCCGAGGCCCGAACCTGATTGCAGCGCCACCTACTGGGTACAATTGTAAATTTAAACCATCCACGGGCACTGGTTCTTTCTGAATTAGGTACATCAACTTCTGAGTGAGACTGGGGGATTTCATTTAGTTCTACCACCCCGGGCCTTTGATTTGATGAGTTTAGTATTTAAATAGTAGTCTATGGTTTAGTCCACCACTGAGTCGGCCTGATGTAATACTCTGACGTACATACAAAGCAACACCATCAAAGTCATAGATACAAATAGTAGGTACGTAGTACATAGAGTATAGTAATAGATTTGTACAGTACGACCGATGAATCGTGGTGACCCGTTCGAAATATGCTTGCCGATGTGCATGGCATGGCGCGCTCCTGTTTATGTATGAGATTAACTACGGCGCAACCACTTGACGGTAACTTCAGACAGGCCACGACTTATACTTCATGGCCTCGACTCATATTCAGTGGTACTGTTATGTCCGCGGTCAAAACGTTAGCTTAAGGTTACCTACACTAGTCGATAATTCTTCCATACAAACGTAGTCTAGGGATTACTCCACTGTTTGACGATATAAGTTCGAAATAAAAAATGATGTCAATTTGTCTCATCATTTTATAGCCCTATAAGGAGCCAAAAATTTAAAAAAATATATTTATTTGAAAGTTACGAGCGTCGAAAGTTCCACATTTCGACACTAATTTTAACGCATTTTTGGGCGAAAATAAATACCATAAGAAGACGGAAAATTGCAAATCGGCCTCCATAAAAGGGATAGATTATTATTTCAACAATGCAAATAATTTTATTTTGAACAGATACGTTTTGTCGTTTTTTCAAGATATCCAGACTCCCAAAGGTCTGTTTATAAAATTTCACGCACTCAGTTTCGTCCTAAATAATTTTCCATTTCGCTACAAATTTGCAAAAGTGTGTATTCGTACGCGAACTGGGTTCCTACTGGTCATCACAGCATCTATCTCTTCCGCACTTGTTGTCGGTTGATATAAAATGCATTTCAACCCCGCGCACAAAATAGTTCGCGCCGTCGACTAGTGTAGGGTACTCTAGTCGACGGCGCGAACTATTTTAATACGCGTTCACTATACATACAATAAGTCATTTATTTCGTAACAAAATACATGTGTGTCGAAATTTTAATAAACACTATATTTATAAAGGGAAACTTAAAAAATATACGTTTGGGAATACTTCTTTGGAGTTATGCGGAACAGGGTGTAAAGTCCACAAACCTCCGTTGAAAAGGGAGGATCCTCCGATCAGAAGGGTCCGGCTAACTGCCGGGACCAGACACAACACCCGTGCATACCTCCAAACTGGTGACCCCGACGTGATGCGTTCCAGGCTAGTGAAAGGTTGGTGCCCGTAAGTCTGAACTGGAAGTTACTACTTCGTTACTGTGTTCGATACCGACGAGTAGATAGTGCTGCTGGCTCCAGTCGGTCGGAGCGGTGATGATATCCCAGTGAGTCGCGACAGTGCTGCTGGCTCCAGTGAGTTGGAACGATGTTGCCGGCTCCAGTGGGTCGGAGCGGCGTAGTGGCTAGACTGCTGGCGTCGACCAAGAGAGTATCTTCAAGGCGCTGCTTTGTTGACCGGCCGAAGGTGTAGTACTTTTCCAGGGTCGCTGATGTCGTTGAGGGTGATGACCAGGAATGCGCGTCCGCTGCATACTGGTGGTCAGGTCAGGATACCGTGGGTACTGGCTGGCTGTGTGACTCGCTGCTTGAAAGCTTGAGAAAGTAATGATGAGAGCTACTTCGTCGCGGCGTCACGACGAAGTAGCTCTCTTCTGCACGAAGGCTGCGCTGACGTTCATGTTCGAAGTTCACCAATTTGGAGGCATGCGGAACAGTCCCACACTTTATTGTGCGTAGGTACAGCTCAGGAGAAGAATTCCTTGCCGGAGTCTGTGTTCCCCGATAGCTACCAAACCTAGGGGTCTTGTCAAAAGTGAATAGGTCACTTCTAGGCAAGCGTGCTTCATCGTTTACCATCAGGTGAGATAGTGGTCAATCAAGCGCGAGCCTAACGATAATAAAAGTAAAATGTCTTGCACACACGAACGCCTTCGAATATAGTCGACCGCGTGGCGAGAGTTTGCTTCGTTGTAGTATGACCAAATTGAGGGGATGTTTTCACCACACGAAATCAAATAAAAGTTTGTGTCATCTTAACTTTAAAATTTTATTGGATATGAAATATACTTATAGCTACAACATGAAAAGGCTTACACTGTTGAATATTTAGGCCTCTTAGCAGTCTTTCCTCATTTCCTGGCATGGACAACCTAATTTCAGAAGGCTTATAACAAAATTGGAACCATCTTGAAAAATTGGGTATATTACCTAATTTTAAAATAATAGTACAATTATTATAAATGTAATAATGTAAAACTGGATTTTATCAGCCTATAGTCTGAAAATATCTTAAAATAGATCAGTTAATAGATTTTGTAATAAAATAGGTATTTAAATTAATGATTGGCGACAATAATAGCAATGATGAAGTTGTACAAAAAAAACAAATTCTAACTAAGTTCATCATCAATATTACTAATAATTAGAAATTAAAAAAATACAATATATTCAATTATGCAGCCATTAATATGGCATTGTTTAAAAGGACAGCATTGTAGCTCTACAAAGCTGCACTATAAACTTGGGGATTACTATCGATTCAAAATTGCAGTGGGGCGCACACATTAGAAATCTTTCGGGTAGGTTAAGTTCGGCTGCCTATGCAGTAAGGAAGATAAGGCAGTTAACCGATGTAGCCACAGCTAGACTAGTATACTATGCTTATTTCCACAGTATTATGTCTTTTGGCATTCTGCTGTGGAGATCAGCAGCAGACGTTGACTCAATTTTTATCTTACAAAAGAGTACTTATTGTCGGGCCTACGTTGTCCCCCCATATCCAAGTACTAATGCTGTAACATGGAAATATTGTAAACACAAACAAGTTTTTAAAAGAGTAACCACGGAGTTTCTTGCTGGTTCTTCTCCATAGGAAACGACTAACCCGAACCGTGCACCTTTTGTCGACGTTTTATAAGTGCCCATGTAAAATGGCCTATGTAAAATAAAAAAAAATTGATTTTGATTTTGAAACTAAACTTAAAAAAATTATAACTTAAGCTATATGTAAACATTATTGGTTGCAGCCAGTGTATTGAAGCCTTTCAAAAGTATGAGTGAACACTGTAGTTTTTTCTTATAAAATGCAAAAAAAACCATTACACAATTTCTTTACTACATCAGTATTATAATATCTGTGACTACATGCAGTCTGGCATGTAATATGCCAGTATTGGCCATACAATATCAACCTTCAAGTTCTTCAACTGTAACACACTTGGCCGTCAAGCTCCGGTACGCGTTTCACTTCAGTCTTCAGTCTTACAGCTGCCCTCAGCAGCTTTCTTTGGTCTGCCTTTCTTCATATCACCCAATATTTGCTTCTTCCATTCCATTACTTTGGCCTTATCAGGATATATAACCTCTTTCGTGTGCGGATCTAAAGCATAAAGTCCTTCAGATGTACGTTTCCTCTTTGAATTATCCACACCGTGCACCTCTTTTGAATGTTTGTTGAAATTCGACCAATTCCTAAACGTGCGTGTACAATGATTACAAGCATATGGCTTTGCTCCAGTGTGCAAACGAAAATGCTGAATGAGTAAGTGCCTGAAGCGAAAACTTCTAGAGCATTGTGAACACTGGTAAGGTCTAATGTCCTTGTGGACTGCACTGTGGACCACCAAATCTTTACATAACCGAAAACATTTACCACATTCATCACAGGGGAACCGTTTTGGTCCAAAATGTATCAGAGCATGCTTTTTCAGTTCATACTTAATCTTAAAAGAGTATTGACAGACTTCACATTTATATGGTCTTGCATCAGAATGTACAACTTGGTGTTGAAATAATTGTTTCCTCGTGTAAAAACAGTCGGCACATGTTTCACAAAAGTGGTCCCGTTTTCTTTCAGTATGTATTAGCAGGTGTTTGTTTAGTATAATTTTAGATTTTGATGTTTTTCCGCATAATACACATGTTAAGCTTTCATTTGGTATATCTTCTACCAATGCATTTGCTTCTGCGCTCTTGTAAAACCTACTCATGTGTTCATCTAATTCCTCTTCACTTTGAAAAGAAGTATTGCATCCAGTGCATATGAAACCAGTATCGAAATGGATATCTTTATGTACTTTCAATTCTTTAACAGTATCAAATTTTAGAGAGCACTTGTAGCACATGAGTGCAAGGACTGGGCGGTGTCTAGATATGTGCGTTACAAATTTATCCATGTGCAGTCCCCGTGCTCTGCAGTCAAAGCACTTGTACGGGTTGCAAGTGTTGTGATACTGCATCGAATGCACTTTTAACTCGCTCGGAGACTGGAAGTACTTATCACAAAAGCCACATAACCAATTATAATCAAACCAAGTGTCTAAGTCTACATTAGCTGAAATTTTAGGTTTTCTTCTTTGTGTATCTTTCTTTAATGGAGTGGCTTTTGGTTTTTGTATTATTTTTATCACTTTTTTCAATTTTACTTCAGTTTTGGGGATGTATTCATTTAAAAGTTCTTTACCAACATCGTTATCCTGATGATCAGGGGCAGTATCTTCGACTTTAATACTGCAATCATATTTTTTTGTGATGTTCACAGTATCTTCAGTTTTAATAATGGAATTATCTTTGTTACTGGTTTCCAGAGTATCGTTGTCTAGAACCCCATTTTTATTTACCTCAAAACTATCAATAGCCGAACTATCACAATCTTCAAATGCTTCCTGTGCCAGCTCTACTGATTTTACAAAGTCATACGCTAGTTCCAGTGCGTTCATACATTCTTTACACACAGTTTTCGGCAACATCGTATTAAAATTCACATTTAGATCTAATCGCGTCAACTTATTGGTTATTTCTTGGAGTTTTTCTGTATTCAATACTACATTTGTGAGATTGCTGGCTGGCTTCAAGTCGGCGCATAAGCGACAGTATAAGTCAGTTATAATATAATTCATGTTGACGACGAAAATTTTCAACTTATAGAAAAGACGACGTTCTTAGCGGGCAACATGGATTATTTAAATAGTTGAACACATTAACACATTGTGATTCAACACATTCTTTTTTTTTTTTTTTTTTTTTTTTTTTTCCCTACGGAACAGGCTAAGGTCTGAGACCATGCTGCCTAGTCATCAGTATTTTTCTTGAATTCATTAGTAACATTAGAATGCGGATGTAACATATTCTAATGTTTTTTGGAGTATTTGGCAGCAAATTGTATCGAGTCAGCCTTCCCAGTAAGCTTTGCGGAGGTAGTCAATACTACAATAAAATACTCCGCTCCACTATCCCGAGATCGCTTCTGTCACTAATTTCACATATTGTCCAGTTGCGTAGACAGTTGAGACACAAAACTACACCAATTTTATATCACAATATCCACTAGGAATCAATTTGCAAATAATATTAACAGCCGCTGAACTTCACTCGAAAAAATCCCGCCAAAAAACCCTCTTTTTTTTTTTTGTATTTGTTCCTGACGGAACAGGCTAAGGTCTGAGACCATGCTGCCTAGTCTTCAGTGCAATTTTAACATTCTTTAGTAATCAACCACTTTCAGCAGATATGACATTGACAGTTGCCTTTTTTTTTATCCTAATCGCAGTAGGTTGGTAGCAATGAGGTAGGATAACTATGGAGACGGCATATTCTACTATATGAAGAATAGTTATACAAATATCTATAATATCAACACACGCATGTCAATAAGCGTTTTGTCTCTTTTTAACTAACCAAGAGCTGCATATGAAAAGAGAGACATCTAAATGTTTGTCAAGGACTAAACTTGGTAACACTTTTGAGTGACGTCAAAATGATGTCTATGCGTGACCGGTCGCCATGTTAATTGCCGAGTAAAATTGGTAGTTGTGTGCCGTATATGTACATTTATCTGTGTAGTTGTGCTGTCAAATAGTTGCAAATGGCCTACCTCATTGGCAAATGGGCAGCCATCTTAATTGCCCGATTTATGTAGGTATGCACGCTAATTTCGTAGGTATGGCAAGTCCATAGGTTTATAAGTCAGTGGATAAACACGACTCGAGTAAACCCGACATGAAATTCATATAACTCGAGGTGAACTCAAGTTACGTAAATCGAGTTAGCAGAACAAAACTAAGTTAGAATAAATTATTTATTTGCTAAACAACACTTTTTACATATGTATTTGACAAATAAATTGGATAACTTCCTCGAGAATTGGCGAGATGAGGCACAACACCGAAAAATGGAAGGAATGAGGGAGGCCTTGGCCCAAGAGTGGGACAAAACAGGCTCACACAAAAAAAAATAACATTAGTAAACTTCACAGAACAGAGAAGATAGGCGTTTTTTTTTGTTCTGTGGTAAACGTAGCGTGGCAACCCCACGACGATAGAGTGAATGTTAGTGTTGGCCAACACAAAAAAGACGACGTTCTTAAGCGGGCAAACATGGATTATTTAAATAGTTGAACACATTAACACATTGTGATTCAACACATTTTTGGCACATCCAATCGGATCACATTCTTCCTAACACAAAACAGAAGATTAACCAATATTTGTCCAATCATCCGTTACAAAACAAGTTTCTCTCAAAGGTTTTTCTGCTTTCTTGGTACTTTTCTGTACAACTCTATTAATAATAAACTATCTATATACACGCATACAAAAGAGGTTTGTAAAAGGAAAGTAAGGAATTGGCTGTTAAACCTTGACTACATTTCCACGGAAAATATATTAAAACCAGTGTCATAAACTCATAACACGCACATTTACACTCACACTCGTACACTCACACTCACACATTTACACTCATGCACACATCCTTCTCAATTATCCATTCTCATTTTTTTATAGTTACATAGGTACATAATGGTTGTAGATTCATACTCTTCAGTGAATAAGATACTTTTGTATATTTTTCGCAGAATTTTTTAATTTCTTATTATTTTTATACTTAATTTCTCTTTGATTTTAATTGTCTTTGATTTTGATTTTAATTATCTTTAAATTTAATTTAATTGTATTCTAATCTACACTTAAATTTCGATTTTGTAAAGAGTACTAGTAGTGTAAAATGGGTGATCTGTAACACAGGGCCTTACCTATCTCAGACACCCTTCTCCATACAAGGTTACATATTATGATAGTCACTGTATTTTGATGTCGAGATAAATAAAGAATTTTTATTATTATTATACATTGTGATTCACTGATAGGCACATCCAATCGGATGATCGCGGGCACGATAGAAAGGTTGACACTACTGACGTAGCCGACCAATCACGCGCCACGATTATTCCCGCGCACCGCACTGAGCAAGCGTTTCTGGCGGTACCAGAAAAAGGACAGTCTAAGTCAAAGTCTACCCTCGAAACGTGCACGCGTAGTGTTTCAGGCCGCGCTCGTAAAGCGCCGGTCATCTTAGACCTTTAATTATTACTTTGAGTAGTTATTTTCATGTTTATCTTGTTTTTGTTCCTGTACGTGTGTTTTGTGATTAAAGTAGTGTAAATCTAGCAAGGACTTTTACTCAGAGGCCCGAATCCTATGCCCAACGGCTACAATACCCTATTCGCTGGTGGAAAACATTTTGTGAACAAACACACGTCAAACGGTTATAATCCGACTAATTTTAAAAATTCAACATATTTTTACAATGACACAATCAATCCTGACATTCCAGTTTCTTCTTTTTTTTAAGACTTTCAATGTTGACCAAGGAGTTTATAATATATTACTACATTCTCCTGGGCTTATTTATTGTGCCGCCACGTAGTCAGTAAGGTGAGCAGGCGGTCGTCGTACTCTTTCAGAACGACGCAGAGTCGTCTCCGGCGTAATGTTCTGTGGCTGGACCATTTCATTCTGGCCATCTGTGTTACGATCGACTGCATCGATGAATTCGTCGTCATCATTGGAATCGGCTTCATCCATTTCTTATGATTCCCCAGCAGGAGCTAGGTGTCGATTAGATACGACAACTTCTCTACCACTGCTCAAACGCACACGAGAATATTGAGGGTTACTTTCCAGAGTCTCTACTTCTTCAACCAGTGGATCATATTTGCTGGTTCGATTATGGTTTCGCATTAATACTTTCCCTGGGACGTTTAGCCATATACAAAAAAAATCTCCTCTCGTGAGAGAACATCCGCTCATGGGGCGTACTGTTTGTAGCCGTGCAAAGAAGTGATCTTATAGAATGCAGAGCCTGAGTTTAAACTGACTCCCATTTGGTTATAGGCAGATCACGGCTTTTCAAAGCCAATTGAACTGTTCGCCAAATAATACCATTGTATCTCTCCGTTTGTCCATTACCCTAAGGATTGTAAGGTGTAGTGTAGCTAGTAGCAATGCATTTCTGGTGAAGAAAGTCTTTCATCTCTTTTGAAAGAAAAGAGGTACCACGATCTGAGAGTACGTAAGTTGGCATTCCAAATAGAGAAAATAGATCAGTCAGTTTATTAATTACCGTGTCCGTGCTCAAGTCAGAGCAGGGATATGCAAATGGGAATCGGGAATATTCATCCACAATCGTAAGGATATATCGATTGTTCCCAGTGCCATCTGAGGAAAGTGGACCTATTGCTTGTCTATACACGCCACAATTAAGGTGACAATTAAGGGTCAGACCCGAATTTCACTTGCTAGATTGCCCCTGTGACAGATTTGTGAGTAGACCGCTTTATTTTTACGCGGGGAATTTTTACTTACGGATGAAACTATACTCCATTTACTATAGCATTAGACAGAAGTTAAAAAAGGCTCCTTTAGGTGCACACTTTGTAATAAAAATACAACTAACACTATTTCAGTCAAGATTGATGTGGAGTTAAATATAATCAAATGTTTAAAATCTAAAAGAAGCAGGGGCGGACAGTACCGGAAATGTTTTTCATGTTACTATAGGTTTTAAAGGTTTTACTTATTTATACCGTTAATATAGTACATTCCCTCCTATTAAAGAACAGTAGCTTCCTATTTCGTTTTCTCCGTACAGACAAAGCTGTATTTAGTTATCTTGTGCGTTGTATAAGTAGCTACAGATATAAACTTGCTTTAGCTTTTGTGGCAGACAGACAGACGGACAAATATTAGCTTAATACTCAGACCTCTAATAACATCAACAGACGACAGTTACAGTCTTATTACAAAAAACATCGACATTCTTTCGAACGGGTCCATCGCTTTTATTAGTTTGCCCGTGTTTTGTTGAAAACGAGGATTCCCTTCTGCACTTATAGGACAATTCGCCGTAATACGTTTTATCTCTTCAGTGGAATAAGCTAAATATGCGTATACTCCTCTAAGTTCTTCTTTCGCAATTATATTATTGACAGTTCTTTGAAAAACCGGTACTTCACCTTAGGTATAAAATTACCTTCTGCTTCAAATGCTCTAAGTAAAAGGATTTTCTGTTTCAAGAATCGGAATCTGATAGTACGCACTTTTCAAGTCAATTTTGCTGTAAACGCTATGTTGTTACTTGGTAAAGGGTAAGCATCTACTTAGTTGCGTATATCTATTTACTGTCTGAGAGTAGTCAATACACATCCTTTTTATGGTTTTCATTTGTAGTTACAAGCACTTGTGCTCTCCATGGTGACTGTTATATAATTAAAAATTCTATATTAATTATTCGTTAATTTAGATTTTGCTTATGGCGCAAGTATGCCCCAATGGTCTTGAGCATCCCGGCGAAGCTAAACTCACACACCGGCATGGCTCACTCACACACAGTGCGCACGGACTGTGATCAAAGAATATGCGCGGACACAGACATGCGACTACGTCAGTGGTATTTTGCCTACGATTCCGTAAATAAATAATACGTACCTATACTTTTTACTAGACATATTTTTTTATTACATTAAGTATGTAGGTCAAGTGATACAAAATAGTTTAGATTAACCTCTTGACTACCGGAAACGGAGATTACGGCATTCAACCGGTTAAAACCTACTTACGTACAGATGTTTTAAGTTATTATATTTGTAAATGTATACAGGGTGGCCAAGAAGTCGTAGATCAAACGCAACTAGGGGTTAGATGGGGCCATCAGCTGCAAAAAATTGTTCTACGGGAGGTCATTATGGTCAACCCCTGCAGACTTATAATAAATTTATTATGTGTTTAAATTAATTTTGTATTGTGCACAATCGTTATTTGTTCTTTTGGCCTAGAAAGATATTAGAGCCACTCATGGCCACTCTTTTACAGAATACCTATTCAATGCGCCAAAACTTGTAATACAGGGTCACTTTTCGGTAGAGTATTTTTTTTCACAATGGGGTCCGAAGTAAATTAAAAGTTATGACTTGAGAAACAAAAAAAATCGTAAAACTTAATATTATCTTCAACACACCCAATAAACAACCATTATGCCACATGCTATTTATGGTTGTTTATTGGGTGTGTTGAAGTATTAAAACGTAATACAAGATTTTATCTACGAAGGAAGGAATAAAACACAGCGTTTTCAGAAAATGATGTGCTTGGAATATTGTTACGTTCCCGCCATATCACGAAATCTTCATAACATTTCTCATACCTATACATAATCTTGATTTTTCTGGTAGTAGATTATTTGTAGCCGCAACTGCTCTATTTTTTAAATCTGGTGGAGTATTTTCAATATCACTTGATACGTATTGTCTTGACTCGTATTGAAGACATTTTTAATAAAATTTCACTCAGAAAATTTTGCACTTTTTTTTTTTTTTTTTTTTTAGTCTTTTAGGTACTAGCTGTTGCCCGTGGCTTCGCTCCCGTGGACTACCCCACAGGACCTGTTTTCGGGATTAAAAAATAGCTATGTTACTCAGGAATAATGTAGCTTTCCATTCGTGAAAGAATTTTACAAATCGGTCCAGTAGTTTCGGAGCCTATTCGGTACAAACAACAAACAAAAAAATCGTTCCTCTTTATAATATTAGTATAGATAAGGCAAAGATCTTGTAGCCGCAACAGCCAAATAGTAGGTATACAATACTTTTGTTCTAAACTTGTTCCATTTTTAAAAACATCATTTACATTGTCTCTATTTTGAAGTAATACTGTGGCTGTATTTTCAGGACGCTGATTACTTGCAAAGGCTAAGTCACTTGAAAATGATAACTTTAAAACAACGAAGGCATAATAACGACCTGATTTTGCTTCACAAAATCATTAATGGTTCTATACATATTCCGAAGCTTTTCGTCGAAATAAATATATCTGTCCCTCGTTATAGTTATTTATTTATTTATTTATATACACTTTATTGTACACCATAATAAACAAGAAAAAAAGAAACTTAATACTAAAAACATACAATGGGCGGCCTTATCGCTTTCCGCGATCTCTTCCAGGCAACCTGGAATGGACAGAGATTACCTGGACATGACATGGGGTTGTCAGTGGTGCGACAATACCAACTATGAACATAATATTTATTAATACTTACTAAAAATAAAAATACATACATATGCTAAATAATAGATACATAAATACATACATACTTAATATATAAGCAATGAAAATAAATGATGTTGTAACGCGACGAAAATATCAACGCGTCATCACTGCTACCGCGCCGTTCGGCCGAGCCAACGAGTCATCACCTCCTCCCCGCGCGACGCGTCCCCGCCGCAGCCACAACCGACTATAAAGCTCCTCTCAGAAGCCAGCAGCAGCAGTTCGAGTTCGGCACGCTTCGAGTGTACTCTCCGCATCGACTTAGGTCGGTCAAGATTACCTCGCCTCTTGCTGGACTTGGGCTAGCGGCGTATATTGGTTGTTTGACTGTGTTGGTATCGTTAGCGGTCCGCACACCATTCAAACGATATACAACGCGCGTAGGGATTCATTGGATAGTTTCAACCTTTCCCCTTAATTAGAACTCAATCTGGTAGCTAACTTTATTCTACCTACTGTTTTAAACTATTTCCCCAACGTTTCTTCTTGTTATTGTTATTCTACCTAAGTTAGTTCAAATAAATAATTGTTGTTACATGAACCGTGGGTTTACTTTATCTCTCTACACATACCCCCCTTACAACTGGCGTCCCAACTCGGGCTCTTTTCCCACATTTTTATTGCCAATTCTCATTACAATTAGCTTTCCACCTCGGGCAATTTTTCGAAATACCCACAATTTTATTTTTATTTTTCGTTAACCGACTTTTTTAAAGTACCCACTAGTTTCTTCCCAACTAGCTGTATATTTTATTATTGTCTTATGAGACTACCCTCTTTTTCGGTACTTTCGTAGCCGCTATCCATTTTGTTATTGTTTATTATTTAACTTCACGTTAGGTCCCTAACGGGGTAGGTAGAATCTTACTGAGTGGGGTAAAATAGTCAACAATATTGAGTTTCATAAAATATTACCTAGGCGTAGCCGTAGAAACTTAAGCAATAATATGTCGAACGTCAGCTTCTCTGACGACCAGTTCCGCGATCTATTAGGGGTCTTGGCCAAACGGAATGATCAGGTCCTACAAAAAACTGGTAGCTTTGCGTCATGCACTGCTCGCTTCAACGGATCTCGAAATACGGCGGTGGTGGAGGCATTTCTATCAACCATCAGCACGTATAAGAAAATAGAAGCAATATGTGATGACAACGCCATTGAGGGGCTCACATTGCTGCTGGTTGACGAGGCATTCATCTGGTGGCTAGGAGTGAAAGACACAATCGCGAACTGGCAGGAAGCTGTATCCCTGATAAGGACAACGTTTGCGCCGAAGAGACCAGCTTATCTGGTGCTTGATGAAATTGTTTGCGATAAACAGCAGAGTCCTTCGGGCACTGAATTATTTGTTGCTAAGAAGCGAGCCCTTATGGCTGAGTTGCCCAAGCCTTCTCTTACTCCATCGCAAGGCCTGGACCTCTTGTATACTTCCCTACATATCAGTATAAGAGATAGAATACCAAGAGATTCTGTTGCAACCTTTGATGAATTCTTGACAAAGGTACGTCAAATTGAAGAGTCAGTCGCTGCACGATCAGGACCCAACTCAAGCAACACCTTTGCCACTCCATCAGGGCAACGACCCAGGTGTACCTTTTGCCGTGCATTTGGCCACAACGAACAGGAGTGTCGCAAGAAAGACATCAAAGGCAAGACTCCAACGGTAGATGTCGCGGCAGTTCCAGCCGCAGCCAGACCAATGCCTAGTCACAGAATCACCTGTTACGGTTGCGGTGAGCCCGGCGTGGTCAGGAGCAAATGCCCAAAGTGCAACCAAAACAAAGTTGGCGCAGTGGACATCGGGTTTTATTCCCTCAACTCCACCCTGGTATCCACAGCACGGCTTAGGCCAACTGTCAAGATTTGCATAGCTGATGTCAACGGACAAGCTCACATCGATTCTGGGGCCAAGCTAAGTGTTGCATCTATGTCTTTGTACGATATGTTAAAGCGAAAGGGAGTTGAATTCAAAACTGAAAATGCAACGATTACCCTAGCTGATGGCTTACGGCGTAGACAACCTGTCAAGACAGCTACAGTGACAGTCACATTATGTGGTCGGAAGGTCCCCACAAATTTTATCGTGCTGCCTGAGTCACACGATAACCGAACGCTCCTAGGAGTAGATTTTATTCAAGATGCAGGCATCGTGCTTAACCTACCGCAGCTAATATTCCATTTCTTGGATGAGCCTGGCAAGAAGCACGAGCTCTACAATGAGGAAGAAATTGATGCATCCGTTTCCACGGTGCAAACGGAGCCTGAGAGAACCGAGACGGCGATTGAAAAACTCGCCAAAATGACGTCTCTGGAACCATTTGTGAGCCCGATGCTCATGACTCCGTCCCCACCTTCACACCCACCTGAAGAATGTGAAATGGCAGATTTGTATGGACCACCTCCATTAATTGAGTTCTGTACGCCGCCTCATTCGCCCTCGCGACCAGAACCCAAGCTAACTGGCTACTCGCCGAGATTTGTAGGATCATTGTTCCGGGATGCGCAATCCAACATTAATAGAGCTGAAGTAACACTCTCTCCACACAGCCAGCAGCTATTTGGTGCAGGGGTAGGGCACAACTGAGCACCCCGTGGAATATTCAAGTCGCTTGTTGACAAAGGCGGAACGGATTTATTCTGCCACCAAGCGCGAAGCATTAGCAGTCATATGGGCTGTATCAAAGTTTAGAGGCTACATAGGACATTCTCCGGTAGTATAGTGGCAAGTATCCCTGCCTACCAGCCCAGCGTACTTGTCATGGTTGCGGCCAACGTCCAAAGCAACGCAGCTCGCTAACAAACAGCGAAGCTGGCGCCACGCTGCGACTGGCCGTACATCAGCCTGCGACAGCATGGGCCCTGCTCCTACAATGTGGTACACCCAGCAGAGTGTAACCTTCCTCTGGGTATTTACCACTCATCAGCACTGAGTCCATACAAGGGCTCAAACCTTATCCTATCTAATCCAAATCATTTGTGCAGACGCGGTAGAATGAGGAAGCAGAACTAGTTCCAGAAGCAGAAACTGGTCTCCTCGCCGGGACGTCTTCGGGACCAGAGGGGGAGACTGTAACGCGACGAAAATATCAACGCGTCATCACTGCTACCGCGCCGTTCGGCCGAGCCAACGAGTCATCACCTCCTCCCCGCGCGACGCGTCCCCGCCGCAGCCACAACCGACTATAAAGCTCCTCTCAGAAGCCAGCAGCAGCAGTTCGAGTTCGGCACGCTTCGAGTGTACTCTCCGCATCGACTTAGGTCGGTCAAGATTACCTCGCCTCTTGCTGGACTTGGGCTAGCGGCGTATATTGGTTGTTTGACTGTGTTGGTATCGTTAGCGGTCCGCACACCATTCAAACGATATACAACGCGCGTAGGGATTCATTGGATAGTTTCAACCTTTCCCCTTAATTAGAACTCAATCTGGTAGCTAACTTTATTCTACCTACTGTTTTAAACTATTTCCCCAACGTTTCTTCTTGTTATTGTTATTCTACCTAAGTTAGTTCAAATAAATAATTGTTGTTACATGAACCGTGGGTTTACTTTATCTCTCTACACATACCCCCCCTTACAATGTACAAAAATCATAGGACTGTAGCCACAACTATCAATTCACGTTTTTGACACTCTTTATTAGAAACATTGAAACAAGTAGCCCTTAAAAGGACTTTTGATCACAGTACGTTTTGACACTCTGTTTACCAGAAACATTGAAGCAAGCAGTCCTTAAAAGAACTATTTACGTTTTGACTATTCCCAGTTCTGAAAAGAACTCATCTGAGATCCCGAAGGAACTCATTTGTAAAGAAACAGGACACGAGCAGCCATCGCGCCGGACACGTCTGTCTTGCGCAACGGCCGCCCGAAGAAAAAGGCCGAATCTACGCGCCACCTATATTTATAACTTCAGCGCGCAGAACGCCTCGTAGAATGCGCGCCAAAACGACCACGTGCGTCGATTGTGGCGACACTAACGGAACAAACACCAAACTATGCTACAACCCGATTGGTCCCAAATAATCAAGCAACCCTATTGGTTTAGATTTTATTTTTATATTTGTAAACTTGTTTCTGTATTTTCATTGGTTAGAGTATAAGTGTAAAATAGTATTTAAGTGTGTGCAACTAAAAATAAAGCCTTTTTATTTACCACAACTTGGAGTCATTATTATTTCCATCAACCTGCGACACATCGCCAAAGTGCCGTCGCCAAAGTGGTGACCCCGGACAGAACACCCCCGGACAGAACACACCTGGACCAGAACACACGGAAAATGATGGAGAATTATATTCAACTGCCGAAGAATCTCAACTCCCGAACCGAACACATCTGAAGAATAATTTGCCGAAGAACCTCAACTGACCCATTTCAAGATGCCGAATACCTGCTCAACAGAAGTCGCAGCCGTGCAGTCAACCGCTGTACCTACATCATCAGCACCGCTAGCAGATACGCAATTTATCATAAATGAATTAAGAAAACTATCGCTAGAAGTGGCTGAACTCAAGTCAAGACCGCAATTTAACAACAATTATCGCCGCAGCCGCTACCCTTCTCGACACCGCTACCCTTCAAGATCACGCAATCGAACAGAATCGCCATCACCATTCTGTTATTATCACAGACGATTCAAAGAGCAAGCTAGACGCTGCACGTCGCCTTGCTCATTCGTAAAACAAAATGCGGAAAACTAAACAGGACGTTGGCAGAGGCGGACACCGGCGTTCAACATAATTCTCACCGCCTATACATCACCGATAAAAACTCGAAACTATCATTCTTAGTCGACACTGGAGCCAACATATCCGTGCTACCAAGAAGAAAGGGTCAAGTAACAACGCCGTTGCCATTTCAATTATACGCAGCTAACAATACAACAATAGCTACGTATGGCGAGAAAACGTTATCTCTCGATTTCAACCTACGACGCCGCTACAAATGGAAATTCATCGTAGCTGACGTTTCGAAGCCAATACTCGGAGCAGACTTCCTCAAGCACCATCAACTCATCGTCGACCTGAAAAACCGAAAACTCATCGACGATGTCACAAGCTTAAAGGTAAATGCCCCAATACGAGTATCAAACACGCCTACCGTACGCAGTATTGACATGTCGCAAACGTACCACGACATCCTAGCTCAATATCCCAACACAACAAGATTAACATCGATGAAATTAAACTCCGACATCAAAGTCCAACATTTTATCGAAACACGTAGTCAACCGTTGCATTGCCGCACTCGACCCATCCCACCGCATCGTTTCGAAACAGTCAAGCGAGAATTCGAAAACATGATAGAACAAGGACTATGCCGACCCAGTAAAAGCCCATGGTCGTCACCTCTACATATCGTACCCAAGAAGAATGGCGATATTAGAGTTTGTGGTGATTATCGCCGACTCAACTCCATTACGATACCAGATCGTTACCCTGTTCCACGCATCAAAGATTTCACGCATCATCTATCCGGAAAAACTATTTTCTCTACAATAGACCTCAATCGTGCCTACCAACAACTGAACGTAAGACAAGAAGATATTGAGAAGACAGCAATCATCACACCAATGGGATTATTCGAATTTCCTCGTATGTGCCCTGGTTTGAAAAACGCGGGACAAAGGTTTAACGATACATCCATGAAGTGCTACGAGGATTAGATTTCGTTTTCCCATTCATCGACGATTTGTTACTAGCATCTGAAAACGAAGCTCAACACCGAGAACACCTTCACATCGTGCTAAAGAGGTTAGAAGATAACGGTATCACGATTAACCCCGTTAAATGCAACCTAGGCAAACCAGAAGTCCAATTCCTAGGATACACCGTATCAACAGAAGGCATCAAACCTCCGGATCATAAAATCGAAGTTATCACTAACTATCCCAAGCCGACCACAATCGAAGAGCTAAGAAGATTTCTCGGTATGATCAATTTCTATCGCGATCACATACCTAACGCCGCATCTCTACAAGCACCATTGAACGCATACCTACACAATGTCAAGAAGCGAGACAAAACTCAGATCACGTGGACCGACGAAGCAACCCAAGCGTTCGAGCAATGTAAAGCTAGCATCATCAACGCAGCTTTACTGGCTCACCCATCGCATCATGCAACACTAGCTTTATTTTGTGACGCATCTGATAATTCAGCTGGAGCCGTATTGCAACAATACATCAACGAAACATGGCAACCGCTTGGATACTATTCCAAGAAATTCACCGACGCACAAAAGAAATACTCTACTTTCGATCGTGAGTTACTAGCAATCTACATGGCAGTCAAACATTTCCGAAAAATATTTGAAGGACGCCATCTTATCGTATTCACCGACCACAAGCCGCTAACATTTGTAATGTCGAAAACGCATACAAACTCAGAAACACAGAGGCGAACGAGACAACTTTTGTTTATCAGCGAATTCACCACGGACATAAGGCACGTGAGCGGTAAACAAAACGTCGTTGCCGACACACTCAGCCGCATAGAAACCATTTCATGCCCATCTGCTGTAGACTACAAAGACATAGCCAGCGCACAACAAAAGGACAGCACCATAGAACAATTGTTATTACAAAAAAACATAACTCTAAAGAAAGTAATTATACCCAATACCGACGTCGAGTTATATTGCGAAACATCAACCCCATTTTTACGACCTTATATACCCAAGCAGTATCGACCAGATGTTTTTAACAGCTTACACAATATAAGTCACCCAGGCACACGCACGACGCGTAAACTTACGACCCAAAAATATTTTTGGCCATCAATGAACGCAGACATCAACCTTTGGACTCGATCCTGCATACATTGTCAGAAAAGCAAGATACAGCGACACACATTCTCTAACATAGCATCTTTCCCACCAAGTGAACGTTTTCAACACCTACACGTTGACATCGTTGGACCACTCCCTACAACAGCTCAAGGTCACCGATACTTAGTTACAATGATCGACCGATTTACTAAGTGGCCTGAAGCCATCCCTACCGATGAAATATCAGCTGTTCGAATAGCCGATATCGTCTACCAACACTGGATAGCAAGATTTGGTTGTCCTACAACACTAACGAGCGACCAAGGACGCTAATTCGAGAGTCAACTATTCCAAAACTTGATGAAGCAAATGGGAATCAAGAAAACTCGAACAACAGCTTATCACCCTCAAAGCAACGGTATCGTCGAACGGTGGCATCGCTCTCTTAAAACTGCGTTACGCGCAAAAATCACAGACACAAGCACATGGATCGATAAATTGCCTACCGTGCTACTTGGACTACGAGCCGCTCTACGTACAGATTCAGGCGTGAGCGCCGCCGAGCTTACATATGGCTACAATCTTCGTTTACCTGGCGATTTTTTCAATACAAGTACCTGCACACCTGCGATGGATTATACCTACGTTGAGAAACTGCGTGGTATTATTCAAGCAAACAAACTGCAAGCCGTAACCGAGCATCACAGCAATAAAAGACACATGTTCGTGCATCAAGAATTGCCCACGTGCAGCCACGTTTTTGTCAGAACTGATGCAGTAAAAAAACCACTTCAAACTCCATATGAAGGCCCCTATCGAGTTATAAGCCGAACAGATAAAGTCTATTTAATCCAGTTACCAGATCGGCAAGTCAACATTTCCATCGATCGATTGAAGCCTGCATATGTCATCACAGAAGATACCGATACCTTACCGCCAACCAAGATTACCACACCAATACCAGTTACCTTTACCAAGAAAACAAATACCGACCCAACCGTCACCAAGCAAGGAACTCAAGTACCTGCCGCCAACATGCCGCTACAGCCCGCCGTGAACAAAACAACACGTACAGGCCGCACAGTCAAGCTACCGGTACGCTTCGCTTGAAGGGGAGTACTGTAGCCACAACTATCAATTCACGTTTTTGACACTCTTTATTAGAAACATTGAAACAAGTAGCCCTTAAAAGGACTTTTGATCACAGTACGTTTTGACACTCTGTTTACCAGAAACATTGAAGCAAGCAGTCCTTAAAAGAACTATTTAAGTTTTGACTATTCCCAGTTCTGAAAAGAACTCATCTGAGATCCCGAAGGAACTCATTTGTAAAGAAACAGGACACGAGCAGCCATCGCGCCGGACACGTCTGTCTTGCGCAACGGCCGCCCGAAGAAAAAGGACGAATCTACGCGCCACCTATATTTATAACTTCAGCGCGCAGAACGCCTCGTAGAATGCGCGCCAAAACGACCACGTGCGTCGATTGTGGCGACACTAACGGAACAAACACCAAACTATGCTACAACCCGATTGGTCCCAAATAATCAAGCAACCCTATTGGTTTAGATTTTATTTTTATATTTGTAAACTTGTTTCTGTATTTTCATTGGTTAGAGTATAAGTGTAAAATAGTATTTAAGTGTGTGCAACTAAAAATAAAGCCTTTTTATTTACCACAACTTGGAGTCATTATTATTTCCATCAACCTGCGACACATCGCCAAAGTGCCGTCGCCAAAGGACATTACGTCAAAAAACCAAGAGCACAATCACAGCGACAGGTAATATTCATTGACAAGTTTTTTAAAAACAGGCAACGACTGAGAACGTTTTATTGAGTCAGGCAATGCATTCCACAGACGAGCAGCTTGGACAGTAAAAGATTTATCCATATTGGAGCTGCCTCGCACTCTGCGCACGAGAGACGCGCAGCGCTTCCGCATGGTCGCATGAAAACAGTCCGTGCGCGCCCATGCGAATATACCCGAAGCGCTGCAGTAGCGAGGCAGACCCATAACCGCCCTGAAAGCATTGTTAAATTGAATGCGGAGGGTGTTGTAGCTTTTCTGCGTGTAATTAGCCCACAGGCTGCAGGTGTACATGGACGTGCAATATGCTCGGAAAAGAGTTACTTTCACTTCATCCGAACAACGTGCGAACCTGCGGGCCAGCATATTAGCTCTTTTAGATAATGCCCTTCGCTCCCGTTCTAAGTTAGCGTGGTCCCTGAGGTCAGACGTGCGAACTTCTGAGACTGGGGCATTTCATTTAGTTCTACCGCCCGGGCCTTTGATGAGTTTAGTCCACCACTGAGTCGGCCTGATGAAATAATCTGACGTACAAAGCAACACCATCAAAGTCATAGATTCAAATAGTACTAGGTACAGGACGACCGAAGGATCGTGGTAACCCGTTCGAAATAGTCCACAAACCTCCGTTGAAAAGGGAGGATCCTCTGATAAGAAGGGTCCGCCTAACTGCCCGGACCAGACACAACATGCACCCGTACATACCTCCAAACTGGTGACCCCGACGTTATGCGTTCCAGGCTAATGAAAGGTTGGTGCCCGTAAGTCGGAACCGGAAGTAGTAGAGTTCGCGGTAATTCGGTACTGTATGCGGTGGTGCCCAAGTGAGTCGGGATATTGCTGCTGGGTCCAGTCGGTCGGAGCGGTGATGATATCTCAGTGAGTCGCGACATTGCTGCTGGCTCCAGTGGGTCGGAGCGGCGTAGTGGCTTGACTGCTGGCGTCGATTCAAGGCTCTGCTTTGTTGACCGGCCGAAGGTGTATTGCTTTTCCAGGGTCGCTGATAGAAGTTGAGGGTGATGACCAGGAATGCGCGTCCGCTGCACGCTGGTGGTCAGGTCAGGATACCGTGGGTACTGGCTGTCTGTGTGACTCGCTGCTTGAAAGCTTGAGGAAGTGATGATGACGTCACGATGAAGTAGCTCTGCACGAAGGCTGCGCTGACGTTCATCGTCGAGGTTCACCAATTTGGAGGTATGCGGAACAGTCCCACACTTTGTGCGTAGGTACAGCTAAGACCTAAGTAGAAGAATTCCTTGCCGGAGTCTGTGTTTCCCGATAGCTATCAACCTAGGGCTCTTCTCAAGAGTGAATAAGTCACTTCACTTCTAGGCAAGCGTGCTTCATCGTTTACCATCAAGTGAGATAGTGGTCAATCAAGCGCGAGCCTAACGATAATAAAAGTAAAATGTCTTGCACACACGAACGCCTTCGAATATAGTCGACCGCGTGGCGAGAGTCCAAATTGAGGCGTCAGAAAACGTTAGGTCCTGTCAATGATTTCACCACACGAAATCAAATAAAAGAGGGTCATCTTAACTTTAAAATTTTATTGGATATGAAATATACTTATAGTTACAACATGAAATGGCTTCCACTGTTGAATATTTAGGCCTCTTAGCAGTCTTTCCTGGCATGGACAACCTAATTTCAGAAGGCTTATAACAAAATTGGAACCATCTTGGAAAATTGGGTATATTACCTAATTTTAAAATAATAGTAAAATTATTATAAATATAATAATGTAAAACTGGATTTTATTAGATCAGTTAGTAAAGTAAAAATTAACAAAGAGACGATCCAGGACCGAGCTACCTGGAGACGCATGATACGGAGGGCCGACCCCAAGTAAAATGGGAAAGGGCCAGGCAGAGAGAGAATTAGTAAAGTAAAAACAAAACTTAACTTTCTGATTTAGTAATAAAATATTTAAATTAATGATTGGCGACAATAATAGCAATGATGAAACTGTAAAAAAAAAAAAAAACTAACTAAGTTTATCATCAATATTACTAATTATTAGAAATTAAAAAAATACAATATAATCAATTATGCAGCCATTAATATGGCATTGTTTAAAAGGACAGCATTGTAGCTCTACAAAGCTGTACTATAAACAATTAATAAATTATAACTTAAGCTATATGTAAACATTATCGGTTGCAGCCAGCGTATTGAAGCCTTTCAAAGGTATGAGTGAACACTGTAGTTTTTTCTTATAAAATGCAAATGATAGATGCAGTCGGTGGAAAATTAAAACATTACACAATTTCTTTACTACATCAGTATTATATTATCTGTGACTACATGCAGTTTGTGCATGTAATATGACAGTATTGGCCATACAACATCAACCTTCAAGTTCTTCAACCGTAACACACTTGGCCGTCAAGCTTTGGTACGCGTTTCACTTCAGTCTTCAGTTTTACAGCTGCCCTCAGCAGCTTTCTTTGGTCTGCCTTTCTTCATATCTCCCAATATTTGCTTCTTCCATTCCATTACTTTGGCCTTATCAGGATATATAACCTCTTTTGTGTGCGGATCTAAAGCATAAAGTCCTTCAGATGTACGTTTCCTCTTCGAATTGTCAACGCCGTGCACCTCTTTCGTATGTTTGTTGAAATTCGACCAGTTCCTAAACGTGCTTGTACAATGATTACAAGCATATGGCTTTGCTCCAGTGTGCACACGAAAATGCTGAATGAGTAAGTGTCTGAAGCGAAAACTTCTAGTGCATTGTGAACACTTGTAAGGTCTAATGTCTTTGTGGACTGCGCTGTGGACCACCAATTCTTTACATAACCGAAAACATTTACCACATTCATCACAGGGGAACCGTTTTGGTCCAAAATGTATCAGAGCATGCTTTTTCAGTTCAGCCTTAACCTTAAAAGAGTATTGACAGACTTCACATTTATACGGTCTTGCATCAGAATGTACAATTTGGTGTTGAATTAATTCTTTCCTCGTGTAAAAACAGTCAGCACATATTTCGCAAACGTGGTCCCGTTTTCTTTCAGTATGTAATAGCAAGTGTCTGTTTAGTGTAATTTTAGATTTTGTTGTTTTCCCGCATAAGACACATGTTAAGCTTTCATTTGGTATATTTTCTACCAATGCATTTGCTTCTGCACTCTTGTAAAACCTACTCATGTGTTCATCTAATTCCTCTTCACTTCGAAAAGAAGTATTGCATCCAGTGCATATGAAACCAGTATCGAAATGGATATCTTTATGTACTTTCAATTCTTTAACAGTATCAAATTTTAGAGAGCACTTGTAGCACATGAGTGCAAGGACTGGGCGGTGTCTAGATATGTGCGTTACAAATTTATCCATGTGCAGTCCCCGTGCTCTGCAGTCAAAGCACCTGTACGGGTTGCAAGTGTTGTGATACTGCATCGAATGCACTTTTAACTCGCTCGGAGACTGGAAGTACTTATCACAAAAGCCACATAACCAATTATAATCAAACCAAGTGTCTAAGTCTACGTTAGCTGAAATTTTAGGTTTTCTTCTTTGTGTATCTTTCTTTAATGGGGTGGCTTTTGGTTTTTGTATTATTTTTATCACTTTTTTCAATTTTACTTCAGTTTTGGGGATGTATTCAATTAAAAGTTCTTTACCAACATCGTTATCCTGATCATCAGGGGCAGGATCTTCGGTTTTAATACTGCGATCATATTTTTTTGTGATGTTCACAGTATCTTCAGTTTTAATAATGGAATTATCTTTGTTACTGGTGTCCAGAGTATCGTTGTCTAGAACCCCATTTTTATTTACCTCAAAACTATCAATAGCCGAACTATCATAATCTTCAAATGCTTCCTGTGCCAGCTCTACTGATTTTACAAAGTCATACGCTAGTTCCAGTGCGTTCATACATTCTGTACACACAGTTTTCGGCAACATCGTATTAAAATTCACATTTAGATCTAATCGCGTCAACTTATTGGTGATTTCTTGGCGTTTTTCTGTATTCAATACTATATTTGTGAGATTGCTGGCTGGCTTCAAGTCGGCGCATAGGCGACAGTATAGGTCAGTTATAATATTATTCATGTTGACGACGAAAATCTTCAACATATAGAAAAGACGTCGTTCTTAAGCAGGCAAACACGTATTATTTATATAGATCAACACATTATCACATTGAGTTACATATTCAACACAATCAACCATTTTCGCACATATGACGATTATGACATTGACAGTTGAGCTTTTTTTTTTTTTTTTTTTTTTTTGTTCCTTACGGAACAGGCTAAGGTCTGAGACCATGCTGCCTAGTCATCAGTATTTTTCTTGAATTCATTAGTAACATTAGAATGCGGATGTAACATATTCTAATGTTTTTTGGAGTATTTGGAAGCAAATTGTATCGAGTCAGCCTTCCCAGTAAGCTTTGCGGAGGTAGTCAATACTACAATAAAATTCTCCGCTCCACTATCCCGAGATCGCTTCTGTCAATGATTTCACATATTGTCCAGTTGCGTAGACAGTTGAGACACAAAACTACACCACTTTTATATCACAATATCCACTAGGAATCAATTTGCAAATAATATTAACAGCCGCTGAAGTTCACTCGAAAAAATCCCGCCAAAAACTCCGCTTTTTTTTTTGTATTTGTTCCTGACCAATGAGGTAGGAAAACTATGGAGACGGCATATTCTACTATATGAAGGATAGTTATACAAATATCTATAATATCAACACACGCATGTCAAAAAGCGTTTTGTCTCTTTTTAACTAACCAAGAGCTGCATATGAAAAGAGAGACATCTAAATGTTTGTCAAGGACTAAACTTGGTAACACTTTTGAGTGACGTCAAAATCATGTCTATGCGTGACAGAGACATTGTAATACCTAGACCAGAGACATTGTAATACCTAGACGGAACGTATTTACGACGAAAAAGAAACTGTCAATTCTTTCGTTCTTTCTTATAGAGAAACTCTATGAAAAAGATAGAGACAAACATAGACAAACGCTACCATCCTAAACGTCAAAGAGACCACTTTTTAGTCACTATTGTAACCCATCGGTTAGCAGCTCTAATTAAAGTTTTTCGCTGTTTTCAAGCCTTTGTATCGTTTATATCAGGAAGAATTTTGTTGTTTAATTATCTGCATGAACCATGTCGTGTGTGGCTATCGGTTGCAAGAGTAGAATGAGTGTATTAACAGAACATAATCATAGGATATCTTTCCACAGGTGAGTTATCGACTAGCATACTGAAATTATTGTGCAGGGAATACATTTCATAGGCTGTCCGGAATAATGGTATAAATAAGTTCTAAATATATAATAAGTTCTAAGTTCTAAATACGTCGAGGACGTATAGTATCATTTAAACCATTCTATATAGTGAAATAATTAACTTTTATACGTTCGCTGATAGAGCTATGACAGTTTACGTACTTACGTTCTGATGTTAGAGATATGACAAAAGTCACGAGAAAGATTTATCGATACTGTATTTTTATTTTACTTACTTTAATTTATTTCATAAAGTTTATTTGCTATTTGTGATTATTAATCTAATATCGATTGTGCACAGGTTTCCTAAGAGTACTTATTTAAGAAATAAGTGGATCAAGAATGTAAAACGAGCTAACTGGACACCTTCACTATATTCTCGCTTGTGTTCACTGCAATGAATCATGCCATCGCTATCCCTTGACCCATTTATGGACACAGGTTGATGAATCATGTTAATTTTTACATATTACTGTTTTAAATTAAATTATTATATTTAAACAATATTGTTATTATTATTTTTTTACTTTTATATACATACTCGTCTGTAAACTTTCTTTTCAGTCTTCATCAGTTTATCGATCAGTACATGTCTGTACAGTCGTACGAGTGTACCAAAAACTGTCACTTTGATCTCATGATGTACCTCGTTTTTGCGCAAGGTATGAATAAACATTATTATACAACTCTTATAATGCGCAGAAAAATTACGAAAGAATGGAATTGTACTCTTACAATGACTGATAAGTTCACTCTTTGTACGAGTACACATTCACTCTTTAAATAATTATAAAGTTTCCTACAAAAAAAACCTAAAATAAGCCGCAGTCAGGGACGATTCTTACAGACATTTGACCAAATTTGTATATCGCTCCAAAACTAAACTCAATAATATCGATATGACAGTGGCACAGATCTAGTTCTGATATATGTCTATAGATAAGTATTTATAGCATACTCGGCCACACTGGCACAAAAGATGGCATAGACAAAAGTATATCTATCTCTTTTTGCTTATGACGTTATCTGTGAGTGCGAAAGTGAATACCGATATTGAAATTGCGTCTTAAACACGTTCCGTCTAGGTATTACAATGTCTCTGACCTAGACTTAACGTGTTTACGACGAAAAAGAAACTGTCAATTCTTTCATTCTTACATATAGAAAAACTCTATGAATAAGAAAGAGACAAACATAGACAAACGCTACCATCCTGAACGTCAACGAGACAACTTTTTAGTCACTGTTGTAACCCATCGGTTAGCAGCTCTAATTAAAGTTTTTCGCTGTTTTCACGCCTTTGTTTCGTTTATATCAGGAAGAATTTTGTTGTTTAATTATCTGCATGAATGAACCATGTCGTGTGTGGTATCGGTTGCAAGAGTAGAATGAGTGTATTCGACTAGCATAACGTAGTGTTACATACTCTTTGACTAGCATATTGAAATTATTGTGCAGGGAATACATTTCATAGGCTGTCCGGGATAAAGGAATCTAAGTTCTAAATACTTCGAGGACGTATAGTATCATGTAAACCATTCTATTTAGTGAAATAAATACATTTTATATGTTCGCTGATGACAGTTTACGTACTTATGTTCTGATGTTAGAGATGTGACAAAAGACACGAGAAAGATTTATCGATACTGTATTTTTATTTTACTTTAATTTGTTTCGTAAAGTTTATTTGCTATTTGTTATCATTAATCTAATATCGATTGTGCACAGATTTACTAAGAGTACTTATTTAAGAAATAAGTGGATCAAGAATATAAGACGAGCTAACTGGACGGACACCTTCACTATATTCTCGCTTGTGTTCACTGCATTTTAATGAATCATGGCAACGCTATTCCTTGACCCATCTATGGACACAGGTTGATGAATCGAGTTTATTTATACATTTTACTTTTTTAAATTAAATTATTATATTTAAACCATATTGTTATTATTATTATTTTTACTTTTATATACATATTCGTCTGTAAACTTTCTTTTCAGTCTTGCACAAGAACTAGCATACTGATCAGTACCTGTTTGTACAGTCGTATTAGTGTACCAAAAACTGTCACTTTGATCTCATGATGTACCTCGTTTTTGTGCAAGGTATGAATAAATTACGAAAGATTGAAATTGTACTCTTGCAATGACTGATAAGTTTACTCTTTGTACGAGTAGACATTCACTCTTTAAATAATTATAAAGGATCCCTTAAAAAACGTAGAAAAACTTAGCCGTAGTCAGGGACGATTCTTACAGACATTTGACCAAATTTGTAGATCGCTCCAAAAGTAACCTCGATAATACCGATAAGACAGTGGCACAGATCTAGTACTGATGTACGTCTATAGATAAGTATCTATAGCATCCTCGTTCACACTGGCACAAAAGATGGCATAGACAAAATTATATCTATCTCTTTTTGCTTATGACGTTATCTGTTAGTGCGAAAGTGAATACCGATGTTGAAATTGCGTCTTAAATATGTTATCTCTAGGTTATTATACAAACTCTCTGATGCGTGACCGGTCGCCATGTTGATTGCCGAGTAAAATTGGTATTTGTGTGCTGTATATGTACGTTTATCTGTGTAGTTGTGCTGTCAAACAGTTGCAAATGGCCTACCTCATTGGCCAATGGGCAGCCATCTTAATTGCCCGATTTATGTAGGTATGCACGCTAATTTCGTAGGTATGGCAAGTCCATAGGTTTATAAGTCAGTGTTTCTGTTCCTGACGGAACAGGCTAAGGTCTGAGACCATGCTGCCTAGTCTTCAGTGCAATTTTAACAATCTTTAGTATGCATTAGAATACGGATGTAACAGATTCTAATGTTTTATGGAGTATTTGGCAGCAAATTGTATTGAGTCAGCCTTCCCAGTAAGCTTAGCGGAGGTAGTCAATACTACAATAAAATTCTCCGCTCCACTATCCTGAGATCGCTTCTGTCAATGATTTCACATATTGTCCAGTTGCGTAGACAGTTGAGACACAAAACTACACCAATTTTATATCACAATATCCACTAGGAATCAATTGACAGTTGAGCTTTTTTTGTATCCTCATCGCAGTAGGTTGGTAGTGATGTGCCAACTCGGGATAAACACGACTCGAGTAAAACCGAGTTGAAATTCATATAACTCGTGGTGAACTCAAGTTACGAAAATCCAGTTAGCAGAACAAAGCCAGGGGGGTTTCACTCCGCAGTTTAGGTACGATCGGCCGGCGCTCCTCGCGGGACGGAGTATCGCATAAGGTTGCCGCTTACCGCTCGGCTCGCACGTTAGCCACGTCGACCACCCCTTACGAGCCGAATCAAACCGCGCCAGACAGCGACGGACATACGCGTTAGAAGAGAGCGGCAACGTTTAGGTGAATATCGCGTTAGGCACTGAGCGCTTATGCGAGCTGAATTGCACTTTGTTCCTTACTAGCAGGAGTCTCTATTTCAATGCATTGTTGCGCGAAGTGAATCTTCTGTACTTGTACTATTATTTATTCTGTGACAAAGCTAAGTTAGAATAAATTATGTAATTGCTAAAAAACACTTTTTACATATTTATTTAACAAATAAATTGGATAAAAGATGAGGCACAACACCGAGGGAAATGGAAGGAATAATGGAGGCCTTGGCCCAAGAGTGGGAAAAAACAGGCTCACAGAAAAAAAAATAACATTAGTAAACTTATACCCTAATTGTTGGGGGAAAACATTTTGTGAACAAACACACGTCAAACGGTTATAGTCCGACTAATTTTAAAAATACAACCTTAACAACGCAAAATGGTTACATTTGTAGCATTCTTTTGGGGGCCGAGTCACCCACGTCCGTAGGAGTGTACCCTTTGATTCCCTACACGTGGTCCCCGGGTGGTGCAAATCAGGTGACATCTGGTGGTAGGCTTCGGCCGAAGGCTTGCGACCACCCACCGGGCAAAGGCGTACCGCCAAGCGGCCTAGCCGTGTTCCGGTACGATGCTCGGTGTAGCCACAAGAGGTGTTGGGTCGAGACAGCTGTTCCACTGCAGGCTGACCAGCCTGGCGCGCGCTGTTATGGACGTATCGGGAGACTAGTCGCGGAAGGCAGCGGGATCCGAGGTACGGTGCACCGCTGGCCGACCGCAGGTAGTTGGGGGCCCAAGTAGTGTGCCAGCCACACATGAAAGGCTGCCCCGCCAACTGTCGAAAAATCCCGGAATGCCCCATCGTGCTGGTTGGCGATCAGATGGGGAGGGCCCGATGGATATTCCGGGGGGGCTCGGGCGTCCCCGCAGTCTCCGGACTAGTGCCCCAATGATGGCGTCCTTTCTGTGCGCGTCTGTAGGTAAGCAGCGTGGAACCTCGTCTCACTTCCTTCTCCTCTCATCCATTCACTCTCATCTATTCATCATGGCAAGAAAAAGGAATACTGTATCTAAACAGCGGCTGCACTCCCTCCCCCACAAAGTGCACCTCACCAACATTAGAGGCTGGCTGGCTCACTCTGCGAGAGACAAAGCAAATTTATTTGCATCTCTTTTTGCTGGCAATTCACGTCTGGACGCTGACTCCAAGCAACCACCTACTGTACCTCACTGTGACTCTTCCATGCCGGAGATCGCTGTTCACGCTAAAGAGGTCCGGAGAGTATTGTGCAGTCTAGACGTGAACAAAGCCAGCGGGCCTGACGGCATCCCAGCGAGAGTGCTGAGGCAGTGTGCGCCAGAACTGTCTCCTGTGTTGACTCGTTTGTTCCGCCTCTCTCTTGTAAAAAGAACGGTACCGAAATCCTGGAAGCTTGCAAATGTGCAACCAGTGCCCAAAAAAGGCAACCGTGCAGACCCTGCCAATTACCGTCCGATCGCCATTACCTCCATTTTGTCCAAAGTTATGGAAAGGGTACTGAACAGTAAGTTGCTGACCTACCTTGAAGACAACAATCTCCTCACTGACCGTCAATATGGCTTTCGCCGGGGACGGTCAACTGGCGATCTTCTTGTGTATGTCACGCACCCAGCAGTGCGTGTGCGAAGCCATCGAGAGACACGGCGAAGCACTTGCTGTTTCGCTTGATATCTCGAAGGCCTTTGATAGGGTCTGGCACGCGAGTCTACTCAGTAAGCTTCCTGCTTATGGCATCCCCGCCGGTTTTTGTAGCTGGATATCAGACTTCCTCAATGAACGGTCGATCCGAGTGGTCATTGACGGCTGCTCCTCTGACTTCATGGCTATTAATGCCGGAGTACCTCAGGGGTCTGTTCTCTCTGCAACTCTTTTCCTGCTACACATCAATGACCTACTTCAGCCTGGTATTATTGGGTACGCAGATGACAGTACTGTTGCAGAGAGATACTTGTCCAGCGCAAGAACCAGCGTGGATGAAGTTCGTTCCTTGAGAGAGGCTATGGTGGAAAGGACAGATTTGACCTTAAGCCTTGTCTCCCAGTGGGGTGATGACAATCTGGTCTCCTTTAACGCCACCAAAACACAGGCGTGTATTTTTACCGCAAAAAGGAGTATCTTCGATCAAACTCCTACTTTTCGGGGTGCGTCTGTTCCTGTGACTGATCGGCTCGAGCTCCTGGGCATGGAGTTGACATCCAGCCTCAACTTCGGCGCCTCCGTTGAGTACAAAGCTCAAATTGCGGCCAAAAAGCTGGGCATCCTAAATAGAGTGAAGCGACACTTTACGCCTGGACAGCTTTTAACCCTTTACAAAGAGCAAGTCCGATCCTGCATGGAGTATTGCAGCCACCTTTGGGATGGCTCAGCTAAGTATCAGCTTGCCGCGCTTGACTCGGTGGAACGCAGAGCCAAGAGGCTCATTGGCGACGTTGAGCTGGCGGATGCCAAGCTACACAGCTTGGCTCATCGCCGCAAGATTGCCTGCTTGTCGGTCTTTTACAGACTGTACTTCGGTGAGTGTGCTCAAGAACTCCACGACCTCATCCCACCAGCCCCCTTCTACCATCGGACATCTAGACGCACTGCAAGTTACCATCCTTACCTTGTTGCCATTCCACCAATACGCACCAAGCGCTTCCAAACATCCTTCATAATGCGCACAGCGAATGAGTGGAACTCACTACCTGCGTCTGTGTTTCCGAACGCATTCAACCCGAATCTCTTCAAAGTTAGAGTGAACAGGCTTCTTCTGGGTAAGCTCGCTCCATCGTCGACTCTGTATCTGTCACCTTTGACCTAGACTAGAGTCAAGAGCAAACCCATCACAAATAAAAAAAATAAAAAAAAAAAAAAAAAGAGGTCTGCACTCAAATCTCTCTGCAGTCCAATACCACCTGGAGGCTGAGAAACCAGCGCTGTTTTTTCTTGCGGAGACGCAGATAGCGAGTACTTCAGACGTCTCGTACTTATCATACCCAGGGTTTACCCTGGAGCACAATTATAAAACACGCGCGGGTGTGTGTATGTACGCCCGTGACGACACTTGCTATCGGCGTCTCCGTAACCTTGAGGACTCTAGATTCTCGACGCTTTGGGCTCTGGTGGACACAGGTCTGGATAAAATTATCTACGCCTGTGTCTACCGTTCGCATAGCGGAGATTAGGAGACAACCAGGCTCACAGAGTACCTCAGTGAGGCGGCTGATGCGGCACAGCAGCGGTACCCTTCCGCCCAATTAGTGTTACTGGGGGACTTCAATGCCCACCACCAGAAGTGGCTCTTCCCATACCAGTGCACTGACCATGCTGGACGGGAGATGCGTAAGCTTTCGCTTGCGCTAAACCTTACCCAGCTGGTCCATGGGGCAACGAGGGTGCCAGATGTTGATTCGCACACGGCCAATTGCTTGGACCTTCTGCTGACAACAGATCCAGACCGATACTCTGTGTCGATAGCTTCACCTTTGGGTAGCTCCGACCATTGTCTGGTGAAGTCTGTGTCCGTCTACTCCCCGCCCGATCCCAGCCCAAAGGGCACCCGGTGGGTTTGGCGGTACAGGTCAGCAGATTGGGATGGCATGCGATCTTTCTTCGCTTGCTATCCTTGGCAGCCTACTTGCTTTTCTTCGGCTGATCCTTCGTCGTGCGCGGACGCCGTGACGGGTGTGTTGCGTCAGGGAATGGAGTACTACATTCCGTTCTCTGACGTAACGATGTCCGGCGTTGACCGGCCATGGTTTGGCGCCGAATGTCATCGCGCCGACTTGCTTAAACATGAAGCGTACCTGGCATGGGTCGACGCTCGATCGAGCAAAGCAAGTGACGTGGGACTGAAGAAGAAAGCTTACAACAGGGCTGCCAAATCCTGCAAGAAGGTGTTGCGAAGAGCTCGGTTCGACCACATTGGCCGAATAGGGGCCAAACTTGCTTCTTACCCAACAGGTAGTAAAGCGTTTTGGTCCCTCACTAAGTCGGTCGAGTCGAACTTCTGCCGTCCCTCACTACCACCACTGCTGAAACCCGATGGGTCGCTGGCCCACACCGCTGAGGAAAAAGCAAATTTATTTGCCTCTGTTTTTGCGGAATCTTCGCGTCTGTATCCTGTTGATTCGCGGTCCCCTCCTTCTCCTGATGGATGCGAGACGAGTATGTCAGACATTCGCATCCATCAAAAGGACGTCCGTAGTGTGCTGCGCAACCTCGACGTGAACAAGGCTAGCAGCCCTGACGGCATACCAGCTATAGTTCTTAGAACCTGTGCGCCTGAACTGTATCCGAACTTGACACGCCTATTCCGCCTTTCATATGAGACTGGAAAAGTGCCGAATGCTTGGAAGCAAGCCAACGTATAGCCCGTGCCCAAGAAGGGCAGTTGAGCTGACCCGGCAAACTACAGACCCATCTCTGTAACGTCCATACTCTGTAAGAGTATGGAGCGTGTACTTAACACTAAGCTCCTGGCATACCTAGAAACTAACGATATCCTTAGCGACCGCCAATACAGCTTCCGCCGAAATCGGTCTACTGGGGATCTTCTAGCGTATGCCATTCAAATATGGAGTGAGGCCATTGAGAGGCACGGGGAAGCGCTTGCCGTCTCCCTTGACATCTCGAAGGCTTTCGATAGGGTCTGGCACGAAAGCCTTATCGGTAAGCTTCCTTCATTCGGTCTGCCCGGTGGTCTGTGTGATTGGATTGCAGACTTCCTGAGAGATCGGTCCATTCGAATGGTTATCGATGGCTGCTCATCGGACCAATTGGATATTAATGCCGGGGTCCCTCAGGGGTCGGTACTCTCAGCAACATTATTCATGTTGCACATTAACGATCTGCTAAAACCCGGCACCTTTGGGTATGCAGACGACAGCACTGTTGCTGAGAGATACTTGTCCAACGCACGGGCCACCGGGCCGCAGATCCGGTCTCTTCGTGAGGCCATGGTGGAGCGTTTGAACCTGTCCTTGCAGGCAGTCTCCGAATGGGGCGATGCCAATCTGGTAAAGTTTAATGCTGCTAAAACCCAGGCGTGTCTTTTTTCCGCTAAAAGGAGCCAATTTCAGCCGGCTCCAACTTTCCGTGATGTAACCGTGCCAATAACGGACCATCTTGAGTTTCTTGGCGTTACGTTGACATCGACTCTCAATTTTGGGTCATACATTGAGGCAAAGGCTCAGCTGGCTGCCAAAAAGTTGGGGATCCTTGCGAAGGTGAGAAGGTACTTCACGCCGGAACAGCTGCTCAACTTGTATCAAGCGCAAGTTCGAACGTGCATGGAGTACTGTTCTCATCTCTGGGACGGATCTGCCAAATACCAGCTAGATGCACTAGAGTCGATTGAAAAGCGGGCCAAGAGACTCATCGGCAATGAGGCACTGGCCAAGTCAAAGCTCCAGAGCCTTGAACATCGTCGCCGAGTTGCCAGTTTGTCGGTTTTTTATCGATTACATTTCGGGGAGTGTGCGATGGAATTGCATGACTTGATTCCGCCCAGCCCGTTCCATCATCGGACTACCAGACGTACGGCGATGCGTCATCGGTACATGGTGGACATCCCACCCATACGCACAAAACGTTTTGGGGACACTTTTATTATGCGTACAGCTAAGGAGTGGCATTCCCTGCCGGAGTCTGTGTTTCCCGATAGCTACAATCTAGGGGTCTTTAAGTCAAGAGTGAATGGTTTTTTTCTAGGCAAGCGTGCTTCACCGTCGACCACATCATCGCTTACCATCAGGTGAGATAGTGGTCAAGCGCAAGCCTATAGATGAAGATGTCAACTCCATGCCTAGGAGCTCGAGCCGATCAGTCACAGGAACAGACGCACCCCGAAAAGTAGGAGTTTGATCGAAAATACTCCTTTTTACGGTAAAAAGACACGCCTGTATTTTGGGTATCGTTAAAGGAGACCTGATTGTCATCACCCCACTGGGAGACAATGCTTAAGGTCATATATATCCGCTCCACCATAGCCTCTCTCAAGGAACGAACTTCATCCACGTTGGTTTTTGCGCTGGACAAGTATCTCTCAGCCAAACCCAACCCAACAATACCAGGCTGAAGTAGGTCATTGATGTGCAGCAGGCAAAGAGTTGCAGAGAGAACAGACCCCTGAGGAACTCAGGCATCAATAGCCATAAAGTCAGAGGAGCAGCCGTCAATGACTACTCGGATCGACCGTTTACTGAGGAAGTCTGATATCCAGCTACAAAAACCAGCGGGGATGCCTTAAGTAGGAAGCTTACTGAGTAGACTCGCGTGCCAGACCCTGTCAAAAGCCTTCGAGATATCAAGCGAAACAGCAAGTGCTTCGCCGTGTCTCTCGATGGCTTCGCCCAAGCAGTGCGTGACATACACAAGAAGATCGCCAGTTGACCGTCCCCGGCGGAAGCCATAATGACGGTCACTGAGGAGATTGCTGTCTTCAAGGTAGGTCAGCAACTTACTGTTCAGTACCCTTTCCATAACTTTGGACAAAATGGAGGTAATGGCGATCGGACGGTAATGGGCAGAGTCTGCACGGTTGCCTTTTTTGGGCACTGGTTGCACATTTGCAAGCTTCCAGGATTTCGGCACCGTTCTTTTTACAAGAGAGAGGCGGAACAAACGTGTCACCACAGGAGACAGTTCTGGCGCACACTGCCTCAGCACTCTCGCTGGAATGTATATAGTATTTATTATAGTACCTATTTATGTATGTTTATTTTAACTATATACTCATTTTGTGTTTATTATTTCTTTTTTTTTTGTTATGCACCTGCCATGCTATCTCTTCACCGCCCATGGTTGACTGGTAGAGAATGCCTCAGGCATTAAGTCCGCCTATGTACCTTTAAGTTGCATGAAGTTTTAATAAATAAATAAATGCCGTCAGGCCCGCTGGCCTTGTTCACGTCTAGACTACACAATACTCTCCGGACCTCTTTAGTGTGCACAGCGATCTCCAGCATCGAAGAAACACAATGACGTACAATAAGTGGTTGCTTGGAGCCAGCGTCCAGACGTGAATTGCTAGCAAAGAGAGATGCAAATAAATTTGCTTAATAGTATGTTTCCACCTTTAAAGGCTCTTTTCTTCGCGCGAACCCTACGCGCTCTAACCTTCGGGTCGCGGGCCCCGACCCAGGCTTGGTAGGCAGACTCTTTTCGGGCCTCAGCTTGGGTGCATTCTGCATTATACCAAGGTCGGGATTTGTGACCGAGTGGAATATCGGAGAGTGGAATGAAATACTCCATTCCCTGCCGAATCACATCCGCAACCGCGTCTGCACAGCTCGAGGGGTCAACCGAGGAGAAGCACACATGCCGCCAAGGATAAGACGCAAAAAAGTGCCGCATCTCGTCCCAGTCCGCTGACTCGTATCGCCATTCTCGCCTGGTTCCTCTAGACATTTGCTGTTTTAAAATATAACTTCTTAAATTTGAATAGTCGAATTATTTACATAAAGCAGATAACTTAGGATAAATTGTAGTTCAAGATAAGACTTGGCTGGTTTTCACAAATACTATATCGTTTTTAATATTCATTCATTCGAACATTTTAATAAATACTTTTATCATTATAATTTCCACATTAAGATCAACATGATTTGCCGGTGAACATTCACAACTTCTTTCAAATAAGCCTTACTTAATGGTTGGTTACATTTTACAGTGTACATTTTTTTTGTGTATTTAGTTTTTACCATAAAACGTAAATTGCGTGTAACATAAAGAAGGTAAATTTTATCCCTTTCACTGGTTAACTGTGAAGTGCCGTGGTCGACCGACGCAGTGTGCGCCTGGCAAGTGGCTTGCCCGAATACGGCGTTGCCCGAGAACCCATATTCCCAGAGACAGTGGGATGAGCCGCTCTGCAGGTTGGTACGGAATAAACTTATAAATACGTCCACCAATACTGCTGAGCGTGCCCGCCTGGTGGCTGTGGGAGAGTGGGAGTCGGGCCTCTGGCTACAGGCACTACTGTCACCTACCGGATCGCTACATGTCTGCGTTTGGGTGCTCCTAGCGGAGCTCCACATCGTTGTCAATGTGGTGAAGCAGTCGACCGCCTCGGTCACCATGGCCTATCCTGCAGTAGGAGCGCTGGCCGGATAGCACGGCACGCCAGCATTAAGGACATCATACGTCGGGCTCCTGTCACCGCCGGGGTGCCAGCTGTTTTAGAACCCAATGGGTTGGCACGCGACGATGGGAAGAGACCAGACGGAATGACCATAATGCATTGGAAGGTGGGTAGGCCTTTGGTGTGGGATGCAACATGTGTCGATACCCTTGCGCCATCCCATCTTCTTAGCACGGCGGGCTGTGCTGGGGCGGCTGCTGCCGGTGCAGAAAACCTCAAACGACGCAAATATAACAACCTTATTGGAAGTTATATGTTTGAGCCGTTTGGGGTTTGAGGCCATTAGGTCCATGAGACATCGATGTGGACGAATTTTTTGATGCACAATGAGCTCTTTTCCGTCTCCCTTTTATATTTGTATATAGGTTTGTTTTTTTTTTACAATATTCAATGCTAAAAAAAATGTGTTTTGTTTTAAATAAATCTGCGAATACTAAAAGAAGGTAAGTTTACTACTTGGTAAATATAAGATAACTTGTAAGTATGTGAAAACTAGCCAAGTCAAATCATGAGCTAAAATTTACCCTAAGTTATCTGCTTTATGTAAAAAATTCGACTATTCAAGAAGTTATATTTTAAAACAGCAAATATTGTTGTAGCAGAAAAAGCATGAAATTGTGTTTTTAATTTATTTAATTTGGAATGTTTTATGTTCTTGTAAATAAATTTCAGGATACAGTACCTACTTGGCACCCATTTAGATCTCAATTCTTTTGTCGGCGTTATCAACAACCGCGCATATTCTTAGTATTGAACTTGGCTCCCTTTTTCACATTTATGTTTTTGATGGGATATCATTACTTTTTGTACAGAAATTATTAGTAGGTACTTATTCATAATAAAATGAATACCAAATGGTTTTTGTTAATCTACTGTATTTTCCTACGTTTACGGGGTATAATTTATTATTTATTTATTATATACTTTATTGTACACCACTTAAATAATTACAGGACAAAAAACATTTATAAAGATAAGTGTACAGTGTCTTATCGCACAGGGCAATCTCTTACAGACAACCTTTGGATGGACTGAACGAGAGGAGATAGACATAGGGCTGTCAGTGTACAAAAAAAACTGTCTTAAATAATATTACTTAGATATTACATAAAATACATACATACAAATAAAATAATATACTAATAAATATCAAATATAGAGCAGAGAAAGGAGAAGAATAGTTACAGAGAAAGAAAATGCTCCTTCACCATTTTTTTAAATATAGGTAATGTTTGCGCACGTCTTACCTCAATAGGTAATGCATTCCACAAACGAGCTGCTTGAACCGTGAAAGATTTGTCGAAGAACGATGTGGAATGCATACGAATGCTTAATTTTAGGTTTTCCGATGATCTCAAGGACCGAGAATGTGTGTCACAGAGGAACTGAAAGCGTTCTAAGATAAAAAGGACTAGAAGGATTAAAGAGTACATTATATAGCAATGAAAATATGTGGGCATTCCGGCGAAGGCGAATAGGAAGCCATTTGAGCTTGGTTCAGAATTCAGAAACATGGTCATACTTGCGCAAGCCAAATATGAACTTGATACAGAGATTTTGAAGTCGCTCAAGCTTATCCAATTGGTCTTGGGTGAGATCGAGATAGCTGGCATCAGCATAGTCCAGGATAGGGAGAAGAAGAGATTGTGCTATCGCAATTTTAATGTTGATAGGAAAAAAGTTACGAAGGCGTGTCAGGGAGCCCGCAGACGCAAACAGTTTACGACTGACCTCCTGCAATTGTTTGGTCCAGGAAATGGTGCTGTCGATATAAATCCCCATATAAATCCCGATATAATTGTCTTTTTGTTTTGTTTTCTATATTTTCTTGTACCTTTGAAATGTTCGAGTGAATTGCCCATTCAGTACCATGATCTTAATTTGACCAAGTCGGGGCGGTATAACATGCGCAGGCAGTTGTCCTCTACAATAGAGCTCTCTTGTGCCTTGAATTGACTTGGATCTAATGTGATAAGATGTACTTCATCTAAGATTTTAACTCTGGAGAGTCCAACGTAAGTCTGCCCTTTACTAAATATAGAGGAGCCTGTGTCGAGAAGAGCACTGTCAAGGCTAAGGCCTTGCGATTATTATAGCTTAAGCTAGGCAAATAGGGAATTGTTCCCTGTAAATTAACATATAAATTACTATATCTGAAACTTGGTCTTGACACGTTCTAGAATTATGGGTGCTATTCCACTCGTTATATATTCACGTGCAGACCTTAAAATCCACATAAAAACCGAAAAAATATTTTTATTAATTAGATTTTGCTTAACTTGTTTGTTAGTTAGTTAGCATGTGTGGTTCCAATCTTGAAACTGAATTTTAAATTGGCTATCGCAACCGCAAAATAGCAACCTGGAGCTTCATCAATTGTTGTTTAACAAAAGTTCAAACAATAAACCTTTCAATTTATTTTATACATTTGTTATACGATGTGATACCAATAATTGATGAATAAACGCGTTTAACCCCCCATATCAAAGTACTAATGCTGTAACATGGAAATATTGTAAACACAAAAAAAAAAGAGTAACCATGGAGTTTCTTGCCGGTTCTTCTCCATAGGAAACGACTAACCCGAACCGTGCAACTTTTGTCGACGTTTTATAAGTGCCCATGTAAAATAAAAATATTTGATTTTGATTTATGATTTTGAACCTAAATTTTAAAACATTGGTTAGCATATTTAATCATTGGTTGAGTTAACTAGGGATAAAAAACTGGGTCTTAAACGGAGATGACTGTTCGCTGTCCACGCGCCTACAGCTAGCAGGCAACCAGCTGTCCACGCGCCTACAGCTAGCAGGCAACCAGCTGTCCACGCGCCTACAGCTAGCAGGCAACCAGCTGTCCACGCGCCTACAGCTAGCAGGCAACCAGCTGTCCACGCGCCTACAGCTAGCAGGCAACCAGCTGTCCTCGCGCCTACAGCTAGCAGGCAAACAGCTGTCCACGCGCCTACAGCTAGCAACAAACCAGCTGTCCACGCGCTTACAGGCTGTAAGCGCGTGGAGAGCTAGTTGTCTGCTAGCTGTAAGTTACAGCTAGCAGTCAACTAGCTCTCCCCGCGCCGACCGTTTTCGCCTTACCTTTTTCGAAAAGCTAGCAACTTACTTCAAGCAAGCAGTCCATGAGCAGTCTGAAGCAGTCCCGCGTGCGTACAGCGCGTGGTAACCGAGAAGTCAGCTGTAAGGTGAACGCGCACCTATCCGCACCGCAGGGACGGCACGAGCCGCAGTCATTGCATATAAATCTTTATATGAAATCGTATATATGCAGCCTCGCGCACCTATCCGCGCCGCACGAGCCGCATTTCAGCAAAATGCTTTAGGTATACGGATTCTACTGGCGCATGCGGGTGACGTCATCAGATTTAGTGCGTTCGATGCTTGCGACGAGTGCGGTGCCGGCGGCGCGGAGACGTCATCTATATCCGTAAAGCAGATATTGATATAATAGGTGCTTTATCTAATTTATATACTAAGATAAGATGTACAGAAAGGGATACGATGCGTGCGGCATGGATTGCGCGGGGCCTTGAGAAAATGCGATGACTGCGGCGCGTGCGTCTCCTGCGGTGCGTCTAGGTGCGCGTTCACCTTTAGAGTGGTACGATGGCGGTAAGCTGTCTGCTAATTTGTAGAGAGGACGCCCTGAAGCTCACATTTCAATGAACATTATTAAGCCGGGTGGAAGCGGTAGCGTAATGGAATAAAACAATAGTATATTATGCAACTAGTGAATAAAGGACGGATTTAAAGCGAGGGCCATAGATAAATCACGAACAAGTGAAGGATTCTAACAACTGAATCACGACCGTAGGGAGTTACGAGTATCGTCACGAGCATAGCGAGTGATTCAAGTGTTTGAATCCTGAGCGACGCGAATGATTCATGGCCCTCGATATAAATTCATTTTATTCAAGAGTTGCATACTATATTTTATACCATGACTACGAGAAAAATAAAGATTTAAGCGAAAAGCACAAGGAATAATAATAAATAAATAAATGTTTTATTACCTTCAAAACTTACAAAAAATATGAAAACTCAGGGTTTCATATTTTTTGTAAATTGAAGCTGAGCTAGGTAACAGCATCTGTGTTTCAGGGGCCAGTGACCACCTCCGTTACGTTACATAATTATAATGAATTAAACACCAATGCAATTAATATTAGAATTACAATCCAAATAAGTATTCAATAAACATCCTAGACTAAAATCATTATTAAAATCCTAAATAAAAACAAACTGAAAATTAAATCAATGAAGGAGTTTGAAAGTTGAATATTCTTTGCACAAGGAGTTTGTATAGAGTATTTTATGCGCTTGGAGGTTGTATACCTAGCATTGAGATGGACGTCGAATATATATTGGTGTGTTCTAAATTCAAACACCAAAACAGTGATTAAAAGTGGTTTTTAGTCACTGTATCCAGTGAATAAAATAATCTTTTTAGAGGGGGAATGGTATAAATATATTTATTTACACTTATTTAAATGCAAGCAGAGCCAAACAACGGGGTGATTTTTTGACGTTCAGTATCCTTTTGAATTCACAATGCTTTACGCCCTTTTCTTTGAGATAAACCTGTCTGTCAAATAAAACAAAATTCTCGATAACTGGCTGCAAATAATTTTGCAACAGAATAAAAATTCCCGCCTTTGTAAACGTAAATTGAGTTAACTGTTTCCACAACGTCACAAGTTCTTCTAAACAGAATGTAGAATTTTCAACATTATCATTAGGGATTCTTGATTCATTTTTGATTAAAGTGAAGCCATTGGTAGTAGCATCTTCTATGTAGACTTCAAACTTGTTATCCATCTTTTTAGTTTTCACAGCTTTCCTTTTATTTCTTTTTAATTTGCAGTTGTCTGTAAAAATCAGTGAATTGTTATTTCTTGTTAAAGAACATGAGTTATTTCATCCCAGAACAAAAATCTCCGATTCCACATAGACATAATACCTACTTTACAGTTTTGTTCTAGTACCTACATACTTATTATTCAGAAACTAAATACATTACTTACGTCTAAACGCAAATTCCTGCAGCACAGCTCTTGACAATAAATTGAAAACCAAATCTTCTAACTTATCGTCCATCGACGGTGGTTGAGCAGCCAGTCTTAAAAAGGGCACCCTCATATATTCATCTCCTTTAAACCTTCTAAAAAGACCCTTTAAACAGTCACTTAAAGGGAAATTGTTAAAAACGCCGCCATCGCCGACCATTTTGTGGTAACAACAAGGCATTATTACCATCGTCTTTGCATTGTCCATCTTTAAAAACAAGTTGATCGCGTCTATGGTCAAATCGGCGCAAGCATGAAGTCCGGTTATGCAAAAGTCTCTGTGATTTTCAAATTTATCGAGTAAAAATCCTTGGATATTTTCATGGGAGTTTGCTGTCACGGTGTGCTTAATATATTTTACGTTATCTGTGGAGCTTGCATGGTACTTCCGCTGTCGTATTTTAGCGCCAACATAATGACTTTCGTTGCATTCAATTCCTAATATTTTGTAGTTTGTTATTTCAAATAAAAGTTGATCCAGGTAGCCCTGAAAAGTATCACGAAAAATATTTAAATTATTAAGTAAAGGTAGGACTACTAAGGATCTGGGTGTTAATCGCAAAAGCTAGCTATATAGAAACATGAACTAACTAGATATACGAGTTTTGTAATAGATCATACTATGACACAACTTAAACTAATGTTTCTTGTCCCAACTTTGGTGCGGCTTTCTGTAGTTTCCGGCCATGCCCATGGATAAGTGTGAGGGTAGCTGTGTTAAAATATGTATAATTATATAAAGGTTTGTAAGAAAATGTATGAATGAACGTAAACGAGGAAAAACTGGCCAAGTACTAGTCGGAGTCGCGCACAAAGGGTTCCGTACCATTATCGCAAAAAAAAAACAAAAAACCCGACTGCTTAAAAGGTAAACTAAAAAGACGTAAACGAGAAGAAAATCATGCTGTGCAGTCGGAGGATACATATTCGAGAGCTGGCTGACCAAAACCAGATGTATCCTCCGACTGCACAGCATGACGTTCTTCTTTACTTTTTAAGCAGTAGGGTTTTTTGTTTTTTTTAATAAACTTTTTTTATTTATAACTTTTTAAATACCTATTTTTATTTTAGTATTAGGTACAATTAAACATACAAGTGTTGTATATTTTTGAAATCACCTCTTAAAACCCTTTTTTTTGATACCCAACACTATGGGTTTGGAAGAAAAAAAAAATTGTGCCCCACAATATGGCGCCCAAAATCCGCCATTTTAATATTTTCCAATTTTAATGTAGGCGGTGACTGGCAGGGATAACACGAATCGATTGACGTAAGAATCATCAAAATCGGCCAACACGTTCGGTCTCTAGAATGCCACATATGAACAAACATACATACATACATAGCCTGATAAACACATTCACATTACCCTCCTTCGGCTGTCGGGTAAAAACGCCAAAAATGTCACGTTTGTTGTATGGGAGCCCGACTTAAATATTTATTTTATTCTGTTTTTAGTATTTGTTGTTATAGTGGCAACAGAAATACATCATCTGTGAAAATTTCAACTGTCTAGCCATCACGGTTCATGAGACACAGTCTGGTGACAGACGGACAGACAGACGGATCGTGGACTCTTAGTAATAGGGGGACCCTATTTTTTTTACCCTTTGGGTACGGAACCCTAAAAAGGAATTATGTAGAGATCGTAGCAAGTGACATTCTGTAGTTCCTGATAATCTACATGAGAAAAAGAAAATTCTTACCAATCCCGATCCAAAGTCTACAACAGTTTGACAGCCAACATGATCACATGCTTCTTTGATTTCTTTAGCCAGATGTAATATCTCATGTTTCTTCTTAGGACCAACAGGCACATTCATATATTTCTCCAACAAATCTTCTTGAATATCATCGTAAAAGACTTGCAACTTTTTCAGTTTCATGAAAAAAGTACTCAAAAATTCATCACTTAAGGCGCTCAAGTCAAAATCTTTATTAAAAACATCAATATCCTCGTCTTTTATAGTGATTTTATCCAATATGTTATGAATCAGTAAATCTGTGTTGGGGTAGTTGAACAAATATTGATATTCTTTAAAGAATTTTAGGCATTCTACGAAATATTCTTCGGGGTTGTCGAAACTCTGCGGTAGAGACATCTTTACCTGATATGAAACAAAATACCTAATCGTTAGATAACAGCTTGAATAATATAATAGGTACCTACACTACTAATCTACTACATCTGTACGTTTGTGTGCGTAAAGTATTGAATAAATAAATTAAAGTAGTATCAATATTTAGGGTACAATGATGGAAAAGGGCCCGTTTTTATGAGACGAATTGGAAAATCGCGTTCACACTAGCCCAACAAGGGCGGACCCAGGATTTTTTTCTGGGAGGGGCACGAGGGGCGGACGGGCAAAAACTCAACAATATCTGTTAGAAATAAACTTGAAGTATCTAGTACTAGTTTATGAAAGACAAGAGTTTCACTCATGTTCATTCTGTTATTTTATTCATATATTTTAACAACTCTGATAATTTGATTTGCTTCTAAGTATGTACAGTCACAGATAATATAATACTAGCATACAGATGCCTCATCCCATACAAAGAAACCGTGCCGACGTAACTAGCATTTTTCACCTGATTATACCGATTATTTTTTGTAAATCGATCGCGTTTGGTTCCGTTCCACGGCGATAGATAGATCACCATCAATACCCGTGGGATGGAACGGAACGGAACCGAATGCGATCGATGTACAAAAAATAATCAGAATAATCAGTACAGAACGTCGGCACGGTTTCTTTGTATGGGATGAGACACCACTGGTACAGTGATGGAATCTCCACAGTACACAAAAATACCGTCTGGTGGCACGTGCCCCCCCCCCCTTAAATCCGCCCTTGCAGCCCAATGTGTTCCCTGCGCGCGGTCGGCCGCGAATACCTGTTCGGAAACCACGTTAATACAGCAAAATACGCTCTAATTATTAATAAACAGCACATAAGAAACAAAATGCACGTCGCGCCGACTGAGGGTGGTCGTGGTCGCCCACGGCGGTTTTTTGCAAGCAGACGGTGAGCGTCTTGTAAGCGCACGTCTGCATCGCTACTTTTGGCCGATGCAGTTGGTCGTATTTGCAATGCGCGACTTTATCGATTCAGCATCCCGGCTGATACCGATGCATAGATACGTGTGACTGTATCAAATAAGGCACAAATTCCCCTCAGTGGCTAAACGGGTAGTTGTAATTTCATCCACCCCTCCTTATCTCATTCCTCACTTTCAATATCTGTGTACTTCACACGCTAGGAATCTGCGTTCGTCTAACAATCTTCTCTTGCTTTGTCGTTCTCATACTTCTGATTTTATTCATTCTTCCTTTCATATTCAGTCCATTCTTCTCTGAAATGCGCTTCCTGTCGATATCAGCGGCCACCAGTCAATATGCATTTATGCGGAAGTTGCGACATAATTTTCTACACCATTAGCAGAGAGCAGAGTCGTCTCAATCAACTTTCAATCAATTTATATATGTATTGTAGGTATATATATTTATAGGTATTTATTATAGTATATATATACGTATGTTTATTTTAGCACTGGCACTTAGCTGAATCCGGTAACACTGGAAGCCGACCCCAATATAGTTGGGAAAAGGCTAGGCAGATGATGATGATATGTATGGTTATTTTAGCTACTATAATATATCTTGTTATTCAATTTTACTTCAATAATTATTTAAATTTTTATGCACCTGCCATGTTATCTCTCCACCACCCTTGGTTGACTGGTAGAGAACGCCTCAGGCATTAAGTCCGCCTATGTATGTTGCATGAAGTTTTAAATAAATAAATACATTTTTTGAGACAGACAGACGGACCGCGGAGTCTTAATAATAGGGTCCCGTTTTTACCCTAAAAACGACAATCGCACCAAATCCCCGGGCGTATTTTAATAAAATTTTCACCATTTCAAAGAAAATTTAATTTTCTACATTTTGTACTAAGGCTTCTTTTTATGACAAAATAATAAGGAAATTACAAGAAACTAGGTAGGTACATAATTTTGGGTCGCGTGGGTGTGAAACGAGTGCGCGTTTTGTCCCCTCAAGAGCGTTGGCGACTGTCGTAGTCCAAAGCGTCGCTTCTGTCGTCGTGTTTCATCTCGACCGAGTCCATCTTACAACTGCGTCGATGGCATGTGCATCCTGGACCGAGGGCGCATCGCGTTAGTATAAATGCTGTATTTCGTTAGTATATTCAGAATCGTTATTGATTTACTTGGACGTTGACATAATATGACCTTCGATAGCATAGTAACTGTATCGCGTCTGCCTCTCTGCAAAGAGTCGCCGTGGGTGACCGAGCTGAGGCTTGAGTGTATAAAATAAGTGGACAGGTAGTAAGGTTGTTTACACTATTAAAAATAAAAAGTTTGAATTAAAAATAACATATTTATTAACAACAGCCTCAACATCACATACTCAGTAATGAATAAACAATATTATTATCATTATGCTATGACAATAAGATTATAATTTCTAATAATACATCAAAGACGAATCCCACCCGTACGCATATTAGGCGCTTAGACGTGGAGTTGCGGACACCAGCCCGTCTTAATTTTACTTAATATATACATCTTATTGTCAGAGCATATTGTTGTAAAATTTAAACATATCATTTATTGAATACTAGTGAATGTTGAAAATTATCCCGAGGGTAAATATTCCCGGGATAAAAAGTCGTAGTGCTATTCTAGACTAATCTATCTCTGTGCCAAATTTCTTTCAGATCCGTTCAGTAATTTTTGCGTGAAAGAGTAACAAACATGCAAACGCACTTACACACTCACAAACTTTCACCTTTAAATATTAATGTAATTATTCAATAAATGTTACCATTTTACAACAACATTAAAGAAATAACATTTTTAAAGAGAAGTAAAGTTACACTAGCAAAATCTTACTGGCATGTGGGTACCTATAGATATCTAAGAAGCAACTCGTAATTTCAAGTGATTCTGACTACATCTGATGTGCTGATCATTGTTGAATTTTTTTATTTGTTTTATATTTACCAGAACGGAATGGCACAAGAAAATAAATGTTGCGCTAAACCCCAATTAACATGGGACAAGGGCAGGCAGATGATGATTCATTAGGTACCGACCCGTCACGCTTGTGGAGTTACGCAAATTAATTTTATTTGAACTTCTAGTACCTGCTTGAGCATCAGAGAAAAACTGATACCCGTCCGTTATTTCAGCAGTTTCAATACCTTCTTCAGATGTATGTAACAAACGTTTTTGTGGGCTTTACAACTATTTTAAATCTCCCTTTTTATGGATAATCTCTGCTCTATAGAGGTTACCGACACTTGTAGACAATAGGTTTCATCAGATGGTGCTCTATAGAAAAACTGCAGAAGCACACATACTATGATTCAAGCCGTAAGTTGAGTATAAACTAGAGCATTTAATTATAACAAAACATCGAGCATTCGTCGTTTTTAACCCTTTGAGAGCTAATTAGCAGACACAATAGAAAAGCAATTGTTTCAAGTGAATAATGTCCCTTTTAGTCAGTTAACCCTCCGCACTTCGAACTGAAAACGGCCAATGCTGTTACAAGTAAATGCTCAAGTCTATACTCACCTTAAGTCTTCGTCAACCTGCAGTATAACCAATTAGGACTACAAAATACGAACTACCCACATTTTTGTCACTTGAAAGACTAATCAGCACGAAACCTTCTAGATTTATTGTTGCGGTCCACTTATGGTTTCCCAAATCTCCTTTCCAGCTTTAAGATCTGCCGATCCTTCTCCAATGACGCATCTGCCACTTAATTTATCCCCTTTCAAGTATTTCTCGCACACTTCAATCAAATCCTCTTTCTTCACAGCCAGGACCCTTTCTCTCTGCGTCTTCCAGATGTCATAGGACAATCCATATAAGAATAGGTCGATGCCTTTCATGTATTCTGCGACAGGCTGATCCATCTGCTGGAGTATCGACAGTTTGGCCTCAAATAGATTTTGATCATCAAGGAGTTTCGTGTTTTCAGACATCCATTTAGCCGTTTCATCGAAAACATTTAATGTGACTGCGGAATTGGGGTCTCTGTATGAGTAAAAGTTGAATACTCCATCCAAGGTTAACAATGCGCCACCGCCGTATGCCCCGTTTTGCTCTCTGACAATGGGGTGCAAATACTTGGACGTTAAGAACCTTGTCAGTAATCGTAGCTTGGCGTAGTCAGGGTCTGTATACGGTACTGTAGGCAATGCTTTAGCACAGAAGTTAACGGGGATGTTCATCACAATATGTACGCCACGGTTTTCTTCAGTGATCTTCTTAGCGTCCGTCCAGTTTATCCTGTTCTCTTCTTTATGCACCACATCCTTACACAGCTCTGTACAAAACTTGCTTATGTTGTCATGAATTTGTGTGTTGGTGTTACAGTGATGGAATGCTGTTCTCAGGTTGTTTCCTTTTAGAACTTGGCGTCCTGTCGAGTCAACGATAGATTGGACGTCTTCTATTTTCTTGTTTTTCAGTATGTCTTGCATGTTTATTATGTGTTGGAGACCCATGAGGTTTTCTTTGCATTCGTCTACAGAGGTTATCAAGGACCGGGCTGCCTGCATAGCGTAAGTGTGGCCACTGTCAACGATACCGTTGCTCAAAGCCGAGCAATAGTTCGTTAAGAGCATTTTCATTCTCTCGCTGTTACTAAAGTTCGGTTTTTTGAAGATTTCGCTCCATATATCCATCATTTTTGGCAAGTTCTCGTCAAGACAGTGACTGCTGATCAATATTCCTTGTTCGTACTGGCCAGGCTGATCAATATGTTCCGTAATATGACTAAGAAAGCCTAATCCTGACGTGGATTTGCTCACATGTTTGTCAAAATCTCGGTAGTTGTAGTTTTTGGTGTCAAACTTGTTGACGACATATTCAAAGAAAGGCAGCAGTTGCCTCTGTTGGTCTGTCAAACATTCGGTTCCAACGACTCCTTTGAAGTATGTGACTCCATTAGTGTTGGCCTCACACATCTGTAAGGGAATGATATCTGCAACGGTATGCTTCAATGGTGGGGCAGTCTTGTTCAGAGTAACATCTTCAAGTTTTAGACAAGGTAGAATATCTAAGTTCTCTACATGCTTCTGTGTTTTAGCGAGTTCTAATCCTTCTTCATATATCTTCTCCTTCTGAGTATCTGACAGATTATTCAACTTTAATTTTAATAATGTAGCTTCTTCTTCATTAAATATATCGTCGAATTTATGATCAGGTACCATAGTCATGATTAACTTGTGTTTGTTAAGAATGAAGTATTTTTCAATAACATCTTTCACATACTGGGGGTTCATCAAGTCTGTTTTTAGTTGATCCAGCAATTGGTTTACTTTCAAAGCGCTTATTATTGGGCCGTTATGAGTCCACAGGGGCATAAGATTGAAAAGTAAATTAAGCCCAAACTTTGGCGATTGATGTTTAATTGATAACTCAAAACCATGAAGAACACTCTGAATATGATCTTTTTCAAAGCCATTGACATAAATGTCTTGAATTGTCTGGTCAACAATAGATTCTACCAATTCAAACTTTGATTTCTCCACGTCTCTTAATCCCACAACAAATAATGTGTCTCTAATCTGGTTGTCATATCCTGTGAGTGAGTTGTACCCTCCTGATATGTTTCTTTCAATTAAACTTTTGTAGAAAGCTGAATTTGGTCCTATAATCATGAGTTCACTTAATGCCATCATCATAAACGTCTCATAAGTGCTTGTGATGTCAGCCATAGCATATCCTATAGCAATTTGGTTTTGTTTTTCAATTGGAACTCCATATTGATCAACTCTGCATGTTATTTGTTTTCTCATAGGTTCAGTCCATTGTGGCTGCCTATTAACGATTGAGTATTTTGGGTCTAAAAACTCATATTTACTCAAATAAGTCTCATTGACAAACTTCAGATTAGCTTCCAAAGGAAAGTTACCATAGGAATAAATTCTAGCGTTACTTGGATGATAATAAGTTGCATGGAAATTCTTTAAATGCTCATGAGTAAGTTGTGGAATGATTAGAGGGTCACCACCAGAGACGAAACCATACGTCCCCTTTGGTAAGATAGTGTTAATGAATTTTTGTCCAAACAAAGAACTTGTTTCCGAGAATGCTCCTTTCATTTCATTGTATACAACACCTTTAAATATAATATCAGATGATTTATCTTCCACGTTGGTGTGTTCTAGCCTCCAGCCTTCTTGTAAGAAGTCTAATCTAGATAAATTGGGTTTAAACACAGCATCTAGGTACACCTTCTGCAGATTCCTGTAGTCAACCTCATTTTGTGATGAAAATGGATAGAATGTGTAGTCAGGGCCTGTTAAAGCATTCATAAACGTTGCCAGTGATCGGTTCAACATTTTGAAGAAAGGATCTCGGACTGGGTACTTCTCAGAGCCACAGAGAACTGTATGTTCTAAGATGTGCGGTGTCCCCATAGAATCTAAAGGTGTTGTACGAAAACCTACTGAAAATACATTATTGGAATCGTCTCTTTCCAGATGCAGGTACTCTGTTTTGGTAGTTTCGTGTACTAAGTGGTAAGCTGTCAAGTTGTATTCTTTGATAGGTTCTATTGTGTTTACAAGGAAACCATGGACAGAGTTTCCTGGCTGAAATGCTTTTGAGCTTGGTTCCTTCTTTTTGAGAATGCTGCTGCTGTACATGTGGCTGCATGGCACTAGACGATGTCTCAGACTGGGCTGGAAGTTGCAGAGTCTTGAATACATTTTGGTTTCAGTTCTTTTCTTCTAAGTTATCCTGCAATGCACATACACCACTCACTATTTTACGAAGAATTTAATTAGGTACTTAATGAAAATGTCGCGGTGATTTCGAGTGAATCTTTGTACACTCATAAGAATCCCTTTCCAGAAGATAACTAAGGGGCGGGTACGGATTTGTATAAACGCTAATATAAGACAAGAATAATGCGATAAACAGCTATTTTAAGTCAGAAGTTGTAAAAATAAATATTTTTTCAACGAAATGAGAAAAACAAATGAAAAGTGATGCAATATTTTACTTACAATAATTATGTTAGACACAGATTCGTTCGTTCGTTCGTTTCGTTGTTGGATTTGTATAGTTTGGAATTCAAAATAATTTCTAGTTACCTACTGTTTTCTAATTAGGGGTAACAGTTCCATTAAAATATCCGCGGCATTATTTTCGATTAACCCAGCATAACCTCTTTGCCCTTTGCTTTGCTATCGAAACTTTGACGCCTTTGACGTTTCTTCGCAAAGCTAATACGAAAAAATATTTTGATACCTTGTTTTAGTCGATTAATACATTAAAACTAAATTGTAGCCTAACTAAAGAGAAAACTGTAAAATGAATTCAGCTGTGCATAAAATAACAGTTAAGATTTTTTCCTTGTTTTTCAGTTTCCATCTGGTGGTAGGCGTTGAATGAACAAACCGTTTTTTTTAGGCATAGCACGCACTGCGATTTTTACACTGACTTATAAACCTATGGACTTGCCATACCTACGAAATTAGCGTGCATACCTACATAAATCGGGCAATTAAGATGGCTGCCCACTGGCCAATGAGGTAGGCCATTTGCAACTGTTTGACAGCACAACTACACAGATAAACGTACATATACGGCACACAACTACCAATTTTACTCGGCAATCAACATGGCGACCGGTCACGCATAGACATGATTTTGACGTCACTCAAAAGTGTTACCAAGTTTAGTCCTTGACAAACGTTTAGATTGTTCTTGCTTGTCAGTTTCTCTCTCTTTCTCATGCAGAAATAAACACGTTCATCTCACTATGTGAATGCTGTCAAATGGAATAGTTATATATGAATCTTTATTTGATTTCCTTTATTCAATTTATGTACATATTTTTTACATTTTAAATATTAGCATACAAAACTAAATAAAATAAAAGCATTTAAAAATATAAAAATTAGTAGCCCACCGGTATCGGGAACAGGATCCAAGCTACCTCCTAACCTCCTAACGATACGCACCGTGTCCAGGAGTACCGCTTTCTGGATCAAGCCCTTGATACAGCTGCCCAACGAGACCCTCCTCAGATGTTCGTCGAGGGTCATGGCTAATATGCCATTGGCTGTAACGACTATCGGCACAATGATCGCTGTATTCACATCCCACATGTCGACAACCTCGCGAGCCAGATCAAGATACTTACTTTTCTTATCTCTCTCAGCCTTCACGAGGTTCTCGTCATGGGGGACCGCTATATACACAATCATTGCGCGACGCTCTAGTCGGTCTATTACCACTATGTCATTTATTTGATTATTATTCCTTTTTTAATTTTGTTTAAGTACAAGTTGTACCTACGTTTTTTTTTAGTCCTGATTGAAACCTAACACGAAGGGGACGACGGGAGCTGAGTTCGCTCGCTTTGCTCGCTCACTTCAGCTCCCGTCATCCCCTTCGAACCTAACCTGTCCGTGTCGGGGTGCCCTAAGCCCCCGAGCTCGCTTACTTGTCGGTGAATGCGAAATAATAAACTTTCTCATTACCTACTTTTTTTGTTCATACGTTCGCTAAGAGTGTTATAATTAACTTAAAATAAGTATAACAAATTAACTAATAAATAAACAAAAATAACTGATTGTAAATAGTGGATTGTGGCTGAGTGCATAAAGTACTAATCGACTAGTAAACAAGTTTTTAACAAAACGACCTAATCCGATCGTTTACTAAACTGCGGATTAAATGCTGCTGTACAGTCTATGATGTAAACTAGTCGAAAATTAAATAGTTTTATGAACTAGTTTATCGTAGACGGTAAACCAGTCTCGTTTCGTCGACTCTAAAAACGTCGACGACCCACCACTTATAACCGCATTTCCGATTTGTACAAATAACACATCACTAGCAATTATTTATTTTCTTTGGTAACTATTAGTTTACGTTTTGCAACATGCTATGTATTTACATAATACATACAAAAATAAGATTTTTGAGTTGTAAAGATTGAATAATATTTTGTTTGATTTTAAATCAAGGGTCTTAAATTGGCTATCGTACGCGTTGTAAGCAAAAATGTTTCCGTGGGTACGGTTTTGATTTTAGTTTTGATTCACGTGCAAGTAACAAAACGTTTCATTTTGACGTTGACATTTCCTTCAATGCTCATTTTTCTTTTATAAACACGTGTTTACGTGTAGAGCTCATGCCGAGCTCCTTTTTGTTTATAAGTGTAATAAAATAAGCCAAAATGAGTTTGTACAACTTTAAAAAGATCGCTGTAGTCCCTACAGCAAAGGTAAATATCGAAACTTATATTGTTGGATCTTATGTTTACGATATTTTCTATCATGTGTTTATAACCTAACATATTACGCACAATTTTTATATTTCAGGACTTCATAGACATAATACTGTCTAAAACACAGAGGAAAACACCCACAGTAGTACACAAACATTATAAAATATCCAGGATACGTGGGTTTTATATGAGAAAAGTTAAGTTTACACAACAGAACTTCCACGATCGTCTTTCCAGGATTATTCAGGTGAATAACTTTGATTTTTATTTTGAATTAGTCTAGACAAGTCTGATAATTAGTATCGTATTTATGTATACGATACGATATGTCCGGTGATTCCTCTTATTTGTATTCAACTAAAGTCTTCTATGTTATTTTATCAAGATTTCACCTGTTGTGCAATATTATTGTCACTTATTATCTTTTTTTGTACTCTCTAAAATATTGCTATAATATATATTGATACTGACTTGTTTTAAACTTATTACTGAATAACTTTTGTATGATACATTCAAGTGTATTGAAAATAATCTAAAATACCATACCATAATTTAGTCTCTAGAGTCTCTAGAGACTAAATTATATAGTCTCTAGAGACTAAATTATATAGTCTCTAGAGACTAAATTATATAGTCTCTAGAGACTAAATTATATATTTTGGATTATTTTGGTTTGTCAAAAGTTAAAGTCCTTAACTTATACAACACAATTTTCATTCATCGAAATAACATACAAGTGTGTGCATAACACAGATGCATGCTCTGTTCACTTTCATACTCTGCTGGAACAGCAATCCAACATAACCAGAGATATTATCACCAGAGATATATGTATACTTTTTACTTTTGTGTAATTTTTTGTTTCTGGTGTCTCCTGTGGGGGTCACAAATAAATACTTTTATAGGCTCAGGATCAACAACTTTGTGTGTTTTCCGAGTCTCTGTGTTTTACCACCAACTTCCAAACTCCCAGACTGCTACTGATAAATTTCTAATACAAAACCCAATAACACTTTCAGTCTGACCTGGGAACTGAAGAAAGTACAATTTTTATAGAATTAATTAATATCTTTTTTACTTTTGAACAGGAATTCCCCAAACTAGATGACGTGCACCCATTCTACGCAGATCTTATGAATGTGTTGTACGACAAGGACCATTACAAACTGGGTCTCGGACAGCTGAACACTGCTAGACATCTTATTGACACGTGAGTATCATTCATCATCATTACAACCAAAAGACGTCCACTGCTAGACATAGGCCTCCTATGACAGGCGTCGCCACATTGACCGATCCCGTGTGTCTTGGATCCAGTGCATTCCCGCAACCTTAACCAGGTCATTTACCTAGTGGGAGGCTTTCCAATGCATTGGCTTCCAGTTCGCGGTCGCCATTCCAAAACATCGGCCCCATCGGCCATCAGTTCTGCGAGTAATGTGCCCTGCCCACTGCCTCTTAAGTTTCGCGATTCTTCGGGCTATAAGCGAGTATCATTATAAAATAGTAATATCAGCCTGTAATTGTCCCACTGCAGGGCAAAGGGCTCTTCATAGATCTCTGTTTTTAGTGTTCTGTACCCAAAAGGTAAAAACAGGACCCTGTTACTAAGACTCCGCAGTCCGTCTGTCTGTCTATCACCAGGCTATATCTCATAAACCGCGGTAGCTAGACAGTTGAAATTTTCACAGATGATGTATTTCTGAGGGCTGGGGATGAGGGCTCCCATACAACAACCGTGTTTTTTTTGCCGTTTTTGCGATAATGGTACGGAACTCTTCGAGCGCGAGTCCGACTTGCACTTGGCCGGTTTTTCATACAGAGAAGGCATTAAAGTCACAGCCAGGTGTGATTCTCATTTTAAAATCAGCTAACAGCAAGGGATTCGGCGCCTTTATTATTTACTATTTATGTTCACACATTATCTTTTTTAGTTTTAAAAATAGTTTGTGTGTCATTCTAAAAATGTAGCTGGGGGGGACCAACAGTTTAACGTGTTTTCTGAGGCACCGAGGCTTGTAAAGTTGGTCACCCATTCACGGACCAATCTCGGCAAGCATGTTTTAAGCTGATTTTAAAAGAGAATCACGTCTAAATGGTTAGTATATATAGCTGTTGTATTTTTTTGGAAAAAAATATTTGTTTCATTAAATTTGACAATTTTCTTATCTATACTAATATTATAAAGAGGTAAAATTTGTAAGTTTGTAAGTTTGTATGTAGGGGGTAATCTCTGGAACTAATGATGCAATTCTAAAAATTTTATCATTGTTAGAAAGCTACATTATTCCTGAGTGCTATAGGCTATATAACATCACGCTACGACCAATGGGTCCTGTGGGGTGGTCCACGGGAGCGAAGCCGCGGGCAACAGCTAGTTCTTAATAATTATTTTGAGTTTTATTCGGATAACTGTTTTGTATTTTTTCAATTCAACCTATATTGCCCCACTGCTGGGAAAAGGTCACCACCATAGTTTTCCACTTTCGTATAACTTAGTGTAATTAATTTGTAAAGTTATGTCTAACACGGACAAAAAAACGACAATATAGCACCAAAACTGCCGGGCGTACAATAATGAAATTTTCGCCATTCAAAGACAGTTAAATTATCTACATATTGACCTAAGATTTTTTTTTTAAAGTCATAGAATAATAATGAAAGTACAAAAAGCTACTGAATTTAGGGTCGCGCGAGTGTGAAACGAGTGCGCGTTTTGTTCCCTCAAGGTCGTTGGCGACTGTCGCCGTAGCCTTAACTTTAATTCAATTCAATTAATTTATTGCATCAAATATGGTAGGTACATAAAGTTCTTATATAAAATATTTAGCAACACACATTTGGCCAATATATAGCATGCAATAGTACAAGTTTTTACACTTAAGATATTAATTAGGTAACTACATTATGTCAATTTATGTGTCTACTTAAAAATTAAATATATCTGTGCTTTAGTGTATAAAATTTACAGGGACACTTTTGAAAGAACTCATCTATCGAATAAAAACACTCTTGTAACAACCACTTCCGCAACGCAACACAAAACTTATTGAAGGGTAGTTAAGTAATTGACCCAGACAAAGCATTGTAAATTAGGGGAACCATGTAAACGCAGCTCCGCCGAAAAAGTTCTAGCTTTGGAACGGGCATTTTAAAATCTAAATGTGTAGGTTTCCTTTTATTTGTGTTATTTTTCCGTTCAAATAGTTCAAGATTGGACCTCACAAACCTGGCAACTTCGTAAATATAAATGCATGGGACTGTCAATAGATTGTGCGACTTGAACATTGGCCTGCATGAGTCAGACCACTGCATATTGAATATCGCACGTATACATTTTTTTTGGGCGATGAAGATTTTCGCCATTTCGGAAGAGTTTCCCCATACAACTATGCCGTATCGTATTACTGAGCAGACGTATGCGTGATACACCATTATGGCGGTACGCAAAGATGTAATATTTTTAATTCTTCTTAAAGCAAATACGAATTGATTAATTTTTTTTGAAATTATTTCGATGTGATTCTTCCAGGTAAAATGCTCATCTAGTGTTACACCCAGGAATTTTGCATTACGTACCTGTTTTATATTATTATTGTTAAGTGCAACATTAAGGCGTACAGGTTTACTTTTAAATGTTTTGCAAAGAAGCACATTAGTTTTAGAAATATTTATTTTTAATTTATTAATGTCTAACCATTTTATAATGTCATTTAATGTTTGCTTAATTTAGATTTTTGTTTTTTTTTACTTTTATTAATAACAGTGGTGTCATCGGCGAACAATACACACTGATGTTTTATTGACTTAGGCAAATCATTTATGTAAGGAAGAAACAATAATGGTCCCAAGATACTACCTTGTGGTACACCACAGCAATTAGTGCGTGGTTCAGAATCAAAATCTTCTAAATTGTTATATAATGGTCGACTCGTGCGATTATTATTGTCTAGCCATGAGCTCCATTACTATGATACTGACGATAAAATATTTCGTTCACAGTGTAGCAAAAGACTACGTACGTCTGCTGAAGTACGGAGACTCCCTGTATCGATGCAAGCAGCTGAAGAGAGCGGCGCTCGGCCGCATGGCCACCATCATGAAGAGACAGGCCGCCAATCTGACGTATCTAGAGCAGGTAAAATATAAATGACGTCTGCGCTCACACCTTTGAATAGCCAATACAGGTGGAATCAAACCTAATGACGGCTCGCGAGAAAAGGAGGACACAAAATATCGTCTGTGTATAGGATAGTCTGTTTATGCAGCAAGATCGCTGACTTCTGAATGGCTGATTGTTCCGGATGGAACTTGCATAAGTGTGCATACATTTTAAGTATCACCACAGAGAAGCCATTTCAATATTCTTAATTTTAGCCATGTGATGGCAATGTTATCATCATAAATATCTATCATATACTAGCTGTGCCCGCGGATTCGCTCTCGTCAACTGCCTACCCTACCCTACGCTACCTATCCTACCCAACCTACCAATATTTTTTTTCAAAGTTTTTCTTTCTTATGAACATTCTCCTAACAATTACAAACAACAAAAAAAGCATTAGCTAAATCGGTTTAGCCGTTCACGCGTGATGCCAGAACAGGGATTAGAATAGAATAGAATTTATTCTTTTTTATATATATAGATGTACAGTACTATATTATATAATTGTATTGTTTGTCTTTAGGTCCGTCAACATTTAGCTCGTCTGCCGTCCATCGACCCGTACACTCGCACCATCATCATCTGCGGGTTCCCTAACGTGGGCAAGTCCAGCTTTATCAACAAGGTCTGTTATCATCTCAGTTACTTTTTCTTTAAGGGAACTAAAGCATTAAGGCATTACATTGTAGAGGATGTGTGTGTGTGTTGTTGTGTTGTGTGACGTAACCGGGCAAGACATCAGAACTCATAGAAAAGGTTATCAAATGTACTACTGTATTCGACAGATTGTATATAAGGAGAGACAAAAAATCTCTAGAGAAATTTTAGTAAATTAAAATTTTCTGTAGAAGCTTTCAAATTAATTGATTGGCTCAAAAAGACGAATTGATTTTGCTTTATTAGAAAAATAAACTTTTATTTAACACAAGCTTTTTTCGTATTCTTCTCAGCAAACCCTTTCATTTGATACCCATATCTATCATAGCAGTACAAATAAACATGGTAGAAAAAATAACTACTTCGCCATCATGGGCCGTCCGCCATATTGGATTTAGAATGACGTCACTAACGACGAGACTAACGATCTAACCATGCATCCAAACTAAACGTGTATGCAAAATTTCATCAAAATCGGTAAAGGTTAGCTGCTTTAAAATTCAGTTGCAAGATTTGACCCGAACACACTTACATACATAAATAAATAGGTACTATTAGGGTCAAAATTGCAGTCACACTACCAAAATAGAACAGAACAGACGCCCCTTACCGCGATACGTTTGTTATGATCGTGTTAGCGACACTGCCTTTACATTATTGTCGTATCGATTTGAAATATTGGAATACATTGGTAGACAGGTGTTAACGACTTTTATTTTTTTGATATCTGGCGATGACTTTAGTCTAGTGGCGCAAATGCGACAGCTGAGCATGAGTTCCTGGGTTCAATTCATACTCAGGCTTAGTGTTTTTGGGTTTCCTTCTAAAATTGCTGAATAGCTGTCTGGCGTCTAGACTTGGGCCCTGTTGGTAGCATGAGCTCACCCGCTATTACATTTTTAATTATAATATCAATGTTTTTGGTGAAATTCTATGAGCAAATTAATATTTGTTTTTTGGATATTTACCATGTGTATTTAGATTTTTGCTGACAGCTCGATATTTCGCCACCGTTACAAGCGCCATGATCACGATAACATCGTAATCTAAATATAAATGGTAAATATCCCGAAACAAATATTAATTCTAATGATTGTGACCATGTCAGCTTAATAACTTTTTTTTTTTTTACTAATTTTCTTTCTTTCTTTATTTCCGTCTATGATTTATGGTTATATTGTGGTGTTTGTCAACAGATCACCCGCGCCGACGTGGAGGTACAGCCGTACGCGTTCACCACCAAGAGTCTGTACGTCGGACACACTGACTACAAATACCTCAGATGGCAGGTCAGTTTGTGAACACTTTTATTTACGTCAACACTTCTGAATTATTTAGCAACTGTTCTTCTAGCTAGAAAGCTTACAGGGCTTTAATTAAATTAATGGTAAAACTATTATAATTCAAGTTCTTTTATGTAACTGTAAGAATCAACAAAAGGTCTTTACTTTTCTAACTTTTTGACCGGTAACCAATAAATATATTCTCGACAGTGAAATAAGTAGGTAGATTTTGTATTTTTATACCAACATAGAAATCACAAGCTGTTTATTTTTTAATATTTCAAAGGTAGTGGTAAGCCAAAGTACCACATCACAAAATTCTTTTCATCTTGAAATATGATGTGATAAAATTCTCAAAATAATATGTTTATTTCCAGGTCATAGACACCCCCGGAATCCTCGACCACCCTCTGGAAGAGCGCAACGTGATAGAAATGCAGGCAGTCACCGCTCTGGCCCATCTTAGGGCCGCCATCTTATATTTCATAGATCCCTCGGAGCAGTGCGGGCACAGTATAGAGGAACAGGTAACTATTTAATGTATTTCATTTTAACGCACAGCGTAAACTCCTGGGTTTCGAAACATGAATTTTTTCGCTACAGATCTTTATATAAAGTAAGAAAAATTAGTAAAGATTTTTGAAAATTCATCCCATAAGGGTCAAAGAGTTATTTAGATTAATCATTTTTGGAGATAGGGAAATCTGTCTGTGTGTTACATTTTCACCTCTAAAGGCTGAAAGTTTAGACAAAACTTGGCACACGGGGGTGGGGGGGGTTGGATTAGGACAAAGGATGTTTTTTTATCCCGAGCGTAGTCCTCTTGTGATAATTGTTGACTATCAAGCAGGAAAAGCCACTGGTAGACCCTTACATATATTTTTAGGGTTCCGTACCCAAAGGGTAAAAGCGGGACCCTATTACTAAGACTCCACGATCTGTCTGTCTGTCTGTCCGTCTGTCACCAGGCTGTTATCTCATGAACCGTGATAGCTAGACAGTTGAAATTTTCACATATCATGTATTTCTGTTGCCGCTATAACAACAAATACTAAAAACAGAATAAATTAAATATTTAAGTGGGCTCCCATACAACAAACGTGATTTTTTTGCCGTTTTTTGCGATAGTGGTACGGAACCCTTCGTGCGCGAGTCCGACTCGCACTTGGTTTAGCACTCATAATTTTTATATTTTTTTTATCAATAGAAGAATTTTCTGAATCAGATCAGTACTTCAAGAGATTTTTTTTTTAATTTGTAATGGGATTTAAGATTCTAATAAAAAAACCGACAATTTTATCTCTTTATAATAATATTAGTTCAGATTTTAAACGCAATATTTCTCCTCCACAGATATCGTTATTTGAGAGCATTAAGCCGCTCTTCAGCAACAAGCCACTGATCGTGGTGCTGAACAAGATGGACGTGGTGAAGCCTGAAGACCTGGCTCCCGGGAAGAAGGAGCTGGTGGAACAGCTCATGCAGACCTGCTCAAAGGGGAATCTGGTCAAGTAAGTTTGAAGCTTTTTTCTGAAGATTAAAGTATCCTCAGAAAAGACCCCACACAGATAAAAGTATTTTGTTAAACATTCAGTCTATCCTTAATTTTGCCATATGAAATGAATTCCCAGAATAAGAATAAGAATAATCCTTATAAGCGACACTATCGGATGTTGTAATAATACAGCGTGTGTTTATTTTTTCCAAAATCAACTGGTTCGATTCCAGGGAGAATATTGATTTTTCAAAAATGTAATGATGCTATATAATGGATTTTGATTTCGTTGATTTATTATGTTTTGCTCAATAAATGAAGTTCTATTCCTCTTAATTACAGCGCGGACCCCAACTCGGACTTATCAGTGGTCCCCGTGATGAGGATGTCTACCATGACAGAGGAAGGAGTACAGGAGGTCAAGATAGAGGCCTGCGAGCGACTGCTGGGACACAGGGTCACCGAGAAGATGAGGACCAAGAAGGTAGGGTCTAAGGGCCCTCGCCCACGGGCGACTTTTTGTAGCGATGCAGTCGCGATGCTCTCGCGCGTAGCATCGATACAGACGCGAAGCAGTCACTAGCTGTGTGCCCGCGCCCACGGGACCAGATTCAGTCGCGATGCAAACGCGATTCGGTCGCGATGCAAACGCGATTCGGTCGCGATGCAGTTACGATACAAAAATACCTTGGATCAGTACAGTTGCAAGATGGACTCCGTTGAGGCAACGTTAGTCACGTTGTCTTTGGTGCTGCTTTTACGTAAGCAGCCGAAGCGTAGGCAACGGAAGCAGCGTCAATATTGGATGCATCCATTTAATACCCAGAGATTACTGCAAAATCGACAAACACAAATGCAAATGCGACTAACACGCGTTAGAAGTGATGCAGTCGCGCGTTTGCTAAACGCGCGACTGCATCGCTACAAAAAGTCGCCGTGGGCGAGGGCCCTAAATCCTTTATACGTAGTTTTGCTACAATTATATTTGTGTGACACAGCCTTAATTTCTATGTTGAACATAATGTCACGGGTTCTCAGCGCTAAGACAGGAAATTTGGTTCAAATAAATCTCACTAGATGGCGCCATATGCACTGTATTTGTTATTGAATGTGTGTAAAATTAACATTTTCTGGAATTGAACATAAAAATTATATGTTATTGTTTAATCAACTCTCCTAAGTACGAAAATATGGAATATTGGGCTCTTAATTCACACTTCAAAGATTATTTGAACGGATCATTTAAAATTGATGCCAATAGATGGCGCATTTTTTAATTTCTAAAGCATTCCACTGGATTGTTTAAATTTGCATTGTAACACATTTTGGTGCAAAAAAACTGTGAAAATTAGCATAAAAGTAATATAAAACGAACCTTCACTGTATTTAAAGAAAAAAATATTCACGAAATATATTCGTATTTTCGTATTGTAAGTTCCGTTGTGTTTTCGGATTCAATGTGTTGCTGTACCCTTACAGTTTCACATTCGACGTTTATTTATTTAGCCATTTGTAAAATTAAGTTTTAATGAAAACCTTGCAACAAATGCTGAAAAGTTTCACCCAGTTTTACGTGATGTATAAAAAAATCTTCTTTCAATTTAATCAAATATGGTGCAATGTGGGTTTCAAAGTTAAATCATTTATTTCAATTAGACTACTAAACAGCACTTTTGAATGTCAAAATGTATAGTATTTTTTTTTTAATATTTGATTCTAGTCCATTCACATCAGTTGTTTGTTAAGGAGAAGAATGGATAAGAAACTCCACAGGCGTGATGTTTTGTTACATAAATGTCTGTTACCTCCAGGTGGACGGCATCCTCAACCGCCTGCACGTGGCCACCCCCGCCCCGCGGGACAGCAAGACGCGTCCCCCGGTGATCCCGGCCTCCGTGGCGCTGAAGAAGCAGCAACAAGCAGACAAGCAGGCCAGGAAGCGGAAGCTGGAGAGAGACATCGAAGTCGAGGAGGGAGATGATTATGTACTGGGTGAGTGGAATATGCAGCTTATAAGGTTGTGTTGAATGAAAGATAGTAAATTCGTTGTTGGCGATTGGCTGGAGGGGGTAAAACCGGGCAGCTAGAAGGGGCAAAACCGGGCAGCTGGAGGTGGCAAAACCGGGCAGCTGGAGGGGGCAAAACCGGGCAGCTGGAGGTGGCAAAACCGGGCAGCTGGAGGGGGCAAAACCGGGCAGCTGGAGGGGGCAAAAAGAAGAAGAACTGACAAGAAACTCCACTATCTATATTTTGATTTTGTTCAGCAATTCGCGGGCTGTTTTGAACTAAATCGGGGCCTGTTTTATGGGGATTTCGCGACGGTCCTCGGCGGCGAGGACGGAACGATTTTGTACTACGTTTTTTGATTGCACTAGTTTCCCTACGACTCTCTTGGAGCAGGGTGGTGGGGTCATCGGGAGTGGTGAGAGTGTGCCTCGGTCGGCGAACTCTAGAGATTTTTGAGGGTACATAGCGGGTGGCCTCTTTGACTAGCGGGTTTTTATGATTGACAGCAGTTTCAAAGAATCGCTTGGTAAGGCGTTTCGTGAACTGCTGTATCGTGGGGATTTTCATATCTACATGAAGTTCTTGGTTACGGACAAACCAGGGAGCGCCCGTGATTTTCCGGAGGAATCGGTTTTGGATTACCTGTAGCCTATGTAAATGACGGGGCTTTGCATGTGCGAAGACAGCGCAGGCATAGGTCATGATGGGACGGATGACCGCTGTGAATATGTGCAACTTGCACCTTAGTGACAAGCTACTGCGCGCGTTCACCATCCCATGGAGTCTGCCCATAGCGAAGGCGGCTCGCGAACGTACCGCCTGTATGTGCTTGGCGAATGAGACGTGATTATCTAGTATAACACCTAGATACTTGGCTTGCTTTTCCCAAGGGATCGGCTTGCCATACATGGTGATGGGTTTGGGAGGCCGATACTCGCTCGAGCGCACGCTTTTATATTAATCGGTAGGTACCACCACTACCAACAATAAGTTCTGCTTATAATATGATATCTAACACATAACCGATATAAGTTACGTTTAGATATATCGGACACATCCCTGAAAAAAAACCAAACTGTCAAAGTCCAGCGACAAAATTTCGCAGTTTATGTATACAAAATACAAAACAAATAGTGAAAGAAAAATGAAGCTAACTAACTTCCCCAATATTATTATTTGGTTTTTGAACACTAGTTATCTTAAAAACAGTAAAAAGAGTTCGGTAACCACAAACAGTAGTAGACGCCATGTTGTTATGTTTTTGTTTACTCCGAGCCGTCAAGCGCCATCTGGCGGGAGCAATTGGCAGTAATGTTCCCTATTGTCATATACACCAATACTAGTAAATTCAGAGTAAATGAGAGCAGTGACCCAGTGGTAACGGCCCCGACTTATGTGTCGTAGGTCGCGTGTACCCAGGCAGGCGTTTTACTTTATTTAAATTATTTTATCAACACTGCTCGAAGGAAAACATCGTGAGGAAACTGGCATGTCCTAAAACTAAAAATTTTAAGACATGAGACTGCCTATCTGACCAATGTGTTATGTTAACAGATCTACAAAAGAACTACGCCGAGATACCAGAGGACGAGCGACACGATCCCATTCCTGAGTTCTGGGAGGGACACAACATTGCTGACTACATCGATCCTGAGATATTTGATGTGAGTACACCATATGAAACTACAGTATCCGGCCGTTACCTGATAAGGCTCTTTGGGTTTAAGAAAAAAATTGGTTTTGTAGAATTTCTGACAATCATGTGACTGTTTTTGAACCTAAATGGGTTATATTTTAAATTCCCGGCAACTAAATAATTTATACTTTGAGATATTTATGAATTACAATAGTTTCACATCAAACTTACTTTTAAGATTCTATAAAAAAATTGCAGGCTGAGACGATCACAAATATACTTGATACATATTATTTATAAATAACAGGTTTAAAAATTACGAATATAGAAACAGTACATATAAGGATTCCTTCTTAATACTTGAACTTGGTTACCGTGAACAAAGTTCATTATGTTCAATGTCTTCAGAAAATATTCTTCTATGTATTTATTTCCGTCCTCACTACGCTTTTTATGTCGTTTTATTTAGGCCCGTTCGAAGCTGAGTACAATTCTATATTGTCCGTCAGTCAAAGCGCGGCCCACATCAATGTTTTGTCATATGGTCGCGCGCAGGGTCTGTGCTCTGACGCGCATTACCCATGCCAAATACATGCACCATTTTAAAATTTGTAAGAGACGGCAAAAATATGAAGTCTGAATTCGCCCCGTAATAGGGGTGATTTATTAAAATATAACTGAGGATATGTGGGTGGAAAATAGGTATACTTCTGCCTAACCGTTCAGAAAAATCAGGCGTGATGAAAATCAAAATCAAATATTTTTATTTTACATAGGCCTATATGGGCACTTATAAAACGTCGACAAAAGGTGCACGGTTCGGGTTAGTCGTTTCCTATGGAGAAGAACCGGCAAGAAACTCCATGGTTACTCTTTTAAATTTTTTTGTTTACAATATTTCCATGTTACAGCATTAGTACTTGGATATGGGGGGACAACGTAGGCCCGACAATAATAAGTCGTACGAAATTGAAAAAAAAAAACAAACAAAAAAAAAATGCACGAAATAAAAAGTTAACAAATGTTAACAATCATCTAGAAATCTAGAAAGCCTACAATGTTCACACATTCACAATCGGTAAAAGAATCTATACAAAGGTAAAAAAAAAAACAACACTAAATTTAATCAGTGCTGTAACTATTCTTAGGAAAGGGCTATAATGATGATTGAAAAATATTGTAAAAAGTCTAATTAAAAGTGAAAAAAAATGAGATTGAGAATAGTTAGAGATATCCAGATGTTATGATATGTTATTACCAAAATGTTACATATTCAATACATTTTCAGTGGCGTAGCGTAGTAGGGGCGGGCGGCCCTTATAGGGGGCGGCAAAATTTGTTATAATAAATGTATTCCAAGTTTTTTAACCAATATGAATATAAAATGAATACACGGAACTAAATATTATAATAATCAATTATAGATTAGGTTTCTATAACGACCATCAAGAAAAAGGAAGCAAATGGTAAAGAAAAAGTAGTCAGTGATTGCGTGACGGGGGACAGGACGGTATGGAAGAAGAAAACGTTTTGCGCCGACCACAAGTAACATGGGACAAGGGTTGGAAGATGATGACTGTATAGTAACACCTGAAAATAAGGTTACAGTACGAGTTCTTTGGAATTACTGTATAATTTAGTATTTTAAATTGTAATCCATAAGCAAGGAGGCGGTGAAATTCGCCGTCCGGGGCGGCTGAAACCCACGCTACGCCACTGTACATTTTATCTTCATTATTGCCTTTTTTCACTGTGCCTATCGATTTATTTGTTTGCATGGCAATACAAGTACTTTCCTAACACAAACCCACGTTAATTCCACAGAAACTGGCTGATCTGGAGAAGGAAGAAGATCTCCGCATGGAGGGTGGTATGTACGCTGTGCCCAAGATAGAGCTGGACGAGACCATGAAGGAGATCAGAGAGCTGGCGCGCCAGATACGGTATGTTGCAGCACTTAGTATTTATTGCTGCCTAGATGCCATGCCAATAAGTTCTGGTAGTCTTCAATATAGTAAATTAATCTACCCTAAGGCCGAACCCTTAGGGTAGATTAATTTACTATACTATATTCCACCGAGACTTATTAGCTATAACATGGGCTAGTATCAAGATACAATGTTTAATAACAAACCACTGACATTTCTTGACAGCTCAATCACCTGACAGCAGGGACGAAAAGCTTTTTAGGGTTCCGTACCCAAAGGGTAAAACCACGGACCACGGTCCGTCTGTCACCAGGCTGTATCTCATGAACCGTGATAGGTAGACTGTTGTTGTCGTAGTTGAAATTTTTACAGATGATGTATTTCTGTTGCCGCTATAACAACAAATACTAGAACAGAATAAAATAACTATTTAGGTGGGGCGTTTTTTGCGATAATGGTACGGAACCCTTCGTGCGCGAGTCCGACTCGCACTTGGCCGGTTTTTTATTTTTATGTTTGCTCTAGTCTAATCTTTTAGGACTATGACATGGGATATGTTATGTTCTAAAACTATCTTTCATCTGTACTAACTCGTTTAAATCGATGTACAACTAACGCAACATTATATATCCAATTCGTTTTATTAACAAAACATTAATTTTTCATTGAGTAGAGACAGAGTTTAATATACTCGGTCAGGTTACTGATAAGCAACATGCAGCGTTAAGTGGAACTTAACACCCTATTCAATAATAAAACTAAGTTAAAAAGCTCAATTACTATGAATTTCGACTAATTGTCAAATAACCCTTTCCTTGAAGTCGGGTAAAAACAACCAATTTTTTGTCATGCAGGACGTCAAGTCTGAAATTCGTAAGGGTTACCAGTGATAGAAAGCTAAATATTCTCTGGTGATTCTAATCTTTGTTTTTTATTACCTATTGTCGATTTGTACATTATATTTTATAGATTTCTCATAGAAATGACGATTACGAATCAAAATTATGTCAATCTGATGGGATTTATAAATCCTTGTTATTTTGTACGAACATAACAATTTCATGGTGATAGCCCTAAAACAACCTGGGGGTGTTTAAGTCAAGATAGAATACGTAACATCTAGGCAAGCGTGCTTCACCGTCGCCCACATCAGCGCTTATCAGGTGAGATAGAGGTCAAGCGCGAGCATATCTATTAAAAAGGAAAGAAAATATCTGCTGTTTTCGTTTGTTTGTAAAACTTTGTATCTTCTAAGTGGCTCATGTATAATTTACCATTTTATTGAGAGTAAAACCCCATAGTCAATAAGCATTTCGTGGAACTCGCGTTTAAAAAGCGCGTGCATCATCCCTTAAAATGTAAAAATATTATAAATATTATCTAATCTAATCTTTGAGGAAAGATTCGGCAATAAATTTTCTTCTTATTTAACTTTCAATTCTACAAACTACTACTGGTATATTTAGGCCCGTTCGAAGCTGAGTACAATTCTATATTGTTCGTCAGTCAAAGCGCGGCCCACATCAATGTTTTGTCATATGGTCGCGCGCAGAGTTGATATATTCTAGCGCGCATTACCCATGCCAAATACAAATAATTATCCTAAACTGCAGCATCGTTGGTCTTGTGGTCGGGTTTGATTCCCGGCTCGGGCAGTGATGTTGGGTGGGTGTGCAATAGGTGCACCTCTGACCAACCCTGCGGTGAATACAGGCGTGATATTACTAGCTTCCACCAGCGGCTTCGAAAATTACCCTGAGGGAACATTTCCCTGGAATAAAAAGTATCAGCCGTTCAGACGTGATTGAGTAACAAACATACACACATCTTAATAAAAGGGGTTGGTGGATGTTCAACAACTCCTAATAATACAGCTTTCTTCTAATAAGGTTCTTTATTTCTATAGTACTTTACTCATTAATACAACTGTAAGCTGTGCGTCAGCCATGCACACCGGATACGTCTCAGACCATAGAGAGAGAGTTATATCGTAGACAATACTTAATATGAAGTTGCAATAAGTAAATATATCTAATATCTAATTTTAACAACACATTCAAACTTTAGCATCGCACTAATATTCTAAAGGCAAAAGTTTGTGAATGCGTGAGTGCTTGTGTTTTTGTATGTTTGTTTCTTCTTCATGCTCAAACGGCTCGGCGAATCTGGATAAAATTTGGCAGTGAGATAGATTATAGTCAGGAATAGCACATAGGATATAGTTCATAATATTAGTAGTAAGATAATTCAACTCAGTTGGCACCCTCATCTAACATACAAATATCTCCCCCAGCAACAAGAAGGCAGTGCTCAAGGACGAGTCCCGGCTCGTGAAGCAGTCCACCAAGCCCGTCATGCCGCGCACCAGCCGCGCGCGGGCTAAGGACCGCTCCACCGGCAAGCTCAGGGACGAGATGGAGAAACTTGGTGAGTTCCTCATGCTTATTGTCTGCAATTTTTGACTTATATTCCATTGGCCATTGGCTCAGTGGCTAAGACTTCACCTCTCGTGCTTGAGGTCTTGGGTTCAAATCCGAGCAAGCACCAATGTGACTTTTTAAATTTACATGTACTTTCTAAATTCGAAGTTTATCTTGGACATCGTAGACAACGGTGAAGGAAAACATCGTGAGGAAACCTGGACTTTGTAATCAATATAAGTGTGAAATTGCCAACCAATTTAAAGAAATTTGTCATACTCTTTCATGGGGCAAACCGATTGCCTAGCCGAATTCATTTACGCTATTAGGCTGTTGTCTATTTGCAGTGGAATTGTTTGACTTTCTGACTTGTTTTTTTGGCGAAACTTTCTGCAAGTTGATTTGGCTAGAATGTTTGCTTAATGCAAGTTAGTTGTTACTACTTAAATGAATTTGTGCAATATTTTTTTTATTTGTAATGGGTTTGCTCTTGACTCTAGTCTAGGTCAGAAGTGACAGAGACAAAGTCGACGATGGAGTGAGCTTACCCAGAAGAAGCTTGTTCACTCTAACTTTGAAGAGATACAAGTTGCGTTAGTTATTGGCCCGTTCGAAGCTGAGTACAATTCTATATTGTTCGTCAGTCAAAGCGCGGCCCACATCAATGTTTTGTCATATGGTCGCGCGCAGAGTTAATATATTCTAGCGCGCATTACCCATGCCAAATACAATTTAGCTAACAAAATGAAGCTTTTATATAATTTTTTAATTATTACTAGCTGCCGCTCGCAGCTCCGCCGGCGTGATATTGGTACTTCTCCCAATATCTTTATAAATTATAACCTATGTGTTATTCTGATGTATAAGCTATATTTCTACAAAGATTTTTTTTAAATCCGTTCAGTAGTTTTTGTGTGAAAGAGTAACAAACATTTATCCATCCATCCTCACAAACTTTCACGTATAGAATAGTAGCAGGATGCTCACATCATTCTGCAATGCGAGGCTGTGGCTTCTCAAAGTGAAGAAATCCTCGGAACAATGAGGTCGCTCCGCGAAGCCTGTGAAGCTCTCAGGAAGTTTTTGTGCTTTGGGCGGAGCTAGGCTGGTTTTGTTAGCCAGGATGCCCACGTACAACTGACCAAATGAAAGTTTAAGTGCGAAAAAGGGAGTCCCCATCATCATCATTATAGTAGTAGGATGTAAGGGTCAAATCACGTAATTGTTTATTTTTTTTAAATATAACTAGAAAGAAAGAAAAATATTTATTTGTGACCCGCACAGGAGACACGAGATAAGAAAAACACAAACAATAATAAAAAATAAAAATAAATTACCCCGTGCGAGACCAAAAAGGCTCCTATCTCAGCATGTGCAACGATATCAAAAAGAAAATAACGCTGCGCTGATATTCTGATAGGTAACTAATCGACGATTGAGCTGAAATTTGCATATATGTGGATGACAACGCATGGTTACCTAAGTGACATCTTTCTAAATCCAATATGACGTACTCCTAAAGATGGCGGATCAATTTTATTTAGAATACGGGGTGCATTCAAATAAGTGGTCCGCCATATTGATATAGGTATCAAATGGAAGGGTTTTTTTTGTGGACAATATGAAAATGCTTGTTTTAAGTTAATACTAATTTAACTTTTTCTCCCCAGGTGTGGATATGTCCGAGACGAAGGGAGCCCACTTCACCCGCTCGCGCTCCCGCTCGCGCTCCATGTCGGCGCCGGCCAGCAAGCGGGCGCGCGCCGACGAGCAGGGGCGCTCCGTCAGCCGCCCCGCCAGGGACACCACCGGCGTCGGGAACGCTCTTGTAAGTGTTATCCGCTGTTTTATGAGCTTCAGGATGGTGACGAAGATGATAGCTAGGAGTTAAAGGACTCGGAGAATAGAAAGGTTGAGATGGTTGGTAAAACGGCTGTGAAGATTGATAGGCAAGTTGAGTTGGCAGACTAGGCTTATAGCTCGGCTGGAATGACTGCTCTCAGGCTTTGTTGGTAAGACAGTTGTTTCGGTTGACTGGGCTGGTATGTCGGGATTGATTAACATCTCACCTGATGGTAATGCGATGATCAGGCAACACAGAACCCAGCAGGGAATTCCTCCTTAAGTGTACGCACATTGAAAGTATTCCCAAAATATTTTGTATGTGGTAATTGATTGTTTTATGATTCAAAGTATGATGTCGTTTTGTAATAATCAACTAAGGTGTGACAAATGGATTTAATATTAGCTCTGAACAGTCATGAACAATTTTACCCAGCTGTGGGATGAAGCAACTAAAATAACCGATACTTCTTTATTTTTCTGCTGGAAAACTATATTGTAGCTTGGCCCGTTCGAAGCTGAGTACAATTCTATATTGTTCATCAGTCAAAGCGCGGCCCACATCAATGTTTTGTCATATGGTCGCGCGCAGGGTCTGTGCTCTGACGTGCATTACCCATGCCAAATACAATATTTATATTATACAATTAGCTTGAAATTTAATATCTAGTCTCTGTGAGAGCTTACCATAGCTCTTACAGAGAGGAAGTCTGTACCCCAGCAGTGGAAACGTTATGCTGACTATGATATGCTATATGAATGCGAGCGTTACTGCTGGGAACGAGGCAACGAGTTCCTAGATTCGATATCTGTTTTTTTTGTTTTTATTGAAATCATCCAATGACTTTTCCCACTCTGGGTGAAGCGGGAAGGCGTGTCAGACTTTTACAGACTAAAACCCACCCGTGTTCCTTCAGTTGCTTGAGCCAGGTCGCGGTAATTCTTCTTTAAATTTATCCGCGATCCTCAGTAGCAGCCTGGACTGCGGACTTATGTAAAAAACTATAACATGGAACTAAAACATAACCGCCGAAATCTGGGGTTACTATACCTCTATCTACACTCTGTTTAAACCTAACCTACTGTTCAAGTGTTTCTGAAATCCATTTTCCTCTTACAGATGCAACAAAAAGCGAAGAAAATGGCGCACGTTGCCATCGCGAAGAAGACCAAGCGTATGGGTCTCAAGGGAGAGGCCGACAGATTCATCGGCACGAAAATGCCCAAACATTTGTTCTCGGGCAAGCGAGGAGTGGGCAAGACGGACAGACGATAGTCGAGCAAGCGAGGAGTGGGCTAACGAAGAGTGGGCAAGACGTAGTAGCTATGAAGTGTGTTGGACAATTTGTGGATATGTTAAGGTCGTGTGTGATGCATTTAAAAGTATATTTGAAGATATTTGTAGGTTTTCCCTAGTATTAAAAATGGCAAGGCATCCTTATTGTAATATTGCAGTTATCCAATGTTTTGGTTTGTATCTACTTTTTGTAATTATCGTTCAAACAAGGTTCTTGTCATAATATCGTGAGTGTTTTTGAACAGTCGTATAAGATTTTAATGATCGCACACGGCCTCGCAACTAAACGTATGTAAATAAATACATACGTATGTATATTGATTTTGTCAGAAACAAATATGACCTTTGTAAACCATTTGTCCAGCTGTGGGCAAAACTTATAATTAAAAAATATCAAGTTTGGAACCTCTGTGGATTATTGACAGTAAGCTAAAGATACATTTGTATCGATTATACGTTATTCTCGTGTATTTCAGTGTGGCTATATTAAATATTGTCATTATTTTGATCACTGTAATTGCTCAAACAACTTGTAATAGAGCTGAATTGAATAAATACACTTATATTTAAGTATTTTTGTTTTATTTTTCATTTATGAAAAGCCCTTGTCACAGAGGCAAGTCGAACCGATGCGTCAAATCCTCTGACAGTCACTTTATTGCTCATTTACATTAGGTCGTTTTGACCTATTCGATTGCATCTTGTATTCGGTCGCCGATCTGTGTAATCGGATTTTTTCGGTTAGCCATAATCGACCATAGCCCATATTCGCTCACCGACTTGTGTAAATAGGTATTCGTTTAGTCGTATTCGGCCGCAGACCGTTTTTGGTGACCGAACACGGCTGACTTGTTGAAACACGCCACTTATTGTTCAGTTGAATTCGATTGCAGAATGCAGTCGCCGAATCCGGTAAACCGATAACTTAAACGAATACGGCGACCGGCTTAATGTAAACAACCCTATTCGGTTAACCGATCCAGTACAACCGAAAGCGGTCGTCGAATACGGTGGCCTCTGAACGGTCATGACGTGCCGTCAAATAATCTTGACCCGCAAAGCTGGTTTTCGCATGCTTGCTGTATTAGATTATCGAGTCACGGTCTTGATAATGTTAAGCTGACTTAACCATATGTTACTTGTCTTTAATCTCCTTTGATTTCCCTTCGTTTTGAATAAATAATCCTGAAGGTGTTTATCAAATTATCACAATGTTTAGCTTATTGCCGGCGTTTCTAAAGAAAATTATATATATTTGAATTTTTCGAAATACATCGATCCGTTGGTGCGCTGGTGCCACCCTTCCAGAGCATTTGTTGTATGATGTTTCTGATTTGTACAGCTGAGAATGGTTGGTGGTAATTTGAATTGGTCAATTTGCGAACTGGAGTATTTGCCAATTGGACAATTTGCGAATTCGACATTTTGAGCCCACTGTACATTCCGCGAATTGGACATAATGCGCCCAAAAGGCTAACGTTGCGCCTGCAGGCCGCCAGAGTCGAAACCATAGATTTAGATTTTTTTTTGCTACGCAAAAAGATACACGAAGCGTGCGAGCGAGAAATCCTAATCAAGTACAAACCGCCCAACAGAAAAAGAGAGAGTGAATGACGTACCGATATGTCATTTTTTTCGCGAATAAGAATCCCTAGCGGCCCATCTGTTTTACGCCGCGGTGAATTTCTTGCTTTTAAATAAGGATAGTATTTAAACGAGCGAAAAAAAAATCAAATTAAAGGTGTAAAAAATACTGAATATGGCTTACTGAAATACTAAGTGGGCGAATACAAATGTTTAAAACAGCGACTTGAAAATATAAGTTTGTCGACAGGGCTCCTTTTTCTGTCTGCAGGGTCTAAAGTAACCTAACATGAAGGAGATGACGGGAGCTAAGTTCGCTCGCTTTGCTCGCTCACTTCAGCTCTCGTCATCCCCTTCGAACCTAACCTATCCGTGTCGGGGTGCGCTAAGTTCCCGAGCTCGCTTCGCTCGCTCTTGGACACGAATAAACCCGAACTCCCGCACTGCACAGTGATGTCGCCTCGATAGTTGTTCAGCTATTTTCAAAAGAATAATATGCTAAAATAGAAAAATAGAACCCCAAATACAATTAAAGTATGTAACAATATTATTACCGCAGCTCACAAAAATCTCCTAAAAGGTATTACTCAAACCGGATAAATAGTTACTTACTTAGTATAATAGTCGCCCATTCAGTATATTTTTCCCTCGGTTAATAATTTCCCTTTAAATAATAATCTTTAGATATAAATTGATAATATTAATTATACAATTATGGTGACTTGTTCTGTGAGTGAATGTGACGTTACAAGACGATATAACCCCAATAAATACACGTTTCACAGGTAAATACAATTTTGTCCTTGGATTGTTTTGAACCATATTTTGACGAATTTCTGCTAGTAATCGGCTCAGAAAAAGAGTCTTACAATAGTATATTGATTTCCAATGTTTTATATAAGTATATTTCGTATATATAAACAAAATTGGCGAAAATTTTATGTAAAAGAGTAAATTGTTTGTTTACGCTAGGGCTTGACAAAGCGGTGACGTCATGAGTATCGATAAAAACTTAATCGTTTTTAGTGACATCATGACATGAATACAAACTTATTTATTTAGGTTTTGTTAAAATAGATTTAAGTTACGATTGAGAAGATGTTTTTATCGAAACTGTACTTTAAGTTGCATGTTTATTATATTAGCCTTTATTTATCAAAAAAATCGGTGAGATTTGATGTTTTGTTACTTTGAGTAGGTTTAGGAATGTCATTATCATGTCTTTCTTCTCGGAGTAGTCAGATAGGAAACGCCGACCTCATCTACTTATATAAAATATGTAAAAGTGTTTGTACAAACCAACTTACTGAAATAATATCATTTATCATTGATCTATCTGTAGGCCATACAAATATTTGTTCCGTGCGGGAAACGAACTCCCGACACGCAGCGCAGCAGCCGATCGCCACTACGCCAATCGTGTCGTCAATTTCAAATACCTGAAGCTGCGGTATTTTGTTATTAGTACTTCAAATACTTGTGGCTTCAAAATACATTTAGCGATTTTATTAATAGATGCGTTCTGCAGAAAATAGCGCTTGATAGCTTTCATAAGCAAAATGGCGACCGTGTACGTCAAATTGTCAAGTAGAGTGCGCGCAAGATAAGTCTGCGCGCGACGGGGTGGCGTGCTTAATGTTGCCAGCATAACTCATCTTTTTTCCTTCATTTAATCAATAGTCATTTTTCATTACTCGAAACTTAAAGTAATTTAAGTTAAGCATAATTAATTACTAGCTTTTTCTAGTTGCATAAAACACGATGAAAAAGGTTGAAATTATTGTAAATCTTTTATTGAATACTTAGTGGTACCTACTGTTAAATTTAGTTTAACAATGGCCCTGCAGTGGCTAATACCGTCCATTTCAATCACAATTCTTTTTTTATTTCTTATTCAATAATTTTTGAAGAAGCGGCACAGTAGTACGAATATTTAGGGAAATTTTAGTTCAATGGTATCCCTAAAAGTTACTGTCAAATAAGCAACGCGGGCTCTATCTTTGTAAAACGGTACCGTAGGCCGGTTATTGTCTTGTTCACTTCAAGAAAACATCTCTGCACGCACTTTAAATTACTTTTGGCATAATGATGACGATTATTTACTTCGAAAACGAATAAAAACACGGAATACAACACACTCTCTTGACACCTGACAAAAAACACAAATGATTAGTTCCGATTTTGGCCGCGCGCAGACTTATCTTGCGCGCACTCTACCTTGTAAATTGTCATTTTCACTTCAAACGGTTATTTTCACCGAACTTCTGTGTATTGATTAAGTTTATTAGTACGAATGTCACGATGGATGACAGACTGTATTTTGTTATTTGTATTTTAAGTAAAAATAGTTAAAATACTGTATTTTATATTTTAAATACACAACTTAAAAATATTGTTTCGTATTTTAAATACATGCGAGATATTACTTTGTAATTTGTATTTTAATTAAAGCAAAGCATGGTTTTTGCCACGGAGCACACAACCAGTGGAGAGAGCGTGCGGAGGCTACCGCGGGCGCCAAACGTATGCAATATCAATCTCATGCGGCGGAATTTTGGTCAGTCGCAGCATTTGTAGGCTAAACGTACGAACGTCACGCGCTTCCGTCTATAAAACCAATAAAACGAAAAGTAATGGCTAGTAGTGCAATTAAATGGTGTGAAAAGTGTACTACTACTACTACTTCAAGTTACACAAAAGATTGGATAACATTTCACAGTTATGTGGTTTTCTAGTCCATTTAATCAATTTCATTAAGTAAAATCAAATATATTTATTTTTGGATGGTTCGCTTTGCTGTCTCTTTCTCGTACACTGATTTGCACATTAGCAGCTGTCTCTTTCTTTCTCGATAGTGCTGTTTGCAGCCTCACGACAATTATATCGATATGTAAGGCTTAATAAGCTTATAAAAAATAATAAGAACTGCAGCTGTGTACGTCTTTTGTTTGTTATTGTCTAGCCCGTATTTACCTTATCATAAATGTTAATTATACGTACCGGAGATTCTAAGAAATTCGTTTTTTTGTTTGTGTGTATCCCAAAGAAATCCATAGAATAATAATAAGTTAAAAAATAAGTATAACTTACTTATTGTTTAACTTCTTAGTACTAACTATTAAATAAAAAATAAAATAAAAACAATATCGATAAAAAAAATATCGATATCGATTTTGTTTTTATTACTTTTTTGGAATCCCTAGAGAATCAGTTGTCATTTGGTTGTCAATCTGTCAACCAATCACAGCGGGGGAAGCTTACCTCTGCCCCCGCTGTTTCTTGGTGACTTCGATTTAGAACAAAAACGTGCCGATGCTCTCTCCACTGGTTGTGTGCTCCGTGGTTTTTGCCCAGCAATCGTGTTTCTTATGGTGTTCACCAAGTATCGATATCGATATTGAACATGGACTTTTTATCAACACTTTTTTAACTAACACATGAACAAATTCCCTAACACATAGATTTTATATTTTTGGTTTCGTTTTTCATCTGACTCTGTGTATCTTGTACATACTATATCTATGAACCATGGAGTTTCTTGGTGGTTCTTCTCCATAGGAAACGACTAACCCGAACCGTGCACCTTTTGTCGACGTTTTATAAGTGCCCATGTAGGCCTATGTAATATAAAAATAAATGATTTTGATTTTGTCATCCGCGTGGTTTTATACTAGCGGCTAGACGGATTCAAACAAGCTTTAAACCAAAGTTTCCGCCACTGGTTTGCAACGCACGCCTTTCTACCAAGGGCGTTTAGTCATACTAAATTTGGCATAAACCACTGTCTACACTGTTTTAAACCTCTGTTTGAAACCGCCGTTTTAAACCGTGTAGCCACAGGCTGTAAGGATCATAGCAGATGGCATTCTGTAGCATTTGCCTATCCCGATGGAAAAAAGGCATGGGGTTTATGTTTCACAGGTCAAATAAAACACAAAATTAGCAAAATGAATGGCACATTTATATTTAATTAATATTATTCATTTTTATAATTAGACCTTTCTTGTAGTTATATTTTAATCTATGCATTTGAACAGGAAAAGAAAAACACAAATGCTCTATGTTACATAGGCTGCTGGGGTTGCCATTGAAAAAAAACAAAAAAATAATAACAAAAAAGCCTCTTTTTGTACACAATCTCCAGGATAGTATAACCGGTGTCTAATTTAACCATTCAAGGGTACTGAGCATCAGTTGAATAAATTACAGGCGAATGCGTACATATTAAAAAAAATCTTAAAATAGACCTACAGTACGCATAGACAACAAACTATAGATAATTAATAATAAAAAACTTAATTATCGCTAATTGGAAGAGGAATCAACTAAACTAAACTAAAAGGGATAGTAAGTCTTACAACTAAAGGCAGAATACTAAAAAGATATTTAGAACTTTGTAAGATCTGCAGCGTCAAATTTCTGAGTCAATTTTGATTACAAAGGAATTGCATATTATAGTATTTTATAAACATATTTTATTTTGACGACGTTTTAAACTGTAAATTCAAAGCCGGTAAATCCGTTAAAATCTTTTTGAATCAATCTTGACAACACATTATAGTTACGTATATAGAAATTAGTTATATAAAAATATGTAAGAAGTAAATCAATTATAGAAGACTGAAACATTGACGTTTAATTAATTTAAAACTACAAAATGGTGCCTAAAAATAATGTGTTGTCAAGAAATAGAAATTTATTTTACTGGGAGGGTAAATCAATATATATTTATTGCCGTTAAATATGACATTTTAATGTTACTATGACCAGCATTCATAAAACTTTCGAGACTTTATTTATAGAGTCGGTGATAGATTTCATAATATTCAAGCATAATTGTGTTTGGAATTATCAAATATTCAAAAAGCCATATTCATTATAATTTTCTAAAAATAATAATAAAAAAAAATCGAAAACATTCATCAATTATACTTCGAAGTATAATTTCAAGAAGGTTTATATTTCAGAAAATTATAATTGATACAGCTTTCTCAAAATATACACGATTCATAATCTTCAATGATTCAAGGAGAAATCAACCTTAAACCTATATAATACAGAGTACCATTTAGACTATCAACTAAAAATGGATAGCTTAAAGTCGGGTAGTTCAACAAAAGTATAGCTCTTGCATACAACGGTAACTCCCGAATTTTAACATTGAATCAAATGCTATATTTTTGCCGTCATTTTAAAAGGAGTTTTTTGAAGGCTATTGAAAGCGTGACTGACATTTATTTAACCTTTTTAATATTATTGATAGGGTCACGTTTGTTCACTTTTGATGTGACTATACGGGCTACTTTACAATATTTATGTTAATGTCACTTTAGTGATGGCCCTCATGTCATGCACTCCATAACTTTAATAAAATCGCTTAAACCCGACTCGGATAGTCGAAACAACTAAAGACACTATACTAAACTCATTACAAAAGTAACTCTGACAATACGTATCATAGTTGTTTCGAAAAATTATAATAATTATATGTCATGAAAAATAATAACAATAATAATAATTTAGTTGCAAAATAATAATTGTCGGCAATCGAATTGTAATCTAAATCATTGAGCGGAATTGGTAAATATATTCTTTTCATTAAATATATACAAGGTGTCAATCAATTATTATGCGAATTTATTGTTTTAAGGCTTGCGACTGTGGCGCTTTATTTTTTAATATTGTGCGCGTTGATTAAAAATAATGATTTTTCCATATTTTACAATAAATACAGATGCTGATTTTTAAAATGTCGCTATTTTGATAATTTTACTAAAAATATCTCAATTCCAGACGACCGGTGACCAAAATACGACTTTTATAATGGCAAGACAAAATCGCGACAGTCGCAAGTCTGAAAATGTTAAAAACAATACATCTTTTTAACGAAATTAAAGCGATGTCATTTGCTATATTTTCATTCCCTTCTTTCTCTGTCCAAGAAAAAATTGCAAATGACAAAAATATACAAAACAAAACTTACACAAAACATTGTATAAGTACTTTACGATCTCAAGGCGAATAGCTACCGAATATATTCTAAAAAAGAAAATTATTATTTATAATAAAAAAAAAATACTACGTGATCTCGTAGGTAGATCTCCCGGATCGCGAAAAAGTGTCATATAATGTCAAAAAAACAGAAATAGTGTCAACGATACAATTCACTGGAGTTTTGGTACAAAAGTGTCACTTAAGTACTTTTCTTAAGTTAGCAGCCATTTATTTTTCTACCATTTTTTTTGGTAAACTTGTAGATTTTCCTCCTAAAAACATAATTATATTACAATAAGTACTATTTTCATAAGTATTTAATTATTTCAAGCACAATTATTACTTTCATTTTTAAAATCAACGTTCTACAAGTTTACAAAAAAAAAAGTACGATACACACCACTTGTCTATGAAAAAGGATCATAAACAAATATACTGTTTTATTGTCTAGCTTCTTAAACTCAGCATAAAGCGGCGAAGTGGTGTCTATGGCAGCGACATAGAGAAAAAATAAAAAAGAAGAATTACGTAATTAAAAATATCTTCATTTTTTCTCATTTCTTACCTAATTATATACCTATACATATACTAAGTTAATATTTTACATGGATTATGTCTTTGGATTTAAGACATAAAGAAAACTCCTCTCTCGTCTGATGTTACGTTTGTTTTATAAAACTATTTCTATATTCTAGTAATATACACACTTATATACTACAGAGTCCGAAATATAAGTCACTACGCACTGCTGGTTATCGTATTTTAGTTATTTTTTTTTAGTTTATTTAAATAATTCTTTGGAACTTGTCCGATGTGGAGTTTCGAGTTGAGCTCGGAGAGAAAATTACTCATAGTGACGTAATGATTATGACGTCATAAGGCAGTATTTATTAGTACCCATAGTTTAAGGCGGACTCGGTAACTTCTCGAGTATACGATGGGTAGGTCATGATACAAAATGTTTAGTGATGTCACTGCCAAGCGAAGTCATTGAAAGAATATTATTTTATAATTAAAATTGTCATGATTATAAATTCGTTATTTTGTTGTTAGAAAATCGTGATAAAGAAAATGATTAATAAAAAAATTGTGCGATTTTATTAAAAAGGCAAAATCTACATAAATACAAATAGATCTAAAGTCACCCGAAATAGAAGAAAAGACGAGAGAACCATTTGTAAATCTTAAAAAAAGAAAACAATTCGAAAGTTTTTAAGAAAATAGTTATTTATCGGAAATAGAGAGCCTAAAAAAACGTCAAAAATCAGTAATTTTCAAACCAAACCCAACATTCACTGGGCACTTAAAAAAACATTGATTTTCGTTAAAAATCTGCTAGTGAAGTGTGTACTTATAATAAAATAAACTTACGATTAAGTAAAATGTAAACTTTTACTTATGGCATTCTTCCGTTGGGAAGACAGTGTCCCACTCCCGTTCAACGGGCTTGTATTATTTAAAAATAATAAGAGAAATAAAAATAAAATGCAACGATTTTGGTTTGCGTGAGTATGTGAGTTTACTGGAAGAAGAACATTTTTTTTTGAATGAGTTACAATGTGAAATAAATTTTCGGAAAATATGAAAAATATACAAGACTTTATTTATAAAGTTCCTATAGTTTAATAAATATTTAGATTGTCATGCATAATTCGATGTCATGCAAGATTCAGATCTTTTAACAACGATTAAAAATCATTTGTACCAGGTAACTTTACCATGCACTGGCAAAAAATAACATCCTGTATATTTTTTTGCGAAAAAGGCAGAAAAATCAGCAATTTTCATAGATATTCAATTTTTAACACTTTTTAACAAAAAACCACAATAAATACAAATTTTACCTCCACATTTCTGCCTAGAACATTATTTCTCGTCATTTGGCTAAAATTACCAAAATATATTAAAAAAAAAATTATGTACATTAGTAACTCACATTGAACTCCTCAACAAACTCACATACACACTGTCACCGTTAACAAAACATAATATCCTTGCACAGACAGTGCGGCAACTGTCAGTTGCCAGCGACAGTGGCGCGACAGTTGCGCTCTCGTGGCGGGCGACTATATAGTCGCGTGTGATGTCGCAGTGCGTAGCTAGGGAGCGGCGCGTCGCTATTGCGGCGGCGCGCCTGTGGGCGGCTGGCCGGGTAACTGACCCATGCCCTGCGGGAACACAGAAACAAAATCTTATAACTCATTACACGTAAACTATCTAGTTATAAAGGGTTACAACACTTCGGAACTGAAAAAATAATAATCTGGACAACCAGTAACTAACTGGTGCAAACTAAATAACGAATGAAATAGCGCAAAACTTTGTAGGTCAGATTTGTCTGCCATAGTGCGATAAGGGTGAGTTTTTAGGAGAAGCAAATTAAGACCTTTTTTGAAGTATAATTTTTCAATAGTCTATTTTTTTCGCATATTTTCAGTCAAAATTGTCAAACCGCCATTTTTATTCCCCAAGTAAAAGTTAACTGACTGTTGAAAATCGATCTCAATATGTATTTTTTCTAGTCCTGCAAGGTTTTTAACATTATAGATGTCTAACAAGTCAATTCAAAGAAGTAACACTCACCGGCATGGGTTGGTAGTGCTGCAGCGGCGCTGGCAACAGTTTGGGCGCCTCCTCCGCCTTCTCCTCTTCACGGCGTTTCAAACACGCCGCCTTGGGGTTTAAATTGCGTTCTGAAAGGAAATAACGAGTTTATTAGTTACTTTCATAACCACCCATATTACGCTAGTTAATATATGTATAATACTGGTAGAAAATGCCTAAGGCATTAAGTCTGCCTCTATACGTTTGTGTGCATGAAGTAATAAATAAATAATAGGGGGCGACTCTATTGTCATCAACTGGGTACAAATTCAGACTCCATGCTGATATTGCGAAATTCTAATGAAATGGAAAAACCCAATAACACTTTGCCCGACCCGAGAATCGAACCCAGGACCTCAAGCTAAACAGTAGCGCTTACGACCACTACACCTACAAAGTAGTTTTCTAAAGTCACCGCCAGATAAAAAAATGTTAAGTCGTTAACGACTTAACATTTTTTTATCAGGTGTTAACACCTGTCTACCAATGTATTCAAATATTTCAAAACGATACGAAAATAATGTAAGGCAGTGTCGCTAACACGATCAAACAAACGTATAGCGGTAAGGGGGGTCCTTGACCATTTCACTTGGCATTCAGTAATGAGTTAATATCTCATAAACGCGTGGGCAGATTTACATGATTTAAACGAATAAAATGGTTCTACACCTATACTTTTCATTAGAGACAATCTTTCAAAATTATCAAAATATCTTCATAAACAAAAAATCATGTTTTCAAGTTACATAAAAAGTTTTTGGTAAAATTTTTTTGTTATCAGGGGGGTGACCATAAGCTCTTAGAGCGGTATCAATTTGAGATCGAGTAAGTGACAGATGTATACACGTCAGATACATCTGCATTATTCGATCTCAAATTGATACCGCTCTAAGAGCTTATGGTCACCCCCCTGGCGGCGACTTTACCACTAGACCAACGGCTAAAACAATATTAGTTTTAGAAGTTTAGTTGCGTGATTAGCTTGGAAAGAATATTCATCTTGGACAGCTGTTAAAGGTAATAAAAACTCTAAAAGTTTTGTGGAGGTCAGTCTCTGCATGTAATTGGTAATTGGTATTGAGCTGCATCTGCATCCTGGCCTCAACATAGTTAGAAAAATGGTAGATAGATGAAGTTCCTACCTCTGACTTGCTGCTCTAGGGTCATTATGACCTCGACCGCCATATTGAGGATGCCAAGCTTGGTCTGTGGCTTGTCACTCTTCAGATGGGTCATACACATCCTGCCCAGTTCTTTAAGCGCTTCATTTATATCTCGTATTCTTATCCTGTGAATATAGGCAGATTAGGATTAGCAAAATGGATACATATTTTTATTAAAGATTTCTTAGAAAGTGTTTTTGCTCTATACAGTAAGTATAATAAATGTGGCATATCAAATCAAATTAATTATACTTATTGTATAGACAAAAAGAAAACACTGTTATAAAATAATTTGTACTCAAACATTATAGAGCAACGCGTGCATTTCAAGTAGGCATTTTTGTCTCGGTAAATTCACGCATTTTCAATTAATTGTTTTGCGTAACATTTCGTGTAATAGCCAATTCGATGTGCACGCGCAGATTTTTTATATAAGCAAAAAGCATGAATATTTTGTTATTTTGGGTCACAGTGTGTAAATATCCTGAAATAAAATGGGTATAGGTACGACATGATTGAAAAATCTACACATATTAAACATGAGGAGTGATCAAATGATGTTCAAAGTGGATTTTCCACCAGGTTTTCGTTATCACAATTTTTTTAAAGTTTCAATAAATCAGTGGCCACAGAAATAATTTAGAACTCATCGGTGGATACCCTGATATGAAGTGTTGTTAATATGGGGGTAACATGAACACAGACAATAAATACTAAATAAAATATTGCTCACAATGGACACAGATTCAGGTGGCCTAAAGTAAGGGTATTTAGTACAATTAAGTATATTTTATCATATTCTTTTCTAGTGTCATTTTAGAAGTGGTCCATTTCGCCACCACTTAAGGGGCCTGTATTAAGGCCAATGTGTATTCTTCTTCTCATGTCCAAGTCTCTACTCTCTTACCTCTCCCGCGCGTTGTTGGCCTGCCGCCTCTCTTTCTCCCGCATCGCCTTCTGCTGTGGGTCTGCCTCGTCGTCTCCTTCGTCCGCTGACGAACAGCTGGTGCCCAAATGTATGGGTTAGATTGGGAGATATTGTACGGTAATAGCTAAACTAGATGACTGTGGTTGGAGACGTTGAAAATGAGAGTAGGGCAGTTAGAATATAGAGTTTGTTTGAACTTTCCTCAATGATAAATCGGACTGTTTTTTCAAGAGCTGCATTATTCAGTAAATAAGATGGTAATGGATGTTTTAGTTCCAACTTTAATAATCAGACCGAACTTTGTCTGATTCAGATTGTTAGCAAACAAAGTAGATTTTCTAGTAGGTCAAGTAATCATTGTTATTTAATTTACTCTTTACCACACTATAGATGGTGCATAGAACATTTAGAAGGGCACGTTTCAGTCATCGGAACTTTATGAACGTAGGATAGACAACAGAAAATTTAATAAAACCATTCGCAGGTGATAAAATGTGAGATACACAGAAGATTAAAATTTTCAACGTCTTCAACTAACTTCTTACGAATTAAAACTGGAGCAAACCTCAATTAAACAATAATTAAATAAAGAAACATAACCTGTCGTGGTTCCCCTCGACGAAGGCGGCGCGCGAGAGAGAGAGCTGCTGACCCTGTTCACTTATAACTAGCTTAGTTATATTTAGTGTGACGGAGATACTTGAGCTTTTTATAATGTTAGTGAGTGATATCATTAACTCTGCATAATAATGTGTTTAATTGCGTTTAGATGAACAAAAAAATCTAAATCAGCAACTAAAAGGCTTGAAGCAAAGTGTTCAAAAATAACGAGTGAAAATGTGATCGGTATCGAAATAATCCGTTAAAATATTTCAAATTGTTTTGGTGTTGTTTTTTATCTAGGTTCCTTTCACTCTCTTGAATCGTGTAAGGATAATCCATATTTTCGAAGCCAAAAAAAATGATTTTACTTGACTCTTGCAATTTATTTCGTTAACAAAAAGTCAGTTGATAGAAAAATATTTATGATTGTTAATATTTCCTATAAAATATTTGATTTGATTTTGTATAAAATAGTGTTTTAAAAATTACGCATTCCAATCACAGGCATATCACAACTTTTATACAGCACGGATGGTGCAAAATAAGTGCTCACACGTAAAAGCTCAAATGCCTTCATCAAAGTGTCCAAGCCGATGAGTCCGTAAAGCCATTTATTAATAAGCGTATGATGATATTGATGATTTGTTAATAAGACGCCAAGTTTTAGATGATAATAAGTGATTTTGACATGGCACAGATATAAATCTAACTAGATGACGCGAATGTATGTACTTCGCGCAAAAAAACGGATTAAAATTACGAGCTTTTCATTTAGCATTATCGGCACCGGAAATCCACCGAAGTCTATTAACACACACCGTCGACACTAGTCGACGGTACGAACTATTTTGTGCGCGGGGTTAAAATGCATTTTATATCAACCGACAACACGTGCGGAAGAGATAGATGCTGTGATGAGCAGTAGGAAGCTAGTTCGCGTACGAATACACACTTTTGCAAATTTGTAGCGAAATGGATAATGATTTAGGACAAAACCGAGCGCGCAAAATTTTATAAACAGACCTTTGGCAGTCTAGATATCATGAAAAAACTACTAAATCTATCTGTTCAAAATAAAATTATTTGCATTTTTTTTTATTTTTTATTGATAGGCTCGCGTTTGACCACTATCTCGCCTGATAGTAAGCTATTCACTCTTGACTTGAAGACCCCAAGGTTGTAGCTATCAGGAAACAAAGACTCCGGCAGGGAATTCCACTCCTTAGCTGTGCGTACAATGAAAGTATTCGCAAAACGCTTTGTACGTATGGGTGGGATGTCCACCATGTACCGGTGGCGCATTGCCGTGCGTCTTGTTGTCCGGTGATGGAAAGGGCTAGGCGGAATCAAATTGTGCAGTTCCATCGCACACTCCCCGAAATGTAACCGATAAAAAACCGACAGACTGGCCACTTGGCGTCGATGATCAAGGCTCTGGAACTTTGAGGCGACCAGGAAATTTGCATTGTTAAACTACTAATCTATCCCTGTATGGAGGCCGTTTTGCAATTTTCCGTCTTCTTATGGTATTTATTTGCGCCCAAAAATGCGTTAAAATTAATGTCTAAATGTGGAACTTTCGACGCTCATAACTATCAAATATTTTCTTTTTTTACTTTTTTGCTTCCATATAGGGCTAGATAATGCTGAGAAAAATTGATATCACTTTTTATTTTGAACGTACATCGTCAAACAGTGGAATAATCCCTAGACTACGTTTGTATGGAAGAATTTTCGACTAGTGTATCCTTAAAATACCTTTTTATGCCATATTGAGCTGTAAAGACTGTATAGAAAAAGTTGGCAGAGGCATTAGAAATGTTTTCATTCATTGGTAAGTAAATATGTTTTTAAATTGTTTGTGAAAAAGTGGCTCGCTTGGTATTCATACAGATGGAGGGACTTGCGTTATCTAGTTAGATTTATGTGTGTATATTTTGATGAATTGATGATCTGTGGTTTGGAAGTTTTAAACCCTGGACTATCATTTATACACATTATATTTTTTATATGACTGTTTGCTCATGCGTATTACCCAAAGAGCAATATCGTTTGAATATATCAGGCATGTAATTAAAAAGTTAATGTACTATTAACAGTCATGGTTAACTTTTAATTGTTTTATAACAATAGTAATTTCATAGTTAAAAAGTAGCACTTTTTATTATAATGATTCTTATTTCCGTAGTTTTTCCTTGCAAATCCTATAAAAAAACCCAAGAAGAACTCAGTAAAAATTTTGACAATAAAATTCTGCAAAGAATCACACTTTATTCCAATTAATTTGTTCTACGACTTACCTTTTCGCCTACCTAGGAGTACCACATAGAAATGAAATTTATATAAAAGAATATAAGATATAAAATAGAGGACATTACACACTGTGACCCTGTTAGAAATGCGGCTGAAACTATAACACATGTTAGTATTTATGTACAAATAATATATGTAGATATATAAATATATCGTGATACGTGTGTTGAAGGAAATATCTGGGGACTTTACTTCATAAATAACACATATTTCAGAAGGATATATATATATTTATATATCTATCTAATACCTTTAAAAGAGCAATTCTTGTATATATATATAATTTGAATCTCGGAAACGGCTTCAACGATTTTCATGAAATTTAGGGTTTCGGTGGAGATAAATCGATCTAGCTCGGTTTCATTTTTAGAACTCGTCATTTTCTCTATTTTCAGCCGAGCAGAGCCCGGTCGCCCAGGTACTTAATTGGTATACCATCAGCCCTACAATCATACAGTTTAATAATTATTATTCATGACCATAGATGGGTTAAAACATTCTTTAGTATGCATTAGAATGCGGATGTAACAGATTCTAATATTTTTTGGAGTATTTGACAGCTTTTTGTATCGAGTCAGCCTTGTCAGTAAGCTTTGCGGAGGTAGTAAAAATTACAATAATTCTGTCAATGAGACACCAAAATTCACCAATTTTATATCACAGTATCCACATAGGAATCAATTTGCAAATAATAATAACAGCCGCTGAACTTCACTCAAAAAATCCCGAAAACTCTCCCTAAGGCAAGGGTATATAGGTGCCCTAGAGGTGCACCTATACACTCATATTTTTCCAGTTATGTTTTAGCCCCTTGTTGTAAAAAGCCTATTGCCATCAACCGGAAAAAAATCTAGACTCCGGATTGTTACTGAGAAATTATAATGATTATTGTTATGTCCGCAGCATCACAACATCGATGGTTATGTTACATTCCTGTAGAAAGTCCCAGATATTTCCAAAGAACCATGGTAAACAATAGACAGTAAATGACCAAATAAAACAGTGCTATAGAATATATAGTAAGGCATAATAATCTGAAAAATATTATGAAATATGTTTACCATGGTAAGCTTAGCACGTGTGAAGGTGAATAATAGAAAAGATAAAAGACAAATACAATAGCATGTGCACATAAGTGGAATGTTGTATGAAAAACTATATGCCAGTGCTACTATTATTTGTCTTTCGAAAACAAGAAGTATTAGTTCCAAAAGAGACGAATATAAATAATATTAAAACAAATCATTTATATTTTTAGGTTTTATAAATTTGTCAATTTGAATTGTCTCTTCTAGAACTCGTAACCGAAAAGTACATTAAAAGAAAGAAAAATGTGTTGTCTATTTACATAGGAGATTTACCCTTATTAAAAATCTTGGAATTGAACTCTTTTGTTACACAAGCAAAGATACCTAACGTATCCTCATTATTCATTAAAAATAAATTAAGAACATGAAGGGCAATTTTAATATCCAATTAAAAATATCTAGAAACAAACTCGATTATGTTAGGTTAGAGCAATTACCTTACAATAATTTACAACTGTTGGGTTAAAATTACCCTCAATGTAATATTCCTCTATTGGTCGTTTTGAAGTAACCCAAAACGTGATTTCCTGGGGTTTACCCAAAGGCCAAATTTGCCCCTCATGTAGTTTTTTCTCCAAATCTCATATATAAATCAACAACATATCCCAGGTCCCGCACCTCTCTCTAACGTTGTTGGCCTGGCGCCGTTCCCGCTCGCGCGCCGCCTTGGTGTCGGGGTCCAGGTCGTCCTCGTCCGCAGACGAGCAGCTGGGCATGGCGGGGTTCGCAGAGCTTTGAGGGGCGCACATCACACGTTATAGCAACATTGTCACCAGACTATTTCAAAGATAACTCATGACCGTTTTTTGAGAGACTGGCCAAATACTAAGGTTAATTAGCAAAAGAATGATTTGATTTTTTTGGCCTTTAATCTCTTTTGTATTTCATAAATAAAGATCTACCTAGCAGTAAATAAGTTACAACTATCATCTATAATCATCTGAGGCCTTAGTGCGAGTTTTTATTCACGCTCAATCGCGTTAACGTAAACTACAATTTGTATTGAAATTGGATAAGCGCCGTCTAGTGACGGCAAGGCAAAACCTCTTTTTTTGTATACATTTTGACATAAGAGATCGTTTACGATATCACGAGTGAGTACGTTAAAAAACTCGCACTAAGCACACAGAACACAGAGTTCACTACCAAAGCATGATCAAAATTTTTTTTTTTTTTTCTTTTCCCCTCACTAGGAACTTTTCCTGTATCGTGGGTGTATTTTATTCAAATAACCGATTTTACCGAGGAAAATCAATGCTATAGTCATCCTGTTTTACTTGTTTTTATCTGCAATCACCCAGTATTTGTCAAGTCTAATAATTGTACATTAGTCTAAAATTAGTGGTACATCTCTAATGTTAGAACAATCATAAATTTAATTCAACACACAAATAATTAACAGCTTCAGAGAAAAATAAAAGACCACTAGGGAATAAATATAATTCTAATTCATATCGACGCTTGAAAGGCAAAATATACCAAGTGACGATAATAATAGCGGTGTAAAATGCGTGGGGTTATTGCCCAGCGCCGTGGCAATAACGCGTGTTCAGAACTAATATAAGAATACTCAGGTAACAGTGAATAGACTTTGTTTTCTGAACTCTAGAATAGGGATGTTTCCTGGGTAGAAAAAAAATCTATTTAGTTCGTCAGTGAGATTATCATATAATATTGGACCCGTATTTTTTGCTTTATCAAACAAATAAAAATTTTCATTTACTTTCCCCAACCAGAAACCTAAAATTGGTGACCCAGACCTGATTTATAATTATAAAGTCACTCGAAAAGTACCTAAAGTGCACAGTATTTCAGTTATTTTCACCGACTTTAGGCTTCGAATGAGAAATTCCTGATGGGAAAACCTTATAACAGTTTTCCTAACCTGGGAAACGAACCCAGGACGGACCTTCGAAATTGGCGAAATCTTATAAATTAGCAAGACTAAGTTGAATAAGCTTATAGAAACGTCGAGTTAGTTGTACAGAACGTAAAGAGTTAGGAATAAGACTCACTATCGCCTGGAGCGCTTGGTGCTGGGCGGCTTGTTGGCGAGCGCGTCGGCCGAACCGGACGACGACGGCTTGGACTCCACGCCTGAGTCCGGGGGCTCTTTGCGCTTCTCTGGAAAACATTAACAGAATCATAATTATTGAACTAAGTCATTTTTAACCCCCGGCGGAAAATGAAGGGTTTTATAAGTTAGCCGTGTATACCTGTGTGTTTGTGTAACTGTCTGTGGCATCATAGCTCCTAAAGGGATGAACCGACTTTGATTTCGTATTTTTTTTTGTTTGAAAGTGACTTTATCGAATTCTTAGCTTGTTTGATGAAAATCGGTACACCTGTTCAAAAGTTATGGGGATTTTACTGTTTGAATCGGGCGGTTTTCGAAAGATATTGTGTCATAATTACGTGTTCAATAGATTGTCGATCGAAGCGTGTTTACTAATAGATAAAAATGTGTGGGGTTTTTTTTTAATTTGTTGGTAACCCATAGTAAGTCACTACAATTTAAAAGTACGTTACTTCCCTCTAACATATATAAAGAGAACTCAAAGAAAAGAGAATGCATTGATTGAGTATTGTCGATTTATGACGATTCTATGTACTCGTATCTTATATTGTTTCTATTTAATAAACTTTCACATTTATAAACAAAGAGTAGGATATCATAAATGGTTTTAGGTAAGCCAAATAAATCGCAATAAATTGTATAGGCGGGGATTGGCTTATTCCGCACGAGTGCGAAGTACACTTCATTGCGTATCTAAAAGTGGTGGGGTATAATTCATAGAATTTTTGTGTAAATTAGCTGATATATGTGGGCGTCCAAGCAAAAAGGGTTCAGTAGTGGGGTATTGAGTTAAGACTAGAATCGGTAATTTATAATAAGGATTAAAACAATATTGAAAAACTAACGCATTATTTTTATCAGACCTTTGAAGTTGAAACTGTACATATGTTTGTATGTGGGCAACTTTACAAAACTGCATATATCTCGGACACTAAATGCCGAGAACTGGGGGGTGAGCGGTATCAATTTGAGATCGAATAAGGGACAGATGTATATGACTTGTATACATCTGTCACTTACTCCATCTAAAATTGATACCGCTCTAAGAGCTTATGGTCACCCCCCTGGACCCTTTTTGCATACACAACATATTATTGTTATGACGATAATTGTTGAAGAAGGCGGAAAAATCAAGCGGACTGGGAGCTTTACTGTGTGCTTATTCCGAGTTTTTTAACGTACTCACTCGTGATAACGTAAATGTATACAAAAGTTGAGGTTTCTCCTTACCGTCCCCAGACGGCGCTTATCCAATTTCAATACAAATTGACGTTTACGTTAAATTGACGTTTACGTTAACGCGATTGAGCGTGAGTAAAAACTCGCACTAAGGCCTCTGGTGTGCTACTCGGGTTGCTAGTATACACTATAACTGGTCTGTCATTACCAAGCGTATGATACTGACTGGTATTGGGCAGCACGTGCCGCTCCATCTTGATGGGCGGCTCTGCGTGCAGCCCGGACAGCGTGCGGACTGCGGACAAACATACATCTATTAGTGCCCGAACAACCTGGCGGTCTTTAATCAACAGTAAATAGGTTTCTTCTAGGCAAATGTACTTCATCCTCGGCCACATCATCACTTACCAACAGGTGATATAGTCGTCAAGCGCGAGACTATCACACCTGTATTCTCCGAGGGAAGGGAGAGGAGGAGGGGCTTAGACCACATTTCAATAGTTATGTTTAAATCTTATGTAATAGGGGCCGAGCTTATTGCCATCAAACGGGCACAAATTCAGACTCCGTAATGCTACCCCATAATTATGGAAATATCCAATAATACTTTGCCCGACTCGGGCACCAAACCCAGTACCTCATGCTCAGCAATAGTGTTTTATAAAATAAATAAATCATAAAACATGTACTGAATCTATAGTACTCCTTTTCGCGTCGGTATCAAAGACAACCTGTATAAGTTGAGGTACTTACCTGCCAGGAAGATCGACCCCATTTTTCTTCAAGAAATACCGGAATCTTTGTGGTGAGATAGTACATATAATATTTAGATTAGGACTGCTTACCGGGCGGCGCCTGGTGCGCCTGGTGCGGATGGTGCAGGTCCTGCGGGTACAGCTCCGGCGCCTCCGCGTGGTTGCGCAGCACATTGATGGCGTCGTCCAGCCTCTCCTCCATGCGGGCTCCCTGCATCACACATATTATGTTCAGTAAACTTACCACTACCTACAATACTACCTAATACAGGGCCCTAACAGACAGCTTGAAAAAAAAAATCCAAGCGACATTTTGAGCGATATTGAGTTATAAATACTTAATATCGTCCAAAATGCCGCTTGGTAAATTTTACTTTTCAAGCGTCGATATGATTATGTCCATTTTCACCAACACATAATTGAATGCCTTAATATTGTTGCAAAGTTGCATTTTCAACTCAAGGCTCTGAGCCGAGTGTTCAAAATCAAACAGTGTTTATTTAGGAATTAATTTAAATTTCGGCTAGTATTAACAAAAACAGATTAGAACTTAGATACCAGTTTTGGTTATTGGAACTTGTAACCATTGGAGCAGGGCAAGATATTTAAGTAATTTAGATTTCATAAGATCCCAGTCAAGATTAATTATTCAATTGGTGAATATATTTACAAAGATTTTATAAATTAAAGAAATAGGTAAGATAGGAATACGTTACCAAAATCATAAAAAAAAACATTTAAATTTATTAGGGTGTAAAATAAAATAAATTAAAACAAAAGGATCACATACAAACGCAAATAAAAGAACATACAGCTTAAAACCATGCCACATAAGTGTCTATATACTATATACATATTAACAATATATTATACCTAGTGTTACTGTCTCGAAGAGATTCAACTTTATGAGATCTCGTATACAAGGGAAGTACTGCAGTCAACTGCAGATGGGAATCTTTTGACATCGACAGTACGTCCTTATGTCGTAGCAGTAAGGACGATTTTCAAAGTTGAAACAACTTTGCGATTGATCGTACAATTTTATTATATTTTTCTTGCATTGTAGACAATAACACTAAATATTTTGATAAACTAAAAATACTGGAGTTTATATGCTGTAGATATTTAACTAGAACTAAGTGGTAATGTTATTATGTTTCTGAATTATTTTTAAAGACATGCTTTTCAAAAGTGTTGTGAAAAAATAACTCAAAGTTGTTGATAAAAGTATTTGATCAATAACAGTTGGAAAACCAATCAAATTGTTAAAACTCACATAACATCACGCCTGTATCCCCAAAGGATTGGCCAGAGCTGGCACCAACAGTACGCTAACTATGCTTAAATTCCATATAATAAGAGGGAATCCCAGGGTGAGCCTAATTGTCAAAAGATATTTTTTACACAAGTTCTGGTCTCCATCACATACCTACAGCATATAACCCCTGTACACAAAGAGCAGAGTATACTCACGCAGTCAGTGTGATCCCGGAGGAACACCATGGCCTCGTCGAGCTGGCGCTGCTCGGCCGGCGCGCCCTGACCAAGCGAGCATTACAGCGAGGGAAGGGCCGGGCCATAGACGATGTCACATGGGTGGACAAGGTTGTGGGGCGGGCATACGCGGTTATGGGGCGGAAATACGCGGTTATGGGGCGGGGACACGCGGGTAGGGGGCGGGCAGACGCGATTGTACGTCGGAAAGATTATCCTTATGAGTTGAAGGTTGTCACAAGACGACTTTATGGAGTGGAAAAACACAGTTGTAAGTCGGAAAAATGTATAGAAGTCAAAATACCCGGTTTAGGGTAAGACTTAAGATGTGGATAAGAGAGTTGCAAATTGTTGAAAGACGCACATAACTGGAATGTGCAGTTAAAAATATAAGGTTTGGCGAGCTGCACACTACAATGTTTATGGGGTGGAAAGACGCGGTTATATGGGGTGGGGAGATGCGGTTTTGCGATACGACATCAGATGAGACGGTTTAAGGTGTGTGGAAAGATTTGTTTACTGAGTTAAAAGTCGTGGTTTATCATATTATGGGAAGACATGTGTGGGGCGGAGAACGCGGAACATACCGTTCCTGGTACAGAAAAATGGGGTTATTTTTCAACTTAACGATTGACTTGTAAGATGGCAAGTTTTAAAATTTCTCGCGAATACTGTTAGATTAAAAAAATAATCTCGTGATAATTATATTTACAAACCGTTTTGCATTGATGTCTCTAAAATCTTCCAAAAACCTATTCATTCAACAGCCAATGGACACAAAAATCTACCAATGCAACTATTTATTTTTTAATATTCTACCAAACTACACATCAATAGTACTAAAATCATAAAAATGTCTATGGCACGAGTCCTCACGTCTCGCTGACTATTAAACACAACATAAAACACAAAAAAAATGTACAGAAAATGTAATACGAACCTTATGTACTGAAACTTTTTGAAGCTGGCAACTATTGTTTTTTTGTGCTAGTAATTCCAAGATTGGTGTTAGATTTTCGTTTTAAATGGCAATAATTTTACTTTAAAATAACAAACATATCCGTTAATGAATACACCAAAAGTTTTATATACTGTTTATTTAAAACACAGTTCCATATAGATCGTATTACATTTCGAAAAAAATATTAATTTAGAAAACAAAAAGAAAAGAAAATCCAAAGCGTCAAATTATTCATTGAAAAAAAAAAGAAAAACATTTAAAATATCAAAATTATTGGGAAAATCGTAAAATTAGTTACATCCATGCGAAAAAGGAAGACATGCTTGAACGTATTTTCATAATATGAAATTTTCTCGAGTTTCTGAAAGCATGATCAGTAAGTTAGTTTGTCAAAATACATGATAGTTTTTGTGATTGCTTGACAAGTATATACCAAAAGATATGTGATTTGACACTCAAAAATCTGCTTTCAGAAACCGGTGGAATATTTCGTCAAATTACTAATTTTCAACATTTGCTTCGAAAGCTTATAGACACTGCAATTTTTAATTAAATCTTATAAAAAAATTGCCACCGATTTATTTTGTTTTAAAAAAAATTGCTTCTTTAATATTTTCATTTTTGTAGCAACATAACTTTGTGTTGCCAGAGTCATTATTCACTCACAAGCAGTATAAAATGTTGCCATAAAAAGCCATGTTGCTTAACTATTATTATACTATGAAAATAAGGCATTCGGGTACAAATAGCAATATCTATAAGCTTTATGTCTAAGATAGAATAGTTGTCGTACTTCCTTCAACTCCATAGTTTTCGAGGGGCTAGTATAAAATGCTGGCTAAAGTACGGTGGCGAGCAAATGTATCAAATTAGTTTGGATCTTGTGTTTATTTGAATGGTGGGTGTTGAGGTGGAGACGTGATCTTCATCTACTTTTTAATAATTTACTACGGAATTTTAACTAATCAGCTATACTAATGTATATTACAATTGTTTTACTACTGTCAATACAGTGTGTTTTTAGACTTGTAGAACCTTAAATATCGCATTTGAGACTAAACTCTGTAGCAATTCCTGTACAATCTTTAAAATTCATTAGATATTTGGATTGCCTCATAAGATTCTATTTGCAGAAGCCGTATTTAAGAATTTTCTACATGACCTCACTGAAACCAAAATCTACATTTATCTTGGACATCGCTGAAATGGTGAAGTAAAATATCACGAGGAAATTTAGACTATATATCTAGTTAACATAAGTTTTAAATCGGCAACCCGCCTTGAGCAAGCGTGGTCTTTGACCCGCAGTGGGGCAGTACAGACTGGTAATATTATTACTACGTCTGTACCAGTCAGGCAAAGATCACATCCCCACCACACCAACACGTGCCCAACGCACGCACACACACACACTCCAGCTATCTCCTGAACTCACCATATTATTATTCTGGAACACCGGCACGGGCACCGGCACCGGCATGGGCGCGTGGTGTCCGTTGGGCAGCACGGTGGGCGCCGTCAGCGCGTGCGGCGTCGACGCGCTGGGGGGCGACGACACTCCGGAGGATACCCAGTTTGATTGCTGGAAGAGAAGAGAGAAAAAATGGGGCTTAGATAATGACCTTGAGGAAACCTAAACCGCTAAAGGATAGTCAGTTTGATTGCTGTGAATAGACGGAGAAGGAGAAGATTTGTTCTTCAGGACATATGTTCTGGCCGGGGAAGAGCGACGAACTACGCAAGCCCTTCAGTGCTCTGGACAAAGTCAGTTGTAAAACAATGTGTGGTTTAGTAAGTAAGAGTCGAACAGACTCCTCTGCCTGGTCCAAAGCAGAGGCATTCCACTCCATCATTAGACTACACAGACACGCATTAAAATTGGAATAATTTTAGAAATTCATTTTGTTATTATCATTAATTGATAAGTATTTTTGGTTTGGCTTACGTAAAATTGTGCACTCGCCACTGAGACCTACTCTAATTTTGTATATCACTCATCTTCTACATCTACATCACGTTACATTGGACGCCGATACTAAGGCAAATGATGAGAAACCTCTACTACTTTTCCTGTTCTGTAATGGTAGACCACATCTGCTTTCGACTCTTAGCAACAATATCCATCCCACTTTTGCCCTGACTGTTAGCAAGTATTTTCATCCCACTTCTGGCTTCACTTCATCCCACTTCTGCTATAACTCTTAGCAAGTATCTCTGTCCCCTACCTGTCCATTATGATGGTGGTGGTGGTGCTTGATCGGCGGGTACAGGCGCGCGTGCAGCGGCGGCGGCGAGTGCACGGGCGTGGAAGGCGACGAGCCGTACGATGACAGGCTGCCAGCCTCAGCCGCCACCACGCCGGCCGTGCTGGCTGAGCCACCGTACATCTGTGGAGGGAGATGGAGAAATTTTAGAGAAGTTGAGGAAACCAGTCTTTTCGTTTATAGAATTGCACCAAGGACGATAGGATTCATGGAGAGCCCACCCTGCAGAGCCTGCATGGAGGAAGACGAGATAGTCAACAACAACAGAATGCTGTCCTTGAGGAGCTAGGGTAGATCATTTATACTACCCGTAAGCAAATTACGCTCTTGGATGTGGAGTTGCGAACACTAGCTCGTCTAACCTAAGGGCTCTAGATATAGTTCCATTTTATTGTTTTAGATATAATGTAGATTTTTATTTACTACAGGTCGGTAAACGCGGCGTTCAAGAAACCAATATCCCCAAGAAGTGACTCGGCGAAGTGGTACGCAGCGTATCTCGATATTACAGCTGACCCTTTATGCTCTTAGTTATAAGTTTGTTTCTGGCTAAGCTAGCTACAACCCGTTCCAAAATCGGACTACAAGACTTACAGCGATGCGCCATCGGCACGTGGTGGACATCCCACTACTATACGCACTAACTTTTTGTGAATTCTCTGTGTTGCCTGATAGCTACAAAACCAGGGGGATGACCATAAGCTCTTAGAGCGGTATCAATTTGATATCGAGTAAGTGACAGATGTATACAAGTCAGATACATCTGTCCCTTATTCGATCTCAAATTGATACCGCTCTAAGAGCTTATGGTCACCCCGCTGAGGGTCTTTAAGTCAAGAGTGAATAAGTTACTTCTAGGCGCTTGCCACGCTTGTGCTTAACCGTCGACCATGCACATCATCGTTTACTATCAAGTGAGATAGTGGTCAAACGCCTTTAAATAATAATACAAAAAGTTATAAATCCAGGACAACAGTATACTTACAGGTTGTAACGGCGGCTTGGCGACGAGCATGGGCTCTGTGGGGGAGTGGTGTGGCGCCGCGGCCCGGAACGACGACATGGGCGGCAGGGGCAGCTCCGCGCCGCCGCCGCCCGCCTCACCCACCGGAGCGCCCGCTATGCCTGGAACACGGGCGAAACATGGGTGAGAAATGGTACAATAGATTATAAGCCTGTTTGATGTGTCACAAGATCTCACAAGAGCCTTTGATTTTTAGGGCAAACGGCGTTTCTTTTTTATACTCGCGTCGGTGCTATCTGCTTTAAAAAACGGGCGTTAGTTAGTTGCATTTGCAGCGCGGCTCGGTTCTTGGTATGAAGTTTTATGTGCCTATAATTTTGTCAGCACCAATTCTAAGGCTGCAAAGCAATGCTGCTTTGCTTCAGGTAACTGTTTTTCCGGAATAAGAATGTTTCTCCAGGAGTATTTTACTCTTGCTGCACCAGTCTTCTGGGCTTCCTTTTTCTTTTCTAGTATATTCTAAGGAGTGTCAGATCTTACCTGGCGACGTAGCATAGGGGTCGTGCTGGTATGCCGGTGGGGGCTGGTAGTAGGGTGCGCCCCACTCACCGCCGGCGTAGTATGCCTCCTGGTAGGGGGCGCCGGCGCCCGCGCCCTTGGGGGACGCGTAGCGTGACGGGGAGTCGTGCCCGAACTCATCGCTGCCGTACTGCGGAGGAGAGAGAAGGTGGACGTTAGTTTTGATGTTCATGTCAGGTTTTGTTTGCAGGGAAACTGTGAAATTGTTAAAACATTTTGGTCACTGATGCGCAAATGCCTTATACGGGAAAAGGGAAAATTCGCGTAGCGGTAAAACCTCGTAGAACGCATAAATAGTTATTTTTTGGACAGTTTTATATTGAGGATAGGCGCTTAGATACCTCCTGCATTGGTAATGGATAGATTCTGTTTTGGACGTATTTCTTTATGAAACATGCTATTGGCAATTCAACCTGTTACGTTAAAAATGTATGTGATGCAGTTTAAATATTAATCTATTGAACCGTTTGACAGCTTGAGAGGTAGATATCAATCAGAATTTCAAACCATGTCTACTGAACATTTATGAGTAGCTGTGTCTCCTAATACACGGCTCAATAATCAGAAACTCATATTAGCATTTCCAAAATGCAGCATTATGGAGAGAATATATCCGTATTACGCGTTTTACTCGCGTTTAAATTGGATGCAACAAGGCGTCTAAGAATCTTTACAAATTCTTGTTACGCGCGTAAAACGCCGTATCAGGTCAACGCTATGGATTGCACCTATTGGTATGCTAGTTCAACTGGTGATTAATTGCTTTTCAGGAAGTTGTACATCACATTGACACTGTAATAAGCACGTTATTGATATTGTGTTAGTTAACAATTCCGACACGACCGGAGACACAGAAACATAGTGCACTTGCGTTTGCGCACACACTTGTGCACTGTAATATCTCTCGTGGCCTTAATTCGGCATGGAGGACTATAAGTTAACAATTAACAATTGTAGGAAGACATACCATCTTCCTCCTCACAATCTTCACACAATCACAGCACGGCACAGGTTATCCTCATATTGGACTTCATTCACTCCACAACTATAAACGTCTCATTTTCCTTCACAAAACCTACAATTCTATTGCTAAATATCTCCACTACATATTAGGACCGAGCCCCCGAGGCCACCTCACTATTGTTCACTATACATTTAAACTTTAGTACAACGTTTAGCAGACCAGTTAGTCACCGACCGCGGTTCGAAATAATTCACTGATTACACTGACTAATAACACTTATTGGAACTGATCTATATTCGGCATGTTATGTTTGTTATTAAGGAAATATTTAAAATTCTTTACTGCGGTTGCTAAAGACTAAACTGATTGATTGAAATATGCTGTGAATCAGTCAGAGTCAGCACCTTCCTTTAGTTTATGGCCCTGAAATCTGTTAGCTGTTTTGTGCCAAAACGCATTACTGGCTTTTTTTTGGATTGAACATTAGATAAATGCCAAAACGAATCACGTTTTATTGAATGAAGGCTTCTTGGAAGCCGAAAACAACACACTCAGAAGGGTAGTCTCTTTAATTTGACAATCCTCCTCCTTGCATAGATTCCCCAACCCAACGCTGGGGTTTCTGCGTGGCCACATCATGGTCTCAAAACCTTATCCTTAATTATACTTCTCCACTTGCTCCTACTTTTAGCAATATACACGGCTTCTAAAGCTTTCAAGTTCAGATTTTTTTCTGACCAACGTACAGGACTTCGTCCTCTAAGCCGTTTAACCTTTGCCAGTGACAGTTATCTTCAATAAGTTGAACCAATCCCACGAATTACCAAACCATACCCAGTCTAACAACATCACTGTACCACATACATTTCAACCAAATAAGACCGGTCTATCTAACAGGCACACACCATATCAGTCAGCGCGACAATAAGTCGCAAGTGTGCGCCATATCTGTGAGTTTCGAGTATTGCGACATGTGAAAGAGCTTTGTGATTGCGATTATTGTTCAGTCGTACGTTTGTAGTGTGTAAGGAAGTGGAGATATTAGTATTTGTGGATGGAGGTAGTGAGAAGTCTTTTTGAGGAGCTTAGAGAGGATTTGGTTTGTTTGATAGGCGAAAGAAGATGGATTCTACCTACTTATGTGAGAAGATAACCTCATTGGAGCGTTCTTTACTCAGCGTTTCTTTTCGTCAAATAGCTTCTGAAGAAGCCAGTTCAAGCCAGGACCAATTCTTGAATAAAGATTTGTAAATCAGCTGATACATGCCAAGTCAGCTGCTTACACTTGTGAAGTTGTGACCACCTATAATAAATTTTGACATGGCATTCGACAACAGGTACCACTGAATAAGCTTTCACAAATCAAGGATAACTTAAGAAATAGGACTGTTGTTACTTTAAATACCATAGAGTTACTCTATCCTAAAATCACCACACTTAATGCACAATTGATGTCAACATTTACCATAAGCGCACCACCTGGTTTCACCCCTTTGTTGCCTATCTAACAGCACTTCTCCATAACAGTCCGCTGTACCATAATCGTCACATTAACAATAGTAGCGAGTGTGCGCTGGACCATATTTGTCACGTTGCGAGATGTCGAAAGTTTCGTCGTGTGTAATTGCGATTATTGTGAGCAGTCGTAAGTACTTTATCTGCGGTTGAGTTCATTGGTACACTTGATGAAGATGTTAATTTTATATTGGTCGAAGTACAAGTAATAATAAAACGCACCGTCTTCATTTTAAAATTGTCTGAATTACTGATTAAAAAAAAACATTTAAAGAAGTGTGCCACACGGCTCCACCAAAAAGGTTTATTTCAGCAATGTTGCCACAAAGGTGCTGTCTGACGCTGGTCTTCTAATGAATCATAGGGACAAGTGATGGAGTACTTATAGAATGTGTGCCAAGGGAGCGAAGCCGCACGAAAAACCTAGTATTCTATACTTAGCAGCCTACCAAAAAGTTTCTCCTGATAAATTAATAATTTCTTTCGATTTTTCAGCTGATTTAAGTACTTTAATTGAGAAGACCATCCTTGCCAAAGCTTTACTTTTCAAAAGTACTGTTTCACAAGACAATGGTTGGCCAGGTCCGTTGCTAAATTATTTACTTTACGTGCTATAGTCGCCTTCCACTCCATTTAAATGTTCTGAAAAGCCTACCCACAATGCATCTATTTAGAAGAATAAGAGAAGATCATTCCTTACCAAAGCTTTCCAAAGAGAAAATCAAGAGTAATTTATTCAAATTAGTCTGTATCAGTACTTTTTGAACATCAAAAGACAATCCCCCAAAATGCCCGCCCTCTACCACTTCCCAGTCTTTAAGCTGGGAAGAAGTTCCGTCTCAAAAGTACCGTTTTCTCAAGACAATGGTCCTGAGGCCCGTTGTTAACTGTTCTCTTGTAATTAATAATGCATGGTTCTAATAAGAATGTTGGACGGTCGCCATTAGCCGCTCATTAGGACTTGGGACAACAATTGTAGTTTCACATTCCCTCCGAGGGTGGGGTTTAGGTCGTTTCTTTACGGAGGTAAAACTGCATTGACGCATTACATTGGATAACTGATTTACCAAACTTTAAGTGGTGACCTGACATGTCCGCTCTGTATTCAGAGGTTTTCGGCCAAAGTTGAATATGGTAATCACATGAAAGCAGTACATCTAAGTTTTAATACTAAAATCATTAACTTAATTCGTTTCAGACTGCACTATTCCCGCGTTTTTAGATATCAAGTTAATCAAATTCGACGATGACATTATAAGTATTATCTAAAACCGTGGATAAAGAAAGAAGAATAACAACATATATCCCTATTTCGAATGCCCGGTGAAATCTCTAATCAAGAACTGACTAACAAATTACAAAGTATCTAATTGTAATCAGTAATCAAATTTAACAAGAACCATCGGCATTTAGTCTATATTTGAGCAGATATCTAATTAATAGCCTTTATGAACAGTGGTCAAAGTTAAAACATCAACGCATAAGCTTCATAATTTCCATCTCGCTCCATCAAGTAACCATATAGTCTCCATAAGTGACAATGCACTACACACTAAGCCCAGTCAATCCCTTAACATCCGCATTACTAAGATAACTTGTAAAAATAAACTTAATAATTAACAGTGTAGACGATGAGTCAATGTTAAATCATTGTTCCCACATCGTCGCCCGCTTCCTGCTATACGTACTGGGGCAGTGTGGAGTAAGCCAAGAGCGATTTACCTACATGCATATCGAAGCGAGAGACCACGATCACGATCTTTACATTGAACATGGCCTTCTGAAATTTCTATCTACCTCTTTGGCAAATGTCATAGATTCAATTCTGATGTATGAAAAATATTACCTGTAAAATAAAGTTACGTAATAGTGTGTTTTGAATTTGAATTAAATATAGTGGATTAGTAGTAGTGGATTATAATGGATTACACATTCGTGTCAAAATCTAATCTTATTGGCACTATCTATACTAATATTATAAGTTTGTGAGGTTGGTAATCTCTGGATCTACTGAAAAATTACAGATCCTTGAAAATTGCAATAATGTAACCCAAAGTAGCAAAATTTTGCCTATAAAATTCATTCTTTGGCGCGCACTAAGAAAAATATTATGATACATAAAAATAATGTACTACATGATTAAAGTACTCATTATTACCTACAAAAAAGACTGCGAGAGAATATATCTCACTATCATAGTTTAGTCACAATAGCAGCTTTTATGTTCTAAATTTTAATTACATAGCCGGTACAAACTAAAATGTGGAGGAGTTTTTTGACGCCATATTTTAGTTAAGTATATTTTTAGGTTTAGGTAGTGAGTAGTTTTTGGTTTCAAAATCAAAATCAAAATCAAATATTTTTATTTTACATAGGCCTACATGGGCACTTATAAAACGTCGACAAAAGGTGCACGGTTCGGGTTAGTCGTTTCCTATGGAGAAGAACCGGCAAGAAACTCCATGGTTACTCTTTTAAATTGTTTTGTTTACAATATTTCCATGTTACAGCATTAGTACTTGGATATGGGGGGACAACGTAGGCCCGACAATAAGTCGTACGAAATTGAAAATAAAAAAATAATGCACGAAATAAAAAGTTAACAAATGTTAACAATCATCTAGAAAACTAGAAAGCCTACAATGTTCACACATTCACAATAGGTAAAAGAATCTATACAAAGGTAAAAAAAAAACCACAACACTAAATTTAACATGTGGCACAAATACTGTAATCAGTGCTGTAACTATTCTTAGCTAAGGGCTATAATGATGATTGAAAAATATTGTAAAAAGTCTAATTAAAAGAGAAAAAAAAAATGAGATTGAGAATAGTTAGAGATATCCATATATTTGTGCCGTTTATGAGTTACCAGGGAAGCCGCATGCGCAGAGGGTGTCAAAGCCAAATTTTTTATCTTCAACGTAGTCCTTGATTTTATAATATGCTTTTTTAACAAGGACACGTTTGATGTAGTTTTTGAACTTTCCATCGGTCAGTTCTATAACTGACTTAGGCAACTTGTTATAAAAGCGTATACTGTTTATAAGAAAAGACTTGCTAGTTTTCGTTAATCTGAATTTGGGTATTACAATTTCGTGCTTACTGCGTGTATTTGGTTTAAATGTATATATTTGTAGTCTTAGTTAATTAAGTATTTTATACACGGTATATAACTGAGTTGAATAGAAAATAAACAAAAATTGGTTACTATCGTATTGTAGTATTAATTCTTATTAAAATAAATAATTTAACAAATTGGTAGGTAGCTAGGGTAGGGTAGGGTAGGTAGGTAGGTAGCCAGTTAACGGGAGCGAAGCCACGGAGGTCAGCTAGTTTTTAAATAAAACGCTCCGCCTATAAGACCGCGACCGCTTATAACTTACAATCCAATATCGGTACGTAATTCATATGAAATCATTTTTCATTATAGGACGGGAACAGATTTAGAGTAGACTTTATACTCTTAGATATGTTTTAATGACTCATCATCGGATTCGGATAATCCTCTGGGTGTCTGGCTAAGTGCAATGTAATTATGAATGAACACATATTGTATAAATATCGAGTTTAAATTACTGGAGGTATTTATTAAATGAATAGCTTTGCCTGCGGAATTACTCCTGTGGCCTAATTCACAAGTGTGCATTATTACGGGGTATCATAAAGCCAACGGCAATCAAGGATACTGTAGTTTCATTAGTGTGCAAATTGTCGTAATCGGGTATTACCAGAGATAATCAACCTCGCAGGCCCAGTGCGGATTGGTGGATGCCACATGTCTTCGAATTTTTGGTTTTCGTCCTTCACCGTTTTGAGAGCAGTGGTAAACACAAAGTAAAGAACCTGCCTGGGTCCAAACCTTCGAACCCACGAATTAATATAACTGGCAAAAAAATGTGATTGTAATTAACCTCTGCATAAACTTTCTTATCCAAATTAGTAATACCAAGAGTAGTTTTTAGGTAATATGGAGTGGAAATCGGAAACTATTTGATGGTTTTTTTTTTTAGTACAGAAGCAGATCAAAAAGTTTCTTTGCTTACAAATCAGTGTAAATACAAGAAAATTAAAGCAATATTTTGACTTTAACGCCGAAATGTTAAAATTTACGGCAGATGCCAATTTTTTTGATCCAAATGCAACTTTTTTGTACACTGACTTTCAAAAATCATTTCCCGCCCTTAGGGGCGTACAGCGTACAATACATGACGATTCAAGATGGCGCTGAAGTATCACATAACAGAAATCCATTAAGCAATGTCAAAAGTGGCGTCTAAAGGATATAGAGTTACTGAATGGTGTTCAACAAAAAATACTGGTGGCAGGCTTCCATTTTTGGATAATAGAAGTTTGTCTTAGGATGATGTTATCTTCTAATAACTTACGTAGCAATTAGACCCGTAAATACGTTGCTGACAAGAGCCAAATCAAGAAAGGGGGAAGAGGTTATTTATACAATGGCCCAAGATGTATCAGATGCCTGAAAACGGGCATCGTCCTTGAGGAAGGCCTAAGAAACGCTGATGTGACGATTTGGGCTCGTTCCTGAACGGTGGCGGAATAAAGCAAAAGCTAAGAAAACATCTATGGGAGACCTTTGCCCAGTAGTGGGACAACATAGGTTAAAACAGTAGTCGCAGATTCAAGATAGTTTTGATTTGAAACCTATTCCAAGACTTTTTCACAGATTGGCACAAGTGCAAGTATAGCTTTCTGCTTTCAGAATATTATTCCTAAACGCAGTAAGAAAAATATTTGAAAAGAAAATACTGGCCAAGTGCGAGTCGGACTCGCGCACGAAGGGTTCCGTATCATTTTCGCAAAACACGGTAAAAAAAAACATGTTTTTTTGTATGGGATCCCCCCCAGCTTAAATATTTATTTTATTCTGTTTTTAGTATTTGTTATTATAGCGGCAACAGAAATACATCATCTGTGAAAATTTCAACGGTCTAGCTATCACGGTTCATGAGACACAGCCTGGTGACAGACGGACAGACAGACAGACGGATCGTGGAGTCTTAGTAATAGAGGCCCGGTTACTTAATTTACCCTTTGGGTACGGAACCCTAAAGTTTTTTTTTCCTGGATGGCAAAATGTCTTAGGAGAATTAAATTCTGATATTATTGATACCACTTTCGCCACACGGCACGAAAGGGTGGAGGTCTAAACTCAGCAACGTGCGGCACAACGCTAACAATAATGACGATGACGCCATATTTCTCAATAGGTACAGCATCAATTCCTCAAATCTGTCCACCATAAATACTATTTCAATTTATTTACAGCTCTGATTGTATGTTTGTGACTTGTATAATTGACTGGTACTAATTTAAACCCGCGTGGGACGCAGCACGATTATCTAAGAGTACTAGAGATAGTACGCGTTCGCGTTTGCGCGTGTACGATGATGGATAGTCGAATACGTATGACTCGGTGAGTAATTGTTGCTGAAATGATCTTTTCATTGCCAAGAAGCAAGAAGTGTATTGGCAGAAGCAAAAATGTTTTTTGAAGTATGTTACTAAGTGCTGGCGAAAGAAAATGATTTTAATATTGAAATCTTTTGGTGGTACCCGTTCGTCATGACCACACAGTTTGTACAAAGTCGTAGTAGTCGTTTTATTCTGTAGAATATTGTATGCTACATTGGAAGAAGACAGATTAGATTTTTTTTAAAAATCTTAATCAGTTATCCAGTTTTGGCATCTGGTACTAAATTATTTCAGACAAGTCTTCCTTACACAGATAATAAATAGTGTTACTGGTTAACGCAACTATATACGGGAAAATAAATGATAGAATCGTTAGATCACATCAGGGAACGTATTAAATCATTCAAAAGCTCATTTTAGTGTCAAGCTTGACTTATCTATCTATACAAATATATAAAGAGGAAAGATTTTTTTGTTTGTTTGTACCGAATTGGCTCCGAAACTACTGGACCGATTTAAAAAATTCATTCGCCAATAGAAAGCTACATTATTCCTGAGTGACATAGGCTATTTTTTAATATCGAAAACGGGTCTTGTGGGGTGGTTTACGGGAGCGATGCCGCGGGGCACAGCCAGTATACACATAAAAGAAATGATCATGGAGCAAGCCTACCGAACAAAATCAGAAGACATTTGCTAGCCTGAGAATCGGCACTTTCAGCTTTAGCAAACCGCAACACAAAAGACAGTTTCCAAAACGTCCGCCCGTTCCGACATGTTAAGGCGCAGATACCCTTCAGTAGCTGATTTTAAAATGAGAATTACGTCTAAACTAGCTGGCCAGTCGTAATAATTTTGATAAAATATATGTTACATTAGACCATTTTCTTAATAATTTGATCTACGATTATTTTGAGTTTTATTCGTATACCATAGGGCACAGTATTATTAATTTGTAAATTTATATCTAACACGGACATAAAAACGACAATCGCACCAAAGCTGCAGGGCGTATTTTAATGAAATTTTCACCATCTCAAAGACAATTTAACTATCTAAATTCATTTTGTTCCCTCAAGGTCGTTGGCGATTGTCGTCGTCTTAATGTTTTAACTTGGAAGAAGTGTCGAAACGAAATCTCCAGCAACCCTGTTTTTGAACTTAGTCGATAAACAGAATCTATGCTAAAGAACAGTCCACCAACAATGCATGTCAGTGACAAATAAATACTTTTTTATTCTTTCAACTTACCCCACTCTCTTGACTAGTAGTCGGCGGAGGCTGAAGCCCATGCTCCTCATTGAATCTTCTCCTCGCCCTATGCCTCAACAAGGCGGAAGCATCAGGCTGTCCAAATTGAAACACATGGTCCTCCTTCCCACTCAAGAACACTTTCTGCGCGTTCAACTCATATTCTTTACCGGTAAAGTCTGTACTAACATACTCCGAACGCACACCGTCTAAGATCTCCGAGGATAGCCGAAGACTGTCCGAGGTTTGCCGAAGATTGACGTCGGAGTCACTGCGGTAGTTTTCACAGATTTGATTGAATGTGTTAAAGTATTCGCTAGCTAAGTCAGTCCGAGGTTCGTAGATTATTTCAGCTATCGGTGGGGGCTCAGCAGGGAGACTGAATGTAGACTCCATGTTTGATACGTCATGCCTGAGCGCCATCTTTGTCATGGAATCATTTGAATTTGAATTTTTTACATTTGAATGGACGCATCACTTTGATTTGTTTTTGTCACTTTGTGTTTTTGTTTTCACTTGTTTAGTTTTAATTTTTCACTTATTGTTTTGTTTTTGGTTTAGGTTTATAATATTAGTGTAGTTGTTCTGTTCTGTCGTTTTGTGAAACTTAAAATAAAATTAAGTTAGATTTTTTTTCAGCAATAGGTACGTATTGCTTCGAAGTCTTAAGTCATGTCGTGCGGATCAAGGACAAAGCTAAAATAAAAGGTCTGTCATCTAAATGGAACCATTCAGAACTCACTCTAATACCATACTGCCGTCAAAAATAAACATTTCATACAATCATAATAATCTTCACACCCAAAAACCGAAATACAAAAATCAATTTCAAAATCACTTCCTCTCCAAATTGCCAAAAAAACTACCAAACAAACAAAGAAAAATCAATTTTCAACATGAGTAAATTTCGTTAATTTGCAACACTTGAAAACAGACCACCCTAGAGAATCGATCTAACCGCAAGAACCGCCATAGACAAGGGAGGACCAAATAAGAAAAAAGAAACACAAAATTTAATTTCCTTTTGATGAATGAATTAAAAAAATACTTCAAAAATTTCATACGGTCTGTGATCCCATAGAAATGTATTTAGCACCTTGGGTTTAATCCCTTGGGAACGAGCCGAAATACCAAAGGCCCGATCGGTGAAATTTAAATTGGGTGAAAGGTCCAGGTAAGATTTCGTTGTGTGCACTTTGTGAAAGGGTTTGTCAACTGTCGTTTATTGACAAGTGCATTGAATGTGTCGGTCTATCAAAGTGGTGCAGGCAAGGTGTGCTCATTGTTAGTTACTGCTTATTGTCACTTCATCGATCACCGATTTATTGCAAAAGTGTGCTGATTTTAGCATTGTTATATTATGAACTTCTCAGTGGCTTCGCCCGCGTGAAAATTGTTTTCTAATCCCAAGGGATGAAAAGTAGCCTATGTGCTATTCAAGACTATAATCTATCTCTATGCCAAATTTCATTGACCTGTTCAGCCGTCTGGCGTAAATATTGCTATCGAAAATAATGAATGTTACATAATAATTTCGCGACTAGTAATGCTGGTTCTAGGTCACCTAGAAGATTTTCAAACCGTTTTAAAACCGATTTGAAGATAAAATTATAAAAATTATATTAATTAACGAAGATGACATTTTGTTGACATTGGATTTTACTCGCAGGTGTGAATGATAAAAAGATTAAAATCTTTAAAAATGTTTGCCGTAGATATCTGTCTACCACCTGACTAGATACTGTATTCTTAATCATGATTTTCACTGAAGTGTCTAAACTTCAATTGCACATTGTGTCCTAAAATCGACATCCACCAACCTCCGCTCTAGGCCCGCATGGCAGATACACCAGCCCTGTTCTTATCACAGAGAGGAGACATTATGTTTCAGTAGTGAGAATATTATATTCTGATTATGCTTATGTAAACTAATATTAGGTATGGATCACGAGAAAAAGCTACTGAGTAAATTCCTTAGGTCAGAAACCTCTTAAGTGGAACTCAGTCAATTTCAGAGAACAATCTTCTTTATAATTGCTAGCCATATGATACAGTTTTTGTGAACAATAACACAGCTGATTTGTTACATTTTAAGGTTTCTTCACAATTCTTAAGATTGTGTGTGGCTGGTGCCACACACATGTGAGTTGTTTTTTTGTTAATTCTTGAGATGTATGGCTTCTAAGTGTTTAAGCCTTTAAGGTTTTAAGGCGCATAAACCCCTCAGTAGCCGATTTTAAAATGAGAATCACGTCTAAACGGCTAGTAGTATTTTTTTTGAAAAAATCATTTACGTTAAACCATTTTTTCTAATAATTCCGATGTAATAGAATTACGTATATTAGATTAACTAGATTCAAATGGTAAAGAATCACATAACAATTTAGCCACCCACACTACTAACACAATGAATTGTGCTCCAAATACCGATCGAATGAAGACCTTCAATGTTAAGCAAATAAAATAAGAAAAGCAAGCAAGCTTAAGTATTAATAGCCAGTTTCAGCTAACATAAAAACAAAGAAGGCACAAGTTAAAAGACTTATGAACCAACCAAGGAACCAACAAAGATCTATGTGCATCTCTCAAACACGTCCTTTTTGTTTCAAATGAAAACAAACCAGCTCAAATTCATACAGCGGGGTAATGTTTCAATCCCTAATACATTTTAGTATTAAGACATTTACCCCCGATTTCTGAAAAATAAGAATATGAAGTTGTATATTTGTCAAATACTAGCCTGCAAACCTGTTAAACTTTGGTAATGAAGTAAGGTTTGACTGAATTCTCAATTCGGCATAAATTCATTTAACATATTGTACAACAATCATAATATTTTACAAACATGAAGACTTTGAGCCTTGATCTTCTTCATCTTGTATTTTATCCGGGCAAAATAGTGAATAATCCTCTTCACATGCACAAGAATCTCGCCACCTAACCCAACGCCATACCCACTACATTACACACGTAACCCTTCGCATGCACTCGCGGGTGGTCGCCACCGCGGTTGGCAACCTGACACCGAGTTGATCAGCTGATTCCCACGTAAGCACTATGCAGTGTAGGGTTAGGTTGGTACATCCTTTGTAAAAGTGGCATGTTGTTGCGAATACGGGTTGATTGAAACGAGGGCGGCTATTGTTTAAGAATTTGGTCTTTTGGTTCGCGGTTTTAGAATCGTAATTTGTTTAAGTGATCAGAAATGTTGGCGAAATAAAAGAAAAACTGGTGTGTGCTGTGTAAATTGATTTGACATTTTATGCACATTATAAGTACAGAAACGGAATAGGAACAAATCTCATGGTTATTAAATGACTTCAAAAAAAGGAGGTGGTTCTCAATTCGTCGGAATCTTTTTTTTAATGTATGTTCAGTTTTGAAATAAATCTGGCTCATATGGAAACTTAAGTTCATCGTAGGTAATTTAGTAACATCTCAAGGTAAGGTCTCAAGATTCTTAAGCAATGCTGGAGATGACCCATGATTGTTCAATTTAATTTCTTAAAAAAACATTTCAGTTATATTTTTTAGGCAACTAGACCACGTAACTGTATTAAAGTCCTAAAGATATTAATAGAAGACAAACTTGGTACTACCCCATAAAGTCCTCAGACCTAATAAAAAAGGCCTCCAATTGTAAAACAATTATTTCTTCATCAGTTTTCCTTATTCAACCCGTAACGTCTGTCTGTCCCCCCAAGCGTAAGTAGGTGTTACGTCACTCAACCCCTTCAAGATGACGTGGGTAGTATTGAAAAGAGTTTATGTTTATTCCTAGAGTTTCTATGAATGAATGGGCGGGCGTAAGATGTAGAACTGGTGAGTGAATGGATTAAGATGAAGCCTGTAAAGCGCTACAGGAAAAATTGAAGGTTTATTGTTTTGGTTTCAGCAATAATTGAATTTTTAAGGCGGAACTTGAAAACTATTTTTAAGGAATAGCAGTTTAAACATGCTTTTCAGATTTAAATGTAAAGAGATGTCTGTAGACATTTGAACGAATTTTTTGAAATAACTCTGCCAACTTAGGCATGCTAGAGAACATGCAGTGTGACATGCAGAAGAAAGGTAACAAAATTAATTTTAAATTTATTCATCAGAATTTAAAGCGACACGCAGGCTGTCGTCTGCCAGTTTTCACACTTCCACATAAAAAGCGTACACAAAGAACAAGCGCAAGAACATAATAATATCAATATGGGAGTAATCAAGCCCTAAAAGGTCATCGAATCACACGAAACACGCTCTTGCAAAAATTCCACCACCCAAAACAAACTACAAAACACCAGTAATACAGACATTAGTATTTCAAAAAATGCAATAAAAACCGTACGAGCCGGGCACCGAACCCGCGACCTTGACCCGACACATCTGCTGAACCACCACCTGTCATATGGTGCCGATGTGCTGCCACGCACATACCAGTCTTTTACTATAAATACTCGTACTATGATACGGTGCCCGTTTGGCGGTAAAATAAACTTGGAAGCAGCTGGCAAATGTTTCAGGAAATATTACTCGCTAGCTTTTTCCCGCGACTTAGCTTACGAGGACTATCTCACACGTACCGTGCATTTTGCTGAAATAAATAGAATTGCTCAGCTATAGCACAGTATAAATATAGACAAACAGTACGGCAACTACTTACAAACGCTCGAAACGGCACACTAACACAAACATGCGCATCGACGAGACCCCTAAGCAGCGTCTGCAGTGCTGTCAGTAGTGCGAGCTCCGTTTCGAGCGTTTGTAAGTAGTTGCCGTACTGTTTGTCCATATTTATACTGTGGCTATAGTGTAGTTATCTAACGGAGTATGAATTTTCGTTATTTCCTGAGATAATATATTACAAGCATACAGATTCCTCATCCCATACAAAGAAACTGTGCCGACGTAACTAGATTTTTTCGATAGACTATACGGACTATTTACTAAAAGTAAATCAATCGCGTACGGTTCCGTTCCACGGATAAAGATGGCGTTAGCAGCGACTTGCAAGTAAAAGAGTTTACTCGGATCATGACTATTTTCTTTAAATACAGTGACGATTTGTTTTATAGTATTTTTTTGCACGTTTTTCAAGTTTTTTTGCACCAAAATGTGTTACAATACAAATTTAAAAATTCCAGTGGCATGACTCAGAAAATTAAAACCACGCCATCTATTGGAAATAACACAGAACAATTTGGCACGCTTTCTCACTTTAGGTTACTTGTACAAATCTGCCCAGGGCACATTAAAAACTTCTTTGTAATACAGAAAACAAAAAACACCCATATAACCCAAATTAAAACTGATAAAATATTAACTAGAAATCCGCCCACCGAATCACATAAAATAACTCTACAAATCAAATATGCAAAGAAAATAAAAAGAAACGTCTTTGACGACACCCCATAATTTTATTATTCCACTAGCAACAGAGTTTCCAAACCTACACAGTTAAACACAGGCTGGTTGGTATGACGTGTTGATTCCTCGATGGCCACGCTAATACTGAGTACTGACGTGTCTTGTAGGTAAATATTGAAAGGGACGAATTATTGAAAATTTAAATACTTGCTCACCCCTTTTATTCCTCAAATACGTGAAGTATTTGTCACCCACATTTTACACGTTCCGTCCCATTAGATATGGCGATTCGGTTCGTGGTCTTTGGGTACTGAAAGATGGTCCTACGGCTTAAGTTGGCATGGCAAAAGTATATTCGATTTAGGTGTATACTTCTGAACCCTGACTGATATCTCAAAGATGCAGATGACTAGAAAACTGAATGCTACAATTGGAAGAGCTCTTTGTCTATCAAGACACTGAGCTAGAGTTGAAAATCTAGTAAGGTAAAAGTGCGTGGCACGTAAGTTGACACAAAATGTAGTAACGTTTTATTGATACGATTTAAATCGAAATGAATCTCTTATAAACGACCTAACCGTTGAATATACTGTATATTGTTAACGGTTAGGTCGTCATCTTAACATCTACTGACGTCAAATATTGAGATGACGATTGACAGAGAATTAAAGAAAGACAAAATGATTATTTGCGATTCGGAAAGGGCTAACAACAAAATACAATTACGGAAGAAGACATATGTGCAGATTCCAAGTTAATTGGGATTATGGCGAAAAAATATAGTAAAATTTCTTTAATCTTACAAAATATAGTGTAGGTCCAAATCTTATTCCATCGTTTACCCTTACCTATATTTAAGTTAAAAGCTCTGAATGCCCAAATACATACTTAACGCAATAATTACCCACTATTAAGTATACATTGAAAACACACCTGTTGCCTTCGTACAAAAGGAACGATTTCTTCAAGTTGACCGGTTTATTTCATTCCTTACTAATTTTAGAAGGGAACGTGCGTTCTGAAAGGAGTTACTGCCCTCATTTTGAAATTGGGGGTCCAGTTTTTGAAAGGGGGAACGGGATTGCTTAAAAATCTTTGGGCTTTTTGTTTGTTGTCTTGTCAGAAATATGTGAGTCAAAATACCGTAGCAGAAGACTAAAGGAATGTTTTTCGTATTTGTGGCCTCCAACAAGTTGCACCCAAAAACACGATTCGAAATGTCAACAGCTGAAAATGTGCCGCCATGTAATCACTCCAATGATTGATTAAGCGTGGATTCCGAGAGAGAGACGCTCTTAACGTTCCCATCTACAACCAAGTCGAAAGTCTTATTGCTTAGGTTTTGATTAAGCAAACTGCGGGCATAAACAAAATGCAAACTATCAGTGACAACAATGTTGGAAAAAACTTGATTGACTCTATTATATTCAAACTGTCAGAAGTCTTAAAGTGCGCTTACACGGCCAACTGAATGCACTGAACTGCAATGGGCTATTATTGGAAATTTCAATACAATCTTTGTATTGCCATACATTGCTAGGTGTTCCACAATTACCTATAATTTCGCAATTAATTTCCCTTGTAAGCACATCTTATGAAAAATAACCGTATCGTTTAAAAGCGTCTGGTCTAGGCTGTATAGCCTCTGGTTTATAATTCACCGCCTACTATAACTACTCGTATATGATTCCTTTCTTAATCAATTCTTTCTCCAAAGCCACATCACCACCGTTACATCCGTCCTAGCACACTCCGAGCAACACATGGGGTGCTGTAAAAAGATAGTACTGTTTTATATTTTCTTTGCATATTAAGTACTTAGATTTGTGGCGGCCCGCGACAATCAGCGTAGATGTAGGTTATTTATTTATTAAAACTATATTCAACATAAAACTTCATATGCCTTAGGCATTCTCTACCAGTCAACCAAGGGTGATGATGGGGTGATGACATGGAAGACTCATTCTAGACTTATCTTTTGTGAGGTACATTATTTTACGATTCCTTTCTTACACGGTCTCCTAAAGCAACTGTGTGACCACCGTTACATGCGCCGGAGCACAGTCCGAGCAACACCTGCCATTGGGCAGACCGGTCGCGGCGCACCTAACTTTACGATTATTCTGACCCGCTTACCAAATATTTTTTGGTAGCTTTTCTAAAATTCGATGTGTGTAGTTTTAGGTTTGAATTGCATGTGCAGGCTTGAAAGACCTTTAAGTAGGTGCATTTCTTTTTTGAGCAAAATATTTAAATGTCTCTTTTTGTTAAATGTTAAAAGTAATACAAATTTCAGTTTTGTATTTCGGCGTTTCTTGATAAAAGCACATGTCATTTATTCAAATTTAACGTCAAAGATTTACAAAAAGACAGTCACCTAAAACGCCTGTCCGTTACCACTTCCTATTGTTTTAGATGAAGAGGCCAATATTTACCGTAAAAGGTGATTATATAAAATGAACTGTAATGAAGAATCAATTTGCCAAACATGGTAAAAGCAGTTAAATTATGATGACAATGAAAGCTTAATCAAGGCATTCCATCAATACGTATTGTATGAGCGCAACTTATCATGAAATTATAATTACTATTACTCATGACAAGACACCTTTCAACCTTAGATTAAATACTAATGAAGCATACACTACCGATAGCCGATACCATCCCGGCCTTAGGGGGATATTGCACTTGACTAGATGTCGTCTGAATAGCTAAGATATTAGATTCAGACAAGTGGAATAAATAGTATTTAGCCGATTAGGCTCCCAAAAAGTTCTTCTAACTCTTAACTGTCTTCTATTTAATAACACTTAGGATATTCAAATAATTTGATAACAGTTTTACGGTTAAACAGATTTGAAAGGCAATTTGGAAAACTTATAGACTACTTACTAGCTTCTGGCGGCGGCTTCGCTCGCGTAAAACTGTTGTACCATCCCAAGGGCAAATTATACCGGGATAAAAAGCAGCCTATGTGCTATTCGAGACTATAATCTACTTCTGTGCCAAATTCATCCAGATCCGTTCTGCCGTTTTGGCGTGATTGAGTTAAAAACGTACATCCATCCATCCAAATTAAAAAATCACATTTATAATATTAGTAAGATGAGCAGATTTGGCGCAGTATAATTTAGTGTAGTATACAGAATCTTACCTAAAAAGGCAACAGACACAGAGTTTCAGAATTGAGAAATCAGAATTTATAACATTTCGATAAACTCTACTCGAATATCAAAGTTTGAAAAACATTTTTAGAATATAACCTAACGGTTTGACAAACTTCAAATTCTTAATTCTGAAACCGGACTTAGACTGCCCCGGCCAAGTGGACCAGTTCCTTAACTACCAACTGCGCATCACAGAATCACTTGACATAATTACTATCAACATACGTTTTCCCTATCACAAGTAGTGCGCATAAAATCACGCGTTCGGCTGGTATGCGCGGGCGCAGACCGCGCGCCGCCACTGGTGACGTAGTCGGATGTGCCAGTAATGTATGCTGATAGATGCGTGATAGTACCTTCGATTGTTGGTAGAAGTTGTCAGTTCAATCTGGTTATGGGTGATGCATTGAGAAGATGGGTATTTGATTTTGATTCAGATTTCATTCTAATTTAGTGAAGTATCGAAAGTTTCAAGTCAAAATATTAGCGTGTTCCAGTAATGTATTGTTGGTAGAACTCGACAATTCAATCTGGTTTTTGATGATGAATAAATTGGGCCTCGCTTGGAAATATTTTATTTCTCTATTTGTCTTGCTTTTTCCGAAAAGCTTTGGATTTGACTTTCCAATTTAATGTACAAAGGAAGTCTATGACGAAGACCGGTTCATGACTTAAGCCTGTACAAGTAGAATTTAAAAACCCCCGATATATTTTTATTTCATACTACATAATTTATCTAGTAGTAGACACGCTTTGATCGACGATCTATTGAACACGTAATTATGACACGATATCTTGCGGCAGCAGCCCGATTCAAACAGTAAAACGCCAATAACTTTTGAACGGCTAAACCGATTTTTATCAAATATAGCTGACTACACTCTCGATAAAGTCATCTTTCAAACAAAAACAAACGAAATGAAAATCGGTTCAGCCGTTTAGGAGCTATGGTAAACAAACACACATCAAACTTAAAAACCTCTCTTTTTTCCGTCGGGGGTCAAAAATTGCACTAATTTCTAGTAAAAACAACCGCAGACACAATGTGTGTGCACAAGAAATTTCCGAAAGATCTTCAAATCCTGCAGAGGGATTAGAAAATAGAGATATTAGTGCATAGAAAGATCCAAATGAACTATCAATTTTCTTGACATAATCATTGAGCCAACTCAAGGCACAATCAAAACTGTATTCGTTCCTAGGTGGATCCACCCAATATTTGCTCTACACCACGTGAGTTAGCACTCACCAAAGTGTCAGGTTCGACTCCCGGGTCGTAACGCGACACTGTTCTCGGGAACTACTTCCGTTAGCTTTCACATCCGGTTGAACTTTATAGATATTGTAGCGATCTTCGAATATACTTTTTGTTAGGATTATTGTTAAGAGCGTGTGAGAATAAGTGGTAAACTTGTCACGTCTTTGAAGGATGTGGAGACAGGTCAAAATTAGGGACAATGGTTGAGTTTATCCCACGCTGAATTTTTTAGGGGTGTGACAATAAAGACAGGTAGTCTACCTGTATATTAAATTTGAAAGGGGTAGCTTTGACTTATATAAATGCAATGCCCCGATCGCCAAGAACCGGTTCTTAGTGACATTGCAATGTGCATCATCCAAAAACAAAAAGGTCTCAAAAGTCTCTTATTTTAGCCGTAACATTCCGATCAGAGTATTACAAAGCTTTCCTGGAAGATTATTTCCTGCAAGAAGATCTCTCAAGTCTATCCATCGATGAAAAAAGCTTTCTTATTAGCTAGAAATTTAAGCGAACTAATCCGGAATTTTCTTTTGAATGTGTAGCAGTTGGTAATTATGAAAGCTTGAAATTAAAACCCTGGATCTTTAAGACCCTAGAATGCCATTCTCCGTCGCTTCTATTATTTTGGCTACTGTGTGTTTCTTCCTGTTAAGGCGTATATATTCCCCAATGTTATCGCAGTACTGGCCGTGCGCCCGCTCGGAGCCAGAATATCAATACCTATTGAACCTCCTTTTGGACAGTTTTGTTTGCGAAATATTCTTTGATTTACATAATATGCTATTTCAGTTATGAAGAAATTCTAGCCATAAATTTTACTGTGTAAAAATATTTTTAAACATCCAAGTCTTTTTGGAGAAGTATCCTAAAGTACCAAAAATATATTATTTTGTTAATTTTTTTATAAAGCATATTTTTTATTACCAGTACCATAACCGCTCTATCTGTCTAAATAACTAATATTTTAAAGGCTTCTAAGTTTAGATGTAGGCAATAAAGGCATCTGATTTCAGGCTACTTTTTTACCCGGAAAATGCACAATTCCTGCAGGATAGGGCTACGGGGCAAGACCGTGGGAAGAAGTTAAAGTACAATAAAATATAACCATCTATCTCTTGCACCTCGTGTGTCATCAACAAGCTCACAGGTGAGCCATAGAGCATTCTGTCAATATTTTTATTAGGTGCTCTTGTATGATCGACTTAGCACGGACGTTAGGACGCGTGTTGAATATTTATGATTTCGTTTGTGACTTGACTTGTGTTTGTTACACGCTAGTCTGCTTAGATATAGGGAGGCCCTGTGGGGACGAGAGGAAGTGTTATTGTAGCTGCAGTTTCTGCGACAAGGACGATAATACAGTCACAGTGAGATCTTGGAACAAAAGTTTGTAAAGAGGAGGAGCGACGATCTTCGCAGAATGGCTGGTAAAAGTTGAGAGTTGGCGAAGATCAAAACAAATGGCGTGCAATTGGTGAGTCCTATGTCCAGCAGTGAATCGCCGTAGGCTGATGATGAACGAGGACTCACAATAAGGTCCCAAAAGTAAAAAAAACAGTGTAACGACTATTTAGAGAGTAAGAGAAAACTTTCCATAGATCCGAAATCTTAGGAGCCAACGTTAATGTATGCTGTCTGATGTTTACAAATCTAAACCCATGCGTGCCGCACATAACACGCAACTTTGTTTATTTTTCATACGAACACATTTAACAGATGTTATGGGCAGCTGGCTTGGATGATATAAGAAGACAATCGGTTCAACTTTAGAATATTTGCATATCTTAGCAATTTTGATAGAAGTCAGAATCGTATCTCGTGCAATTCTGACTAGTTTACAACGGGCCAGGTTTCAGCCTAACTCAATAAAGATGTACAGGCGATGTAACGACATTTGGGGGAGGCCTATGTCCAGCAGTGGATATGTCTCTCAGCTGAAATGATGATGATGACAGATCAATATAGGAAAAGCCAAAGCAAATCTACGAATTTGCCTACAGAAAAAAAATTGCAAGTTAGCGTAATTTGAAAGGCCGACTTTTCCGCATATACTCGTGCCAGTATTCATTAAAGACATAATAAGCGCGCCTATTGCTTCACTTACGACCTCGTTCCAACCCGGCCTATATACTTATCCTATAAAAAATGCATGTCAGGCGACACCATCCTCTAATTATGCTATAACTGTATTAGACATCGATTTTATTTGCGACAGTCACAGACACAAATCTAACTAGATATCGCAATTCCATCTGCATGAAAACCAAGTGTGTCATTTTAGACACAAAATTAAAGATTTATTTTTGTTAACGAGAGGCTCGCGTTTGACCACTATCTCACCTGATGGTAAGCGATGATGTTGTCGACGTGAAACACGCTTGCCTGGAAGTAAACTATTCACTCTTGACTTACATAACCTTAGGTTGCGAGTATCAGGAAAGACAAACTATGGCAGAAAGATATAAATGGAAATATCTCCATTGCCTAGGTCAACTTTTTTTATAGAGCTTTTACAACTCAATACGGCATAATTAGGCATTTATATAGATTTCGGTTGATCATCATATCTCTTTTACACCCTATTTTTTACCATCCTATTTAAATTGTAAACCTCTTTTGGCATCTTTCTCTCTCACTCTAGGGTTTGCTGTAATAAGAGAACTCAACATTAAGTTAAGCTCGCCTTTGTATATCTTTATTATCACATTGTATTGAATAATGTTTTTGGTGTACAATAAAATATTAAGGCATACATTCGGGTCATCTAGTTAGATGTATGTCTGTGCGCGACACCGTATCTAATATTCTACGGTATGCATGACGTGGTGTTCTTTGAGTGGGACAGCCCTGGACACTTGCCACTGGCAATTTTCTAGTATTATACGGGTTATTAGGGCTGTGCGGAAACGTAGGTTTTGCGACTTTTGTGGTGGGTAGGGACTGCAATAGCGAATGAGGGTGTAATTTTCTTTGTAACTGTTGCATATCGTAATGTGGAGTTTCTTGTCCATTCTTCTCCATAACAAGCTACATTTCCGAATGGACGGTAGAATCAATTATTATTACTTTTAAATTTTTTTTTTTGACGTTCGAATATGCCGCTTAATTGAATAAAGAAATTTTGATTTTGTAGTAAACAATACAGAGGTTTTTACAGCGTAATATAATGTGCTGGTAAAATAAATTAAAAAAATACGAGCTGAAGGAATTCTTTCAATGACGACTGAACAGAGACAGTGAAGACATCACATTTACAAATAGTATTTATATTAAAACCCGGTTTTGAATTGAGAATGCGAAGGGGGTAGCATGAAATCAAGAGAAACTTGGCGAAAACGATAAGTCACAATGGCATAGACATTCCCTTGCTTTAGAAGCGAAGTACGTAACTTATGAGGCACAAATAAGAGTTGAAAACCAAGATGCGGTTATGAAAGACGCAGAAATGCCATCTTAAAAATAACTAGAGTAAGGTAAAAAGGCATATATTATACAAAATGACATAATTGTTATTGTTTTAACCGTTAGTCATACGGATGGAAGGTCGCGCGTGCATCGCCAGGGTTAATCGTGTCGTGCAAGGTTTGGACTTTGATTGGTAAACCTCATTTCGCTAAATCTTTCTTATACCTACCTACTTGAGAGAGATGAGCAGATTGTGTAAGCAATAATGATAATTATGAAAGTAAAGGGACTCAATAATAGCGTGATGGTTGATAGAGGAGAATGTAACAAGGGCAGGCAGGTGATGGTTTCTAATGCTATACAATGCTAATGCTTAAGAGGAAATGCGATCGCAGCCATCCGACTGAATATCCTAAGTAAAACGTCATAATTCGAGGTTTGGCATATTGGATCAATTGAAAAAATATTCTCGAAACTGAAAGAGAAAGATATATACTGTGCCCTAAGTTTTCCTTTTTAATGATACATTACTTTAGAAGCACTAGAACCTCAAAACATGCTCACACTTGCGCTGACAACAGAGGCCTAGTGAGAAACAATGAATGAAAATAGAAAAACATGAAGCACAACATATATTTTTTTTATTCAATTTATGGAATATGTTTTAAATTTGTCCAATACTGGAGGAGAGAACTTAACTGACTGCGCCAAACAGTCCGCCAACAGGGAGAGATGGCGAGAGATTGTGCGGAGAGCTGTGTCCGCATCTAACACCGACGCGGACGCCTCAACGTGACCACGACCGCTCTGCCAAGAGCGAAACGACAGAGAAGAGAAGAAGGAGGAGAGAATAGACGAGAGCCAATCCTCAAATTATGACTTTTTACTTAGGAAATTCCGTCGGAGTTCTCTGCCCGCATTTTCTTTTAAGTTATTTATATAGAGAAACTGCTGAAAAACTCTTTCCAATACTTCACGGGAGTGAATGAGAGCGTGATAAGGAGAAGGGGAGAAGAAAACTGTTGCGCAGATCCTAAAGAAACATGGGACATGGGCAGGAAGGTGATGTTTTTTTTTGCTTTAGGCATAGGTATAATTATATTCCCCAATGTTAACGCAGTACTGGCCGTGCGCCCGTTCGGGAGCCAGAATATCAATGTTGAACCTTTTAACCAAGCCGTTACTAAGGAATATGCTTTAGAAAGTAACCGTTTTACGTTTTATTTTTTAGAAGAACTACTGAACAATCTTTTCGTAAATTTTATATTGTGTAAGCAATGATTTCAAAGAAAAGGGAGTGAGTGATGGCGTGATGGTAAACGGGGGAGACCCCAGTCTCCCGGAGCAACACGTTTTCTTGGGAGAAGAAAACGTGTTGCGACGATCCCAAGGAACATGGTACAAGGACACTAAGACGATAATTTCTATAGAGAATAATTATTATGAAAGAAACGAGAGTGAATAAATATCGGGATGGTAGACAGGGGTGAAAGGGAGAAGAAAACGTATTGCACCAATTCCAAGTAACATGGCACAATTATGTTTATTTCTAATGCCTACGCTATTTAGAGAAACAGCTTCAATGGACCAAGAAATGGTCCAAGCTCGGAACAAAGGACCGCATGGTCGAAGAAGGTGCATGTTTTTCCTGCCGCTATGGGAATGGGATGGATTGGTATAAAGAATTAGTTTTATCTGTTTAATAAAACAATACTTACAAAATATGGTTTATAAAATACATTTTGTAATTCTGGTGTAGAGTTAGAAAGACCGACGGTCTATGGTCCGTATAAATCTTAAAACACTTCGATTCAGAATCAGACACATTTAAAAAAATAATATAAAAATTGCATACCAATTATTTTATTTCACGGTTACAAAAATAAGTGTGGGTTAAGTCATTAATTAAGGTGCCACCACTCTACTTTACGCAAATGAAAAGTGTAACGTTTCAATAAAATAATCTACATATTTTATTAAATAAAAGATAAGATTTGAGTTTTCAAGAGTGTCTGCCTCAGATAAATTAACCAGACTCGTTGAACAACACAATAAACTTAAAACTTTACTATTCTGAACTTAGATTGGCTTTTTAACTATACAGACAAGTTATTTCAGAAACAACAATCGTTAAAATAACTTAGAATTAATAAAACTTTACCGACTTCAAAACTCCGTTTGTAATTCATCATTTAAACGAATCCATTCAGAAACACTTTTACACATCTTCGGCATACAAAACGTCTCACAGAAGAAAATAATAACAAAAAGCACCATCCTCTTTGCAAGACTTTCAAAAATCGAACAAAAAATAAAACGCCTTTGTCACCGATTAATTCGCAACACCCAAACCATACAGCACTATTAAAAAAAACATAACACAATTCAATTTTTGAATCAAAGATCCGCACGCCGCGACGAAAAACAGAGAGGAAACTGTAGAAGAAGAAAAAATAGCACTATCGCGCTCTTACCGAGGGCAGAACAATCATATGAAAACGTAAACACACGAGACAATGCTAGCAATATCGTCAACACTAGATAACACAGCCACTTTGTTACATCACAAAAACTTTGTACGTGTTTCGACGAGGGGCGCCGTACGTCCGGGCGGTGAGGCGGCGGGGCTACTACTGAATAGCCATGGCCGCCTGCCGCTCACTTAGCGGGCGGTGTTGCCATCGACTAGGCTTGCATTTCCCGGATATGGCGAAGGTTTTTTCGGAGTAAAGTTTTTGAACGAAGATTTTCGGCATATATGGATGATTTTTTTATGTTCTCGAAGCGCGGTTTTGGGTTGTAGGATGTCTATGTAGTGAGAATAAGAATGTTTCATGGTAAAACCAATCAGAGACACAAAACGTGAGAAGAATTCGTTTTTATTTTTTTAAATGTATGTATCCAAGCACAAACTACTAAAATCTGTCTTCAAAAAACTTTACTCGGCTTATAGTTGCTATGTTACCGAATACATAGATTTGTAATCTATGTATTCCACCAAGAAATCACATCCAACACATATTTTAGCTCTCCAAGTAAACCAATTCTTCCTATCAAATCTCAAGAATCTTGCAGCCAAAAGTTACCCAAGTCTCCCTAAATCGTACCAATGAAAGCTCCCATTGCTCTGGCAACCCGCCACAAAAAGCGACGTTGCCAATTCTCCAGGGGGGCGCGGGGCAGCGCCAACGTAACAATAAATGAGGTTAAAGTTTCCGAGCACAACTTTACAAGTACTTTTTTTCGAATTTCGAACTCCAAAAACGGTTTTGTTCATTAAAAATTTGTTTTGTTTTTTTTTTCTTTTTTTTTAAGTTGTTCGAAAGTTATGGTTGAAGTTTCAAAGTCAGAAACAGTCTTATTTGAATAAGTTAATACTATTTCGTAAGTTGTAGACGAAAGTGGTAGGAACAATGACTTTAGTTTTAAACTTGATAGGTCAAATCGTTGTGTAGTATCTAGGCCTATTGAATATTGTTACCCTATAACTTTCTAAGTGTATAAGTATCGTATGAGTCCAACTTAGTGGTGTTACCAAGTCATTTCAGATCACTGTTCATTCTCTAGTTGTGTGAGGAGAAGAGACCATTGCAGAAGTTTGAATCAAAGGCTGGAAAAACGACTTGTCTACAAAATATTGTGGCAATTTAGGATAATGACAAGATTACCAAAGCATTTACAATATTAGCTTCATAAAGCCAGATTCTGCGAAAGTAATTTCCTTTACTTGAATTGTCACAAAGTTTAATTGCCAAGACTCCTAAAGAGAAGAATGATCAAGGAAATTCATCAAGTTCTGTCAATATAGTTGTTTGCATTAATTTCTTTACCAGATAAATACGCGTAAGCATGAGTAGCCAACATTGATTCTGCTCTACTGCTGGGAAAGTAGAAACAGACATGAAGCCAGACTAGAGAAATAATCAATTAATAAATCAAATAAACCATTGATGACAAGTTATCTGCAGATACAGAACCACGCATACCTACAAATTTTCGACCTTCAATCAGTCTGCAAATTGCAACAGGATTAAAGCTATCTACAGCATTACGCTTCCAGATAACAGTTGCCAAGTCCTCAATAAAACAATTCGATTAATAACATCATCGACACTGTTAGATAGGAATAATTTACAAGATAAGAAAGTCTTATGATTTGCCTATCACCCAATCGTAGTGATTCATTGGAATCATTGTTAGAAGTCATGTTAATGGTCAAGGTTGCTGTCAAAACCTGGAATGTTACGTTATATGACAATGAATTTTTCCTAAGCATGCGAGAGACTGGTATATGCAAGGTTTGTATCGATAAGATATACGATACAAATATATGTACCTATATCTAATGAAGGTTTTTAAGGATGTAGCCAGGCTTGCAGATTGGTTAGACGAGGCAGTTAGCCAAGATACAAGAACTTTCGCATTAAATATTGTGGTTTTACCGTATACCATATAATATGCCTTAAAATATTTGAACTTAGAATTCAAAGCCACACCGTAGTTATCACAGTTCAAAGTATACGGCAATTTCGCCGTTTTATGAAACGGATCACTTTATATAGGTAAAGACCCAATAATTAGATTGATCCATTAGTGTTTTATATCTCCAACTATGGTTTAGAACGATATACTCTACACAAAACCGAAATCTAGCATTACTAAGACATAGAACATATCCATTACTGAACTCAAATTGCCCAAAGACAATGAAAAGTCAAAAGAAAAATATTTGTAAGTTGTTATTAGCAGATAAAGAATACCTTGCTGCCATCATGTAGAAGACATCCCAATAGTAGCTATAAAATAAGAACTGTTACCAATTCATACCAGCCATACGAAATCCATGTAAATATGCATTATGGATTTTGACACAAATAAATAATTGAATATGCTTTTAAAGCTTATATAACTGAAAACAATTTCATTTATGGAGAAAAAAAAAACAATACTAAAAAGTTTTCCAGTAGAAGTGGATCTACATCACTAGGTCATCAAACATAAATAATCTAAGTTTATAGTCGTTCCACAGACAATAAAACTGATGGAATTAGATACTCGTTTAATCTGCTCTCTGGTATCCAGGCGATAAATAAACAAACTCATTTTGTCTTTGGGTACTTTTCCAGTAAGTATTAACTTTCGATTTTTAGAATTAAGAATTTAAGTTCTATTGACTCCTAAAAAACCCTGTCAAACTTTGTTATCAAAGTAAGGTTTGCTTTTCGTTATATTAAACTAAAGTAGCGGTATTTTCAGTCTTGCAGTTCTTTTCAACAGGAAGATTGATATACATTTTTCCATGATTTGTAACTACAGCCATCTGAAAGACAATTCACGTACTTAAAAAACGTTCTCATTCAAGTCGCAATATCAGCTCAGCGAAAATGATATCAAAATCAGAGGTGTTTTGACAGATGCAGATGAGAAATTCCTTAAAAATACGGGCACTGGTACCATACTCTTTCCAAAATGCAGCGCAAATGGCACTTCTCATACAGAAGATGAACGAGCTTTGATCACTGCACTTTCTCAATATATTTGTACACATTCACACCCTTCGGTGACCTCAGAGTTTAAAATTTTTTTTTTTTTCTTAACTGTAATTCATTGATGTTTTAAATCAACTTTCAAAGTCCATATGGCTGTCGTGATGCATCGCAATAAGTTTTAGATACATTTTTCCTCATACCATTTCATTGCTGAAGCAAGATTTCTCGGTATCTAAATTCCTTGTTATACCCCGATTATTATTAAATATTGTTTACATGTTACGTTTGTGAATTATGCGTAAAACTCTGTATAGAATCATAGATGGTCAGTGAGGAAAACTTAGTCGTTCACTACAGTGTAACAGTATTTGATAAAAACTGCGAATTATATCATCATTATTTACTTAGCCTGCTTTATTTTCTGTTGTGGGGTAAGCTTGTAGTCTAACTAGATGAAGCTAAAGTTAGTCTGGCTGTCAGTTCATCATCATCACCAGCCTATAGCAGTCCACTGTTGGATATTTTCTATGCCATCATTGAAAAGATTGACAGCTCACTTTACCTAAGTTTTCACGGTGAGTGATTTACAGACTAGCAGCACCGGCAGTTCTCTTATGCCCTTTTACATCAACCTTCTCACACTTCTCTACTTCAAACACCTGTTACTCCTCAGTGTGCCGCTACCTTTTCGTGATTATCTCTAGAACGTTACGTCACGATACGTCCCACGTCATTGACAGACTTGCCCTGACACTCCTGACGAAGGGACCCCTATATCTGCCAATAGCATATCATAGACGGGATTTAATGTAAATATGTATTACTCTTTTATTTTATTGCTATGCTAGAATTTCGTGACTGTCGAATTTGTAGGTAAGTAATTATTTGAAGTTTGAACAGCAAATCTGCGGTTAATCTTATGCCAGCTGTTGACAATCGTAACCTGGCATAAGATTTGGAAATGCCAGAAATCGGACATAAGTCCTGTCAGAAACTTTTTTTTTATAATTTCTTAAATAATCTAAGATACCACTGAGTTACGGTGACCATACAGGGATAATTACCGGTTGGTGTCTCATTTTATCCTACATGTCTAACCAGGCCTCTGCGAGTTGGTTTCGGCCCCTGATACGCTTTTCAAAGGTCCGGAACCCTAGGGTCCCGAGAATTTCAACGAAATAATAATCACCAAAACGCATTGGTCTATAAAATACAGAATAAAAGCTTCTTCTCCCTATTAGAATAGTTACAAACATAATCATCTTATCTCTACATTCATTCGTTCCATAAACAGCCACGTCCCAAAAATTACACTACATTCAAATTGACCTAAAAAAACTTCAACTGTCAAATCCTAATAAAACATTTAATTTTATCCAAAATCCTGTTCCTCTTGATAATTAAAATAACAAAATTAAATAAAACAAAATCGCTATCGGAGCAGATTATACGGATGACATCATCACAGCTATCATGCAGATATTTCTAATTATTCGTATTAGTTGATAAGCTATCAGTGTTCATAGTTTCGCCAACGCTGTTGTAGCGCGGTTGGCGGATTTTATTTTTATTCGATAAGAGCTGTTCCAATACGAAACAAGTCTTATCGTATAAAAATAAGCTAAGATTAGCTTGCATTCACCCGTGTAAGGAAACTATAGAATCGAACGGTGACGTTTCTAAGATCTATGATGGTCTGTTTTGCGTCGTCATCCTCATCGTCACTGTCATCATCCTCATCGTCATTGTCATCATCCCCATCGTCATTGTTGTCTTCCTGCCCTCGTCCCATGTGGTCGGCGCAACACGGTTTCTTCTTCCATTCGTCTATCAACTGCGACGCTATAACGGCTCAAACAATTCAACAAAATTTATATACAAAACTCTTTAAGTAACATGTGTTTCATCCATCCAAACTTTCTCATTTATAATATTAATCGGATTTGTAGTCATCTCTTTTCTCTAACAGTTAAAGAAGATATTGCCATAGTCAGCAGTCTTGGCAGTTGGAATAAGATCATAATATGTTGTTATTAGTAGACACGAGGACGCTGCTTCCTATTCTCTTGACGTAATCCCGTACGTTTCATTACTAATGAATTAACAAGTCTTGTTGGCTAAATTTGGTACCATCTCAACTTCATCAAAATGAATTTTATGCAATACTACCTTCTGCCAGCGGCTTCGCCTGCATGAAATATGTTATCCTATCCGAAGGGAACATTATACCGGAATGAAAGTGCCAAATTTCATCCAGATCCGTTCAGCCGTTTTAACGTTATTGAGTAACAAACATCCACACATCCATCCAAAAATTCGCATTTCTAATATTAGTTAGATAAGTAAGATTGTTTGTAGGAGTTATCTGCTTAGGTAAATTGGTTCACTAACAGAATGCTACACTAAAACTGAGGGATGTAGCTTCCTTATCTCGAAAAAATGCACGGTTCCTAAAATATAGACCACAATAGAAAGAAAGAAAGAAAAAGTGTTTATTCGCCACAAAAACGACATACAAAATTTTTGACATCTTAAATTAAACCCTTAACGGTATCTAATATAGCGAAGTCACGGGGAAAGCTAATCGATAATATGGTGGCTAAAAAGGATACCTCAGGAGACCCTAACATCATTGAAGAATCTTTAGAGCAAAACTACGAAAAAGATCTAGTGACCAAAGATGACACGTCCACAACGGGAGTCCCTATTGAGATGACGACGAATCAGAGACTACAAAGCGTCGAATAGAGAAGAATGGCACAAGACATGTAGCGCCTACTCCAAGTCAATTAGGTAAAGTGCAAAAGGATTATAGTCTTCTAACTAGTATGAGAAATACTAATTAGAAGACTCTCATGGATGTTTATAGGCTAAAATGTTGCCGTTTTGAACCAAAACAATGTGTATGTTTACATCCCAACAAAATCCCGCCCACCTATAAAAAAAAGACTAAACCGAACCACAACAGACACGTACCCAACGGTGCTTACAAAAGAATCTCGTCCAGCTAAACTGTTTACAATATAAAATTGTTCTAAGTGGATTATTAGCCATTACACGTCCATTGTCTATATAAAAGATAACGCGAACAAATTACAGAGTCGCTCAAACGTGTACGCCGTCCAACGACTGAGTGACTTCTGAACTTTATCAGGTTTCACTCGCTTGAGTCATGAAGCGACGTTGCCAGACCTCTCCCCCCGCTTTGTAGACAGAGATGGGAATATAAGAGGGGGATAGATGCAAGGAGTAAGGGAGCTTTACGATTACCAGGATAATGTAAGAAAAAAGTTTTGTATTTGTATGGTGGATTATTTCGATGTGTCGTAGGTGAACGTAGGATAGGAAAACGTGATAATTATGAAAATATTCTTCGATATATTTTGTTTACGTTATTGTTTCTTGGGGATTACATTGATAAGGTTATGGTGACGTCACATTGAGTAATGTGTGTAATTGCTTTGTAAGAGTCGAAGCACTGTCTGATATCATGTTGGAAGATTTAGATATAGACCAACTAAATAGGTTGAGACAGTTTTGTCGGTCTAAGAAAGGACAACAGTTCACTTAGGAACAGCTAAAGCTCATACTACCAAGGATGCTTTTAATGCTCTTCTACGTCGGTTTTTAATCGGTTGCATTTCGGGGAGTGTGCGATGGAATTGCATGATCTAATTCCGCCTAGCCTGTTTTATCATCGAACTACAAGACGTACGGCAATGCGCCATCGGTACATGGTGTGAATTCCCTGCCAGAGTCTGTGTTTCCCGATAGCTACAACCTCGAAGTCAAGAGTGAATAGATTACTTCTAGACAAGCGTGCTTCGCCGTCGACTACATAATGGCTTAACATCAGGTGAGATAATTGGCTTGACCAGCGAACCTAACTATAATGAAAAAAAAAATATGGAAGAAGAAGGGAAGAGCAGAAACAGAGACAACTTCAGAACAAACACTTCACGAATTAAAATTATATTAGCCCTGGGGTAACGCAAAATTTTTTTTACTTCCATGCCGCTCTGTCGACCGACTCCATAGTTTCTTTGGCCTTCTTCTCCCTCTCCATCCATCCAAATTTATATTCAAAACTCTTACAATAACCATAATAGGCATCATTAGGATCGTATAGAAACATTGGTGATACAAATTTTCACACAACATCTTCACATACTCCTGAGTTCCTCGTAGGTGTAGGACAGTGTTACAAAAATTATACTAGCTGGAGGCAAGGCCTTGTATTATCATTAAGAGGCCACAAATTCAGACCAACTAACCATTCTGAACAAATAATTTAAAGAGGAACGTTTTTTTTTACTTTATCATCAACACAGCTAAAGGCCAATTAGATACAGTTGGTTTATTATGTTTGTAAAAGGTAATGTCTGAAAGTAAAGATGCGCTTTACTTTGTGTAAATTATTTCATCACCACTGCTCTCAAAACGGTAAAGGAAAACATCGTGAGGAAACCGGCATGACCTAGAACCAAAAATTCGAAGATATGTGACATTCACCAACCCGCACTGGGCCCGCGTGGTGCATCGACCCAGTGTCCCAGCAGTGTGAACATTAATAGGCTGATGATGTGATGTGATGTGAAAGATGCGATTTTGAAAATATCATCTGGGTGTCTGACGCCCAGCAAATGCTGAGTTGGTAACCCTTTTGGTATGGGCACGTTCAGCGCAATTTGTCTTTGCACTTTTTTGACCATGTTTGTTGCTGTTGTGTTGTGCCTGTGTCGAATAAATATAATTCTATTATATTCTAAAATTCTTTTACTGATAAAAGCCGTGGGTTACAAGGTAGTCAAAAATAACAATAACAAACTGTGCTCTTTATAATCACTCTTCTGCCTACACGGCTACTAAGTGTCGTGAATATGAGGTAATATAATAAAAAATGCAAGAGCTATCATGTTGCACAGGGCCCACCGACTTGAAAACTTTATCGTACCAACTTTGTAACATGCGAAGATGCGAAGCTATCCGGGGGACCCGTTACGTAACGCGATGGCAAGTGGTAGCTATCAGTAAGAAATCTGGCAGTCCGCTTCCTGACCGGATCCAACTAGATACATGGAGCGACTACCATCTGACCTCTAAAATATTAAGTCTCAATCCATCTCCTTTCGTTCAGTCCATCCAAAGTATGTCTGTAAAAGATCTGTCTGGGCGATAGGACCTCCATTGTACACTTGTTTTTATGAATATTTGTTATATCTATACTTATATCATTAATTTGAAAGCAACTCTGTCTGTCTGTTACCTTTTCACGCCTAAACCACTGAACGGATTTCAATGAAATTTGGCAAGGAGATAGATGGCATCCTGGGGAAGGACATAGGATACTTTAGGCCAAAAAAACAATTATGCAGGTCGTAAAACGTCTTCTAAGCTTTGATAAACTCTGGGAGACTTTTAAGTCAAGAATGAATAGGTTATTTCTAAGCAAGCGTGCTCTGTCATCGACAACATCATCACTTGCCATGAGGTGAAGTAGAAATCAAACGCGAGTCGAGATACTCGTATCAATTATGAAAAGGGAATTTCACTAGTAAGTCAGGTGCTCGCAAAATTTCTCACAAATCTTTAAAGCTTTGATTTAATGCTTGATAATTCCAACCGAATTGGTCATGAATATTATTTCAACACTTTATAGTAACTTCAAGATTGTGTTCAATAATAATACACTACATATTCTTATTGCAATTGTAAAAATTTCAGAAGCCCCTTCATTTTGTCAGAACAAAATTCTACAGTACTTTTACAAGTTCATAAATACTTTTACAGATATCTCAATGACCAACTTAGTGAATGAGATACTGAATACTCATATGTATTCGTAGGCGTAGCTTGACCAATATTATGCTGCCCACACAAAGATGAGTATGTTCTATTTTTAGGCTTACGTCACGGCAATGGTTACAAGTAACCTGGGATTAATAATTAAATCATGGCCAAATATAGGAAAGGACTCAACTAGGCTTTAGTACTCAGTGTTTAATTAATAGTAGGTCACAATAATTTGAAGAAAACCAGTGTTGATTTTTCTCAAATCTCATCTTACGAGCCGCTTACTTTCAAATCAATATTGATTAAATTGACAGTCGTCTAGCAGTCGAGTTTCATCTCATCTGTCGGAATCTGTTAAGCCATGAAAGAGGCGCAGGGCTGATGAACTGGTCAAAAACCGGGTGAAAAGATCGCGAGATCGCAACCTATAAAATACTCCTTGCCCGAGGGAGGCCTTTTCTGAGGGCTAAAACTGTACAGGACAGTAAAAAAATATCATAACGCTACGAATAATAACAAAGATAACTTAAGACTTAACTGCAGATTGACTCAGGCTTTTCAAAATCGCGTAGTCGTAAAGACAAAAGAAATCCCAATCTCCTTGCGCACACGTAACAAGCCCCTCCTGAACCCGTAGTTGGCAACATCGATTGAACTCGCTAAGTGGTGGAACTTAGTTCCCAACAGTTTCGGCTCCGTGCTACGACTTTTACTGCTTTTCATTAAGTGGCCTTTGACATGTTGTAGGCTTATGTGTTTTGTTAATAAGTCAATAATGAGTTGAATTGGTTTATATTTCTTTCGTTTCGAGTTACCAATGTACAACCTTTTTGAATTTGTAGTACTTTTTTATTTCATTCACTGGTCCTTTTGTGTGACTCCTATAATCTTCTGCAAAACATGCTTTTACTTTTAGTGTCGATATAAGGAAACATCATAGAAAAGAAAACCGAGGCAGAGACAAAGAAGTCAAAATAATATAAACCCACAATTAGCTCGTAATTATTAAATTCTACATGATGGTGGGTGAGCCATTTGCTGCACTAGGGCTCGTCACGTGTTAAAGCCATCATTACACCAGTGTGAGTAAAAAACAGAGCTATGCAGGACGAATAGCACTATCCCTGTTCACGACGGCATCTTGTCACAAATCCAGAATCCAGTCAACTATTAAGAACAACAAAAACGAACCTAACAACACTTGTAAAGACCCCTGCTTGTTGCATCACCACGCTCTGCCTCTCACCCTCGACCATTAATAAAACAATCACTAATCATATAGGCCAGACCGCAGCCCATCGGTCTAGAAGTCTAGAGAAGAAACCAAAAGAAAACCAGACAGTCCAAGAAAAAAGTAGTTAAGAAGACTCATTGAAGAAGAAGTCAAAAATAAGTCTAATATGATCATGCCGAGTAGAAGATAGCGGGACGCCTTGGTTGGCTTCCTCGAGAATTGGCGAGATGAAGTACATACCGAAAGAAATTTAAGAAATGGAAGTAAACCCTTGCATAGGAGTGGAACAATTCAGGCTAGCAAACCAAGAAAGATGATTTAGTATACATACACTCACTTTTCACCAGTCATATTTAAATAGTTAGCCAATTGCCACAACGGCTAGAAATACGGACTATTCTTAGCTGCGAACAAGAATAATAAACAACAAACACTAATTATAAACAAAAGAACTCTGCAAGTAGCACCACCCTTGACCATTAATAAAACAAGCAGTAATAACATAGGCCAGACCGCAGGTCATCAGTCTAGAAGGCTAGCATCGCCCAGCCTAGCCTAGCCTAGCCGGGGCTAGAATTAAACATTCACATCACAATTACGTAGCTATTCCAAAGTCATTAGCTATTCCACGATATGAAAGGGTGGGTACTGACTTGGGGTAAGTTTATTTTAGTAAAGATTGTCTTAATGTTAATGAAACAACATCGACTGAACGACATATTTGCGGTTTTAGAATGCAAGATTATCTATTTTCCGGAGTAGGAAAAGATAAACCAAATTCTCTGACATTCTTCATAAGAAAAGTTGGTTAAATTCATAAAATAAGCTCGTTCATCCCAGCGGCTTTATCACAACCGTAACATCCACTGCTGGGAAGTCCGCACTTCCTAATTGATTGCCAAAGTACATAAGCACAAGATAATCCGTTAGTTTTTAATTTTCCGTCTAACCGGATGTAGCTGAATACCGCAGCAGACTGCCTATCTGACCTCCACAACCCAGTAACTGGGTAACACGATACCACTTGGCTAGACTAGTCTCAGATTTTCAGAGTTTTGTCTCCCCTGATTCTCACTAAGCGAGGTCAATTACAAAGTTTAATAATATAAGTTTTAATTTAGCAGCTTTTGCTTTCAGGAATGTCTTAGCCATGAAGACTAAACAAGTTCTCGCGATAATAGTAAATCAGAGTGGGTAGCTAACTCAGTGTGAACCCGGCACAAAATTAACGATGCACCGTGATATTTAGTTCTTTGATTGGCTCGTTCGCCGATCGAAATTCGATTAGTGGGCTCTTTTGAAAAGAATATAGGTTTGTCTTGTACTCTCCTTAGGTTATGTAGATAAAGAAGTCTTGATAGGTTTCCGGGTTAGTGATTTGTCAGTTGCTACACCTATAATTTTTTAGGGTTCCCATACGGGAAAAACTGCCATGCCAAGCACAGGATGTGTGGTGTAGATATGCAGTGTCAACTGTTACCACTGTTCACTATTTGATTAATTAAGTATCCCGTATACCGAATAGGTCCAGTCCTGTCCCCTTCAGTCATAGGGTGCCCCGGACATCGGAACAAGGGATTGATAGGAAACTGAACAACAGCATTCGTCTTTCAACCAAAAAGGTGTGGTCCAAAACAATGTCTTACCTCTTGTCCTACTCTCTGTGCACAAACACCTGCAATTAAGACTTTTACGAGGCTAATCCTATCGCTGTCAACAATCGAAGCGTATCTCAGGCATTCGATAGTGATCATTTTCCAACAGCAGGTCAACCATGCTATCTTCAACTAAGTCAGCTACAATCTAGTATTCTTTAAATCAATTTAGCCACAACATCATGACCATCCCTCAACAACTAAGTGAATCAAGCTCACCAATAAATCTAGCGTGATATTACGCGTGCTTGTGACGTCACGACCCCCTTTTGGGGCCGGGTCTGGTAGAGGGGGGTGTTACAACCGTCCCCCTCGTGGGCCGTGATGTACGGAGCGATTTAGATAATATAATGACTGGGGATGAAGTCAAATTGAGGAGTGTAATGTGTTTCAATGTTGGGGGTAAGTGATTATGTCGAATTGGTGAAGTGTTTTTATCGCTTTGTAAAGTGTTGTTTGAGAATTGCTAGGCTTCAGGTGTAAGGGAGTAGACAGGTTATTTCATTCAAATGATTTCGCATACATACGTGACTTACTGGGATATTAGCAAGTAAAATGAGCAATAGCCATATTTATGCTCACCTTCTTAGCATTCAGGATGATGACTGAAAGTCCTTAGTAAAGTCATAATTTGAGGTTTGGCTCTCGCCTATTTCCTCCTCCAATATTGGACCAATTTAAAAGATATTCCATAAACTGAAAACGAAAGATATTTATTGTGCCCGTATGTTTTCCTATTTTTCATTTATAGTTGTCAAACTTGTAAACTAGGCCTCTTTTGAGGGTTCTAGTGCTTCTAAAGATGATCTTTTAGTTTATGGAAAACTTTTGAATTGGTCCATTACTGGAGGAGGAAATAGACGAGAGCCAAACCTCGAATTATGGCATTTACTTAGGACCTTCAGTCGGATGTCTGCGACTGCATTTCCTCTTAAGAGCGCCAATTCGAATCACACTAAAACAAATAGACGGCCCCTATCACATGAGACTTAAAGATATCTGGCGAAATGTGAGCGTACTAAGGTACGCATCTGCCTAATCTTCCAGTGAATACAGCCTTGATGATATGTTTTAAAGACGCAAAGACACCAAACGAAAAATAGAAATAGTTTTCGAAGAATTATTATCAAGTCAATCTGCTAGACAAGACAAAGTTATGTACCTAAAACAAGACAAGAAAGCCGATTGTCCAAACGTGAATCCACGCGAGACACGATGGATTTGTAATTGTTTCGGTTATTACGGCATTCAACCGGTTAATTCCTGAAAATGACAAGCAAACAACAATTTAATTTAAAACTAGCTGTGCCCGCGGCTTCGCTCCCGTCATCTGTCTGCCAACCCTACCCTACTTACCTACCTACCATTTTTGTTTCTATAGTCATCATTCTTTCGCAGAGAATCTTAACACCGCCATTCAAAAAATAACTTCAAATGCACAACGCCATCTATCGAATATCGAGTTCAACTGTCCGAGTATCTGAATTTTGTGTGTTGTGATAATTTTACTTCTTGAACACTTTTTTTTTTAGTATTTGTTTCGTCGCAATCGTGTGACGAAACAAAAACTAAATAATTCTTCAAGTTACGCACAAATTTTATGTATAAAAGTTATTTACATTGGTTTCGTACATTTTACGTGATGCGTGCACAAATAAACAGACAAACAGAAAAATGCCGGAAATAGGTTCTGTTGGTTATCCTTTAACACCCTGGCTATTTTCTTGGAAATATTTTCGATGTACAAAAATTACTCTTCTACAGATTTATTATATGTACTGATGATGATGATTGATAGGAATGCCTACAAAAAAACTATATTATTTGAATATCCAACCTTATAGTCGCGTGGCGTCAAGTTAAAGTTTATATATAAGTGCATCAAGGTTGGTTTGCCTGTCTATTAATTATGTGATATTCATGGCTCACCACTGAAGCGCTGTGGCACTCAAACTTTAACACGAACGAAGGCATAACTCTTTTATGAAACAGCAACATAATAAAACAAATGTCAGGGAAACGACGTCCACTGCAGCGTGAAGGCCTTGTGTTTTTTTTTTAATTTCATGTTCCAAAATATGGCCTAACATGTAAACAAATAGAGGGTAGAATGCCTCTTAGAAGTCATAATTTACTTAGAGAAGTTAAGTGTAGACGACATGAGGATGCGGAGAATCAAATGTTTTCTTTTGGTAACATGTAAGATGTCTTGAAGGTCATTCCTGTATCGTCGTTTACAAACATATAAACTCACATACACAACACCCAGACCCGGAACAACTATCTGTAGGTCTTACAAATATTTGTTCCGTGCGGGCATCGAACCCGCGACACGCAGCGCAGCAGTCAGTATATCTTTATTGGGGATTTTACCCTTGCCAATTATGGTGCCTTCCGAAGTGATATCTAATCTACCTGTTGATGGTAGAATTACCAAATTAGCTGTCAAGAATGTCAACTAGGCCCTTTACTAATCAGAAAGACGTGATAGATTTGAATAGAATATTGAAAATCACAGTGAAATAAAAAACATGACAGAAGCAAAAGGAGAATGTGATGATCTTACCATAGTAGCTGGTGGAATTCTGTAGTTACTGCCTACCCCGCGTGTAAAGCATGAGCTTATAAAATTGATTAAAACAAAACAGAATTTCTACTATTGAGTGCTAAAGCAAAATTTAAAAATCCCCCGACACATTTTTATTTTATGCTACATAATTTATCTAGTAGTAGACAGGCTTCGATCTATCTATTGAACACGTAATTATGATACGATACCTTGCGAAAATAACTTTTGAACGGCTGAACCGATTTTGATCAAACATAGCTAGCAAGAACACTCTCGATGAAGTCACCATTCAGACAAAAAAAAAGAATTCAAAATTGGTTCATCCGTTTAGGAGCTATGATGCCACAGACAGCGTCAAACTTATAACACCCCTCTTTTTCTGTCAGGGGTTAAAAACACACAAAGTCTTTGAGAACCATTCAATTCCAGTCTTACAGGCCAAGCCTATAGTTTACCAATTTGCCCCTAGCCTGTAATCAGACAATTTCAAACGAAACGCTGGGACATACACGACCTAACTAAGTTTTATAATCTATCAATGGGCAGAAGGCTATTATGGCTTCTGTTTCAACCTATATGGGCTGTAAATGGAGGATGATCGATTCGAAATTGTCGTATTGAAATAGGCCTTGGTAAATCGCAATTGTTGTGCAAGGTTTAATAATATCTACTGTAACTTTTATAAGGGCCCATATTTCTAATTATAGCTGTGATAAAATCAGTCTATAATATTCCCACTGCTGGGACACAGGCCTTCTCTTCTAAGTGCGGGAATGGCCTATGACCCAGCGTGTATTGTATAGCATGCCGGATTCCTTCTAATGTTTTCTTTAAATTTTTTGAGCGGCTAATGAAATAAATTATACATTGTCAAGCAATGCTTTTACATTATTACCACTAGCCCCCCGCCCGGCTTCGCCCATGACAAATTATGTACGTATGTATGTAGGTGAAAACTGCATGACAATCCGTTCGGTAGTTTTTGAGTTGATTGCGAACAGACGTGGCGGGGAACTTTGTTAACCCACGACAGAAAAAGAGGGGTGTTATGATGAGTTTGACGTGTGTTGCTGTGTATCTGTATGTCTGTGGCATCATAGTTCCTTAACGGATGAACCGATTTTGATTTAGTTTTTTTTGTTTGAAAGGTGACTTTGTCGAGTGAGCTATGCTTGATTAAAATCGGTTTAGCCGTTCTAAAGATATCCACGTTTTACTCTTTGAATCTGGGTTTTTTTCGCAAGATATCGTGTTATAATTTCGTGTTTCGATAGATTGTCGATTGACCCATTAATATTAATGCTAATTTTTATCCGTGGTGCTAGGCAACTGGGCTTATCCCAGTTGTAAACGACCCTTTGTGCCTATTGGCCTTGTTTGTTCTGTCTCCTGCTTGATATGGAGGGAAGTTGAAATTTGTACTTTTTCCTACTCCTCCGTTATTATTTTCTGATCAATTTCGTTGCGGGATACAAGACATTTAAATTCATTCTCCGGGACTTCGTCGAGCTTCATTGCCTCGGCGCTTTTCTGGTGGTCGCCACTGTTGATTCTGGCTTTCAGGAGTTGCAGTGGTTTGGGAATAGATCGGTGAGATTGTCCAAAAAAAAAAAAAAGTCGATTGAATTGTGTCTACTTCTAGGTATATTATATGTATTTTAAAATGCATGAAATAAAAATTAAATTATGGATTTAAAAATCCCCGACACAAAAACTTGTTTTTTATATGTAGTGATATCCCGTACAAAACCGTGTCAAAATATTCTTGGTCACTTAACATTTTCACTAGATTATTATCGTAATCAATGCTAATATCTCGATAAAACGCGGAAGATCATTCACCGCAGGTTTTCCCGTACCCGCGCCAACCACGTGGTTCTGATTTAGCATAATATACCGACTCTATATAAAACCAGCTTCACACACATGTTTATGACCTGAATCAAGGTGATATGCAAAGGTTATCAACCTTGATACAACCCCTACAACCTTTGAGAGAACTGATAGGTTCATAGTCAAACAAAGGTAGCATTGATTCCGTAAAAAGGTGTTGTGGGACGCCAGATTTAAACGAAGCTCCTTTCGCTATTAAAAAAATATGTGACAACAGGCACAATGAAATAAATTAACAAATAACATAGTGATGATTGAAATACCTTCTTGAAGGTATGGTTTTTTTTTTTTTTTACGTGGCGTCTCGTAGTTCGGTCAAAGTGACTGACAACTACTTAACCGGGCTTCCCTGTGGAGACTAAGCTATATAACCTCCAGCCAGGCACAAATTTCTAAATCTAAGCGACAACGCTGAGGGTTACCCTGTCGGGTCGAACCTCGGCTCAGGGCGTCGCTGGGGGGACAACTATGGCTGGATCTTAATAAAGTGATTCTACCAGGCCTGGTACTTTTTTTATATGAGTGATATGAATATGTACATCATGTCTTGCGGAAAGAATACGATCTTGAATGCCCTAGTACTTTTTGTAAAGTAACTGCCCAGAATTTGTGCATAACGTGTCATAAACAGAATACTATCTTGAAGATATGAAAGCCTAGTAAATCCTTCTTTCTTTTTAAAAACGTATGATTGTCAAAAATATCGTGACACTCGCAGTCTTAACCTTTTTCGTATTAACTCTCGTTCGCCACGTGCGATAAGGAATTCTGTCCAAAAAAATCTTATCAAAAAATGTCCCTTCAGTTTTGTAAGGTCATCGACACATACATACATATAAATTCTTTCATACATATCCCCCTTCTTTTCTACCCCACACACCACCTGTACAAATCTTCGGACATACAGGTTCTGAACGACGCACGCGCCGCGGCCCGCGACAGATGTTCGCGTTCGGGTAATTTCGGAGCGGTTCGGGCGCTCTCGGGTCCACGATTAAAGGAATGTTAAGGGTGTTTTTGCTCGAAAGTTGAGGTTTTAAGTGGGACAGTTATTTTACTTTGTATTCGACAGATTAATTGCGATTGTTTGTGAAGAAAGTTGTGCGAGAAGCAAAGACAGGGCGATTTGTTTAGAGAAATGATAGATCCACATTGTCGGGTACAAATGTTAGGTTTTAAAAGACAAAGGGCAAATTATTAGATACTCAGGTAAACAAATCTTTGGACTTACTTTTAATCACGGTTATACTAAACAAATTAATTGTTCTTACATGGTACAAATAAACCACTCAACCCCTAACAACGACCTTTAGAAATTGCAGAATTATTTACCCCATTCGAGTGAATAAAGAGAATACTCTCAATGAGATTTTACCAATTTATACGTCATCTATACTAATATCATAAAGAGGTAAAGTTTGTGACGTTGTAAGGGGTAATCTCTGGATCTACAGAACCGATTTTGATATATTCTTTCACCAGTAGAAAGCTACATTATTCCTGAGTGTTACAGGTTATAATATATTTTCAAAAAAATAGAGATCCTTATGAAAACTGCAATAATGTAAGCCAAGGTAGCAAAATGTTGCCTATGAAATTCATTAATTGGCGTGCGCTGAGAAAACTATTGATGATAGATAAAAAATATTAGGTAGGTAGGTAGGGTAGGTAGAGTAGGCAGGGTAGGCAGGGTAGACAGGGAAGGCAGGGTAGGCTAGGTAGGCAGGGTAGCCAGTTGACGGGAGCGAAGCCCCGCGGGTCAGCTAGTACTCACTATAAAGAAATAAAAACATGGCGATATTTTACTTTAGCTAGGTACTTACATGGGACCTATGGAACTTGGAACTTTATTATATCACTGAGTAGGTTAAAAGATCAATGAGATATAAAAAGGAAACAGCTGTCAGAAAGATATAATCACACTATTCAAACGTACGTTCGTGTTGCGGACAGACGCAAGACGCACTGAGTTCACACAAGCTGGTCAGCTTGTATTGCCGCGCAGACGTCTGTAAAACGTATCTACCTCAGTATATAATATATAACATTATTGAACACTGTACTATGGCTAGGATAGAAGAACTCAACTAAGATGACAAATGGTCAGAAACATGATGAAAGATGATGGGTAGTATAAAGTAGCTTTTGAGTTATTTGAGAGAAGTCAAAATTTGATCTTCAAATCAATCACTAAAATGTCATAGAATAGGGAAAGTGATCCAATGTGATTATTAAAAAAAAAAACTTGTACCGCCATCTCCCCTGATGGTAAGCGATGATGAACCACGCTATTCACTCATGACTTGAAGTCCCTCATTTCTCATAGAAACAGTTTTCCTTCAACACCCACACGTTATTAAAAACAGTGGTAATATCAGTTACGCAAACGTAAATAATAAATAGGTTATATTAAAGGCGTGGGAGCCACCTAACCTGTTACTATGCAACGCTTGGCACATGAGGAAATGATAACTGAATATATTGCCAATGTTACATACATTATATGTTATGCATGTAAGCCCTGAAAGGGCTTTAGACGAGAAAGCTAGCTAGGGCACTGCGAATCGGCAAACGTGGGGAGGGACGCCCTCAGGCTAGATCAATGCTTTTCCTCCAAAGATTCTACAGAATGTAACAGAAACAACGCAGTGCCTGAAAATGGGTAATTTTCGTGTTTCTGTGACACCTTGTAATATGTCATTTCTGCCCTTGCGAAATGCTTTAACAAAATGAAAAAAAATATTTCAATCAAGCCCGTCCCAAAATCAATTCCGCCTCATTTACCTAATACGTTCTTGCCTAGTTCCTAAGGAAAGCTCAGATCCATACCGTAGACTGTACCAGATTTATCCCAGACACATTCAGGCCTACTAAAACGTATCTCGAAACTTATTCCCGCTACATCGGCATCGGCGCAATTTATCTCTGGGACCTCAAAAGCTCAAGTCCATACCGAAGACCGTATCTACATTTTATCCCCTTCTACTTACGAATACATAATTATCTACCAGCGCGCTTCCCCGCCTCACCGGCGCGCGCGCACGGTCCCGAACACTATTCGAGTATTCGCTATTCAAACGGACCCCTTGCGTCTTTGTGTCACGGTCGTTCAACCTCGCCTTTCATGGGATTACCATTCAAATGACGGTGTTGGGGACCCGTGGGGTTTGCTCCTGACAGAGTTTTTTGGCAGTAACCTAAGTTGGTGGATCTAGTGTAGGATTCTTCTGAACTTGAAGGGCTGAAAAGTTAGATTGAGGAAGCAATCGTACAAGCACGTACCAATGTGAATTTTTCAATTCATATGTAATTTTTAGATTTATCTTGGAAATCGCCGACAACGGTGAAGGAAAACATTGCCTGGACTTATAAGTTTGTGATCCATTGGTGAAAGGCGTTCCAGTGCGAAGAACAAATAAACGAATCGTCATCTTTCTGCGCCTGTCCCATGTCATTTGGGGTCGACAAAACACTTTTCGTGGTATATATGGATGCTGAAGACTGTGTAGCGCATTTTACGAAGGTCTATTAGCAATTGAATGTGAAAAAGCTTATTTTTTATTGCAGATTATTGTTGCGACTCTTAGGGCCAGTTTTTTATCTATACTTAACTCAACCAATGAATAAATATGCTAACCAACGCATTTGTTAGACTAACAGTTTATGAATAAACGCGATTGGCTGAAATTTTAACCATTGGTTAGCATATTACTATAGCATATTTTACAACGGATCAAAAAACTTTACTTTAGTTTGATACAATCAGAACAAGGCTACGGAAAGAACCATATCTATAGGTTTCAACGTAAGGAACCCGTCAATCAAATAAAAATCATTGAATAAAGGGGTTGCTTGCGCTTTAAGTTAAAAAAAACTCGAGTTAATCCAACATAAACTTTATACGTATAGGCATAAAGGCTTTTTTATATCCATATTCATACTTTACATATCCTTTGTATATCATTTCAATATGGATGTGAAGTACTAACATGATTATGTGGTGTCCACGAGACGAGACATAAAAAGGTATTGTGTACAATCAATTTTGTATACGTTATTGGATATTTTAGTGGCGATCCCGAACTGGTAAACATAAGGTAGGACGCCCTCAGGCTAGGTTAAAGTGACGCTCTTCGCAGGGTAGCTGGTAGCAGCTGGATGAGAGTTGGAGAGGCCTATGTCCAGCTGTGGACTGCTACAGGATGATGATGATTAGATGTTGAGTGCCAAGAAGATTACCAAGGCTGTATTAAAAGCACCTTTATAAGTGACGATAATGGAGCTCCCTGTGTAAGTACTGTGAGGACTCACCAATTAAGAAGGCAACCTACTTGCCTTTATTATGACTGGCAACAGATAACGTATTGAAAGGTAACTGAATTTCGAACATAAATGAAGATGTTCTTGCTAGGCTTGTGCCGTGTATATAAAGGCCCTCCTCTGCCTTGAGGTTCACATCTAGATATAGTCGCCTGAAAGCAGGCACGTTATTACTAAAATATATCTGATAAAAGTCAAACCATTGTTTCCTTCTCGCAGCACCTGACTACGTCCTCACAGTACATAAGTCCCATCCCACTATGAAACTTTCTGACTGCCTGATATTTTCAGAGCCAAAATAAATCTGAGCATACTCATATAGTTTGCGCTGATACAAGATAATTAAAGAACAATAAGAATAATACTTTAACAATCCCGTGGCCACGCTTCCGAAGCATATCCCATAGAAACCTTTCATTTGTAGGGTTCCGTACCCAAAGGGTAAAAACGGGACCCTATTATTAAGACTCCGCTGCCCGTCTGTCTGTCACCAGGCTGAATCTCATGAACCGTGATAGCTAGACAGTTGAAATTGCCACAGATGTTGTATTTCTGTTGCCGCTATAACAACATATACTAAAAACAGAATAAAACTAAATATTTAAGTAGGGCTCCCACACAACAAACGTGTTTTTTTGCCGTTTTTTGCGATATACAGAACCCTTAGTGCGCGAGTCCGACTCACACTTGCCCTGTTTTCCGGAATAAAAACCCTACATCAATCGACGATATTATGGGTTAATATGACTAAAATAATTTTTGATTGAAATTGAAATTTTAATCAAAGCTTTGGGGTCACTAAATGGCGGACCGCGGTACGGATCCGGACCGCCGAAGTTTTTTGTGTGGTCCTTACGTAAACAGTACAATATAATTTACTTGTGCGTAATTTAATAATTTATCCGTAATCGGATTAGTACTTTCTGAGATAACTTTTTTTCCCACTCAACCCAATATTTACTCAACCATGCTAAAACCTCGATTGAATCCCCAAGCACCCTGCTGACTCCCTAAGCCCAACAAGCGTGAAACATAAGTGAAACTAAATAAAAGGCACATAACTCGGTGATTGGCTGCACGGCAGGTGCGCAAGCCCAACCTGAAGCCTGTTTCTGTGCGAGCTGCGCGGGAGTGGATTAAGTTGAGACTTTGAGACGCGGCAAGGTTTTACGTGTTGTTGTTAGCCTGGGTTAGAGGGGAAGTGGCTCGGGAGAAGTTATATAAAGAAATATGTTAGAGTTAAAACTTTATATGTTACTGTAAAAGCCCGAAGTTCGCTAAAACCTAGGATTAACCGGTAAAATCTTCATTTTACCAAGTCTCGCATTTTTTAGAATTACACGTTAAATCTTAGAATTTACCTCAGAAACCTGTATATGTTGAAACATTTTAATGAAATTACTATTTTCAATAATTAGAAGCTAATCAAACAGTCCTTAATAAATTGTTCTCATCATTTCTCACATGTTTTTTTTATTTTTTTTAATATCTATTTAACAATTGTAATTTTTAATGGTACCTGTACCTACTTAATGTTATTTTTTACAAAATTGTTCTGAAATAAATTACTTATGACTTATGACTTTCGTATCATAGTGTGCCGTATGTCATAGATAGACATTTAAATTTCTCAGTATTTACAAGTTTCTGAGGTAAACTCTAAGATTTAAGTGTGATAACTATCATTTCGGACTTTTACCAGTAATACTTGGTAAATTTTAGCTTTTAATGGTAAATTCTAGGATTCGCCGTACTTCGCGCTTTTACAGTAACATATATATTTCTAAAAGGTCTGAGAATACAGATCTGATTATGATTCGATTTTGTTTTCTTTTCTGGAAGTATCAGTACTTTTACCGCTTTCGAAGATTCTTTCAATTAAAGAAAGCCTGCTCGTCAGTCTTATGTTCATTTTTATCTCGGAAAATGTGCGATCTTTCTAGAATAGACGCCAGCACAGGTGCGTAGCTGCGGGAAAAAGCTAGCACTTAACAGCCATGTTAGACAACATTTTTAAATAAAGGAAAAACAAACAAAAAATCCGTATTACGACAAACAAGAAAAAAAAACGACGGTTCTAGCTAAAATGCTATGCTAAAATCTATTTAAAATCGAAGAAAAATATGTCAAAATAGCCAGCCACATTAAAAAGTATAAAACATACGGTAAACCTGTCCAACTAGACATTTCCTATCGGAGGTCGACACAAGAAAACTTGAAGACAAATCGCTAAAAAGTGTAAATCAGTATAATTGAATAAAAATTTAAATAAACGGGGGCAAAAAAATGCATTGAGATTATTTTTTTGTCATCGTCTGCGCATCTGGACAGTTTTTGTATTCAATAACAACGATTTGCAATTCTGCAGCGAAATCAATGCGTAGACACGGCTTCTAAACAAAAGAGTTTATTCAAACTACCCAATAGTACATTTCGTGTCGAGCATAAAAAGTCGAGATTTTAACACGAGCGATGTAGCCAATTTCGTAAGCCGAAGGCGAACGTCGAAAGTTACATGCGAGTGTTAAAATAAAGCCTTTTTATGCGAGACACGAACGATTCTTTTTCCACTACCTGATGAGCTTACTTAATTAAATGCAAATAAGTTCTAACAACAATTTATTAGAAACGTTCAGACTAAAAACCACAGACTATAAACACACAATCAACGCGTGCTTTTTCGAGAGGTAATAGGTTCAGTATCATTCTGCCAGTTAATGATCCATACAAAAGTCATTTCGTAACTGTTATTATGTATTTTATTTATTTTTTTACTTTATAATCTTTTGACTAAATGTTCATATTTCGAAACGAATTTCTTAGGCAACGTGTTACATCATAGACAAGGTAGTGGAAAAAATGCATTGTTCTTTTTACTTGGCAAAAACGTAAGGTTAAAATGGCCACATTGCAGAATAAACGCAGAATGATGGATAGAGGCTTCTTCAGTCATTTCATTCAGAAACCTTGATGATGGTATCACCATGTCACTGACTTCTACAACCTAGCTGCTTGCGGACCACCGTAAACCTATTGCTAACAGTTAGTCTGATTAATCTTAGGAGCCATAACGGCTCTCAGTGACAGATTATTGGTTTAAAGACTCGTCTGACACACAGTGTGAGTGCGGTGCCCCTGTGTAGAATATCCTCGCACATGTTGAAGTGCCCCAAATTTCCATATACCTTTGGAGGATCTAATGAACGCCACTGACGCTGCTATTGGTGTGGCTGCCTACTGCTCCCAAAATATCTAAAGAGTTTCCATAAACTCGAAAAGAAGAAGAAGAAGCTTTCTCTACACATCTCTTTTAGCCATCACCTCTATGCACACTCCATTTTCTAGCAAAAGCATCTTTCATCTCCCAAATCGTCCTCTCCAGCAAAGTAGCTAACCAATAAAATAATTCATTAAAAGTCTATTTTTAAAACAAGCTTTTTTGTATTCTACTAAGCAAACCCTTTCATTGATACCCATATCATGGCAGTGTACAAAAAATAACTAATCCGCCATCTTGGGCCGTCCGCCATATTGGATTTAGAATGACGTCACTTAGCAAACCATGCATTGTCATCCAAATTAATCGTGTATGAAAAATTGCATCTTAATCGGTGTAGGATAACTGCTGTAAATTTCAGTTGCAAGATTTGTCCCGAACACGCATATACATTGCAAATTAAATAAAAGCTTGTGAAAAAGAAATACCTCCAACAACCAAAGAACATTTGCTATTTATTTACTCTTCATGTAAGTAAAACATAACTATTACAGAAAATACTGAAGATCGGTGTTTTTGGGGTTTGTCATTTGGAAGTTCGTACAGTGCAGATAAGCTGTAGGTGAGCTTCAATTTTCTTTGACCTCCGCGTCCTTCAGAGCTGTTCGTAACTGAACCTTGTATAGAAACATTCGTTGTTCAAAGTCTACAATCCACATAACAGCTACAAAACAGAATCAATAAACTTGTTGGCTGGGCTAAACACCCAGACAAAATCGAAAATCCGTCTAAAACTTCAGAATGCCAAATTATTCCGATGACATTGGCTATTACCTCTCATGCCCTAGACCTCTGCCACCCCCCAGAGAGACGCTACGCGGTGTCCACGTGACCGGTACAATTAGCCAGTCCGTCGGGACGAGACACCTGGCCGAAATATTTGCATATCGATACCGTTGCGTCGTGGTTTTTGTGGTCTGAGGTGGTACTATAAGATATTGAGTGGATGAGATGAGTGAAAATTATGTGAGATTAGTAGCAATAGAGGAAATAAGATTAAGGCAGAGATCTAAAACATCTCTTAGTTCTGGTTTTTAATTGAGAATTAAGCATTAGAGTTTGTCAAGTTCGAAAACATCAAATTCTCAATTAAGAAAACTAAGAATTAAATATGTTCCACTATCTTGCACTTGCAGTTACAGGTTCATAGATCTCGGTACATGAAGTGACTCTGGTATCAATCCTCAACACGTCAAACCAAACATAATATTATTAACAATAGATAAATTAAAGGCTTTTGGCATTGGTTTCCTAAACTTGATAGTAGTGAAGCTGCGGTCAACTCCGAGGTCATAGGAAAATACTCTGTAAGTCGGTACGAATGCAGCATCACATTAAACAGCCTGATTAGGGAGAAGCCTGGACCAATCGAAGAGCCTTCATGACAGATGATACAATAAGTTTTGAAGACGAACCCTGAGACGTACAGTGCGTGCCACGAAATATGAGACGAGACACCATGTGGTTTGACTTTCGCAATACACGATTTATAGGTCTCTTTAGCGGTACGAGGTCTGAGTGCGGGAAGGGAGCGGGCGTCATCGGGCGGCGGAGAAAGCCCGGGAGGCGCGTAAGTCCTGTTTTCAAACTTACTGATTGACAAGTCTTAGAAAATCGCATCTCGACCCGAAAAAATATAGAAAACTAGCCTAGACAAACCACTCGAGAACCATTAGTACCGCCTCATGATCATTGTCAAGCAATATATTCGTCCATCCATTATAATGTGGACATTTATATTCCATCGACTAGCAGGATATTATGTTTCCACACGCACCGCCGTTGTATCGTTATGTAACATAATCATTGTATATTGGGCACTTTGAAGATATAAGTTCAAGGTGTCATTTACTTTTTTGGGAGTTTACCCTGTGTCAAGGTTAAGTTTTTCTTTTTGATCGTTCGAGATTGATTCAAACTGAAACTTAAAGAATTTATTTTAATTATTCCGGACGGGTGTCGTCGCCGAGAAAGGCCTAGTAGACGCTGGCGTAATGACTTGGAGGCTTGAGGAGTGTTGGTCGGAGAAGGCAACACACCGGTCAGAGAGCAAGTCTATGGGGAGACTTTTGCCCGTAAATAGGACACCATAAGTTGTCAAGACTGACTTCTAGACAGTGGAGAATTAAACTAAATTTATCAACATAAGTTGATTTTGTATTTTTGAATTCTCACTGTCTAGAAGTCGGTCATTCAGAATGTGAAGCTAAGTGCACGTTCAAACGTAGATCTCTTGTTACTTAATTAATTATCTAAATGCTAACGTGACATTTAGAAACTTTATAAATACTAGGAGTCATATCATTGACGTATTTACGTCACCGAATACATTGCTACAGATAATATGTATTCTACAATAAGTTCTGTTTTAGATGCATTTAATATTTTTTATGCATAAAAATATGTGCAAGCGATTGGATTCGGTTCCTCGCTTCGCTATCCGGGTGTTAAGTTGTTGAGTAGCAGCAGCAGCCCAACACAAAATCCCCAGTTACGAAAAGAGGCTCGCTTAATTTTACATGAGACGTAACATTTACAGGCGAAACTTCTTTCTATGGCCTTCCTCAACTCTTATAGATCCCTTGCCTTTTTTTTCCGCGGCTTCGTTGCTCGCATGGCTGTTTGTGTGAGTGTGCCGTTTCCAGCGTTTGTAGGTAGTATCGCCATATTTATACTGTGCTGAAAGCGACCACCATGTCGCTTGCTGTCGAACTTGGTTTACTTCTGGTGGTCACCTAACTAGGCATTACACTGGACCATTGGACAGCTTCAGTTATCCGCAGAAGTCGTCCTTTCGATCTACTAAGAAGAGAGCCATTGTTTAAAGTTTGTCAAAAATTCATACTCAAAACATTTCTATCAGCTATAGCACGACATAACAACCGATTTTTTTTCTCAACGATAAAATCAATTTCACAACTAACTTCAGCTCCCGGTCACCTACCGACAGATAGGCATCACACAGGACTATCTTATCCGCCACGTGCTAACTGAGTCAGTGCTAATATTTGTAGTTCTTGTTTACCTATGATATATATAGTTACTATTTCTTAAGCATGTTACTACGGGGGTTTAATCGTAGGTTATTGGGGGAAAAGATGTTCCCACCTTTGATAAGATAGGTTTTTGTGTGAATTGATTTCAGTAGATTTTAAGTGCGTCGAAAGTAAGAAGCAAAGTGGCTAATTTTATCGGCGGTAATTTTAGGTTCCAGAAAAATGCTGTTGGTTAAGGCTTTCTTCCAGTTAAATAATACTTAAAACTAAACATATATAAACGTATAAAACAGCCTACGCAAGAACTTAAGGTTGTCCTTGTCAGTCCACGGAAGCGGAGAGATAAGTGCAAGCATTAATTTCAGAAAATGCCCAAGATTATGTAGTTTTATAGGATACTCCCATCGACAAAATGACGAATTTCTGCACAAACTTTTATCCCTATTTAAGCCCTTTAGACCAATTTTTAAAATTCTTTCTTTAGTACCCACCTTCGTTACATAAGCAACTCCTGTGCAAGATTTCACACTTTTAGACTCATGCGGTTTAGATTGTGAATTCAAGATTTTATAGACCAGATTATTTTCCTAGCACCGCATTTCCCCGCTCCTCTTCTTCAATGTGCAATCACTTTTAACCGAGTGGTTGACCGCGCAACTCAGGCGCAGCATTAAAAACAAAGAGATCCCGCCATTCATTCGGATCGCGTGCGCCGCTATACGTGTGTGTGAGTGTCGTATCATACGCACACGGAGGCGTTTCGTAAACTTAGTATGGAAAGAAAGGAGTTTGATTGATAATGTTATTCTGCTTAAATCGTTTATAGTTTCGAGTACTCATGATGATCTGTACTGTGTAGTTTTCATCGGGTATCGATTGCAATCTAAATTCAAACGACTAAGAACTTAGCTACGATGAGCTGTTGACCTCCAAACACAATGACGAAACCTAAACTTTTTAGAAGTGCCATGAAATTTTGAATATTTATAGTTGCACTTTACGAATGGGAGGATTATCCAGCACAACATATCCTCACAACCCGAAAGCGTCTGCCTGATATTCATGATGTACTTACGTAACGGTGTTCTGAAGAAGTAACATGACTTTCGTTCCAAAAACCATCGCAACTAGAAAACTTTAAGCATACCAAAAACACTGTATTACATTACAGCCTTTAATTCTAGCTTAATATCGCAATCCTGAACTTTTCCCCACTCCACAACAAAGCACGCGCACACACACACGCATACCCTGCGCACACGCAGCCGCGCAGAATGAGCGAATTTTTCGCGCAGGTTCTTGACCGGGGCTATTTCCGGCTCGGGGAATCGAAACGACGCTTTATCGCCGCGAGCGCCAGTGTATCGGAATGGGGGGCAAGCTGTGAGCTACAGCGGAGGTTTTAAATGTAACTGTAGGTAATGATGTTAAATAAAGCCCAATTCGCCCGACCCCGTCAAAAGATGGACACGTTTACCTTTTGTTTACAATCACATTTAGTATTATTTAAATTCATACGGGGTTTGGGTCTTCTCAGTATTAATTTTGTTGGCGGGACCAAAGTTAGGTATTGCACCTGTATTGCGCATTGCCAAAACTTATGAAACTTTCCTATTCCAAATAATCAATACCAATAGACACAATTTTAGTTAATTTGTTTTAATTACTGATTGGAGATAGAGATTGCTGACAGACGTTCTTTAATAAAGGCACAGATATATTCATCACAGTTTGCCGATATCCATTTGCAGAGTGCGTTTAGTTTTCTACGATCGCTTCTGCTTATACCTTGTTCGTAGGCACCGGATATGTTAAGCATACCCAGCGTTTAAGTCACAGGACATCTGTTCGCGTCTATTGCCAATCACCGATAAACACTGTCATAGGCTAAATGAAGACTCAAGAGATGCCGTGCCTTAAGGAATATCGTCTGTTGTTAATTATGTGTTTTAAACAGGGCGAAACTACCCCCTGTTGAATTTTATTTTAAAGAATGCATAAAAAACTTTTTTGCAAAAAAATACTACCGACTTCCAAATAAAAAACTACAAAGTGAAAAATAACTTTATTTTTGGAAGTCGGTGTCTTTCGTAGGTACCAATTTTTTGCGTTATGGACACCGACTTCCAAAAATAAAGTTATTTTTCACTTTGTAGTTTTTTATTTGGAAGTCGGTAGTATTTTTTTGCATATTTTTTTTTATTTTTCACTTTTTAGTTGTACCTACCTAATAGGCAAGTTGTTTAGTAACCTATAACGCCAGAATAAATTACCCAAATACCATGAAACTTGAACATAACCGGTGAAATAAGAGATCTGCGTACCCCTTAAGAGCGTACTGGCGTGATGTTATGTTATGAAATGGTATAAACAATGAACAGACATGCGATTGCAGCAATCCCGAAAGATTTGCCGACATTTATTGAAGAGTTCTGTTGTATTTCTCCGAAGTTCTTCATCAGATCTTCACCAAATTAAAATGGGACCAATTTCGAAACAACTTCTTTCAAACAAAAAAAGAATTTTCAAAATCGGTCCACAATTGACGGAGATATCGGTGAACATACACAAAAAAAAAAAACATACATAATGTCGAACATAGAACCTCCTCCTTATTGGTAAGTCGGTTAAAAATTATGATGAACGCTGAACACAGATGCTGAATGATTCAGTAGCTAACCAATGCCAAATACAGGGTGTAAAGGCAAGGTTATGAAAGTCTATATTGCCCATGGTAACTTTCTTCAAGGAAGTCCTAGATAAATCCCAAAAACAACGGCTGATGATAACTTTATACGGCAAATCCATTTTTTAGAATTCCCTGTTAGTTTTAGTTATTAAAAATATTATGAACGCAAAATGATTTTGCAAATGTACCAAGAATCATAGGTGTAATTCGTTAACCTTAAAATCGACGAACTAGAATGAACTTACTACGGGACTACAATCATCTCGCGACAATGTTAATAGTACATTGTGATACAAGGGTGGAAAGTAGGTTATTGCAAACAAGCTGTCATTAACAAGCCCGAGCCGAAGGCGAGGGTTTTTAATGACACGAGTTTGCAATAACCTACACACCCGTGTATCACACGACGTTTTTCAATACAGTTGTGAGAAACGGTAAAAACAAATCAAAGAATTAGATTTGTTTATTCACAAAAAATAAAATTTTAAATATGGCGCGTTTTTGTAACTGGACATATTTTTTTACAAAGAAAACAGCCTATACAGCCTATTCGATTTTTGACAAACGTTGATGTGAAAATAATTAACTTAAACTGGTAATTAAATATATTAAACAACTGTTTAAAAAAAAATGAGAATACAATGCTAAAACGTACGGAATCATTCATTTTTCCTCGTAGAAAATCTATCCCATTTTATTCTATGTTTGAAAACTCCTTGCTACCAAACTTTTTTAAATTGACTTATAAATTTAAAACTAAACTGCAAACATAATGATCGAGCTCGTAAACAAAAGTCACGACCGCGTAACAGAAAGATGCCTATGCGTAAGATTTAACTTTCGAATCATAATTATAGCCTCTGAAAGTACGCCATGTTTAACAACTGTATTGAAAAAACAATTACGATTTTCAATTCACAGGCGCATCTTACCTTCCTAAAGACAACATGGTTCTTGGATCACAAAACCCGCTATCGCCTTCAACTTACACAGCATCACCGGATGTGTTAACTGTAGTATCGCGATACGTCTGCCAGCATCCTTACGACTACAGCTTAATGATAGCATACCTTAGCGAATTAACGATTGAGGACTTACCTGAAAGAAGATAAATATAATGATTAGTGATTATTCGTGCTAAAAGTGGCATGGCAGGAAAATACGTGTTGCGTTGAGAAGTCAAAAAGATTATCGATATGAAGGAAACAAGTTTGGGGACAACAGTGATGTTAATAAAGAAAGAACATAAGTACATTAATAATAGTATACTACAAGCATAACATAATAAAAGCACACTCTCAAGGATTAGGGCTTCAGTGTAAAACAATCTGTGCAAGTCTACGTGCGCATGAGCTTAACTTAAGAAGCTGAGTCAGTTCCTGGATGAAGATGATGACATATTTCACTAGAAACACATTTTACAAGCTTAATTTGATATCATTCGTCGGTGATCAAACAGATCTGGGGATGCGTCAAATCAGCCGGATGATTTCAGGGGAATCACTAGTGAAATTAACCGACACGACTCATGCCAAACTGAGAATGCAAATTCGCAGGTAAGCCCGCTCGGGGCATATTTGTTCGATGCTGTGGTCTAAACGCAAGTTGCAAAATTCGGTGTACAGACAAATATCAGAAATGGAACAAAAATCGGTATACCACAAGCCAAGAATGCAAAGCTTAAAGCACCATATCATTTAGATAAACGTTTCCGTTTTTTTTTCTCATGGAATAGATCTACTTAATCACTGAAACGAGGCATTTTCGCCGTAATGCTCTTTAGTGAACCTATCTGGGAGGTCAGTTTCGTTTCCACCTTGCTGACTATAGCTACGAAGGGTCCCAAAGTTCGCGGAATAATTTCTTGGAAATACAACTTAATTTCCGAAAAGGTTCCGCGACTTTTTAGACCTCCCTACGTATGTACTAGCAACGGCATGGACTGTTATAGCATACTTCGTGCCAAATGCCGGCGAAGAAGCGGTTAGCCAAACAAATGTTATTCTTTCTTTCTTTATCCAAGATTAAGACTAGGTCCTGCCAACATCTCCAGCCTGTGCGTTTCCTAAAGAATGTTAATAGCTCTCAGACATCGCGTGCTAAGTTCGGATTGATACCCTAATTGTATAAAATTGCTGTTAGCTTCGATTGCATTTCTTTTGTTAGCCAACCTGTCTTGGTATTATTTACGGCTTTCTACCGATGCTAAAATATATTTTGGGTCTTAAATACTATTATTATAAAAGCTGTGGTGGACTGGCGATTTTTTACGATTTAATAGTACCACCTATCTAACTATCTAGAAATATATACTTCCGTACTAATATTCTAAATGCAAAAGTAACTGTTAGATTTTCACGCCTCAATGGCTCAACGGATTTGGATGCAACTTCGCAGACGGTTACACCATATCGGGAGTATGTTCCTTTGGGATGATTTCCGACTTTAACGCGGGCGACACCACTGGCAGAAGCTAGTGTTCTAATAAAAATCAAATCTTTGGTTTTACTGACAGATTCGGTAAGCACGTGGGATGAAAACCTAGCTATTAAGAGGAAACCCGGTCGCAGATATCCGACTAAATTTCCTAAGTAAAGTCATAATTCGAGGTTTAGCTCTCGCTTATTCCGTGTATTCCTTTTTGATGATACATCTTTAGAAGCACCAGAACCCTCAAAAGATGCTTAAAATTGCGCTGTCAACAGAGGCCTAGTGTACAAATTTTACAACTATAAATGAAAAAAGGAAAACATAGAAGCACAGTATATATATTTATTTTTCAGTTTATGGCATACCTTTAAAATTAGTCTAATATTGGAGGAGGAAATAGGCAAGAGCCAATCCTCGAATTATGACCTTTTACTTGGGATATTTAGTTGGATGACTGCGACCGCATTTCCTCTTATTACAAATGAGTCCCTATGCCTTGCAGTGAGACATTGCGGGCTGCATTATTCTTATCTGTTTTCTACCAAAATACTAATGTGCCATTTACAACTTCTACTAAAAATTAAATGACCTTCTCATTGATGAATACATGCATCGAGAAAAACGCGTACAGAGCAAGCTTCTGACCACGTGTAGAGCAAGTGTGATGAAAAGAGCTTTTTCCTTCTTCTATGAGAAGGCAAAAGCTTCCTACCTCTGTATCAACATTTATTTTAAAGTTTACTATTAAAAGTGCGTTGATTAAATTTCAGAACTTGGCATGCTAAGATAGAGGACATAATTGTGTTTTGTTTAAGCATAAGAAAAATCTCCTATTTATAAACATAATTGAATATTTTCAAGTGTAAAGGAACCGTCAGCCAAGGTGCATTGCCAAATATTGTCTACCTCGGTACTATGACTTATAAATAAAAACCGCATCTTCGAAAATCAAAAATTTGAATTCGGAAACGGAACGAGAACGCGCGCGGGCGCATTTGATTTTTTTCCTCAATCCTAGGGCGCTTTGTTATCCATATCTCTTTCACTCTTACCTGTTCCGTATATATCTTTCTCACATCGGGGGTGGGTAGAGAGGGTGTTGAACGCCAGATGTTTCGGAGATTCTTTTTTTTTCTTTACGGTCGTGGTAACAATGGGGGCGAGCTTAAGATTTGAGCATATGGTCTGTGAACAGGTATTGATAGGCGAAATCTTCAATTTTTTTCGTCTGGCTATATCGTTTTTGAGTATTTGGTTTTCGTAGTTTATACTTTTGCTGGGGTAATGAGAAATTAAGTTTTTTTTTTTTCGGTTCTTTGGGATTATGATGCCTTAGTAACTGCTTGATAGATTACAGGGTAATTTTATTATTAACGATATGCAATATTATGGTCATGTCAATATTATGGTGGTTTAAATGTTTAAAGATGCTTACATAATTTTTGGCTTTGTTGGTACCAGCATTTGGCAATCAGACATTGGAATATTAAGGACCAATTAAGATAAACTTCACCAAGATACTTAATGGATGTCATCAGCTGTAAGATCGTGTCATCATTTTTGTAGAATATTGACACTGACGACTCTTGCACGTAGCTCAAGAGTTCTCAATAGCAGTCCGGAGTCAGGAATTGTGCCCGGTTGATGGCAATTCGCTTACTCTCTATTACATGGGACTTACAACAACTGGCGAAATGTCGGTGTACTATATAGTCCAATTGAGATAACATTAGGCATTTAAATAAGCCCATTTTATAGCCCGTTCAACCGATTTTGAGTTCTATTGCGTTGGTGATATGACAAATGGCAGCTGTATTAAACAGTTAGTTTTGGTAACAGGTTTAAGCTCTTTATGCCATCCTTATACTTACGGGATAGAACTCAAAATCGGTTGAACGGACTGTAAAAAGGGGTTGTAATAATTTCAAATGTTATTTCAATTGTAGTATAGATGTATACCTCTGCCTAATCCTTTGGGGAAAATAGGCGTGATGTTGTTACAACATTTAAACGAGGTTTAGATGTACTGATCGCGTTTTTTCATTGGTAAAATTCATCTTTATGAATAGTAGTAGTACATAGGCGGACTTAGGACCCAAACAAAACTGCGGTGCGACATCGCATTTGTTGCTGAGCTGTTTCTGCGTTGCAAATTCGCATCGCGTCAATTAGCAGTTCTGTGTGTGGGCCCTTAGAACAAGGCATTATTTACCAGTCAACCTTTGCTTTACAAAACCTTAAAAGAAGACCATGAAATGTCAAGGCTTAATCTGTGTCCTTGCATGCGTTTCTAGCTTTTGTTTATAAAAAAAAAAACTATTTTAAACACGCTTTTATTAGCTTGGTATGTATGTATCTATGTAACGGAATATTTGAACGTGATTTTCACCCCCTTCACAACTTCGGCTTAATTTGAAACTTTGCACACTTATCAAGGACCGATGACAATGCAATAATTTTAATAGTTTGTCCCATTATCCTTACCAGGATCATCAGGATTAACGATTGAATTAAAAATAAATAATAGTTTATAGAAAACTTGTATTTTATTATCAAAAAAGCGAATTCAAATGACTACTTTTACCGATACCTGTCAATAAAATATTATAAAAATTAATATCAAGCACTCCACGATCTTTTATAATAAAATTCATTGTTTTTTTAATCACACTATTCTTATTTTAAATTTATTGAAAATTATTTATTCCTACGTATTTTAGTTTTTTTTTTAAACAAGCTTTAGCTTACCGTGTCATTGCCATCAAAAACAAACGTGTATACAAAATTATAAACCAATCCGTTCGAGATAACTGTTTTAAAATGTAGTTGCTAGATTTGACTAACAAGGAAGTTAAATAAAAGTTTGCAATAATTTTAAAGCTTTATTATATAACAATATAGCTGCTCCTTTCAGAACTACAGGTCCGTTACCAAAAACAATGCTTCTTTATCCAATTTGAGACAAAAGCGAAGCTTGTCACACCTTTTATCTTTTTTCATTCATCCTAGGTGTAAAGTCATAAACGGTTAATATTCGGTAATACCCTTGTTATTGTTTTGGCAAAACATCTGTTTCTATTGTTGTGATTGTGTCAAATGTAAATAGATTGTAAAATTAGGGATTCGTGGGAGAATTTTGGATTTGTTCCCACGACGACGGAAGTGTGAAGTTTTATGGTTTTGTTGAAACAAGTGCGTAAGAAGATTAGAAATGCAAAACATTGTTTGAAAATCAGTAAACAGGCAGTGTGTCAATTAGCCTTGGTTTTAGATGAATGCGATTAGTGTGTTTATTTGTTATTGATAATTAACTGTGTCGGCACGTGTTATAAAGTCAGTAGAAAAAACTTTGTGCGTAAAAGGATGAGATAGTCGAAGAGGATTTCAGTTATTAGACTTTTTACAATATTTTTCAATCATCATTATAGCCCTTTGCTAAGAATAGTTACAGCACTGATTACAGTATTTGTGCCACATGTTAAATTTAGTGTTGTGGTTTTTTTTTTTTTTTTTACCTTTGTATAGATTCTTTTACCTATTGTGAATGTGTGAACATTGTAGGCTTTCTAGTTTTCTAGATGATTGTTAACATTTGTTAACTTTTTATTTCGTGCATTATTTTTTTATTTCAATTTCGTACGACTTATTGTCGGGCCTACGTTGTCCCCCCATATCCAAGTACTAATGCTGTAACATGGAAATATTGTAAACAAAACAATTTAAAAGAGTAACCATGGAGTTTCTTGCCGGTTCTTCTCCATAGGAAACGACTAACCCGAACCGTGCACCTATGGTCGACGTTTTATAAGTGCCCATGTAGGCCTATGTAAAATAAAAATATTTGATTTTGATTTTGAAAGTTGGGGGCCCAAACTAGAGGCGTGGCATTCGACGTCATCGACAGCGATAGTATTCCCATGCAATTTTATTATCTTTTTTCCATTTTCATTTTGGCCACGTTTACTTCAATACCTATGGGGCTCTATACCTACCTAATCTGGGTCTTCGTCCTGATCGTGCTCACCCATAAATAGCAATATAGCGTGGTAGAATGTCACGGAGTCATAGTGAGGAGATAGTTCCCACGAACACAGGAAGTGATGGGTAGAGAGAGTGGGCTGAGGTGCAACTGTGAGCGGGCGTTTGATACTAACGTCTATGACAAATTTGGCTTGCGAGGTCTAAGCGAAATGATATTGTTAATAAAATGCCAATGGATGTTAATAAGAAAAAAAAACCAGCCAAGTGAGAGTCGGACTCGCGCACGAGGGGTTCCGTGCCATTATCGCAAAAACGGCGACAAAGGACGTTTGTTGTATAGGAGCCTCACTTAAAATATTTATTTTGTTCTGTTAAATATTTATTTTTAGTTGTTTTATTGTTTCTGTTTTAGTATTTGTTGTTATGGCGGCAACAGAAATATCATCTGTGAAAATTTCACATGTCTAGCTATCACGGTTCATGAGATAAAGCCTGGTGACAGACAGACAGACGGACAGTGGAGTCTTAGTAATAGGGTCCTGTTTTTACCCTTTGGGTACAGAACCCTAAAAAGAATACAAAAAAAAGGAAAACATGAATAAGATGGAAAGAGTTCCTCCAGCTGACCTCAAATAAATTAACATGTGTTTTTAAGCTAACTGAGTAAGACACATTCAAATAGTGATTTTAAAGATGCACGGACAATACAGTCAATGAAAACTATCCTATTATATAGTCTACTGATGATGACGGAGTTTAGCCAAAAATGTGCGAAAATCAAATGTTTGGGCAAGTACATTAATACCTCAATGTGTTTGGGTATAAATAATTAATTTGAAACCAGTATTGGTCACTACGATTAAACACTTCTTACCATTTCAGACAGTTAGTGTGTTTAAGACACTTCTCCTTCAACATACCATAACAAAATCGCTTCCACCAAAAAGAAGACTGTGTTTAAATTTTCACTAGATTTCAACACATATATTTACCACATTTATGAATCAACAAATCGCTTCCTCCACGCGCGGACGCACCCGCTCCCCGCTCACACTACGCCCACGCTTAAAAAAAAACGCTCTCCCGCATACAAAGCGAATACGTTCCGAACATCTGTCAGCATGAGGGGCGTCCTCCATCCCTGTCTGACTTCATATACTGGTATATTACTGTCTCTGTTTATAAGTTGGCAGGTAGACAACCTGAGTTTCGCGAGTCATGTTCAGGACTTTAAAGATCACTGGGTTACTAGTGTGTACTTTCAAATTTGGCGTGTTTGTGATGATTTTTAGGGGTAATAAGGCATTTTACTGAACTATCTCTTTGTTAAAGGGTCGAACGGTCTTCAAGGGTTATCCAGAGTATTAGAAAAGATGCAGATTGCATGATGATGAGTTTGTATAGGCTATCAAATGAGAAATCATAAACAGAATCAGCTAAAATTGTTCCCACAGCTGGGACAGACCTCAGGTGAATCCCAGGAAGTACTAAACTAATTTCGAAAATTCTTTCACTAGGAGAAACCTAAATTATTGCCGAGTGTTACAGGCTACGTTTTTAACCCCCGACGTAAAAGTTTGACGCGTCTATACTCCATTTAAAATAACATTAGACGTCTTTACAACTCTTTTTACAGTCCGTCCAACCGAATTTGAGTTCTATCTCGTAAGCATAAGGATGACATAAAAAGCATAAAACTGTTACAAAAACCAACAGTTTACTACAGCTTCCATTTGTCGTATCACCAACGCAATAGAAGACAAAATCGGTTGAACGAGCTGTAAAAAGGGCTAATTTTAATGTCTTATGTTATAGTAAATGGAGTCTAGGTATGTATAGGTATGAAGCGATTTTGATTTAGTTTTTTTTCTGTTTGAAAAGTAACTTTCTCGAGAGTATTCTTAGCTATGTTTGATCAAAATCGGTTCAGTTCAGCCGTTCAAAAGTTATAGGCGTTCTACTGTTTGAATCGGGGTATTTTCGTAAGATATTGTGTTAAAATTACGTGTTCGATAGATTGACGATTGAAGCGTGTCTACTACTAGATCAATTATGTAGTTTAAAAAGCATGATATAAAATGTTTTCAAAATTTTTAAACTTCACTTTGTATCTCGGCAAACGGTTACTGTGGGATAAGACACGAAAGCGAAGCCGCGAGCACAAGTTAAATGGAAAACAAAAAACCTCGTCAAATAAAAAACATCCTGAAAATCTACTTTACCGTTGAAAAGTTTAGAATGGGGGAAGGGCCTACGTGTAGGTCCACTACCAGATAAACTGTGAGCGAGTAACTGTAAACCTAAATCGATAGCGCACATAATCTTGCCTCAAAAAGATTTAGCGTTATTTACTATGTAAAAATTTTATGAATGCATGTAAACAAATAAATAGATTGAAAATTTTTTTTTTTTTAGTCAAAATTAAAATGTCTTAGGATGAAGATACCTTGAAATTCGAAACCAAAGACACATCAAAACTAATCCCTTTACTGATGGGCGAAGAAATAATCGAAAGACCATGATGTACCATACCATAAATATAATACTCTATCTACCCAAACAACTATGAAAGTGCATATATCCCCAGTAAGGTCACTCGTAATAACACCATAGAAATAAAATAAAATGCACCATGCATGCACGGTGCACCCCATATCCACGGTGCATTACCCTGCAACGCCAAGGGTCGCAGGCGCACCCTCGCTTGCACCTCTCTGACTCTTTCATTCATATTGTTAAACGCGAGTTGGATAGTACTATCTCGTTTACTCGCAGTGGTAGGTGCGGGAGTATAGGTCGGTTCAAAGTTAATGGCGTCTGTGAAGTTCAGTTTTTATGTGCAGTACTTTGTATGCACTTTGCTACTTCATAGCGACTCGCGGAGTGTTCAGAGCCGCCATTAGATTTGATTCAACCTGTAATGATGTGCTTTTTGTTGGTTTGGCAGTTATAGTGTAGTACGGTGCTTTGGGGGATGACGGGATTTTAATGGCATAACGTACGTGATCTTATCTAGTCTTAGTGCCAATAGAGTAATAGAATCACAACATAATCTTTTTTTTTTAATATACATAAGCTCCCACTTCCCACTAGAGGAGCTCGTGGCTAAATAATAACAGCCGCATGGGGCGATCATCAAGGTTAAGCAACGCTTGACGAGGTCGGTCCGTGGATGGGTGACCATTTCAACATACCGAGTTTCCTCCGTGCCTCGGAAAGCACGTTAAGCCGTTGGTCCCGGCTGTCATTTGAAGATCTTTGGCAGTCGTTACGGGTAGTCAGAAGCTTGAGATCTGACACCAGTCTTGCCAAGGGGTACCGTGTTACCCAGTTACTGGGTTGTGGAGGTCAGATAGGCAGTCGCTCCATGTAAAACACTGGTACTTAGCTGAATCCGGTAAGACTGGAAGCCGACCCCAATATAGTTGGGAAAAGGCTAGGCAGATGACATAAGCTCCCACTTGACCACTGACGGAGAAGCCAGTGGCGCTGCCGCTTTTCAAAATTTCGAAAAATTTGTAGGTTAAAAGATGTAACTGTCATATGAACATCACAGCACCCCCAAGTCATTGTAAGGTTAGTCGGTTTGACAGATATCTTGACAGACTAAAGGAAACGTTGGATGAATTGTGTGAAAGATGATTAGGCTTGTGAGAAGAAGACAGTTGAGAAGACTGACTGCGACGGCACTAATACCCGGTTTCTAGCAGCTCCATTATCGGGATGTTAACGTTATCGACGAATAATCGCCGGTTATGAATTTTCAACAGCCAATCACAGCAGATAACGCGTGCATAAGAAGTTGTCACATTAATAAAACTTTGAGAAAACCGGTGAGCTAAAAGAAAAATCGTAATCAACTAAAATAAATTACGATCAGAGCAGGGAGATGAAAATGTAAGACCCATGCATCCACTTTTACATGGACCAGAAAAACATCGATAAGAACTCAAAATGTAGCAGAAACTTAATAACTAAATGTGTGCAAAAATGAATTAGTTCTCAAACCAGACAACAATACTAATAGCGATCCAATTAGTCGTTAGTTCAATAAAATAAAACTGGACTAGGCGCCACCTGCCAGCAATCTATACTAATATAATAAAGTTGAAAAATTTGTTTGTATGGACGCCCTATTCTCTGGAACTTTCAGCCAATCAATCTGGCTAGCTTTATCCCAACCATGTTGAAACTTCCAGTCTAACCGGTTACAACTGGGTACTAGTATTTCACTCGGAGCGACTGCTTAGCTCATCTGTACAACCCAGTAACTGGGTAACATGGTACCCCTTGGCAAGACTGGTGTCAGTGATTTTATGGGATCTGACTACCGTAACGCTTGACCAAGATCTTCAAATGTCAGCCGGGACTAATAGCTTATTTGCTTTCCAAGGCACAGAGCAGTCTTGGTATGTAAATGGTCACCCATCCACGTACCGACCGTTCGAACCTTGCAGTTAATATTTAGCCACGAGATCCTCTAGAATTGCCCTTTTGAAACATTATTTTTGTCTATTAAGATCAGTCAGATAGAAGAACGCTAAGCGAAAACGAAGTAATAGGGGAACGGGTGAAACCGCAGGACGCAGCTAGTCTCGTGATAAGCTTGAATACAATGACTAGGCGAGTTTTTCTTCTTATTCGCACAGGATGCAGTAAACACTTAATTGAGAACTTGTAATTGGTCTTATAGGAAACAGGACACCTAAGTTGACTTGAACTTTTTTTTTTTCATTATTATTGGCACGGACTAATAAGAATAGCTCACCATGCTTCGGCATGTTTTACTAGCCAGTGAGCTTCGTTATCATTCAGGTTGACAGGCTTATCCTTTTATCAATAATATAATAGGAAAGGATAGATGGACCCCGTTTTCCGCACGATTCCCATTTGGTCCGTTGTGCATGCAGGCCTCCTCTCTGTGAGAGGGAATGGGCCGTAAAGCTGTAATCAGGCCTAGTGCTGGTTGGTGGATGTCACATGTCTTCGAATTTTTCATAGACGTGCCGGTTACCACACAATGTTTTCTTTCACCGTTTTAAGAGCAGTGGTGATGAAATAATTTACACTAAGTAAAGCGCCTGCTTGGTTCCGAATCCGCGACCTACAACTTGTAAGTCGCGGCTGATACCACTGGGCCACTACTGCTCTGCTGATAGAATAGGATAGTTAGAAAGAAAAACTGAATGGACTCTGAGAGCAGCGAAAATAAACTGATAGTGTGTAAAATGGAACAAGCAAACATGTTGCCCCGACCCCAAGCGACATCGGACAAGGGCATCAAAATGAAGAGGAGATATTAACAAGCTTCTAAAGACTACAGGTTCGTTCTTGCAGAATCTTTAACTGAACATGTTAATCTCAATCAATCTTCAGTAACTTGAACATGGAAAATAGAACAAAACTAACACATACATACTTACCCACACCTTTCAAGCAGGACAGGTCAATGTGATAGCACGTGGCTCAAAATCGAATGACACTAACTCTATATCTAGCTACTGTTAACCTGATGGTCTATTCTCTACACAAATATCAATCCGTTTCAAAGCATTTTCCTACACCGATTTTCAACAAGATTTACAACGCTTCTCAGTAATAAGTAACAAAAAAGCTTCGTAAATATGCTAAATGACATGCCGATCCAATATAGGTATATTTGCCTTTTTTTATAGAATGTTACTTTTTCTGGGCCCTCTGGTACAGTGCAAGGTAACTCCCAGGCTTCCTTGCGAAGCTATCCTTTCTTAGCATCCTTCTTTCAAACATGCAAGCAGTACAACGCACTCACACATCCACACACACACATAAAACCACTTTACGCCGTCAGCAATAAGGTAGAAAATAGCAACGTTTAGCGGTACACAAACATACATGGGCTGCATGGTTGTAATTCCAGGGTGCGCGCACGCGATTGGCGTCGCACGCGCCAGGTGCGCGGGAGTCACTCTGTCGGGACTTACAGCCCGCCCCGCACCCCTTACTACACCCCCGCGTAAGGGGGAAATGGGATTTTATGGGAATTAGGGATGGAGTGATATGGGATTATGGCACTATCGATATATTTGAAAAACATGTACTTTTTGTAAGATTTCTGGCGTATGTAAATTAAAAATTAAGTATCGAGACGGTCTAAGTTTTTTTTTTTTTAGGCTAGCTCACACTCGTCAAGGTTCGGGAGTGTAACGTGTGATAAGGAACATCGTTTTAAAAATCAAAGGGGTCTTCTTTTTGTAAAGATGGTTAGTACTAGTTTTATTAGAAATAGCTACACAGACCACGATGTCAACGTATGACAAAGGAGTAAGGTAAATGGCTTGCAGAGAACTGTGCTAAGATGATTTGAAGCAAAGATGGTGGAATGAATGTCAATACATCAGATGAATGAACGACGGGGTCGTCCTACTACTTAACGTGTCCTATTTATTGACAAATAGTTCAAGTTTCAATTGATTGTAACGATTGCAATTCGTTTCTGGATCGTCAATCAATAAAAACAAAATACGTGCAAGAGGTCTCTACAATTTCTTTGCGTACTTTTTGAGGCGTTAAACATAATTTCTTCTAATGATACACGTCCAAACTTTAGCAAATAATTATGGATTTCTACAACACTAACACTCGGTTTCGGATTTCATCTTTTGAAGTTGAGAACTTGACAAACTCTACTTGTCAAAATCTTTAAATGTAAAATTAAGTAAGATTGACCAGTTCTTAACTTCATATTATCTTCAATTCATAACCCAGGTGTCTTAAAATATCATATCTACTTTTTGGATTATATACTCGTATAATCGATTGCTGGTAGGCTCGCGTTTGACCATTATCTCACCAGCCCCCGTACCAAGACGTGTCAAAACTATTATGATTCGACTATGAATAAATTGTAATTCTAAAAACTAAAAAACACGCTTTAATGGTAAATTGAACTAAAAAGTCGCTTATCCTGAAGATCTTGGTAAGGCTAATGGGACAAACAATTTAAACGCGCACGGTAGAATCAACTTAAGTAATTTGACTTTCACTAAATTATTGCATTGTCATCGGTCCTTGATAAGTGTGCAAAGTTTCAAATCAATCCGACGTTTTGAAGTGGGTGAAAATCACGTTCGAAGATTCCGTTACATTGATACATAGATACATACGTTACATAGATACATACCAAGCTAATAAAAGCGTGTTAAAAAGGGACAGATGTATACAAGTCAGATACATCTATCACTTACGCGCACTAAAAATAACCTTGCTCTAAGAGCTTACGGTCATATCGACCACTTCATCGCTTACCCTCGCGGGGGTAAGGATAAGCGATGAAGTGGTCGATATGATAACTTTACATGACAACAAGAAACACCTCAGCATCCAGAACTATCATCCAACACAAGCCAACATTCCAATCACACAGATACGCAAAAAGACATTAAAATTATATTCTGATTACCACATTTGTATAAACAAAAACTACATTATCACCTCCTCTCATTATGTCAATAATGTAAATGATAGACCACACACGACGAAGGACTACATTGTATTCAATTTAACCGCCGAGTTTATAAATATTTATATTGAAACTTGTAGTTTACTTGGTCAGTTGGGAATTTTATGCTTAAAGTGTTGCCATATTTGGTGATTACGTTTTTGTGGTCAAATATTGATAGAGTTAATAATTAATAAAATTATTAAACAAGCTTTTATCGCATTCTTCTCAGCAAACCCTTTCATTTGATAGACATACCATGTCAGTGCTCAAAAAATAACTAGTCCGCCATATTGATTTAGAATAACGTCACGTTGCTAACCATGCATTGTCATCCAAACTAAACGTGTATGCTAAATTTCATCTTAATCGGTGGAGGATAACTGCTTTAAAATTCAGTTGTAAGATTTGACCCGAACACACATACATACATTGCAATTTAAATAAAAGCTTGTAAAAAAGAAACCTAACACTGAACTGTATTTACTGAAGGACTAGGCAGAGGATCACCTATGTACTCCCAAAAGACACCACTGATGTTCTAAATATCCGAACATTAAACCATTAAACCTTTTATTAGTATTAAACCTTTGAATGGATATTCTTATCACTATCATCATCAGTTCAGCCGAAAAAGGTTCACTGCTTAACATGAGTCTCCCCAAAAGTGCCACGATATCGACCGGGTCCTGTACGTCTTGCGTCCACAGCCTTAACCAGGTCATCAGTCCACCTAGTGGGAGGCCTTCCAATATCCTTATTACTACTATACTTTCTGTATTTCCATTCCGAATTGTGAAATGCTATAGTAATAGTTTTTATAACACCCTAGTTAATCAAGAAAGAAATAACAAGTAGGCCCCAGTTCACAAAATAAATGCAACAGCATCTTTCCCACCCAACAATCGATACAATATTTTATCGACGCTATCCCAACACTAGCGCAACAAAAAAATGGTACGTGCCCATATCCACAGGTATAAATGACAAAAATAGTTGGATGTAGATTATAATCTATGCTTCTATAGAAATATGACGCTTAAGCTATTTGTTGGTAACGGCGTAAGCAGGCTACGCGGTTTTTGTGAAATACTTAGGGTCTGTTTGTTAGTGCACAGATAAGCAGTATCTACATGGAAGAAAAGGGAGTAAATTACGGTTAAAAGAGGATACTGGATGGAAAAAAAGTGTTGCACCGACCTGAAGTAACATGGGACAAGGGCAGGAAGATGATGATGTTCAGTGCCAGCTAAAATTGAATTAGGGATCAGAAATTATCTGCCCGTAAGATGATTGGAACTAATACAGAGAACGTGAAACTGGGCGGACTCGCGCACCGAGGGTTCCGTACAAACAGCTACATTCACCAACAATATTATTAATATTTTTTTGTTAGGCCTATCCAATGATATTACACACCATGGGATAGAAGAGAAAAAAAATATCCCCGCTTTACGTATTTATTTTACCACTTTGTCGGCGTAATTAATATCTATATCCAGGCTAAATTATAGCTTTCTAGTACTCTGAGCAACGCTGTGGACGGACAGATGGTTTTGGCGAAACTATAAGGGTTCCTTGTTGATACGGAACCGTAAAAACACAGAGATTCCACAAATTGATGAGATGACTTTATGCTTTTGCACATTTTGCAACACCAATATTCACCAATGATATTTTCTTCAGCCTATCTTATGGGCTAGCCTATATATCAAGGAACAGCTAGCCTAATCAAAACATAGTAAGTTAGTCACGTGTCAAAAGACGTGGCCTACACGTTCAGAAACTAGTGACAGACAGTCAAACATGGCGAAATATTGCAATAGAATAAGTTTAATGCAATTGATAGCGATTGGTAGGTAGAAACACGTTTTCGAGTTAATGGTTTACTTTTTTTCTGTAATTAGGTTATAAGTATTACTGATAGGAAGTTTCATTTAGTTTTGTCATGTTTCCAGTTTGTTGACAAGGTCAGGTTTGAGTAATTGAGTTTCAAAAGGTTTACTCAATTGCATTTTAATGAAAATGGAAAATTTTCACGGAGTGCGGGCAATTTTGATGAACAGCTTCTCGACCATTTAGTTAGAGAACGTTTCTTAGATGTTTGAATAGTCTATACACCATTTACAGGAACATCATTCACATAAAATAGGAAATCGCCCACCCTTAGTAGTGAGGGACCTAATAAGACTGGGAAGCGGGAAACCAAGGCTTTGTCATATGGAACTCATAAGACTTTACCCTTAATTGCACAATGGAATAGTACAACATAACAAGACATCAGTCACCGGTATTTCAATACCAATGATCATAGGTATGTTCTTAAAGATCTGATATCGAAAATATGCGGCAATATTCACTTTAAGGGTACACTAGTCGAAAATTCTTCCATACAAACGTAGTCTAGGGATTATTCCACTGTTTGACAATGTACGTTCAAAATAAAAAGTGATATGAATTTGTCTCATCTTTATCTAGTCCTGTATGGAAGCAAAAAAGTAAAAAAAAAAAAAAAATTTGAATGTTATGAGCGTCGAAAGTTCCACATTTCGACACTAATTTTAACGCATTTTTGGGCGCAAATAAATGCCATAAGAAGACGGAAAATTTAAAAACGGCCACCATACAGAGATAGATTAATTTAATTTTGAACTGATACGTTTAGTCGTTTTTTCATGATATCCAGACTCCCAAAAGTCTGATTATAAAATTTCGCGCGCTCGGTTTCGTCCTAAATCATTATCCATTTCGCTACACATTTGCAAAAGTGTGTATTCGTATGCGAACTAGCTTCCTAATGCTCATCACAGCATCAATCTCTTCCGCACGTGTTGTCGGTTGATATAAAATGCGTTTAAACCCGCGCACAAAATAGTTTGTGCCGTTGACTAGTGTAACCTTAAGATGGGGCCTTATACCCTGTAAGGATAATGAAAAAGACCGGCCGAACTTTTAGGCCAAAGATCTAACTAAACAAATAAATATTTTGTGTTTTCATTGCACTAACATCCGGAACTCAGTAACTAAGTACTAATTAATAAAACGTACATAAAATTTAGCAATAACGTCAAAGTATTACTTCGGACACCGATAGAGCACGTTCGACCGTGATATAAGTACGTAAGTGCATCAATACTGTTTAATTAATGCACTTTGTGTTCACGATGATTAATTACGTTACACGTGCATTTGATGGCCTTTCAATTTGAGATCTGTTTTCGAAGGATCTCCTTCCCCGAATCAGCCTCTCTTCGCAAGATATACTTTTTGTGAACATGTGTGTTTTTCCTTACTGGAAGACATTGCTTCCTATTTTCCTGAAGTAATCTCAGTAGTCCCATAGGTGTTTCGCGGTGGACCAAAATCTATGTTTCCCGATAGCTACAATCTAGGAGTCTTTAAGTCAAGAGTGAATAGGGTATTTCTAGGCAAGCGTTTCTCACCGTCGACCACATCATCGCTTACCAACAGGTGAGATAGTGGTCAAGCGCGAGCCCATTAAATATAAAAAAAGTCCTGATGAATATCGAACGGCAAATTGACGAACTTTGGAAAACCTTGTCTAGCAGTTGCCATCCTGGGCTGTTATTATCGCGATCACGAAAATAACTCTTTGTAGCCAGCCTCGTTCAAATTCTAGATTGGATAAAACTGGGGTATTTCTAGCAGGGAGTGACCTGATTCGGCACTTCGGGGGTATCTACAAGGGAATCTCATGAACGGAGAATTTACCTTAGTTAACCAAAGTTTCATAATTATAACAAAATTAATATCTAAGACAAAAACAAACATGAGTCATCAGTTCAGCTCAAAAACAAGCAGTAGATATGGTTATTACGTCAAAGCGAGTTCGATAAAATAATAAACAATATTATTGGACAACACGACAGTGTACAAACACACCCAGATACACGTGTCGAATTACACACACACACAACTAACGGACTAGTCCACAACATTATTAAGAGGAATAAAAATATACTGATGTCTTGTACTATACTATAGATTTGGGTTTATAAGCGATATAAAAATAATACTAATAAAAAATACCCCAAATATGCAGAATACCAACATGGTGTAGCGACATCTATGACGCCACATACGAACTATCTATACTTTTTATTACTTGGTGAAACCTTCAAACGGTGCCTGGAAATTTGGGGAAAGGACCAGGGAGTGTGGGATTCTTACCTCACTAAAACCACCCCGATGATCAGCTCGTAGAAGGGGACCCCGTGACCTCACAAAACCCACCCCAGAACCCCCTCCGTGCAACGCCTGTTAAGGCACATCCCTGGGGAGAACAAAAAAAGCGCCCCCCTGAGCCTCGCTGTGCACGGCAGCACGTGATTACTGTACAACCGTCTGGAATTACTTGGTGGGCGTACAGAGTCCCCAATCTGGCCACCCATGACTCCGGAGTCCCGCCTGCCTATGCAGGTGGTGTTTCGGCGTTTTAGGCGTCGAGGCGGTTGCCTCAACGACGCTTCCTTCCCCGCGAACGATCTATCTTGCATAGCGCAAGCAGTTAGATTAGAACATTTTATACAACAGTCCGACAGCAACCGTCGGGCAGTTGCTACCAGACACAACACCCTTTTCAATGAAGGTCTTTACACCCTGTTCCACATACATCCAAAATGGTCCTGTTCGTATTTACACAGTGACTTGTTTTGTGATGACGATAATGTTACAAATAGAGCTAAAATACCTTTAAGGGTTACACTTTGTAAATGGTTGCTAAACATAAAACACGGCATTACAACTAAATATAACAGTGCTGAAGACTTTTTAATATTTTGGTACTTTTGGTGAAGATTAGCAATAACAAAAAGTGTTACAGCTAACTGAAAAAGAACAAGTGCTTAGAACTATAACAAGTGCACAAATACGCCAATAATTGGATTTTCTGCTAATTAAAATGAAGTAAGACTAATACTACAATGTGTAAATCTAAATCAAAATGGTGTGCTATCATAAATACCATAAAAGTGTAAAAGCTAACAACACACAACAACAACGCGCTGAAGGACACATACAACTAAACACAAGACACCAACAACAAACGGACAACACACTACATTGAATGGTTAATTATAAACATATGGTGTAAGTTACATTAAATGAGTAATTTAAAGTGTGTAAAACTCTTAAGCAAAATTGTGGTGATTTAAAAAACAACAAAACAGTGTCAAAGCCAACAACACAAGACAAATGCAAAACGATACATTAAACACAGGATAGCCAACAACGACATGAACTAAAAACAACACATACACAACAACAGCAAGTGCTACAATCAATATAGGTATAGCAAAAAACGTGCTAAAAACAACACAGATACAACAACACAATTGCTAAAAACAAGATACAACAACAGCACGTGCTACATTCAACACAGATACAACGGCCGTCTCACCCATTGTGGTGGCACGTCTGCATGTTGGTGGTGCTGATGGTGGTGGTGGTGGCGTCTGTCGGGCTGGTGGTGGCCGTTCGATGCTGCGCAGGAGGTGGCCGCCACACCGTACTGGTGCAGAAATAGGGGGTGAACGGTGCGTGGTTATAGAGAAGTGGGTGGATGAAGACTGATGTGTAGAAAAGTTGATGTTATACATCTACAGGTACAATTTGCAGTATTGACAAATGCGTCAAACATAAATTAACATTATAACATAACGCCTGAGTTTTCTAAGGGTTTAAAAACAGAGGTACCCACATTTCGCACATAATTTAAACATAATTAATAAAAAATATACATTTCTGGAAATTGCTCTACAGAAAGAATATAAAGTTTTCTGTTTCGCGGGTTTGATGAAAACCTATAGTTTTTCTGTGTAAAAGATTATAGTGGGTTGTTGTAGATCTAGAATTTTTGATAATTACAAGATAGTGGAAGTAATGTCGAGAGCAGTGGTGGCCCAGTGGTATCGGCCACGACTTACAAGTTGTAGGTCGTGGATTCGAGCCCAGGTAGGCGCTTTACTTTGTGTAAATTATTTCATCACCACTGCTTATAAAACGGTGAAGGAAAACATCGTAAGGAAACCGGCATGTCCTGGAACCAAAAATTCAAAGACATGTGATATCCACCAACCCGCACTGAGCCCGCGTGGTGGATTACGGCCCATTCCCTCTTACAGAGAGGCCTGTGTTCCAGCAGTGGGAACATTAATAGGCTGATGATGTGATGTGGAAGTAATGTTGAAAGATTGCCGTAAAAATCTATAGATACATTTTGCAATATTGCAGTGGAATTATTTTAGAAAATGATGTTACGAGTACTATAAAAAAACCGGCTAAGTGCGAGTCCCGTTTTTACCCTTTGGGTACGGAACCCTAAAAAGTGTCGATATATTACATAGAAAAGATGCCGTAAAAATAATAAACAACTAAATTTTGCAGGAGTGTGAAAAATGAATTATTAACCGAAACGTATTTTTTTATTTATGCGATAATATTTGCCGATTTGCTTGATGACAATCTTTTTTTTAAACTTTCATTTGGCATAATTTATATATATTGTATCCACTTCCTTTTCTGTCTGAAATACAAGCTCTCAAAGTCTTCCTGAAATCTTCTGATTCAATTACATAACTCATCTTTCAACCTTCACCTCTAAGGGGTCGACTCCCATACGATGCCATCAACTTAACTACCAACTAATCTTACGGGGGCGAGAGCAGGGGGTACAGCAGTAAAACTTAGTAATTGTACCGGAGTTTGAGGTCCGGCCCCTTAAGCGAGGTTTACTGTAAGCGGTGTATTGGGATGAGCCCTTGACGTATACCGTATACGTCAACTGTCCGGTTTTTTCGTAAAGCAACTAAGGATAATATTTTTGCTAAGTGCATTACCATAGATATCGCAACTCGTCGCTAAATATTAAAAGTCGCACGGACCGATCTTCCAGGATAAGGAACACCTGCCGAGGTAGGTAGATGGGTGACCATCATTACATGCCGAAAATTCTTCGCGCCTCTGAAAGCACGTTAAGCCGTTTGTCCCGGTTGTCATTTTAAGATATAGATCTTCAACTTCAACGTGCCTATGACAGTCTTCACGGGTAGTCAGAAGTCGGCAGATAAACTGACAACAGTCTTGGCAAGGGGTACCGTGTTACCCTGTTACTGGGTCTGATGATTATGATAAATGGCGGCCTTCCAATGTTACAACTGCCGCTATGCGGTCACCACTTCAGAATCCTTCAGCCCTGTGTCACGGTCATCCATTCTGCGAGCAATATGGCCCTGCCTGGCTATTCTTCAGGCTGTTTTAGTTTCTCCTACCGTTTCAGCGTACAATCTAGCTACATTATAACCTCTTTGTCAACCCTACTAAAACAAAAGAAGCGTTTTCAGGGCCCTGTAGCACTAAGTACGTCTATAAGGTAGTACTACACTCCTCCACACGCGTCTATACAGATATGTAGTAGCGCGAGCACTCGCCTGAGGTTCTGCTTAAATTTTTTTGCCGGACAACGGTCTTACAGCGTTACTGTAAGACCGTTGTCCGATGACTGGTATTAACATCCGCTGCTGGACATAAACTGACCGGCCCTATGCTTTCGCATCTATAGCGGACTTCCACGGCCCTCAACTGGTCATCGGTCCATCTTGTGGATGGCCTTCCTTTATAACACCTTTCGATATGCGGTCACCATTCCAGAATCATTTAGTTTCATCAGCCATCCATTCTGTTCGCTATGTACCCTAACCCTTGCTATTTGAGTTTGTAAATTCTTCAGGTTTGGGAATCTGCTGGATGCGAGATGCCCTGGATCGGTCAATGTGGCGACACTTGGGGGAGATCTATGTTCAGAAATGGACGTCTTTCTGCTGAAGACGATGATGATGATTTTTAATGCTGTTTTGGTAGCGTTGGACAATATAATCAATTACCTAGCTGTATCATGACATCCCTTTGTCTAGCCCTACTGAAACAAAACAAAAGGCCCCAAAAGCACTAAGTACAGCTATCAGGTAGTAGTACAGTCTCCCACACTCGTCTATAAACATAATATGTACTAGCGCGAGCCACTCGCCTGAGTTGCTGCTTCACTTTTATAGCCGGACGACTGTCTTACAGTACTGGTGCGTACAACAGTGTGAGAGGAACAAGAAAAAACATTTTCACAAAACATAAACCGACTTTCAAAGCAAAACACAAAAAAAAACAATTTCGCAAAAAAAAAATTACCTACTTCAAAAACAAAACACTAAAAACTGCAAAATAACTTTCGTCGGTTATTTTTTTTGCGAAAACGATTTTGTTGGCAGCGAAATTAAGAATCTTAAAAAACTATATTTGTTGGTTTAAAATTAACGCTTAAACTAGGAACATTTCTGTTTTTTGTATGTATCAAATCGAAAGTTATTTATTATTTAATAATAATAAAATCAGAAAAGTTATCTCAGATTACAACAAAGCCGATAACGTAGATTAATGATTAGAAAGACAAGAATAAAGTCGATTAATAAAAGTAACGGCTTTTGCATTAAAGTCGCGTGGTGGAAAATCCTAGCCTGTTCGAATTATGACTTACTAGCTGTTGCCCGCGACTTTGTCTGCGTAGCATTAGTACTTTAAATAGCCTATTTTTTATATCGCGCCATAATATTATAGGTATATGGGCCGCCTTACTTGAGAAATTATTAGTGCACCATACAAACTTCTACCCCCCTGTCCATCTCCTTAAGGATGATTGCCGGGATAAAAACTATCCTATGTCCTTCCCAGGGTCTCAAATCATCTCCATACCAAATTTCATCTAAATCAGTTCAGCGGTTTAAGTGTGGAAAGATAACAGACATACAGACAGATAAAAAGATTTATTTTCGCATTTATAATATTAGTATGGATTATCAAACGACTGCAATGTTCAAGTAATGATGACTTTATATTTTAATCTATATAAATTATACTATGCAAGATATTGAACTGGTGACCAATATTTATTCTTTTCGTACCACTTGCTCAAAAAAGTGACATTCTATGCCACAAAAAGCGAACATAACAATAGTAATTTTTAATCTGTTAAAAACAGGGAAAGAAAATTGTATTGAATTTCATTCATCCTCTATGTGATTTAAATTATGGAATACTTACCGAAATTAATACTGAACTACATCTGTGTTTACACCATTGAGTTTGTATATAAAGCATTATACATCTTTTTGAAAAAGGAATACGCATTTATTATGCAGTTATGATTATTAAATAAAATTACGAAAACCGACGAGGCCGTATGAGCTTGATGCCTTTGCTTTTCCGACAAAAAAATATTAGTCTAGGAATTTGCCGCGTTTTTGTTTTCTTCAAATACATAAACGTTAAGTTTATTTTAATTTATTTTTATAAATAAGTTAATGTTCTAAAAATACGTTACGATGTTAAATCAAAGCGACAGTGACAGTGAATTGTCAGATTCCATCAGTGCAAATGCTGCCGCAATCATAAATAATTTGCTTCCAACAAAATCCAAGGAAAATTATTTAAAAACTTATGAAGAAAGGTTTCGAATGTTAACTTTTACTTTTAATTGTCATTATTTTTAATAAATGCTTATCTCATATTATTATTGTGGTAATTTTTTTCGCAAATGGTACGTAAAGTAGAGTATTTTCCTCGGTGATTAAGCTGTCTTAGTCTTGGGTGAACTTAAATCCCTCGCTACACTCAGGACTCGTCTTAAATCACGAGCGAAGCGACGTGATTTAAGTTTTTAACCCCCTCGCTACGCTCGGGAGTAAACCTCTAGTCCTTCGTTGCGCTCGCAATTTAAATCGTCACCCGGACAGAAGACACTACTTTATCCCCTTGGTTAATAATCTACTATTATGTATCTCATATCCCATAGCATTTATTTCAGTTAACTATTTACAGGCACTTTTAAATTGCCAAGAAGTCAGACACTAATTTAAGCTAATTGCTCGACTGCTCGTTCCAAAACGGATATCTCTATGCTTGAACGTGCAAGAAACTATACGGACACACTTTTAAGGTACCTATTACATAAGCATGCGAAGAGTTTCGATTTACAGTTACCGCGAAAAGCAGGTGATAAAATTCTAAATCCCAAACCTAATAAAAGTAGTACTGACAAAAAAAACAGGTCCTTTAACACTTGTGCACCAACCAGTACCTACGTCTTCAAACTAAGAGGCAACAAAGACAATGCGGCGAATTAAAAGCAACTTACCCGTTCTCCCGCTTCGCCCCCGTATTTATACCCCCCGCCCAAGTTTCATCCCCTTTTATTGCCTTTCACCGACGCTATAAATAGATACGTACACTTGTATTTATGGGACGTGGTGGAGAAGGCTGTATTTTCACATGTTTTAAAGGTTCTAAGTCGAATCTGTATGTTTTATATTTTACTGTGTAGGGCAATAAAAAAACACCAACCCGTCTTGAGCAACCGTGGTGATCTGATCAATGCTCGTGCCTTCTCTTTATGAGAAGAGGCCTTTGCCCTGCAGTGGAACAGTTACATGTTGGTATTATCAGGGAAATAAATATGTTTTTACCCGACTTCAAAAAAAGGAGGTCCTCAGTTTGACCCGTACATTAGTATGTATATTTGTCGCTTTTGGCTGAACCTTGCTAAAGAAATGTCATTAAATTGTTGTTAATTACGTAGGACACATTTTACTTTCTTGCGTATTTCGATAACACAACGCGCAGAGGCGACGAGAACTTGGAAAAGCTGATTGTGGTTGGGCACCATGTAGAGCAGAAATAATACTAATACTTCTGCCTGGGTTCGAACCCACGACCTACAACTTGTAAGTCACGGCCTTTTCCACTGCGTCACAACAGGTGAGATTGTGCTCTAACTAGAATTAACGGAATAACTTTAGAATTAACTAGCTGTTCCCCGCGGCTTCGCTCGCGTGGCCCATCCCACAGGAGCCGTTTTCGGGATTAAAAAATGTCATTCAGGAATAATGTAGCTTTCTACTGGTGAAAGAATTTTCAAAATCGGTTCAGTAGATCCAGAGATTACCCCTTACAATCTGACAAACTTTACCTCTTTATAATATTAGTATAGAGTACCTGGGCGACTGAGCTCTGCTCGGGTGAAAATAGAGAAAACGACGTTTTCTAAAAATTAAACCCCCTGCATACTAAAAGTCGTTTAAATGTATTATATATTATTAGATTAGATAATAATATTTATTCATAAGCCTAATAAAGAAGGAGAGAATATTTAGAAGAAAATACACTGATTAGGCTAAGTTTACTATAAATGCTACAAGCGAGAAACTTTTGTTCCCCTAACTAGGAGACCAAAATAACCATACTCCAAGAGCTCATGGTCGGGGAGGCCATAAGCTCTTAGAGTAAGGTTATTTTGAGTGTGTGTAAGGGACAGATATATAATACTTGTATACATCTGTCCCTTACGCACACTCAAAAAAAGTTTACTATAAGAGCTTATGGTCACCCCCTGTATCTCAGGTGTCCCCTTTCCTTGATGTCTAGTCTATTATTATACTAAGTATTATTTCTGCTAATAAAATTTTAGATTAACAAGCAAGGACCTAAGGACATCACCATACAACAATTATGACGTATCCACTTTACACTATAACATACGCTGACCACAACATAACCGGTAAAAGAATGCGTACCGACGCGCGACGTACCGAGCAGATGTTTCGAGTCCAGCTGTGTTTACAAGGAGCACGAGTTCGCATGAGCATCTTACTTATTGAGTAGCTGGGAGCGCGGTTTTGTCTGTAAATATAGTATTAGCCGACCATATTGATGTCTTTATCCGCAATACTTGATGGATTTGGGTAAAAGAGTCCAGACTGAGATGGTACGGTCGTGTACTTCGACGAACAGATGGCCATGTCTTGAAAAAGTATGCCTTACCATGGCTACAACGAAGAGGGGATGAGGAGGACGTCAAACAACGGGGATGGCGAAGATCCAAAAGGACCAGAGGGGAATGGGACATACGGAAGATGAAGCTAAAAACTGAAATAAATGGCGTCGCATGATTGGGAAAGCCCACGTAACAGGAAAAGGCGATGCCAAAGATGATTTGATAGATTTGGGCGTAGTAAGTCGAATGTGGATCATTATACATAATGGCTTAGACAATGTGACGTTCTGTCAGTGATACTGATAACGATTATCTAAAAGTTCGAAGTGTAGCACATGAGCTAATAATATTGGAGCTCCTTAGGGCAGAGCTAGGTGATGCTGGTGTCGATATGTTGCACAGAATTTGCAATAGCGTTTGGGACACAGGTAAATGGCCCCTGGACTGGACAAAGTCAATAGTCCTCCCCTTGCACAAAAAGGGATCGACAAGGAAGTGTGGAAACTACCGCACTTTATCACTTATATCACACGCCAGTAAGATTCTCCTCCACATTCTAAACAGCCGAATCCGTCACTACCTGGATTGGCAGATCCCACAAGAGCAGGCTGGCTTCGTAAAAGGAAAGGGCACACGGGAGCAGATTCTCAATCTCCGGCAGCTCATTGAGAAGGCTTACGAGTTTGATGTACCAGTCATGATGTGCTTCATTGATTACAGCAAAGCCTTTGACTGAAAATGGATTGGACTGGAATCGGTTGTGGCAGGTTTTACGGGAAATGGCGTTGCCTGAACACCTTATTGCTCTGTTACAGGGACTATATTCAAACAGCCAAGGCATAATGAGGTTGGGCAACACGTCCTCGAAGCCATTCCCATTTCGCAAGGGAGTGCGCCAGGGCTGTATTTTGTCAACCACATTTATGGGGAGTACATAATCCGTAAAACCTGCGAGGACTGGAACGGCAGGGGTGTTAACATCAATGGCAATAAAATCACCAATTTGCGCTACGCTGACGACACCATCTTGTTTGCAGCGGACGAAACCGAGATGAGCTCTCTCTTCATCAGGATGGAAGATACAGTGGTGAGATGGGGCTTTCTATAAACCGGTCCAAGACGAAGATCATGGTGGTGGACCGCACGTCCAAACTAGGGCTCAGTGGTACACTTGACGTCCACTGAGCAGAAACAGTTAATCACTTTGTTTACCTGGGCTCTAGTATAAGTAACAATGGATCGTGTGAAGATGAGATTCGCAGGCGCATTGGAATGGCAAAGACTGCCATGTCGCAACTCGAGAGAGTATGGAAGGACCGCAACATTTCGAACAAGACAAAACTCTCACTTGTCAGCTCCCTTGTTTTCTCCATATTCATGTACGGACCAGAGACGTGGACTTTAAAAGCCGCTGATCGCAAACGCATCGAGGCTTTTGAAATGTGGTGTTACAGGAAGATGCTGCGTATCTCGTGGACGGCGCACGGGACGAACATCTCGATATTGCAGGACCTCAAAATTTAAAAAAGGCCTAGATTGTCGAATGTGTGCCTCCGCAAGATATTTACCTAACTAACTATGACCATTATTTAATTTATTTGCTTTAGAAATTGTGATTTACTATTTTGTTCTTATTTAATCTAATAATTTATCCAATGACTTTTATTACTGAAATTTAAATATTTGTACGCCACTAAGGCCAAACATGACTGATCTTAATCTATAATGTAATTTAATAACTTGCATGCTCTGTATGTGTACTCATGTTTCCACAAATAAATAATCTTGAATCTTGACTTCTATGGCCATATTGCCCGTAAACCTGGTGACAACTTACTGAAGGTAATTGTCACTGCCAAAGTCGAGGGTAAACGGCCTAGAGGCAGAAGTCCTATACGCTGGTCAGACCAAATCCGAACCTCGCTGAACATCAAAGCCTCAGAAGCCGTGCACGTTGCTGAGAATAGGAGCAGATGGAGAAACATCATCAAAGAGAAGGTTTTGAAACCATGATGTGGTCACGACCCCCAGCATTGGGGAATCGACGCGAGGAGGAGGAGGGCAGAGCTGGAGAGAGGCGTTAAATTGCCGGACCGTATGCAAACCAGTCGTCAAATTTCTTGGATCTTTGACATCTGACCTTTTCTTCCTGAAGGATTGGAAGTGGCTCCAAATAAAATATATCTGCCAAACGTCATGGCAAGAGAACGAATATAACTGTTTATGGTTAAGCGACCTAGCGTAGCGATCTTAGATATTTAGAACCCTTCAAATAAAATGCAAATTAACTAAATCTCCAGAAGATTAACAGAATCTCCAATCAAATCTTAACTTTGTTGTAAGTTGTGAACAAAACATAAGATTTGAAGAAATTTTTGACTATTATTTTTTCAGAAACCTGCGAACTGTCTGTATACATTGTAATGTAGTACCTAGCACAAACAATTCACCTACCTACTACGATGTAAAAAAAGATACCTTAAACAAAATTAAAATCCTCGAACATATCAATAAACTATGTTTATTGGTCATAAGTGGCCATTTATATTTCTCTTTCGTTAATTAGTGTATAAGATCATCCGATATATGTTAATTAGGAGCATATTCACGCTGTTAAACAACAGGGGGTAAGCATCAAGGTGAAATTCATTTAATCATAATTATGTCATAGGTACTTGTGTGTCATATCGTTAATACCTAGGGTATTTAGTTTTTTTTAATGAGGGTTCCGTACCGAATGACTATCTATAGAAAGAAACCATTTTTAACCGACTTACCAAAAAGGAGGAGGTTCTATGTTCGACTTCATGTATGTTTTTTTGTGTTTGTTCACCGATATCTCCGTCAATTGAAGACCGATTTAGAAAATTCTTTTTTTTTTTGAAAGAGAATATCGTCGGTCGGAGTCATTACTGGAACATCTCCAAAATTATGTGTTTTGGACTAAGTATGCAGAATGATAGAAAATTAAATGCTCTTTCCAAATCACTACTGGAACAAGTCATACGCGTTCATCTTACTAGTGGAAACGACATGTACCGGCAGATAATTATTATAGTGTCTTAAGTCATTAAAAGTATATTTCGAAATGTTCCAGTATGACTCTGAAAATTATATATTTTCTATACGTAGTTAAATATTATTTTTTCGTATTTACTTCACTAGCGCTCTGAACGTGGTAAACCGATGAACAAACTGCAATAATTTTCGTAATTATGAATAAAAATATAAATGCCAGTTCCAGAGCTCAAAAATTATTCAATTTAGCCATTTCCAAATTTGTGTATGACAAGGATAATGTGAAGAACGGTCAGTTCTAAGGTAAGTTTTATTGTTTTTATTCAGGTTAAATCTGAACTAAAGTCATGAGTGAAATTCTATCTGTCTATAAAATGCATGTACTATTTATTATTGTTCTTGCTCTAAAAAATTGGATCCATTTCCGTCCCATCACAATGGGTATAATTAATTCAATTTGCCAAGAAGACTAGGACTCCATACGCAGTAACTGAATTGGACTGAACTGACATTTAAAATTTGAAGCCATTAGTAAAACAGTTTCGGTTAACAATGATGGTGATCGAGTAGTATAGAATGACATACGAAAATTTTTTATGCAAGCATCTTCTCCATACTACGTTTTCTACGACGCCTATACAGAAACGTCGATGACATGCCTGAACGTGCGTCACAAAATAAAGGGCAAAAATTCAGAAAATGTGATCCCAGACATTCAGAATAATACCATAAGCAGCCAACTTGAAGAAAAGAGATTTACTTTCTTATGTGATGCCAATGTGATTCCTAGCCGCGACTATTACGAAAATTTGGAGGCAACAGACAACATTGTTGAACATGAAGATAACTTCGAGAGTGATTATTTTTTATTAATATGTGATTCTGTTATGTTGATCAAAACGTTCATTTTCACTGAATTTTGAATAAACCTTTTTAAAATAAACCTTTTTCTTGTATAAATTGTTGTTTTATATAAATTTAATTAGCAGATCATTCACAAGTATTCCACTAGATCTCTATTAATAATCCTATTTTATTAAGTTTCATATTACATTATTGAAACAATCAGGAATATTCCATTAGATCATCACATTTCCTTAATTTTTCTATTTCACTACTGGAACATTTCAAAAAATTACAAATATCTTAAAAAGTACAAATATTGCATACCTAATAACAATCTTATAATAAAATAAAGTTTTTTTACGATATGTAGGCATATCAAACATCAAAATAACATAAAGTTAAGTCAACAAAATTTTCATTTCAAAATATCTAAAAACTTTAACTTGGATTATCTCAAAACAGCATATTTTGAATTGTACCGGTAATGATTCCGACCGACGATATTCCGAAATTGGTCCCATTTTAATTTGGTGAAGATCTGATGAAGAACGTCGAAGATATACAACAGAACTCTTCAATAAATAACGGCAAATCTCTCGGGATTGCTGCAATCTCTTGTCTGTTTATTGCTTATACCATTTCATATCATAACATCACGCCAGTACACTCGAAAGGGGTACGCAAATCTCTCATTTCACCGATTATGTTCAAGTTTCATGTTATTCGGGTAATCTTATCTGGCGTTATAGGTAATTACTAAACAACTTGCCTATTAGGTAGGTACAACTAAAAAGGGTAAAATTAAAAAAGTTTTTTGCAAAAAGATTTTTTTATTCTGCAGTGAATATAATTTACGATCCCTGCAATGGGCAATAACAGGTATTTTCAATTATTGGCCGCGTTAGACCACCATCTCATCTGATGGTAACCGATCATGTGATCGACGATGAAGCACGCTTGCCTAGAAGCCACCTATTCACTCTTGATTTAAATAAAGATCCCCAGGTTATATCTATCAGGAAACATAGACTACAACTAATCTACTCCTTACCTGTACCCTTAATTAAAGTACATAATCCCAAATCATTTTGGCATGTTCTAGATTTGGGACGCAATCAACGCCATCTATCCAATGCATAACAAACTGAGATATTAAAATAGATTTAAATACATAGAAGGATGTCGTCTACCAGTCTAGCTGGTCCATTCGTCCTAGACATTTAGACAATAGTACTATACATGAATCTAGTTCTACGTGTTTTATAATGAGGCTCCGTCGACAATGCGTCTGGGGTGGAATATATGCCGTCTCAACTTTGGTGAAGGTCATGCAATAATATTTCCGTGAAAGAAAATAAACCCGAGACAGGTGTGATACAACTGAACCAGTATTTCTAGAATCTAGAATATTCTAGAAGTAGAACGACTGTCTCGGATTAATATTGTAGTGCATAGGAAAACCCTTTAAACTCGAGGTAACATCATTGGTGAACAATAACGCCTAAAATCCATACTTAATATTAGAAATGCTAAAGTAACTCTGTCTGTCTGTTACCTATTCACGTCTTAACGGCTAGAACGGATTTGGATAAAACTTGGCACACGGGTAGACCATATCCTGGATTAGGACATAATATACTTTTTATCTCGTGAATAAGTTACATTGGGTCAATTTCCGACTTAAACACGGGCAAAGCCGCTGCCAGAAGTTAGTAATATATAGAAGGATGTCGTCTACCAGTCTAGCTGGTCCATTCGTCCTAGACATTTAGACAATAGTACTATAAATGAGCTGGTTCTACGTGTTTTATAATTAAGCTCTGTCGACAATGCGTCTGGGGTGGAATAGATTCCGTATTAAAAACTTTGTTGAAGACCTTGCAATAATATTTCCGTGAGAGACAATAATACGCCGAAAAATAGCTACTGTAATGTAAATGAAACAGTTTTTTCTAAATCTAGATTATTCTAGAAGAAAGACTCACTTAAGGAAGTCCTCTATACTCTTAGCTAGGAAACATCATTGGTCAATCTATCGGCCAATAAAACTCAGTTTTTAGGGTTCCGTACCTCGAAAGGAAAAAACGCAACCCTTATAGGATCACTTTGTTGTCCGTCCGTCTGTCAGTCAAGCCCCTTTTTCTCAGCAACGCGTGGAGGTATCAAGCTGAAATTTATAGCAAATACTCAGGTCTGCTGTAAAAATCAAACTTCTAAGCCAACTTAATCAAAAGATACAGCCGTTTATGCCACAAATTTCCGCAAATTTTAGACACTCGCAAGGGAATCAGAACCGGTACTCAAATCAAATAAGGGTACTTCCCGTGAACTCAGAATCTTGAAATTTGGTACGAAGCAACGTCTTATAGCACAGATAAAGGAAAAATTGCGAAAACCGTACATTTTTAGTTACATCATATAATAAAAAGATTTTTAATAATTTTAAACTTACTACCCCTTTCCTCATGAACGCGTACAGGTATTAATTTGTAATTCATATCAAATACTCAGGTCTATAAAACCTTTAGGCTGAGGTTTGTACGGAACCCTCGGTGCGCGATTCCGACTCGCACTTGGCCGGATTTTTTTTTGACATTTCCACAGATAAGTCTACGCAGTACACTCCAGACTACCTCCTATAACTCTATAAGTTCTTTCAGTTCAATCAAAGGTTGTCTGGTAGATATCGCTGTCAGCGATAAGACCGTCATTGTGCCCATAGGATTAAGGTTTTTTTTTTGTAAAAGTGATGTGTAACTATTTTGATGTACAATAAAGTCTATACTTATTAATTCAGGAATACATAGAACTCTAGAGCAGGAGTATCAATGACGTTGAATGTAAAAAAAGATTAGATGTTTTTTAAAAATTATTTCAATCAACAAAAGAAACATCTTCAAAAGCAAAACACTAAAAAGTGCAAAATAACTATCATTTCGGATATCGGTGTCTTTTGGTAACTCTTTTTTAACTTCTTTTTTATCAGTTGTCGACACCGACTGCCGAAACGAAAGCTATTTTGCACATTTTAGTGTTTTGCTTTTGTAGAAGGTTTTTTTTTTTTTGTGAACAAGTTTTTATTACTCCATTTTTAGTTTTAGTACACCATCACTAAAAACTAATAAGCAATGGTTATAGTACGGTACCTAAAGGATTGAAGAAATACCCATAGTTACTCAATTTATAATTTTACACATTCGTGCCGTTTGTTGCTAAGGAGTTCGGTTGTATGCTCCATATATTGAAAACTGCTGGACCGATTTTGATGAAACTTGCACTATTCCCTAAGTTGAAAGATACTCAATTCAACACAAGCAGAATGATCACAATCCGATAAGTAGTTTCGGAGTCATGCGTGGACAATCATACATTCATACGAACATACATGCACTTATGAAATTTGGTACACGTGATTAGAAGCCCACATAGAATAACATATATGAATATTGTGCAGTGCCAACAATATTACATACATACGTGTCGAATTGATAACCTCCACTTAGTACCATAGTCTACTTTTATCAAAAAGAAAAATGAAAAAGAAAAATGCACGGTTCCAATCGGATAGGCCACCAGAGAAATAGCAAATGAGTATACTCCTTTCACCAATGCCACCTTTTTTTTAAACCTTTGAAACTGGACCAATTTTCTCTGTTGTAGTACGAGTCTACAGGTCACCAAGACCAGAACTGGTCATATGTTAATTTAGCGATACTAAAGTAAAATACAAGTTTCTCTGTCTACGTCACAGTAGGTACATCTCCGGACCACCTGTCCGTTCGTCCGGACAATTCAGACGGACCGGTTCCGACAAACTGTCGTGGAGTATGTAGCGAATGGAGACCCAGTGCGAAAATGAAACCACATGGAACGATATTGTAGTGCGCGAGTAAAGGTTTTTTTTTTTTTTTTTAATCGATAGGCTCGCGTTTGACCACTATCTCGCCTGATGGTAAGCGATGACGTGGTCGACGGTGAAGCACGCTTGCCTAGAAGTAACCTATTCACTCTTGACTTAAAGACCCCCAAGGTTGTAACTATCAGGGAACAAAGACTCCGGCAGGGAATTCCACTCTTTAGCTGTGCGTACAATGAAAGTATTCACAAAACGCTTTGTACGTATGGGTGGGATGTCCACCATGATGAGATGCAGGATGAAACTCTATCTAATGAAAAGCGAGTCTAAATCAGAAATTTTTCCAATATTGAAACTGAAAGGCTCTGGAACACGGTAATGCTCATATGAAGTGAAACGCAACAACCTTTGAAGTGGTAGTGGATACAGAAAAATACCAGTATTTTATTTGGCGCGATTACAGACCTTCGCAACTCAGTAACTGGGCAAAACGATACAATTGACAAGGCAATTGCAGCATTTAATTGTAAATGAGTGTTTGGCATTTATGCGCCTTTTTAATGGCAACTGGTATTTTTTTGCTTATTGATAGTCATCATCATCTGCCTAGCCTTTCCCCAACTATATTGGGGTCGGCTTCCAGTCTTACCGGATTCAGCTGAGTACCAGTGTTTTACATGGAGCGACTCCCTATCTAACCTCCACAACCCAGTAACTGGGTAACACGGTACCCCTTGGCAAGACTGGTGTCAGAATCAAGCTCCTGACTACCCGTAACGACTGTCAAAGATCTTTAAATAACAGCCGGGACCGGCTTGACGTGCTTTCCGAGGCATGGAGGAAACTCGGTATGTTGGAATGGTTACCTATCCATTTGGACCGACATCTTCAAACGTTGCTTAACCTTGATGATCGACCCGTGCGGCTGTTATTATTTAGCCACGAGCTCCGAGCTTATTGACAGTCGATACCCAAAAAAAATACACCAGGCTTCAAGGGATATTACGTTATACATTTACTGGGTTGTGGAGGCTGATAGGCAGTTGCTTCAAGTAAAATACTGGGACTCAACTGCATCTGCTTAAACTGGAAGCAAAAGCTAAGCAGATTGATATATCACTACAAAGATACGCGTGTGAGCACTCCATTTACTCATTCGTCCAAGAAAACAATACATAAAAATATAATCGACTCGTGATGTGTTTATTATAGTTGCCTACTTAAATATAGATGGTCGCCGTCCGAGAATTAATTTGTATATCGTTATTATAATACTGTGTATTGTTAAAATTATTGTTACTTGCTGTTTGTTTAAGCGATTGAGTCATCGATGTTTCATTATTTTTGTTTTTGTGTTTCATTAATTTTAACTGGATATGGAACACGTCTGGACACCAAATACTTATAAGAATCTATGTATTCTTCTTTATCATTATTTTGTTACAAATTCTTAAGGCAAATCTGTCTAATTTTCTCATTCTGAACATGCTACGATTCATTGCTTATGTTTGGAATAGAGCGGCCAACAGACTTTCCAAAAAGGAAGAGGTAGGTACTATGTTCGACTTTTTTTGTTTGTTTTTGTGTATGTTCACCGATATCTCCGTCAATTGAATGAAACAACAAGCATTTCGAGCATGCTCGCGTTTACGATTGACGGTCCTTCCCGGTCCCTCTTAAGAGACAGAAGTTAAACAGTTTTAAAAGAAGAGTTATTTACGTGGAGTTTCTTGCACGTTCTGCTCCATACAGATCTATACGCATTGGAACTAACTTCAACATGCCGAATGTTCGGCTCCTTGAAATTCAAAAGGTATAATATATCCTGTAAATAGTTTAATTGAAATAAATGCTTTAGATTTTAGGGCCTCTGTGAGGTGAATAAAAACTCTGCTGATGTAGCTAAATATTAGTCAAAACGTATATAATAGGGATGTTTCCTGGGTAGAAAAAATATAATAAATTCTATATAGTCCGACAGTGGCATTATCAAATAATATTGGACCCGTATTTTGCTATATTAAATAAATAAAAAACACCGTGACGTCACACGATATTTCAACGCACTGTATCGTCGTAATTTTTTGTTTACGAGGCAAAAGAAAAAAAAACGTGTCCAATATTTTTAGGTTATCTAACTGACAGACTATAGTTATTTATGCTACAAGTACGGAAAGTACGTGATTTCCGATGAGTAGATAAATCGACACGAGTCGGAAATCATTTTACGCACGTGATCATACAAAATTTTACTATGCATTGTGCGAGGAAATAAAAAAATATATCTGAACCAAGCAAGAAATTAATAAAATGGCGCTTATTCAAGGGCGCTCAGCATATCCACAAATTAACTAATAGTTCATAGTTCCTCGGGCATATCTACTGCGCATGTGCAAATAGCTGTCACGTCGTAACGCAAAAAGGCACGAGCAACATATTCATTCTGCCAAACATATTTAATGAATATTTAAAATTAATTTATTGATCAAAATCAAAATCTAGAGTAATTAAAAACGCCTTAAATGAAGTATTAGTTTTGTTTTACCTTTTATATGAATGATAATCTGTATTTAACAATTTTTTTAAACTTTTCTCAAATACTAAAAATTCTATGCGGCTGACGTTGGAGTTAAAAATTAAAAAAGAACAGGAAAGTAAAAAGCACTAGTAAAAAAAAGTTACACTTTCCGCACAGTTTGGCTGCTTGGAAAACGCTCTTTTCGAGGACATCCATTGTAAAATATATATATTTTTGGCAACTATCCTATTGTGGATTCATCGATAATACGAAGATTGAATGATTTCAGTTTTTTATGGAAACCTTGCATATTTCCGGCAACAAAATGGTCCAGCAAATTTCATCACATAAGGAAATTCGATTCAAAATAAACACAAAAAGAGTTACATCACAAACATATCTTTAATTCTAAAACTACCCTCAACAACGAAACTAACATTTTCTGCAACCCCAAATATAAATATACCCTGAATCGTTCGCAAATCTGATTTATTCGATTCCTGCGCAGCCCTTTTTGCTGTACGGTCAGCAAGAAACGTAACCTCCATATCTTGGATTTGCATGTGTATCCTTTTTTTGCTGACGTATGTGAAGTTATAAATATTATATCTTTGCTAGTTTTTTTGGGATGTTCTATTTTTATGTTATTTTGGTTTATGATCGTAGAGTTGAGGTTATAAACCTTTTTAAAGAAGACTCATTTGCATGTATCTTACTGGTTCGACTAATTAGCCCATTAACTTTAAGCTTATCAATAAAAATCTTGATTAGCAGTTGAATATTATTCCGGTTTGTATGTTTATCTTGTAGTTTTACACCAGCACAGTAACAATATTTTTCCGTCGGAAAATTACAGCCTAAAATAACAATTAACTTTTTTGTTTCTTCCATTCTCGTAGCGAAATACACTTATAAAAATATCCAAAAACATTAATGTTTCAGCTGTTCTAATAAGACTACAAGCCTAATAAATAAAACAATGGGTTTGTATGAGATGGTCTTCTAATAAAAAGAATCTGAAGACCACGTTTTGGTTGAATGTGCCCGAAACTAAGTTGAGAGGGCCACCTTAATGCTCGAAAGTAATTAAGATTTGTAAGTCATTGAAAAATGTGATGGGATTCTGGCTGGAAAAGAAAACAAAATAACAGTTAAGGCAAAATGTAGTATGCTACCTACTTTTTAGGTTTAAACCGCAAACTACATAGGAATGCCAGCTCACCCAGGGCTTAAGGACTAACCAAAATAAAATATTCATCTCGCTTGCATCAATCGAGAAAGTAAACAGGTGTCTTTGCTTGAATTCTAACATCATGTCGCGTAGAATACGCGTGCCTTACAACAGGGAGTTGGCGGGAATGTGGTATCGTGAAACGGTTTCATACTTACAATAACATTAAATTTGTCTTAAAGGATTAATTACTTTGCTGTAACTTAAGAATAGGCCGCATATCAGTGGTGACAAAACCAGTACAACCTGGCATCCCATTCTATTGAAGCTTTGAAATATGCTAGGGCAGCTCACGGTGACAGTGGTGCCACTGACAAGTGGCTTACAGTATATTCATTAAATGATACAAAATACAATTCTCTCTGTGAGAAAAATAAATAAATAAAAGAATAAAATTAATAAGAACTTACATCGAATGTAAAAAAGCATTAAAATGAACACACAAAACGATTATGTATAAGGAAATATTGAGAGCAAAAACTTACCATTCCATTATCCATTCCCCCATATGGCGATTGGTATCCCGCCTTTTCTGTGACTGCAAAAGATAATTAATATGCACATTATTTGTCTATTCTTTAAATAACACTGTTTTAATATGCATATGTATTTCTGTAGCTTCTCTTGCGTTCCTCGAAGAATAGCGTGAAGTGTTTCAGTTTACGTGTTATGCCATTCTACTACTTGTATTCGTTTTTCCGTATTGTCACTATTATATTATTTATGCAATTATACCTTTATTTAATTATTGAAAGAGAAAGAAGACAATCGTGACACAGTTGACTACCTAACCCCACTCTTAGAAACGTAATCTAACAATTTGGCGCCCAGCACGGAGTCTAGAAATTTTATTGTTTTTAATTTTTATGACGGAGTTCTGAGGTAACAATTTTTTTTAAAAGCAAACGAATTGAGAACCTTCTCCTTTTTTGAAGTCGGTTATAGACTGAAAGATATATCCCAAATACTTATTTTAATATATTATCATCAATGACACTCGAAACAAAATCTGGCGCCCAACACGGGACCGCAAAAATTACATTATACCATAATACCGTATTGAGAATTAATAGTTCGGAAAGCAATATAAAATGCACCAGTATAATCGTATTACTCCAAACCGAACAATAACATAATAATAATAAAAAATCTTCCCTAAGCCTCACACAATAAAAAACGAATTAAAAATCGCACCATTTTGATAAACCCATTAAAAAATCTTTTGTACAACTTGGTCAAATAGGGTTCCAAGTTCATGTTGTCAGTCGGTTAAAAAAGGGTTAAGCTGTAGAGTCGGTTTGACTGTATGATATATTGGCAATGTGGGTATATTATTTGTCTATAATACCAAAGCTTATCTAGGGTTAAAACAAAACCATCGTTGAATAACAACGTTATAAATTACTCTTGAAGTAGGTATTGTAAGTATTCCAGACACGTTAAAAGAAATTGTAGTAGAAACATCGAGGACCAGGCATCAATAAATCTCGTAAATAAATAGAATATTAAAGTTTTTTTATAAAGTTAATCATTTTTGGCGATCGAAAATTCTATGTTAAGGGTAACTCATCTTTCGACTAGGTATTTTTGGTGAACTGCGTTCAAAGGTTTAATTTAAAGTAAGAAAAAATTAACCCAAAAACAAAGGTCTGTTTCCATCTACTCTCAAAATGAAGCAAAGGCGTTGCTCAGAATTATTTAAATTAATTCTATAATTGTGGAGCGTTAACGCCTACAGTGAGGGTAGATATTTATTAAACAAAACTCATTAATTACAGTTATGGCGATCATCATCCTTTGTTTACTTAGAGTAAAGCCTTTAGGAGTAATTAGATATTTGTGGCGCTGACTGTACTTGTGCTGGAGAAATATTGTAGAGGAGAGGAGACAACCTTTTTAGGTATTTTTGGGTTAATTTGCTGATATAATTTTACAGTGGGTTCATAAGATTCAACCAAATATTTCAAACCGAAGCATGAAGCAAGTGCACTGTTGCCAACCAACTGTATTAGTTGCCATTTATTTTCTATGAAGTTTCAATCATTTGAGACCTTTATTAACATAACATTTATTATAACGACTATATTTCCCGAAGGGTTAAACAGAGGTGTAAATAAACTGAGTAAATATTATTCAGTTATTATTAAATTATCATAATTCTGAGAAGCATACATAAAAAATCAGCACTCAAACTTTAAGAAAACTGAATAGTGTCACAAAGTATGTAAGCGGCGTCACGCTGTTTTGCGTACCCTAAGCACCACGGAGCACACGACCAGCTTGTGTGCTCCGTGATAAGCACATGCCGGAGGGATTGACAGATAGATCACTTTGACCTCACTTCGCCTAAGTCATCACGGTAAGATTTTTACGGAATAGCACTAGTGATAACTGCAAATTGGCTGTTGGCCCTAACTAGCGAATATGCGTACTTTCAAAGTACATGCTAACACTACTCATACCACAGACATACATCTAACTATATGACGCGACTGTATGTACTTCGCGTGCCAAAAAACGGAGTAAAGTTAGCGAGCTTATCATTTAGCATTATCGGCACCGGAAATCTAGAAAAATGCCTTTTTATGCCATATTGAGTTGAAAAGGATGTATATGTTATAGTTGGCCGAGGCATTGGAAACGATTTCTTTACATTAAGTTAATTTGTTTTTAAATTGTTTGTGAAAAAGTGGCACGCTTGGTTTTCATACAGATGGAGGTACTTGCGTTATCTATTTAGATGTATGTATGTGACTCATACCCACACATTTTTTGTAGAAAGCTCTCAGTAACGTCTAGTGCGTCTGGGATCTTGGACCATTAAGACTATTACTATTATATACTATTATATTTTATGATTACAGAAAAGTAGTTAACGATAATTATTTGGCGCAGCACAAAACTAGACGACATTTTTTCAATTCCATCCCCCATATTTTTATAACACTATCATTTTGAATAGCTGTCACCTACCGTCAAACGGATGACGTAATATATCCGACACAATACTACCCTCCGTGACAAAGCGAATGCTTAATCCAAATTATACAGTGAACGGACAGGGGTAGGCAGAATGAGAGCCCTGATTGTTAGTTACGAATTGTGATGTTTTTTTTTTGGTATATCGACCGTTTTTAGTGATAGGGGAATGTTCTAATAATATGTGGATTAATTTAGTACAAAGAGTTAGGATAAATTAAATAACAGGTCTGTGATATTAAAGTCTGAGATGAAGGTCAAGATCTGCTGATCATTATAATACAGTACTAGGTATTTATTGCTGAAAATAAAAACAATTGCCAATTGGATAACCAACATTGGAAGGTGGTGTGACAATTTGACCACGTTTACGGGTCAAACTTGGCACGTTATCGCGCGGGACAAAAAGTAGGACACAAATTAAAAGCAGTACTACAAGAGTATCCTATGCTCAGGATTAAAGTTTGGCCAACCACTGGTTTTAAACACGATTATTAGGTTAAATTTCATTTCATAATCAGAATAAATACGCTCCGTCGAAACATTTAAACCAATGACCCATTTTCTATATTTTATTTCTACGCTCATTGCTTATTATAACATAAGATTTCTGAATAAAACATACCCCCGATTTTTTAATTAAGCATTTAAAACTAAATATTTGTCAAACCTTAGCTTGACAAGCTTTGGCAAGTTTGACACGTTCTTAGCACCAACGAAATTATCTATAAGAATGCGAACTTTTTTTCAATAAGAATAGTAATTTAATATTGTGTTTAAAAGTGACCATAATTATTTTTCGCGCCATTGTCAGTGTCACTCCGCACTCGTGCTAACTTTCCGCTTGGCTAGTAAAAGAGGGGTGCTGTATTTTGCTGCTACAAATTACACGGTACCGTACTATACCGAGGGAAGGGTGACTTTTTGAGTTTCCGACGACACGCTAATTATTTTATTTTATGTACAGGATTAGGAATTAAGCCTGAATTTAACGCCTGACATACTATCAGCGAAAATATAAAAAATAGGCATACTGATAACAGAACATTTTATTCTCAAAAACTGCAGTGCTAATTCAACACGTAAAGTTGACAGGAACAATGCAAACCTGTCCACTTCGCGTGTCACTACTTGAAGCACAATCCACTTCAGTTACTTCAAGCAGGTAAAACATTATAGCTTCGATAACTTACAGCAGCAAATTGAAAGCTCACTACAAATTATATCCTGTTCATACTTCATAACAACAGTATTGATTGTGCGGTGTAAGTAACAAGAACTAGCGGGGTATCGATGGGTTGTAAAATTGAAAGTGCATAAAATCAAAAAGTGTCATTAAAACCAATGACCCGAGAAGATTTTTAACGTATTGGATTCGCCGAAATATCAAATTGTTATGTTTCTTGAGATAGAAATCTAGAACAGTTATATGTTTGGTGTGAAGATCAGAAGTTATAGAAATTCTTACCAACTACACTAAAATTAATGTAGCAGTGAAGATAGGTTTTAAAACTTTTACATAGTATATCTGTAACACAAAGGATGTAAACGGCGACGCGAGTAACGAATTCTATGAACAACGGAAAATCAAGATGAGATGACAATCACCGCTTACCGCTCCTAACTTGGAACACTTATCAAAAGAAATCGATAGCAAATTACTCCTTGACGATGTAATGATACAGACATACTACCTACCCTCACTGCAGTACTCAAGGCTGGTATAACGCTATAGAAAAGAAAATATTAGCTGTCATTTGCCGGTCAATTAAAAATAATAGAAACAATGCCAGAAAATGCCTAAGGCATTAATCTGCCTATTGTAACGGATGTGACGTCAGCCTACGTGCAACCGACCAATGCCCGCCGAAGCCAAGCCGCCATATTGAAGCCTCCCCTCCAGTCAAGCCATGTCAAGCAGCGAGGATGTGTCAATATAAGCGATTGCCAGTCATTTAGTTGTCTCTTTCGATTGTGAATACAAGATGTGAACAAAGCTCTGTCCGGTTTTTATTTATCCGTTTCACTATATATACGTTTGTGTGCATGAAGAAATAATTCAATAACGCGTTGGGTACAAGTTTTGGCTGGCATGGCCATGAACCGAACTGTCTCGGGCCGTCAATTTCTTTGAGTAAATGGTGGAACTCACTTGAGAGAGAGGCTCACTTGGGAGGTCGAAGAAAAGATTGATAGAATGTGTTACGAATGATATGAAAGAAAAGGAAGTCAGTGAGAGCTTGGTGGCTAGCAGGGCAGAATGAAAGAGGAAACGTGTTGAACCAACTTCTAGCAAAATGGGATAAGAACAGGACAACGTTGAAACGGGACTCACTGAAACGCTTCATCATCATATCAGCTGAAAGACGTCCACTGCTGGACATAGGTCTCGCCCAAGCGTCGCCAAATTGCCCAGTCCCGTGCGTCTGGCATCCAGCGGATCCCCGCAACCATCACCAGGTCATCGGACCACCTTGTGGGAGGCCTTCCAACGCAACGTCTTTCAACTGACACTCTTGGTCTTCATTAATTAGTAGGTTCACGTTTGTCCGCTTTCTCACCTGATGGTAAGCGATGATGTGGTCAACGGTGAAGCACGCTTGCCTAGAAGTAACCTATTCACTCTTGACTTAGAGACCCCCAGATTATAGCTATGAGCAAATATAGACTCCAACAGGGCATTCTGTACTCCTCCACTGCTTAGCTGTAAGCACAATGAAAGGATGCACACTAGGCGTTTTTTGTGGTGGTAACTTGCATGTTTCAAAAGGGTTGAACGAGACATGACCGATAATACTAGGGTAGTCGACAGTTCTGCTTATTTCAATTTGCGTGCAGAAAACAGTTAGAATATTAGATGACCTGCAGTGTTTAGTCAAATGGAAACGTTATTATTGCACTGAACGCTTAACAAAGCCAAGTCCTCGTCGGTAATTATAGATCCTTGCTGAATGATTCCTTTAAGATAGTTTTATGTTTTTTATTTTAATTCTTGTGAACTTCAATAAATGGCACGCGTGTATTGTCCAGATGTTAAAATAAAAGTAGTCGTACAAGGAGTATGTAGCCTTAGCACGTGGCATTCTGTATAGGTATGAGTGACTTTGGTCTGGTAGTATCATTCTGCGTACAGCTAAGGAGTGGAATTCCCTGCCGGAGTCTGTTTCCTTATAGCTACAACCTCGGTGTCTTTAAGTCAAGAGTGAACAGGTTACTTCTAGGCAAGCGTGCTTTACCGTCGACCACATCATTGCTTCTAAAAATCCTCAAGATTCAAGCTTTAAGAATATCTAAACATATCATAGGTACCTACAAAGTGTGTTGAAAACGACAAAATCGAATTGAAAAACTTGCGAAAGTTGCCGTGCCGCCATTTTGAGCAACATATAAATAACAATTTTTGAATATCTCATAAGAATCTACTAAACTCACACCGCATCAAAAAACACACAACTACCCTTGAATCAAGGATGCTTAGTAAATTATAGTGACATATGAACACTTCAACCGGCGCGCGCCCGCCACGTGTCTGCGGTCAATTTGTTGGCGAACCTAATTGTCAATATGTCACATTTAATTGTTTGACTAGCTTTAGCACGGCCGATTTGCGTAAAAAGGGGTTCTAGTGGGAATTAAACATACTCTTTCAAATAAAAATTATTTTCAAAATCGGTCCACAATTGATGGAGATATCGGTGAAAAAAAAAAAAAAAATCAACATACATAATGTCGAACATAGAACCTCCTCCTTATTGGTAAGTTGGTTAAAAAGAGGCACCAAGAAAGCTTTATTCGCGACTAATCTCCAGATATCCATGATCAGGATTAGGAGTTATAGCCCAGTAGAAATCGTCACTAGATTTTTAGTTAGAGCAAAACGTGAAAAATGTCCTAATACGCAGATTACGCAGTCTTTTGCATGGTGCGAAGCGAACACACGTTTTCCGAAGTTGCAAATTTGGATAACACTACCATAATTAGCCCATACAACATACTAAAAATCCAGAACTACATCAAGCTTTGCGATTTTAATGTCTTACTGACTTGGCTATTAAGAACGTGTCAAACAAAATTTACAAGTTTTCAGGTAAGAGTTGCACAAATACTCAACTTGAAGTAATCAGAAACCAGTTACAAATATTCATGGAGTAATTAGTCATACAAAGGGAAGCAAAGACAGCTATTTAATTGCGTAATTCTGTATTCTCGGTAAGAATAATTTTCATATTAACTTTGAAATCTAATTGGTTCAGTTCAAAGTGGAATATAATTGAACTCATTCGGTATTTAGCTTCGACGGCCAATGAAAGGGGATTGTTTGCGTTTGATACAGTTTGAATGTGGTATAATTAACAAAAGTAGGTAATTACGTTATTAGTTGTTACATATTTTCAAAATAATCAGAATATGAATACCTTGATGGGCACGAATTTGAAGGCAGTAAGTAGGTAACCTAGATAGTATTATAATAAGTAATAACTGACAGCTTAAACTGTGTATCAGATATTAAACATGTTAACGTGTAAATACCGGCCAAGTGCGAGTCGGACTCGCGCACGATGGGTTCCGTACTTGGTAAATTGCGGTTTACGATTTATGACGTATTAAAATAAAACTACCTACTAGATCTCGTTCAAACCAATTTGCGGTGGAAGTTTACATGGTAATGTACATCATTTTAGCACTTTGGAAGGGTCTCTCGCGCAAACTATTCAGTTTAGAAAAAAAAAATATTAGAAACCTCAATATCATTTTTGAAGACCTATCCATAGATACCCAACACGTATGGGTTTGATGGAAAAAATAGGTTTGAGTTTCAGTTCTAAGTATGAGGAACTCCCAAAATTTATGGTTGTATTTTTGAGTGAAAATCTTAATGCGGTTCACAGAATACATCGACTTACCAAGTTTCAACAGCATAGTTCTTATAGTTTCGGGAAAAAGGGGCTTTGACATACGGACGGACAGACAGACAGACATGACGAATCCATAAGCCGCATCCATCAAATGGCAAAAAACGGAACCCTAAAAAGGTATTTTTACGCGACTGCCCAGAAAAAGGAGTCAGGGTTCAGCATATCTTAAAAGCATCTAAACCGATTTTGATGTTTGTGGTATCTTCCAATATATAATTTAAAAATTATAAATGGCGTAGCAGTGGTTGATGAATAAAAACCAACATGTTTTTTGTAAGTACTCGTATTAGCACTAACTATATTAGAACAGAGCACTAGAGGATCGGTAAACACCAAGATAAGGGAAGCACGGAATCGGGAAGAATGTCAAAAGAAAGGGGCCTAGCTTGCAGCAAAATGGTAGTGGAAACAACCGACGTGCAGTTTATAGAGGGCCGACATGATTCACGAAATATATTTTCAAATCCCAAATCCAAGATGATCCTTATCAAAAGCTATTTTATTAATACAATAAATCATAGCAATTAAAAAATAAATACCAACCACTCAATAACTACAATATTCACCCCGAGATGACCCCTAAATCATCCCCTACGGACAGATATGAATCTATAGGGTCGTTACTCATCGCTGTAGTTTCACGGTGGATTGGTCAGGAAAGAATCTGGTTTATTACAAGCAACCCCTTTATTTATTACTGCGAGGGTAATGATATTAGATGACGAGAGGGTAGTTGGGAAATAATAAAACGACGGATAGGTATGTAAAATTGAATGGAGATAAAATAAATTACGTTTTAAAATATGACGTCCGTTTTTCATGCTTCCTTTGGAGGGGATAGTGTACCCAGAAAAATGTAGAGCTAGGAATTATAATACCAGTCTGTTACTGTCTCACTGCAGGGCAAAAGCCTCTTCTCATACAGAGAAGAGACGAGCATTAAGCACCACGCTTGTTCAAGGCGGTTGTCGATTTTAAACTTATCAATCAATACATATAATAAACCTTTAGAGGTAGGGTAGGTAAGTAAGGTAGGTAGGGAAGGTAAGTAAGGTAGGTAGGGTAGGTAGGTAAGTAAGGTAGGGTAGACAGTTGACGGGAGCGAAACCGCGGACATAGCTATTATAAGTTTTAACTATAAATTTAGGTTTCCTCACGATGTTTTCCTCACTATGCCGTCCGCGTGAAAGTCTGAAAATTTCAATAGAAACTACCTGAATAAAAAGCAGAATCCGTTGAACAAACATTCATCCATCCATAATTACGTACAAACTAAAATATTTTTATTTCCTTCATTTATCTATATTCTTAATTAATACATTTTTAAATATTTCAAAACAAAAGAAAACTTGTAAAAACAATATCAATATTTTTAGGGTTCCGTACCCAAAGGGTAAAAACGGGACCCTATTACTGAGACTCCGCGGTCCGTATGTCTGTGTGTCACCAGGCTGTATCTCATGAACCGTGATAGCTAGACAGTTGCAATTTTCACAGATGATGTATTACTGTTGCCGCTATAACAACAAATACTAAAAACAGAATAAAATAAATATGTAAGTGGGTGTCCCATACAACAAACGTGATTTTTTTGCCGTTTTTTGCGATAATGGTACGGAACCCTTCGTGCGCGAGTTCGACTCGCACTTGGCCGGTTTTTATTATTAGTAGGATTATTCCACTAGTGCCGCCCGCGTGGTTGTACTTCTCCCAATATCTTTATGATTATAGCCTGTGTTATTCTGGTGTATCAGCTATATTTATTTAAAGTTTCATCGAAATCCGTTCATCTATCTAATCTCACAAACTTCCACGGTCACTCATCCACATTCACAAAATTATACGTTGATTTTCGAGGTGTACGTCAATTTCAACCACTCTCGCAACATCCGATATGGTCTAGTGGCTAGGATACCTGGCTCTCACCCAGGAGGCTCGGGTTCGATTCCCGGTATCGGAAAATCTTTTTGGTTTATTCTACTTGAATTTATCAAATTTTGAAGAAGGTATTGTTAACATATAGGCACAATGATAAATATCTTATCAGTTTTATGTTTACTTTAAGATTTATTTGTGTACTTTGGACTACTCAGTTCATTAAAATCTTGTTTTTTAAAAAGTTCAAATAAATAAAATACACAAGTAATGAAAATTAGATTCAGAAATTTTGTACCTTTTTTATATTTAGCATATGCGCACTGCGAACAATTTTTATTTAAATTAGATAGGAAAAAGTTTGTTAAAATCATTATTTATTACGATTTGAATAAAAAATACATAAGCTACTACAACAGTAATAATTGCACGCAAATCAACGTGCAACGCGCGTGCACGCTTCGAGTGCGTTTAACTGACATAACGTCACGCGTGACACGCATTGCGAGTCAGGCAGAAAGATCAGAAGTATCAAAAAAAAAAAAGAAATCACATTTGATTTTTTCTGAGGGCTTGCAAAAGTTCATTTTTTTAGAAAAAGCAAGTAGCGCCTTCACGGTTTGGCTTTTAGCCGAGATGTTTTCATTTGAAGCAGAAGGTATAAATCCCCAAATAAAATTTTATACTAACCAGTTTCATTTTGCATTTTTTAGTAGTGAGTTTTTTTTTTTATAATCTATAGGCTCGCGTTTGACCACTATCTCGCCTGATGTTAAGCGATGACGTGGTCTACGGTGAAGCACGCTTGCCTAGATGAAACCTATTCACTCTTGACTTAAAGACCCCAAGGTTGTAGCTATCAGGGAACAAAGACCCCGGAAGGGAATTCCACTCCTTAGCTGTACGCACAATGAAAGTATTAGCAAAACGCTTTGTGCGTATGGGAGGGATGTCCACCATGTACCGATGGCGCATGGCCGTACGTCTTGTCGTCCGATGATGGAAAGGGCTAGGCGGAATCAAATTGTGCAGTTCCGTCGCACACTCCCCGAAATGTAACCGATAAAAAACCGACAGGCTCGCAACTCGGCGTCGATGTTCGAGGCTCTGGAGCTTTGAGGCGACCAGTGCATCGTTGTCAATAAGCCTTTTGGCCCGTCTGTCGATCGACTCAAGTGCATCAAGTTTAGTCGTTCATATAGTATCGTTCGAATCATTATAGTTTTTAACGCACGAGAAGTAGCATTACATATCATTTCAGTTCCATATTTTTCATTACAAATCAAAGAAAGATTTTTGTAAAGTACACTCGAGAAGGAAAATATTCCGAACTTTAGTAATATCATCATTTTCCAATAATTTCAAATCCTGCAAAAATATTGTGAATTCAATTTAGTGGAACTTCTGCAAATATTTTTAAGGCGGCACAGGGGTAATAGCAAAAAGTCGGTGTCCCCTCTGAAGTACAGTCGGCGTGTTTTTGTCGTTAATGTTACAAATATTGTCGACCGTGAACTGGAGCGATCGAGAGGGTGCGCGGGTCTGTATTCATAGTGAAGAAAGAAACGGCATTTTTTTTTTGTTATTTTTTTTTATCAAATTTCATCCGCGTAGGTATCTAGCTAGTGCGGCTGAGTAAGGCCGCTCGAACACGCTAAGAAAATTCACCGTCTGCTGCAGAGAAGACCAGTTCATCATGTATACGACAAGAATTTAGTAGGACTTAGCCACGAAATCTTATCGTGTCTGCTGCAGAAAAGACAAATATGAATTTATAAACGATTTTAATTTTTATTTTTTGTGAAGAAAATAATCATGTTAACTATGAAGGAACACAGAGAGCGTCATGTCTACCGCAGACAAGTTTTTTACTTGTCCAGCACCGTGGCAGAGTACCTACACAGTTCCTATGTAGAAACGACACGAATTATTGCGTACGGCGGTACGGTTCAGGAAATTCTTGGTAGCATGCCGAAGTCTGCATTCGTTTTCAATTTATGGCAATAAGCATGTCATTCATCTGTAATATACCGTATACGTAAACTACACATAACTTGCAAAATCTCTAAATAGTATAAAACAAAGTCGCTGTCTGTCTGTTTGTCCGCTTACTTCTTCTAAGCCACGCAACAAGTTCTGCTACGGTTTTCACTAATAGAAAGGGCGACAAACGAGGAAAGTTTGTGTACATGTAATTTTTCCCGTGCAAAGTCTGGCTATAACGCATAACTGAAAAAATTTCGGCAACTGAAAATTTGGGGAAGGTAACTGTTACCACAAAAAAGAATTTTGATAGTTGTTTTTTTGTTGATTTTGATAGGCTACTTTGTTTATATTCGTATTCATTCCTGGTAAAGTGTATAGTCACTTCAGTACGATGCAGTGTGGATTTGATACAGATTTGTCACTGAGTGACCGTTTTCTCAGTGTGTGATTACCGCAAAACCACAAAGCTTGTTGTTTTGCTTCATAATGTTGTAATCTGACATAATCTTCTTGTAAACAACAAGCAACACGCGTATGAGTATTCTAAAAAAATGCTCTTAGTCAAAAGAGACCAGAAGAAGAGAAGACAAAATATCAAAATCATTAGATCGACGTACACGTCACCGTATCTTGTAAACATTAAGAACGACATCATGCTGTTACTTCACATCTTGGAATTAACATAACATGTAATATAATAACTACAGCACTCCACTTCTAATAGGATTAACCATTTTTCTAATTGGATTTGTAAAAAACGTAAGCAATCTGACAGTTCAGGTAGCATGAAAGTGACAGATGTAAAAGCATAACTGTTACAAAACTTTTTGGGCATACCAAATATGTATTCTGCAGAGTTTTATTAGCCAGACTCTAGTTCGCTGGTTTGCTAGTAAAGTTTAAAAAAAACGATTCCGTACACTAGGAATTTCCTTGTATCGTGGGTGCATTTACAAACAATGAAATTCACATAAACACCCAGATCCGGAACAACTATCTGCAGGCCATACAAATATTTGTTCCGTGCAGGAATCGAGCCCACAATACACGACGCAGCAGCCGATCGCTTATTCACTGCTCCCACCGTGTCGTCGGTATAGTGTAGGTAGGCTAGTGTAGGTATATTATAAACGCCTGTCTACCCCTTGAATACAAGCATGATGCTACAACACAAATGTCAAGCATTTCTTCGATGATATATGACTTGAAGAAAAACTATTATGTACTACGAATTTATGTAAATAACTACTTGTCATATACATAATGACAAGTACTAAATATCAATGTATATAGCAATTAAAAAAATTGATTAATTATAATATACCTAACTCATGTAAGTAATTGATTATTCTTAAGAATGACTGATTTATGGAAAACAATTTTATGTAGGCAGATTTGTGTTCCCAGATATTTTAAGATTTATCTAATCTAATATTACTTTATCTATAAAAACTGCGACTAGTAACAAGTGCATATAAACAGGCTGATTTATTTAAAAAAATCTTATTTTTAGTTTAAACACTGATTAACAGATTCTAAATTCATATTATCCATAGAAAATTTGAATTAAACATAAACGTAACATCACGCCTGTATTCGCCGAAGGGTTAGTCAGAGGTATACCTAAAGTGCACCTACATTTTTTCACCTCTCAATCTACTCACCGGTACTTAAACTAGTCATATTTTTTAAATACTAAGTTTAAAGTTTGTGTGCCTCTAGTTCGTGATACATACATTTTATTTTAATTATTTCTTTCCATTATGTCCCGCCTATAAATACGAGTCACAGTTCGAAGTACCCTCGCGCGTCTAATTATGATTAATCGCTAAAAATTTAACGCTTTCGTACTCAACTGTACTCAATGAGAACGATGCTCGGATTATTGCACTTTTGTGCGGCTGCACAGCGATGAAGAAAAGTGCTTTTGAAAGCTATGATTTTAGTAGTGCTTGGTGGGGGTTTCCGAATTTTCTGCGATACACTTTTCGACATGACTGTATAACAAGTTGATAGCAAATAATAGGTAACTTCATATTAGTATAAGGGGTCTTGCTGATGGCGGATTAAAATTAAAATTACGTCGATAGCGACGCAATTCAAATTGCGCAAGTATTTTTTAAGAAAATGCAAATCGGAGGCATGCATTCCCTTAGTAAAAATCGCTTATCGGTGTGATTTAAATTGAATTGCGTCGAGCCTTCCGGAAGGCCGCTTAGCATTCCGTTGTGTACGGCGATACAGTTATCAAGATTATTTTTAAAGGGATAAAAATTGTTGTTGCAGTAATGAAGCAGATTATCGCATGAGTTTACAATAAATGTTTATGGCAAAGAGAAAATAATAATCGAAAGAGAAAATAAATAAATTGTAGTTCTAAAAACTAAAAAAACACGCTTTAATGGTAAATTGAACTAAAAAGTCGCTAATCCTGAAGATCTTGGTAAGGCTAATGGGATAAACAATTTAAAAGCGCACGGTAGAATCAACTTTTATTACTAGTAAATTTTAATTTTTGTTTGACTTCCAAAAGTACTTTGACTTAGACTAAATTATTGCATTGTCATCGGTCCTTGATAAGTGTGCAAAGTTTCAAATAAATCCCACGTTTTGAAGGGGGTGAAAATCACGTTCAAAGATTCCGTTACATTGATACATACCAAGCTAATAAAGGCGTGTTAAAAAAGAAAGTATGTAGGTATGTATGTATGTTCCTTATAGACTCCGAAACGGCTGGACCGATTTCAAAAATTCTTTCACCGTTGGGAAGCTACACTATCCCCGGGTGACATAGGCAACTTTTTTTATTTTATGAGTACGGGAAATACGCAGGTGAAACCGCGATGGGTCCGCTAGTTACAAAGATAAAAAGTATCACATATGATACTTTTTATCCTAGAAATATGTTCCCTCGGGATAATTTTCGACTTTCACGAGGGCGAAGCCGCAGGCAGAAGCTTGTCTCTAAATAAACAGAGCTCAGTGCTCAATTAAACCCTCTTATGTGCGCAGGGTAAACACAAACACTGGTCAGAGGGTAGTCAGTGTTTGAGCGACAAACAAAGGGAGTGTGGCTGCTTTTTTAGTGGCGCCATCTATTTACTTACTGGTGGAGTTTTAAATAGAGCTTCTATGTTTACGGGTGAAGAGGTTTGGGATCTGATGTGATCTAAATGTTTTAAGTGGTAGTTGCCATATGTCAAAATTAAGGAAACTTTTAGAAAAGAAATAGAACAGTAGAGTAGTAGTAGTAGTAATATTTTTTATCAGAATTAAAACGAAATGATGGACATTATGAATTTGTTGTAGATGTGTTCAATTACCTCAAAACTGCTATAAAAACGGTAAAAGAAAACATCGTGAGGAAACCGGCATGTCCTAGAACTAAAAATTCAAAGACATCGACATCCACCAAACCGCACTGGGCCCGCGTGGTGAATTCACTCATTCTTTCTCACAGAGAGGAAGCCTGTGTCCCAGCAGTGGGAACATTAAAAGGCTGATGATAACGATCTATTGACTTACTGGTGTAGTTTTAAATAGTGCTTCTATGTTAACGGGGAAAATGGCTTGGGTAGTGATGTGATCTAAAAGACCATTATCAGTGGTGTATTTTTACTACAATACATTGTCGTAATTGAAACGGAATTATGAACATTATGAATTTAATCTGCATAGGTTAAATTTAGACTTACCAAGAGCAATAAATTGAACCTAAAGAAGAAGATTTAGAGATTTTATCGTTCAGCACGAGGTTTTAGACTGAATTCTAGGAATAACATTTCGAACTCCAATCACGGATGATAAGCCCCCTGAAAAGACTGATCAAATCTATAAATCAGAAAATATGCTGCAAATTTTAAGTCGTTCAATCGGATGAACGACAGTGCCGACGCTATTTTTATCGGCATAATATAATGTACTAATTTCAGTAATCTGGTAGCAGTATAAGTTATAAATTGTACTTGACGGACTTCAAAACGAGCAAAGCTAACAAGCTCCTGTTAAATTCAGTATTTTCTTGAATTCCCATCATAAATTAACTTTAATTCGCCATTAAACAGTAGGACAAAGTCAATAAGTATTAGTTACGAGCCAAAGATCTATGTAAATGTGATAAAAAATAGACGTGGGCGCATCTTGTAGCAACGCGCGAAAGGCTGCATTGGTAATATTAATTATTTAGCTCTTTTTAGTTTTGAGCCTTGTTCTTATAGAAATAAAGTTGATATTTGAAAGAGAATTGGTTTTTGTTTCAAAATGGTGTAGTTTTTTCTGATTCGCTCTTTTTAAAATCTATACTAATATTATAAAGAGGTAAAGTTTGCGAGTTTGTGGGTTTTGTGAGTTTGTGACGTTGTAAGGGGTAATCTCTGGATCTACTGAACCGGTTTTGAAATCCTTATGAAAATTGCAATAATGTAAGCCAAGGTAGCAAAATGTTGCCTATAAAATTCATTCTTTGGCGTGCGCTGAGAAAACTATTGATGATAGATAAAAAATATTACGTAGGTAGGGTAGGCAGGGCAGGCAGGGCAGGCAGGTAGGGTAGGGTAAGTAGGTAGGTAGCCAGTTGACGGGCGCGAAGCCGCGGGGGTCAGCTAGGTGACTAATAAATTAAAGTTTATAGTATGAAGGTGAAAACACTACAATAAAGTTATGTCTAAGATAGAACGGGTGAACTAGAACATAAATACTACCGATGACAATGCATATAGCGAAAATGAATATATGATGCCGCCAAAGTCTGAAATCGCCAACCCGGCTTGAGCATCCGTGGTGGTCAATGCTCGACACTTTTCTTTATTAAAGGAGTTCCAAGGTCTCAAACAGAACCCAACAACAAAAAGACCTTAGATTTAGGCGGGCCACATACGTACGTTTTCCGCGTTCGATTTCTGAATTCGTTTTCCGTATACGGAAAGCCGAATGCACCGTACGCTAATAAAATGCATTGACTGCCGCACACGCACGTTTTTTTTCGAACGGAACACTGTCCGTACGTACGTATCGAATGCCAGCCCGCGCGTTCGTGAAAATTCCAAACAGGAAAAATCTAACGTCTGCGCTAGGTTCACGGAATTCCGAATCTGTATTCCGTATTCGGAAATCGAACGCGGAAAACGTACGTATGCGGCCCGCCTTAGACGTAATTAATCGTATGTGTGAAAACAAGTGACGTTCGCCATATCGGGCGATCTGCCGTTAATTTCATGTTGAAAAAACGCTTGACGTTTTGATAATATATTAGCTAGCTTGTTAGTTATCGTATAAGTGACCGCTCATTAGTTTGATCTCCTGCTGTTCTTTAATAAGGTTCTAATTGCACTGGAGTCTAGATTGTTTCCCGGTCAATGACAATTGACTCGCTACAAATTACGTGGGACATTTTTGCTCAGGCATGGCAATATTGCTTGGGTCTTGCAGCAGAATTGGCGAAATAGTTTCAGGGAGACTTTCAGGGAGTGTAGGCGGGCTTTCAAGTATTTCTGTTCCAAAATACTATTTTTAGGGTTCGTTACCAAAAAAGGTAAAATAAAGGAACTCTTATTATAAGATCACTCACTTGTCTGTCTGTCCTATTTTAATTCTGTACCCTATAGGGTTTGGTTTTGGTTCGAAACCCTATATGGTAGTTCCCGTTGACCCAAAATCACGAAATTTTGCAAAAATCTAAAAAATTTGGAAAATTATGGTAAATTTTGTACTTACAAGTTTTCGCGAAAATCTAAATTTACCCATATCTTTAAAACAGCCACCAATAAAAATGATACCAATTTTATTATGGCGGTATAATGGGTAGGTACGGAACACTCGGCGCACGAGTACGACTCGCACTTGACCGTTTTTTTAGGGTTCCGTACCCAGAGGGTAAAAACCTCACAAACTTCAACGTTTAATAATAGAATGTCACTCATCCACATACAAAACTATAAGTTGATTTTCGAGGGGAACGTCAATTTCAACCTCTCTCGCAACATCCGATATGGTCTAGTGGCTAGGATACCTGGCTCTCACCCAGGAGGCTCGGGTTCGATTCCCGGTATCGGAAAATCTTTTTGGTTTTTTCTACTTTAATTTATCAATTTTTGAGAAGGTATTGTAAACATACAGCCACAATGATAAATTTATCAGTTTTATGGTTACTTTAAGATTTATTTGTGTACTTTGGACTACTTTAAGTTCATTAAAATATTGTTAGGGTCCGTACCCAAAGGGTAAAAACGGGACCCTATTACTAAGTCTCCGCGATCCGTCTGTCTGTCTGTCACCAGGCTGTATCTCATGAACCGTAATAGCTAGACAGTTGAAATGTTCACAGATGATGTATTTCTGTTGCCGCTATAACAACAAATACTAAAAACGAAATAAAATAAATATTTAAGTGGGGCTCCCATACAACAAACGTGTTTTTTTTTTGCCGTACCTATTTTGCGATAATGGTACAGAACCCTTCGTGCGCGAGTCCAACTCGCACTTGGCCGGTTTTTTATTTCAGATAAGTAAATTGCGGATGTAGGTGTTTAAAAACGAAGAAACGTAAACAGGAACACAGACTTTCGAAATCGAAGTTATTTTTCAGTTTGTAGTGTTTTTATTTGGAAATCGGTTGTATTTTTTTGTACAAAAGTTTTTGACGTGACAACGTCTAATAAATCGATGAACGCCGGCTGCACGCACGAAAAAGTGACCCGTTACGCTCATTGTAACGTTACGATCGGAGCGAGAGCGCTACACGAGCGAGCGAAAGGCACGAATGCACAGGAGTCACACAGATAAGAACACAAACCCTCGGGTCACCCAGATCTTACACGGACGTTCTAAGGAAACCAGGAGCCCTAATAAGCTTCTGGAGGGAGGTGGGCTGGTTGGAATAATCCACCCAACGGCCGCCATGGCCCACGCACAATGGTCCACCTGAAGGACTAAGTGCGGAAACCAAACCCCATAACATAGAACATAGAAGGCACGATTATTCAAAGACAATAATTTTATCAATGTTTTGTTATGAACGACAACAACGTCACGTTAAACTATCGTCCGTAAACCGACTTTATAGACAACCAATATTTTTTTTAAACAATGGGAGAGTTGAGTGGTGATAATTGCTCGTCCCTTCTCTGTATGAGAAGAGGCCTTTGCCCTGCATTAGGAAGTTATAGACTGTTATTATTCTTTATTAGAATAGGATAATTTACTAGCACTCAAACCTCATTACCAGCCCATAGTTACTCAGAAATCGAATAGCTGACCCATTCGATGAACTGATGACGAAGCCGAGCCACAACAAACAACTTTATCGGAAAGGGGACGCCCAATCATCGGGGTTCGGTTACCGGTTCGTCATTGATCTGGTTTTTAATGATAACTACTTTAAAATAGTATATATCTAGGTGTATACATCAAAATCAAATGCCAAATGTATAAAAGCGCATCACTTCAGTCAGAACGGCTGTAGTAATTTGGCTAATTATTTTTTTTATGTTGTGTTTTTTACTGTTAGGACAAGAATTGCATGAATAAAAATATGAGAAAATTAAAAAAAAAAATGTTTGGGTGGTACGAAGTTTACCGGTTCAACTAGTTATAATAAGGGCAACTGAGCTCTGCTCGGGTGAAAATAGATAAAACGACATTTTCTAACAATGAAACCTAGCTAGATCGATTTATCGTCCCCGAAACCCCCTGCATACTAACTTTCATGAAAATCGTTGGAGCCGTTTCCGAGATACAGATTATAGGTATATATATATATATACAAGAATTGCTCGTTTAAAGGTATTACATAATTATACATGTTGAGTATGTGCTCATGCTCAACAGTATAGCTTTGTTCTTCAGTAGCTTCTTTGTTGACCTCATGGTCTCGAGTTAGATTCTCGGGTCGGGCAAAGAAGTAATTAGTTACTGGATTTTTTCGATAGCAGCCCAGTATTTGTTCCAGTATGACGATAGGACTGAACCATTACTGGCGAACAAAGGTCTCAACTAATTTGGTGTAGAATAAAGTATCTATTAGATATTCTTTTCTATAAGGTTGCACCTCTGCTTACCCTTTCGGGGACTACCAGCGTGATTTAAATATAATACAGTAAAAATAAAAAAATAAAATGAACGTACTTATCAAGTATTTTAATTTTTCTATTAATATTATAATACATTATTCTAAACGACACAAAAATAATATAAAAATCTTCATCATTTACATGAATACTTAACGTCGTATAGTCTCGCGTCATTACAACCTAATTCATATCGTATACGTGTATTTGCTCAGCTGCGCTTGCGCCTAGCCGCCATTGGTCAGCGAGCCCGCCAATCGCGGCGTGTTCGAATTTCAAAATTTCATTTCATTTTGATTAATTTGTTCCGTGAATGAAGAAAGGCTTTAAGAATATTATGTTTTCGTTGATGTGGGCTAGATTCATGAATTATAATTTACCTACTTATAGCAATTTGGAAATATGCTATGACTCCCAAGTTGAAAATTGTTTGATCAGTGAATCAGATGCAATCTGAAAACATTGGTTTCTATTAAACCATTGACAGCCACTTTTGAATTGTCAAGGAGTCGGTCAGTCGAATATCATTGTCAGCTTTTGGGTTTAAATCTATCTCTATTATTATACTTGGTTTATGTGATGTGTAACTTTTTGGTTGCTTTTTTTGTGCATATTCTATTCTAGCCTTTTCCAACTATTTTGAGGTCGGTTTTCAGTCTAAAATGTAGAATGCAGACTAAAATTAGAACCAAAGTTTCGTGAGATTTCGGAGGAAGTGCAAAATCATGAAACATGGAAGAAGTGAAAGCCTTTGGCCGACCAGGAGTGGAACAGATCAGGCCAGCAAAAAATAAAGTTAACATGAAAGATACGATTACATAAAAAACCGAGAGAATTTCCGTTCTTCCTTTATAGAACAGTTCTGCATTGACCAATCTAATAATACAGATTCTTAGTCTAAAATTCTAAATTAGCCCACAAGTACCCTCAGACAGACTGGCACAACTTATCAGTTATCACCATTTAACAAAACAATAACTAAGTGATATGAGGACATAAATCATAATTACCGCTCGACTTACACGTCTCCGATAACCTGACTACGCAGACCCGGGTCAGGAGTCGGAGTCAGAAGTCAGAGATAAGGGGTATCGCAGTTCCTTTGTTTGTGGAAGATTGGCAGATATGAAGTTGCGTTTCGCGAAATGTTATTTACCCCCTTTTTGTGCGCAAATAGACACGAGTATTTGAAAGAAGTTTAAGCAGTGGCGGCCCAGTGGTAACACGACGTAAGACTTACGTGTCGTAGGTCGTGGGTTCGAACCCAGGCTACCGCTTTACTTTTTTGTAATTTATTTCATCACCATTGCACTAAAAACGATGAAGGAAAACGTCGTGAGGAAACCGGCATGGCCAAGAAACAAAAATTCGAAGAGATGTGACATCCGCCACCAACCCGTACTGAGCCCAGAGATTGGTGGATTAAGGCCCATTCCCTCTCTCGCAGAGAGGAGACCTGTATCCCAGCAGTGGGAACATAAATAGGCTGATGATAATGATGAAAATTTTTACTAAGACGTGAGTTATTCTTATGAAATACATATAAAATCTTCTGGCAGGCTGTCCAAGAAGCCGTTAGCTGGGGTGGGCATTGATTACATCATATACAGAGATCTTTATACACAATACCAAGGGGCCAGGATAAAGTTAATGCATCTGGTGGTAAAACTAAAAATCAGAATCGATAAGCCTATTAACTGGTTTGTTTAAGTGTTAATTAGAGGGCGAGCCTATTGTCATCAACCTTGCTCAATCCAGACTCCGAACTAGGAAGTTCCAGATGCAAAAAACCCAATAATACTAAAATGAGATTGGGCGGGTCACGTTAGCCGCATGAACACTTGAACAGTGACCGCTGGGCAATAGTCTTCGAAATTGGGTGCCTGAGCATAGACGGCGCTGCCGAGGCCGACCCAGAAAGAGGTAGCTAGTCGAACTAGAGCTCACTGCAGAGGCTGGTCCGAGTGGCTCAGCAAAATAATACTTTGAAGGGTTTGGGGGAGGCCTTTGCCAGCAGTGGGACAGTATAGACCAAAATTAAAAACACTGTCAGACCCGGGCATCGCTCCCAGGAGCTCATGCGCAGCAGTAGCGCATACGATCACTACAACAACGAAGCAGTTGTGTGATTTGAATTATCTGGATATCGGCATACAATATCTCGATACTCACTTGTCATTAGGTGTTGCAACATGCGGCTTAGGGAGTGGAATCATTTCAAGAGTACGGCCTTGTGCTAATAACAAAATACTGTTATCGGCGATCCGTTGGTGATACGCAGTGTTTATGACAATGACAAATTCCATCCCATTCGACCTCGATTGGAGGATTCATTGGAACATGATCTATGTTGCTCGATTTTATAGTACGCTAGTCATTTTGGGCGGTCAGATAAGACTTGCCGAGGTCGGTACGTGGATGGGTGACTATCCATCTCATACCAAAACTCCTCCGTGCCTCGGAAAGGTAAGAAGCCAGAACATCTGACGCCGGTCTTGCTAAGGGGTATTGTGTAACCCAGGTACTACCTAGATTGTGGAGGTCAGATAAGAAGTCACTCCATGAATGGAACTTCACCCCAACAATTCGGGCGACTAGAGCGCGCCGTCTACGCTGCACACACATCTTCGTGACCCACACGGCACTGATTTCGCAGCGCGGCAGCGACGCGGCGCTGCTCAGCTAACCACTCGCTTCCACGGTCTCCACCAGGACAGTGGACACCTCTCTCAAAACCATAATACTGTTTGACCGGGACAGTTTAAATTTGTAATCTACCGGCAATGAAACATTCGCCTAAATATACACTCTACTTATTTTATCCACGAGCTAACATTGGTCCTTCGAGCCGGATTTCATCCACGAGCTAACAAGTACTCTGTTGCATCCGGTTAAACTGGATTACTGGAAGCCGACCCCAAGTTGGGCAAAGTCTATGCAGATTGATTAATACAATATAGTACAGATATAATAAACAGAAGAGAAAGGAACAGTAAAGATGTTATTGAATAATGATGATACCCCTAGAAGTCTCATATCCAGAAGAATCAATTTTCTGCGCAGATTACTTTATGTAATTAGCAAGCACATTGTAACAACAAAACAATACAAAGTCAAGTGTCACTCGTAACCAACGAGATAGCGGGTTCGAAGCTCGGTCGATAACAATTCAATTACACGACACTTTATTTAATTTGATTGCGATTATATTTAATTACGCATTTGACATTTTTTATTACATAAAAATTGTATATCTGAGAAAAAAATCGTATTTGTTGGCTATATCAGGTTGAAACGAAATAATGTTTAAGGTTGACTAAAAACCAGCGCATTTTTTTGATAGGCTCGCTTTTGGCTACTATCTCCCACCTGATGGTAAGCGATGATGTGGTCGACCTATTCACTTTTGACTTAAAGACCCCTTGGTTGTTGTTATCAGGAAACAAAGACTCCGGCAGAGAATTCCACTCCTTAGCTGTACGCACAATTAATGTATTTGCTAAGTGATCTGTGCGCATGGGTGTTGGGTGGGCTCTTTCCTGGGCTTTCGCTCCTGTAATCTATCCTATCCTACAGTTGTCGTGCATTTTGCAGAGATAAAAAGTAATCTATGGCACAGTTATAGCTTTCTGTCAGTGCAAGTACTTCCGTTATCGGATGAATACTTCAAAAGATTACCTCCTACAAAGAAACAAACAATTTTACCTATCATTTACCTAATAGTAATATTAAAATATTACCTAGTATAGATGATGACATTTCCAAAGACTTTTACATCCTTTTTGTAAATGGAATATGGGGTGATTCTATTTTCGGATACAATTCTAATTCAATGCGGAATACAAGGTTATTCTTTAGTTACTTAATAACAACGGTAAAGAGACCGATCGCTTATAATTATCTGCTTTTGCAAAAGTTGATAATTAATAAGCGATCCCTAAGCACCAGAAAAGCACCGAGGCAATGAAGCTCGAAGATCCCGTAACGAAATTAATCAAAAGTTATACAAGGGGATTTAATTTAATTATACAAAAAGCTCTATCGGACTTGACCAGTTTAATATCAAATTCTCTACACAATATATCGTATCTATACGCCTCATTTGCAACCACGGGACTAAAGAGGCAGTACAGCACAAATGAGTCGAGTCAAGACTCGTCATCGCACGACAGCCGTCCAAAAATGATTAATACCCTCCGTGTAACAGTTTACAAAAAACATATACGTGACACTCCGTATTAGGTCGGGTTGTTTCTACAGTGTGATGTTTGAAATTATCTGATAGGATAAATTAAAAGACTCTCTAAGAGCGACGAAGACTAAGTCAGTCAGTCCTGCTATTTATTGCTGGTAATACGGATGTTGCCTGGGTAGAAAAAAGATAATTCTATTTTTTCCTATAACAAATAAAACGGCTACTGAGAAATTTCAGATGGTAAAGCGCAATAACACTTAGCCTGACCGGCGAACCAAAACCAGGACTTCCAAGCGCAGCAGTAGCAAATACGAACACTTGATCAAGGAAGCAGTAACTGGCTAATCTTGTGCGAAAACGATGGCCTTTGCCCAACCCTGAGTCACTAACTAAATCAGAAAACACTTGGTGATTGCACCAGTCAATTGGTAAATTGGCTGCACTGAGTAAGCGATTTGCTTTGAAATTCTTTTTTGTGCAGACGGAACAAATACATGGCCGAGATTCTTTGTGTGTGTAAGCGCAGTTATAGCTTGGCAAATTCGTTCTTGACACTCGCATGGTCCGCGGGCGACGGTGGACGTAAGGCAGCGGGGGTGGTTAAACGTGCGCGAGGGGCGGGCGTCACCTGACGGGAGCGTCGTTGCGTCATCGAGCAGTCACGTCATTGTGGGTAGTAATATCCCCCGCCACCCGCACGGATCATGGGACATGGGTTCGTTTAGTTGCCAAGCTATAGAAAGCCTTATTTTTCTTCGTGTCAATGATTCTTTGTTCTTAATTTAAAGAACAATGGCGAAATCTTAGCTGAATTAAATTTGAGCGTCTGAAAGTGAATTATGTACGAAATAAATTCCATTAATTGACTAAGTTTTTTCAAAGTATAACATTAACTGATTCATCACGGATAAAAAAAAACATTCTAAATGAAAGTTATTTGACTTTTTCACTTGCCATTTTACACTTATTCTGCCAAGTGACAAGTAGTGCCTGTAGTAAGTATATCATTATTGTCTTTGTTATTATACTAAAACAGAGTAAATAAATTAACAATATAATCTATCTCTAAGTGTAGGTGTCCTTGCAGGTAGGTAAGAATACTGTAGTGTAGTAGAAATAAATAAATTACTTACTTTCAATTAATGATAGGCAAAAATACTAGTATCCAAGACAAAAAAAAAATGTGGCTTGGTTCTTGACGACGACCTTTTGATACACGTCAAAGTCGCTTAATAAATAAATATACCGTACTCTTTCCAGAGTATATTTCACATTTCATGCTGAAATAACTAGGAAAGGAAAATACTAAAGCGATATTGCCCTTTTACTGCCACGGAATTGTAATAATATTACCTATTAAACATATTATTAAAAGTTACCCAGACATAACCTACAAAAGTTCATGACTGATTATCTATTATTTTCGGCATTCTTCAACAAAAAAACAAGCACAAACTAATTCAGTAGATGACCCTGAATTAAACCAGATATTTTTCATTTACAGTCGTAGGAATTTAATCTCAGCAAAAACAATGTATGGGTTTCTGCCATTGTCCTTTCGACCAGCACTCAGCCTCGTCGATAGCTTGAGCGCTGGCGTCGCAAAGATCTTGCATAGTGCGGTGATTTTGCTAAGAAGCATGATAGGAGATGGGTTATTGTCTGTTGAGTGGTCAGTCATTCAGACTAGCAAAGAGATATAAAGCTTTTTTTAAGGGTCTGTGATGCTGTGAGTTAATGCGAGAAACCAACAAATAAAATGGAAAAGCCGGTCTGTCGCCTTATAAAACTTGAAAGGATAACTATAATATCGAAAATTTAAAACTATAAGAATTTAGAGCCAGACGATTTCATCATCTGCCTAGCCTTTTCCCAACTATATTGGGGTCGGCTTCCAGTCTTACCGGATTCAGCTAAGTACCAGTGTTTTACATTGAGCGACTGTCTATCTGACCTCCACAACCCAGTAACTGGGTAACACGGTACCCCTTGGCAAGACTGGTGTCAGATCTTAAGCTTCTGACTACCCGTAACGACTGTCAAAGATCTTCAAATAACAGCCGGGACCTACGGCTTAACGTGCTTTCCGAGGTACGGAGGAAACTCGGTATGTTGAAATGGTCACCCATCCACGGACCGACCTCGACGAGAGCCAGACGATTTATTTTGTTTAATTTATTTCACCACCACCGCTCTCAAAACGTAAGGTATCCGTCATGTCCTAGAACTGGAAATTTGAAGTCTTATTGTCACTACTTTTTCTTTTTATTGATTCCTATTATTATGACAATAAGACGCCCTGGGCGCTTGGTGGATTACAGCCCTCTCCCTCAAATAGAGGAGGCTTGTGTCCCAGAAATGAGAACATTATAGGCTGACTAAGCTTTGTAGAAACAAGTGGAGTAATGGACTATAATTAGTCGCATAAAACTCAATACAATATTACCGCAGAAGATGGAAAACTACAATGAATATTACGCAGGTAAATACATGGAGATATAATAATATGCAAATGTGTGACCGTACATGGCATATTAATCAGAGATGCCTAGTGCGCACGAGTTGAATTCTTTTATCGACACTTAAAACGAGCCTTCTTTGCCTTTGCAGCGGATTTATATAAATACTTAAATATATAATCTCAAATAATATTGAGAAACCTTTTTTTTATTTTTAAAAGGAATCACAGATCCGATTAATTCAACTCTTTATGTTCAAAACGGTTGTCATTAGGCTACTTATTATCCTGAAAAAATGCAGTTCACTGCCACAGCGAAGGTGTGTGTTGAAGCTTACATAATATGGGAAAGAGGGTAGTACATGGATTGGAATTTTGACAGTGGCCAAACCAAGAGAGTAGAACCGTGAGAAACAACAAGAAATATAGATTTTTCTTCTTCATTTTCATTCTTTCAAAATATCTAAAAGCAGAAAGAATTTACTGTTATGGCGATGTGGTCATTGGCATACTCATAATAAAGAGGTCTTTGGTAGGTCTAGACCTTGCTTTATGTTGGAGACTCAATATAATTAAATATACAAGACCCGATATTTCTTTCTTATTTTTCTTTATACCCCCCTTGTGAAGTCCGATTATTTTTTCTAGAAATGTCATCAAAAATGTTTCGCATCCTGTATAAGCTCGTCAATGGTACACAACTAACTCAATGTAACATAGTAATGCGGTACATTAATTCATACAGGTACTCAATACTGCATTATACAATGTGTACAGAACAAGGCATAAGCGGGAGCGAGTCGACATCAACATCGTCTGCAAAAATAAACATTTAATGGTACGAGTAAGTTATACGAGTAGCAGATGATCAGGAAACTATTCATTGTTTTGGGAACAATCTTTATAAATCGCGCTGGACCTTTCACATAGTCCTTAGACCAAGTCGTTTGCAATCAATCATCACCATCAGCCTATAATGTTCCCACTGCTGGGACACAAGCCTCCTCTCTGTAAGACAGAGAATGGGCCTTAATCCACCACGCGGGCCCAGTGCGGGTTGGTGGATGTCACATGTCTTCGAATTTTTGGTTCTTGGACATGCCGGTTTCCTGACGATGGATTCCTGCACCGTTTTTAGAGCAGTGGTGATGAAATATTTTACACAAAGTAAATCGCCGGCCCAAACACGTAAGTCGGGGCCGTTACCACTGGGCCACCAATTCTCAACAACTGGGCCACCACTGCTTTATGTGCAATCACTAATATTAATATCAATTTTCATATAGATACAACACAACAGAATCCTAGATCAAGACAATACATGATAAACCTTCTGAGTCGTAAACTACATTGTTCATTAGTCACTAGTCACACTGCTAATCTCTAACGCACCCTCTTCTACCTTATCCCACACGCACATAACGGGTACAATCATAAGCTTGCACCTAATACGGAAAGCTAGTTCAATGACGATTGTCCAAAGCCTTTGATTGATCGGCTAGGTAAACATTAGTCTATTGCATGTTCCACGGATAGATTGCTAAGATAAAGTCGTGGGAATTGAGTGGTTTTGAGGAAAAATCTGTGGAAAATTAACTGTTTTGATGATTTAAACCGAAACATTTACAATTTCTCGTCAGTAAAAGTAGGTAGCTTAGTTAAGAGGAAATGCGGGCAGAGAACTCCTACTGAATTTTCTTAGAAAAAAAATAAACCAAAGAAAATGTTTAGCTCTCGCTTATTTCCTCCTCCAGTATTGGACAAATTTAAAAGATATTCCATAAATTGAATAAAGAAGAAATGCTTCTATGTTTTTCTTTTTTCATTTATAGTTGTCTAATTTTTACAGTAGGCCTATTTTGAGCATTTTTTGAAGGTTCTAGTCCTTCTAAAGATAATATATCATCAAAAATGAGAATAAAGGGGCACAGTATATATCTTTCTTTCTCAGTTTATGGAATATCTTTTAAATTGGTCCAATATTGGAGGAGGAAATAGGCGAGAGCCAAACTTCAAATTATGACTTTTTACTTAGGAATTAGGATATTCAGTCGGATGTCTGCGACCGCATTTCCTCTTAAGGGTACACTAGTCAACGGCACGAACTATTTTGTGCGCGGGGTTAAAATGCATTTGCACGTGCGGAAGACAAAAATGCTGTGATGAGCAGTAGGAAACTAGTTCGCGTACGAATACACACTTTTGCAAATTTGTAGCGAAATGGATAATGATTTAGGACGAAACCGAGCGCGCGGAATTTTATAAACAGACCTTTGGCAGTCTGGATATCATGAAAAAACGACTAAACGTATCTGTTCAAAATAAATTATTTGCATTGTTGAACTACTAATCTATCCCTGTATGGTGGCCGTTTTTCAATTTTCCGTCTTCTTATGGTATTTATTCGCGCCCAAAAATGCGTTAAAATTAGTGTCGAAATGTGGAACTTTCGACGCTCATAACTTTCAAATATTTACTTTTTTGTTTCCATACAGGGCTAGATAATGATGAGACAAATTGATATCACTTTTTATTTTGTACGTACATAGTCCGTTGTGGAATAATCCCTAGACTACGTTTGTATGGAAGAATTTTCGACTAGTGTAACCTTAAGGTTGCGGGCATCCGCTGTAAGCTAGACGCACGCATCGGTCAATGTGGCGACGCTTGGGGGAGGCCTGTGTTCAGCTGTGGACGTCTTTCGGCTGATATGATTATGATGAAAAGTAGCTTAATGAGCAAAACAAGCATTTTTAGGGTTCCGTACCCAAAGGGTAAAAACGGGACCCTATTACTAAGACTTCACGATCCGTCTGTCTGTCTGTCCGTCTGTCACCAGGCTGTATCTCATGAACCGTGATAGCTAGACAGTTGAAATTTTCACAGATGATGTATTTCTATTGCCGCTATAACAACAAATACTAAAAATATAATAGAATTAATATTTAAGGGGGGCTCCCATACAACAAACGTGTTTTTTTTGCCGTTTTTTGCTCGATATTAATAACGGCAACAGGTAAACGCTTGAAATACTCACAGAATATTTAGTTGTATATTCACTTCAAAAAATAATAATTATTAAATTAAAATAAAATAAATTAAGGGGGGCTCCCATACAACAAACGTGATTTTTTTGCCGTTTTTTGCGATAATGGTGCGGAACCCTTCGTGCGCGAGTCCGACTCGCACTTGGCAAGTTTTTTTCTCACTACAGACTTCTTATAAGCAAACAAAGAGGTTGCATTGACTACTCATTGTCACCCGGTGTCTACTCATGAATCTATACTGAATATCTGGTCTAGTTACTAAGTACTGTTAAATATCAGGTTAGGTGAATAGTATATATTTGAAAGTAGAGCAAGCGTTTGCTAACACAGCGAAAAATATTAGCATCTTCAACATCCAGCAAATTCAAACATCCCATAACCTCTGCAAAATACAACAAAAAAAGTTACATTTTTACCTAAAAATTTACTCAAACTAAGAGAAAAATACCCAATATAATATACTTCACCAAAATAGATGTAGTCTGCAGATAGTAAATCAATTTAACGGGACACGGCGCACGTAAAATTGCGCTGGCAGAAAGAATATATCGATACATCGACTAGCCGGGATCGATTCGGCGATTATGCAATATCGTTCAAAGCTCCAGCTTTTTTCTGAATATTTTAGGAAGTTTTGACAACTGGGAAAAAGTGGTCCGTTTTAAAATAGCCTCCGTTAACTTTTGGGTGTTAATTATCGGCGAAAGAGAAGTGATGGATATCTGTAATTCTTTTGGAAACTTGTACCTTTCTATATTTAAGATAGTTTATTTATGTCACCAGATTATTGCAAACACCGTATGATTATTAAAATCGTTAATCGGTATTGTTAACTCTTTCTCCTCAATATCAGTCACGAAGCTATGGTATTTATTGTATTTGAAATAAAAGTTCACAATAAATCGAGAAATAATATCACATGATCAGTTACAAACTTACAGTGTACATTACAAATCCGGTAATATAAAGTTTGTAAAAGATAATATCTGAAAATTTTGATCTGATTATCTATCTACACTAATAAAGAGGTAAAGCTTATAAGTTTGTTTGTAGGAAGTAATCTCTGAAACTACTTAACCGATTAGGAAAAAATCACCAGTATAAAACTGCATCTTTCGGGATAGGCGACGGAAGCAAAGTCGTAGGAAACAGCTAGTTTTTAAGAGAATTGAACTTTTATGTTCACGTCCTTCTATGCTAACATTTGGGCTGATGCTACTTTACGTCTCTCTTGGATCCCTTCCGAAGTTCCGTGTAATCACTTTAGTTTTCTAATAAGAGTGGACGAAAGAAGAGGGACATGGAACTTAAATATAATTGTTACTTACAGTCGTGAAAGGTCTTCCAGCAACCCGCCAAAAAAACTCGCTTCAAAAACACACGGGACCGCTAAATCCATAAAAACAGAACCTGTATCTTAATCAGGATGCAACAGATTATAAAGCGCTAAACGGTAAACAATAACATCTGCTCGATTCCACAGGAAGTCGATTTCAATTTGAAAAATTGACTAACCTGGTTATTGCCATAAATTTGCTTTTTTTTATTTTACCATCGCCTATTGTCTGTGACCGGTTTAGTTGAAGTGGTCTATCGCGAGCCTATCAATTAGGTATTAAAAAAAAAACTATCGATCTCGTAATTAATGTACGACTTGTACGAGTGATAATTATCAAGAATATGCCTATGTATTTTTCTATAAGCAATAATTTAACGTCGATTGACTTTTGGAAATCCCCTTGACGTAAAAATATTGGAGCAAATAAATAAATAATATCTTATCTTTGATTCTAAAAACATCGTCGTCGACGTTTTATAAGTGCCCATGTAGGCCTATGTAAAATAAAAATAAAATATTTTGATTTTGATTTTTTTTTTTATCTAAAATCGAAAAAAACGTCTTGACAGAAACTGACGAAATGCATTCATACATAAGACGCCTTATTCCCATGGGAGTAGGCAGAAACTACAGGACGCCACATGCTACGATCCTTGCACACTGGTGGAATAATATGAGAATAAAGCTTGCTTCTGGTTGAGCAAGGGATTGAAACGAGTCTTGAGCAAACGTCTTGTTGCTGGAAAAACCAGAGATCTCAGTGCTTGAGATAATTTACAAGCATAGGTAAGGTGGCCGTTACCACCCTATATTTGGTATTTAAACTCTCCGCAGTAACGCATTTACTATTGCAACTCTGGCTACAGTCTACAGTGTAGACTACAACTCTACACCATTCAGGTACCTTAGAGACAAAGGTAAATTGAATTATTTGTAATTTTGACGGCACGGTTGACGCAGTGGGTGTGCGATTGGCTGCTGCGCTGCGCATAGAGGGTTCGATTCCTGAGTGTAAAAATACTGGTATGGTCTATTGATAGTTATTCCGGGTCTGGGTGTTTGTGTATGAGAGTTTACATGTTTCTAAACGCACCCACGATACAGGAGCAATTCCTAGTGTGACAACCATACTATTCTAGTAGATAGGTTTTTGGGCGACAAAAAATACGTACGATTGCAGACATTTTGGGATTTCTTTCGATTCCAAACATCAAAACAACTCTAATTCAACACGCAGTTAAATCACAATTCGCCGACACAACTGTTGAAGTACTAATTGATATAATATGGCCGTTGACTCACTAGTCACACTAAAAATATAGCTAATAGCCGTTTCTAGGTCGCGAGGACGATTCAACTGTTTTATTGCTATCGACGTGTTTGCGTCGTGCATCAACAAATCTCGGGGAATGATGGGACTGTGTTTTTTATTGTTGATAGGCTCGCGTTCGACCACTATCTCGCCTGATGGTAAATTATAATGTGGTCGACGGTGAAGCACGCTTGCCTAGAAGTAACCTATACACTCTTGACTTAATGAACCCCGGTTGTGGCTATCAGGAAACACAGACTCCAGCAGGGAATGCCACTCCTTAGCTGTACGCATAATGAAAGTATCTATCCACAAAACGTTTAGTGCGTATGGGTGGGATGTCACCATGTACCGATGGCTCATCGCCGTACGTCTTGTAGTCCGATGATGGAACGGGCTAGACGGTATTTATGATATCCTTGTTTAGAAGGTAGTGAGAGATTTAGCGGGAACTGAGTGGGAAGGACTTTAAGGTTACACTAGTCGACGGCACGAACTATTTTGTGCGCGGGGTTAAAATGCATGCTATCTCATCCAACAACACTTTTGCAAGTTTGTAGCAAAAATGGATGATGATTTAGGACGACGGTCGTGTCTTTTACTGACGTTCAGTCAGTAAAAGTCTGGCACGCCCTCCCGATTCACCCAGAGCGAGCGGAGTCATTGGATGATTTCCCAAAAAAATAAAAGAAATGCTTTGGGTGATAACGATGACGTGCATGATCGCCTTTTTGATCGAGAGCTTGAAGTTTGCGCGGGAAAACGTAGAAGTTAGTTTCATGAATTCGAATATTCACAACGATGAATTCAGTGTTATCTAAGTAATACCTACCCATTTTTCCATCTTTAGAAACCTCATAGACATTTCATGCTAGAGGACTCTACTTATTCTATACACAATATACAACCTTATGTCAAAACAGTAAAGGTACATTTTCAAATGTAATATTCTAGTTATTGATATTGTATTTACACAAGTGTGTTCTGCTAATAACAAATTCAAAATCCACAATGATTTAGACATGGGTTTTAATATATATGTGTTTGGCCTATAATAAAGAGAAAACTTCATATCATTACAGAATTTTTCCTTCTCATTTTACATTACCTATTAAATCCCTAAGACAAAGTTCATTCACAGCTATTCTAACTGAAGATTCTTTACTAACTCTTGGACAGCCTGGGACAGCCGTTTGCCGCATGCCAAACGATCCTGAAAAATGTACAGCAACATTGCATCAGACCCAGGCGAAGATGGCCAGACAAACTTGAACCTACAGAAAGGACTGGTCTCTCTCAGTTTTGGGGAAGTATAGACTTGAAATGAAAAGAAGAAAGAAAAGCCTGCCTTGCAGTGGGACCACTCAGACTGAAAATAAATAATAATATTGACGGATTGCCATTAGGGCTGAAATGGCTGCGTCTTCCAGTATGAGTGGCGACCGCATACTGGAAGACGCAGCATTGGAAGGCCTCCCTCTAGGTGAACACAGGACCAATTAGTGTGGTGACACTTGGGCGAGGCCTATGTCCAGCAGTGGACGTCTATCGGCTGAAATAATGATGATTACAGAAGGTAGAAAATCTGACAGCAGTCTTCCCAAGGGGTAATGTATTAACCAGTCACTAGGTTGTATAGGTCAGACAGGCATTCTAACTGGATGGCCCTCCATGTTAAATGGACCAGTCGTAACACTTACATAGTTGGGCAGAGCCTAGGCAGATTGATAATTTTACTAAACTTTCTGGTTTTTTATTGGAGTTTTTCTAGGGGCTACAATGTCTTCATGACTTCTTCATACTTACGCGAAGAAGGGAAGTCGTTTTGGGATAGTCTTAAGTAGCTTTGGACCTTGAAAAAGTGCTGATAGTCATGATGGTTTTGAGTTTTTCATCCAAGCCTAGGTACAGTCAGAAAACAATGTGATGCACATTTAATTCTGGTGCGCATCTAATATTCCAACCCCAAATAAATTGGGATAAGTGTAGGAGGATTATGATACTGGCATAAAAGCATACACATTTAACATTACATTGATAGAATCTTGCCCCATGGCAACGAAACATGACTTAAATGGAGTTTACAAATAGTGAGGGAACAATGGTTGATTATAGAAAAAGAGTACCTAATCTAGATTTTAGTACTTAGGTTGGATAGGAAAACAATGTCTTAGCCTTGAGTAGATTTGATAGATTTATTTTAGAAGTATTGGTACTACCTTCTGCCCCTGGCTCCAATTGCATTAAAAGTGTTCCAAGGGCTCTTTATACCAAGCTTATTGGGATAAGAAGTACCCTATGTGTTATTTCAGGTAAACTACCAATGAGCAAAATTCCATCCAAATCTGCTCAGCCTTTTTGCGTGATTGGAACAAAAACATACAAACTTTCACATTTATAATATTAGTAGGATGTTAAGTAATATTATAAAAATGTAAAATAGTCTGCTTGTAGGATATAATCTCTGAAACTACTCATTTATTACAAAAGTTCTTTCACTGAGATAAAGTTATATTACAGGCTAGGCTACTTTAGCTTCTGAAAAATACATTGTTTTTATGGGATACATTGTAAGAGTAATGCCAAAGGAAAAGTTAGTGTTAAGTAAAATATTGCCTCTGAAAACCTGTAAGTTACAAAAAAAAGGATGCAGTAAGGCCCAGTATTTTGATCCATAGTTAACTTTATCAATAGTTATATATGCTAAACAAATGGTTTCAAATTTTCATAAAATACTTTTATATATCAATTTTTAGTCTAAAAAATGGTTGAATATTAACTCTTCAACTTATTTGGCCATTTCTGAGGATCATAGCTGATGAGAAAACGAATTTAACCGTAATTTAAAATCATTGGTTACTATATTAAATCATTGATTGAGTTAACTTACTGATCAAAAAACTGTGCCTAAAGTTTTTTGATCAGAAGTTAACTCAATCAATGATTTAATATAGTAGCCAATGTTTTTAAATTACGGTTAAATTAGTCTATGATTAAATAAGTCAGTATTGTGCTTAGTTAATTTTAAGTAATATGTTAAAGGTATTGTTCAGCAGCAAAATACCAGAGAAAAACAAATATAACCTGTAAAATATAATGTGGTAATGGTAGTGACTAATTGGTTATTAGTTATAAAAGGAATGTCTTAAAATGAAATAGATATAAATGCAAACAACAAAACTTTGCTGAGTGTTAATGATTCAATTAACTATTTTAAATGGATAATTAAACTGAATCATAACATTATGCAATTAGATCAATATCAAATTATTCAAATGGAGTATAAAAACATGGTATGGCATACAGCATGCCTTTAGATTCATCTTTATTATTCAATTGAAGAAAATTCCTAACATTCTTCACCAAGGTAGTTTTTTTTAATAGTACATGGCTAACACACATAGTCGATTCCATAGACGCTCGAAGTCCGCGCCTTACGTGTGTAAATAAACAAAAAAAATACGCTGTAAACATTGGCACAAAGAGAACATAAAAACGATTCGCGAACTAAATACCCGTGCACCTCTAAAGAGCAGGCTGACAACGTTGTGTCCATTGATACTTGCGAACGAGAAAAAAAAATGCATCAAGAAACTTGCATACATACGACAAGATCACTTCTTTCTTGAGATAAATCTCCAAAAGTTGTCGTTTTTCATTATGAAAACCATAGGTTTACCTTATCCAGTCGTGAGCGAAGGCATCAAAACAAATAAATCCCGTGAAACAATTCAGATTCGCACTGAAAACGCTGTGGCACAATGGTACAGGCACATTTGGTGTCGTAGTATACGATCAAAACATAGCCTTTATACGCCCAAAACGCGTTCCTAAGGCGTCCTAAATAATTAAAACGCATACGTTAATGAATGCAGAAGGCTAACCACTGCTTTTGGAGCGCGTAGGTTGGATTTTTCGAACGTATTTTTAAAAAATGCTGTTGCTTTTCAACACAGTAATGGCATAACACGCAAACACTATGACTGATATTCACAATGAAACACTTCACAGAACCGCGATAGTTTGTTCGAGGAACGCGAGACGAGCCACGGTATGCAATTTCTCACTCACCTTGTTGTTTATTAGCTATTTTATTGAAACAGTTTTGAAAAACTTCATATAAATGCATAGGCTCGTCATCGCTCGTCGCCATTTTGGATTCTACTGTCCAAATAAAGCATAGACAATGTAGATCATGAATTAAATGACTGACTGTTCGAAAACTAAACTGAGTAATTGAAACCTACCCATCCCATTCGCAAAATAACTAGCCGCATCGAGAAGGGGAAACAGAAACGGTACAGCCGGTTCTACTTTAACCTGTACGCGTACAAATAAAGTCACCAAAGCTTAGCACACACACTTCCCCTCCAAACTTCGTCACTGGCAGGAGTGGTAGAGCATCTGCCCCATGGGCACGAACTGCAGTGAGTGGAGATCCAATTTGAAAATCCAAGCCAATTAGGCCGCTGTTGTGGAAACAAACTGTCCAAGTGGAGTATCACAGAAAAAAAAAACAACAACAAACAACGCCTGTGGTGTGGTGCAGTGGCGGACTAAGCCCGTCAGAGGCCCGGGGCGGTAAAGCTGAATGAAGCCCCCCAGCTTTAGAAAAATGTAGTTTTACAAGCTTTTTATTCAGTTCACATTTGTTTGTTTATATAAGTGTTTATGTTTATTTCGTTAAAACCTGACAAATGAAATTTAAATTAGACTAAAATTATTTAGGCTAAATAAACATACATACCTACAATATAGAATGGATATGGGTAAGGAAAATAAAATACAAAAATCGATCGACAAAAAAAAATTGATAAAATAAATCAAAGATGTTTTTTTTATTTTTTGTAACGTGATATATGTGTTTTCGTGTCTTCAATTTACTGAAATCCTCAATAACTTCTGTGAAATCGATTTCTTTTGAAATTTTTCTTTCTATTGAAAGCACAGCTAGATTAACCGGTCGCTCTTGACCCTTGACTTGGCCGATGCGCTAAGGTAGCAAACGATATTAAGTATTTCAATGACGATAGGACAAATTGAGTAAAAGGCTATCTATTGCAAAGCTAAGCTTATAAGCTACTTTATCAATCTGTGGGTTCGAATTGAACTAAAAGGCTTCATTTATCTTTTTCGTTGAAAACACGTGATTTATGAGTGTAAATAGACAAATCAACATTAAACAAGGAAGTTATGATTTTGACTAATCTTACTTCAGCCATAATCTGCCGTTTAACGCTTTTAATGATTGTTAATTTCATAATTGTTACATATGCTGCCATCTATTGAATTTTCTTGAAGACTAATTATAATTTGTTCGAGTTGAGACCCCATGATCAGAGGAACGCGGAGGCATTTGGTGGCCCCACGATACCGGAGGCCCGGGTGGGCTGCCCCTTCCACCCCCCTGTTAGCCCGCCACTGGTGTGGAGAATCACAGGATATGGCACACCTCAGCACCTGTAGCCAAGTTGACAATCTCCAATCGATATCGCTAGTAGAAAACGAATCAATATATGGGAGTAACACATCGGAACGTTAAATCACGTGGTCAGACCACACAAATAGAAGCGTTAACGATTGTAGAAAGAGATTCGAAACGACATGTTTGTTACTTGGCTAGGGGGGCATGCTCAAATAGGTACTTATACCAAGATTATAACGTGGCGAATGATACGTGTACGTCCTACCTACAAAAGTGATCGGACAAATCAAACTAAAATCGCGTTAATCGAGACGAAAGAAGAAGAATTTTATTTACTACGAAGATTACTTGAAACATTTGCTAAATTATTTTCGCCAAGTGACCTCACACAAGATGACCATAGACACTTCATTAGTAGAGTCTTTTTTCTTATTACAAATCAACTCGACTATTCTTCATTCCTTTCAAAGAAAACTATAAGAAGCAAATAAATCCACTTATAACATTCGCTTATTTATTTACAATAAGAATCTTCATTTTTCGTAATTAATTTCGTCTACTAGAGGCCAAACATAATCAGGACAACAATTCCACCAATTCCAATAGTAACTCTAATCTAAACAAAAAGTGACATGATTGATCTTTGGAGGAAAGCGCAACACTATAGTAATTTTTTTTTCATCTTGAAAATTAAGTTTGACGTGAGGGCCTACAAAATTTTCGATTCGAGTGCACTTCAATGAAAAAAACACTCAATAATAACCACATACATGTAACATGTTTTCATTGAATTCATTAAACACCCAAAACCAGGTAAATAAACATTGCTATTCGGTTCAAGTGTTCAAATAATCATAGATTGTTTAAAAACGAAAACTGTTTTGTCACTAAATATAACCTTTTGTCATTGCAGATTTTAGTTAGTTTTAGCCAATTATCTTCAAGATATTCAAGTGTTTTTCGAAATCGTAAGCATAACAGTGGGAAGAATAAAAATGTGAGGGCGCAGGAGAGTTCGGTGGCAGTTTATGACGCAATAGTGTGTCAGGAGAGTCTTGAGGAAGCTATCAAGAACTTTGATAAGAATGTCTTCAGGTATGTATAGTTGACCGACAAGGCTGATTATGGTAATACTTTTGCTAGTATTGTAAAACTTCTGTCTGTAACTCTGTAGTTGTTTAAGGTATTTGCTCACAAATAAAATTCTATATTTTCATCATAATGGATTCTAATTGAATTATTTTAGAGAAGTGAGTAATAAAAACAAAATAATAGCTATATTATTAAGTAAGAAAGGTTATGTTATTAGTGTTAACACTCCATGTTTTCATTTGAGTCACTTCCAAGCATAAACAAATTCTATTGTTAGGAATGTTTTCATATTAAACACTGAATGTAAACATTTTACCAAGGAGAAACCAATGAGACAAACAAAAGTTGGTTTTATAAAGAATAATGAATGTTTTATTTTTTCTTAATCTTTTTTTAATCTCTAATCAAAGTCGAAATAATGTATTTCAGTCTCTTAGTAACTGCATCGTCTTTAAAAAAAAACAATTCATTCACTCCCTTTTCTTTTCATAGTCGTTCCATGTAAAACACTGTTACATAGCTTTAGCCGGCAAGACTGGAGGCCTCCGACATAGGGAAAAGGCTAGGCAGATTGATTTTTATTCCTCATGCTATCCATCCAGTTTTACTTTGGCCTTATTCTACCTCTCTATCTATCAATTTTTCTTGTGTGAGGGTGAGGGTAGTCAGGTCAATAGTGTCCAAACGAAGGTCAATATGTATTTTTTTTTTGTTTCTTTTATTTGACTAACCCTTTAACCCTATGAAATTCCATTCAAGATTAAAATTACTTTACAACTAAGTTGTCACAAATGTGACACTCTGAATTAGCGATAATTTTAACATTCATAACAGTCCAATTGATTTTGGCACTTGCTAGAAACCTTGGGCAATGGGCTGAAACCTTGGCCAAAGCTGAGAATTTTCTAGAAGGTTTCTAGTAAGTACTGTTTGGAGACAACTTGTTGAAACAATACTAATATTATGAGCTCAACAGTCTTAATTAGGAAACAATTGTTTTTCTCACGTGTCGCAACCGTTGAGGGGTTATAGTTTTTTAAGTTTTATAATTGCTTAAGTAGCTCTGTTGGTTTGTTATCTTTTCACAACTAAATGGCTAAACCGATTTAGATGATATTTGCTATGGAGATAGTTTGGGACCCTGGGAAGGATTTATGATAGTATTTATCGCAGTTGTGTGTTCATTTGGGATTATAAAACACATTTTACGCGGGTGAAGCCATAGGCAGAAACTAGTATGATAATAAAACATCTTCTTTTAAGCAAATAAAATCAGCATGCTACTTTATTGTTCACTGAAATTTTGAATATTAATTATAAATAATTATTTTTTATTATTAATTATTTGCTATTACATTACTTTAAATTAAGGTCACAGAAGGCATTGACCAAATCTTACTGCTTCAATTATAAAAAAAACTGGCCATGTGCGAGTCGGACTCGCGCAAGAAGGGTTCTGTACCAATTATGTAAAAAACGGGAGCCCCACTTAAATATTTATTTTATTCTGTTTTCAGTATTTGTTGTTATAGCGGCAACAGAAATACATCATCTGTGATAATTTCAACTGTCTAGCTATCACGGTTCATGAGATACAGCCTAGTGACAGACGGACAGACAGACAGACAGACGTCTCAGTAGTTTTTACTTCATACTTTAGTCATTTCTATAAATTAAACATTTTACAATAATTTAAATGCCATTAAATTTTGCAAAATTTAATGAATTATTGATTATAGATATTAACATAAAACCCTGCCACAAATTCGCGAGTCGGGATTCACTCGTTTTCTGATCATCATATGTCGTCATCGTCCATCAAGTTGGCGCGCACGCTTCTCTAATCTCTCAACTCGCTCAGACAGTCGTACTTTATTCGTTATGATTCGACACTCCCGAGCCAGGTGATCACTGTACTAGGTGAACGATTTAAACGACCGAAACAGAATAGTTTGTTCTCGTACATGTACTACACAAAAACGGATGGTTCTGTGAGATGTGTCCTGCCCACTGCCACTTAAATTTCGCAATTCTTCGGGCTATGTCGGTAACTTTAGGTTCCCCTGCAGATATCCTCATTTCTGATGCGATCACGCAACGAAACAGGAACATAACAAAATATTTAAGTGTTCCTTAAATTACGCTCAAATAAATGTAAAAACGTCATAGTTTGTTTAATATGACCCCTATCACTTTGATGAAATGATAATCTAATGACATTACAATGAAATTGACTATTCTGACTGTATTATGTTTAAAAAGATGATAAATATGAATACTCGTTTGTATGTAAATTACATAGCAATGTACAATCATGTCTTGTGATAAAAATTATATTTAATAACTTCTAGCTACTCAAACATGAACCTTATTAACACAAGCATAAACTTCATATTTGTTTAATTACTTTACCAAGATACATTCTAAATACAATTTTATTTACTTATGAATTAAGATAGATATTTAAATATGTTATTATTTTTTTGGAATTTCAGTGAATACAAATCTATCTTCAGCCTTGTAAATTAGTGAACTACGTCCCAGCAGTGGGAACATTATTAGCATAACATCTTATGCCTAAGCTAGTCATTCTAAAATCCATTCTATTTACAACTATCTAAAGTTGAAATTTTTCAAGTGGCCATCTTTTCACTTTCAGTCCTTCTAAAATCAACTCAATGAACACCAGTCTAAAGTTGAAATTTGTTTGTATTTTCAGTGAGATGAAATCTATTCAGCTCCGTACCCTAGCGATGAAGCCATGTGCGCCTACACTGCGGGAACTGGCGTCCGTTAGGAAAGTGTCGCATATATCCTCTGACAGCTTCGAGAAGAACAAAAATGGCTGGACGAAGGTACCCACGGTCACGGTCGACTTTACGGGAAGGAATACCAGGTATGTACCTACTAGCTATTTATTTATTTAATACTTTAAGCACACAAATGTACAGAGGCGGACTTAATTCCTTAGGCATTTTCTACCAGTCAACCTTTGGGTGATGCATAGATAAATAGTGGTAGGTGCAATCATTCTCTAGTTAGTCAAAATCTAGTTGCAAGTAATAATAATACACAACCCACACAACCCAGTGGAAATATCCTAAGTCTACAAAAAAATATCACAAATCTGGAGAACGAGTTGAAACGAGCTGAAAACGAAATAAGAGATCTCAAAGATAACATTCTGAAGCTTCAGAAGGTACTCGAAACAAATGAAGACTGTGAAAAAATAACGCTACGGGATACACCAAAAGAAAATCACGGGAATAAAATATATATTTTTGGAACGCAACAGTGTGTTGGACTATCAAGTGCATTGTTGAGGTCAAGATATGATACAACATATGTGAAATATGCAGTCACGTCTCAAACGAAACCAAATGCTCTTACTAGTGATGTCATTAAGAACTGCCAAAATATTCAGCTATCACCAAGTGACAAACTTATCATTTGTGTTGGTGAAAATGACTACGACATTAAGATTTTATCTTCACAAGTACGGAAACTTCTCGATGTTTTTTCTGATAACAATGTAATTGTTCTTAGCGTGCTGAAAAATATGTATATAAACGTGAAAGACTTGAACCAAACCTTAAGCAATATTAGCAATGAATACAAAAATTGTAATTATATTGAAGCTAAAACCAGATTGTATAATACTTGTAATTTAATTAACTATGTTATTGACTGTCATGACTATGAACAAAAATATTTAAATGTTAAAGAACTGAAGAAGTTGATACTCCGTGATCAACCAAAGGATAGGAAACCTAACACGCAGCGTGATAGGTGTGCGAAGGGAACAATACCATATTATTTTTCACAACTCCAGCACCAGTCAGGATGCGATGATACAGATGGACTCGATAATAAACGCTATACTCCTATAAAAAAAGGTACTATACCACACTATTTTCAGGTTTTGGATAAAAAAACTTTTTTTCGTGAAAAACAATAACTTGAAAAGTAAATCAAAGACTTTTAAAATCTTACATCAAAATATTGCCAGTGTTTTATCAAAAAAGGAATTACTAGAAATGACGTTGCTAGAATTACGAGATGCGAATCAAGAACCGGACATTTTATGTTTTTCTGAAACTTTTGTGCGTGCCGGAAATGAAAAATACTTAAAATTACATAACTATACTTTAGCAGCTGCGTTTAGTAGAGATAAACAAAGAGGGGGAACCTGTATTCTCACAAAACAGGGACTCATTTACAATGAGCTTAATTACATAAAAAAATATTCAACACAAAAATCATTTGAAGCCTGTGGCGTAGAAATTCCATTACATAAATTATTAATAGTCTGCCTCTATAGAACGCCAACGTCTGACCCTTATATATTTTTGAATAAGCTTGATCAACTTTTGTGCGAAACCCTAAAAAAATATAGATCAAATACAAAAATAGTAATTGCTGGTGACTTTAATATAAATACTCTAAAACCGGGAAAAGTCACTACATATTTAAAAGATTTGTGTAGTAATTACAATTTGCAAATGCATATTAATGTCCCCACTCGGAAGGATTCTTGCATAGACCACATACTGAGTAACATAGGTTTATCTTCAGCGAATGTATTGCCTCTTTACCTATCTGACCATGACACGGCACAATTACTGGAATTCCCTATAAAAGAACAAAGTTCAAAGGCTAAATCTTATTTCATTGATAAAAAAGATTATTGCAATGAAAACATATCAAAATTCAAAGAATGCCTCGCTAACTTATCGTGGTCAGAAATACATCTAGAAAATGACCTAAATAAGGCGTTTAGTAAATTTCATGAGACTTTGTGTTTGCTATACAACTTATGCTTCCCAAAAATTAAAGTTAAAGTTAACAACTCTAATTACTAATAAACAAAAATGGATAAGTAGGGGTCTTCGAAACAGTTTTAAAACTAAACGAGTTTTGCGATATATTTATTACAAAAATAAAACTTTGGCAAACAAAATAAAATATAAAAAATATTCAAGCATTCTGAAAAGGTGTATCGTAAAATCAAAAATGAATGCTAATACAAATTTCATTAAAAGAAGTAAAAATAAATGCAGAGCAACATGGTCGGTTATTAATCATGAAACTTGGAAACTTAAAATGTGAAAATGACATTTCTGAATTACAATTAGACGGGCATATAGTGACGAATCCCACTGACATCGCAAATATTTTTAATAATTACTTTATTAACTCGACAAATACCCTAACATATAATAATAATTACTCTTATATTAAGACAATCCCTAACACTTTGTTTCTCGGTTTCTTGACTGAAGATGAACTCAAACGGGAGATAATATCACTAAATAATACCAACTCCGAGGGTTATGATGGAATTAGTACAAAGATTATTAAAGTATGTAGTGCGGAATTAGTGCCTATCCTGACACATCTGATTAATTTATCATTTTCATCTGGAACTTTTCCTGATGTCTTAAAGTTATCAGTTGTGAAACCACTGTACAAAAAGAACAATAAAAAGGACGTTAAAAATTATCGTCCAGTCACTCTTATACCTATTTTATCAAAAGTATTCGAGAAATGTATGAACAAAAGACTTTTAGAATTTTGTAGTAAATATAACATTATAGCAAGTGAACAGTTTGGTTTTCAAAAGCACAAATCCACGACGCTTGCTATATTTTCTCTTTTGAATAATGTTCTGACAAGTCTAAATAATAATCACTTAACGACGGGATTATTTTTCGACTTTGTGGCACATGACGTTTTATTGAAAAAGTTGGAAAATCTTGGGTTAAGAGGTCCTGTATTGCAGTGGATTTCATCTTATTTAAGTGACCGAAAACAATGCGTTGTCGTAAGTAAAGTACACGAAAATATACTTACTTCTTATTCTTCAGACTATAGAGATAAAAAATGCGGTGTTCCTCAAGGGAGTGTGTTGGGGCCCTTATTATTTTTATTATATATCAATGACATTCCATTAGCTACTAATCACAAATGTATATTGTTTGCAGATGATATTTCTATTATAGTGACATCCGATAAGAAGCATAAATCAATATCTGATCATGAAATAGACATTAATAATACTATTGACAATATATTAGAATGGCTACAGACAAATAAATTAAAAATCAATTTAGATAAATCTAATTTTATGCAATTTAATAAATCGAAACATGCTAAATATAATTTTAAACTTAATATTGATAGATTGAAAGAAGTAACACAAACAAAATTTTTGGGTGTACTCATTGACCAAGATTTAAATTGGAAAGTACATCTAGATGGTCTGTGTAATAGGATTAACAAGTTTGTGTATGCTCTCAATCAAGTAAAGAACGTCACAAATAGAAAAACGGCAATAATAGCATACCACGCATACATAGAGTCCATTTTACGCTACGGGCTTATTATATGGGGAAACAGTACGGACAAAAACAGAGCATTTATTGCACAAAAGAAATGCATCAGAGCCATATGTGGAATCCGTCCTGACGAGTCCTGCAAACCAATTTTTAAAAAACTAGGATTATTACCACTTCCTTCCCTTTACATTTATGAAATTTGTAATTTTGTCTTCAACAATAAGGGATTGTTCCAAAAAGCATATGAAGTAATCGCCCAACCCAGAAAGGATCCACACAGACTTGTATTAAGAAATACTCCTAAATCTGGGAAATATGCTAAAAGCTGTCTTGTGATGTGTGTGCGCATATACAACAAAATCCCAGAAGAATTGAAATTATTAAATAATATTAACGTTTTCAAAAATAAATTGTATAAATGGTTAAATGAACATAATTTTTATAATATAAATGACTTTTTTAATTTTTAATTTTTTTAGATGTATTTTTTTTATTTTTATTTTATTTTAATGATTATTAGCATGATGACGAATCTTATTAATTTGTGACATTTGTATAAACTGAATATTTTGCATGCAATCTATAGACATTATCTATACAGCTAAACATGTGTACTTTAAAAACAAATTGTAACAACACTGTAAACCATGTTTAAGGCAAATAAAGACTTATCTTATCTTATCTTATCACGATAATGAATGGATTTAAATATATATATAATACATAAATATAAGCTAGAAATAATAAATAAATACAATATAATTTACACAATAAATAATAAATGAAATATAGGAATATACCTAAACAATTAGTAGAAATAGACAATTGGAAAAAAAATACGGCTGTGACGATAATCTATCTATGTTAAACCTACTAGCTATGTACGTGTAATTTGAAATTAGTTTTATCTACTCTCATATCGTAATATTCGAATTATAAACTTCAAAACGAGTTTATATTCACATACTTTATAAACATTATACCGAAATTTAAAAATAGAATCTCATTATAACACTATTTCTCTAACAAAATAATGCTATAATACAATTTTTTTTCTATTACGATACAGGGCAAATCCAAGAAGTTAATTACTAAGGAGATTCCATCAATATTTTTTTTGTAATGCCATTTTAGTAACTATTATAAAAAGACTAGCTGACCCGGCAAACTTTGTTTTGCCATAAAAACTCCACACATTCACCTACCCTACACCTACCCTACACCTACCCTACACCTACCCTACACCTACCCTACACCTACCCTACCATATTTTTTTTTTTTTTTTTTTTGGGATGAAAAATAGATGTTGGCCGATTCTCATAGATACCGGATAAGCACAAAAAATTTCATCAAAATCGGTCAAGCCGTTTCGGAGGAGTATGGCAACGAAAACTGTGACACGAGAATTTTATATATTAGATTTGATTTCAATTTTAAATTGTCTGTGACAATGCCAATGCACGCACTGCGATTTTAATTCGCGCGAATTTTGTCTCTTTCTACCTGTTCAAAGAGCTCAAAATATTCGCGCGAATTAAATTTGCGCCGCGATGCGGTGGATTCTGTTGCAAAACACGGCTTTCATGCGGTATTATTGCCGCACGATTTTTTTACCGCAATGCGAGCAGCTTCATACAATTCCGTAGGTCGCAGAATGGGCGGAAAAAAATCTCGCGAATAAATATCGCAGTGCGTGTGTTAAGCCTTAGCGCATGCGCGGATAATGCGGTGATGTGATGGGTTTTGGCGCCATTCATACGTTTTGTTTTGCAGGTTTCGCTGTACTGAATTTCTTGAGTTTTTTAAATTCTTGCTTAAAATGTCTGATATTAGTGAATGTGAAGAAAATTAGACTCCGCCAAATATTTTATATCCGGCGTAGGATATTACTCATAATCTCTTACCAGCAAAGTCGAGATTATTATTTGATGCATTTATGAAAAAAAAGGTATTTAGTAGGTTCAATCCCAAAATGTATGAGTGTAGATAAAGTAGTGTATGAAACTGCACATAACTAGGTATTAAAACATTCGTGTGAATACTATTAAAAACCTCGCCTACGGCTCGGTTTTTAAACACACACTCATGTTTTAATACCCCTTATTATGCAACAGTCAGTATCATAAACTACTATTTTCTTACTTCGATAATCTTTTTAAATTATTACTTATAAAAAATGCAATTATTTTTTAGGAAAAATCCAATTGGATTATATTTCAACCTACATTATTTTACACATGAATTTAAATTGTATTCCAACTTACATTTATATGTCACCCTTAACTTAACTAATTTACATCAGAACTTCAATTAATTTATTTCCAAACTTTAATTAATTGACATTTCAACTATAATTAATTTACATGTCATCTTCAATTAGTTTACATCCCAAATGCGATTAATTTAAATTTCAACTACTATTAGGCTCGGCGCAAACGGGCAACCGACCACAGCCACCGGTGACTGTCACGCGCTACTAGCACATTTGTAACAGTGGTAGAAGTGCGCGACGGCCACCGAAGTCAGGAGGACGCGACGTTTCTATTGCTGTATAGATCAGAATGTGAATCCCAAATAGTGGGACGTAATTGTGTTTCCGATATGAAAGTACCGATATCCATTGAGGCGTCGACGTGCTCCATGGTGACTGGTGCGATGCGTAGGACGCCTGACTGCGCGGAGGTGGCGGGTGTCGGCGTATTGTGTGCCCCGCCGCGACCGCAAGCGGCGAATCGCGTACACTGCTGTAGCGAGTCGCGTACACTGCTGTGGCCGCCACATGTGCGGTGGGTCCATACAAAATATACTGTAAAGTGTGTTAAATCGATGTCGATGGCCACCGGTGACAATGGTCGGTGGCTCTTTTGAGCCGAGCCTTAGTTTACATTCGAACTACCATCCATTTACATGTCAATTCCCATGAAATAATTATCAACTTAAGGTTAATCTAACTGCTATGCGGTTTGAGAGAAATAACAAAGTGAAATAATTTGATTTTGTGAATAAATACATTTTCATTGTATTTTTATTTTTTACTAGTAAAAACCAATTTATTTGAAGCACAAATCAAATTAATTAACATCTGAACTTCAATTAATTTACACACTAACTCCACCTAACTGCCCTCCTCTCCCCTTTTCAGATTCAGTTTCACAGACAACTTCGCAGGCCTGCTTCTTGGAAGCCCTGGCAACAGCACCTTCAAGTATGATGTGCAGGTCCGAGGATTCAAGACTGAGCGAGGCATCCATGCGGACCTGAAGAGGAACCCTAATCTGATAAACAGATTGCGTAAGTTATTTGGTATGTATTATATAAAGGGACCTTGTTTGTGGACCGATCTCAGAGGTGCAAAGGAATTATGAAAGAAAAATTTTGGTTGTGGTGAAAATATCTTTAGTTTAGGAGGATACCAGAGTCAATTCAATTTAAGATTTGGTTTAGGTTCAGCCAGATACCGAATTAGATTTTTTCTAACCCTTTTATTTTGTCTTGAACCAAAGCAAAGGTCTCTTCTCATACAGAGAAGGTAGATAGCTTATTAAACATCCTTTATATTACTAACGCGTACACCACCGTGTCGTTTTCGATAATCTGAATAAAGCTGTTTGAATTTCAACACTCTGTTCAGGTTAGTAAGTCAAAATTCCAACAGTGTGGTTTTATTTAGGAACTGCCTCGGTGGTCTAGTGGTCGCTAGCGCTACTTCTGAGCATGAAGTGTTGGGTTCGATTCCCGGGTCGGTCATAGTGTTATTAGGAATATCTCAGTAGCAGACCACATTCTGGACTTGTGCTGGTTGATGGCAATTGGCTCGACCTCTATTACATGGGACTTCAACATAAAGTTCCGTTTATATCTACAGACATGAGCGTGCCAGACACGTGCCGTGGCAGACAAAATAATATTCTATTATGCAGTGTCTATTAACTTATTTATATCTATCGTTACACGGCCGCGCAGACACCGACAGACACGGGCCGTGCGCGGCCAGTATATTTTGTCGGTACGGTTCATGTCTGTACGTGTCTGTAGCTACCTACCGGGCACTGGGCAGTGTGAACAGAGCATCGGAACAGACGTCTTTTATTTCCTTTACCTGTCGGAATCGCGCAGAAACAACGCAATTTCCACAGAGAAGTGTCTGAACATTGTGAAAGCTGTTTATAAACTGCTTATAGAGCGGCCCCGACGCTGACAACGGTGTCTGTCGATGTCTGACACGGCACGCTCAGATGTAAATAAACGGTGTCTGTCGGTGTCTGCCCTGGAACTTGTCTGACACGCTCAATATCTGTAGATATAAACGGTCTTTAACTGGTGAAAAGTGTGTGTGCTGTAAATGCAGCTCAGCTGATCCCTTCTATGTTGTTATGTGCCCATGTGGGGGTCGCATAACGTAAGTGAAAATGGAAAATTGAGATAGGTCAGGCACTTTTCTGAGAACTGTTCATAAACTTGGGTCCTATGCTTTGCATGCTTCTTGTTTTGCTATTTGTGTATATCATTGAGTTTCAGCTTTATTTTCTGTTATCTGCACATTTATGTTAATGGGGATGTGAACCCAAAGCTTAGCGCAGATGTAGCTGGCGGCGCAATGGCTGCTGTCAAATAGTTTTTCATCACGTTTTTTTGTTATTTTTTTGTGTTTAAATTGGTATACCATCGTTATTGATTATATGTATTGCCCCTGGAAGCTTAAGGAATTGAAAGAGGAACTAAAAAAATATGGGGCAATCAAAGCCCTCAAACTTCTGAAGGCCAAGCAAATGACATTCCTGCTGTAGAACTTTATCAATACGTTAATAGCTCCTCTATATCGCCGAAGATTACCAAGCAATATAGTTAAAATAACCTTAACAGGTACATAACATAACCTATAAATATGTACAGCCTTTTCCCAGCAGTTCACATCCCCTTTGCTAAAATTATATTTAGAAGCGAAATTGCGAACCCGCTTTACCCTCTCTGAACCTGCTTTTCGGAGTTACTGATATTTTCCTAACATAAGGAATAGGCATAATAAAAAAAGTATTAAAATGTTATCGGCAAAATACAAAAGTATAATACTAACTAGCTGTCCCACGCGGCTTCGCTCCCGTCAACTGGCTACGTACCTACCCTATCCTACCTACCCTACTCTACACCTACGCTACACCTACCCTACACATACTTTACACCTACCCTACACCTACCCTACACATACCCTACACATACCCTACACATACCCTACACCTACCCTACACCTACCCTACACCTACCCAACATACATGATTGCATAACTGAAACCGTTTACGCAGCGCATGCAACGGAAGCCCTCAAAAAGTTATATTCGTTTTTGCAACATTTTGCATTTATGCTCCGCCCCTATTGGTCGTAGCGTGATGTTATATCGATAAATGGACTATCTAACACAAAAAGAATTTTTCAATTCCAACCAGTAGTCCCTGAGATTACCCCCTACATGCAAATTTACAAATTTTACCTCTTTATAATATTAGTACAGACTAACAATGAAAACAGAATCAAAATTGATCACAAATCGAACGAGATTTTAAACAAATATGGCCGTCGGGGTCCTTGACGGCAGGTGTCCTTGTTTCGTTCATGTTTCTTTTTCTAATTCTCTGCAGCTTTATAACTTCGTCGCTGATCTAGATATTTTAAAAATGTCATATTTGATTACTATAGTCTATACTAAAATAATATTATAAAGAGCTAAACTGTGTAAATTTGTTTTTGAGAAGTAATCTCTGGAACTACTTACCCGATTTTGAAAATTCTTTCACCAGTATAAAGCTACATTATTCCTGAGTGTCATAGGCTTTTTATCCCGAAAATATAACTGGCTCTGCGGGGTGGGCCGAGGGAGACAAACCGCGGAAAAACAGCAAGTTAATAAATAATTTATTTAGTAAATAAATCAAATCATGCCTATTGCCTATTCTCCGCTAAAATCTTCGAGGCGTTTAGTAAATCCAACAAAACCAAATATTATGTATCCTTCTATGATTCGATGCAGTTCTCAGTTATTTATGCCCCATTTTCCAGGACTTAGTGCCACAGACCCGACAGATAAGCAACAGCAAAGTCCAGAAGTGGCCCCGCGTCTGGAGAAGCTACTCAACGAAGATCAGAACCATCTCACTCACCAGCAAAAAGACAAGATTAAAATAGCATTCGCCGAGGGGTACCTGGCAGGTATGTCAGAAAACGCAGCAGAAAATAACTGTTTTTTTTTTATAAAAACTACCTATCTTGAAACTTAAATTGTGTGGCAGGTCAATATAGCCACATTTGTCAACCATTTCTTTTTGTTCTTTGGTGGGAAAAGCCTTCCGCCCTGGAGAGGGGGATCTCGGCTCGGGGGGAGGAGTGACGTGTTTGACTCCCCCGCGACGTCTAAGAGGGGCGCGCGCGGAACACTGCGCGCTGCTGCCTCGGGTTTGATGTGTGGGCAACTAACTCTTGAGTTAAGTTTTTGACGCAAGTGGGCCTAAGAATTTAGTAAAAGTCGAGTACTTTGATACTAACTGGCCACTACTCCAGATTTGAATCTGCTGCTAAGAATAATCCAAAAAAACCTTATTCGACGTTTCTCCGCAGGTTCCCACCCAGAAAATGTCCGCGGCACGAAGGCGTCCAAATATCTGAAGCTAGTACAACAGCTGCTGACCATCGTGTTGTTCCTGGCGATCTTCGTCAGCCTCATGGCCTCAGTCAGCGGAACCGTGTTCAGGTAAGAACCGTGCATAACCGTGTTCAGGTAAGAAACTTGCATAACCGTGGTCCCATCTATATTGTGGTTGGCTTCCAGTAAAACCGGATGCAGATAAGTACAGTCCCCGGCACGTAACTTGGCAAGCTTTTGGCGGAGTGGGGGTAACTTCGCGCATAGTGCACTTAATGCAACAAAAAAATTGTCACTTTTATTACTCTTGTCATTATTCTATGGTTAATAACATCATTTATTTTTAAACATGTCTGTTTAGATGAAAGTTTAAGAAAGTAGAGGAATTCGTGACGCATATTAGGTGAAAAAAAATACAGTTAAGGGTTAAGAAATTTAGGATGTTTTAATATTAAAGAAATTGTAGTCGTTAACAATCATATGCCATCATCGCCGTCGGATCATTTAGCTCCCTTCAAAATGGTTGAGCTGAATGGTGCTGATACATGTGTCATGTTCGTGAACGGGCGCTGTCGGTTGGGACTGGTCATCTCTTAGCTGCCATGGTTTATTTTAATTGATTCTAATTTTATTTCTGAATTGTCTTTTTATATTTACTATGGACACTTTTAACTTTCTACATCGTTCTCACATAATGTGTAATCTCAACATGAATGATGTAACAAATGATTTGTAATAATTACCTAATTGAAAAAGAGTGTCCATGGAGTTTCTTGCCCGTTCTTCTCCATAGAGATCTACGCCTTGGAATGGGCATCTACGGTACTTTCACAGTTATTATGTCTTGTGACTGGGACTGTAGCACCATAATTTTGTAATATTTTATTTTGTCTTTTGACAATTCAAAAGTGCCTGTAACTGGCCTACTTGAAATAAAGTGATTTGACTTTGACTTTGACTTTTGACCATGAAATTAATGTTTTTCCCGGTATTTGTTCGTGGCATTACAATTAAATTTAAACATTCAAACTAAAAAATAACTCTAACAAGAACTCGGTAACCAAAACAAAGGGTAGAATTTTAGTGCACGCAAGTGTATTCGGGAACGAACGGAATCGGAATCCCAGTCGGTCCTTGGGTTAGCAAACCAATCGCGCGCTCGGAACGGTGCTACCTCGGTCCCCGCGCCCCGCTTGTTAACCAAAGAGACCTAAAAACGACTCGTGCGCATCTAGCGACTCTTGCAAGTTACTTTCCGGCGATTGCACCAATATTTTTAACCCCCGACAGAAAAACAGCGGTATTATAAGTTTGACGTGTCGTATCTGCGTATTTGTGTATCTGTGTGTCTGTCTGTGGCATCATGTTACTAACTTAATTAATATTATAAATGCGAATGTTTGGATGGATGTTTGTTTGTTACTCATTCACGCCAAAACGGGTTATCGGATCGGGATGAAATTTGACACACAGATAGATTATAGTCTGAAATAGCACATAGGCTATTGTTCCCTTTTCATCCCAGTATATTGTTCCCTTGGGATAAGAAAACACTGCATGTTTTTTGTTTTATATAAGTATACAACTGTCTATCAGACCTCCACCAGTGTTTTGCACCTCCACAGTACCTGTGTTTAGCGGCACCAACGTCGCCACTTACGAACTAATGACATGAAACACACAAATCCTTCATCGCGCAAGCAAAGTTTTCGGCGCGATTTGGACATATACAACAGTCCGACAATAACCGTTGGGCAGTTGCCCGGGCCAGACACAACATCCGTCTGGTCGAAGGATCCTCCCTTTTCTATGTAGGTTTGTGGGACTTTACCACCCTATACCACCTGCCTCCAAACTGTGTAACACGATACGCTTTGGCTTAACCACGAGCTTCACTTCTCTTTGATCCTGTAGAAGAGATTAATAAAAATATGTTCATTTGGTGTCCAGGATCCAGCTGGGTAACCAGGTGGAGGTGGACCCAGAAGACATATCGGTCACATTCGACGATGTCAAGGGTGCTGACGAGGCCAAACAAGAGCTGAAGGATGTTGTAAGTATTTTTATTTAATTTAAGTGTACATGAATAACTTTACAGGTTATTGATGAAGGCACCCATGTCTGAAGTGCTGAAGCTAAAAAAGAAAATTTGGTTCAAATTAATTTCTCTAGATGGCGCGAGATGCATCGATTTGTTATTGAATTTTGTGTAAAATTTACATTTTCTAGAATTGATCATAAAAATTGTATGTGCTTGTATAATCAATGAACTATCCTGCAAAAAAATCACGTTTGTTGTATGGGAGCCCCACTTAAATATTTATTTTATTCTGTTTTTAGTATTTGTTGTTATAGCGGCAACAGAAATACATCATCTGTAAAAATTTCAACTGTCTAGCTATCACGGTTCATGAGATACAGCCTGGTGACAGACGGACCGCGGAGTCTTAGTAATAGGGTCCCATTTTTACCCTTTGGGTACGGAACCCTAATAAAATATTATCGAATGTCCTAAATATCGATATTAAAACATTTTTAAGTTGCTTCTGACATTTTAAAGTTCCTTCAGCAACTATCCGGCCCTGCGGGAAGTTCAACCCCTTCGCGGTTACGTAACAAAGAATGGGCACCCATTCATCATTTCAACCGAAAGACGTCCACAGCTGGACATAGGCCTTCCCCAGGCGTCGCCACATTGACCAATCCCGTGCGTCTTGCAACCTTATCCAGGTCAACGGTCCACCTAGTGAGCGGCCTTCCAACGCATCATCTTCCGGTTTGCGGTCGCTATTCCAGAACATTTCGGCTCCAAAGGCCATCCGTTCTGCAAGTAATGTGTCCTGCCCACTTGAAACACGGAAACCCGCCGCGGCAGTCCGTCACGGGACCCTCCTTTGGGGATAAACCCTTATGACCAGCGTACCAGAACACATTGCACGCCGTGACCATCCCAGGAATGAAACCAGCACATGGGCGCCAGACGACCCCGTGTACGGCACACTTGGTCACCCTGTGGCGGGTTAAGACAGTGGCCCCGCCACCTACCACTTTTCGGCCGCAGGGGATAGGGAGCTCCACCGCGTCCACCATCAGACGATGGTGGCCCTGTCCAGGCCACCAGGTCCAAAGTTAATTAGAAGTCTGTAAACATTATCGGCTAGTTGGAGCGACGATCTTTGTTAGGTGGCTGGTAGCAGATGGATGAAAGTTGCCGAAAACCGATATAACTAGCGTGTGATTGGAGATGCTGTAGACTGCTCTAGCTTGATCATTATGACAAATGATCTAATTTCCGTTGTCCCCAGGTGGAGTTCCTAAAGTCTCCCGAGAAGTTCTCGACGCTGGGCGGCAAGCTGCCGAAGGGCGTGCTGCTGGTGGGCCCGCCGGGCACGGGCAAGACGCTGCTGGCGCGCGCGGTGGCGGGCGAGGCGCGCGTGCCGTTCTTCCACGCCGCGGGGCCCGAGTTCGACGAGATCCTCGTGGGGCAGGGGGCGCGCCGCGTGCGGGACCTGTTCAGTAAGTTATACACGGTTACATTTATCTTCCACGCCGCGGGGCCCGAGTTCGACGAGATCCTCGTGGGGCAGGGGGCGCGCCGCGTGCGGGACCTGTTCAGTAAGTTATACACGGTTACATTTATCTTCCACGCCGCGGGCCCGAGTTCGACGAGATCCTCGTGGGGCAGGGGGCGCGCCGCGTGCGGGACCTGTTCAGTAAGTTATACACGGTTACATTTATCTTCCACGCCGCGGGCCCGAGTTCGACGAGATCCTCGTGGGGCAGGGGGCGCGCCGCGTGCGGGACCTGTTCAGTAAGTTATACACGGTTACATTTATCTTCCACGCTGCGGGGCCCGAGTTCGACGAGATCCTCGTGGGGCAGGGGGCGCGCCGCGTGCGGGACCTGTTCAGTAAGTTATACACGGTTACATTTATCTTCCACGCCGCGGGGCCCGAGTTCGACGAGATCCTCGTGGGGCAGGGGGCGCGCCGCGTGCGGGACCTGTTCAGTAAGTTATACACGGTTACATTTATCTTCCACGCCGCGGGGCCCGAGTTCGACGAGATCCTCGTGGGGCAGGGGGCGCGCCGCGTGCGGGACCTGTTCAGTAAGTTATACACGGTTACATTTATCTTCCACGCCGCGGGGCCCGAGTTCGACGAGATCCTCGTGGGGCAGGGGGCGCGCCGCGTGCGGGACCTGTTCAGTAAGTTATACACGGTTACATTTATCTTCCACGCCGCGGGGCCCGAGTTCGACGAGATCCTCGTGGGGCAGGGGGCGCGCCGCGTGCGGGACCTGTTCAGTAAGTTATACACGGTTACATTTATCTTCCACGCCGCGGGGCCCGAGTTCGACGAGATCCTCGTGGGCAGGGGGCGCGCCGCGTGCGGGACCTGTTCAGTAAGTTATACACGGTTACATTTATCTTCCACGCCGCGGGGCCCGAGTTCGACGAGATCCTCGTGGGGCAGGGGGCGCGCCGCGTGCGGGACCTGTTCAGTAAGTTATACACGGTTACATTTATCTTCCACGCCGCGGGGCCCGAGTTCGACGAGATCCTCGTGGGGCAGGGGGCGCGCCGCGTGCGGGACCTGTTCAGTAAGTTATACACGGTTACATTTATCTTCCACGCCGCGGGGCCCGAGTTCGACGAGATCCTCGTGGGGCAGGGGGCGCGCCGCGTGCGGGACCTGTTCAGTAAGTTATACACGGTTACATTTATCTTCCACGCCGCGGGGCCCGAGTTCGACGAGATCCTCGTGGGGCAGGGGGCGCGCCGCGTGCGGGACCTGTTCAGTAAGTTATACACGGTTACATTTATCTTCCACGCCGCGGGCCCGAGTTCGACGAGATCCTCGTGGGGCAGGGGGCGCGCCGCGTGCGGGACCTGTTCAGTAAGTTATACACGGTTACATTTATCTTCCACGCCGCGGGCCCGAGTTCGACGAGATCCTCGTGGGGCAGGGGGCGCGCCGCGTGCGGGACCTGTTCAGTAAGTTATACACGGTTACATTTATCCCAAAGCGAAATGATTTTGTCTTGATAATACAATAAATTTATGAAATAATTAAACATTATAATCATAGTAGTTTAACAATTGTGAAAAACAAAACTCGAAAGCGACGTCGGACTAATAGTAACCCGCGAAAGTTAACCGGCGAACCAATAGCAGCGCGGGCCGACAGGCCGCGTGGTCGTTGCCCCCGGCGCGTGCGGCTCACTCAATACCTACGTTACGTCTAGTGAATTGCTGTTGATTCTCACGGTTTCGAGTTGATGAATATTTTTGTAATTATTTTAAATAAATACTTTTTTTATCCTTATCGGTATTGTTTCATGCACCGAATCGACCCTCCCCGTAATAAAACGATCAAATGTAACGGTGTATAGTCAGCGTGCAAGTAACTAGCACTAGTTTTGATGCCTTATATTACCGTGAAAATCATTTATAGACAGAGGGCTTCTCCTAAAAATTTCAACAAGCCTAAACACGACTGGGATACATTGTTTTATTACGTAGTTCCGGTGCCTACCAGCCGGCTTCATCACCAGTTCAGTTCGATGGTACCATTTTCATTAGAACCATTTATTAAAATTTGCTTCATCACAGTCATTTAACTATTCGGGATATCTTATATCCGAAACATACTTAACATTGAGAAGTTCCAGTGGCCATCTGTGGTCTTCTTCATCAGTTCCACTTCACCAAATGAATGATACTTTCTGAATGCAAATGCTTGTCATGTTGATGAAAATACCAAAATCGCAATATGTATGCCTGTAAAATTTGAGGAGTTCCCTCGCGTTCCATGGGGTACCCTCATCAGATGCTGACTTGGTGACAATGGGACCACCTCGAGAGCCCCTTTCAAAAAAAAAAAAATTCTTTTTTTCGTTTTTTTTTTCGTTTGACCACTATCACTATCACTTTCAGTCAGTTTACCAACGGCAAATCCTACTATGCTACTTCCTTCCTACAAAAAATTATAAATGCGATAGTTTGGATAGATGTATGGATGTTTGTTTCTTAATCACGTCAGAACGGCTGAATGGATCTGTATGAAACTTGGCACAGAGATAGATTTACAGTCTGGCATAGCGCAAAGTCTAGGAGGATTTTTATCGGTATAATGCTCCCTTGGGATAATAAAACACTTTACGCGGTTTATAATCGCAAAGAAATGAATGTTATGTACTTAACATATTTTTTTATTTTTTTTTATTTATTATATTTTACGTTATATGCCTTTTTGGCATTTAGGCTGGTATGTTTGCCTATGACATGTGACATGCTTACACTATGAAATGACAACGTTAATTTATTGTTCAAAAACTTAAGAAATAAAAGATCATACTTTGTCATTGTTCCTGTTGTATTGTGTCTTTTTATCATTGATTGACTTGCGTTCGACCAGTATCTCACAATGATGTGGTCGACGATGAAGCACTCTTGCCTAGAAGTAATTATTTACTATTTAAAGACTGCCAGGTTGTAACTATCAGGAAACACAGACTCCGACATGGAACGCAACTCCTTAGGTGTACGCACAACAAAAGCATTCCCAAAACACTTAGGCCACTGGGTGGGATGTCCACCATGTATGAATGGTGTGCATTTCGAATAATCGTTTTCTATTTTTAATTATTTATATTTGTTTTGTGTAGAGGCGGCCAAAGAGCGTGCTCCGTGCGTCATATTCATCGATGAGATTGACTCGGTTGGCGCCAAGCGAACCAACAGTGTGTTGCACCCTTATGCTAACCAGGTAAGTAACCCTTATAAGATCACTCTCTTGTCCGTCTGTCCGTGTTTCACCACCGATTTTCTCAAGAACGGGTAGACCTAGCAAGTTTGAAATTTATACCAGATACTGAGGTATATGAGACTCGGGACCTTGATTTTTATACACCTAATGGTGACTCTATTAGGTGTATAAAAATCAACATGATAAAAAGATATGGCCAAATTTTGATTTTCGCGAAAACTTGTAAGTACCAAAATTTACCTACCTTAATTTTCAACTTTTTATTTTTCTCGTAATTTTCCTCTTACTTGTGCTGTAGACCTTGCTTTTAGCCAAAATTGACAATTCTAGGTCAACCGGAAGTACCCGGTTTTGGGTCGAAAACCTATATGGTAGTTCCCGTTGACCTAGAATCAAGAAATTTGGCATAAAGTAAGGTCTCACAGCACAAATAAAGGAAAAATTCAAAAAAGTGGAAAATTAAAGGGTGTCCCCCATACATACCTACATACCCTGGGTACGGAACCCTTCGTGCGCGAGTCCGACTCGCACTTGGCCGGATTTTTTATTACAACAAAATACGGGTAATAAGGTTGTCTGTAAGAGATTGCCCTGTGCGATAAGGCCGCCCATTGTACACTTGCTTTTATACTTGTTTGTCCTGTATATATATTTTTTGTGGTGTACAATAAAGAATATAATAAATAAATAATAATAAATACAACCGACTGCCAAATAAAAACACAACGAATTGAATAGTGTTTTTATTTAGAAGTCTCTTGCTTTGTTTTCCTCCTTTTCGTTTCATTTGGTATTATATATATATTATATAGGGTTCAATTCTAGGTAAATATATATATATATATATATATATATATTTCGTCAGATAGGCAGTCGCTCCATGTAAAACACTGGTACTTAGCTGAATCTGGTAAGACTGGAAGCCGACCCTAATAAAGTTGGGAAAAGGCTAGGCAGATGATGATGATGATATAGGGTTCAATTCTGTTATGTTCCTAGTTCATTTGGTTTACCAATCACTCTGATTGTACTGCGAGATACACATATAAAAGAAAAAAAAATTGTTCGTCATATGACCTATGCTTGTCGCGCTGAGATCACGCTTCGTTCGCTCCCAAAATATAGTCGCACACACATCTTTCTTTGCATGACGATGGTTTTAAAATTTAAGGAAAGAAAAATGATTTATAATATTTATTGTTTTATGAAGAAAGAAGCTGAAAAAAGAGCAGTTGATCATTTATAATGACAAGATCGATATAAAAAATAATGCTATCTATTTTTATAATCTATTTTTAATTCCAGCCTCTTCCTAAGAACTATGTTGCTAGAAAAGTAGCTATTGTGATTCTACAATAAAATAATTCCCTACTCTCATATTATAAAATAATAGCCTAGTAATCTAGAACGCGACTGTACCTGTGCGCAGATACATCACCTCCACTGTCGCTCAGCGTTCTTTTTACGTGCGTACTTATTATGTATTAAGTATTTTGTTATTTTTTTAATTTATTTTCACCGTTTTCTCCGTCTATTGGGGACAGATCTTGAATTTTTTTTTTGTTTGCAAGAGTGTAATCCCGAATTGCGCCCATTTTAATTTCATGGAGATCTGATGAAGAACTTTAGAGATATACAATGTAACTCTTCAATAAAGTAAAAAATAATAATTTGAAGTTATTTTTCACTTTGTAGTGTTTTTATTTGGAAGTCGGTTATGTTTTTTTATGGAAAAACGTTGTATGTAGATACTACACGGTCAGAAAAAGTTTGTGCACTTGGAGCTGTCAATGTCACCCTGACGTTCGGCTCCCGCTAGTGGCGCGGCGAGCGGGGGGCGCCGCGTGCGCCGGAGGGAGTGGGGTCGTTTGATGTGCACACTTATTTTAACCCTGTAGTAACAAAGTATAAGTTCTTCCCTTCCGTTGCAGACCATCAACCAGCTCCTCTCAGAGATGGACGGCTTCCACCAGAACGAGGGCGTCATCGTGCTGGGAGCCACCAACAGGCGCGACGACCTGGACCAGGCGCTGCTCAGACCTGGCCGCTTCGACGTCGAGGTAAGAAAGGAAGGATAGTTACAGACCATCAACCAGCTCCTCTCGGAGATGGACGGCTTCCACCAGAACGAGGAGGTTATCGTGATGGGAGCCACCAACAGACACGACGACGTGGACCAAGCGCTGCTCAGAGCGGCCAGCTTCGACGTCGAGGTAAGGGTAGAAAGAAAGAAGATAAAAATAAAATTACTAGCTAATAACTACTAGCCGCGCGCAGAAAGTTAGCTGATGACGTCATGACGTCTTCTGACTAGATTTAGACACAAATAATTAGTATATACAAAATAAGTAGAAGTTGCTACAAGTTCGCATGTCCCAATAATTTTTTTCGGTGTAGATAGGAAGAAAGAAGAAAAAATATTTAATTGCTACTATCTTTTCCCCGCGGCTTCACTCCCGTGGAGGGTGTTCAGGATTCGCTTTCGGGATAAAAATATAGCCTATGTTACTCAGGAATAATTTAGCTTTCTACTGGTGATAGAATTGTTGTTAAATACCGAACACTAAAATGGTACTCAGTACTTAAGTTTGAACTAATGTGTATACTAGCAGGATTGAAGGTATAAATAAAACTACCAAACTGTATACTGAACTAAGTAATGTAAGTATATATTTGTTGAAACTCACAAGGCACTATACTAAATCGAGAAACAATCTTGCTTGTGACTTCCAATTCGACGCCAACGCCATCTAGTTGCGTCTTTGTACAACTTAACGAAAACAATATTTATGTTTACCTAATGAGCGACTGTTGATCGTTAACAATTGTTAATAACGTTTTAAGTAGTTTTTGAGTTTATCCATTACAAACAAACTTCCAAACAAATCTTTCCTCTTTATAATATTAATGCAGACATGCAAGACACAATGTACCTAATAAATATGTTTAAGATAGTTACAAATATAATTAAAAAAAAGTTTTGATTAAAACAGTAACATTGTGTGCCGCGCCAAATAGGTCCAATTCAGCAAAATGCCGGACAACTAGGACATAGTTGCCTGGCGCTGGTTTTCAACTGAACCTTAAGTTCAGTGAAGATCTGGACGTAAACCAGCTTTGTTATAATTTAATGAGTTTAAGCATTTATATATCGCGAGTGAAGCCGCTGGCGGATGCTAGTGCTAGGTTATTTTAAGCACACCAAGATTAACATAAAGATCAATAAAAATAAAAACTAACATTAAGATCAATAAAAAAGTCAATAATTCAATATGAACCATGTTTGTTTACAAAAACCGGCCAAGTGCGAGTCGGACTCGCGCACGAAGGGTTTCGTTTACCACCATTATCAAAAAAAAAATAATTTTGTTGTATGGGAGCCCCACTTATTTATTTATTTATTATATGCTTTATTGTACACCTTAAAATACAATTATAAAAAGAAACAAAATTATTACAAATACAATGGGCGGCCTTATCGCATTCCGCTCTTAAATATTTATTTTATTCTGTTTTTAGTATTCGTTGTTATAGCGGCAACAGAAATACATCATCTGTGAAAATTTCAACTGTCTAGCTATCACGGTTCATGAGATACAGCCTGGTGACAGACAGACACACGGACTGCGGAGTCTTAGTAATAGGGTCCCGTTTTTACCCTTTGGGTACTGAACCCTAAAAATTTACATTCTACAAACCACACAATGTTTTAAATAACAGGAATGCATGACATTTGTTTATGAATATTAAATATCTTCACCTTTAGTTTTACCTCATCAGGTTATCCAATATTATTAAACGAGTAATATTTGTATTATTATACTATATAAAACTGCATTACCACTCACTCACTGACTCATTGACATAATTGTTCTCCCAGATGGTGGAGGGGGAGGTGGGTATATTTTGACAGATTCGTAAACAAGTAACTCCCGTGAGTATGGGAAAAGTCCCAAACCTCCCCTTTTCCTCCCCCCTCCTCCCCCCCTCTATCGTATCTCGGAAACTAAGGTACCCGTATTTTTTGTTTTTTACGGATTCGTTTAGAGGAGGCTCGCAAAAGTAAAAACCATTTTTCAAAAATGACCCCCTCGCCCCCCTTCTCCCCCCCTTTAAGCGGATCTCGAAAGTTGGAACATTTGGAACATTTATTTTTTCAGATTCATAGAAAGGGGCAATGCTATAGTCACAAACGAACCATTTTTCAAAGTTGACCCCCTTGCCCCCCTTCTCCCCCTCCCCCCCCCCCCTTTCGGCGAATCTTTTTTTCGTGTTTTTTTTACGGATTCGTTTAGAGGAGGCTCGGAAAAGCAAAAACCATTTTTCAAAGTTGACCCCCTCGCCCCCCCTTCTCCCCCCCTTTAAGCGGATCTCGGAAGTTGAGAGACTTGGAACATTTCTTTTTTCAGATTTATATAAAGGGGCAATGCTATAGTCACAACAAACCATTTTTCAAAGTTGAGCCCTTGGCCCCCTTCTCCCCCCTCCCCCCCCATTTTGGCTAATCTTTTTTTTTTGGTTTTTTTTTACCGATTCGTTTAGAGGAGGCTCGGAAAAGTAAAAACCATTTTTCAAAGTTGACCCCCTCGCCCCCCTTCTCCCCCCCCATTAAGCGGATCTCGGAAGTTGAGAGACTTGGAACATTTCTTTTTTCAGATTCATATAAAGGGGCAATGCTTGAGTCGGAATCATTTTTCAAAACTCCCCACTCTCCCTCCCTTCATCCCTCCTCTCCCCAACCTCCCCTTCCTAATATCGGTCGTCGAAACCTGTATGGTGGGAGTGGACCAGGCAGCGTAGGGACCCCGAATGGAGCGAACCTACGAGACCGAGTGCAGCGCAGGGGGGAGGTGGCGAGCGAAGCGAGCCGGCGACCTCCGTAGCGTAACGAAGGTTGAGTGGGTGAAGCGATACTAAGTGCCTGGCGACGACAAGCAAATATTAGGGTTATGATTTTTGGAACAAAGTGTAGGTGTAGGGTAGGTGTAGGGTAGGTGTAGGGTAGATGTAGGGTAGGTGAAGGGTAGGTGTAGGGTAGGTGTAGGGTAGGTGTAGGGTAGGTGTAGGGTAGGTGTAGGGTAGATGTAGGGTAGGTGTAAAGTAGGTGTAGGGTAGGTGTAGGGTAGGTGTAGGGTAGGTGTAGGGTAGGTGTAGGGTAGGTGTAGGGTAGGTGTAGGGTAGGTGTAGGGTAGGTGTAGGGTAGGTGTAGGGTAGGTGTAGGGTAGGTGTGGGGTAGGTGTAGGGTAGGTGTAGGTTAGGTGTAGGGTAGGTGTAGGGTAGGTGTAGGGTAGGTTAAGGAATATTTCTCAAAAACACGACAAAGCCGCGAGCTGCTTGCAGCTCGCGCACCAAGCAAATACTAGTTATACTATATAAAACTGCATTACCACTGACTCACTGACTGACTGACTCATTGACATAATTGTTCTCCCAGATGGTGGAGGGGGAGGTGGGTATATTTTGACAGATTCGAAAACAAGTAACTCCCGTGAGTATGGGAAAAGTGCCAAACTTCCCCTTTTCCCCCCCCCTCCTCCCCCCCTCTATCGTATCTCGGAAACTAAGATACCCGTATTTTTTGTTTTTTACGGATTCGTTTAGAGGAGGCTCGGAAAAGAAAAGACCATTTTTCAAAGTTGACTCCCTCGCCCCCCCTTTCCCCCCCTTTAAGCGGATCTCGGAAGTTGAGAGACTTGGAACATTTCTTTTTTCAGATTCATATAAAGGGGCAATGCTATAGTCACAAACGAACCAGTTTTCAAAGTTGACCCCCTTGCCCCCCTTCTCCCCCCTCGCCCCCCGTTTTGGCGAATCTTTTTTTTTTGTTTTTTTTACGGATTCGTTTAGAGGAGGCTCGGAAAAGTAAAAACCACTTTTCAAAGTTGACCCCCTCGCCCCCCTTCTCCCCCCCTTTAAGCGGATCTCGAAAGTTGAGAGACTTGGAACATTTCTTTTTTCAGATTCATATAAAAGGAAAATGCTATAGTCACAAACAAACCATTTTTCAAAGTTGACCCCCTCGCCCCCCTTTCCCCCCCGTTTTGGCGAATCTTTTTTTTTTGTTTTTTTTACGGATTCAGCGTAGGGATCCCGAGTGGAGCGAACCTACGAGACCGAGTGCAGCGCAGGGGGGAGGTGGCGAGCGAAGCGAGCTGGCGACCAACGTAGCGTAACGAAGGTTGAGTGGGTGAAGCGCACAGTGCCTGGCGACGACAAGCAAACATTAGGGTTAATGTTTTTTGGAACAAAGTGTAGTGTAGGTGTAGGGTAGGTGTAGGGTAGGTGTAGGGTAGGTGTAGGGTAGGTGTAGGGTAGGTGTAGGGTAGGTGTAGGGTAGGTGTAGGGTAGGTGTAGGGTAGGGTAGGGTAGGTGTAGGGTAGGTGTAGGGTAGGTGTAGGGTAGGTGTAGGGTAGGTGTAGGGTAGGTGTAGGGTAGGTGTAGGGTAGGTGTAGGGTAGGTGCAGGGTAGGTGTAGGGTAGGTGTAGGGTAGGTGTAGGGTAGGTGTAGAGTAGGTGTAGGGTAGGTGTAGGGTAGGTGTAGGGTAGGTGTAGGGTAGGTGTAGGGTAGGTGTAGGGTAGGTGTAGGGTAGGTGTAGGGTAGGTGTAGGGTAGGTGTAGGGTAGGTGTAGGGTAGGTGTAGGGTAGGTGTAGGGTAGGTGTAGGGTAGGTGTAGGGTAGGTGTAGGGTAGGTGTAGGGTAGGTGTAGGGTAGGTGTAGGGTAGGTGTAGGGTAGGTGTAGGGTAGGTGTAGGGTAGGTGTAGGGTAGGTGTAGGGTAGGTGTAGGGTAAGTGTAGGGTAGGTGTAGGGTAGGTGTAGGGTAGGTGTAGGGTAGGTGTAGGGTAGGTGTAGGGTAGGTGTAGGGTAGGTGTAGGGTAGGTGTAGGGTAGGTGTAGGGTAGGTGTAGGGTAGGTGTAGGGTAGGTGTAGGGTAGGTGTAGGGTAGGTGTAGGGTAGGTGTAGGGTAGGTGTAGGGTAGGTGTAGGGTAGGTGTAGGGTAGGTGTAGGGTAGGTGTAGGGTAGGTGTAGGGTAGGTGTAGGGTAGGTGTAGGGTAGGTGTAGGGTAGGTGTAGGGTAGGTGTAGGGTAGGTGTAGGGTAGGTGTAGGGTAGGTGTAGGGTAGGTGTAGGGTAGGTGTAGGGTAGGTGTAGGGTAGGTGTAGGGTAGGTGTAGGGTAGGTGTAGGGTAGGTGTAGGGTAGGTGTAGGGTAGGTGTAGGGTAGGTGTAGGGTAGGTGTAGGGTAGGTGTAGGGTAGGTGTAGGGTAGGTGTAGGGTAGGTGTAGGGTAGGTGTAGGGTAGGTGTAGGGTAGGTGTAGGGTAGGTGTAGGGTAGGTGTAGGGTAGGTGTAGGGTAGGTGTAGGGTAGGTGTAGGGTAGGTGTAGGGTAGGTGTAGGGTAGGTGTAGGGTAGGTGTAGGGTAGGTGTAGGGTAGTTGTAGGGTAGGTGTAGGGTAGGTGTAGGGTAGGTGTAGAGTAGGTGTAGGGTAGGTGTGTAGGGTAGGTGTGTAGGGTAGGTGTAGGGACAACAACACGCGAGCTGCTTGCAGCTCGTGCACCAAGCAAATACTAGTCTATATTATATAATCACATCTCGGAAATGGTTCTAACGATTTCGATAAAATTTTCAATATTGATTTTGGGGACGAAAAATCGATCTGACTAGGTCTCGATATATCTGGGAAAATTCGTTTTCTCCGTATTTTCATGCAAACAGAAATAGCCCGCGCAGTGTCGTTCGTAATTTTGCTTTTGGTGTTGCGTGTAATGTCATCTTAATTGGCTAAAAACGCTTTTTTACCCGAGTAGAGAGAGTAGAGACCCCCTTGGCATGGAGTTGACATCCAGTCTCAACTTCGGCGCCTCCATCGAGTACAAAGCCCAAATTGCGGCAAAGATACTGGGCGTCCTAAACAGAGTGAAGCGATACTTTATGCCTGGACAGCTATTAACTCTTTACAAAGCCAAAGTCCGATCCTGCATGGAGTACTGCAGCCACCTCTGGGATGGCTCAGCTAAATATCAGCTTGCCGCGCTTGACTCGGTGGAACGCAGAGCTAAGAGACTAATTGGCGACGTCAAACTGGTGGATGCCAAGCTTCACAGCTTAGCTCATCGCCGTAAGGTTGCCTGCTTGTCGGTATTCTACAGACTGGAGTGTGCTCATGAACTCCACGACCTCATCCCACCGGCCCCCTTCTACCATCGGACATCTAGACGCGCTGCAAGTTACCATCCTAACCTAGTTGCTATTCCACCAATTCGCACCAAGCGCTTCCAAACATCCTTCATAATGCGCACAGCAAAAGAGTGGAACTCACTGCCTGCGTCTGTGTTTCCGAACGCATACAACCCGAATCTCCTCAAAGTTAGAGTGAACAGGCTACTTCTGGGTAAGCTCACTACATCGTCGACTTTGTCTCTGTCACCTCTGACCTAGACTAGAGACAAGAGCAAACCTATCTCAAATAAAATAAAATAAAAGTAGAGCTCTGACTCAAATATAAATCTCTTGGGGGGAGCCCTATGTCCAGTGGACGTCTTTCGGATGATATGCTGATGAGCTCGGTCTCAAAGGTACTTAATATAATACCTCGTTAGTGTTGTGGTCGCAAGCGCTACTGCTTATCATGAGCTTCTGGGTTCGAATCCTGGGTCGGGCAACGTGTTATTGGGTTATTCCATCTGGAATTTCTTAGTAGCAGTCTGGAATCTAGACTTGTGGCCGGTTGATGGCAATAGGCTCGACCTCCATTACATGGGACTTAAACATAACTGGCGGAATGTGGGTGTACCTACAGTAGGTGCACTTCTACCTAACATATCGGGGTTGTGCTTATGGCGCAAAGCTACCTGTTATAAAAAGTTTCGATACCAATTTTTACTTGTTTGTGACAACGCCCGCTTTAGCGCATGCGTGGTTAATGCGGTGATGTGTTGTGTTTGGGCGCCATTCATACGTTTTGCTGTACTGATTTTTTTCTTACTCTTTTGACATTTTTATTTTATTTAGTAGGTTCAATCCCAATGTATGAATGTAGATAAAGTAGTGTATGAAACTGCACATAACTAGGTATTAAAACATTCGTATGATACTATTAAAAACATGTTTTAATACCCCTTATTATGCAACAGTTTCATAAACTACTATTATCTACTCTTATATCGTAATATTCGAATTATAAACTTCAAAACGAGTTTATATTGACATACTTTATAAACACAATACCGAAATTTAAAAATAGAATCTCATTATGACACTATTTCTCTAACAAAATAATGCTATAAATCAATTTTTTTCTATTACGATACAGGACAAATCCAAGAAGTTAATCACTAAACAGTTTCCATCAATGTTTTTTTTTGTAATGCCATTTTAGTACCTATTATAAAAAGATTTGATTCCAGTTTTAAATTGTCTGTGACAAGGCACTGCGATTTTTATTCGCGCGAATATTGTCTCTTTCTACCTGTACAAAGAGCCCAAAATATTCGCGCGAATAAAATTTGCGCCGCGATGCGGTGGATTCTGTTGCAAAACACGGCTTTCATGCGGTATTATTGCCGCACGGTTTTTTTACCGCAATGCGAGCAGTTTCATACAATTCCATAGGTCGCAGAATGGGCGGAAAAATCTCGCGAATAAATATCGCAGTGCGTGTGCTAAGCCTTAGCGCATGCGCGGATAATGCGGTGATGTGATGGGTTATGGCGCCATTCATACGTTTTGTTTTGCAGGTTTCGCTGTACTGAATTTCATGAGTTTTTTTAAATTCTTGATTAAAATGTCTGATATTAGTGAATGTGAAGAAAATTTGACTCCGCCAAATGTTTATATGCGGCGAAGGATATAAACTCATAATCCAGCAAAGTCGAGATTATTATATGATGCTTTTATGAAAAAAAAAAGGTATTTAGTAGGTTCAATCCCAAAATGTATGAGTGTAGACTGTAGATAAAGTAGTGTATGAAACTGCACATAACTAGGTATTAAAACATTCGTGTGAATACTATTAAAAACCTCGCCTACGGCTCGGTTTTTAAACACACATTCATGTTTTGATACCCCTTATTATGCAACAGTATCATAAACTACTATTATATCTTCATCAGTTTTCAAATTTTTATATTTACCAAGTCAGGACACATAACACCTTTTGAAGCAGGCTACTGCATAGAAAACCATCGTTTATCACTTGAAAACAAAGTTCAAAATAGCATAAACCTTTCACCAATATCTAGTAGATATCAAACTAAAACCGGACTGCCGTTCAACCTTCGGCTTTTGTGTAAATGTTCAATGAAATAATAACAACTGTTAACATTATGAAATTGTTTAATTCAAATAATTTACAAGACATAGTTTATTTTAATTTCTAACATTTTATTTTTCAGTTCCGTATTAGGTTCCATAAAATTAATCCTTTAAGGCTCACCACCCTGGTTTTACTAACTTTGAGTTAGTAGCTAACTCGGCATATTATAATATGACATAATTGTTATTAAACCCAGTGTTAACTAATAAGACTTTGCAGAAAGTAGACCTTACAGGTTTTACCTAATCGATTGGGATTCTAATTCGATTGTGTGACTATCATCTGAACTAATTAGAGTCTGGCAAACGAAAGTAGAGACTGAAAAAGCGGGGTAAATTTTAAAAATATCAGCATAGCAACCCCGAAACTAGTATGACATACCTGGAATAACCTAATTTGATACTTTAGAATTATTGATTTTATTTCGTCTGAATAAAAATACTATAGGTAATTGAGGTAGGTAATATTTTAGACATTATGTATCAATCTCAATAAAAAACAACAGTATTCTATAATAATTTTGGTTTATTCAACTTATTACCGTCATTCGAACTTATGAAATCAATCATCACACGTAAACAATCTTGTTTAAGTTTGAATTCAACGTCTTTCTCCTGATGTTTTTCTTGATATTTAGACATCATGTGAAACGACATCTCCCGTAATCCACTTTTAAATGTTTTATTAATTTTTCATGTTAATAAATGCTATTATCAAGACCACAACAAATCACCAAAAATTGATGTTGACATTATTACAGCATTGCCATATAAAAAGTTTGCAAATAATTCGAGTGTCTACTTTCGCTTGCCAGACTCTACCTACTAAGAAATTATGTTTAACTTAACTAAACATTAAAACCTACAACACTTAAATACAGAAAAATATATATATTTCTTAATAAGCTATCTAGGACATAGGTATGCATAATCAGTCTTAGAACTAACATAACTTAATAACTAGAAATAAAATTATTTCTATAAATTAAAAAAAAAACTGATTATGATGAATCTTTGGTGGGTTGTTCTGCGTACGAGCGCGAAGGTTCCTGGTCCAAGAAATTTATATAAACAAACCTTTTTATTTTACGTGGCATTGCAAAGCATTAGCGTACAGCTAGCAAATAAATAAAGATGAAATGTACGAATGCCAATCACAATTAAAACTGTATTGCAACAACCTGCGACCGGCTAACAGCTGGTTTAGGCCCGGTTTTTTTTATCCGTAGTTAACTCAACCAATGGTTAAATATGCTAACCAATGGTTTCAAATTTCGATAAAACGCATTTATTCTTCAATGGTTAGTCTAACAAATGGTAAAATAATGAATTCCCCAACTTATTTGATCATTTGTGAGGCCCATTGATGACAAAGCGCATTTTTTTGGAAGTTTATATCCATTGGTTTGCATATTTAATCAATGGTTAAGTTAAGTACGGATCAAAAAACCGGGTCTTAAACAATCGTTTCCTGCGTATTGCTATCGCGATCCACACGCCTTGCCGTGGACTCTCGTCTTACTTTCTTACTATAATTGTGCCACAGATTTCGATTGCTTTTTACACCAACTAAAAAAATAGGCACTACTATTGGTTGTATGTAATAAGTGATTACACTTACAATAAATTGCGCATTTGGTGAAGCAAGAAAAAATATCATCATTACGTCAAACAGCATTGAAAAGTCACCCAGTAAGAATATTAAAGTGGCGACGTATAAGCGATGAAATTTGTTAGTTGCGGTAGATGAGCTTCCCATGAAACTGCGACAGAGTGAATATATAGTTATAACATAAAGCAGAATGTTAATTATCAAAGGAAAAAATAAAATAATGACCCTAGCGCTACTGTTAAGACGTGTTGCATAAGTTGAAAGGGGGCCAAATAATAATGCTAGGCCCCAACCAAAGAGGCCGCTTTTTAAATTCTGCCTTTGGGAATGCCCATTAAAAACTTTGACAATGTCCACGTAAAATATATGACATAAAACGACCAACCAGTGGGCCCTCGCTGATACAAAATAGTACCTTGCATAGATTCTTATTTTACCTAACTTAATTTCATTTTCTCTTAAGGGTCGATTGCCGATAGTTCGGTCGTAACCATAGTAAACCCTCAAATCCTCAAGTAAAACGAATGCAAACAGTGCCAACATCAAGTTAATGCACGCGTAGTTCCTGTAAGTGCGAAATTTTTCGAGGATGCACCATGATGTCACTCCGTATATCAAGGCAGGGGTTGTCACCGTGTAAAAAATACATTGTCCAGCTAACACTAGACAGTTTTTTAATTCTTCCATGGTGAATATCACTGTCACTATTAAAATTGATGCACTTTTGTTTGACGTATGAGTATTTGTGAACTGCTTGACACTAAGCACTGACACGCACACAGCTCAATAATAATGCTTCGAAAACTGTCGATGAAACAATCGTTTTAATTAAAACGAATTAACTCGATTGTAAGGTCCCTTGTTCGGTTCGCAGTGTTAAGAGTCGATGTGACGCCCCCGTGCCTCAGAAAGCCGTGAAGCCGTTGGTCCTGCGGCTGATCTGTCTCCGGTCGTATCGAATTATCGTGCAATCTGACTATGTGAATGCACAATTTGTCGTACGCCGATGCTAAGTTTCCGCTTATATTGCCCGCCGTGACCGGTATTCGGTCTAGAGGACCGTCGATTTATTTCAAGATTATTCTTTTGCATTCCTGACTTGTTTTGTCATATTATTATCTCAGGTATTAATATTATTATAACTATGGTAACTATTTACATTGAAATCGTCTTTTTTGCGTATAAATAAAGACTGTTTTCGCATTTGAACTGCGACACACAGTATTTACCGTAGGTATTAGAAGCTAGGTTGCAGACCAGTATACCAACTGATGATCAAGTTATGTAAAGTAACAAAAAATACAAACACCCATCCTTGACCTTTTCACATTCCAAACACCGTATTCGATAGATCACAAGTCCACAATATATAAAAAAGCTTAAGATCACAAACTGTGACCAGTTGATCACATACTGAATCTGTCTTTCGACTATCTATATAAAAAGACTAGCTGACCACCGCGCTACCACCTACCTACCTACCATACCTACCCTACCCACCTACCCTTCCAAACAATTTATTTGAATAAGAATATTATGTTAAAAATTAATATTTTCTATCTTTTACTTACACTAATATTACATAATTACCCAGTCAGAAAGTAAATAAAACCCTACACTTTATTTTTGTCATCGTACATTGGCAATCCGGCCTTGCGTGCGACGATCTAATTAAAATTTAGAACATAAAAGCTGCTAGTGTCTTAACTATGATAGTTAGATATATTCTCTCGCAGTCTTTTTGTAGGTAATAATGAGTACTTTAATCATGTAGTATATATATTTTCAACCGATTACTCAAAGATGCCTGGACCGATTTTAAAACATCTACTTTTGTTTGAAAGGGTATACTTCCCAGGTGGTCCCATCGTCGTCAGGTCAAGATCTGATGACGGGATCTAGGAGAAATCGAGGGAACTCCTGAAATATTATAGGCATACATATAGCGATTTTGGTATTTTCATCATTTGCATTCAGAAAATATTATTAGGTGAAGTCAAACTGATGAAGACGACCATAGATAGCCACTGGAACTCCTTAATGCTAAGTATGTCACGGGTATAAGATAATATCTTGAATAGTTAACCGACTATGATGAAGCGAATACATAGAAAGAAATGGTACTGATGAAAGTGGTACCATGGAACTGATCTGATGTTGACGCCAGAAGGTAGGCACAACTCCGTAATTAAACAATGTATCCTGGTCGTGTTTGGGCTAGTTGGAATCGTCATGAGGTGTGCTTTGGCTACAAATGATTTTCATGGTAATTGGAGGTACCTACCAAAACTAAAAAGAGATAAATAAAAAACTGTATAACAAAAAAATCATGCCGACTTCCAAAACAAAACACTACAAAGCAGAAAATAACTTTCTTTTCCGAAGTCGGTGGCATTGATACCTATTGTTTTCCGTTTTTGTAGTGTTTTGTTTTTGGAAGTCGATTAATATGTATCTTCGATAGGTTTCTCAGCGCACGCCAAAGAATGAATTTTATAAGGCAATATTTTGCTACATTGGGTTACATTATTGCAATTTTCATAAAGATCTCTATTTTTGAAAAATTATTTATTACCTATGTCACTCAGAAATAATGTAGCTTGCTGCTGGTGAAAGCAATTTCTAAATCGGTTCAGTAGATCCAGAGATTACCCCCTACAACCTCACAACTCACAAACTTTACTTCTTTATAATATTATAGTACTAGCACTTCGCCAGCGACTTCATTCGCAAATTACCGTCTTTTCACCTCCTTAGCGGTAGAATTTCCAAAATCCAATAAACACACATTCTTTTTATCAAACAAAAGCTTAATCTTTAATATTGTTACACTTAAATGCGTAAAAAAATCACACAAACTTCAACCCCCTTTTTACCTCCTTAGGGGTGGAATTTTCAAAAATCCTTTCTCGTGCGCACTTACGTCACTTAAGGAATCTCCCTGCCAAATTTCATCTTTATACGTCAAGCGGTTAACGATATTTCGCGATGAGTTATGAGCTTTTATATATATCTATTTTTTTATATATAAAGCTGAAGAGTTTGTTTGAACGCGCTAATCTCAGGAACTACTGGTTGGAATTGTAATATTATTTTTGTGTTGGATTTTCCATTTATCGAGGAAGGTTATATATAACATCATGCTACGACTAATAGGAGCGGAGCATAAATGAAAAATGGTGCAAAAACGAGCAAAGTTATTCCTTTTTGAGATATTATAAAGCTGAAGAGTTTCTTTGTTTGTAGGTTAAGTAGAGTACGTAAGTAGATAGATAGATAGCCAGTTGACGGGAGCGAAGCCGCGGGGCTCAGCTAGTCTATATAATATATAATTATATATATAAGAACATAAACTATAACTGACCGGCTCGAGCTCCTTGGCATGGAGTTGACATCCAGTCTCAACTTCGGCGCCACCATCGAGTACAAAGCCCAAATTGCGGCAAAGAAACTGGGCGTCCTAAACAGAGTGAAGCGATACTTTATGCCTGGACAGCTATTAACTCTTTACAAAGCGCAAGTCCGATCCTGCATGGAGTATTGCAGCCACCTCTGGGATGGCTCAGCTAAATATCAGCTTGCCGCGCTTGACTCGGTGGAACGCAGAGCCAAGAGACTAATTGGTGACGTCAAACTGGTGGATGCCAAGCTTCACAGCTTAGCTCATCGCCGTAAGGTTGCCTGCTTGTCGGTCTTCTACAGACTGTATTTTGGCGAGTGTGCTCATGCCACGACCTCATCCCACCGGCCCCCTTCTACCATCGGACATCTAGACGCACTGCAAGTTACCATCCTCACCTAGTTGCTATTCCACCAATTCGCACCAAGCGCTTCCAAACATCCTTCATAATGCGCACTGCAAAAGAGTGGCACTCACTGCCTGCGTCTTCTGTGTTTCCGAACGCATATAACCCGAATCTCTTCAAAGTTAGAGTGAACAGGCTTCTTCTGGGTAAGCTCACTCCATCGTCCACCAATTATTTTTCATAATCTGAGGGATTATGAAAAATAATTGGTCCGCCAAAATTGGTGCGATATGGGTACCAAATGGAAGGTTTTCTTGATAGGAATAAAAAAAAATATATCAATTGTCAAATTGTATTATTCACTTTTGTTATTCTCTACTCACGAAACAAAAGGAGTGTGCGCACGTGGCGTTCTTTAGTTTCTGCCTACTGCCTTGATAGGTTCACAGTTTATGAATGTCGTTTGTGTATATTTGTTTTTGTTTCTCTCATTTTATAACGCCTTAGGTGTGACCTGTAAAGTTATACATGTATACTTAAATAAATGAATTAAAAATAAATAAATGTCATCACTCATCACCATAATTTCAGCCGAAAGACGTCCACAGCTGAACATAGACCTCCTGGGGCTGGTCGTTTTTGTGCAGTTTTTAAGAGCTATCTACTCGTTATTTAAAAAGAAATATCAATTAATAAAAATACATTAAATTTCTACATAATGTTGATTCCAAAATGGTAGTACACTTTTTTTTAAAGTGGTATATGTATCACTAATCTCCTTCCAACAAAACCATAAAAATGAGAAATAATTATTGATAACATGCATCTCCTCGTAAAGTGTTCATTAATTATTTTTTGTACTAACATTAATGGATAGACAATTTTGATAACGAACATTTTGTAAGTTTTTTTTTTTTCAAAAGACCAATATTCAATTTTATAAAGATTTTATTCTAAAATCTGGGCGTATTCACTACTGTAATTCATGCGCTACCAGTGCCGCTAGGCCAATAGGAATGCTCATATCTCATGCTGATTTTTGGTCAGGGTACGGCCTTAAGCGGCCGACATGACGAGCGAGAGAATCGCGGCGATATTATCGATTGCCATGTATAATATCGCCGCGATTCGCTCGCTCGTGCAGACGGCCCCTAACAGTGTATATAAATACATGGCACGGACGCTAATATCGCCGCGATTCTCTCGTTCTTGGAGGCGGTACGGTTTAAGTATGTACTCGTATTCTCTCCTAATTTTCACCTTTGTTCCCAGGTGAACGTGCCAACACCAGACTACGGTGGGCGGCGCGAGATCCTGGAGCTGTACCTGGCGCGCGTGCGGGCGCACACCGACGTCAACTGCGATGTGCTGGCCAGGGGCACCACCGGCTTCACGGGCGCCGACCTCGAGAACATGGTCAACCAAGCTGCGCTCAAGTAAGTATGGTTATCTATTTTGAACTACAAAATGATCTGAAGTCGCTCAAATCATATAACGCGCAATCTAAGTTCTCCGCGCGATTTTAACATGTACAACAGTCCAACAACAACCATCGCGCTTGCCCACAAGACGCAAAACCTGTCAAACCTGTTTTGTTTTCAATGGAGGTTGTGGAACTTAACACCGCGTTGTTGGCTAGCCAATCAATCAATAAAGAGACTCATAACTTTCCAGGGCAGCGATAGACGGCGCGAAGAATGTGTCAATGAAGTACCTCGAATACGCCAGAGACAAGGTGCTGATGGGTCCGGAGAGGAGGTCTCGCTTGCCCGACGAGGAAGCCAACACCATCACCGCCTACCACGAGGGCGGCCACGCTATAGTCGCCTACTTCACTAAGGTAACACTCACACCCCATAGAAAATCACAATAAAGGCGAAAGTTTGTGAGTGTGTTTGTATGTTTGTTACTTCTTCACGCTCAATCGGCTCTACGGATCTGGATGACATTTGGCGCAGAGATAGGTTATAATTTGGAATAGCACATAGGATACTTTACATCCTGGGAATATATTCCCTCGGGATTCTTTTCGACATTCACGCGGGCGAAGCCGCTGGCAGAAACTAGTAAACCCATACAATTACACCACCATATCCCACAGACAATAAACAAACCCTTCGCGTTAAACACACCCCTTCACTATATACAAAACACCCACAACCTTTTTTTTAAATCCGGCCTCACACTCCATAGTCATGTGCCAGTAAAATTCGCACATATACACCACAATTAAACAAACATTTAGAAGATGTTCAAGAAGTCGAGATAAGCTACAGATGGGTCCGAAAAGAATAATATCTCGTCTGCCCGATGAGGAAGCCAATAGTATTACACCAGGAATGTGGACACGGTATAGTCGTCTACTTCACTAAGGTAACATCCACACATACATCCCATAGCAGACAGTACGCTCCTACACCCCATACACTTTCCATATTTACTAATGGTTGGTACCAGAGTATGACCCCTAGCCTCCTGGCAATGGCGACTGGCCGGTACTGCGGAGTATGACCCCTGGCCTCCGCACGTTGCCTCTTCCATCACGTTCTTGCACTTCGGCCCATTTTGGCGACAGACGGCCGAAGCCGATGTCGATGGTCCGGTCAGACACTACTCAATTATTATTACTGTGCCGCTTAGTTTTTTTTTTCATGGTTTCTAGTATAAGTTGCCGCTGTCAAAGTATTTCATTGACATAAATTATCTTCATTTGCAGGACTCACACCCGCTGCACAAAGTGACAATCATCCCGCGCGGACCGTCACTCGGACACACCGCGTACATACCCGCGAAAGAAAGGTGACTTCATATTTTTAAATTTCTCAACGAACACTTCGGCATTTTAACCAGCGTGCAGTGACACAAGTGATGCGAGATTATTTGAAATAAAATTGTGCGCTCATTTTATGCGGACGGTTTTGAGACGCTGTGTTTGTCTGTGTATCTTGGGTTTTTATATATATCAATGGTTCCGTGCCTAAAATGCTATTTCATGTGAGTTATAAAGGTTTTTTTAAATATGAGTGTAATAGTATCACACGAATGTTTTAATACCTAATTATTTGGAGTTTCATACACTATGTTATTATCGAATATCATCAAAAACACAAAATAAACGAAAAATATCGTCAATAAGGCGTCAAAATCCAGTATACATTCACAAGGTCCTGTGGCACCTCTGCACAGAACAAGCCAACTGATTATTTGTCTTGATCATGAGCGGCCATTTTACATAATTACACAGATAATGTGGAAACAGTGGCTGATGCTGTATTTTAATGGTAGTTTTATAAAATTAAAGTTAAGTTTTTAATTTAATACCCACAAACCGGCTCGAAGGACCAATTCTTTGTTAGGAATAAAACAAAGAGTTAAAGTAAAATATGGATTCTACTTTTATTTAAAATAGAGAAAAAAACCAATGGTCGTTACACTCGACGTAATTTACACAAGTGACGCGGAAACGGCAAAGGCACATTAATGTTGCACACATAAAAGCAGTAAATAAAATCAAAGATATTGAATTTGATTCTGAATTATTATAGATTACCGCGATTAATAACATCAATCTATAATAATTCAGAATAATATATATATGTTCACATTGTATTGAACAGAGTTGTATGTGGATAAAGACTCTTTTACGATATGAGAGTACTTGGATAAATTAATAAGTATTTGTTTTGTATTACAGGTATCACGTAACAAAGCAGCAGCTACTCGCTATGATGGACACGATGATGGGCGGACGCGCAGCCGAAGAGCTCGTGTTCGGACCTGAGAAGATCACATCAGGTCAGTCACAGCTAGCTACACGTAACACGGCCACGGTCAGACCTTGATCAGGGTAGAGCGATATTGTCATGATTGTGTACTTTGGTGGACGCTCACACTTTATACCCGACTACAACGAAGCATAAGGGAGGGTTATGTTTTTGACCAGTATGTTCATCTGTTCTCTCATAACTTCTAAACTACTTATCATAATTTGACAAATGAGGTGTCGTTGGCAGCGTCTCGTTTGTCCACTTTTGTCAACCGTACCGTTTGCGAGATATATCACGTCAGTCACGAAAACTATTACGGCGGCGGCGTCGTAATAGTACATTTCGTCTCGAGCATAAAAAGTCGAGTGTTAATATAAAGCCTTTTTATGCGAGACACGCACGATTCTTTTTCCACTACCTGATGAGCTTACTTAATTAAATGCAAATAAGTTCCAACAGCAATTTATTAGAAACGTTCAGACTAAAAACCACATACGATATACACTCAGTCAACGCGCGCCTTTTCGAGAAGTAACAGGTCCAGTATCATTCTGCAGTTACATAATGATCCATAAAAAAGTCATTTCGTAACTGTTATTATGTAATTTTTTTTTTTAAATATAATCTTGTGTCTAAATGTTCATATTTCGAAACGAATTTCTTACTAAACTAGACAAGGTAGTGGAAAAAAGTTTCCAGGTAGGCCACCGCCTGTCTAATGCGGCCCGGCTGTGAAGCCCTAGGGAGCAATAAGCACTGGGGAGGCGCCTAGCGACTTCAGTCTCTGAAAGAACGGAGGTTCAGTAAATCAGTACACACAGACATTATTTTTTTTTACTGATGCTCTCGTGACTAAGTAATTAAAAAAAAAACAACCGCACGGATTGATTCTCAAGGTTAAACTACGCTAGCCCAGGTTACTCCGTGGATGGATGACCATCTTTACATACCGAGAATCGTAGTCCCGGCAATTAATTGCATCAAAATATACTAATTTCTCATTTGAATTCCAGGAGCGTCATCAGACTTAAAGCAAGCCACCTCAATAGCATGCCACATGGTGCGTGAGTGGGGCATGAGTGAGAAGGTTGGCCTGCGTACCATGGATACTCCTCGCAACTCGCTGCAGCAGCAGGAACAGCTGGGACCCTACACCAACGAGCTGGTAAGTGTAGCTCATCATCTGTCTAGCATGCCATGTGCAGAAGGTCGGCCTGCGCACCATGGATACTCCTCGCAACTCGCTGCAGCAGCAGGAACAGCTGGGACCCTACACCAACGAGCTGGTAAGTGTAGCTCATCATCTGTCTAGCATGCCATGTGCAGAAGGTCGGCCTGCGCACCATGGATACTCCTCGCAACTCGCTGCAGCAGCAGGAACAGCTGGGACCCTACACCAACGAGCTGGTAAGTGTAGCTCATCATCTGTCTAGCATGCCATGTGCAGAAGGTCGGCCTGCGCACCATGGATACTCCTCGCAACTCGCTGCAGCAGCAGGAACAGCTGGGACCCTACACCAACGAGCTGGTAAGTGTAGCTCATCATCTGTCTAGCATGCCATGTGCAGAAGGTCGGCCTGCGCACCATGGATACTCCTCGCAACTCGCTGCAGCAGCAGGAACAGCTGGGACCCTACACCAACGAGCTGGTAAGTGTAGCTCATCATCTGTCTAGCATGCCATGTGCAGAAGGTCGGCCTGCGCACCATGGATACTCCTCGCAACTCGCTGCAGCAGCAGGAACAGCTGGGACCCTACACCAACGAGCTGGTATGTGTAGCTCATCATCTGTCTAGCATGCCATGTGCAGAAGGTCGGCCTGCGCACCATGGATACTCCTCGCAACTCGCTGCAGCAGCAGGAACAGCTGGGACCCTACACCAACGAGCTGGTAAGTGTAGCTCATCATCTGTCTAGCATGCCATGTGCAGAAGGTCGGCCTGCGCACCATGGATACTCCTCGCAACTCGCTGCAGCAGCAGGAACAGCTGGGACCCTACACCAACGAGCTGGTAAGTGTAGCTCATCATCTGTCTAGCATGCCATGTGCAGAAGGTCGGCCTGCGCACCATGGATACTCCTCGCAACTCGCTGCAGCAGCAGGAACAGCTGGGACCCTACACCAACGAGCTGGTAAGTGTAGCTCATCATCTGTCTAGCATGCCATGTGCAGAAGGTCGGCCTGCGCACCATGGATACTCCTCGCAACTCGCTGCAGCAGCAGGAACAGCTGGGACCCTACACCAACGAGCTGGTAAGTGTAGCTCATCATCTGTCTAGCATGCCATGTGCAGAAGGTCGGCCTGCGCACCATGGATACTCCTCGCAACTCGCTGCAGCAGCAGGAACAGCTGGGACCCTACACCAACGAGCTGGTAAGTGTAGCTCATCATCTGTCTAGCATGCCATGTGCAGAAGGTCGGCCTGCGCACCATGGATACTCCTCGCAACTCGCTGCAGCAGCAGGAACAGCTGGGACCCTACACCAACGAGCTGGTAAGTGTAGCTCATCATCTGTCTAGCATGCCATGTGCAGAAGGTCGGCCTGCGCACCATGGATACTCCTCGCAACTCGCTGCAGCAGCAGGACAACTGGGACCCTACACCAACGAGCTGGTAAGTTTAGCTCATCATCTGTCTAGCATGCCATGTGCAGAAGGTCGGCCTGCGCACCATGGATACTCCTCGCAACTCGCAGCAGCAGGACAACTGGGACCCTACACCAACGAGCTGGTAAGTTTAGCTCATCATCTGTCTAGCATGCCATGTGCAGAAGGTCGGCCTGCGCACCATGGATACTCCTCGCAACTCGCAGCAGCAGGAACAGCTGTTTATGGCCCGCTGGGAGCTTTTCTGCAAGCTCAAGTTAGTATTTGAGGTGCTGAGTTTCTTAAGAACTTCAGTAGCGCTGCTAAGTGATGCTGAAGCTGGTAAATGATTCCCGGGATTGTTATCGGGTTTTTCCCTAACGAATTTTAAGTCAAGAGTGAATAGATTACTTCGGGCAAGTGTGAAATTTTGAATTTATTGGCGCTACGTAACTCGTTCCTCGTTCTTTATTTACAAAATGTATAGTTTCTCTTGACGGGATCTTTTAACTGAATCTAAATGAACGAATGCTGCTCATAAGTAGTGTCCGATCGAGTCTATTTCTTACCGGAGCCAATAAATCGGCTACCAGCTACTTCGACCGAAGCTGAATATTTAATAACCCCAAGGGTCAAGATAGGCTAAAAGATTTTTACGATTGTTCGCAGGTGGACGGTGAAATCAAGAAGATCCTATCGGACAGTTACGACCGCGCCAAGCTGATCCTGAAGACGCACGCCAAAGAACACAAGGCTCTGGCCGAGGCCTTGCTCAAGTGAGTAACGTTCATTATGTCACCGGATTATTGCAACATAGTAACTTTCTAATAAATCTGTGAGATTGTCAAACTCTTTCTTCGTTTCGTGGTGGTGGCCATTTGCTGCAGACACGAGAAGATCATCATTACCGTTTGCGAAGGACTGCTCAATTGCAGTTCCCAGCCTGGTACCCAATCCCGCAGGGAAAAAGGGAAAGGAAAGCGTAAGATAAAGCTTAAGCGGTGACTCCAGTTGTGGAATTACCTCATTATGTCTGCGGCGTCTACCCAGGCTTCGCAGGCTCAGCGGGAGGTTGCTACGACTGGGGTAGAGACATGGTCTTTTGTGGTGGACAAAGAGACAAGACTCTCCTACCGGCGCAAAGTCCGATGCCCCACCTGCCATGTTCGTGTCGTCAGTCAATGCGAAAGGACAAAAGCAACAAATGAAACTGCCCAGAGTTCCCACCACGGCAGTCATCAGGGAGGGATCATCTGCCAAACTTTGAGATATAAGGACCGCAGAATACGATTGGCCGACATCGGCCAAAAGAGGGCGGTCGATGGTAGAATTGTGTAACCGTTGATGGCATCGATTTCTCTGCCAAAGCGGACAATCTCACCAGCCGTATGCGGGAGGACCTCGCAGAGTTTGATGTGAAAAATTCGTGTCCAACTATCATACTATCAAGCGAGCTGAGGCAAGTATCATGGATCTTGACGATGTCGTAACGCCTGAAGAGGTGGCAGCTGCCATTTCCTTTGTATTACCCCGGAGACGTAAAAGTGGGTGAAATCCGTTATACACTTGATTCACTGGGTGAGGCCACTGGCGGCAATAAGAAAGCTGGCGTCAGACAAGCGCATGCGCTTATGGGGGAATACCCGGGACACGCGGAGGGGAAGTGTGGTCTGGGCGGCGTCGCTTGAACATGTGTTCGGTGAGACCTTGATGGTCAGGAGTTGATGGAAGGAGGCCGCCGAGCAGGATCGTGCGAGGGCCGATCTCACTCGGCGAAGAAGGCTTCGGGGAGGTAACCGCCTTGATGCCTATAACGCCGAAACTCAGCCTGCATTATAGGCAGACGGGACTCCTGGGTCGCGGGTGCTCTGATTTGGGACCCTGTCCGCTAACTAAGTTACTCCAGGAAAGGCGGTGCCATGCACAGCGAAGTTCAGGAGGTGCTTCTTCAGCCTCGCCAGGGATGTGACCTAACAGGCGCTGCACAGAGGGAGTGCCGGGGTGGTATTTTAAGAGGTCACCTCACGGGGTTCCGAGTGCTGATAATGATCACCGGGGTGGTTTTAGTGAGGTAAAAATCCCACGCTCTCTGGTCTTTTCCCCAAAAGTCCAGGCGCCTTTTGATGGTTGACCCCCGTTAACAAAAAAAAGGTATAGGCGTTGACCTTGCTCGTGAACTTTGGGGAAACAGCGGATTAGGTAGCGCTTTCGAGTTCTGTTATCATTGCTTTCTTTATTTCAATATCGTAATTTTTTTGCTAAAAGTCTCATAGGCTTACAAGAAAAACGATTTTGATCAGCTTAAATTAAATAAAAAAAGTAACTGCACAGGCAAAAACGGCAAAAAAAATCCTGGGGCTTTCGAAAACACGCATGTATTGAATCCATGGCACTGGCTTTTGCATCGATATATCTACACTCGTATACTTGTCGGAGGTGCAAATGAATTTGTATTCAAAACGCTGTCTGCTTCAGATACTTTGCTCGGGGTTATTATGAAACAGAGTACGCACAGCCGACGCGGTCGCAATCCAGACTATGGTATAATAATATACTCCGCCTAGTATTATCTGCCCACGATGGCCTAAGACGACGTCACGATAAGTGTTACCATTGCTTGTCCTTTTCAGTAAATTTAGGTAGCTAATTTAACTGGCTTGACTATTTCCCTTATGGACTTTTTCCTCATTAAAAGGTTTGAGAACCGCATCGCAACTGATGACGTGTTCTGGGCCAATCACTTGACCCAGATGTCACGTGAAGAATACTAAAAGGAGTATAAGTGCATTTTCACACGCCCCGGTTGCCGGGTACCAGTCGGCGAATGTATAGCCGTCGACGCCGGTACGTGTGAAAGCTATCGTTCATGGCTATATACTTCGCCGCTGGTTACCCGGCAACCGGGGCGTGTGAAAAGGCACTAATAATATACCATGGTACAGACGCCAAAATAATGTGATCTGTCATTAAGCACTCGTCCGGCGTAATGACAGATACAATAGAAAAACAATGAAACAGGCGCCATAATAGGGATTTATCCGCAAAGCTGCGCTCAGATAGCGCCACAGGTTTCAGCGTAAACAAACTAGAGAAGGGCGTTTTCGGTTTTTTGCGCAAACGGTTATGTATGTGTTTTCATATCGATATCGAAAACGTTTTTCAGATATCAGTAGTATAGTTTGCAAAAGTTAAAATGTTATTTAGATGAGCAAACTAACAACGAACGCGAAATAATACTTAAAAAGATAGGTAGCGCTTATGGTTCCTAACTTTGTGAAGTTTGCGTTTTGTTCGTAGTTCGTACGATTTCGCAATGTTACGGTTTTAAGTTTTGAATTATTCGTTCTCGCACGCTAGTAAGGTTTTTATTATATACAGCTTTTGTAATATCGGTTATTTTGATATCGATATGATATGATATCTAAGACATATCCGATATAAGTTACGTTTTGATTTATCGGACACATCCCTAAATAAAAAAACAAACTGTCAAAGTCGAGCGACAAAATTTCGCAGTCTAAGCATACAAAATATAAAACTAATAGTGAAAGTAAAATGAAGCTAACTACTTCCCCAATATTATTATTTGGTTTTTGAACACAAGTTATCTTAAAAACAGTAAAAAAATAGTTCGGTAACCACAAAAAGTAGTAGACGCCATGTTGTTATGTTTTTGTTTACTCTGAGCCGTCAAGCGCCATCTGGCGGGAGCAATTGGCAGTAATGTTCCCTATTGGTCCCTTGCCGGTCCAGGGCTGGTGTTTGTGCACCTTGACACTTGGCAGTCCATTGACAAGCTAGACAATCTGGCGAACTACTGACACAAAGAAAAATTAGTCGAGTCAAAGCTCCAAAGCCTTGAACATCGTCGTCGAGTTGCCAGCTTGTCGGTCTTTTATCGGTTACATTTCGGGGAGTGTGCGATGGAATTGCATGATCTAATTCCGCCTAGCCCGTTTCATCATCGGACTACCAGACGTACGGCGATGCACCATCGGTACATGGTGGACATCCCACCCATACGCACTAAACGTTTTGGAAATACTTTCATTATGCGTACAGCTAAGGAGTGGAATTCCCTGCCGGAGTCTGTGTTTCCAGATAGCTACAACCTCGGGGTCTTTAAGTCAAGAGTGAATAGGTTACTTCTAGGCAAGCGTGTTACACCTTCGACCACATCATCGCTTACCATCAGGTGAGATAGTGGTCAAGCGCGAAAAATAAAAATCGACTGACAGCCGACGGTTTCTTCAAATCTCAATAGATGGCGTTACCGTCCCAACAGAGTATTCGTACATTAGCCACAAGATGGCGCCATTTAATTTGTATGTCAATAAATCATACCTCTCTAAGCCGAGTACTCATTGGCGAGCTATAACTTTAATCTTTACATGTTATGTTACCAAAAATCCTAGTTTGTACGTGGTTTGCGAGAAGAACACTAGTGTTAACCTCCGTTACTGTTTCTGTCTTACTATCTGGCTTTACATACTTTGAGAACAGATCAAGCAGTAGTGAACATCGTCGTCTCTCCCACAGGTACGAAACCCTAGACGCAGACGACATCAAGGCCATCATGAACGGCGAGACGCTGAAGATGGAACCTCCCACGCGGCGCGGCGTGGAGCCGGCGCCCTCGCCCGCCTCCCCCGGGCCAGCCAGCCCCGCCAGCCCCGCCGGCCCCGCCAGCCCCGCCGGCCTACTGGGCAGCCCGCAGCCCGCGCCCGCGTAGCCGCTGTTAAACACTAGTACCCAGTACAACCCCCCAGTGCTCTACGAAAATTTTGCAGGCATTACAGTAAACATTTACAATAAAAATAAGTAAAACATGCGAAGATTTACTCTGACTTTGATTGTAGTTAGAGGACAGTTTAAGGTCATGGGGGTGTACTATGAAGTGTGTGTAGTTGCTTTTACCTGAGGCTCTTAGACTAGTGGCATTCAGTCAATGCAAGCGTCGCGATAGCGTTTGGTAAATCGTCAAAAATGTACCGGCTAAATCACGTTATCAAACCCTTAAACTTTGGCATTATCATCGCCAGCCTCGGCGCAGTAACGAGCTAGATACTTACTAAAGGTCGAAGCACACGCAGGCAAAGCGAAGCGACGCATCAGTTTTAAAAAAAACACATCACACTATCCCACGGTAATCGTTCTTATCAAATGAAGACAAAAAAAAATAGTTTTCCAAAGATAAAGACAAATTAAATAATCTTTAATTTCTGAAGTCGGTTTTTCTGGATTTTATTTCTTATTTTTTTTACAACGGCCTAACCGATTTTAATGAAACTTGCACCAATCTGTAAGAATGACTGCAATCTGATTTCAAATTTCTAAAAAATACGTGGACATACATACATACACTTATGATGAAATTTGACACAGTACCTGTTTAGTAACCCACATAGAGTAACCTATGTGAATGTGATGCAATTCCAACAATATTACATACATACGTATCGAATTGATGATCTCCAATTATTTGAAGTCGGTTAAAAAGACCCACTTGACTGAGAATATGTTATGCGACACTCGACTCTACGATGTAGAGATAGGGGTCAATATGCTATGTACCTACATTTTTAGACCGAATGGACGCGTCGCTAGGCATCTGACTCAATGTGCTGTGACCCTAACACAAGCTTGCTATCCTTTTTAGACCTAACCTTGTCACCTAGGAACACTTCATAGTACAACCCCAGTCTTCTGATAGCAAGAAGGATCGGCAGAAGAGAGTTACAAACTATTTGTTTTAAAACTAGCAACATTCTATGAAATCTTTAGTAAAGGTTGTAACACTTGTATAGTCTTTGTACTTTATCTTGATTTAGAGTGCAAACGAATATCGACGCAGATAGGATTGACTAGCTGCTGCCCGCGGCCCCACCCGCTTAGTATTTCCTCTATATCTTTATAAATTATAGCCTATCTGTTATTCTGATGCTATATTACTGTACAGTTGCATCAAAATCCGTTCAGTAGGTTGTGCGTGAAAGAGTACTAAACATCGAATTTTCACGAACATAGGTGTTTATAAATTAGTACTTAGTAGGATAGATTTTCTTAAGTTTTCTTATCTATGAAATGGCTCTTCCAGAAACACTATTAGGTACTAATCTGTGGTCTTTTACCACTTATCAAGATATTTAATTACCAGATAGGCACTATCTACCAGATAAATTAATAAATTCAAGAGAATTTGTGTATTATTATCTGCCATATAGTAACAAGCCGACGAATCAGTAATTTTAAATTTAATAAAATCACCTCTAACCGACGAAGATACAGTGGCCTTGGCTATACATAATGTTACAAACTTTACTGCGGCGACCGACACAGCTTCCAACGTTTATCTACTTCGCGGGATGACAAAGTACTAAATATTGAATTCATGTACGAGAATACAGTACGATGCAAACTTAATGGAGGCTCGGAAGATAAATCGCTCTTATATTCTTTTGACAGAGCCGTAACGGCCCCAACTTACGTGTTGTAAGTCTTGGGTTCGAACCCAGGCAGGAACTTAACAATGTATAATTTTTTTATCACCTCTGCTCTTAAAACGGTGAAGAAAAACATCGTCCCAGCAGTGGGAACGTTAAAAGGCTGATTGGCTTCTTTTAACATCAATATCCATCCCAGTTCCAGAAGACTCGCAAACAAAAAAATCTAACTCTGTCGATGTATTTTGACTTACTACACACTTTGCCTCCTGCGTTCAAGGCTCCGTTTCTAGAACGAAATGTATCGCAAAATGAATGTGTGCTGCTGTAATTGCCAATTAGTTTACAGCCAAGCGCATCCCTTGACTGGCGTTTAATTTGTGACGCGTCGATAATTCCGTTCCAGAAGCCTGGGCAAGTTTGAATTTATCTCCAGTTTAATTTGCTATAGAGAGTCACGGAAGAAGCAATACAATAAAATGTATAGTCATAGTGTATTAGTCTCGAAGATATTTTGTGTATTTGTAAATGAAGAAAAACCAATAAAAATGTAAAACTGGAAAATAATTATTTTTATTTCACGCCTTTATTCCCCAAAAGGTTCATCAGAGGTGCATCTATAGTACACCTACACTTCGACAGTTATGATTGTTTCATGTAATAGGTGTTAAGCATATTCCCGTCAACCAGACACAAGTCTGGACCCTGGATTGCCACTGACAAATTCCAGATGGAAAACCGACCTGGGAACCGAACCCTAGCTAGATCATTAACGTCCCTAAGACACAGATCTTTATGCTCAGCCGTCGCGCTAGCAAGGTTATTGCCTTTATTTGCCAAGACGTGAAAAACAAAACAATTTAATTAGGAATTAAGACAAATTTTGTCAAGTTTTATTAATTTTAACAACACATTTTTATGTTTTTCAGTGTAGGTACATATATCACGCTGACTAACAAAATTTTTGATCACTTATTGGATGCGAGACACACAGGACAGATCAGTGTGGCTAAGCTTGGGGGCGGCGTATGTCTAGCAGGGTACCTCTTGGCTGCATGATGATGAGGTCACAGCAAAGCATTTCTTGCCAAATTAAGAAGACAAACAGCAAGATTAAAAAAGGGAGAATGTTACCCTTTTTTAATCTTGCTGTTTGTCTTCTTAACTTGTCCCGTAACCTTGTTTACCCTTTCATCCATTGTGGCTACATCTGCAGATTTAGCCTCCATGGTAACCAGGTTGGGCGCAGTTTCCATGGTAACCAGGTTGGGCGCAGTTGGGTCGTCAACTGTTTGCTGTTTTATAATAATAGGTTGTCTCTTCTTAGCCATCTCGATACCATGTCTACGCCTCATGTGCTTGTTACGATTGCTAATGTTTGTAAAGTCTCTTTGACAAATATCACAGGAATATGGTTTCTCTCCAGTATGTTGTAGCATGTGTCTTTGTAAATTAGTTTCTGTACGACACTTTTTGTGGCAAACTGAGCAACTATGAAAATAATCCGAGTGGAATTTCATATGACTTCTTATCTGACTTTTGGTTCTATAACATTTTTTACAGATATCACAGGTAAACGGTTTGATTCCAGAATGAATGCTAGCGTGGTACCGTAGTGAACTAGCAGATTTGAAGGTAGTTTTACAGATTTCACAATGAACCTTATTTATTGTATGTACATTCATGTGTTTTCTTAATTTTTCATCAGTCTGAAAACATTTGCCACATCGGTCACAAACTCTATCTTTTTTCTTTTCCTTGTCTTGATTTATGTGATAATTTAAGTGACAGCGTAAACCATGAATGGTTGCACAAACCTTATTGCATCTGCTGCATGTTAGATTCGATTGTTGTTCTGTGCTGATAAATGTTTTCCTTTTCCATAGAATGTTATAGTATTTCTTGACATGTTCCTCTAATTCAGAGTTACTCGAAAAAGGAATGTTGCATCCCAAACAAACATATTGGGAGTTCTCATGGATTTCTGTCTTATGGTGTGTCATTGCCATCATTTTAGGGAATTTCTCAAAGCATTTGTAGCATGAATAATGTAAGTACTTCCTGTGGTGTCTGACATGCTTCATGAAAGCATTGAGACGTGACAAATGTTGTGGTAGATCATTGAATGTTTCTGTAGCTCTTCTACATTCTGGAAAAGTGTGCCGCAGTGAGAACACTTCCATTCATAATCCCTCCATGTCTTTTTTATGCATTGTACAGGTATAGTGCTTAGTCTGTTAATGTGTTTAGTTATGTAATCTTCAGAATATTCTGTAGTATCTAATGGTTTTAGTGGGATTGTTTTAACAATGCGTTGCTTACGTTTACGTGGTATGCATGGTACATGCATACCACGTAAACGAACGTACAGTACTATTATTTAAGTTATCTTCAGAATATGCTGCATTCTCCAATTGCAGGTTAGGTTTAGTATTGTTTTCTATATCTTTCATAACTTTTTCTTCCAATTTTAAATGTGTAATGTTTGAATCTTGAATCTCAAAATCATTTTTTATATCATTGGTATATTTTTCTAAACAGTAATCACTAAAATCAAGAGATTTATCTTTGGGAGTATTTATGTAAGTGCATTCATCACTTTCATTTTGTGTTTTAATATTTTCATCAGCAAAATCATAAGGTGTTGTAGGATCTTTTTTCTCATTATGAACATCTTCAGTGCCTCCATCAATACTAACATCATTGGGGACATCACATTCATTACCTAAGCTTGCTTCATGATCATCACCTACATCCATTGAATCTCGCTTGCTCTCGACTTTAATCATTTTAATAACATCTTTACCAACATCTGATGGCTTATAAAACATGAATTAATCACAAGAATCACTTTCAGCGGTTTTTATATGTAGAACAAAGTCACTTAGAAATTCCTGCACCTGCTCTACTCCAATCACGAAAGCAAATGCTTGTTCTAACTTATTTACGCATGATGAGCAAACGGTCTTCGGCAATTTATTCTGCTGGAAATCCATCACTATATTGAATCTTGTCAGTTTATTGACGACTTCCTGGCACGTTTCTTCGTCAGTCTGCAGGTTTGCGAGTTCATTGTGCGGTTTTAACTCTGCACAACGACGACAGTAAACATTTTCTGTATTATTTATTTTTACTGATGTCATATTCATTTCAGCCGAAAGACGTCCACTGCTGGACATAGGCCTCCCCCAGGCGTCGCCACATTGACCGATCCCGTTCGTCTCGCATCCAGCGCCTTCCCGCAACCTTAACCAGGTCATCGGTCCACCTAGTGGGAGGCCTTCCAACGTATCGTCTTCCGGTTCGCGGTCGCCATTCCAGAACTTTTCGGCCCCATCGGCCATCCGTTCTGCGAGCAATGTGCCCTGGCCACTGCCACTTAAGTTTAGAAATTCTTCTTTACTGATGTGGAATGTTTAAATTTATCGCGCTCAGGTTGTTATTACGAAAACGTTTTATGGCCAGCCATGCCAGATAAGTGAGCCTAGTCAACTAGTCAAGGTGGACAGATATCAAAACTTACCAGTATAATATGATGCTCTCTGATCAAAAATGTTATATCAATAATAACAGTACAAGTTTGTTGTTGACAATTTAAGTTCAATGTTGATGTTGACATCAGTTTCAGTTGACATGTGCCATGTGCGCGCAAGATACAAACCACAGATAGCTATATACTAGTCAGAGAATACAAACATATCTCGTAGTCTGTGGATACAAACAAACAAGTCTGCGAGCGACTGGGTAGCGTGTTTTTTTTTTTTTTAATTATTTTTCTGTCATGACCGTAGATACAAGATCATCACGCAATGCACTAGGTACTATTACCTCTTCTAGGCTTTTGAAAATAGTTTTAGGTACAATATGGCCAACTCCCTCCATGTTAAAAAGAGAACGCCGTGTTGTCCCAGCAGTGGGAACATTATTGCCTCGCTACAGAGTAAAAGAGACCCATCACATGTATAAAAGTCTCCGGTCGTCTCCCGCCGGGCCACCTCCGGGTAACCGGAGGTCTAACCTGGCGCGGACTATGGAAGGCGGGTAAAAAAGTACCTGCAGCCACTAAGCCAGATGTTAGCCAAGTGTGCGAGGTATCACCGGTGTTAGTATTAGATAGCCGCGAGGGCAAAGTCCTGAACCCGCCTGCCGCGCGAAGTTGAGATTGCCCTTAGGATAATCCCTTTAACAGTCTGGAATCTCCAAAGTTATGTGGCAGTGTTCAGGTCACATTTCTTGAAGAATGGATGTACTACAGGGCCGAAAAGCACTGGAATGGCAACCGCCAAAGTTATAGAATCTAGGTGGAGCGATGATCCCGGAGCGGAATACACTGATGCGAGACCCATAGGACCGATTTTTTTTTTTTGGGTGGGAAATCATCCAATGACTTCTCCCGCTCTGGGTGAAGCGGGAGGGCGTGTCAGACTTTTACTGACTAAAACCCACCCGTGTTCCCTCAGTTGCTTGTGCCAGGGCCGCGGTAACTCTCTTTCAAATTTATCCGCGACCCAGACAGGCATCGGCCCTAGCGGACCCCGTCAACTTTTGCTGACATCTCTTTGAGGCGCGCGTGGAACACTACGCGCCGTTGACTCGGGCCTGGTCCTTACCGGACAGCGAGCTACCCATTACTCGCCGTCCGCAAGCCCGCGCCTACGGTGGCCGGGAATCGGCTTGCGACTCCCGACGCCCGGGGCGTCTCCTGCGGTGGCTAGGGGCGTGAGGGCGTCTCCGTTGTGTCTCCCTCACGCGTTCTGCCTCCTCCTTTGCGAGCATTACTGCTTCACTGAAGGAGGTGACAGCTTCCCATGCTCTCTCGCTCCGTACCATGGCCTGAACCAGGGCCGGACGCGAGAGTTCGCCACCACTGATCGCCTCTACGAGGACACGGCGGTGCTCCGCCCAAGCTGGGCAGACCTCCACCGTATGCTCCACCGTGTCCTCCGGGCGATCCACACAATGGTGACACTCGGGCGTTTCCTCCCGCCTTATCCTGAACAGGAACCTCCCGAAGCAGCCGTGTCCGGTGAGGACCTGCGTCAGGCGGAAGGTGAGGACGCCGTGGCGCCTCTCGTGCCACTCCTCAAAGAGGGGCCTTATCGCCGCAATTGTGGCGTGCCCAGCACTGGGTTGCGACAGTCGCTCTCTCCATGTCGCCATGAGATCCTGCCGGAGCTCTGTCCGCCGAGCCACGATTTGTCGCGGCAACGGCATTTCGCCCCGGCGTTTCGCCTCCTCGCGCCACTCCCAAATGTGCGCGAGGACTTTTGCCTCCAGATCCCATGGCGGCAATCCGGCAAGGAGACTCGCCGCCTCACCGGAGACCGTGCGGTATCCCCGGACCAGCCGGATGGCCATGACTTTTGGGACGCGTTCAACCAGCGGGCTGGTCGCCGCCTCAAGGAACGCGCCCACACCGGTGCGCCTTATAGGGCCATGGACCGCACGACCCCCGCGTAGAGCCTCCGGCAGGAGGCGTTTGGACCCCCTAGATTGGGCAGGAGTCGCTTGAGGGCAGCCCCGGCCCGCTCCAGTCTGGGAGCCAAACGTCGGAAATGCTCCACGAAATTCCACCGGCTGTCGAGGACGAGTCCCAGGTACTTCATCGTCGACCCGACGCCGATGTGAACCCCTCCTACCGTTATTTGGGAACCCGGCGGTGGCGCGTTCCGAGGACCATGAAAACACATGGCCTCGGACTTGTGCAGGGCCACCTCGAGTCCCAATTGCCGGATCCTCTCAACGACTGTCGCAACCCCGCGTGTCGCTAATTCAGCCGCCGCCTGGTGCGACCTCCCCTTCGCTAGGACCAGCGTGTCGTCAGCGTAGCAAATTACGCTGACGCCACTAGGGAGGTCGGCGCGCAGCACCCAGTCGTACCCGATGTCCCACAGATGCGGCCCCAAGACCGATCCCTGTGGGACACCGCACGACATCTCTCGCCGGTTCCACTCTCCCTGGTGACCGGGGTAGATGACGGCTCTGTCCGTCAAATATTTGGGGGAGGCCTATGAAATGATGATGAGTCTGGAATCGTAAGAGAAATGAAAGAAAAGAAGTCAGAATTTTAGCTAATTATTTTATTTAGTAACATTAAAACACAAATTATTCTTCAATTTTGTTTAACACAACTTTTTATATATTACCTACCTATTACTATATTTTACCAACTAATAACTACAAAACATTCTCAAATTAACAGTAGTCGTTGCGCCCAAATGATTCAGGGACCCAAACACGAATAAAAACCGGCCAAGTGCGAGTCGGACTCGCACACGTAGGGTTCCGTACCATTATCGCAAAAATACGGCAAAAAATCACGTTTGCTGTATGGGAGCCCCACTTAAATATTTATTTTAATCTGTTTTTAGTATTTGTTATTATAGCGGCAACAAAAATACATCATCTATGAAAATTTTAACTGCCTAGCTATCACGGTTCATGAGATACAGCCTGGTGACCAGCCGTTTATAGCCTTTGGGTACGGAATCCTAAAAACATGCTTTTATCGCCACCTATACTGCATTATGAGAACTGCATAAATAGATCTCACGTCACACAAATTCTACATCGCGTAATCGCGGTTCTCCTCGCGGCATGAACATAAAAAGTGTGCGTTCAGGGGACTCCCGACAGGAACGAAGTTCCTCACGAGTTTTCTTAAATCATCAGACAAAATTCAAATTTATATAACATATTAAGTACAAAAGTAGGTTTAGCGGCCAGCGCTTGACAATATCCGAACGGAACCGAATGTCTCGTCTACCAGGCAACTCCACGGTAACCCGCGTTACAACAAATATCGAGGATCCTCCCTTTTCTATGGCGCTTGCGGGACTGTCCAGTGTCCACCCTGTTCCACATACCTCTATACATATTTTTGTCTATTTGAGCTCCCAACATTTAAATAAATTAAGAAAGTTTTTCTAAATAATAAACATGTGTGTCTGTAGCTGTGTGTACCTACCTACTAAAACTAGATATTATTATGTAAATTGTTACTAACGTAATGGACTCTTGTTTGAATGAAAAATAGTTTTATTTAATTAATAACAGCCTTATTTATATGAAAAAAAAAACAAACCACATGGTTGATACAAATACTGAGATTCTAATTTTAGTTAGAATCCTCCATAAATCTTGACGCTTTTAATGATAGTGATACAATAAATAACTTTATTCACTACACAACAAGGCACATATTTCAGTGAGAATATACGAATAAATTGGAATTTAAATTCCTCGGGGTGAATTCGAATTCTTTCATTGTAATGCATACTTTTTTTGGTTGCTAATAAAGTTGTATATTGTATCGCTATTATAAAACAATTGCGAAGCGACACGTCTATTTAAAAATGTTCAATAGCATCATCATTTCAGCTGAAAGACGTCCACTGCTGGACGTATGCTTCCCCCAGGCGTATATTAACGCCAAAGTTCTTGGCCGCCCTGAAGTTGGCTTTCCGATGCGCAAGGCACGGATCGGTGCAGTTTTTGTATGAGAATTAATACTGCGCAGCCATTTTAACCAACTTCAGAGCGGCCAAGAAGTTTGGCGAGTGCACAGCATATATACCACTATCTCCACAATGTAAAGTCAAGTTGAATATATACATTTTTTAAATAATAGGGGTCAATAATAAGCCATATAATTTATAGACACATACGTTGCTTGGCTTTGAATCTGTCAGTGTACTTAGATTCTAAACATAAAATCATTAATTTCTTACGTAAAGTAAAGTACATTTAGCCAGTGGCTTAGCCTGCATAAAACTTGAATATTAACGCAAGGGATTGTACTACCTATTATGTCCTAATCTTAGTCATGGTCTAGCCGTGCTGCATGTGCCAGGTTTCTTCAGAAACTGTTTGGTCATGATTGGTTAACAAACATTCACGTTTATGATGAAGAACTTTCAATGGCTATCACATAATTTTTTTCGCTTTCCATAGTTTGGCTGCCTCTTTTTCAGTTTTACGTTCAGCAGTGGACATCTTTTGGCTGAAATGATGATGCTGATGTATCCTTTTTCATCATTTTCTTTTTCCATTCATTTATTTTCTCCTCAGCTGGTACAATTACCTCTCCCGTTACAGGGTCTATAGGGTACGTACCATCAGGAGTGCGTTTCTTCTTTGCCATATCAGTAGCATGTCTGCGTTTCATATGCTTGTTATAATTCGACCAGTTCGTGAAGTCCCGTTGACAAAGAGCACAAGAATATGGTTTGACTCCAGTGTGTTGGCGTATGTGTTGATTCAGTATAGTTTTGAAGCGGAAACTTTTGTTGCAGTATGTGCAAACATGAGGATGTGCATCTGTGTGGATTATAGCATGGTTGTTGAGTTGACGTTTTAGTCGGAAAAGCTTGCCACATTGCTCACAAGAGAAAGGTTTCTCTCCGTCATGGATGGCAATGTGGAGACGTAATCGTCTTGCAGTTTTGAAGGAAGACTTGCATATTTCACATTGGAATGGCTTCACGTCTGTATGCTGAAGCATGTGACCAGCTAAAGATCCTTTCTGGAAGAAACATTTACCACAAACTTCACATGTGTGGTCTTTTTTTCGATCTGTATGTATTAATAAATGAGTACTCAAACTAGTCTTCGTCTTACAAACCTTTTCACATATTGGGCATGTTAAACTGTTACCTTGCAATTGTACTGCAGGTCGTGGTTTCCTTGCATTTGTGCCTCTAAAGTATGTGCTGGTGTGGTTACCTAATTCCTCTTGGCTCTCAAAACACATATTACATCCGAAACAAACAATATCTGATGTTTTATGTGTTTCTTTATGCTTATTTGCTGCTATAACTGAACCAAATACCATGGAGCATTTGTAGCAAGAGAATCGTAAGAACCTCTTGTGTTTCCTCACATGGAGAATAAAACTGTCTAGACGTAATTTTCTAATTTTGCAGTCGGTACATCGGTATGGGTTACAAGCGGTATGGTATTGCATGGAATGTGTCCGTAGTTCTTCAACTGATGGAAACTGAGTTTCACAGTAAGTACATAGCCAGTTATAGCTCTTCCAAGTCAATTTCAACTGAGATAAGTGAGAAACTTTCGAACTAGTGCAAGTGTCTTTCTTACAAGTTATAGTCTTCTTTTTCTTTCTTAACAATTTTGAAGTTTTTCTTTTCTTGTCCGATTCAACTTTTATGTTTTGGAGTTGTTCGTCACTGTCGTAGCTCGACGAAGAGTCGTATATGACAAGTTCGTCGTCAGAAGCATTCTGTTCCTGTTTAATTTGCCGCGTTAGAATGAAATCGTTTAAGTTCGATTGCGCTTTTTCCACTACACCAACAAAGTCAAACGCACGGTTTAATGAGTTGATACATGTGTAACAGACCATTTTCGGCAAAACATTATCACTGAAATTCATTTGCACATTGAAACGAGACAGCTTTGTGATGATTTCTGTACACTTTTCTTGGTCGGTTTGCAGGTCAAAGAGTTTGTTGTGCGGCATCAACTCGGCACAGAGGCGACAGAAGACATTTTCGATGATATTCATGTTGGAATATCGACGCGATTCAATATTGGGCAGGGATCGACATACTTTGTTACGTTCGTACAACAGATTAGGAAGGCCCTTTTTACTGTCCTTATGTATAAGTTTCTCTGTGCTTTTTTCTTATTCACTATACTAAAACTGCCTAGCTAGGCAGTAGGCTGGGTGTTTACCAATTTTTTGACATTGATTGACAAGTTGGATGACAGCTGACGTAAACAGTGTGTGGCTATCTCTGACTTATAAACCTATGGACATGCCATACCTACGAAATTAGCGTGCATACCTACATAAATCGGGCAATTAAGATGGCTGCCCATTGGCCAATGAGGTAGGCCATTTGCAACTGTTTGACAGCACAACTACACAGATAAACGTACATATACGACACACAACTACCAATTTTACTCGGCAATCAACATGGCGACCGGTCACGCATAGACATGATTTTGACTACACCCAAAAGTGTTACCAAGTTTAGTCCTTGACAAACATTTAGATGTCTCTCTTTTCATATGCAGCTCTTGGTTAGTTAAAAAGAGACAAAACGCTTTTTGACATGCGTGTGTTGATATTATAGATATTTGTATAACTATTCTTCATATAGTAGAATATGCCGTCTCCATAGTTTTCCTACCTCATTGTAGTTGAGTGAGTCATGGCACAAACCAAAGATTACTAACACAGTACGTAGCCAAACAAAGAAAAAAAAAAAAAAAAAAAACAGTACGTACGCACAGAGAAAATAAAACTACGAAAGCGGCGGCGCGCCAACGCCGCCGCCACATTCTATTTACCCGACTGCCGAAGGAGGGTAATGTAATGTGTTTATCAGTCTATGTATGTTTGTTCCTATGTGGCGTTCTAGAACCCAAACGCGTGGGCCGATTTTGATGATTCTTATGTCAATCGATTCGTCTTAGCCCTGCGAGTGTCACTGGCTACATTAAAATTGGGAAAGAAAACAATGGCGTATTTTGGGCGCCATTTTGTGGGGGATTTTTTTCTTCTTCCATTCCCATCGTGTGGGATATCAAAATAAAGGATTTTAAGAGTTGATTTAAAAAATATATAACACTTTTATGGTTAAATGTAACAAATTCTAAAAAAAAATGACTAAAAGTTGTGAACAAAAAAATATAATTAAAAAATCAAAAAACCCGACTGCTTAAAAAGCGAACTAAAAAGACGTATAAGAAGAAAATCATGCTGTGCAGTCGGAGGATACATCTGGTTTTGGTCAGCCAGCTCGCGAATATTTTTAGTTCACTTTATAAGCAGTCGGGTTTGTATGTATATATGTGTGTTCGGGTCAAATCTTGCAACTGAATTTTAAAGCAGTTATCCTCCACCGATTAAAATGTAATTTTGCGTACACGTTTAGTATGAATGACAATGCATGGTTAGATAAGTGAGAGTGACGTCATACTAAATCCAATATGGCGGACGGGCCAAGATGGTGGACTAGTTATTTTTTGTGCACTGCCATTATATGGGTACCAAATGAAAGGGTTTGCTGAGGAGAATACGAAAAATGCCTTAATGAATAAAAAAAAGAATATTTTGTGCATAGGTATGGCTAGAAACTTAACTTTAAATGTTCCCTAAAAAAATTTTCGATTTTCAATACTAGGTACTATTAATGTATATTAAAAAAAAAACAAACTAAATTATGTAACGCAAATTATGTATGCTTAGATATGATTTTAAATAAAATACTTTATAATTGTTTAATTTTTCAACCAAGCAATATTTCTTTGGAGTCGCCATTAGTGATCGATGGGAGTCGCCAAAAAACCGTAACTGGTTTTTTTTTAAATGTCATATGCTTTGGTCGTACAGTCCCTGGCTTAATTATTAGACGCAAGTTATAAGATTTTATGTCCATCGGAGTTGATTTTTTTTTCACTTGCAAGAAGTTATCCAAATTTCGAAAAAAATGGTAATCTGTTGGAGCAAGGTCCGGGGAGTACGGTGGATGTCTTAGACATTCCAATTGAAGCTCCTCTAATTTGGTAGCCGTCTGTTGTGCAGTGTGTGGTTTAGCGTTGTCCTGAAGGCTGCTTCGTGTGCCAGTGCCAGTGGCCTAGAGCGTTTGACCAGCCTCGGCTGTTTAGCAGCTAGCTTTTCCATCATGGTTTGCAATTGCTAACAATAGACATCCGCCGTAATCGTCTGGCCAGATTTAAGAAAGCTGTAGTGAACGACACCGGCACTAGTCCACCAAACGCTCACAAGGAATTTTATTGAGTCAATTTTCGCGTGGGGCAGGATTTGGCTGGTTCGCCAGGGTTTAGCCATTGCGATGAGCGTTTCCGATTATTGTACAGGATCTAATTTTCATCACAGGTAATGAATGATTCGATTTAAAATCCCTTCATAATTGTGCCGGTTGAGTAATGTAACGCAGCAGTCGACGCGCGTTTGTCGGTTTGCTGCACTCAATTCATGAGGTACCCACCTTTCAAGCTTTTTCACCTTCCCAATTTGCTTCAAGTGGATTAAAACCGTTTTATCACTAACACCGCAGCCTGCAGCTAACTCGGACGTGGTTTGCGATGGATCCGCTTCCACAATAGCCTTCAATTCTTCATTATCAACTTTGGTCTCTGGCCGTCCACGGGGCTTGTTCTGCAGGTCGAAATTTCCAGAACGAAAACGTTGGAACCAAAAACGCACACTGTTTTCTTTTGCAACACCGTCGCCATACACATCATTAATCCTTCGAACCGTTTCTGCAGCACTGGTGCCATCATGGAACTCGTACTCGTAACTATTAAACGTAGTGTTACATAGTCTTTGGTAACTATCGCGATATCCATTTTGTAAACTGACTGGCGCAAGGAAAAAACCAAAAGAATTACGGTTTTCCAAACACAAAAGCGTGATCGATAGGTGTCTCCTGCGAGCTGTCGAAAGCGTTTGATTGCGTTAATCATGAAACTTGACCTTTAAAACGTGTACTGTATGTACATTTTATTTTTGATAGGCTCGCGTTTGGCCACTATCTCACCTGATGGTAAGCGAAGCGGTCGACGGCGACGCACGTTGCCTAGAAGTAACCTATTCACTCTTGACCTAAAAGGATGAGCCCCTCAGCTTGTAGCTATCAGGAAATACAGACTCTACCAGTGAATTCCACTCCTTACCTGTGCGCTCAAATGCTAAATGAATTAAAACAAAATATTTTACTAAAACATTTATTTACACTAAACAATTGTGCTTTTTACATTCTTTTAATAATAAAAATATAATATTGCATTTTCATATGTCAAAGCCGAGTGCAACTTAAATTACGATTATTGTACATACCAACTATTATTTAAATAAATCACTATTTTATAATACTATCGACATTTTTGCGATATAAATAAAAATATTGCCATATTGATATTTTACTAATTGTATGAGATCCCATGAATGATTCTTGATAGTAGAATATTATAGATTACTTCAGGGTTGCCTGCCAATATCTAGCTGAAAACATTTTTTTTTTTAACTTTTGCCTTACATTCGTCTAGCTTTCATTTAGGCGCCATTTTTGGGTTGCCAGGTTTAGCAGGTAAAGTGGCAATCCACAGATTGCGGCTAACCGAGAGCTGGCAACCTTTTTCCCTATTTTCTACATCACTGCTTTTATATGACGTTGGATTTACATAAAAAAACTTATTTATCTGGGATTTATTAACAAAAATAAATTACAAATTATTTAATTAAATTAATTGCGGCTAGTTAAGGCCAAGCAACCCTGCAGCAATCTATTCTACTATTAATTAACATTTATGAAAATTAAGTTTAATTAAAAATAAAAATACCTGCGGAATTTTAATTATCATACCTCAATACATTTATTGCTTCCACATGTGAACTTAGGTACAAATTTAGACCATTGTGGACCCTGTCGGGCACTGCAAAAGTGGGAGAGAGGAAGAGGGCTTTTATTTGACAAAGTATATATGTATTCCTATTGGCCTGAAGCTCCAGGCTCCACTTGTTTAGAGGAATCTCTATGATCTGGAGGAAGAAACAAAGCGTATGTGCGGCCAATATTGTCTTTTCTGTTTTATGTTATACTGGCGAAGGTTACACTAACCAATTTTTCGCGCACCAGAATTCTAGAAAAAGACAACAAGTGGCCTATACAGTCGTTTTGTCACTTTTATACTTTTCTGACGGTATTCACACTTTTTTTATTATTTACTATAGCTCGCGTTTCATCACTATCTCACCATAGTAGCTTAATTCACACCGCTACTATTGCTTTTTCTTTTTATCATCGTAAAAATATCAGTCTAGCAGTGGCCGTCTCTAGATGGGAATGATTTTGATAATTGAGATATGGATCTTGTTCCTACAGCTTAGATGTCATTTTAGCTCAACGAACTACTCAAACTCATTATGTATGAGATAAGAGTTTAATTTTTACGTTTTTACTTATAAAAACGTAAAGTGTGGGTAGTTTTGTGGCAAATAAATACTTTTTCTTTCTTTAACCCTTCGAGGAATACAGCCTATATATAATGTTATATATTTGTGCGTTGCTAAACCCCATTCCTATACAAATAATAATAAGACCAGCCTTAAGACTTTAACTACACATCTTCTTGCTTTATAACCTTCTTCTTGCCTCTCTTCCCTGGAATCATAATCTTAGTCTTCCACTCCTCCGTTCCAACTGGATCCTGCACCTGCATGATCTGACCAGTCTCTGGATTGATAGGAAACACCCCTTCAGGAGTAATCTTTTTCTTCGAAGTATCAGTATTGTGTCTCCTTTTCATATGCTTGTTATAATTAGACCAATTAGTGAACTCCATTCCACAATGCTGACAAGAATAAGGTTTCGCACCAGTGTGTTGCCTTTCATGATTCTTTAAAATCTGCTTAAATCTAAACGCTTTATTGCAATAAGAGCAAACGTAAGGCATGGAATCCGTATGAATGATTTTGTGGGCATTCAACTGATACTGTAGCCTGAAACACCTTCCGCATTGCTCACAAGAGAAAGGTTTGACACCGGAATGCATTTCAACATGTCGGCGTAACATATTAGGGTATAGAAAAGACTTATTGCATATCCTACAGACGTGTGGACGGATTTTATCGTGTGAAAGGATGTGGCTTGTGAGCGTGCCTTTGTTATAGAACATTTTGCCGCAGCGGTCACAAGTGTAGTTCCGTTTACGATCTATAGTATGAAGTTTCATATGGTCTCGAAGACTGTTGGGATTTTTGTAGACTTTTTTACATAGTCCGCAAGTTAAGTCTTCTATAGTGATGGGTGTCCCTGGTTTTCGCCTCGGTCTTCGTTTTTGCTTGGTTATGTTGTAATCTTGTAGGTGTATTTTTAGGGAGTCCTCGTTCTTAAGTATTTCGCCGCAGAGCGGGCAGGGTATCTGGGATTTTGAAAAGTGTTCCTTTAAGTGCGAGGTCCGGCTGCCCGTTTTTTCTAGCACTAGGTCGCAGTAGTAGCAGATGTTTCTGGAAATTAGACAAGAGTTTTTTTTTAAGTTAAGGTGCGTATTGGTGGACGGCGCCGCCGAGGCCGGCCCAGAAAGATGTGGTGAGACGAACTAGAAAACTACTGCAGGGGCTGGTTCGACGTGAAAGGCTTTCTGGGCGGCCTTAGCGAAGCACAGGGACAGTGGCTAATAAAAAAGAAGGCACATAATCTTAACTTAATATAAACTAGCTGCCGCCCGCGTGGATTACTTCTTCCCGCAATATCTTTATAAATTATAGCCTATGTGTTATTCTGATGTTAAGCTTTAATACTGTAAAATTTCATGAAAATCTGTTTAGAGGCATTAGTGCGAGTTTTTACTCACGCTCAATCGCGTTAAGGTAAACGTCAATTTGTATTGAAACTGGATAAGCGCCGTCTGGTGACGGTAAGGAGAAACCTCTTTTTTTGTATACATTTTGACATCAGAGATCGTTTACGTTATTACGAGTGAGTACGTTAAAAACCCGGCATAAGCACACAGTAATTTTTAAGTGAAAGAGTAACAATCATCCATCCATTCATCCTCACATACTTTCGTGTCTATAATAGTTGTAGGCTGCAAACGTGTGTTTGTTTGTAACGCATCACTACTCGATCGACCTATCATTGTGAAACGTATTACAAAGTCAAGGGTACAGAAAAGGACATTGGGTGTCTTTCATCCGGAAAAACCGGCCAAGTGCGAGTCGGACTCGCGCACGGAGGGTTCTGTACCATTATCGCAAAAACCGCATAAAAATCACGTTTGTTGTATGGGAGCCCTACTTAAATATTTATTTTATTCTGTTTTTAGTATTTTTTGTTATAGCGGGAACAGTAATACATCATCTGTGAAAATTTCAACTGTCTAGCTATCACGGTTCATGAGATACAGCCTGGTGACAGACAGCCAGACAGACGGACAGTGGAGTCTTAGTAATAGGGTCCCGTTTTTACCTTTTGGGTACGGAACCCTAAAAAGTAACTGTTCCCAAGGGAAAACTAACTCGAGCGCAGCCGCGGCAAAAGCTGTCTTAGCTAGGCTCTAGGTAGAGGGTGCTAGGCTAGCTGCGCAAGTCCGCCTCAGTAATTTTGTATGCTTAAAGTCACCGTTGCGTTGTGGCAACCCATGTGAGATGGCACAACAGCGAGCCACGAAAACACAGTCTAGGGGACTCGCAATCATGCTTAGGATACTATTGGAGCTGCTCCACACCCTGCTCACCGTGGAAGCGCACCTTATGCGCATGGTTGTATAGAACAATCTACATGCGCATCCGCGTGAATATTCCCAACGCACTACAGAAGGGTTGTACGATCTTAGAAGACCTGAGAAAATCGCGGACAAACATACATACAAACATACGGGTCAAATTGACAATTCAATAATTTACATAGTGTTTTTTTTTATTGTTTTTTTTTTCACACGTTATTGTCTTGCGCCGAGTACACGTTTTAAATAAATGCTCCGGACACAGTAGACATGCTAATTACCAACTCCCACCACAGTGAGGTAGTTGCATTAACAAATTGTCTTTAAAAAAACTAACAAACGCCTTTAATGGTAAATTTAACTAAAAAGAAAAAATAATAATAATAGTATAATATAAAAAAAAAACACGCTTTATCCAACGGCCCTCGTAGGTTAAGTTGTTTTTTCAGGGAGTTATAAGTTCCCCCCCGAATTGGTTCCCGCCTTGTCGTGGCGGGGGGGCTCAGTAGCCGTGGTGGCGGAAACCCACGGTGAAGCCAAGAGGAACCTAGGCGGGGGCCGCTCGTCTAGGCTTTTGCCGATAAGCCAACGACGAGTGGCCCAATAGTTGCGGTGCCGCGGGTGCCGCCTGTAGCGGCATCGCAACTGAGCGGGCTGTGATGCCCCCCCTCTAATGGGGGGGGGCATCGCGGCGGAGTGCGGGGGGCCGCGGCGGGGAGGGGAGTGTCGGTGTGGCTTCGGCCATTCTCCCTTACCTTCCGCGGCCTCAACGGGGCCGCCACCGTCAGATGGCGGACGCGGTGGGGCCGCAGGGTAAGAGGACTGTCGGTGTATCGTTGCCGCTGTCCCTGTCCCCTGCGGCCGAAAGGTGGTAGGTGACGGGGCCACAGACCCGACCCGTCACAGGGGGAGCTCCGGCGTGCCTGCATGACTGCGGCGCGTCGGAGGGCCTGGACCCCTCGCTTCCTGGCGTGGGTAGCGCCATGCTGGAAGGCGACGGGTCTGGGCAGCGGTCGCCTCCTTTTGCGAGGGTGGTAAATCGCAAAAGGAGGCGAAGGTGGTGATACGCGGGCGACAGGGGCGGGGGCCCCTTCGCCCGCATTGCACATCACCACCCGCGGGAGGGAATGGCCGAGCACTCGCGGTCATTCCCGGGAGACAGCGGGCAGTCGTCGGCGGGGGACTGGAGTAAAGGCTCTGCCGGTTTCCCAGTCCTCCTCCACTAAGACGATGCGGGAGTGCCGTTGGGTTTTTTAGTGGGTATACCGGAGACAGACCGGGGAGTCCCACATATCCCTCCCTTCCCCCGGAGGGAGGATGATGCGTAATGCATTTTTCCCAGCGCAACAAAAAAAAAAAAAAGGGAGTTATAAGTTACTAACACTTGTTTTTAACTTGTGTAGATACTAACCAAATTGACTTTGTCTTTAATATTTTTTTTTTATATATTCAATTTTTGAGATTCTCGGGCCCCTGGTACCAGGCCAAAGCTGAAGCCTACTTGCAGAGGCCGTGTTAGACATCTAGCATGAAATGTGACACCAACCGATAATTATTCCTGTATTTCTGCACTATGCAAGTACATTCAGCATCCAGCTCAACGAAATAAACACAGCTGTAGCTGTGTTTATTTCGTTTAAGATTGGTATATTGTTTTGAAAATCCCATGTACTACTATTTGTTTAGTATGATTTTAATATGAGTTTGATATGAAAGTATAAATGTTTCTTAACAGTAGTTAACTGTTAAGAAACAATTTATTTTATTCATAGGCTGATAATAACATTTAATAGGGGGTTGAAAAATAAATAACAACTATAATCGTTTACTCTCGGACATCAATTTCTTTATTTTTTCAATTTCTTTTATGATGTACAATTTCTCAATTGTAATTTATTAATTATAACTACAATAGAATTATGTAATTGTAAATAAATATTAACCCAAAATGTTTGCATGTCACATTATTATGACTAAGTGTTATGGATCTGTATTATTATTTATGTTAAGACCAAAATTGTACCAACACTTATTGCGAATAAACTGATTTGATTTGATTTGTTAAGTCATGTTGTCTGATATTTTTACACCAAACTCATTAGTTGTTATCGCATCTTTTGTGTAATTTTTCATGACCATAAACAATGGAGAACTGTCCTTATGGCAAATAACTTACAGTCGGTTTTTCTAGAGCAAGAATCCTTACCTTGCCATAACACAGCCTTTGACTAGCATGGAAAGTAAATAATTTTTATCAGTATACCGCCAATTGGTTTATCTTTTCTAACATCAGTTAATTTTTTGTTTAGTTGTAAATTCATATAAAACCGCATCAATTTAGTGACAAATGTTTGCTTAATTTCTTTTAGAAATTTATATTAGTTTTGTGAACTTATTAATAGTACTTATTTTGATTAATACCTAGTCTTAAGTGGTGGTGATATAAATTCTATTCTATTCTATCCAAGGAAAGTCCCTGGCCGGTGCAGGATTATTGCAAAATATGGAAGCAAAACAAGGTTTCGTGGATCAATTACCTAAAACTATAGAAGCACTATTGGCCCCTGCCTGACCACTGTTGATCTACATGGCTATAAAAAGGCAGGGGATGACTTGCACACTCAATTAATGGGCACCCCCCATAAACATTTGGAAGTCAGTTGTATATTACTGTAATTTTTTTTTAAATTTTTCACCTATTAATGGTACTAAAAAGTTGTGTCTGTTTATCTATACCAATATTATAAAGAGGAAAGATTTTTTAGTTTGTTTGTACCAAATAGGCTCTGAAACTACTGGACCGATTTAAAAAATTCTTTCATCTATGAAAAGCTACATTATGCCCGAGTAACATAGGCTATAATTTTGACAGGAGTGATGCCGCGGGGGACAGCTAGTGTTTTCATAGAAGGCAAAATTGTTTATTTGTATAAAGGTTCCTATAAAAGGTGATTCCTTAAATACTGATATGGCTATGGAAATTCACTTACAGGAAACACTACAGACATAAATACAGAGTTATACAGGCTACTTTTTATCTCAGGAAAAGGGAGTTTGTGTGGGATACATAAAAATATTTTAAATTAATACTAGCTTCTGCCAGTGGCTTCGCCCGCATGAAAAGTGAATTATCATCCCAAGGGAACATTATACCTGGATAAAAAGTCTATCTGCTATTCCAGACTATATTTTATCTCAGTGCCAATTTTCATCCAAATCTGTTCAGCCATTCTGGCGTGATTGAATAAATAATTTATCTATCTATCTACACATCCATCCAAACTTTCGCATTTATAATATTAGTAACATTTAAAAAATTTACCTTAGAATCTTCCTGTGTTTCCTCACATGTTTAATAAAGCTAGTAAAATCTTCATTCCTTCCCGCTTTGCAATCAACACACATGAACGCAGAACATTTACCATGGACCACCTTACAGTGAGATCTCAACATATCTATGTTTAAAAACTCTATATTACAGTACCCGCACACCCAAGGATAATCTTTCCAGGACTTGACAACCTTTTTGCTCAAATCCGATAACTCTTTAGCGTATATTGTTACATTGGAGTTAGGGTTAAAGGATGCGTTACACATCGCCGCATCTAGAATATCCTGCACATTTAAGGAGTCATCGTAAGATTGATCGTCCAAATCTGGCTCCTCTTTAAGTTCACGCTTCACTTCCAGTCTAACGTCTATTGACTGCGTTTCTGAATACTTATTGCTAGTATTCTCTTCCAATTTGATGTTGCTAGAGTCGTCATTGCAAAGGAAATCGTCAAAAGCTGGGATTCTGTCGTCGTCTGAAAGATCGCATTTACTTTCGTCGGGTGCTGTAAATATGTTTGATAAAACGTCTTGTGCTCGCTTCACATTGTCCAGGAAGTCGTATGCTTTACTTAAACTGTTGTAGCATATAAAACAAATAGTTTTCGGCAACATATCATGGCTAGTTACGTTCACATACACAGCGTTAACAAACGCAAGCTTTAGGATTATTTCTTCGTGTTTTTCGGCGTCGTTTTGTAAGTTTAGAAGCTTTTCAGAGCTCTTAGGCTCGGCGCAAAAGCGGCAGTACAAGTTTTCCATGTTTTAAATTGCGATTATCCCATTACTAACATGGATTTTCGTAAAATAAATAAGAAAAAGTAGCCCTAGCCGTCAAACTCAGGTTTTCGTCCTTTTGTGATTTCGATAGATGTCAAACAAGTGAACAAGTGACATAGACCAATGTTTTTTTTTTTTTTTTTTTTTGTGACCTGGTCGCATGGACCTTTAAGTCAAGTCTTATTTTATTTTCTTTTAACATTCTTTAGTATGCATTAGAATACGGATGTAACAGATTCTAATGTTTATTTGGCAGCAAATTGTATTGAGTCAGCCTTCACAGTAAGCTTAGCGGAGGTAGTCAATACTACTCAATACTACAATAAAATTCTCCGCTCCACCATCCTAAGATCGCTTCTGTCAATGATTTCACATATTGTCCAGTTGCGTAGACAGTTGAGACACAAAACTACACCAATTTTATATCACAATATCCACTAGGAATCAATTTGCAAATAATATTAACAGCCGCTGAACTTCACTCGAAAAAATCCCGCCAAAAACTCTGACTAATATGAGGTAGTGGTGGGCGTTGAATGAACGAACCGTTTTTTTAGACTGTTTACTTGGCGTCAACTGTTCGACTAGTTTACAGTTCACGGATAAACTAGTTTACTCATGAACGACATTTTATGCATAGACTTGAATTCGCGTAGTCGACGCACGACGGAACGGAACGAGTGATTACGAAGACTGCCGAGCCGAATAAACCAGTTTACTCGTGAACGACATTTTATGCATCGACTTGAACGCGTAGTAGTCGACGCACGACGGAACGGAACGAGTGATTACGAAAACTGCCGAGCCGAAGCATAAGCGACGTGCGGTCTGCTTGTTATTTATTCTCTCTTTTTCTCATGAGTTCATCTCACGTGATAAATAACAAATCTATTATTGGTTAAATAATTAATGTTTTTGAATTTTGTTTAGGTACGTTATTTAAGTCCTAGAGTCTGGCAAACGAAAGTAGAGACTGAAAAAGCGCGGCAAATTTAAAAGATATCAGCATAGCAACCCCAAAAACTAGTATGCAATACCTTGAATAACCTAATTTGATACTTTAGAATTATTGATATTACTTCGTCTGAATAAAAACACTATAGGTAGGTAATACTTTAGATATATCAATCTGAATAAAATAAAGCAACAGTATTTTACAATAATTTTGGTTTATTCACTTTCAATCAAAATCTGAATCTAAGACTTTCATGTGAAAAGATTCATAAGAGTCACAGGAATCATTGTTTTCTACATTAATAATGAAACTTTTTAAATGATTAAATAGCGAAAATGTTTTTACAAAAATATAAATAGTGATTACGAATTAAAACAAAGTATCAACTTAGTAGCGTCATACGGAAAATTGGGGTTGACATTAGTTTATCATTGCCATATAAAATGTTTGCAAATAATTCCAGTGTCTACTTTCGTTTGCCAGACTCTAATTGAAAATATGCATTACGTGTCGGTCAAGGCGAAATCATAAACTTTCTCATTACCTACTTTTTTCGTTCATAAATCAATTTTAGCGAACGTATGAACGAAAAAAGATTAGATTAGATTATTATAAATAAGTATAAAACAATGTACTTAATAAATCACTAAAAATGACTGATTGTAAAATTGGATTGTGTAAATAATGTTTACGAATCGACTAGTAAACTAGTTTTTAACTAAACGTTCTAATCCGATCATTCACTAAACTGCGTATTAAACGCCGCTGTTCAGTCTATCATGTAAACTAGTCGAAAATTAAACTGTTTTATGAACTAGTTTATCGTAGACGGTAAACCAGTTTCGTTTCGTCGACTGTAAATACGTCGACGACCCACCACTAAATATGAGGTGAATATGAGTGACAAGTGAAGTGAACTCAACAAACAATAGACAATTAAGTAGTTTTTTTTTATGTCAGTGTTGTGATGCAAAATTACGGTTAAATATTTACGGTTATTTTCTAGGCGGAAATCCTGAAATCTCGCTTGCTTGATTAATGATACATAAATTTCATTTATGGAATTCTATTTGTTTTTGAAGTTATTAACCACAGAATACAGTATATTATCAACTTGCACTATGGCGGGTAGAGCTGTTCTGTAATTATTGTAATATTCTACCCTCCAATCACACACTACTAAGAGATACTCTCCATAAATTTAATCTTTCACCAAGTGTAGTGTAGTGCACTTGCCCGTTTCCATTTTGGGATTTCAGACAAAGAAATAGTTTGATGTGAATTTGTAATTATTATGTGACGAATATTATTATATAAAATAATTTAAAAATAATTCTCTAAGACCAATAGTTTTGAAAAATCACCAGGATGAATATTTCACCAAAAACCACCAAAATGAATATTTCACCAATATTTTGCCGTTTTTGTGCTTCGTCAAAACCATCTGATGAACTACGTGACCTCTCATCCCACGTAGACACCCTAGAAGACGTAGAAAGGATAATAAATCTTCTCGGGATTAATTTTGTACAAATGTCTGATGATGTTTTACCAAAAGCAATATGTGAAATATGTTATAGGAATTTAAAGACCTGCTGTCAGGTATTTGAAATAGCTCGAAACTCGCAAAAGGTCTTGAGTAAGATGTTCAGCGAAAATGAGGGTACACAAAAAAATTATACTATATCTGATTTTAACGGTCCCTCGATATTGGAGAAAGAGAGAGGTAAGTAAAATTAAGAATAATCATCAACACGGTGTTTGTGTCGAGGGTTTTTAAATTTTTTATTTCATGTTTTTTTATATGACATAATAATATAAATTACCTAGTTCAATCGACAATGTATCGAAACACGTAATTATGACACGATATCTTGCGAAAACACCCAGATTCACAGAGTAAAATGCGAATAACTTATGAACGGCGAAACCGATTTTATTAATCGACTTTTCAAAAATGAGGAGCTTCTATGTTCGACATTATGTTTCGTTTTTTTTTTATTATGTTCACCGATATCTCTGTCAATTGTGGACCGATTTTGAAAATTCTTTGCCGAAATTGGTTCCATTTTAATTTGTTGAGGATCTGATGAAGAACTTCGAAGATATACAACAGAACAGCAGAAGAGCAGTGGTGGCCCAGTGGTATCGGCCGCGACTTACAAGTTGTAGGTCGTGGGTTCGTGCCCAGGCAGGCGCTTTACTTTGTGTAAATTATTTCATCACCACTGCTCTCAAAACGGTGAAGGAAAACATCGTGAGAAAACCGGCATGTCCTAGAACCAAAAATTCGAAAACATGTGACATCCACCAACCCGCACTGGGCCCGCGTGGTGGATAACGGCCCATTCCCTCTCACAGAGAGGAGGCCTGTGTCCCAGCAGTGGGAACAATAATAGGCTGATGATGTGATGTGATATGATGTAATACAACAGAACTCTTCAATAAATAAGGGCCATCATCTCTCGGGATTGCCGCAATCGCATGTCTGTTTATTGTTTATACCATTTCCATGTATATGTGTGTGTATTTTCCATGATATGTTATCATAACATCACGCCAGTACGCTCTAACGGGGTACGGAGATCTCTCATTACACCGGTTATGTTCAAGTTTCATGATATTCGGGTAATCTATTCTGGCGTTATAGGTTAACTTGCTTATTAGGTACCTTCAACTAAAAAGTAAAAAAAAAAACCGTTTCACAAAAAAATACTACCGACTTCCAAAAATAAAGTTATTTTTCACTTTGTATTTAGTAGTCGGTAGTATTTTTTTTTACAAAGTTATTTTTTTAAAACATAGGTAACTAGCTAGAACTCTGTCGACAAAGCTACCTTTAAAAAAAAAAATTAAACTAAAATCGGTTCATCCGTTTAGGAGCTATGATGCCACAGACATACACATCATACACAGCAACACACGTCAAACTTATAAGAACCCTTTTTTTCCGACTGCGTTTAAAAACCTTCCTTTTATTAATTTTTGCTTTTTTTTATTTTACCTTTAGAAATTTGCATGCAGTCAAAAAATACTTAAGTACCTTGTTTTTATATTAGCTTATACTGACCCACTGGGCAATGGAATAAAAAAAAAACATATCTATTCAGAATCTGAAAAACAAGGAGCATCTAGTACCTACTACATACTTATACAAAGTTTGACCCACCTTCTGTGTTCTCTATTTTATTTTGTTATTTAAGTATTTTCGGTCTCCGTAAGTGTGTCCGTGGCATCAACAGTGGGCCCTATCAGAATATCAGCGCAGCGTTATTTCTTTTTCGGATTTCGCTGCATATGCTGAGATAAGAGCCTGTTTGGTCTCGCACGGGGTTTTTATTTTATTATTGTTTAATTTTATGCTTTTTCTCGTGTCTCCTGTGCGGGACACAATTTTTTTTTCTTTACCTTGTATATTTTTCTACAGCTTTCATGCTTGAGTACCTACACTAGTAAAGAATCTACCTACGTATACATAGACTCACGCCTTTTTCCCATGCGGGTAAGAAGATACTAAAGAAAAAAAAATGACTCAAAATATAATATGGACATTTTAATTTTAATTTTGTATTAATTTTATTAAATACTAGCTGACCCCCGCGGCTTCTCTCCCGTCAACTGGCTACCTACCTCCTACCTACCTACCCTAATTTTTTTATTTCCCATAACTACCCTACCCACCTACCCTATCTACCCTACCTACTCTACTCTACCTACCCTACCCTATCTACCCTACCCTACCTACCCTACCCTACCCTACCCTCCCTGCCCTACCCTACCCTACCTACCCTTACTACTATACGAATGTAACCTGTAAACTTTTGTTTCTACCGGGGGCGGTGATCTAATTAAAATTTAGAACATAAAAGCTACTATTGTGAGTCAATTTTAAAAGATAGACATATGCTGTCGCGGAGTTTTTTTTAGAACTTTTAAAGAAGAACAATTCCATCAGACATTATATTTGCGTAACTTAAACCGTTTACGCAGCGCACGCAACAAAAGCTGTCAAAAAGGAATATTTTTGCCCGTTTTTGCAACATTTTTCATTTATGCTCGGCTCCTATTGGTTGTAGCGTAATGTTATATAGCCTATAACCTTCCTCGATAAATGGACTATCCAACACAAAAATAATTTTTCAATTCCAACCAGTAGTTCCTGAGATTAGTGCGTTCAAACAAACAAACAAACAAACAAACTCTTCATGATAAACTATGTAAATCAAATATACGTATTGTATTAAATAAAAACTAAAAGGAATAATTCATATTTAAGAATAATATATAATTTGAAATGGAAATTAAAAGGTATACTTACGTATAAACCAAATAAAAACAAACAGAAAAGGGAATTGATAACTAAAATGTAGAATTAATGAATGTATAGATTAGAGAAATATTGAGCGCAATTCCTCTCTCCTAGACACCGCCTGTATCTAGAATGTTGCTGTGCCCGACAGGGTCCATCATTGTTTCTGTAACTTATATTTACCACCTGTATGTACATAATGGATGCAATAAATTGAATTTGATGTTACTACAGGACGCCGCCTACCTACTATGATCCAGTACGGGCAATAGTCCCGCACACTGAGATGTATTAAGTAGATGGACAAATCACACGGGATGTGTACAGGAAATAAAATTACTGCTCTGTCTCCGGTTTATTTTTAAAAACATTAAATATATCTATCATCATCATCATCATCAATTCAGTCGATAGACGTCCACTGCTGGACATAGGCTTCCCACAGGCGTCGTCAAAATATATCTATCCTATAATAATAATATTATACCTAAAGAGTTTGTTAGGTTGTAGGGGGTAATCACTGGATCTACTGAACCGATTTTGAAAATGTAACCCATAGTAGCAAAATGTTGCATTTTTGTTGTTTTTTTTCCCATTTTTTTTTTGTTTCTTAGGCGTGCGCTGAGAAAACTATTGATGATTCAATAAAGATGTAAACAAAAATATTAAAGTACTCATACAAAAAAGCTAATTACAACTATCATAGTTAATTCACAAAAGCAGCTTTTATGTTCTAAATTGTAATTAGATCGCCGCCGCCGGTAGAAACAAAAGTTTTTTACATTCGTACTGTAGGTAGTATTATTTTCAGTCGACGGCACGAACTATTTTTTGCGCGGGGTTAAAATGCAATTTTCAATACAGTTGTTAAACATGGCGTACTTTCAGAGGCTATAATTATGATTCGAAAGTTAAATCTTACGCATAGGCATCTTTCTGTTACGCGGTCGTGACTTTTGTTTACGAGCTCGATCATTATGTTTGCAGTTTAGTTTTAAATTTATAAGTCAATTTAAAAAAGTTTAGGAGCAAGGAGTTTTCAAACATAGAATAAAATGGGATAGATTTTCTAAGAGGAAAAATGAATGATTCCGTACGTTTTAGCATTGAATTCTCAAAAGTCTTATAAATGGTTGTTTAATATATTTAATGACCAGTTTTAATTTAATTATTTTCACAACAACATTTGTCAAAAATCGAATAGGCTGTATAGCTGTATAGGCTGATATCGTTGTAAAAAAATAAGTCCAGTTGCAAAAACGCACCGTAAGTCAATTTAAAAAAGTTTAGTAGCAAGGAGTTTTCATACATAGAATAAAATGGGATACGATTTTATACGAGGAAAAATTAATGATTCCGTACGTTTTAGCATTGAATTCTCATTTTTTTTAAAGTTGTTTAATATGTTTAATTAACAGTTTTAAGTTAATTATTTTCACATTAACGTTTGTCAAAAATCGAATAGGCTGTATAGGCTGTTTTCTTTGTAAAAAAATATGTCCAGTTGCAAAAACGCGCCATATTGAAAATTTTATTTTTTGTGAATAAACAAATCTAATTCTTTGATTTGTTTTTACTGTTTCTCACAACTGTATTGAAAAACGTCGTGTGATACACGGGTGTGTAGGTTATTGCAAACTCGTATCATTAAAAACCCTCGCCTTCGGCTCGGGCTTGTTAATGACAACTCGTTTGCAATAACCTACTTCCCACCCTTGTATCACAATGTACTATTATATCAACCGACAACACGTGTGGAAGAGATAGATGCTGTAATGAGCAGTAGGAAGCTAGTTCGCGTACGAATATACACTTTTGCAAATTTGTAGCGAAATGGATAATGATTTAGGACGAAACCGAGTGCGCGAAATTTTATAAACAGACCTTTGGGAGTCTGGAAAAACAAAATAAAATTATTTGCATTTTTGAACTGCTAATCTATCCCTGCATGGTGGCCGTTTTCCAAATTTCCGTCTTCTTATGGTATTTATTTGCGCCCAAAAATGCGTTAAAATTGGTATCGAAATGTGGAACTTTCGACGCTCATAACTTTCAAATATATTTATTTTTTTATTTTTTGGTTCCATACAGGGCTAGATAATGATGAGATAAATTGACATATTTTTTTACGTTTGTATGGAAGAATTATCGACTAGTGTAACCTTAAGTAGTCTTTCTTAGGTAGGGTCGGCACGGTGGGTGGGTAGGGTAGGTAGGTGTTAGGTAGGCAGGTAGCCAATTGACGGGAGCGAAGCTGCGGGGGACTAGTAGTGGGGGCGATAGCCTTTGCAGCGAATGTACACAAGTAGTGGGCGAATTAGCAAATGCTTGTTCAGGTGAAAACTAAAACAATATATTATATCATGTGGCGATGCTCGTACATATCTAGTCATACACGCACACCATGAGTACTTAGTGCACACCTGAATCTAGATCAGAATGTAGTTTTGCCAAATAAATGTTTATAATCTTTTAGACCATCGATCTATGTTTTATCTTTCCATACCAATATTATAAAAAGGAAAGATTTTTGTTTGTTTGTATATTTCTTTTGCCGCTATAACAACAAATACAAAAAATATAATAAAATAAATATTTAAGTGGTGCTCCCATACGACAAACGTGATATTTTTGCCGTTTGTTGCGATATTGGTATGGAACCCTTCGTGTGCGAGTCCGACTCGCACTTGTTTTTGATAATTTTAATATTCTTTGAGCAAAAGTGACACCAAATAACAACAGCTGAAGTAATATTTAATCAAGATATAGGTTGATTCAAGCTTAGTGTTCCAAGTTGCCATTAGGTTTAATTCTACCTGTACAATGCTTGATAAAATTGCTTATATTATTAGTGGCTTTTTCCCTCGTTTGCTTGCATGGGGTATCCCATAGGAATTGCCAATTTCTCCAGGGTAGAAACCAGCAATAGCAAACTCGCAAACACTCGGCAATTGCAGACAGCAATTGCCGAGTGTTTGTTGTGTTCAGAAATTTTTATTTTACCTTTTTATAATATTTTGTAAAGAGAGGGTAGTCAAGCCTTTTTTATAACACGCTTTTATTAGCTTGGTATGTATCTATGTATCAATGTAACGGAATCTTTGAACGTGATTTTCACCCACTTCAAAACGTCGGATTGATTTGAAACTTTGCACACCTATCAAGGACCGATGACAATGCAATAATTTAGTCAAAGTCAAAGTCAAAGTACTTTTGAAAGTCAAACAAAAATTAAAATTTACAAGTAATAAAAGTTGATTCTACCGTGCGCATTTAAATTTTTTGTCCCATTAGCCTTACCAAGACCTTCAGGATTAGCGACTTTTTAGTTCAATTTACCATTAAAGCGTGTTTTTTAGTTTTTAGAACTACAATTTTTATTGTGTTTTCACTTCATGAAACTTTAATCAGTTTGATGTGTAAACTATCTATGTAATTCTATATTTAAAGTTCAGTTATTTTTAATTTTTTCGGTTTTAAGTCAAAGTCTTCACTTTTGAACGTCAAACAATAAAAAAATAAAATTTACATCTAATAAAAATTGATTCACCGTGTTTTCGGCAAAGTAGCTTGTTATGCAGAAGAACGCACAAGAAACTCCATACTTACTCTTTTAAAAAAATAGGTGTTTTACAATGTTAACATAAGTACCTACATACATTAATAAATTCATTTATGTGAGGTTTAACTATGAAAGGTATTTTTTTTGAAAAGTCAATGGTATTGGTTTTCTTTTGGTAACGTTTTCGTTTTCTTATTTGACGTGGTTTAGACATTTAGATACCCATTCTGAGGGTTTTTGGGACTGAATCCTGGAGCTCCCTACTAATCCAATTCCATAGTCTTGCTGACGCTAATGTATTCCATATTTATTTTTCAGAAGTTGCCCAAATCCTTATTGAACTATCTCGTAGCACGCTACACCAGCAGGACAATACTAGAACCTCACAGCAGCCAGAACATGAAGCATTTGAACAACAGCCTCAACCTGTTGAAATTCCAGAACAGCCTCTAAAACCTGCAGGCGTTGAACAACAGCCCCTTGAACCTGCAGGAGTTTCACAAAAGCCCCTTGAATCTGCAGGGATTCCACAACAAGCCAACAAACCAGGATCAACACCACAATTGGACCACAAAGTAGGAACTTGTATAATAATTAGAAAACGCACCTGGGCTTCGTATCCCAAGAAATGTGAGGAATGTGGAGTATCATGCACGACCATTCTGGGGTTGCTGGATCATCGCAATTCAGCTCATGGGCTGTCTGGGTTCCAGTGTGTTGATTGCCCGATCGCAGTGCCAAATTTCCTTGCTTTTATTGAACATGTTCAAGTACATCGGCCAGAGCTAAGGTAAGTATCTTTTCTTGTTTTTTTTTTGTGAGAAGTAACACACTATTACGCCTATATTCCTCAAAGTGTTAGGCAGAGGTGCGTTAGGCCGGATTTCTGACTGCTAAATAATCGCAGAATTAATGTGTTAAATTGTCAAGCACGTGTTTTCAGCTGTGATTGGTTCAATGAATTTTCAACAGCCAATCATAGCAGATAACCGGCGATTATTCGTCGATTACGTTAACAGCCCGATAATCGAGTGCTGAGAAACCGGGGGCTAGTGCACCCACATATCGCTCATCTCTGATGTTTAATATCGTAGACTAAACTGACATTTGGGGGGTTGCCACATTATCGTTACATAAAAATATTGTCGTAGTGATCTAATGTTGATCGAAAATCGAAGTAGATCGAAAATGAAACTATTTCACGGTAAAAAATTGCATGTGTTAAAAAACTAGCGACCCATCCCATTTAATTCCTACTTATTTATGGCAGACTTCATTCTATCGATCGCATTTATTATATTGTTGATTACTTATTTATTGCAATAAAAAAGTATGTACTATGTGTATTAATACATATAGTACATACATACATTTATTACGTTTATATTCATCAAACATTTATTTACACCAATTTAGTAAAATGAAATTGAGGAGTCATGTCACATCGAATCAATGAATCATTTATGATTGAGCCTTCCCTACAAAACTATGCTTCGCGCTTGCAACATTTAAAAAAAATAAGATCACTCGCAGCTGTGAGCCCAGGGTATATATGTTCTGTGCTGTGAGCTGTCAAGTGTCAGTTTAGTCTACGAAATTAAATATCACATTCGAGTTATGTTTAAGTTCCATGTGCTACGGGGCTTGGTATGCTCGTGGCTAAATAATAAGAGGCACAGGGATCGATCTTAAAAGTTAAGCAACGCTTGCCTAGGTCGGTCCGTGTGGATCCGTTCACTATGAAACTCATCTCAGCCTCGAAAAGTACGCAAAGCCATTAGTCCTGACTGACATTTTGTATTCACTTTGCATGAGAATATTAAAACATTACATAGATTATTTACTGTTGGGAGTATTTCAGAAATAGGACAATATAATTTATTTTTGAGGGTAGACCAAAAACACCGATAATATTTTAGTTTGATGCCTGGTTCAAACATTGAATGCACAAACCGTGCGAAGGCAAAAGGGGAAAAAACCTTACGGCATAGCGTAGTTTGGATATGGTTCGAAACGATTGTAAGGAATGAGCGTTTTTTAATATTAATTGTTTGAGTAGGTTTTAGGCTTCCGTACCCAAAGGGTAAAAACGGGACCCTATTACTAAGACTCCACGATCCGTCTGTCTTTTCCCTCCATATCAAGCAGGAGACAGAACAAAAAAAGCCAATAGGCACAAAGGGTCGTTTACAACTGGGATAAGCCCAGTTGCCTAGCACCACGGATAAAAATTAGTATTAATATTAATGGGTCCTACATTGTGAGCTGCTATATTTGTTTCCAATAATAGGTATGGCAAAAAACGCTTGAACGCACGGAAATTTCTTCTAGTTTCCACAAGGTCCGTATAGTAAACAACTCCTGATGCAGCCGTCCGTCTGTCTGTCTGTCTATCACCAGGCTGTATCTCATGAAACTTGATAGCTAGACGGTTAAAATTTTCACAGATGATGTATTTCTGTTGCCGCTATAACAACAAATACTAAAAATATAATAATATAAATATTTAAGTGGGGCTCCCAACAAACGTGATTTTTGTGCCGTTTTTTGCGTTAATGGTACGAAACCCTTCCTGCGCGGGTCGGACTCGCACTTGGCCGGTTTTTATAGTGGTCAAGGATTATTTTCGATTTATATTATTTAGAACTTTAGAGTATGAAAGTGAATAAAATCTTTTATGTAACTGTCTCATTTTACCTTTCAGCGCTTACTGTCCAATCTGCTACTTAAAAACCGATGATCGGCTGCACATCTTATGCCATCAAGAAGCATTAGTAGACCATAAATTGACTGACTTATCAAATACAGACGGCGTTAAGCGCAAGATGACAGATATCAGAGACAAGTGCTTTAGTGGATCCAAAGTTCATAGGGAGGACAACTGCTGGACTGGTTATCCGTGGGTATGCTGCTTTTGCAAGGAGGTGTGTCATGATCAGTCAGTCCTAAAGTCTCATATAAAGGAACAGCACAACTGATGCTTTAAGTTAAAGTGCCACAACTTTGACATCGCTTCACAAATGTTCCATACTTTTGTGAAGCGGTCCGGGACCATCGGTCATATTTTAAGTGAGTTACATTTTTTCTCTAAATAACTTATTTGTTAAGGCCTGATTACTGAATTTTATTGAGCTCTACTTTGGCTTGAAAAGCTGTCGATCTTGGGCATAGCTTGTCGATCGATGGCAATTACAGATTATAAATATTATGCTAGATTCAGCTAGGGCAACACCGTTCGCTGACGAAGCGAATGTCTGTACATGTCAGGCCTAGAGTTTGGCAAACTCGAATTTTGAATTCAGAAACGGGTGTTAGTATTTTTTATTTAACTGGAGAAACTTCACAGACGGCAGGGTTGGTGCAGTGGTTGAGCGATTGACTGCCTGCGCTGCCTACCCCGGGTTCCATTCCCGCACGGAACAAATGGTTGTTTGGCCTAGAGTCAAATTTTTGTAAAGTCACCCACGATATAGTAGAAATTCCTAGTGTGGGTCAATGGTTTTATTAAAAAAGTTATACATCTGTCGCTAAGTAAAATTTCACCAGTTTTAAGTAAAGGTTTTATTTTTTTATTCAGTTTTTGATATACTAAATATAACATTCATTTTTCCAGAAACAAATGCGAATACTGTGAAATGGACGTGATGCACCGCGACCTATACTTCGGCCATATTACGGATCACGAGCTCGACTACAAACGATCTCGTATGTGGAGAATTTTTTGAAGGCAAAACGTACTTATATTGTGCAAGTTACAAGACCAGCGAAGCTTGAAGAATAACGGAAATGGAAATGTGACATCTGTGGTATGGTTTTCGCTCAATCTCGAGCCCTTCGACGCCATAAAAGCACACCCAGGTCAAAAAAGTTTACACATGCGAAGTTTGTCGAATAAAATAAGCCCTTTTGTGTGCGATTTTTATGAAAAGTACTTCCCGACGTTAACCTCCGGTTTCTCAAAACTCGATTATCGGACTGTTAACGTAATCGACAAAAAATCGCCGGTTATCTGCTGTGATTGACTGTTGAAAATTCATTGAACCAATCATAGCAGATAAGGCGTGCTTGACCATTTAATACATTAATTTTGTGATAATTTAGCGTCGAGAAACCGAGCCTAAAACGTTTGGTAGTACACGTTGAGTTACACGAAAAACCTCATGAATGTGTTAAAAGTAGTAAATGATTTCGTCTGCCATTACATTTCAATAGTCACGTCCAACAAGCGCATAAGAAGCGTCGCATCCAGCTATATTTGACGCGCAGTACACAACGGTCATGTTCGCCAACGTTGCAAAACAATGAGATCTTTGACATTACGATTTTGATTTTTGACTATTGTAAAGTAAAAATCAAAATCATAAGTTTTGATTTTTGACTTTACGATTTTGTTTAGTGACTTATTTTATTTAATGATTGAAGTTAATGTGTTGTATGTATTATTTTAATATGATTCAATTATTACCTATGATACTAATTTTAACCTCTACTTAAAATTTTCACTTGTTTTTTTTTGAATTGTGTAGTTAATTTATCAAATAATAATTTTGTAGGATTAATTTAAAGTTAATATTAGAGACTAGTTATATCAAGACAGCAATAATATTGCATTGAGAGCTATATTACGCGCCCTAATTGTGACTTGTATTAGTCCTATAGTTATTAAGATTCTTATATTCGTGTGTAATATATGTGATTGCCTCAATGGTCTAGTGATCGCAAGCGCTACTGCTTAGCATGAGGTTTTTGGTTCGGTTCCCAGTTCGGGAAAAGTGTTATTGGGTTTTTTGATCTGGGATACAAATCAAAATTATGATTCTTGAATCTTATATTTTGTAGATTTTGATTATGAGAACATAAATACCTACCAACCCTTATTAACTGTGTCGGATCCGCTTCAGTAGATAAATACCTATACCAAAGATTTGTCAGATCAAATAAATTATACCAAAGATTTGTTAGATCAAATAAAATATACCAAAGACTGGTTAGATCAAATAAATTATACCAAAGATTAGTTAGATCAAATAAACTATACACAGTAATCGTTAGGTCAATTAAATTACCAAAAAAATCGTAAGATAAAATTAATTATAGGTACCAAAGATCTATTCTATTATGTTAGTTCAATTCTTTTTTTTATGCATGTTTTTTTTGACATTCAACCAATAATTTGGTATCAAAAATTGACATAGATATTAATTTAAACTAGAAATTAAGACAATAGACGCAACCTCTTGCAAAAGTTTACAGAATTAGAATTGCAAAATCAAATAAAGGTTTAAAATCAGTAAATACTATTAACCTGGTGCATCAAAATATTCAAGGATTTATGAACAAAGATTTAGAAGTTCAATTTATGAATTTTAACAGTATTGACATTCTTTGTATAACAGAATAACCCACCAGCTATTGTTCAATTTTAATAATCACCAGGTTGGTAGTTCGTTCTACAGAGTTAGCTATAGACACATGGTGGCTCATTAATTTTAGTAAGTTACCAGCTTAAATTCAAAGACCGTAAGGATATTATAAGCTTTTGAGCGGACAGTCGAAATGGCTTGTATAGAATTGGAGTAGTTTATTATGTTAAGTGTACGCAGACTTCAAGATTATATGACTGATTTGAAAAGGTAATGAATGAAAATTTACACAAGATTTGTAACTCGAATAAGTTCATTATCACTTGCGGTGTTTTTAATGTTATTTTATTAGAAAACTCAGGTCCTTGTGGAAAAATAATAAGCCGGTTTCAGTCCTACAATATTGTAAACCTATATTTGGAGGCTGCAAGAATAACTCCTACTAGTGCCACGTGCCTAGATAATATTTATTCAGATGTTATACCAAGCCACAAAGAGATAATAAATTTAATGGATTCTGATCATGGCGGGCAGAGCATTACTATCCCAAATCAAAACAACAAAGTGGGTAAAAAGGATATCACTGTTAACCCCAAAACTGCAAGTCGCTTGGAAACTTTTGAAGTTAAACTCATTCATTAATTACAAAACGCATGATTCATATTCATTTATTTGTAAAAAAAAAAAGAAAAAAAAATTGTTAAGAGTTAGTTAAGTTATTCACGGTAGAATCAATTTTTATTACTTGTAAATTTTAATTGTTAACGTTCAAAAGTGCCACTTATTGCCCTAATTGAATAAATACATTTGACATTGACTGACTATATAGTTGTTTTAAGTTTCCTTACTTCCTTCTACACACTGTGTCTTCGTCTATCTTCCAACTATCCTGTCGCAGGTCTGCTGGAAGAAGTTTCTATTGAAATAAGCAGTACCTTTGTGCTCTTCTATCTGTATTATTTATTTTTCTCTGTTAAGTGTTTTGTGTGTACATAAATAAATAAATAAAAAATGTGTAGATAATATACAGTTATACATGAATACAATGAATATATTGGCTCAACATGTTTGACCATGGCTGGTGTACAAATTAGGTCGAAGATAATACAAATTACAATACAAAAATACAAATAACAACACTATTAATAAATGAACAATTAACATTAATAATATTAAATTTAAAAAATAGGTCAATAGTAATGCGATTCAAATAGAATAGATTTAGTCAGTAGGTATCTTCAGAGCCATTTATCATTTAGAAAAGCATTAACATTATAAAGGCTGTTTTCTGTCAGTATTCTTTTTAATGTTTTCTCAAACTGGTCTGTATTTAATTTCTTAACATAGTTAGAGATATTATTAAAAAATAATTGGTGCTCTACATAATTAACACAGTAATGTTTTTCTTTTATATAATAATAATGCTGTCTTAGCTGGCTGTACACGAATTTTATTACTATCCCGGCGATTTCGTATTATAATGACCGATATTCGAGGAAACAAATGGGGGTAGGTACGGCTATTTCCAAAATACAAAGAGATGGAAGTGTGAGTATTTTATACTTTGTAAAAAGTGGCTTAGGTACAGCTCTCAGTACTTTGGATACCGAACACGTAGGCACCGCTTTTGCATTATAAATTACATATCTTTATTTGTTGTCATGCTGATCCTAATCATCTACATGATATTTTTTTATATATATACTGTAAACAATTTAATAGTAACGCATCGTTCAGTAATTGGTATTCATGAAAGTAGAACACGGCTTTATGAAAGTACTTATGTAAACACTGCTGAATTTAATTTGTATGTTGGAAATTATTTAAAAAAGCTTGGGGTATGAACAAGTGGCGTTATTTGAGTTCGAAGATTAAAAACAGTAGCAAGGGCGTCGCTAGCCGATGGCCCAGGGGGGGAAGTAAGTTGATATGGAGAATGAGAAAAGAATGAATTGTAGGTAAAGTCGAGAGCACATGAAGCTTTTCACTTGTAGTACGAACCTTACATCTACAGCGATTGTAATAATAACGGTAGAGCAGAGCAGAGCGTAGTTGAGCGTACGGAATATTAGGAATGGAATTGGTGAACTCATTCCAGTTTCGACATACGGGAATGATCGATCAAGCAAGTCAAGTCAAAGACTTAGAACTTTGGTTGCTTTACATTTAGCAACTTTTTAAAATCTCTAGGGGAGGGCAGCCCCTCCCTGTCCCCCCTTGGCGACGCCCTTGAACAGTAGTAATGTTAAAACTACTGGAATATTATTAATAGTGAAACGGGCAGGTCTGGTAACCGAAATATTGACTACAGCCTGTCTATTAAAGACAACATCATAAAATCAGGCTCACAAGTCGCAGCGGCCTTTGAAAATTTATTTTCTTAAATTCCCATTTCAACTATTAAATCCCTAAACTTATGTAACTAAAGGAAAATGTCAATGTTTACGATTCAGATTTATTTTTGAAGATATTACTTGTAGAGCCATCATTAAAACCTTTTACACTTTAAATGCTAAACATACTGCAAAAAAAATATACAAAAGATTCGTTTGATCAAATAAATTATACAAAAGATTCATTGGATCAAATAAATTATACCTAAGATTCATTAGATCAAATAAATAATACTAATGAATCGTTAGATCAAATATATTACTGAAGATTCGTTAGATCAAATATTTCACCAAAGATACCTTCTTCTACCAAAGCTTTGGTACCTTAATAATTGGATAACAAACAAACAAATTTACCGATTTGAAGAAGAAAACAATAACACAATAGAATAAAGATTTACCTATTTTGTGAAAAATTTAACTTTAAGCTTAGCTTTTAGCTTTATTAGCTAAGGCATTAAGTCCGCCTTTGTACCTTTGTGCATGAAGTCTAAATAAATATCTGTAATAAGCATATTTACTGATTATAAGAATATTGATGTGATTTTAATTGTTTTGTTTAATTTATATGGGCGGTTTCTGAAGTCGCCACATACATTCTCACTAACTATTGATTCTCTATAGTTATGCTTACAATAAACGTTGGAACATGGGCGTTTGTATCGCCTATAACACAGAATAAAACCTTTACTGTGCTTATAGTTACGAAATCTATAGGTAATGGACCAAGTGGCATACGGCATTATTCATAATGCCCAGACAATTTAAAAAATGCCCAATATGAGTAAGCAATTTGCTAAACACTATTGACATAATTAAATTGACCGGGCTTTCTGCATAATGGTCATAGCTTATTGGCAACGGTAATTAAAAATATTTTTTATTAAATTATTTTAATAATGCAATTGAATTGTCTGTTTGTTATATCAAAATAACAACGTTTTATTAAATGCATGTGAAAGTACGTTACTAGAAATACTCAGTACTATAAATCGGTTGGCGCAGTGGTTGAGTGATTGACTGCTGCGCTGCGTGTCGAGGGTTCGATTCCCTCACGGAACAAATATTTGTATGATCTACAAATAGTTGTTCCGGCTCTGGGTGTTTGTGTATGTGAGTTTATATGTTTGTCAACGCACCCACGATACAGGAGAAATTCCTAGTGTAGCGCAACATTAAAAAAAAAAATGTTTTTGTCTGTCTGTCCGTTTGTTCCGGATAATCTTCAAAACGGCTGAGCCGATTTTAACGGGACTTTCACTGGTAGATAGCTGCTGTTATAAGGAGTAAAATAGGCTTTTGTGCCAGAAAACATCAAAGTTCCTGTGTTCCTGTGATATTAAAATATTGAATCAAAATTTTACGAGTTTGACGCAGGCGAAGTTGCGGGCAACAGCTAGTATTATACCTACTAAACCTACAATACCGATTCTTGTCGAATACCGAATCACATCAATCTAACATCCAATTTCAACAGAGTATCCGTAGGCTTATTACGCATCTTTTGGAAGAGCAAAACGACAGCGATCAAACGCTTTATGTCATAAAAGTCGGCTTTACCCGCTGTGTAGGTTTGTTAGGTCCTACACAATCGTTTGCTAATCGCTCGCTGTTTGTCAAATACACTTTAAATTAAAAAAAAAACCGCCAACAACTCTAAAACTTTTGTATTGAAGAGCAATTATTGCGCAAAAATCGCTATCGTTTTGCTCTTGCAAAAGATACGTAATAAGCCTGCGGATCAGGTTTGAAAATACCAACATACGCGTACCTACCTACGCACAAAATCTAGATACTTATAGTGATTTTACTATGCTTGTATTGCTAGAATAAACAGTGTAACAACTGTAGGACAAGTACATAAATAAATAACTCTATAATATAATACTTCAAAGCTCACGGTGTAAAACTAGGAACCAATCAGAATAAGATTTGGTCAGTAAGCTTAAAAATCTAGCCAATCAGAGTTAAAGATATTCAATGTTACTAGAGCGACTCGTGTTTTTGCAAAAACCCTTTCTTTTTCCAGTGACATTGAGAAATGTTTTCACAATTGTTTAATTATCCGTGTTTTCACAATATCCCTAGGGTTTTTGCGAAAATTCTAATGATCAAATCATCTTGCGACATTTAAACGAGCTTGGCTTAAGTAAATTATTGTCGTTGGTGAGCTACACAAAGAGACCTACTTACTGTATAGTAGTCACAGTGGATCTTGATTTTTACCACTACTACGGCGAAGCAAAAGGGAGGGTTATGTTTTTGACCGGTATGTGTGAATGTATGTATGTTCATCTGTTCCCTCATAACTTCTAAACCACGCTAAAACACTTATCATAAATTGACAAATGAGGTGTCGTTGGAAGCGTCTTGGTTGTCCTCTAGTTATAGCCATTCAATTGAATGGCTCCCTCTAGGGGGCACGAAGTAAAGACCAAAAAAAAAGAATTGTACATAACAATGAGAATATTTTCTTGTTTCATACTTTTTATTTTTAGAGCGTGTGATTTTTCAGTAGTCGGGTTTTAGTGTTGAACTTATATATTTGTGTCAATGTTGAAGTAGAAGATAGCATTTTATAATTGACTCTTCCACTCGCTTACGTTTGACGCTGGGTCTTATATCACTTACTCTATTGCTGGGGCCACACTATCGCGATAACGCGAACGACACTACGCGCGCTCTCTGTTGCACTGCGAGAGGTCGCGCGGTGTGCGAGAGAGAGCGCCCGAAGTGAAGTTAACGTAATCGCGATAGTGCGGTCCCAGCATATGCAGTATACTCGATCACAAATTGTTTCCTGTACAAGGTTTGCAGAGCCAACTTCAGAGACACATAGATTCGCTGTGACTACTATACCATCAGTGCTATCTCTATTTTCTAAGAGGAAACTTGTGAGATTACACGACATCATAAACAACGCCATCTCTGTTTTCACAGTACACTTTTTGCGAGATACAAGATATCCAGTCGAGTGATGTTAGTGCTACAGTGGCGCCGTTGTTGAAGCTTGCTCTCACTTTTTGGGTGCGTAGTTTATAATTATGAAGCTGTTTAAGTATAGATGTCGCCAAAAGTTTAGCATTCTGTAAGTTGGTAAGAAGTAGTGGCTTTTTGGTAATAACGAAGCCGAATGATGTATCGTGTAGAGGATTCGAACTAGCTAATTAATTAAAAGCTCTCAAAACGAAACACCGTAGGAATCGGCATGTCCTAGAACTAAAAATTAAATCAATCAATCAATCAAATATTTTTATTTTACATAGGCCTACATGGGCACTTATAAAACGTCGACAAAAGGTGCACGGTTCGGGTTAGTCGTTTCCTATGGAGAAGAACCGGCAAGAAACTCCATGGTTACTCTTTTAAATTGTTTTGTTTACAATATTTCCATGTTACAGCATTAGTACTTGGATATGGGGGATAAGGCCCGACAATAAGTCGTACGAAATTGAAAAAAAAAATAATGCACGAAATAAAAAGTTAACAAATGTTAACAATCATCTAGAAATCTAGTAAGCCTACAATGTTCACACATTCACAATAGGTAAAAGAATCTATACAAAGGTAAAAAAAAAAAAACACAACACTAAATTTAACATGTGGCACAAATACTGTAATCAGTGCTGTAACTATTCTTAGCAAAGGGCTATAATGATGATTGAAAAATATTGTAAAAAGTCTAATTAAAAGAGAAAAAAAAAATGAGATTGAGAATAGTTAGAGATATCCATATATTTGTGCCGTTTATGAGTTACCAGGGAAGCCGCATGCGCAGAGGGTGTCAAAGCCAAATTTTTTATCTTCAACGTAGTCCTTGATTCTATAATACGCTTTTTTAACAAGGACACGTTTGATGTAGTTTTTGAACTTTCCATCGGTCAGTTCTATAACTGACTTAGGCAACTTGTTATAAAAGCGTATACTGTTTATAAGAAAATACTTGCTAGTTTTCGTTAATCTGAATTTGGGTATTACAATTTCGTGCTTACTGCGTGTATTTAAATTATGGAAGTCACTTCTAGTTTTGAAAAGCCCTCGATTTTTGCGGACATACAAAATACATTCCAAAATATAAAGTGAAGGTAGAGTCAGTATATCGATCTCTTTAAATTTTTCTCTGAGGGACTCGCGAGGACCCATTTTATAGAACGCGCGGATTGCCCTCTTTTGCAAGATAAAAATGACATGTGACGTCAGTGCCAACCCGCACCCCGCAGTGGAACTGTGCCCGACGAGTGGTGGATATGGCCCTCCCATCTCTTCGGGCAGAGAGGGCCTATGTCCGAACAGTGGGAAGATTGTAGGCTGATTATGTTACTTGGTTTTTTAAGCCAGTCGTTGGTTCTAAGTAGTTTTAATTTATTATGTGAGCTAGCTAACCTTTACAGTAATTATAAGTCTTGGTATGGGATAAACTTTTGAATTAGGTATCCTATTATATTCATAATACACAAGTGTGTCTTAGAATGAATTTAACTGTCTTGGATCCCGCAATGAAATTATTCAGAAAATAATAACGGAGGAGTAGGAAAAAATACAAGTTTCCACTTTCCTCCATATCAAGCAGGAGACAGAACAAACAAGGCCAATAGACACAAAGGATCGTTTACAACTGGGATAAGCCCAGTTGCCTAGCACCACAGATAAAAATTAGTATTAATATTAATGGGTCCTAACATTTATATTTGATTCCAATAATAGGTCCGGTAGGTAGGGCAGGTGGCTCCGGGATTTCGTCGAGCTTCATTGCCTCGGCGCTTTTCTGGTGGTCGCCACTGTTGATTCTGGCTTTCAAGAGTTGTAGTGGTTTGGGAATAGTGCGGTGGGATTGCCACTAAAAAAAAGTTTATCTTAGAAATCGATGTAAGAAAATTTTGTAAGGAAACTATCAGCTTGACATCACTAACCTGCCTTGAACAAGCGTGGTATTAATGCTCGTGCCATTTATTATTGAGAAGAGGCCGTTGTCCTGCAGTTGGTCAGTACGGGCAATACGTACCAGGTAGTATGGGTTAAAGGGTGTTAAACAATAAAACTGCCCATTAACATAACACATTTATTTCACAACTAATCTACACAGCGGTACACTTTGATTGTAGCATTTTTAATTTGAGAACAAACATGATTTCGAAGAACGTTTCGATATTTGGCGTATTGGAGACTTTGCCTTAAAGCATTGTTTGTAATGTTAATCTACATATCATTTTGTAAAATACCAACATCAACAAGTAAAAACCAACTTATTTATAATATACATTTTCATACATCAGCCATTTTTTGTTATTATGCCCGCCATTTTTAATATTCTGCCGCCATTTTGCATCCTATAGACTAGACAACATTGCCACAAGAAAAAAACAACTTGAACAGAAATATCACAGGATTTTATAAACAAAAAAAATACTAACACTGATGAATTTAAAAATATTTACATAAAACATTGCACATTGCTAGAACACGTAGCTATTAATATTTACATCAATTTTGACACCTTATGAGTTGACATTAAGATACATCGATTGTCAACCTAATCACTTATAAATTAATTATATTAATATGGAAATATTTAACAGCAAACATCAGTGCTTTTCTGCTTCTAATTCGTCTTATTAGTAAGTAGTATAATATACATATATAATTTTTAGTATATTCTAATTATATCGAAAACTTACAAATATTTATAATCTATTTGAATTTATTATAAAACGTTGCTTATTGTCATCACAACATCTTAAATCGAGTATTTTTATAAAACTATTTATTAACTAAGCTTATAATTAGCAGAATCAAAATACAAAAGTTATTTACATATTGCACAACTCTTTGTGTCTATTGTATTTGTATGCTTTCCAATGTAGCAAGATTCAATAATGTCGCGAATGTAAGTGTCCGGCATTACTGTAAGATTTTACAGTCTGGTTAGCTACCCACCGCTAGTTGTCTTTGACCTAACCACCTAACTAAACTAACTAACCAGCCATTGGCTGAAACCACTATCGGTACACTGCTTCGGCCTCCTCACTTCCGCCTTTGTTCCTGGAATCGATTTGAGTATGCCGAAAGAGTACCTACATCAATATCAGCATGACCCAACCGTTGAAGGCGCGTATCTACCTTATAAGCCTCCCGAAAGAAGGCTATTGAATACCTTCTTCAGGTGGTCAAAGAAGCGTTTCCTCAACGATTGCTTCATGTCAGTAGCGTTGATACCTAAATATTCCAACATGCCCAAATAGGTTTCGTTTGGAGAGAGGGATATCTCAGGTTTATGGAATCTAGTTGAATGCCCACGGATGCCACAATTTCTCCTCGCTTTACGTGCATGACCGCACATTTGTCCACACCATCCTGATGGCGCTACTAAAAGTTTCAGTTACCTTCAGTAGGTAGCTCCTAAAGCTTAAGATTGCTGGGGCCAAACAGCATCAGGTCATCCATGTGAAGGAGGTGAGTTATAACCTGACCACCTTTCTTCAACCGATGGCTTAGCCCTGAATTCTCTAGTAGCGTGCTTAGGGGATTCAAGGCTAGGCAAAACCAAAGTGGACTCAAACTATCGCCCTGGAATATACGCGCTCGATCCTTGTAGGTTTGCTATTTCTCTGGGTATTTCAACATCCTGGATAGTGAAGGACCATGCTCCATTGCCCCATACACGAAACCAAGATGGTGCGTACAGAGTCTTATCTATTTTATACAATTCCAGCACCCCCATGAGCCATGTATGAGGCACCGAGTCATAGGCCTTCTTATAATCTTGCCAGCATGTCGACAGATCCTTTTGGGAACGCCGAACCTGTTGGCTTATGGCCATATCTATAAGGAGTAGCTCCTTAGTACCGCGGGACCCATTCCTACATCCATTCTGAGAGACCGACATGATGGAGTTCTTGTCGATGTGTTTATTAATTTGAACTCTCAAAATAGATGTTAACCTTACAGGCCGTTGGTAAACATGTGATTAGGTCTATGATTTTTGGGTCCCGCGGTGCTACTAGATTTGTGGAGCAGGCGGATAATTCCTTTTGTAAGACTCTAAGGCTGTCTGGTCCTGAGATGTCAAACGAGCGTGCGACCTTTGTAGCCACTTGATCCAGAAGTTGTGCAGCCCGTCCAGCCTTGGAGATTTTCGATATTATAGGTCATTTCGGCATTTTACCAGTAAGACTTGGTAAATGTTAGGTTTTACCGTCATCATCATCATCATTTCAGCCGAAAGACACAGAAGACGATCATATTATGATCGTCTTCCAATATGTCTTCCTTTAAGTACTTATAATTTATGTTTTAAATAATAAATACATATTTATAGTTACTATACACCAATATATTACATACAGATTGATTATACAACCGCGATAGTGAATTTTATATTTCGAAAGCGTGAATTTTACACATAATTACGTTGCCCAAAATATATCGCTCACATATATTTGCAACAGCATTTATGCCGTGCATACAATAAGTTTGTTATACTAATGTACACATTTACAAGAATACACGCTTTCATGCACGTTAAGAGTGCCTTCGTATCTGACATTGGTTCGGCGTAGACTCTTCCTGGCGTAGAGTCTTCTGGTTTCCTAGCATCTATCCGTCAGCCTTTAAAGCAAGCGCGGCATTTTCTAGGTTCTTTCGTTCGATCGCAGCCCTCATCCATACCTTACAATCAAGAGCCTTTAAGATCAAAGTGACCTCATAAAATAATAAAAATCCTTTTCCCAAGAGGCCAGAAAAAAATCGTAGGGTCAGAAAATAACGGCTTAAATACGCGATTAAACATACAAAAACAGTCTAGGTGGTATCAGTGCGATTTTCTTGTCAAAATGATGTTGTTGGGCCAGATTAAACCCATGACGTGCTAGAGTCCGCAGGCAATATTTTGTTTATTTTTCTACGCTGAACCAACGTCTCGTCTACGCCGAACGCGGTCGCCGAACACATGAACGAACGAACAACCGGTGTATACAGGCTACACAAAAGTGACGCAATTTAGATGTCAACGTGGTATCTAAGCAACGTCTACGTGGCATGTACGAAACCACTACGTGGCGTTCATGCTTTACGGTAGAAATATGCACTCTAAAGTTATTAAGTTACATTTTTATCTAACTTAACAAGGTAAGGATGTATTGTGCGTTACTTTTCAAATTTTATGTACATAAAGCGCGCTTTTACTCTATGTACGTTAGTTTATATAATTAGGTGAGTTCATTAAAATCAAGTATGTTGAAGAAACTATATTTACTTATTGCCCCTTCAAACACCAGTGTTAAACAGTTAAATATATGTAGGATTTTGAATAATGAGGTTTTAAACAAGTTTTTAAAATTATATTTTTAAATCTTTTTTCTTTAGAGGCAATTAAATAAAAAAAAATACAGGATTAACTATTATTTACTTGCTAATAGGCCGACGAACGACAAATGGTTGCTTTATTACAATTATTTATGTAATTAACGTAAATTACCCTAACGATATATTGTTACCCTATGTAATATTTTTTTACCCTAATCTTATTTTTATTTAAATTTAAAAGTAACGAGGATGTCAAAGTATTAATTTCAAAAAATATATATTTCTTATTTTTATATCTACAGAAAATATAATTTTAATTGATTGTAATAAGTTTACACATGTATTTTACAAGCTAAACCCTTATCTAATGGAAGACCTTTGTGATATTGTTTGTTGTGATTATTCTTGGTTGATTTAAAACTAAGCACTCACACACACACTCACCCTCGATCCCCTTTCAACAGTTACTTGTTCTCACTTACACACGGTCACATTCAGACATGAAGTTCTAACTTACACACACATGCTTCAAATCACACACTCACATCTGGTTTTTAAAAAGCTAATCAACACACAAATCCACCGTCGACCACATCATCGCTTAACATCAGGTGAGATAGTGGTCAAGCGCGATCATAATAGTGATAAAAAACAAATTACTTCAGCTCTCAAACTATGAAGCTCAAGTTCAGTGTCTATTCGTCCCTTCGGTAAGACAAGGAAACCCTTTGTAATTTTTCAATGCTTTAAATTTAAAGATTGTTTAACAATTATGCCTTTGTCTTACTTAAGATACGTATTGTTTTTGGCTATGGTTAGTTTAGTTAGCTAATCACTCCATTTACCATGAGTTTAGATAACAATCAGCTAGTTTTTGTCTTGATTGACCTTTCAGAAACCAAAATCTCACATGTCAAACTAGCATACATTATTCCACTTACACATTTTCATATTAATAATTTATTCCAATGATTTGACTTTGACCTTGATTCTGAATTATTCTCCACAAAACACGCTTAAAATTGTATTTAGAGTTGAATACACGCTGTAAGTTTCAGTTATGCTTATCTTTTAACAAACAATGAATTATTTCCATATCAAAATGGCGTTAAAAATAAAGATTTTATAATTGAAGAAATGTTCATAGAGTTCGGAAAACATAAATAGATATCATTGCATTTAACTGTAGGTATATTATTTCGGACAAGTATTATATAGCCCATATTGCTCGTATACGGTTGTCCGTATTTTCCTTTTTGACTTTTGATTTGAAAGTCTTGTAACTTACAAAGCAACTTTGATTATTACTGTTGTCCTAAATTAGTATTAAACAATAGGTATACTATAGATACTCTGTCCAATTTTCCCAATAGCAACCCCAGTAAAATCAAATTCTGCGTGCTCTATCGTCGACCACATCATCGCTTACCATTAGGTGAGATAATAGACAAACAAGACAAAAAAAGTTGTTAAAATCCTAATTTAAATCTGTTGTCAATAATTCTGCCATTTCGGTCAACCAATCACAACAGCTGACACAATATTTGGCAGATGACAGTTTTGATTTATATTTCAGGAACAGACATCATTCATGCACTTTCAAAACCTTGCGCACTTTTTCTCATTCATATCATGAATTAATTCTCATATGAAACGTTCACACACTTTCACACATATTTTGGATCTTAAAACTATGATATTTTGTCGATAAAGTTATATATTTCTTTTCATATTCAAACTTACTTTTAATTAGGTATTATACTATACTTACATGGCTAGTGCAAGAGATATCTGCAAAATACTGACTAATACTTTACAGTTACTATAGTAGGGAAATATACGAAGATTTTTATATTTCTCTAAATTAGTGGGCTTAGCAAAAAGTAACTGAGTTTCAGTCTATACGGACTGCCTGTCTATATCGACTGAAATTTAGCCTTTTCAAGTATGACTAGAAGCCAGCCCTATTTATTGGTAGTGGCTAGAGGCGGATAGCGAATTTTTACATTATTAATTTATTTTGAAAATTTATTATATATTATAAGAAATATTTCTACAGTAATCTGTCTTTGTTTTTAATTGATTAGTTTAGTTGACAATAATAATTTTAGTAAGATGTTTTTTATTAGAATGATGTTGAGTTATTAATGCAGGCACTACTAAACCCATTTTGGTTTGATATAATTTTAACCGGTTTCATTATATAATATAATTTTAGGTTATTAGAAAAATATCTTTTACAATAACTTACTATTTTCTTCTTCATCATTTTTTTCTTCATAAATGAAATAAAAATAAAAATGACTTTGACTTTAACTTAGTGCTTTCCTATTCCTTTCTATGTTTCTCCTGGCTACTATCCTAGTTTACTTGGATCCAGCCCTCCTTGTATGTACTTCAACTCCACACCATATGTTTCCTACATAACGCATTGTTTAACAAAACCCTTAACATTCAAGACCTTGATGTAATTTAAACTCCCAAACTTGATTAGTTCATCTGGTCACACCATGAATGTAATAAATTCTTTCAAGATGAGCAATCACTCTACAACCAGAGGCAATTAATACACCGCATACTTGATTGAGTGTTCTAATTAATCAATTTAGAATCTGAGATGATGCTGTCTATGGAACAGATAGAACTGTCATGGAACTTTTTCTTAATTTTTTTGTGTTCCTACACTCGATACGTTTTTATGCCTTCAGACTTTAACCCTAATCTGTTCCTAAATTACGACGACAGGCAAGTATTTTTAAAGAAAATTTAAAGAAAAATCGGTCAAATTGTATCGCATTGCGTTCATGTGCTTGTTGTAGTAAAATCGCTTATCATATGATGAATCGAATCGTGTGGAGCCATCAAGAAGATCGCTAAGAGAAGTATAGTTTAGGTTTATCAAATGAGATATCAAAAGATTCGAAAGCAGTACCAGAATTTAATCCATGGCTGCATCATTACTGATCCTTGTCGAGTGAATATGTAAAATAAGCTCCTCTGAAATTCTCTGGTTAACCAATCTTGCTACCAGTCTTGAAGACTGGGATACTTTTTAACTCTGTATGAGCTATTCAATTATCCATATAGTTCTTATTATTTTCGATTTGATGGTTATTTAACCCTTAGACAGGCCCAGTAGGTGACCACAATTATAGTGGCATCAGTGGCGTTCATCAAGTCCTCCAAAATGGATGAAAGGTGTAAAGATCACGCTCTGGGCACTGCACTCATATCACACACTTTCATCAAGCGTTTCTGCTTGAGTAAGAAAAAATATAGAAATGTATTGCCAACGATCTCTGTCTATCTTCCGAGTGGAAAAAAATCACTTCATATTAATAAGGTCGATTTTATGACGCCTTGTCTAAAACAACAAAAAACTGCCTTTAAAAAGATCGATTACAATATAAATGCCCATTCTGTACATTGTAATATCTCGACCAAATTTAAGGAGTATTATTTCGCTAGTTACTTAACACTTCTCGCGTCCACAGCACGGTAACTGAGTAAACTAGATTTTTGTTCGTTTAAAAGAAATTATTTCGAGGTTATTACAAATTTGTGCATTTTTTGAATTGATTTTGAAGTGTCATTTATTTTTGTTAAAACAATAGAAAATTTATTTGTAGTGCACATTGGTGAAGCAAAATTTTTAAAACAGGTAGGTCTTGTCAAATTATTTTCCGATGTTTAAAAGATGGTACCAAAATAAAAGATTTTTTTAACAAAGTTATTCGATTGTAACAGTACTTTCGAGATAAGAGCGAAGCATTCGTTTTGTAGAAATACCGGAGTTACTAACACTTAATTTGATAAGATTTTACTTACCCTAAGATACTTTAATACACATAATTTTTTATGAATTATTTTTCTGTACAGGAATATTTAGTTAAAATATCGAAGAGCATATGACGCTGAAAGCTTTAAATAACTATATTGCCTAGATACAACTGAAAGAAGCGAATATGAGTACAAACTTGTGACTGATTTATAATACAAAAAACATGGCTTTTTCAAGCTTGTATTTCTGCAAAGTTGTTATTGCTTGACCGCGTTTCAAATTATACATACATTCATAAACTCATGCCTTTTGCCCATGGGGGTCGGCAGAAACTACGCTACGCCATCTGCTACGACCCTTGCATATTTCTTTTACGTCATATACGTTCATACATCTAGTCATACATGCACACCGTTTATTATGTCTTAATATTTAAGATTATTGATAAATTATTATTTTAGGCTAGTTTTGCTGGCTATTTATCTACACAATTCACTTTTTACCTTATTTACGAAAAAAGGAAAAACATATTCAAAACATCGTTTTAATCATGGCATATAAAATGCTATATATATGTCGCATCAAGGCTGGCCGATAGATGTAAACCATCGGGAAGTCAGGATGTATTTCCCTTAGGTTAAGACATCGTGTGTGGGCAGGTCGGTGGGTATAATCGTGCAAATGAAATCACATAAGTTATTCGATACACTGTGTATTTTAAAATAAGACTCAAGTTACATTATTGCTTACTAATTTTACGGATCGACACTGATTCTACGACGTCTTAGCTCTACGGCTGTCTGTACTCAACTGCTCTATTCCGTTGTCCCCACTATGCAAGCGGTTAGATAAAGCGCGCCAATGCGTAGTAGTTCTTGCTTTGCCGCCAGATGGCGTGCTTGCGATTTGTTTTAAAGTCCGTACTATTGACTAAACCCGACACGGCCATCCTGCGAGACAGGCGTCCTCGTCTGTTCCTCATTGTCAGGTTTTAACAGTGTATCGAATCATGTGGAAATCCTCAATGGATGTCCTCGGCCCTTGGGGAAAGCCGAGGGGTCTGTCAGACTCCTACTGACTAAAACCACATGGTGTTCTCTAGGCCGTAATTCTTCTCGAGAGGCGAGCGTGGAACACACACGTCGCCTTCTCGGGCCTCTCTCAGGTGATAGATCCCCAAATCTATCACCTGCAGGCATCATCTTCTTGTCCTTGCTCCATGCCATCTCATGGTCACCTCGTGTTGCACAACACGTCGTCTTAGTCCACTCCATCCTGGCAATCTCCCATCAAACAAGGGATGTTTTTCTGAAAAATACAAGATTTTCAAACAGTATTTGCTCGTCCAATCCTGACTCATACACTAGAGTGAGGAAACATTTTGAAACAATCAAACATGATCATTTAAATCTCTCTGTTCACCATTGCAAGGAACGAGTAATTCTATTTCCAATTTAATGAAAATAGCAACTTAATCATCGATTTGGTACCTAAAAGCACGTAATCGATTACAAAGTTCAAGTACCACTGAAAGTCATTACTCTCACATTAAATCAAACAAAAGAAACAATACACCAGGTTTCTTATTCACGATCTTTAGCCATCACATAGCTCTACTAGCTATCTGATAGCTCTCTTAGCTATCTCAATGGCTCTACTCGCCACGATGTCGAGTCAACTTGACTTCCTGAACTCTTAACTTGTTCACACAGAGATTTAGTACTTCATCTACAATCTCAATTGGTACTTGAGCTTTGTGTGTTCCCAACACGATCCACGAATAGTAATCAAAATTAAATTTTCGTAATGAGGGCTTGACGATTCGAACGTCATCAACATTAACATGGTGACCTCACCACACGCGTGACTGCGAGTTTACTTTCTTTTAACCTCATGACTCAATAGGAACTTTCTGTAAGGTTCCTAACACAAACATGACTTTTCACACCGGCCATAGTGTCACACAGACTTACAGGTGTCATACAGGCCTACCGTTGCCATAAAGGCCAACAATTGCCACACAGACCAACAGTTGCCACACAGGCCAACAGTTGCCACACAGGTCAACTGCTGCCACACAGGCCAACAGTTGCCACACAGGCTCATAGTTGCCAATCAGGCTCATAGTTTCTACTCAGGCTCTCAGTTGCCACACAACGCTCGGCTACTCCTGACCAAACTAGATTATTGGGTTCATGAAAATAGGGAAATTTTAGAACTACTCTTTAACTAAATCATTACCCTGGGCCATGTACCACTAGTCGCTCCAAACAAAGTTTAAAACTTATTCTGCAGCAATAACTGCCAAGCTTATGGGTACCCTCGAGTAAAACCTCCAACGCCACGGCTCCCTAGCCGACCAGCAATTATATTGCTCTCACAATGGTCTCTCGGTCTCTCTCTAGACCCCGACCTCCACCAGAATCCACTGGTACGGTCAAACGTAAAACGTTCGATAGACTGAATTACTCGACACCCTAAGCTTGCTCATTATCATCAAATCCTTTTGACATCAACATCGACTGGTACATGACCCGCTGGCATCTTTATAAACCTACAGTGTACCTACTTGTAGGTTCTAAGCGTACTTATTTAAAGCTTTCGGTGTATAACGATCACCGTCCTGTCATAATCACCTATCGCGGACTTAATACAGGGCCTATTTAGTTTTAGAGCTAGAACCTCCCACAAAACACCATTCATTAGAAAAAGGTCCGACGATCAACAAGCTCAACAACTAAACAAAGTAATTGTAACAATGCTGTTACTCTTTACCATAATTCTTGCAATGCATACTCAACTCAAACCTCTTCGTAAACCCATCGCCACATGTTACTCATGAGGTGCGGTCCGGAGCTTCGAGTATGAGTAGACATGTCAATCATATTTGGTCTCACTACCAATGTCATCAACTATGACATTCAATTCCCGAGGAACTTGGTGATCCGGGATCCTTCTCACAAGATTCACGCTTTCTACTCAAAGATCTCGGAATATACCGACCGTTCATATCAGGGGAACAATTAAGCCCGATATTATTTGCGTCTTAATAGCTCGTGTGAAGGAGCTTTATGAATTAATTCGGATCAATATTCTTAAAATCTCATCATTAACAGTAACCCTTTACTATCGTTCTCTAACTCAGTCTTTATGTAATGAAAACGATCGCGAGATCCACTGCTATCATAATATTACTTTGAAAGTAAGCAAGTGCATTCAGATCTAAAGACGGTGGTTGTAAACCGTTACGCAACATAAGATCTGTTCCGAATACACGCAAATGACCAGTACCGTTACTAACTCGATACAATTGCCTTCGCCCAACGACTTTACTAACTGGCTTTGCCACTGAAAATGACTAGTTGATAAGTCACTTTGGATAGATCATCTTCTTCATCATCTGCCTAGCCTTTGCCCAACTATATTGGGGTTGGCTTCCAGTCTCACCGGACTCAGCTAAGTGCCAGCGCTTCACACGGAGCGACTGCCCATCCGACCCCCACAACACAGCAACTGGGTAACACGGTACTTGACGGTACCCCTTGGCAAGACTGCTGCCAGATCCCAAGCCTCCGACCACCCGCAACGACTGTCAAAGATCTTCAAATGACAGCCGGGACTAACGGCTTAACGTGCCTTCCGAGGCACGGAGGAAACCCGGCACGTTTAAACGGTCTCCCATCCACGGACCGACCTCGTCAAGCGTTGCTTAACCTTGATGATCGACCCGTGCGGCTGTTATTATTTAGCCACGAGCTCATCTTCTTATGGCATATTAAATCCTAAAGTTCGTACTGAACCAAATGATGAAACTGAACCAAATGTTGAAACTACCGCCAATAGGAAACTCAATTAACTACTTTCTTACAAGTGTCTTAATTACCTAGTGATAGTGCTAGATGTAATCACGACCAACTCAGTGGTCAAAAATGAACACTCTTAAATTTTGAAATAGCATCTCTTCACTAGAGAACATTTGACCTCACTATCGAAATAAAATAGAAGCGACTCACCGAGTATTTCATTCCAAACTTGCGCGCGTTCGTAACGTTCGGCTACAAACTGCGAACTGATAGCCTGCCGTCGGTCTCAACCTCTCAGACGTTGGCAAGTCAACCTTCGCATTCAGCATTTGAACCGCTAGCCTGCAGCAGGGGCTCCACTGCGACGCAATATGGTATCTGAAACGTGAAAACATTACGAGAGTATATGTTCACAGTTATCTTAACTATACACAGCTTTGATGGAAAATAACCAGTGCAGCGGTGTAGTAAACTAAACCGGCACAGCAAAATGGGTTATTGTGGACATGAACCACACAGACCACACAGTACAGGACCCAAATGTCCAGGTAGGTATATGGGCTTTAGAGAATCCAATGAATGCCATAGCGTTAGTGGAATTTTAAGTCGCAATTAACGATGCCACATATTAGGCCCGAACTATCTAAAGACCAACCTCAAACTGAAAAGAAAAAGCATAGAAGCCTCATAATCAAATTCCATTAACTCAAAACTAATAATTTCATTACGAATTATCATAATTTCCAGAATGATGTATTTGCTACGGCAATGCTACTACATCGCTCTCTAAAGTCCGAACAATAATAGCCAGCTACGGACTATTACCAGTGATAGTAGAATAATAACTCTTCAGCAACACTAAAATTTGAACTTAAGTGAAATTATGAACTTGACTCGGGCCACCCCAACGATCCACTAACCGCCATACTGTACACAATACCAGAATTTTGAATAATGAACACTCTTGGCCATAGTCATAACAAAATGAAAACGACTCACCAGATTGGCATACAGATCCGTGGATCTTTCCACACGTCCACAAGCTCTGCCTTGACCTGTCCAGCTCCTTTTTTGTAGCTAGCCTCCTTACTACTCCGCTCCGGACTGATTTTTTTTAATTATTTCTGGTTCCGAGGGTAGTCGCAACTGACACCACGATTTTTTTTTTGCAAGAATGTAACCGACATTTTCACTAGCTTTGTTTTTACGTGTGATCTCATTAGCACGATCGAATCCCAATTCTGATGTCGCATCAAGGCTGGCCGATAGATGTAAACCATCGGGAAGTCAGGATGTATTTCCCTTAGGTTAAGACATCGTGTGTGGGCAGGTCGGTGGGTATAATCGTGCAAATGAAATCACATAAGTTATTCGATACACTGTGTATTTTAAAATAAGACTCAAGTTACATTATTGCTTACTAATTTTACGGATCGACACTGATTCTACGACGTCTTAGCTCTACGGCTGTCTGTACTCAACTGCTCTATTCCGTTGTCCCCACTATGCAAGCGGTTAGATAAAGCGCGCCAATGCGTAGTAGTTCTTGCTTTGCCGCCAGATGGCGTGCTTGCGATTTGTTTTAAAGTCCGTACTATTGACTAAACCCGACATATATATTAATGCACGTGTCTTCTCTTTATGAGAAGAGGCATGTGCCCTGCAGTGGGTGATTAACAGTTTTGTATTATTTTATATTTTTATAACGTCGTTTGTTTTTACTGGACTAACCATTATAAAAACTTGCCTTTTAATAAAGGATCATAATTGCTTCATTCTATTCAGGATGCTTTTACCATAAGCAAGTAGCTTTTCGCTTTGTTGTCTGTCGGATAAGTACAAATTGTACGATACATGTACTCATCATCATCTTTTACGATGAACACGTTGTAAACCGATTCAAAAATAGATTTGTGTAGTTTTTGTGACCTTCGATCTATCCACAAGCAAGTATAAAAGGTCTTAGTATCCTATAACAGGTTCTAAGGTGACCCGAAAAGGATAAGCAGTCGTCAAGATATGCTATGATTAAATCGCTATTTTGTAAAAACTACCCACATTTTTACGACACAGACTACAACACGTAACACTAAACATTTTTTTAACTATTTTTAACAACACGAATCATTAAAATTGAAAAATTTAGGGAGTCGAAATCAATAATTGACTGGTAGGTTCAAAAATAAAAGGTGAAAACATAAAATAAAAACAAAAATAAATGAAAAATAAACTTTAATAAATGAAAATATAAATCACATTAAATGAAATGTTACATTTAAATTTTACTTGTCTTGCGCGCAGATTTTCATTTCTTATTTTTATAATTACATTTATTATTTAATGATTAAATACTTCTTAAAATATGTTGGTTAAAAAGTACTTAGATTTAAATAAATTTAAGAATTAAAACAATAATAAAATGCTTACTACCTAATATCTTTAATTATGTACTTAATAGCAAGTACTTTGCACTTAAAATTATGTTTTTTTTTTTTTAAATGTAAGTGGTATATTAATAAGATTAGAAACTTACATTGTTATTTTATGTGCATTTTAACGGATCTTAATTATATTCTTCTGAAATGCCTACCTTAGAGTACAAAAATAAAGAATGATAATAATAATTTATAAGGACTAAACAATTTAGTGCACTCAAATATTATTTGTGCGATGTTGCGGGCAATAAGTGTGTTAAACACACAAAAATCTAACACAGAAACCATAAAATCGTTTTAACACCATAGAAAACATCAAAACCTATTTATTTAAGGATAAAATCACCAAAAAGGGTAAAAATCGTTAAATTCCATGAAACTAACACTGTAGCCAAAAATACGTAACATATCGTCGCTGCTGTAGTTTTCGAAGCATTTCGAGGGTAAGGGTAAAATCGTTAAGGATAAAATTGGTTAACTTTACTGGAAAGGTGCCCGGTCGCAGTTGCAGGCTGCCCCTCCCTGGCCTTGTCTGCATTGTACGTTGCACCACGCTGACCAACCTTCGTAGGTGGAGAGCGAGCGTGAGGATTGAAAGATCGGCACTGCTTCAGTAGATGTCGTCTCGCAGGTTGGGCAGCCTGGAGGATAAAATTGATTAAATAAAAAAAGTCTTATGTGTCTACTTAAATTAAAGTGGCATTCTACCAGCGATGACGATGTTCGAAATGCCAAAATGTAATCAAGATTGATCACGTGACTTATCGAGTTAGTAGCGTTGAGGATACATTCGCGAGCTGGCTGACAAAAACCAGATGTATCCTCCGACTGCACAGCATGATTTTCTTCTTGTTTAAGTCTTTTTAATTCGCTTTCTAAGCAGCCCGACTGCTTAAAAAGCGAACTAAAAAGACGTAAACACGTTTTTTGATATTTTGAATTGAATTTTTAGTTAAATTTTTTTCGAATTAGGTACATTTAAACATATAAGTGTTGTATACTTTTGAAATCTACTCTTTAAACCCTTTATTTTGATACCCCACACGATGGGTTTGGAAGAAAAAAGAAAATTGCCCCCCTCACAATATGGCGCCCAAAAGCCGCCATTTTTCTATTTTGTAATTTTAATGTAGGCAAGTGACACTCGCAAGGTTAAGACGAATCGATTGACGTATGAATCATCACAATCGGCCAACGTGTTTGGTGTCTGGAACGTGACATAGTAACAAACATACATACATACATAGACTGATAAACACATTACCCTTCTTTGACAGTCGGGTAAAAAGAACATGACGGAATTAATGTTTAAATTCTGGAACTGTCTTACCTCTATCATGCATGAATATTAAGTAGGGCGAAAGCTCCAGCATAGCTGTTCACAAGCATTTGATTCCATCCCGAATCGAATGGCATGTAATGCTTTTGTAAGGTTCGCTTAGGAGAAGGAGTATTCTACAAAATTGAATTTTGAAAGTGGTAAATAAATTATAAATAAGTATGTAGCAACATATTCTTGAGTTAAGTCTACCTACCTAAAAGAAACTCACAAAAACCACAATTAGTTTTGGGGGTGGAATCGAATGGATGTGAATGGCTAGATTCAATAGTTTCATGAAACTATGGCTTATGTCTGGTGCATGGCTTACTTACCACTAAGCGCGTATCCATCGTAACAGAAAGCTGTGCAGACGGCGGACCAGTCCACGGAGTGGTCTGCATCACGGCTGGCACAGCTGCAGAGCGGAGTACCTGTGCGAAGGAAATAATATATCAAAAAAAAAAAAAACTAAATTCATCATCATTTCATCATCTGCGTAGTCTTTTTATAGAGGGGTGTTATAAGTTTGACGTGTGTACCTGTGTGTTTGTGTATCTGTCTTTGGCATCATAACTCCTAAACGGATGAACTGCTTTTGATTTAGCATTTTGTTTGTTTGAATGAAAGGTGACTTTATCGAGAGTGTTCTTAGCTATGTTTGATGAAAATCGGATCAGTCGTTCAAAAGTTTTGGGCGTTTTACTGTTTGAATACTTTCGCAAGATATCGTGTCATAATTACGTGTTCGATAGATTGTGGATCGAAGCGTATCTACTACTAGGTAAATTATGTAGTTTAAAAAGCACGAAATAATTTTTTTGACTTGTTTTAAACAAGTCTCTAACCCGTTTCATCATCGGATTACAAGACGTACGCCGCCATCGGTAAATGGTGGAAATCCCATTCTATGCGTTGCTTGATAGCTACAAGGGAGTCTTTAAGTCAAGCGTGAATAGGTTACTTCGAGGCAAGCGTGCTTCATCGTCGACCACATCATCGCTTACCATCAGGCGAGATAGTGGTCAAACGAGAGCCAATCAATAATAATTTTATTAACAGTCTCTGCGATCAGCCAGCGGTTTAAACCGTGCGTTTTCTGTCAGTCAGTGAGTGCATCAGTAAGTCAGGACTTTGATGCATTATATCTTTACTGGGGTCGCTTTTCAGTCTAATAGTATGCAACTGAATAGCTGTATTTTACTTAGAGCGACTGATTGACCCTAGCCAAGTTACAAACGTTTCGTCTCGAATCTCTTTCTACAATCGTTACGCCTTCTATTTGTATGGACTGACCACGTGAATAACGCTCAGATGAATCACTCCCATACATTGATGCGTTTTCTACTAGCATTATCGATTGTAGATTGTCAACTTGGCTACAGGTGCTGAGCAGATAGGCAGTCGCACCTTATTACCTTCTCCGAAAAAAAATTACAATTACTGATTTTCGCTTTCCATCGCTTTGCATTTATTACCAAAGCGATAAAAGGTTATAAGTGTAATGATAGGAATTTATTTTATCATCATATCAGCCGAAAGACGTCCACTGCTGGACATAGGCCTTCCCCAAGCGTCGCCACATTGACCGGTCCCGTGCGTCTCGCAACCAGCTTATTCCGGAATTTATTTAATTAAATTTAAAATGCTTGTGAAATAAATAGAGTATTTTTCAAATGATTTTGTAGTTCGCATTTTATGCGAAATAAAGCAGCTACAATGTTCTACATAAGAGTAGGTGGGTATGCTTGGCAACCCTAGCTGTGCTGGATCTAGTACAGTGGTCAGACCAGCTCCTGTAACAACAGCTGTAACGCCTACATAGTTGTTGTCACGTGTAACCTTACCAAAAGCTGGGCTTGTGACTCTGAACTCCAGGACGAGGTATCTAAATCTATGTCAATCTTAAATACATATAAACTCACTTCCGATTCTATAAAGCCCTTAAGGCCATTTGAGATTCGCAAAGCGCTGAAAAAACTGAAATCCCGTAAATCTGCTAGTCATGACGAAATCCACAACTTGCTCCTGAAAAACTTGCCACAGAAAGCGATAGTTTATATTACAAAAAATTTCAATGGTTGTTTTGGTCTGGGCTACTTCCCAAACATCTGGAAAAAAGCTAAGTAATCATACCACTTAAAAAACCCGGAAAAGACAGTACCTTACCTGTAAATTACCGCCCGATAAGCCTGTTACCTTCTGTTGGAAAACTCTTTGAATCTTTAATTTATACCAGACTATTAGGTGCCACAAAGCAGTCTCTGATCCAGAGCAGTTTGGTTTTCGTGCTACTCATTCAACTGCTCAACAGCTTGCCAAAGTGTGAACACATATCCCATCACCTAAACTTCAGACAATTCACAGGTATGTTTCTGCTCGATATCGAAAAAGCATTTGATACTGTTTGGCACGAAGGCCTGCTGCACAAGTTACTCACATTGGAGGTGCCTATGCCTCTCATTAAACCCATCCAGTTGTACCTCGCGGATAGTACATTTCTTGTTTACATCAGGGAAATCTCATCATCACCCCAAAAAGTCCCAGCAGGCGTTCCGCAAGGCTCGATTATCGGGCCCTTTTTATTTCTCTTGTTCATAAATGATATCCCTATTCAACCTCGAACCAAATTAGCTTGCTATGCTGACGATACTGCCTCGTATACCTCTTTGGATGATACAGATCTCATCATAGGTCTACAATATTCAATCGACTTACTTCTTGATTATTTCAGGAAATGGAAACTCAAAATAAACGAAGAGAAGACGAAAGCTATATTCTTCTCTCGTACTAGGCAACCCCCCTTAAGAACTCTAAAAGTTTCAGGCCATTAAGTACCTTGGAAGACTTGTGTGCGTTACCTTGGAATCAAAATGGATAGTCGACTAAATTGGACCAAACATATATCTGAATTACGTGTTAAGGGCGCCCAAGCACTTGGTGCTTTAAGCCCTTTATTGAATCGAAAAAGCAAATTAAGTAGCAGTACCAAGCTTAGGATTTATACTACACTTGTCCGCCCGTGTATAACATACGCTTGTCCTGTTTGGAGTCGCACATGTCTATCTAACCACCAACTATTGCAAGTCATACAGAATAAAGCAGTAAAAATTTCCTACAATACTAAATTTAAAACTAATCTCAAGAAACTTCACAAACTAATTAAACTTCCTTTACTATTCAATCATATAATTAAAATATCATCTAGATTTTATAATAACAACAAAATGTATACTGTCAACCCCTTGATCTCAAATCTATGTTCATCAACATTAGATAAACTACCATTATGTCGATAGTTACGGCACTTACCGCCTACCGCATCACTATCTTTTGTTCCCACCAACTGAGGTGCGACGACCAGCGGCTTGACCCCTGAGAGGCTCGTTGCCGCCCCGGCCCTGGCCACTGTAGCACCGGAGCGCGGGCGGCAGGGATTTTCCGACCGCTGATCGTTAACTGGTCGGGTGGCTGCTAGTTTTCTAGTTACCGTGCGATCAGCTGATATTTATCATAAATTATACTTTTTAGTTACTTAGAAATACCTACACGCAAGCAGCAAAATTATGTGTTAATTTTTTTTTTTTGTATTTTTATGACCTGGTCACATGGACCTTTAAGTCAAGTCTTATTTTATTATTTTAACATTCTGTAGTATGCATTAGAATACGGATGTAACAGATTCTAATGTTTTTTGGAGTATTTGGCAGCAAATTGTATTGAGTCAGCCTTCCCAGTAAGCTAGTAAGAAGTAACTCCGCTAGGTAGTCAATACTACAATAAAATTCTCCGCTCCACTATCCTGAGATCGCTTCTGTCAATGATTTCACATATTGTCCAGTTGCGTAGACAGTTGAGACACAAAACTACACCACTTTTATATCACAATATCCACTAGGAATCAATTTGCAAATAATATTAACAGCCGCTGAACTTTACTCGAAAAAATCCCGCCAAAAACTCCTATGTGTTAGAATAATTTGTAAAACTGTTAATATGTTACCATAATAATGTAGTTAAAAGTTTATGTTATAATCAGCTATTGTTAAAATCATTGTGATAAACTTTGAAAGGTGAATTTTGTAGCCTCATAAAGTGTTCTGTGTTATACTGTTTTAATGTGTCTTAGGGTAAGTGCATTCTTGTTAAATTTTATTTAAAATAAAGATCTTTGAAAATGAAAATGAATGTCACGTGTACCGACATGTATGTGTTAACGAGTGTTATATTAATGAGTGTATACGCAAATACATAAATGATTATGAGTGTTTTATAACCCTTTTATAAACAAGTACGTAGAGGAGAAGAGAAGAGGAGCTCGTGGCTAAATAATAACAGCCGCACTGGTCGATCATCAAGGTTATGCAACGCTTGACGAGGTCGGTCCGTGGATGGGTGACCATTTTAACATTCAGAGTTTCTCCGTGCCTCGGAAAGCACGTTAAGCCGTTGGTCCCGGCTGTCATTTGAAGATCTTTGACAGTCGTTATGAGTAGTCAGAAGCTTGAGATCTGACACCAGTCTTGCCAAGGGGTACCGTGTTACCCAGTCACTGGGTTCTGGAGGTCAGATAGGCAGTCGCTCCATGTAAAACACTGGGACTTAGCTGAATCCGGTAAGACTGGAAGCCGACCCCAATATAGTTGGGAAAAGGCTAGCCAGATAGATATAGATAAACAAGTAGATAATATTAAAATTAAAAATAAAACCCGACACATTTTTATTTGATGCTACATAATTAATCTAGAAGTAGACACGCTTTGATCGAAAACCTATTGAATACGTAAGTCACGATATTTTACAAAAACACTCCGATTCAAACAGTAAAACGTCATTACTTTAGAACGGCTGAACCGATTTCATCAAACATTGCTGAAAACACTCTCGATAAAGTCACCTTTTAAACAAAAAAAAAACAAAGTCAAAATTAGTTCATCCGTTTTGACGCTATGATGCCACAGACAGATACACAACCTACAATTGAATAAGAATAATAAGAATATGTGTTGTGTGGATGATTCCTGGCTAAAAATATAATAATTATATTTGGTCCGTCAGTTAGATTATCAAATAATATTGGACACGTATTTTTTGCTTTATCAAATAAATAAAATTGACAAAGATAAAGCGCAACAAAGTTCAGGAGTTGGGGCTTGTGAGTAAAAAGTGTACTAAAACGTGACGTCACGCGACATTGTATCGTCGTCATTTTTTTTCATGACAAATATTAAATTGTTAATCTACCTGATGGACAAAATTTTAATTTTGTCATCATCCCTATTACAGCTTGTAGACTATTAAGGCGCCGATTCCCTTGAGTAGCTGATTTTAAAATGAGAATCACGTCTAAATGGCTCGTCGTAATTCTTTGAAAAATATATATGTTATATTAGACTATTTTCTTAATAATTTGATCTAAGCAAATTTTGAGTTTTATTTGTATAACATAGTGTAATTAATTTGTAAAGTTATGTCTAAAACAGACAAAAACACGACAATCACACCAAAACCGCTGAGCGCATTGTAATGAAATTGACACCATTTCAAACACGATTTAATTATCTACATTTTGATCTGAAGCTTTTTTTTTTAATGTCAAAGAATAATATGAATTGTACAAAAAACTACTAAATTTTGGGTCGCGCGGGTGTGAAACGAGTGCGCGTTTTGTTCCCTCAAGGTCGTTGGCGTTAGTCGTCGTCTTAACATTAAAAAACTACAAAGTGAAAAATAACTTTATTTTTGGAAGTCGGTGTCTTTCGAAGGTTGTAGTTTTTTATTTGGAAGTCGGTAGTATTTTTTTGCAAAAAAGTTTTTTATTTTTCACTTTATAGTTGTACCTACCTAATAGGTAAGTTGTTTAGTAACCTATAACGCCAGAATAGATTAACCGAATATCATGAAACTTGAACATGACCGGTGAAATGAGAGATCTGCGTACCCCTTAAGAGCGTACTGGCGTGATGTTATGTTATGAAATGGTATAAACAATGAACAGACATGCGATTGCAGAAATCTCTCGTGATTGCTATCACGAGAGATTTGCCGTTATTTATTGAAGAGTTCTGTTTTATATCTTCGAAGTTCTTCATCAAATCAATTTCGGAACATACTCTCTCAAACAAAAATCGGTCCACAATTGACGGAGATATCGGTGAATATGAACAAAAAAAAAATACATAATGTCGAACATAGATCCTCCTCCGTTTTGGTAAGTCGGTTAAAAATGATTTTGTGTATACTTACCAAGCTGGTTCTTACAAAGCGCAGGGCACACGTTGTACCGCGGGTGTCCGTACACCTCGTCTGTCTGGTTGTTGTCCTTCAAGGCCGTCTGTAGCCCCACGGGGATCAGCTGCTGGCATAGTGAGGAGCCACAGGCCTCACCACCCAGTCCTGAAAAAATAATCGTGTTAGGTCGAGGCAGTGGCGTAGTTAATACGTGGTTCAGTCACAGGGAGGGGACGCTAGAAAGACATACACAGATCTTATTGATGACTAGTTGTGCCCGCGGCTACCCTACCCTACTAACCTTCCTACCTACCCTACTTACCTTTCTGCCTACCCTACCTACCTACAATTTTTTTTAGTGTCGTTCTTTCGCGGAGAATCTTAACACCGCCAATTCAGAAAATGACTTCAAATGCACAACGCCATCTATCGAATATGTAGTTCTACAGTCCGAGTATCTGATTGCGAGTCTTGTGATATTTTACTTCTTGAACACTTTAAATTCATCTTACTTTTGATAGAGTGAACCGATTGCGATGAAACAAAAACTAAGTAATACTTCAAGTTACGCACAATTTTTATGTATAAAAGTTATCTACATTGGTTTCGTAAATTTTACGTGATGTACACAGACAAACAGATAAATAGACAAAACATCAAAAAGTGCTGGCAATGGGTTCTGTTGGTTATCCTTTAACACCCTGGCAATTTTTTTTTAAATATTTTCGATGTACAAAATGTATTGATTGATGATGTTATTCTTGCCTGCGTAGTGTGTAAGCCCCGTGTAAGCCCCCCTCTATCTCCGAAATTACTGGGCCTATCATTTGAAAAAAAATACAGTTTTTTTTTTGTTCTTTGTAAAAGTCTAGAGTATTTTATTTTGGTGAATGTAGCTGTTTATACGGAGCCCTCGGTGCGCGAGTCCAACTCGCACCTGGGAGGTTAAAAAAATAAATAAATACTATGGTTTTCTTTTTTGTGTTGTTGACCGTTACATTCATAAAATTACATTCGCAGTTACTAAGCATTGACCTTTTCAACTACAAAGTAAACTTTACCCTATTATCTTGACTTGCCTTTTCGTACAGCGGTGGGTTACATTACCAACAATTTATAATTTTAATTCTATTTACTGCATTTATTGACATACGTATAAATAACGGAACCCTATTTGAGCAAACCCGACTCGCTCTTAGCCAGTATTTTTTTAAAGTTTTTAAACTAGTTTTTGTAAACGGCTTCACCTGTTTATTAGAAGAAAATGATCCCACGGGAACGTAGGTACTACCGGAATAAAAAATGTCCTATAACCTAACCCTGGCCATGGTCTATCCGTGTGCCAAGTTTCATTCAAATCTATTTAACCGTTTAGGCGTGAAAACGTAACAAACAAACAATACTAGCTGCCGCCCGCGGCTCCGCCGTTGTGGTATTAGTACTTCTCCCAATATCTTTATAAATAACTAGCTGTTGCCCGCGGCTTCGCTCCCGTTCACCACCCCCCAGGACCCATTTTCGGGAATAAAAATAGCCTATGTCACTCAGGAATATGTAGCTTTCTATTAGTGAAAGAATGTTTCAAATCGGTCCAGTAGTTTCGGTGCCTATTCGGTACAAACAAACAAAAAAATCTTTCCACTTTATAATATTAGTATAGTATATTATTATAAATTATAGCCTTTCTGTTGTTCTGATGTATAAGCTATATTTCTGTAAAGTTTCATCAAAATCCGATCTGTTGTTTCAGCGTGAAAGGTAGAAGAGTATGGATGTTTGTTAACATCCATACTGTTTTAGATACATCCATACTAATATTATAAATGCTAAAGTAACTCTGTCTGTATGTCCGTCTGTCTGTCTGTCTGTTACCTTTTCACGCTAAAACCGCTGAACCGATTTAGATGAAGTTTGGTATGGAGATAGTTTGTGACCCTGGGAAGGACAAAGGATAGATTTTATCCCAGAAATCATACTTAAGGGGGTGGACAGAGGGGCTGGAAGTTTGTATGGTGTAATTTCTCAAGTAAGGCGGCCCAAACGTACAATATTATTGCGCGATATAAAAAAACCGGCCAAGTGCGAGTCGGACTTGCGCACGATGGGTTTCGTACCATTATCGCAAAAAAACGGCAAAAAAATCACGTTTATTGTAGGGGAGCCCCATTTAAATATTTATTTTATTCTGTTTTAAGTATTTGTTGTTATAGCGGCAACAGAAATACATCATCTGTGAAAATTTCAACTGTCTAGCTGTCACAGTTCATGAGATTACAGCCTGACGCCAGATAGACAAACAGGCAGACTAACAGTGGAGTCTTAGTAATAGGGTCCCGTTTTTACCCTTTGGGTACAGAACCCTAAAAATGGGATATTCCAAGTACTAATGATACGCAGACGCGGGCAATAGCTAGTTTATTAATATATAGATATTGATGGATAGGTCTGATAGATAGGTACTTATGTAGTATAGCAGTAAAAGCGAGATTTGACATTATTATCATCAGATACGTTTATTGCCAACACAAAATACTGTGAAATGAAAGTTGTTTTATCTATTTTTCAAATATCTTTGTAACTTATCTCATTGTTCTAACAATTCTTCAGACGTAAGGTTATCTTAATTTTGCGAAACTATTTGTAGTGTTTTATTTTATGTGCAACCAGCATCCGAAAAAGCAGTAGTGTAAGTTTTTTTGTTGTTGTTTTAATGATTAAATTATTATCAATTATTGAATGAAATACGCTGGATTATTATTCCTGTAATTAAGGTACATGTGTATTTTTTTTAAACTTTTTAAAAGAAAACATAGTTTTTTACGATTGATAAACGGCAATAATGAAATGATAATTAATTATAGGGATTATACACAATAATAAAAGTAGAAATATTGTGCATCTACTTTGTTTAAAAAATATAAGTTCAATCATATTCTAGCCAATTAAAAAAGTAGAGCTCGGCGCCGTAAATTAAAATAAATTATATAATTCCATAAGTTTTCCAAAGTCGATGGAATATCATAAATTATTTGACCATAAAAAACAAACAATAAAACATTACTTACCCATCACAGATCTTCATTTCAACAAAAAAAAAACGAAAACAAAAAACACAAGAACACACAAAAGGTCACATTGAACACAAACAAGATGGCCGCGTAAACACGCGTCTTTTTTACGAGGCAAAGGACAAAAGCGTTCACCTGCGTGACACAAGTCCGCACACAAGTTGCTCCGGGCAGACACTGAGGGCACCCAAGTCGTCGAATCCTTTCGGAACTGAGTCAGATATATCCTATTCAGTTCTCCCCTATCATATTTTAACTGCAAAACCACTTCGGGGACATCTACTCGTCTCGTTCCCGCGTCATCTTCTTCTGATTCTATTGGCTGGAATTCGGGGGTCGTGAGCTCTGATTGGCCGGGGGCGGTGTGTACTACCCTTGCGAGGGCCACGCCCAGAATGAGGGTGAATAATTTCATCTTGCCCATCTGAAATCAAAGGTTTTTTTTGTTGAGATTGAAGGCATGGTTGGGTGGCGATGGAGCAATTCTTCTCAAGTTTTTCAATTTTGTTCAAGTTGTTTTTCAGACCTACTTTTTTAATGGAAGTAGGTAGGTTTCTTTATAAAGTTTTTCATTTTTTAAGCAGTGTTTTTGATTCTTAATAAATCAATCATCTTTTTTTGTAGCAAATACAATCTGATCTTCGTGAAGCATCATTTTCTTTCAATCTATTAGTTTGTTGAAGGTTTCACAGTACGAAGGTACTGTCATCAAACCTTTTTAGTTAACTAATGAAAACACTATCAGACTATCCACAGCAAAATAAGTTTTGCCTTGTATATTGAAAGGGCTATTATGAATGTGATATATCATCTCCTTCTCCTTATTAGTTAGCACCGTATTATTTCAAAACATACATGCCAATTTATAAAGTAATGTGTCATTGCATTAACAGTTTGTGTACTACCATATTTTGTAAAGCATTTATATGATGCAAATAAATGGCCGAAACGTGTCTTCTCAAGTCTTGTGCACAATGCGATTGCGAAGTCACGTCCCAAACAATGCCTCATATTTGTCGTGCTCTCTAAATCTCCACCTGAAAGACTTTACTAAGCAAATGATAACGCTGTTAACGTGGCTGGTCATAACACATTTGATTTGGCATCCTCAATACGACGAAGAGAAGAATATAATAGGCAAGCATATCTTATCATCATTTATCTTAGCTGCACGACACTCTTTCTGAAAAGTCATATTTACGCCCTACTGTACGTTCTGAGGTATCTCCTGCTGTAGTGAAACAGGTGGCCTGAAGTGTTTTGTTCTCATGCTGGCATTGGGTACTCTGTGCTCGCAGATTAATTATTAACGCTACATGGTTAGGCTTTTAAGGGAGCTCAGCGTTTAGCAGCTCCTGGATTGATCAATCAGGGCGGTTATTTTTTACTATGTGAAAGCTTGTCGAATAATATATAGGAAAAAAATAGATAGGAAAGATACGGATGTCTTACATGTCAATGAAAGTCTGGTTGTTCTCTCGGAATGGTTCGCAGCTAACAATCTTTTACTGAATGCGAAAAAAACAAAATGTCTAAAGTTCTCTTTACCAAATGTACCTCAACGTGACCTAAATCTAAATCTTGACGGCAAAAATCTTGAAATAATAGCGGAAACTGTATTCTTGGGGATTACTATCGATTCAAAATTGCAGTGGGGCGCGCACATTAGAACTCTTTCGGGCAGGTTAAGTTCGGCTGCCTATGCAGTAAGGAAGATAAGGCAGTTAACCGATGTAGCCACAGCTAGACTAGTATACTATGCTTATTTCCACAGTATTATGTCTTATGGCATTCTGCTGTGGGGGTCAGCAGCAGACGTTGACTCAATTTTTATCTTGCAAAAGAGGGCAATCCGCGCGATCTATAAAATGGGTCCTCGCGAGTCCCTCAGAGAAAAATTTAAAGAGATCGATATACTGACTCTACCTTCACTTTATATTTTGGAATGTATTTTGTATGTCCGCAAAAATCGAGGGCTTTTCAAAACTAGAAGTGACTTCCATAATTTAAATACACGCAGTAAGCACGAAATTGTAATACCCAAATTCAGATTAACGAAAACTAGCAAGTCTTTTCTTATAAACAGTATACGCTTTTATAACAAGTTGCCTAAGTCAGTTATAGAACTGACCGATGGAAAGTTCAAAAACTACATCAAACGTGTCCTTGTTAAAAAAGCATATTATAAAATCAAGGACTACGTTGAAGATAAAAAATTTGGCTTTGACACCCTCTGCGCATGCGGCTTCCCTGGTAACTCATAAACGGCACAAATATATGGATATCTCTAACTATTCTCAATCTCATTTTTTTTTCTCTTTTAATTAGACTTTTTACAATATTTTTCAATCATCATTATAGCCCTTAGCTAAGAATAGTTACAGCACTGATTACAGTATTTGTGCCACATGTTAAATTTAGAGTTGTGTTTTTTTTTTTTTTTTTTTACCTTTGTATAGATTCTTTTACCTATTGTGAATGTGTGAACATTGTAGGCTTTCTAGTTTTCTAGATGATTGTTAACATTTGTTAACTTTTTATTTCGTGCATTATTTTTTTTTTTCTCAATTTCGTACGACTTATTGTCGGGCCTACGTTGTCCCCCCATATCCAAGTACTAATGCTGTAACATGGAAATATTGTAAACAAAACAATTTAAAAGAGTAACCATGGAGTTTCTTGCCGGTTCTTCTCCATAGGAAACAACTAACCCGAACCGTGCACCTTTTGTCGACGTTTTATAAGTGCCCATGTAGGCCTATGTAAAATAAAAATATTTGATTTTGATTTTGATTTTAATAACTGCTTCGTTGGTCATTGGTTTAGTAGCTTCGAAAACGGCTGCTTAGCTTGAGGTCACTTTATCAGTTTTGATTGCTAGATCAGGCAAAGTGTTTTGACAACATTTAACCTCACCTCAGCAATATCAAAGAGTCAAGATTTGTACCCGGACCTGGATTATTGCAATTTCATAGGGTCCCCATTACACAACTCTGGTGTAGGTGTAGGTATTAAATACCTCAGACTTTCAACTCAGGAGCGACAAACATTACTAACAACATACCTAAGACTAAAAGGGTTTATCTTAACGAATATTATGAAGAAGAAAAAAAAATGTTTGTTTGTAATGGATGGATGGATCGGATCAGTACTGCCAGCATTATCCATTAGATAATGCTGGAAGTATTGATTCGATATAGAAAATTTTATTGCACTGATATCCCGTAAAGTTTAACGGGTGCTGTGGGGTGGCCCATGGGAGTGAAGACGCGGGATAAAACTAGTATGTTTTAATATTAAATCTGCCTGGGCAATCGGGGAGGCCGGTTAATTTAATCTGTTATCTTTGTACCATAACAGAGAACATTGGGCATTGGAGGAGCTCGTAGCTAAATAATAACAGCTGCACGGGTCGATCATCAAGGTTAAGCAATGCTTGACGAGGTCGATCCGTGGATGGGTGATCATTTCAACATACCGAGTTTTCTCCGTGCCTCGGAAAGCACGTTAAGCTGTTGGTCATTTGAAGATCTTTGACAGTCGTGACGGGTAGTCAGAAGCCTGATCCCTGACACCAGTCTTGCCAAGAGGTATCGTGTTGCCCAGTTACTGGGTTGTGGAGGTCAGATAGGCAGTCGCTCCATGTAAAACACTGGTACTCAGCTGAAGCCGGTAAGACTGGAAGCCGACCCCAATAAAGTACCCCATGTTCGAAGTGTGGTTATAGTAAATTTAAAAACAGCGAATGCTCAATGTTCTGTTACAAGTAAATGCTTTCGTCTATACTCACCTTAACGTGCTGTCCGAGGCATGGGCAATTCTCACTCTGTAAAGGTTGGACAATCGTCCACAGATCAGAAGATCGACCCGTACGGCTGTTATAATTTAGCTATTAGACAATTGTCTACAAATCGACTACTGTAGGTCCACAAAACACATCTACCTACCCCTTCAGATCAAACAAGCGTGATGTTACAATACACAAAACTAAACACTACAAGACCTATCCTTGCTCCACCTAGCTACCCCCCTTTCATCAGACATAACCTTAATTATACCATCAAATTCTGAACTAAGCGAAAATCTATACCCTTTGCTAAAAAGAGACAGAATTACACCAAAGCCTTTGTTAGAAAGAGTCAGAGAATACTAAAGCCTTTGTAAGAAAGAGTCAGGTACAGTTGGAAAGGGGCAGAGCATCCGGTATTGATCTGAAGGTTTCAAACATTATGTAAGAGTGGTATGTAGGTACTATGTTTTGTGTAGTTGTGTTTGTTTCTATGTACTATCTGTTTTTGTGTGTGGTGGTGAAGGAATTTAGCGCTTATGTGCTGTGTTATTATTGGTTTTAATTTTCTTTTGATGAAACGTTCGCTGAAGATGTTGTGGTATTAAAATGAGGCACGTACCATTGTGAATGTGTGGCTTCTGCATATCTAAGGCTACTCTGATAGAAAACTGAAACTCGAAACTCATCATTGACAACTCGCAGTGAGCAAACGTAAACCTTTAAATGTGGTCGCAGACATCCGACTAAATATCCTAAGTAAAAAGTCATTCGAAGTTTTTTTTTAGATACCATGATCTGAATAGGAAAGATATATACTGTGCCCCTATGTTTTCCTTTTTAGGGTTCCGTACCCAAAGGGTAAAAACGGGACCCTATTACTAAGACTTCACGATCCGTCTGTCTGTCTGTCTGTCTGTCCGTCTGTCACCAGGCTGTATCTCATGAACCGTGATAGCTAGAAAGTTGAAATTTTCACTGATTATGTATTTCTATTGCCGCTATAACAACAAATACTAAAAACAGAATAAAAATAATATTCTATGGGGACTCCCATACAACAAACGTGATTTTTTTTGCCGTTTTTGCTCGATATTAATAAAGGCAACAGGTAGACGCTTAAAATATTCACAGAATATTCAGTTGTATATTCACTTCAAAAATAATAATTATTAAATTAAAATAAAATAAATTAAGGGGGGCTCCCATACAACAAACGTGATTTCTTTGCCGTTTTTTGCGATAATGGTGCGGAACCCTTCGTGCGCGAGTCCGACTCGCACTTGGCCAGTTTTTATGATACATTAACTTTAGAAGCACTAGAACCCTCAAAAGATGCTCGAAATTGCGCTGTCAACAGAGGCCTAGTGTAAAACAACAACTGTGTGACAACTATAACTGAAAAAATAAAACATAGAAGCACAAGATGTATCTTGTTTATTCAATTTATGGAATATCTTTGAAATTGTTCCAATACTGGAGAAGGAAATAGGCGAGAGACAAACCTCGAATTATGACTAAGAAAATTCAGTCGAAGCTCTCTGCCCGCATTTCCTCTTAAAAGAAGAAGATGCTTTTACTTTGCAGTGTAGTTAGAGTCATATTTCATGAGCCAGAAGTAGCTAGCCCATGTGATTGAAAAATATGAATTCTGCAATCACATTCCAGCAATTCAAGTGCCCTTGAAAAATGGTATTGGCAAATATTACATCTGAAAGTATTGAAGGTAGAAATCAGACTGCTAATATAATACTCTTAGTAGGCTTTTCACAGACAGCGTGTATTTTGAGTATTGTGTGACGTTAAAATAAATTGTAGTTCTAAAAACTAAAAAACACGCTTTAATGGTAAATTGAACTAAAAGTCGCTAATCCTGAAGAGGATCTTCAGGAGGAGGTAAGGAAAATGGGACAAACTATTTAAATGATTGCATTGTCATCGGTCCTTGATAAGTGTGCAAAGTTTCAAATCAATCCGACGTTTTGAAGGGGATGAAAATCACGTTCAATGATTCCGTTACATTGATACATAGATACACACATACCAAGCTAATAAAAGCGTGTTAAAAAAACAAAGAGCCCGACTGCAAAAAACGACTAGAAACTTTCAAAAAATATGATTGTTCTGTCTGTTAGCAGTAATTTTAGTTCGATCTCAGATTTATTGCCACTGGGTTTTACCAGACTGTCCCAAAAGGAGTTTAACATTTTTGTATGTCTACTTCCCTCCATCCTCCAGTCGAAAATAAATAAACATTGTGCTATGCAAAGTCATTTTGCGGTCATTACCGCCCCAAAATTAAATAAATAAATACAATTTCGAATATAATAAAATGCAACTTACTCAGTCCAGAGTTGTGTTATCTGAGGCACTTTATGAAGCTTTATAAACTTTGCTTCCGTTGTGTCCAACACGGTTTGGTGAGTGGTATAGATTAATACATTGAAACAGAGACTAACATTAGTCACAGTTTACATTATTAACCAGTCATTTGTTTTTCCCGTCATTGTAATAATTTCTCAGGTCTATTACTTGAGACTTAAAAGTGATCAAATGCGGGTGTACTACTGTCTTGGTCGCCCTGAAGTTGGCTACAATGGCTGCGCAGTAGTAAATCTCATGCAAAAACAACTAGCATAAATATCAACTTGCCGCGCTTGACTCGGTGAGAGTTAAGAGCCTCATTGGCGACGTTGAACTGGTGGAAGCCCCGCTTTACAGCTGGGCTCATCGCCGCAAGGTTGCCTGCTTGTCGGTCTTCTACAGATTCTACTTCGGTGAGTGGGCTCAAGAACTCCACGACCTCATCCCACCGGTCCCCTTCTACCATCGGACATCTAGACGCACTGCTAGTTACCATGCTTACCTGGTTGCCATTCCACCAAGCTCTTCCAAACATCGTTCTTAATGCGCAAATCGTAAGAGTGGAACTCACAGGTAGTGAGTTCCACTCGTCAGTCGCGTCAGTGTTTCGGAACACATTCAACCAAAATCTTATCAAAGTTAGAGTGAACAGGCTCCTTCTGGGTAAGCTCACTCCATCGTTGACTTTGTCTCTGTCACCTCTGACCTAGACTAGAGTCAAGAGCAAACCCATATCAAATAAAAATTAAAACAGCACCGCGCCGTGCCTTCCGCATCGGAAAGCCAACTTCAGGGCGGCCCAGAAGTTTAGCTAGAGAGAACTATACACCCCTGGCCTTCGAGTAAGAAGGCATTATGTTATATTCGATGACCTTTCAATGTGACAAAAACTGAGTTATAAGTTTTTAAACTGTCATGGTCACTGACACTAACATTAACATTAAAAGCGGGATATTTACCATGTTTACTGTTTGCTTCAAACTGCTCTCATACTCATACTGTTCTCATCTCTGGGACGGATCTGCCAAATACCAGCTTGATGCACTAGAGTCAATCGAAAAGCGGGCCAAGAAACTCATCGGCAATGAGGCACTGGTCAAGTCAAAGCTCCAGAGCCTTGAACATCGGCGCCGAGCTGCCAGTTTGTCGGTATTTTATCGGTTACATTTCGGGGAGTGTGCGATGGAATTACATGATTTAATTCCGCCCAGCCCGTTCCATCATCGGACTACCAGACGTACGGCGATGCGTCATCGGTACATGGTGGACATCCCATCCATACGCACAAAACGTTTTGGGGACACTTTTATTATGCGTACAGCTAAAGACTGGAATTCCCTGCCGGAATCTGTGTTTCCCGATAGCTACGTTCTAGGGGTTTTCAAGTCAAGAGTGATGGGTTTCTTCTAGGCAAGCGTGCTCCATCGTCGACCACATCATCGCTTACCATCAGGTGAGATAGTGGTCAAGCGCAAGCCTATAGACAATAAAAAAAAAAAAAACAGTAAACACACAGTAAACATGGTAAATATCCCGCTTTTAATGTTAATGGAAAAAGTGAGTTGTTGTAAACTGTAATTTTAGTTTTTGTACATAAGTAGCTATAAAATGCTACGCCGTCGTAGCAGCTTGTAGCGCTTCGTAGCAAACTCTGAAAGCATATATGTGTAGATGCCAGCTCGTAGCAGGCTGCCATTGTTTTCATTAGTTAGTATAATCTTTACTAATATTATAAAGAGGGAAAATATGTATTTTTGTAAAAACTGCTGGACCGATTTCAAAAATTCTTTCACCGTTGGGAAGGTACACTATCCCCGGGTGACATAAGCTACTTTTTATCTCTGTATTCCCACGGGAACGGGAATTACGCGGGTGAAACCGCGTCCGCTAGTGTTATTATAAACGGCTTCGTCGGTGCGGGAACAATCAAGCAAGACTGTTGAGCATGTGGACCTCGGTTAAGAAAACCACTAATAAAATGTGAGTTATTTTTTTTCTGCATATTTCAATTAATTGTATTTTGGTTTTTTATTGTTTCATTATTGTACACATCTTTGGCAGCCGCTTTCAGGTTTGCCAGACTTATAACTGGTTAGGTTTTTGTTGATGCAATTTGTTATTTCGAATAATCTTGTATTTTTATGTAGCGCGATCTCTACATTGACTCACTGCTCTGTAACCACTTAACATCTCGTGATAAGCTTATCAGAGCGCAGCTTTCCCGCAAAAAGGGGTTTTAACTGATATCACTATCACTAATCTGGCGGTCACCGCTCGTTTTCACGTGAAAATATGTCAATTTAGACATCTCTTTGCAAAATGACAGTGGTTTATGCCTCCTATTGCTTGGGACCTAAACATAATTTTCATAATGTGGGTGTATCTACTGTACGTGCCCCTCTGCCTTACCTTTCGGGAAATACAGGCGTGCAGATATGTTGTTCCCCGTGTATCCCGCCAAGACATACAAACGAAAAAATAAGTTATTAAAAAAATCAAAAATCCTTCAAATCAAAAAATCAAAACGACTTTTTAGTTCACTTCCTAAGCAGTCAGGATTTTGCATTTTACAAGCTTTTAATTAACTTGCAATGTATGTATGTATGTAAGTGTGTTCTGGTCAAATCTTGCAACTGAATTTTAAAGCAGTTATCCTCCACCAATTAAGATTAAATTTTGCATACACGTTTTGTTTGGAAGACAATGCATGGTTAGCTAAGTGAACTCATTCTAAATCCAATATGGCGGACGGCCCAAGATGGCAGACTGGTTATTTTTTGAGCACTGCACTGATATGGGTATCAAATGGAATGGTTTGCTGAGAAGAATACGAAAAAAGGTTGTTTTAATTTTTTTTTTCAAAGATTTTTTTTTTATTGTAAATGTACCCTCTACCTTGACTAATCCCAAATGTATGTATTTAGAAATAGACTGACTGTAACATATAATAGAATCAAGAGGAATCCTGATTTGATTTCATGGTCAGAGGTTAAAATGTATGAGTGTTGTGTTGATGTTTTATCTAGGGGAGTCGTTTTAATTGTGCTTTAGAGGTGAGGTGGGCAGGAAATCAGCAACAAAGTTGGGAAAAGGCTAAACACGAAAGTGAGCTAGAGTTGTGATAGTGTTTACACCTACCAACTGCTCGTTTCAGAACTAGAGACAATATCCTACAAGCTGCTAAACATATAGGTTAACAAACGTTCACAAATTATCTAAAAACATGGACTGACTGACTTTTCAATTGAAAAAGAGATTCTAAATTCAAGCAACCATATAAAAATCTTGACGTTGTTTAGCAACTTAGGATGAGCATATGTTCAAAATTAAATTTTCTATAGACAAATCAATTTTTTGTAACAGTACAAATATATGACTTAGGAGTTTTGCATTTTCTTAGAGAAGATTTTATGCTCAACTCAGTTCAACTAATATTTGAGCTGAAAACCTCCATACTTCCACTTAAGGTACTTACCTCCCACGTAACAAAGAAAATACAAGACCTCTGAAGTACCTACCCACACCCAAAACTACATTATACTGTACACAGAAAGAAAAACTTAACAAGCACACACACACACACGCAACCTTTATCTATCTATATACACTCTGTAGTTGCGTGCTTCCCCCACCATTGGGGCGTGGCGCTGACGTCATACGCCTCTACCCCTAGCCAGGGGGTGTTTGGTTGTGGTAGGGAGTTAAACCCCCCCTTTTGTAAGAGCGAACAGATTGACGAGAAGAGTATTTGGTTCGACAAATTATGCGCTTTTGGAGCTAAGCTTTTGAATGGTAAAAGGGTGGAAATATGACTTATGAAAATGTTACCGTTTTGTGAAAATTATTGGAGGTTTACGTGTAAAAATACGTTTTTGTTATTAATGGGGTTTATTTTTTTTGTAATGATTGAAAGTTAATATACCTTTACCTAACTTCTCAAGGCAAAAGGCAAGGCCACTTGTCTAGATGAAGTATTTATGGGAGAAAGAAAGAAAGAAGACAAAAGTGAAACTTTTTTTTTGATACACCACAGTACACACAAACAGCTAAGAGTTGAATTTCACACATTTTTATGCGACGTTTCCAAGATAAATTTAATTTCTGTTTTCGTTGTACCGAATGTAATCTTTATTTTTATTCAAAGAAGGACTTGGGTCTGGGGTCCGTAAAAATGTCTGAAAAATAACCGGAAAAGGCACTTCTTATCTTATCAACACTCGTAAATAAAATAAACTCGAGGAAAATGGCTCCATTCAAGATTTATAAACGATATCTGTATGATACGATTTTCCTGAAAGTTACACAAACATTTTGAGCAGAGAAATATTTTCCAATGGGAGCTAAATTGGTCTTATTAAGAAAACATTAAGTAGAAATGAAATGATGTATTATTCAAGCATTTTTTTAAATTATGTATTGTATATATATATATATCTTTGACCTTGAATATTTTTTTTAAATCGTGATATACTTTCAATATTGCACCTACCACTATTTGTCTCTGTCACCCAAAAGTCAATTGGTAGAAAATGCATAAGGAATTAAGTCCGCCTCTGTACGTTAATTGTGTGCATGAAGTATGAAATCATCATCAATACATATAATAAATCTGTAGAAAAATATTTTTTGTACATCGAAAAAAAATCCAAAAAAAATAGCCAGGGTGTTAAAGGATAACCAACAGAACCCATTTCTAGCATTTTTGGAATTTTTGTCTGTTTGTCTGTTTGTCTGTTTGTCTGTTTATCTGTTTGTCTGTTTATTTGTGCACGCATCACGTGAAATGTACGAAACCAATGTAGATAACTTTTATACATAAAAATTGTGCGTATCTTGAAGAATTACTTAGTTTTTGTTTCATCGCAATCGGTTCACTCTATCAAAAGTTAGATGAATTTAAAGTGTTCAAGAAGTAAAATTATCACAGCTCACGCAATTCAGCAGTTACTCGGACAGTTGAACTCGCTATTCGATAGATGGCGTTGTGCATTTAAAGTCATTTCCTGAATCGCGGTGTTAAGATTTTACGCGAAAGAATGACCCTAGAAAAAAAATGGTATGTATATTAACCGACTTCCCAAAAAGGAGGAGGTCCCATCTTCGACATTATGTATGTTTTTTGTTTATTTATGGTCACCGATATCTCCGTCAATTGTGGACCGATTTCGAAAAATTTTTTATTGTTTGAAAGGGTATGTTCCGAAATTGGTCCCATTTTAATTAGGTGTAGGACTGACGAAGCAATTCGAAGATATACATCAGAACTCTTCAATAAATAACGGCAAATCTCTCGGGATTGCTGCAATCGCATGTCTGTTTGTTGTTTATACCATTTCATAACATAACATCTCGCCAGTACACTCTTAAGGGGTACGCAGATCTCTCATTTCACCGGTTATGTTCAAGTTTCATGACATTTGGGTAAACAACTTGCCTATTAGGTAGGTACAACTAAAAAGTGAAAAATAAAAAAACTTTTTACAAAAAAATACTACCGACTTCCAAATAAAACTACAAAGTGAAAAATAACTTTATTTTTGGAAGTCGGTGTCCATAACGCAATAAATTGGTACCTACGCAAGATACCGACTTCCAAAAATAAAGTTATTTTTCACTTTGTAGTTTTATTTGGAAGTCGGAAGTATTTTTTGTAAAAAGTTTTTTTGAGTTTGTGGAGTAGGCAGGCAGGCTGGTAAGTATGGTAGGGTTGGCAGGCAGATGACGGGAGCGAAGCCGCGGGCACAGCTAGTAAATAAATATAGTTGTCTGTATTTTGAAGCCTAATACGGTTCTACCCAACCCTCCGGGGAATACGGGCGTGATGTTATCTATATAAATAAAAAGAAAAGTCCTGACTGACTGACTGACTCCTCAACGCCCAGCCCAAACAAATCCTTGGACCTAGAAAGCTGAAATTTTGCTCAGAGGTTCCCTTTACAATGTAGACAAGGAATAAGGAAGAAGCCATGATCAACGTCTTTCTCTATCCTTAAAAGGAATAAATATCTTACCATCAGGTGAGATAGTTGGCTAACGCGAGCCTATCAATTTTAAAATAAAAAAATGGAGCTCGAGAACATGTGGTCCCAACAGGATAGAGCAAGGGCGCTTACTGCACGTGGCACATCCGCAATTCTGAGGGCTGCATTAGCCGGACTTGATCTTGGTAAGATCGCCTGATTTAACTGTTCCAGACAAGAAGTCTGGAATTAGTGGGTTTTTTTAAGTCACGAGTCTATATTATATTAACATGCCTCAGAGTCGAAGCCCTCAAAGATAATATTCGCCGGAAGTTCTTAATTAAAATAAATTAAGTTACAAATAAACATTATCCAAACGCAGAACCAAAGTATTCCATTCATTAAAAAAAATTACAGCCGAAGAACATCGGGTGACTTTTGCAGTTTAGTAGGATTCAGAAATTGAAAGCAAAGTGGTCTTTCACTATTTCTACCTTCCCGTGGAAATCGATCCCACGAGACCTCCAGAATGAGAGTCTAACGCGCTAGCTATATAACACGACGGCAGTTCAGTTTACATCATTCATCATTAACCGACTTCATTTTACATCAATTTACAAGTAATTGTTACAATTCGATAAAATGATAAAGTTGAGCAAATTTTGTAGTCTACGCGAACAAAGACGCGGGCGGAAAGCTATGTTTGAACTGCAAAAAACGAAAAAACCAAAATCGTCTAGTTCACGCAGGCGAAGCTGCGGGCGGAAAACTAGTATTTATAATACAAGCTTCATTACAAAATCAATCCTACGTTTATCTAAACAGGTTTAACAATTCAAAAAACCAGAAAAAACTCTACAGGGTGTTTGGAAGGGAGCTGTACATACGCCTAGGGTAGAAACTAGGGATAGTCTGCTACCTACCCCCGTCCATTATATTGACCTTGGCCTCAAGGTTTTTTTTTAATTTATTTTTATTTTTTATTTGACTTTTTTGTGATTTTTTGACTAAAACTACCTGTAGCTCAAAATCTATCCATGGGACCGGTCGGCTAATGGTCTTGTTTTAATCGTTAGAGTCTTAGGGTCCTGCAAAAAATTATTTTACACCAGAAAATTGTGGAGAAGAAAAGTTATGGGGCCTGAAGTACCGTAGTAAGGTAAAGAAATAATTTTAAGGGCAACTTTCTATGGGGTTTAAAAAAAACTAACAGGGTTGGAGTTCTTCTGATTTTTTTAAAACATCCTCAGTCCATGCCCTTTCTAACGATATGCTAAAAGTGTAATTATCACTTTTAGTTTTAAAGTTATTAATTAATTTCCGCAACTAGGGCACCTCAAGCAAAAATTTCAACTAATGAAAATTAAATGTGTTCGATCGTAAAAGGATGGCAAATGAAACAAAAAATTTGGTAATGACTAATGTCATTAAATTACAAATTTTAATTAATTACTAATTTTAATTAATTACAAATTTTGTTCAAATTGATGACCATTGACCTGTAAACATGCTCGGCACCTCTTCCTCATCTCCACGGTCACCGTTCTAAGCAGCAGTTCCTCGCGCATTGTATCGAATGCGGCGTGGATCCTGTTAATTAGAACCTCCCTTGTTGGTACTTCTTCTGCGTACACCAACTCTTTCGCCCTTCCCCAGACGTAGAAGTCGAGTGGGGTAAGGTCAGGCGACCTTGGGGGCCAGGGAATTGGCCCACCCCGACCAATCCAAGAATTAGGAAAGCAGTTGTCCAGAAGCTCCCTCACTGCTAGGCTCCAATGAGCAGGACAGCCGTCGTGCTGGAAGACTATGGGCCGATCTTCGTCAAACACTTCTTCCGCTAAATCAGGCAAATCGTTTTCGAGGAAATCTAAGTAGTTTTGCCCGTTTAGGTTGTCTGGCAAAAAGTGCGGCCCTATCAACCGATTACCGATGACGCCTGCCCATACGTTCACGGAGAACCTTCGTTGAAAACCTCTGTGCCTCTTGACTCTCGGGTTTTGATCTCTGGGTGCCCAGTGATGGAGATTGTGGTAATACCCCACTCGACTTCTACGTCTGGGGAAGGGCGAAAGAGTTGGTGTACGCAGAAGAAGTACCAACAAGGGAGGTTCTAATTAACAGGATCCACGCCGCATTCGATACAATGCGCGAGGAACTGCTGCTTAGAACGGTGACCGTGGAGATGAGGAAGAGGTGCCGAGCATGTTTACAGGTCAATGGTCATCAATTTGAACAAAATTTGTAATTAATTAAAATTAGTAATTAATTAAAATTTGTAATTTAATGACATTAGTCATTACCAAATTTTTTGTTTCATTTGCCATCCTTTTACGATCGAACACATTTAATTTTCATTAGTTGAAATTTTTGCTTGAAGTGCCCTAGTTGCGGAAATTAATTAATAACTTTAAAACTAAAAGTGATAATTACACTTTTAGCATATCGTTAGAAAGGGCATGGACTGAGGATGTTTTAAAAAAATCAGAAGAACTCCAACCCTGTTAGTTTTTTTTTAAACCCCATAGAAAGTTGCCCTTAAAATTATTTCTTTACCTTACTACGGTACTTCAGGCCCCATAACTTTTCTTCTCCACAATTTTCTGGTGTAAAATAATTTTTTGCAGGACCCTAAGACTCTAACGATTAAAACAAGACCATTAGCCGACCGGTCCCATGGATAGATTTTGAGCTACAGGTAGTTTTAGTCAAAAAATCATAAAAAAGTCAAATAAAAAATAATAATAAATTAAAAAAAAACCTTGAGGCCAAGGTCAATATAATGGGCGGGGGTAGGTAGCAGACTATCCCTAGTTTCTACCCTAGGCGTATGTACAGCTCCCTTCCAAACACCCTGTATAACTGACAGTAATAATCCTCATATTCCCAAACGGCCTCGTCAATACAAACAGGCCATTACAAATATATACAGCTACAAAAAACAGACCATCTACCTACCTAAATTCCTCTGTGCTACATACCTAGCTAAAACAAAAGAGCTGCCGAAATGCGAAAGGCTAAAAGCGTAGGCGAGGGGCTTTGGGCGTGAATACTTCGTGAACTCTGACCTTTATGATCTAAACAGTTTTTATGAGCGAAATACTCGTACCTAGCTACAGTCTATGAAATATTTTAAAATTCTTATCATCCTATGGACTTGGAATTCGAGTTCATAAATATAGACAAGAAAAAGCTTACCTTTATCTTATCTACTCTCGTAAATGATATAAAGTTGAGGAAAATTGTTTCACATTTTTATGGATCGACATTCCACGCATTTTTGACAAGCATTTTGTATAAAATTCTTCCCTTTTCTTTGATATTATTTCAAAACAAGTACCTACGTACAAGTACTTACTTTTAAATCGTTTTAAGAATGGCTGCGAATCAACAACATTTTATGGCTTTTTAACCGACTTAAAAAAAAGGAGGCGGTTATCAATTTGACGGTATCTTTTTATAATTTTTTCTATTACCCGATTACTCAAAGACGCCTGGACCGATTTGAAAAATTCTTCTTTTGTTGAAAGAGTATACTTTACAGGTGGTCCCTTGGTCATCTGGTTAGGACCTGATCATGGGATCCCAGAGAAATCGAGGGAACTTCTCAAATATTATAGGCATACATATAGCGATTTTGGTATTTTCATCAACAATGCAATCATTTGCACTCAGAAAGTACAATTTGATGAAGTGGAACTGATGAAGAAGACTACAGATGGCCACTGGAACTCCTTAATGCTGTATGTCACGCGTATAAGATATCTCAAATAGTTAACCGACTATAATGAAGCAAATACTTATATATAAATTGGTACTGATGAAAATGGTACCATCGAACTGATCTGATGATGGAACCGGAAGGTAGGCACTAGAATTCCGAAATGAAACAATGTTTCCTAGTCGTGTTTGGGTTTATTGGAATCGTCATGAGATGTACTTTGGCTATAAATGATTTTCATGTTAATTGGGGGTACCTACCAAAACTAAAAAGAGAAAATAAAAAACATTTAATAAAAAAACATTAACAAACAACAACAACAACACAAAAGACACCTACTTCGGAAAAGAAAGTTAATTTCGATTTGTAGTGTTTTGTTTTGGAAGTCGGTTTGATTTTTTGTTAAAAAGTTTTAACACTCAAATACACGATCCAAGTAACAAATAAAAAAAACAATAGCTCACAGTCACGAACCTCAGATTCCCAAACGGCCTCCTCGTCATTACAAAGATATATTTACTTCAAAGGCTTAAACTCTACTCGCTCAACTTAGCTGAGGCATGTACATACATAGATACATGGACTGTATGTATCTATGTATGTACATGCCTCAGCTACCTATAACCAGCTGAAATGAAAGAACTGTCCAAATGCGAAAGGGTAAAAGCGTGGGCGAGGGGCTTTTGGGCGTAAATACTTCGTGAACTCTGGCCTTTTTGATGAAAATGAGTTTTTTGAACATAACTTTTTTGCCAGCGCCTTCGTTTGTGTGGATATCGAAAAATATCACAACGGGAATTCACTACCAATATTAAATATATTTTATTTTCAGTGCAGTGCGATCAGCCGTTGCAATCGGACGCGACTACACTGAACGCGAAAATTATTTAATTATTGCCGAGCGCGGCAAGTGCCGCTGCCACCATGCGTTCGGAAGAACTTGTGGCGAACGAGGTCCTGGCATTCCTGCAGTATCAGCTGGATTTCATGGACGAGGTCAGTGTGATACAGATCTGCATGTCCAACTTCAATGAAGAGGAGATACGCAGGGCAAAAACACTGCTGTACGAGTCGCTACATATGGCTGACCGAATACCGTCCCGTAGGAGGGATGAAAAAGGAGAGAGGAGTCTCCAGGACATTATTAAAGTGTTAAAGGAGACCGACCCGGACGACGTGCCGACTTTCGTGGCGAAGGATTTGCGCAAGCTACCTCCTGTCATATTCGACCACGTCGACGTCACCAGGCTACTGCGGGACATCACAACCCTCAGGTCAAGCCTGGTTGAAATGCAGTTGAAGTTGGAAGCATCTCAATCTACCATCATTGATCTACGTACCGAGATGGCAGTTTTACGCAACACGGTATGTAGGTCACACGAGCCAGCTAACAACGAAAACACACGTCACGGCGCATTCAATGCATCGCAGCTGAGTTTCGAGTCAGCAAAATTTGATTCGTCGCCGGCCGCCGTCACTGCAAGCGATGCAAAAGCGTGCACCGCCCTCCCCGCGTCTCCCAACGTTGGGGCGCCGACCAATAATAGCACGTCAACACCGGGACGTGCTTACTCGGCTGCCGTTATTGCTGCTCCTGCAAAAGATCAGCGGCAACCTAAGCAAGCAAGGGGTGTCCATGGGCCCTCTGATCAAGTTCGAAGCTCGTTGCCAGCGGTAATAAGACCAGGACAGACCGATGAAGAAGGCTTCGTTCGAGTGGTGAAGAAGAAGAAGAAGAAGTCTGCTTGTCGCAATCAGTGCGGTTCCGCACTGACAGGGCCGAACATGTTGCTGCGTCCCGCTATTCCGTCGACGCAGCTGTACGTGTCACGTCTGCATCACTCCACGAAGGCAGAAGAGGTCGTGGAGTACATAAAGATCAAGACTAAATTCTCCCTGAGAGTCGAGCAGTTGGAGTCGCGTCACAAGATTAATTTCAAATCTTTTGTGGTGCGGGTTCCGACTCATCATTTAGAGACCTTCATGAAGGAAGAATTTTGGCCGAAGGGTGTCGTGTATCGGCGTTTCCGCGGTAGGTTACATGACACCACGACTCAGCGCAATACGTCGCCGACCCAACGTACTAAATAGATTTATGTTAACTTTGTTATTAATTATGTATTAGTTTGTTTTTGTATGTTTAGTTTGTGTATTTTATCTATGGGCCTTAGTTGCCTGAAATAAATAAATAATAATAATAATAATAATTTATGTCCTCTATCGATGTGAAGGTGTACCAAATTTTAATCAAATCCATTTGAATTTGATTTATTAACAGTAAGTAAGTAATCATATATTTTTTGCAAAAGGTTACATCAAGGCCTAGGTTACATTAGTGTTTACATTACAAAAACTAGCCAAGTGCGAGTCGGACTCGCGCACGAAGGGTTCCGCACCATTATCGCAAAAAAAGGCAAAAAAAAAACACGTTTGTTGTATGGGAGCCCCCCTTAATTTATTTTAATTTAATTTAATAATTATTATTTTTTGAAGTGAATATACAACTTAATATTCTGCGAATATTTCAAGCGTCTACCTGTAGCCGTTATTAATATCGAGCATAAAACGGCAAAAAAATTACGTTTGTTGTATGGGAGCCCCTCTTAGATATTAATTTTATTCTGTTTTTAGTATTTGTTGTTATAGCGGCAACAGAAATACATCATCTGTTAAAATTTCAACTGTCTAGATATCACGGTTCATGAGATATAGCCTGGTGACAGACGGACAGACAGACAGACAGACAGACAGACGGATCGTGAAGTCTTAGTAATAGCGTCCCGTTTTTACCCTTTGGGTACGGAACCCTAAAAATGGGCATGGCTATTAGAAATAATAAGATCCTAACACACTTTCAGATTTATACCATAAATAGAAAAATATTGCAATGCACGCTACGTACAGAATATGAAAATGATCTATGCTTTTCGTCTCATCATCAACTGCCTGTCTTTTCCCAAATACGTTGGGGCTCGCCCCATTCTACCCGAATGCTACATTGTAAGGAGGCGTCTCATGTGGAGGCGACCTCCTTGCCTATTATAAAGCTGGCACGTTTTGGAAAAGAATCATAATAAGAACGCTAAGAATATTTGAAGATATTTTGTTTAGTTTTGCTTCTCAGTTTCACAGAGTACATTTTTGTAGTGGGTTTTGCTTATCTGGCCTCTACAACACAGTTACTTGATCGAAGTAATCGATCCATGGCTAATATACAAGAAATCATCCACATCAAATGATGTTGATGATGGTGCAACAAGTTTTCTTCTTCCATACAGCTCTAGTAACCGTCGTATTAGATGGCTATTCATCATATCTCACCCTACCTCAGTTCCATACCATCCATACCTCAGTTCCAAAGTGTAACAATTCAGAAAAAGATTCAGATGAGATAGTTACTAGCTGACCCGGCAAACTTTGTTTTGCCATAAAAATAACAAAACACCAAACATTCATTTTTTGAATTCATTGTACTTTTATCCTATCAACCCTACCCTACCTACTCTACCCTACCCTACCTACCTACCCAACCCTACCTACCTATCCTACCATACCTACCCTACCCTACCCTATCCTACTATACCTACCCTACCCTACCTATCTATCTATCTAACCTACCCGGTCATACCCTACCTACCTACCCTATCCAACCTATCTACTTTTTTTTTGTTTTTAATCCTGCCCTGTATTCTGGCGAACAAAACAAAAAAAAAAATATTCAAATCGGTCCAGCTGTTTTTGAGTTTTAGCGAGACTTTCGAACATTTTTTTTTGATTTTTATATATATAGATACGACTAGTGATACTTTTACCGGTGTATTTTTTTAACATTCTTAATCTGAAATGTAATATTATTATGATAGTTCTTATGATACTAAGCAGGTGAAACATTCTCAGTTCCAAAAGGTACCAACTTAAGTTGTATTGTAGACATATGAAAAAATATTGAGTGTAACTAAACTGCATTCACTTATCGACTTACTTCTTTTTGGAAATAGTGGATAATCGTTTAAGGAAGAATTTCTCAAACTTATCTCAAAGTCACTGAATTTCAGAATTGTTACACTTTGGAACTGAGGTATCGATATAAACAAATCCATAATTTATTTGGTCTGCCCCTACTTTAATAGCAATCTAAAGTGAATCAAAATCATCAAGGCCTGGTCCTATTCTTCCGCCTGCCCATGAAAAACAATTACCACACATTTCATTTTCAGTCCGCGACGCCATTTTCCGCTCATGCCTTCACCAAAATATTGAACTGTCATTTCAGTTGATAGCTGGGCTGACTGCACAGGGTACCGTGCTCCACATATTCAATTGTTTTCAATTTTATTGTAGTGGTTCTTTATAAAAATAGAATATCGAGACAAAAACTATTGCTCTGTGATGTAAATAATATTAAAGGGATGATGATTAAAAATATTATTTTAGGCCGTCAGGTAGATTATTAAATAAAAAATATTGGCCCCGTTTGTTTTTTGTTACGTAAACGACGATACAAAGTGCATACCTCGTGACATCACATCTCTTTTTACTTAGAAGTGACGTCAAAAGCCGATTTATCTTTGACAATTTAAAGTACGTAATATGTCTAACAAAGACGAAGTCCTTCAAAAGCCACTTTTTTTTTTTTTTTAATATTTTGTCTCTTATCGCCCCGCTACCGCTTTCTTATCTCAGTGCCCTCCCTGTCTTAAACAGTTCTCAGAGACCATTGTAATCAGGTTTTATGTTTAGACTAGTGGCCAAATATCCGCCATACTTGCTCATGACGTCACAACCTGATTCTGTCAGTGACTCTATTGAACTTGGCTTTTATTGCCAGTTTTAAAGAGAAGTGTTGTATGGGATTGTGAATAATCGAAGCTTAAGCTACTTCTTTATTCGAAAAATTTAACGGGTCCTGCGGTGTAAGCAACGGGTATGAAGCCGCGGGAAAAAGCTAGTCAAGTAGTATATTTGGACCAGTGCCCAAATAGCCGCCATCTTTGCTCATGACGTCACGACCTGATTCTATCCGCGGTAAGTTGATTTATGATATGAATGTAGGCTTAGTGGGAACTGCCAAAATATTTCATCTTGGGTTCTTTGTCAGACGAAATTGGGATCAGATTATATACACGGGATAGGATACTGTGATAAGAAAATTATGCCATAGGTAGGTACTATTGTAGGTAAAGGCGTACTATTGATTTCGTAAGTAATATTGTTATACTTAGTAGTTTATTACAGAATCGATCGGCTGAAGTCAAATTCTAGTGTTTTAACGAATATTCGCTTTTGTATCACAGTCACAATCTGTGTACAAGTAAAATTGAAAAAAACCCAAATACCTCTTTAAATTACATAATTTATCTAGTAGTAAACATGCTTCGATCAACAATCCATCGAAACACGTAATTATAACACAATATCTTGCGAAAATACCCCGTTTCAAAGAGTTAAATACGCATAACTTTTGAACGGCTGAACCGATTTACATCAAATATAGCTAAGAACACTCTCGATAAAATCACGTTCAAGTTCATCCATTTCGGAGCTATGATGCCACTGATAGATACACAAACACACGTCAAACGTATAACACCCATCGTTGGTTCAAAACATCTCAGATTTCCCCACATTTTTAACATTTATTGTCGCTGAGCCACAAGAGCGAAACAAAAACCACGGATTAATTTTTATAAATGATTAAAGACAAACTATACTTAAATTCAACTTAAATAATACATATATATTACCAAGTAAAAAGGAAAAACATCGAAACGAATAAAGTACAAAACACAGGCTATCTTTTATCACCCCACAAAACAGACAGCTCCATAAAAAGGTAGGTTCTTACACAAACAATGATCTGTATTCTTCAGAGTTATTTCAGTATGCCGCCCACGTTTCCACGGTTTCTATTCTGGTAGATTGATGCGACGAGCCTACCAAGCTTGTGGGTGGAGTTTCTGATAGATTACATCCTGTATTACGCAGATAATATAAACTCACGGCTTTTTCCCATGAGGGTAGGCAGAAACTACAGAATGTCACCTGCTACGATCCTTACATACTTCTTTTACGTTCATTCATACATCTAGTCATACACGAACATCACGAACATCCGGTATTCATACTGAAAAATTATTCATTGAAAAACCTTTTTTTTAAACACACTTTTATCGTATTCTTCTCAGCAAACCCTTTCATTTGATACCCATATCATGGCAGTGCACAAAAATAAATAGTCCGCCATCTTGGACCGTCCGCTATATTGGATTTGGAATGACGTCACTGAGCTAACCATTGCATTGTCAGTCAAACTAAACGTGTATGCAAAACTTAATCTTAATCGGTGGAGGATAACTGCTTTAAAATTCAGTTGTTAGATTTGACCCGAACACACTTACATACATACATTGCAAGTTAAATAAAAGCTTGTAAAAAAGAAGGATTTCATCTGTACATTTATTTTTTAACACACTTACTCGAAAACTGTTGTGTTGCACTACTTATAGAGTTAGACCTTTCATGTTGGCTTGATTGAATTTTTTATATTAAGTAGTCAGTTGCCATGGATTAAGGTAGAAAGTACAGAACACTATCTGTACTATTTTACGTTTGAGTTATTTCAGTATTCCGCCCACGTTTTCACGGTTTGTATGCAGGTAGATTGATGCGAGGTACCTCTCGCTTTTGTGTTCGGTGAAGTTTTGTACTTGACGCGTGTCTTGGGATATCTTATGTGTATTTTATGTAAAGGCGAAGTTAGGAAATAGGATTATGGCAAAAAGGATTTTATTACTACAGAATACTTTACACTTTACTCGAACTTATAAAACGTTCAAATTCAAGTCGCAAAACCAACGACAGTCAATATGATAAACTTGTCTAAATATGGTAGGAAATTAGAGGATTTTATGAAAGACTAAATTCTGTCAGCGGCTTCGCCCGCGTGAATGTCGAAAATTATCCCAAAGAAACATATTCCCCAGATAAAAAGTATTCTATGTGCTATTCCAAACTATAAGCTATCTTTGTGCCAAATGTCATCCAGATCCGTCCAGATCCGTCCAGCCGTTTGAGCGTGAAGACTTCTTCACTCTCAAACGGCTGGACGGCTGGCTGACACACATTCTCACAAACTACCGCTTTTATAATATTAGTGTGATTGAGACGGGAGTTACTATAAGCTCATAGAGCAAGGTTGTGCGTAAGGGACAGATGTATATGACTTGTACATCTGTCCAATTTTCGCAGTCGTGAAACACACCATGATGGTGTTGACACGTCACGTGAAAAGCCCCTGAGGCTGTAGACGGAAGTGTAAATCTATTAGCGATGGCGATTGTCGAAATTACAAAATGTCGATAGCACTTGGCATTTTCATAAATTTTTGACATTTTACCCAACCCTAACGCGACGCTTTCCTTGATCAAATGCCCACTTATGTTAGGATTAATATGCGTTTGCGAAAATACGATATTATCCTCTCAGCATACACACGCCATCATACAGTAACTATCGCTAGTTTATATCTGCAGTACAACACCTACGACACACGTATTCCGCCCCCACTAAGGTCACAGTGCACGGCATTCTCTGCCACGGTATACGCCTACGCTTTCCGAGGCAAACGCATATAAAAACTTTTTACTAAAAAAAATTTATAGTCTGCTACGACGAGCGATCTTTACTTTAATGCTTTTTGTTTTTAAAACAGAAATATCAATTCAGATTCTGTTCAGACAGAAGAATTTTATCTATTTAATTTAACAATCTGCTTATTTAAGCAATCGGTGTAGAATTGAATCAGACGGAACTGAAGAATTCTATCTTCTGTTTCGTCAGGGGGTCTACTTCCTATGTCCGTCAACGAAGTTACAGGCCCCGTCCGAAAGTCATCCGAATTTATTAATCCCCGGATTAATCCCTGGATTAATGTACAGTTAAGGGTCAAAAGTGCAGTCATACTCTACCAAAACAGCAGCGGCAATATTTTTTTAGGCAGAAAATTTTCAACTTTTCACGCTTAGTAGGTATAATCTAAACTTTAATTTCTAAACAACATATTAAATCAGTTGTGGATAATTTAACTTCTTCTACAAAAACTATCCATTTGAGTTTTGGGAGAGTAAGACTGCACTTTTGGCCCTTGACTGTACATTAGGTACAGCTCTCGCCAAACTTCTTGGCCGCCCTGAAGTTGGCTACAATGGTAAATCTCATACAAAAACAGCACCGTTTCGTGCCTTGCGCGTCGTGAAGCCAACTTCAGGGCGGCCAAGAAGTTTGGCGAGAACTATATCTGCCTGCCTTCGCCCAACTATGCTGGGGTCGTCATCCTAACCAGATGCAGCTGATTACAAGTATTTCAAATGGAGCAACATTCATAACTGTTCTACCAGAATTAACAACGAACACATTAGTTAGAACTGACAAACTATGTAAGGTAGCGCTAAGGACCCATCCATAACTCGACCGCGGCAGATGCTACTTAACCTTGCTAATGGCTCGTTTTGTGGTTGTTATTGAATCATGAGCTCCTTTATTCTCCGCCTACGACTCAAGTTGTACACAACCTACAAACAAAAGGTCACGGAATAACACGCCTACGCTTTGAGTAACTACAGATTATGTACCGATGCAAAGGTTATTACGTAAAATGAGCGTACATAAACAGACTGTAATCCCACTACTGGGACACAGGCCTCCTCACTGTAAGGAGACCGGATCGTAATACACCACGCAGAGAGTGTGGGTTGGTGGAGATAAATATATATAACTAGCTGTTGCCCGCGACTTTGTCTGCGTTGCATTAGTACTTTGAATAACCAATTTTTTTTTTTTCTGCGCTAGGTTTATGTTTTTCGGTATGTATGTATGTAATATCCATTTCTATAGCACGCTCTAAAGCCCATATGAGGTGTCGTTGGATTCCTCTCAATTGTGGGAGTGACATAGGCTATGTATTTTTTGAAAATGGCGCCCTCCTAAAAAAAAGGGGGCGTTACAATTTTTTTTTCGTTATTCTCACAATATGGGTATCAAATGAAAGCTACTAAATATGCCATTCCAACTTCGTTTGGCACCGCTGGCAGCGTAATTTTGCAAATCATACGTCAATACCTGTATTTTACTTGGACCTGCCCATCTGGCCTCCACAACACAGTTAGATATTCCGTATCACGATATCATGTAGTCAGACTTTTGAGGTAATGAGTGCCATCCGTGAAAATCGGTATGTAATGGGTATTATTCCCCATCTATGGAGCGACTTAAGCAAGGCAGCTTAACCTTCGATTGACCTGGGCGTCAGTTACTATCAAACTATGAGCCCCGAATTATGTGTTTTAGAATATATTAAGGTTGTCTTATTGTGATCCATCCTTAAATTAACTAAGACAACCAGAGCTTCACCTTGTTTCACGAACCTCTTTCGCCTACGACACAGGTTGTATTACGCCCACACAAAGGTCACAGTTTACGATATGCTCTCCCACGCAAAACGCCCACAGATTGTGAGTTATCGCCCACGCTTTGTTTGTGAAAATGTTTGTTTTTCTGTTGCAAAGGTTATGTAAAATCATGCCTGACACTGCCTGTGTTTTTCAAGAAGGTAGGCAGAAGTATGCAATACTGTGAAGGCACACATGTGCGGATGAGGAATTGAATGGTTACTTTGCCTTAGAAAATATTTACAATATCCTACTATACTAAACAAAATCAATCCATTCCAAAATATTTTAAACCTATTCTAAATATGAGAAAAGAAACCCTTTGAAAACCGAAGCATTTCATGCCAGTACAATCTAATGGTTTGGGCTCAATGCAAACTCATTCGTTGCAGTACCTACATCAATATTTCGTCCACAAGTAGAATATTTGTCTGCAACTACAAATCCAATGAATTAATAATAGTTAATTGGATTTGTAGTTGCAAACGTAACGTAAGTCTGGGTACGCTTTTTGATTTGCTACGAAAAGCTACGAAGTGCTACGAGCGTAGCACATTTTGTGTTTGGCCGCCCCGACCCCGCTCATCAATAACCTATCACCGGACAAACGTGGTTAAAAATTGCTTTTGGACAATAAATTAATTTCAAATTATTCGTAGCACACAATGCTACGGCGTAGCACATCGTAGTGATTTGTAGCGCTTCGTAGCAAAATCGAAAAGTGTAGTGGAAGAATCGTAGACAACATATTATTATTACGAAATTATGGAATGGCTCGTTGGTGTAGTGGTCGCAAGTGCTACTACTGAGCATGAGGTCCTGGGTTCGATGCCCGGGTCGGGTAAACTGATATTGGGTTTTCCATGTGGAATTTATCGGAAGCAGCTGGCTGTCTGGCATTGTGCCCGGCTGATGGCAAATAGCCCCCTATTGCCTGGTACATTGTTATATATAATAATAATAATACCTACTGGTCTTTACAACTTTCTTCAGGATAATACAGCTTTTGTATTTTTTACCGACTTTCTCTTTTAGGAGAAAATAGGAGGTTCTCAATTCTTCGGAATCTTTTTTTTACTTTCTATGTTCGACTTGATGTTTGTGTTTTTTTTTGTGTAGATTACAGATATTTCCGTCAATTGTGGACCGATTATGAAATTATTTTTTCGTTTAAAAGAGTATGTTCCGAAATTGGTCCCATTTTAATTTGGTGAAGATCTGATGAAGAACTTCGGAGATATACAACAGAACTCTTCAATAAATAAAGGCGAATATCTTGGGATTGCTGCAATGGCATGTCTGTTTATTGTTTATACCATTTTATAAAATAACATCACGCCAGTACGCTTTTAAGGCGTACGCAGATGTGTACAGTTCACCTTTGTACATTCTCATTTCACCAGTTATGTTCAAGTTTCATGATATTCGGGTAATTTATTCTTGCTTTATAGGTACCTTACAAAACAACATGCCTATCAGGTAGGTACAACTTTAAAGTGTAAAATATAAATCTTTTTTACAAAAAAATACTACCAACTACAAAATAAAAAAAATAAAAAAATCTTTTGAACTTTTATCCTTGAATAAAAAATGGTTAGTAAAACTTGCGACTGTTAGTAAAACAAACATAAACACGCTGAAATTCAACCCATGGGAGAAAACCAGGGTGGGAAAACCCACAAACAATCATTCTGGAGTTTTTTTTTTTTATTGTTATCTATAGGCTTGCGCTTGACCACTATCTCACCTGGTGGTAAGCGATGATGTGGACGACGGTAAAGCACGCTTGCCTAGAAAAAAACCATTCACTCTTGACTTAAAGACCCCCAGATTGTAGCTGTCGGGAAACACAGACTCGATTGTTGTATTTTACAGATTTATAAATGACTAAATGTTCCCCGCGGCTTCGCTCCCGTGGGCTACACTACAGGACCCGTTTTCGGGATTAAAAAATAGCTTATGTCACTCAGGAATAATGTAGCTTTCTATTGGTGAATGAATTTTTAAAATCGGTCCAGTAGTTTCGGAGCCTATTCGGTACAAACAAACAAACAAAAAATCTTTCCTCTTTATAATATTGGTATAGATATTTCTTAATATTTTTATTGGAGGTCTCTGTCTAAATGTATGTCCTTTTGCTGCTTGATTTAAAACCCTTGTTATGTAATAATTAGGTTACGCCGATAACGCAACGGTGTGTGGTAAGCCCTCGCTATTAAGTATTTCGCCAATCTTAATGGATATTATTGTCGTTTCCTAAATAAAACTTAATTTTTCTTACTCCTCCGTTATTCTTTTCTTTTCGTTGCGGGATTCAAGACAATTAAATTCATTCACCAGGACTTCGTCGAGCTTCATTGCCTCGGCGCTTTTCTGGTGGTCGCCACTGTTGATTCTGGCTTTCAGGAGTTGCAGTGGTTTGGGAATAGTGCTATGGGATAGTCCAAAAGAAAAATGAAAATGCGACGAACAAAATTTTTCTAGTTGTGATTGTATTCCAATCTTAGTAACGAAATTATCAATTTAGATACATTTTGTGACACTTTCAAGAATATATTTTGTCCCAACCATTAGTGAATGCCTTTACCACCTCTTCACATCTAACGATAAACCAAGAAACATTACAAAATATTACCATCATCCCTTAAAACTACCCTGCATTAAAACAAAGCACCTACGCCCACACCAGATGACCTGATTCTCAATATTGACCAGCCTTCCACCCCCTCCTCCTTTCGACCTAAATGTCACCCCCCACGACCTTTCGACGGCGCATGCGTGAGCCCTGAAACCTTCATCCCTCCCCTGAAGCAGCCCAGATTTCAGTCTGCCTGAATCCGTTACAGCAGCACCCGCTTTCAGCTCGCAGGCTGAAATTATCTCAGTATTTTAAAATTCCTATTTCATTTATGAGAAATACTACCTCAGTTATCATAGATTTGTATTTCATTAAATACATTTTCGTTTTGAGGCACATACTTATCTGTTTTTCGACTAAAAATATAGCTTATAAGTAGTTTCTTGTGAGAGCTGCTAACAAGGTATGTATTACTATTTAGAAGAAATATTTTTTTTTAATGTTCGTTAGAGTAGTTTTAGTCTCTTTGGTTATTTTTTATTTCTAGATACATCTTTCATTTCATTTCTCTTCGCTCTTTTATTACAATAACTGTAAGTTTTCATTAAAAATAAAATGCCGTCGGTAAAATTTTAAAACCGAAAAAACTACTAAAATGTTTTATTAATTATCTCTGGCAACATTGTACTCGTAGTGTCAGAATCATTAACGTATTTCTTTCTCTCTGTTCACAGACTTTTCTAGAAGTTAGAGTTATGTCAAAGCTGAGTTTGGACGGCTTTTTTTCCTACTGCAAGCAAATAGCAGAGCATATACAGTTGGTTCGTTCAATTTCCATCTTTTTAGTGCGCCATCTTGGATTTTGACACGCCCTTTATTCTTCTAGCATGATAACTCCTTTTTACCTGACTGCGATGTGGAGATGCATGTTTTAAGTTTGGCTAATCCTTTTTATGGGATGCAAGGTTTTCCTGTAGTATTTTTTTTTCATTGTTCTTAAACTATAGATTTTTTATATTTCAGGCTATTCTCCTTTAAAACCCTTACGTTGGTTTTTGGTAGCTTGATTTTAATCTACTTACATGCTCATTTCAACTTTTATTTGGTTTTCTTTTCTAATTCATTTAGAATAACATCATTCTCCAGATTTTTCATTTAGTAAGGATTATAATTAATCATTTGGCAACATTACAGTCTTTATGATTTTAACCCGGTGATTATTTTTGCATCAATACGAATGTAATTATTGATATTTGTAACTGTTGGTTATACAAAGCTTTCTATCTGTAATTAAATAATAATTATCGTAATGAGGTCTTTGCCCAGTTGCATCCGATGGCTTACAAGTACTCACAACATAAGCCAATTTCCCTTTTGTCTATAGTTATAGTAAAAGGCGACTAAGATGAGTTAAAGGGATATGCAGCAACGTCTTCATATACTTGTATGTGTGTGATCACCAAGCCACTTTGCCGTCGGCATCTTTATTATAAGGCAGCGCGAGACAGAAGCCTTTATTTGCGGCATCACTTCAAGAAAATAATTGAGCAAAGCTTTTACGGTTTATGTTTTTGTCAATTATGTTTCAAATTCAATACCCTACTTTTAAATAAATTCTGTATCGTGGCACTTCCAATTTGAACAGCATCCCTAGATTAATGTGTCTTACTTAGTAAATGCGTTGTTATAAAAATAATGAGATCTAAATTATGACACAAAATGTCGCCAATACCAAACCCGACGGGCAGACCCGAAATATCAAATGGGTATAATGCCTTATGCATAAACGTAACAATACACACTTATTCACGATTACTGTAAAGTTTCCACAATTGAATAAGAAATGCAATCTTTATAGGATTTCTTAGAGGTGACGGGCGGGCGTTTTCGGGGACAGTCTAGTAGAACTTCAACGTTCAAAAAGTGCTGGCTCTCTGTCTAATTTTGATTTTGAGTTTACCATGCGAACCCCGAGCATTTTGATTTTATTTAGGATGAAAAGCATTCCATCTACTTATCACTCTTTTATGTCTGGTAGGTGGTCCCTAACTTTTATAACTATAGCTATGTATATTACTATGTACTAATACATACCGTCTGTATGTGCAGGGAGAAAGGATGGCGTCTTTATCCGGTCAGGGCACACCCAAGCTGACGTCCTCCGTCGGCAACCTGTATTATGACTGTAAGTACCATTAATTATTATCTACTTATTTCAGGGACTTAAACAATATAGCCCGGATTACGCGAATTTCGCTAGGTTTTTTGTTTTAACTAGCACTGCTTATTACTTTACTGCCAATTTAGTTTTTTGTTTGAAAGGTGACTTTATAGAGAGTGTTCTTAGCTATGTTTGATGTAAATTGGTTTAAAAGTTATGGGCGTTTTACTGTTTGAATCGGGGTATTTTCGCAAGATATCGTGTTCAATAGATTGTCGACCGAAGCGTGTCTACTACTAGATAAATTATGTAGCATGAAATAAATCTGAAAAAGTTTTAAATTTTACTCAAACGAAATCAAAATCGGTTGAACCGTTTTGGTAGGCTATGATGCCACAGACAGATACACAAACACACTGGTACACAAGTCAAACATAACACCCCTCTTATTTCGTCGCGAGTTAAAAATATTGGTGCTCAACTGCATCCAGCTAGGCCGGGAAAGTTGGGAAAAGTTGCAGATTGATGGCAAACCACTGCTCTCAAAACGGTGAAGGAAAACATCGTGAGCAAACCGGCATGTCCTAGAACCAAAAATTCGAAGACATGTGACATCCACCAACCCGCACTGGGCCTGCGTGGTGGATAACGGCCCATTCCCTCTCACAGAGAGGAGGCCTGTGTTCCAGAAGTGGGAACAATAATAGGCTGATGATGTGATGTGTGATGTGATGGCAATGCGTTCTATAGCTTATATATCCAACAAATTTATCCTACCATTCACAAAATCTGCATACCCATTGAACTCTCAGCAATCCACATCAATTAACTCCATACAATCGAGAACATGGAACTGAACTTAACGTTGTCATTAATTACTGACTGATGACGACCCTGCGCTTACAAGTGACGTCACTGCTCACAGTCATGACGCGGTCGCTTTTAAAGTGCTGATTAATCGTTGCAATGACGCTGTTTTTAAGCTTTTAAAAGCTAAAGTTAGATTTTAAATTTGGGTGGGGATTTTTGCGGTGAAAACTTGAATTATAATATTCGTGCGTTAATTTTGCATATTGAGTTCAAAAAAGATGATAGGGACTGGTATGAATAGCAGAGACGGCGTTCTAAAAATATAATTTTCTTCTTAGATGCGATGTGTACTGGGTTCGATAGCCGGGACGGACAAAGTATTGGTTTTTCACCCGACCAAAAGGATTGTTTTTCGCGCGTATCTTGTTTGTTTGTGTGTATGTAATATTCTTTATTACCTCATATCTATCAAACCGCTAGACGGATTTATATAATTAAGAAATCATTAGGTACGTCTTGACTGCCCAAGTGTTCTTAGATAGATGAAGTTAAAAAAACCGGCCAATTGCGAGTCGGACTGGCGCACGAAGGGTTCCGTACCATTATCGCATAAAACGGCAAAAAAAACATGTTTGTTGTATCGGAGCCCCACTTAAATATTTAAATTATTCTGTTTTTAGTATTTGTTGTTATAGCGGCAACAGAAATACATCATCTGTAAAAATTTCAACCATCTAACTATCACAGTTCATGAGATACAGCCTGGTGACAGACGGACAGATAGACAGATAGACAGACGGACCGCGAAGTCTTAGTAATAGGGTCCTGTTTTTACCCTTTGGGTACGGAACCCTAAAAAACAAACATGGCGGCTTTTGGGCGCCATATTGTGGGCGCCCATTTTTTTTTTCTTCGAGACCTGTCGTGTGGGGTATTAAAATAAAGGGTACTACAGGTGATTACTAAAATGTATAATACTTATATGTAATACGAAAAAAAATGTTAACTAAAAAGTTATAAAAAAAAAAAAAACTGTTTTAATCAATTTAGGGTCTGATTTGTGATCATGATTTAACGTGAGAAGTGAATGGTTAATATTACCAGTCAGTTACTGTCACACTGCAGGGCAAGCGCCCCTTCTGGTCAAATAAAATGTAGAAAGATTAGAGAGGTTTTGATCGACTCAGATAAGGCTGAGATTGGAATACTAATAAAAAAAGTTAATTCAAAACGTCAAAAATCTCGACTGCTTAAGAACCGAACAATATCCTCCGACTGCACAGCATGATTTTCTTCTTGTTTACGTCTTTTTAGTTCGGTCCTTCAGCAGTCGGTTTTTTTGATTTTTTGAATTAACTTTTTTTATTAGTATTCCAATCTCAGCCTTATCTGAGTCGATCAAAACATCTCTAATCTTTCTACATTTTATTTGAAGAGAAGGGGCGTTTGCCTTGCAGTGGGACAGTAACTGACTGGTAATATTAACCATTCACTTCTCACGTTAAATCATGATCACAAATCAGACCCTAAATTGATTACAAGTTAGCCGCACGCGCCTTATCAGCGGCTTCCGGCAGAGGGCGACACTTCCGATGCGGAAATGGTGTACACGCCCAGCGTATCATATTACAGGGGTAGCTGGGTAGATGATCAGCCTGGCATGCTTCCGTAAACTGACACTAGGAGGCGTTTGAGAGATAATGTCAGATTTATTAAAAAAGTTTTAAGTAATCCATACGTGTAATTACACTGTAGATAAATGGAAGATTCTAACATTAAGGTTGCCCTAGTCAGTCATTCTTCCATACAAACGGTATGGCGATTACTCCACTGGTTGACGGTTTACGCTCAAAATAAAAAATGATATCAATTTGTCTCATCATTATCTAGCCTTTTAAGGAAACAAAACAATGTATTTGAAAGTTATGAGCGTCTCAAGTTCCATATTTCAATACTAATTTCAACGCATCTTTGGGCGGCAATAAATACCATAAAAAGATGGATAATTGCATAACAGTCAACATACAGGGATAGATTAGCAGTTAAAAAATGCAAATAATTTTATTTTAAACAAATACATTCAGTAGTTTTTTCATGATTCTCATACTTCCAAAGGTCCTTTTCCTTCTAAATCATCACCCATTAATTATTTTTACACCATGAGTGAGTATTCGTACGCGCACTAGCTTCTTACTGCTCATCACAGCGTCTATCCCTTTCGTACGTGTTGTCTGACGAGATAGTATGCATTTTAACACTGGCCACAAGATAGTTCGTGCCGCCGACTAGGACAAACTTAAAGCCGCTACGTTTTCCACCTTAAGCTCTAGACAAGTAACATTCTATCAATGTTTGGGAATGTCAAGCGCTCTCGAAATTATCAATCCCTTTACATTTTGGCATTTCGACCATCGCCATCGCTGAATGAACGGCAGTTTGTCTAGTGCCTCCTTGTTAAAATCTTAGTAACAGTTGCACTACAATTAAAAGCATAATCCTCCTTTTGCCTCTACAGTCGGGTAATAAGTTGGTAAATGTTTTATTCGCGTTTTTCAGCAAAACTATTTGTGGCTTTGCAATCCAGCCCAGGTCTTCCACATGCCACAGACCTGAAACTATTTGCTTAGGAACTTTTTATAAATCTCAAAATGGTTTTCAGAATGACTTAATCAGCTACGCCACTAAAAATAAAACTACTAAAAATAGCACTTATTTCAGTTCCTTGTAATACAAAAAATAGCACTTATTTCAGTGCCTTAAGTAGTACAAAAATCGTAGCTTATCTATGTCCTGTTTTTTCCAACTAAGTATGTTGAGGTCGGCGTCCAGTCTAACCGGATACAGCTGAGCACCAGTATTTTACATGGAGATCTGGCCTCCAAAACCCAGTAACTGGGTAACACGATACCTTACCTACCTTCTTTGGCAAGGCTGGTGTCTGATTTTCTGGCTTCTGTATAAAACATAGCTTAAACATAAAAATACTACCCTATACCACAGATAATATAATACTAGCATACCTATACCAAAGGGTACAATGCCTCTTAATAAAAAATCCGAACAAAACAAATATTTCCTATTTGAAAATACTTGACTTAACAATTATTCGGAGCAATGCAGAGCACAAATAATTTGCTGCAAGAATTCATCATTTTCATTTTAACCCTCTGTTGCGACGGGGTCCCGGAGACCCAGCGATGGTATTTGTGTCACTGAATAGACATGTGCAGAAATACCACTATTATGTGCATTGTGAAAATGGAACATAGCTTTTTATTTTAAAATATTTTTAATTTTCTAAGAGATTATAAATAAGACATATTTTTGGTAACTTTATGTTTTGTTTGATGTTACGTTATTTCTTAATTTACGACGTTGTTTAATAGTGAAACTAACGCATAATAGTTTTTAATACCTTTTTGGTCAGATAAAATATGTCTCATACACAGACTGAAAGAATTTGGTACTGGTATTTTTTTATTTTTACGGGAACAACATTCTGTTCATCAGCGACACCGATAATGACTGTCGATAAGTCAAAACATTTGGGCCCTGACCATGCGCCATTTTGGTTACGCACCTCAATCCCTGACATTTCGAAAGAAAAGAAAGATAGAAAAGTATTTACTGTGTGACTTGTGACTTTTTAAATTTCGGACGTTTTGATAATCATTGCTGCTGATAGAACTGTGAGGAGTGATATGAAAGAAAAGGGAGTCAGTGACAGTTTGATACAGGACGGTATGGAAGAAGAAAACGTGTTGCGCCGACTCCAAGTAACATGGGACAAGGGTAGGAAGATGATGATGATGCTGCTGATAGAAAATCAGCTTGGTCACCTCTCCGTATGGACCTTTTGCCCCAATTTATTTCATGCGTCACCCTTCTCCCCTCTGTCCGATTAGTTACACGCGCGTGCGACGCGTGCGCCCCGCATATTGAACAACAACCCACAGCTGCGTTTTACAGCCGCCGTCAGGAATTTAATTAAAAATTCTTCTCGCAGTATGTTTGTGTAGATAACTCGGGAGTATCTGTAAGCCACTGTAATACTATTGTGTGGTTCCGTAGTGAATAGTGTCTGGTGGAATAACACTCTGTTTGGTTATGGGGTCGGCTTTTGGCTTGAATCGTTTTGATTGTCATCTGTTTTCTTTAGCTGAATAACGTTTTTTTTTACGCGACTGTGGTGAAGCCAAAAGGAAGTGTTATGATTTTAGCAGTCTACGTATGTTTGTATTTACGTATGTTCTTCCGTAGAGCCAAAACTATTCTTCCGATTTTGATGAATATGGTGTCAATCGACTCGTTATCATGGCTCGGGTAAGATAAATCTAAAAAAAAAGCCCGTGGTCGGGTTACAGTTTTTAAACTTTTTGCTTGTTTCACGATAAAATTAGATATTTACCTAATACTTGCAATAGCTTGGCATACAATAGCAGAAAACAGAACTTTATAGATAAGGTAAAGGGCAGCTTTAACCCTACCTTGTAATAATACAGGCTACTTAGATATGATTATTACGTTAGTCCGAAAGATCACTGACATCAAAAAGTTGATAGAAAATTTGTTACCTCGCGTCACCATTTTCTTGTTTCAGAATTGTTCAAATTAGCAAAATATGTGTCTGTCATTGCTTTTAAAAGACTAATCGCGTTAAATTATACTATATATCCAGTGACTAACATATTTCGTACAATATACACACACAGCAAGCAAACCAGTTGACAAGCAAACAAAACTAAATTCATATGACTTCATGAAAGTTATAAAGGCTCATGTCACTCGTTTCTTACGTATTTTACTAAATAAAAGCCATTTTGAAAAACGTCATATATGTACAAGTATATAAAACAAATCTCTCAAATACAACCTTCTACACCTCAACTAAACAAAAGAAAATCTCAGCCAACCAACCCTATACTTCCCTTAAAATACCCATAAATAGCCCAAACAAATTAAACTCATAAAAATCTAAATTCCCTTTATTACCGACCTGTCAGTTTCTTAAGCCCACAATTTATAATCGTCCGCGAAAGCCCATGTTCATTTTTCGAGAGGTATTAGGAGCCCATCGCTTGCCAGAGTGAATAGCCTAAGATCCCACTGCGAAAACCTTCAGGTATTGTTGTTTTTGATTAAACTTAATTTTCATTAACGGTACTTGATAGTAAGAAAAGATTGTTGCAGCGTTGCCTGGCAATATCTAGCAGCATTTACCTTTTTTTTTTGTAAGTTTGACCTAAGGTAAGGTCAGATGAAAGAAAGTGGTACAGAAAATAGGAAAAATTAAGGTTGCCAGCTCTCAGTTAGCCGTAATCTGTGGGTTGCCAGTTTACCTGCTAAACCTGGCAACCCATTAATAGCAGCTAAATGATATTGCATACGCACTCACGATACAGGAGAATTTCCTAGTGTAGAACAAACTTAATCGAAATTCTAGATGCCTGAATCTAGAACCCTGGAGTAATCTTTTCTACTACCAAAAACTTTTAATTAAAGTCAAGTTTTATCAAAAACAATATGCCGGTAGTTTTTTGCAATGGGATCTCATACTAGAAGCAGATAGCCCGTGCGTTAGCTTTGCGGGCTACAATTGATAGACTGGTGGATTAAGGGATTCTCGAGGGGAAATAGAATATTTTTTGTGGATTTTTCTCTGTTTTGTGGAGTGGAGAGGGCTCTGTTGGTGTTCGTAAAAATGTGTGAGGAGTTTTTAGTGTAAATTGTTTAAAATAGCAGATGTGAGCGAAAATTAAGTGTACGTTTTTTTTTTAAGCTTTTATTTAACTTGCAATGTATGTATGTATGTATGTAAGTGTGTTCGGGTCAAATCTTGCAACTGCATTTTAAAGCAATTATTATCCTACACCGATTAAGATGAAATTTTGCATACACGTTTAGTTTGGATGACAATACATGGTTAGCTAAGTGACGTCATTCTAAATCCAATATGGTGGACGGCCCAAGATGACGGACTTGTTATTGTGCACTGATAGATATGGGTATCAAATGAAAGGGTTTGCTGAGAAGAATACGAAAAAAGCTTGCTTTAAAAAAAAAAAGAGTAATTTTTCAGAATATTATTGTATCTTGAAGTGTTCATATAAATAGTTTTACTAAAACAAAAAAGCTAACTGCCTCGTTGTTCTAGTGTACGTAACCGAAGTCAGCAGTAGCTGAGCAGGATATCCGGGTTCGATTCCCAGGTCAGGAAAAGTATTATTGGGTTTTCCTATTTGTTTTTTCTCAGTAGCAGCCCTGTGTCTAGTATTGTGCCTTGTTGATGGCAATAGGATCGCCCCCTAATATATGCGACTTAAACATAACTAGTGAAAAGCGGTTGTATTGCAGGTGCACTTCTGCAGAACCCTTCGGGGAGTGAGTGCAGGTGTAATGTTATGTGTATAAAATCTGACAAAATGAGTTGTTAACAAACATCCGGTAACTTTGAGTGGGGTGTTATAAGTTTGACGTATTACGTTACGTTTGTGTATGTGTATTTGTGTCTTTGTGTATATGGCTGTGGCATCATAGCTCCTAATCGGATGAACCGATTTTGATTTTGTTTTTTTTTGTTTGAAAGATGACTTTATCGAAAGTGTTCTTAGCTATGTTTGATGAGAATCGGTTTAGCCGTTCTAAAGTTATGGGCGTTTTACTGTTTGAATCGGAGTGTTTTCGGAAGATTTCGTGTCATAATTACGTGTTCAATAGATTGTCGATCGAAGCGTGTCGTGACATTTTTATTTCAAGATATATAATTGATAGATATATATTGTGGGTAAGGGTATTTTTTAGGGTTCCGTACCCAAAGGGTAAAAACGGGACCCTATTACTAAGACTCCGCGATCCGTCTGTCTGTCTGTCTGTCACCAGGCTGTATCTCATGAACCGTAATAGCTAGACAGCTGAAATTTTCACAGATGATGTATTTCTGTGGCCGCTGTAACAACAAATACTAAAAACAGAATAAAATAAATATTTAAGTGGGGCTCCCATACAACAAACATGTTTTTTTTGCCGTTTTTGCGATAATGTTACGGAACCCTTCGTGCGCGAGTCCGACTCGCACTTGGCCGGTTTTTATTTTTTATTTGACTTGTTCTTACCCTTGTTTGATTTTTCAAAAACCTTATATTTTAACAAAACATATATATTCCCAAATTTTTTCCTAATTAATTCCTAATCGAAAGCTTTATCAAACTGACAATGTCCTACTCCCCGCCATACCCTCGAAGCAGTGATCCTCACAAATGAGGGCTTCTCAGTAATACGGCGTCATTACCGGGAGGATCAAACTGTCCCGGAGAATGCCGAGTATGGGTATTTACTGCACCCGAGAATGATGGAGGGTTGGATCGAGAAATACTAATTGAAATGTGAAATATACTGACAAGTTTTTTTTTATTAAAAACATTGTACTTTTAGCCGACTGCCGAAGGGGGGTAATGTGTTTATCAGTCTATGTATGTTTGTTCCTTTGTGGCGTTCTAGAGACCCAACGCGTTGACCAATTTTGATTATACTTACGTCAATCGATTCGTCTTACCTTGCGAGTGTTATTGGCTATATTAAAATTGTACAATAGAAAAATTCCGGCTTTTGGGTGCCATATTGTGGGGGCCCATTTTTTTCTTTCCATCCCATCGTGTGGAGTATCAAAATAAAGAGTTTTAAGCGGTGATTTCAAAAATATATAACACTTGTTTAAAAGTACCTACCTAATTCGGAAAAAAATGTTAACTAAAAAGTTATAAATATAAAAAGTTATTTCAAAAAATCAAAATACCCGCCCGGATTTTTCAATAAATAAAGCGACATAAAATCAATTTTATAAGATTGCGATGCCAAAATTTTATCTTTGATTATATTTCACATGTAAGAATAAAATCTAGTCTGGTAAAACATTTTTTGCTATCTAAAATATTATTGGACATACGATTTTAATTATTTTACACAGATTGTACGTCTGAGACATAGAAAAGAAGTTAAAAAAGAATGTCTTTAATATGGTGTCATTACCGGATCAAACTGTCCCGGCGACTCACGAGTATGGGTATTTACTGCACGCGAGCTGTGGAGGGTTGGATGGCAGGACTAATTGAAATAACACACACAGTTGTGAAAATTTTACTTTTGGGAATTAATAAAGGACATGTTTTTTTTTTATAAGATTTTTTATTTGGTTTCACAAAAGCATTATTTTACTGTTTAATGTGCTTTTTAAAGAGTTTTTCAGAGCCTTTCTTATTTTCGTAGTATCCACTTGAGTAGGGCATTACCTAGAAAATAATTTGTAAAATTGTATTTCTACTCGTATCTTTATGTAGTTATGATATTGGTTTGTTAACCCTATTTTTTGTGATTTGCCGAAACGTAACTACTGTTAGTAATTTTAAAACGATTTTAGTACTTAGTGGTTTTTATTTTTAGCGGTAATTCAAAATACAGTTAATCTCAAAAAATAAGATTTGTGACAGAATTCCAATGCGGCGCACGGTTGGCGCAGTGGAGCGATTGACTGCTGCGCTGCGTGTCGCGGGTTCGATTCCCGCACGGAACAAATATTTGTATGACCTACAGATAGTTGTTCCGCCTCTGGGTGTTGTGTATGTGAGTTTATATGCCGTTTGTAAACGCACCCACGATACAGGAGGAAATTCCTAGTGTGGGGCAAAGTTTTTATTCAAAAAAAAAAAAAGAATTTAATCACCAATTATTTTCTGGTCTTGTAATGACCCTCAGTTTAAGAGAATACATTAACCGCGGGGATCAAACTGTCCGTCTTTGGGAATTTATGACACTGAGCGATTGAGGGTTGGCTCGAGAGGAATAAAACACAAAATTCAGTCATAAACTTACAATTTGTAAATCTCTAAAAATAGCAAGTTGAACAATATTATAAGTTTGGTTGAAGCTGTGACCGTGTTACCCAGTTACTGGGTTGTGAAGGTCAGAAAGGGAGACTCCATGTATGATACTGGTGTTCGGGTGTAGCTGGTTAGACTGGTAGGTAGCTGACCCCAACAAAATTGGGAAAAGGCAGGCAGTTTGCTTGATTGGTTCAAGCTTTGAAGAATATGTAAAACAAACAAAGATTGGAACTCTTATTTTGCCGACAATTTAAACATAATAAAAATTATAGCAATCTATAAGATTTAAGGTTAAAAAAACATTTCATACTTATTTATGCAGATTTTTACAGACCATGAGCAAATATTCTTTACATAATCAATTAATTATAGCTCCCATTATTTCCTGGTCGTGTAATGACTTACAGTAATGGTCTCGGAGAAGACGTAGAGGCAACTAAAAGATTTACTTTAATTCTCATCAGTACCGCGCGGATCAAACTGTCCCGTCTGTGGGAATTTATAACACCCGAGCGATGGAGGGTTGGTTTAAGAGGTTTTCAGTGGAAAATATTCAATTTATAAATTTCTCTTTTACTAGAGCACTATCTTATCATGCCGAAGTAGTAGATTTCTAATGTTTTCACTCATTATAATTAATCAAAGTACCAATCTGAGCTTTTTATGACCTATTAAAAAGTACATATTATGCCGAGAAAATTAAGTTTACAATGCATGTCCTCGAAAAGAGCGTTTTCCAAGCAGCCAAACTGTGCGGAATGTGTCACTTTTTTTACTAGTGTTTTTTACTTTCCTGTATTTTCCAACGGCAGCCCGCCGCATAGAGTTTTTATTATTTGAGAAAAGTTTAAAAAATTGGTTAAGTACAGATTATCATTCATATAAAAGGTAAAATAAAAGTAATACTTCATTAAAGGCGTTTTTAATTACTCTAGATTTAGATTTTGATCAGTAAATTAATTTTAAATATTCATTAAATATGTTTGGCAGAATGAATATTTTGCTCGTGCCTTTTTGCGTTACGACGTGACAGCTATTTGCACATGCGCAGTAGATATGCCCGAGGAACTATTAGTTAATCTGTGGATATGCTGAGCGCGCTTGAATAAGCCCGCCATTTTATTAATTTCTTGCTCGGTTCAGATATAATTTTTTATTTCCTCGCACAATGCATAGTAAAATGTTGTATGATACACGTACGTAAGATGATTTCCAACTCGTGTCTATTTATCCACTCATCGGAAATCACCTACCTTCCGCACTTGTAGCATAAATAACTATTTTCAATACATTTGTTAAACATGGCGTACTTTCAGAGGCTATAATTATGATTCGAAAGTTAAATCTTACGCATAGGCATCTTTCTGTTACGCGGTCGTGACTTTTGTTTACGAGCTCGATCATTATGTTTGCAGTTTAGTTTTAAATTTATAAGTCAATTTAAAAAAGTTTAGTAGCAAGGAGTTTTCAAACATAGAATAAAATGGGATAGATTTTCTACGAGGAAAAATTCATGATTCCGTACGTTTTAGCATTGAATTTTCAAAAGTCTTTTAAATGGTTGTTTAATATATTTAATTACCAGTTTTAATTTAATTATTTAATTAGTAAATGATTTGTCGTTTTTAGGCGTAACACAGTACAATACACTACCTAACCACAGGGGGCATACTCTTGATCTAGCTTTCTCCAACTTGCCACTTGAAATATCTGAGTGTCTATCACCCCTTGTGAGGACTGACCTACCTCATCCGGTAATTACTATAGAAATATCTGACCTTGCAGTTTCTCCGCTCCGTGAATTGTCCACTTCTAGACATAATTACCGCAAAGCGGACTTCAGCCGGTTGAATACTTATTTTTCTGAACTTGATTGGCACTCAGTTTTACACAATAAATCAATAAATGCTGCCGTGGATACATTCTATGAAATAATTCAAACAGGAGTTGATAAATACGTACCTTTTAATCGAAGGTCAGGATCACATAAATATCCTGTCTGGTATAGCAACTCATTAATTAAAATAATTAAAGAAAAAAGCAAGGCACACTCGCGATGGAAACGGTATGGTAACTTATTAGACTACGACGAATTCGCATTATTACGAGATAGACACCGAGAAGTCCACAAGATTTGTTATCATAAACATGTGCAGGAAATGGAACGTAGTTTAAAAAAAGAACCAAAAAAGTTTTGGACCTACATAAAAAACATGCGTGGAGGCTCCAATTATCCAAAAAGTTTATCTCACAATAACGTCAATTATTCTGAGGGTCGGGAAATTTGTGAAGCTTTCAATGACTTCTTCCACGACGTATTTGGTGAACCCTCTGACTATAGCCTCGCTAATTCATTGATAGCGGATGAAAAAGATCACTGTCCTGACATAATTTCTAACTTACAATTTACTTCGTCAACTGTGGAGAGGTCGTTGTGTGCCTTAAGCGTTGATAAGGGCCCTGGATGCGACGGTGTGCCCCCAATATTTTGGAAGAACTGTGCAAAAACTTTGGCACCTCCAATTAGTACTATTTATAATATTTCTTTAAAAGAAGGCACCTTCCCAAATGAATGGAAAAAAGCTTTCATTGTTCCAATTCATAAAAAGGGTTCGCGGACAGTGATAGGAAATTATAGGGGTATTTCTATACTAAATACAATTGGTAAAGTATTTGAAAAACTGGTATACAACGCTATCTATCCATATATCCTCAGAGGAATCTCTTGCACTCAACACGGTTTTTTAAGGAAACGCTCGACTGTCTCTAACTTAGCCAGTTTCTCAAACTTTGTACTTGAAAATACAGATGGCGGGGGCCAGGTTGACGTGATCTACACGGATTTCGAAAAAGCTTTTGATCGTGTGGATCACGTCATCTTGCTCAGTAAGCTGTACAGACTGGGTATACGAGGGGATCTTTTGCGATGGGTGCAGTCATATTTATTTAAACGCTCACAAGCTGTCGTAGTTGGAGGTTACCGTTCCAACTTTATTGAAATCCCTAGCGGTGTACCACAGGGATCTCATTTGGGACCTCTTTTTTACAACGCATATCTATTTGACATCACTGATTCTTTTAAACACTCTGATCACTTAATGTATGCTGATGGCAAAAAAATATTTTATAAAATAAGAACATCCGATGATTGTAAGGCCCTTCAAGAGGATCTTAATAACTTGAATAATTATTACAAAAAAAATAAGATCACTGTAAAAGTTGCAAAATGTCAATGTATCAGTTACACACGTAAGAGGAACCCGATTGTTTACTCATATAACTTTAATGGAATTGTCATAAATAAAGTCCAGGTGGTTAGGGATTTAGGAGTTATGTTTGACAGTAAATTAATGTTCTCGGATCACATAGATCTTATTAGCACAAAAGCTTATAAGAACCTAGGATTTGTTCTAAGGTCATGTAAGGTATTTAAAAACATTGGGGCTCTTAAATCTGTTTATTTTGCATATGTGCGCAGCGTTTTAGAGTATGCGTGCCCAATCTGGTCCCCACAATACATAATTTATAAGAACCAAATAGAAAATATACAAAAAAAAATTATTAACCATCTTAACTATCGCCTTCGTAAACCTCCAATGTCTTACGAAGATAGCTGTCGAACATATGGTCTGCTAACACTCGAAAAAAGGCGTAAAGTGATGGACATGTGTCTTCTCTATGACATACTCAATGGACGCCTTGATTGCCCAGAGTTGGTCTCACAGATAACTTTTAACACTCCCCTACGGCGCACTCGTCACACGCCAATGTTACACGTTCCTCGGCACTCCACTAACTACGCCAAGAATTGTGTTCTGACTCGCATTGCTCGAATTTATAACTCGGAATTCTCAGAAATTGATATATTTAACTGCAATAAACCTACATTCAAAAAGAGAATCGTGAATGCTAAAGATGGAGATGAGTGACAGTCAACCGATCTTCTGTCTTCTATTATTCAACCTTATTTGTTTATACCAATTCAAAATTTTGATTTAAGTTAACTTTATGTAAATTTGGATTGTATTGCATCTTTTAGTTTCAATTTGTGGCATTAGTTCGTTCGCATGTTTTACACATTTATCCCAGTTACACAGGGAAACCTATAATTGGCCATACGAATTGTAATACGCATATGTTGTAAAATATTTTAAGTATCGCTGTTGGTTACCTAAATAAATAAAATAAAAATAAAAATAAATAAAATTTTCACATCAACATTTGTCAAAAATCGAAGAGGCTGTATAGGCTGTTTTCGTTGAAAAATAATTTCCAGTTGCAAAAACGCGCCATAAGTCAATTTAAAAAAGTTTAGTAGCAAGGAGTTTTCATACATAGAATAAAATGGGATACGATTTTATACGAGGAAAAATTAATGATTCCGTACGTTTTAGCATTGAATTCTCTTTTTTTTTTAAGTACTTGTTTAATATATTTAATTACCAGTTTTAAGTTTATTATTTTCACATCAACGTTTGTCAAAAATCATATAGGCTGTATAGGCTGTTTTCTTTGTAAAAAAATATGTCCAGTTGCAAAAACGCGCCATATTGAAAATTTTATTTTTTGTGAATGAACAAATCTAATTCTTTGATTTGTTTTTTCTGTTTCTCACAACTGTATTGAAAAACGTCGTGTGATACACGGGTGTGTAGGTTATTGCAAACTCGTGTAATTTAAAACCCTCGCCTTCGGCTCGGGCTTGTTAATGACAGCTCGTTTGCAATAACCTACTTCCCACCCTTGTATCACAATGTACTATTAAGATTCAAGAAAAAAAAAATTGTTTCTCCATGTAGATTTAAACATGGGTCGATCTTCAAGGTTAAGCAACGCTTGACGAGGTCGGTCCGTGGATGGGTGACCATTTCAACATACCGAGATTCCTCCGTGCCTCGGCAAGCACGTTAAGCCGCTTGTCTCGGCTGTCATTTGAAGATCTTTGACAGTCGTTATGAGTACGCTAAAAAACTAGTGGGCTGGGCACGTAGCGAGGCTAAAAGACGAGAGATGGACCAACAGGGTAACAACGTAAAAGGGTCCAAACGGCAAGCGTCTCAATGGCAGACCCCACACGAGATGGGCAGACGAGTTGACAAAAATAGCTGGTACCTGCTGGCCGCAAATAGCTCAAGATAGAGACAAATGGAGTTCTTTAGATGAGACCTTCACCTTCACTTGAGGAGGGGTTCATGCAAACGAACAAATTTTCTTAATATATAAATTTAATCATTTTCTAACATAAGTGAAAATTTCTCAATAATGTCATTTGTTTATTTTTTGTTCTTTAAACTATGTATATATTCAACTTTGCATGAAATAAAAGGTTTTTTATCTTATTTTTTATTATGAGTATTCAGAAGCTTGAGATCTAATTCCAGTCTTGCTAAGGGGTATCGTGTTACCCAGTTACTGGGTTGTGGAGGTCAGATAGGCAGTCGCTCCATGTAAAACACTGGTACTCAGATGAATCTTACCGGATTGGAAGCCGACCACAATATAGTTGGGAAAAGGCTAGGCAGATTGATTGATTGTAGATTCAAACAGTCCAAGGACTGATATTCTTAATAATGCAATTAATTGAAACTCCTATAATTTTCTGGTATTTTAATCCTGACCTGACCCTCAATCTAAGAGAAGACGGAGAGGCTACTACTTTGTCATTACCGCGCGGATCAAACTGTCCCGTCTATGGGAATTTATAACACCCGAGCGATGGAGGGTTGGCTCTGTATAAAAATGTTAAGTGAAATAAAAGTAAGAATTTTGTTTGTGGTATCAATTTGTAATCAATAATGGCGAACAAAGCATTAAGTTTTATTTTTAAGTTAATTTATTATTTTATACCTATGTAGTAAAAGTAGTTAAAAATATTAAAATATCGAAATCATGTTGTTTGTAATTAAGTTCAGGCATATTTGCAGAGCCATTGTTTAGATGTTAATATGTAACTGGATAGATAATTGAAAAATATGTAGTCTATTAGTCAAATAGCCAATCAGCATTCATGGACTTAAAAGTTAAAACAAAAAATCTGATATTAATTCGTATTATTACGAAAATCTTTATTAATTTAACTGTTTACAACAGCCCAGTCTTTTGCATAAATCCTAGGAGATTTTCAATAAAATAAAATAAAATATTTTATCAAATTATCTAGCGATGCATTTGTAAACGATAGCACATATTGAATCCAGGGTAGACCTTGAAAAATGCAGTACCTAACATTAACTGGAAAGTTGCTAAAAAAATAAAAATCAGTGTCATTCACAACAAAACTCTAGGCTTGTCGCCTTTTGTCATATTTTTCGAAATACCCTCCAAAATATCAAAACCTTTTACACAGAAAGCTTACAACTACCCACTTCAACAGCAGACGTCCAGAAAATGTACAATCACCGACAATCGGCTTATGACGTCGACAACATAAGTTCACACCAATCTTGATGACTGTACCACTGTCCTATCTACTTAACATAACCCTTATCACAAGAGGATAGAGTCCAAAATCGATTAGCAGAGAGTTCATTTAGAAATGGTTGGCAAATAACATCTGGAATGCGATGTAATGCTTTCCAAATACTGTTGAGGGCACTTAGACTGTTTACCAATATCGCTAACACTAGATAATGAACTCTAATGCCTGAGGTACAAGGTTAAGATTTGTCTGAGAGATGTATAAATATTTTCGCGGGATAGGATTATTTGTAAATGGAATCGGGAGCTTAGACTCTTTGCCGAGACTGGAAAATGTACTCAAATCAAAGTGAATGAAGGTCTAGATTCGATTAAGAGATGTAAAAATATTTTCGCAGGTCAGAGAAGTGGGATTATGGAAGCTAAGCTGATGTAGTAAGTTTCAGATTTGTTTGGGTTAGTTAAAGGGTAGGTTTTTCCTTGAAAATGACGTGAGTGGCTCTTAATATATTGTCGGTTTGAGATGATAAGGGATGAAGCAAATGTCAGGGGAATGTGTTTTAATGTGAGCGAGTTTTGTGCTCCTACCGTGTAGGAATAAAGGGATGAAGATAGAAAGGATTTAGTAGAGATTAATAGACGTTCTGAAGTGCCTCATCGGTCTACTGAGGCACTAGCTCTATCAGCGATGGCGATGGTCGAAATGCCAAAATGTCAAGAATTGATCACGTGACATTTCGATAAAGCTTGGCATTGCCATACATTTGTGACATTTTACCAATCGCTATCACGATGCTTTTGTTCATTAAATGTTACTTGTCCAGATCTTTAGGAGGTTCCGGCTTCGATTGCCGGGCCAAGCAATGTGTTATTGAGTATATCCGTAATATCTTAGTTAGTAGCAGCCCGCATTACATGCGACCTAGACATTACCGGCAAAATGTAGACGTATACTATCAGGTCAGCTCTGCCTCATATCGTGGTAGCCCAGTGGCTAAGACCCATCGACTATAAGCAAGCCTATAGGCTGCTATAGGCCTAAGCAATAGGCGTCTAGAGGCTGTATAGTCGATGCTAAGACCTCACCTCTCGTGCTTAAGGTTGTGGGTTCAAATCCGGGCAAGTACCAATGTGAATTTTTCATATTCACATTTTTCACTTTCTAAGTTCATCTTGGACATCACAGGCAACGGTGAAGGAAAACTTCTTAACCATTTTCGACAAATACTTTTGTCCTTTAAACAATGACAATTCAAAGATAATCTGACAAAAACATCTCATAAATTCTCAACTTCCCACCACCATCGCTCAAGGTCTGACCGTTTGACATGTGCGTCTGACAGTCGACAACATTGTCAAGCGATGCGCGCTATAGAGGGGGATTAGTGATAAGTGCAGAGTGTGTTACTGTGTGTGTAGTCTAGTGTGTGCTAGAGATGAGATGGTGTTATAAACTTAAGCACAGATAATATAATACTAGCATACAGATACCACATCCCATACAAAAAAACCGTGCCGACGTAATTAGCGGTTTTCATCTGATTATACTGATTATTTTTATAAGTACTTCGATCGCGTTCGGTTCCGTTCCACGGCTATAGATGGTATTATCAGCAACTTGCAAGTTAAAGGGTTTTCTCGGTTCGTTACTATTTTTAGGGTTCCGTACCTCGAAAGGAAAAAACGGCATCCCTAAAGGATCACTTTGTTGTCCGTCCGTCCGTCCGTCTGTCTGTGTGTCAAGACCCTTTTTCTCAGGCACTCGTAGAGGTATCAAGCTGAAATTTATATCAAATAACTACTCAAGTCTACTGTCCCTTAAAGCTGTGAAAAAATCAAACTTCTAAGCCAACGCAATCAAAAGATACAGCCGTTTATGCCATACATTTTCGACACTCGCAAGGGAATCAAAACCTACAGGGTACTTCCCGTGAATTCAGAATCTTGAAATTTGGTACGAAGCAACGTCTTATAGCACAGATAAAGAAAAAATTGCAAGACCCGTAAATTTTAGTTACATCGAATCATCTAATAAAAATATTTATAGTAATTTTAAAATTACTAACCCTTTCCTCATGAACGCGTAGATGTATTAAATTAAAATTCATATCAAATACTCAGGTCTTTAATACGTATAAGCTGAGGTTTGTACGGAACCCTCGGTGCGCGAGTCCGACTCGCACTTGGCCGGTTTTTTTTCTTTAAATAAAGTGATGATTTGTTTTATAGTATTTTTTTGTAATTTTTACAGTTTCATTGTACCAAAATGTGGTACAAGACAAATTTAAAAGAGCGGTTTTAAATTTCTGACTGGCCTCGCGCCATATATTGGAACCAATTTTAAATGATCCGTTCAAATAATCTTTGCTATGTGAATGTGTGAGCCCAATATTCCATAATTTTGTGCTTTGGAGAGTTAATTAAAAAAGAACATACAATTTTTATGATCAATTCTAGAAAATGTTAATTTTACACACAATTAAATAACAAATCGATGCATATTGCGCCATCTAGTGACATTTATTGGAACCAAATATTCTTTGTTAGCGCTAGGACCCCGTGACTTAGATAGGGCTTTGGGATTTAAAAGGAGTTTAACTATGGTAAACTCTGCCAGCGGCTTTCCCCGCGACAAAATTATCTAAAAGAACACATTTTTGGGACAAAATCCTAATCCAGTACTTGGTCTACCCGTGTGTTAAGTTTCATCCAAATCCGTTCAACCGTTAAGATGTGAAAAGGTAACAAACTGACAGACAGGTGGAATATTTAAATATAAGAGGATCTGCAAGAGCGGCGTTTTTCGTGATTAGTTCGATGGGCGATTAAATTAAGTTTAAGCAAGTTTCAGCACCTACAAAACAAGAGTAAACAGTACATTTCGTATCGAGCATAAAAAGTCGAGATTTTAACACGAGCGAAGTAACCGAATTCGAAAGCTACATGCGAATGTTTTATGCGAGACACTAACGATTATTTTTCCGCTACCTGATGAGCTTACTTAATTAAATGCAAATAAGTTCCAACAACGATTTATTAGAAACGTTCAGACTAAAAACCACAAAATATATACACACAATAAACGCTCGCTTTTTCGAGAGGTAACAGGTTCAGTATCATTCTGCCAGTTAGTTAACAGATGTACGATGAAAATATAACGAGTAAGACGGGTGTGAGTGTGGTGCAGATTTTATTTCAAAATCATGTTTTTATTTATCAATAATTTAGTTATGTTTCTGGTTACTTTAAAGTTAGGGTAGGCCGCTAACTTAATTGAATCAAACAATCATTCGTGTAGCTAGCCTTTTCAAACTATTTACTAGGTTTGCCAACCGTACGTACTTTAATATAGGGTATTGTACCTACCCTAATTTCCGTTGGCGCACTTTTATATCTACAAAAGCAATATAAAATACTACTCAGACTTTGAATTATATATACTAATTGGATTTTGGCCATTTCTGCATTGCACTGAAGGACTTTCTTAAGATCTACAGTCTGTTTTTTTAATGAGCTTGCTTGATGGCAAACGATAAAATAGAAAAAAAAAATGGCGTTCCATCATCTATCGTAGACCTCTACGATAAAACGAGCGTAGTGTCCAGAAGATACCTTTTTCCACTACCTTGTCTATTGTTCATATTTCGAAACGAATTTCTTAGGCAATCTAAGAAATTCGTTTCGAAATATGAACATTTAGACACAAGATTATAAAATTTAAAAAAACAAAATTACATAATAACAGTTACGAAATGACTTTTGTATGGAGTTTTGACATACCTCGCGCTGCAGCAGCCGCCGGGTCGAGCGGGCCTTCTCTGATTAAAAAGTCACCGCTTTTAATATCTACCCCCGTGCGCCTTGTGTCCAGGAATGTGTGGGGGACTGAGATGTGTAACTGTAAGAGATGGGGATGTTCTAAGAATGTAATCTAGAAAGAAACACGTATTCTTTGGGTTTTGGATTTGTAGTAGTTTTTCTAAAAGATATGTACTTTAATAGGAGTTGTACATAAACTTACGCCTTTTCCCATGGGGTAGGCAGAAACTACAAAACACCACATAATACGTTCCTTCCATACTTCTTTTAGGACTAAAACACTCAACTCACATACTCTTTTAAGGGTTAGAACTTAAATAAATATGAATAGGATCCCAAACGGTTCACATAGACGTTATACAGGTTTTTTAGGAGTTACATTATATTTTGTATAGTTTACTAATTGATGTTGAGTGTGACGTAGTACTTGACCGAGTATTTGAGAACAAAAAACTTTTGAATCTTCAGATACTTCGTTTGGATACTGTTGAAATTTTCATATTGTTAAAGTAATATATTAACAAAATATATAGAACATTTTATTAAGTAAACCGAGGAGTGCTTGACTTAGTTGTAATTGTCTTTAACTTTAAATCTGTGAAAATTAAAATATTTTCATCCCAAAAAGAGGGTCACCTTACCATTCAAAATTCTCGTCATAGTGTGCGTTGAGCACAGATGTCTATGATGCATGCAACAATCTAATATCTCACACGAACCATACTCAAAACCAAACCTTACCCCAGTGTAATAAAGAACAACATCGCCTAAACACAACATTCGAGTCCACACTACTTTTGTGAACAATACCTTGCATTCTGATTTCAAATATCAAGAACTTCCCAACTTATTTATGCGGTTCCGCGAATCGTTCTCAACCTTTCCCCCTTGCAGTAAGGTCGAAGCTCTGTTATCCAAAGAGTAAGTTTAAGTTGGTAGATGCTGGTATTGTTGAAGATACCCATTGTCAGCTGATCCGTCAGGTTTTTGTTTCCTATGAAGGATTGGTTGAACTTTGACAGGAGAGGAAATGAAAAATAAGGGAGATTTTGCCTTTTTTTTGTGTATGCGCATTGATTAAGACGATACAGAACTTCCTCCAAAAAGATTCAGTGGGGTTTCTCTAAAGAGATGTATAGGTACGATGCCCAATAGAGTTGCTTAGTTTGATTTACCTGATGCAATATGTTGCGGAGCGTTTCTAGTCTAACCGGATTTAGCTGAGTACCAGTATAATACACGGAGCGACTGCCTATCTGACCTCCACAACCCAGTAAATTGGTAATACGATACCCCTTGGCAAGACTGGTCCCACAATTTCGGCTTTGGACTATCCGTAACGGTAATAACGGTAACGTAAGAAAGCCAGGCGCAGCCACAAACAAAACGTGGTGGCGTTGGCGGTAAGTCTGCATATCATCAACGCCTTTGACTCCCTGTCCTGGGATGCGATTTGGGTGGCACTAGTGCATCACGGAGTGCCCTCTTACATGCAGGGGTATCGTCCGCGTCGGGGCTTACCTACGCGACCGGCATAAACGTTATGTGGGTCGGGATGGTAGCGTACCTCGGCAGCAGATTCCGCTGGGGTCGGTTTAACTAAAACCACATGTACACTTACACCATGTAACCCTCCTTATCTTTGTTGCAGCTATCCTCCCGTACCGCGAGGACGCACAGCCGCAGACACGAGAGTTCCTATCGCGCGTCGTGGACGTGCTGCTCGACTTCGTACACCAGGTCAACGATCGGAATGAGAAGGTGGGTCCCGGCGCTTTGCTTTGCTGCTGTACCAGTAGTTTGTATAAGAGGTATCCTGCCGGAGACTGCTGCAGCTGCAAACGTGCTGGTCGACTTCGTACACCAGGTCAACAATCGGAATGAGAAGATGGGTCCTGGTGCTGCGCTGTGCTGCTGTACTAGTGTTTTGTATAGGTGGGGTTCTTCTGGAGGCTGCTGCTTGTCTTCGTGCACCAGGTCGGAAAGAGAAGATGGTTCCTGAGAATGACCGTGAACGCGGCTGTAAAATCCCGCAACCTACATGCACCTATGACCGTTGAGGTAGACACGTTCTTAAGTGGTGACAGCGCAATGGTAAACTCGCCCTCGGGCTTGGTGAAGTGACTTTCTTTGCAAGGTGGCTGAGAGTTGCCGTGCTTCAAAATAAATGGCGTGTAAATTTTTTTTTTTTTAACAACGTTTCCCCACACTAGTAATTTCTTCCTGTATCGTGGGTGCGTTTACAAACATATAAACTCACATACACAACGCCCAGAGCCGGAACAACTATCTGCAGGTCATACAAATATATGTTCCGTGCGGGAATCGAACCCGCGACACGCAGCGCAGCAGTCAATCTTTCAACCACTGCGCCAACCGTGCGCCCTGCGAATTGGAGAAAGCTATGTCCAGCATTGGACTACTGTAGGATGATGATGTTGAACAAAATACCAAGCATATTCGTCATAACATTAAATTGAATAAGGATTCCGAAACAGTGAAAGTAATAACTATTGAAAGCGAGCAACCCATGCGGTAGTCCTCAACTCTATATTTTGAATTGGAGTATAATCTTCCCTAACCATATCTTCTCTCCTTAGATCTTGGAGTTCCGCATGCCGGAGGAGATGAACAAGATGTGCGACTTCCAGCTGCACGACGAGCCTCTACCTCTGAAGCAACTTCTGGAAGACTGCAAGGTGGCGTTGAAGCACCAGGTCAAGACCGGTAAGTGGATCAACAGCTTCTAACCAGGTCCCAGCTGCACGATGATCCCCTGCTTCTGAAGCTGCTGCTGGTAGACTGCAAGGTGGCATTTAAGCACCAGGTCAAGATAAAGACCGGTAAGTGGATCAGTTTCCTTGACGATTGACCAATTTTATGATAACTAAGATGAGCCGCTACCTCTGAAGTAATACATCCTGGAGGACATCACCACGTCAAGACTGGTGAAGTGAAATCAATAGGTAGATTTTGATTAGATTTGCAAAGACACGGTTTTTTGAAGGGAGGAAGGCTTTCGGCTGTTGAAGATATTGGATTGGCTAGGTTGTGATTGTTTCTCAAGTTATGAAGGAAATAAAAGAAGTCAAAATCAAAACGTTTATTGCGAACTAAGTGTTTAATGTTGGTGTTTTGTTATATTAGTACTTAAGAACTATTGGAATTCAAATAGCCGGATAAAGATTTTTTTATGCTTTTTTAGATAAAACGAATATGTTGATTTAGTTCGGCTTCCGTGTTTTACTCCAATGGCTGATCTCCAAGTCCCGGACTAACACAGTAGTTTTTTTACCGAATTGAACCAATAATTTTATAATTCGATTCCTATTTCGATGGATTCATATCTATAATCCATCGAATGAACGAACACCTGGTGCGACTTTGGTGCCCCTGTAGTCTGTACAGACTATGCCTTAACTGCTGGAGTGCCCAACTGTCCATTCACTTGCACCCTAAACCTTGTATAGCGCATCCGGCGCTGCAATAAACGTGGCCCAAACAATTTAACTAACTAAATGTACCGTCGAAGCGAATAGAAAGACTCGATTCCTCTGAATCGGTACTAATAATTAAATTACTCATTGGTTCGAACTTTAAGGCAAATTGTTGCCAATAAATTAAAAATTCCACACACATACTTTATACCAGCATTTATTCTATCCCCTTTTATTTAGCCAGTGTATCGAATCGCCGTAGAATGCAATTACAAGTGACTCCACAGTACTGTATTCCGCTCGACGTAGTGTAAATAAGGGGCTATCATTCCGACACATTTGACCAAGTAATAGAATGGTTTGCTGCGGTGCAGGGTTCGGGCGAGGTCGGGCGCGGTCGGGGAAGTTCGGTAATTTGTGTATATTTGGCAAATGAAATCAAAAAGTATACAAAATTGGTTGATTGTGTACATTGTTTATGTTCGTTCAGGCAATAATAATAAAAGTGAAGCCAAACTATAGGTATTAAATTCTACTAATAATTTTTTCAAAGGCTTGAAAAGCGGTAGGTACTTCTAGACACGTATTGTTAGTTGGTTCCTTTCTCTGGACCTAGCTTGGACCCTGGTCGCGATACCGGTGGACTACTATGTTTTTAAATTTCTTTTATAAAGGAGTATTTGAAAATGCAATAAAATGAGTAGAAAAAGAGGAATAAACCGAATAATAATGTATTTTATTTAAAAAGTAACCGAGAATAATATTTTTTAGCAACCTTGTAGTTTTTTTTTTTTAATTTTGGCAAATTGCAACGGATTTGTATGGTGATCAATGTTCTAAACCAAAAACCAAAATGCAGTAATTGTACTAAAATAAGAACTATTTTTTTGAATTTTACTGTCAATGGAAGAGTGGAAGAATGTGGGGACCCAGCAGTGGGACAATATACGTTTAATAATTAAAAAAAAACAAAATTAAGTATTTTTACCAATTAAACATCTTATAATAAGAAGAGTTCGTAAAAATTAATAAAATTTTCGAAAGTTGTCAAACTTTTTCGTCAACATCAAACAATATTACAAAACAAAGATTTGATCCCTCAATGCGGGTAGACATAGAGTTGAGAGAGGCAATCATTCCGATACATTTGAGTACGTAATTGAATTGTTTGATACCCGCCGCAGGCGAGGGTAAAGTCGCACTCGGCTGTACTCGGGTATCCTCGGGTGAGTTCGGGAGTACTGGATAAAATGTCCGATCACAATGATACTGTGGATTTTAAGAGCACTCTTGTGAATTAATTTGGTTTTAAATTAAAGTTTTTATTGTTTTGTGCCAAAGACAAAGACAAAAGACAAAGATATTTTTATTTCAAGTAGGCCACCAAGCGGCACTTTTGAACGTTACATTTTACAAATAATAATAGTTGATTCTACCGTGCATTCGGAAAGTAGCTTGTAATGGAGAAGAATGTACAAGAAACTCCATACATAATCTTTTAAAAAAAAAAAAAATTACAATATTTAGGTACATAAGTACATACCTTGATGAATGAAATTGAGTTTATACAATACAAATATATTTATACAGTCTTCAAAAGGCCCAACAATCATTCAAAACAATAATGTTCTGCATGTCACTTGTTTTTGCGCCCTAGTGGCTGTGGAGCAGGACTAGCATTTAGCCAAGCATTTTTATCATTGATGTAATCCCCCAACTTATAATATGCCAGCCTGTGTAGTGTGTTTTATACAAGTTTTAAATTTCGTCTCATTCAGTTCAAAAATATGGGGAGGAATTTTATTGTAACATTTTGTACAGTACCCCATGAAAGATGAGGCTACTTTAGCCAGTCTGAAACCTGGTTGAACTAATTGGTCCCTATTTCTAGTAATATAATTATGTCTGTCGCCGTTTTTACTAAAAAGATGTAAATTCTTTCTCACGTACATGATGTTTTCATAAATATATTGACAAGGAACCGTCATGATTTTAATGTCCTTAAACAGTTCCCTTAGAGAATCGTGCCGGCGAAGATTATATATTTCTCTGATGGCTCGTAGAATAAAAATTGACTCAATGCCTGCAGTAAGATACCGTAAGACATTATACTATGAAAATAACTAAAATAGACTAGTCTGGCGGTATACACATCCGTTAACCGACGAATCTTTCCAACAGCATAAGCCGCCGAACTCAGCCGCCCCGCAAGGGATACCAAATGAGGACCCCATTGCAACCTTGAGTCTAGCGTGATCCCCAGGAAAACCGTTTTATCGACGAATTCTAGCTTCTCCTTGTTTAATATAATGTCACAATCAGTACTTTTGACATTCGGCAAGGAAAATTTTACGCACTTGGTTTTTTTACCATTTAAAACTAAATTATTGGCAGTGAACCAATCCTGAACCTGCCGTAGCGCGTTATTTACGTCGTCAACCTGACAAGTACGTCTATTTATTTTAAAAATTAAAGATGTGTCATCAGCAAATAACACCGTGCCGTTGTGGTTGATCACTTCTTATTTGTTTTTTGCGGTAGATACCATACCTTTCTGTACGCTCACGATTGTAGGTATTATGGCGTGCAAAATATTAACTACATTATACAAGTTCCAAGATTTCGACTTCCAGTCTAACCGTATTCAGCTAACGTTAGTAGGTACCTATCTTTCTATCTCATCTCCACAACCCTTACACCCTCTTTGGTAAGACTGTATGTAATGGATCCACCACCATCCACACCCACGACCCATCTACGGAGCAACTTCGGTAAGCAATGCTTCACGTTGAAGATCGTCCCGTGCGGCTATTATAATGAAGTCACGAGCTCCTCCATAAAAGCATATAGATCTATCATCGATAAGTATTCCCTGTCTCTAGCACTCACATCTGACGTTTACTCAGAAGCACATCAAACGCAGCCGCCCTTCAAATCACGCGCTTGGCGAAGCGCGAGACTATCGCTTGTCTGAGCGAGGCTGCGCGAGATAATCGCTTGTCGGAGTGACGGCGAGTGAAGCCCTGACGAATGGATTGATTGTTGAGATCAAGCACGGAAGTTGTAAGAATGGGGTTGGAAATTAAAAAGTTTGTAAAATGTTTTGCAAAACAAAGAAGTAATTTGGAGTGTGTGAGGAAGGTTCCGTATCACAGATTTTTTTGATAAAATTGTAGTTTTGTTTGGATTAGTGTGCTGTGTGTGAAACTATAGTCCCTCAGATTGCAAACAAAAAGCTTATGAAACCTCGATATACCCATAAGATACCCGAATACTTAGGTAAAATATTGGTATTTAGCTACATACCATTACACTAATACCTGACCGTTACGAAAACGAGAAAGGTAGATGATGAGGTGATCTATACACATTTTATATGAGCAAAAAGCGCAAAATGTTAATTGACACGCTTTTATTTAAGCAGTATCTCTCAAAATCATGCTTTAGGTACAACAAATAAATTATTTAAAAAAACAATATGTACTTACGTTTGAAAAGTTAATATTAATAATCGTTTATACTCAAGCTGCAAGATATAGTGTTGTAACATTTTTTTCAATACAGTTGTTAAACATGGCGTACTTGCAGAGGCTATAATTTTGATTCGAAAGTTAAATCTTACGCATAGGCATCTTTCTGTTACGCGGTCGTGACTTTTGTTTACGAGCTCGATCATTATGTTTGCAGTTTAGTTTTAAATTTATAAGTCAATTTAAAAAAATTTAGTAGCAAGGAGTTTTCAAGCATAGAATAAAATGGGATACGATTTTATACGAGGAAAAATTAATGATTCCGTACGTTTTAGCATTGAATTCTCATTTTTTTTAAATAGTTGTTTAATATATTTAATTGCCAGTTTTAAGTTAATTATTTTCACATCAACGTTTATCAAAAATCGAATAGGCTGTATAGGCTGTATTCGTTGAAAAAAAAAATGTCCAGTTGCAAAAACGTGCCATAAGTCAATTTAAAAAAGTTTAGTAGCAAGGAGTTTTCATACATAGAATAAAATGGGATACGATTTTATACGAGGAAAAATTAATGATTCCGTACGTTTTAGCATTGAATTCTCATTTTTTTTAAATAGTTGTTTAATATATTTAATTGCCAGTTTTAAGTTAATTATTTTCACATCAACGTTTATCAAAAATCGAATAGGCTGTATAGGCTGTATTCGTTGAAAAAAAAATGTCCAGTTGCAAAAACGTGCCATAAGTCAATTTAAAAAAGTTTAGTAGCAAGGAGTTTTCATACATAGAATAAAATGGGATACGATTTTATACGAGGAAAAATTAATGATTCCGTACGTTTTAGCATTGAATTCTCATTTTTTTTTAAATAGTTGTTTAGTATATTTAATTGCCAGTTTTAAGTTAATTATTTTCACATCAACGTTTATCAAAAATCGAATAGGCTGTATAGGCTGTTTTCTTTGTAAAAAATATGTCCAGTTGCAAAAACGCGCCTTATTGAAAATTTTATTTTTTGTGAATAAACAAATCTAATTCTTTGATTTGTTTTTACTGTTTCTCACAACTGTATTGAAAAACGTTGTGTGATACACGGGTGTGTAGGTTATTGCAAACTCATGTCTTTAAAAACCCTCGCCTTCGGCTCGGGCTTGTTAATGACAGCTCGTTTGCAATAACCTACTTTCCACCCTTGTATCACAATGTACTATTTTTCAATACAGTTGTTAAACATGGCGTACTTGCAGAGGCTATAATTTTGATTCGAAAGTTAAATCTTACGCATAGGCATCTTTCTGTTACGCGGTCGTGACTTTTGTTTACGAGCTCGATCATTATGTTTGCAGTTTAGTTTTAAATTTATAAGTCAATTTAAAAAAATTTAGTAGCAAGGAGTTTTCAAGCATAGAATAAAATGGGATACGATTTTATACGAGGAAAAATTAATGATTCCGTACGTTTTAGCATTGAATTCTCATTTTTTTTAAATAGTTGTTTAATATATTTAATTGCCAGTTTTAAGTTAATTATTTTCACATCAACGTTTATCAAAAATCGAATAGGCTGTATAGGCTGTATTCGTTGAAAAAAAAAATGTCCAGTTGCAAAAACGTGCCATAAGTCAATTTAAAAAAGTTTAGTAGCAAGGAGTTTTCATACATAGAATAAAATGGGATACGATTTTATACGAGGAAAAATTAATGATTCCGTACGTTTTAGCATTGAATTCTCATTTTTTTTAAATAGTTGTTTAATATATTTAATTGCCAGTTTTAAGTTAATTATTTTCACATCAACGTTTATCAAAAATCGAATAGGCTGTATAGGCTGTATTCGTTGAAAAAAAAAATGTCCAGTTGCAAAAACGTGCCATAAGTCAATTTAAAAAAGTTTAGTAGCAAGGAGTTTTCATACATAGAATAAAATGGGATACGATTTTATACGAGGAAAAATTAATGATTCCGTACGTTTTAGCATTGAATTCTCATTTTTTTTTAAATAGTTGTTTAGTATATTTAATTGCCAGTTTTAAGTTAATTATTTTCACATCAACGTTTATCAAAAATCGAATAGGCTGTATAGGCTGTTTTCTTTGTAAAAAATATGTCCAGTTGCAAAAACGCGCCTTATTGAAAATTTTATTTTTTGTGAATAAACAAATCTAATTCTTTGATTTGTTTTTACTGTTTCTCACAACTGTATTGAAAAACGTTGTGTGATACACGGGTGTGTAGGTTATTGCAAACTCATGTCTTTAAAAACCCTCGCCTTCGGCTCGGGCTTGTTAATGACAGCTCGTTTGCAATAACCTACTTTCCACCCTTGTATCACAATGTACTATTTTTCAATACAGTTGTTAAACATGGCGTACTTGCAGAGGCTATAATTTTGATTCGAAAGTTAAATCTTACGCATAGGCATCTTTCTGTTACGCGGTCGTGACTTTTGTTTACGAGCTCGATCATTATGTTTGCAGTTTAGTTTTAAATTTATAAGTCAATTTAAAAAAGTTTAGTAGCAAGGAGTTTTCAAGCATAGAATAAAATGGGATACGATTTTATACGAGGAAAAATTAATGATTCCGTACGTTTTAGCATTGAATTCTCATTTTTTTTTAAATAGTTGTTTAATATATTTAATTGCCAGTTTTAAGTTAATTATTTTCACATCAACGTTTATCAAAAATCGAATAGGCTGTATAGGCTGTATTCGTTGAAAAAAAAAATGTCCAGTTGCAAAAACGTGCCATAAGTCAATTTAAAAAAGTTTAGTAGCAAGGAGTTTTCAAGCATAGAATAAAATGGGATACGATTTTATACGAGGAAAAATTAATGATTCCGTACGTTTTAGCATTGAATTCTCATTTTTTTTTAAATAGTTGTTTAATATATTTAATTGCCAGTTTTAAGTTAATTATTTTCACATCAACGTTTATAAAAAATCGAATAGGCTGTATAGGCTGTATTCGTTGAAAAAAAAAATGTCCAGTTGCAAAAACGTGCCATAAGTCAATTTAAAAAAGTTTAGTAGCAAGGAGTTTTCAAGCATAGAATAAAATGGGATACGATTTTATACGAGGAAAAATTAATGATTCCGTACGTTTTAGCATTGAATTCTCATTTTTTTTAAATAGTTGTTTAATATATTTAATTGCCAGTTTTAAGTTAATTATTTTCACATCAACGTTTATCAAAAATCGTATAGGCTGTATAGGCTGTTTTCTTTGTAAAAAATATGTCCAGTTGCAAAAACGCGACATATTGAAAATTTTATTTTTTGTGAATAAACAAATCTAATTCTTTGATTTGTTTTTACTATTTCTCACAACTGTATTGAAAAACGTCGTGTGATACACGGGTGTGTAGGTTATTGCAAACTCATGTCTTTAAAAACCCTCGCCTTCGGCTCGGGCTTGTTAATGACAGCTCGTTTGCAATAACCTACTTTCCACCCTTGTATCACAATGTACTATTTTTACAAACTGTGTTAGTAATTATATTTTTTCAAACATCGAATCTAAACTACAATAAAAAGCCTTTATAATAAAAATATGCCATTACCATAGACTTAAAGCTTAATAGCAAAACTCTATAAAACCATAAATCGCGAGAAATAGCCATAAAAGCGTTAAATATGGCGGCATAGTAGTGCGCGAAAGATTTACATGCGGCCTGCCGGCCTGAGGACGCTAATAACACGCCAATCTTTGGGTTATAGACTTTAGAGCGAGTGGGTAGGGTGGCATTGATTTAGGCAGTATTAGGAACATTTTTTTTAGCTTAGGTACTAGATGAATAAAAAAAGAAATTGCCAAACAATGTGAATGTCTTTGGAGGTGAAAAGTGGACACTTTTGAACATTCAGTAATCAAGATTACTAGATTTCTCTTTTTGATGAATTATCCGATGCATTCACCATTTTTCCACATTTTGTATGACTTCTGTTGCCAGTAGTGGTGCGGTATCATATTTGAATTTACACCTTGGCAGGTGGCGCTGGTTGAATTTTAAAACACTTCTTTAAAGTCGGTGCATAATTATAACATCAGGGAATTGCTTGACTTTATGGGACATGTTAAAACCGACATTATTGAAGAGTTCTGTTGTATATCGCCGAAGTTTTTCATAAGATCTTTACCAAATTAAAATGGGACAAATTTGAACATATTTTTTGAAACAAAAAAAGAATTTTAAAATCGGTCCACTATTGACGGAGAAATTAAACAAACATAAAGTCGAACTTAGAACCTCCTTCTTTTTGGAAAGACGGTTAAAAAAGCCATGGCCATCCTACCCCAACCCCAAGCCCTGTATTAACATAGTTTGATGGATCATCCCCCTCGTCCCGGCCGCTATCATCCCGTCTATTGTTGCGCTTAGATTAGGATTCCTCTGTTATGGATTGATTTTTATACACTCTTTGTGAGTGAGTGGGGATAATAGTCGGATTTCGGTCGGGAAGAGGAGTTTTATTAGGTGCTTCGATTTTATAGGTTTAGGAACCAGCTTTTGTAAGATTGGAAAATGTGAGAATGTGCTTACTTTGAGTAAGTACATTAGAATGTGTTACAAGAATAACAGACGGTTTCTGGAAATCTGGAAGAACATTAATTTACAAACTCATGTCTTTAAAAACCCTCGCCTTCGGCTCGGGCTTGTTAATGACAGCTCGTTTGCAATAACCTACTTTCCACCCTTGTATCACAATGTACTATTTTTACAAACTGTGTTAGTAATTATATTTTTTCAAACATCGAATCTAAACTACAATAAAAAGCCTTTATAATAAAAATATGCCATTACCATAGACTTAAAGCTTAATAGCAAAACTCTATAAAACCATAAATCGCGAGAAATAGCCATAAAAGCGTTAAATATGGCGGCATAGTAGTGCGCGAAAGATTTACATGCGGCCTGCCGGCCTGAGGACGCTAATAACACGCCAATCTTTGGGTTATAGACTTTAGAGCGAGTGGGTAGGGTGGCATTGATTTAGGCAGTATTAGGAACATTTTTTTTAGCTTAGGTACTAGATGAATAAAAAAAGAAATTGCCAAACAATGTGAATGTCTTTGGAGGTGAAAAGTGGACACTTTTGAACATTCAGTAATCAAGATTACTAGATTTCTCTTTTTGATGAATTATCCGATGCATTCACCATTTTTCCACATTTTGTATGACTTCTGTTGCCAGTAGTGGTGCGGTATCATATTTGAATTTACACCTTGGCAGGTGGCGCTGGTTGAATTTTAAAACACTTCTTTAAAGTCGGTGCATAATTATAACATCAGGGAATTGCTTGACTTTATGGGACATGTTAAAACCGACATTATTGAAGAGTTCTGTTGTATATCGCCGAAGTTTTTCATAAGATCTTTACCAAATTAAAATGGGACAAATTTGAACATATTTTTTGAAACAAAAAAAGAATTTTAAAATCGGTCCACTATTGACGGAGAAATTAAACAAACATAAAGTCGAACTTAGAACCTCCTTCTTTTTGGAAAGACGGTTAAAAAAGCCATGGCCATCCTACCCCAACCCCAAGCCCTGTATTAACATAGTTTGATGGATCATCCCCCTCGTCCCGGCCGCTATCATCCCGTCTATTGTTGCGCTTAGATTAGGATTCCTCTGTTATGGATTGATTTTTATACACTCTTTGTGAGTGAGTGGGGATAATAGTCGGATTTCGGTCGGGAAGAGGAGTTTTATTAGGTGCTTCGATTTTATAGGTTTAGGAACCAGCTTTTGTAAGATTGGAAAATGTGAGAATGTGCTTACTTTGAGTAAGTACATTAGAATGTGTTACAAGAATAACAGACGGTTTCTGGAAATCTGGAAGCTTTAACACAAAATAGCTTATAGTTTATCAAAGCCATATCAAGTGGTTTTGTGTATTGTCGTTTAGCTACCCTGTCAGCCCATCTCATTAAATATTTTTTACAGTTACTAAGTTTTAATACTGCATAGTATAGTTTTTTTTTATAATCTGAAATGAAACAGAGCACACTAATGGTGATTTTCTGCATTAAGAATTTGAAATTAAATTTTAGTCAAACTCAACTTTATCCTGAAAACCTGCCAAACTTTGCAATTTAGAAATCAGCCCCAGACTTGGTAAAAAATGATCACAGCCTAAATGCAATAACTATTTGACAATTAGAAACCAGCACCTAATTGTAAATTAATGTTCTTTCAGGTTATGAATCTACGTCTCAAATATCAAAATTGCGATGTTGTTAGTTATCTATAACATTATTATGATAGATAGGATTATTATGTTTGATTTTTGGGTCGCGATTCGATCCCCAGACAAATTCAGATTACCGTACCAGTCTAACAGTTCTTCGAAATAGCGTGCGTCGCAATAAAGTCATTTGATATAGCGGTTTTCGATTCAATATGTTTTCGAACTGGCGTACCAGTCGTAAAGTTTTTCGAAATAGCGTGCGTCGCAATAACGTCATTCGAAACTTCATATCACTCCCCATTATTATACAGAATTTGTTCTAACCAAATCACTACGTACAAATCACTCCACGATACATTACCACGATACAGCACCATTCAAAATTAGAATAACATCATAAAAACACACATAAACAAGTGAACAATGGTTCTGATTGCGGTTCCCACCGCCGCGAGCCGGTACAAACTGGATTAAACCGGATTCATCCGCATATTACGCTGAATGGTCTCGTCAGCGATCACGCGCTGGCTATGCGGGCTAAATTGAATCATTTGAGGACGTGTCGCATAGCAAGGAGGAGGTTGTGTGGTCTCCCTAGTGAAATGATGGAGTACGTTAATTATTGGTTTATTGTTGTAGCTAGTAATTAGGGTGATTGTTCTGAGGGATACTTGTTTAATAGTCAATACAGCAACACTTTCAGTTCACTTTTTTGTTTGAGCTGAAAGTTCAAAAAGCTCTTTTTGAAACATGTATGGGTTATATCTTAGGGGTTAAAAGCTCTGAAAAAGAGCGGCTTATCACGTCGACGAGTCACTCTGCTTATTTAGAACCTCGAACAATAGAATATAGTCCTGCAAACATAGTTTCTACTACAAACTAACTTGGAAAATTGATACCTACTGGGTATCTTCAGTCGCGGAAAATACTTGATGCTTTAAACAAACTGTCGTTCTTAAAGGTGATTGTTAAAATGACAAAATCTAAGAGATTGATCACGTGAGTTCGATAGCGCTTGACAATCGCATATATTTTTGAGATTTTACCAATCTCCATCCCGAAGCTGTTAAAATGTCACTTATCTAGACTTCTGGATATTATACGCACAGAACTGGGCCATATAGCAGAAGAAAGGAAAAGCATTGGCTGATTTTGAGTTCTTCTTCTTTCGTTTCGATAAACTCAAACCATAATAGGCTCAACCATTCAGACTTTGTCCGACCAGTATGTAGCTACTCGGACAGCTCTGACATATGCTACGTTCAAATCCCGTAAGGTGCAGGTGGTCGGGCATGAAGGGCAGACAAGGAGGTGTGCAAGGAGGTGTGCCATATCTTGCAAAGGAGCCCCACACTGGCACTGTGTTTTGGATGGGTCTATGATACTCCATTTGGTCAGGTTGTTTCTACAGCGGCCAACCTGGGTCCGCAATCCGTTCACGGATTTGATTGGCCACTGCAGTTTGTTTCCAGGGGGCAGATGCTCTGCCGGAATGATGAAGTGTGGAGGAGTATGTTTCCATAATTCACATCTCTCGTCAGTTGTGCTAGCTTTTGAGGAGGTCGTATGTCTCAAGAAGCTCTTACGACTCTTCAGGCTTAAGTTTATTTGAAGCAATGTATTAAAAAAAAAATTAAGAAAATACTACAGCAAATGAATCTTCCCAAAAGCTCAGACGCCACTACAATGTCTATTAATATGTCAAAAGGAATTTAATATTAATCCCGCGCGCGCCGCCAGATGGGGCCACGGTCAGGTGTTGCGTAATGCAGCTTTAATCTGAGAGGGCGCCACTGGTAGGGGAGTTTCTGTTCATAATTATTTTGCGTTTGTTAGTGACCTTTATTCTAATAGCCATGAGGTAGCTTTCAGAGTTGTCAAAGGCAAAAAAAAAACTTCTGTTGGGGAATGCGGTCTTTGTTTGAGATTAGTTAAAGTGAAATGGCCAGTGAGGCAAAAGTTTTATTAGGGATTTTAGGCGTATGTCTTAAATAATAATCAAAGGCTGCATGCCTTTGATTATTTTATAAGACAATATTATTTTTAATAGAAGAAGGTAAACTTTTGTAATTCATCATTCATCTGATTTTCAATACTTATGTGGCTAATTGTAAAATGAAAACATACGTGGAAGCTTCAAAGTCGCATCTGTCACCGAGAAAATGATCGAAAACCGCCTTTGTTGGTACGAGTATGGGCACGTTAAGTGTCGTAGGGAGGACCATGTGGTGCAAATAGCTCTACGCCTACTAAAATAAAAAATTATTTGGTGAACCAATATAGCAAGAGACCTCAAGCAAGCCCAAGTGACAGAACAGACAACCAAGAACACACTTACCTTGGCCTAAAAATAGATCATAAGTTTAATTGGGGATCACATGTTAACCTAATATGCAACAAGCTAAGAGCTATTTTGTCAAAACTATGTGTGCTCAAACATAAAGTGCCATATAGAACACTGAGACTTATGTCTTTAGCTGATTCTGTCATCAGTTATGGCTTATCTAGCTATGGAAGAACGTATAAAACGTATCTAAATGATATATATAATTTGCAGATTAGAATTTTAAAAACAATTATTCCTTTAAAAGTCAAATTCATGAACAAAGATAATTACCACAACTTGTTTCATTATTGTAAGGTTTTGAGTATATTTGATAAGAGAGATTTAGCAATTGTAACTCAGTACAGTAGTGACATGTGTAAATTGAATAGGGCAAAAAGATTAATCACATTACGTAAACTAGACTACCTCCCGACCTTTGAAATACCAAAATGCCATAACGATTATGGTGAGAGAGTATGGAATGTCAGTCTCGCCCAAATACTAAACAAGTTGCCAAAACACATAGTTTGTAAACTGGAAAACAAAAATAAAAGGCAGACCTATAACATATTCAATCGACATTTAATGAATTGTAATCAAATAGCAACTCCTTAACTGTAAAATCTTTTCTATTTTTGTTTAAGATTAAGTTAAGAATTGTATAAACTGTATTTTAATTGAAATAAACAGTTTTTTTTTTTAAGACAGAACAACTAGGCTCAGGAAAGTGAGGTGACTCGACCCAAATCTGATTAAATATGGATCTGCTTTCGATACGTTATGAAGAAGATGAATGAAAACGCATTATTTAAAAACATTTAATAAAATTCTAGGAACCAGAGGCAAAAGTGACATTCTATCATGGAACGCGTGTCGAAAGCGATTGTCAAAAAGGCTAAATTGTATGGCATTGACAAGCGATATCGAAAAGTCACGTGATCAATCCCTTACATTCTGACATTTCGACTATCGCTTTCGCTGACATCCACTGCCACTTCTCTAGAGCCTCAGTCAAAGTAATAAAATTATTCATAAAAAAATCTTTTCTTAAAACAAGTTTTTTTTATTATTCTTCTCACAGCAAATCCTTTTATTTGATACCCATATCACGGCAGTGCACATAAAATAACTAGTCCGCCATCTTGGGCCGTCCGCCATATTGGATGACGTCACTTAGCTAACCAAGCATTATAATCCAAACTAAACGTGTATGCAAAATTACATCTTAATCGGTGGCGGATAACTGCTTTAAAATTCAGTTGCAAGATTTGACCCGAACACACTTACATACATACATTGCAAGTTAAATGAAATCTTGTTAAAAATTCTTTATTATATTAAGATACATGTAAGCAATTTAATTTATTAAACTTCATCGCTCTAACAACCTCTCCTCCTATCTCTCCACATTAACAACTCAATAAAATTAAAAACACACCCAAATCTCTTTTAAATTTTCCACATCACTCCAAATCACTTTTAAAAACAATTCATCCCTCTAATTCTAAATCCCTGAGGATGGGACAGTGTTTACTCTTCAAGTTGATCCCCCACAGCTGCGGGGCGTGATAAACAGTCCCCTGGGGGTGACGTTTTACCCCACATAAGGGTAATACGGGTTTATCTATTCACACTTTTCAAAAATGTTAAGGGGAATTAGTTTGGGGGTTTTTGGCATTGGGTTACCTAGTTCCGTTTCATAATCATCATCATTTCAGCCGAAAGACGTCTACTACTGGGCTATAGGCTTCCCCCAAGCGTCGCCACACTAACCGACCCCGTGCGTCTCGTATCCAGCGGATGCCCGCAACATTAACCTAAACTACTTTTAGATGTTAATTTTTTTTTCGAGTTTGTCAGTTAAGTTGACTCGATGGTGTTGTCTAGTGGTTACAAGCGATACAGCTGAGCACAAGGTACTGGGTTCGATGCCCGGGTCGGGCAATGTGTTATTGGGGTTTTCCATCTGGCATTTCTCAGTAGCAGACAGCGGTCTGAATGTATGCCAAGATCGAGTAAGTGACAGATGTATACAAGTCATATACATCTGTCCCTTATACGATCTCAAATTGATACCGCTCTAAGAGCTTATGGTCAGCCCCCAAATGATAAGCTCGCTCCGTATTGCATGGGACTTCAACATAACTGGCGAAATAAATTAACTTTTTTTAAAAGGAGTGGAATATACTGAGATTAGAGTTCTCTAATCTGAGGAAATGTACGTCATTTTCTTGGATCAGAAATAACAATAAGTAATGAAAGAGACAAAACTAGAAGAAAGGGACGTCCAAAAACAAGATGGGAAGACGACAACCGCATTACTCTGGGGCCTTGTTGGACTAGAGATGCAGAGGACAGAGCACAATGGAGGGAGTTGGAGGAGGCCTATGCCAACAGGCACGCCGAACGGCGGGACATCCTTTAATTAATTACTCTTAACAGTTCTTATTAGCAAACAATGAGCATATGTACCCAAATTTCGGAAATAAATGGCTTTATTATTATCTCCTTTATTCAACTTTTTTCTTATCAATTACATTTTTTAATATTTTTACAAAACACAAAAATAGAAAAACATTTAAAAATATAAAAAATAGAGGCCCACCGGTATCGGGAACAGGGTCCAAGCTACCGGCGGTCAGGGCTCCAGAGAGAGGAACCTCCTAACAATGCGAGCCGTGTCCAGCAATACTGCTTTCTGGATCAGGCCCTTGATCCAGCCGCCTAAGGAGAGCCTCCTAAGGTGTTGGTCGAGGCTCGTGGCTATTAAGCCATTGGCTGACACGACTATCGGTACAATGATCGCTGTGTCCACATCCCACATGTCGACAACCTCGCGAGCCAAGTCAAGATACTTGATTTGCTTATCTTTCTCGGCTTTCACGAGGTTCCCGTCATGCGGAACAGTTATGTCAACAATCATTGCACGCCTCTCGATTCGGTCCACCACCACTATATCCGGCTTATTAGCGATAATAGTCCTGTCAGTGATGATGGACCGATCCCAGTACAATGTGATATTGCCATTCTCGAGAACTGGGTCGGGCACATACCTGTAGTACGGCACCTCCGATTCCACAAGAGTGTATTTCAGAGCAAGTTGCTGATGGATAATCCTGGCTACAAGGTTGTGCCTATGCAAGTACTCTTCGTTAGCAAGTCGAGAACAACCAGAGATAATGTGGCGGATCGATTCACCCGGGCGGTGACATGCCCGACAGATGTCAACCGTGCCATCCTTCACGATAAATCTCCGGTAGTTATTCGTCATGATAACTTCGTCCATTATTATTATTATTATTAATGAAAGAAAGAAAACAAAAAATCAACATTAACAGAGATATTAGCAATCCTAAGGCCTAGCGGCACTGGTGGCGCATGAATTACGGTAGTGAATACGCCCAGATTTTAGAATAAAATCTTTATGAAATCGAATATTGGTCTTTTGAAAAATGTAAAATTGATATTTCTTTTTAAATAAAGAGTAGAATAGCTCTTAAAAACTGCACAAAATTCGACTAGCGCGGCGTTTTGCTCGGGGAGGCGCCTTAATACTAAATAGTGTCAAACACAGATGTGGGGCTCAGCAAATGCTGATCAGTGTGCAGCATAGCCACAACCCTGGTCAACGCTGGTTTACAGCCCGCCCCCCTCTAATACCAGACTGTTACTATCCTACTGAAGGCGAAGGTTTTTTATAGCCCCTGACGGAAAAAGAGGGGTGTTATAAGTTTGACGTGTGTTGCTGTGTATCTGTGTGTCTGTCTGTGGCATCATATCTCCTAAACGGATGAACCGATTTTGATTTACTTTTTGTTTAAAAGGTGACTTTGTCGAAAGTGTTCTTAGCTATGTTTGATTGAAATTGGTTCAACCGTTTAAAGGTAATTCGCCTTTCACTCTTTGGATCTGCGTTTTTTAGCAGATATCTTATCATAATTGCGTTTCGATAGGTTGGCGATTGAAGCGTGTCTACTACTAGGTATATTATTTATAGTTTAAAAAACATGAAACAAAAATGATATTTAAAATTTAGAAAACCCGCGACACAAAAACCTCAAAAAAGCAAAAAAATTAGGGTCGTATTCGCGTCGGGGAATCGCTAAAATAAACGGCTAAACGTTGCCGGTTCCCCGACGCGAGTACGAGGCTTATTTTTTGCTTTATAAAGGTTTTTATGTCGGGTTTATTTTAAGCTTATATTTAATTTTTCATACAGCGAAGTCACGACCACGAGCATTTATCACCACGCTTGCTCAAGAAAATCTAGGTTTCCTCACGGTGATTTCTTTCACCGATGGTAGCGATGGGGTCTGAAATACAAGTTTATCGAAATTACAAAAGGTTAAAATTTTACTACGAGTACCTACCTACCTTTTTACTAACCTGAAACCAGATATATTCTAAATTAACGTCTCGCCTTTATCACATATATCTAATTAAATACGCGCCCTCTTTTCCCGCCACAAATCAATAAAATGTCACAGATAAAACACAATGATGGCTTATCATTTCAATATGTTTCGTAAATGCCACCGAACAATAAAATGCAGAAGACCCACTGCAATTCAAACATTACTTTTACAGCGTGGGACTTATTAAGGCGTTACCTGCCGCCTAATTGCGTAACATATAAATTCATGGAATCTATCGCAAATTCTTTCAAGTTCAATAGTATTCAATTCGTGTTTTTACGCTTTCAAATTCAAGTCGCAATACCATATTGGCAATTAACATCAAAAACTTCTCACAATGTAAAGAGTTTCCTTTAAAATACGGGATACTACTCTTATTTTAATTCTGAAAACTATTTCAATTTGTCTAATTAGCGTACCAGACTTTATTAATAAAGTAAAATCATGATAATCTCTGAAATGGAACTTAAATCGAGCAGTGGTGGCAAAGTTAAATAGGAGAGCAGTGGTGGCCCAGTGATATCGGCCGTGACTTACAAGTTGTAGGTCGTGGGTTCGAGCCCAGTCAGGCGCTTTACTTTGTGTAAATTATTTCACCACCACTGCTCTCAAAACCGGTGAAGGAAAACATCGTGAGGAAACCGGCATGTCCTAGAACCAAAAATTCGAAGATATGTGACATCCACCAACCCGCACTGGGCCTGCGTGGTGGATTACGGCCCATGCCCTCTCACAAAGAGGAGGCCTGTGTCCCAGCAGTGGGCACATTAATAGGCTGATGATGTGATGTGTGATGGAACTTAAATCACTGCAATATTTTTCACGATGGCCCATTTTATGTCTTTTACAAATCTATCTATTCCGCGATAGAAAACCCTCCAGTCTATCATCACTTACCCTCCACTCCCAAGAGAGCGCTATTCTGAATCCTCTGTCATTTATATTTTTTATCTGTGCTCCCGCCGCCGAGATGTCACAAAAAATATGTGTTTCTGATAAACAGTGTTGTAGGGGACCAAAGAGGTGTTATCTCTGTTATTTGTGGTCTATAGAAGCTGTCATAGACAGACATTTATCTTGCTTTTTATAGGGTAAATTGAATTACTAGTGTTGTTGTGTTTTTTTTTTCGAGAATATAATGGGGATGGTGATTCTCTGATAGTATACTTTTGTACTTTTTTTTTTAGTTTTGATAGGCTCGCGCTTGACCTCTATCTCACCTGCCTCCCTAGCCAAGTGACAAACGTTTCGTATCGAATCTCTTTCTACAATCGTTAACGCCTTCTATTTGTATGGTCTGACCACGTGACTTTACGTTCAGATTAATCACTCCCATACATTGATTCGTTTTCTAATAGCGTTATCGATTGTAAATTGTCAACTTGGCTACAGGTGCTGGATTGTAAGCGATGATGTGGTGGACGGTGAAGCCCGATTGCCTAGAAGTAACATATTATTCACTCTTGACTTAAATAGCCCAGGTTGTAGCTATCAGGAAACACAGAATCCGGCGGGGAATTCCACTCCTTAGATAATAATGATTTTGATAACGATAGAGAAAATATAATCAATAATCAGCCTAGGATGTTCCACTTCCACTGCTGTAAAATTATTACTTTTTCGCTACTTAAGTTCTTGACGATTAAATGAGAAAGACAAATCAATTCTTTATCAAAAAAATTGAGCCAATTTAGTTCTAACTATATTTTTAACCAACACGAATATATCGTGGAAAAATCCTATGATTTCCTCTTCACTATCGATACGGTCCACCACAAAGACGAACTATTTCCGGCATCAAACCGGACCGGATGTCATTGTGCGGTGTAGTCGCGTGTGCTATTACATCCGAATCGGATCGCCACCGGACCGGATAATGGCTAGCTTTTGTTATTGACACTTTTTGATTGATACAGAATTAGATTATAGATGTAGGAAATAAAAACGAAGTTTCAAGCGCCTCCCCAAGCAAAACGCCGCGCTAGTCGAATTTTGTGCAGTTTTTAAGAGCCTATTCTTTATTTAAAAATAAATATCAATTAATAAAAATACATTAAATTTCTACATAATGTTGATTCTAAAACGGTAGTATACTTTTTTTTTAAAGAGGTATATGTGTCACTAATCTCCTTCCAACAAAACCATAAAAATGTGAAATAATGATTGATAGCATGCATCTCCTCGTAAAGTATTCATTAATTATGTTTTATACTAACAATAATGGATAGACAATTTGATAACGAACATTTTGTAAGTTTTTTTTTTCAAAAGACCAATATTCGATTTTATAAAAAAAAAAAAACTAGTATTTGCTTGGTGCGCGAGCTGCAAGCAGCTCGCGGCTTTGTCGTGTTTTTGAGAAGTATTCCTTAACCTACCCTACACCTACCCTACACCTACCCTACACCTACCCTACACCTACCCTACACCTACCCTACACCTACCCTACACCTACCCTACACCTACCCTACACCTACCCTACACCTACCCTACACCTACTCTACACCTACCCTACACCTACCCTACACCTACCCTACACCTACCCTACACCTACCCTACACCTACCCTACACTTTGTTCCAAAAAACATAACCCTAATGTTTGCATTCGTCGCCAGGCACTGAGTTTCGCTTCACCCACTCAACCTTTGTTACGCTACGGAGGTCGCCGGCTCGCTTCGCTCGCCACCTCCCCCCTGCGCTGCACTCGGTCTCGTAGGTTCGCTCCATTCGGGGTCCCTACGCTGCCACCCACCGGACAGGTTTCGACGACCGATATTGGGTAGGGGAGGTTGGGGAGAGGAGGGATGAAGGGAGGGAGAGTGGAGAGTTTTGAAAAATGATTCCGACTCAAGCATTGCCCCTTTATATGAATCTGAAAAAAGAAATGTTCCAAGTCTCTCAACTTCCGAGATCCGCTTAAAGGGGGTGTGGAGGGGGGCGAGGGGATCAACTTTGAAAAATGGTTTTTACTTTTCCGAGCCTCCTCTAAACGAATCCGTAAAAAAAACACGAAAAATAGATTCGCCAAAACGGGGGGGGGAGGGGGGAGAAGGGGGGCAAGGGGGTCAACTTTGAAAAATGGTTTGTTTGTGACTAAAGCATTGCCCCTTTACATGAATCTGAAAAAAGAAATGTTCCAAGTCTCTCAACTTCCGAGATCCGCTTAAAGGGGGGGAGAAGGGTGGCGAGGGGGTCATCTTTGAAAAATGGTCTTTACTTTACCGAGCCTCCTCTAAACGAATCCGTAAAAAACGAAAAATACGGGTACCTTAGTTTCCAAAATACGATAGAGGGGGGGAGGAGGGGGGAGGAAAAGGGGAGGTTTGGCACTTTTCCCATACTCACGGGAGTTACTTGTTTACGAATCTGTCAAAATATACCCACCTCCCCCTCCACCATCTGGGAGAACAATTATGTCAATGAGTGAGTGAGTCAGTGGTAATGCAGTTTTATATAATATAACTAGTATTTGCTTGGTGCGCGAGCTGCAAGCAGCTCGCGTGTTGTTGTTCCTACACCTACCCTACACCTACCCTACACCTACCCTACACCTACCCTACACCTACCCTACACCTACCCTACACCTACCCTACACCTACCCTACACCTACCCTACACCTACCCTACACCTACCCTACACCTACCCTACACCTACCCTACACCTACCCTACACCTACCCTACACCTACCCTACACCTACCCTACACCTACCCTACACCTACCCTACACCTACCCTACACCTACCCTACACCTACCCTACACCTACCCTACACCTACCCTACACCTACCCTACACCTACCCTACACCTACCCTACACCTACCCTACACCTACCCTACACCTACCCTACACCTACCCTACACCTACCCTACACCTACCCTACACCTACCCTACACCTACCCTACACCTACCCTACACCTACCCTACACCTACCCTACACCTACCCTACACCTACCCTACACCTACCCTACACCTACCCTACACCTACCCTACACCTACCCTACACCTACCATACACCTACCCTACACCTACCCTACACCTACCCTACACCTACCCTACACCTACCCTACACCTACCCTACACCTACCCTACACCTACCCTACACCTACCCTACACCTACCCTACACCTACCCTACACCTACCCTACACCTACCCTACACCTACCCTACACCTACCCTACACCTACCCTACACCTACCCTACACCTACCCTACACCTACCCTACACCTACCCTACACCTACCCTACACCTACCCTACACCTACCCTACACCTACCCTACACCTACCCTACACCTACCCTACACCTACCCTACACCTACCCTACACCTACCCTACACCTACCCTACACCTACCCTACACCTACCCTACACCTACCCTACACCTACCCTACACCTACCCTACACCTACCCTACACCTACCCTACACCTACCCTACACCTACCCTACACCTACCCTACACTTTGTTCCAAAAAACATAACCCTAATGTTTGCATTCGTCGCCAGGCACTGAGTTTCGCTTCACCCACTCAACCTTCGTTACGCTACGGAGGTCGCCGGCTCGCTTCGCTCGCCACCTCCCCCCTGCGCTGCACTCGGTCTCGTAGGTTCGCTCCACTCGGGATCCCTACGCTGAATCCGTAAAAAAAAACAAAAAAAGATTCGCCAAAACGGGGGGGAGGAGGGGGGAGACGGGGGGCAAGGGGGTCAACTTTGAAAAATGATTTGTTTGTGACTATAGCATTGCCCCTTTATATGAATCTGAAAAAAAAAATGTTCACAGTCTCTCAACTTCCGAGATCCGCTTAAAGGGGGGGAGAAGGGGGGCGAGGGGGTCAACTTTGAAAAATGGTTTTTACTTTTCCGAGCCTCCTCTAAACGAATCCGTAAAAAAAACACGAAAAAAAGATTCGCCAAAACGGGGGGGGGAGGGGGAGAAGGGGGGCAAGGGGGTCAACTTTGAAAAATGGTTTGTTTGTGACTATAGCATTGCCCCTTTATATGAATCTGAAAAAAGAAATGTTCCAAGTCTCTCAACTTCCGAGATCCGCTTAAAGGGGGGGAAAAGGGGGGTGAAGGGGTCATTTTTGAAAAATGATTTTTACTTTTCCGAGCCTCCTCTAAACGAATCCGTAAAAAACAAAAAATACGGGTACCTTAGTTTCCGAGATACGATAGAGGGGGGGAGGAGGGGGGGGAAAAGGGGAGGTTTGGGACTTTTCCCATACTCACGGGAGTTACTTGTTTACGAATCTGTCAAAATATACCCACCTCCCCATCCACCATCTGGGAGAACAATTATGTCAATGAGTCAGTGAGTCAGTGAGTCAGTGAGTGGTAATGCAGTTTTATATTATATAATATAACTAGTATTTGCTTGGTGCGCGAGCTGCAAGCAGCTCGCGTGTTGTTGTCCCTACACCTACCCTACACCTACCCTACACCTACCCTACACCTACCCTACACCTACCTTACACCTACCCTACACCTACCCTACACCTACCCTACACCTACCCTACACCTACCCTACACCTACCCTACACCTACCCTACACCTACCCTACACCTACCCTACACCTACCCTACACCTACCCTACACCTACCCTACACCTACCCTACACCTACCCTACACCTACCCTACACCTACCCTACACCTACCCTACACCTACCCTACACCTACCCTACACCTACCCTACACCTACCCTACACCTACCCTACACCTACCCTACACCTACCCTACACCTACCCTACACCTACCCTACACCTACCCTACTCCTACCCAACACTAATGTTTGCTTGTCGTCGCCAGGCACTGAGTTTCGCTTCACCCACTCAACCTTCGTTACGCTACGGAGGTCGCCGGCTCGCTTCGCTCGCCACCTCCCCCCTGCGCTGCACTCGGTCTCGTAGGTTCGCTCCACTCGGGATCCCTACGCTGAATCCGTAAAAAAAACAAAAAAAAAAGATTCGCCAAAACGGGGGGGGAAAGGGGGGGGAGGGGGTCAACTTTGAAAAATGGTTTGTTTGTGACTATAGCATTGCCCCTTTATATGAATCTGAAAAAAGAAATGTTCCAAGTCTCTCAACTTCCGAGATCCGCTTAAAGGGGGGGAGAAGGGGGCGAGGGGGTCAACTTTGAAAAATGGTTTTTACTTTTCCGAGCCTCCTCTAAACGATTCCGTAAAAAAAACAAAAAAAAAAGATTAGCCAAAACGGGGGGGAGGGGGGAGAATGGGGGCAAGGGGGTCAACTTTGAAAAATGGTTTGTTTGTGACTAAAGCATTGCCCCTTTATATGAATCTGAAAAAAGAAATGTTCCAAGTCTCTCAACTTCCGAGATCCGCTTAAAGGGGGGGGAGAAGGGGGGCGAGGGGGTCATTTTTTAAAAATGGTTTTTACTTTTCCGAGCCTCCTCTAAACGAATCCGTAAAAAAAAAAAAATACGGGTACCTTAGTTTCCGAGATACGATAGAGGGGGGAGGAGGGGGGGGGGAAAAGGGGAGGTTTGGGACTTTTCCCATACTCACGGGAGTTACTTGTTTACGAATCTGTCAAAATATACCTACCTTCCCCTCCACCATCTGGGAGAACAATTATGTCAATGAGTCAGTGAGTCAGTCAGTGAGTGAGTGGTAATCCAGCTTTATATATTATAACTAGTATTTGCTTGGTGCGCGAGCTGCAAGCAGCTCGCGGTTTTGTCGTGTTTTTGAGAAGTATTCCTTAACTTACCCTACACCTACCCTACACCTACCCTACACCTACCCTACACCTACCCTACACCTACCCTACACCTACCCTACACCTACCCTACACCTACCCTACACCTACCCTACACCTACCCTACACCTACCCTACACCTACCCTACACCTACCCTACACCTACCCTACACCTACCCTACACCTACCCTACACCTACCCTACACCTACCCTACACCTACCCTACACCTACCCTACACCTACCCTACACCTACCCTACACCTACCCTACACCTACCCTACACCTACCCTACACCTACCCTACACCTACCCTACACCTACCCTACACCTACCCTACACCTACCCTACACCTACCCTACACCTACCCTACACCTACCCTACACCTACCCTACACCTACCCTACACCTACCCTACACCTACCCTACACCTACCCTACACCTACCCTACACCTACCCTACACCTACCCTACACCTACCCTACACCTACCCTACACCTACCCTACACCTACCCTACACCTACCCTACACCTACCCTACACCTACCCTACACCTACCCTACACCTACCCTACACCTACCCTACACCTACCCTACACCTACCCTACACCTACCCTACACCTACCCTACACCTACCCTACACCTACCCTACACCTACCCTACACCTACCCTACACCTACCCTACACCTACCCTACACCTACCCTACACCTACCCTACACCTACCCTACACCTACCCTACACCTACCCTACACCTACCCTACACCTACCCTACACCTACCCTACACCTACCCTACACCTACCCTACACCTACCCTACACCTACCCTACACCTACCCTGCACCTACCCTACACCTACCCTACACCTACCCTACACCTACCCTACACCTACCCTACACCTACCCTACACCTACCCTACACCTACCCTACACCTACCCTACACCTAACCTACACCTACCCTACACCTACCCTACACCTACCCTACACCTACCCTACACCTACCCTACACCTTCCCTACACCTTCCCTACACCTACCCTACACCTACCCTACACCTACCTTACACCTACCCTACACCTACCCTACACCTACCCTACACCTACCCTACACCTACCCTACACCTACCCTACACCTACCCTACACCTACCCTACACCTACCCTACACCTACCCTACACCTACCCTACACCTACCCTACACCTACCCTACACCTACCCTACACCTACCCTACACCTACCCTACACCTACCCTACACCTACCCTACACCTACCCTACACCTACCCTAAACTTTGTTCCAAAAAACATAACCCAAATGTAAGCTTGTCGTCGCCAGGCACTGAGTTTCGCTTCACCCACTCAACCTTCGTTACGGGATCCCTACGCTGAATCCGTAAAAAAAAATGAAAAAAAAAGATTCGCCAAAACGGGGGGGGGGGGGGAGAAGGGGGGCAAGGGGGTCAACTTTGAAAACTGATACGTTTGTGACTATAGCATTGCCCCTTTTTATGAATCTGAAAAAAAAAATGTTCCAAGTCTCTCAACTTTTGAGATCCGCTTAAAGGGGGGGAGAAGGGGGGCGAGGGGGTCAACTTTGAAAAATGGTTTTTACTTTTGCGTGCCTCCTCTAAACGAATCCGTAAAAAAAACATTTTACGGGTACCTTAGTTTCCGAGATACGATAGAGGGGGGGAGGAGGGGGGTGAAAAGGGGAGGTTTGGCACTTTTCCCATACTCGCGAGAGTTGCTTGTTTACGAATCTGTCAAAATATACCCACCTCCCCATCCACCATCTGGGAGAACAATTATGTCAATGAGTGAGTCAGTCAGTGAGTGAGTGGTAATCCAGCTTTATATAATATAATAACTAGTATTTGCTCGGTGCGCGAGCTGCAAGCAGCTCGCGTGTTGTTGTCCCTACACCTACCCTACACCTACCCTACACCTACCCTACACCTACCCTACACCTACCCTACACCTACCCTACACCTACCCTACACCTACCCTACACCTACCCTACACCTACCCTACACCTACCCTACACCTACCCTACACCTACCCTACACCTACCCTACACCTACCCTACACCTACCCTACACCTACCCTACACCTACCCTACACCTACCCTACACCTACCCTACACCTACCCTACACCTACCCTACACCTACCCTACACCTACCCTACACCTACCCTACACCTACCCTACACCTACCCTACACCTACCCTACACCTACCCTACACCTACCCTACACCTACCCTACACCTACCCTACACCTACCCTACACCTACCCTACTCCTACCCAACACTAATGTTTGCTTGTCGTCGCCAGGCACTGAGTTTCGCTTCACCCACTCAACCTTCGTTACGCTACGGAGGTCGCCGGCTCGCTTCGCTCGCCACCTCCCCCCTGCGCTGCACTCGGTCTCGTAGGTTCGCTCCACTCGGGATCCCTACGCTGAATCCGTAAAAAAAACAAAAAAAAAAGATTCGCCAAAACGGGGGGGGAAAGGGGGGGGAGGGGGTCAACTTTGAAAAATGGTTTGTTTGTGACTATAGCATTGCCCCTTTATATGAATCTGAAAAAAGAAATGTTCCAAGTCTCTCAACTTCCGAGATCCGCTTAAAGGGGGGGAGAAGGGGGCGAGGGGGTCAACTTTGAAAAATGGTTTTTACTTTTCCGAGCCTCCTCTAAACGATTCCGTAAAAAAAACAAAAAAAAAAGATTAGCCAAAACGGGGGGGAGGGGGGAGAATGGGGGCAAGGGGGTCAACTTTGAAAAATGGTTTGTTTGTGACTAAAGCATTGCCCCTTTATATGAATCTGAAAAAAGAAATGTTCCAAGTCTCTCAACTTCCGAGATCCGCTTAAAGGGGGGGGAGAAGGGGGGCGAGGGGGTCATTTTTTAAAAATGGTTTTTACTTTTCCGAGCCTCCTCTAAACGAATCCGTAAAAAAAAAAAAATACGGGTACCTTAGTTTCCGAGATACGATAGAGGGGGGAGGAGGGGGGGGGGAAAAGGGGAGGTTTGGGACTTTTCCCATACTCACGGGAGTTACTTGTTTACGAATCTGTCAAAATATACCTACCTTCCCCTCCACCATCTGGGAGAACAATTATGTCAATGAGTCAGTGAGTCAGTCAGTGAGTGAGTGGTAATCCAGCTTTATATATTATAACTAGTATTTGCTTGGTGCGCGAGCTGCAAGCAGCTCGCGGTTTTGTCGTGTTTTTGAGAAGTATTCCTTAACTTACCCTACACCTACCCTACACCTACCCTACACCTACCCTACACCTACCCTACACCTACCCTACACCTACCCTACACCTACCCTACACCTACCCTACACCTACCCTACACCTACCCTACACCTACCCTACACCTACCCTACACCTACCCTACACCTACCCTACACCTACCCTACACCTACCCTACACCTACCCTACACCTACCCTACACCTACCCTACACCTACCCTACACCTACCCTACACCTACCCTACACCTACCCTACACCTACCCTACACCTACCCTACACCTACCCTACACCTACCCTACACCTACCCTACACCTACCCTACACCTACCCTACACCTACCCTACACCTACCCTACACCTACCCTACACCTACCCTACACCTACCCTACACCTACCCTACACCTACCCTACACCTACCCTACACCTACCCTACACCTACCCTACACCTACCCTACACCTACCCTACACCTACCCTACACCTACCCTACACCTACCCTACACCTACCCTACACCTACCCTACACCTACCCTACACCTACCCTACACCTACCCTACACCTACCCTACACCTACCCTACACCTACCCTACACCTACCCTACACCTACCCTACACCTACCCTACACCTACCCTACACCTACCCTACACCTACCCTACACCTACCCTACACCTACCCTACACCTACCCTACACCTACCCTACACCTACCCTACACCTACCCTACACCTACCCTACACCTACCCTACACCTACCCTACACCTACCCTACACCTACCCTACACCTACCCTACACCTACCCTACACCTACCCTGCACCTACCCTACACCTACCCTACACCTACCCTACACCTACCCTACACCTACCCTACACCTACCCTACACCTACCCTACACCTACCCTACACCTAACCTACACCTACCCTACACCTACCCTACACCTACCCTACACCTACCCTACACCTACCCTACACCTTCCCTACACCTTCCCTACACCTACCCTACACCTACCCTACACCTACCTTACACCTACCCTACACCTACCCTACACCTACCCTACACCTACCCTACACCTACCCTACACCTACCCTACACCTACCCTACACCTACCCTACACCTACCCTACACCTACCCTACACCTACCCTACACCTACCCTACACCTACCCTACACCTACCCTAAACTTTGTTCCAAAAAACATAACCCAAATGTAAGCTTGTCGTCGCCAGGCACTGAGTTTCGCTTCACCCACTCAACCTTCGTTACGGGATCCCTACGCTGAATCCGTAAAAAAAAATGAAAAAAAAAGATTCGCCAAAACGGGGGGGGGGGGGAGAAGGGGGGCAAGGGGGTCAACTTTGAAAACTGATACGTTTGTGACTATAGCATTGCCCCTTTTTATGAATCTGAAAAAAAAAATGTTCCAAGTCTCTCAACTTTTGAGATCCGCTTAAAGGGGGGGAGAAGGGGGGCGAGGGGGTCAACTTTGAAAAATGGTTTTTACTTTTGCGTGCCTCCTCTAAACGAATCCGTAAAAAAAACATTTTACGGGTACCTTAGTTTCCGAGATACGATAGAGGGGGGGAGGAGGGGGGTGAAAAGGGGAGGTTTGGCACTTTTCCCATACTCGCGAGAGTTGCTTGTTTACGAATCTGTCAAAATATACCCACCTCCCCATCCACCATCTGGGAGAACAATTATGTCAATGAGTGAGTCAGTCAGTGAGTGAGTGGTAATCCAGCTTTATATAATATAATAACTAGTATTTGCTCGGTGCGCGAGCTGCAAGCAGCTCGCGTGTTGTTGTCCCTACACCTACCCTACACCTACCCTACACCTACCCTACACCTACCCTACACCTACCCTACACCTACCCTACACCTACCCTACACCTACCCTACACCTACCCTACACCTACCCTACACCTACCCTACACCTACCCTACACCTACCCTACACCTACCCTACACCTACCCTACACCTACCCTACACCTACCCTACACCTACCCTACACCTACCCTACACCTACCCTACACCTACCCTACACCTACCCTACACCTACCCTACACCTACCCTACACCTACCCTACACCTACCCTACACCTACCCTACACCTACCCTACACCTACCCTACACCTACCCTACACCTACCCTACACCTACCCTACACCTACCCTACACCTACCCTACACCTACCCTACACCTACCCTACACCTACCCTACACCTACCCTACACCTACCCTACACCTACCCTACACCTACCCTACACCTACCCTACATCTACCCTACACCTACCCTACACCTACCCTACACCTACCCTACACCTACCCTACACCTACCCTACACCTTCCCTACACCTACCCTACACCTACCCTACACCTACCCTACACCTACCCTACACCTACCCTACACCTACCCTACACCTACCCTACACCTACCCTACACCTACCCTACACCTACCCTACACCTACCCTACACCTACCCTACACCTACCCTATACCTACCCTACACCTACCCTACACCTACCCTACACCTACCCTACACCTACCCTACACCTACCCTACACCTACCCTACACCTACCCTACACCTACCCTACACCTACCCTACACCTACCCTACACCTACCCTACACCTACCCTACACCTACCCTACACCTACCCTACACCTACCCTACACCTACCCTACACCTACCCTACACCTACCCTACACCTACCCTACACCTACCCTACACCTACCCTACCCTAATCCTAATGTTTGCTTGTCGTCGCCAGGCACTGAGTTTCGCTTCACCCTCTCAACCTTCGTTACGCTACGGAGGTCGCCGGCTCGCTTCGCTCGCCACCTCCCCCCTGCGCTGCACTCGGTCTCGTAGGTTCGCTCCATTCGGGGTCCCTACGCTGCCTGGTCCACTCCCACCGAACAGGTTTCGACGACCGATATTAGGTAGGGGAGGTTGGGGAGAGGAGGGATGAAGGGAGGGAGAGTGGGGAGTTTTGAAAAGTGATTCCGACTCAAGCATTGCCCCTTTATATGAATCTGGAAAAATAAATGTTCCAAGTCTCTCAACTTCCGAGATCCGCTAAAAGGGGGGGAGAAGGGGGGCGAGGGGGGTACACTTTGAAAAATGGTTTTTACTTTTCCGAGCCTCCTCTAAACGATTCCGTAAAAAAACGAAATAAAAAATATTCACCAAAACGGGGGGAGGGGAGGGGTGAGAAGGGGGGCAAGGAATTAACTTTGAAAAATGGTTTTTACTTTTCCGAGCCTCCTCTAAACGAATCCGTAAAAAAAACAAAAAAAAAAGATTAGCCAAAACGGGGGGGGAGAGGGGAGAAGGGGGGCAAGGGGGTTAACTTTGAAAAATGGTTTGTTTGTGACTATAGCATTGCCCCTTTATATGAATCTGAAAAAAGAAATGTTCCAAGTCTCTCAACTTCCGAGATCCGCTTATAGGGGGGGAGAAGGGGGGCGAGGGGGTCAACTTTGAAAAATGGTTTTTACTTTTCCGAGCCTCCTCTAAACGAATCCGTAAAAAAAACTAAAAAAAAAAGATTCGCCAAAACGGGGGGGGGGGGGGGGAGAAGGGGGGCAAGGGGGTCAACTTTGAAAAATGGTTTGTTTGTGACTATAGCATTGCCCCTTTATGTGAATCTGAAAAAAGAAATGTTCCAAATGTTCCAACTTTCGAGATCCGCTTAATGGGGGGGAGAAGGGGGGTGAGGGGGTCATTTTTGAAAAATGCTTTTTACTTTTCCGAGCCTCCTCTAAACGAATCCGTAAAAAACAAAAAATACGGGTACCTTAGTTTCCGAGAAACGATAGAGGGGGGGAGGAGGGGGGGGGGAAAGGGGAGGTTTGGCACTTTTCCCATACTCACGGGAGTTACTTGTTTACGAATCTGTCAAAATATACCCACCTCCCCATCCACCATCTGGGAGAACAATTATGTCAATGAGTGAGTGAGTCAGTGAGTGGTAATGCAGTTTTATATAATATAAACTAGTATTCGCTTTGTGCGCGAGCTGCAAGCAGCTCGCGTGTTGTTGTCCCTACACCTACCCTACACCTACCCTACACCTACCCTACACCTACGCTACACCTACCCTACACCTACCCTACACCTACCCTACACCTACCCTACACCTACCCTACACCTACCCTACACCACCCTACACCTACCCTACACCTACCCTACACCACCCTACACCTACCCTACACCTACCCTACACCTACCCTACACCTACCCTACACCTACCCTACACCTACCCTACACCTACCCTACACCTACCCTACACCTACCCTACACCTACCCTACACCTACCCTACACCTACCCTACACCTACCCTACACCTACCCTACACCTACCCTACACCTACCCTACACCTACCCTACACCTACCCTACACCTACCCTACACCTACCCTACACCTACCCTACACCTACCCTACACCTACCCTACACCTACCCTACACCTACCCTACACCTACCCTACACCTACCCTACACCTACCCTACACCTACCCTACACCTACCCTACACCTACCCTACACCTACCCTACACCTACCCTACACCTACCCTACACCTACCCTACACCTACCCTACACCTACCCTACACCTACCCTACACCTACCCTACACCTACCCTACACCTACCCTACACCTACCCTACACCTACCCTACACCTACCCTACACATACCCTACACCTACCCTACACCTACCCTACACCTACCCTACACCTACCCTACACCTACCCTACACCTACCCTACACCTACCCTACACCTACCCTACACCTACTCTACACCTACCCTACACCTACCCTACACCTACCCTACACCTACCCTACACCTACCCTACACCTACCCTACACCTACCCTACACCTACCCTACACCTACCCTGCACCTACCCTACACCTACCCTACACCTACCCTACACCTACCCTACACCTACCCTACACCTACCCTACACCTACCCTACACCTACTCTACACCTACCCTACACCTACCCTACACCTACCCTACACCTACCCTACACCTACCCTACACCTACCCTACACCTACCCTACACCTACCCTACACCTACCCTACACCTACCCTACACCTACCCTACACCTACCCTACACCTACCCTACACCTACCCTACACCTACCCTACACTTACCCTACACCTACCCTACACCTACCCTACACCTACCCTACACCTACCCTACACCTACCCTACACCTACCCTACACCTACCCTACACCTATTCTACACCTACCCTACACCTACCCTAAACTTTGTTCAAAAAACATAACCCTAATATTTGCTTGTCGTCGCCAGGCACTGAGTTTCGCTTCACCCACTCAACCTTCGTTACGCTACGGAGGTCGCCGGCTCGCTTCGCTCGCCACCTCCCCCCTGCGCTGCACTCGGTCTCGTAGGTTCGCTCCACTCGGGATCCCTACGCTGAAACCGTAAAAAAAACAAAAAAAAAAGATTCGCCAAAACGGGGGGGGAAAGGGGGGCGAGGGGTCAACTTTGAATAATGGTTTGTTTGTGACTTTAGCATTGCCCCTTTATATGAATCTGAAAAAAGAAATGTTCCAAGTCTCTCAACTTCCGAGATCCGCTTAAAGGGGGGGGAAAGGGGGGCGAGGGGGTCAACTTTTAAAAATGGTTTTTACTTTTCCGAGCCTCCTCTAAACGATTCCGTAAAAAAAAATAAAAAAAAAAGATTTGCCAAAACGGGAGGGAGGGGGGAGAAGGGGAGCAAGGGGGTCAACTTTGAAAAATGGTATGTTTGTGACTATAGCATTGCCCCTTTATATGAATCTGAAAAAAGAAATGTTCCAAGTCTCTCAACTTCCGAGATCCGCTTAAAGGGGGGGAGAAGGGGGGCGAGGGGGTCAACTTTGAAAAATGGTTTTTACTTTTGCGAGCCTCCTCTAAACGAATCCGTAAAAAAAACATACTACGGGTACCTTAGTTTCCGAGATACGATAGAGGGGGGGAGGAGGGGGGAGGAAAAGGGGAGTTTTGGGACTTTTCCCAAACTCGCGAGAGTCACTTGTTTACGAATCTGTCAAAATATACCCACCTCCCCATCCACCATCTGGGAGAACAATTATGTCAGTGAGTCAGTGAGTGGTAATGCAGTTTTATATAATATAACTAGTATTTGCTTGGTGCGCGAGCTGCAAGCAGCTCGCGGCTTTGTCGTGTTTTTGAGAAGTATTCCTTAACCTACCCTACACCTACCCTACACCTACCCTACACCTACCCTACACCTACCCTACACCTACCCTACACCTACCCTACACCTACCCTACACCTACCCTACACCTACCCTACACCTACCCTACACCTACCCTACACCTACCCTACACCTACCCTACACCTACCCTACACCTACCCTACACCTACCCTACACCTACCCTACACCTACCCTACACCTACCCTACACCTACCCTACACCTACCCTACACCTACCCTACACCTACCCTACACCTACCCTACACCTACCCTACACCTACCCTACACCTACCCTACACCTACCCTACACCTACCCTACACCTACCCTACACCTACCCTACACCTACCCTACACCTACCCTACACCTACCCTACACCTACCCTACACCTACCCTACACCTACCCTACACCTACCCTACACCTACCCTACACCTACCCTACACCTACCCTACACCTACCCTACACCTACCCTACACCTACCCTACACCTACCCTACACCTACCCTACACCTACCCTACACCTACTCTACACCTACCCTACACCTACCCTACACCTACCCTACACCTACCCTACACCTACCCTACACCTACCCTACACCTACCCTACACCTACCCTACACCTACCCTACACCTACCCTACACCTACCCTACACTTACCCTACACCTACCCTACACCTACCCTACACCTACCCTACACCTACCCTACACCTACCCTAAACTTAGTTCCAAAAAACATAACCCTAATGTTTGATCGTCGTCGCCAGGCACTGAATTTCGCTCCACTCAGGATCCCTACGCTGAATCCGTAAAAAAAAACAAAAAAAAAGATTCGCCAAAACGGGGGGGGGGGGGGGAGGGGGGAGAAGGGGGGCAAGGGGGTCAACTTTGAAAAATGGTTTTTTGTGACAATAGCATTGCCCCTTTATATGAATCTGAAAAATGAAATGTTCCAAGTCTCTCAACTGCCGAGATACGCTTAAAGGGGGAAGAAGGGGGGCGAGGTGGTGAGCTTTGAAAAATGGTTTTTACTTTACCGAGCCTCCTCTAAACGAAGCCGAAAAAAAACTGAAAAAAAAAGATTCGCCAAAACGTGGGGGGGGGGAGAAGGGGGGCAAGGGGGTTAACTTTGAAAACTGGTTCGTTTGTGACTAAAGCATTGCCCCTTTATATGAATCCGAAAAAAGAAATGTTCCAAGTCTCTCAACTTCCGAGATCCGCTTAAAGGGGGGGAGAAGGGGGGCGAGGGGGTCAACTTTGAAAAATGGTTTTTACTTTTCCGAGCCTCCTCTAAACGAATCCGTAAAAAAAAACAAAAAAAAATGATTCGCCAAAACGGGGGGGGAGGGGGGAGAAGGGGGGCAAGGGGGTCAACTTTGAAAACTGGTTCGTTTGTGACTATAGCATTGCCCCTTTATATGAATCTGAAAAAAGAAATGTTCCAAGTCTCTCAACTTTCGAGATCCGCTCAAAGGGGGGGAGAAGGGGGGCGAGGGGGTCAACTTTGAAAAATGGCTTTTACTTTTCCGAGCCTCCTCTAAACGAATCCGTAAAAAAAATATACTACGGGTACCTTAGTTTCCGAGATATGATAGAGGGGGGAGGAGGGGGGAGGAAAAGGGGAGGTTTGGGACTTTTCCCATACTCACGGGAGTTACTTGTTTACGAATCTGTCAAAATATACCCACCTCCCCATCCACCATCTGGGAGAACAATTATGTCAATGAGTCAGTCAGTGAGTCAGTGAGTGGTAATGCAGTTTTATATAGTATAATTATTCTAAAATCTGGGCGTATTCACTACCGTAATTCATGAGCCACCAGTGCCGCTAGGCCAATAGGAATGCTCATATCTCATGCTGATTTTTTGGTCAGGTGTAGTTTTTTCTATAGTTGTTATGTTTAAGAGACCCCGCAAACTACAGACTTTTTATCGTCCGATAATTTGGTCGAATTAAAAATTACATTCATTACCGAATCGTAATGTGCGCACTTGCATAATTCCGCCTCATATTGATTTACTGATTAAGGACTCGACCAAACTATCGGCCGATAAAAAGTCTGTAGTTTGCGAAACTCTAATAACTATGTAGGACAAACAGAGCAAATAAGATATGTTTAAGGCAAACAGAACTATGTTTTTAGAATATAAGAGTAAACAATTACAATTACCTACGTATGACGCAGCTGGGCTTAGAGATTAGGAGTCGAGAGTTCGATTCCTGCATGAAATATAAATTATGTTCTTATAATTTCAAGTAGAACGTAGTACCCCTTTGATTTTTAGGGTTCGGTAATCAACAAGGAGATCCCCTCGTCCCGAGGGGTAAACCTTGTCGCACAGCTACTTCATTTCTTCTTCGAACTCCGCGTCACACTTCCAGCCGCTATGATGGCTCCTTCTCTGTTACTGCAATGCATCTCTGGAACTCTCTCCCTCACTCCCCACGCGAGCTAGCCCTTCACTCGATGTCTTCAAGAGGAAAGTTAAGGAGCATTATCTTTCAACACAATAAATACTATTGATATATTATATTAAAAATTAAAAAAAAATTAAAATTAAAATGTTTATTTCAATTACAAAGCACATTTTGATACATATTATTGGAGATCACCTTTTAAGCAAGGAATTGCTTGTATTAGGAGACTCCGCACTTCCACTTATCATAATTGTACCTATGCAATTGAAATGTAGACAATGTAAACATGCAAGACTAAAAATAAAAGTAAAAATAAAAAGGGTAACTTAAAATTATACAAACAGCTAGCTCCGCAAATGAATGAGCATTATGCGTAGAAAAAGGCCCAGATCGCGTATGAACGTGTGGTATGTGTGTCACGAGTAAATGTGTGAGTGTATGGGTGTGAGTGTGAATAGTGGGGTTGTGTAGTGTGCGAGTTATAATTTAGTAAAGCTTAGTTCACCTGTCCTAATTAATGTTCTGTCTTCATAAATACGAAAGAATGTCTGTTTATTTATTTGTTTGTTTCTGTTAACAAATCCGAGTGAGATATGGGACTTTGGTAGATCATATCCTGGGTTAGGACTCAAAATCCTTCCGACCCGACACTCTCGTAGAGACCTAGTTATGCGGGTGAAACCGGAATGCCATGCCACTATAGCTAGGTGTAAGCGTAAGTCTAAAATGTGGATTGTCGGATTAGATTGATATTATTAACTTATTTGGTTATTGCAAAGTAGATACAATAGACTCTATATCATTGTAGGTTTTAGTTTTAAGCCAATCAGTTACAGCTATTTTACAGTCTCGGAGCTTCATGGAATAAATACGTAATTCTTTATTCAGCAAGTTGTATAGGTGAGAAGATTGCCTTGAGTATTGCCTTTTAGCGAAAGTAGATCTATCTTTGACAGGTGGAGCGACTAAGTAGCTCCTTCTGCTTCTAGGCTTAGAGGGATCATACGGGAGGGATGTGTGTTTTCTTAGTATAAGTTGAAGCAAATAAAGCTTTCTTACAGACAATAGATCAGAAAACTGGTAGAGGCTTTGGGTTGGGTATCTATAGGGTTTAAAGAATATGACCTTGAGTAAGGTTCTCTGCGCCCTTTCAAGTTCTAAAAATTTCATTTTTGTCGTCCCTCCCCAGCAAGATAGACAGTACATGAGGATAGATTGGGCCAGTGATATGTATACTTGCTTTAGAAGTTGCTTTGAAGCCGCATGTCGCAGTGTTTTAAAAGTCCACACCAGCTTCCTAACCCTCTTCATAATAAGTTCGGTATGCATATGCCAGGATAGGCGCTGGTCAATCATAACACCTAGATATTTAGTATGTTGTAACCTGTCAATTTTTAGACAAGAGCAGTCGGGGTTTAGGGGGTTGGGACAGTTGTGTATTTTTATTTGGAAATCTTGAGACGGTTGCGTGCTACTATACTTTGTAAAGCAGATGTAGTTGGATTTGGAGGCATTCAGTGTGAGGAGACTATGATGGTATATATATATATTTGTATTAATGAACGTAGTTCTTCTATGTATGTATTATTATTATATGTTTAATTGATATGTTGCTGTTAAATTGTACACTGGATTAGCCCTGAATTAAAATGTTCTCTATCACTCAAAGGTTTGCTGGAAGAAAACTCCATTTTGGAGTTAAGCTCGCCTTTGTACATGAAAATTGATTTCACTTTGTATAAATGTATTGTTTTGGTGTACAATAAAGAATTAAGAAGGTACCCTTATAGTTTCGCCATGTCCGTCCGAAGCTTAGCTCAGAGACTTTTGGTACTAGAAAGCTATAATTTGGCATGGATACACATATTAATCACGCCGACGAAGTGGTAAAAAAAAACCATGAAAAAAATGTTTAGGGTACCTCCTGTATACGTAAAAATATTACGGGTCTGTAAAAACCTTATATCCATTTAGGGATCCGTTGCCGTGAAATTAAGCTTTAAATGGCAAATTTTTGTTAGAGTGATAAATGATTTTATTTCTGTAAGTTGGTTTGTACAAACACTTTTACATGTCGATCATATTTTTAAAACTAGATGAGGTCGGCGTTTCCTATCTGACTACTCTGAGAAGAAAGGCCGAAACAAACTCAGAGGTCACAGTCTCTTTTAAAGTCCAGACAAAAAGCAAGGTTAGATCATGTGAAGACCATGTAGATTGATGTCTGAAATGGTCTTTTGAGGAAAGAACCAGCCAGATTGAGTGGACCTGAAGTGAAGTATCCATCCCCTGTGCCAGCTAAATGGTTGCTTTTGGATATGTGATAAAATTCACGGCAGTAGTATTTATAACGAAATTAAAAGGAAAACTATCACAGCTAAGTAGGCTTTACAAGTTTACGAGTAATAGTCGACCAACTTATAAAATATACATGTAAAAGTAAAATTTTGTATATTGATGTATGGGGACAACAGTTTGGAACGGCAAAGTTAATTTTGTCCCTTCGTTAGAACTATGTCCGGTTTGTGAACGTTAGTAATGTTACCTATTTATTTTGGTGAATGTAGCTGTTTACACGAAACCGAACTCTGACTCACTAAACCAAATGTGAGTCAGACTCGCTCTTGGCCGGTTTTGTAATGTATAAAAACGACGGCCACAATTTTTTTTAAACAAAATAAACTAGGCTTTGAAAAACCGAATTTGTATCACGATATGCCTACCGCATCGCATGTATATCTGTATACGTATTCTAACCATCCCTCCCTTCTTTCTGCAGGTCATCCGCACTTCTTCAACCAGCTGTCCTGCGGGCTGGACATCATCTCGCTGGCCGGCGAGTGGCTGACAGCAGCTGCCAACACCAACATGTTCACGTACGAAATCGCTCCGGTCTTCATACTGATGGAGAACGTGGTGCTGGAGAAGATGAGGAGCATGATCGGATGGAGAACTGGGGACTCTATCCTGGCACCAGGTGAGGTTGCTGACTACTAGGAAGGCCTGCCACTAGGTTGAGCGATGACCTGGCTAAGGTAGCGGGCATCGGTGGATGCGAGACGCTTAGGACTGGTCGCCTATGTTAAGCAGTAAAGTCTTTCGGCTGATATGATGACAACTATAGGCCGATCGCTTCACTGAGACCTTTCCTAAGGTAGCAAGAGAGATGCTGACTCCCATCAGCAAACTATTGACTGACAGGTAACTACACCCGCGGCGACACTAAGTCCGCCTATGTAATAAATACGTCGTACCGCGCAGCTACTTCAGAATGGTCTCAGTGGCCTACAGTCTTACTTAGATATCGTGTTAAGAATTTATTTGGTTATGCTAGTCGGATAGGGAGGCTGCAGTGTCCATTCGCAAGCTCAGCTCTGACGAAATGAATTATCTTTCTCTCTCTTTGGTGCGCTGTTTTTTTTTATTGGGCCTGGATATCACAGTATTTCCTCTATATAGCTGGAATATTGATTTGTCGTCCAATGGAATGTTCTGTGAAACAATGAAGCCCTTTTACCAGCCGCTATCCGTTAATACTATTTATTTATCTGTCTGTAAAATATATTTTATGGTTCCAGCCGATAACTCTCCTCGCAGGAAATATGAAATTTTCTAACGTCAGAAATGTTACCTCATGCGAATGTCTTCTATCTTCCACCAGGTGGCTCCATCTCCAACCTGTACGCGTTCCTGGCGGCTCGCCACCACAAGTTCCCGCAGTACAAGGAGAAGGGGCTCTCCAGCATCGGAGGACATCTCGTCATGTTCACTTCTGATCAGGTGAGTGGCCTAGAAGAAGTCTTGAAGGGATCAAGATTATTAATGTTTCTAGCAGACATTATAATTTACAAAATATGCTGTGCATTTGTTTTTAGTATTCAAACAAATGTGTTAAATTGACAAGTAGGTACCAGTGAGGTTTAGATCCGAAGAACTTTGTGTTTTTATTTCTTGCGTACGTAACGTTTGATTAGACAGTTAGAATACGCACAAAATAATTTAAAATAACTTTGTTTCACTGTGTATCTTAAATACAAAATCATTATTTATTGTACACTAAAACAATACATTTAGAGAAAGTGAAAACAATATTCATACACAAAGGCGAGCTTAACTCCAAATGGAGATTTTTCCATCAAACAACATTGGACGAATGTTCAAGTCCACAATTTATTATTGCTCTATGGCTACAAAACGTTTGTATTTCATCCATATACAGCTACGCTATAGCTTTACAATGTGAATACCCGTACATTCATTTTTACCAGCTTTTATTTAACTACCATGTTAGTTTGTTAGTACGTGTGGGTGTGTCAAATCTTGCAACAGAATTTTAAAACAGTCATCCCCCACTGATTGAACTGAAATTTGGGAAAAACGTTTGGTTTGAATAACAATGTACCGTTAGCTCAGTGACATCATTCTAAATCCAATATGGTGGACTCCCAAAGATGGCGGACCAATTATGATTATGCACTCCCCATGAGATGGGTGTCAAATGAAAGAGTTGGCTGAGAGGAATACGAAAAACCATGTTCATAATTATATTTTTTTAAGATTACTAATTAATTATTTGTTCCCCACCAGTGCCACTACTCAGTGAAATCCTGCGCGTCGGTGTGCGGTCTCGGCACTGACTACTGCATCAGTGTGCCGTCCGACGAGCGCGGCCGCATGATTCCGACCGAGTTGGAGCGACTCGTCAAGTACCACAGGGACAGGGGCAATGTGAGTAATCGGCCGCGTTTACGGAGACGGTAGGAACCGCGCGGCGCGTCGCTTCTTCGAAAACACCAACGCTTCACCGTAAACACTCTCATACATAGTGGCATAACGTTGTGTGAGCAGCAGGGCGGCACTTTGAGGGGGTGGCAAAATTTCACAAAAATAATGATTACACACAGTAAAAAACTGATCTAAATAAAACAAATAAAAAGAATAATATCATGTAAAATCATATAAAAGATAGTATTTAATATTATAAAATAACACCTGCAAATTATAATTACTGTATATTTACCGTCTTAAAAAGGAGGTTATCAATTCGATACGTATGTATGAATAATATATAACTATGTAATATTTTTGGAATTGCACAATATTCACTTAAGTTAGGTACTCCATGTGAGCTTACATCTGTGTCAAATTTCATACGTGTATGTTTGTCCTCGCATTTCTCAGAAACTAGTCTTTAGTTAGTTTTATTCTTATCAAAATCGGTTCAGCAATTTTCAAGACATGGAACGTACAGCGGCAATGTGTTAATATGACTTTCGTTTGGGAAGTCGATGTCTGAAAATTAAAAAACAAGAGGTACCAAAGGTTTTCGTACTAAAAAGCGCACTTTTTAGTGTTTTGCTTTGGAATTCGGTTTATTTTTTGTGAAAAAGTTTTTTTCTTTTGAATTGTAATACCTAAATAAGGGGGCGGCAAAATGTTACTCCGCCCTGGGCGGCTGAAACCCACGCTACGCCACTGCTCATACGACGTATAAATGTTTGAATTTATTGCTGTCCGCACCGCTCAACGCGACGCACGACGCCCCGCGTCTCCAGAAACGAGGCCTAAGTATACTATGATATGACTTGGGACACTTGAAATATCAAGTACGATTGCATAAAATTAAGAAGCTCTTGGCTCAATAATAACAGCCGCTCAGGTCGATCTTCAAGGTTAAGCAACGCTTGGCGAGGTTGGGCTGTGAATAGGTGACCAGTTATTATACATGCAGACCTTACTCCGTGCCTTGAAAAGCACGTTCGGATCAACAGATTGGTCCCGACTGTCATTTGGATATCTTTGACAGTCGTTACGGGTAGTCAGAAACCTGAAATCTGAGACCAGTCTTGCGAAGTAGTATAGTGTTACCCCATTAATAGGTTGTGGAAGTCTAATAGGCAGTCGCTCCATGTAAAACATGGTCTAACCAGCTGGATCAGGAAGTCAACCTTAACATAGGCAGATAGACGATGTAACTTGACCCCTCTGGTCTGGCCTCAAGCTCAGATATTGTCGTCAATAGCAGAGGATTTGTAATAGTCTCATCAGCCTTTTAATCTTCCCTCTGCTGGGACACAGGCGTCCTCTCTGTGAGAGGGAATGGGCCGTAATCCACCACGCGGGCCCAGTGCGGGTTGGTGGATGTCACATGTCTTCGAATTTTTGGTTCTAGGACATGCCGGTTTCCTCACGATGTTTTTCTTCACCGTTTTTTCCATGTTTTATCTTCTTCCAACAGGTGCCATTCTTCGTGAACGCCACGTCGGGCACCACAGTGCTGGGCGCCTTCGACCCGCTCGAGGAGATAGCTGACATCTGCCAGAAGTACGACATGTGGATGCATGTCGATGTGAGTATATAACTATTGTACAAGCTTTTATGTAACTTGTCTCGTTGGTTAATTAGTTATGTATGGGTAAAATCTTGCAACAGAATTTTAAAACAATTATTGCCAACCAATTGAGCTGAATTTTTGTATAATTATACGTTTTGTTTGGATGACAATAGTTAGCAAGGTGATATCATTCTATAATTATTATGGCCGACCAATATTTTTTAACTGAATAAAAAAATCATGGATTGTCAAGTAAGAGAAAGTTTAGACGTACTAAAAGAAATAGAATTTAGGAATAGAATGTTCATCAAATTTTAGACGTTTTATTATTTCTCAAATTCAGACCAAACAAATTAGAAATTACAGTGATAACTAAACTTCATTAACATAGGAAAACTGCTTAAAATTACCAAATAAGTCATCAGCAACTTTTATTAAAATTCTAGAGTAAGTGTAAGATTTAGATATGCTGGACCTACAGAACAATTTAACTAAATGTTTGCGTTGTCTTTATCTCAGGCTGCTTGGGGCGGTGGTCTGCTGTTCTCGAAGAAGTACCGACAACCTCGTCTGACTGGCGTTGAGAGGTAACATAGATTTTAGCAATTTTTTTGTGTCGGTTCTTTCGGATTTGTTTACTACGAGTATGTCACTCACGATACGAGTAGTTACCTTGCAACTGGGTTGAAGTTAAGATGGGCAGTCGCTGCGGATAAAAAAAATTAATAAAATCAAAAAACACGACTGATTAAGAAACGAACCAAAAATAATCAGATGTAAACAAGAAGAGAATCATGCTGTGCAGTCGGAGGATACATAATTATTTACGAGCGGGCTGATCAAAACCATATCTATCCTCCAACTGCACAGCATGATTTTCTTCATGTTTACATCGTTTTAGTTCGTTACTTAAGCTCTAATCACCTCTAAAAACTCTTCATTTTGTTATCCCACTCGAAGGGTAAGCAAAAAAAAAAATTGAGACCCCTACAATATGGCGCCTAAAATCCATAGTGTTTGTTTTTTAGGTTTCCATACCCAAAGGGTAAAAACGGGACCCTATTACTAAGACACCACGATCTTTTGTCTGTCTGTCTGTCTGTCCGTCTGTCACCAGGCTGTATCTCATGAACCGTGATACCTAGACAGTTGAATTTTTCACAGATGATGTATTTCTGTTGCCGCTAAATACTAAAAACAGGATAAAATAAATATTTAAATAGGGTGTATACAACAAACGTGAAATTTTTGCCGTTTTTGCGATAATGGTACTGAAACCTTCGTGCGCGAGTCCAAGTCACACATGGACGGTTTTTTTAAGTTACCTATCTAAGAACACTCGGGCGGTCAAGACGTATCTAAACATACAAGATACGCGCGAAAAACATTATCCTTGCAGTCGCGTAAAAAACTGGTAGTCAGCTGCATCCGGTTAAATTGGAAACCGTGCCTAACATAGTTGGAAAAAGGCAGGCAGATTGATTGACTAATACACAAAGTTACTAAAATTCGTAAGCCTTAATCCCTGTCATGCCCGAACAGCTAATTGATACCCAACTCAATACGAACCCGGAACAAGTAGAACCTCCCAGCTTCCTCATTATCCCGTATTAATCCGAGCGCTATTAGCGTCCATCAATCATGAGTGTTCGCCGCTAAATGCCAGCGCAGTAAGCCGCGGGCAAGCTTTGGTGAAACTATCGATAAAGTTATCGATATTTATATTGTCGAGATTTTTAATATTCCATATCATATCATATTTGGGGTGGTATGGGATCTACCTCCTAGTGGTCCACCCCGGGCAACGGCACCACGGGCTTGCCTGTGGTACGGCTGAAAGATCCCACTTAAGCGGTGGTAGGCTCCGCAAGGGGCCGCCTGGCTCGCGACCACCATCCCACCGGAGTCCGGCGCCAAGCAGCTTGCTGTATTCCGTCGGTGTGTGGGAGTGCCAGTGCCTTTGGGGGAGAAGGAGGTTGTCAGTTGCGCTGTTCAGAACCGGTCGTGGTCTCTGAGAATAACTTGCCGGGTAGCTCATTCTGGAGGGTAGCGGGATCCGAAGCACGGTGCCAGCCGTTGGCCGACCGCAGTCAGTAGGGGGCCCAAGTAGCACGCCAGCCACGTGCCAAAGGCTGCCCCGCCAACTCGCGAAAAATCCCGGTATGCTCCACCGTGCCAGCTGGCGACTGGATGGGAGGACCCGGTGGCCATATCCGGGGGGGTTCGGGCGTCCCCGCAGTCTCCAAATGAGTTCCCCATAGGTTGAGTTAGTTTTTAGTGGTCCACTTGGTTATCTGAGCAGCGCCTCGACAGTTCAACTTTTCCCCCAGCAACTCTAACAATATCAATGACCAAAGCAAAGAAGAGAAATAAGGTTAAACAACGGCTGCACTTCCTCCCACTTAAAGTGCACCTCATTAACATCAGGGGGTTGCACTCCAACCTTGATCCGGTCCACCACCACCTAGAGACCGAGAAGCCGCACCTGTTCTTCCTAACGGAGACGAAGATAACAACTCCGTCGGACGTGGCGTACCTCAACTACCCGGGTTACTCTCTTGAACACAAGTTCAAGAAGCAAGCTGGGGTCTGTGTGTACGTCCGCGATGACATCTGTTGTCGTCGTCTCCGTTGCTTTGAGAAATCGGGTTTTTCTGCCATATGGCTGCTTGTGGACACAGGCGTGGAGAAGTCTATCTACGTCGGCGTATACCGATCCCATAGCGGTGACCAGGAGTCAACAGCGCTCTTTAATAGCCTTGTAGAGTCGACTGATGTAGCCCAGCAACGATACCCAACAGCGAAGCTTGTTTTTCTGGGGGACTTCAACGCCCATCATAAGGAGTGGCTGTTCCCGTACCAGAAAACCGACCATGCCGGGTTGGAGGCGCGCAAGTTTGCTTTAACGCTAGATCTTACCCAGCTGGTGAATGTGGCAACGCGGGTACCGGATGTAGACGGCCATACACCCAATTGTTTGGACCTTCTGCTGACAACTGATCCGGGCAGTCATTCGGTGTCGGTCTCAGCCCCGCTGGGAACGTCTGACCACTGTCTGGTGAAATCCGTTTCGACCTGCTCTCCTCCAGATGAGAGTCCTAGAGGCACGAGGCGAGTATGGCGATACGAGTCAGCAGACTGGGATGAGATGCGGCACTTTTTTGCGTCCTATCCTTGGCGGCATGTGTGCTTCTCCTCGGGTGACCCCTCGTGCTGTGCTGACGTGGTTGCGGACGTGATTCGGCAGGGAATGGAGTATTTTATTCCATTCTCCGACATCCCGCTCGGTTACAAAGCCCGGCCTTGGTATAATGCAGAATGCGCCCACGCTGAGGCCCGAAAAGAGTCTGCCTACCAAGCCTGGGTCAAGGCCCGCGACCGCAAAATTAGAGCGCGTAGGGTTCGCGCGAAGAAAAGAGCCTTTAATTCTGCCGCCAAGCTCTGCAAGCGGGTTCTGCGTCGGGCACGTTTTGACCATATTGGACGTATCGGGGCCAAGCTGGCATCGCACCCCCCGGGTAGTAAACAGTTTTGGTCCCTGTCTAAAGCGGTTGAAACTAATTTCTGTCGACCCACTTTACCTCCAATGCTGAAACCTGATGGCTCGCTGGCTCACTCTGCAAGTGAGAAAGCAAATTTATTTGCATCTCTCTTTGCAAGCAATTCACGTCTGGATGCTGGCTCTAAGCTACCACCTAATATACCTCAATGTGACTCTTCGATGCCGGAGATCGCAGTTCACACTAAAGAGGTTCGGAGAGTACTGTGCAGCCTAGACGTGAACAAGGCCAGCGGGCCTGACGGCATTCCAGCGAGAGTATTGAGGCAGTGTGCGCCTGAACTGTCTCCTGTATTGACACGCTTGTTCCGCCTCTCTCTTAAAAAAAGAAAGGTGCCGAAATCCTGGAAGCTTGCAAATGTACAACCAGTACACAAGAAGGGCGACCGTGCAGACCCTGCCCACTACCGTCCGATAGCCATTACCTCCATACTATGTAAGGTTATGGAAAGGGTACTGAACAGTAAGTTGCTGACCTACCTTGAAGACAATGAGCTCCTCAGTGACCGTCAACATGGCTTTCGCCGGGGACGGTCAACTGGAGATCTTCTTGTGTTTGTCACGCACTGCTGGGGCGAAGCCATCGAGAATCACGGCGAAGCACTTGCCGTATCGCTCGATATCTCGAAGGCCTTTGACAGGGTCTGGCACGCTAGTCTACTCAGCAAGCTTCCTGCTTATGGCATCCCAGCCGGTTTTTGTAGCTGGATATCAGACTTCCTCAGTGAACGGTCGATCCGAGTAGTCGTTGACGGCTGCTCCTCTGACCTTAAGGCTATTAATGCCGGTGTTCCTCAGGGGTCTGTTCTCTCTGCAACTCTTTTCCTGCTGCACATCAATGACCTACTTCTGCCTGGTATTGTTGGGTACGCAGATGACAGTACTGTTTCCGAGAGATACTTCTCCAGCGCAGGAACCGGTGGGGATGAAGTTCGTTCCTTGAGAGAGGCTATGGTGGAGCGTACTGATTTGACCTTAAGTCTTGTCTCCCGTTGGGGTGATGACAATCTGGTCTCTTTTAACGCCACCAAAACACAGGCATGTCTTTTTACCGCAAAGAGGACTCATTTCATCAAAACGCCTACTTTTCGGGGTGCATCTGTTCCTATAACTGACCGGCTCGAGCTCCTTGGCATGGAGTTGACATCCAGTCTCAACTTCGGCGCCACCATCGAGTACAAAGCCCAAATTGCGGCAAAGAAACTGGGCGTCCTAAACAGAGTGAAGCGATACTTTATGCCTGGACAGCTATTAACTCTTTACAAAGCGCAAGTCCGATCCTGCATGGAGTATTGCAGCCACCTCTGGGATGGCTCAGCTAAATATCAGCTTGCCGCGCTTGACTCGGTGGAACGCAGAGCCAAGAGACTAATTGGTGACGTCAAACTGGTGGATGCCAAGCTTCACAGCTTAGCTCATCGCCGTAAGGTTGCCTGCTTGTCGGTCTTCTACAGACTGTATTTTGGCGAGTGTGCTCATGAACTCCACGACCTCATCCCACCGGCCCCCTTCTACCATCGGACATCTAGACGCACTGCAAGTTACCATCCTCACCTAGTTGCTATTCCACCAATTCGCACCAAGCGCTTCCAAACATCCTTCATAATGCGCACTGCAAAAGAGTGGAACTCACTGCCTGCGTCTGTGTTTCCGAACGCATATAACCCGAATCTCTTCAAAGTTAGAGTGAACAGGCTTCTTCTGGGTAAGCTCACTCCATCGTCGACTTTGTCTCTGTCACCTCTGACCTAGACTAGAGTCAAGAGCAAACCCATCTCGAATAAAAAAAAAAAAAAAAAAATCATTTTTTTTTTTTTTTATCATCTATTGGCTTGCTCTTGACCGCCACATCCTTAAGATATTTAGACATATAGTCCACAAAATTGGTGGTAAAGGAAGAGTAGAAGGCGAACGTCCTCGCCGCCGATCACCCACAAGATGGACAGACCTCATTAGATCTCCTACAAAGTGTTCCCTCGCTGAATGTACACGCAGTGCCACGAATCGAGGAAGATGGAGAAGTCTCGCAAAAGCCGCAACCAACATACCTGACGATCCATAACCACGAACACTACACTAATAATAATAATAATAATCGATGTCACCATCCCGCATGACGAGAACCTCGTGAAAGCTGAGAAAGAGAAACAAATCAAATATCTTGACTTAGCACACGAGGTTGTCGACATGTGGAATGTGGACTCGGCGATCATTGTGCCGATTGTCGTTACGGCCAACGGCCTGATGGCCAAGAGCCTCGACGACCATCTGTTGAGGCTGTCATTGGGCGGTTGGATACAGAAGGCAGTACTCCTCGATACGGCTCGCATTGTGAGGAGGTTCCTGTCTCTGGAGCCCTAACCACCGGTAGCTTGGACCCTGTTCCCGATACCGGCGGACAACCATTATTTTTTTATATTTTTTAATGTTTTTCTTTTTTGTGTTTTGCAAAAATATTTAAAAATGTAATTAATAAGAAAAGAAATGAATAAAGGAAATAATATCAATATTCGATATTTATTTCAGAGTTTAAAATATCGATACGTTAAATATCGATATATTTATTTCACATGCACATCAATAGCCGCGAGCAAGGCAACCCCGCGGGGGTGTAGTAAAATCTTGCTAAATGCAGCAGATGTAGGCGGTGGAGCGTGTGACAAGCGAGCTAGGGCTAACACACCACCTCATATTTGGTATTTTGAAGCAATTTTTCGTTCATGTGGCAACAGGGGTGTATGATCTTCAGCACATCATATCAGCGATAGACACTGTTAAATACTTCTCATCATACGCTATCTAAATCCCGCAACATTGTTTGGTGTTTTCGTGAAACGGCAATCTAAAACAGGCATACGCACTAAACGATTTGAGAATACTTGTATTGTGCGTATAGCTAAGAAGTGTATATTTCCTGACAGCTACAACCTAGGAGTATTTAAGTCAAGAGTGAATAAGTTACTACTAGGCAAGCGTGCTTCACCGTCGACCACATCATTATTTACCATAAGGCGAGATAGTGGTCAAACGCGACCCTATCTTAAATATAAAAATAAACAATCGGCAAGTTGCCTGCAAAATGTAAGAAATTACTATATTGGAAGTCGTTGCAATGGCTCTTGATTAGTTCTTGATTTTGTTTGAATTGTGCCTCTTCCGAAGAGTTAGCAAAAATCAAATAAAATTAAAACACAGGCGGGTAAAAGTAGGTCTTATAATTATTTGAGCCTGTGTAACAGTAAATGGCGTACAAATACTAGTATGAATAATAAAGGTTCAAGGTGTTATTACAAGCAAAAGAAGCCTAACAAACGAAAACAGCTCAAAAGACCTACCGTATTATTTTATCCTGCCAGCCCTACAGTGCACGTCAAGGATTACGCGTAGCTCGTAGCGCTACGCGGCTACGAACTCTGCTACGCCGTAGCGCACTCGTAGCAGGCCGCGAGTTCACATGTCAATCCTGCTCGCTCTCAATCCGGGGTAAAGCGTCACGGTTGATCGCTTTGATCGGGTAACCGACTGTGGAGAGGGTGGTGCTGTGTTTAATTACAAATAATAACTACTTAATATTAGAACTGTAAAAGTTTGTGAATATCTGCACGCGCATTTTGATGAAATTTTGCAGTAATATAGCTTGTAATATACATTAGAATAACTCATCGATCTAGGGACAACAAATAGGGTAGTTGACGAAAAATATCTATTTAGTCCGTCAGTCAGATAACCTAATAATATTGGACACGTATTTTTCTTTTGCCACGTAAACAAAAAGTTACGACGATATAGTGCGTTGAAATATCGTGCGACGTTACGGTGTGCTACACTTTATACTGACATAGTGACGTCACTAGCCCCCACTCCTGAACTTTGATGCGCTTTATCTTTGTCAATTTTTATTTATTTAATAGAGCAAAAAATACGGGTAACTTTTTTATTAAATACGGGTCAATAGAATGATCATTTTTCTACCCAAGAAACATCCCTATTCCACGTAGGCAAACTAGCAGAGTAGATTCAGTCACCGCGACAGGGTAAAATACTTTTAATTGATTTCAATAAAAAGCAAGCTGTAACTATCAATTTAATTCAAACGAGAGAAACTAATTAACTTAGAATATAGAAGAAAACCTTCCAGTCCAAAATTACAATCAAGTAGAAAAAAACTCGGGAAAGCTACATAATACTATAATAAAAGAAAGCAATTAGCACTACCATTCTCCCAAAAAACGAAAAAGGGAACAATCCCTCTCCCTTCAGAAGCGGTGCTATTAAACCTCTTTTAAGATTAATTAAAAAGCCCCTCCACAGAGGGTAGGTAGACATGTTTGTGAGTAACAAAAAACAAAAGTGTCCGTACATACGTCTGTACTCGCGTGGAGCTCGTTTATCAAGCGAGTGTTTAAAGTTGGGCTGATGTTACACCGTCGGGAATATAAGAGGGGATTCGAGATGTGCACGAATAAAGTTCTAGTTACCTCAACCGTACATCAAAATTTTCGTGTAAAATCTTCCAAGCATAGGTTATAAGTTCAGAATCATAAAAATAATGATACTCCCTAACAAAAGAACTTACACACGCCTTCACGCCTTGTTCCCATGGTGCAGGCAGAAACCGCAAAACGGCCTGCTGCTGCGGCCCTTATATACTCATTTTGTTTCGTTTATGTTACACCTAGTCATACAGGCACGCATGTTTTATGTAAGTATTGCCGAAATAAATGAAAAACAGCGTTGTTAGTACAAGCTGGGACATAGTTATTTTAGACTGCCCACAATCCTATTAACTAAATACTTATCAGTTGTCATATGGCTAAGAAAAGCCACTCCATAATTGTGTCTTTGATTGTTCTTAAAAATCCTCAAAACGGTTGCAGAAAATGAAAATAACAAAACTACATTTACAAACATTTTCTTTAAAATCTACCTTAACATTCTTGTAAAGCAACATATTTTTTAATAATTTCAAAATATTTTATAAGGCTTTTAATAGCCAAAAAGAAAAATATGTTCACTTGATACAATCCGGTGTAAATGCGTCCCCATGCGACCCTCGAAGCTGTAAAAACAGAGGATTATCTAAAGCGCGAGGGCGCCACCGTCGCACTGTGTCAATACGATACACACTGTTTAACTTTCTGCTTACTGCTCATGAATTTTAAGTTCTATCTGTTTTGCATTACGTTTACGCTTACGTGTGAGGAGAATAGGATTATGGACGGTGTTGAGATTTTTGTTTACATATTTTGATTATTCCGGACCGTAATTTTGAATTTGCAAAATGTCGAATGCCCAAAATATTGAATTTGGAAAATGTTGAACTGTTAATCCCAAAATGTTGAATTCGCATAATATTGAATTCCAGGACCATGATCCCGAATTCAATATTATGGTCAGTTAGATTTTGTTAATATCGTCGTTTTGTCGTCCTTTCCCACATCAAAGTTGGTCGGTGGGCCAACAGCCAACATCAACACGCAACAGGCGGGATAAGTGGCATAAAACTGGAAGTGGGACTGCAAGGATTTTTCATTTCCACTAGTTCTGCGTCGTATTATTTTACAAATACAACATTACGGTCTGAAAGGATTTCGATTCCTGGGTCAGGCAGTGTTATTGGGTTTTTCCGTCTGGAATTTCTCATGATGGCAATAGCGAGGCTGTTGCCATCAACCGGGCCCAAGTCCAGATGTGTTTAACGCCTATTAAATAGGGGTTTCTATGTCTGTTTGTATTTCTTAGAAAATCTGTTAGTTGAAATAGTAAAATAAGCATATCTTTGAATAAATGAATGAGTTTATACAAATATGTCGCGGGTTTATGACAAAATTAGGTTTTGATCAAAAACCTAGGCTATTGATCAAGAACCGGAAAAATACAAAATTATTACCTAAACCTAGATTGGATTGGTTTTATGATACAAACAATGTCGGTTGCTATTTCATAAAATAAAAACCAATAAACCCGACTGCTTAAGAAGTGAACTAAAATACATAAACAAGAAGATGCTGTGCAGTCGGAGGATACATAATCGCGAGCTGACTGACCAAAACCTTATTATTACATAATAATTTTGTCTCTGTCCGGTTCTTGATCAAAATCCTGATTTTGTCATTAATCTGCGACATATACAAAAACCAAAATGTACAAAACATTTAATCTAAGGTTATATAAGAAACTGGTTTGACTTGCCTTTGAGAGCTAAATAAAAACAGCCAAACGGGTCGATCTGAAAGGTTAAGCATACCAATTTGACAGTCGTAAAAAAAGAGGTAAAAAAATTATGAGCGAAATTGATGGAACCTTAAAAATGTATTACTTGCATGCAAAGTTTTAAAAGAATTTAATACGATTGTGGGTAAGAATTAGTTACGTTGGTTCTTGTAAAGTTATGAGCTTGCAATTTGATCCTTTTAAAGATTATTTTGTTTGCCCAATGACCCCAAAAAACTAATCTCTAAATCATAATCCCCGACAGTTTTCTAGCTCATCACACAACGCCCTATCTACCCTACGTCCTCACTCTCCCCTACAAGTGCGAATCAATTCTCCACAAGCAAACAGAAGGGGTAGCGTGGGGAAGCGTTGATTCACAATTGATTAGCGAATTATGCAAATATCCAGCACCCTCTGGCTATCTGACTAATGACCTTGAGCTTGTCAAAAATCAACATTGAATGTAAAGATTTAATTTCCATAATAATTTGTATGGTTGAATTAGAGGGTGGATTAGTGGTTAGAAAGGGTGGATTGGCGAATGTGAGGTGTTCGAGTTTAAGGAAAAATTAAAAAGGTAAGATTTATTTGGTGTATTCCTTCGCTACGAATGTCGTAGATTTTCGCTACAACAAATGTAGACATTTGCTACGACGGTTACGGAAGTCGTAGACACTCGCTACGAATGTTGTAGATAACCGCTATGACACCCGTAGAAGATCGCTATGACTGTCGTTATTCCACTCCATGATAATCGTTGGCATCCACTATGACCGTACTCGACAGTCCTTACGAACTACCTTGACCTAATCTACGACAAATTAAGTCTACAAACAATGTAGACATTTGCTACGACGGTTACGGAAGTCGTAGACACTCGCTACGAATGTTGTAGACAACCGCTACGACATTCATAGAAAATCGCTACGACCTACGTAGACATGTGCTACGACTATCGTTATTCCACTCCATGACAATCGTTGGCATCCACTATGACCGTACTAGACTGTCGTTACGACCTCCCTTGACATCTTTTACTTCAAGTTAAGGGTCACTACGTCAAACCTTCCCTCGAGCTAAGACTAGCTAACCCTTACTAATACACAGAAAGTTTTTTTTTACTTTTTATATTGTATAGGCTCGCGCTTGACCACTATCTCACCTGATGGTAAGCGATGATGTGGTCGACGGTGAAGCACGCTTGCCTCGAAGTAACCTATTCACTCTTGACTTAAATACCCCTAGATTGTAGCTATCGGGAAACACAGACTCCAGCAGGGAATTCTCCTTAGCTGTACGCATAATAAAAGTATTCTGAAAACGTTTAGTGCGTATGCGCGGGATGTCCACCATGTACCGATGGCGCATCGCCGTACGTCTGGTAGTCCAATTATGAAACGGGCTAGGTGGAATTAGATCGTGCAACCAAAAAAAATATCAACGAAGCTGCACTTATAAATAATGTCGGATTGTCGCCTGCCGCCTGACGGTTGTAACAAATATATTTATTTCAACTAGGCCATTAATCGGCACTTTTTAACATTAACAATTTAAATTTACAAGTAATAACAATTGATTCTACCGTCCATTCGGTAAAGTAGCTTGTTATGAAGAAGAACGGACAAGAAACTGATGTTTTACTATATTTACATGAGTACATACATTAATAAATGCATATATTTATTTATTATTATAGGGAAAACAAACAGTAGTATACTAAAAATATACAAATTGTCTTAAACATATGGCTTAACAAATATACTTCCCACTACATTTTCCTATATATGTGAGAACGATGCATCAGAATAGCACTACGTTCAGGGGGAGTGACAGATGTATACAAGTCAGATACATCTGTCCCTTATTCGATCTCAAAATGATACCGCTCTAAGAGCTTATGGTCACCCCCCACGTATAAAGTATTAAAGTAGGTACTCACACATGTGCTGTTTAGTCATATAATACTAGAAAAAACTACTCAGATAATATGATCATAAATATGTCTAGTCTTAGTAGAGCTGATTTTTCAATTACCTATTAGATACGTTTTATCTGAAGAATAATAGGCACGTATAGTGCTTGATTGGACATGTTTTCTATACAAAACCGCTATCAACATTGTCATTACAAAAATGAAAGTTATAAAGTTTACTTTTGAAAAATCAGGCCTTAGATAAATATAATCCTTCACTGTGTTTTATGTACCTAATTATTGTTCGGGCTTTCATCAGGTATTTTAGCGGGAGATGTAAAAAATACGCCTTGATTCTTCAGTAAGAAATTGTATAATTAATAAAACATATAATTGTCGGTAGGTAATTAACGGCAACAATTAAAAAGCCATTGTGTCTCGCAAAAAAAATAAGGATTAAAAAATAATAAAAATAAAAGATACCAGCCAAAACACACGTAGCTGCATCAGTGATATGGTGCTACCTTGGACCGCTCACTGACCTACAAAAACCACTGCGATAGAACTAAACTCAAGGTCAACACACGTAACAACTTGCTTCGTCGACTCACGTCCACTTCCTGGGGCGCCTCTCCTCACGTCCTTCGTACATCTGGTTTGGCTCTCTGCTTCTCGGCTGGCGAATTTGCCTGCCCAGTGTGGCATCGATCCGCTCATGCCCGAAAACTAGATGTAGCCCTAAATGACACGTGCAGAATAATCATTGGGTGCCTTAAACCAACTCCACTTGCTGCACTATACCCGTTGGCAGGAATAGCCCCTCCGGAGGTCCGTAGGGAAGTTGCCTGTTCCTCCGAAAAGCACAAGCAGGAGACCGATAACCGCCACCTATTGTACAACGCGGAGCAACCACGGGGGCGACTAAAGAGTCGGAACAGCTTCCTTAAGTCGGCTAGAACAACATGCGACAACCCTGGCGAAGCACGTAGAAAATTGTGGCTCCTCAAATGGGGGGTATTTCCAATTATATAATTTTATATCCAACTGACTATATCGATCCTGCAGAAAAGCTCCATGCTGGGAATAAACTGCCATGGCCTACCTGGAAATCCCTAAATAGGCTGCGAAGCGAAGTGGGCCGCTGTACAACCTGGTCAGATGGGGGTACTCCGATCAGCCACAATGTGAATGTGGAACCACACCACAAACGATACCCCATCTGTTGTCCTGCAGCCTAATTGCGTAAGTGAATTCTGCAAAGCAAACAAGTTGATTCTTTCCCAAAAACGACTTTAGGTATTAATATGCAATACGTAAAGTCGTTTTTGGGAAGGAATCGATTCTTTCCCAAAATCGAATTCAGTTACGCAATTAGGCTGCTGCTCTATGTGCACAAACACCTGCACCCTGAGGGATCTGTGCGAGGCCAACGCTAGGGCTGTGGACGTGGCTGAGTTCTGGTCGAAGCACAACATCTAAATTAAAATTTAAAAATGGAATCATCGACACGATGAAGAAGAAGAAGTGATATGATGATGTATGTAGGTTTTCTGCGTATTGTACTTTTGTGATTCTTTTAATGTTTTTGAAAATCATAATTATTGTTTGTCCCCAGGGCCGACTCAGTGACATGGAACCCTCACAAGCTGATGGGAACTCTGCTGCAGTGCTCCACCGTGCATTTCAAGTATGAGGTCAGTAACACATCTGCTTACTTCTTTCTAGTAGACTGAAGATATTCTACCAAGTCTTCGTGTTATCCATCTTCTATTAACAGAATAACATAGCATCAGAGCATAATCAGCATCAAGAGCTCGTGGCTAAATAATAACAGCCGCACGGGCCGATCTTTAAGGTTAAGCAACGCTTGGCGAGGTCGGTCCGTCTTAACATACTGAGGTTTCTCAGAGCTTTGGAAACCACGCTAAGCCGTTGGTCCCGGCTGTCATTTGAGGATTTTTATAGTCGTTACGGGTTCGTTAACAGCTCACAATGTTAGTACACAAATATTAATGATGTTTTTTATCCGTGGTGCTAGGCAACTGGGCATATCGCAGTTGTAAACGACATTTCGTAACTATTGGCCTTGTTTGTTCTGTCTCCTGCTTGATATGGAGGGAACTGGAAATTATGTTTTTGTTTTCCTACTCCTCCTTTATTCTTTTCTGATTAATTTCGTTGCGGGATCCAAGACAGTTAAATTCATTCTCCGGGACTTCGTCGAGCTTCAATGCCTCGGCGCTTTTCTGGTGGTCGCCACTGTTGATTCTGGATTTCAGGAGTTGCAGTGGTTTGGGAATAGTGCGGTGGGATTGACACAATAAAAAAAAGCCAGACAATCTGTCAACAGTGTTGCCAAGGGGTATCGTGTTTCTGACTCTGGATACCGGTTAGACTGGGAGCCGACTTCAACTTAGTTGGGCAGATTATAAACATTATAATAACAATAAGCATCAGCGTTCTTACTGCTGAGACACAGCTAGGCCTTCTTGCTATGAATAATGTTGTAGTGAAATCAAATCGATGGGCGCACGGTTGGCGCAGTGGTCGAGCGATTGACTGCTGCGCTGCGTGTCGCGGGTTCGATTCCCGCACGGAACAAATATTTGTAAGATCTACAAATAGTTGTTCCGGCTCTGGGTGTTTGTGTATGTGAGTTTATATGTTTGTAAACGCACCCACGATACAGGAGAAATTCCTAGTGTGGGGCAACGTCTTTTTTTAAAAAAAAAAAAAAAAAAAAAGACCACTTCGCGAGTCGGGGAGTTGTAGCACAGATAATATAATACTAGCACGCTATAGCCAATTCATGTGACAGCGGGTATGAAGGGTGCGGTACTGCGCAGAGAAAAGCGAACTTCACAGCCGTCATTAAATTTGAATCGACCTATAATAAAAGCTGAGCAATAATTTGCAGACGCTCAGTAAAGTCTGTGTTTAATAGTGATTTTATTGTTCAATGTTATAGCAGGATGATTCTGAAGCGTGCTAGAGCTATTGTTATTATTATTCCATAAAAGTTCTGATAAGCGTTTGAGTTCAGTGATTTCTGAATAATAATTGAGTATTTGGAGTTAAGAATGTACCAAACCCGATTTCAATGCCAAATTTTGATAGGCTTTCATGCTAAAATAGAGTTTGCCAAATATTCAATTTTTAATGCTTAATTTAGAAATGGGGGGTAAGGATATACCCGCGTTTTAAAGTTTAATATACGTTTAAAAAAGTTATTGTCGCCCCCTCCCCCCATTTTTAGGTTCCTAATCACCATCAACCAAAGATTGACTGGTAGAAAATGCCTAAGACATTAAGGCCGCGTCTGTACGTTTGTGGGCGAAAAGTTTTAAATCTTATCGTAATATTATAAATGCGAATGTAAATTGTTTGTTTGTTACGCTTTTACGCCTTAACTACTAGATCGATCATTAATATATTTTACGTACACGTTGTCAGACGTTCGGAAAAGGATACAGCGTGCCTTCAATATGCGAGCGAAGTCACGGGCAAAAGCTAGTTCAAATAAATACATTCTTAAATGTCAATGTATGACAGATTATCAGACTAAATTGAAATTCGACAAATACAGTACTCAACTTCAAATTAATTTAGGAATCAGGGGAATTTTTCAAACAACACATTTGATTCTTAGATTTCACGAAACGAAAACATTTAATCATTAATATCAACCATTAAACGCACACAAAGTAGGCAATATGAAAAGCCACTTGTTAGCAGAGCTAATATAGGAATTCCTTAACATCACATTCACCATCACATTCAAAACCATTTCACCCTTATAGCCTTGTAACAAAAGCCAATTTCCATTACACAATAAACCAATAACTCTGGCTGAAATTGAATTATATCACCGCAAAGAAATTTGAGACGTAACATTTAGTAGATAAGGTTGGTTTGCCTATGTTGTGGTGATAAGGGTAGGGCTAAATTGGCAACATATGCTGGCAAGTGTTGCAAAGAGGAATTTAATTAAATGTGCCGCGTTCCTGACAGGGTAGGGACGGGATGTGGCTGTGGTTGTATCGATAATGGTATTCAAATTGTTATGAATATATTCTGGTGGTACGCGGCAGAATAGGTATATCCTGTAATAACTCTACCGCCATCGGCTCCATTTGTAAATTATATGAAATGCACATATTACAGTATATAATATTACACAATATTTGCATCTGAATAATTATTTCAATGCAGAGATTTGAATGACAGTTTGTGTAACCTCAGGCTGTTACTACACAATACACATCAGAAACTTATATTTTAACTAAGTTTTGGACTAACACAATTAATATCCGCATCGGATCTGCTTGTGTTACTAATTTTGTAATTCAAGTATATATTTATTTACTTACATTAGGTTAGCTTACTTGGAGGAGCTCGTGGCTAGATAATAACAGCCGCACGGATCGATCATCAAGGTTAAGCAACGCTTGACGAGGTCGGTCCGTGGATGGGTGACCATTTCAACATACCGAGTTTCCTCCGTGCCTCGGAAAGCACGGTAAGCCGTTGGTCCCGGCTGTCATTTGAAGATCTTTGACAGTCATTACGGGTAGTCAAAAGCTTGAGATCTGACACCAGTCTTGCCAAGAGGTACCGTGTTACCCAGTTACTGGGTTGTGGAGGTCAGATAGGCAGTCGCTCCATGTAAAACACTGGTACTTAGCTGAATCCGGTAAGACTGCAAACTGACCCCAAAATAGTTGGGAAAAGGCTAGGCAGATGATAATGATGATGTTAGTTAACTTGGATACACGTTTATTTATAAAAAATCGACACTTTTTAGCGCTTACTTAGACAAAACTTAAACAGTACGGCCATATTTTTATATCGTTCGATGGATAAAGCAAGGAAAAGAACACAGTGAACCACTTTTAGTCACTAAAATCTCAAGTTTTGTTAAAATAATTTGATCGATATCGACATCACATCCCTACCCTCAAAACACTCCATGTAGGCGGGGTCCACAGGAATTTATCACGAAGCATATTGTTCTGACAGCCTACAACCATTTATAAGCCAAATTGTTTGGCTTACAGCAGTAGAGTCCACAATCGCTTGGCATTCATTGCAGTCTGTTATTTGTTTTTCGTAATTTATTATTTTATAGAAATGAGACAGAGAGAAAGGCTGGACAAAAGGTGTTATAAGCTTCGACTGTTTTTATTTACATACGTAAAAGTATAGTACCTAGGCGACCGAGCTCTGCTCGGGTGGAAATAGAGAAAACGACGTTTTGAAACCTAGCTAGATCGATTTAACGCCCCCGAAACCTCCTGCATACAAAATTTCATGAAAATCGTTGGAGTTGATTTCGATTGTGATTATATATACAAGAATTGCTTGTTTAAAGGTATTACATAGATAGATTAGATACAGTGTATAAAATACTTAATTAACTAAGACTACAACCAAAAACTACTCACTAAGTAAACCTAAAAATATACTAAACTAAAATATGGCGTCGCAAAACTCCTCCACATCGTAAGCTACAAGTTATAAATATTATTATTCCTTAAAAGCTAATTTTTAGTCTAAAGTGAATTTGTTTTTAATTAATACGACACTAGTTTGCACCTCTTCTTGTCTTTGAGCCGATGGTGATTTAATTTTTAGACAATTTGGGCCCAGTGGGTGGCCGCGATTATAGCGCATAGGTGGCATTCAGCAAGTCATCTAAAGTATACCCACACATACTAGGTATATGATTTCAATCAAAGTGAAAGATGCGCAAGGTTTTTTTGTCCAAAAAAACGTACCTAACGCTTTTGAGTTAACACTTGTGATGATTTCACTCCTCATATTTTTTTCATACCGGCGGAAATAAATATGAAAATCGATTCTTAATAGGTATCTATCCTAACTTTACTTACTCCTCTTCACCGCAAACGCTACCCCTAGTTGTGGAGTAGGGGTGAGTCTGTTTAGCATATAAATCCACAGACACACAGCTGTGGCCGACAGATAGCGAATCTACATAATGCTCTACAAACTCTATGGTTCGCTGTTCATACACAGATTGAGGAGTTGAGTTCCTGTTGTTTGTGGTACTTTGATTATGTTAATATGTAATGTTGTATGTAATTTTAATACAGAATATTATGGAGTCGTAGCGTATGTTACGTTGTCGTTATTTTATATTCTTGACTGGCTTTTTCAGAGGCTTCGTGGCCTCGGTGCACTTTCCTTGATAAAAAGTAGCGACACTCAACGATAGTGTTTCTTTCAGAGAAGTATTTTTTGTAAACGGATACGTACTCGTACTAATATAGAGATTACCTCCAACAAACATTTACCTAGTTTAGATTTGATTAATTGCCTGCTGAGATTTGGTTCGATTCCTAGGTCATTTAGGAGAGATATGTCAGCCAAACTGACGAGGTCCGCTAGTCCTAGACCTGTCTGGGTAGCGGCTAAATTTGAAAAAGTGTTATCGTGGCCCTGGCTAAAGCAACTGAAGGCACACGGGTGGGTTTTATTCAGTAAAAGTCTGACACGCCCTCCTGCTTCACCCAGAGCGGGAGAAGTCTTTGGATGATTTCCCATAAAAAAAGGTCATGTAGGAGGATTTCCAATAAGTATATTATCTCAAGAAATAGTCTGGGAGCACCCAGTGATGTACTTTTTATCTGGCATAACTAGCGATGACTGTACCTCATATCGGTAAATATAGACTTGATGTTATGAGAACTTAAAAGGTGTAGGCAAATACTTTCACAAAACCACATGTTCTAGAAACAAACTCGTAGACATGTGACATCCACTAACCCGCAATGTGTCATGAACCGCGCCATAATATGCCACTGCCGACCTCGGCAAACATTGCTTAACCTCGAAGATCGAACCGTGCTACTGTTTTACTTAGCCATGAACTCCTCTGCCTGTCTGACCATAGTCTGTTCTAAAACCCTCTTTTGTTCCACCAGGGCATCCTCCTGAATTGCAACGCCATGTCAGCGGAGTACCTGTTCATGACTGACAAGATCTACGACCCCAAGTACGACACGGGCGACAAGGTGATCCAGTGCGGACGGCACAATGACATCTTCAAGCTGTGGCTGCAGTGGCGCGGCAAGGTATGTTTGTTATAGGCTCTAACTTGAAGTACGACGCAGTAAGACACGGGTGCAAGGTGATCCAGTGCGGAAGGCACAATGACATCTTCAAGTTGTAGCTGCAGTGGCGCGACAATGTTTGTAGCCATCATCATCACCATCATTTTACCCGAAAAACGATTGCTGCTGAACATAGGCCTTCTCTAAGTGTCGCCACATCGACCGATCCAGTGCGTCTCGCATCCGCTGGATTCTCGCAGATTTAACCGGGTCAATGGTCCGCCTAGGTCTTCCAACGCCAAGAATTTTTCATCATATCAACTGAAACATATTGGATTCTACACTCTACAGGTGCAGGCTTCTTCTTCGTCGTAAATTAGTTTTGACCAGAATTCAGCCACGTCAACAGCGTTTTCATTTGCCTCACAAAGGTGTTGTTGCACAGAGAGTACGACAGGAGGTGAGGCATTGATTGGGATGTAGCTCCGCAATCGCACTGCGGGTTATTGGAGTACCGGGGGGTACTTCTATAACCGCGATGCATCTAAGTTGTGCCTGCAGCGAACCACTAGGCTTCTTAGTCAATTTAGATATTTCCAACTGGGCCATGGAAGTTGGTGGCCTGCAGGATGCTTTTCTGCGATGTATTTTGTCATAACCCATCTCCATCCCCAGGGCACCTCCGGTTTCGAGCGCCTCATGGACCGTCTGATGGAGCTGGCGGAGTACCAGGTGCGGCGCATCAAGGAGCAGCCCGACCGATTCCACCTCATCCTGGAGCCCGAGATGGTGAACGTCAGCTTCTGGTACCTGCCTAAACAGCTGAGGGGAGTACCTCATGATGCGCATAAGGAGATGAAGCTGGGGAAGGTGGGTGCATGGAAACTTATTGGAGAATTTTGTTTTTGAGTCCTCTTATTTATTTATGTATACGTTTATCCTCGCACTAGAATGCCTTGTGGCGATTACACCAATGATCATCTCATATGCTTGCCGAGACTATGGTTCAACTTTTACATAAATGGTGACATACCTACTTGGAGGGCAATTAGGGTACGTAAACACGGAACATCCGTATTTCCAGGATATTTTTTAACGGATCTGTCACTACTGGAGGTGATGTTCACACCGCATTTATGGTACCGTTTTAACGGATCCGTCGCTACTGGAGGTAATGTTCACAACAACTAACTTTCTAACAGGGATGTACGTCCGATAAAACGGATCAGTATTTTAATACGGTTGTGTGTGTGAACTAACACATACAATCGAACAAAAAAAGCCGAATAAACAAGTATACGATAGTGGACCTGTAAAACGGACTGCTGTATATTTTATCAGATCGGTATTTTTTACTGGATTCATTAAACGATATGTGTGTGAACTCACCCATACAACTACATAATAAATAAACCTTTATTCAGACACTTTTTAGGGTTCCGTACCCAAAGGGTAAAAACGGCCCTATTACTAAGACTCCGCGATCCGTCTGTCTGTCTGTCACCAGGCTGTATCTCATGAACCGTGATAGCTAGGCAGTTGAAATTTTCACACATGATATATTTCTGTTGCCGCTATAACAACAAATACTAAAAACAGGATAAAATAAATATTTAAGTGGGGCTCCCATACAACAAACGTGCATTTTTTTGCGGTTTTTTGCGATAATGGTACGGAAACCTTCGTGCGCGAGCCCGACTCGCACTTGGCCGGTTTTTTACAATAATTAAGAGTGGAAAGTAATGGAGGAGGCCTTTTCCAAAGTTAGGCAAACAGACCGAGTTGTCGGTGTCACCGACTCGCTAGAGTCGTTAGGATGAGTTTTAATTTAATAAAACTACATACGTCAGCGCCGTATTTAAACGTATACGATAAAGCGGACCTGTAAAACAGACCTCTGTGTGAACGAGCACTGGTTGAACAAGAATTTTAAAGAAGAACAAAGTTCAAGATTGTTCGATTCAATAATGATAAAACCTAAGGACATACCTTAGTCATAGCTGAATTTTGGGAACTGTAGAATATTTTTTTTTTCCTTTTCTTTTATAAGGGTACCTACTTCGCTTTAACTCCTACATGCACTACGTATTAGATTAACCAAAATTACTAGTTGTTTATTCGACTTGGTTATTTCGAATAAGTAACTAGACATTTAGAACGTGTTTGAAATGACTACTGTAAATTGCTACCGATTACGATCCATTTATTCTTCAGCACCGCATTTAAACAGAATTTGTTGTTGGCAATTTCTATACAACCTTTGTATTGCCATACGATGCTAGGTGTTGCCTTGTCGGGACATGATATTCAACAATGATTACCAATAATTGCGCAAATGATTGCCCGTTTAAACGCACCCTAACAACTGTTCACACCTAACGCCATCTGGTATCTAATAGCGCAACTACCATTTTCAGGTGTGCGCCAAACTGAAGGGCAAGATGATGCAGTCTGGAACCCTGATGGTGGCGTACCAGCCCGATGACCGTCGTCCCAACTTCTTCCGCAGCATCATATCCTCGGCAGCCGTTACTGAGAAGGATGTTGACTTCATGCTAGCGGAGATGGACCGTCTTGGACAGGACATCATCATCGAATAAAGCTTTAAAATGTTTGTGTAACGGCGGGCGAAATTTTCATGGTTTTGAAAATACATTCTATAGGTGTTAAATGTGACTTTGAAATATTCTCTTGGTGTCCTTTAAAATCTACGTGTTTGCAAATCTGGCTCATGATGTTAACATTTTGATTTGAGAATACTGTGCCGCCGTTACCAAATATTATGTATTTTTAAATAATATTTATGTTACGTATATATAAAGATCTAGTGATTTATTTATCTAGATGTTATCTGCTGTAAAAAATGCATAGCGATCTTAGATGAGCACGGGAGGATAGAATATTCACTCATTAAAATAATAAATTTGACTACAAGCTTCACTATCGCCATCTATTGAGGAGTAGCTAAACTAAGTTTCGTGTAATTTTACTAAAATTGAGTATTATGTTGTCTAATTGGAAAGTTTTACAAAACAATGGAATTGATTGGTTTTGAATGAATTTATACATTGGCCGAGTGTGTCTTGTTCGTTCGAATAAGTAATTTAACATTTTTAGCTAATTTTAGTACGATTCTAGGATATTTTATTTTCAATTAGCTTCTCGACCTGTCCCAGATATGTCGATATAGAAATTAGTATTTCTAGTAAAATCAACAACGACACATTTTTTACTTTTAAATATAAAATAGTTACATGCCAAGCTTTTTCCCTCAAATCTTGAAATTCTACGGAACTTACAGGATTTATGTGAACAAACACTTTAGCAAATATCTTGAAAGTTCAAATAATAATATTATCCATAACTCCTTTTAAGAATAAACATCAATATTTTCATCTCCTCTTAGCGGTCCACTGTCTTCCCGAAACGTTAAATAATTCTAAAAAATAATGTTTTTAAGAGAATCGTAACGAACCGTCTCGCCATTAAATTATTATAAAAAATATACCTATTTATTAAATGTTGGTCCCTTCACATACATATATAAATATCGTATAATATTATATTTAAATATTTATGTATTGACAATGAAAATATATTTTCAATTAGGGTACGTACATTAGAATAGGGTTAGGTAAATAAATGAGATTACAAAGCTCAAATTGTCTAGTTGGCCGTATGTGTGTAAAATTTTCTGTTGATGGCAATGTTGTCGAAAATATGTATTGTGTAGATTTTGTCAGAGTGTGGTGTATGCAAATGATGATGTGTATGCTTTGTGTGTGTTGATGTGAATGGATGGTATATGTGTAGGAAATAATATAACAGTGTCTATTTACCTATGTATTTAATACTAGATATTAAAATGGGCATCGATCATTGAAAATAACTATAAAATGTGAGATCTTTCGTACAGATGAGTACTGTAACTCGGAACTCTATTAATGATTGATATCAGTAAGGTAGTCTTAAATAATAATAAGTGACTGTTTTCTTCGAAAGCTACAAATTTATTTTCTGCAAACTATTTATATATTTAGATTATTTATAACGCACAGCGTACGAAGTGAATGATACCTACATTAAAAATATATTTTTAAATATGAAATAAAATTGTTACTTTATATCATTCACTCTGTACAAAAATGTATGTTAAGTATAAAATAAATATATATTTATTGATATCAAAATCACATTATATACAAAACATATCTCCCGTTTTGCCAATTAAAGAGTATTATTAAATTGTTATATGTTGTAAAGCGCATTGTAGTCTACAGCTTTTCGGTGCTTATTGAAAAATAAAATATTTTTAGTTACCGCCAAAGGCACGTCTTGGAGACATAAAAAAATAAAATAATTTAAAACTAAATAACTAGCGCCATCTTGTAGTCATTAGTAAAAGCAAATGTATTTCTTTTTGGCAAAAGATGGCGTTTTGTCAAATAACGTTAGGATGAATAATTTCATGTGTAATATTGCAATAAATTATAATTATTAATTTTATCGGTGTTAGATGTGTGTGTTCGGTGTTTAGATGTAAGTTAGGATAAGTGTACCTATATATTTTCCATTATAAAATATTCTTACCAATATGTTTGATTTTGTTGAATATTTATCACTATATACTTCACATAACTATTCTATTTTTATATGTATCTAATATATGTTTAATAAACATCAATCCTTAATTTATTATTCAAGGTATATATGATAACATTTTTATTCCTTTGTTCTTATTGTAAGTACATAATAAGTCTGTAAATAAACGAGAAATACGATGTGACGATGACAATAGAAACAATAGAATAGTTTGTGACGGAGAAATAATCTCGAAGGCGGGTTAAATTTAATAAGTGTTCGTGTTTGTGGTAATATTAGGTAAATTAATTAAAGTTTTGCTGTCTTGATTTGTTTTCTATTAGCACTCTAGCAGCCAATAGCAGATGTTATTAAAAAGGCAATATTTTTGAAATTAAAAATGACACCATCAGTCAAATTATAAAATTAATAAAGTGTAAATAAGTAGCGTGTGAATGTCCATAGAAGAGCTACTTGTGCTTCTTATTAAAAGTAATAAATATGACTAACTTTCTGTCGAATCTTCTTTCTACTACTCGATAACAGATGGCAGTACGCTAGCAGAGTAGTTTACTCTTTCTACCAACATAATTAACAATCGAATCGCAGTGCTTCCATTTTGTGTAGTTTGTAAGTAATATTAGTTTAATATTTAATAACGAAAATATATTTTCAATGTCAAAATCATGTACATTATAATAATTTCGATGTCTTCCAAAATTGTCTTCCATTTTACTAATGTTGAGTTAGTTTATTTATATGAATATGTATGAGTATATATTTATTATAGATATATTATATACTAGAGTTTCGAAAGGTTTAGCATTTAGACGCAATATACTGTTCACTTTTGATCACTTATAATGTGAGACAAAATTAGTAAAACTATCCTATTATTGTTGCTATATGTAAAGATCTGTATAACCAATAAATGGTATTGTTGTTAGTTTGTTGTAGTTTTATTTTATCAAACACTAGTGGCCCACCCCGGCTTTGCCTGGCTCATAATAATTTATAGCCTGTAACCATCTGGAACACAGAACAGAGAAGACAGTAGAAATCGCATATAGCTTCATTAGTATCGGAACCAGCGTACCCAAACTCACACATATACAGATTAATTGTATTTCATAACACTAAGAAATCTTTGGTGTGATTGGTAGTTTAATTTTTAGATGAAAGTAGAAAATATGTCAGTCGTCGCTTATTTGAAAATACTCTTTTTGAGTATTTATTACTTTTTCCATTTAAAGCGCACACGGAATAGTTTAATGAGCAAGTTACGCTACCCGCCGCTAGATGTCACTATAGTAAATGCATCCAATTTAAAGCCGTATTTCGTTACCGATAAGATTTATATTTGCGAAATGAGGTCATTACTACTCGTCCTCCTGTAGGGATGTACCACTGTCGTTGACTTATTTATCGACATTCCGTTTTATTTTCAAACAATATACAGTCAATAACTAGAGTCGATAAATATTATTATGTTTGTAATCACGTTTTTATATAAATTTATTCTAATACTTACGATTGAGAGCAGTGGTGGCCCAGTGGTATCGGCCGCGACTTACAAGTTGTAGGTCGTAGGTTCGAGCCCAGGCAGGCGCTTTACTTTGTGTAAATTATTTCATCACTGCTCTCAAAACGGTGAAGGAAAACATCGTGAGGAAACCGGCATGTCCTAGAACCAAAAATTCGAAGACATGTGACATCCACCAATCCGCACTGGGCCCGCGTGGTGGATTACGGCCCATTCCCTCTCACAGAGAGGAGGCCTGTGTCCCAGTAGTGGGAACATTAATAGGCTGATGATGTGATGATACTTACGATTTATAGAAAGTATAATTAAGATATTTTATGGTAAACTACTGATCCGATTTTGAAAATGATTCTATTGATACAAAGATGGGCGTATCTTTGTACGTGGTGTTTTTTTCTATCAATAGAATTATGCGATAGACTACACTACATATACAATACGTCCTACTGATATGGGAAGCTTGCGCTTTCGCCGGCGGCTACACTCGTTTTATGATTAGCTTGACTAACTCCTTAACGAACTGATGAAATTTTGGTCTATACACCAGAAGATCTTAAATTTCAGACTAACACATAAGACACCTTTTAACTGACTTAAAAAAAGAAGGAGGTTCTATGTTCATCTGTTTTTATTTTTGACTTTGTCGAAACTAAAGGTATTATTACACTTTGTAGATTTAGAAGGCTGTTATCTTTTTAACCGACTTCAAAAAAAGGAGGAGGTTCTCAATTCGTCGTAATCTTTATTTTTACACGGCTGCAAGGAAAGGGTTATATTTTCGCGCGTAAGAAGAAGATTTTTTCGAATATTGTAAGTTTAAAGTATCGATAACTCATTATCGATATTGATAATCTCTAATTGAGTAGCTGAATATGACATGTGCATTATTGGAATCTTCGAGAACAATGTTTGAGTTTTAAAGAAAGTAGACCTTAAATTTAACAAAATAAAATCAACTTTACTTGTCTTGTTTAATAAAATATTGGTTTTACATTTTTATCGAAATAAAATAAATTAAGACTTGCCGATGTTAAGATATACCTCGATTTGATACATTTTTGGTTCTGCTATCGTGTTTACATTCTAAAAGAGCACAATAAGTCATTTTTGTATATTTTTTCAAGTTTTTGTCACCGTGACGGTTGAACCAAGGCTGATGTGCGTAGTGTGTGCGCGGAAGCAAACATATGCGGAACTGTGCAAAACTCGGGGTACGCGGGCCCCGCCCACTTGCGACTTCTACTGTAGTAGGCGTTTTTTTTTGTTCTGTGATCTGGAATAATGTAGGTTTCTTATGGTAAAAGATTCTTATGGTATAGGATTTTTTCAAATAGTTGTAATGGTTCCAGAGATTACCCTACACATACGAACAAACTGACAAAATTCGGGATCTCTCTTTATAATATTATAGTTGTGATTTAGAAGTATAAAATTTGTTTCAACTGCGCATTTCTCGTTCCGTCTTCATTGCTAGACAGTTTGCGACATAACACCAAGCTTTTGTACTAGTAGGTGGTACATAGAATAACATGCCCAACATGTACCGAAGCGAACGGATAATCCGAAATATTTTCATGGCCGTAACCGTATACGAAACCGATATAATATTATTTCTATATCCATATCCTATGTTATCTTTATATATATATAAAGATATCTTTACCGTGCTCAGAGTTTCTCAGCTGCTGTGATTGGCTGTGAACTCGGGGTTAGTTACTGCTTGCAGCAACGGTTCTTATTCTTTTCGTGTGAGGATGTGGCCACCACTAGTGTCAGAGTTAATTAAGCCGCCTCTGGGAACCCCACAGTTAGGAATCTGAAGTTTTGATCGCTTTAACTTCTTTCATATTCAAAAGGAAAATAAACATTACAAATACAAAAGGAAAACTTATGTACAAAGGCGAGCTTAACCAATAATTGGGTTCTCTGAATTTTTGTATAAATTTGGAAAGAAATCCCAGAGTTTTTAATTGAGAAATCTTTAAATGAAAATGTAACACCGTGACCAATGGCATAGTATATCTCGTTAACTACTGGAGTAGTACCCAAATTTCAAAACTAGTAGGTAGTTTTGAATTTTGGATACTAATTTTGTCTTGCAGTGTAGTCATTTTCTATGTAGGTTTGAGGAAAGCGACAGACTCCTCAAACTTGCAAGTCAGCAGACTTGCAGTCGTGGTCCTGCTGAACGAGCGAGCAAAATATATAATCGTAAATCTCGGTAAATATAATTTATAAGTTGTTTTTTTGACGAAATGAATCACATAAAAGGGTAGTTAATCATTTGTATATTTAGAATAGCTTTAGCATGGCCACTTTTCCTGCGCTCATGATGGGCCTGCCACCCCCACCTTTCAGTCCATTTTCTCGAAATCTGCTAAGGTATATTTTTTTTTGATCGAGTACTAATTGGTACCAAAAGAGTAGTGACTACTTACCAAATATGGATGCGATTGCTTATCGGCTTAAATTGTTTTGACTAGTTTATTTGAAATGTTATCTCTAGTCACAATACCTATACGAGAATGTATAACCTCGCAAGATTAATAACAAATTTACGGTGTCTGCAATAACCCAATTACAGTGATAAAGTGTCAACAGCTAGTGTGTGTGTGTGTTGCATGTAGGTACATGTTGCAAGTTTCTGGTTTTGAAATTTCAAAGACAAAACATCGATTTTTAATAAGTTTTATTTCAAAACAAAAATAATAATAATTATGCTATATATTGCACGTGACTCGCTAGTCTAGATTCTTTTGAGCAAAACCCATTTTCACTTATTTTTACACAAATCAGACGAATATCACTGAACTGAACTAAAATTCTGAACTGTATTTGAAACTCCATGGAGAATATTATTAAATAACATTGATAATGCTATAAGGGCAAAAACACACAAGCCTGTAAGTTGCAAAAAAGTGTGCAAGTAGCTTGCAAGAAAAACTTCTGATTGATGAATGTCACAATGGCATGAAAACTACTTAAACACTTCTAGGCACAGGTTACAGGTATGTGCATTTTCGCCCTAATTGACAGTCAAGAATTTTGTCTAAATAGATGCTTGATGTATATTCGCCACGAAGTTTCGGTACATTCACAGAGATTGAAATCGCTTCGCCGGCAACAACTAGAGGCGAAATTACTTTGATCACAAGTTTCGGCTGACATGGATATATAATAGTCCCAATTGTGATTATTAAAAAATGTTGGACACTTATACGATACAGTGCGTTAAAATTTTGCGTGACATCACGCCGTGGTACAAATTTTACCTAGAAGTGACGTCATAAGCTTCTGAACTTTGATGCGATTGTCTTTTTTAGCTTATTATTGATTTGATAAAGGATAACATATATATGTCCAATATTTTTTGATAATTTAACAGACGGACCTACTAGAATTGTTATTTTTTAACCCAGGAATCATCCCCAATGTTACGGGCCGTCAATTTATATGCTTAAAACGCATACTCACTGAGAGGCTTGGTAAGTGTGGGTAGTTTTGACAATACCGTCTCTAGCAATGGCCGACGAGGCGCTTCGGAGCTCTGTATTTTGATATTATAACTCATTACAAGAAAATCTTAATATTAGAAAGGGATTTTATTCTTCACAGTTCAAAAATATATTATTTTGCTATTGATAATGAATAATATGGTAGGTAACCCCTTTCATAGATGTTTTCTATTTTATATGAATATAAAATGGCTGATGTTAAATATCAATAATAATAAAATTTCAGATTTCTAGCAAAAAGTTATAAGAAATTGGTTTTTAGCGCAACGTTTTTAACTAAAGTATTTTTATCTAGTATCGATATAAAAAGAAAAATATATTTTTCAATAAGTGTTTGAATAAATATATCTTTCATTTTATATTAAAAAAAAATATCTTTAGTAAGTCTCAAATAAGAAGTATCGCCAAAAGACTTCATAATATATTTGGAAAGAAAAAAATGCATATACAAAAAATTTTCGGCGATACCTCTTGTCGTTTAGAAGGTGTTAAAAGATACTTTTTATAAATTTTGAAATTGGGTTTTGTAATTAAAAGTTATTTCGATCAATCGGGCGGCTTAGAGTGCAGTATCGTGGCAAGATATTAAATCATGGCTTCTCGTGACTTGTGGCGTAAGTCATACGGTTTTTCGTGAATAAGGACATATATCATACGGTTTCTCGTTACCAGTGACAAGATCTTGCCACGATAATACATTCCAATCCGCTGGTCCCTTCCTAACTGGGAATTAAAACTACAACAGTACTCTCCTCCGCAACGATGTTAGTGATTATGCATTTTAAAATAAATAAACTGTTTCTATAATCTCAATTAATTTCATGTTATTTTTTCGTCAATTATGTGACCAACTTCAGTCTATTTACTATAAAAACTCTCAAAAGCTATGAAAATATTGTAAAAATCTGATCTTTTATCATCAATTCGTCCAAAATATTTAATATTCCTAGTTTTTGGCTATAATCACTAACAGAGTCACTCACAATCACAGAGTCCACCTCTCTCACTCAATAACATGATTGGATCAACAACAAAAAATGCAATATAATTAAAAACGCTCAGTATATAAACTAGTACAAAAACATCTTCAAGCCCACTGCTGGGAAAAACATTGTTTGGGGCAAGATGACCAAGATTACCCCCAGAAGAGAAAAACAAAATGCTGACAGTAGATTTTTTATTTCTATGGATATATGACTTTAAAAGTCAATTTTATATTTAAAATGCAGGGCAAGAATATTGGGGCAAATATGGTCAGATCGCCCAGAAACAAATTCAAACAATATTGTATTATCATAGTTGCCCATGAATCTCACATTTAAACAATAACGCATATTTAGAGAATATACTTTTAATTTGAGAAATGTTTCGGTAACGCATATGTAAGTAGTACATGAAGTTGACTTTAGAAACTGCCTAACAAAACACACTTTTCCAGGATATTAGATGTTGTGTTATCCGCCCAGTTACTGGATTGTGGAAGCCCGATAAACAGCTATATGTCAAATTTTGGTATTCAGCGACATCTGCAGCCGAATTGCGTAAGTATATTATCCAAAGCAAAAGAATCGATGCTTTCCCAAAACCGACTTTACGTAGTGCATATTGATACGAAAAGTCGTTTTTTGGGAAGGAATCGATTCTTTTGCTTTGGATAATATACTTACGCAATTCGGCTGCTGATCAACTATACCTTACTACTTACACATTCGTCACGAAAAAAAGATAATTTAACAAATCATCGGAAACAATCTTTAAGAAAATTCTAAGTCACATAAAATGCTTCTCAAATTCATTTATTTGAACTTCATTACGTAATTATTTTCGAGAAAATAACCACTGAATTCTGTTTTGGCGACCCTACCGACTTAACTGTGTTGGCTGTCGACGTCACTGTGTGACGTCACTCACGCGCAAAGGTATCAAAGATGCTATGGCTACTACTTGATCAAAATAACTGTGCACCTGGCACTGTGACCTTCGACTCTCGTTATTGGCGCACGCGCACGAGGTTCGGGCGGGAGAGGGCGAGTGCAGCCAGATGCACAGTTAAGTCGGGCAGGTTGTATGTTCGATTATCATCGAACGGCTTTGTCCGTTAATAATCGTACATTTAGGATAGATATGTATGAGCACAAGAGTTTTCATATTTAATTACGAAATAATAATATCTAAGGGACGTTCCTGATGGCGCAACGCAATAGGCGATATCGTACTAGTCTTTTTTAAGAAAATTTCAAGTTAATCTCGGTCGAATAGCTTAGCATTGCGTCCATGTTATATCGCTTCATATAAACAGCTTATCGGTGTGATTTCAATCGAATCGCGTCCTGCCATCACGGAGGTCGTTAACAGATTGGATTTGAATTTTGTAAGCATAAAGCTTATGAACACTTAGCAATCAATGTTTCTGATATTCATCATTTAGTTACATTTTAAAAGTATGCCATTTTTAACTTGAAGTATTCGGTCTAAGCTCCGTTACACGTTTTAGTGCTCAGGTTAGAGAGATTTAACGACGTGCGTCGTTCGCACGTTTCAAGCTACTAAATTTTAGTAATACACTAGAAACGTGTAAACATACATAAGAGATTCTTTATTTAACTCGAAGTGTTCTTAAAAACATTACAAATAAACCAGTTTGAACTAATTTTAGAAACAAACTGACTTTTCTTTTGATTAATCTAATATAATAATAACGTAAGTGAGATTCTCCTTTCGCCCTTCTTTCAGAATCACATGCTTACGAAGCAAGACTAAAAGACTGGAAATACCTAACAGATATTTTTCAAATATTTCAAATATGGCAACACTAACAACCGTGTTACCAGTTAATTATTTGGCATTGTATAGTAATAATATTTAGAGGATTTTTCTTTTTTTTTTCAAATTGTTTTTTTTTTCTTTGTCGTCGAATTGGCAACACATAGTGTTGCCATATATGAAAAGAGGCAGTCGACGGACCAATCAAACGAAAGATTGGGTTTAATAATGCCTTTCATGCTGAAATGTATCTTTGAGCTGCGTTCGTTGGGGACGTGAGTAGGGAACAAAAATCTTATATAAATTACTTTTATATGTGGTCTATTTTGGACTGTTTTTCGTCAGCAGGACAGCAGATTTATAATAGTGTCCCAAAAACTATTTCTTTATTATGTTCTTTATTGAACATTTTATGACGCCTGTAATAGTTTTAAATAGTTCCGAGATTAGAAAGACAGTTGCTCTATATAAAATACTGATAGTTTTACATTTAGTCAGACTCAAATCTGACCAAAACATAGTTGGGGAAAGACTAATAAGTTTTAAATATATTTACTTAGACTAGAGTCTAACGTTATCTGATATATATTTCGTTACTACCCTCCAACACGCCTTTTTCAAACTGACAGAAGTATATCCGTCTCGCTTACACACTGCGTCACGCACAACCGCTTTTGTTTAATATTTTTATTTATTTATAATAAACTAATTGCGTCGACGGCTTTGTTTTTAATGTAATTTTGTGCGTCACCCTTTTTGATGGAAACCGACGGCCGTAAAATCAGTAAAAAGTTATTTTATCGCATTTTTAAAGGCTACTTAAATATTTTATTTCATGGGATATTGAAAACTCGGTCGATTAATTACCAACCCTAATTTTACCTATTAAATGATGATAGATTATCGTGTTACCCAGTTACTGGGTGGTGGAGGTCAGGTAGGCAAGCTCTCCATGTAAAATGCTGGCTGCATCCGATTATAATGGAAGTCGATTCCAATCCAACATTTATTTGGAAAAAATGCAGGCAGATTCGTTGATTCTCAACCCTTGTCTATATTTTAGATTACATTAAAATGACATTCTGAATCAGGAAACCTTATTGGCTACCGAATTTAAAAGCTCCCTGTATCGACATTACTTCAACAATAATCTTGCTATCACCGAGTAAAAGAGAGAAATCTATCCAAAAGTCTCCCATTTTAGATATTCCGAATACCTCACAATTCAAGTGACATTTTCTCCGTCTTTCTAGCCATCGACGCATCTAAACTAGTCTTACTCATGTGTCCGGAGTTTCACCGGCATAATACTATAACGTTGACAGCCGGCGGCTGTTTCCGCGTGCGCTCACTTCGCTCGCCGCGACGAGACTGACAACTGACAAGGTTGGACGATAAGCGCCCGCGCAAGGGTAGTTTGAAAATTGTGATGTGTTTGACGTAAATTCAGATTGTAAATGTAGATTTTAGAGGTCTTACTCTGACGTGCCAAAGTTATCATGATTCCACTGTGAATAAAGGATAGCGCTATTTGTCTTGTATAGTGCCGTCTCTCTCTTACAGTGAAACCAAGCTAATTTTGAAATGTATAAGGCCCCTGATCAGTTGTTTTTATTTTACTCTTACATCAAAGTTTAAATTATGATCTTTGACCTAAAACTAAATTAGAGAGCATTTTTATAATATTCAGATCAAAATTTTATTTTCTTCACTTGCCACCTATAGCTATAAAAATGATATTTCAATACTTCAGATCACCTGTCCGACGATTTCATACTCAATTTTGAGTGACATAAAGTTGATATTCTTCTGTCAATGGTTACAATAAATATTTAATTTTAATTTTAGACCCTATTTGTTGATGATAAGGTCGATTTTACTAGAAGCGGCGAGCGTAGCGCGCGCACGCGACATCACAGTCAATAATCGGGCGCTACACCGACCTAGGGGACACGCACTGGCATATACATATATGTTTTATATATTGTTATATATCATTTAAATATAACTCCAAGTTCTGAGACAACTGTGTTGGGAAACATCTATACAAATAAATAAAATTAAAGTGTGTTTGTAATGTCAAAATAATAGCTTTGTACTAAATTGAAACTTACTACTTTTTAATAAAAGTATAATCAGTACCTACTTATAACAAATTCTGTCTGTTTGTTCCGGCTAATCATCGAAATGGCTGGACCGATATTGACGGGACTTCGCTGTTAGAGAGCTGATGTTATAAGAAGTAACTTAGGCTACTTTTAGTAAAAGAATTAGGGGTTCCGCGTAAAATATTAAAATCCATGTTTTTTTTGTTTCACTAGTTTGACTGTACTGGACCAATAATATAATATTAGCTGATGTTGATTGAAACCAATGACTTTAGTGCGACTAAAGATTAAATTGAACATATTCTCATTAACTATGAGTTATTAATGTATGTTTCTATAACACAGTTGTCATCAAAACTCACACATATACATACAAATCACAAATATACTATTTTTATATGTATACAATATACTTTATCTTCGTAAAAATTATACACAGATAATGAGTATTATACAAATACATGTATCAGCAGCGTCTGTGTTGTATATTTTTTTAAATACATTGTGTATAGTTTAAATAAAAAAGTACTTTTACATACAATGGCTTCTTCCATAGTTTTGGAAAACTCACAGCTTTTAGTGAGGCGACCAATATTATTTATTTAAATACATATTAATTGAGTAATACTTGAAAAAAACTTAAGATTCATTACAAGGTTTGATTATATCAACCATTTCTTAGTAAAAAATAAAAAACAATTTCTTTTTTTTCTAAGCTGCTTTAAATAACATATTATTTTGAGATAAGCTACCTTAAAACCAATACATACAGCTCAGTTTTCATTGCAATAAAATTTAATAACATATTCGAGAGCTTTTCAATTCAAAATCGACTTTATTACACATACTCTTAAAGTACATATTACTATTCTGCTACTTTTTGAAAGAATATTCAAAGATTTTTTGAAAACTCTTCCAGCTTATCGTAAACGAATGAGTTGGAAACAGTTACCTTTGTATCAGTCGCCTCATTCAGTAATGAGCTGTGAATGCTTAGGGAGTGATTGAACGGAACGGTTCATTCATTCTCTAAGGTAAGGCATCAAAAGTAGTGCGGTGTCCGACGTCGGGATAGCTGATAGATGATTGGTTTAGCGCCAACTGAAACAGGAAGGAATAATATTGTAATTTTCTGTTGGGAACATAATTAACATAACTTCACGCCAGTATTCCTAGAAGGGTAAAGGCAGGGGTAAACCCAAATGTTGCCAGTTATGTAAGTCCCATGCTATCAACTAGGCACATATCCAGACTCGAGGCTGCTATTCTGACTGGTGACAGATTTAATGGCTGCTCGAAAATACTATAAAAGATCTACAAATGACAGCTGGACCCAACAGCTTAACATGAGCCACAGAGAAGTCTCAGTGTATATTGAATTGTCACCCATCCACCGAACAACCTAGGCAAGTCTTGCATAACCTTGAAGATTGAATGCAGCTGTTATTATTTAGCCACATACTCCTTAAGTCCGTACTCTTCAAATCATTATCATCATTTCAGACGTCCACTGCTGAACAAAGGCCTTCCCCCAAGAGTAACCACATTGACCTGTGCGTTTAGCATCCAGCGGATGCCTGAAACCTTTACCAGCTCACCGGTCCAACAAACGCGAGGCCTTCCAACGCAGCATCGTCCAGTCCCTTCAATTACCTTTTCTATAATCGGATACTGTATTTCTTCTTGGATTTAGAATCTAAGGGAAGTTGTGAACCCTAGCCCCATGTTACATTTACATGTAACTAGTAAGGAGTAAGTAGACTTGACTCACAGAACTTGATGTGGCTGTAGGGCGGCGAGGTGTGCGGGGGAGGGCGGCACGCCGGGCGGCGCGGGCGGCAGCAGCGTCTGCGCCAGGCCCTCGAACCGACCGCCTGCCTCGAAGCCGTTCTGTAACCCAGAGAACAAAACATAACACATGAACATTTATAATAACCAACAGCACCAAAATGCTGCTGGCCTTCCTTGTGGAGCTGGGATGGTTCGAATGGCATATTTATCCCAAGCCCAACCGTACGCAATATACTAATACTATATACTTGGCCGTGGAGTTGCGGACCACCAAACAGAAACACTTTAATACGAAAACACAAAAAGGATTAAAATGAAAACAAGGAAATGTATAGAGTAGTAGAGGGCCTAGAGTAGTGCCTGTGGCATCCATGTGTACTACAAAGAGTAATAGATGTTTTTATTTGGTTTAACTCTATTTTCTCAACGATTCCTTGTACCATAAAGTAGAAAACTCGGTAGTGAAACAAGGACTAAATATTTTCTGTTTTACTTCAAAATTAGCATGTTATGTTTGATTAAACCAGTCAAAAGCTTTTGTTAGGTCCGAAAAAACACCCAATCGACAAATATTTCCAAGATGTTTTACATTACATTATTTGTAACAGATCGAAAAGCTTTTTACGTAATTTTGCAGAAATAGGAAAGGTGACATGGAAATAAATGCATTAAATTTTATTTTTAAACATTCTGGTTGCATTCAACATAATAATATTATAATCACAGATATGATTCGTTTTTACAAGTTGATTAAATAACACTCAATATACAAATAATAAAGACTGTCTACTCACGGGAATCATGATAGTGGGCCGCAGCGGCTGGATGGAGGGCTGCATAGCGGTCGGGTAGTAGGGGTAGTATTGCACCGGGTAGCCAATATAGCCCGGGTAGCCGGCCGCGGCCGCGTACATCGCTGCTGCCGGGCTGTACATCTGCTGGGAGGGGATGACAGATGGTCGGATCATGTGGTCAAATTACTCCGCAGTTCTTCTTATTGGATGAACTGGCCATAGTAGCAGGGACTCTTACTGGAGTCGAATTCTCTTCATATCTATCTTGGCCTACCGCATTGTAACCTAACATTTAATGGCATTACTCAGATTTCTTGTTTGGGACAAGTACGATACCCTATTCCCAACCACTGCAATTCCTAAAAGCCAAATTCAACAGTCGCGATCACCAGAAAAGCGTTCAGTCAATGAAGCTCGAAGAGTCCCGGAGAAACGATTCTTGATCATGGTGCATGCAACAGCACCGAAATATCGCGAACTCGCAACAAACAGTAAATATGGTAAATATGCCGCTTTTAATGTTTATGATTCAACTGTCTTGGATCCCGCAATGAAATGAATCATAAAAAATATACAACTCCAGATGTAACTCGAACTCTTTCTAACATAACATTGCGTTCAGTTTACCAAAAAAAAACACTTCCATAAGACACGATGTACAGATTGTTCTTATTGATGATCAGATGTAGAACATTGACAAAAAGGCGAAAAAATAAGCTATGTGGGTTCGTATGTGGAGACAAAGATACCGCTTCACGTTGTTAAGTAACTTACCGGTAGCTGCTGGCTAAGCGCCGGTATAGCCTGATGGTGCTGCAGCTGCTCATAGGGCGGCGGAGCGTACACCCCGCCAGCACCCGCGCCTGCGCCCCCGAACGTCACCCCGTACGGAGAGCCGCCCGCCACTGTGCGGTAGCAGTCTTGTAGAGAAACAGAGAAAGAACAATATTAATTAACATCAAATTAAAAAATAATTAAATTAAGCTTTAAAGATTTCCGTATTCCTGTCAATCATGGGGGTGCATAAAAAATAAAATTGGTCCGCCATCTTTAAGAGTAGGTCATATTGGTTTTAGATTGATATTATTTATAGATCGTCCGCTTAACTGAGACCATTCTGAAGTAGCTGCGCCGCGCGCCGTACGGCAGGGGTGTATTTATGGGAGGGGTGGAACTCATGCTTTACAGTAGCAAAATTTGGTATATAACTGCATGCGTTTACACTGATAAGTGATAACCGATCTCAACACAGTAGGAAAAAGGCTAGGCCGATTGATTTTGAAAAATAAAATCAAAATCATTTATTTTTATTTTACATAGGCCTACATGGGCGCACTTATAAAACGTCGACTATTTCTGAACTATTACTTATTAATATATTTACGAACTATTTCAGAAATTACGTTCTAATAATAACTTCTTCATTAAAAAAGCATTAAAAAATTTGCGTGTTTTCATGTCGCCATTGAAAATTTAAGCAGAATTGCAAGGTATTGAACATTCGCGAAGAGACGCGGTCGATCTGCGCGCGCATTGGGCACGGCTCTTCTCGCAGACCGTATAAGTGTCATGTCGTCGGTGGCGTATTTATAAGCACCAATGCATGGAGCTAAGGGGCCGTCCATTAAACACGTGATGTTTTGTTAGCATTTTTTAACCCCTCCCCTTGGTGATAGGTGGCAAGGTTAAAAATCCCCAGCCCCCACCCAAAATCACGTGTATTTTTTAGTACCTACAAATAATCTTAAAGTTCTTTCAGTTTATAATTTGGATTAACACATATTTTATATCCGGTTAGTAGGTTCCTTTGGTACTGCTGAACAAAGGCCTCCCCCGAGTGTCGTCATATTGACCGGTCCCGTGCGTCTCGCATCCAGCGGATTCCCGCAAAGTTAACCAGGTCATCGGTGCACATACCGAAAGGCCTTCCAACGCAAGTCAATAATAATAAAAAAAATATATAGCTCATCTTGAAACTAACCTCCATACTGCGGAGCTGCCTGATGGGGAGGCGCCGGTAGGAATGGCCCCTGCGGCGGCTGAGGTTGAGGATACGCTCCCAGCGGCGGAGTCACTGCAACAACACTCAGCTCTAACGGTGCCCTGGTCTGCGGGACGCGCGCGGGACAAACTGACGGACCACATTACTGGCTGAACACGACATTACGTGTTCAAAAATAGAACATCAAAAATTGAGGGTAGTTTAATTTTTTGATTTATGGTAGTTAAAATTTTGAGTTTGAGAGTTCGTTTGACGAGTGCAATTTGTTTTTATCTTGGTGAATTAAAATACCCAGTAGTGTAAAGTGATATGATCGTAGGTCAGTGTGTCGCGCGCGTAGTCGCGCGTTGGCGCGCCGCAACCCAAGCCCGAGCATTCACGCTTGACGCAGCGGTGTTGCCATGCTAACTTTTATATTGCCATAGTTTTTACTTTCTTCGTTATACTTACCAGGTTTTAGAAACAAAAAAAAAATACTGAGTATTGTCATTGCAAGGAAAAGAAAAGAAAAAATTATAATCGATAGATTTTGTCTCCTTTTTACATATCTACAGAGGAATGTAAAAATGAGACAAAATAAAAATACTATAGCAATATTTTTAGCATGGCCAGAACGTGGGTGAAACAACGATTTTGAAATACAACAAAAATATTTTTATTAATTGTTTTCTATTAATATAATAATAACTTCACCCACGCAATATTCACTTACGTCAGTGTTAACGACAAGCGATGCCCATACAACGCGTTACCACTAAACAGAGTCTTTCAAAAACATTTTACACTAAAAGTAGAAATTCTGAAAGACCCGTCAGTGTGGTGACAACACTTCGGCTCGACAAATATAAATATCTTTTTTTCTCAAAAAAATATATATATTTTCGTGCCAAAGAAAAATACAGTCAATTTGGTAGGCCGAGTTAATGTTTCAACACAGTTTGTGAGTGCTGAAAGCCTACCAAATTAGTTATTTACAATGCATTCCTTATTTTTAATGGTCACCCTAGCTGGACTGACTATATGAAGACATATTAGAAAATGGGACCCGTGAAAATCGTTCAACCAAGTGTCCATCATTTAATGAAAACGCTGGACAGTCGTCAGGAGAATCCATATTGCATTACTTATGCTAACATAAGCTAATTTCCATATAATCAGTAATGATTTATTTCAAGCCTTGTGCATAAAGCTAGTGTGACCATCCAAACGTCTTTTCATTAAGAAAATTCTTAAATAACAAAACAATCATCACACGATAAGGAACCTTTTAAAAAGTACAATATTAATTTGTAATATGACTTTGAACTTAGCCATACTGCCCCTGTCAGGCGGCAAGAATCTATGAGAAAAGTATTGTTCCCTTACAATTTTTACTCATATTTCGTTTTATTTTTCCACAAAGTTCAGAGTCATAAATAATGATCGTCAAAACTGACGAACAGACGTGTATACATGTGAACATTCCTTGAAATAAAAAAAATATATTCATTTTCTATTCATTTACTAACTATTCAACATGTACCAAGATTTTTTGCTGATTTCATCACTTTTATATACGATATTTTGCTGTTCAAATCTAAAAAGCATATCAATGCAGGGTAAGCAAAAATAAAACTTATAAAGAGCTATGATATAAGTGCGTTGAAGGACACAGAAACATGCTGTTGTGATAACACAAAGTTCTATAAACAATTTCTAATCATGCAACAAGAAACACGAAAAAACTACTAAAAAAAAACCTTATTTACCTACTTAGTAAAAGATGCATCTCAAAATCTATTACTACTAACACTGAAACATCAAACGATTAACTACTAAGAAAAGCGTTGAGAAACTAAACCGCAGTAGCACATGCTTGTCACAAACAAAACAGAATTCAGCTGCTATGAAACAGCAAAATTGTCATATTAAAGGGACGTTTGCAAACCACAAAAAACCTGGTAACATCCGTCACCTAAACATTAATAACTAAATTATAACCATTACCGAAAAGAATGCTATAATTTTTCCGTTTAACTCACACTTTTTTGGTAAAAAATTGCACACTTTTCAATATGGCTGACATAAAATACTGTCAAATGTTGTAAAAGCTTAATATATTATTAAATTGCAACAAGCAGGGAGCTTACTGTTATATCGAGACAGATATAAAAGCAAACTGAATATCACTTATAACTGCTGTGAATAAATTTAGTTAATAAAAACTCATTTGAACCTCAGGATCCCTGTAAAAGACTCGAAGAACCGACATAGCGAAGACCAAAAAGAAGTTTTGAAAAATAAAAAAATAAAATTGAAAAATGTGGATCCTATAGAAATGGTGTAGAAGTTTAAGTCCGTGGTTTAAATTTAAAGTGTTCTAACCGTCCCGTTTAGTAGAGACCCTCACAACTGGCATACCTCCCTGTCCTTCGATTAAGCTTATAATTTGCATGCACAGTTGTCTGTAACACTGGTGCAGTGATAAAGGCAACATTTGACAAATACACATCACCAGAATTGTTAAAAAAGAATTTGAAATTTCGAAAAAGTTAAAAAATATTATCAAAGTTTTTTCTACTTTTTTTTTGTCTGCTGGTATGTACATGTTAACTTACATCTAATCACACACGCACTAACAATGTGTCATTCCTGTTAACATATTGACTCAGTGTTGACCCAAAATCCTTTTCTGTTTCAAGCCCGAAAGTGATAATATAAAAATAAATTTAGAATAACTCGTAAGGATTAAACGTCTCATTTTAGATAATGTATCACTATTAAATAGATACCGAATCTAAAAAGTTTTGTTAAACATATTGTGTAAATTAGACATACAACTAGAAAAATTGGCAATAACAAAAAATATAAGTTTTTTTACGTTAGTGCCAATTTCACCATCACCTTACATTTAAATGTCTACAAACATACATTTGTAAACATAAAAAATGCAAAATATTAAGTAAATAAATAGAAATTCTAATTTCGCTATAAATGCCTTTTTTCAGTTAGTATTTTGCATTCTTTTTCGGTTAGTATTAAACACGACCTTAACAATTAATAGAAGCGACTTTTACCATCAAAACCGAAATTCATCATTATTTTATTAATATTTAACTTAGTTTTCTGCTGAGTAAAAGTCGAATCTGGTTGTCAGTAACAAAAATAGCTAGCTTTTATGTGCCATTTGTAATAGATTCGAAATTATTTTAAGAATCCAGAACAAAATAGAAATAAATGACGGACTTTAATATTTTTTTAAAGGGATTTTTTTACTCTTTTTACTAACCATTCGTCATTTATTTTCGATAAACATTAATGCTAAAAAGTTAGCTTAATCTAAATAAGAAAAACGAAAAAACAAACAAACACAAGACATCCCTATTAATTAATTAATTTTAAAACAATAGGGAAGCTTAATAACTAATGAGGCAATATATTTTAATTTATAAAATAATATATAAAACATTGCTTCATTGTTATTTCAGGTGCACAAAACTAGATGCAATAATTACTGGGTTTTATTAAATAATTAAACTTTATAAAACAAATGTAGAAATTCCAATTTTGAACCAGTAATAATCACAACTTAAATTAAAGTGTTAAAACAATAAAAAAATAAGCTGTGAACTAAAGGACCAGAAAAAAAATAAAGAAAAAAATAACCAGATAGCTAAGACACATATTTTAAAGAAAAGAGTCCCATCTTAATATTAACGGAGAAATTGGAAAAACCTTTTTTTAGACGGAACTCTGCGACTTAGAACAACTTATTTTTTTAAGACATGGTTAACTAAGGAAACCTGACAAGTATTTATGTTTTTTCTTTTTCACAAATCCAGGACATTTTTCATAACACTATACAAATAGTTCCAAGCCAAAGACATCTACTGTACAGCCAACGATTTAGCTTCATGTCAATTTAGCCATGAGGATTTGTGCTTTTTTTTATAAATATTTAATATTATGTTACTACAAAAATGTGCAAAAGCAAAAACAATTTTTTCAAACATAGATACTTGACCGACTTGTATAGAAAAACATAATAGTGTCTTGACTGTTGTAATATTCTTCAAGGTTGAGTTTTTATTTAAATTAGCTTTCAACGTTTATTTTGAGAAATTATCAGCTTGTGATGTTTTCTTGATTAATATAACCTGAGAAAGTTACTGCTGTGAATTGCTGTTGTCTATTTAAGCAAACAATCACATCTTGTCATTAGTAAAAAAAAATATTTTTCATGATTAACTATGTAGTATAGAAATTTATCAGTCTTGTTTTCAGCCTCTACTGATTACAGCAGCCAAGCCACAAACGAACGGGTTACAATCGAATTAATAACACATACGATCGTCCACACGCCGATACGCACATATCATATATTTGTCTCTCTTTAACTATGTTTCCAAAAAAAAGAAAAATAAAGAAAGAAAAATTCTATATGATTTCATTACATGATAGCGATTAGTCGACTGCCGCGCGAAGACTGCGGCGGCGGGACCGCGGCTCCTGTAGAGGGGGGACGGCAGCTGGGAGCGGGAGGGGGTGCGGGTAACTTTGTATTATCATCATATCTTATGGTGCCGCAAAAGAGTCAACTGTCTCACGCTGCCAGAGAAATCTCACCCTTACTGACACCCAATTCTTAATTAAATAAATCCTCCTCAATTGCCATTAAAGGCCAGTGTGGCTGGAGATCAATAAAAAAATAATAACAAGAAAGCGTTCAAAAGGGTAACAAAAGCTAGAATACTGCATTCAAAAAATAAAATTGTCTGAATTTTGATCTCCAACTATACCAGTGTCGATAACCTTACTGGTTTTTAACAATGAGTCAACCTTTATTTTTGTCAACAATATGAATGAGCTTTCTCTGTGTTGCGAAGGTTGGCTACCAATAAGGATATTGGTCCCAACTTTTGCACTTCTAGAAGGATTCTTTTGACAGTTTGACTCAGAGTGCAGCCATCCTTAGGTCTTAATTTTTTTTAGCATTATTTTTTAATGACACATGTATTTCTGCATATATCCTGTGTCTAATTTCATAACAATATACATAATTTCTGTATATTTGGATACGTAATGGAACTACCAAGCTTATATTATGGAATTGGACAGTCGTTCTGACATTTGTAACGCCACCCAAGGTTGCATACTAATATCTATTTTGTTGTATTTGATGACAGAATGGACAAACATCTGTAAATTGCCAAACTTATTTGACCCCATTTTTTTGCCAAGTTTAGTGATATTAATGCTAATTTAAAAAGAAGAATACAATACAAGATGGAATGATTCTTATAAGAATGATTGGGAATTTATCAAGATTTAAATCGCTGGTTTAGTTTAGTCAATCTCTTTTAAAATTGGGTTGCAATATTCCTGTAAGGACAAACCAATGAAATATTGGATGACTGCTCCATAATTCCTTGCTCAGTTGCTCTCAAATTAGAACAGTCAAAAATGCTCTCCAACAAACAAATGACACAATATTTTGAATAATTAACTATGCAGATAGGTGTGTATGAATAATTATTATGTTGCTCCAGTTGTAGAATTAGTTGACCTACTTCCGAAAAGGTCAGTAGGGGATAAAATATATACCCTACGACATCGACTGAAGACATCAGTTCAACACACTGGTGTCTGTTATAATATAACTTTGTCTCTAATAAAGGATTATTCAAATGAGAATTTTTCACAACAGATGTTCATCTAATTCTCATTATTATGGCTGATATGTCATTGTAATGTTGACAGCCTACCTTTATAGCCGTAATGATAGATCAGGAACCAGTTCTAGTAATGAATGGACCTAAAATTAGAACAAATAGATCCCGCCTTGCAAATCTAAGGGCGGTCAACCATCTTGAATTTATCGCAATATCGATCTACCGCGCAACATTGCTATATCAATTTTACAGCTAAACCAACGTAAAATAACCCCCTTCGGATGCTTTACTCTCGCGTCCGGGGATTATATCATTGTTATAATAGCGAAATCTAAAATTTCAAGGCCCTGCCGTGACGTTACTCATGTCAAAACGTATTGTAAGAAAAGAACAAAGAAAATAATAATTCAATAGTTTACATACCTTTTTTGTCAGCCATTTATATGATAACTATTTATTTACGGTTTAAAACGTTAATATTACGAGTAAGATTGCGAGAATTAAAGGAAACTGAACAATTAAACTTAGTCGCAGTCGCAGCAAACGCTTCGAACGAATCTCGCAACGACAACTAGTGATTTCAATAGTGCTGTCACTGTCAGTCGATCAACTTGTAACCAATTTAGTCGATTACCGATTTCATTGTTGTGTTTCTCCTAAGTTAAGTTTTACATTTAAAAAAGGTCCAGTAATTAACGTAGAACAACGCAAATCTAATAAGATTATTTATCAAACTAACAAGATTTTATTTTTGTGCGCAGCAGATTTGTAATAACAATAACAATGGTTTGGTTAAAAAAAAACCGTAGGTCTTCCTCGATTCTCTCAACTCGTCTTATTTGAACTCTGGCTTTATTGGTCTTATTGACTTCTTATTCAAACCTAATAAAACTTTAGTCATAACTAGGATTATAACTAAAATCTTTGAACCAGAAAATATAATATACCTACCTGAAAATATTTTCATAAACTAAAATACAGTGCCTGGCCGGAGAGGCCTATTTATCAAATCCTAAGACCTACCTACCATTTTAACTGTTTATACTGAATTCAATTCCAATAACTATAAACCAAAACTATTTGGATTAGATCGCAGCAACATCTCTAATTGACCTCGTAAATCGGGTGTTCAATCGATCGATCTCCGCTTCTCCCTCGATTTGATTGCAGATGACATGCGCGAAACGGTGAAATGCAGAAGGAAGGGGCGGTGCTTAGGGCGGTGTGCATTGCATACCCAAGGCTGTTATTATAGTGTTATGGATTTTCACTTACACAGTTCAAAGAAATCAAAAGGGTATTCTCGGAAAAGCTTTCTAATAATTACCTATTTGTTACCTTCTTGCTAGATTTTACTCGCGGCTTCGCCCCCGTGGCCTATCCCGTATAAATACTTTAGGAGTAGGTACTTTTTCTGGATAAAATAACATATGACACTCAGCGATTGTTTAGCTTTTTTTCAGTTCAGTATTTTTAAAATCATATCAGTAGGTACTTGAGGAGAATACCCATTACAAACATAAAATATGTTCTCTTTGTAATATTAGTTATGATTTATCGCAAACTTCCATTTGTAAAGCTTTATTTTCAGAAGATAGGAAACTTATTTGGAAGACTGGATGAAGATGTTAGATTGACCAATGCTGTGTCCTCATAGTCCTTTCGTGCTTAAATTCTAATCAGCGTGAACGAGAAAATAATCGTGGTGATTATAACAGAGAATGGTATAAGTTCTGCCGCCTTCCATTCCCGACCTTAGGGGTGACCATAAGCTCTTAGAGCGGTATCAATTTGAGATCGAATAAGGGACAGATGTATCTGACTTGTATACATCTGTCACTTACTCGATATCAAATTGATACCGCTCTAAGAGCTTATGGTCACCCTCCTTATATTATACTTACGGCCAAGGGAAGAAAGTGGCTGGGCAGCTTCTTATTTCCCTACCTCTTTATTACTTAATTTATAGGCATATCAGTTTCTGTGGCTTTTAATTCCTTTTCTTTCTTTCTTTTTACCTTCAATTCTTTCTCTTTTATCGCTCTTTCTATTAGTGAAAAGAAAGAGAGAGGCGGTAGAATGGAAGGAACGAGAGCAATCGGCAGGTGTGCCATGCGATGCAGTCAAATCAGTGGGTGGTCCATGTCACGAATGCACCCGAGTAACAGCCGACAGAGAGGGATGCGTCCATCATGAGGCGAATCATGTCAGCCCGAAGTCTCACTCATAGACTAGTATATATAGAAGTCTCACTGCTAAGCGACAAACACGACTGCTCTGTCAAGAGTGTACCGACGAAGAAGAAGAAGATTAGTAAAAACCGTTTCAAAATTCGTTGCGTGGATTAGAAGAGATTCGCGGCGAAGACAGAAGCAGAAAGCGACTGTTTTATACTAAACTAGCTGTTGCCCGTGACTTCGTCCGCGTGGTTATGAAGATATAAAGTTTAATAATGTTTAACGCAAACTATTTTAATATTTTAGTCAACATAAAATGCCTATCACACTAAACAACATTTTTAAGGCACCAATTAGAAAAAAGATAAAGAGTATCACAAAATTCTTTCTCAGCTTATGTCTCCTACTCATAAACTCTAAGACTTAAGGTATATTTCAGGACGGTAGTACAAAAAAAAACGAACTTTCAAACAAACTTGCGAGAGTGCTTAGACCTCTCTAATCCGGCCCTGACATAAAATCCGTTCTTAGCGAATGTGTACTAACTATTAAATACCTCTTTGCCAAATGTTAAGTTAGTGGCTAAAAAAATGAAGGACTTTCATACAAACTTGCGACAGCCCTTAGACCCCCTAAAGCCAGCCCTGTCGCAATATCCGTTCTTAGCTGACGTCTACTAACTATAAACTACTTTCCTGCCAAATTTAAAGTTTGTAGCACAAAAAATGAAGGACTTTCATACAAAGTTGAGCGAGCCCTTAGACCTCCTTTATCCGATCCTGTCGCAAAATCCGTTCATAGCTGACATCTACAAACTAGACCATGCCAAATTTCAAGTATGTAGCACAAAAAATGAAGAACTTTCATACAACCTTGCGAGAGCCCTTAGACCTCCTTAATCCGTTCTTAGTGGACGTCTACTAACTATAAACTACCTCGCTGCCAAATTTTAAGCTAGTAGCTCAAAAAATTAAGTACTTTCAAACAAACTTGCGACAGCCCTTTATAATATTAGTATAGATAGGATCTAATTTACAACAACATAAATCACAGTAACTTTTATTTTTTAAACCTCCGAATGTCGGGTCGCAAAAATAGTTTTATGCTTTTAGAACCTAGTTTTATTTTCTGTGTTACGTATTAAATAACTATTGTTTGGCGGCACGTCATGACATCAATGCATAACACTGCTAAAGGTTTGCCATGCCTGGCCTAGTCTTCTCACTACTGGTACTCGGTCTTTGTTTTTTTTTTTATTATACATAGGCCTACATGGGCACTTATAAAACGTCGACAAAAGGTGCACGGTTCGGGTTAGTCGTTTCCTATGGAGAAGAACCAGCAGCTTCAAAAGCCCGATTTATTGAATAATAAGATACCCCTTGATAAGACTGGCAGTCAGATTGCCGCAGCCTAAGTAGACCAATCACATAGACGGAAATCCACATCGCGTCTTTCATCTCGCATGTGATTGGTCGATTGAAGGCGGTCAAACCCTTTGCCTTGGTCATATTCACTTACGCAATTATTTAAAATCCAAGGACGATATAGCTGTTTCAGGATGTTATATTTCAAGGTTTAGGTTACAAATAAAGGAGTCATTGCTATGGTACAAAAATTCATTTATTATTTACAACACTTATGATTCTATTTCATTTAATTATTCTTACAATTAAGTCAGATATTTAAATATTTGAAAATAATGTCCATTTTCCACCGCATCTGTAAAAATAGGAAATATATTATAAATGTTATTTATTTACATTAACAATCGACTAGGGTCAGTAGCTTACACATTTTGCAAACTTGGCTTGTGAAACCGGACTCAAAAATATGTCAAGAAAATGACTAAAAACGGAGACTTGTGCAAGAGTGCAAGAAAGAAATGCAAACTATACAATTCTAAAAGAGCCATTTAATAGAATGAGTGCGACTTGGTAACTCTTTACCCACCAACATCGATCTTGGAATTTCAGTACAATTAGTCAGTGTCAATTTACTAAGTTGATTACTGTTCGAGAGAACTTGGTAAACAGTTACAACTTACAACTCACTTCTTTTATCAGTGAAACCGTTATAAAGAACTTGGTTTTCTTTTTTGAGCGTTGTCTAACAGATTCATTAATGTCAGTTACCTGCAAGTCGACAGAAACCTTGCGTCGTAAGCGCCCTGTAGTGGATGCTTGTTGGGCTGCGAAGCGGCAAGCGCGCGCGAGCCACAGCGCCCGCATTGCCGCCAGCGAGCGGGGCGGAGTCCCCCGCCCACGTACATGTAGCTGGAGACAATTTGGTTACGTTTTGTATTTTTATGACTGCTAAAATATACATGACTAGCTTTTCCCCGTGGATTCGCTCCCTTGACCCATTCCACAGGAACCTTATTTTCCCGGGATAAACATAGTCTATGGCAGTCAGTGATAGTGTAGCTTTCTATCGAACCAATAATTTTAGAATTTAGACCAGAACTTTCAGAGGTCAACCATTACAAACAAACATACAATTTTACCTCTTTATAATATTAGATAATAAGATTAAGTTAGGTCGGTAAAACGTATTCTTTTGTTGTCAAGGGCCGAATATAACGTGTTTAAGCCATTTATGATTAATATCCTAACCATCTTAATTCCAATGTGAATTAGTGCAGATACAAGACGAACAGCACTATCCCCTTTTCACACCGAAATTATAACGTAATGGGCACGACCCAGAAGCAGCCAAAATAACTTACATTGATTCAAATAAATGCCTCTTTTTTAAATGTTTAGCAGTGAACTTCTTTCGGCTGAGGTGATGATGAAGTGGTAATCCGCTGAAAATATTTACCGTATAGCGTCCATGGTGACCGAGGGCGTGGTCTCACACTGTGCGTACGGAGGCGGGTCGGGGTTGTAACGCAAAGCTTCCGGCTCTACTCCGTACTCCAACTAGTTTCGAAAAATAAGAAGTTACTTCTAATTTACATTTATTTATTTTTTTAACACCATAAAAAACATTTAGGTAGAAATAGATCTAAAATTATAAACAAAATTATCGACAAATAAAACGTTAATGTAATTAGTCGATTATGATTATAATAAGTAATTGATTCTGGACATCACTAGTATATAAATATTTGGCGGAAATGGCGGCAACTTTCTATTATAGTTATAATTACTCCCGAAGTAATTTTATCATAGCCATTTGGTTCCAGCTTGTTTGTTATACATTTTTATTTTTCAAAGCGATGTTGATTAACATTGTATGTGTGTAATTATTTTTCGTAGTGATAGTTGTGGTGCAATACAATCGTTCCAATTGTTTAGTGCAGTTTGGTTTGGAGCATACTATGGGATTAAAGTAGAGTAGTTCGACAAGGTGAGTCCAGTGCGGTCAAGTCACAAATCTTTAGAATCGATTTTTAGACGCACGGATTTTATCGAGGATATTTTCTCACAAGGATTATGGGGGGCTCCACCCGGGTATGCTGTGGTGGTATGGTGTGGTGGTATGGTGTGGGGTTGTTTGACAATTCAGATGCTCAGTTATTTTGACCGAATAGCCGAGTAGTAAAGGAGATTACCCATACACAGGCCCCTTATGAGGTATCGTGTCTGCGATTTCAATATTATCCAAAAATAGGATTTATATTTTGTGTTTTTTTTCCATCCGTTTCCTTTACTCTTTATGTACAGACAACAACAGATCAGGTTTCTTCACTTGGACATTTGTATGCACCTTATTGCATTGTAATAAGGGTTCATTTCAAGAACAGAATTCTCCTTCGTTATTTCTCGTGAACCACGCAAAATAAATAAAAAATGTTTTCTAATTATGAATATAACCGTAGACCACGTCATCGCTTAACATCAGGCGAGTAAACGCGAGCCTATAGATTATAAAAAAAAAAAAAAAATACGTATTTTTTCTACAATATACAACCAAATTCATCAAGATACAACCATTTTTTCAAAGGGGCCCAAGTTCCCTTACAAAATGGGCATTCCCCTTAAGAGTGTTATTCCTTTTTAAAAATAATAATTCATTTGATTCTTTGAGTATTTCTATCGCCATTACATAATATAACAATTTTTCTATGAAATGTAAGAAAACTCACTTCATTTTTATCCAACGTCAAAAAAGGAGGAGGTTTCTCAGTTCGACCGTATAGGTATATAATATATTTATGTGTGTTCGTGGACAGCTTCGTCGTTTATGAACCGATTTTTTTATATGCGTTCTAACGTTGAAACAATGCGTCACAAATTATATAGTAGTCACAGCGGATCTTTGTGTCTCTGAAGTTGGTGCTACCAATCATTGCGCAATAAACAGTTTGCCATCGAGTATATTGCATAGAGTAAGCGAGATAGGACGATGCGACAAACGTAAGCGAGTGAAAGAGACAGTATCTACCTTCAACATTGACACAAAAATAGCTACTGCGCATGGTCTTGCAGCCAATTCAGAGACATAAAGATCCATTGTGGGTATTATATGCAATATCAATAGCTTATACCGTAGACTTAGAAATACTAAGGAACTTAAATAGTGTAATAAATTGGTAATTCAATTCTTTATTAATCATACTAAGATCCATAAATGTTAGCAAAACAGTCACATAATTTAAAAGGTTATGTCATTGGTAAAAACCTAATATTGAAGTTAGTACTCACGTAGAGCGGCCATTGTTTCCCGTGCGGCGCGGCGACGTTGCACCGCGGCAATGACTCCCAGACGCGCGCACCCGTCCATTGTGCGCTCAGTAAGGCACATTCTTCTGTGGAAACGACAAAAACCGTATTTAATATGCACTAGCTTTTGATCCAATCTTTCCTTCGCTCCTTCTCTTGCATTATAACTTCTAATTGCCCAAGCTATTCTGCACCTGTATTGTAGAGAACAAAACCATGCAAAGTACTGCTCTTACCTCTGGGACGGATCTGCCAAATAGAATTCTATCAACTTGATGCATTTGAGTCGATTGACAAACGGGCCAAGAGGCTTATCAGCAACGATGCACTGGTTGCCTCAAAGCTCTAGATCTTTGAACATCGACGCCGAGTGGCCAGTCTGTCGGTTTTTTATCGGTTACATTTTGGGGAGTGTGCGATGGAACTGCACAATTTGATTCCGCCTAGCCCTTTCCATCACCGGACAACAAGACGTACGGCAATGCGCCACCGGTACATGGTGGACATCCCACCCATACGTTCAAAGCGTTTTGCGAATAATTTCATTGTGCGCACAGCTAAGGAGTGGCATTTCCTGCCGAACTCTTTGTTTTCTGATAGCTACAACCTAAGGGTCTTTGAGTCAAGAGTGAATAGGTTACATCTAGGCAAGCGTGCTTCACCGTCGACCACATCATCACTTACCATGGCGAGATCGTGGTCAAAAGCGAACCCATAAATAAAAAAAGTCCAATTTTTTTTGGGTTTGATATGCTTGCTCTCATAAAAATTGTTTTTTTAGGGCAGAATTTTAATGTTTTGTCCATAAATGGATCAACAAATCAGTAAATACGTTACTGGGGAAGATCTTTGTCTATCTCACCAATGAGCTCCTGTTTAGGCGCGGCGCAGCTGGCGAGCCTGGCCAGCGGCCGAGTGAGAGCCTCGGCCGCGCGTCCCGCACCACGAGCGACTGACGCCAGCTTGCGGAGCAGCGTTACTGCCGCACCGTCTGTCCACAGCTCGTAACTGGATGAAATCATATAACATTTACAAAAAAACTCACGTGAGACCAACGCTAGTTGTCTAACGCCCAGCAAAAGCCGAGTTTTTGTGTCTGTGTCGAATAATAGTACATTTCGTGTCGAGCATAAAAAGTCGAGATTTTAACACGAGCGATGTAGCCAAAGCTACATGCAAGTGTTGAAAAGAAGAGCGAAGAAGAAGAAAAACATATTCTATATACTTTTCGAGACACCAACACTTCTTTTTCCACTACCTGATGAGCTTACTTAATTAAATGCAAATAAGTTCCAACAACAATTTATTAGAAACGTTCAGACTAAAAACAACACAGACTATATACACACAATCAACGCGCGCTTTTTCGAGAGGTAACAGGTTCAGTATTATTCTGCCGGATGGGGCGGTGGAAAAAGCGCAGGCTTAGCGGCAGAATGCGTCTACCAACAGTAGCCTATTCAGTTATGTGCTTTTTTTTTCTTTAAATTGCAAATTGTTTCACTCGTACTTGGCCGCCAAAAAGAAAAATAATTACGTTGTAGTTACATAATGATATCAAAACTCTATACAAAAGTCAATCAGTAAAAAAGTAATTTTATTTTTTTATCTTGTGTCTAAATATTGATATTTCGAAACGAATTTCTTAGGCAATGTGTTACACAACAGGCAAGGTAGTGGAAATAGTTATTTATGCTACAAGTGCGGAAGGTAGGTGATTTCCGATGAGTGGTATAGACACGAGTCGGAAATCATCTTACGTTCGTGTATCATACAACATTTTACTATGCATAGTGCGAGGAAATAAAAAAATGTATCTGAACCAAGAAAGAAATTAATAAAATGGCGGGCTTATTCAAGCGCGCTCAGCATATCCACAGATTAACTAATAGTTCCTCGGGCATATCTACTGCGCATGTGCAAATAGCTGTCACGTCGTAACGCAAAAAGGCACGAGCAAAATATTCATTCTGCCAAACATATTTAATGAATATTTAAACTTAATTTATTGATCAAAATCAAAATCTACAGTAATTAAAAACGCCTTTAATGAAGTATTCATTTTATTTTAACTTTTATATGAATGATAATCTGTACTTAAAAATTCTGTAATGTCTGGAGTTAAAAATTTATTAATTCAGGAAAGTAAAAAGCACTAGTAATAAAAGTGACACTTTCCGCACAGTTTGGCTGCTTGGAAAACGCTCTTTTCGAGGACATGCGTTGTAATAGTACATTGTGACAAATGTTGATGTGAACATATTTTTTTTTTGTTTTTTAATTAAATTAAAACTGGTAATTAAATATAATGACCAACCATTTAAAAGGTGTTTTGAGAATTCAATGCTAAAACTTACGGAATCATTAATTTTTCCTTGTATAAAATCTATCCCATTTTATTCTATGTATGAAAACTCCTTGCTACTAAACTTTTTCAAATTGACTTATAATTCTAATGGCACGTTTTTGCAACTGGACTTATTTTTTTACAACGAAAACAGCCTATACAGCCTATTCGATTTTGGACAAATGTTGATGTGATAATAATTAAATTAAAACTGGTAATTAAATATATTGAACAAACATTTAAAAGGCGTTTTGAGAATTCAATGCTAAAACGTACGGAATCATAAATTTTTCCTCGTATAAAATCGTATCCCATTTTATTCTATGCTACTAAACTTTTTTAAATTGACTTATGGCGCGTTTTTGCAACTGGTCATTTTTTTTTCAACGAAAACAGCCTATAAAGCCTATACAGCCTATTCGATTTTTGACAAATGTTGATGTGATAATAATTAAATTAAAACTGGTAATTAAATATATTAAACAACCATTTAAAAGACTTTTGAGAATTCAATGCTAAAACGTACGGAATCATTCATTTTTCCTTGTAGAAAATCTATCCCATTTTATTCTATGTTTGAAAACTCCTTGCTACTAAACTTTTTTAAATTGACTTATAAATTTAAAACTAAACTGCAAACATAATGATCGAGCTCGTAAACAAAAGTCACGACCGCGTAACAGAAAGATGCCTATGCGTAAGATTTAACTTTCGAATCATAATTATAGTCTCTGAAAGTACGCCATGATTAACAACTGTATTGAAATAGTACATTGTGATACAATGGTGGAAAGTAGGTTATTGCAAACGAGTTGTCATTAACAAGCCCGAGCCGAAGGCGAGGGTTTTCAATGACACGAGTTTGCAATAACCTATACACCCGTGTATCATACGACGTTTTTCAATACAGTTGTGAAAAATAGTAAAAAAAAACAAATAATTAGATTTGTTTTCCACAAAAAAATAAAATTTTAAGAAAATGGCGCGTTTTAGCAACTGGACTTTTTTTTTTACAACGGATACATCCTATACAGCCTATTCGATTTTTGATAAATGTTGATGTGAAAATAATTAACTTAAAACTGGTAATTAAACATATTAAACAACTTAAAAAAAAAAGAGAATTCAATGCTAAAACGTACGGAATCATTAATTTTTCCTCGTATAAAATCGTATCCCATTTTATTCTATGTATGAAAACTCCTTGCTACTAAACTTTTTTAAATTGACTTATGGCGCGTTTTTGCAACTGGTAATTTTTTTTTTCAACGAAAACAGCCTATACAGCTATACAGCCTATTCGATTTTTGACAAATGTTGTTGTGAAAATAATTAAATTAAAACTGGTAATTAAATATATTAAACAACCATTATAAGACTTTTGTGATTTCAATGCTAAAACGTACGGAATCATTCATTTTTCTTCGTAGAAAATCTATCCCATTTTATTCTATGTATGAAAACTCCTTGCTACTAAACTTTTTTAAATTGACTTATAAATTTAAAACTAAACTGCAAACATAATGATCGAGCTCGTAAACAAAAGTCACGACCGCGTAACAGAAAGATGCCTATGCGTAAGATTTAACTTTCGAATCATAATTATAGCCTCTGAAAGTACGCCATGTTTAACAACTGTTAAACTGTTCGCTCTATTAAAACACATCTTTGATGCGTGGGAAGATTCGCAGGATGCCATAGGTATCTTCTGCGACCTGTCGAAGGCGTTTGAAACGTTACTTCTGAAACTTGAGCATTACGGGCTAGGTCAATCAGCGTTAAGATTGGTTAAATCTTATTTGAATGATAGACAGCAATTAGTTCAAATAAACGGTGTGAATTCGTCCGGGTTAAACGTTAAAATGGGTGTACCCCAGGGCTCAATTTTAGGTCCTTTCTTATTTTTAGTGTACATTAACGATTTACCCCGTTTATTGGAAAACAAACTTAACATGGTGTTATTTGCTGATGACACATCTTTAATTTTTAAAATAAATAGACGTACTTGTCAGGTTGACGACGTAAATAACGCGCTACGGCAGGTTCAGGATTGGTTCACTGCCAATAATTTAGTTTTAAATGGTAAAAAAACCAAGTGCGTAAAATTTTCCTTGCCGAATGTCAAAAGTACTGATTGTGACATTATATTAAACAAGGAGAAGCTAGAATTCGTCGATAAAACGGTTTTCCTGGGGATCACGCTAGACTCGGGGTTGCAATGGGGTCCTCATTTGGTATCCCTTGCGGGGCGGCTGAGTTCGGCGGCTTATGCTGTTGGAAAGATTCGTCGGTTAACGGATGTGGATACTGTGAGGACTCTGCCTAAGAAGGCAACCTATTTGCCTTAGTAAGACTGGCAGTAGATAACTAGTTTTGCAAGGTAGTTAAAATAAGAACGTTTGTGATGTTTATATAAAAATTATGTTAGAATAGACCTAGATTGTTCGCCTGAAGGCAGGCTCATATTGGCAAAAATATAATAAGTAAAACTAATTTATCTTTTATTACCGGTACACCTCTGTCTACCCCCCTACATTTGGTAGCAGCGCCGGGTAAAGTATCCCAGTAATTAAGAAGAAATAATAAAAAATATATAATATATTTCGCGTGTATACGGCGTACAGTATACTTAGAAGTGAAAAGATAACGAAGAAAAGTATATTAAAGACGGTATAGTTCGCGTGTGCATGGCGATACAGTGCACGAAGCCCTATCGGCGTACATAAAGCGAGATATGTGATAATAGAGAGAGCTGTTACCTCTCATTCCCTCCCACGAGCGGATGGAAATGTATGGAAAACTCGGAATAAAGCTAAGTGGTTTTGTTATTTTGTATAATTGAGCGTAATGCAAGCATGATGGATAGGTATTATTCGGGTACGGACGGCTACTGCCTGGAGGAATTCCTGACCGAATTCAAGTCGGTGGCCGAAACAAATGAATGGAGAAAGAGCGACTACAGCCTGATTTTAGGAGGATTTCTACACGGAGCCGCATATTATTACTATCGTACTATTTTTAAATATGATATGGACTTCGCAGTGTTGTGTGATTGCTTGAGGAGCGAATTTTCAAAGTTTCACCGCAGATGTCGCTATTGCGAACAGCGCATAATAATCTCTGAAATAAAAGCCGAAGAAAAACGACTTAATGTATTGTGTGAGGATGTTAATACACATTTATTTTCTAGTATCGTGATAAAGGACGATCAAACACAAAACAATATTCAGTGCAGTGAAGAAAGCGTTGACGAAGAGGCCGACGCAATTGTTGGCGATGTTGATCACACCGACGGAGAGAGCTGCATGTTCGAGGACGATGTTGACCAGACCAGCAGAGACGACAGCCCCGTCGATGACAAGTTTGAGGTGGAGTCTACGTTCCAGGGCGAGCGCTCGGACGGCCCAGCTGACGACGTGTTGGAGCCCCTACCCAGCAGCGTATGTGCGGACGAGGGTATTGTATTGTATCGGTCCAGTCCAATTTGCTCCGATAATTCCGATTATCTTTCAGAGAACCATGTTCAGATTCCATCAGAACAACGAGTTGCAGTTCCATCTGAATGCCAAAGTGGTGTTTTAGATGTTAACATGCACATTGATTTCAACCATATTATCGAAAATAGAGTTTGGCAAACGAAAGTAGACACTCGAATTATTTGCAAACTTTTTATATGGCAATGCTATACTAATGTCAACCCCAATTTTCCATAGGACGCTACTAAGTTGATACTTTGTTTTAATTTGTAATCACTATTTATCTTTTTGTAAAAACATTTTCACTATTTAATAATTTAAAAGTTTGATTAATAATATAGAAAACAATGATTCCTGTGACTCTTATGAATCTTTTCACATGGAAGTCTTAGATTCAGATTTTGATTGATAGTGAATAAACCAAAATTATTATAGAATACTGTTGCTTTTTTTAATTCTAAAGTATCAAATTATGTTATTCCAGGTATTTCATACTAGTTCTTGGGGTTGCTATGCTGATATTTTTTGAATTTGCCGCGCTTTTTCAGTCTCTACTTTCGTTTGCCAGACTCTAATATCGAAATTTCTCGATCTGACATAAAACAGAAAATTATAAATGTCATTTTGAAAAGAAATGATTTGACAGCATTTAAGAAAAGCTTTTCTCGACCGAAAGAGAACCGTAGGAAATTTAAAGGAGTGTTTAATAAGGTTTCTTATTGCGGCAATATATATTCAAAGAAGGCGAACAATAAAAAGGGTGTGATCCGAATTAAATATAAAAGAATTTATAATGAAACTTCTTGGGGAGCAAGATTTCGTAGAAAGAAGGTGACTATGTTTGTTGTAAATAAAAATGCGATTCAGTTTTACCATAGATGTAATTTAGCATTAGAATATTCGCATTATGTTCACGATAAACAAATAGAACTCGTAAAATGCAAGTTTTGGAAATTTTATAGAAAGAAGATTAGGTATAAAGTGTAGTAAACAATTCATTATTAATGTGATTGTGTAAATAATTTGTTAGGAAACATGATGTGACTGTTGTGATGTGTCTTATATTTTGTGCTTTATTAACCAATGTTTTCTTTTCATGTCGAGCAAATGAATAAAATCCAACCTTGAAGGAATATGCGATGCGCGCTGGGCATCGATAGAAACTTAATGCAATTTATTATTTTAATGATTTATCTGTATATGTGTTGGTGAAATTAAATACTCTTCGGTCTTGTCTTTATTTGTAAAATAGGATTAGCTTTTGAAATAGCAGACAAAGTCTCAAATACAAATCCATAAGGACTAAGTCTGAAACAGTAAAATGTTAATAAGAAATATTTATTTATAAGCCCTTATGGCAAATAAATGATAAAAAGCATGGTTGTCAGTCTATGGAATGGTTTGACACATAGTGCCACAGATAATACAAAAAGCACAAGTGTCAAAACCTTGTCAAAAGTAAAGCTTAGTGGTCATTAAAAAATTGGTTCGTCACATAGTGCTATAAACAACACAATAAAGCACAGTGTTCATTACATTAGAATTAGATTTATTTATACTCTATAGCCACAGATTAGTTAGGCCGGACCATAGATACAGAATAGAGTTTGGAGTTATAAGGTCCATTACAGATAAAAAGAAATAATATCGACATGATTGATTATGTAGAATGTCATGAGCTAAGGAATAGTTTGACACATTGTGCCATAGATAATTAAAAAAAGGCACAGATTAAACAAACACGCGATATGATAGAAAAGCTAAATTGAGAATAATTATGCCGAATGACTAAAAGACTATAAAATAAAAAAAAATAAAAAAATTATATAAAGGCCCGTATCGAATAGATAGATTATCTGATGTAAATTATGTAATAAAAAAATAGTAGACGAGTTAGAGAGATAGTACATGTAAATAGATTAAAACCTTTTTAATGTTGGAGTAGAATAAGAGATAGGTTTAAATAGATAAGAATAGGTTAAGGTTATTCAGGTTTCCGAGGAATAGGAATAAAAAAAAGATGGAATAGGAATGTCAACTGTCAATTTGATTCACAATAGGGATGGGGGAGTAGGAAAATGTATCGATAGTTTGTCGACTTTTCAAAATAGTATCGATATTATCTCCAATTAATAAAATTTTCTCTTTTGCATATGCTGATGGATTGTATGCCGCTGGGTGAAGAAGAGGCTGGCAACATTAGCGACGCATCGAAGAAATGTGTGATTATTTGTTATGCGATTAGGGCTACATAGGCTCAAACCAGGATAATAGTATAACCCAGTGGGTTCCTTAAGGTATTAGTCATAACTGAAACCGACTTTGCTAACGGGGCATAGCCTTTGCAAAGGATGTCGAGTTGACATCATTGGTCCAGTTGATGGCTGTTGTTTAATTAAAAAAAAATATAAATATATTTATCAATTTAAATCCTGGTGCAAGTTCTATGAATAGGATTTGAATTCGATGCGATCCAGCCTTTCCTTCTCTGGCCTGATAAACGCACGAGATCGAAAAATTGTATCATATCTGAATTTTTAGAAATTTAAACCCCATCCGGGTCGATGTGAGTTGACGCATCATTTTGTTAGTGTCGGGAGGACGCCTTGATCCCTTTTCGGAGGTTTTGGTCAAGGAGGTTCAGGCATGACTGCGTTGATTTATTAATGCTTATACATATATCAGCTAAATATTTATATTGGATTATCCAATAACTCGTTTGTCATGACTTAAGCCTTCCCCTTTTAAGGGTCGTACCTCGATTGTAAATGTGATTCCTCCGTTAGGTAAATGTTCGGGTTAGTATAAGGTAGGATTGATGTTACCTTTCAAAACTTGGAATAGAAGCACCTCGTATGACTCTGCGCGTCTATTCTTAGGGGCGTAGCTCATGTGAGGACTCTGCCTAAGAAGGCAACCTATTTGCCTTAGTAAGACTGGCAGTAGATAACTAGTTTTGCAAGGTAGTTAAAATAAGAACGTTTGTGATGTTTATATAAAAAATATGTTAGAATAGACCTAGATTGTTCGCCTGAAGGCAGGCTCATATTGGCAAAAATATAATAAGTAAAACTAATTTATCTTTTATTACCGGTACACCTCTGTCTACCCCCCTACAATACCGCCAGACTAGTCTATTTTAGTTATTTTCATAGTATAATGTCTTACGGTATCTTACTATGGGGAAGGGCTGCAGACATTGAGTCAATTTTTATTCTGCAAAAACGAGCCATCAGAGCGATATACAATCTTCGCCGGCGCGATTCTCTAAGGGAACTGTTTAAGGACATTAACATCATGACGGTTCCTTGTCAATATATTTATGAAAACATCATGTACGTGAGAAAGAATTTACATCTTTTTAGTAAAAACGGCGACAGACATGATTATGTTACTAGAAATAGGGACCAATTAGTTCAACCAGGTTTCAGACTGGCTAAAGTAGCCTCATCTTTCATGGGGTACTGTACAAAATGTTACAATAAAATTCCTCCTCACATTCTTGAACTGAATGAGACGAAATTTAAAACTTGATGCAGGCTGGCATATTATAAGTTGGGGGATTACATCACTGATAAAAATGCTTGGCTAAATGCTAGTCCAGCTCCACAGCCACTAGGCCGCAAAAACAAGTGATATGCGGAACATTATTGTTTTGAATTATTGTTGGACCTTCTGAAGACTGTATAAGTATATTTGTAATTGTATAAACTCAATTTCATTCATCAAGGTATGTACTTATGTACCTAAATATTGTATTTTTTTTTTTTTAAAAGAGTAAGTATGGAGTTGCTTGTGCATTCTTCTCCATTACAAGCTACTTTCCGAATGCACGGTAGAATCAATTATTATTATTTTAACGTTCAAAAGTGCCGCTTGGTGGCCTACTTGAAATAAAATATCTTTGTCTTTTGTCTTTGTCTTTGACTGTATTGAAAAATATATTTCTATTGTATTCATTCTATTCAATGTGGCAGTAACGAACAGCCACTTGTAACTTGAGCTTCGCTTGTCTGAATTGTGGTTGGGCTTGCCCGGTGTGAGTGAATGTGTCTGTTTCGCTATCTCGACTGGTAAGTGATCGGATCGTGAGCAGGCTGGATCTTGTTCCCTTTAGATAGAGTTCTCTTCACTCGGTTGGTTCATAAGTAAATTTACAGTGAACGCTTTGATTGAGAACCGCTCGTAAGTAGGATCGTAGCGGTCGCTTTAGTTGAGAAATAAATACATACTGCGGCGGATGCATCATGGAGTGTTGATGCTGGTATGCTAACGACAGCAGCGCGGTGAGCCCGATGTCCAGGGCACGCTGTAACGAAAGCCGCAGGGGCTGCAGGGATGTTGCTTCCGTCAGCGCTTCGGGCTTCGCTTCTATAGCCAGGAGGCTCTGTAACGGATAAAGAGGTAGTATAGTGGTGGTAAAAGTTAAGTTATTAAAACCATTTATAATAACAATTTATTTCGTATTCCTCCCACAAAACCACACCCATAATTATCATGAGGGTGCATGAGAAATAATTGGGCCGCCATCTTCGGGTTTTGACAGTCGTTGCGCCTTTCAAATTTTCTGGCTTCTGACAGGTAGAAAATTTGACAGCAGTCCAGCTAACGGGTAACGTTTTCCGCAGTTACTGGGTTGTGGAGGGCAGACAGGCAGTCGCAACACTGGTAGTCAGCTGCATCCGGTTGGACTGGCAGCCGATGCCAATATAATTGGGAAAAGACAGGCAGATTGATTTTATGTACACATGACGTATGATCGTCCAGTATAGAGGCTAACGCGGCAGCGTCGGGCTTGTCATCAGGTCGCAGTGCTAGCGAGACGACCGCCCATGACGCTTGTAGGCTCTGGAGACAGGTGAGCCATGAAACGCTGGTCTGAGCTGATATTCATGCATATGATCATCCAGTATAGCGGCCAGGGTTGCCGCATGAGGCTTGTCATCAGGTCACAGTGCTAGACACAGCTGCCAACGATGTAAGATATGAGCTGATGAGTGTACCTTATCATATTCATGCAAATGATCATCCAGTATAGCAGCTAGGGCTGCTGCGTCGGGCTCCTCATCAGGTCGTAGTGCTAGCGAGACGGTCACGACGCAAGGTCTGGTCTAAGCTGATGAGGGTATCTTATCATGTTATGCGTGTGATCATCTAGTATAGCAGCCAGGGCTGTCGCATTAGACTTGTCACCAGGTCGCAGAGCTAGAGAGACAGCTGCCAACGACGTCAGGTCTGAGATGATGAGTGTACCTTAACATATTCATGCATATGATCGTCCAGTATAGCGGCCAAGACTGCTGTCGCATCGGGCTTGTCATCAGGTCGCAGAGCTAGAGAGACAGCTGCCAACGACGTCAGGTCTGAGCTGATTGATTGAGGGTACCTTATCATGTTCATGCGTATGATCATCCAGTATGGCGGCCAGTGCTGCTGCATCAGGCTTGTCATCAGGTCGCAGAGCTAGAGAGACGGCTGCCCATGACGCGTGCAGGCTCTGGAGACAGGTGAGCCATGATGCGCTGGTTTGAGCTGATGAGATGAGTCTGGAAAAGAACATAAATTTTACTAAATTAGCTCATACACGGGTCTTATTGGTGAATTTCTTCAGAAAGGTCAGGTGCGCAGTACTCACAACTGGCGTGTAACAAATCATTTATGTACATTTTTGAAGTCAGATACCTATGCTATGCATGTCTATTTTTACTTAGGTAAATAATGATGATTGTTATATTTATGAATTGAAAAGATTTATGCAGCTTTATTTAATTTTAATGTTATGTTTTCTGGTGATCTTTAATACAGGTTTTCATTACCTATCACAGGCACCAGAGTTTCACGACCTTTGTTTTTGTGTACTTTGTTTTATTTTAAATGAATAAAAACATCATAATAAATTATATTTATTTTTGAAACTCGGTATAAATTGATAATAATGCACGTGTTGGGTTGAACTGTTAGTGCAGAGAGTGATTATTTTATTTTTATTTATTTATTATTTTTATTTTTTAAAAAAACCCCACACTAGGAATTTCTTCCTGTATTGTGGGTGCGTTTACAAACATATAAACTCACATTCCCAACACCCAGAGCCGGAACAACAATCTGTAGGTCATACAAATAGTTGTTCCGTGCGGGAATCGAACCCGCGACACGCAGTGCAGCAGTCAATCGCTCAACCACTGCGCCCCCTGATTGTAATAAATCTTTACTAATCTATACTTAATATAAAAAAAAACCGGCCAAGTGGGAGTCGGACTCGCGCACGAAGGGTTCCGTACTTGGTAAATTGCGGTTTACGATTTATGACGTATTAAAAAAAAGTATGTACGTATTATTAAAAGATCTCGTTCAAACCAATTTTCGGTGGAAGTTTACATGGTAATGTACATCATATACATTTTTTTAGTTTAATAATTCTTTTATTTTAGAAGTTACAGGGAGTTCACATTTTACCACTTTGGAAGTGTCTCTCGCGCAAACTATTCACTTTAGAAAAAAAATATATTAGAAACCTGAATATCATTTTTGAAGAACTATCCATAGATACCCCACACATATGGGTTTGATGAAAAAAAAAATTGAGTTTCAGTTCTAAGTACGGGGAAGCTCCAAAATTTATTGTTTTTTTTTCTATTTTTGTGTGAAAATATTAATGCAGTTCATAGGATACATCTTCTTACCAGGTTTCAACAGCATAGTTCTTATAGTTTCGGAAAAAAGTGGCTGTGACATACGGACGGACAGACAGACAGATATGACGAATCAATAAGAGTTCCCTTTTTGCCATTTGGCTACGGAACCCTAAAAAGAGGATTTTTTTGTTTATTTGTACCGAATAGGCTACGAAACTACAGGACCGATTTAAATCAATAGAAAGCTAAATTATCAAGAAGTCACATAGATTATAATTAAATTTCAAAAAAATTGAGATCCTTAAGAAATTGCTATTATGAAACCCAAAGTAGCAAGCTTTTGTCTATAAAATTCATTATTTGGCGTGCGCTGAGAAAACTATTGATGGTCACAATAGCAAGCAGCAGGGTAGGTAGGTAGGTACGTAGGGTAGGCTAGTTAGTTTGACATTTAGGGCAGGTAGGGTAGGTAGCCAGCTGACGGGCGCGAAGCCACTGGGGACAGCTAGTTATTAGTACAGAAATAAATGATTATACCTGCACAGAGCAATCCTGAGTTTCAGCCAACTGTGGAAGTAATACTGTTGGAATGCGGCAGGCTGACGCTGGAACGAATCCGTTAACCTGGAAATCAATTAATACATATAATAAATCTGTAGATAAATCGTTGTTATACATCGAAAATATATCCAATAAAAATAACCAGGGTGTTAAAGATGAACTAACAGAACCTATTTACAGCATTTTGGAATTTTTGTTTGTTTGTCTGTTTATTTGTTTTACACGCATCACGTAAAATGCACGAAACCAATGTAGATAACTTTCTACATAACATATTCATCACAATCGGTTCACTCTATCAAAAGTTAGATGAATTTAAAGTGTTAAAGAAGTTAAATATCGCAACATACGAAAAACAGATACTCGGACTGTTGAACTCCATATTCGATAGATGGCGTTGTGCATTTCGTGTTATTTTCTGAAAGTCGGTGTTAAGAGGGGTCTCTATTGGGCTTTTCCCCATACAAAAACATTCCGCTGTTTTCTACGTGGATAATGCCTGTAGGGCAATGATTTTTTTCCATAAAATCAAGGTCTAATTAGTACGTGCCCCTATCATTTCCTTTTTTCCAAAACATACTCACTAAAAGAAATATGACCATCCAAAAACCCGAAAAAAATGCCCGTTTTTACCGCCATGTTCAGACGACTTTCAGACAAAATTGATAAGGTTCTAACAAAAAAAAAAATGATAGGAGCATAGATATACTTTTCCTCTAAATTTTGATATAAGATTTTTTTAGATCAGTCGAATTTTGAAGAAGAAAACAGCGGAATACGAAACGTCTTTTTTTCAAGATTTTTGGAGGTAAAATCAGCCTGAGCTGCAGTTGTCCCTTTCGCACTTTACGGGGGCAGGTTGGCGGTGAGGGAGGGTAAGGCTTACACGTACACTAATAGGGAAGTGGCAATTATCGATATTTTTATCGATACTCTAGTGATATACACCGATGTCGATATTTACACTATACAATGATTGTATTTATTAAATCGTATGATTGTAAGTTTTACTTTTTATTGTTGAAGGCACTTGTCGAATGATTATCCTAAGCATGCATGAGAACTGGAAAGTGCAGTTGCGATTGCACTATCACAGTTTGTTAGGAAAATTAAGCCAGGGTCCAGAATAATACTAGGTACAGACCAATCGAGCGAACTAAAAAAAATTGTTGAAATGAAGTCGCTGATTTTTGTTATTATAGATAGGTTCGCACTTGACCACTATCTCACCTGATGGTAAGCGATGATGTGGTTGACGGTGAAGCACACTTGCCTAGTAGTAACTTCACTCTTGACTTACTGAGGTTTTAGCTATCGGGAAACACAGACTCCGGCAAGGAATTCCACTCCTTAGCTGTATATACTCATAATGAAAGTACGAGTAAGTATTGACGGGATGTCCACCTTGTACCGATGGCGCATCGCCGTACGTCTTGTAGTCCGATTATGGAACGGGCTAGACGGAATTAGATCATGCAATTCCATCGCAAACTCCCTGAAATGGAACCGATAAAAAACCAACAAGCTGGCAACTCTATGACGATGTTCAAGGCTCTGGAGCTTTGACTCGACCAGTGCTTCATTTCCGATGAGCCTCTTTGCCCGTTTATCGATCAAATCTAGTGCATAAAGCTGGTATTTGGCAAATCCGTCCCAGAGATGAGAAAAAACAAACCAACCGAAGGAACACATAAATATTGGTGAAAAGGAGCGACTCCTTGATGATGACGATGGCTCTGATGTAGTGAATCGTTTGTTTACCTTACGTCCTGCCTGCTGATTTGCGTTCTTTCGGTTGGTCTATAGCCAGTATCATGCGAACTCAATTTTAACATCTTATAAAGAAGGTACTTTTAAAAATGTTTCTTTTTTGGAGATGTGGGCTTTGTAGGTATTTAAATTAAAACATAGAATTTATAACAGCAAAAATGATTATTTATTCTGTCGTAATTTCAGTCCTTTCCGTTACAGGTAAATTTCGTGGTATACGACCATTATTTCTGGCAAAAGGCATTCAAAGTAAAAGGATTCTAATGTTGGTTCGATATTTCTCCAAAATTCATCGTCTCTTTAAATTTTTTGTAAAGTAATCCCTTAGTCCCTTAGGGCTCCACAAAATAAAATAACAAAATTTTCGACGTGTTACATGTAATTGGCCTTGGACTTGATAATAATAGTTGTGGTTTCTTTTTAATTTTAAGACGTTATTCTGAAGTATACAGCTGTAAATTTTTTTATTTTCTACTCCTTCTTGTGGAGTCATCTCCGCGATCTTATATGGGCATTTTATCTCTATAATTGAATCCTCATTTATAAATCCATCTGGACTTGCAGCCAGAAAGCTTTTAGTATTGTCAACGAACAACCTGCACTTGACAACGGACAATCCAGTCTCTTCTGAAAAGTCAAACACAATGATAAGAGCGGGAAGGTAAGTAGTATCAGAATAACGCACGCTGCAAACGCTTGTATCCGACTGAGGCGAACAAGCCAACAAGCAAAGCGAGTCAGCGACGGTAGTATGAAATTTATGAATGGTACGAGCGTGCGAGAGGTCCGGGTGCGCGCGCGGGCATCGGGCGGCGCGGCACGCTCTTACGCACACAAATACACGACTCGTTCACACATTGATAGCTCGCTTGGTCGGGCGCAGCGCGACGGCAATAGTTTCTTCAAATACCTATTTTTCAAATTCTTGTTGACTAGAGTCCGCTCTTAAGATTTTTCGCAGAAGAATCCATAGAAAAAAATTGGTGGGTATTTAAAACCAAAGGGATCAACTTTCTATGTCGAATCAACGATATACCTTTAAGGGCTATTTCAATTGGGCTAGAGTAAAAATAATAATTCGGAACCTAATGTACGAGACGAGAAAGAAAAAAATACGGTATGAGATTTTAGGTCTCTAATCATACTACTAATATTAATAATGACGTTGACGTGCGTGCAATGCGGTTCGTAATTTCGCTGCCACTATTGCGTCTGAATAGCCCAATGATAAACGTGGTTGACTACTACACTTAAGGTGGCGAGTTCGAGTCCCAGCTATGGATAGGTATTTTTTAAATAGAATTTCCAAAAAGCAGGAGGTTCTATGTTCGACATTAGATTTTTTTTTGTTTATGTTCACCGATATCTCCGTCAGTTGTGGACCGATTTTGAAAATTCTTTTTTTGTTTGAAAGAGTATGTTCCCAAATTGGTCCCATTTTCATTTGATGAAATAATATGTAGAACTTCGGTGGTATACAATAGAACTCTTCAATAAATGACGGCACATCTCTCGGAATTGCTGCAATCGCATGTCTGTTTATTGTTTATACCATTTCATAACATAACACCTACCCTACCCTGCCTACCCTACACTACCTACCCTACCCTACCTACCAATTTGTTGAACTATATATTTGAATAAGAAATAATATATTACTATACGAATGTAACCAACTTTTGTTTCCACCGGCGGCGGCGATCAAATTAAAATTTAGTACATAAAAGCTGCTATTGTGAGTCAATCTTAAAATATAGACATATGCTGTCGCGGACTATTTTTTAGAATTTTTAAAGAGGAACAATTCTATGATACATGATATTTGCGTAACTTAAACCGTTTACGTAGCGCACGCAATAAAAGCTCTCAAAAAATAATATATTTTTCCGTTTTCGCAACATTTTTCATTTATGCTCGGCTCCTTTTGGTTGTAGCGTGATGTTATATAGCCTATAACCTTCCTCAATAAATGGACTATCCAACACAAAAATAATTTTTGAATTCCAACCAGTAGTTCCTGAGATTAGCGCGTTCAAACAAACAAACAAACTCTTCAGCTTTATAGTATTAAAAGTATAGATAACAAGCTTGTCAATGACTCCGTCAAAGCTTTCTAAGACGGGCACGACCTTCTGTAATGAAGACCATGAAGAAGAAGCAAATAACTGTAGGAGTTAAGTTTTAGGTGCTAGTGGGCCTAAGTTAAGTTTGGTGACGATAGGATAGGATGACCACAATAGATCCCAATGGGTCGAAGCGTCCGAGTTATTTTTCGGCCCCTCCACAAGATAACATAGGATAGCATGGTTTGGTTGAGAATGCTTCGATTTTACACTTACCTTTCATACATGAGCTCCAGTACATTATGTTTGACGACACCGGTGCAGGCTATCAGCACGTCAAGACAGTCGTAGCCCGACACTATCGCGTACTCGAGCAGAGAAGTCGCGTGCTGCACCGCTATGGGAGTCGCTGAGGAGACAACACATCCATATTATTAAGGGAATGAAAGATAAATATTTTTTGTGACCCGCACAGAAGACACGAGAGATAAATAAAAAACAAAAAAACCGGTCAAGTGCCAATCGAACTCGTGCGCCGAGGGTTCCGTACCGTACTATGCCCTACCTCCACATTATACCGCCATAGTAAAATTGCTATCATTTTTATTGCTGGCTAAGTTTTAAAGATATGGGCAAATTTAGATTTTCTCGAAACCTTTTAAGTACCAAAATTTACCTTAATTTTCAACTTATTTTTATATTTTCGCATTTTTCCTTTATTTGTACTGCTTTCTACCCGTTTCTGAGAAAATCGGTGGTGACACACGGATAGACGGACAAGAGGGTGATCTTATGAGTGTTCCTTTTTTACCTTCTGAGGTACGGAACCCTAAAAAGACTCCGTGCGAGACCAAAAAGGCTTATATCTAATTATGCAGCGATATTAAGAGCGCTATGATTTATTTACACACAAATCAGCCATCCAGTGGCTAGTGTACAAATACTCTATTGAAGCGGTTACGTATTGTCGGCTGTCAGTCGATTATCTTTGCGTCAGTAGTTCGCTAGATTGTAGCATACTGTCATACGGTGTGACCTGCAGGGGCTGCAGGTAACTGACTCGGGGAGTCTATTGCTTGAACAGTCACAGGCCCGAGACGGTGACGCGCCGCTCTAGAGAATTGTGCTCGTATACAGCCGCAGAGGGGGAGGGGGGGGGGCACCCTTGGCCGGACGAGCGTCACTCCAGCGCCCTGGCCAAAGGTAGCTGCAGAACACCGTGTGGATTTAGTCAGTAAGAGTCTGATAGATCCTCCCTAGCTTCTACCAGCGGCTTCGCCCGCGTGACAGTCCAAAATTATTCCGAGGGAATATATTTCTGGGATGAAAAGTATCCTACGTGCTATTCCTGACTATAATCTATTTCTGTGCATAATTTCATCTAGATCTGTCCAGCCGTTTGAGCGTGAAGAAGAAACAAACACACTAACAATCTTTCAGCTTTATAATATTAGTGTAATTAGGAGTGAGCGAAGTCAGGTGTGTGTCAGTGTGTGTCTGTGGATGGTGATGAGGATCGTACTCACGTATGTCGCACCAGGGCTGCGGCAGTTTGTACACGTGCAGCTGTGCGTGCGTGTCTATGGCGAGCACCACGCCGCCCAGCTGCGAGATCTCTACGTACGACACGATGGCGCAGCCAGCACCACTCTGTGGAGGGAAAGAAAGAGAACATGTTTATTCGGCACACACAGTGAAAACACAACATGAAATGACAAACTTTGTCATTGCAGCCGAGAAGGAATAGACGCCTGAGCTGTGTTGCTATCAGGAAATACAGACTCCGGCAAGCAATTCCACTTCTTAGCTGAACGCACACTTAAAGATACCAAAAACTTTAAGTGTGTGAGTTGCCATGTTCACCGTGTGTACCAATCATTACCAATGGAGCATCGCTATGCGTCCTGTAGTCTGATGAAGGAACGGGCTAGGCGCAATAAAATTATGCAATTCAATCGCACACTCTCCGACAGACTGGCGGAGCGGCGTAGATATTCAAGGCTCTGGAGCTTTAACTCGGCCAGTTCTTCGTTAACGATTAGTCTCTTGGCCCGTTTTTCAATCGACACAAGTCCATCAAGCTGGTATTTGGTAGATTCGTCCCAGATATGAGGCCAGTAATCCATACATGATCGAACTTGCGCTTGATACGAGTAGAAGTCTAACTTTGTGTTTGTGTTCAAGTTTACGTATGTTAAGACTTACAGGCGCTGTGTTGGGTCCGTACTTGGTCTTCTTGGGTGGCGTGGAAGCTGCCTCCACCGCGGTCACACCGCCGTGCGATACCACCGCGCGACTGCACAGCTGAGGACAAGGTTATATTGTTAAGCGAATCTGGATACAATGGCAGACAGGTGATAAAGAGATTGATGACCAAAGAGAGTCATAGCCACAGACCGTGATCACAACAGAACTCGATGGCCACAGAGCATGATTATCAGGTACGGTGATGATTACTGATGGTGACGTCTACAGATGTTATGTCCACAGAGCGTGACGTCCAAGGGCGGACGCCAGCAGCCACAGAGGCACGTATATGTGGTTACCACAGAGGGTATGGTCCACGTATATGTGGTTACCACACAGGGTATGGTCCACGTATATGTGGTTACCTCACAGGGTATGGTCCACGTATATGTGGTTACCACAGAGGGCGACATCCAAAGATGACACCACAGGGGTGTGATGGCCATAGAAGGTGACTGTCACAGAGGGTGACGGGTCTACCTGAGTGTAACTTACATAGTGATGCGTGTCCCTGGCCAGCAGATGCAGTGCCCGGGGCGTGGCCAGCACGGCGTGCGGCGCGCCGAGGGGCAGCTTGGTGCTGGTCACAGAGGGTGACGGGTCTACCTGAGTGTAACTTACATAGTGATGCGTGTCCCTGGCCAGCAGATGCAGTGCCCGGGGCGTGGCCAGCACGGCGTGCGGCAGCTTGGTGCTGGTCACAGAGGGTGACGGGTCTACCTGAGTGTAACTTACATAGTGATGCGTGTCCCTGGCCAGCAGATGCAGTGCCCGGGGCGTGGCCAGCACGGCGTGCGGCAGCTTGGTGCTGGTCACAGAGGGTGACGGGTCTACCTGAGTGTAACTTACATAGTGATGCGTGTCCCTGGCCAGCAGATGCAGTGCCCGGGGCGTGGCCAGCACGGCGTGCGGCGCGCCGAGGGGCAGCTTGGTGCTGGCCGCACAAACCGCCCCCTCGCCGCCTTCCACGCCCCACGCAGCAGTCTTCTGCCAGACCTGGATGGTGGAAGAAAAAACTATGAAGATGTGTTCTAATTTAGAGTTAGTTGCTAAATAAATTCTAAAGCTAGAAAAAATCACTCTGTGTATACTTTAAGAAAGTGGACGAATTTTTCAATGAATTCTTCTCCTCTTCCCTTTTTATACGCGCTTGTACATAATTAACATCAGTTTGTATACAGGATCGTTATTTATATGTCTATAAAGTGTTTTTATAAAAATAAGCTGCCCTGCAAATAGATGGGAGTATTTAAAACTAGAAATACATAAGCATGTACTACTTACCAATGTATTGAAACAGTCAGTCCCCGGCTTCGGGCCACCTCCGGGAGTTGTGCTGCCTTGCAGAGGGCCTGACAAACAAATCATAAAAAAAAGTTAATAAAATCAAAAAACCCGACTGCTTCAAAAGCGATCAAGCGGTTTTTTGATTTTATTAACTTTTTTTATTTACAACTTTTTAGTTATACTTTTTCTTTTCGAATGACTTTAAACATATAAGTGGTATATATTTTCGTAATCACCTCTAAAAACCCTTCATTTTGATACCCCACTCAATGGGACTCGAAGAAAAAAAAAAGCAACCCCTACAATATGTCGCCCAAAATCCACCATGTTTCTTTTTTTATCAACGGCACTTATCTAAGAACACTTGGGCGGCCAAGACCTATCTAACGATGTCTTAATTATAAAAATCCGTCATGTGGTTTGAAAGATACGAGGTAATAAAGAATATTACATACATACAAACATACAAGATACGCGCGAAAAACATAACCCTTTTCTTGCAGCCGGGTAAAAATTAACACACATGACATCACGCCTGTTTTCGCTAAATATTTAGACAAAGATGCTATTTGCGAATGGATGACTAGAATCAATTATTATTATTTTTTCCCTATTAACTTTGACATTCAAAAGACTCGTTTATTGGTTTAATTGAAATAAATGATTTGGCTTTGATGCGCCCTCTCAGACACTATGGCTCCACAAATACGGAAGGCATTGAACTCAAATGTTGCGCATTTTATTTTGATATTCAAAAGAGCCGTTTATTGGTTTAATTGAAACAAATTATTTGACTTTGACGCGCCCTCCAACTGACTATGTTGAGCCTGCAGAACTATATGTCGGGTTTAGTCAATCGTACGGACATCGAAAGAAATCGCAAGCACGCCATCTGGCGGCAAAGCAAGAACAACTACGCATTGGCGCGCTTTTTCTAACCGCTTGCGCGGGAGGGATAGCAGAATATGGAAGTTGAGTGCTGACAGCCTTAGAGCTAAGACGTCGTAGAATCACTGTCGACCCGTAATATTAGTAAGCAAGATTGTAACTGTAACTTGTGTCTATTTGAATATACTCAGTGTATCGAATAATTTGACCCACCTACCTGCCCACACACGATGTCTTAACCTAAGGGAATACATCCTGACTTCCCGATGGTTTACATCTATCGGCCAGCCTGGATGCGACATATATATGTCGGGTTTAGTCAATAGTACGGACGTCAAAACAAATCACAAGCACGCCCCTAGCGGCAATCAAGAGCAACTACGCATTGGCGCGTTTTTATACGCACTTGCGTGGTGCGAAATAGGGCAGTTGAGTACTGACAGCCGTAGAGCTAAGACGTCATAGAATCAGTGTCGATCCGTAATATTAGTAAGCAAGAATGTAACTTGTGTCTATTTGAAAATCAGTGTATCGAATAATTTGTGTGATTTCATTATCACCATTGACCCACCTACCTGCCCACACACGATGTATTAACCTAAGTGAATACATCCTGACTTCCCGATGGTTTGCATCTATCGGCCAGCCTTGATGCGACATCAGAATTGGGATTCGGTCGTGCTAATGACATCACACGTAAAAACAATGCTAGTGAAAATAATTACATTCTCGCAAAAAAAAAATCGCGGCGTCAGTTGCGACTGCCCTCAGACTTGAATAATGAAAAACCAGTCCGGAGCGGAGCAGCAAGGAGGCTAGCAACAACTAAGGAGTTGGACAGGTCAAGGCAGAGCTTGTGGACGTGTGGAAAGATCGGATCTTTATGCCAATCTGGTGAGTCGTTTTCATTTTGTTATGACTATGGCCAAGAGTGTTCATTATTCAAAATTCTGATTTTGTGTACGGTATGGCGGTCAATGGATCGTCGGGGCGGCCCGTGTCAGGTCATAATTTCATGTTAGTTATCGCTGATCAGGTCTAAAACCTTGCTGTTGAAGAGTTATTAACACGCTTTTATTAGCTTGGTATGTAACTATGTATCTATGTATCAATGTAACGGAATCTTTGAACGTGATTTTCACCCACTTCAAAACGTCGGATTGATTTGAAACTTTGCACACCTATCAAGGACCGATGACAATGCAATAATTTAATCAAATTCAAAGTACTTTTGAAAGTCAAACAAAAATTTAAAATTGCACGTAATAAAAGTTGATTCTACCGTGCGCGTTTAAATTTTTTGTCCCAAATGCCTTACCAAGATCTTCAGGATAAGCGACTTTTTAGTTCAATTTACCATTAAAGTGTGTTTTTTAGTTTTTAGAACTACAATTTATTATTCTACTATCACTGTCAATAACCCTTGACTGGCCTTGGCTGACTATCATTGTTTGTAGTTTAAAATGATATGGTGACAGTGACGTACCTACCTTACATTTCAGTCTGGAAATTATGATAATACCAAATGAAATATTTTGATCAGTTTTGATAATGTGATAGTTTTATGCAGTGAAGGTTAAGTTTGAGAAGAAGCATGGTATTCTTCCTTTCGAATCAGGGAGCCAAACTATCTGGGACGTAGTTAACCCTAACAGGCCCCGTTAATTGCGACTAAAATGCTATGGCATTCATTGGATTTTCTAAAGCCCATATATACCTATCTGGACACTTGGGACACTGTTATGTGTGATTCATGATTTGGACAGAGGTTCTGCACTCACATTCAGTGTCCACAATAACCCATTTTGCTGTGCCGGTTTTGCTTACTACACCGCTGCACCGGTTAATTTTCATCAAAGTTGTGTATGGTTCAGATAACTATGAACATATTATACTCTCGTAATGTTTTTCACGTTTCAGATACCATATCGCGTCGCAGTGGAGCCTTTGATGCGGGCTAGCGGTTCAGACTCTGTACGCGAAGGCTGACGTGTCAACATCTGAGAGGTTAAGAGGAACGGCAGGCTAGCCGAACATCATGACCACTGCTGTGAAGTCATGTGCGCGCAAGTTTGGAATGGAATACTCGGTGAGTCGCTTCCATTTTATTTAGATAGCGAAGTCGAATGTTCTCTAGTGAGGAGATGCTATTTCGAGTTTTAGGAGTGTTCATGTTTGATCACTGAATTGGTAGTGTTTATATCTAGCACTATCATTAGGTAATTAAGACACACTTAGTAAAAGGCAAGTAGCAAATGAGGTTATTATTGGCTAGTTAGTACTTTACTAGTTTCAACATTTGGTTCAGTACGAACTTTGGGAAGAGATATCCCATATGAAGGAGATGACCTATCCAAAATGACTGCAAATCTAGTAATTTTCTGTGGCAAAGCGAGTTAGTAATTTCGTAGGGCCATCGAAATTGTATCGAGTTAGTAAGTAACGGTACTGGTCATTTACCTGTATTCAGAAAAGATCTTGTTTCGTCTCTTGCTTACTTTCAAAGTAATATTATGATAGCAGTAGATCTCGCGATCGTTTTCCTTACATGAAAACCGAGTTAGTGTGCGATAGTAAAGGGTTACTGTTGATAATTTTATTTTAACGATATTGATCCGATTTAATTCGTGAAGCTCCTTCACACGACTTATTAACACGCAAATATTATCAGGATTAATTGTAACCCACATATTAACAGTCGGAATGCTCCAATATCTTTGAGTAAAAAGAGCGAATCTAGTAAGAAAGATCCCCGATCACCAGGTTCCTTGAGAATTAGACGTCATAGTTGAAGACAGTGGTAGTGAGACCAAATCTGATGGCTTGTACACTTGTCATACTCAGAAATTTGGACCGCACCTCATGAGTAACATGTGGCGATGGGTCAACGAAGAAGTTTCATGAGTTGAGTGTGTATTGCCTTTGAATTATGGTAAAGAGTAACAGAATTTTTACAATAACTTTGTTTAGTTGTTGAACTTTTTGATCGTTGGACCTTTTTCTAATGAAGTATTGTGTGGGAATCTCTGGTTCGAAACTAAATAGGCCCTGTATTAGGTCCGCGATAGGTTATTATGACAGGACGGTGATCGTTATACACCGAAAGCTTTAAATAGGTACGCTTGGAACCTACAAGTATGCACAAGGTAGGTTAGGGCAGATGCCAGCGGGTTATGTTACAGTCATGTTGATGTCAAAAGGATTTTGATGATAATGAGCAAGCTTAAGGTGTCGAGTAATTCAGTCTAACGAACGGATTATGTTTGACCGTACCAGTAGATTCTGGCGGAGATCGCGGTCTAGAGAGAGACCGAGAGACCATTGTGAGAGCAATATAATTGCTAGTCAGCTAGAGAGCCGTGGCGTTGGAGGTTTTACTCGAGGGTTTCTGTAAGCTTGGCAGTTTTTGCTGCAGAATAAGTTTTAAACTTTGTTTGGAGTGACTAGTGGTACATGGCCCAGGGTAATTATTTAATTAAAGAGCACAGTTCTAAAACTTCCCTATTTTCACGAACCCAATTATCTAGTTTGGTCAGGAGTAGCCGAGCGTTGTGTGGCAACTGTGAGCCTGAGTGGAAACTATGAGCCTGACTGGCAACTATGAGCCTGAGTGGCAACTGTTGGCCTGTGTGACAGTATGGCTGGTGTGAAAATTCATGTTTGTGTTAGAAACCTTACAGAAAGTTCCCATTGAGTCATGAGGTTAAAAGAAAGTAAACTCACAGTCACGCGTGTGGTGAGGTCACCATGTTAATGTTGATGACGTTCGAATCGTCAAGCCCTCATTACGAAAATTAAAATAATTTTGGTTTTCTAATTCGTAGATCGTGTTGGTAAGACACACAAAGCTCAGGTACCAATTGAGATAGTAAATGAAGTAGATAATGAATTGACGTAACATGGGACAGACTAAATCATCTCTGTGTGAACAGGTTCTGAGTTCAGAGAGTTGAGTTGACTCGACATCGTGAGGATATGCGAGTAGAGCAATTGTTATTGCTAAGATAGCTATAAGATAGCTAGGAGAGCTATAGTTGGTGGCTAAAGATTGTGAATAAGAAACCTGGTATATTGTTTCTTTTGTTTGATTTAATGTGAGATTTATGACTATCAGTGGTACTTGGACTTTGTAGCCACGAAGATTGCGTGCTTTTAGGTACCAAATCGATGATTAAATTGCTATTTTCTTTAAATTGGAAATAGAGAGATTTAAATGATCATGTTTGATTGTTTCAAAATGTTTTCTCACTTTAGAGTATGAGTCAGGATTAGACGAGCGAATACTGTTTGAAAATTTTGTATTATTCAGAAAAACATCCATTGTATGATGGGAGATTGCCAGGATGGAGTGGACTAAGACGACGTGTGGTGCAACACGAGGTGACCATGAGATGGCATGGAGCAAGGACAAGAAGATGATGCCTACGGGTGATAGATTTGGGGATCTGTCACCTGAGAGAGGCCCGAGAAGGCGACGTGTGTGTTCCACGTTCGCCTCTCAAGAGGAATTACGGCCTAGAGAACACCATGTGGTTTTAGTCAGTAGGAGTCTGGCAGACCCCTCAGCTTTCCCCAAGGGCTGAGGACATCCATTGAGGATTTCCACATGATTCGATACACTGTTAAAACCTGACAATTAGGAACAGACGAGGACGCCTGTCTCGCAGGATGACCGTGTCGGGTTTAGTCAATAGTACGGACGTCAAAGCTAGGGGCGTGCTTGTGATTACAAGCACGCCCCTAGCGGCAATCAAGAGCAACTACGCATTGGCGCGCTTTTATACGTACTTGCGTGGTGCGAAATAGAGCAGTTGAGTACTAACAGCCGTAGAGCTAAGACGTCATAGAATCAGTGTCGATCCGTAATATTAGTAAGCAAGAATGTAACTTGTGTCTATTTGAATATACTCAGTGTATCGAATAATTTGTGTGATTTCATTTTCACGATTAACTAGGTGGACTACCTGCCCACACACGATGTCTTAACCTAAGTGAATACATCCTGACTTCCCGATGGTTTGCATCTATCGGCCAGCCTTGATGCGACATACATAATAAACTGCCATGACCCACCTGGGAAATGTTTAAAGTGGGCCGCTGCAGGCATAACCTTGACAGATGCGGGACTCCGATCAGCCACAATGTGCCTGCGGAACTGGGGAGTCCTGCACCTTATGCAAACACATCTGCCCCATGCGAGGCCAGCGCTAAGGCTATCGACGTAGCTGGGTACTGGTCGAATGGTCGAAGAAAATCTTAAGACAATTTACCTTTAGCGAACAGTTTGTGCACCTGATGAGCTCGCTCGGTACATTTCCACATGGTCAGGGTTCCGCCAGCGATCAGCAAGGAGTCCGTGTCTTCTCGCTGACACCACGTTATTGATACTGCAACAAAATTCCCTTTTAAATACCGATTGTTCGAAAATGATAAGAACATGAAGTCTCGTTCTAAAAAAAAAACATAACATAACATCACGTCTGTATTCCCTGAAGGGTGGCAGAGGTACACTAGTATCTACATCCACATTACGCCAGATGTAAAGTCCCATGTAATAGGGGACGAGCCTATTGCCATCAACCGGGCACAATTCCAGACTCTGAGCTGTTGCTGAGAAATTCCAGATGGAAAACGCAATAACAAAAACAATATTAAAAACTTTTTAACAAAAAAAAATAAACCGGCTTCCAAAAAAAACAATACAAAGCGAAAAATAACTTTCTTTTTTTTTTGTTTTTCGTTACCGATTTCGAATTTATTATCGTTTTTTTTTAAAGTGTATGTATGGAGTTTCTTGTGCGTTCTTCTCCATAACAAGCTACTTTTTCGAATGCACGGTAAAATGAATTTTAATTACTTGTAAATTTTAATTGTGTAACGTTCAAAAGTGCCTCTTGGTGGCCTACTTGAAATAAATATATTTGACTTTGTTCCTCTCTCAGGAGCCCTGATCACCAGTAGCTTAGATCCTGTTCCCGATACTGGTGGGCTACTATTAATAAGTTGTAATAAGAGAGAAAAACGAATTTTATCTTACCTGGCGCGGCATCTTGCTGGGGTAGGTAGATGCTGGGCAGCGGCTTGAGGGACAAGGCCGGCGCCGGCGCTGAGCTGCTCAACGACAGCACGGCGCCGCGCACGCACCAGCGGCCCGCCGCGCCGCCCGAGCGGCACAGCGCTGCTATGACCAGGCTGCCATCTGCGAAACAAATCATCCTCATTAAAAACCGGCTTATCACCATAATCTTTCTGCCCTTATCCCATGTTCCTTGTGGTCGGCGCAATACGTTTTATTAGGGTTCCGTACCCTTTCAAAGGGTAAAAATTACTAAGACTCCGCGATCCGTCTGTCTGTCCGTCTGTCACCAGGCTGTATCTCATGAACCGTGATAGCTAGACAGTTGAAATTTTCACAGATGATGTATATCTGTTGCCGCTATAACAACAAAGAAAATGCGAAAATGGTACGGATCCCTTAGTTCCGTACCATTTCTCCAAAAAACGACAAAGAAAACTACGTATCGTTCTATTTTTAGTATTTGTGCGCGAGTCCGACTCGCACTTGGCCGGTTTTCTTCCATACCGTCCTGTCCCCCCGTCACGCTGTCACTGACTCCCTATTCTTTCATATCACTCCGCGTACAGTCCATCCATCTTAAAAAACTTAAAATGCATGCCTATGGAGTATCTGTACCTATGAACTCAGTTGGAAAGGATAACTTCTGGCGAGACTGCTAAAATCTACTCAAATAGATAAAAGAACAATGGCGAATTCTTAGCTGACTTAAACATTTGCACACCATATTTAATGGTAGAATGTAAAGGGACCGTCATAGATTTAAGATCCTAATTTGTAAACCTACATTCTAGCAAATAAATGAATTTGAATTTAAATCTGAGCGTCTGAAAGTGAGTTAAATACGAACGAAATTCCAATAATTGACTACGTTTTTTGAAAGTATAACATTAACTGGTTCATTACGGATAAAAAAAAACATTATAAATGTAAGTTATTTGATTTTTACGTTCACTCTCATTAGCTTAGTGTTGCCATTTTACACTTATTCTGCAAAGTGATAAGTAGTGACTGTAGTAAGTATATCATTATTGTATTTGTTATTATAATAAAACGGAGCAAATGAATGTCAATACAGTTTATGTCTAGTGTATGTGTCCCAAATGAATTACTTACTTTCATTAATGATAGGCAAAAAGACTAGTATCCAAGTCTAAAAAAATATAGCTTGGTTGTTGACGACGACCTTTTACACGTCAAAATAGCTTAAATAAATAAATATCACTGACTTATAAACCTATGGACTTGCCATACCTACGAAATTAGCGTGCATACCTACATAAATCGGGCAATTAAGATGGCGGCCCATTTGCCAATCAGGTAGGCCATTTGCAACTGTTTGACAGCACAACTACACAGATAAACGTACATATACGGCACACAACTACCAATTTTACTCGGCAATCAACATGGCGACCGGTCACGCATAGACATGATTTTGACGTCACTCAAAAGTGTTACCAAGTTTAGTCCTTGACAAACATTTAGATGTCTCTCTTTTCATATGCAGCTCTTGGTTAGTTAAAAAGAGACAAAACGCTTTTTGACATGCGTGTGTCGATATTATAGATATTTGTATAACTGTTCTTCATATAGTAGGATATGCCGTCTCCATAGTTTTCCTACCTCATTGATAAATATACTCTTTGCAAAGAGTACATTTTACATTTCATGCTGAAATAACTACGAAACGGAAATACTAATGCGATATTGCCCTTTTACTGCCATGAAATTGAATAATATTATCTATTAAACACATTATTCAGAACATGACCCTGAATTAAACAATATATTTTTCATCTAGAGTCGTAGGAATTTAATCTCAGCTAAAATAATGTATGAGCTTCTGCCATTGTCCTTTAATTGACTCATACTAATGTAGCGCGCGTGGGCGCACGGTTGGTGCAGTGGTTGAGCGATTCACTGCTGCGCTGCGTGTCGCGGGTTCGATGCCCGCACGGAACAAATATATGTATGATCTACAAATAAAACACAAAAGTTGTTCCGGCTCTGGGTGTTTGTGTATGTGAGTTTATATATTTGTAAACGCACCCACGATACAGGAGAAATTCCTAGTGTGGGGAAAAGTTATAAAAAAAAGAAACAAAAAAAAGTGGCGGTTTTTTTATAAATGCATAATTATGAATGACTAGCTTCTGCCAGCGGCTTCGCCCGCGTGATAAATGTTTTCTTATCCCAGATGAAAAATAGCCAATGTGCTATTCAAGAGTATAATCTATGTCTGTGCAAAATTTCATCCAGATCCGTTCAGCCGTTCTAGTGAGTAACAAACATACATCCTCACACACATCTATCCAAACTTTTACATTTATAATATTAGTAAGATTACACGGTATTTACACAAAAAAAAAAATTGGGTTCAATGAAAAAAATAAAAAAGGAACCCTTATAAGATCACTTTCTTGTCTGTTTATCCGTCTGTCACCACTGATTTTCTCAGAAACGGGTGGACCTAGCAAGTTGAAATTTATACCAGATACTGAGGTCTATAGTCCCTTTTAGGTGTATCAAAATCAAGGTCCTGAGTGAAAACTTGTAAGTACCAAAATTTACCTGGCAAAAAGAAAGGCCTTACAGCACAAATAAAGGAAAATTTCCAAAAAAATAAAAAATGAAAATTTATTTAAGTTTTCGCGAAAATCTAAATATGCCCATATCTTTAAAACTTAGCCACCAATAAAAATGATACCAATTTTATTACGGCGGTATAATGGGTAGGTACGGAAGGTAGGTTTTTTTAATATTTATGTCTGACTGTTTGTGCCGGCTAATCGCCGAAACGGTTGAGCTTTCACTGCCAGATAGCTAATGTTATAAGGAGAAACTTATGTTTTCATTGTTTAGTTTGACGCAGATGGACCTACTGGCAAAGGCTAGTATTCCATAAATACTTACTCTTATGTGCAATGCTGGCAGCGGTGATGTGGTCTCTTGTGGCTCGCAGGCAGTCCGTGGCGACGTGCGCGCGGGAGCCTTCCGCCGGCGGCACGAGCGCGCCGATGAGACCCGTCGCCGTGATCACGCACGCGCCCTCGCACGCTACGCCACTGGGGAAGGGAAACAAAGTTACAAGCTGAACAAAACAATATAACAACAAACAAGACTCATCGGCAATGAAGCACTGGTCAAGTCAAAGCTCCGGAGCCTTGATCATCGACGTCGCGGGTTGCCTGCCTGTCGGTTTTTTATCATAATCATTATTTCAGCCGAAAGACGTCCACTGTTGGACATAAGCTTCCCCCAGGTGACGCATCCAGCGGAATCCCGCAACCTTAACCAGGTCACCTGTTCACTGGTAGGAAACCTTACAACGCATCGTGTTCCGGTTCGCGGTCGCCATTCCAGAACTTTTCTGCCCCATCGGTCATCTGTTCTCCGAGCAATGTGCCCTACCCACTGCCATTTAAGTTTTGCAATTCTTCGGGCTATATCTATATCGTTATAACTTTGGTTTTCCTGCGGACATCCTCATTTCTGATGCGATCACGCAATGAAACTCCGAGCATAGCCCTCGGTTTTTTATTATCAGTTTGAAATTGTAGAATTCCGCCTAGCCCGTTCCATATCAGACTACAAGATATAAGGCGATGCCCTATCGGTACAAGGTGGACAGCCAATAGGGAACTATCCGCAAAGCTGCGCTCAGATGGCGCCACAGGAATCGGAGTAAACAAACTAGAGAAAGGCGTTTTCGGTTTTTTGCGCAAACGGTTATGTATGTGTTTTCATATCGATATCGAAAATTGTTTTCAGACATCGATATCAGTAGTACAGTTTGCAAAAGTTAAAATGTTATTTAGATGAGCAAACTAACAACGAACGCGAAATAATACTTAGAAAGAGAGGTGGCGCATATGGTTCCTAACGTTTGTGAAGTTTGTGTTTTGTTCGTAGTTCGTACGTTTTCGCATTGTTACGGTTTTATGTTTTGATATATTCGTTCTCGCACGCTAGTAAGGTTTTTATTAGATACAGCTTTTGTAATATCGGTTATTTTGATATCGATATGATATGATATCTAACACATATCCGATATAAGTTTCGTTTTGATATATCGGAACCATCCCTAAAAAAAAAAAAAACTGTCAAAGTCGAGCGACAAAATTTCGCAGTATATGCATACAAAATATAAAACTAATAGTGAAAGAAAAATGAAGCTAACTAACTTCCCCAATATTATTATTTGGTTTTTGAACACAAGTTATCTTAAAAACAGTAAAAGATAGTTCGGTAACCACAAACAGTAGTAGACGCCATGTTGTTATGTTTTTGTTTACTCCGAGCCGTCAAGCGCTATCTGGCGGGAGCAATTGGCAGTCATTTTCCCTATTCATACGCACAAAACTGGAAGCTGAACCCTCTTAGTTGAAAGAAGGCTAGAAAGATGATGACTTACCCAAACCCTTTGAGCATCCGAACTTATACTAAACTCAAGCGAAGTAAGTTGTTTTACGTATGAAAACATTAAATGTACGCATGTAAGGTCTATTATCGTTCGGATCTCAGCCTTAGTATACCATACGTACCCGAAGCCCTTGAGCGTGGGAGTAGGCCGCAGCATCTGTATCCTCTCTGCGATGGGCGCGTCGGGCTTCTTGTCCAGCACCACGAGGCGCCGGCCGTTGTGGAAGAATGATGCACGGATTATGTGTTCACCTGCAAATACAAATATACAGAGCATTACAGAAAGATGTATTCGTATGACAAGCTTTTTATATAACTTGACTTGTAAGTTAGAATGTTGGTCAAATCTTGCAATTAAATTTTAAAATAGTAATTAGTTGGTTATGTTTGGTTTGGATGGCAATGCAAGGCAAGCTAAAAAACTTGTTTAAAATAAGTTATTTTTTATATTAAAACCAAATTCCGTTCATGCCAATGAACATCTTTCTTCAAGGTAGATATAGTCAATTTCCAAGAAAAAAATTGATCTTTCTGTACAAAACTGATAAAAATCAGTATAGGAGATAATAACCTCATGTCAGATTTTTGTTATACCCCTCCATACACCTTTCTCTCAGTGTATTTTCTATGAGCAGACTCTTTCTAGTTTCCCCCCACCTGACTGCACACGTTTTTGTATAAATGAAACCTAGCTAGATCAATTTATCGCCCCTGAAACCTCTTGTATACTAAATTTCATGAAAATCGTTGGAACCGGTTATATATATATACTAGCTGTCCCACGCGGCTTCGCTCCCGTCAACTGGCTACGTACCTACCCTACATACATGATTGCATAACTGAAACCGTTTACGCAGCGCACGCAACGGAAGCCCTCAAAAAGTAATATTCTTTCACGTTTTTGCAACATTTTTCATTTACGCTCCGCTCCTATTGGCCGTAGCGTGATGTTATATAGCCTATAACCTTCCTCGATAAATGGACTATCTAACACAAAAAGATTTTTCAATTCCAACCAGTCACATCACATCATTAGCCTATTAATGTTCCCACAGCTGGGACACAGGCCTCCTCTCTCTGTGAGAGGGAATGGGCCGTAATCCACCACGCGGGTTGGTGGATGTCATATGTCTTCGAATTTTTGGTTCTAGGACATGCCGGTTTTCTCATGATGTTTTCCTTCACCGTTTTGAGAGCAGTGGTATTCCAACCAGTAGTTCCTAAGATTACCCCCTACATACAAACTTACAAATTTTACCTCTTTATAATATTAGTATAGATATATACAAGAATTGCTTGTTTAAAGGTATTAGATAGATATGGTGGTATAGATGCTGCTACAGTACTAATAAATATACAAACAAACAAATGTAACACAGTAGTAATACACACCTGGAAAGCTAGCAGTATACACGCAGGTCCATTCATTGAGCAGGTAATCCTTCTGGGTGTACACGGAGACTTCTCCCACGGTGGTCGCCACCAGCAACTGTTTGCCCTCAATATCCCATTCTAGTACTGATATCTGAAAGTAATATGAATTTTCTACAATAAATATCAAAAAGCAAAAAGTTTTATAAAAACCTGACAACGTTTTTTTTGGTCTATTTTGGTCATAATAACGAATCGATTGACACCTTATTCATCAAAATCGGTTGAATAGTTTAGGAGCTGCAGAGGAACATACATAGATACAAACATACATAGGTACAAACATAGACTGCTAAAATCCTAACCCTTCCTTTTGGCTTTGCCATAGTCGGGTAAAGTCACAAGCGCTACTGCTGAGCATGATGTCCTGGGAGTGACTCCCGGGTCGGGCAAAGAGTTATTGGGTTTATCCTCTTGCAATTTCTCAGTAGCAGCCTGGATTCTGGACTCGTACTCCGTTGATGGCAATATGCTAGTCGCCTATTACATGGTAATTTAACATAACTGGTGAAATGTGGATTTACTAATAGGTACATCTCAGCCTTACCTTTCTTGCCGATGTTGTGTTATGTGTTAATTATTTATTTATTTATTCGTTTATCTTGGAAGCCTTGCAGCAATTACACTGATGGAGCACAAACTTATACTAATTCACAGATGTATAAGATTAACTTAGAAAGAACATCATCATCTGCCTAGCCTTTTGCCCAACTATATTGCGGTCGGCTTCCAGTCTTACCGGATTCAGCTGAGTACCAGTGTTTTACATGGATCGACTGCCAATCTGACCTCCACAACCCAGTAACTGGGTAACATGGTACCCAAGACTGGTGTCAGATCTCAAGCGTCTGACTACCCGTAACGACTGTCAATGATCTTCAAATGACAGCCGGGACCAACGGCTTAACGTGCTTGCCTAGGAAACTCGATATGTTGAAATGGACACCACGTCATCCACGGACCGACCTCGTCAAGCGTTGCTTAACCTTGATGATCGACCCGTGCGGCTTTTATTATTTAGCCACAAGCTCCTAAAAAAAAACTTAGAAAGAACATATAAATTGAAAAAGATCACATCGACTCGCAGCCACCAGTATGTTATTTAAAAAACAGTCACACTTACAGGATACGCAGAACTGGTAACTCTAAGACTGTCTCAGGGCGTGTCAAGGTCGCACACAAACACATGCTCCCACGTATCACCCTGTGTCCCCCAGCTATGATGATGAGAACGCTACAATGTTGCACGTGGATATCAAGAGAAGGTCACACTTACAGGATACGCAGAACCCGTAACTCTATGACTGTCCCAGGGTGTGTCGAGGTCGCAGACGAACACGTGCCCTCCCCACGTGTCTCCCTCTGTGTCCTCCAGCTCCGTGGGCGATGAGAACGCTATAATATTGCATGTGGATATTGTGCAGATGGGCCGCACCACTTCATGGTCTGATACGCTGTGGATGTTTAAAAACGTGTATAGTTTAAAAGATAGAAGGAACATGACATTCAAAGCAAAGCCTGTGAATTCCACAGGACGCATCTAGGTGGAGATTGTACGCAGGATTCTCACAAATAATGGACCAAATGGGAGTCACCAATTTTGTTTTTTTATCCTTTTAATTCCATTTGCAATCGGTCGTCGGACCATAAGCGAATTCGTTCCATGACAAATGGCGTTGTGGTGGAGCAGCTGGTGCTGTGCCTCCCACTTATAGAAGTTGGTTCCTCTTCAGCCTTTTTACCACCGCTGTCGGGTAACAGTTAACAGTTCAGTAACTAGTGGGTTTGGATGCGAGGATGGACGTGCCTTGTGTTGTCTTTTGTATCGCAAGATTTCAGTTTACTGATGGCATTTGTAGATAGTCGTGGATTTCGCCATTCCTAGCTAGGGTTGCCATCCGTCCGGGTTTCCTCGGATTTGTCCTAGTTTAGAAGGCGTCCGGGGAACGTCCGGGCTAGGTTTTATTTGTAGACCGGTATTTAAAGTCTTCAAATCACCAACGGCAATTTAACACCGATTTTTCCGTCAAATTGAGGTCCGCTTTTGAAAATTCTTTTTTTGCTTGGAAAGGTATGATCCCGAATTGGACCCATTTAAATTTGGTGAAGATCTGTTGAAGAAGTTTGCAGATATTCAACGAAAATCTTCAAAAATTACGGCAAATCACCCGAGATTGCATGTCTGTTTATTGTACACTAAGATCTGCCAGCGGCTTCGCCCGCGTGAGAAGTTTTTTACCATCCCAGCATTATACAGGCCTCCTCTCTATGAGAGGGGATGGGCCGTAATCCACCACTCGGGCCCAGTGCGGGTTGGTGGATGTCACATGTCTTTGATTTTTGGTTCTAGGACATGCCGGTTTCCTTACGATGTTTTCCATCACCGTTTTGAGAGCAGTGGTAATGAAATAATTACCAAACTTAATTGCGTATTTATAATATTAGTAAGAAGTAACATTACTTTAGAAATTGCCCACTAACTAGGTGCCACGACAAAAAAGTGAAAAATAAAAAAAACTTTAAAAAAAATATGCTACCGAGTTCCAAATAAGAAACCTACAAAGTGAAAAATAACTTTTCAACACACTTGCTCATAAAGTGGCTCTAATTTCACCGCAATTAGGCACATAATGATGCCTGTTATCAAACTGTGACTTTTTAACCGACTTTCGAAAAAGGAGGAGGTTCTATGTTCGACTTCTTGTATGTTTTTTTTTTTTTTTTTTTTTTTTTTGTGTATGTTCACCGATATCTCCGTAAATTTTGGACCGATTTTGAAAATTCTTTTTTTGTTTGAAAGAGTATGTTCCGAAATTGGTCCCATTTTAATTTGGTGAAGACCTGATGAAGAACTTCGAAGATATACAACAGAACTCTTCAATAAATAACGGCAAATCTCTCGGGACTGCTGAAATCGCATGTCTGTTTATTGTTTATACCATTTCATAACATAACATCACGCCAGTATGCTCTTAAGGGGTAAGCAGATCTCTCATTTGATCGGTTTTGTTCAAGTTTCATGATATTCGGGTAATCTATTCTGGCGTTATAGGAAACTTACTAAACAACTTGCCTATTAGGTAGGTACAACTAAAAAGTGAAAAATAAAAAAACTTTTTTACAAAAAAATACTACCGACTTCCAAATAAGAAAACTACAAAGTGAAAAATAACTTTATTTTTGGAAGTCGGTGTCCATAACGAAAAAAAATGGTACCTACGAAAGACACCGACTTCCAAAAATAAAGTTATTTTTCACTTTGTAGTTTTCTTATTTGGAAGTCGGTAGTATTTTTTTGTAAAAAAGTTTTTTTTCATTACTATTATTCACAAAGTGAGTTATACAGTTTTTTTTTAATTTATTGATTGAGTTGCTTTGTTCTTAAAAAAGTTTCGAAACAAAAAAGGTCGTGCTCAATAGTAGGTACAAATAAATTAATGTACCTATTGCTTGCTCATTTCATGCAACTTCGTATTAATTTCAACTTGTACGTGTTTAATAAATAAAACTTTCACTCAAATATAAATTTTATTTGCTCTGTAATTAAGAAAAATTGAAATTTCCTATTTTGTACGTGGTTAAAACTCTATCCACGATAAGCCAAAATAAAAAGAAATTTCATTATTTTAGTCTATGGCCGATCGCCATTGTAAGATGCGCGCGCATAGGAAAATTAATTAATTTTGCCCGCCATTTTGAAAAATTTCACAACTCGTTTTTACTGTTAAAAATATTTTTTTGTATTATTTTCTTCACAAGTGTGTTGAAAAACGTCGTATGATACACGTGTGTATTGATGATTACCGTCCTCGGCTTTCTTAAGACCCTCACCTACGGCTCGGGTCTCAATGACGCCTCAGCGGTAATCACCAACATTGCACACTTGTACCATAATGTACTATTATTTTTGGAAGTCGGTGTCCATAACGCAAAAAATTGTACCCACGAATGACACAGGTTGTACCTACCTAATAGGCAAGTTGTTTAGTAAGTTTCCTATAACGCCAGAAGAGATTACCCGAATATCATGAAACTTGAACAAAACCGATCAAATGAGAGATCTGCTTACCCCTTAAGAGCGTACTGGCGTGATGTTATGTTATGAAATGGTATAAACAATAAACAGACATGCGATTGCAGCAGTCCTGAGAGATTTGCCGTTGTTTATTGAAGAGTTCTGTTGTACATCTTCGAAGTTCTTTATCAGATCTTCACCAAATTAAAATGAAACCATTAAAACTATGTTTTATTCCACTGAGTACGTAACTTAGAAGAAATACCCAGTTCAAATGTCCGGGTTGCAAGTTCCAAAAGCCGGAATTTTCACGTTTCTTGTCTTCGTTGGCAGATTTTAGAGATGGCAACCCTAATCCTAGCAAACCAAGGTGCATTTGCTATTGATCTTAGGATACCATTTTGCACTCTTTGCAGGCAGAGTATGTTGGTTTTGCTGGCTACGCCCCACAATTGGATCCCGTGACCCGTAGGTCTATATGAGCTTGAATTGCAAAAAATTGAATCAATCTTCCTATGCTCTCTACATGCTAAGAAAAGTTGTACACGAAAGTGCATTACTAAGCGCTTACCATGCATATGTGGGATCTACACTCAAATATGGTGTTCTTTTTTGGGGTAATTCTTCCAACAGAGAATATGCGTTTAAAGCCCAAAAAAAATGCATTAGGAGTATATGTGGACTTAAACAAACTGATACATGTAGACCACTGTTTACTAGATAAAAAATTTTAACTCTCCCTTCAATGTATATTTATGAGGCTGCAGTGATGATAAAACGCGATATTAGTAGTTATGAAACATTAAGAAGTGCACGACATAAAAATATGTTGAGTGTTATTAGATGCAGAACAGATAAATTCAAGATGAGTATATTTGGGATAGGGATAAAAATTTACAACAGATTACCAAATTGCATAAAAAACATCGAAAGACTGAATATTTTCAAAAATAAACTCAAAGTATTCTTAATAAGTAAAGCATACTACTCAATCAATGAATTTTTAAATGATGAAATATTTACCTAAAAACAATGATAAAAAGTGTATGTGAATCTTGAATTTAAATCTGACTAATGTATATCGACGATATTTAATCATTTACAATGTATTTTTGACAAGAGTGTAACATGAATGAATTATAATGTAATTTTGACATGAGTTTTGACATATTAAATAAGGTATGAATGAGTTTTTGATAACAAAAATATTGTATTCTTGACATGAAGTTTTGACATAGTAAATCATGCTATTATATTTTTTTGACATATGTAATCATTTTAATTAATGGTATTTCATTTTCTTTGAAATGTATAATAAAATTAACTGATAATAATGTACTTTAACATGAATAATGATAGAATATATCTTATAAGACTAGACAATATTGTACGCCCTGTGGGAATGTTGCAGCGATCTTTATATTTATTATGATAACAACTGTTTTTCCACCTGTGACAAACAATAAAGGAATTTGAATTTGAATTTGAGAACCGAGTTGTAAATGAGGAATTTGTTGTCTACAGAGAGCACAGAGTTTCTTTCCATACAGGTTGCGGAACTTGTGGTTTATCTCATCCCTCTTATATTTAAAGTGATGCTTCCATGTTATGCGCCTATACAAATGGAAGCCAAGATACTTTACACAATCTGTGTGTGGTAGGGTGTCAGGACCAAGTCTAACAGGTGGGGTGTTTCCGTGCCTGAGCGTGAAGGTGATATGATTAGACTCGCACGTATTCGCCACTTACAGAGCCATTTATGAGTTTCGTCTAGTTGTTTTTGGAGTCTTTTGCTGGCCATTTCCGAATTGTCATCAACTGATAGATAGGCTATGTCGTCGGCATATGTTGCTATTGTTATGCCATCCAATGTGGGTAGATCTGATGTAAAGATATTGTACAACACTGGGCCAAGAACAGATCCCTGTGGTACACCAGCTTTTGCTCCAATCAATCTTGATCTTGCTTCGCCCTGTTTCAATTGAAAGCAAAGGTCGGATAAATACGACTGGATGAGCAGGAACATTGAGTGTAGAAGTTTTTCCCTTACGTTAGCCAGCAATCCTTGGTGCCAGACACGGTCAAAGGCTTGCTGGACATCAAGGAATGCCGCTGAGCAGTACTTTTTACGTTCGAAAGCCTGTCTTCCTGTTTGGTAAACTCGGTGAACCTGTTCTATTGTTGAGTGAGATTTCCGAAAGCCAAACTGGTGAGACGGAACAACATCCTTGGCATCTATGCACGGTTTTAGACGGCTAAGGAATATCGTCTCCCAGTTTGAAGAGTACAGGCGTTGGGCTTATCGGCCGATAAGACGAGGCCTCGTGTTCAATTTTGCCTAATTTATGGAGCAGTGGTGGCCCAGTGGTAACGGCCCCGACTTACGTATCGTAGGTTGGGAGTTCGAACCCAGGCAGGCGCTTTACTTTGTGTAAATTATTTCATCACCACTGCTCTTAAAACGGTGAAGGAAAACATCGTGAGGAAACCGGCATGTCCTAGAACCAAAAATTCGAAGACGTGTGACATCCACCAACCCGCACTGGGCCCGCGTGGTGGATTAAGGCCCATTACCTCTCTCACAGAGAGGATGCCTGTGTCCCAGCAGTGGGAACATTATAAGGCTGATGATGATGGAACATAACAACTTCGGAGATTTTGTATAGGTCAGGAAAGTGAGATGTTCGAAAGATTGCGTTGAACAAACTGGAAAGGAAAGAAACGCATTTTCTGGGCAGATTTTTAAGTATGCAAGGCGATCAGGTCAAATCCCGGGGCTTTTCTCGACTTCCGCAGTCTAATTTCCTTCGCTATTTCTTTAGGTGTTGTTGGTATAATAGACATACACCTCTGTTAGTCTTGTTCCAATATTGCGTCATTTTCATGCTTATCAGCAACACTTTCGTTGAGTTTGAATTTAAATACAGAGGACAGATGCGTTGCGAATACCTCGGCCTTTTCCAAGTCAGTTCTTGCTGATAATAAGATTGTTGAGGCTTATCTAAGTTTTTATTGGCCTTCCAAAGCGAGGTCCCGCCAACCCCCGTAGGTGACATCATCTGTAGGTTAGCTCTGTCAATGTTGTGTTAGTAGACTTTTTAACCATAGCCTTTAGCTCCTTTGCTGCCTTGATGTAATTGTGTTTATCAAGAGGATGACGGGATTGATGAGATTTTTTGAATTATGTCTGGTGGATGTGAGTGGTTGGTGTGACCTTTGAGCTGGGAGGATGTGTTGATCCAGGCAGCCACTTGAATGGCGTTAGTGAGATATCTGCAGGCGTTATCTACATCATTTTGGTTCTTCAGTGGAATAGTTGCGGTAAAGTTTCTATTGAGGTAGGTCTTGAAGCCGTCCCAGTCAGTATGGTTATTCGTCAGAGACTCAGTAATATCCCGAGTAAGCTCACTAGAGCTAATTGTGAGGATCACTGGTGTGTGATCTGATAACCCGTCTAGACTTGATTCGATAGTAGTGTTATAGCCCTTATTGATGAAGAAATCCAAGAGATCCAGTAGGCCAGTAGGTAGCCTCACCTGCAGATATCGGTTTTAAGTAGTTTTCATCGACACAACGTTTCAAATCGCGCCCATGAGTGCTGGTACAACGGGATCCTCAAAATGTATGTTTGGCATTCCAGTCACCACCTGCAATAAACCTATTGCCAAGAGTATTGAAGTAGGTTTTGAACATGTCTGAACTTATTTTGTGTCAGTGGTGGGCAGTAAATTGAGGATAGAATAATTGGGCCTGCTCGGTCCTCCAATCTGACAGAAATACACACAGTGCAATATTCTACAGTGTATATGCACTGTAGAATATGATGCTATCAGTGAATGTCTCAGGTTTACTCTAATGGCCAGCACTGTATAGAATAGAAAACAGCTGAGCCAGCATGCACACTACCATCAGGATGGGGACAGTGGTAAATGTTATATCCTTTGATACGGAACAAGCTTCTGGACGTACCGTGCGAAAATCGCACGTGCCTCTGAAATTAATATGGCGTCTAGTCTGTTGGCATTCATTAAAGTCTCCAACTCTTGGATATTGGGAGCCAATCCATTGATGTTCCAGATAGAGATTTGTAGTAGGCATTTATGGTGTTATTTTAGTGATGACGGTAGTCAGTAAGCCCATTAGGGTACTGATTTGTTGTAGGAGAAGGTTGATTTTTTTATTTTGTTTAATTAAGAGTTGTACCATGGCTGTTACATTTTGTTGAGGGTTTTCTACATGGCTAGATGTAATTTTTTTTTTTTTTTTAACAATATTTCTTGGTTTCTTTTTTCTTGTCATTATTTCTTTGTAAACTTTACAACCTTTGTAATTGGCAGGATGGTTGCATGAGCAAAGAGTCGCAAGTCGCTACGGTGGATCTTTTACTGTTCACGCTGTCCGCCTCTGGAATGCACTTCCACAATCTTTACGGGATAGCCAATTGTTGCAGGTTTTCAAGAGAAGAATAAGGAATATTTCCTATCAACATGACACATTAATTTATGTATTTACAATTGTAATATTTTAGTTGTGTAATTATTGTATGCTCAAATCAAATCAAATCTAATAATTTATTTGCTAGAATGAAGGTATACAAAATAAGATGTTGGGTTGTTAGAACAGTTGAACCATACATTCTGCCCTGCTGCGGCTGTATGTATTATGTTTATGCACACGTATTTGTTTAGTTTATTAGTGAGTAAGTATTTAAAATCGTTTTATATGTTTAATAAGCTTTTTTTGTGCACATGGATATACTATCCTCATATTATGCATATTTCTTTACGCAACTGAGGTTTGATGTTCAGAGGACCCAACTATGGGTTAAGCTCGCCTTTGTACATAAACTTTCTTTTTGTATGTTTTTATGTTTTGTGTACAATAAAGAATAAGAATAAGAAAGAGCACATTTGGCGGGTGTGTTTCTATCTTTTTTGGGGCATTCAGAAATTTTGTGGTCCTCCCCACATTTGACACATCTGTATGGCCTCATGCAGTAGTTTTTGCAGAGGCCATATTGTTGGCATCTTTGACATTGTACAATTGTCTTAGTTTTCCGTGGATCCTCAATTTTGATGCGTTGGTGATGGATATATTGGATATTTTTAACTAGTTTGTTATTTGGGCTAGATTCTAAATAAACAAAAAATTTGGAAGTAGGTGTTTTGTTTGGTCCATAGCGGTGGTTGATGATTTCTCCTTTGACTATGTTTTTAGATTTTTCCAACTCCTGTTTGATGGCATCATGTGGAGTAGTATGATGGAGGTCTTTTATAACTATTCGGCAGCATTTCATGTCTTTACCGGAGAAGGTGTCCAATTAATCCCTTATGTCGTATTAGATCAATGACTTGCTTGTAATCATCAGTAGTATTTATCATTATCCGTAGGATATTTTTATTAATTATTTTGTACTGAAACTCTTCTTGGTAAATTACAGACTCAATGAGTTTGGTGAGCTTGTTCAGATACTCAATCCCATACAGAACAACAAGAGGGGGCTTATTTGGTAGTTTAGGCTCAGTGTGAGTGTCCTCTGTTAGGTCAACCGGTAGGTTTGCGAATCAGTTTTCTGACTCAATTGGCAGAGGCGAATTGTCGCATATTTTTCTTTTCTTAGAAGTAGGAACTCGTTGGTGGCGGTTGAGTAGCAGTAGTACATGACTGTGCGGCTGGCCTAAATTCTGTGGCTTCACCAAATTGATGACAAAAAGACGTTGAAGGTAGGTTTCGTTTTTATCTGCCTGTTCTCTCACTCCTGGGCGTTTACGACGGATTGGTCGGCAAAGACAACACACCGGGAAGAGTGAAAGGGTATCGCAGTAGGGAAAAATTAGGTTGATTTAAAAATATCAAGAAGCTCATCAAAAACAGTTGTGTTACAAACCCAAACAAATAGAAATGTTGTTGTTACCTTTCAAAGTGCGGTGGCTCGCATTTCAAAGGCTTACGCCTCATGGAGTATATAAGTTCCATTGTGGCTTCCTTCTATTGTCACAGATTCTAATTAATCTAGCATTTATACGAGTTTTCTATAAAATTAAAATATTTTACAGCAACAAACTGCAACCAACCAAGCAAACAAACCTGACGGACTGTCACTGACTAATGTCCTGTCAGTTCTGTCAGTGTCACTGTCATTGTCATCATGTTTAGTTTTTGCACCATTTTTACTGCCATTCACCATTCACCCATAGTGTGTTCATTTAAAAAAAAAATCGTTGGTTTAACTCTATCAGTATAAGAACATAAGTTACTTCTTTGCATGCTGAGTAAGCTTTTAGACATTTCATCATAATCATTTCATACGAACGATGTCCACTGCTGGACATTGACATCCGCCTCCCCCAGGCGTCACCACATTGACCGATCCCGTGCGTCGTCATCCAGCGGATTCCCTCAACCTTAACTAGGTCATCGGTCCACCTAGTGGGACGCCTTCCAAAGCGCGCACCGGAAGACGACTTAATGTATACATTATGTAGGTAGGCTAAAATTTCCTTTATGGACCGCGGATTTGGAAGTTCATATTTTTTATGTAGATAGTACTCATAATTAGAAAGCTTTTTACAAAGTTTCAAAAAGCGGAGTATCACGGTTTACGAGAAAAAAATATTTTAAATTTCCATACAAATTTTGTTTTGTGCAAATTTTTAGGTTAGATAAATTGTCATGGTAAACGTCAAAGTTCACATTTCACGTTCCGTTGAAGTAGAGGTGTATTTTATTCAATTTGAAGTCATATTTTTCACTTAAATATAATTTTATTTTCACTTACTCACATATTTCAATTTGGTGTGTAATTAATGTGCACAATAACCATGGTGAATTATGCAATTGCATTGACTTTTTACACAAAAAATTACGAATTTTTGTTTACATTGTGGAACGGAACGAAGCGATGCCGCGCTTTTTCGTATTAGCTGTCACTGGTCGTGTTTTATTTTCACTATGTGAATATCCGAAAATACCCAAAACGGAATCAGAGCACCCCACTTTCCATGAGGTCTTCATCACATTGTTTGGTCATTATGAATTAATCGAAGAGCGAGCGAAGCGAGCTCGGGAGCTTAGGGCACCCCGACACGGACAGGTTAGGTTCGAAGAGATGACGGGAGGTGAAGTGAGCGAGCAAAGCGAGCGAACTCAGCTCCCGTCATCTTCTTCGTGTTAGGTTACTTTAGACCCTTCAGACAGAAATAGGAGCCCCGCGCAGCGGGGCTCCGTCGACACTGTTAAATAGTAGTTGTAAAAACTTTAACCATGGATATCTCCTTAACCATGTGGTTCCGCGGGGTGGGGATGGTACAGGGGGGTAGCCCCACTACCCCCCCACTTCCCTACCCCCTTCCCGCCCCAAAAATCGATGAACATTGATGGAAATTTTTGTTCTAACCTAAAAACTTTAACTATGGATATCTCCATAACCATGGGGCTCCGCGGGGTGGGGATGGTACAGGGGGGTATCTCCCCCTCCACCCCCTTCCCCCCTCCCCTCCGCGCGCCTGAAATCCGCGGTCCATAAAGGAAATTTTAACCTGTAGGTAAAATAAGTGAGCTTAAAATTATTTCATATCTCCTCTTAGTTTCATATCCTGTAGATCGGTATCAAAATTTGTCCTTCTACCCGACTGCAGTGAAGCCCAAAGAGAGTAAAGATTATTCACAAAAGAAACAAAAACATTTGATCTAAACAGGGCGGTAAATGAGTGCATTGTTTTGAAATAGGTTGTACTAGAGCTAGCTACGATTTTGACCCAGATAACTTGGGATCCAAATTGGGTTGTTGTAAATTTTAGAAGTTGTTTGGAAGTTTGCCACCTCACAACCAAAACCTGTAATTGTGAGAGAACAACTCTATTCTAAAGTATCGATAAATAACAAAACGCATTTATTTTATCGACCAATCGCGTGTCGAATGCACTCAACACTAGTACTGCGCCTATCTTCAATGCAAACCCTTCAAAAGCTGCAGCCTTCACGTCATATGAACCCGGGCGGGCATTGCCCTTTCATTATTGAGTTGTGTTTCCGAACGCAGCGAGCGGCGCTCGCTCGAAAATGGCGGATCGGCCGGAGTAACATCGACTTAAAGCTGTGTGAAATATAACACAAATATTCGTGAATTTTATGTGAAGATGTGATTCGTATGAATTAAAACATATTGTGTAGTGCTGTTCAAGTGTATTGCAAGATGTGGCGGACAGGGATGTGTCTTTTCGGTGTCGGGAACTGGATATTCTTGTTCGCCTGTCTCCATTTGTTTACATACGCTCAAGGTAAGCTCCTTATAAATATTACCATTTATTATCGATCGTTGGTCTTGAAACTGTCGCTAATAACAGGATCTATGTAATTATGCAGAAAATTGCATCTAGATGTAATTTAAATACTTGATCGTATGATTTCGAGTTGAAACGCATTTAACTGCTTGGAGTCGATTTCTCTCGAAGCTATGGGTATAATACCTAATTATACGAACATTGTTCCAAACTTGAACAGCGAGCAGTGGAGAGTTTATTTACCTTTTTGACTTTTTTTGTAACCAATGCATTCGGTCTTAATGCCTGTCATTTAGAAATCTGTGCATAAAGTTCTTATTTATTGTTTAGTTAGGGCTTCGCCTACAGCGCTCCGCCCTCGAATTCTAACAACACACATAAATACCGCACTATTGACTGCCTTGGGTTAATTAGTAGGTTTAATTCCTTTCGTAAACAGATTGTAAAATTTTACGGTTCCTATTGGCATGGCTCTGGAAAACGTCCAAAAGATTCTCATTATTGGTTTAAGTTGTTTAGTTAAGACTGTTAAGAGTGATTAATTTATCGGCTTAGTGTTGTGGCTACTGAAATAGTTCCTTGCTGGGAATAGAGCTGAATCAGATGGTTTATTGGCAAGTAAATAAAGACGACCCAGAATGAATAAGTGCCTATAATATGGACTTAAGAACTCGTTTTTCGACTTCCTCGTTTAGGGGCTCTTGTTCGACAAGCTTGTTATTTCAGTCCCGAAAGAAAGAAACGTATCTATCCCATAAAATTAGCATGATAACCCGTGGATCTACGCGAGCATCACGGCTTTTCAATTGTTTTGGTAATTACAGCATTCAACCGGCAAAAATCGTCAGAATCTAGAAAAGTTCAACAAATTAATGATGACGAAAAAAACTTATCTTTATCACAAAATGAACTCGTAAGACCTAGCAAACGTATCGAGAGTTTAATGTGATAACTGATAAGAAACTCGTGCGGATTCATTACTTAGTTCCTTCTCATATTTTCGTTCTCACGTTTCGTCCAAATCATAACACTTAGCAAAACGAGAAAAAAAAACCGGCCAAGTGCGAGTCGGACACGCGCACGAAGGGTTCCGTACCATTATCGCAAAAAAGGGCAGAAAAATCACATTTGTTGTATGGGAGCCCCACTTAAATAATTATTTTATTCTATTTTTGATATTTGTTGTTATAGCGGCAACAGAAATACATCATCTTTGAAAATTTCATCTATCTAGCTATCACGGTTCATGAGATACAGCCTGGTGACAGACAGACATACAGACGGACCGCGGAGTCTTAGTAATAGGGTCCCGTTTTTACCCTTTGGGTACGGAACCCTAAAAAGTACGCAATAAAATGAAAATTACGAAAAAACCCACACGCATTACCCGACAAAAGAAACGGAAGCTTAAAAAATACTTATAAAGTGCAATTATTATAGGTATAAGTAGGTATTGTACCCGTTATTGCCATTTAGAATTATTTAACTAAAGAAAGAAAATGTTAAGCAAAATAACTGCCGGGACAATATAGTGCGAAACATTCTGCCAGCAAGTTCAAAAGCGTTTTTATTTGACTGCAGAAAAGCAAAATGATGTTTTCATGTAAAAGTATGATAAAACCACACAATTTCATTCCTTCGTTATCTTTTGAAAATATATTTTTTTCCGTCGTAGAATGCGATAAAAAAATTTTGAACCAATCGTGACACGCAAAACCGCATTTTGGCAGTAAATTTTTAATCCCCGACGGAAAAGGAGCGGTGTTTTAAGTTTGAAGTGTGTACCTGTGTGTTTGTCTATCTGTGGCAACATAGCTCCTAAACGGATGAACCGATTTTGATTTAGTTTTTTTCTCTTTGAAGGTGACTTTATCTAGAGTGATCTTAGCTATGTTTAATGAAAATCGGTGCAACCGTTTAAAAGTTATGAGCGTTTAACTGTTTCATTCGTGCTGTTTTAGCAAGATATCGTGTCTTAATGACGTGTTCAATAGATTGTCGATGGAAGCGTGTCTACTGCTAGATTTTTTAATTATTTTAAATTTTACATAACGTAACATAACTTTTGCTTAAATTATCTGTAGCTCTAATGCCAGGCTTACTCAAATGAAAAGTCATTTATTGAAACTGGCTGAGAGACAGCCCTTTTTGAACGTCAAAGTTCTACATCAAAGACCCAAAACGCCCGCCCGTCAGCACTTCCTAGTGTTTTAGCTGGAAAGAAGTGGCGCAACTAACTGCCCAGCAGCACATCCATCTGTTATAAGAACAGATACTCTAGATCTAGACAGTTACATTCTATCAACGAAAGCGATTAAAATAAAAATAAATATTGGTTTCAAAAACAAAAAAAAAACACGCTTTAATAGAAAACCAAAAAAAAGTAGAAAACAATAATTTTCAATAAATTTAAATTAAGAATAGTGCGATTAACAAAAAAAAAAGTATTTTATTCTAAAAAAGCGTGGCGTGCTACCGCTCCACCCAGAGCTTCCAACGCCTCCAACAACAAGTAGTCTTTTAGATTCAGAATCTGAGTTGTGGAGGTCAGATAGGCAGTCGCTCCGTGTAGAATAGTGATATTCAGATGTATTGAGTTAGACTGGAAGCCAAACCCAACTTAGTAAAAGATTTGCCAGATAATGATGTGGGTGCAACAAGCAACCTAGATTTATGCAAGCCGAGCACCTATTTCACAAGAACTTGTGTTCTTGTATAAGGAGACGTATCGGTATGGCCAAAAGCGCAATGTTCCAACTGCAGCGGATATGGAAAGATCGCAACATGTCTCGGCAGACGAAGATGAAACTGGTGAACTCCTTAGTGCCATTCCAACATTAATTCCATCTTTAGATACGGCTCGGAAACATGGACGCTAAGGAAGCCCGACCGTGATCGCACCGACGCTTTCGAGATGTTGTGTCGGCAGAGCATGCTGAAAATTCCGTGGACTGCATTCCGCACAAACGAGTCTATCCTTCGTAAGGCTCAACATCAAAGCCAGACTTTCCACCACCTGCCTGCGAAGAGTCCTAGAATTCTTTAATGGTACCTGGCAAGGTCGTAACATGGCAGGAGGCCGCGGTGCCGCAGGTGGTTTGACCAAATTCGTGCAACGCTCAACACCAACTTGCACGAAGCACTCCACGACGCCAAGAACAGACTGGAGGAACATCATAAGAAAAAGGTTTGATCTCTCGTCGGGGCATTCACGACCCTTAGTAATGAGAACCACGACGCGAGGATGAGGAGGAGCGCCTATTTTTTATGTTGCACAAGTACCTACGACTCGCAGCTGTATCTATCTAAGTAGTATTTCTTCGTAGGTTATGTATGAGACTTTCAGGAAAAAAGTGCGAAACTATTATATAAAATAAAATAAAATAAAAAAGCCTTTTATTTCATGCATTACATTAACAGTTTTACATCCTTCAAGTAAAAGTTAATAAAGATAAACGATAATTAAAAAGTGCACAACAATTGTAAAATAAAATTGTACGATTGATTATTAAATTGATTTATATCCATTGATTATTTTTACTATATGAGTATATTATTTAATTGAATTACTTGAATTATTAAAATAACATTGCTAGATAAATTAAAATAATAAATAAAATTGATTAATTGCATAATATAAAAAATGTTAAGTAAATAAAACTATTGTATGATTCATAAAACTATCGGAAAAACCTATCATAATTAGCATGCATGAACCTCTCACATGGTGAGAGTGAAGGCCTCCTCCAGGGATGACCAGTGGTCACGGTCTGAGGCTTCCGACATCCAGTTTTTTCCTGCGACTCGTGTGATGTCGTCAGCCCATCTAGTTATCGGTCTACCTCGTTTTCTATTGCCTGTAGGGCCAGGCCATGACGTCATGCGAATCGTCCAACGGTCGTCACTCATTCTTGCAACGTGTCCTGCCCATCGCCATTTCTGTTTGAGAGCGTAGGTGAGTGCATCTGTGACTTTGGTATTTTGTCGTATAACCGTGTGCCGAATTCTTTGAATTTTTTTAATTTTTGTCATGCTTCTCTCCATGCTTCGCTGGCAGGAAGTAATTTTATTCTTTACTCGATGAGTGAACTTCCACGTTTGACATGCGTAGGTTAGAGATGGTAGTAGACATGAATTCATGATTTTCGTCTTGAATTTCATAGGCATTTGGCTTTTAAGAATTTCTTTTGCACCCCAATACTTTTTCCACGTCGTTATAATTCTTCGATCTACTTCTGCGTCGTTGTTGATTTTATTAAAAGAAATTTGTTTTCCTAAGTAGATATAACTATCAACGTACTCTACAGGTGTGTTGTTGAGAAGAACTGAGTTTTGAGTGGAATTTGTCATTAGTTTTGTTTTGCTCAAATTTATTTCTAGTCCTGCCTCTCTACTTGCTTGTTGTAACGTGTTTAACATCATCTCCAGTTCCGAACACTTTTCTGATAGCAGGATAATGTCGTCGGCGAACCTCAGGTGACTTATGTACTTCCCTCTGACGCATATGCCCACCGTTTTCCAATTTAACTTGCTAATGATTGATTCCAGAACCGCTACAAAAATTCGAGGTGATAAAGGATCGCCTTGTCGTACTCCTCTTTTGATGGGGATAGGTGGTCCCGTGGTCTCTAGTTTCACTCTACTCGTGGTGTTCTCGTAGAGGTTTTTTAAGACCTGTATGTATTTCTTCTCCACCTTTTGTGATCGTAAAGCTTTCCACATATAGGGATGTAGTATCGAATCAAAAGCTTTTTGATAGTCTATAAACACTATGTATAGGGGTCGTTGAAATTCTAGATACTTCTCAATTAGCATCTCCAGAGAATGGATATGGTCCACTGTGGAATATCCTCTTCGGAACCCCGCTTGTTCGATTGGTTGGCATTTTTCTAGTGTAGTACCAATTCGCCTCTCCACAGTTTTTGAGAATAACTTGTAAAGTGATGGAAGGAGGCTAATTGGTCGGTAATTGCCTATATTTTTTGGGTCGCCTTTTTTAAACAACAGTATGATGTCAGAGTTTGACCATTGTGATGGTGTTGTGGATGAACTTAGGATCAAATTGAATAAATGTGTCAGTGGAGTTACAAGGTGAGCGCAAGCAAATTTTATAGCCTCATTTGTAATTTTGTCTGGTCCTGGACTTTTCTCTGCTTTTAAGTTTTTTATTCCCATGAAAATTTCAAGTTCATCCACTGGTTGTATGTCCTCGTCGTCGCTATTATTTCCTGGTTCAGTTTGACCTATATCTTGTTGTATGGGAGCACTATACAAGTGTTTGTAGAAGTTGGTAGCTATGAGTAGGATATCTTTTCGTTCGTGTGTTGTTTTTTGAAGTCCTTGTAATCCTTCTATCCAAGCTCTATGGGTTCGCAGTTCTCTATAAGCTTTTTTAAGGCTTCCTGTAGAATTAAGATGTCTTTCTATGGTAAGTTTCCGATGGCTTGCGTAGTCTCTTCGAACATATTTGCTTACGAGTTTGTAGAGTGCTTTCAATTCGTTTTTCATAGCTCGCGTCTTGGATTTTATTTTTTGTAACTCGCTTCTTCGATGTATTAGTTTTGTAGTATGCGGTGATATTGCGCAGCTTCTTGTTTTGTCTCTATTTGGAATGACAGCCTTCCTCAAACTAGTGTCTAGAACTTGTATTATTTGGTCGTAGCATTCTTGTACTGAATTGGTTTCAAGGCAGTTCATAAGTTTCTCTTTGTTTTCTATCAGTGATTGTTTATATCGTGAAACCTCTTCTTCGTGTTTCAATAAACTTCTTGAGTTTTTGGCAAAGTTGATTCTGGATACCTTGGATTTTTGCAGAAGAAATGTTGCTCTGATGAGTCTGTGGTCCGTAGGAAAATTCAGGTTGATGACTTGTATATCTTGTACGTTTTTTGGGAAATTTGACATAATGTAGTCCAGTTCGTTTTTAGTGACGCCGTCAGGGGATCTCCAGGTCCATCTTTGTTTATTTTTCTTTTTGTAAAAAGTATTTATTATTGAAAATTTGTTTTCGTGTGCGAATTCTATTAGTCTTTCGCCTCTGTTATTTCTTGTACCATATCCATGGCATTTCATTATAAAATTTTCTTCTGGTTTCGGTTGACCAATTTTGGCGTTAAAATCCCCCATGACTATAATGTTTTCTCCTGAAGTTTTTAAGGCCTTATCTATGGTGTCATAAAAAGCTCTATCTCTGTATCATTCGCAGCTTCTGTCGGGGCATATGCTTGTATTATGCTGACTCTGATATTGTTGATATTGATATTTAATACTCCTACTCGTTCTGAAAAACCATTGAAGCTTTCGATGTAGGGCTTGAGGTATTTCTTCACGAGAAAACCCACACCATAAAGACCTGGAGTTTCACCTATGTAGTGAAATATCACATTTTCATATTCTTGAATGGCATTGCCTAGCCTTCTTGTTTCAGACAAACCAATTATATCATATTTTATATCTTCCAAAGCATACATTAATTCTAGCAGGCGAGCGTGTGTTGACAGTGTCCTAACATTGTATGTTGCTATATAGAACAGGTTATTGTTCGTGCGTTCTAACATTTTTAAAGTTTTTACCCCTGGAGGGTTGTGGTCTACTTCTCCCACGGTGACCGGCCGGATTGGGAGATCTGATTCGTTTTTTGAAGGTATTTTTTGACTATTTTCCATGTGTGAGGGTGACGTTGATTGCTACATGTCATTGTTGCTATTTTCTTCATTTTTTGACGTCTTGTGTGAAGTTTTTGTACTAAAAAAGTTCAATAGTCCTGGTTTTATTGGCCCCTCGGATAGACTAGCCGATCTGTGTAAAGAACTCTTTGTTTTGTTCTTCTTATTGGCCTGCGTTTTATGATTGTCACTGGGGTTGTTTTCAGGAGAGTTTGACAGCATTCTTTTAGTTTTGGTTGGTGGATCCGTGTATTTATTAAGAATTCTTATTTTATCATATTTTATAATTGCTAGGTTCCCTTTTTCTTTTTCAATCCTCACTTGTTCTTGTAGCTCTTTCCTTTTCTTTAGGACATAATCTGGATAATCTTCTTTAATATAATATGGGGTGTCCTTCAATTTCTTATTTTGTTTAAGTAAATCTATTTTTATTCCCAATGTTAGAATCGTGATTATTATTGGCCTAGGTCTTTCTCCTTTTTTGCCTATTGTTTTGGCTTCCTGTATATCCCTGCGATCAATTTTTACAGAAAAGTGCTCATTTTTGAAGCTGACCAGAATGTTTTCCAAGTTGGAGTACGAGGTTTCAGTTTCCGCTAGTCCGAAAAGTACAATGTTCCTCTGTCTTGTTTGTTTTTCTAGGTAATATAGTCTTTTTTCTTGATTCTCCAGTTTGTCTTTGAGGTTTTCGTATTTTTCTTCCCATATTTTGAACTATTATATAGAAACTATTATATAGGCACCTAATCCTTAGCCCTAATCTGTCTAGCTTAGATATATTATGTGGTCGCAAGCGAGATTGCCAAGCCGACGGGTTTTGGATTCGATACCCGAGTCGGAAGGAATAGAGCCTCAAGTATTACACATTGACCAAATTATTATCTTTCATCCACTTAACCAATAAAGTTACAAAAGCCAACAAGGCGACAACAACTTCTATTCCAAGTATTTAGAAAGCGGGTACTTACAAGGCATTCTGGCATCCTACCTAGGTGCTGTATCTATAGTCGAACTAGCGAATTCTTGTGCCTGACTATTCATACCTTGGGCTTAGGTGCAGAGGTATTTAGTCACGAATGATTTGTGTTGATCGACTATGCGATTAGTTGACCTTATTACAAAAGCTTTGTTATTATTTGATCGAAATAAAAAGAAAACACGTTTTTGTTTATTTGTAACCTTCTATCGGTGATAACGTCTAAGTCATTGGAGAAAAAATGCAATCATCATCATCATAATTTCAGCCGAAAGACGTGCACTAAAAATCTGTCGTTCAAAATAGAGAAATTCACTAGTTTGAGAACTTCTTCTCAATAGTCATACCCATCTAGTTTTGTTTTTGTTTTTCATTTTTTATATTGTGTGCTCTAATGGCTTGTGACAAATAAATGTATTTTCTTTCTTTTATTTCTTTCCATCTTTTACTTAAAACTTCTTCTGCTTTCGTGTAAATTAATTCAAACAATAGTCTCAACCATTCAGATTTTATCCGACCAGTATGTTGCTACTCGGACGGCTCTATCATTCGCTACGTTCAAATCCTCAAAGGTGTCGGTGGTCGGGCATGAAAGTGACTTAAAAGTCACTGATAATATCAACTCCCTGATTCACTCAATCACAGTTTCTATCGAAAGAAGGAGCTCCTAATCCATTGAATATTGTGTTTAAACATCCCTCTACTCGACAGCGTAACACACGCAATGAATAATGTTGAATTGTCATAAAGAATGATTTTGCGATCGTTTTTTTACTTACCGCCGGGCCTCCTTGAGAAGTTACGCGTTAAGCACTAGTTATGCGCAAAATAAACGTCTGTTAGCGGGACATTTTTCCGACTTTTGTCAATGTTACAAACATTGACAAAAGTCAGCAAAATGTCCCGCCTCGTAATCGTGACAACAACTAGTTTTTTTTTTTTTATCTAATATTGGCTCGCGCTTCACCACTATCTCACCTGATGGTAAGCGATGATATGGTCGACGATGTAACACGCTTACATAGAAGAAACCTATCTATACTATAATATTATAAAGCTGAAGAGTTTGTTTGAACGCGCTAATCTCAGGAACTACTGGTTGGAATTGAAAAAATCTATTTGATTTGAAAAGTCCATTTATCGAGGAAGGTTATAGGCTATATAACATCACGCTACGACCAATAGGAGCGGAGCATAATTGAAAAATGTTGCAAATATGGGTAATATTATTATTTTTTGTGAGCTTCCGTTGCGTGCGCTGCGTAAGCGGTTAAGACGGCGACTAACGCCAACGACCTTGAGGGAACAAAACGCGCACTCGTTTCACACCCGCGCGACCCAAATTTTAGTAGTTTTTTGTACTTTTCTTATTATTCTATGACTTTAAAAAAAAAGCTTCAGATCAAAATGTAGATAATTAAATTGTCTTTTAGATGGAGTCAATTTCATTACAATACGCTCAGCGGTTTTGGTGTGATTGTCGTGTTTTTGTCTGTTTTAGACATAACTTTACAAATTAATTACACTATGTTATACAAATATAACTCAAAATTTGCTTAGATCAAATTATTAAGAAAATAGTCTAATGTAACATATATTTTTTTCAAAGAATTACGACGAGCCATTTAGACGTGATTCTCATTTTAAAATCAGCTACTCAAGGGAATCGGCGCCTTAAAGTTACGCAAAATTCATGTATGTAGGGTAAGTAGGGTAGGCTAGGTAGGTAGCCAGTTGACGAGAGCGAAGCCGCGTGGGACAGCTAGTGGCTTCCAGTCTCACCAGATGCACGAAATATTTTAAAATGTTGCTCAACTTGTTTCAATCCTCCGCATTAATCAAATCAGTCTTATCACTCTCCTGAGCATACACTGTCATAATACCGACATTCGTATTCGTGAAATAGCTAGCATGAACTAACATAAACTAGTAAGCAGAGTTCACGGACGAGGTCAGTTCTTCAACCCCTATCGGAGTCTTTGCTTGCGAAATAAAACTCTTGATAAGATGGCAGGCAGCCAAACTAACAGATAATGTGTCATTACTTTGAGATGTTATTATCCATATTTGTGATATTATACATGCGAAGGGAAGTCTGTCTGCCTGTTTGTTTGTTACGCTTTGACGCCTAAACCGGTAAACTAATTTTGATGAATTATAGAAATAGACTGGACCTTGGATTCGGACATAGGCTCTTTTTTTCCCGAGAATTATGTTGCCTTGGGATAATTATCGATTTTCACGCGGGCGGCACTACCTAGTTTTCCATATTTAAGTGCGAGTCGGACTCGCCCACGAAGGGTTCCGTACCATTATCGTAAAAAACGGCTAAAATAACCACGTTTGTTGTATAGGAGCCCCACTCAATTATTAATTTTATTCTGTTTTTAGTATTTGTTGTTATAGCGGCAACAGAAATTCATCATTTGTGAAAATTTCAACTGTCTAGCTATCACGGTTCATGAGATACAGCCTGGTGACAGACGGACAGATAGACAGATGGACCGCGGAGTCTTAGTAATAGGGTCCCGTTTTTACCCTTTGGGTACGGAACCCTAAAAAGGAGAGGGAGGTGTTTGCCCAGCAGTGGGATATAAAAGGGCTTATTAAATCAGGTCGTGTTTTTTACTTGAAAGACTAACAAACATCAAACCATCCTTAGACACTTTCGTATTATAAGAAGGTACCTACGTTGTTACCAAGCTGGATATTGGTCGGTTCTCAACTTGGAATTTTGGATTATCAATTAATCAGTGTTTCTAACACATTGAAATAGAATATGAGTATTCGTATTAGAATATGAGAATAGTAGCAATTTGTGAAACGATCTGTGAATTTTGATCTGACGAGTAACATCACCCACTTTGCCACTGTTTTGCGGTGTAGCATTAATTTCAAAGGCTGTATAAAATTAATCAAGCCTCTAGTAGGCTTTGCAGATGATTTCCCTGGAGCTTCTGGCATAATCTATACTAAAATATGAAGAAGTAAAATTGTAAGTTTGTACGAGGTCATCTCTGAAGTACTGAACCATACATACATTCATAAACTGAGCCTTTTTACAAGCTTTTATTTAACTTGCAGTATATGCATGTATTATGTATGTATGTATTATTAATAAAAAAATATTTTCTTAAACAAGTTTTTTCGTATTCTTCTCAGCAAACCCTTTAATTTGATACCCATATTTTATCATGGCAGTGCACAAAAAATAACTAGTCCGCCATATTGGGCCGTCCGCCATATTTGATTTAGAATGACGTCACTTAGCTAACCATGCATTGTCATCCAAATTAAACTTGTATGCAAAAATTCATTTTAATCGGTGGAGGATAACTGCTTTAAAATTCAGATGCAAGATTTGACCCGAACACACATACATACTTACATTGCAAGTTAAATAAAATCTTGCTTGACTTGTCGAATGATGAATCCCTTACATGTATATTGTCATGTATAGTAGCTGTAGTCTTGTATATAACCTTGTAAATTAGATTATGTGTTTTACTAACCCTTGTCCCGTTTGACGGCCCGCCTCAATGTGCTGCCGTCCCAACGTGACACTGGCAGAATAGTCGAAACCGGCTCAATTGCAATAATAAAAAAAAATATGATGTCATTACTCTGTAGCGTCTAAACAAAGGATTATATAATATGTTCCTACACGACAATACAACATCAGATATTAGAAACTCCAAACTATATATGTCCTTAAAATAACGCTTAACCGGTAACCATGGCAACAGCGAGAAACCTAACTAATAACGGTTTAATCTGAGACCTGAGACACAAAGACCCCGTCGTCTACACAATAGTTATAGGTTAATGCTTCAAGTTAACTTATAAGTTACGAGTGTAGCAAGTCTAGCGGGCTGTGTCTTTTGAATTTGATCGGCCACTAAGTTTTAACTGCTAAGCAGTCGAGTTCCTGGAAATATATTCTTATTATGGCTTTGAAGGTCAGCAATTAAATCACCACGCTTGCTCAAGGCGGGTTTGCGATTTCCGACTTATATCTACCAGTACCTGGGCGACCGAGATCTGCTCGGGTGAAAATAGAGAAAACGACGATTTCTAAAATTTAAACCTAGCTACATCGATTTATCGCCCCCGAAACCCCCCGCATACTAAATTACTTGAAAATCGTTGGAGCCGTTTCCGAGATTCAGATTATATATATACATACGTATATACAAGAATTGCTCGTTTAAAGGTATTAGATAGATAAGTCCAGGTTGCCTCACCAAGTCGATGTTTTCCTTCACCGATGGCCAACATAAAGATAAAAATTCATACGCATAGAAAAGTCACATTGATACTTATCCGTATTTGAACCGACTACCTCAAGTACGAGAGATGCTAACAACTGGGCGACCACGACTTGGCTAGAATAAGATTCGTGCTAAATCACGTTCAATCATTCACCATATTATGCAGAACGTTTTGTCCAAGCTGGAACGACGTCTGATTAATTAATAAAGGTCAAAGCAACAAGATAGCTTAAATATTTGAAGAGTCTCAACTCCTACAACAAGTCTACTCAGGGAAAGTCTCCTGGGTCACCCATAGACAAAGGTCACGAAGGTTAGATCCTTCTTACCGTCCCTCTGTTGTCTTAGAACAGCTTTCCGTAATCCACCAACTTATCTGAAAAGAATATGGCTGATTTTATAGCTGTGTTTGTAAGAATGTCATGATAAAATCCGGCAAGTGCGAGTCTGACTCGCGCACAGCGGGTTTCTATATAAACAGCTACATTCACCAAAATAAATAGTTAACATTACTTACTAACGTTCATAAACAATGAAAGCACCGAACAATACAAACAACAAATGTTTAAGTAATAGACAAGGTAGTGGAAAAAACCGGCCAAGTGCGAATCGGACTCGCGCACGAAGGGGCGCTGCTTAGCTATCACGGTTCATGAGATACAGCCTGGTCACGGACAGATGGACAGACAGACAGACGGACCGCGGAGTCTTAGTAATAGGGTCCCATTTTTAGGGTTCCGATCCCAAAGGGTAAAAACGGGACCCTATCACTGAGAAGCCGCGATCCGTCTGTCTGTCTGTCTGTCTGTCTGTCCGTCTGTCACCAGGCTGTATCTCATGAACCGTGATAGCTAGACAGTTGACATGATTTTTTGGCCGTTTTTTGCGATAATGGTACGGAACCCTTTGTGCACGAGTCCGACTCGCACTTGGCCGGTTTTTACCCTTTGGGTACGGAACCCTAAAAACCATCAAGCAACTCATCTCTTCTACTTAGCGTTTTGATGAACACAAAAGTTTTTGTATGTCATATTCAGCCACACGATCAAAATTTGGCCATGCGAACTCCGTTCGCTACGCATTATTCGAATTAAATTATTGATCAAAAGAATAATGTACAGTTTCCACAGCCAGTGTCTCCACTCGTACAGACTTGTTATAATAAATGCGAAAGTCTGTTTATCTGTTTGTTTGTAACATTTTCAGCCTAAACCGCTGAATACATTTTATATGGTGGTTAAAGAAAGATTGGAACTTGGAGATCTTTTATCCCGGGATTAGACAACTTCCTTGGAATAATTACAGACTTGTTCACCTCACAGGCGTAGCAGCGGCAGATGCTAGTAAACCATAAACAAAAGCCGTGAACATGGCGTCGAATAAACACGTCATGACGTGAGTGTTTCCCGCGTAAATTGTCACAATAATGGCGGCTGATGCACCGTGCGTCGTATTCGCACACGTTCGCGCGGTAAATCAACGATACAATGCATTTTGTTTGTATTGTATTTATTATTTGTATTGTTAGTGTACGATCAGCTTTTAATGTTTTGGGGTTTAAAAATGGTTTGTGAATTATTTTCTGACTGCCTCGTTCGTGGGTTTGCATTTGCAAGAGCTACTTACTTCCCAGGACCGGTAGGTAGAGTATTCACCAAACTTCTGGGCCGCCCTGAAGTTGGTTTTCCGATGCGCAAGGCACGGTGCTGTTTTTGTATGAGATTTACTACTGCGCAGCCATTGTAGCCAACTTCAGGGTGGCAAGAAGTTTGGCGTGAAAATATACAGAAATATACAGTGTTATGGGAATTTGGGCTCTATTATACTCGTAGATACGATGCCGTTTGCTCGCCTTTAGATTAGGTTTAACCATCTGGTATTAGCTTTTTCATGGTCTTCATTTTTTACGTGGGTAAAGAAGACAAGAGATTATATATGTATAATATGAATCTCGGAAACGGCTCCAACGATTTTCATGCAATTTAGTAAGCAGGGGTTTCGGGGGCGATAAACCGATCTAGCTAGCGTTTTATTTTAAAAAATTTCGTTTTCTCTATTTTCATTCGCCCAGGTACTATTCCTAAACAGATCAAAATAAAAACACGGAACACTAAAAACAGATCCTTCGGCACTAATTAGGGCCCAGTCTCGTAAACCCATCGTAAACCTCATAGAACTGGTTGTGACATAAATAGTGCGTTCAACCGCAGCCAACCACGACCTTCCATAATGCATCTCTCCACATTTATCATATAGCAGCCTGTAATTACTGCGGTTCTAATATCCTTTGCATGTCATCAAAATGCCTTATTTACCCGTTCTATGAGGTGTGATACTCCAGCAGCTGTATTACGTAAGTAAATACGGCAACGCAAAGAGTTTGACCAACCACATGCGAGATCAATGACGCGATGTGGCTTTTCGTCTGTGTGATTGGTCGATTGGTAGCGGTCAAACTCTTTACGTTGCCGTATTCACTTACTCAGTACGGCTGCAGGAATCTAAAAATGAAGAAGTGATTGCACCTAAAAGTACCATCAACTACAACCAAAAGTACCGGGTGGCCAGACTCATCTAAGATGTATAAGATAGCGCAGCCACACGTGCAGCGTCCTCTGGAGCAGGGAGAGGCAGGAAAGAACCTACAGCACCACGAACATCTTCCTTCACCAGGCTGTCGCAAAGGCCGAAAAGGGAGAGGATATTACGAGAACTTGCATACTAAGCCGATCCGTGTATGAGGAGACCAGAAAACAGAAAGAGATCCACACTTAACATAGTGCCTTCAACCTCAGCTGAACACGAACTTCCTCCACAATGCATCGCTCCACATTTAACTAAGCATGTAGCGGCCTGTTATTACTGCGCTTCCAATATCCTTTACTAATGGAACTTCACATACTGTGGATAATTTTATTTTAACAAAAATCGGCTTAAACGACTGTCGTAAGTATGGTAAGGACTCCTGTTGGACTGCTTGAACACGCTAAGAAAATTCACCGGGCCAACGCAAGAATTTGTGTCGTATACGACCAATTCATCATGTACTATAAGGGTCAAAATTGCAGTCACAGTCTACCAAAACAGAAAAGACAATTTTTTTGTAGGCAGCAGAATTTCAACTTTTCGCGGTTAGTAGGAATAATCTATACTTTAATTTCTATACAAAATATTAAATCAGTTGTGGATAATTTAACTTCTTCTACAAAAACTAGTCATTTGAGTTTGACTCTTGACTGTACACGACAAGAATTTTGTCGGACCTAGGCACGATTATTGTCTAACGCAGACAAAATTTTCATTGTTCAGAATCGTAGCAGTATACACAGTTCGTGTGTAGAAAGAAACTATATGAATTCTTGCGTAGACCCGGTGGCTTTTCTTAGCTTGTACAAGCGGCCTTACCGTTGGCTGTTCGCTCGCTCACTGTAGCTCCCGTCATCCCCTTCGAACATAACCTATCCGTGTCGGAGTGCCCTAAGTTTCTGAGATCACTTCGCTCGCTCCTGGACTAATAGGCAGTTTATAGGTTGTCAGGATCGAGTTGTCATGCATTATAATTGCATTAACTATACCATAGATTCGGTCAACGATGAGATCAAAGTGAATACAAAACAATTATACCAAAAAAGAATCCCGTGAGAGAAGATGTGAGTTTGCACTCGAGTAAGCTTAAGTTTGACGTACTTAAGTAACTTTGGAAGCATTCAAACAATAATATAGTATTATGGAGCTAGTTTAATGATGGAGCCGGAAGGTGGCCATAGCAACTCCTCAACCAGACAATATAGCACCATCGTGTTTTGGCTCAATAGATGTTTATTGACAAGTGATATTATATTTAGTTCAAAAAGCAACTTTAAAAAAACTTAACTTGGCGGATATTATTGACTGTACATCGGACGTCGGTCGATACTTAATAATTCAGTTCAGCTTACAATACAAGTCGTAAGGTCATTATTAAGGGTTCACAGGCCACAATATCGTAATATCCCGACCCTTAACCGAACTACGGGAAGTCAGTCCATCAGAACAACAGTTTATGAACACATCGTTATACCCTATAGTTTGGTAATAACATCCCGGAGTTGTTCAGCAAATACACGATGTAAACATTAATGCTCGAAGTTGTACAATGTGTTGAGGTTATATGTTGTTAAGAGCGGACATTGGATATCCGGGCAGGATAGGACGGTTAGCAGTTAATATTGATTTATATACATTTCATTGTACACCAAGATAAAAACAATAATATATACGGAAACCTTAAAAAAAACAAACATACAACGGGCGGCCTATACCTTGCGATCTCTTCCAGGCAACCCAGAATGGAGAGAGATAGCCTGGACACGACATGGGGTTGCACTTGGTGCAATTTTAAATAAAATAATAAGTTACAAACATAGTACGAACTAAATATAAAATATTGAAATAGATACATAAATACATCTTCTAATATATAAAATTCTCGTGTCACAGTTTTCGTTGCCATACTCCTCCGAAACGGCTTGACCGATTTTGATGAATTTTTTTGTGCTTATCCGGTATCTATGAGAATCGGCCAACATCTATTTTTCATCCCAAAAAAAAAAAAAAAGTATGGTAGGGTAGGTGTAGGGTAGGTGTAGGGTAGGTGTAGGGTAGGTGTAGGGTAGGTGTAGGGTAGGTGTAGGGTAGGTGTAGGGTAGGTGTAGGGTAGGTGTAGGGTAGGTGTAGGGTAGGTGTAGGGTAGGTGTAGGGTAGGTGTAGGGTAGGTGTAGGGTAGGTGTAGGATAGGTGTAGGGTAGGTGTAGGGTAGGTGTAGGGTAGGTGTAGGGTAGGTGTAGGGTAGGTGTAGGGTAGGTGTAGGGTAGGTGTAGGGTAGGTGTAGGGTAGGTGTAGGGTAGGTGTAGGGTAGGTGTAGGGTAGGTGTAGGGTAGGTGTAGGGTAGGTGTAGGGTAGGTGTAGGGTAGGTGTAGGGTAGGTGTAGGGTAGGTGTAGGGTAGGTGTAGGGTAGGTGTAGGGTAGGTGTAGGGTAGGTGTAGGGTAGGTGTAGGGTAGGTGTAGGGTAGGTGTAGGGTAGGTGTAGGGTAGGTGTAGGGTAGGTGTAGGGTAGGTGTAGGGTAGGTGTAGGGTAGGTGTAGGGTAGGTGTAGGGTAGGTGTAGGGTAGGTGTAGGGTAGGTGTAGGGTAGGTGTAGGGTAGGTGTAGGGTAGGTGTAGGGTAGGTGTAGGGTAGGTGTAGGGTAGGTGTAGGGTAGGTGTAGGGTAGGTGTAGGGTAGGTGTAGGGTAGGTGTAGGGTAGGTGTAGGGTAGGTGTAGGGTAGGTGTAGGGTAGGTGTAGGGTAGGTGTAGGGTAGGTGTAGGGTAGGTGTAGGGTAGGTGTAGGGTAGGTGTAGGGTAGGTGTAGGGTAGGTGTAGGGTAGGTGTAGGGTAGGTGTAGGGTAGGTGTAGGGTAGGTGTAGGGTAGGTGTAGGGTAGGTGTAGGGTAGGTGTAGGGTAGGTGTAGGGTAGGTGTAGGGTAGGTGTAGGGTAGGTGTAGGGTAGGTGTAGGGTAGGTGTAGGGTAGGTGTAGGGTAGGTGTAGAGTAGGTGTAGGGTAGGTGTAGGGTAGGTGAATGTTTGGAGTTTTTATGGCAAAACAAAGTTTGCCGGGTCAGCTAGTACATACATATAAATATACAGGCAAGAAAACAATACAGGTCCAACAAGAATAAGATCACAGTGACAGGTGCTCCTTTACCAGTATTTTAAAGATCGGTAGTGATTCCACGCGGTTTATTGTCACAGGCAATGCATTCCATAGTCGAGCGGCCGAGGAAGGTAGTGGAATGCATTGGCGTTTAATATACCAGATACAGTACATACATACCTACATAAAAAACCGTTTTCCAATGGGGGTAGGCAGAATCTACAGAATGCCACCTGCTATACGATCCTTCATACTCTTTTTGCTTTCTTTTACGTTCATACATCTGATATCAGTTGAAAAATGAATCCTGCCGTTCCAGTCTAATCCGATTCAGCTAAATACTAGTATTTTAGATGAAGTGGCTATCAAGGTGACCTACACAACCCAGTAACTGTGAAACACGAAACTCTCTGGGCAAGACTGGTGTCAGATTTTCTGAATTCCGACTATCCGTAACGACTGTCAAAGATTTACCAAAAAGTCACTTTGGGTCACCCATTCACGGACCGTCCTCGGCATTCGTTGCTTAACTTTGAACATCGCGGTGGCCCGTGCGCACCTGTTATTACATAGCCGAGCCCTTCGGGGGATGTTTTTTGTTCTTCTTGTCCTATTCCTAATTTATTTGGGTCTACTTATGCGTCTACACTTTGATGATCTATCCTATGGTTTTCGAATTGACCATTAATAAATATACGATAAGACGATAATCTAAGCTACCGACCAACGTAATCAAAGCTCATTCACTTACCTCAGTCCACATCCAGCTAATCACATACTCACATAGTTAGTGCTATAATTACTACATAACCGGTTCTCCCCAACCATAGAGCACGGAGACACCTCGGCGGACGCTAGACGGCATTGCCAACACTTTTCATTTTGGGAACACTTTCATTGTTCGTACAGCTAAGGAGTGGAATTCCTGCTGGAGTCTGGTCTGAGTTTCCTGATAGTTACAACCTGGGGGTCTTTAAGTCGAAAGTGAATAGGTTACTTCTAGGCAAGCAGGCTTCCCGTTGACCAAATCATCGCTTACCATCAGATGATATAGTGGACAAACGCGAACCTATCAAGAATTAAAAAAGTCAGGCGTATCAGTAAGTGTCACCGATTAGCAATAGTAACTAAAGAACTGTACCAAACCTAACTATGCCTGTGATAATTTTACGCCTGCGACATCAAAAACTTATTTGTAACCATTACCATTGTCTATGCATTTTTCAGGATAAAAGACAAATCAATTCTTTCAGCTTGTGTAAAATTTCGAAGCACTGTATCGTGATTTTTTTATTAACGTAGCAAACATTCGTTTCCAATATTTTCTGGTAAGCTAACTGACGAACTAAATAGATTTCATTATTTATTTAACGATAGGCTCGCGTTTGACCACTAACTCGCCTGATGGTAAGTGAAGATGATTTATTTAGTCATCATCCTGAGAAGGAAAACAAGCCAAACAAAAGATGGACTGTCTGAAGAGTGTCTTGAAAAAAAAGGGAACCAGTGATAGCGTGACGGGGGACAGGACGGTATGGAAGAAGAAAACGTGTTGCGCCGACCCCAAGTAACACGGGACAAGGACAGGAATATGATGAGTCATCATCCTGATAAGAGGCCTTTGATCTGCATTGCGTCAGTAACAGGCTGGTAGGTAACCCTATTTATCCCGTGCGAAGCCGGGGCCGCTTGTTAGCTTATAATATTAGTAGGATCTAATGGCATCTCTAGTAATTCCATGCTCTGTGCTCTTAATAAGATAGCATCTTGTAGATTGTCATTAGAACATCACATTGATCGTCCACACCGCTATGTGGGTTTACAGACTGGTTCCAAGTTATGTGCTATTAATGAGGGGCAATTAACATAGGGATTTAGCTTGCTTTGAGCGTAAAAGAAGCTGTCAAAAGTATACATTGAGGAGAATAACAGTTAACAAGAAATCAAGTCTGTATTCCGCGAAGGGTTATGAAGTTTAAGTACCTATAAACCTACATTTTGCTAGAGTAACACGGAAACTTTGGAGATGTACAACATAACTCTTCAACAAATAAAGATAAATCTCTCGGGATTGCTGCAATCGCATTTCTGTTTATTGTTTATACTATTTTATAACATAACATCACGCCAGTACGCTCGAAAGGGGTACGCAGATCTCTCATTTCACCGGTTATGTTCAAGTTTCATGTTATTTGGGTAATCTATTCTGGCGTTATAGGTAATTACTAAACAATCTGCCTATTAGGTAAATACAACTAAAAAGGGTTTTTTTTTTTTTTTCAAAAAAATACTACTTACCGAAAGTCCAAATAAAAAACTACAAAGTAAAATATAACTTTATTTTTGGAAGTCGGTGTCCATATCACAAAAAAATTGTGCTTACGAAAGACATCTTTTGAATGTATGTAGTAGACATGGAATTTCCTGTGGAATATTTCACATAAGGAGTACTTATACTGGCTTGGTTCAAGTCCGACATAACCCCTTTGAATGCCCCGAAACGACCTACGAGGTGTTGAAGATGTTCAAAGAAGGAAAAAAAAGGAAATACATTTTCCTTTTTTTCCCTTCTTTCTTTAGTTCACGATCTTCGGTGGTCATAAAAATCTTAGAGATTCCATCTTTACGCTTACTTACCGAATCACATTAAAAAATAAAGACCGTTCACCGATAAACTGCTGAAGATAACACTTCTAAGTACACTTAAATAAAATATTACAGAAGATCAGCTCCATACAAAGAGTGAGAACTGTCGCACGCACACAGACGCGTACAGTAGTTAAACTGGATCTTTGTTTCTCTGAAAATGACTTTGCGAACCATTGCGCAAGAAACAGTTTGTTATCGAGTATACTGCATAGAGTAAGCTAGATAGAACGATGCGACATACGTAAGCGAGTGAAAGAGGCAATTATACAATGCTATCTTCTACTTCACCATTGACACAGAAATTGCTACTGCGCAGTGTCTTGCAGCCAACTTCAGAGTCACAAGATCTACTGGGACTACTATACGTAGGGCGATCTCAAACAAATGCCGGTCGCGAGGGCGCTTGCACTCGCTGTAAGTGAAACGTGTCTATGTGTGCGTGCGTGTTCCCTCGATGTATGGAGTCGAGTCGAATGCCTCGTTGGTCTCATGGTCGCAAGCGCTACTGCTAAGCATGAGGTCTTGGATTCGATTGCAAAGTGTTGTTGGGTTTTCCCATCTGGAATTTCTCAGTGGCAACCTGGAGTCTGGATATTGATGGCGATAGACTCAATAGACGATGGCTTGGGGTTGCGGGCATCCGCTGGATGCGAGACGCACGTGACCGGTCGATGTGGCGACGCTTGGGGGAGGCCTTTGTTCAGCAGTGTACATCCTTCAACTGAAATGATGTTGATGACGATGGCAATAGGCCATATTACGTGGGGCTTAAACATAACTGGGGAAATGTACATGCACTATAGGTGCATCTCTGCGTAATCCTTCGGGGATTTCATGCGTGTTGTTCTGTATTGTATGTACTCGACCTTCGGTAGGTAGTCTGTGTTTTATTTATATGAATTCTAAATCAACCTGAACTGATTCTGCCTATCAAGTTCACACAAGGAACGATCCCGTCTGAGGTATGTAACCCGTTTGAGACGCTTATCTAGAATTTGTATTTAAGGCAGGCTTGTACCTTGTAGATGCTGCTTTAAGGGTGGAAGCGCATTGCTGAGTATCTCGCAATCTGGATACGATTCGTGATAGTAATTTCAATGTGGAATGAGCATACGATAATGGTGAACACACATAACATCACGGCTGTGTTCTTCGAAGGGGTAGGTAGACGTTTATATGTGCAGCATTCTACCGTAACATTTAGTAGGAGTGAGCCTTGAAAATAACCGTAAATTGATTACGACGAAAATTTATTTTAGCAGTTAACTAAGACAGATCAATCATCATCATCATCTACCTGCCCTTGGCCCATGTTACTTGGGGTCGGTGCAACATGTTTCCTTGGTCCATTCCGTCCTGCCAAATATAACAGAGAATTTTCTGAAGAAATATCCCAAAAATACGAACTATCCCCTCGGCCGGGCAATCTCGCTCGTGACCACATAATATATTAAAGGTAGACAGACTTCTGTTCTATGAAAAAATCTTTTTAACAAAAAATCATACCGACTTCCAAAACAAAACACTACAAAGCGAAAAATTTCTTCGGTGTCTTTTGTACCCTTTATTTTCCGTTATTCGACACAGACTTCGGAAAAGAAAATTATTTTTCGCTTTGTAGTGTTTTGTTTTGGAAGTCGGTTTGATTTTGTCAAAAAGTTTTTTATTTTCCTCTTTTTAGTTTTGGTTGGTACCTCCAATTAACATGCAAATCATTTGTTGCCAAAGTACATCTCGATTTCAATAAGCCCAAAACACGACTAGGATACATTGTTTTATTTCGGAGTTCCAGTGGCCATTGTGGTCTTCTTCATAAAATCCACTTCAACAAATGATACTTTCTGAATGCAAATGATTGCATTATTGATGAAAATACCAAAATCGCAATATGTATGCCTATAATATTTGAGGAGTACCCTCGATTTCTCTAGGATCCTATCATCAGATCCTGGTTTCCTGTTCATGGTACCACCCTTGGGATATCTCTTATCCAACAAAAAAAGAATCATCAAAATCGGTTCATAAACGACAAAGTTATCCGCGAATACATCTAAAAAAAGAAATCGGTCTAATTTAGAAACCTTCTCCTTTTTTTGAAGTCGGTTAAAAATGTCATCTTACAAGTACTAGGCTTGTATAAATTCGAGAAGGTATTTTCACACTCATCCTCAATTAATATTATCCCAAGTACGACCTCGTCCTCCATACTAAGCAGCGGCAGTATTATCGCTAATATCGCCAGGTCGCCCGGATTCCCTCGCCTCTCGTTATTACTGCGAATGCCGTGACGTGTCGTAACGCTTGCACCCTCGCACGTGACGAGAATAAAGGTAGCTTGTGTGTTTTTCTTTCTTTCTTTATTTAGAAGTTATTCGCCGAGTACGAGACGTTTTTGAAAGTGTGTTTAAAAATGTAAAGTATGGTAAAAGTGCGTTGGAAGGTCCTTGTAAGATCTGGTTTTAAAGATGTGCGTATCTCTTTTTCGCCATGTTTTAGTTTCGCCATGTCCGTATCTCCGTCCGTCCGCAGCTTAGCTCAGAGAATGTTAGTACTAGAAAGCTATAATTTGGCATGGGTATACATATTAATCACGCCGACAAAGTGGTAAAATAAAACCTCGGTATCGTTGGAAAGGTCATTCAAAACCCCCGACTGACATTTTTATATCTTTGGCAGTTGTTACGATCGGTAATTAGAGAGCACGAAGTGGTGGCCCAGTGGCAACGGCCGCGACTTACAAGTTATCGGTCGTGGTTTCGAACCGGCATTGTGCCCGCGTCGTGGATCATCCCTCTGACAGAGAGGGGGCCTGCATTCACAATGGACCAAATGGGAGTCTAAGTGCGGAAAAGGGGGTCCATCTATCCTGTCCTACGATCGTTAGTCAGAAGTCATAAGTCTAGGCAGCATAATGATGCGCCTCATTTGTTGGTAATAATTACCGTTTATAGATATCTGCAGAACTAAAGACGAAAATTTAAAAATGTCGGACTTTTGACGTTTTTTTTAGGTCGCCACATGTAATTAATTTAATTAATTAATTAATTATTAATTAATTTTTTACATTAATTTTTTGGCATTAAACTTTACTGAGTCCACCAATTTAGGAAAATATTTAAAATTCAACAAATTAACTTTAAAGTTTAGTATATTTACTAACTCAGCTTTTATATATCAAAAGCCATACAATGTCTCTCTGTGGTATATAAATTATTTAGCAAACTTAACATCTTTTCACAGTAATGCTTACAGGAATTGATAATACAAATAATCTGAAAGAAAGAACTTTACAAGAACTTGTTTGTCTGGAGATTTTGAGTTTTGTCGGGAGTCGGGCGATCCTTGAAAATGTCGGGCGAATCCAGACGATTCCCGACCATCTGGAAACTCTAGCTAAAGAGGTTTATAGTACGGTACCTAAAATAACCCTAAAAGCTCTAAATCACGTTATAAATACCTTCGCATAATCACAGGTGTGGCTTTATCCATAAATTCCAATTAACCCTACTTAAGCTGACCCAATTTATAATCTTGATCATCTATCGGCTGGTTACCTGATAGCTATTAGATATTAGGTCAGGTCCCGTACCGAACGCCCAATCTAACGCCAAATGGGCAAAGAAATTAATTTTTAATTCAGGGCGACCTGCCAATCATTAATCAAGCTTTAGATTAATCGGTTTTTTATAGGGTATGTTGTTGTTTTTAATTTAAAAGGGGTTAAGTAGATTTTAGACTGCAAGAGTGATGATGTGTAAAGTAAGAAGGGTGCGTAATCCTGTAATCATGCTGGCTTCAAATAAGAAAAGTTGCTTTTATAAATCAATATAACAAAGTGTATTTTAATTGTAAGTCGAAGACCGATTTCTTTAAACCATAAGAGGTTTCTAGCCACGGTAGGGATTTAGTTACCTGTAATACATTCGTATCACAAATCCTTAGTTTGTAAACTGCAAGGCATAAAGTGAAAAATTATTAATTTCGCGCCAACATACTTACGTGACGTGGCGTGGTGTGGCGCCTTATGGCACATTTGATTGGCTACGAGACTCGTTGCGATATGAAATATGCTTGAATAGTTTCGTATGATTGGTGAATTCCCTCGCCACACCACACCACGAGACGTATGTGGGTCAGCTGCATTATTAGGCTGAGAATCACTTTTTTGAACGTATATAAAATATCGGTCTCCCAAATCTCGCGCCCGTCACCACTTCCTAGTGTTTTAGCTAGGAAGAAATTCCCCAGCAAAACCTACGCCATATTTTATGAAAAGAACCAATTTCATACAAATCCATGAACTTCATCCCTGTTAACTTCCGACTTCCAATAAACAAGAGTACACAGAGAACACGGAGTACAGTGTACTGTTTACGAGAACGAGTACCTAATCAAAGGCGAACCTCCACCGATCTCCATTTAATACCACCCCTAGCGAACGTAAAATGTAAATTTGAAATTCAATCAAGCATTTACAGGGTTGCTCCGCAGAGGATTTTTATATAAGGGCGTTCGCCCACGGCGACTTTTTGCAGTGACGCGTGTTTCGTGAACGCTTTTCATCGCTGCTTTTGAACGTTGCTCGCATTTGTAATGCGCCACTGTATCGATTAAGCATGGCTTCTGTTTCGGTGCAAAGGCGCGACTGTATTTATAGGGGCACCTAATATTAACGTTACCCACGCTTACGCTGAGGCTGCATCCGTAAAAACAGCAACAAAGTCAACGCGAACAATGTGTCCATCTTACGACTGTAGCATCTACAGGCATAGCGCGGCAGCTTGTCAAATAGCGAATTCGCGACTGTAACGATGCTGCATCACGTCTTTGTCGATGCTGCATCGCATCTGTCTGTATCATCGCGTTAGTCGCGATACAGAATCATAGTTACGCGGGCGATGGTATATGACTGTATCACGTTTTTTGCGACTATAACGCGTCTGCATCGTCGTGTGTGACCGCCCTAAGTAAACCGCTGGACGGATTTTTTCATCAATTAATTTTTATTGGAACTAGATACATATTGGAAATTGGTTTTCTGTGACCTTTTAAGAGGTTAAAGGTATTAGCAGTGATTAATTTTATTTTCTGCTTCCAATGAATGCCGTCTTTGTCTAATGGTCGCAAGCCTTACTGCTTTGCCTGAGGTTCTGGGTTCGATGTCCGAGTCGGACAAAGTGTTATTTGGGTTTTACCATCTGGAATTTCTCAGTAGCAGTCCGTAGAGTCTGGATGTGTGCCCGATTGTTGGTAATAGGATTGTCCTCTATTACATAGGGCTTAAACAACTGGTGAAATGTGAGTGTACTGTAGATGCGACTCTGCCTATTCTTCCGAGGAATACAGGCGTGATATTATGTGATATCTTATATTCAGAGACCCTAAAATCCTTCTAAAACAATAAAAACAGTTCAACACCCTATAAACAAAACCAGAAAGCTTTATCACCTAAAACTTGAGTACCATTCATCTTCAATAACTGATTCCAAGATGGCCCCCGTGAATAAAAACGCGGGAACACGTGAACATGGCGGCGATAATGTCCGCCAGGAGTAAGCGCCGGCAACACATGATAGTTTTATGTTTTTCTGGCAGTTTGTGTTGTACTGTTTCCGATTTGTGTAGACGATTGTGTGGGGAAATAAAATCGTCTGCAGGTTGTGAAGGATGGGAGATCATCTACCGAGAAGCTCGTTGATAACACTTCACACTATAATCCTACTAATATTATAAAGGTGAAAGTTTGTGAGTGTGTTTGTATGTTTGTTACTCTTTCACGCCAAAACTACTGAACGGATCTGGATGAAATTTGGCACACAGATAGGTTATAGTCTGGAACAGCACATAGGATTTTTTATCCCGGGAATATGTTCTCTTGGGATCATTTTCGACATTCACGTGAGACAAGCTGCTGGCAGAAGCTAACAAATAATAAAAGACGCTCGAGTCGATCTTTGAGGTTAAGCAACACTTGCCGAGGTCGGTCCGTGGATGGGTGACAATTTATCACATACCAAGAGTCCTCCGAGCCTCGGAAAACACGTTGAGCTGTTGGGTTGGTCCCTCACGTACAAAGGTCCATCCAGGACTAGGTAAGTGCGGAAACCAAACCCCGCTAACATAGAACATGGGTTGGTCCCGGCTGTCATTTATGTCACGGGTAGTCGGAAGTCAGGAATGTCGCACAGACACAGGGATGTCGTGTTCCCCAGTTACAGGGTTCTGGAGTTCATATCGATTGATTAATTAACAAACCTAAAAACTAAAGTAAATTGAAGAAGTAGGATCAACAGGGGTTGTTTTCGTATTTCAAATGTTAGATACTTATTTTATTTTTTTATTTTATTTTTTACATTTTAGGAAAGCTTACAGACTAATAACATTATAATAACAATAATATACAACTAAATTGCTAATAACAAGCTTCCACAGATAAATAACAAGAAAATAAAAATTATTACTTCCCAATAATCTAAGCTACGAGTACTTCATCAAAGTTAGCTCATTTTATTTCTATTAATTCTAATTTAACTATTTGTACAATAAACGGTTCAAGTGCATGCAGGTGCCTCTTGTACAAAAAATGGCTTTGCTAAAAGTCTCCTAACTGTGCTTGCATTGGTGCAGAATAGATCAATGCCTAAACGTACAAAAATCAATACTTAAACGTGATGTTGATCGTACAACTCAGTACAACTCGTTCCTCATCCGTGATATAGCCATTTTCTAGTTTTCTATTAAGTTAGTTTCACTCTAATCTTAGTTATTAACGTTGAATCCGTTTAAGAGTTAATAGAACATGTGATTGCCATCTCTTTGTACTCCACTGTTAACAGAAGTAATCAATCAATCTGTCTCTTTGCCCAGCTATGTTGAGGTCTAACTGGATGCAGCTGAGTACCAGTATTTTAACCCCCGACGGAAAAAGAGGGGTGTGTTTGTGTATTTGTGTATCTGTCTGTGGCATCATAGCTCCTAAACGGATGAACCAATTTTGATTTCGTTTTTTTTTTGTTTGAATGGTGACTTTATCCAGCATGTTCTTAGTTATGTTAGATGAAAATCGGTTCAGCCGTTCTTAACTTATGGGCGTTTTTCTGTCATAACTTCGTGTTCCATACGTTGTCGATCGAAGCGTGTCTACTACTAGATAAATTGTGTAGCATAAAATATGTCGGGGTTTTAATTAATTTTTAAATTTTTCTATTACCTAAAAAAAAAAAAACTGGAAAAGCAATTATATTGAAATATCATTGCGCGCGTAAAACATAATTTCTCGAACGACCATTATATCGAATTTACGGAATCGTTTTAAGGATTTATTTTTATATATTTTCACGGAACTTTTTGTTGATTGCCCTTACGTAACCATTAATAATCAAAATGGTTTTGCCTTTTTGCTACTTTGTATGAAGCTAAGGTAGTATGAAAACAGCGGTCTGTAGTTTCTGCCTACTCCCATGGGGAAAAAGCCGTGAGTTTATGTATGTATGTAGCTTGAACAATGGGTATTTTCTTTAAAAAGTTTCAAAAGTACAAAGATTACATATTTGAAATTTTGTTATTCGAGCGAAATAAACACATCAACACGGTCTAGGGATATTTCATACTCAATTAAATAACTCGAAAAGTACTGGCCGCATTGGAATCTTTTATACACCGATTTGTTTTTAATTTATCTCAGACTAATTCCAAATTCAAATTGTTCAAAATTCTTTTGTTTCGGTGGCATAAAAATGTCTTGATGTGTAGGGGAGGGAATTTTCATTTGTGCGAAATTTAGAAAACAATACGAATTACGTTTAGTTACAGTTTTTTTTCATTTTTAAACGAAAGATAAAGTTAAAATTGAGGTATTGTAGCCATGCAACGCCAACATTTGACGAGGGCGGAGATGTTACGAAATGTGGGAATGCTGGAAGCTGGGTCTGTTCAGCGTTATGTTGCTGAGGCTATAGGGACCCACCAAAATGTAATTTCAAGATTGTGGACACGCTATCGTGCCACAGGTGAAGTAGCGGAGAGGCACCGGGGGCCAAGTCGCATCACTACCCCCAGACAAGACCGATTTTTGCAAATTACTGCGCGAGCTCAACCAAATGCAACGGCGACTCAATTGGTCCAAAGGCTGCGAGTGGAACACCAAGTGCTTATGAGTGACCAAACTGTAAGAAGGCGACTGCATGAAAGCAATCGTAGACCACTCCGGGTCCCACCTTTACGGAGAGGCAATCGTGGACGACGATTAGAATGGGTTCGGAACCAAGTGGACTGGGGCCGTGAGCAATGGTCCAATGTGCTGTTCACGGATGAATCCAGGTTCGGCTTCCATCCAGATTCACGAAGGACGCGTGTTTGGCGAGTTCCTGGACGATGGAGCCGTCTTCAGAACCCTCAGGAAGTTCACCCATACCAAGGAGGAACAATTATGGTTTGGGCAGGAATTCATCTTGGAGGACGGACGGATCTCGTTTGGGTGCGGAGCAATATGACGGCAGAACGATACGTCCAACAGGTGCTGGGGACCGTAATCTTGCCCCACAGAACACAAATGGGGCAAGATTTCCTGCTCATGCACGACAATGCCCGGGCACAAACGGCGAGAACGATAGCAGCTTGGTTACATACACACAATGTTAGGGCCTTAGACTGGCCTCTCAATGGCCAGATCTAAATCCCATTGAGCATGCGTGGGATATGCTGCAAAGAAGAGCTCTGAAGGAAGTTCCTGAAAATCTGGCTACAGAAGATCAACTTTTTGCGCACCTCAGAAGGACATGGGACAATATTATATTCCGCAGCAAAACATTGACAACCTTGTTTTCTCAGACTACTAACTTCAAGTTCGAAAAAAAAATAGAAAAATCATTTAATTTGTGTTTATAACACAAATTAAATGATTTTTCTATTTTTTTCAGTTTTTACTCATAAATTAAAAGTTAATTCATATACGGTTTCCGCCTATGCTTAATTTTTTTTCCATAAAATCCTGAAATTTTAATCGAAGTACCGTAACCATTATTAAAAAATGGTAGAATATTAAATAACGTATCTTTTAAATATATACATGTCATATAAATAATTAACACATTAATAGTAATTCGCTTTTTTTTAAATATCCCTAGACCGTGTTGATGTGTGTACATTCGATTCTTTTCAAAATATTTGGTACTATTGAATACATTGGCGACATAGTAATATTAGTAATATTCGTCAAATGATTTCCTCCTGCAGGTTCTTCGGTTTATTTTTCTTGCGGTAGATGAAGTTGTGAGCAAGCATCTTGCGTCTTTTCTCCCGGTCGCCCTTGTCGTACCTTCCTCAGAGGTCGCTCTGGTGGTTCTGGGGAGACGATGCCATCCGATGCCGGATATTAATATCTTTCAATATTTTATATCTGAAACAGAAATACAAAAATTTTATTATGTAATTTTATTTTCAGGTAAATATGTCAATTAACATTAATTAATCAGGATCTGCATGGAAGATTTGCGTAATCTGGTAAGTTGTCACAAACTAGTCTTGAATGCCAGTTTTTTGATGCTGTTGGGAATGAAAATATTAGTTTTGCGTTGTGTTTTGGCCTATTTTCGTAGTGGTATGTTTTTTTTTTTAAACTTATGTTGTTCCACTGCTGGCACGTAGTGGGAGACCATGGACCAACCTGCCACTGTTTTCGATGTGTTGTCTTTTCCGACCGATCCGTTTTGAAAATTAGAAGAAAATAAATATTAGCAGCAAACCATTTTACTTGATACCAAATATCATAAGGTTTCATAAATATAATTAGCCTGACATCTTTGGGAGTCCGCCATAATTGATCCGACATATTGGACTTGAATGGTGTCATTCAAGTAACCGTGCATATGTACGTACTAACAAAAATTATAATATTATCATTATTTAGCATCCAAACCAAACGTGTATGCATAAACGAACTAACTAACAAAACAAGTTACATAAAAGCTTCTAAAAATAGACAGCTTTGTATCGGTTAGATGAGGAAACAAAACTGGACAGTTAATCCCTATGGTTAATCCACTCCTGCTCACCCACCAGAACTAATCCTCTGTTATTGTATCAACCGCTCAGATGTTTAAAGCAAATTATTCAAAGTCGTCTCATTTAAAATCTTGTCCCTTTCGCCGTTCAAATAATTTCTATTCATTTCCTGAAGGAACAATTTAATGAATTCTCTCAACAATTTATAAGTGGGTGTGAATACTGACACATAAAAGATAGGTACAGAAGATCAACTCAAGGCATCATCTATATATCATAACATAACATCATCGTCATCAGTCTATAGCAGTCCACTGCTGGACACAGGCCTCTCCAATTGCACGCCATTTATTTCGATCTTGGGCAACTCTCATCCATTTATTACCGGTCACTCTGCAATGATCGTCGTTCCACCTTGCCTGAGGGCATCCTACCTTACTTTACCCATTCGTGGTCTCCACACAAGAACACGTCTACCCCAATGGTCATCGGTTCTCCGACTAATATGACCGGCCCATTGACACTTCAGCTTGATTATTCTCAGAGCTATGCCGACAGCTTTGGTTCTCTGTCGGATCACCTCGTTTCGGATTCGATGTCTTAGAGAGACACCGATATCCCTTTCCATATATGATAATAGTTAATAGCTTCGCTGAGTGATCTTAAACTGATGGATCAGACGTATCGTGAGTGTCCACGTCTCGGCCCCGTAGGTCACTAAAAAACATCACGCCTATATTTCCCGACGGCTTAGGCAGAGGTGTCATATAGTATACCCGTACGCGTCTATTGTGCGTGCGACAATTTCCGTAAGAGATATTTCACTCTCCGAGATCAAGTACATAATTGTGAGCTCAATATCCGTGACGGTTGGGTTGATCCGTGACGGCTCGTTTCGTGTGAGGCTGCCGAACTAAGACTCCCGCGCCCACCAACCACGCACTAGCCTCGTACGTACGGAGCGGTGCCGGGCCCGCGCGAAATTGTAAGTACGGTCTAGTGATTGAGGCCCGGTAGTGATCCTTCTGTATCTATCTGTGTTGTGAAGATGATCTGTGAAGCTTGAGATAAATGGACTGCTGAAGTGTGGAGAGGAATTGTTCGTTTCGCAAGAAACCGTTTAGATATGACGTTAATGATTTTCGGGCTATACTTGGGAAGCTAAATACTGCTTTGCTAGGGGTAGGACTTGCTTTACCTCTGGAAGCAGCCGAAAATTAAAGAACACTCTTTTTTCTACTCCCCAGAAGGATACACGGATCTTATTGTTGATGTTCTTCTGAAAGGACAGGTGCGCAATTCTCATAACCGGCGAGCGTTTATGACTAAATGTATGAACGCAAACGTAGCAAAAGAAGAATGTCAGGATCGTTGTACGTTCTATTGTTTAAGCATGGTCCTAAAACATTTTGTTTTAAATCAAGGCATGTTTCTGTCAAACAAAATGACAGTTGAGGAATGAACTGCAAAATTAATGATGACAAATAATCGTACTTTGTGACGTCAACAATTTGAGAATGATTTGTGTTCTAATTCTGTTGAGGGGAGAAAATTCAGAGAAGGCTTGACAGTTGACATTCTGGCGGTTTTTTTTGTGTCAAATGATCCTGAAGAAGAAGAATTATTCTGGTCAGATTTATGACAGAATTGGTGTCAGTGAAATAACAAATCGTGTAAGGTATTGTTGTTGTACTTTTAATATAGACACTGAATTACAGAATTTTTGATATTTCCATATTAAAAACTTTCTGACCTAATTTCGACCACGGTACCCAATGTCAACGGAGATTACCCGAGTACGCAAGTGCCGTTCTTTGAGTTTCGAGTGAGGCAAGCGTGCTTCACCGTCGAACACATCCTAGATTACTATTAGGGGGGATAGTGGACAAACGCGAACTTAACCATTAATAAAAAAAAAAATAAGCAGGAGATATGCAGAAGTGTACAAATTCAGAAACATTGTCTATTTATGTACTCTCGCTGTCCAAAGGGGCGGCAATCCACCGCAACGTTAGGTTCATACATTTACGCCTTTCTCCCATGGGGGCAGGCAAAAACTACAGAATGCCATCTGTTACGATACTTACAAACTCCTTTTGCTTCATTTTGATTCATACATCTAGTCATAAACGCACGCCGGTCATGATTACATTTACTACATTCCTTATGAGTAGGTACTGTGCACCTGGCCTTTCTGAAGAAACAATCACCAATAACATCCGTGTATTGCCGACGTTAGCCCTAAAAATGAAGTCCAAAAAGGCTTCGAATTACGTGATGTCGTACTAGGGAGTCCCTTAACAATCTTCCCGCAAGGCTACCGAACTCCTCGCGCTACTGTATCACAATGTTATTGATAAATCAGTCGTGTACGTGATCTCTTCGGCCCCGAGGACTGAGTAGATGTGGCACGTGAGAGGAGATCAAAGGATAAGGGTACGGTGGAGGTCGACGTGCATATATTGGGTTGGTTGTGAATAGAATGAGGAGTGGACTAAAGATGGTAGAGGGTTCTGTAGGCATCGGGGTTGATCGGTGTCATATCCTTTTTATCGTTCCGTACCCGAAGAATCCAAACGGAACCCTTTTGCTGTCACTCACGTGTACGTCTGTCAGTCTGTCCGTCGTCTGTCACACAATTTTGTTCCGTAGAATTTTTAACTTCCCCTATGAACATGAAATTTGGCGATAATGTGTATTATTACTTATATTTTATTAATAAATAACAACATTTTGAAACAAAAATTGTTTTTTGGTACGGAACCCTAGATATGCGAAGACCGAAGCGCACTTGGCCGGTTTTTTTAAACTGTTTTTTTTAATATAAATTATGAAAATGTAATCTGGCTCGTTGATTGTCGTACTGGTTGCAAGCGCTAGTGCGGAGTATGAGTCCTGGGTTCCGTCAAGCTAAGTTTTATTGGGTTTTCCTGTCTACAATGTTCAGTAGCAGGCTGCTACTAGCAGCCCTAAGTCTGGACTTATTACATGGCATGGCATTACTTAAACACATCTGGCTAAATGACATTAGATTTGGAAATAGTTTTTTTTTTTTTTTAAATAACGTTGCCCCACACTAGGAATTTCTTCCTGTAACGTGGGTGCGTTAACACACATATAAACTCACATACACAAACACCCAGAGCCGGAAAAACTATCTGTAGGTATTAGAAAAGGTTTACCTTAATATAAAGCTGGAATAATTATAAAAAGCTGAATGTGACACTTATTTTGTTTTAAACACAGCGATAATCTATAAGTATGGAAAAATAAAAAAAAACGGCCAAGTGCGAGTCGGACTCGCGCACGATGGGTTCCGTACCATTATCGCAAAATACGGCAAAAAAATCACGTTTGTTGTATGGGAGCCCTACTTAAATATGTATTTTATTCTGTTTTAATATTTGTTATAGCGGCTACAGAAATACATCATCTGTCTAGCTATCACGGTTCATGATATACAGCCTGGTGACAGACAGGCAGATGGACCGCGGCGTCTTAGTAATTGGGTCCCGTTTTTACCCTTTGGGTACGGAACCCTAAAAAGAATAAGCTTTTTACGGAAAGTTCGCACATTTTCTCTGTAGAATAATATTATTTTGTTGCCATGCCATGGAATCAATTATATTGAAACTTTTTAGTATTTTAGTCAATTATTTATTCGAATTTAGATACCGTAACAACTGACATTCCTTTTTCAGACTTCTATGGAAAATAACTAAGGGTTTATCGCCCACTCCCGTATCCTAAAAATAGCCCGGAAACCGCGTCACTTCCTTCGGCGCGGAGCTTCCTTTTTAGGGTTCCGTACCCAAAGGGTAAAAACGGGACCCTATTACTAAGACTCCGCGGTCCGTCTGTCTGTCTGTCCGTCTGTCACCAGGCTGTATCTCATGAACCGTGATGGCTAAACAGTTGAAATTTTGTCAATTATTATCCTTTATTTACATAGATACAATAATAATAATATTTAATAGGGTTTTTTATAGTTTTTTGCGATAATGGTACGGAACACATCATGCGCGAGCCCGACTCGCACTTGGCCGGTTTTATTAAAATTTAGATCCCAACCGGATCCTACAAACTTACATAAGTGGTCAAAAAACACGACCGCGAAGCTATTTTGTTCCAATTTTCTGATTTCAGACTGCAAAATATAACTTTGTTTCGACGTGCGTTGGGCTTTGAAAAGCTCGTCACTTACCATATGATTTTTTTTCCAATACTTCCAGAAATCAAGGTCGGTATTATACGAGATCAATGATCATGATCAACATCTAAAAGACTATTCTTTTTCTTTTTGTGGGTTTACTGGTCCTCGTTTTGGACTTGGCAAATATAATGTGGCTAAATAAGGAAGGTTAAGCAACACTTGCTGAGGTTCGTCCGTGGATATGAATGTGACAATCCACATAAAGTAAAAACGGCACTCATAATAAAACATTTTTTTTTTAATTGTCCGTCTGTCTGTTTGTCTGCTTCGCTTCCGGGTAATCTCCGGAACAGTTGTACCGATTTTGAAGGGACTTTCAATGTCAGATAGCTGATGGTATAAGAAGTAACTTAGGCGTTTATATAAGTAAAAAGAATTAGGGTGCCGCGTTCTACGAAGTAACTTACAGGTTTTTATATAAGATAAATAATTAGGGTTCCGCGTAAAAAAACAAAATCATTGATTTTTTTACGAAATTGATGCGGACGATGTCGCGGGCAACAGCTAGTATAAAAATAAATATCATTAACTCAATAGCAACATTTGAGTGAACTAAAGACCTCTGGCAATACTTTCAGGGATGATAGGCTTGATGTTACGTTACTAGATGACAAATCCTATACCCACCCGTGAACAGCCACGAGCGAGAATACCAACTTAATAAAGTACCTACTTACAATGTCTACAGCATTACGCATTAAAGCTCAGCTTCTGGGTGGCAGTACACTCAACTGCATACAGCAATAACAGTTTGACTTTTTTAATTACCGATAGACTCGCACTTGACCGCTTTATCACCTGGTAGTAATGCGATGATGTGGTCAACGATGAAGCACGCTTGCCTAGAAGTAACACATTCACTCTTGACTTTAAGACAAGATGGTTGTAGCTATCAGGAACCTCTAACAGGTCGGAAAAATCCATTAGGAGTTTCTCTGTGACAGCCCAGTGTTTAGAAGTTGGCGGTGTGAAACGCCCGTGCCTCGACAAGCACGTTAACCCCTCGGTCCCACGCCGGCTTTTTCTCCGGTCGTGTCGGTTTGCCGTTTCATCGGACTATGTGAATGAGGGAACAGAGAGTTCACCTGTGTTTACGCATTATACTATCATCATCATCATCATATCAGCCGAAAGACATCCACAGCTGGACATCGGCCTCCCCCAAGCGTCGCCACATTGATCGGTCCCGTGCGCCTCGCATCCAGCGGATCCCCGCAATCTTCACCAGGCCATCGGTCCACCTAGTGGGAGGCCTTCCAGCGCAACGTCTTTCGGTTCGCGGTCGCCACTCCAGAACCTTTCTGCCCCATCGGCCATCCGTTCTGCGAGCATTATACTATACTGATTGAATAACTTTCGTTCCGGAAGTCGGTGTCTTTGGTGCCTCTTGTTTTTATCGTTTTTCAACACCGACTGCCGAAACGAAAGTTATGTTTGCACTTTTTAGTGTTTAGCTTTAGAATTGGTTTATTAATAAGTTTTTAGTTTTATTACCCTATCACTAAAAAGTGAGCAAAGTCTAAGTAAAGTAGTAAGGTACCTAAAGGATTGACAAAATACCCATACTAACTTAATTAACACATTCGTTGCATGATGTCGATACAATGCATGTGTCGTGGTGGCCCAGTGGCTAAGTCCTCGCCTGTTGTGGGTTCAAATCCAGGCAAGTACCAATGTGACTTTTTCAAATTCATATGTACTTTCTAAGTTTATCTTGGACATCACAGGCAACGGTGCAGGAAAACATCGTGAGCAAACCTGGACTTGTAAGTCTGACATAGCCAAGTCAGAGGCCTGTGGGTTTTCCCAGAGGCGGCTTAATTTCGTGTTGTTTGTCGCTAAGGAGTTCGGTTGCAAGTCGTCCATATCTTGAAAACTCCTGAACCGATTTTGAAGAAACTTGCACTGGTCCCTAAGTTGAGAGATACTTAATCCAATAAAAAAAATGATATAACAAGAATATTACTTCTTTTTTTTGATTTCGGTAAAATGAGTGTCCGTAGATTTTCATGCTCATATTCTCCATATAGACCTACTGGCGCTTGCGAATGTGCAAGTAGCTTCATCTTTTGCTTGACATTTCAAAAGTACCTTTTAATGATTTAATTGAAATTAATTATTTTAGTTTCAGTTTAAAATATCGTCCTCCCCGTCGGCTTGTATCCATTGTGATAGGTCACCATGGCCGAAATTGATTAGCAGGACTATATAAGTATTGAAGCCGTAAGAGCCATTTTCGCAGTTACGACGTGCAGTTGATCATATCCGCTGCGCACTTGCGGAGTGACTGTAGCAGGCCGGGTCTTGCATGCATAATAATTGTTGAATACAAAGTACAAACATTAGCTATTCACTGTTTGTCAATCCGCACAAGTTATTAATGATTTCATTCAAGACTAGTTGTGCGGCACGGCTCTGTTTATTTAGAACACTCATAAGTTTTGATCGACTCACGGGAGCGATGCAGCAAACTAACACATAACATAACTGCACGCAAGTGTTCCGGCGAAGGGTTAGGTAGAGATTACTTAAGTACACCCACAATCCGTTAGTTATGTTTAAGTCCCATGTATTAAGGGGCGAGCCTATTGCCATCAAACGGCCACAAGTCCAGACTCCAAATTCCAAATGGAAAAACCCAATAACACTTTGCCCCACTCGAGCATCGAACCCAGGATGATGCTTGCTTAGCAATAGCGCGAACACTCGACCAACGCGGCAGTACTGGCAATCAATGGCACGATGTATCATCGAGTGCCATTGATTGGAATCCAATAACATAAAAGTGTATAATGCTTAAAACTCCGTGACCTACCTAATGGCTATTAGATAAATCCCACCCTTTTGTAAGTATCGAAACGGAAAAAACCCCTATCATTTACTGGCTAAAATTACCTTCATTATTTTCAAAGGTCCGGCAATTTATTATAAGTGCTCCGATTAGTTACTAAAACGTTCATATTCTGGGTATTGGAAATAAGATTAGGACAAAAGTCACATACAATTAACCTAATAACTTTCGCGTTTGTAATGGTTGTTAGATATTAGTCGGTTCTCTTATTAATCATATGAATAACCATTGATCAGTGTTTTAACCAACTTTCCAAAAAGGAGGAGGTTCTCAATTCGGATGTACATATATTTTTTTAATGTATATTCGGACTATAACTCCACCACGCTGTATATAAACGGATTTGCAAAATTCTTCTTTTGTTCGAAAGAAGTTTATGCCGAAATGGTCCCATTTAAATTTGGTAAAATTCTGATGAAGATCTTCGGAGATATACAACAGAATTCTTCAATAAATGATGGCAAATCTCTCGGGATTGCTGCAATCGCATGTGTCTGTTTATTGATTACACCATTTCATAACATACCATCACACGGGTATGCAGATGTGTACAGTTCAGCCTGGTACACTCTCATTCCACCGGTTATGTTCAAGTTACATGTTATTCGGGTAATCTATTCTGGCATCACTGTGGGCATTATAGGTACCTTACTTTAGAACTTGTCCATGACGTACCACTAAAAAGTGTTTTTTTTTTATCAAAAAATACAACCGACTTCCAAATAAAAACACAACAAAGTGAAAAATAACTTCACGGAGGAGCCTCGGTATGTCATGCATGGATCACCCATCCTCAGACTACCCTTGGTGAGCGTTACTTAACCTTGAAGTATTTAACCACGAGCTCCTCTTATGCCTTGTATAATGAAATTCCATCCGCAATTTACAATATAGGTACCCGATACCTAAAACGCTGCATACCTCCCAAAACTTCGCTCCAGTCGGAACTTAATCGTCCGCGAACATTTTAATAGCCCATAGCTTTCCACGTGGCTCCGCTTACACAAGGGTTACCGGAGACCTCGTAATTGAAAGCTAACCTGGCTTAATTGAGGGGCTGCTAATCGCTGGCTGTTAGTGGAGGATGATCGATGGAGTGGAGTAAGGCTTTTGATTTTTCGCAATATTTTTGGGTAGTTGAAAGATCATTTTAGGTATGGGGAAAATTGTTATCAGGCATTTCGAGCTTGTTGGTAGCTTTAAAGCGTTGGTATAGACCATAGAGTGAATGGGTTATTTCTAGGCAAGCGTGCTTCGCCTTCGACCACATCATCACTTACCATCAGATGAGTGGTCAAGCGCGAGCCTAAAGATTATAAAAAGTATGTAGTCCATAGCCTTCACCAAGCACACTTTAAATTAGTTCATTCATTCGCAGCGATGAACTAGTTGAAAGGCCTCGTCCCCAACATACAGTCCATCTTCCTAGTTTGGGGCTCACTGATAAACCTAACTATAGGGAATATTAAAGCTACTCCTTAATCTGGGGGCACGGCAGTGCACCCGCCAAGTCAAGCAACCACAAACAAACAGGCACAACCGTACCATCATTTTCTCGAAGCCATTCAGGATATTTTCGACCCCTTTAACTTCGTTATGGATAAATCTAGAAGCCTGAGCCAGTGAACAAAGGGGCATAATGTAACTAAGTCTGTTCCCATGTATATTTCTATTCTAGTCAGTACTAACATTTATTTAATTTTGGAAAACCAACTTCAAATAAATGTAATTCAAAATTAAAACCCGACATCTACAAACAGACAAACATGCCAATAATTAAACCTCAGCATACACAACTTCCAATAAGTCAATAGTCGAGCGTCCATCCTTTGCAGAACGCTCCCGATCAATCAGTGTTGGTCCTTTTGACCAGTTTCGCCACTAAATAGGTAGGAACAGAAGGTCGGTTGTGTAGTCCCACTGCAGGGCAAAGGCTTCTTCTCATGCAGAGTAGGCACGAGCGTGCCAACTGAAAACCAGCGCTGGATGACTCACGCCCAGCAAATGCTGAGTAGGTACCCCTTTCGGTACGTCACTTTATTGTATGACATTCTCTTCTTAACTATGTCATCGGTCTACGGAGGCAGAATGCGAGACGCATAGCGCTGGTCGATGTGGTGATACTTGGGGAAGGCTTTTCAGCAGTGGGGGACTTTCGATATATGATATTTCTTGTCTATTCTTCTCTTTTACTTTATGACTGTGTGTCTTTTCTATTCTAATCGATGTTCATGACGCATCGCGTTTAAACTTAATGCGGCGGTTTGGCGATTTCAAACTTATAATAACTGTAAGTACAGATTTCCTCACGGTGTTTGCCATCACCGAAACATGGAAGATCCCATAAGTATTAAAAATAGTCCCATTGGGCCTCCGCCAAACCTGAAGTATAAGAGACTAGGTCATAACCCACAAGATTGATAAATGCAGCTCCATACATCGAGGGAACACGTACGCACACATAGACACACGCTTCACATACAGCGAACCAAGCGCACTCACACTCACGATCGGTATTTTGTTTGAGAACTTTGAGATCGCCATACGGCTAAAGTGCGTGTGACATTTCTCGCTCGTTGTATGAAGTCCGTCTTCTGTAGTTACATATTCTGTGGGTTGGTTTGCTCTCTGCAAATATTACCAGAGGTATTAATTGATGATCGGGAATAATTAGCAAGGGGGTTAAAGTGGGGGAGGTTACCGAGTTTAGGTTTTATTGGTAAGTAATTGATGTTACATTCTGACCGTTATTGATTCAATTGAAACAAATGTAATGAAGTGTTGGCTCATCAGGATTTCTCAGAAGTAGCCCGGGGTTTATATTTGTTTAATTATCAAAGTCTACCTACAAGGTTTATTTTAAAGCAGGTTGGGTTTGTATAACATCATCCGCTTTCCGTCTGGGAATACGCTTCTCACACATACCTCCATACAAATATTACTAATATTTCGCCACTTACGTTTTATGTCCCACCCTTGTAATCTTGTCAGGGTGTCGATGGCAAAATGCTTTTTTTTATCAGACTACGGGAAAGCCAAAAAGAGGGTTTGTTCTTGTAAGTCTTAGATTAGATACTCGGCCAATACTATGACCCACTATTCAATTACACCATTCGCTAACTTTAGCAATCGCTGTTCGAAGATTTCAAACTTCTATTGTATACCTTACCAACTTAAAGTTACAAGCCCAAGTATTCTCACGTTGTTTATCTTCATCGACGTCAGCGATTTGAAAAAATCTAGAAATTAATCGAGCTGGCAATACGTACCACAGAATCCAATCGTTATAAATACTAGTCCATCAATTAATTGCTACCTGCGTAGTGTTTGTTTCCTGATAGCTACACCTTCGGTCCTAAGTCAAGAGTGAATAGGTTAATTCTAGGCAAGCGTGCTTCACCGTCGACCACATCATCGCTTACCATCAGGTGAGAAAGCGAACAAACGCGAGCCTATCGATAAATAAAACAAATTAAAATATAACTCAGTCATTACAATCACAAAGTTAATTAAACCAGGATCTCACCAAATCTATCCCAATTTATTTCTCTACCTCATCACATCTATTTCCACCCAAACATCCCTTGTCCACCAACACTTTACTTATTTACAATCCCTGTCTAGGGTTACCATCCGTCCGGATTTATCCAGAAATTTGGCGTCCTGTCCGGACTTTTACCGCTCTTTTCTCCTATGATACAATGTGTATATTTCGCCTACATCTCATAAATTAGGAATTAACGAATTTAGTATTTAATTTTTTAACTAAAATGTACGGTTTTTTTAATCCTGCTTTTTGTCAGAGCTTTTAAATTTTCGTAATGGTAACCCTGTGTGTCTCTCACGAATATTTAAAGCGGGTATCGGTGATTTTGTGTTCGTGTTTATGAAAATGGCCGACTTCATTGAGATACTGTATGAATGGGTGATTGGGAAGGACACAATATGGCAAGTAGTATTCGGTGAATGAACCGTGGTCTGTCGGAGTGGTAATGGTATGGCAATTCTATGTTATTTTGTGTGTTTTCTTTGTTTCATTTTGGGTACCTACTGTTTGAATGTAAATCACTGAATAGTGGTTGCCATAATTATGGTAGAAGGGAATGTCTCTTGGTTCAGTGGTCGCAAGCGGTACTCCTGAGCATGAAGTCTTGGATTCGATTCTCGGGTCGGGAAAAGTGTTATTGGGTTTTCATCTGGTATTTCTCAATCTGGAGTCTGGATTAGTGCACGGTTAATGGCAATAGGCTCGCTCCCTATTACATGGGACTTAAATATAACTGGCGAAATGTGATAACTCCTCTGCCCAACCCTTCGGGGAATACAGGCGTGATGATGTGATCGCGTGATCTTTTGACTAGACCACAGATAATATAATACTAGCATAAAGTTGCCTCGTCTCATACAAAGAAACCTTAAAAAAAACTATTCTTTTGCACGTTATTACAGTATCATTGTACCTAAAATGTTTTATTTTTTCATTGTACCAAATTTAAAAAATCGAGTGGCATGCCTAAGAAATTTAAAACCGCGCCATCTATTGGAATCAATTTTAACTGATCCGTTCAAATAATCTTTAAAATGTAAATTAAGGGCCAATCTTTCATAAATTTGTGCTCTCTCCTAGAGTGGATTAAAAACCGGCCAAGTGCGAGTCGGACTCGGGCACGAAGGGTTCCGTACCATTATCGTATAAAATTACGTTCGTTGTATGGGAGCCCCACTAAAATATTTATTTTATTCGGTTTTAAGTATTTGTTCTGATAGCGGCAACAGAAATACATCATCTGTGAACATTTCAACTGTCTAGCTATCACGGTTCATGAGATACAGCCTGGTGACAGACAGACAGACCGCGGAGTCTTAGTAATAGGGTCCCGACAATTATGATCAATTCTAGATAATGTTAACTTTACACACGATTCAATAACAAATCGATGTATATCGCGCCATCTAGTGACAATTAGAAAACTTTGAGATCTCTAAAAAACCGGTTAAATAAACAAAAATCGGATGTAGGTAATGTTATTGACAGGATTATTTTTACAAATCCTTGCGGACAATATAACTTTATTTTGTGTCATTTTTACGTATGTAGCTTCTGAATTTCGAGCCTGCTTCCAACATATTAATCTAAAGTCTTGCATTTGATGTTAATCTTTCTGGCTTGGCTCGAATTCTGAAAGCACCAGTGCACTTAGTTTTTCGCCATTATGTAAATAGGTACTAAGGAATCAAAGGAAGTCTTTTAAAAATCTGAAAAGAATTTACCAACTGCCGGCTACGCTTTGAAACCGGTTTTTCAAGGCAAAAAGATCGTATTGGTCGTCCGTCACGGGTGAATTCATTTCTAACGCAAGCTTGGCAAGCTATTAATAATGCAAGATTCAGAGGTGTTGCAATGCATGTGACAAAAAGTGTCGATATATATTGTATCGATATTTGTTTTAAAGAATTGATTTAATTTCAATATATTCCAATATTTATACGAAACGCCGATATTTTTGGACAAGTATAATGGGTTCTCTATTTATTTATTTATTTTACCGCTGTGAACGCCATGAAGCACTTTGAGCAATGGTGATTTTATTTTAGATTGGTATAAAAATATTGTTGTTGATAAGTTCGTGACATGCGTTATTTATCGAAATGTTAAATACTAACTTCTGCCAGCGGATTTGCCCGTGTGAACGTTAGCCATACTCCCGGCATAAGTATCCTATGTCCTAATCAGGTAATGATCTACCCGTGTCCCAAGTTTCATCTAAGTCCGTTCAGCCGTTAAAACGAAAAAAGGTAACAGACAGATGGAGTTGCTTTCGCATTAATCATGTTACATTACCGTGATATTACTAACTGCATGAAAGTGTAACAAACTTAGGATATACCATTAATAGAGGACAAGTTTGAATTGCAATAAAGTATCGATATAATTATCTTCGACACAGCCTACCTCTCGTTGTTAGAATTATTTCTAATTAAAGGAACCCTATTAATAAGTTGTAAGTAATGCTAGAACAAGACAAACCTGTGTCTGAGCTGGTTATTATAAGATCTGGTGTAAAGAAATGAGGATAAAGCTAGATATTTATCGAGATTAGCATTCGATATGGTTGCGATTACAACCGGTCCCACGGTAGCTGTGAGTGCGAGATACGATTTAGCATAGATGCAGATGCATGTTTGTTATTTGCGGTTAAACAGTTCCACTGGTTTGGGATCTTTTGTCCGTCAGGTTTATTGATAAAAAAAATTGGACACATATTTTTCTTTTGACACGTAAACATAAAGTGACGATGATATAATGCGTTGAAATATCGTGAAACGTCACGCCGCTAGTACCCTTTATACTGCCTTAGTGACATCACAAATACTCCTGAAATTTGATGCCCTTTAACTTTGTAAATTTTTATTGATTTGGTAAAAAAAATAAAATAAAAAAAATACGTGTCGAATATTATTTGATAATCTCACTGACGGTCTACATAGAATGATAATTTTTCTACCGCGCATTGGTTTTTTTTTTAACCTTGGACCAATTGTGAATTGGACCAAAGGCGCCTAAAGGCTGGCTTCGATTCCCGGATCAAGAAAAGTGTTTAGGGATAAAGATTTTTTTTGTAGCAGCCATGAGCTGGTGATCAGCCTTAATGTGTCTGTTTATATCAATAAGCTCGCCTTCTATTACATGGCACTTAGACATAACTGGCGGAATGAGTGTGTTTGGTAAGTAGACTGTAGCCGAATTATTAATAAACGTGGACTAAGGTAAGAATAACTTTATTCCAAGCATTAGGTTGGTACTAAAAAAAATCCGTATTAATAAACACGGAATAAGGAGGGATTATACTAATCTGACACTAGTCTCGAACTAAAAGTTAAACCATGGTGCCAGCTAGTTTAAGGTCGGAATAAGAGTAGTGTAACTATGGCAACCACAATTTTTAAAAAATTTTTGCATCGCCCTATTTGGGCAGGCTAAGGTCTTAGACCATACCGCCTCGTGTTCAGTGCATAATATCCTTCTTGAATTCTTTAGTATGCACTAGAATGCGGATGCAACAGATTCTAATGTTTTTTGGAGTATTTGGCAGCAAATTGTATCAAGTCAGCCCCAGTAAGCCTTCCCAGTAAGCTTTGCGGGATGTAGTCAATACTACAATAAAATTCTCCGCTCCACTATCCCGAGATCGCTTCTGTCAATGCTTTCACAGATTGACCAGTTGCGTAGACAGTTGTGACATAAAACTACACTAATTTAATATCACAATATCCGCTAGGAATCAATTTGCAAATAATATTAACAGCCGCAGAACTACACTCGAAAAAATCCCGCCAAAAACTCTCGCAACCACAATTATTACATAGGTAGACTCTGTTTTTTTATTTCATAGATGTGGAACATCTTCTTCTTCTTCTTAGCGTGTCGATGACAAACACTCTTTTTAGTTAAATGCCTTGCCTGGCCCAGAATTCAGCCACGGCAACGCCCTCCGCTATTAAAAAAAATAAGGTCATTGGCAGCTGTTTAGCTTTAGTCAACGAAATTACAAATTAATTAATTAATTAATCATCATTTTATGTATTTTTTAAGTTTAAAGGTAATACGATAATTTGAAAAGGATCCTTCACTTTTACTGTCAAACCTCTATGGCAGATGTCATTTTTATTTTTTTTACTACATAATGTCTTCAACTTGCTTATTTTTCATTCACAAGTTCATTCTTTTTTCTTTTAAATTCAACTGGGTTAGCTTACGCGTAAATCCAAGACTAAGAAATGAATAGTTAGTCCGAGGTTATTCCATGTTTATTAATAACATTGCTAGATCTATGTTAATCCTTAGTTACTCCGGGATTAGCTAGTCCAAGAGTAACTTCGGAGTAAGCTGGGAATACGCCATTTTTATTAATAAGACTGTAGATGTATACAGTGACACATCAGCTTATCTCTTCAGGGACTACTGGCGTGATGTTATGTCCAGTGATCCTAGTTTTATTTTAAAACTAGCTTCTGCCAGCGGCTTCGCCCGCATGAAAAGTTTTTTATTATCCCAAGGAAACATTATACCAAGACAAAAAGTAGCCTATGTTCTATTTCAGATTATAATCTATCTCTGAGCCAAATTTCATTCAGAGCCCTTCAGCCGTTCGTGCGTAATTGAGTAACAAACATACATCATAAATAAGAATATATTCACTTACACTTTTTCGGGTTTGGTTCATATTGTAGTTCTTCACTAACTCATTATTAAGATTTCCATCCGGTACAAGTCTCACAGAGCTGTGTTGTCTTTGTATCGAATTGTTCAGAGCAATATTCTTAGATTAAATCTTAACTAATATTAATTTCGTAAAGAGGTTACATTGTATGTTTGTTTGTAATGGGTAATCTCAGGAAGTGCTAATCCGGTTAAGAAAAATCGTTCACGGATGGAAAGCTGCATTATCTGTAATGGACTTCTTTTTAGGGTTCCGTAGCCAAATGTCAAAAAAACAGAACCCTTATGGATTCGTATGTCACAGCCACTTTTTTCCGAAACTATAAGAACTATGCTGTTGAAACTTGGTTAGTAGATGTATTCTGTGAACCGCATTAAGATTTTCACACAAAAATAGAAAAACAGCAGTAAATTTTGGGAGTTCCCCATACTTAGAACAGAAACTCAATTTTTTTTTATCAAACTCATGCGCGTGGGGTATCTATGGATAGGTCTTCAAAAATGATATGGAGGTTTCTAATGTATTTTTTTTCTAAACTGAATAGTTTGCGCGAGAGACACTTCCAAAGTGGTAAAATGTGTTTCACCCCCCTGTAACTTCTAAAATAAGAGAATTATAAAATTAAAAAAAATATATGATGTACATTATCATGTAAACTGCCACCGAAAATTGGTTTGAACGAGATCTAGTAAGTAGTTTTTTTTTAATACGTCATAAATCGTAAACCGCAATTTACCAAGTGCGGAACCCTTGGTGCGCGAGTCCGACTCGCACTTGGCCGGTATTTTTTTATTCCGTAATAATGCACTGTGGGTTAGGGCTTTGGGAGTGTAGCTGCGGGGAAAAGCTAGTGTTAAATAAAAATAACTATATTCAAGCAAAAATTATTGGACTCTTTCGAAAAGAGTGTCACCAATGAAAGCGTCCAATAATTTTTGGTAATACCTAATTATATAAAGAGAATTTGTCATACTCTTTCATGGAGTCAAACCCTTTGCCTTGCCGAATTCACTTACGAAATTAGGCTGCAGTTCGCGAGTGTAGATTGATTTCAAATGCTGATGTGGTTGATTCGTGTTTGCTTGTAAACTTCTGAACCATCCATGAAGGGTAGGATGGTCCGTTTCAAGCATTTAGTATTTTTTTTTAATTTATTCACACGTACCTTTGTTTTTATTTACAGGTAAGACCCAGGCTACCACACTAAGAGATTGCCGATTAAAATCGATCATCCACCATATTCGCGTTCCTGGCTAACCAAGCATCGGCTCTGCGGCAATATGGTAAAGTATGTAACGTAATTGTTACATGGCGTACCTACTTGTGCAGGTAAGATAGTGGTCAAGCGCAAGCATATAGATAATAAAATAAATAAATAAATGAGTATTTTGGCAGTTTTTTGGTGAATGCTCGATGGTTGTGTAGTAGAAGCTAATTTTACCTCAATAGGAACCCGTTTCTTTGAGTCCTCTTGTGCGCTGTTGCTGAGCCACTGCTGCTGTCCTGGGTTCGATTCCTGGTTCATACAAAGTGTTTTTTTTAATTCATTAAACATGGGTACAATTTATCTATCCTAATCACAAACACTGAACTACTAAGGTTTTTTTGTTTTTAAAGATAAGAGTGAACGACGATGTCTGTACTGGTATAAACACCAGCGCGAACTGGTGATTGGCCATGGGCCGGAGATACTTATCGATGGAGCGATGATTGAAAGAGTTGCAAAGGTGAGGAATCTTGGTCTTCTTTTGGATAGCGATCTACGTTACATTGACCATATAAACACAAAGATCAGAAATGCCTTTTACAGGCTTAAAGTGCTCTATGGGTGTCTCTCTGAAAAGGTCAGGATTACTCTCGTTGACTCTTTAGTGTTGTCGCAGTTTAATTACTGTGATACGGTGTATGGTCCGAGATTATTTGCTAAGACGTCCGACGCCATTCAGCGAGTTCAAAACGCGTGTGCGCGGTTCTGTTTAAATATACCCAAACGGGCGCATATCACACCGTACCTGAATGATAAGCGAATATTAAAAATGGTTGGACGAAGGGAATTGCACTTGGCGTGTCTAGTGCAAAAAGTAATAAAAACGAGAAGGCCAGGATACCTTTCTGACAAAATAACATTTGATCAGCGAAACCGACCCACTCGTAGTCATTTGTTAAACAGGTTAGTTGTCTGTCAGCACAAAACGTCCTCTTATAGAGGTAGTTTCAAGTACAGTGCAGCTAAAATTTGGAACGATCTGCCTCCGCCTCTCAGACAGAACATGTCTCAGCCCGTATTCAAGGCAAGAGTTAAAAGGTTATTGTTTCTCAAACAGAAATGTAATGAGTAATGTTGTACTGCCACTACCTCTATGTATACAAACTAGGCATTATGATTAAATGCATTTGGTGGGTTTTTAATTGTTATTTAATCAAAATATGTAGAGTTATTACGAGTATTTTGTTTGTATTTAATTTTTGGGGCATCCATATGTATAATTAGTATTAAGATTAGTTATATTTTAATGTTTATATTTTTGTGTTAAGTGATAAGAGAAAGGGGGCGTGCTGTAAATCAGCGTTGACCAGCGTTGTGGCTATGCTGCACACTGATCAGCATTTGCTGAGCCCGCTCCTTTTACCACACTGAATGTGCTCATATTGCCACATCTGTGTTTGACACTATTTAGTATTAAGATCGTACACATAATAGTGTTTGGTAACAAATGTTTTCTTTCTTTCTTTCATAAACTATGTTACAGACACCGGCGGGTATTCTTTCATCAGTATGTTTTCAGCACGGAGTCTGGATATGTGCTCGCCTCCTATTACATGGGACTTAGATATAACCCTCGAAATGTGGGTTATCCAGACAGAAAGTGTATTTTTTGCTTTATATAGTGAAATCCAGATACAGATGTAGGTAATCCAGGCACCTGTATCTTGATTTCACCATATAAAGAAAACATACACTTCGTACTTCTTCAGGATGTTCTCAATTGTCATATGACAGTTCTAGACTTCTTCCAGACTAATATTATAAATGTGATTGTTTGAATGTATGTTTGTTAGTCAATCACGCCAGAACGGCTGAACGGATCTGGATGAAATTTGGCACAGAGATAGAATATAGTCATGATTTTTTATCCCGGTATAATGTTCCCTTGGGATGCTAAAACACTTTCACCGCGGGTGAAGCTGCTGGCAGAAGGTAGTATAGATATATATCTGCTAACGAATCCCGACCTATGAGGCCTTTGTATTGAAAAGTTCAGAGCAATATTAGTATCTAAGAAATATCAATATCGTGCACACTGAAGGCGATGCCCTGATTCACGATAACCTAGGACTGTATTAAACGTGACTAGATATAGACCTAGGTTATCACGAATCTAATGTGAGACAGATGTCCTATAAGACTCGCAGCAAGTAATGAGAGGTAGCAAGCTCAAGTAACTGATATAATAAATGCATGACGACTGGCGAAATGTGCTTGTTTTTTCCAATTGGTATGACTATCAGAAACGAAACTACACTGCCGAAATTTGAAATTGCCAACCTGCCTTGAGCAAGCGTCGTAATTAAAGCTCGTGTCTTCTTTTTATTAAAGGAATCCTTTACCGTACGATGCAACAGTAACAGGCTGATGACCAATAAATTTTCATCTCTCAGCCTTACTTTAATAACGGTTTTCTTTTTTTCTTTTGATGGACGTCTCGCAGTTCAATCAAAGTGATTGGCTACTGCTTAACCGGGCGATCCTGTGGAGACTGAACTAGAGCCTCCACCCAGGCACAAAAAGCTTAACCTAAGCGACCACGTTGAGGGCTACCCTTTAATAACGGTTGGTAGCATACTTATTTTAAGAAACCAAGATGAATCTCCTGCCTCTTCACACAACCCTATCACCCCGCCCCGTAGTCCTGAAGAACTAAGGTTATTTCCAGACGGACAGCAGATGGTATCTTAGTCGCATGTTATCTGCGAGCATCAGTCGTGACGACGCGACGTGCGCCTGCGACTATTTGTGACTATTTTAATGCGCAGCTTTGATTGTTTGGGATTGGTGTGGTAGAGCGATTAGTCAGTCCACAGATAAGTCGTGTGTAAAACGTGGAGATTCAACTATTTAATATTGATGTGAGCATCAATCTGGGGCCTGAAAGGAACGGTATTGAGTATTTCCTTAATTACCATGCCTTAGTTCTTAAAGGAAGGGAATATTAACCATAAAAGGAACTCTTGGTTTTCATTAGTCGCCTTTCTAGTTTATTTTGCTAGGCCTTACGTCAAACCATTTAAAGAAAAGTCTTTCTTACCGTGATAAGTCATGAGACACATTTATCACTTTTCGACATAATTCACACCTAAAACAGTTCAACTAAACGACACAAGTCGCTTGTATTATTTAGTCGCTCTTCTCTTTACATCTTTCACGACTAATTTCGTAAACCTACCCTTTTCTCCTTTTACTTCGAGTTCAGATGATTTTATTTTGATCACGAACACACTAGCCAACTGACTTGAATGTCACACAAAACAAATGCACAGAGATTTGGAAAGCCACATTTGTAATGTGACTACTGTCTTGCGTTTGTGGTTGTTTTAGTCGTGTCCAGACGCCGTCGCACTGTCGAGCAGGGTGGTCACGGCTAATCTTAACTAATATTATTATTAAAATGAAAAATATTCATAATAAAATCAGCCTGTTATTGTCCCACTGCAGGGCAAAAGTCTCTTCTCATACAGAGAAGGCACGAGTATCAATCACCATATATGCTTGCTCAAGGCAGGCAACCATGGAGTTTCTTGCCGGTTCTTTTCCATAGGAAACGACTAACCCGAACCGTGCACCTTTTGTCGACGTTTTTTATGTGCCCATGTAAAATAAAATAAAAATTGAAATTGATTTTGAAATTGATTTTGAAATTGATTTTGAATTGAACGCAACGGTAAAATCGTCTTTTTGTGGAAAAAAATATTGATAAGAGGAGAAGAAGGTGTCTAAAAGTGAACTTGGGCTCAAAGAAAGTTGCATTCAATCAGCGATAGCGTGGCGACAGCGATTCTCAAAAACCGGCCAAGTGCGAGTCGGACTCGCGCACGAAGGATTTCGTACCATTATCGCAAAAAATAAACAAAAAAAATCACGTTTGTTGTATGGGAGCCCCGCTTAAATATTTATTGTATTCTGTTTTGTTATAGCGGCAACAGAAATACATCATCTGTGAAAATTTCAGCTGTCTAGCTATCACGGTTCATGAGATAAAGCCTGGTGCTAAACGGACACACAGACAGACGGATAGTCTTAGTAATAGGGTCCCGTTTTTACCCTTTGGGTATGGAACACCAAAAAGTAAAAACGAATGGAATTGACAAGCGCTATTTAAATTTGAGATCAATCCTATACTCTTTGGCATTTCGGCAATCGCTTCATCGATAGAACGGTGTAGTCTGGCTAATATAAGTTTGCAGAAGTCAAAAACTGTGGGAAATGGAACATTTTGGAATGGTAACGCCGTCTGCACTACGAAAACAGATATTGATAGTTTTTTTTTGTTTGGTAGGCTATTTTGTTTATATTCTGATTCATTACTGGTAAAGAATAGTCACTTCAGTACGATGCAGTGTGGATTTGATGCAGTTTTGTCACTGAGTGACCGTATTCACATTGTTTCATTACCGCAAATTTACAAAGTTTGTTGTTTTGCTCCATAATGTCGTAATTAGACTCGATCTTCTTGTAGACAACATGAGTATTTGAAAAAAAAATCATAATTGTTCATAGTTGGTATTGTCGCACCACTGATAACCCCATGTCATGTCCAGGTAATCTCTGTCCATTCCAGGTTGCCTGGAAGAGATCGCGGAAAGCGATAAGGCCGCCCATTGTATGTTTTTAGTATTAAGTTTCTTTTTTTCTTGTTTATTATGGTGTACAATAAAGTGTATATAAATAAATAAATAAATAATTAAATAATCTATTATGCTAAAATCAAAAAGCAAAATATAAAATCATTACATCGACGTACACGTCAACTTCTCGATATCTTCTAAACATTGCGGTTCATTCAGATCTTCCAATTTACCTAGCATGTAATAACCACCTCACTCCAATTTTAATAAATTAAATCGTGTTTCTACACTATTTTGAAAAACACGATAGTGACTGATGTAAAAACATACCTCATACAAAACTTTTTGGGGATACCAATTAAGACTTCAGTAGACTTATAATAGCCAGATTATATTTGTCTACGAGCCCTAATATTGTCGTAACGCATGTCAATCCCATATATTTCGGATATTTTCACATTCTAAAGGGATCGTAAAAAGTTTTTAGGTTAAATTTCGCTTTTTGTAGGCCTTCTTGTATATTTTTGGGCTATTGTGAAACCCGTCTTCTGATAAACGCTATATCACACTAATATCATAAAGGCGAAATTTTTTGAGTGTGTGTGTGTGTTTGTATGTTTGTTACTTCTTCACGCTCTAACGGTTGGACGGATCTGGAAGATTATAGTCTGGAATAACACATAGGATACTTTTTATTCTGGGAATATGTACCCTTGGGATAATTTTCGACATTCACGCGGGCAAAGCCGCAGGCAGAAACATAGTTATCACTATAATCATCGAAACCCACACTAATAGTTATACGTGTGAAAATCGTCAGATTTACATGATAAATTAAAAGTTTTAACGTTGCCATCACGATCTATTAAACACTGAACACTAGTAGGTAGTACCACAGAATAAAGAACTAATGGAGGGTTTCACGCAGGAGGCTGAACTACTATAGAAATATTTATCGTCATAACTGTCCTAGAAAAGGTCTACTATTCGACACTACGCGAACTTTTTACGGCACTTTTTCGGGTTTTACACAGCTGAACGACTGGATTCCAAGCTCTCGACAATTGAAACCCATCCTCACGGTTGAAATTTTTAATATTTGGCAATCTCGATAGCTTCCCTCACCAGTCTAGGGATATAGTGGCGTTCTGTCGAAATGACCTGAGGGTTATGTAATACTACATGTTTACTACATGGTAAATATCCCGCTTTTAATGTTAATGCTAAACATTTTCTTCTCTATTTGTTTGTAAAATGTTTTCTTCCCTTAGCTGTGCATAATCCACAGGATTCGTGTATTTTTTGGGATAAAAGTAGTCCGACCTTTTACAAACATTAGAAACAAACAAATAAAAGTATTTTTGCATTGGGTTAGTACGGCAGCTAATACGCCGAAGAAGTCGTCGACTTTCTAGAACGTCACTCGAAAGCTATAGTCTCTTTTTTTAAATATAGTATAGGCTCGCACTTGACCACTATCTCACCTGTTGGTAAGCGATGATGTGTTATAACTAAGGCTCGGATACTGTAAGCATCGATGTAAGCACTCCATTCCATCCTCACTCCGTGTCCGTCCCTTTCCCATATACATTAGCGGCTCACGTCAAGATTCGCGCCTGCCGTGTTAATCAGTGCTAATTAGCTGGCTCATTGTATGAGCAACGGACAGATGGGTAACGGTGTAATATGATGAAGCGCGGGTTTTACTTGCAAAATGACTAACCTACTTAAGGTATGAAACCGTTTTGGTCTTGTGTTTTGGCAGGGAAATATAATAAAAGAAAACAAGGCGATGGCTGTCACTTTGATTTTATATTTATATCAGACTAGCTGTCCCACGCGGCTTCGCTCCCGTCAACTGGCTACCTACCTACTCTACCCTACCTCCCCCACAAACATGAATGTTGCGTAACTTTAACCGCATACGCAGCGCACGCAACGGAAGATCTTAAAAATGAATAATTTTGCCCGTTTTTTCAACATTTTTCATGTATGCTCCGCTCCTATTGGTCGTAGCGTGATGCCTATAAGTTTCCTCGATAAATGGACTTTCCAACACAAACATTTTTCAATTTCATCCAGTAGTTCCTGAGATTAGCGCGTTCAAACAAACAAACAAACTCTTCAGTTTTATAATATTAGTATAGATTTCACTGCTGGGAAACAGGCCTGGCCTACTCTCTATGAGAGGGAGTGGGCTGCAATCCACAACGCGAGCCCAATGCGGGCTGATAGATGTCATGTGTCTTCGAATTTTTGTTCTAGGACATGTCGGTTTACTCACTATTTTTCCTTCACCGTCATAAGTCATTTGTTTAGGAACAAGAAACACAAACAAAGAAGCGTTTATTTTTTCTGGGAGCGAAATCCAGAAAAATACTATCCTTCCAAATATTTTTTCCGAGCGGGAACCATTTTTATCGAGGGGAAAAGTGTCACCTAGTAGAAAACTAGAAGTCAGGAAATCGCCCCATGTGTAAAACGCTCTACAAAAGTGTTTCAAACTTTTTGTAGTATCCTTCAAGTGACCAAGATTACTCATTTACAAAGTATGTCACATACATACAAATCACATGTAAAACCATCCAGCTGTGTAACAGATACCATATCACCCTACCGGAGCTACCTTATCGGACCTTATTACCTTATAGTCAGAGTACGGGCCACACATCCGCACGGCACCGGAATCGAACCTGCGCCGCTATGTGGATACGTATATGGACAGCGGAAAGGATGCACTGAGTCATTAGGTCAATTTGAATCTGAACGGGACTGTAGTTTCAAGAATTGTAATGGTGCTTACTGTAAATAGATTTAACCCCGATATACCAACAGCCGCACGGGTTAAGCAAACCTAGCCGAGGGCAGTCCGAGGATGGCTGTCCATTCGTTACATAAATAGTTCGCCCTGAAGTAGGCTTTCCGATGCGCAAGGCACGAATCGGAGCTGATTTTGTGTGAGATTTACTACTGCGCAGACATTGTAGCCAACTTCAGGGTGGCCAAGAAGTTTGGCGAGAACTTATACCGAGATTCCTCCGTGCCCCCGAAAGTATCAGTTACTAGCGGACGCCTCGCGGTTTCACCTGCGTAGTTTCCGTTCCCGTGGGAATACAGGGATAATAAGTAGCCTATGTCACCCGGGGATAGTGTAGCTTCCAAACGGTGAAAGAATTTTTGGAATCGGTCCAGTAGTTTTTAAGTTTATTCGTTACATACAAAAATACAAATCTTTCCTCTTTATAATATTAGTATAGATTCTCCGAGTACTCCTTTTACAGACATAAATATCATCAGCTTATAAGCAGTCCACATCCGTGTCTCCACTCAAGCATTATCAAGTTCTACGGCTAATGTAGCCGGCCCATCGCCACTTCAGCTTGCTTCTGTGAGCTATGTCGACAATTTAGAACAGATATAAAAACAATCGATTTTAATTATTTAGAAAAGAATGGCACTCAGACCGATTTTCTCGTCTCTTTTATTTGCATTCTTTCTTCTCTCTCGTTTGTGTACCTAATATCCACACATTCCCCACAACACACATTTTTCATCCGCTTTAAAGAAGAAATGAATGTGTTAACTAATCACATAACATCACGCCTGTACTCCCGAAAGGGTAAGGCAGAGGTGCACCTACAGTACACCCACCTTTCGTGACTTATGTTTAAGTCCCATGTAATAGAGAGGAGGGGGGCACAAACTAACACTCCGGTCTACTGAGAAATTCCAAATCCCCAATAATACTTAGCTTCATTGCCATGAATCTTTTCTGGTGGTCGCCACTGTTGATTTGCTTTCAGAAGTTGCAGTGGTTTGGGAATAGAGCGGGGACAGGACTGCCTCTATAAAAAAACTTCGCTCGGCACAGAATTCGAACCCAGGACCTCATGCTGAGAAGTAGCGCTTGCGAACACTAGACCAACGAGGCAAAAATAAAATATCTCTTAGCTAATAAAAGCCGACAATTCCCACACACTCGGCCATCCGTCACCCACATGCAGCATCGTAAATCGTAAACATAACAACATAACTAGCCGATTCTCTTAAATAGAAACATAAAAATCTAAGCGTTAATGCGCCCAGTCTAAGTTGGTCTTTGATTTGGTATCGTTAAAGTTTTTATTTACCACCGAATACTGGAACTGTTTGAGATTGTAAAAATATTTTAATATTTTTGAAAGCAGTTTAATGTCAGTACTCTACTACTCGAAAACATTGGTGGAATTGTGCAGACTGTGGGTTGCTACTGAAAAAATCCTGAAAACGACTCGCAAACGGCGGACGGTTTGCCGAGCGGAGGATGAGCGAGAAAGTACTGTAACTCTTTACCCGACTAGAGAATCGAACCCACGTCCGCTCAGCCGTTGCTCTAACAACGACTGCACTTAGCGACCTTCTTGATGGCTCGACACGATTCGGTATAACTCACACCCATAAGCGATATTGCAAGAACGTCCACATGGTGCAAAGCGATGCAATGCACTTGAAAATTTCATAGAAAATACTTGTACGTAAAATATATCGCCTATCGACGCGATTAAAATTGCGTTGCGCCATCCATTGTAATTGTTCTGTATACAAATTCACACCTGTTTCTTCAGAAGGGTCAATCAAACACATTTCGCCAGTTCTGTTAACCGAACCGAACCGGTAACCCGAAGTATGTACAGTGTTTTCATATGAATAGCGCCAAAATTAAAATCTGACAATACTAATAATGAGAGGTCTAGCTAAACCAGGCTTCTTACAAAAGAAAATAAAACATTATATTCGGTCTAACTCGACAAGTCTGTAGCGTGTCCAAATATAGCGTGAAGTATAAATGAACCGCTTTGATCTCAGCTGCTAGAGATGAACAGTTACAGTCTTATTAATAAAAATGGTGTATTCCCAGCTTACTCCGAAGTTACTCTTGGACTAGCTAATCCCGGAGTAACTAAGGATTAACATAGATCTAGCAATGTTATTAATAAACATGGAATAACCTCGGACTAACTATTCATTTCTTAGTCTTGGATTTACGCGTAAGCTCTGGCAACCCAGTTGAATTTAAAAGTAAAAAGAATGAACTAGTGAATGAAAAATAAGCAAGTTGAAGACATTAGGTAGAAAAAAAAAACTAAAAATGACATCTGCCATAGAGATTTGACAGTAAAGGTGAAGGATCCCTCCTTTTCAAATTATCGTATTACCTTTAAACTTAAAAATTACATAAAATGATGATTAATTAATTAATTAATATGTAATTTCGTTGACTAAAGCTAAACAGCTGCCAATGACCTTATTTTTTTTAATGTTCCACATCTACGAAATAAAAAATCAGAGTCTGTAATAATTGTGGTTGCGAGAGTTTTTGGCGGGATTTATTCGAGTGTAGTTCAGCGGCTGTTAATATTATTTGCAAATTGATTCCTAGTGGATATTGTGATATTAAATTGGTGTAGTTTTATGTCTCAACTGTCTACGCAACTGGTCAATCTGTGAAAGCATTGACAGAAGCGATCTCGGGATAGTGGAGCGGCGAATTTTATTGTAGTATTGACTACCTCCCGCAAAGCTTACTGGAAAGGCTTACTGGGAAGGCTGACTTGATACAATTTGCTGCCAAATACTCCAAAAAACATTAGAATCTGTTGCATCCGCATTCTAATGCATACTAAAGAATTCAAGAAGGATAATGCACTGAACACGAGGCGGTATGGTCTAAGACCTTAGCCTGCCCGAATAGGGCGATGCAAAAATATAAAAAAAAATGTGGTTGCCATAGTTACACTACTCTTATTCCGACCTTAAACTAGCTGGCACCATGGTTTAACTTTTAGTCCGAGACTAGTGTCAGATTAGTATAATCCCTCCTTATTCCGTGTTTATTAATACGGTTTTTTTTTAGTACCAACCTAATGCTTGGAATAAAGTTATTCTTACCTTAGTCCACGTTTATTAATAAGACGGTTAGCGTTTTACGAGCTACGGGTGCAGTGAGCATATGGAAGGAGTGGGACAACTTCGTGCAACTTTTTAGGGCCGATTTCACCAATGAAACTACCGGTCAAGCGGTCTCAACCAATCAGAACGCTGTATTTGCATAAACTGAGTTTAATTGAACTTGGTGAAATCGGCCCTTAGTTTCTTTTTAGAACTGCATGATCCTGTGATAGGAATGGGCGGTACCCGTACTACTGTTATTTTACGAAGACAAGATATGACATTTAGCGTCAGTGTAGCTTACTATTTAGTGAAAAATTTTTGTAAACGAATCAGTTATTTTCTGAGATTGCAAACATAAATAAACTATTTTACCTCTTTATAATATTAGTTTCGATGAGTTTTTTTTATATAACTCCTCCTCCAGCAGTAAAGCTGTGGAATACCATCTGTTTTGGTATTGACACAATCAAGTTGAGGAATGAGGATAATCTCACAAGAAAAGCATTAGAAAAGGATGGATAATAAATCTATAAGCTAATTATAGGTGTATTGAAGAATGATTAGTGAATATTATGCAAAGCTGTGCCAACAGGTGGCGCCATGTAAATAAAGAGTAAACAAGATTTAAAAAGCGCGGCAAATTTTCGTGTTGTGTGGGAAATTGGCAATTGCGTCAAGCCTAGAAAAAATGGTTTCTAATTCTATTGATAGCTACTAACACGGTTAGTATACTACAACTACCTGTACTGTGCCATCGGAACAGAAGCCGAGAGAGACGTCTTAACTTGCAGACCGTTAAATAGTGAGCCACGTGCGTGTTGGTTGTTAGTGCGGTCTCGTATGACAACGTGGAGCTACACTGCCAGCGAGTGGTAAGCTCGCGTTTGGCCGCTATCTCACCTGATGGCAAGCGATGGAGCACGCTTGCCTAGAAGACTCACTCGGTTCATCTCGACTTGAAAAACTCCTTGCTGTAGCTATCAAAAACAGACTTCGCCAGGGAATTCCACTCCTTAGCTGTACGCACAGTGAAAGTATTCCCAAAACGTTTAGTACGTACGGGTGGGATGACTTGTTGGGTTCTGTTCAGTGGGCTTATTCCGAGTTTTTACTAGTGCTCAATCTCGTTAACATAAACGTCATTTTCTGTTGAAAGTGGGTAAATGCCGACTGGTGACAGTAAGAGCAAACCCCTCATTTAGCATTCAAATTGACATAATACAGCATTACAATAAAAACTCCCACTACAGCCTCTGTTCAGGATACACTCGCTCATGTTGCTCGTTGTCACTCACACCATACCCCATTCAACAATGATGGATGACCACGTGTTCCATGTCCGTACACACAACACACAGGCATACATACGGAGCTATATGTACATCTGTGCTACAACTGTGATTGATGCGGGATCACCATGCGAGCTTAACTGTAATATATCATGATCCAATGGGCTTTGAGTAATGGGATTTTAAAATGTTTTGCAGATTATGGGTTTCGCTTATTGTGCTGTCAGTCTGTCACTGATGAATTTGTATTTAAGTTGAGAAAGAAGCAATGGCAATGTAAATAGTTAGCTTTAATATGCAATAATTCTATGGTTATTACAGGGACTCCTCGATGTCTCGCAAAGCACATTATGCTGTTGGTCCCCGGTTATTATTTGTACATCTTTGAAAGTCGTTACGTACCAATATTCGGAAGCCAGGAAATCTGTCACCATCAGTCTTTCTAAGAGTTATCGTCATACCCAATACTTGGTTGTGGACGTAAGATAGGCAATCGCTCCATTTAAATACTGGATGCCAGCTGCTTCCAGTGGGACTGCAAGCCGACCGCAATTTATAGTCCCATCCCGTCGGACGCCGTCCCATCGGACGATGAGGTTCTTACTTGCTTAGTTTGGTGATGAGTCTTATCTTTACCCTCGGTCTTATAACTCCACCATTAAGGCTAGCTCGTCATCATATTCTTACACCAATATATTTGAAGTCGGCTCAGCATGTCTTCTTGTTCATACATCTCAATAGCATTGAATACTATTGTAAAACCTGCCAGTTTTTCGTTTCATACTTTGTATTGTCCTACTTTCTTTTGCACCTTAGCCAAAGAACACCTAGCTAAGTTCGTAAACGCAGATAAAATACGATTGTCTGTATGTCTGCACGCACCTGGGTGGCTGCTCGCTCAAATTATATGCTCAGGTGATTTAGTACGCAAATTGATACGTGGCCGCAGATTTATTGACGTTAAGCAATGAACTCCCTTCTCTAATTGTACGTATGTGCAATGGTACTGGTAGGAAATACTGACTCGTTGGCTTAGTGTTCATAAGCGCTACCGCTAAGCAAAAGGTCCTGGGGGCGTACTCCCAACCTCCGTCAACGAAGTTACGGGTTCCGTCCGAAAGTACTCTGAAACTTCGGAGTGAAAAAAACAAGTGTTAAGTAAAATTTTTCGGACAGGTAAAAACACATCGGGAGTACCTAGGTACAACTATCAAATTGTGTTGTCATTCATTTTTAGTTCGGGCTCCGAACGAATCATCCGTCTGTACTGGACTTGTGCCGGGTTAACGGCACGCCCCTTATTACACTGGACTTAAACATTACTGGTGAAATGTGGATGTACTTTGGAAGCACCTCTGCATAACCCTTCCTTTCGGGAAATCATCATCTGCCTAGCCTTTTCCCAACTATATTGGGGTCGGCTTCCAGTCTTACCGGATTCAGCTGAGTACCAGTGTTTTCCTTTCGGGAAATACAGACGCAATATTATGCATTGTTATGTGGAAATACTGACTGTATCGTTGGTTACTAGAATGACAGCAGAGCATGCTCCCAGATTTGATCTTTAAACTTGCTGTATTGAGTTTTCCATTTAGAATTTTTCAATAGCAAAAAAAGTTAATTCAAAAAATCCAAGAACCCGACTGATTGAGAAGCGAACTAAAAAGACGTAAACAAGAGTCCGCTTCTCAAGCAGTCGGGTTTTTTATTTTTTTGTAATTAACTTTTTTTATTTATAATTTTTTACGTAACATTTTTTTTTAATTATGTACATTTAAACATAATTATGTGTTATATCTTTTTGAAATCACCTCTTAAAACCCTTAATTTTGATAACCCACACGACGGGTTTGGCAGAAAAAAAAATAAGGCCCCCACAATATGTCGTCCAAAAGCCATTTTTAGGGTTCCGTACGCAAAAGGTAAACACGGGATCCTATTACTAAGACTCCACGGTCTGTCTGTCTCTGACAGTACACTGTCTGTCCGTCTGTCACCAGACAGACGGACAGACAGTGTACTGTATCTCACGAACCGTGATAGCTAGGCAGTTGAAATTTTCACAGATGATGTATTTCTGTTGCCGCTATAGCAACAAATACTAAAAACAGAATAAAATAAATATTTAAGTGGGGCTCCCATACAACAAACGAGTTTTGATTGCCGTTTTTTTCGATAATGTTACGGAACCCTTCGTGCGCGAGTCCGACTCGCACTTAGCCGGTTTTTCTATATGAACACACTCGCAAGGCACAGGCAGGGTTAAGACGAATCGATTGACGTAAGAATCATCAAAATCAGCCAACGCGTTTGGTCTCTGGAACGCTATATAGGAACAAACATTCACACATACATATACTGATAAACACATTACCCTCCTTCGGCAGTCGGGTAAATAGATGACGGAATTTGGCCTTTACTTTTATTACAAAACTAACTTTTTCTCATGGCGTCGCTCTCATGGCTTACGCTGGCACAGGAACCCTACATTTTACGGGATAAAACGTTGTCTATCAGCTGAAGAATTATCCTTATCCGATCAGAAACTTCCTGAGATTACTTCCTACAAACATAAATTTTACTGCTTTGTTATATTAGTTTAGTTAAGTAGAAGTCACATTAAAAACTATCTCATTAGGCTCCCTGATCTTGCGTACAAAGCTTGTTAGATATTTTTAACAAAAAACTCACCCTCATGTGTCGTCAACTTTTTGCGAGCATCTCACATTCCAACCGCCGTAAGAGAGGTTCGAGTTTGTCTTTAAATAGATACTTACTACAGTAACTTACCTGATTGTCAGAGAGTCCGCGTCGGGTTAAGTTGTTATGTTAATTTATAAAAAAAAACTCGACATTTTTTAGCGATTGCTTGGCACATTCTATGTTCAACTTGGCTATGGAGAATAAGTATAAAGAAACGGCTTTTGGGGGTAGGTGGAACAGGGTGTAAAGTCCCACAAACCTCCATAGAAAAGGGATGATCCTCCGACCAGACGGGTGTTGTGTCTGATCCGGGCAACTGCCCAACGGTTGTTGTCGGACTGTTGTATGTGTTCTAATTGCGCCGTAAACTTGGCTTGCGCGATGCAGGATTTGTGTGACGTCATGTCATTAGTAGAGAGCAGTGTTGGCCCAATGGTATCGGCTGCGACTTACAAGTTGTAGCTCGTGGGTTCAAACCCAGGCAGGCACTTTCCTTTGTGAAGATTATTTCATCACCACTGCTCTCAAAAACGGTGAAGGAAAACATCGTGAAGAAACCGGCATGTCCTATAACCAAAAATTCGAAGACATGTGACATCCACCAACCCGCACTGCAATGGGACCGCGTGGTGGATTACGGTCCATTCCTTCTCACAGAGTGGAGGCCTGTGTCCCAGCAGTGGGAATATTAATAGGCTGATGATGTGATGTGATGTCATGTCATTAGTTGGTAAGAGGCGGCGTTGGTGCCGCTACAGGCTTATCAGTTGCTGAATAGCTAAAGATTTTTATAAATAAAGCTCTGTTATGCGCATATTTTTATAATTAAGATCCGATGAAGAACTTCGGCGATATACAACAGAACTCTTCAATAAATGACGGCAAATCTCTCGGGATTTCTACAATCGCATGTCTGTTTATTGTTTACAACATTTCATAACACAACATCACGCCGATACGGTACCCTGGTATACCCTAATTCCAACGGTTGCGTTCAAGTTTCCTGTTATTCAGGTAATCTTTTCTGGCATAACTGTGGGCATTAAAGATATGTACGATAACAAAAATGTAAAACATTTATATTTTTTTTTACAAAAATTACAACCGACTTCCAAACAAAAACACTACAAAGTGAAAAAAAACTTCAATTTTGGAAGTCGGTGTCAAAAAACGAAGAAATGAAAACAGGAACTCCGACTTCCGAAATTGAAGTTATTTCTCACTTTGTAGTGTTTTTGTTTGGAAGTCGGTTTTGTTTTTTTTTTTTTATAATCTATAGGCTCGCGTTTGACCACTATCTCGCCTGATGTTAAGCGATGACGTGGTCGACGGTGAAGCACGTTTGCCTAGAAGAAACCTATTCACTCTTGACTCTTGACGTGCGGAAGAGATAGATGCTGTGATGAGCAGTAGGAAGCTAGTTTATATGCATGTAGCTATAATTATATGCATTGTTGAACTTCTAATCTATCCCTGTATGGTGGCCGTTTTGCAATTTTCCGTCTTCTTATGGTATTTATTTGCGCCCAAAAATGCGTTAAAATTAGTGTCGAAATGTGGAACTTTCGACGCTCATAACTTTCAAATATTTTCTTTTTTACTTTTTCGCTTCCATACAGGGCTAGATAATGATGAGACAAATGGATATCATGTTTTATTTTGAACGTACTTCGTCAAACAGTGGAATAATCCCTAGACTACGTTCGTATGGAAGTTTTTTCGACTAGTGTAACCTTAAGAGGAGGAGGAGGATTTAATTTTATATTTTTTCTATTATTTTTGTGTCCGTGATATTGGCTAAAAAAACACTTTTCCTAAATTTAGGTATGTATTTCTTTCTTTTAATTCTTTTGCCACCCAACGCACATGAAATATGCTTTTATGAGATACCGCGTATACGATCATCCCATTAAAAAATAATACCAAGTCCCTCAGGCCTGCCAGCTAAAAGCCTTCATACAAGCTTCTCGTCTGCCATGACGCCCTGGTACTTACATAATTAATTAGAGGATCATTTTCAGACTGCAGCTAATGTAATATGTCATGATGAGGTGTTCCAGTACCTACTACAGTATGTATGAAGTTAGGAAGGGATATTATACTTTACGAGGCCTTTTATGACTATTTTTGTGACGAAAATTTTGGCAGTTCTTCGAGAAAAGGCTGCTTAGATTTTTGTTAGCAACAATTTCGCACGTGGCTTCGCTACCGTGGTTCCATTTCACAGTTTCTTTGTAGGATATCTCCTAAGACTATCATTTTGGCAAGAACTATCGACGTATAAGGTCTAAAGATAAAGATAAATTTATTTGTTCAAACATGTGTAACATGATACATGAATATGCACGTATAGATGGAAACATACAAACAAACAAACAAAACAAAGACAAAGTGATATTCTTTCTACGACAACTAGTGTCAAAAGTCCATAATGTATGCAATTGACATGCGCTACCGAACCATACCTATTATTGGAATCAAATATAACAGCTCACAATGTTAGGACCCATTAATATAAATGCTAATTTTTATCCGTGGTGCTAGACAACTGGGCTTATCCCAGTTGTAAACGACTCTTGTGCCTATTGGCCTTGTTTGTATGGAGGGAAGTGGAAATGGATATTATGTTTGTTCTCATTATGTTTGTTTTGTATTTCGTTGCGGGATCCAAGACAGTTAAATTCATTCTTCGGGACTTCGACGAGCTTCATTGGCCTTTGCCTCGGCGCATTTCTGGTGGAGGAGTTGCAGTGGTTTGGGAATAGTGCGGTGGGTTTGCCCAAAAAAAAAAATGCGCTACCAAAATCTCACGTGGTATATCCCGAACATGCATATAGAAAATCATTCAGACAGAATGTTTACTTTGTCTTTCTTCTTCATCTTTATACAAAAGTTGAAGTTCCATTCACATTGATACAGTATTACTAGCTTGCAGGAAGAGAGTTAATTCACATAAGTATCACATGTCGCGTGTTCTGGTCCAGCGCATCGCTTCCGTCATGCGTCAGCGAATGAGCAGTTGCGAAATTTTGTCGTTTGTACAACATTCATGTGAGAATACTGCTTTCGATAATGAAGGGCTCTTGGCTAAGTAAACAGCCACACGGGACTATCGACCGCCGAAGTCTAACTTTGAATACCAGTCCATGCCTCAGAAAACACATCAGGCCTTTGGTTCCGGTTTTGGTGGATCTGGTAGATCCTAATATCAAATCCAACGGTTTAGATGCACATTGGGAAGAGAGAATTGACCCGTCTGTTATTGTAAACCAAACCAACAAGCATTTATTTTTGAGAGCAGTGTTGGCCCAGTGGTAAAGGCCACTTACAAGTTGTAGGTCGTGGGGTCGAAACCAGGCAGGCACTTTACTTTGTGTAAATTATTTAATTACCACTGCTCTCAAAACGGTGAAGGAAAATACCGGCATGTCCTAGAACCAAACATTCGAAGACGGAAGCGGACTGGGCCCGCGTGGTGGATTTCGACCTGTTTCCTCTCACGGAGAGGAGGTGGGATATTAAAGACTGCTGATGATAATGACCTACGAATAGTGTCTATTAAAGTTATCAGTACCTGAGAGTAGAGTCTAGGAGGAAATCTTCGGCAGATTTCCACTTTGTAAAAACCCTTTTGTAAAAGTATTGACGATGATTACTATACGTCGTACGAAAGAACCCCTAGTCGTTGTAGGGTTCCGTACCCGAAGGGTCCAAATGGTGCCCTATTGCTGTCACTCACGTGTCAGTCAGTCTGTGTGCCTGTCTGTCGTCTGTCACACAGGTTTTACGGCCCAACGGTTGGAGCTACAGTCCTCAAATTTTCACAGTATCATTTTTTTTTCATCTTGTTTTATGTATTTATCGGCTCGCATTTGGCCACTATCTCACGTGATGGTAAGCCACAATGTCTAAAACGATGGAACACGTTGGCCTAGAAGTAACCTATCCAATCTTGACTCAGACGATTATGCCGATACGCCGAGCACATCAATATCTTCAGTAATTGCTCTGACACAATTGTGCATGCGATGCGGCGACGACACGTATCCGGTAGCCGGCGCCGTGTGTCAACCGTCCGTCGGCATGCACGTCATGATGCCGAACAGCTTACGCTTCACGATTCGCAAGCCGATGCTAGGAATATTACTATTTATAGACGAAACTCGTGCCTGACATATATGCATGAACTCACGCCTTTTCCCATGGGGGGTAGGTAGAAACTACAGAACGTCACCTGCTACGATCCTTTCATACTTCTTATGCTTAGTTTAGATTCATACATCTGCAGCCTATAGGGTAAATAAATTCGCCAAAGAACACGGGGGACGATACCTTTAAAATAACGACTTTCGTATTGCGTAATACAGTCGGTACATAGGTCATGGAAAGGATGTGTGAATTTAACTCACAGGGTGGCGGACGTACCCTATCTAAATTAATTACGTAATACAGAAATAAATTAAGGGAAATGTGTCGTACTCTTTCATGTGGCTGTTCCCTTGGCCCTGCCGAACTCACTTACGCAATAAGGCTGCTGGTCAAACCCATAGCGACAGTCAAAGATCTTCAAATGACAGCCGGGCGGGATCAACAGCTTTCCGAAGCACTGATGAAGTATGTAATGAATGCTCACCGATCGACGAACCAACCTTGGCAAGTGTTGCTGAACCTTGAATATGACGACTGTTTTATTATTAAAGTCATCAGATATATATGCACAGACATCGCAAATGCGTTGCTCATTGATACAACACCGAAATAGCTTATTGCAGCGGAAAACATGTTTTCCCATTTGTTAATATTCGACGCAGTCAACTAAACGTTTTAAATCCTGGCAACATAATGTGTAATGTTGCCCCTCCAATCACACTCACTTTGATGTCTCGAGTAGGTGCGTGAGGCTGGCGTAGAGATGTGCCCTGGATATGCGAATACTTAGCGGTTTCGCGCGGTTCTTGCAGGTTGTGTTGTGGTTGTGTTTCATTATGGTTGCTTGTTAAAAAGCCAGTATGGATAACCGCACGACATTAGTCTCACTTAAACTAAAATATAAGGCCTCTGTCAATGTCAAATTATTGAGTGCGTTACGATTGCCTAAAGTTCATTTGACCGAAGACTGTTCGGCCGACTAACTACACTAATAACTGGCATAACATATTTCACAGTTTTTGTTCATTTTACAAATATAGCGCCTTTGCTAGCAAATGTCATATTAATTATTAAATATGACTATGCAGATGAAATACGTTCTTTATAAATGTAAAAAATATTTCGATTATATTTTAAATATATTTTTAGTTGGTTTAAAAACACACACACACACACACACATCATCAGCCTAAATGTACTACTACTGGGACACAGGCCTCCTCTCTCTTTGAGAGGGAAAAAACAAACGAATTGAAAATCAAAACCTTTGAGAGATAACTTTCACAATTCCATTTCCAACTTTAAATTATTCATTTTTAAATGTGTCTGTCTAATCCATAAAGGCGGGGCACAAAGAAAGACCACATTTAACATTTTAATAAGTTGACCTTTTACACTTAATGTATCCATTTTGAAATTATTTGCAACAGATTGTAACACAAATAAAATTATGAACTAAAACATAACATACTTATCCTTTTACCCATACTTTTGAGGCACGGAACCCTAAAAATGTAGCCATTATTATAGGGCGTTACTAAACGTAGGAAAAATAAGTATTTTGTTAAAATGTGCCATTTTCTTAAGTTTTCTGTTAGTCATTACTCCGCAGAATTGGATCCTTATTAGCGTCACTATCGAATGGTGTAATAATACAGCGTGTGTTTTTTCCAAAATCAACGGTTTAGATTTCTGGCCAGGAATATAGATTTTACAAAAACCCAATGATGCAGTTTTATTTTTTATCAAATTCGGTCTCGTGAGTGTTTTTCGCTATTCCTCATAGTTTCGTATTTGGACATTCACGGCCACTTAAAAAACTCAGCCTGCATACATATAATCGCGTATTAAAAGGGGAGTGACCATTGGTCGTCAATTTTGTTTATTTTTTGTCTGATAGGAAGCAATGGATGAGGTACACTTAAAAATTGGAAAAAAATATGGCAAATTTTCTGGCTTCTCAATACCCGTAACAAACGTCAAAGGTCCACCTGCACCGGCTTAACGAGCTTACCGAGGCAAGGAGAAGTCTCAGTGTGTATGTGCATGGTCACCCATCCACGGATCGACCTCGGTAAGCGATGCTTAACTTCGAAAGATGACCCGAGCGGCTGTTATTATTTAGTAAGAGCTGAAATGACAATATTACTTCGGATACGCGAAAATAAGTACTTTTATTAACATCCCTAGCCATTTCAAATGAACACCACCCTACGGACTCTCATCAAATCAATTTAAACTCTATCACACTCTAGATAAGATTCAAATTCAATTAGCAGAATATACCCTACAGTTATAACGAACTAACAGATACTTATTAGTCTAATTGCTTAATACATTACAGCATGCAAAATAGGATCCTACGTTATTGAGTTAAGGTTGATTTCAGATTAGCTTACATAGTGTTGGAGATATTAATACTGTGTATTCTGGGTAAATGTTTAAGGAATGTTGTTATGTAGATTAGATCTTATTTATATTTAGTTAGGGTACATTTTCAATTGGTTTCAGTAACAATAATATGATTTCTAATAGAAATGTACACTTTGTAGTCAATATTTGTTTGATATTATAAGTTTACTAGTTTCAGCGCCTGTTTTAATTAATTAAAACAATATGAGGGAAGTATTTTAATAGATTCGCCCGCGTGGAAGTCGGAAATCATTCGTTTTCTAAGAGAATATTGCTGGGAGAGACGGCATAAAAATAGGTGCAATGTTGCCATACTGCTGCACGACCGACGTTATGTCACCCAATCCGAAAATGCTAATTGCACTCAACGCTCTCCTTGAGTCCAGTCCTAGACTAGATCTATTCGCTGATGAATGAAAGTCGATGTTATTTGAATGTCTGGCATTTTGCGTAAAGATTTAGTTAATAATTTTGCGTATTTGTGACATATATACCCATGAAGCAATTGCTTTACATACTTTGTAATCGATCTAATCGGTGTGATTGGCTTTTTGTCGTTGAAATAAATAAATACTCTCGGAACAAAAACTACCCTATGCCCAGCACCATAGGTCCATGGACCATGTCTACCCGTGTACGTGTTTAGGACACTACGACTTTCACGCGGGTGAAGCCGCTCTCGGAAGCTAGTTTCAAATTAATACTCGTATAAGTTGTAACAATCATACTTTGTTAAAGTACCATTCACTAAACTAATTATTATAAATTTTAATTTTAATATCAAACTTAGTGCTTCATAATTATTATATTTCTGTTAATTTTATACAATCATATATTTTGTCCTAATTTCTGTAGAACGATTCAATATTATGTTGCAAGTTGTAGTAAAATACACTGTATGGGATACGTAGTAAGGTTGATATTAGTGTGCAGTGTAGATTTGAATGAAATAATTATTCTTTTGGCAATGGCAGCAATTAAGGGATAAAGGGTGTGGTGCCAGTGACAGCGAACATCTTTTGACTTTATTATTTAATTCAGCAGAAAACCGTCTAAACATATGTAGTTGCATGATGTTTTCGTTTACTCTCTTTGGGCAAAATCGTTACTTCCTTTTTATGTTACTAAATCTAAAAATTTTACTTCATCATCATCGTCATCACAGCCGAAAGAAATCCACTGCTGAACATAGACCTCCAAGCGTCGCCACAATTTTGTTTTAATAGAACGATGATTATATCGTGCGTCCTAAGAGGACCAGAGCTTAATCCTCAGTTTGGGTTTTTTTAGCTTTGAGTTCATCAGTAGCTCCTGCGATCACTAGACCGACGATGCACTTATATATGAACCATCTTTCTAATCAAGCGCTTCCACACGCACGGTGCAAGTCGCACCGCACCCCATAAGCCGCAAATCGCGTGCTTGAAGGCATTAAAGCGTCTTATCGACACTTCATAAGTCAACGCGCAAGTTGGGCTCAAGTGAGAGGCAACCGCCTGACTGATACGTAGTATACCCATACAACAGTACGCCTGCACTCTCCGTAGGGTTGGGCAGGGGAGCTCCTGTTGACTCAGATTTCGCCAGATATGTTGTAAGTCATGTAGGAGGCGAGCCTATTGTCATCAACCGGCCACAAGTTCAGACTCCAGGCTGCTACTGACAAATTGTAGATGAAAAACCCAATAACAATTTTCGGAAATCGAACGCTGTATCCAGGACTTAGTATACGTACAACACTTGCTTGGCTCTGGCTGGCAACAGTAGTGCTATTCTGTAACAATCTCAGCCTGATGACATCGGTGAAGTGAGTTGTCAATATCTAGCTGTGGAGATTGTTGCGCCACTTCTTCTTCCCAGCAAAAGCACTAGGAAGTGGTGAAGGGCGTGCGTTTTTGGGGGACTGTCTTATGTAATTTTGACGTTCGGAAAGTGCTGATTCTCAGCCTAGTTTGAATAAATGACTTTTGAATTTTAGCATCAATAATTGGAATGTCAGCTCACTTCACCTAAGTTTTCATAGTGAGTTTTTTATACAGAGCCGACCAAAGTCAAAGTCAAATATATTTTTATTCAACTAGGCCAATAAGCGGCCCTTAACGTCAAACAAAAATTAATATTTACAAGTAATAAAAGTTGATTCTACCGACCGGCATACAATGATAGGATTGGCGATCTACTTATCATTAAACACGATAACAGTGGTGGCCCAGTGGCAACGGCCGCGACTTACAAGTTGTAGGTCGAACCCAGGGAGGCGTTTTAGATTGTGTAAATTATTTCACCACCACTGCTCTCAAAACGGTGATGGAAAACATCGTGAGGAAACCGACATGTCCTAGAACCAAAAATTCGAAGACAAGTGACATCCACCAACCAGCACTGGGCCCGCGTGGTGGGTTATACGGCTCATTCCCTCTCATAGAGAGCAGGCCTGTACGCACCAAATGGGAGTTTAAGTGCGGAAAGGAGGTCCAACTATCCTATCCTATCATTAAACAACAAGTAAACCCATACACTTTTCACTAAACCCCTAGTACCTTTAGACATAAAATAATTTATTTTTGTTTTTGATTTTTTCAGGTACGTCCCGTTGCACATAAGAGTCACCATGATCGAGTAACCACATACATGTAAGAAGTTTGGTTTTATCTTTCTTCTGACTACCAATAAAGATCTAAATATGACAGCTACAACCAACGACTACTAATCTTGACAATCTAAGAAGTGTAATGACATTTCTCATTTTACAAGCCGCGATGACTTTGCATGTAAGAAATTGAAAAATTAAATTCGTAATCCTAATTAATTACTAATACACTACTAATATTGTAAAGGCGAAAGTTGAGTGTGTATGTTTGTTACTCGTTCACGCAAAAACGACTGAACGGATCTGGATGAAATTTGGCACAGAGATAGATTATAGTCAGGAATAGCACATAGGATACTTTTTATCCCGGAAATGTTTTCCCTTGGGATAATTTTCGACATTCACGCGGGCGAAGCCGCTGGCAGAAGCTAGTACACCACAACAACAAATATCATTCGTAAGTATTTTTAACCGACTTCCCATAAAGGAGGAGGTTTCTCAATTCGATCGTATATATATATATTATGCGTGTTCGCGGATAACTTCGTCGTTTATGATCCGATTTTGATGATTCTTTTTTATTTTTGGAAAGGAGATCTCCCAAGGGTGATACCATGATAAGGTAGCTAGGATCTGATGATGGGATCCTAGAGAAATCGATGGAACTCCTCAAATATTATAGACGTACGTATAGAGATTTTGGTATTTTCATCAATAATGCAATCATTTGCACTCAGAAAGTATAATTTGTTGAAGTGGAACTGATGAAGAAGACCACATAATGGCCACTGGAACTCCGAAATGAAACAATGTTTCCTAGTCGTGTTTGGGTCATGAGATATACTTTGGCTATAAATGATATTCATGTAAATTGGAGGTACCTACCAAAACTAAAAAGAGGAAAATAAAAAACTTTTTAACAAAAAATCAAACCGACTTCTAAAACAAAACACTTCAAAGCGAAAAACAACTTTCTTTTCCGAAGTTGGAGTCGAATAACGGAAAACAATATAGCTGTCAAATCCGACTTCTTAGTTTGTCATAGGTATAACGTGCTTTTCGAGGCATGGATAAGTCTCAGGATTTAAAGGATGGTCACCCATCCAAGACCTCGCTCGAGCTTTGCTTAATCTTGAAGATAAACCCGTGCGGCAGTTACAGTATGGCCACGAGTACCTTCTGCATTTTAACTACATATTCGTTTATGCCATAAAGAGACGAGTAATAAAATAACTTTTTGACGACAATACTATGTTTTATTACTTACAGTTATAATGTCACCCGGGACCGCTCGCTGTTTGAGACTAATAAAGTTACAGAGTTCATATTAATGTATGCAGCAACTTTGTGCTTTATTTGTATTTTAATTAGTTGGAGAAATGTCTAGTTTATTATCATGGCCTTTAGGCGATAGACGGGCTTTCTGAAAGCAATTTGTTGTACAGATATATGTTAGGTCAGCTTTAGTGATCGAAAGAAGTCAATCAAGGTCTGCCTAGCGTTCTCCCGACCATATTGGGGTCGGCTTCCAATCTCACTGTACCAGCAGGGTACCACTATTTTCATTGGCAACTGTCTTATCTGAAGTCCACAACCCAGTAACTAAGGGTACGTTCACACAAAACATCCGTATTTTCAGGATCGTTTTTAACAAATCCCTCGCTACTGGGGGTAATATTCACACCACATTTAGTCAGGTACCATCAACTTTCAAACAAAACGGATCAGTATTTTAATACTTTAGTGTGTGTGAACTCGCTCATACAACTACCTAGACCGATATAAACGGATAGAAAGAAAGAAAGAAAGAAAGATCGTTTTACTCTAGTACCCCTTGGTAGGACTAGTGTCTTGATTTTATGGCTCTTCACGACTCGTAATAATAACTGCCTAAGATCTACAAATGTTTGCTGAGACCAACGAATTAACATGCTTTCCGAAGCGCGGAAGTGTCTCGCTGGATATGTAATGGATCCATCCACGAACCGACCTCGGCCACCTTTGCTTAACCTTGAAGATCGAGCCGGGTATCTAATATTATTTAGCCACGAGCTCCTCAACTTGTTTTACCATCGTAAATAGGGTAATCGGGTAAACACCATCGACGCCTTTCAGCACCCCGCAGGCGCCCATAAATACAAGGTATTATCGGACTTTAAAACTTGTAAGTCCCGAAAGATTACCAAATTTTAGGGATGCTGTATAGATAGAATTTATAAGCTTATCTACCTAGTTACTTATATAATGCACTCTGTTATTTACAATTTTAATTATTTTTTAAACTACGAAAAATGCTTATATTGTGGCAAAAGTTTTGTTTTTAAGATAACATTAGAATGTACTCTTTTTAGGGTTCTGTACTCAAAGGGTAAAAACGGGTCCCTATTACTAAGACTCCATTGTCCGTCTGTCTGTCTGTCTGGCACCAGGCTATATCTCATGAACCGTGATAGCTAGACAGTTGAAATTTTCACAGAAGATAAATTTCTGTTGTCGCTATAACAACAAATACTAAAACAATTAAATAAATATTTAAGTGGGTTGTATGGGTTACAACAAACGTAATTTTTTTGGCGTTTTTGCGATAATGGTATGGAACCCTTCGTGCGCGAGTTCGACTCGCACTTGGCCGGTATTTTTTAGGGCTCCGTACCCGAAGGGTCCAAACGGAGCCCTATTGCTATCACTCACGTGTCAGTCTGTCGTCTGTCACAATTTTTTACAGCCAGACTGTTGGAGCTACAGTCTCAAATTTTCACAGTACCTATAAGCATCTTATTGATCAAAAGCCATACTAATTGTCAAAAAAAAATTAAACGTTTTTAAGGGAAAGGAACATACAGAAAAAGGACGCGAAAAAAAAAAATTACCTATTAAAAAAATGGTATCGTTGTTTAGAGTTCGTTGGGTATATAAATGCTGTATTTTTTAATTAAAAAAATATTAAGGAATGAGAAGCCACCAAAGTCAGCTTTTGTTTACAAAATTTTGTTCCGAAGAATTTTTTAACTCCCATTGACCTGTGAACTTCAAATTTGGTGGTAATGCGTGTATATTATATATACACCAATTTGTTTTTGCGGTTTGGTGCGGAACCCTAAATGTGTGAAGTCCGACACGCACTTGGGAGGTTTTTTTAAGTCTGTATTCTTTATTTACGTTCTTTACAACAACAACAACAACTCTTTCTTATATAGATAGTATAATAATATATATTTCTTCTAACAAAAGTTACCAACCCTAATAGTTATACCTACATTAATTGTAAAGCTAGTGCCTTCCTCCGGCTGCGTCTGTCCCAGACGTGGAGCTCCCTGCTAACATCTAGTAATATATCTGACATTTTTTGTTTGTTTGTATAGCAAGGTTAGGGTGAAATTATAGGTATAGTGTAGGGTAACTGGGTTTAGTGTTTTAGGTCTAGGGATGCCAAAAATTTTAGAAATTATTCAAATTGGAGCTGGCTGAGGGCTCTTCTGATGTTTACAAATTACATAGTAAAATATCAAGGCTGTATTTTATAAAGGGGTAGGCAGAGATATGTCCCTATCTTTGCGCAGTCATGTTTAAGTTTAAAGTGATGACTTAAAGGTACAGTGCTGACTCAAGCGACGACCATCGGCATGACGTGGAGTGAGGAGAAGCGTGAAACTCATGATCGAGCGCGATGGAGGACTGCTGTGGACGTCCTTTGGCCCTGCTAGGGAACATAGAATCTTGAGTCAAGCATTACTGCCAAACCAGCCATGACATGGATATAGAATCCAGGAAGAATATACTCAACATTTGTGCTTAGTAACCAACAAGGTAGTCAGCTGTACAAATTCTTACTATAAATGTAGTAATCTTAATGGCTTTGTTTTAGTATGGCCACAAACCCATCCACAAAAACTATCCCTTCCTAAAAGGTCAATTAGCGCAGAACACGCATCTTTCATTCGTGACACTATTGTCTTTGTTGATATGTGACATTGGTAGCGCCTTTTTTCGTAGCTGTTATGGCATTTTTACAAGCTTTTATTTAAGTTTTTAGTTAGTTACGGGTCAAGTCTTACAGCTGAATTTTAAAACAGTTATCCTCAAATGATTGTAGTGAAATTTGGCATACACAAAAAAAACGTTTTGAATGACAATGCACAGTTAGCTAAGTAACATCATTCATTATCCAATATGGCGGATTCCAAAGATGTCGGTCCAATTATTTTTATGCACCCCCATGATATGGATATCAAATGAAAGGGTTTGCTGAGTGGAATACGAACAAGCTTGTATATAAAAGATTTTTTTTTAATTAGTAATTTCTTTCTTAGTAAAAGTCTTCGTAGACTTGTTACGTTTTTGTTACAAGTTGACATTGTTTCCTATTCCTCCATATATGTACATAGATCGTAGTTACTGCTAATGAATGCGGTGTTGAAGATAACAGCCTATTGTCTTGTCTGTAATTATGTTATGTGGTAACAGGTGGGCTGTTTGAGAATCAAGACACCTGACGGTGGATAATTAATACTTGAACTATAGGAAAAATGGTATACAATGGAGATTCAAATAAAATAAATGTCGTCGTGATGGGAAATGTTATAAAAACAAGTGACCTGACTCGTTGTCTAGTGATCGCAAGCAAGCGCTACTGAGCTTAAGGTCGGCTTCTATTCTCAGGTCAGGTAAAGTATTATTAGGTTTTCTATCTGAAATTTCTCAGTAGTCAGCCAGGAATCTGGATTTGTTCTCGATCGAAGGCAATAGACTCACCCCATATTACATGTTACCTACATAAAACAGGTGCACCTCTGCACAACCCTTCGAGGAATACACATTGTTATGTATGTTTGTTATCACAACTTTATGCACGAGTATAAAGTAAAGGCGGGCTTTGTATATTACTGCCAACTGGGTAACTAACTAATCGCAAGGTGGTCCCAGTCACCCTATTATACATAGGTTATTCATATCTGTGTTTGTTTAGTAAAAATATTGCGTATCGTAAAGCATAGTCCTATAGACAAATATAAAAACCCGTTCGGTGAAGCACTATCGCTTGTAAAGATAAAAATTTATAAGGGTATGGATAGATACTGCGTTTTATAGTAAGTAGTACATGTTTTCGATCCTTATCAAACCCTTTTCAAAATGCTAGAAAATAAAGATAATGTCCAATCTGATATTTTTTGTTCTAAAGCCGAAGCCAAATCAATGCAATTTCCATGAGAAATGTAATCCAACTTGTTTTATCAAAATATTTTAAGTTTGTGAGTAGAGCCATAAAGAGCAATAAGCAAAATAAATGAGTGACTGATATTTAGAAAAAGAAAGACGAAAGAGAAACTAATTATTAAAAATTATTTTGAAATGTTTCGCGGATCGGTCAAATTGGCAAAATTTGTGGGCGCTCTATGTCCAGCAGTGGACAACTTTCGATTGAAATGATGATGATGGTGAAATGAAAGGTCTGTTCAATGTACCACACGTTTATATAACTTAGACTTTTCCCCTAAAATCGCTGTATATTTCGATTACACATGTGTAGAAGATACTAAGGGACTACGGAACGATTATGGTGTATCGTTCGAAGGCGCCAATCTTGGAGTGAAATGACTTTGAAAATTGCTTCCCGTTTGCCTGAAGAAAACACATGAGGGGGCTATAGGCTGTAATGGGGAATACTGCTACAAAATATATTGCGACTTGACGTGTTTCTGGATAAAAATGGCCTTTTCTGATACTGCTGATTATGAAAAGGTGCAGGCAGGGTGCTACTAAGAAATTCATACTGGAAAATTTCAAAAATGTTGCCGAATCTGGGAATTGAACTCAGTACCTTATACTCAAACAAATAAAGTGTTGGGGTAAGTTGGGTTTTCCATCCGGTATTTCTCAATATGCCTGGAATCTGCATTAGTGTTCGGTTGATAGGAAAAGGCTCGCCGCACATTAGGTATAAGGGATGTACTATAAATGCACCTCTGCCTAACTCTTCGGGGACACAGGTGTAATTATTACACCTGTGTCCCCGAAGAGTATCAATTATTGACCGAGCGAGCGCCTCCGTCTCCGTTTCAGCTCGGCCAAAAATGCTTTCGAGTGTCCAATGTCCGGTGAATGACCGGCTGTACTCCTCTACAGGTCGCATTTCTCAACCTAATCTCGTGAAAATTTGTGAGCAGGTTCGATAATTATACAGTTTATTTTTGTCGATTAATTTTTTGGAAGTCGTGAGGTCTACAGCTTACAGAGCCACTAGTGTTATCTTATGAAGTGCTAAGTTATTGATCAAATCGAATTAAATTATACCATCATAATTTCTGTACAAATTTTTCCTCATCTCCCACCAGCCACGGGCAAACCAAAGTAATTTGAATCCAAACAAAGCCTTATAAAGTAATTAAAGGCACTCTCAAGTTCCAAGGACTTTCTGCTCACGCTACAAACTTCTCAGAACAAATACAGCGGGCACATGCTCTGAATATTATCCACCTGATTATATATCCAAGAAATTCAGAATAGGTACTAACGTTTCCTTGGAAACTTCAGCTTTGCAAGTTTACTGCCTTCAAGCGACGATACTTAAGTAGAACCAGGTGGAGGTACTACTTCGTGGTAACCCAGCGGCTAAGCGACCGCGCCTCTCGTGCTTGAGGTCGTGGGTTCAAATCCGGGCAACCGGGTACAAAACCAGGCTCCGGGTTGCTATAGAGAAAATACAGAAGGGAAAACCCAACAACACTGTGCCCGACCCTGGAATCGAACCCAGGATCTCATATTCAGCAGTGGCGGTTATGAACACTAGTCTAACGAGACAGTTTCTGCTATACCCTTCGGGAATAAAGGCGTGATATTATGCATGCATAAAAGTAGATACTGTTTCAGGCCGCTAAGTATCGTACTAAACCATAAAAATCGATCTTAACCTAACTTTAATAAAGCACAATAATCGTTAAACACATATTCAAAAGCATCCCTACACACGCATAGGTGTCCTACAAACGATTCCCTCTAACCAATCCACACAGATGCACATAACCGCAGACGTAGTGGCGGCTCGCGAGGAGCCAGCCTGTCAGACGCTGCTAAATAATGCAATAAGTTGTGAATTAAGTTACAATAGCCATTAGGAACGTGGCTATGTGAATAAATGGATAGAAATTGATTAAAATGGAATTTGAATTTAGAGTAATGGTAATAATTTTCAATTGGTAATGCTCTCTGGAGAGCTCGTGAATAAGTCGCATAGCCGTACAGGTCGATCTTAAAGGTTGAGCAACGCTTGCTACGGTCGGTCCCTGGATGGGTAACTATCTTAACGTATCAAGATTCCTCTGTGCCTCGGACCGCACGCAGTCAAAAGCCAACATATCTAAGCCCATTTAATATAGTAACGTTAACGTTTAGTAGTAGGTATGTTATAGTAACTGTCGGCACGTAACTTGGCAAGGTTTGCGCATAGTGCGCGAACTGACCAACCACCATATAGAACGAACGGAACGTGGACGCGACGTGATTGGTCAGTCGATCCTTGTGTCAACTGACCAACCAATCGCGGTGCTAAATGTACCCCGGCTCCCACTTGGCAACCAAAGAAACCTAAAAAATTACTTGTGCGCATCTTAAGACTCATGCCAAGTTACGTGGCGACAACTACACTGAATAGTTGCATCTGAGTGCCGGATGCCACATAGCTGGGGCAAGGCGATTGATTGATTGCCGACACGGGGTTAGAAACCAGAACTCTTTGTTTAGCTGTCTTAAAGTTCTGTCAAGGTACTTAGACATGAGACCAACGAGATAAAGTTATTAAGGCCAAAATTAAAGAATAGCAGTTTTCAGGCTAAAATTACAGAACAGCAGTTTTCTGGCTAAAATTACAGAATAGCAGTTTTCTGGCTAAAATGACAGAATAGCAGTTTTCAGGAAAAATGCAGAATAGCAGTTTTCAGGGAAAAAATGCAGAATAGCAGTTTTCAGGCTAAAATTACAGAATAGCAGTTTTCAGGCTATAATTACAGAATAGCAATTTTCAGGCAAGCATTACCAACCGCATTTCCTCCTAAGCAGAAGACTGGCATACTAATCATGGTAAATTATACACAAACACACACGTTAACGCACGTACGCACGCACGTTAAGCCGTTGGTCCCGGCTGTCATTTGAAGATTTTTGACAGTCGATACGGGTAGTCAGAAGCTTGAGATCTGACACCAGTCTTGCCAAGGGGTACCGTATTACCCAGTTACTGGGTTGTGAAGGTCAGATAGGCAGTCGCTCCATGTAAAACACTGGTACTTAGCTGAATCCGGTAAGACTGGAAGCCGACCCCAATATAGTTGGGAAAAGGCTAGGCAGATGATGACTTTTCAGGCTAAAATTACAGAATATTAGTTTTCAGGCAAAAATTTCAGATTAGCAGTTTTCAGGCAAAAAATGCAGATTAGCAGTTTTCAGGCAAAAATTACAGAATAGCAGTTTTTAGGAAAAATAAGCAGATTAGCAGTTTTCAGACTAAAATTACAGAATAGCAGTTTTTGGAAAAAAATACAGAATAGCAATTTTCAGGCTAAAATTACAGCATAGCAGTTTTCAGGAAAAAAATGCAGAATAGCAGTTTTCAGGCTAAAATTACAGAATAGCAGTTTTCAGGTTAAAATTACAGAATAGCAGTTTTCAGGTTAACATTACAGAATAGCAGTTTTCAGGAAAAAAATACAGAATAGCAGTTTGCAGGAAAATATTACTGAATAGGAGTTTTCTGGCTAAAATTACAGAATAGCAGTTTTCAGGAAAAAAGTGCAGAATAGCAGTTTTCAGGCTAAAATTACAGAATAGCAGTTTTCTGGCTAAAATTACAGAATAGCAGTTTTCAGGAAAAAATGCAGAATAGCAGCTTTCAGGGAAAAAATACAGAATAGCAGTTTTCAGGCTAAAATTACAGATCAGCAGTTTTCAGGCTAAAATTACAGAATAGCAATTTTCAGGCAAGCATTACCAACCGCATTTCCTCCTAAGCAGAAGACTGGCATACTAATCATGGCAAATTATAAACAAATTCAGTTTACAACACTTCTTGTTGCGTCCGTGAGTTAGTGAAACAAATAAAACTTGAACATGAGTTGAATATTTGAATAATTTCCAGCTGTTCCTCAGGGAATTGTGGATTGTACTAAATTTTTTTGCCGAGTTAAATGAGATTAGACCTTTTGTGTTTTTTGGAGGTTTGCATATTTATTTACGGGTATTTACCATGCCATAAGAAACAAAAAGAGTTATGAATATAAATGTGGATGAATAAATAGGCTTGTACGGGTTGTAAGTCCGTACATGTAATTTGTCGTGAAGGTTTGTAAGTTAAGTTAGTGAAGAGAAACGCGTTCCACTAAGATGCAGTTAAGTTTATTGAGAGTAAGTTACAGTACTTGAGCGGAGGCGATTATTTCTCTCAGTTGTTGATAGTCACACACTTGTATGTTTACTACGATTAAATTAGTTAATAAGGTTATTTTTATAACGCGCAATCGTGACGCGCATCGCTGGTCTAAAGTAGGTTACAGCGTAAGCAGAAAAATGTACGGCGATGAGACCGTACATATTGGCAACCCCTAAAGAAGTTAAGATGAGTAAAGAGAGAGAAAGAACCGCCTGTACAAAGTTAAGGCTTAATGTTAAAGTAAGTATACAATTAATCAAAAGTAAAGGCAATGTTGTCTCGATGCCCTTGAGGTTGAGTGTGGCAGACGTGGTCGCGCGCCTGCTGGTTTTCGTCTCTGGCAGTCTGCTGTCGAGGTCCCATTGGCTGAAGTTCGATGTCTTCATGTTTTGGCTTCGTATTTGTTGTCCTCGGAAGTCGTTTCCTGAGCCGTACGCAGTATTTTCTTGTGACGATCCCCAGACACGTGATGACAGCAATTGTAAGTAAAAAGTAACTAATTGCATATTGGTGAATATCATGCTGTGTGATGGTGGATGGTAGTTGTGGCTCGTTCTCTTGTTGGAACCGTAGTTTCTTGTCGATTACTGTGAAGTCGTTTTTCTTGAGAGTGAAGAGTTCGTCTTGAGAGCCGTGTAGTGTTATGTTGACAATGTTATTAATCGACGAGTTCAAGTTCGGTACATGCATGTCGTAGTTTACGTTGAGGTTGCTGTTGTACTGATTGTGTGAAGTGATGGTGAGCTCTTTTGACTGCAGAACACATCCTTGACTCAAAGTTACAATAGCCGCTGATGTGATAGTTTGCGAGGTTACGTCGTTATCACAAACAGTACGTAATTCGCATCTTCCGCAACAAACAACCAGCCAGCTGTTTGATTCTTGCAATTTGATCCATGCCTCGTCGCATGACACACTGACGACGTTGCATGGCGACGTAGTTACACGATGACCCAGTAGTTTTGCTTCGCAAGGTGCATTCTTGTTCTGTAAGTTGAACACTGGTATGTTTGCGCTGCAAATAAAGTTATCTTTTTGTCTTTTGGTACATTGCTTGAAGTCTTCATCCTTTAATGAGATGTAAGACTTCTTTCCAAAGTTCACGGCGATGTACTCTGACGATAACTGCATCAATTTGAATTTTTCCTCAGTTTTAAAAGGTATAGCGATAGCCCGGTAGTAGGTGAAGTCCTCATCCGAGATCAACGGAATGTGAACTTCGAACATAAAGTAGTTTTTTGTTATTCGTGCTTTCACGTAGAGCAGTTTGTAAAGTTCCTTGATATCTTGTTTGATGTTGGTCGTCGGTAGTGTCAGAGTTCTCGGCAGTTTGCCGGCTATGTCTTCCATTTGTTTGACTAGGCTGACTGGTGATATCAAGTGCACGTCCATGTGCCCACTGTAGACATTCGTGAGGGTGTTTAGGAGCATTGTTTGAATTTCTTTAAGATTTCGTAATAGTAATGATGCTGTGAGCGAAGCGGAGTTGAAGTAGCTTGTAGCCATCATTATTTGTATGTCTGTTTCAATGTTGCCCAAATTCGACTTAGTTTCATTCATGAAGCGTTCTATCATTTTGCATTGTAATTTAATGTTTTCATCGTTTTTTTTCAAAACATCGTTTTGTAGTTGCATAATTGACGTTTGGTTTTTTGCGAGTTCGCGTAAATAGTTTTCGTTGCGTTGAATGGCATCGATATCTTGGTGATATTTGTCAGCAAATCTCTGGTCTAAGACGCCGAATAAGCTGTTTGCTACCATGCCTACTCCGTCGATTAAGCCGCGTTTCTTGCGTGTTGATAAATGCTTGTGCGGAGCCAGCAGGATCGTATTGTAGAAGTTGAGTAGTTCCATCTCGTGTGAAAGTTGATCTGTCGTAGCTTGGCAATAGCTTTGATGGATTTTCTGGCATAAGATATTTACACCGTTGACGTAGTTTTCAATGTTTTGAACGCCTTGCCAGTAGTTAGTTAGATTGTAGTACGTAAGCAAAGTCCATTCGTCGTGAATGAGTTCAATTTTGCCTATGGTGTCATAATAAATCGGCCGCTCGGGTTCCAGGTTTGTAATCTGAATTCCTGACCTTTGTTGCGTACCATATGATCCATTCACGAATATCAACATTGTGAGAATACACATCAAAATGTTTGTAAGACATTTTTTCGTTGACTGTTTTGTTGTGGTAGGTCTTTTAGTTTTGTCAGCGTTTTGTAAGTCCGTCTGACATTCTTCACTATCTCTGTTGCAAGTAGTTTCGATGGGTAGAGCAGATAGTTTCACAATTGGTCGTTTGATGACACCGGTTTGTGTTTTCAGGGTTGTCACTCGAACGTATCCGTCGGCTCCAGGGTGTAATTTCAGCACCCGTCCCATGGCCCATTTTCCTGGCGGCAAATTGTTGTCCCGGACTAGTACGATGTCCCCCTCGTTGAGGTTTTTCTTAGGATTGTTCCATTTGCTGCGCCTTTGAAGTTGTGTTAGATAGTCGTTTGACCAATTTTTCCAAAATTGTTGGTACATGTGTTCAGTTAGCTGCCATCGTCGGCGTAGATCTATGTTATGTTTTTCATTGTAGTCTGCTCGTGGTAGAGACATTGTTGGTCCCCCCGTTAGACAGTGACCTGGTGTCAGATAGTTATAGAATTCTTCGGGGTCCTCAGTAAGCTGGCAAAGTGGCCTGGAGTTCATGCATGCTTCTATGTTCGCAAGCAAGGTAGTAAACTCCTCGTACGTCAGTTTTTGGTCTCCTAACACCCGACGAAGGTGATACTTCATCGACTTGACCGCTGCTTCCCATAGTCCACCAGCGGTTGGCCAAGCGGGTGCATTGAAGTGCCATTGTACTCCCATGTCAGCAATACTATTGAAGAAGTCTGGCGATAAGATTTGCTTGAAGTCTTCAAACTCTTTCTGAAGCAATCTTGATGCGCCGATAAAGTTCGTACCACAGTCCGAGTAGACGTGACCTGGTGTACCGCGCCTGGAGCACATTCTCTGGAAGGCTGCTATGAATGTTTCGGTGCTTAAGTCCGATGCGAGTTCGATGTGTACAGCCTTAGTTACCATGCACACGAATATGCATATGTAACCCTTTGAGGTCCGCACTCCCTTTCCTTTGTTAAGTTTGACTTCCACGTGTCCTGTGAAGTCAACTCCTGTGTGGGTGAACGGTCGCGATGGTGTCACACGTTGTGGTGGTAGTTCTCCCATGAGTTGGTTTAACTCCGATGGGTTGTAGCGGTGGCAACGCACACAGCGCCGTAGTTCAGCTTTTACCGCTCTGTTGCCGCCAACGATCCAGTACCGTTGTCGGATGTGCGCTAAAGTTAATCTGGCTCCTCCGTGTAAAGTCGTAAGATGAGCTTGATGAATCACCAACTCAGTAAGTCGTCCACTCTTAGGTAGGATGATTGGGTTCTTCATCTCGAAAGGTAGAACGGAGTGGTTCAGTCGACCACCGACTCGGATGATGCCTTTGTTGTCCAGATATGGCTTAAGTTTGAAAATGTAACTTTTAGTAGAAATAGTTTTAGTAGTTTGAAGTTGTTTGTATTCTTGCGCAAGTTCCGTTTGTTGCACATATTTTATTATTTGTTCTTTTGCACTGCTTAATTCGCACAAAGTAAGGCATCCGGTGTCACGTTTGGCCTTGTTTCTTGTATTTGCAATGAATCGTTGTATCCATGCTGCAATTCTGTTCACTTTGGTCAATGAACTGCAATCATCAATCATCAATCAATACATATAATAAATCTGTAGAAAAATATTTTTTGTACATCGAAAAAAAATCCAAAAAAAATAGCCAGGGTGTTAAAGGATAACCAACAGAACCCATTTCTATCATTTTTGGAATTTTTGTCTGTTTGTCTGTTTATCTGTTTGTCTGTTTGTCTGTTTATTTGTGCACGCATCACGTGAAATGTACGAAACCAATGTAGATAACTTTTATACATAAAAATTGTGCGTATCTTGAAGAATTACTTAGTTTTTGTTTCATCGCAATCGGTTCACTCTATCAAAAGTTAGATGAATTTAAAGTGTTCAAGAAGTAAAATTATCACAGCTCACGCAATTCGGTTACTCGGACAGTTGAACTCGCTATTCGATAGATGGCGTTGTGCATTTAAAGTCATTATCTGAATCGCGGTGTTAAGATTTTACGCGAAAGAATGACCCTAGAAAAAAAAAAATTGTATGTAGTACGTATATTTTTTAACCGACTACCCAAAAAGAAGGAGGTTCTATGTTCGACATTATGTATGTTATTATTTTTTTTTTTGAGTATGATCAGTGTTCACCGATATCTCCGTCAGTTGTGGACCGATTTCAAAAAATCTTTTTTTGTTTGAATGAGTATGTTCCGAAATTGGTCCCATTTTAATTTGGTGTAGGACTGACGAAGCAATTCGAAGATATACAACAGAACTCTTCAATAAATAACGGCAAATCTCTCGGGATTGCTGCAATCGCATGTCTGTTTGTTGTTTATACCATTTCATAACATAACATCACGCCAGTACGCTCTTAAGGGGTACGCAGATCTGTCATTTCACCGGTTATGTTCAAGTTTCATGATATTAGGGTAATATATTCTGGCGTTATAGAGTAGGTAACTTACTAAACAACTTGCCTATTAGGTAGGTACAACTAAAAAGTGAAAAATAAAAAACTTTACAAAAAAATACTACCGACTTCCAAATAAAACTACAAAGTGAAAAATAACTTTATTTTTGGAAGTCGGTGTCCATAACGCAATAAATTGGTACCTACGAAAGACACCGACTTCCAAAAATAAAGTTATTTTTCACTTTGTAGTTTTATTTGGAAGTCGGTAGTATTTTTTTGTAAAATGTTTTTTTGAGTATGTGGAGTAGGCAGGCAGGCAGGCTGGTAAGTATGGTAGGGTTGGCAGGCAGATGACGGGAGCGAAGCCGCGGGCACAGCTAGTTAGTTAATAAATTATGAATACAATTATTGTTTTCTTTGTTCGTCGAGTTTGATTTTGCTTGGCAAACGCTGCCTATGTTCGTAGTAAATGTGCATGTTACGTTTTCTTCACGACTTTGTTCTTGGAAGCTAGGCAGAAATGTAGGACCTTCCCACCACAGACTGAAAGTTTGTAGCTTGGTGGGTAGCATGCCTCTTGATGCGCAGTCTGCAGGGTTATCTTGTGACTTCACATAACGCCATTGCTCGGCTGGTATGATTTGTCTTATTTTTTCAACCCGGTTAGCGACGTATTTTTCCCTTTTGGATGTGTCCCCCTGTATCCAAGCCAGGACCACTTGGGAATCGCACCAAACGCTTGTAGTTATGTCGAAGCCATTCAGGGCGTCTCTGATTTTTTCGATGAGTTGCGATAGTAAGAGTGCGCCACAAAGTTCAAGTTTCGGTAATGTGATCGTTTGTGATAGCGGCGCCACTCTTGTTTTAGCAGCGAGTAATGTTATTGTTGACTTGTTTGTTTCTTCTCTGACGCAGCTGTATACCACGCAAGAGTAAGCCTTTTCACTGGCGTCACAGAATCCAAATAGTTCTATCTTCTTGTTTGTTGTACGGACCCAGCGCTTATATTGAAAATATGGATGAATTGTGTGATTCACCCGCGTAAATAGAGTTTTACCAAAGTAGGCTTTTAAAAAGGCTTAGCCGGCTTCATAGTTGAAAGTTATCCCAAGGGTAAAAGTTACCTCATGTCTCAATCCAGTATATGATCTACCCATGTGCGATGTTGTATCCAAATCCATTCAGCCGTTAAGACGTGAAAATGTTCCAGTCAGACAGACCGACAGAGTCACTTTCGCGTTTATAATATAAGGATGGATATTCTAGGTAGTTTGTATAGTGTAGATTCATGCGGTATAAATCGAATTTGGGAATTTATTGTTACGGCAAACCTCCGTCTACCCCTTCTGCGACAACAAGCGTGATATTCCCTATGTGAATACTCTCCATCACAAAAAATATTGATCTATCCATTATTCCGTACGTAGCATCTTCTACAAGCAAGACGCTTGCTACGCCGTAGTCACGTAGCGCTACGAGACTACGCCGTAGCAGTCTCATTCTTTTATTTGTATTGAATTTTTTCTTTGATATTATTGTCACGTATTTTAGTGATATTATTGCGCTGTTTTTTGGCCTGCGTGCAGACAGATGTATATATTGTATAATTTTAAGTATTTCTCTTTTTTTCACGTACAAATAACGGTCAAAAGCGATATATATTAAACAACTTGGCTTATTCATATTCAGTACTATTAGGTTATTAGCTAGTTTTCTATTATCTGTGCTAGTAATAAATTATCCATGACTCGGGAACTGAACCCGAAATAAAAAGAAATGCTTGGTGGTCTCATTTGTCACTAATGATGCCACTATTTCTAATTTTAACTCAGCCTCACTATCGAACCATTGACGATTCCATTAACTAGGGAATCTCTTCCTCATGGCTTTCCATACCATTTATAATCATTTTTATGGTTCCGTACCTTAAAAGGTAAAAAAGGGAACCCTTATAAGATTACTATTTTCCGTCTGTCCGTGTGTCACCGCCGATTTTCTCAGGAACGGATGGACCTAGCAAGTTGAAATTTATACCAGATACCGAGGTCTATAGTCCCTGTTAGGCGTATAAAAATCAAGGTCCTGACACAACACGATAAAAAGATATGCGCAAATTTTGATTTTCGCGAAAACTTGTAAGTACCAAAATTTACCTTAATTTTCGTTTATTTTTATTTTTCTGAATTTTTCCTTTACTTGTGCTGTAAGACCTTGCTTTTAACAAAAATTGACAATTCTAGGTCAACCGGAAGTACCCTGTAGGTAATATTGTGTCGAAAATCTATATGGTAGTTGTTCTCGTTGACCTAGAATCTCGAAATTTGGCAAAAAGTAAGGTCTTACAGCACAAATAAAGGAAAAATTCCAAAAAATAAAATTTTGGTATTTACAAGTTTTCGCGAAAATCTAAATTTTCACATATCTTTAAAACTTAGCCACCAATAGTAATGATACCAATTTTATTATGGCGGTATAATGGGTAGGTATGGAACCCTCGGCGCACGAGTTCGACTCGCACTTGACCGGTTTTTTTTTATCTTGCCGGCAACTTAATGCGGTTTGAGGTTAATTCTTGTCGTATTAGCCGGTCAGTTAAGTGATAGTGGGGCTTTCTATCCAGGGTGCGCTGGACTCACAAAACATAACCCTCCTTTTGGGTTAGCCGCAGTCGGCTAATTAAAGTATAGCCATTTATAAATACTATTTTAATGCATCACCATGCCAATTAATAATTATAATTGAATTCGCTGCTGAACCTACAAGTCATGCCGATGACTCTGCTGGAAGTTGTCACAGAGCATGGAAACGTCTCGCCGCCGCCGGGGATTGCTAGAAACGGCAGTATCAAAACTTTGAATACAAACCGAACGTGTCAGTGAGTGTCATTGCGTACTTTTGAAATTGACGGACCGTGGCAATGTTGACTATTGCTATGACAGCTGAAACTAGTGCTATTCTGCGAGTACAGCGCGCGACCGCGACGCGAGACCCGCGCGTAGTGTTCCCGGCGGGTGTGTTCAAACAAACTCTCCTCGATTTATTTATTATATGCTTTATTGTACACCCTAAAATACAATTATAAAGAGAAACTTTAAATTAATACATATACAATGGGCGGCCTTATCGCATTCCGCGATCTCTTCCAGGCAAACTATAACCGACTATTTAAAAAGGAGGCGGTTCTATGTTCGACTTCATATATGTTTTTTTTGTATATTCACCAATATCTCCGTCAATTGTGGACCGATTTTGAATTTTTTGAAAGAGTATGTGCCGAAATTGTTCCCTTTTTAATTTGGTGAAGATCTAATGAAGAACTTCGAAGATATACACCAGAACTCTTCAATAAATAACGGCAAATATCTCGGGATTGCTGCAATCGCATGTCTGTTTATTATTTATACTATTTCATAACATACCATCACGCCAATACGCTCTAAAGGGGTACGCAGATGAGGGGTGTACAGATCACCTTGGTACACTCTTATTTCACCGGTTATGTTCAAGTCTCATGATATTCGGATAATCTATTCTGGCATTATAGGTACCTTATTAAAGAACTTTCCTATTAGGTACAACTAAAAAGAAAAAAAATCTTTTTTTCAAGAGACTACCGACTTCCAATAAATAAAAATACTACAAAGTAAAAAATTACTTTCTTTTTGGAAGTCGGTGTCCATAACGAAAAAAAATTTTCCTACGAAAGACACCGACTTAAAAATAAAGTTATTTTTCACTTTGTAGTTTTTTATTTCGAAGTCGGTTTTTTTTTTGTAAAAAAGTTTCTTGTTCGTTAAAATCAGTTATATTGTTGAAAATTATTATTCCACCTTGCAATGGAATGCCAAGTTATCAAATTACTATTGGAGGAAGAAGAATACGACGATATTATATTATTAGTATAAAAATAAACACAGATTGCCTATCTACGAATTATATACACCCAGAGGCCAAAAATATTGTTTTCAATATGGAAGTTAATCAATTGATGGCGTATGGTCGCTGTCGGTCTAGCGTTCCTCGCTCTGTGGCAACACTCATTACTATTGAAGCCACGCGCCGTGCCCGTAGCAATATGGCGTCATCACAACGTGACAGGTGACAGCTGTCAGAGTGAGGTTATTGAAATGACATAATGAGAGCACTGACTTGTTGGTCTAGTGGTTTTATGTATGACTTTTGAGCGTGGGGTTCTGGCTTCGATCTCCAGGTGTGGCAGTGCTTGGGATTTTATGATAGAAATGTCTGAGTGCCATAATTTTTAGCTTGGCCCCTAGGCCGAAAATATATTTTCGTTTTTTACCATCCCTAGATTTGTGGCCAGTGAGGATGAGTTATCGACCGTGACTTACAAGTTGCAGGTCGTGGGTTCGAGCCCAGGTAGGCGCTTTACTTTGTGTAAATTATTTCATCACCACTGCTCTCAAAACGGTGAAGGAAAACATCGTGAGGAAACCGGCATGTCTTAGAACCAAAAATTCGAAGACATGTGACATCCACCAACCCGCACTGGGCCCGCGTGGTGGTTTACGGCCCATTCCCACTCACAGAGAGGAGGCCTGTGTCCCAGCAGTGGGAACGTTAATAGGCTGATGATGTGTGTGTGTGATGTGAGGATGCCAAAAGGGTATATTCTTAATAAAAAAATGTTGGTTCGTCAGTTAGATTACAAAAAAAATATTTGACGGTATGTCTTTTGGAAGGCATGGCCTGTTAAGTCAAATTTTGACCCCACAAAAACCTTAAAATTATTCTTATAAACGCAAAAATTCAAATCTGCATAAAACCTGCATCCTCACACGATGCGCGGTCACAATTCATTACATTAGTTACGGCTTTATGGTGGGACGTGGGTTCGATGCCCGCGCGGTGCATTTATTTTTTTGTTTATTTGCGTTCCGACCGATATGTAAGATCTGAGAAAACAAATGGAGTTGCTTTGATTTTAAATATTTGTTTGAAGTTAAATATTTTGATCGGTTCGTTGATTATTTCTGTTTTCAGGACTGTTGAAAGATAAATTAATGATCTCAGCATGTTGTTATTAATTACTAGTTTCCGGCCGCGGCTTCGCCCGCGTAAATAGTGTTATATTATCCCAAGGGAGAATTATACTGAGATGAAAAGTATCCTATGTCCTAATCCAGGTTGTGGTCTGTCCATTTGCTAAATTTAATCCAATTTCGTTCAGCTATTAAGGCTTGAAAGCGTTACATACAAATTCACATTCGCATTCATAATATTAGTTAGGCAGAATTGATTTGTGCCTGGTTCTAAGATGATAAAAATCAAATACATAGTTGGCCAAATACTGTTGCACTGTGCTCGTGCCTTCTCTATTCGAGAAGACGGCCTTGCCCTGCAGTGGGACTGTTACGGGCTGGTATTATTATTTATGCGCAGAATACAAGCTCTACCTAAGCCGTGATATTATGTTACATTTCTTCTAAGTTTGTGTACTTGTGTCTAAACGCATAAGCAGGAAAAAAGTCATCGGGTTCAGAAAAACCAAGTCAAACTAAAATTCCCCCTTATGTTTAGTACAATCACGTACACAAGTGATTGTACGTAACATCCGCATTATGCTGACGCTGCGCTCGACTGTACGCCTTTCTTTCAATTTACATAAATTCGCCAAATCTTTGCCCTCAAACACATTTACTACCAATATGCTTTATTTCCATAGATACACAGCTCAATTTCCAATGACTGTGATACTCACTCAAACACATTTACCTCCAACCTAAAACATACTTTAATTCCACACTTCCAAAGTTCAATTTCCAATGACTGTGATACTCGCTCTAAATATTCACAGCAAACCTTATACTTATGACAATAAAGCACACAATTGTGTAACAATCTAGCTGTTTGTGTGAACCGGAGCGAATGTGTACGTGATAAAAACAATGAATTTTGTGTTCTATGTTAATAAAGGTATGGTGTTTATTTGAATCACAAAGGGTCAAGAATTTTGGGTTTGAGACTACGTAATGCCTATTTCGAGATTGAAGAGGAGAATCGGCAAGATTGCATCATCATTGATCATTAGATCTTGGACAGTCGTAACGGTAGTCAGAACCTAGAAAATCTGCCACCAGTCTTCTCAAGGATATCATGGTAACCAGTTAGTGAAGTCCATTTTTTTTTGGAGCTGTGGTGGTCCAGTGGTAACGGCCGCGACTTTAAAGTTGTAGGCCGTGGTTTCGAACCCAGGCAGGCGCATTACTTTGTATTTCATCACCACTGCTCTCAAAACGGTAAAGGAAAACATCGTGAGGAAACCGGCATGTCCTAGAACCAAAAAATCGAAGACGTGTGACATCCAACAACCCGCACTGGGCCCGCGTGGTGGATTACGAACCATTCTCTCCCACAGAGAGGAGGTCTGCTCGCACAACGGACCAAATGGGCGTCTATCCATGTCCATGAAGTCCATTTAAAATACCGGTGTCCAGCTGCAACTGGTAAGACTGGAAGACGTCGCCGACATAGTTGGTTGTAGGTTTGGTTCGCCATCAGTGAGGTCCCTTGCAGTGTTCGCAATAAGACGAGTATGTTTAGAAATTCGCTGCGACTCTTTCTTAGTGTGCCTAAACCCTAAGTAGTAAGTACTGAACTTCTTAGCCGACCGAGTCAGGCTGTGTAGGCAGGGCCTAAGGCGGATAATTAAGGGTTTCAGAACAAAAGCTGTAGGAGTTTTAAGTTTATTACAGTATTGTGTCCGTAATTATTATAATTTCAGGTTATTAGGTAAGCGGCTGTTAAATACGACAGATCAAGCAAGTACATGAATTTTAATGATAAAGATACGGCTTATGAAATTTTGCATAAACGCGTTCGAAATCGCACACGACCGCCACCGAACCACGTAGCGAGTTAGGTTCGATATAGTATGACCAAATTGTGGAATAAAAAAATCGCGTGATCGGCTCTGTAGGTACCTACACGCTACAAAAAAAAATTTTGACACTCATATCAGCCATTTCCCCTTCAGGGTTAAACTTTAAATCGAGATTTCCTAAATGAAATTAACTGTTGATTTGTTGTTATTCGAAAACTGTTGAGTTGAGGATATTTATGTCACCTTATGACTTACAATGTGATTGATTGATGCGGAGGCGTTATATAGCTTAATGTGCCAAATAGCAATATTTGGTGTTGCAAGTTTTCAACCTCTTACAACTCTGCTTACCCCACGGCCCGTAGAATACGGCGGTTAGGTACTATGAAGTAAAACGGCTCTATAAAACATAGCTACAATGGCCGCGACTGCAAACTGTAGATTTATGTTAACTGCACACTCTGGCTGTAAACTGTCTGCTTTATACTATGAACAACAAAGACTTGCGACTTCGATGTCGAACTTAGCTTTGACTCCCACAGCCCAATATTATAAAAAATCCTTTAAAAAATTAAAGTTATATGCATTTAAGGTTGGTCTGATTCAAGATGGCCCAGGGAAACTTTTTGAACATATTGTTTCCTATTTTTCGCTTTGTGTTTTGTTTTGGAAGTCGGTTTAATTTTTTTGTTAAAAAGTTTTTTATTTATCTCTTTTTAGTTTTGGTAGGTACTTACCCCCAAATACCATGGAAATCTCATGACGATGCCAATAAGCCTAAACACGACTAGGATACATTGTTTCATTTCGGAGTGCCAGTGCCTACCTTCCGGCTTCATCATCAGATCAGTCCGATGCTACCCTTTTCATCAGTACCTTTTATTTATAAGTATTTGCTTCATTATAGTCGGTTAGCAATTCGAAATATCTTATACCCGTGACATACTTAGCATGAAGGAGTTCCAGTGGCCATCTGTGGTTTTCTTCATAAGTTCCATTTCACCAAATGACACTTTTTGAGTGTAAATGATTGCATTATTGATAATAAAAAAAACTTTTTACAAAAAAATACTACCGACTTCCAAATAAAACTACAAAGTGAAAAATAACTTTATTTATGGAAGTCGGTCTCCATAACGCAATAAATTGGTACCAACGAAAGACACCGACTTCCAAAAATAAAGTTATTTTTCACTTTGTAATTTTATTTGGAAGTCGGTAGATTTTTTTTGCAAAAAGTTTTTTTTATTTTTCACTTTTTAGTTGTACCTACCTAATAGGCAAGTTGTTTAGTAAGTTACCTATAACGCCAGAATATATTACTCGAATATCATGAAACTTGAACATGTTCACTGCCAAAAATAAAGTAATTTTACAATTTTTAGTTTTCTTATTTGGAAGTCGGTAGTATTTTTTTGTAAAAAAGATTTTTGGCAGTACAACGTCAATTTAATAGATTTTAATGACTTTTCGACACACATTATAGCTGATAGCAGGAGTGTCAGTATCGTCTAAATAAAATAAACTAATCCCATTCTGAAACATAAATATATCTATCTATAAAGAGAAGCCCAAATAGAGAAAGAAATACAATTCTGACTATTTCGTACATATTTCATAAATCTTGAAGAATGCTCAAGATTTACAAATAACACAAGTTCCTCCAACAGCGATGGGTCAACCACATGGTCTGTTAACCCCTCGTCTGATTGGCTCTATTGTGCGCTCACATTCCCCGGATGTGTGCCCCCCTGACCTCCAGCCAATAGTGTCAATTATCTATGTTATGTGGCATTTACAAACGATTTGAAACACAAAAAATACAATTCCAAGATCGTTCACAATACAGGGGCCTTTTCACGACATAGTGGAGAAATACGAAGCGCTTCGTTCAACAAAAGCGATGCAACGAACTAACAGATTTTTTCAAAATTACCAATATGGAAAATGCACTAGCCAACCCATTGGCATAAATAAATTTGAAGCAATGCCGAAACAAATTGCCACTTTCTTAAATTTTGATAATCCACATGAATACACAGGGCATAGTTTCAGAAGGTCCTCGGCTACATTGTTCGCCGATTCAGGTGCAACTTATTGACACTAAAACGCCAAGGAGGGTGGCGGTCGAACAGTGTAGCCGAGGGATGCCTACATAGATGACTCGATGAGAAATAAAGAAGAAATTAGCTCCCGCATTACAAGGAATATAAATTTGGAGCCAAGTGTTGACTCTCGACCATCTACGAGCACACACGCGTACATTGCACCATCGTCGCCGCCGCCGCAGCCGCCTCCGTCGCCGCCACCGACTGCAGAACTAATTTTTCTAACTGCTTTAACAAGTGATTAAAGATTTATTCGTTTAAGAAAGTCCGAGTTTTATTTATTTCCTCGCAAATATGTTATAAAACGTCGTATGACATACGTGCACTTTGATAATTACAGCCTCTGCTTTCTTGTAGCAATATCGCCTCTGCTGTAATTTTCAACTTACCGCACTTATATCATAATGTACTATTACTGAACAGCTGACAATTTTGTTATTTTAACCTTAACACATTCTCTACTTAAACATTTAAACATCCTGCTCTGTCCGGCAATATTGTCGATAACTCAGTATCCGTGTCCCTCTAACAATATGTTATGTGACACAATGCACGGCCAATTGTCCCGTGTACAGATGTGTGCCCGGCTGCGCAAGAGTGGACGGCGTTAAGTGGAGTTATTAGGGTTGGCATGGCGAATAGGTGTGCATTGTTCGATGAGTGACCTATGTCCAGGTGGCAGGAAAAATTAAGTATTTCTTACCGGAAATGGGGTTCCGAACCTATTAGCGAAGTGTTTGAGCTTTAGGGTTGCAAATTCGTCACGTTCCATCTGTTTTCGCGCGAATCTATTGTGATGTCCAGGTGGTAAGAAAAATTAAATTGTTGTTGCCCAAATTGGTTTTTGAACCTGGTAGTACGGCGTGAAGTACCTTCTCACCTTTGCAAGGATCCCCAACTTTTTGGCAGCCAGCTGAGCCTTTGCCTCAATGTATGGGCCAATGAATTTGACTTTGTTTTACGTGACTACAGATTATCCTGTCCATTTTTATTGCCAGCCTGTTCTTTTCTGTACCACTTATGGGCAAAGGCCTACCTATTCCATCCTTCCACTTTGTAGCATTAAAAAAATACTGGTATTTTTCACATACACAATTATTAAAGGAATCCTTACCAAAACTCATTGTTAAACAGCATGTTTATCCGATGAGTAGTCAGCCCTACTGCGGGGGTGGTGTGCGCGCGGGGTGGGGCGGGTTAGACGCAAGCGCGCACCTGGCACGCACGTGGGTACCGCGCATACGCACTGCAAGGTATAGTGCAGAAGGCTCACTTGCAATATTTGCATTAGCGTTGATTGGTTGTTTGTTTATGTAGGTTATGGTCGAGGGAGTTATGGTACAGAAATAAACCAGAAACGAAGGGAGTGGTTTCTTCAGTATCTATGATAAAATAACATTTATATAATCTATTTATTAAAACTTCATGCACAAAAGGAACAAAGGTGGCATTAATACCCAACATTACAGCAAAATGGTTGTAGTATTAAGTGTAAATAAAATACCATGCAATAGTTTGCGATTCCCACTAACAGTGCTCAAAATATAGACTCCGGTCTGGTTGTTCCTGAGAGAGATATTTCTGATAATAAATCCTCAATCAGAACAACATAGGACCTTACATTCCACACCCAGTTCCAGGTAATTACTTGACACATTTTCGTAATCAATAGCAATGTCTCTCATTTAGACAATTCAATGTCATTCCTTACGTATAAGCAATGCAATTAATTAGATTTCCTTCAAAACCTTTGTCGATGGTTAAGATGGTGATAGGAAAGTACGGTTCGTTCGAAATTGGAGTGAACTGAACATTTTTAAATTACCTATTATTGCTAGGTACCACTATCTCTCCTGATCATAAGCGATGATGTGGTCGACGGTAAAGCACGCTTGCACAGATGTAACATATTCTTGACTTAAAGTACCCCAGATTCTAGCTATCAGGAAACACAGACTCCGACTCCGGGGGACCTGCTTTTAAAGCCTAAGCTAATCTCAGCCACTGTCCTAACTTCGACGATTTGACTTCCTCTCAATACTCACTCTGTTTACCTATTGTCCTTCTGTTCTTACATTCCTTACCAGCACGTGTTCGGTGTCAGTCAATGGAAGCCGTCTGTATGTTCAAGCAGAAGGAATGCTATTGTTAGCGGGATGATTGTAATGTATGTTGAGATGAATCGGGATGCTGGCTGTCTTGTTTATATAGAGATTTTGATTTGATTTGTTTTGATTTAATGGGAAGCCTGTTATTAAAATAGACCCCATTAAATAGTTTTATTATTGGGCATAGATTTTTGACAGCTTGAAAAAGATGATGTGGCCAGTACGGAACTATATAGTAAAATATTGCCTGACAGAAGAAAGGATCATGTTGGTCTCGCTTCAAACTACATCACGTCTGCATTTCCCGAAGGTGTTCTTATTCTTAGTACACAAAACATACAAATACAATAAGACAAATACATAAGCTATGTACAAAGGCAAGCTTAACCCATAATTGGGTTCTCTAACAGAAAACCTCAGGTTGCATAGAGTGATTTGCATATGAGGACAGTATATATACATATACAACACACAATGCATAAACATAATACATTCAGCATAATATATTACTGAAATATTATATTTATAAATACATAAATTATTATGTGGCTAGGACGGCAGTCAGTCAATATTTATTGATGTGATGGCTGATTTATGGGAAGAAAAAGGTACAGTACTTATATCGAAGCTAATATTATACTGAGCGTTTGTGTCTTTGTGTCTCTTTAACTGAGTATCCCGAGAATAGGGACAGTTTCTGCGGAATACGGTACAGAAGCAAAGCCGCGGAGAAACGTCACTCATACTCGAATAGAGCTTACAGCAGGAGGATGGACCGGTCACAAACCCAGATCTCGGGGTGCGACTAAGAAATTTTATAATCAGGTACACCGATCCAAAAATCCTCTAATAAAACAACAAATCAGTTATATTGCATTCGCACACCAAGCCAAATTACCACAACAACTCCATTTAACCTCGGTACCCTTCCTCCATCTGTTTCCTCCACATCACCTTGTTGACACATCCGTGCATTAGTCCGCGGACACACTGGCGGGTGTCGGGTGTTCACGTCGGTCAGTGATGGTCGTGATGGATGCGGGCACACGTGTGCGCTAGGCACAGGAAGAGATAGGTGCAGAAGGCCCACTACTGGGGCTTGTTTGGCTAAATTGTTGATGGGTGGCTAGTGCCACGGAAAGCACGTTAATCCGTTGGTCACGATCCTAAAAGACAATTTGTAGATCAGTCAGAAGTCTGAGAGTTTGATAGCCGGTCTTACCAGTGTTACCCAATAAATAACTGGATTGTTGCGCGTAAATAGGCAGACACTCTGTGTTAAATAGAGGCATTCAGCTGCATCTGTTTTGACTAGAAGCCGACTCTAACATAGTTGGGAAAAATATTTTCATTCATAGACATTCATAGGTATGAAAGAAAACTGTTGCACGCACACATAGACGCGTACGTACGTGAAGCTTGTCTTTGTGTGCATGCGGTTTTGATCGAATTGATGTAAGGAGGGATCCGACCTTCTGTAGCTATCTGTTTAGTGGCAATAGTGTAGCCGCGTCTTTATTGGAAGCTAATAATTGTGGTTATTTCTGTCTTCAAGTCTTTTGTTTTTGAAGTTATGTCTGGCTTTGTAGAATTTTCAGGAATTTGAATAATGTTACGTTCTGTTTACTGGGAATTAGTTTCTTTTGATTTTGTTGTGTCTTATATTATTTGAGTAAGTCACATCAAAGTGTGACATTCTCAAACGTATAATATAAATCGTCGCGAGTAAAGTAAGAATTCTTAAACTATTGTTACTTATTACCTAATATATTAATACCTATTTTAAGAGAACCGAGTATGTTTTGATCAAACATTTTAAAATAGTTTGAATTCTTTAATATTATACAACGTGCAACAGAATAAATTCCGAGCCTGAAAAAATCAAAAATCAAAATCAAAATCAAATATTTTTATTTTACATAGGCCTACATGGGCACTTATAAAACGTCGACAAAAGGTGCACGGTTCGGGTTAGTCGTTTCCTATGGAGAAGAACCGGCAAGAAACTCCATGGTTACTCTTTTAAATTGTTTTGTTTACAATATTTCCATGTTACAGCATTAGTACTTGGATATGGGGGGACAACGTAGGCCCGACAATAAGTCGTACGAAATTGAGAAAAAAAATAAAAAATAATGCACGAAATAAAAAGTTAACAAATGTTAACAATCATCTAGAAAACTAGAAAGCCTACAATGTTCACACATTCACAATAGGTAAAAGAATCTATACAAAGGTAAAAAAAAAAAAAACACAACTCTAAATTTAACATGTGGCACAAATACTGTAATCAGTGCTGTAACTATTCTTAGCTAAGGGCTATAATGATGATTGAAAAATATTGTAAAAAGTCTAATTAAAAGAGAAAAAAAATGAGATTGAGAATAGTTAGAGATATCCATATATTTGTGCCGTTTATGAGTTACCAGGGAAGCCGCATGCGCAGAGGGTGTCAAAGCCAAATTTTTTATCTTCAACGTAGTCCTTGATTTTATAATATGCTTTTTTAACAAGGACACGTTTGATGTAGTTTTTGAACTTTCCATCGGTCAGTTCTATAACTGACTTAGGCAACTTGTTATAAAAGCGTATACTGTTTATAAGAAAAGACTTGCTAGTTTTCGTTAATCTGAATTTGGGTATTACAATTTCGTGCTTACTGCGTGTATTTAAATTATGGAAGTCACTTCTAGTTTTGAAAAGCCCTCGATTTTTGCGGACATACAAAATACATTCCAAAATATAAAGTGAAGGTAGAGTCAGTATATCGATCTCTTTAAATTTTTCTCTGAGGGACTCGCGAGGACCCATTTGATAGATCGCGCGGATTGCCCTCTTTTGCAAGATAAAAATTGAGTCAACGTCTGCTGCTGACCCCCACAGCAGAATGCCATAAGACATAATACTGTGGAAATAAGCATAGTATACTAGTCTAGCTGTGGCTACATCGGTTAACTGCCTTATCTTCCTTACTGCATAGGCAGCCGAACTTAACCTGCCCGAAAGAGTTCTAATGTGCGCGCCCCACTGCAATTTTGAATCGATAGTAATCCCCAAGAATACAGTTTCCGCTATTATTTCAAGATTTTTGCCGTCAAGATTTAGATTTAGGTCACGTTGAGGTACATTTGGTAAAGAGAACTTTAGACATTCGACAAAAGGAGTCATTGTACCTGCTAATCACTAAGAACAACTTCCCTGATATAGCAGAAAAAAAACCTATTCATTTTATTGAGTTATGAAATCATGAACTTATTGGGCATCTGGGCTACTTTCACGATTTCAGGGTTGATCCTATAAATAAGAGTGGTTTAAAGGTTCCTTTAAACAATCGCTTACAACCAGGCAAAATAGAACTCTAGTAAACTGCAACGATTATTTCTTTAACTCCTTAATCCACATACAAACAGAGTACCCTCAGATGTTACACAGTATGCACCGTCTACTTACAATTCTTAGCATTAAGACTTCGCATCATCGATTTTGGCACACTCTGCAGTTTACAGTCCTACGAGTGCTCATGCGATTGTGTGTAGTCAGCATAAGATATAACTGTCTAGAGTAGGTAATTTTAAGATATATGTGTACAGCTGAGGAAATGTATTGCTTAAGCAAGTAGATCAGTCACGTGAATTTCCTGTTTTAGACCCCTGACGGAAAAAAAGCGGTGTTATAAGTTTGACGTGTGTAACTGTGTGTTTGTGTATATATGTATCTGTCTGTGGCATCATAGCCCCTAAATGGATGAACCGATTTTGATTTAGTTCGTTGCAGCCGTTCAAAAGTTATGGGCGTTTTACTGTTTGAATCGGGGTGTTTTCGCTAGATACTCGTATCATGTCATAATTACGTGCTCGATAGATTGTTGATCGAAGCGTGTCTACTACTAGATAAATTATGTAGTTTAAAAAGTATGAAGTATAAAAAAAAACTTAATTTTTACTTGTTATATGTATTGCGTCCATATTTTATATTTACTCGTGTGCGTAAGTGCGGTAATGGGGCTTGTCATTACAGCATAATTATACGAGCTCTAGAACCATGATAAAGATTTGACTTTTCGATGTGTCCATTACATGCTATCACCATTTGTGTTCTCAATCACTCAGTAATAAATTAGCATTCATTAATTATCTGACGATCACTTTGATGTTACTTTTATTTTGTAGAGATAAAACAATTTTCGTTTCAAACGTTACTTCTGTCGTGCCGTAGCCCGTACCATGTTTGTGCCTGTGCACCAAACTCTTTGGCTGACAGTATTTAATCCCGTTTGATATATCGTGTTGTGAGAGTCCGTGCTATCGGGATTACGGAAGGAAGCCGACACTTTTGGCAACTAGCACCGTTTGACTTGACCTGCAAAGACTTTGTTTTGTTTGATTTTTGGTATCCTTCCTGGACACGCGTAAAAATCTTGGCGTGTCCAGATGATAACCTTCGTATTAACAATAATATCACGCCTGTGTTCCCCGAAATGTTAGGCAGAAATGCACCTACTGTAGGTACACTCACATTTCGCCAATTATGTTTAAGTCCCATGTAATAGGCGACGAGCCTATTGCCATAAACCGGGTACAGTGCCACTTCCTCAGCAGTAGCACTTGCGACTACTAGTCCAAATACGAGGTTATCTCTAGAGGGAGGTACTGCCGGTCGATTCTGTACACATCTCACGGATGCCCACTTTACTGGTCTGTCAGACTCGTACTGACCAAAAACCACCCCGGTGTTCCGTCTCACACATACGCCGGGGGTCGCGGGAACATACGATACTTCCGCAACCCCCGGCTAGTGCCGGCTAACATTTGCGATCCTCGACTTCGGGTTGGGGGGAAGTGAGGTGTTTAACTCCCCCCGCGACGTCATAAAGGGCGCGCGTGGAACACTACGCGCCGCCACCTCGGGTCCTGATTTGTGGGGGGCGACGGATGTCCCCGAGTCCTAAGTCATCACGGCAGATCGGCTTGCCAAAATTCTATTATTGATAAGAAACTACACAGTCGCTGAGTAGCATACCATACTTTTTATGACGGATAAGCGCATGTTTTCTATGAGATGGGTCATTAAAGCGGCGACGCGAAAATGTAATAGCAGTTCTCCATGGAATAAAACATCTTTTTCCTCAGAAAAAAATCACGATTATATGGTACATATACACCACGGGTGCCAGTGGAAGCTAGCGTAGTGTTATAACCGTATGCCAACGATGAGGCTTGTCGGGGATTATTAGACAGGACACCAGGGCTTAGCGGCGCGCAGTGCCGGGTGTCGTTAGGAAGTGTGCGTGTTTGTTAATACTACAGTACAGTCAGGGAAAGAGATAGCTTTGCATACCTGGTTATAACCAAGCTTAAGGGCCTTCCACCGCTTGAGTGCCGTAAAACGGTTACTTTCTAAAGCATTCTCCTTAGTAACGGCAAGGATAAAAGTTTTGAAAAAAAAAATGCACGGTTGCCTTTTTTGGGCACTGGTTGCACATTTGCAAGCTTCCAGGATTTCGGCACCGTTCTTTTTACACGAGAGAGGCGGAACAAGCGTGTCAATACAGGAGACAGTTCAGGCGCACACTGCCTCAGCACTCTCGCTGGAATGCCGTCAGGCCCGCTGGCCTTGTTCACGTCTAGACTGGACAATACTCTCCGGACCTCTTTAGTGTGCACAGCGATCTCCGGCATCGAAGAGTCACAGTGAGGTATAGTAGGTGGTTGCTTGGAGCCAGCCTCCAGACGCGAATTGCTAGCAAAGAGAGATGCAAATAAATTTGCTTTCTCACTCGCAGAGTGAGCCAGCGACCCATCAGGTTTCAGCATTGGAGGTAAAGTGGGTCGACAGAAATTCGCTTCAACCGCTTTAGACAGGGACCAGAACTAATAGTTTTAACAGTTTATAATAACATAACAGTTAGTAAAATAACAGTTAGTTTTTTAGTATAACAAATAGTTTTAAATAATTAACAACACGATATCTTTTTGCTACTTTTGAATACTCATCCAAAACGACTTGGATGTTTAAAAATGTTTTTACACAGAATAAATGATGCTTAGAATTTCTTCGTAACTGAAATAGCATATGTGAATCTAAGAATATTTTGCTAACAAAACTGTCCAAATGGAAGTTCAATATTGATATTCTGGCCAGTCCACATAGGTCTACCCACATTTTAATATGTTTTATATTTGTATAATACTTACACATACTCTGACCCACCTTCTGTGTTTATTTTATTTTGTTTGTTATTTATATATTCTATTTTATTGTATTATTTAAGTATTTTCCGTTTCCGTAAGTGTGTCCGTGGCATCAACAGTTGGTCTTATCAGAATATCAGCGCAGCGTTATTTCATTTTTTTTGGATATCGCTGCACATGCTGAGATAGGAGCCTTTTTGGTCTCGCACGGGGTTTTTATTTTTAATTTTGTTTAATTTTAAGCTGATTTCTCGTGTCTCCTGTGCGGGTCACAAATAAATACTTTTTCTTTTTTTTTTTTCTTTACTGCGTTAACATCGGGGCATATATACGCCTTAAATCGAAACGAGCCATATGATTACTTATTTATTCTTACCATCAAAATTATAAACGCGCAAGTAACTCTGTAGTTCTAAAAACACTTTTTAATGGTAAATTGAACTAAAAAGTCGCTAATCCTGAAGATCTTGGTAAGGCTAATGGGACAAGCAATTTAAACGCGCACGGTGGAATCAACTTTTATTACTTGTAAATTTTAATTTTTGTTTGACTTTCAAAAGTGCCGCTTATTGGCCTAGTTAATAAATATATTTGACTTTGACTAAATTATTGCATTGTCATCGGTCCTTGATAGGTGTGCAAAGTTTCAAATCAATCCGACGTTTTCAAGGGGGTGAAAATTACGTTCAAAGATTCCTTTACATTGATACATAGTTACATAGATACATACCAAGCTAATAAAAGCGTGTTAAAATTGGTGTAAGGGTAGACCAGGTCCTAACTAGGACAGGTAGAGACCATCCGCACGCAGACAAAAAACCGGCGGTACGGACTAGTTGTCTATAAATTCAAATCGTTACATCCACGATTTAAATCTGACTCGAAAACAAGAAGTCATCACAAATGTCATTCTTCATCTTCTAAGCTCAACGTTTTTCCGACTTCAGAAAAATATAGGTAATCAATTCGACACGTATACTCGTATATTTAATATTGTTGTAATTGCATAATTTTCACATATGTTACGCTATATGGGCTTCTTCTAAACACGTGTGCAAAATTTGTATGTATCATCAGTATCATAGTACTTCTCGGATCATGATAATTCTTCATTTATTGGATTGGGTATCTCTCAACTTAGGGAACAGTGCAAGTTTCATTAAAATCGGTTCAGCAGTTTTCAAGATACGGAACATACAACCGAACCCCCTAAAATAAACCGACTTCTAAAGCAAAACACAAAAAACGGCAAAAATTGCTTTCGTTTTGGAAGTCGGTGTTGTAAAACGATAAAAACAAGAGGTACCAAAGACACCGATTCCCGAAACGTTATTAAGTATTCTACTCGACATCGACTGTCCAAACACCCTGTACTTAGAATTCCGAATCCTATTTAATCCGAGTCCGATTCGGTCCGTAAATCACGAAGATCACGCCGATGCACGGTGACATCACGCGAGCTTGATCACTAATGCGCCAAACAGGGTGAGGGTCTTACGCGGGTGCTGAGGCGAGAGTGACGTTTTATCCTGAGGAAACTCGTCTGCACTTGAATTTCACAATTATATAAACAAGCCTTTCTCGTTTATCGCTCTTTCTATTAGTAAAACCGTATCAAAATCTGTTGCGTGGTTTAGGAGAAGTAAGCGGAGAAACCGACAGACAGCGACTTTGTTTTTGAATCCATCCTCAACAACTCTATTTAATTTGATTTTTAGCGTTCCGTACCTCAAAAGGTAAAACAAGGAACCCTTATGAGATCACTTTCTTGTCCTCTTCTCTGTTCGTGTGTCACCACCGATTTTCTGAGGTCTATATTAATCCCTATTAGGTGTATATAAAATCAAGGTTCTGAGTAGGGCATGTAATATCGGAAGTTTTCCAATTCCGATATTGATTGCCGATATTAGATCTAAATATCTAATATAAGAAATCGCATTTTTTTTGTTAAATCACAATTTGGGTATAAAGCTGGTTTGAGTAGAATTAAAATATTTACCAAAACTGCATATTTGTTACCAAGAAAGAATATAAGTCATATCTCTCTTAAAAAGGATAATGAAAAATAAAACAGAAAACAGTTGTTTATCGATCAATCTGAAAGTAGTCCCGATAAGTGTAGTGAGTAATAATGATTTACTTATAAATCCAGTATAAGTATCAGTCAATGTGGTGACGCCTCCTGGGGCCTATGTTCAGCAGTGGACGTCTTTTGGCTGAAATGATGACGATGATGGTGAGTTGATGACGTCTTACAGCACAAATAAAGGGAAAATTCCAAAAAATAAAATGAAAGTTGTATAGTAAGGTAAAACAAACACAATATTTAACTTTTTATATTTTCCATCGACACGCTAAGAAGAAGAAGTAAGGTAAATTATGGTACTTACAAGTTTCGCGAAAATTTAAATATGCCCATATCTTTAAAACTTAGCCACCAATAAAAATGATACCAATTTTATTATGGCGGTATAATGGCTAGGGTACAGAACCCTCGGCGCACAAGTTCAACTCGCACTTGCCCGGTTTTTGTTTTGACTATTTGTATCTATCAAAAAGGTACTAAAAATATGGGTTGCAATGAAATTTTAACTTTGTCTTGTGTGATATAATATAAGGATTGGTTTCACAAAATTTGATTACTATTTCGAACCTCGCCCGCGCCCGCCCTGCTCACCGCGCGGTCACTCTGGACTAGGCCTTACATGTTATCTGTGATGTATCCGATTGGAGCCTCAGGGAAATTAGAGATTAGTTAGGAGCTGTCCTAGGCTTTACAGACAAGTGATTGGTTTAGTAATTCTAATTACAGGTGAAAAGGATTAATTATAGCAGCCTGTCGTTAAAATGGTACTTACATACATAAACTCTTGCCCTATTCTCCATGGGAGTAGGCAGAAACTACAGAACGCCACTTGCTTACGATGCTTAAATACTCTTTTTGCTTTATTTGCGTTCATACATCTAGTCGTACACGCACGAATAATTTTCGCCGTTCACGCGGCCGAAATCGCTGGCAGAAGCTAGTCTCTTAAATAAGACGATCTACGAGCCTTGCAGAACCCATACTAACCTAATTTATGTATGTATCTCATCTCATTAGCTTTGGAGCTAGAAATCTCTTAGAATTTTCATAAGCAAAACTAATTACGTAACCAAAGTTCTAATTTAAGTCAGACTGTACTTAACGTTAGGTAAGTTCTCTTATCTGGCAGTATCTTAGCGCTGCTTGCGTAAGAATACTTGGAGTGCTCTCGGAATTTTAATATACCTAATCTTCTGGTTGTTTCTGATGCCCTGGTACTTTGAAATTAATATGCAATGACTTGGGTTAAAATGCAAGAAAATGTTGAGGCAGCGGTGCTGGGGCAGTGTCTCATCCTAGTGCTGGCTTCGAGTGTCACTGTATTCCAGTTCCAGTGAAAGAGCTACCCGTAATTGAAATAAGCCTCCAATCACAAAAAGTTATCAACACTGTTTAAGAACTAAAAACCCGACTACGGATAAAATTTTGATTTAACGAGACTTTTCTCTCATATAGACTACGCGGATACTCCGCGTTATCCTCTTTTGTCAAAATTTGCTGAAAAATTTAGTAGCTACGAAAGTATTTAAGCAGTTAAACATCCATACACACGCACACATACATAGATCTCCAAACTCGTAGAGAGGGTGCCCCTGTAAAAATACAGTCAAAACAACATCAAAATCAAAACAATAGATCGGAACGCGAACAATGTCTTCCGTCAAAAAGTACCAGGCGCCTATGAACTGACAGAGTTGCAAATAGTAGAAAGCCGCAGCGGTCGCGTGGGCGGGCCGGTGTGAAAGGGACACTGCGCAACTCTGGGCGAGTATGCAGTCCTAGTGACGACGGCGATGTTCTAATATATCAATCGTCTGGTATGCGCTTGTTCGACGCCATTTTAGACGTCCACCGCCAAATAGATATATTTACCCGACTACGGCGCGCAAAAAGAAGGAACTTGTGATTTTAGCAGACTATGTTTATTGGTATACTATGTTCCACTAGTATTGTGTTCAGCTTTAGGTGCACGTCAGGCTAACCCTCCGTGGAATATAGTCGTGATGGTATGTTATGTTCCACGGTAGCACCTAAGCTAGCAAAGCCGTTTTGACTAATGAGATATCAATCGATTTGTTATTATGGTCCGGGTGACACAGGCTACATTTTCTATGTAAGAACAAAATGAATATGACGGATAATACAATATTATAACCAAAACGGTGGAAGTCGCTGAATTTCTTTATGCTTTTTGAAGCTTATGAGAAGTAAACAATATATAACAACATATTATTTTGTACCCGTTCACAATGTTGTCCTTTTTAACCCAAAGGTTGACTGGTAGAGAATGCCTTGTGGCATTAAGTCCGCCTATGTACCACTACTGTACATGAAGTTTTAATAAATAAATAAACATCAATTCATCCTTTTAGGTTATTTGAAAGATAGATATCTTTCCCATAATTCGTTCATTATATTGATGGGATTCCTGGATTTGATGCCCAGTTTGTATCATGTACGGGCTAGAACAATCCCGCCACACTATTCCCAATCATTGCTACTCCTGAAAGCCGTAATCAACAATGGCGAACCAATAGAAAAGCACCGAGTCAGTGAAGCTCGACATTTCCCGGCGAAATGTATCAGAAAAAATCAGCGGAGTAAGAAAAAGAAAAATGTTCGGGCTATTTAATTGGACCAGGCTTACAGCAACCAGAAGAAGTTACTTTGTAATTGTCAGCATGGTGGTCAAGAGATACTCGTTCCCCCATGAGTTATGGCACGTGAGATATGGGTTATCTAAATTGACTTCGTGGTTCGGTTACCTACTGAGTTATGGGGGGCAATCTTATATGATTTACACTCTTTTTGGGAGTAACTTATGGCCTGGTCAACTATCTTGAAAAGAAATAATATCAAGCATGTATAATTTTCAGAAAAAGTAAGTAACTTTAATGTACGACTAATTAGTTACACAATTCTTTTACAAAAAATAGTGTTAGTGGCAAGCCTTTGGCTCAAATCCAGGCTCTGCTACTGGGGATGCCTTCTGTAAAACCTATGTACACTTTGGCCGTCCTTAGAATCCAACTTAGGACCCCAAACTCTGCAGTCGCACTTACGAAAGCGATGAGACAGTTTTCAACTGCCTCGTTTGTCCAGAGGCTCCAGACATGTGTCATACTATCAAAAAAATCGCCATAAATATACGAGAACACCAAGAGAGATGTCACGCATGTGATAAGCCTCTACATTTTGGCATTTCGAACGCTTTATTTTTTATTTTATTTTTCTCGCGATAGTGGTAAAGCCACTATCTCACCTGATGGTAAGCGATGATATGGTCAACGGTGAAGCACGCTTGCCTAGAAGTAACATATTCACTCTTGATTTAATTCTAGATTGTACCTGTCGGGAAACACAGACTCCGGCAGGGAATTACACTCCTTAGGTACACGTATAATAAAAGTATTCACAAAACCTTTAGTGCGTATGGGTGGGATGTCCACCATGTACCGATAGCGCATCGCCGTACGTCTGGTAGTCCGATGATGAAACGCGCTGGGCGGAATTAGATCATGCAATTCCATCGCACACTTCCCGAAATGTAACCGATTAAAAACCGACAAGCTGGCAACTCAGCGAAGATGTTCAAGGCTCTGAAGCTTTGACTTAACCAGCGCATCATCGCCGATGAGCCTCTTGGCCCACTTTCCGATCGACTGTAGTGCATCAGGCTGGTATTTGGCAGATCCGTCCCAGAGATGTGAACAGTACTCTATGCATGATCAAACTTGCGATCGTTGTCATCGATGATAGAATTCTGTCTCATTTACTTAGAAACTCATTTATCAAACTACGTCTTTGTTTTTCTATTCTGTCTCGACTCATTCCTTAGTAATTTCCTTCCATCTGCAACTAATATCTCAAATTCACCCAGCCACATTAAACACAGGACAGGAGAGATTACGTCAACAAAATAAATTCGCTCACAAAAGCTAGACAAGCATCTGTCTGCTACACTCGTCTTCACTGGGAGACATTTGCATTTAATTGGCTATTGCGCTGAAAGGCACGAGTCTGCACGAAGACAGCTTTCGCCAAAATGTAGCTAGGAGATTCTACAGTGCTTCTAGATGTTAAAAAGTTAAAATACAGGCTTTGAATTTTTTTTCTCGCAAAACGGTGAAATCTTTTGGAATAGCCATTTTCGCTTAAGTATACTGTTTATGAAAAGTATTAAATCTAAACGTTGCAAGAAAAATTACCTCAAGCCATGTACCTCTTCAAAAGTTTATTAGTTGGTTGTGTGTTATAAAGCTACGTGACTTCACACGACGTCGACAGCTTAGCGCGTTACATATTCATATAAGTTTAGAAGCTTTGACTGTACCTACTTGAAAGATAGTGGTGCAGATTCAAAGACACACATACCAAACTGTTGTAGCTTAGCATGTAATACCTGGGGTTCTTTAAGTCAGGAGCGAATACGTTACTTCTAAGCAAGCGTGCTTCACCGTCGACCACATCATCGCTTGCCATCAGGTGAGATAGAGGCCAAACAAACGTAGATGACATTATCAAAAAGCTAAACAGCATTGCTAACTTTGACATGTTGAATAGCAAGAGATGTCAACGTTTTAGAAACTACTACTATAGAACTAACTATAGCTTTCATTACCTATTTTTATAATAAATAAATTATGCCCGTAGACTATACTAAATATAGAATGCAATAAGATGAACGCTAAAAAGAATTAGTATGATGAATGAATGTACAAGAGGCATAAAAGATTGACCGGAATGACAGAGGTTGAGCACATAAGGCGCCAATTTCGGTGGTGGGGATTAGTGTTAAGGAAAAAAAATACTATAGCTTTCAAACTATGTGATATGTTTTTAGGCGGTGTGTTCCATGTGTGGTCTAAACTTGTAAATGTAAAAGTTTTAACTCCATTAAAAAAGCTCTTACCAAGTCAGTATGACCACATGACTGTGACAGAACTAAGTAACTTTTAGAATTCTTGAAGTTCTAGACTTGTCACTCTAGACTTCAAAGTCAAAGTATTTGTGTTTTAACAAGTCTGTTTTGTGGAATCTCAAAGTTACATCGAATAACTTGAATTTCATTGAGTTATAATTGAACTGTCAAATACAATACTACGTTTGTAATTTGTTAACAATGCCTTTGTACAAAGTACTGCTTTCTTAGAATTTACAATCCTACATATTGTTTACTAGCTACGGCCCGCGGCTCCGCTACCTACCTACGAGTACGAGGACGAGTACGCTGAGTACCTACTTCTATAGCATAATTATAAGTTTTTCTGATATGTAATCTATTGTAACGGACGCATGGCTTTGTACGTTGCGTGGTGATTTTTTAGCATAAGGGCTTCCCACGTAGACCTATAACGGTGTTTATGGCGAACATGTGTTTGGGTCTTTTTAACGAATCTTTGAATGAAGCAATAACCCTGACCGTTGTCGGCATTTTGTAAAAATAAAGAAACAATCCATGTTTAATGGCTCCGTAACGGTGAACGCCTCGTTTGTCAAAGGTTTACCGCTTTGAAAAATAAATAACTATAAATGCTTATTGTCTGCAGACCCGTACGCCGCGTTGTTATCCCAAAACACATTAAGTAATTACCGGGGTCTGCGTGAGAAAATATGATATCCCGTTAGTTAGTGTAAATTTCTCTTTTCGTGGTACTAAAAATAACACGTGAATGTTAAAATATAATTGATGTAGGTTCCATGTGAGTTTTAAAGTATGAGTGCAAAACATATGAGAACTACTGTAATACATATAAGAACTAGAGAAAACGTAGATGATTAGGTAAGATTATGCATGTTTTGATAGCTCATAAGTAGGGAGGAATCTAGGTTAGATAAGATTTTTGTGTTGACCTTTTTACAGCTTTATATGTTTCCTAGGTAGAATTAAGTATGTAGATTAAGGAAATGTATAATTTGTGTAGATTTAAGTAAGATAATATTGATAATTACGGCATTTCTATGACGCCATACCCGAGCGCCATTGAGAGAGAGGGGCGCCATTGTTCGCGCCTAGCGGTCTGAGTATAAAGGTCGGACCGTTTGGAGGCAGAGACACAGTCGGACACAGTCAGTCTTCAGCTCTACAATTGTAATAACATACAGTTGTAATAACAATAAGGAATAAAATTGAAGATACGAATCACGACAGTATTTTCATTCTTCCAACGCACAACAAATACAGTCCACTTCAGTCTGGTCCTACGAGCTCGGATAAAGAACCAAGATCCAGCGGCAACCAAATACAGTCCACTTCAGTCTGGTCCTACGAGCCCGGATAAAGAACCAAGAACCAGCGGCAACCAGGCCCACTACAGTCTGGTCCATCAAGCAGCGGATACAAGAACGAAGAAGACGCTGCAACCAGAACCACTGAGCTGCAGACGAAGTACGAAGATCTGCGGCAAGAGCGAAGAAAGGAACCCGGCTGTCACCGAGCCGCAGACGAAGTAAGAAGATCTGCGGTAAGAACAAAGCTGTACGGAACAGGACCGGTTTCGAACCTAACCGGTCTTGAACCTGACCGGCTTCAACACAACTGAACCCGACCGGCTTACCGAACCGAGCCGACCGGTTTCACCTGAAGTACCGAACCGAAGAGGTACTAACCCGCCTTGCCAAACTGAACGTGCGGCTATACTCAAGATGGTGTTCACAAGGAGCCAGGGAGACGCAACCGAGATAGAAGAACAGCTACGCATCCAAGAACAGGAAGCGCGACGCGTCCAAGAAGAGGAGGCGCGCCGCCAGGAAGCGGAGCTGATCGAACGGGAGCGAAGAAGAAGACTCTCACCGGACCCACCAGCATCACCATTTCCGAGAATGGCACACAACAGCGCAGCGGGGCCTTCCAGTGCACAGACGACAAACACCGCGATCCGACAGCGAATGACGTCACCGACCAGGACAATGAGGTCGCAACGGTCGACGACAAGCGTCACAACAAGGCTACGGATAGCGGAACTGGAGGCTGCAAAGAAGCTAGCAGCCATCCGGACCCAGAAACTGGCACTGGAAGAAGAGCTAGTCAAGAAGAGACTAGCAGTGGAGGTGTCAGCGATCAACGATGAAGAAAGCGTACAAGAGGAACAAGAGCCCTCTCGTCCACGCGAAGAGCCTCATCAAATGGTGGATGAATGGCTGAGGACGAACCCCCTCAACTCACGGGGGGAGGAGGGACCAAGAGAATCCAAACAGATACGCTTCGTGTCTAGAACGAGATCGCCGACCCCCATAAGAGCAAAGGACAGCATTGAGCACTTGGCAGCAACACTAGAAAAAATGGCCCGACCTAGGCCTAGGCACACGGAGCTACCTACATTCTCCGGAGCGGCCAACGAGTGGCTGCCATTCAAGGCGGCTGTACGAGATTCGACAGATATGTACCAGGTTACAGCAGCCGAGAACGTACAAAGGCTGAGAAGCTGCCTCAAAGGAGAAGCAAGAGACGCCGTGGCCGCCCTTCTACATACGGCCACTGATCCAGGCGTCATTATGAAGACTCTTGAGCAGTGCTTCGGACGACCGGAAGTCATCATCGACCGGGCACTGGATGACCTCAAGAAGCTTCCAAAACCTGGTACATCGGCCACAGAACTCAACAGTTTCGCTGTCAAGCTACAGAACATAATTTGCGTACTGCAAACAATCGATCGAAGAGGTTACTTGTTCAACCCTTTTATGACCCGGGAAGTACTGGACAAGCTCAGCCCGCATCTCCGATCCCGCTGGTGTGACTACGCCTACGATCAAGAAGGGACAGCGGATCCGGAAATCGTCGTGATGTCACGGTTTCTAATGCGAGAGGCGGACCGAGCGTTACGATATACGTACGCTCCGTCTACAAGCGCCGCCGCACCGAGAAAGGAAACTCGACCCATCGTGACACTCAAGAAGAAGGCGAGCGTGTTCACTACGACCGAGGGAAGGGAAGAAGAAAAGGACAAGTGCCCTAAGTGCGAGCAAGCCCACCTGTTGACGCGGTGTCCGCAGTACAAGGCGCTAACGGTAGAGCAGCGATGGAGCTTTCTTAAATCTAATAAGATTTGCTTCAAATGCGCCCAGAAGCAACACAGGCGCATAAGTTGCAAGGCGCAGCTGTGCGGCGTGGATCAATGTCGCCGCCCGCATCATGCGACTCTCCATCAAGCGGTACGCGAAGCGCAGACGGAAGACATGGGGAAGGCTGAACCACGGAAGGAGGAAGCGGTCCTGTCTGTGGCTACCCAACCCGCTACCGGGCCACGGGCAGTCTTGCTCAAGATGTGCCCTGTCATCGTGTCCGGACCACGGGGGGAGGTCAAGACCTACGCACTCCTAGACGAAGGGGCCACGATCACCCTAGTGGACGAAGCACTGGCGGCGAGCGTCGGGGCAGAAGGGCCATCACGGCCGCTCCACCTGAGCGGGGTCAACATGTCGCAGCGAGATATGGACAGCCGAGTAGTGAATATCAACGTGAAGGGACTGAAGAGTGACGAAAGCTACAGGGTCAGAGCGAGGACCATGAAGGATCTCCGGCTTCACCAACAGTCCATTCCCGACACGCTGCTGGATTACGAGCACCTGAGGGACCTGACCCCAGAAGAGGTGTGCTACGAACTGGCGCGCCCCGGGCTTCTAGTGGGTACAGACCACTGGGAGTGCATCGTGTCCCGCGAGCTCCGAATCGGCGGCCCTAACCAACCGGCAGCATCAAGAACGCAACTCGGATGGGTGGTGCACGGAACCGCACCACGCAAGACCATCATCAAAGAAGGGAACGTGCTGCATGTATACGAGCCCAACCGAACTACGGGTGCATGCAGCCAGGAACTCCACGACTTAGTCGAAGCCCACTTCAGGATTGACGCGCTCGGCATACAAGGAAGGCCGAGAGTCAAGGCGAGCGATCAACGGGCCATCGACATAGTCGGAAGGACAATCAGGAAGATTGACACCGGGTACGAGGTTGGGCTGCCATGGCGACGAGACGAGGTCACTATGCCGCCTAGCTACAATCAAGCGTTCCGCCGGCTGAAGAAGATCGAGCAGAAGATGGACGCCAACCCACAGTTCGCGGCTGAGTATTCCAAGCAGGTTAACAACCTATTGGACAAAGGGTACGCGACGCCATGCGACGGGTCGGAGCGAGCGAGTGCCATCTGTTGGTATCTGCCACATTTCGCCGTGCAGAACCCGAACAAGCCCGGCAAACATAGGCTAGTGTTCGACGCAGCAGCGAAGAGCAACGGCGTCTGCCTAAACGACGAACTGTTGGAGGGACCCGACCTACTGCTGTCGCTGCCAGGAATCCTATTTAGGTTCCGAGAGAAGGTGGTAGCGATTACAGCAGACGTGCAGGAGATGTTCCTGAGAATCAGGATAAGGCCGGAGGACCAACCAGCGCAACAGTTCCTGTGGAGAGGTGACGACCGACAAGAGCCGCCGAGGAAATACAAGATGACCAGTATGCTATTCGGCGCCGCGAGCTCCCCGTACATGGCCCATTACGTTCGCAACCACAACGCAGACGTACATGGGCAGGAGTACCCGCGGGCGCTGGAGGCCATCAAAGGAAGTCACTATATGGACGATTTGGTGGCCAGCTATGAAGACGCTGAAGAAGCACGGAAGGCAGTAGAGGAAACGAGAGCAGTGCACGCGCACGCAGGGTTCACGCTGCGAGGTTGGAGCTCCAGCAACAAGACGGTGCTACGCGACGTGCCCACCGAGCTGCACGCCACCTCTCCTACACAATTGGGGGGTGAGCAGCCTGAGAGCAAGATTCTGGGGCTGCATTGGGACGCGGAGCGCGATGAGCTGGGGTTCAACACATCTATGAACCGAGTCCCGGCTGAAGTACGAGCGAGAACGCGCGCCCCGACTAAGCGTGAAGCCCTCAGCGCCGTGATGTCCATATACGACCCGCTTGGGTTGCTGAGCCACTACACAATACGATCGAAGATCATACTGCAGAGCTTGTGGCGCCTTCAGACGACGTGGGACGAGCAAATCCCCGAGGAAGAGAACGAGCTCTTCGCCTCCTGGCTCGCTCGCCTGACTGAACTCGCTCAGCTGCGACTACCGCGCTGTTACGTGACGCAAAAGTATGAACGCGTCGACTTACACATACTGTGCGACGCCAGCGAGCAAGCCTACGCAGCTGTGGCCTATTGGCGAATAAGAAACGTCGATGGGAGCCTGAACGTCGTGTTGGTGGCCGCTAAAGCTAAGGTGGCGCCTCGTCGGGCGCAAACTATACCGCGCCTGGAGCTACAAGCCGCAGTGATTGGAGCAAGACTCGCTGAGACGATAAGAAGGGAGCACCGAGTCATCATCGGCCAGACGACCTACTGGACCGATTCATCTACCGTGGTGCACTGGATCCATCACGACGTGCGACGCTACACGCCATTCGTTGCGCATCGGCTGGGAGAGATCGCAGAGTTGACCCAGAAAGAAGAGTGGCGTTGGCTGCCTACTGCGTGCAACATAGCGGACGACGCCACTCGGCTCGTCGACACGCCCATATGCGCCACGGATAGATGGTTTCGAGGACCGGACTTCTTGCTCCTGCCAGAAGAGCAGTGGCCCACGACGTCGATGGATGACAAGGAGGACGAGGAGGTCCTTCACACGAGAGAAGGAACGGAGCGAGATAGCTGGCTACCGAACCCGGCCCGCTTCTCAAAGTATGAGGTATTGGTGAGAGCCGTCGCTCGAGCGATCGCTTTCACTGATATCTGCAGACGAAGAGCAACAAGGATGGAGTATCATCATATCCAGCGCGCCGAGGCTGAACTAATCAAACAAGCACAAGAGGACAGCTTCGGGGAAGATATGAAGAAGATCCAGTCTGCTCGCCCGCTCACGAGGGCGAGTCGATTGTACAGGCTGGATCCAGTGCTGGAAAACGGCGTCCTAAGAGTGAGGGGCCGGATCGAGGCCTCTCCCGCCCCGACCGAGATGAAGCGGCCTATTATACTCGACGGCCGTCATCAGCTGACTAAGCTCCTCGTGCTGCGGGAGCACTGCGCTGCAGGCCACGCCAATAGGGAGCGTGTGACGAACGACCTGCGACAGCGGTACTGGGTCATTCACTTGCGACCCACGGTACGCGCTGTCGAGAGGAGCTGCGCCTTCTGCAAAACGAGGCGGGCGAGGCCGCAAACCCCAGCTACAGGAGACCTGCCACACGCCCGCCTTGACCCTTTTCACCGCCCGTTCACCAACTGTGGGGTGGACTATTTTGGGCCAATAATGGTCAAGGTAGGACGCCGCCGAGAGAAGAGGTGGGGCGCACTCTTTACGTGCCTCACCTCCCGCGCCGTGCACATCGAGCTTGTCGCTTCACTCTCCACCGACTCAGCAATCATGGCGCTGAGACGAATGGCCGCGCGCAGAGGCTGGCCGAGAGTGATGTACTCCGACAACGCGACTAACTTTCGCGGGGCCGACCAGGAGCTACGCCACGCCTACGCCGAGTGGATGCTTGCCCTGCGAGATGAGGGGCTACTGCATCGCTTGGAGTGGCGCTTCATCCCTCCCGGCGCGCCCAACCAAGGTGGCGCGTGGGAACGTATGGTGCGCTCCGTGAAGACGGCGCTCAGCGTGACCCTGCGAGAGAAGGCGCCGGCGGAAGAAGTACTGAGGACTCTGCTCACTGAGGCTGAGTTCTCGATCAATGCGCGACCGCTGACACACGTCAGTGTGGATCCCAGCGACCCCGAGGCCCTAACCCCCAACCACTTCTTGTTGGGGTCGTCTAAGGGGCTGCCGACGACAGGACCCTGCGAAGAGGACGACCGGAGGACATGGCGAGCTAGTCAGGCGCTCGCTGACCACTTCTGGCGACGATGGCTACGCGAGTACCTGCCCACGTTGGTACCTCGCGGCGAGCCACGGAACGACGTGCGACCCATTCAAGCCGGTGACGTGGTCCTCGTGGTCGACAACACGCTGCCACGGAACACATGGCCGATGGGAATCGTCGAGCGCACGCATCGCGGACCGGATGGCGGCATCAGAGTCGTCGAGGTGCGCACCAGGACTGGCACCTTCCGACGCCCCGTGAGCAAGCTCGTCGTCGTGTCAACAAAGGAGGCTACGCGAGCTGCGCCGGGGGGAGAACTGTAACGGACGCATGGCTTTGTACGTTGCGTGGTGATTTTTTAGCATAAGGGCTTCCCACGTAGACCTATAACGGTGTTTATGGCGAACATGTGTTTGGGTCTTTTTAACGAATCTTTGAATGAAGCAATAACCCTGACCGTTGTCGGCATTTTGTAAAAATAAAGAAACAATCCATGTTTAATGGCTCCGTAACGGTGAACGCCTCGTTTGTCAAAGGTTTACCGCTTTGAAAAATAAATAACTATAAATGCTTATTGTCTGCAGACCCGTACGCCGCGTTGTTATCCCAAAACACATTAAGTAATTACCGGGGTCTGCGTGAGAAAATATGATATCCCGTTAGTTAGTGTAAATTTCTCTTTTCGTGGTACTAAAAATAACACGTGAATGTTAAAATATAATTGATGTAGGTTCCATGTGAGTTTTAAAGTATGAGTGCAAAACATATGAGAACTACTGTAATACATATAAGAACTAGAGAAAACGTAGATGATTAGGTAAGATTATGCATGTTTTGATAGCTCATAAGTAGGGAGGAATCTAGGTTAGATAAGATTTTTGTGTTGACCTTTTTACAGCTTTATATGTTTCCTAGGTAGAATTAAGTATGTAGATTAAGGAAATGTATAATTTGTGTAGATTTAAGTAAGATAATATTGATAATTACGGCATTTCTATGACGCCATACCCGAGCGCCATTGAGAGAGAGGGGCGCCATTGTTCGCGCCTAGCGGTCTGAGTATAAAGGTCGGACCGTTTGGAGGCAGAGACACAGTCGGACACAGTCAGTCTTCAGCTCTACAATTGTAATAACATACAGTTGTAATAACAATAAGGAATAAAATTGAAGATACGAATCACGACAGTATTTTCATTCTTCCAACGCACAACAAATACAGTCCACTTCATCTATATTACTGTGTAGTTCCATCAAAAAAGTTTTTGCACGAATGAACAACAAGCTATCCATTTTACATTATTAGTACAAAGTTAACATAGCATCACGCCTGTACTCCAAGGAGGATTAACAGGGATGTGTAGCATGTTGAAATGAAAGTCTCATGTCAAGTTAAGTCATGTCAGGGAAGACAATTTTATTCACATTAATTTAGCATAAATCCTGACGTTATGAGAATTTTTTGTTGGAAAAGGTTAAATACGAGATCTTACTGGCGTAGGAACGTGTGATTGGTTTCTACTTTCGTTAGATATGAATTCATAATAATTACAGTAAAGAAGTATTTAATTCGTAAAATTTGGTATCTGAACCCACAAACCCATCTATACTATAATATCATAAAGAGGAAGGATTTTTATGTTTGTTTGTACCGAATAGGCTCCGAAACTACTGGACCAATTTAAAAATTCTTTCACCTATGGAAAGCTACATTATTCCGGAGTAACATAGGCTATTTTTTAATACTGAAAACGGTTCCTGTGGGGTGGTCCACGGGAGCGAAGCCGCGGGCAAGATCTAGTCATACATAAAAACAAAACGATCCCCAATTAACCTAACGCGACATTCAAAGACCCGCCAGATTAAAAGCCATTCAGAGTGCAAATAAAACGGGCCAGCCGTTATCAGGCGCGTCTATTCAGTGTCGCATAATGTCGGGACGTGCGCCCGCCACCGCGGACGAGGCGCGACTGACTGGCGCGCGGCCAAAATGCTCCGTAGAGGCGTAGACCATCATAGACACGGATGTCATTTAGTCTATGATGCTTAATAATGTGTTTTATTTTTCCTTAGGAAAAAGGGCTTGTTATGTTTTCAGGGTTCATGTAAGTGTGTTTATGTCATCAACTCATCTAAATGCCTGAATTCATTTAGATGTATGTGGTATCGTTTGTACTCGTATCCTTGCATTATCGCAGGCAATACGCTAGTACTTAATAGTAACTAGAATAATGGGCACCCGGAAAACCTGTAAACATCATTTTTGCTTATTATTTCTGTACAGCACAAGGTGTTCACGGGAACTCAGAAGCTTGAAAACAGACTGGATGTCAAGTTACTGGGTAGGTCAGACACGCAGTCGCTTCATGTAAAATATTGGTATTTATCTGCCCCCGGATAAACTGGAAGCCCTTCCGAATACCGTTTGAAGAAGGCTAGGCAGCTTGACAAGTGTTTTTTGACTTTTTAGTTCTTAACTCATAACTATTTTAAATTAGTTTTATTTTAATTAATTATTTTGTTTTTATTGTTGTTACAGGTACATTTTTTGACACAGCAGTCTTCAAAGACAACCCATATACAAGACACAAAGGTTTTTCCTTTAATTATTATGATTGTTTTTAGCCCAACTGCCCACTGAGTCGTGTCGTAGTTCGTAGACAAAGGTGCTGCTCGTATTGTTCGGTTTCCGATGTAACAATGTGTTGCGCCTCAGTGGGTTGATGGCATAATGAGTTTAATTAGAACTTCGTTTTGTCATGTGTTACAGCTGATTAAACATTTTGCAGTGGAGCTAATTTAGATTATGTTGTTTAATAAGACAGTTTAGTGATTCAGATTTTTTTCACTAGTCGATAGATTTGCAATAATTATGGCCCATTATGTTATGTTAATTGCAGCATCAGTGGTATATACATCAAGTCCTCTAAAGGTCATGTGAGTCATTATTTCAGTCAATTTAAAACGGGTCACATAACATTACATCAATAATTAGCTTCCAATATGCCTGCTCATTCTCTCAGCCTCCTTACATGAGAATACTGCTATTCCTGGCGCCTTCTCACCTTCATAATAATGAAGAAGAAGACCTTACTTTCAAACCGCACATAATAATCAATGACTATCATAAGACCTACTGAGGAGGCATGAGAACACTCCCACTCCATATTCCGTTCCATGCGGCGACGGGCGGCGGCGCTAGTCTGGCAGACTTATCCCGCCGAAATGAATCTTCATTATAAATGAGGCTACAAGGATGCGGTAGACGGGACACTTTGCTGTTGCTTTTGGGTAGCAAGACTTCTTTTTGTTGTGTTAGATAAGCACTTGCTATGATGAAAAGTTAAGATAATAGCTCTTAATAATGTTAATTATGCATTATTAGGGACTGTACAAACATTCTTTTTTAATTATTGATAGGCTCGCTTTTGCCCGCTATCTCAACTGATGGTAAGCGATGATGTGGACGATGACGACCATACATTGATCAATTTCAATGTTTGGTTGGTTGGTTTTATCGATGTTGTCTAGCCTTGATGTGATACTATGGGTTCCGGGGTCCTGTGGTATTACCTCGTAGAGTCATCAAAGAACTTTATTGATATTCAAATTGATTATGAACTTACATTATTCGTAAAAACAATTCAAAACTCTCAAATCTACGAAGCTAATTTAGCAAGCTAGACAAAACCGTATATATTTGATATTTAACAACTTAAAAGTCCTTCCCACAATTTTGTAGCTCGTCAGTTGCCTTCCAGTGGCTAATTTGCAACTCGCAAGTGAACAACTAGGTCGCTTTCGTATACATGGCAGTTTGATTGTCGTATACATGCTGAATTGACTTGAAGTAATACACTTGGTGGAATAAAACATGGAGTCACAATGTGGCTTGCAAATCTTGTGTGTGCAATTCACAGTTTCACACTATTGTTATTATTCTTAGGTGAGGAGAAAGGTCATTATTGCATGCTAGCTTTTAACGAAGCTTCGCTCCTGTAGCCTGTCTTACAGGCAATGTGCATTTTCCGGAATGCAACTCAACAATAGTGTACATATATAGGTAAAAGGTTATTCTTAAACTGGGCTACCGCGTATGAATTCACCGCTAGAGGCTCTGGTGTAGCGTAAGGTCTCCGATAATCAGATAAAATTTCTAACTTACTTACTGGAGCTAACCTTTCCCTCACAACAAACCTCACAGAAAACTACTATGAAAATACTATTAGATCTCCTGAGCTGAACTGGACTAAAAAACAAATAAGCATTTCTAAATCGACGCTACAATATTCACAAACTAGTCATTCCTTCTATGACCTTTTAGAATATTGAAGTACCTCTTAAGGCCGTGTCCCTGGATTGGCACTGAAACTTCTCAGGCGCCGACTCCTGAATACTGTATGTTTATGTCAAATGGTCCGACACACTGTGAATGAATCAGGTGTTCTAGTTTCTTGTGCTCCTGGTAGATTTGGTCTAGTTCTGAAACAGAAGAAAGATTATTTAGTAGATTCATGAGTAAGAGACAATACCCACTATTTATTTTGTGTTATTTATTTATTTATTGAAACTTCATGCAACATAAAGGTACATAGGCGGACTTAATGCCTGAGGCATTCTCTACCAGTCAACCAAGGGTGGTGGAGAGATAATATGGCAGGTGCATAAAAAAAAGATATTAAAGTAAAACGGGTACAATAGTAGATATATCTAGCTAAAATGAACATACTTATATATTTACTATAACAAATACCATAAATATATATATTAAGTAATAGAAAGGCGTTTTATTGAGACGACTCTGCTAATCGTGTAGAAAATAATTCCGTAACTTCCGCTTAAATGCAAACTGACTGGTGGCCTTCCTGATATCGAGAGGAAGCGCATTCCAGAGAAGAATGGACTGAATGTGAAAGGAAGAATGAATAAAATCAAAAGTATGAGACGGACAAAGCAAGAGAAGATTGTTAGATGAACGCAGATTCCTAGAGTGTGAAGTGCACAGATATTGAAAGTGAGGTATGAGATAAGAAGGAGGAGTAGGAGAGTTGAGAAGAGAGAACAGCGTGGTCAAGGCCCGCAAATTTCTCCTCTGCCGAAGTGGCATCCATTTGAGCTCAGATCTGCAGCTCAACACATGGTCATATTTCCGGAGGTTGAATATGAACCAGATGCAGTTGTTTAGGAGTCTATCCAGATTATCCAGGAATACCGCGTTCAGGTCAAAGTAGCACACGTCACCATAGTCGATTAAAGGGAAGATGTTACTGTAACTTCGAAAAAAGATGAGTCCCACATGCTAATAACCCCCCGTTTTTTTGAATTAAGAATGTGAAGATGACAGTCAAGCTCTAATTTAGCCCGAAAACCTGTCAAAATTTGGTATTACAGTAAGTTTTGGCACGTTCTCAAATCCAAATTCTCAATGCAGAAACCGTCCCTCAGTCTTGAGCAGTAAGGCATGTGTTTGCTCCAACATTGCTCATCCATTTGGTCATCATCATCATCGAGGCAATATAAGTTTGACTAAGTATACATGATATTTGAGGTATCATTGAAGAGTCCCTAAAATCTCAATTCGCATGTCAATTTATGTTACTCAATAATTATTTTATGTCTATTTAGAATTTTAAAGTTTATCACACCGTATGGACGTGATAAACTTCAATAATCCGTGTCTGGATAGCCACTAAAACTTCTCTGGCGCCGCGTCTCCTGAATACTGTATGCGGACGTCAAATTGTCTGACTGACACTGTGAATGAATCAGTGTTCTAGTTTCATGTGCCCCTGGTAGCTTTGGTCTAGTTCTGAAAGTGAAACAGAATAAGCTGAACTTTACATAGCTTCTTTCGTGGCGTTTTTCACAGGAATCGTGCATTTTTCTGGTATAAAAAGTACCTAGTCTATGAAACTTACAGCGGTAGTGTGGTTTTTTAACCCACGACGGAAAAAGAGGGGTGTTATAAGTTTGACGTGTGTTGCTGTGTGTCTGTCTGTGGCATGGCATCATAGTGCCTAAACAGATGAACCGATTTTGATTTAGTTTTTTTTTTTAATGTTGACTTTGTCGAAAGTGTTCTTAGCTATGTCTGTAATCATCGCTTACCATCAGGTGAGATGGTGGTCAAGCGCGAGCCTATATAAGATAAAAAAAAAACGGTTTAGCCGTTCACCTCAAGTGCACCTAGTTCCAGAAGTATATGGTTCGTGAAAGATAAATCTCTGCAAGTAAGCCGATTAAGAAAACTATTTCATCGATAACAAGATAAAATTACAAATTTGAAATACCCCCGATTTTAATTTTTGTTTCTTGCTTTTGAAACTACATATATACCTAGTAGCAGACACGCTTAAATCGACAATATATCGAAACACGTAATAATGACACGATACCTTGCGAAAAAATCCAGATTGAAAGAGTAAAATGCGAATAAATTTTGATCTGCCAAACCGATTTTATTCAAATATAGCTAAGAACACTCTCGACAAAGTCACCTTTCAAAAAAAAAAAAAAAAAACAAAATCGGTTCATCCGTTTAGTTGCTATGATGGCACAGACAGACACACAGAGACACAGCAACACACGTCAAACTTATAACACACCTCTTTTTAACCGACTTCAAAAAGGAGGACTCAAATCGAGGTTCTCAATTCGTCGGTTTTTTTTTTCCTTTGGGGGTTAAAAACACATCTTTTTATTACTCTGCCCAATAAGTGATGGGTTTTATTCAAAAAGCCCAGTCAATTTAAAATAAGATCATTTATTTGCGTAATTATTTAAATAGCTTTTAGCATTGAAATAATTGCCTACTCATATGGGGCATTTTTCAAATTGTTAGGGCATTATGAATAATGCCGTATTAGTCACTACTAATCTACATTATTAATCTAAAACTGGTAGTGATTTAATGCGTTTTATTGTCACAGGCAATGCATTCCATAGACGAGTGGCCTGGACAGTAAAAGATTTGTCTAGGAAAATAGTGAAATGCATTGGCATTTTAAGCTCACTTTTGTAAACACAACTCTAGTTCACAACCCATGTTCCTCGTGCTAGCGGCTCAATAATAACAGACGCACGAGTCTATCATAAAGGTTAAGCAGTACTTGCCGAGGTCGGGTCGTGGCTGGGTGACCAACCGTTACATGCCGAATCTACTTCGTGCCTCGGCAAACAAGTTAAGCTGTTGGTCCCGATTGTCAGTTGTAGATTTGACCGTCGTTACGGATAGTTAGAAGCCAGGAAATTGACACCAGTTTTGTCAAGGGGTATAGTGTTACCCTGTTACTGGGTTGTGGTGGTGGGATAGGAGCGACTGCGCTCCATGTAAAATACAATATCATGTTAAATAAGCCGATCTCAATACAGAACAGTTGGGAAAAGGCAGACAGATTGAATGTCACTATGTAACTCGCGTGCCACGCCATGCGTGATCCTCAAAACAGGTGCTCCAATAAAACGGTTGACGCGTCGAGTGGAGCAAACGACGCGATATCATTTTATTATGACGGTTACTGTGTGTTATGTAGGAGTATAACGTCGCGATTACGTTCTTGATATTTGTGGCTAAATCTTGAAAGTTAGCGGTCGTAAGCAAGGGTAATCATTACTGCGACTTATACGACGCCGCTCCCACACGGCAAAATAATGTTCATTGAAATGTGACCTTCAGGGCGTCCTCTGTGGACATACTTTACATTGACAACAGAAATTAGCAGACGGGAGACGCTGTAAGCGAGCTTGGAGGGCGTAAGTGAGCTACGACCTTCCACACCACGTTTGCTCAAGGCGGGTTGGCGATTTCAAACTTGACTACGATTCCAGGTTTCCACTCGATGTTTCGTCACGACCGCAAGCACGAGTGGCGAGGTCATAGCTAGTGGCCCGCCACGACATACATAAGATATGGATACCCATCACGTCACGTGAGTTTTGCTTATAATATAAATTTAATTGAACCTGGTATAGATTCACATTTCACCGCAATAGGCGATGAGCCTACTTCCATGAAATTCAAACTCTGGGCTGTAACTGAGAACTTTTTTAAGATAAACCCAAATGCAGAAGTTAGGCTTTTTATGCGTCGCCGCTGCAGGTCAGACCTGTCTGACAGTCTGTTTCGAACACCCATAGTCTAAATCCCTACACTCAACTTAACATCGACTCGGCCTCTGTGAATGAAATTTTAAGTTATAGATTTATTGACGTAACGTACTCGATAGTTTGTTTTTCTGTTGACTGCGTCGAGTAAGAAAAAGGTTTCAGTTAGGGATATGGTTTACAACCACCACTCGCAGTGACTTAGGAATGTTTGGTCAAATACCATATTATTTTTATTTGTATTAACCGCTCCGTAGATATTATTAACAGGCAGGAGGACACTGCTAACCATAATTTGGAAATAATCTCTTTATTTTTCTCACGCCAGCAAAATTCAATTTCCCAATAAATACCATTTTTATCGGACCCGCCGAAATTATAAGGAAATATATGAGACAGTAATGAGTACCCTAATAGCCAGAGACGTGCACCAATTGATGGCATTCTGTTCCTAACTCCGGCCGCGCCTTTATATCAGCCGTAAAAGCCAAAGTCCCTAATTCCGGTTATTGAGTTCGGATCATCTTTATGATGAGGCTATTTTTTTGCAGAGTTTTTAATACGGTTTGTGCCAAGTATTTGAAAATTTCCTTTGCGTCATATCCCTGATCCATTTAACATTATGTTCGCCCACACTAAATGCTCATTGTTTGTAGAGTTGAGTCGTTTACTCCTTTGTAAGTATTTTTTGTCTTTTTGAATTCAGAACTCGTCATTGAAGCTACGGCACTGAGGATGCGTAGAAAGCTAATATCTCTTGAAGACAATGGACTTAATAGTATGGACTTTTCACAAACGTGTATTTTTCATGAAACTTAAAAAAAATTATGGGGCTGGCCATTTTTTGGAAAATGTATGATTACATCGAGCCTGTTTTATTAAAATGTAAGGATCACATATTTATTTAAAGCAAATTCCACGTGATTGGTGAAATTGAAAAGAGATTTCAAGGTGACGAACCTATATTATTACTATAACTGTACAAAGCGCGACTCTTATTACATTCCTCTTGAAAGTATTTTCACTTTAACTTATTTATAGACTCGATCCAGTCTCATCGAATCGAATGAACAATCCGGAATTACTTCTAAATTCTTCCCTTGTTCTTGTCCATTAGAATTTATGCCGCCATTTTACCCAATTTCGCGTACTAACAATGAATTCTTAATGAACTAACCGCTTCAAACATTCAGACAAAATGTTTTATGTATATGTTGACGATATGCTGTACTTAAGATTGCTTTTGAGTTGATTTTATGGCAGGGTTGGCAACCGTACTCTTTTAAAGAGTATTGTACTGTATTTAACACAGCTGTACTCTATGATCTACCAATAGAGTACGCTGTAATACTCTATTTATTTGAGTCTGACATTGGAAAACTTAATGAGTTCCTGTAATTTCTGTCAGTTCTCAATAGCTGCCCGGAGTCTAGTTTTGATTTCTCCTATTACATACATGGAACTTATACATAACTGTCGAAAAATGGCTGTACTACATATAGTACAAGGGTTAGGTGCACCTCTGCTTAACCCTTCGGAATACAGGCGTGATGTTGTGTCGCAAAAAGTAAAACAATAAAGTGTACAATGTGCCGTGTTTTTTTTTTAACACTAGGCATTTCTGCCTGTATCGTGGGATTCGTGGGTGCGTTTACAAACATTTAAAATTACATACACAAGACACCTAATTCCGGAACAACTATCTGTAAGCCATACAAATATTTGCTTCGTGTGGGAATCGAACCCGCGACATGCAGCGCAGCAGCCAATCGCTTAATTACTACGCCAACCGTGTCGTGTCTGTATTTTTTTAGTATGTACCTACTCTGTACCTTTACCCTTTCTAAAATTAGCTCGTATACACTATTTCTTCTAAAAAAATCAGCAACCCTACTTCAGGGATTAACGTTATCAAATGTGTTAAGAAGGTAATAACTTGGTATTTGTGACAGAGGTGATTCATAAGACCTTATAAAGTGCTGCGTGGAATTTGGTAGTAGGTAAGAGTGATGGCAAGTGATTTCAATCGCCGAAATATGTAGATTTTTGTAATGAATCTAAAAAATGTGAGCCGTACCACCTTTTTTAGGGTTCCGTACCCAAAGGGTAGGAACGGGTAGGTACAAAACGGGACCCTATTACTAAGTCTCCGCGGTCCGTCTGTCTGTCTGTCTGTCTGTCTGTCTATCACGGTATATGGGCTTCCAAGCATGTGCACACAAATTTCATAAGTGTTTTGTAAGTGTATTTTAAGAAAACTAGACTGTTAACTCGACGCGGATGGTCAAATTGTCAGTTATAGTTTGGTATTTATTGACATCAATCGAAGATTTAAGTGAGACAAGAGAGCTGCCTTTAAAATGACTTAGGTCTAACATTATTCGATTTAACAAATTATTTACCCTTCAGTAAGTTACTCGTAGATTTGTACTATAAATGAGACTTGTTTCTATGTAACGCAGAAGAATGAGAAATCTTGTAATGTTTATTTGTCAGTACCTTTTTCACAAAAGTATCTTGCAAATACAAGAATAACAGAATGTATATTGAAGTCTCTCGCTACACAATGAAATCTCGCATTTCGTACTGTTTGAAGAATAACAAAGGTTTAGTCCGCGTACTTGTACCACGAGTAAGAATATATTGCAGCTACATTCTGAGTCGCGGTCCACACATATCTCGGTTTACTTTGAATAACAGAAATTTTTCGCTGACAACCAAATACAAAGAGAGACAAGAATTTGCCTTGTTATTAAGCTAGCAAAAATACGAAGAGTATAAACAAACAGTGTAATAAAAATGGTCAAGTGCGAACTAAACTTGCGCACAGGGGGTTCCGTATCAACAGCTACATTCACCAAAATAAATAGGTAACATTACTGAAGTTCAAACAATGAAAGTGCCGGACATTGCTCTAACGAAAATATAAACTGGATTGAGAGACAATATTAACGTTGGCGGTGGATTATTTTTATCCCCATACATCGACGATACATATTTTTAACCACCTGCACGTAGGTCACAATGTACGGTTTTTTGGATTGTTTTCTTTTCTGTCTTGTGCAATAAGACATTGCTTCTTGCCAAATTTTATGATTCTAGGTCAACGGGTAGAGTACCCTATAAGTTTTGATTTTCTTGCGAGTGGAAAAATATGCGATGCGACAAAAACGGCCATATCTTTTGAGTGCGTTGTATTAGAAGTGATTGGCAGCTCCAAGGGATTGCACACCTAAGTTTTTATTAATGTCATCTTGAAAACTCCACATGTTCCTGAGAAAAAAGTTTGGACAGACAGACAACAAAGTGATCCTATAGTGGGTTCTTTTTTACAAGTTTCTGTTTATTTTCACCCGTCCCGGTGTCTGTACTCAAACCTTGCAATTTAATTTGACCCACTTCTCAGTATTCGATTGGGCTGAAATTTCGCACACACATTTTTTCTCTTGACAATGTATTTTTAAATACAAAAGCTTCCTTTGCAGGTGTGGAACCTTAAAAATGTGGAATCGTAACATAAATCCTAAGCTGTGAATAAAAGAGAAGATAAAATGTCACCTGCGTTAAGTACCAGGGCAACGTGAAACACAGAGGCTCTTAATATAATTGTCAAACAAAACATTATTGTTCCTTCTACCCTCCTGTTTGTAATCCAAACGACACTAGACTCTATTATGTGCACTTTGAAATTCATATTTGCTAATCACTTGACGAGAGTTAATGATCTACGTTCCCCTTATTTAGATATCTTAAATGACATATTCGATTTTATGAGGAAAATGTTAAGGTTTAAATTGCATTAGCAACGTACGCATTTTTCTCTACGTTAACTGCACTCTATATTTTACTTTATTTTTCATTGCCTAAAGTTGTATTTCGGTTGATACGGTAAATATTCTTTGGTGTTTTCAGGCAGGACTCTGGGGAAATAGTTCGATAATGGTCAACAAATATTGTCCTTCCTGATGTATGTTATGTTATTAAATAAATTAATATCCGCGGACTCGTAATGGAGGAATTCAGATATTAAACGCTTCAATTGTTTTGCAATCATCGCCTGTTGTTATGTTAAATATTTAATTTATCGTGGTGACGAAGTATTGTTTGGTGAACACTGGTTCAAAAGTTAGCAGGACTTTTAATTGTGTAAAAAAAGGCTAGGCTAGGCTTGTGTTTAATATATAATTAATGCTCTGTAAATAAAACATGAAAATATTTGCTTTCTCTGTCATAATAATACAGGATAAACAAATTAAAAGTAGCAAGCGGCGGGCGAATTGGCGCCCAACGTGGGCCTACTCTTTGTGCAAACTTCCCACTTTTGTTCGTGAGTTGCCTGAGAATTTACTATTGATTCTGTTCAGGTATAAGTGGTCTCTTTTAAGGAACCAATTGAGTAGTTCATAAAACTCATTCAGATTTTTGGACAATCGATATCTAAACCAATATGAAATTAGTTGGCAAATTGTTTGTTTGTTTGTAAAAGGTAGAAAATACTAATCTGATTAGGAAAATTATTTTATACTATCGCTGAATGGCATTAACAAGTTCTCGGGAGTGAAGACACAGAAAAAGTAAATTTTCAATATAACTTTTCCAGTCTTACGATCTTCATTTTAAAAGCTCAGCTTTTACACTCTTGGTTATTTACTGTAATAAGCTGTAAATGTCTACGACTAATATCAACGCTCCCCTATTACATTGGAGGGTAGGTTGATGTCATCGCACCGTTGATGGTCTGTACAAGGCATTACATTATTTATAGTACGGTGATGGTTTACATAAAATAATGACGATGGTTATCAAGGTTCTTATTATAACCTAAAATTATAACCTAACCTACTAAAATTGATCTTGAGGACTTCATGGCAAAATAATAACAGCCGCATGGGTCGATCTTTAAGGTTAAGCATCGCTTGCCAAGGTCGGTCTGTAGATGTGTAACCATACACCACGGAAAGCTTACCTTTTGTAAAATATTTAACAATCGCTACGAATACTTAGCAGCCTGACAGTCAACAACGAGTCTTACCATCGGGTTTCGTGTTACCCAGTTGCTGGGTTGTAGAGGTCAGATATGCAGTCGCTCCATGTAAAATACTGGTATTCAGCTGCATCAGATTATACAGCAAACCAACGCCAACAAAGTTGGGAAAAGACTATCAGATAGAGAAATCATCATTCTCTGCCCCGTGTCCAGATTATTTGGAGTCGGTCCAACATGTCGAGTCAAGGCTCCAGAGCCTTGAACATCGTCGCCGAATTGCCAGCCTCTCGGTTTTTTATCGGTTACATTAAGAGGAGTGTGCGATGGAACTGCACAATTTTGATTCCGCCTAGCCCGTTCCATCATCGGACTATACGACGAACGGCGATGCGTCGTCGATATATGGTGGACATCTCACCCATACGCACAAAGTGTTATGGGTATATATACTGTTATACCTCCATTTTGGTGATATTATTATCTTTAGAAGCACTAGAGCCCTCAAAAAATGCTCAAAATTGCGCTGTCAACAGAGGCTTAATGTACAAATTTGACAAATATAAATGAAAAAAGGAAAACATATGGATATAGTATATATCTTACTTTACCAGTTTATGGAATATCTTTTAAATTGGTCCGATATTGGAGGAGGAAAGAAACGAGAGCCAAACCTCGAATTATCACTTTTACTAAGGAAATTCAGTCGGAACATAATTGGGTATTTAAAAGTGGCGAATGACAGAGCTGTCCAAGTATCTACATACTGGTCGGACAAAATCGGAATAGTTGAGACCATATTTGAGTTAATCAATACGAAAGAGGATAATTGGGTAAAGGCTGTTCAGATTGATTGAAAGAGTATTCATAAGTTCATAATTAAGGAATACCAATGTACGTGTCTGAAGTAACTTAGTTTAGTAGAATATTTCGCTTAATTCAGATATTGTTTTCTAAATGATTTTCTGCGAAGACGGCAAGAGCGAGTGTCTGGAATTTATAATTTTAATAAAACAAGATAGTAACGTAGATGAGCGTAAAGAACGTAAAGGTAGACTTCCGAGCAAAGCAGTTCCGGCGTCACTAACGCCATTTCCATCATCGAACAGCAAGACGTATGCCGATGCGCCGTCGGTACATGGTGGACATCCCACCCATCCATCCGCACTTAACGTTTTGGGAAGCTTTTATTATGCGTCCAGCTAAGGAGTGAAATTCCCTGCCGGAGTGTGTTTCCTGATACCTACAACCTAGGGGTCTTTAAGTCAAGAGTGAATAGCAAGGCAAGCGTTGTTCTCCGTCGACCGCATCATCGCTTACTGTGAACTAAGAATGTAGCATAGACACTGACGCGGCATTAGTGACGCCTTTCTGCTCGGAAGGGAGCCTTAAGTCTTGTTTAGAGTTTCTTAACTTGAGGTAAACTTAGATGAATATTTCTCGACGTCTTCATCTCAGAGACGTAAGAGTTACTGTCTTACGCAACGTCTAACGTCTTGCAGTCAAGTGAAGGTTTCTAAAGTGTATTTTGTACATTGAATATGTTTCAAAGACGTCTGAACATCTAGAGGTCGATGTATTAAATGACTTTTCAAGTCATATGTACTTTCAAAGTATTGTGTAAATGGTCGGATGGACATAACTGATCGGTAAAAGAAATATAGTGAGGCAACCTGGACCTGTAGTATAAGTCGGAAATCAACCCGCCTTCAGCAAGCGTGGTGATTAATACTCGTGCTTTCTCTGTTTAAGAACCTCTTTTCAAACCTTGTCATGCAGACAGACGGTTACAAGATAGTATTATTGCCCTGGAGTGCAACATTAACAATTCGGTGTTATTTTTAAATTTATGCGGTTATATTAGCTAGCTAAAACACATGAAAGATAAAACAAATATTTTTTTTAGCCCAATAGGTAATTACTCGTATATATACCCAACAAACATTTTCGCAAAAAATACTACGTTTGTTTCTACTTTGTGTGAAAACACAACGCCATAGGAGCGGGCTACTAAAAGCACATTGGATTATGCCGGGTCAGGTGTCCCCGGGGAGTCGTTGGCGGGTCCTACGCGTTTATAGAGGCCCACGTTGGGCGCCAATAAGCTCCACGTGCTACTACCTGTTTTGACGGCGAACCCGTGGTGTACAATAAACTACATGTCCATAGTTATAGTATGACAGCCGCTTTATGTCGTAGTATATGAGAAGCTTTTAGTTTAACTGGAATTAATAATTATACCGCGTAAGTGGCGTGGCATGCCGCCTTATACTACAAGACACATTATGATGTGACGTAGGCTTAAACAGATTCATATGATTGCTGTATCCCGAACCACGAAACGATTCAATAATGTGTAGGCAGCTTTAGTGTAAAAAACTGCCTGAAATATAGAATAGAATAGAATATACTTTATTGCACACCATAAAAATTACACAATTAACAATCAATTAAAATCAATCAATTAATCAATCAATCAATTATATACAGTTAAAGAAACAATTGTTTCTCTTTTGTGTGAAAACACAACGCCACAGGAACGGGTCACTAAAAGCACATTGGATTATGCCCGGTCAGGTGTACCTGGGGAGCCGTTGGCGGGTAGGACGCGTTTATGAATTATTGGCGCCCAACGCGGGCCGCGTTGGGCGCCAATAAGCTCCACGTGCACAACTAATCATAAGCTTGGATGGGAAACTGGTGACGTTAAGTCACCTGTACGTCCTTAGAACAACTTGAGTTTTAAGCACCTTTATTTTGTTATTATTAATTTAGAATTGCGGTTTACTGTACCCAATAAATGTATTAACTCTATTCAACAGGAATGTATTATTATACCTCGTAAAATGGTATCGTAATTTATTGTTTTAAGCGTATAATTTATATTACGTTTTGATTATAAGCAAATAAAAGCTAAACTTGATTAAGGCACACGAGCCGTTTATTGAGCATAACGTTTATGGTCCCAGTTGGGCGCCATTTATAATTGTAGGCACGATTTGAAGTAGTGGAGGCGTGGCATCACATAACATCACGCCTGTATTCCTCGAAGAGTTAGGTAGAGGTGCGCCAATAGTACACTCAGATTTTGTCAGTTATGTTGAAGTCCTATGTGCGAGCCTATTCCCATCAACCGGGCACAGGTCTCCATCAGCTATTGCAACCCGACTTCGGGGTGCTTCTAAGAAATTTCTCATGAAAATGCCCAATGAAACTTTGCCAGGCCCGGGAATTGAACTCAGGACCTCATGCTCTGCAGTAACGCTTTGTGACCACTAAAACAACAAATCAGTCAGTCAATGAGACAGTTAGAAAATATATCCCGGGATAAAATCTTATGTCCTAATCCAGGACGTGGTCTACCCATGTGCCAAGTTTCAAATCCGTTCTGGCGTTAGAAGTTTAAAGGTAAAAAACTCACATTCGCATTCATAATATACATAAGTTAGGATAACGTTTATGGTCCCAGTCGGGCGCCATTTGTTAGCCGTAAGCGCGTTCTGTAATAGTGAAGGCGTGTCCGCCCCGCTATAAAACGATTTGACAATAAAAACTACAAACTGGATTCAGGCGCGGATTAGTTTAGCCGCAATTTTTTTTACTAGCTGCCAATAAAAATAGAGTGGGATTTTGCGTAAAAGTTTTATACACAATTTTTTCACAGATAAAATGGCTGGCTTTTTCAAACTTTTTTGCAAGTTCTCGACAATAAAGCTTGATCGAAAATGTTGCTATACACATATACCTATGTATATTTTAAACTATTTCAGCATGTAGACAAGTACTTGCGAATTTACTAACATATATCTTTTGCAAACGTAATCTCTGGCAGTAGATATCTGATCACGGTAGACTAAGGGACTTTCCTTATGGCGCGACGCAATTTAAATTGGATCTATAGCCGATATTGCGCACGTATTATCTAAGAAAATTTCAAGTGCAAATTCAGTCGATTGCATTGTATATCGTTCATGTGAACGTACTAGCAATTTACAATTTGTAAAAATCGCTTTTCGGGTGATATAAATCGAATCGCAGAGAAAGGTCCCTAATATAAAGCTACATTATCACAGAGTATCTAGGCTAAAAATCGAGTGGTTTTGTGTAAAAAGTTTGACACATTTTTCACAGAAAAGTAGAGATTTTCAGGTCTCTTGACATAAACCTAATCGAAAATGTTTCTCCACACAACACCTATGTATATTTCAAACCACTTTCAGCATTACTAACACTATACTGAATACATGAACAGGTCTTATTTGCGACCACAGACATAAATCTAACTAGATGACGCTAATTTATTTGCCAAAAGGAAAAGCTCTTTTGACGCTGTATCATTTAACGTTACCGGCACCGGACATCAACCGCGAAGTCTAGAATAATGCCTAATTATGCCGTATTGAACAGTAAAACACAAAAAAATTAACTGAGACACTGGAAATATTTTCTTTCATCGGCAAGTAAATTAAAATTTGTTCTTACACTACGTGTGAATAAGTGGCACTCATGGTTTATACAGATAGAGGGACTTGCGTTGTCTAGTTAGATTTATGTCTTTTTACAGTTCAATACGGCATATTTAAGCATTTTTAAACCCCCGACGGAAAAATAGGGGTGTTATAAGTTTGACGTGTGTTGCTGTGTATCTGTGTGTCTGTCTGTGGAAAACGGATGAACTGATTTTGATTTGGATTCTTTTGTTTGAAAGGTGACTTTGTCGAGAGTGTTCTTAGCTATGTTTGGTGAAAATCGGATAAGCTGTTCAAAAGTTATGGGCTATTTCTGTTTGAAACGGAGTATTTTCGCAATATATCGTGTCATAAATACGTGTATGATAGATTATCGATTGAAGCGTGTCTTTACTAGTTAAATTATAATTATGTAGTTTAAAAAGCATGAAATAAAAATTAAATTTTTGACAAGCGAAGTACATACATTCGCGTCATCTATTTAGATTTAAGTCTGTGAACAGGTCTTATTTGCGACCCCGTGCTAAAGCTTCACAAACATTTACCTGGAGATTTCCCGACTTTAGTTTTACACGAGCTGTGGGTAGTTGAATAATTAATCTTCACCAGACTCTGCCTGTCCTTATTGACCCGGTTCATTTTGACTCCGCGTTATTTATTCATCGCTCCTCTTATACTATAGAAGCAAAGGAGCATATTTCTTTTGGAATATATTAGTAGTGCCTGAGAGGAGGGTAGTTTCATAAATTTTGTATTTTGCTATGTTAATTTATGGTCGGGGTTAAGTAGTTGGAGCTTGTTGTAAAATTAATTAAGTTTTTGTTTAAGATAGGTTTATAAGCGCTTTAAGATTTCATAATATTGTATTTTCTAGAAAGAAAGCACTCATTTGTCTAGTGGACACAAGCGCGGCCGGGCCCGGCAAGATCAAATTGGGTTTTACTCTTGATTTTTTTTTGTAGCGAATATTGCTCTATTAATATTTTTTTTGCTTGTTTTCTCGCCTGTCTATCTTATCTAACTTGCATATCGCAACGTTTTATGTGGTAATAACTTATTTCATGCATTGCTTGCCTAGATTCAAGTAACATATCTATTAACTTCGATTAATTATTCGTATTATTGCTGAGACGGGTGCTATAAAATAAAAGATGGGCCAATATGTAGTAGGCAACTACATAATTTTCAAGTGGTCGATTCGCATACCAATAAATTAATATCTTGCGAATCGCCACAAAAAATATAACATTAGTCGATTCACACATTCCGGCCGAGTTAAATTCGTGCAAATCGTCCAATAACCCGAAATTTCTCAGTAGCATCCCGCAACAGTATTTGTGCCCTGTTGGCGGCAATAGGTTCCTGGGTTCGATTACTGGGTTAGGTAAAGTGTTACTAATGGAACACACATGGAATTTTTCAGTAGCAGCTCGAAGCCTAGCTTGATAGAAATGGATTCGCCCCCTATTACATGGGACTTGTAAATAACAGGCAAAATGTGGCTGAACTATAGCTGCTGAACCCTCTAATATAGCCGTGTTGTTATGTTAATATTCAGGTTCGTAAAGGAATAGTATTTTTTTATTTGACAAGAAGAAAGTATTATTACACAAATAAAACTCTACCAAGCAACAATAGTACATTGTGTATTAAGGGCGGTAAGTGAGGAACTACGATCGAGGCTCTGGTAGAAGCCCGAACTCGAAGACTGAGGGCTTTCTGAGTCGAGGTTCGTAATTCCCGTACCGCCCGTGAAACATACAATGTTTTTCATCTCATTTGCGAGTAAATAAATAAAATTATAGGGCAGTAAAAACTTATTCATTAATTGCTGCATGGATAATATCTGGCGGTTTTGCATTTAAATCACACTCATCGGACGACAACGACGAAATTTTTTATAACTTTTTTAATTAACTACTGATTCTTGGCTAATTAGAACTTATATTAATGGCCTTCCACCGCTTTAGTGCCGTAAATCGGTTACTTTCTAAAGCATACTTCTTAGTAGCGGCAAGTTTTAAATATTAAAAAAAAAATATTCAATTATTTGTGAATCACGGTTTTTACGTGTGACTAATAGTTTTGGTTTACATATATAATTAACAACACGATATCTTTTCGCTTCTTTAAGATACTCCTCCAAAACGACTTGGATCTTTAAAAATATTTTAACCCGGCAAAATTGATGGCTAGAATTTCCTCATAACTGAAATAGCTTAAGTAAAGCAAAGAATATTTTACAAACAAAATTGTCCAAAAGGAGGTTCAATATTGACATTTAGGCTAGGAGCGGGCGCACAGCCAGTACTGCTTTAACATTGGGGAATATATACGCCTTAACTATAAGTCCAGGTTTCTCAAGATGTTTTCCTTCACCGATGTCAGCCATGTTCGAGATAACCTTAGAACGAAGCTTGCATTATCAACAAGAAGGAAGATCGAAGGCCTTTTCTAATGACTTCCAGATTTTGCGATCCAGGACTTATGTTGGTCATAGGGCCTGACTAGCGCGTTCCGCTATCTTCAACTAGGTCTGCGCGACGCGTTGTGGCTCCACCCTGACACAGCCACGGTGATTGTTTTGTTTTACAGCTCATTGGGCATGGGGTAGATGTATCAGTGTTAGGTATCATAACTTTTATCATAATGATCTTCCTGTCCTTGTCCTGCGTCACTTGGGGTTGGTTCAGTTTTTTCTCTACAATTCCATCCTATTTACTGACAAGCTATAAATACATCCTTTTCTTTCATCCTACTAATATTATAGGCGAAAGTGTTGTGAGTGTTAGTATGTTTGTTACTCTTTCACGCAAAAACTACTGGACGGATCTGGTTGAAATTTGGTACAGAGATAGATTATAGTCTGGAATAGCACATAGGATACTAATTTTCGACAACGCGGGCGAAGCCGCCCCTGATAATTTCTTACACAATTCATCCATCTTCTCTTTGGTCTCCCTCTCAATCCTACATTAAGTATAAAAATTCACATGCCTCAACATAATCATCATTTCAGCAAGAAAGACGTCCACTGCTGGACGTAGGCCTCCCCCAAGCGTCGCCACATCGACCGGTATTAACCTAACTCGACAATATTAAATTCGTTTCGTAATTTAATACTTGTCAAAAGTATATTCCACACATATTAGGTCGGGTTGTCGTCGGATGCCATTTCCTCGTTTCCTGTCCGACCCTCGCGTTTAGGGCACTTTAGAAGGTTCCGTCGCGCCCTCTTGACCAAACCCACTTGAGCGACCGCGCCGGGGGCGATGCGATGTTACATTCAACTTTTAATACACTCAACCACACATATCACCTGCAAAAATCGCCCTTATTGCTGCGAGATAAGGCAGCTGTCTATAGAAAAATGTTGCTATGTATGTGTGGTTGAATGTAGTCAGGATTGGAGGTATAATTGAGTATGCATGTACGTGTTTTGAAATTTTGAGGGTAGTTACCAATTTGTGGATCTTGTTGCATTAGCATTACATTTTATTATACTAATACGCTTATTAATAGCCCTCTATGATACTTAGAGTTGGTGTAAAGTTTTGAGTCCTCAGGGTTCTTAATTGATTGAATCATAGACGTATTATTCGAGGCCCCCTTGTGCTTATGAGAGCTCGTTAACGTTAGGTTTCTTTTGACATTCGAATATCTACGAAAGTCATTATTTGTAAACGTTCCCGCAGATTTGTAAGATAGTTCGCCAGATAAAACAACTTCTGTGCCTTCAACGTGAAAGTTAACATTGTTCCACTACATTGTTATGATTAAAAACCGGCCAAGTGCGAGTCGGACTCGCGCACGAAGGGTTCCGTACCATTATCGCAAAAACGGCAAAAAACACGTTTGTTGTATGGGAGCCCCACTTAAATATTTATTTTATTTTGTTTTTAGTATTTGTTGTTATAGCGGCAACAGAAATACATCATCTGTGAAAATTTCAACTGTCCAGCTATCACGGTTCATGAGATACAGCCTGGAGACAGACGGACAGACAGAGAGACAGACGGACAGACAGAGAGACAGACGGACAGGCCGAGAGATAGACGGATCGCGGAGTCTTAATAATAGGGTCCCGTTTTTACCCTTTGGGTACGGAACCCTAAAAACCAATATTGATAATCAAAACCCAATTACATAGAACACAGAGCTGTGTACTCTGACTATTACAATATGTATTCCGAATCCCTGTACTACGCAAAAACTGCAGCAGAAATAATCGACAACACAAATTGTTTGGTTTTAATTTTAAGCCCAAAACTAGGAAAACAGGATAGGTTATTAAATAAACACGAAAAATCAATTAGCTTTGTTGAAATTACACTCATTCGTACTGGTCGCTTAATTGGGAGGGTAGACGTTAAAAATAATAGCAAGACTACCCACAAAATATATAAGTACAGAAGGGCGACTCGACGAAGGTCTGCCTAATCTTTACCCAACTACCTATATTATGGTCGGCATCCAATCTAACCGAGTGCAGCTGAGTACCAGTATTTTACAAGGATCGACTGCCTATCTGACCTCCTGATCCCCTTGGCAAGACTGATGTCAAAATTTGTGACTACTCGTAACGACTTTCAAAAATCTACAAATGAGAGTCGGGACCAGCGGCTTACCCTGCTTTCTGAGGCATGAAGGCATTTTGGTATGTTATGATAGTCACCCATCCACGGACCGACCTCGGCAAGTTTTGCTAAATTCCACCTGACTTGCCAAGTGATATCGTGTTAAAGTTCTCGCCAAACTTCTTGGCCCTGAATTTGAAGAAAACACGATGTAAAGCTTCACAAACCTCCTTTGGAAAGGGTGGTGTGTCTGGTCCGCGGGTAACTGACCAATAGCTGTTGCTAGACTATTCTATCTATCGAATCTAATATCTTTAAATGAGCAATCCTTGTATATATCTATGTATATAAATATAATCTGAATCTCGGAAACGGCTCCAACGATTTTCATGAAATTTAGTATGCAGGTGGTTTCGGGGGCGATAAATCGATCTAGATAGGTTTCATTGTTAGAAAACATCGTTTTCTCTATTTTCACCCGAGCAGAGCTCGGTCGCCCAGGTACTTATTAACTCTGCTTGTGTGGTGCAGAATTTTGTGATTTAGTAGAGTATTTGGCGTCATAGATGTCGCTACAAAGTCGACCTTCTGAACCTATATAATGTTATGTCCATGTTGGTATTGCGTGTTGGGGCTACGTTTTATTACAAGAGAGGACGTTTAAGTTATGTGTGACGTCGCTATCTTGTTTGTTAAGACGGTGAAACAGGGTAGAAATACGTTGTAGTGTGTAATAAAGAAGTTAGCAGCTTTGTGTCCGGTTTTAATGTGAGACGAGACTTTTCTGTTATATAACATCACGCCCAACTTCCCTGAGGGGTGGCTAGTACACCCACACTTCGTCAGTTATATTAAAGTCCCATGTAGAAAAGCGAGCATATTGACATTACCCGAGCACAAAGCCAGACTGCGGCTGTAACTTTTTACCTTTTCATTTTAAGTTCGTCCAGTCCATTTAAGCGTAGTCTGCTAGATATCGCTGTCAGCGATAAGAAAATCAAATCAAATCTCATCAAATCTCTAACAATATTCATAATTGTATAGGTACAATTATGAATATTGTTAGATATTTCTTACAATATTTGTTTGCAATAAAGTACAAGAAAGTTTTATTTACTGAGAAATTACAGCTGGAACTTCTCAATCGCTGCAATTTCACAATAGCACTTTGCCGGATCTGAAAATCGAACCCAGTTATCCTTAGTAGTACTGCTTGCAACCACTATATCAAGGCCAATCTTTCATTATTACTTTAGTAAAATTGAATCTATAAAAAATTTGGATAAGGCATGCCCGTTTAATTAACAGGATATTAACTAAATGAAGTTAATAAACAAAGCTATGAAAACTAAACTTTATTATTGTTAAAGTTAAACGAGGCTTTAACCAATTACAGTTGGTGGGTGATAGTGTATTTTAACTATTAGTTATACGAGTTTTAGTTGCACGACTAGCTGTTATCCGCGACTACATCCGATTCAAATACATAAAACTAAAAAAACTTTGCATAAAAATACTACCGACCGACTTCCAAATAAAAAACTACAAAGTGATCAATAAATTTATTTTTGGAAGTCGGTGTCTTTCGAAGGTACCAATTTTTTGCGTTATGGACACCGACTTGAACTTTGTTGGAAGCAGATTAGTGAAACATATACCTCTCTAAAAAAAAAGTGTACTATCATTTTAGAATCAACATTCTGTAGAAATTTAATGTATTTTTAGTAATTGATATTTCTTTTTAAATAATGAGTAGATAGCACTTAAAAATTGCACAAAAACGACTAGCGCGGCGTTTTTGCTCGGGGAGGCGCCTTAAACGTCTAATGTTATCGCAAATGGAGTTTAATAGGCAAGTTGTTTAGTAAGGTACCTATAACGCCAGAATAGATTACCCGAATATCATGAAACTTGAACATAACCGGTGAAATGAGAGATCTGCGTACCCTTAAGAGCGTACTGGCGTGATGTTATTTTATGAAATGGTATAAACAATGAACGCGATTGCAGCAATCCCGAGATATTTACCGTTATTTATTGAAGAGTTCTGTTGTATATTCTTCAGCAGATCTTCACCAAAATAAAATGGGACCAATTTCGGAACATACTCTTTCAAACAAAAAAAGAATTTTCGAAATCAGTCCACAATTAACGGAGATATCGGTTAACATACACAAAAAAAACATACATAATGTCGAACATAGAACTTCCTCCTTTTTGGTAAGTCGGTTAATAACATCATGTTTTTATCTTTTTGCGCGGACCCCTAATTTTGTTTTCCTAAATTATATAAGCCTTAGTAACTCCTTATAAAATCAGCTATCGGGCAATGAAAGTCCGGTCAAATTAGTCCAGCCGTTTCGGATATTAGACGGAACAAACGGCAAATAGACAAAACCATTTTTTTTTGGTTTAAGTATAAACTGTATAATTCATATGCAATTAGTAAAAAGCTGTTATTTTAACATTACAAACAGAGAGATAGCCAGCAAGTTCTTTAAATGCTTGGTTTTACGTCTTCCGTATGTTAGGCCGGTTCAATTTCATGCTTAGTCATAAAATCTGTTAAGTGTCCGTTAAGAGGCGTCGCTTAATTTAGAGTGTCGTGTCAAACAGTCATATAAATAATTGCTTACTCGTAAAACATTTAATTATCTTTTACAAAGTGACCACTGTAAATTGGTTGGTTGACATTGTAGGTATTTTTGAAATGTTTTTTTTAAATTATATTTTCATCTTAACTATCTTACTAATAACATCAGCATGTTAGTGTCACACTGCAGGGCAAAGGCCTCTTCTCATACAGAGAAGGGACAAGCATTAATCACCACGCTTGCGCAATACTCAAACTTATACTAAATATAAGTTATATAAAGCATATATAAGTTCGAGGAGCTCGTGGCTAAATAATAATAGCCGCACGGGTCGATCATCAAGGTTAAGCAACGCTTAACGAGGTCGGTCAGTGGATGGGTGACCATTTCAACATACCGAGTTTCCTCCGTGCCTCGGAAAGCACGTTAAGCCGTTGGTCCCGGCTGTCATTTGAAGATCTTTGACAGTCGTTACAGGTAGTCAGAAGCTTGAGATCTGACACCAGTCTTGCCAAGGGCTACCGTGTTACCCAGTTACTGGGTTGTGGAAGTCAGATAGACAGTCGCTCCATGTAAAACACTGGTACTTAGCTGAATCCGGTAAGACTGGAAGCCGACCCCAATATAGTTGGGAAAAAGGCTAGGCAGATGATGATGATACTAAATATAAGTTCCATGCGAGATGAAAGACGCGCTGTGGATTTCCGTCTATGTGATTGGTCGATTGATGGTGGTCAAACCTCTTGCCTAGCCGAAATCACTTGCGCAATTCGGCTGCAGGTACCCTCACGATGTTTTCCTTCACCGATGTCAACGATGTCCAAGATAAACTTAGCAAGTACATAATATGCATAGGTCCCTTAACGAATAAGATAAATATTTAAAATAGTTTGTTTATAAGTAACGGTTCGGAATTACTCATCCTATACGAAAATTCTTTCTTTTATCCGTCGTTTAGTGTCGTAGGCTCCTTCCTAACCTGAAATAGTTATTTATGCTACAAGTGCGGAAGGTAGGTGATTTCCGATGAGTGGATAAATCGACACGAGTCGGAAATCATCTTACGTACGTGTATCATACAACATTTTACTATGCATTGTGCGAGGAAATAAAAAAAATATCTGAACCAAGCAAGAAATTAATAAAATGGCGCTTATTCAAGGGCGCTCAGCAAATCCACAGATTAACTAATAGTTCATAGTTCCTCGGGCATATCTACTGCGCATGTGCAAATAGCTGTCACGTCGTAACGCAAAAAGGCACGAGCAAAATATTCATTCACAGAGTAGGTAATTAAAAACCTTTTATATGAATGATAATCTGTACTTAACTAATTTTTTAAACTTTTCTCAAATAATAAACTCTATGCGGCGGGCTGACGTTGGAGTTAAAATTAAAAAAGTACAGGAAAGTAAAAAGTACTAGTAAAAAAAAGTGACACTTTCCGCACAGTTTGGCTGCTTGGAAAACGCTCTTTTTGAGGACATCCATTGTAAAATTATTTCTGCGAGACGGCCTCAGGAGCGAACCGCAAGAATATGCTTGTAGGTATATTAGTAAAGAGCAAAGCCACTAATACTAGTTCTGAGGTTCCAGACAGGTCGCATTCTATTAACGAAAGTTTCGGAAAAACCAAAATTGTATGGAAATGCCAAGCGCTTAGGAATGTCTCGTGACCATTTTTTTGGCATTTCGACCGCTATCGCTGATGTCGAATGACACTTGTCTAAAGGTTCTTTTGTATTTTTGTTCTACCCTTTTTTGAGCCTATAAAAGCCAGTTTCAGACCGAATTCTAAACAAAGTTAGTTGAAGCTTCGATAGCTGAGATAATATTCTATACTTTCAGACCGCAAACTATGTATCATATCAAGTAGGTATGAGAAAATATCTCAGCTATGCGAACTAAGCTAAATTAACTTAGCTTAGCTCTTGTTCTGCCACCGGGGTAAATGTCTTCTACAGACCGTGACTACCCTCATAGATACAACTCTAAACGGTCATAAGGGAAAAAGTCACATTTTGCTGGCCTTCACAAAAAGGAATTGTACACAAGTTTTCGCCACTAGTCGGTATAAATGTAGTGACGGCGAGGGTCAGGTGTCCCGCGGGGCTCGTTGGCGTTCCTCTCCGCATACAGAGGGTGTAGGGCTTCCAATACCGGGATTTCGAGTTCCCGCGTCAAATTCTAGTCGCGGGGCTATGCGGGATTGTGAGTACGGGATCCTGCAAGTTTTGCGGGACTGGACAGAACCACATACCTACTGTTATGCAAAAACCGCGCGCTTGCACGTGGAGTTGTGGATACCAAACCGTTCATGATTTTTTATTTTTTCATAAATAGTTGCGGTTGCGAGTCTTTAATTTATATCTTTTACATTAAGTACATAGTTCGATATCTGTTTTTAGGGTTCCGTACCTCGAAAGGAAAAAACGGAACGCTTATAGGATCAATTTGTTGTCCGTCCGTCCGTCTGTCAAGACCCCTTTTCTCAGGAACGCGTGCAGGTACCAAGCTAAAATTTATATCAAATACTCAGGTCTACTGTCCCTCTAAAGCTGTGAAAAGATCAAACATCTAAGCCAACGCAATCAAAAGATACAGCCGTTTATGGCGCAAATTTGAACTTAGAATCTTGGAATTTGGTACGAAGCAACGTCTTATAGCACAGATAAAGGAAAAATTGCGAAAACCGTAAATTTTTAGTTACATCATCATCATCATTTAAGCTGAAAGACGTTGCATTAGTTACATGATATAAAAAAAAAAAAATCTTACCCCCTTTCCTCATGAATGCGTAGAGGTATTAAATTGAAATTCATATCAAATACTCAGGTCTATAATACCTTTAAGTTTAAGTTTGTACGGAACCCTCGGTGCACGAATTCGACTCGCACTTGGCCGGTTTTTCCCACAATGTTACCTAAGTTACCCAGGTCTGTATATTATGTTGACTTGGTCTCACAATAATGATAATTTAAATAAAAGTTGTTCTTATTTTGAGTAATGAGTAATTGTTTTAATGTTTTATTACACCGGATAGACATTTTATGCGCGAGATTCTGCAAATATTGAGATTAAACGGGCTTGAATTTTTTCTACTGGCAGCCCTGAAAGAGTACCATTATCGGGCCCCACGTTGGGCGCCACTAGCCGGCTGGGTCCCACGCGAGCGCCATTAAGACCTATTGATGTTTTCGCTCCGAGCCCCTACGTGCGGATTGTTCGTTTGTATTTACTTCAGTCGCTGAATGACGCTGTATTATGTGTTTTTCTCTATTGACTGGTGAAAAATGATGTTTAGGGGATGAAAAATGAAGGTAGATTGTTAAAAGCAGAGAGTTCGTTCGTTTTTCAGATGTTATGATAGAGAAAAGTCAAATGAAATAACGTACTAGTTTAAATATGTATGCCCGTTCAGCTACGCTATGATACACATAAAAACTTCACATCATACATAAATATGAACATTCACTTTATCCAAAAAGCTTCGTTAATTCCTCAGAGAATAATACGGAGAGATTACAAATTTCCACAACATAGGTCTGGTACAAAAGTTGGAGAGAATTCAATATGAGCACCGAACTGAATCTCGCCCGAGGGACAATCGTCGTTCGGCGGTAATGTTCTGCTGCCGACCTCAAGCTATAATGCTACTATCTGACAAAATCATTATATTTTGAGTTGTAGGCAAAAAACAAAAAAAAAAACCGGTCAAGTGCGAGTCGAACTCGTGCGCCGACATATAGGTTTTTGACCCAAAACCTATAGGGTATTTCCGGTTGACCTAGAATTGTAAATTTTGGTTAAAAGCAAGGTCTTACAGCACATGTAAAGGGAAAGTACCGAAAAATAAAAAAAAGTTGAAAATTTTGGTACTTACAAATTTTCGCTAAAATCTGAATTTGCCCATATCTTTTTATCGTGTTGACTCAGGACCTCGATTTTTATACACATAAGGGATTATCGACCTCAGTATCTGGTATAAATGAATATATAAGTATAAATGAATGCACGGTAGAATCAACTATTATTATTTGTAAAATGTAACGTTCAAAAGTGCCGCTTGGTGGTCTACTTGAAATAAAATATCTTTGTCTTTGTCTTTGAAATTTCAACTTGCTAGGTCCACCCGTTCCTGAGATAATCGGTGGTGACACATGGACAGACGGACAAGAGAGTGATCTTATAAGGATTCCTTTTTTTTACCTTTTAGTAATGGGGACTGCTGACAGAAATGAAAACTTAAATCTTTGGAATAACTTGTTTTTGTGTGACAGACAAAAACATATTTATTCCGTCACACGTCACGCACGTCGTTTATAGATATATCAAAATGCACATTTTTGAATATGTTTTATTTTATTTTACTTTATCTTTTAAAAAATTGCTTTTTAACGTAACAATTAGGAGAACTTATGCCTTTTATTATTTTATCGGCATCTATTAATAGTAAAAAAATATGACTTAGAAAGATCAATGGAGATTTCTGTGGTGATTTTTCTGGTATAAAAAAAACAAAAATTGACCAATTGTCAGATAGTGCCATTTCAGCTTAAGGACGACAGTTTGCCTGGCGATATCGATTGATTCTCTGTGTGTGCTCAGCATTACTTTGTATGGTCTGAGTTTCCAATGCTGTTTCATATTGTTTCTTTTTTCGATAGCCAAATAATGGCAAATATAGTGTAGCGTACTGGCATCTTTGTATTCCAAACAAATGCTCCTTCCCTGAAGGATAATCCACGGCAGCGAAGCGCTGTGAAAAGTTAGTTATTTAAACATTTATATTTCTATTTAAAGAGTAGCTATTTTAAATTTGCCTTTCCTAAGCCTTATCACCATCATCATTTCAGCCAAAAAACGACCACTCCTATACCCCTAGCGTTGCCACTTTGACCGGTTCTGTGCGTCTCGCATCCACCGGAGACTCCCCCAGCCTTGACCAGGTCGTCGTTTCACCTAGAGGGAGGCCTTCCAACGCTGCGTCTTCCGCTACGCGGTCGCCACTCCAGAACTTTTCGGCCCAACGGCCATCCGTTCTGCGAACAATGTGCCCTGCCCACTGCCACTTAAGTTTAGAAATTCTTTGGGCTATGTCGGTACCCTTGGTTCTTTTGCGGCTGTCTTCATTTCTGATTCGATCACGCAAGGAAACTCCAAACATAGCCTTCTGATGAGGCCCATTATGAGTAACCACGTCTCTGCTCCTATATATCATATAGGTATGTAAACACAGTCCGCAGTTTTAATCAAATCAAAAATCAAAATCAATTATATTTTCATTTTACGTAGGCCTACATGGGCACTTATAAAACGTCGACAAAAGGTGCACGGTTCGCGTTAGTCGTTTCCTATGGAGAAGAACCGGCAAGAAACTCCATGAAGATTTAAAAACATAGAAGTTGTAACAGAATAAATGTAAAACCCGAGATGGTGTAATTTTGTTCATCATTATGAACAACTTTTACTATGGGGCGGACTCTGAAATAGCGGAAATAAAAATCAGCTGCTCAGTACATTTTGTCGAGTTATAAATGCTAACATAACATAATTTATAATATTCAACCAAATGCCTGAGAAGCATAAATGTAACTCCTAGTAGTATCTACCTATTATTTCCAAACGTATAACCCAAGCCCCCATTAGTGCTATGCTATCATGTCGCTCGCTCGGAAGCGTCGACGCGTTGTTTGCAAGTTCCACGTCGTCGCCGCCCGGAGTACCGACGTGCCAGTGATCGCCTGATGAATTATTGGCTTTCATAACGTATATGTGCCGTCAGAAGTTTATGCTATCGGGGTGGTGTTGACCGGAGTGATTCACTTGAGTGTTTTAGATTTGGTTTTGACTTTTGATGTTTGTCTGACGAATTATTATGGGTTCTGAATCGATACTTCCATGAATATCACTACCGTCCTTCTGGACTTGTCCCATGTTATTTAGGCGTCCCATACACCTACATTTATAGGCTACAAAAAAAAAACAATAAAAGGAAATATATCAAATTAAAACATCATGTATAACTTATAGTATAAAATTTGAACTTCCTCAGTCATTGTGTTTATCTTCAATAATATTGTAGGTTTTCGGGACGCCTTCGCATGTTCTTTTTTCCATTCCGCTCCGCTACGCCTAACCGCTGCCCATGCATGGAAGTAGTATGTACTACCGCAGTAAGTACTTACTAATTCCATGTCTTTCACATAATTCCTAACACAATCCTTCCACCTCTTTTTTGGTCTCTACTTTGAAAATACAGGAAATTATTATAACATTATTTGTTTTTTTTGTTGTTACAGGTAATAATAAAAACAACAGTTTAACAGTAACTATGGAGACGAATAATCACAGTAAGTTTTCTTAGTGTAAAGTTCGGATTCCCTGGAGTAGTGTACGATGCTGAATAGTGAATACGAATTGTTTGAGTACGTCTGCAACAAAAAATACTTGAGGGAATTCTAGGATTGAATATTTAGTAAGTAACAAAGGTAGAATATATCTACTCTATTCACATTTCGCTCTTAGTACCATTGAATACACTTATGTAGATAGATAAAGCCTGGTTTTTATCTTCGGACATACGACCAAGGGTATCTTCTAAATATCCTCTATGAATGTCAGACAAGTGTGTTTTCTTGTTTCATACTTTCCAGAGCATGATATGTTAGTAATCAAGATGATTTTTGAGTAATATGAGCAAAATTATTGTTTTTATTTCCTATATGCTCGTGTTTGACCACTATCTCACCTTATGGTAAGCGATGAATAACTGATTTTTTTCTTTTTATAAGGTAATTTTTGCTGGCGATAAAAAAGCCACGTTTTCTAAGATTGATACTTCTTTCATGCATTTTACATGCAAAACAAAACGCTAAGCGGCGAACTCTATTGACTCCATCTATTCCATAATTGCAACCCATTATAAAGCAATTTACTATTCTCCCAACACTCCTTTTATAGCCATTCGCAATAGTTTTCTTCAAGAAACATTTCGCCGGGGCATTAAGTACAGGAAACACTTTTGTTTAACACTTCTGCGTTCGTAGTTGGTATAGTGTCCGGACGAAGATCGATATCTCGAAAAAGCCGAAGCCGAATTCCAAAATTTTAAGAAATTCTGTTCAAGATTGGCTAAAACTGCTACAAGCTATCATTAATATGTATTGCATATGATTTTAAACTTTTTCAATTTAATGGTTATATTGGAATGAGGTTCCGGTAAAAGTGCCTGGTAGAAATCATCACGTAACGAAAAAGCGTTATGCTTAAAGGTGTTTTGCTGCCATGAGGGGCTTGAGACATTCGGTTCCGTCTGGTGTAGTTCGGCTATTATCGTCAAGCGCTGGCTGCCATGCCTGCCATGCTTGTTTACATCATTTGTTAGTTAAATGTAACTTGAAGGTTGTCAAAAAATATCTATATCAAATTACATTCAAAGTAACTGAAAACGGACTGACAACCGACCGCACATGTATTTTACTGTAAATATAAAAAGGTAATTTCATTCATCTCTGGAAGATGATCTAGAGAGTCAGACGCGTCGAGGCGTTTGGTCGAGGCGTCGACCAAAGCTTCAGCCCATTTTAGCCGAAGCCGAAGATTTCGCCGAATGTAGCCGAACCCGAAGCTTCGGTGGATCACTAGTACTTGCCAATACAATTACTGTAATAATCTTCTCTTAATTGGTTGGACTAGTTATTGCCGGGGGAGACGTTTGTTTCCATCTTTAGAAGAATGTTAAGAACTAGGTTTATGAGGGTAGTCGGTTTGTTCTCTAATTCGCTTTGTCTTAGAGAACATGTCTTGATAAGGAATACGATTTGGGAGTAAAATAACTGAAAGTTATTGTAACTTTAAAATCTGGGATTCGGATTAGTCTATCTCTGTGGTTTAATAAGCTGTAAAGAGATTTTCTTCTAATGTAGTTGCAATATCTCTATGCTTTAAGGCTTTAGCACTAATAATTTATTTGTTTAGTAAAACAAAAATTAAAGTTTTATCAACCACTGCTAGACAAAGGCAGAAGTATTTCCCATGTTTCCTTATTCAACTTTTTTTTTCGACCAATCAGTCAAGATTGTATCTTCAAAATATTTTTTTATATTTGAGACATATGACGAACGAAAGCCAACAGCTAAATAAATACCACAATCACTACTATTCCTTTTACCAATAACAACCAAACGTTAAAATACATTTCCATCATTAAAAACATATTATAAAACGCACCGCTCAGCAAAACCTTCCGCCACATTTTAAAAGCGACAAATAATTCCGCGACGCCTATTCCACGGAATCAAACCTATCAATTCGTGATCCGTCGTCAGGATAAAAATGGCGGCAACCGCAGGCGTGACATTAATGTGTAGGGGTCGACGCACTGACAGGGGAGGGCGGGAAAATGTTAACAAAGTTGTCCCGTAGACAAGTAAATTACACGTCAATGACGACTCTACGATCGGTATCGTCGCATGTCCCAAATGTTACCATCAGAATTTCCGAACGTTATTTTTTTTCGTTTGATTTAATGGCCTCAGCATAAATATTTGATTCAAATGTTTGGATAAACATTCGTTTATGTTTTGACGTTAGGTTTTCGAATTTATTTAGCTTCTATATTTTTTTTACCATAACGGAATTTGTTATTGGATTTTTTATTAACTGGAGCGAAAAATGTTTGGCCATTATTTTAAAACTACCGTCCTATTTATTAAATGTTTGTTCATTTCCCTGGGATCGGCTATTTGTTCCAGCTTGTATAGTCTTACAGAATTACGGTTATTTTAGTGCTGAGAGCTTCTTTGTTCTTTTTATAAAATGGAGGCGATTTATGAATAATGCAATAATGAAATGGTGAATGGTAATCCATTTATGTAGATATACCAGCTGTTGGGTTATATAAACATTAGTCTGTGTGTTGTGTTAGATATGGTTCCATAATATCTCTGCTTTTCTTAATGTAATAAATTATGCCTTACAGATCGTTAGGTACTGAAAAATAACGTTTTGAGGAAAAATACTCACAGAAAAACACCTTAGCGATAATGCATCGTCATTTCCCTCATCTATCACTGTATTGAATGCAATGTTATTTTGGAAAAACACACCAATCTGTTAAGATTTTAAAATATTATTGGAAAATGTTAATTTATCAAGAGAATAATTTTTCTTTCAACCTCTTAAAGCACTCTACGTGAGCTCTATAATCGTTCACGCTCGGAGTACAGCGAGAACAGTGAGTACACCAGGAACACGCGCCGTCCACGTGACGGATTGTGTACTCTCCTTTAATGTTCCCTATACCAGCTTTGAAGTCGTCGAGATCTTGTTTGAATTTAGGGAAGTAATAACCGAATACAAATTAATTACATGTTTGCGGCTCTTTCCCCTTCGAGGAAAAAGGGAGGCATAGTACATGCAAAATGTTTTATTTTTAAAGATTTCCTTTTGCCGTCGTTAACAAAAACGTAACATCACGCCTGTATTTCGCAAAGGTTTAGACAGAGGTTCACCTGTAGGAGCTACACCCACATTTCGCCAGTTATGTTTAAGTCCCATGTAATAGGAGGCGTGCCTATTGCCATCAACCTGGCACAAATATTAACTGTGGTCGCTACTGAGAAGTTCTAGATGGAAAAACCAATTACACTTTGCCCGACTCGAACCCAGAACCTCATACGCAGTAGTAGCGTTTGCGAGCACTAAACCAACCAGGCAAAAGGGAGAAATACGTGTAAATGTTTTATTTTTAAAGATTTGCGTTCGTTAATTTTAAAGGAACACATCCTCCATCCATCTTTGCGCGGGAATTCATTACTCACCGTACCGCAGCGTTTGGTAATGCAGGCTTATTGGCGCCCAGTTGGGACTCGTCATCAGTCACTGTTGACTGCCTCTGAGTGACGCTGGCATAAACACACGGTGCACACTTGACGGATTATGTTGCTACATCTCGTGTCTATTTACTCTCATGTTTTTGGAAAAATAGTATGAACATAAAATTTTGGCGCCCAACGTGGGCCTTATAAGTCTTTCACCTCTGACCATAAGGCCCACGTTGGGCGCCAAATTGTCTCTTGCAACTTTTTATAAATCGTTTTAAAGTAAAGTTCTTCTCCACTCGAGTTGGAATGACATCGGAAAAGCCCTCGATTAAAGTCAATATCTAACAAGTTTATCTCTCAATCTCTAACTCGAGTTTGAGTCGAGTGGAGGAACTGACTTAGAATATGGGGTATATGAGTGGTTGTTTATTTACACCTCTGTATATACATTATTATCTGGTTTAAAATAAAATAAGATAAAATCGTAAAACATTAAATTATCATAATACTTCCGTTTAATGCTGCCGAAAATACCAAAATAGGTCAATGTAACCATAACTTGAAGCTATTTTTTACTCGTACAATAGTACGCTCGACGGCGAGGCAATTTCGCGTAGTTTAATGTACTTCTGGCTGTCACCGAACCTGAAGAGGGCATTATGACTTAATATCACGCTATAGAAATTGTAGGAGTTACACCTCGCGGGAAATATAACGCGATGGAGGAATGGTAATTTTTTTGAGAGTGTGTTTACTTACTTTTTAGCATGAACTTAAGCAAGTATTCGAACAGACATATCGCTTATTCTAGTGAGAGGGAAGACAGATCTGATTTATATGTCTATGTTTAACCCAATAAACTCAAGGTAAGTGCTGCGAGTGGCGGTAAAATTCATTCAACAGATCACAGTATCTAATCGGCAAAGTTTTAGACCAAACAGGCCTGAATGGTTGTCGTGCTAGAACCACGAAGATGAAGCATCTACTGCATATTTGAGAATTTATCACATTAATTTTGTGGTTATTATCTTTCTAGAAACTGGGTAAGAGAGCACAACCACAGATAATATAATACTAGCATACAGATGCCTCATCCCATACAAAGAAACCGTGCCGACGTAACTAGCGTTTTTCATCTGATTATACCGATTATTTTTTGTAATTTGATCGCGTTCGGTTCCGTTCCACGGCACGTTCCACGGAATTAGATAGATTACCATCTATATCCGTGGAACGGAACCGAACGCGATCGATGTACAAAAAATAATCAGAATAATCAGTATAGAACGTCGGCACGGTTTACTTGTATGGGATGAGACACCACTGGCACAACTATCAAAGTCCATAACATCAAGGATGACGCCTGTATGCGTCATCTTATGGATTATAGAGATCAGCCATATTTCACCTCTCAATTTGAATTATGAATCTGCTTATCAGTGCTTAAACTACCCACGAGGTTAAAAAAAATCAAGGTCCTTAATTACTCGACTACGGCGAAGCCGGAAGGGTTATGATTTGAGCAGTCTATGTATGTTTGTATTTACGTATGTTCCTCCGTACCGCCTAAACTATTCATCCAATTTTGATGAATAAGGTGTATTTCGTTATTATGACTCGGGTAAAATAGGCTAAAAAAATCCTAGTCGTGTTACAGTTTTAATTAAACTTATTGCTTGTTTTCATCATAGAAAAAATAGAATATGTGTATCTACAAACAATATTCCAGTGTTAGTAACAACTAGTATAATATTCGGTATCATAACTGTCGTCCCCGAACTGTTAATTAGAAAAGTTCCCGCCAATTGTCCCGGGGCGATGCTGCCTCCGCGTTTTTCCTGGACTCCAATTAGTTGTTGTGCCAACTGTTACACACAGTTTTTTGCAGATAATATTACAGGGCTTAGTATAAATGTTGTGGGGTAGGTATTTGATTCTTTAGACTTTGTTGGTCCTTTAATAACACGATATTTTATACGGCTAAGCTAGGTTACGAACTCTGTAAGTGTCGACTTTTCTTTTCAAATATTCATCATACACGCTTGTAAAACTGTTACATTACAATACGATCATTGATTAGTAAACCATACATACCCAACATAACATTACATTGCCTTTACGAACGAGCATCTTCGACAGCCATTGGCCAGCCCAATCGTCGACTATGATATACTATAAAACGAAATAGCTAACTTTTAGCTTATTTAAAACTGATTGATTGATTTAAGAGCACAATTACACTGTCCCAAATTCTATTTCAGGTTTCATTTTACATAATAATGACAAACTCCTTTGTCAAAGGTCACAGACTCACAATGACGCAAATAAATTTAACCACGACCTCCTAAAATACTTAAATTGTATTTAAATAAAACCAAACCATACCCCAGACAGATAAAATTAAACCTCTAATGTATTATTAGTTCGCTACCCTCTGTATAACGTCACACAACCCACCCGACTGTTCTGACGTCACAAAATGGGGGCTATTTCAAGCTGTCTAGTCGGCTTCCAGTCTTATCGAATGCAGCTAAATACCAGTATTTAACATTAAGCGACTGCCTATGTGACCTCCACAACCCAGTAACTGGGTAACTCGATAATCCTTGGCAGCTTGGTGTCTATTTTCCCGGCTTCTGACTACCCATAATGACTGCCAAAGGTTTATAACTGGGAGCTGGCATCAACAACTTATCGTGCTTAACGTGGCGCGGAGGAATATCCTTACGTACGGGATGGTCACCCATCGACGGGTCTCTGTCTCGGCAAGCTTTGCTCAGTCTTGAACCCGTGCGACTGTTATCTTTTAGCCACGATCTCCTTGAAACGGGACTTACCCCAGACAGATAAAATTAAACCTCAATTACCGTCACAACACCCTCCGTTCTTTTCTGTGACTTCACAAAATGGCGGTGATTTATTATTATGTACTTATTAAAAGTCATCTTATTAATTAGTGTAAAAAATAAATGCTCAACTCGGTTTTGTACCCTAGGGCGGCCTATGGGGGCCCGTTTAGGGATATTTGATTGTTTAGTGAAATTTTAAAACATCAGGCCTGTATTCCCCGAAGACGGCGAAGAGTAGTGGATAGTTCACTAAGTACACCCACATGTAGTTCTGTTAAAACCTCCTGTAGATAGAGCGTAGCCGTGTGAAATATATCTGAAACCGTTTCCTACGCTTAAAAGTCGCACTTGTGTCATGCGAGGTAAGAAATTTTTTCCCATATTTAAATGCTCTTAAGAGCTTGCCTTAGGGCTCTCTTTTATGTTTTGCTAACGCCTGTCATTAATTTACCTAAATTCCGGTTGGCTAACAGTTTATTTTCAATAAAGCAACCAAAATTACCGTGTTCCCACCTCAATCGAAATTTCTCTCCACCTATAAATTTTTAAAATAGTCGCTATAATCCATAAATGTGCCATAACTCAGGCACAAAGTGCAGTTTGCCGTGTCCGCATCACATAACCGTAGCGTCGCATCGCGTCAATATTGACTGGGGTTACCCGCGGCTTCGAGCGAGTGATTGACATCAACTGGACAGTTTTTTGGATAGTTGTTTTTTTTTATTGGATTTTGTTTAGATTTTGTAGACTGTGGGTATGAATATTCAGATTTGGGATGCAACGGTTAACTAACAGCTGATGGAAAACAAAAATTGGTGTCGGTGTTAATGAACTTTTACATAGGTTTACATAACATAAACCACGCTTTTAGGGTCCCGAAGGGTTAGACAGAGATGTACGTACTCCTGCCTATAGGAAGGACACCCTGCGGCAGTTATATTTAAGTCCCACGTAATAAGGGGTGAGCCTACTGCCATCAACAGGAGAATGTCTACATGGCTCAGCAGTAGCGTTTGTGACCGCTAAACCAAAGACCCATCTGCCATATATTTGTTTAATCTTGAAATGATAGTTACCAGCTTGAATATGTATTAAACATATTTCTGCGACTTTAAAAAGCACGTCCTGAGGCCCTAGATAAGTGAGATTCTATCATCGAAAGCGTGGCAATAGTGATTGTCAAACAAGCAAAATTGTATGAGATTGACAAGCGATATCAAAAAATCACGAGATCAATCCCTAACATTTTGACACTTCGACTGTCGCCTTCGCTGACATCAAATACCACTTGTCTAGAGCCTCTTTTCCTGTCACGTTACCGCGAGATAAACCACTGACATCAGCAGTTGTCAACCTCGTCGATAGGCGAACACATCGCAATCACAATAGCGCAAACTGAATGAATATTTAACGCGGCGATTCGTGCTTGACATACAGCACACTGCAATACATTACTTGGTAGCTCGGTGAGTGAGAGTCTGAATGCTTTCATAGTGATTGAAGACTACACGAGTGATAAATCGATATTTCATAGTTTTATCTTCAGAAATATGTTTGCAGCTTGATTTTCCAGCCACTTAAGCTCTAAAATACAAGGACTTTAGTTGCTCACACAGCTGTAATCTTAGAAAAGATAAATTGTCTTCAGTGACATTTTAGTGTCCTATTTTCCAGAGCAGCTTGTCACATTGTCTACAAACAATTACAAGACATTTTTATATCTAGTTTCATAAAATAGAATGGAATATTACGACTGCTCTCCTCAAAAGAGTATAAGATTATTGCTATAAATCTAGTCTCCGAGGTGCTACTGAGAAATTTTATAATGAAAAGCCTGTATTAAGGATTTTTTTATAGTTAAGTTTAATTCCCATATAATAGGTGGCAGGCTAATTCCCAACAAGCGGCCACACCTTCAGGCTACTACTAAGAAATTCACAATTAAAAACCCCCAATAGCACTTTGTACGACCTGGGACTGGGAATCGAACCCAAAACCCCAAACTCAGCATTAAAGCTTGCAACCACTAAACCAACTAATTAATTAGCCCTCCCAACACTACCTTCGCATTTCAATCAAAACAATTTACTATTACTTTGAAAATTGTCTTTTTAAACAAACTTTTACATTAAAAAATGCATTGTCACGAGAAATAAATGTTTGTGCAAAATTTCAGCTCAATCGAACACCGGGGAATCCGTCAAATTATACTTGACTAGCAGACCCCCGCGGCTTCGCTTCCGTCAACTGGCTACCTAACCTACCCTGCCTACCCTGCCTATCCTGCCTACCCTGCCTACCATGCCTACCCTACCTATCCAACCCTAGCTACCTACCTAGTAATTTTTATCTATCATCAATAGTTTTCTCAGCGCACGCCAATGAATTAATTCTATAGACAACATTTTGCTACTTTGGGTTACATCATTGCAATGTTCATAAGGATCTCCATTATTTTTTAAAATATTGTAGCGTACACTCAGGAATAATGTAACTTTCTACTGGTGAAAGAATTTTCAAAATTGGTTCAGTAGATCCAGAGATTACCCCTTACAACGTCACAAACTTTACCTCTTTATATTATTAGTATAGATTTGATAACACACCGGGACAGCCTTAGAATAATAACGCAATAAAAGCTTTTAAAAACGTGTTCTTAACTTCTCATTTCAAAATCGTTGGTTGGTAGCCCTGCTCTAAGCGGGTATCACAACTCACATGTTTGTTCTCATTATGGAGATCGTGTGCAGAGTACACCTTTGTTTTAGTAGGTTGGCACTCTTGTGTGAGAGCGTGATAAACGGGGGGTTACTCAGGAGGACTTATCGTTGAGAAACGGGTTTGAGTTAGTGTAGAATAGAACATTTTATTTCGAACGAAAACTCTTACAAACAGACTTCCAAAACAAAACACTACAAAGCGAAAAATAACTTTCTTTACCGAAGTCGGTGTATTTTGTACCCATTGTTTTCCGTTATTCGACACCGACTTCGGAATAGAAAGTTATTTTTCGCTTTCTAGTGTTTTGTTTTGGAAGTCGGTTTGTTTTTTTTGAAGTTTATTTTTCCTCTTTTCAGTTTTGGTAGGTACCTCCAGTTAACATGAAAATCATTTATAGCCGAAGTACATTTCATGACGATTCCAATAAACCCAAACACGACAAGGATACATTGTTTTATTTCGGAGTCCCAGTGGCCATTGTGGTCTTCTTCATCAGTTCCACTTCACCAAATGATATTTCCTGAGTGCAAATGATGACATTATTGATGAAAATACCAAAATCGTTATATGTATACCTATAATGTTTGAGGAGTTCCCTCGATTTGTCTAGGATCCCATCATTAGATTTCCTTACCATGGTTTCCTTATCTCCTTTCCAACAAAAAAAGAATCACCAAAACAGGTTAAAAGACGACGAAGTTATCCGCGAACACACATAAAAAAAAATATTCGGTCGAATTGAGAAACCTTCTCCTTTTTGGGCAGACACCTACAATAATACACGGATAATAGATGTTTCACAGGGTCCTAGAAATGAAGAAAAACAGTGTTTGAAAAGTGGTCATAATATCACACGGAAGTAAGAAAGAAGACCAGAGTTTTAATGCATTCGCAGAAAATACTAACTGTGGGCAAAGGTAGACAGAAGCTTTCGCCCTACAGTAGGTCAACATAGTCTAGCTGGTAATGAATAACTTCTTCGAGGATTTATTGCTACATTCTGGTTCGCATATTGAAAAGAAAAGTATTGCCCAAATACTCCCATATGACACTTTTTACTACAATGAAGCGCAAAATAGCGTGAAATTCAATATTACATTACGCGTTGTTCCTCAAAATTTTCCCAAGCCTAGCATTAATCGTTAATATTTTGATTCAATTTCATCACTCGCTGCACTCACTCACGAGTCGTGATGCAACAAGGGGCGCATTACAACGTAAACATAAAGAAATGTAATATTAGATCGAGTCAGTCAATTATTGCATATTGTGTGCACGTGTGAGGGGCGGGATGCAGAGGGTGGCACCGTGGATGCAGAGGGTGGTAGTGTGGATGCAGTTTCTCAAACTTAAGATAATGCTTGTGTAGCGACATCTATGAAGCCACATACGATCTAAAAGATAACATAAAACACCGATTAAACATAAATACAACAGTCCGACAACAACCGTCGGGCATTTGTCCACTAAATACTACACCCGCCTGGTTGGAGGATCCTCCCTTTTCAATGAAGGTTGTGGGACGATACACTCTGTTCCGTATACTACCACACTTGCAATACGTGTATTCGCATTTCTTCTTGTTTTCGTGTCATAGTAGATTTTAAATTATATCTCCTTTTTGGACCTAGTCGATTGCCATGTTTATTGCAGTGTTAGAGGCGTCGTCATCTAGGATTTAAGACAATGAACATCCGGGGCTATCCGGAAAATGTAACATATTCAGAGCAGCAGCACCGCACTCGTACTGGGTGTTTAATAAATCGGTAAACTTTGCCAAATTATATTTGCAGCGGCCTACTTTGACTTAATTTGGTTTGATATGACTATGCTAAAAACTATTTTATAATTGATTGATTGAAGAGGCTCGCGTTTGACCACTATCTTACCTGATGGTAAGCGATGATGTGGTCCACGGTGAAGGAAGCTTGCCTTTTACAAGGCAAGCTTGCTTCACCGTGGACACACACTATTCACTCTTAACTTCCATGCCATGGATCTTTCTGTGTCAATGGCATAAACATAAAGAAATGTAACATTAGATCGAGGCATTCGATTATTATTGCACATTGTGTGCCACGTGTTAGGGGCGGGATGCAGAGGGTGGCACCGTGGATGCAGTTTGGGACTCTAAAGATTGCACTTGCACGCTATGGATTGTTATCCATAGCGTGCCAGTGCCGGTTATTTTCGTTTGTGGTATGGTTTTGTATCTTTGAGTAGTAGGTGATACGTGATACGTGATACACAGAGTTTAGATGACCGCGCCGATAGCGACACACTGCTAATAATATTTGAGTCAGCGAAATGTGAGTATAGCACAGTTTTCGGTTGTCATTGCCATATTCAGAGTGGTCACCAGCAGTGGTAAACGCAGGCGAAGCTGCGTAGTCCAAATAACATAAAAACCGATATTCCGGACCTGAGATTAGCATTTTATAAGAACTAACGTGCAGTCACGTAAACTAATTCCCCTTTCGATGTCGAGAGGGCGCGGGTTTCGGGGAGGGGGATAATGTTGTAATGTTTGAACTATGTGTGGCAGTGTGTTAGAGGGTCGCGGGATCGATCCCCGGTCTAGGAGCTATTGTTGTTGAGATGCTGGGTATAGTTTCGGCTGTGTTTTGGAACATGCATGCAATTAATAAAGTTAGTCTGTACTTGTTTTCCGAGGCACAGTCTGACACAACCGGGGTAAATAATTGTGTGAAACACTTTAAATGCATTTTTAATCAGTAATGGGCTCACGTTTGACTACAACTCATCTGATACGAGTAGCGATGTTGTAGTCGATGGTGAAACACGCTTGCCTAGAAGAAACTTATTCACCGACCACAATATTCATTCTGTTATTGCTATTTTGCCTACCATAATCATTTTGGGGTAGGTGATGTGCGGGACTGGGCAAGATCACAGTTAATAGATATGTTACTGTAAAAGCCCGAACTACGGTAAAACCTAAGATTTACCAAGTCTTACCGGTAAAACTCCGAAATGATGTATGATGATCGCTAATTTCGTGTTTTTAACAGAACTCACACGGTAAATCTTAGGCTTTGCGCTAGAGACATGACACGAAATGATGGTAACAATTATGGATTGACTGATTAGCTCAAGATTATCTTCACCAAAGTAGGTATTATGTTTGTTAGACGATTCCTTTTCGAATCACAATCTATTTATAAAAAAAAAAAACTAATTCGTATCATAGTGTGTCATATAGAGACATGACAACTTCTCAACATTTACAAGTCTATGAGGAAAATCCTAAGATTTACCGTGTGATTGCTGGTAAGAGCCCGAAATTTGAAATTTTATAGATCATTTCGGACTTTTACTAGTGAGACTTGGTTTTACCGGTACTGCCTAGGTTTTACCGCGGTTTGGGTTCATACAGTAACAAAAATACCGCATTGATTTTAAAATTCTCATAGTTCCTATAAAATAAACACTGAGTGAAATGGCAACCAAAGGCTCAAGACAAAGTGTCATTCTACCAGCGACGGCGACGGCGATGATATCCAAATGTAAGGGATAAATCACAATTCATGAGACATTTTGATAGCGCTTGGCATATGCTTACACTTTTTACTTTTGTCAATCGCTGTCACCACGCTTTCTTTGTTAAAACTTCAGTATAATATCTTACCATTGGTAATGTAATTTTTTCGAGGTTTATATTCGGCTCAACTGAAGTGTGCGTATATTAATCAGGTGATACGAATTTATAGTACGAGTGGATACAAAGGACCTGTCAGTCCTTGCGTTAGCAGCTGCGCTTTGTTTTTCACCACTTGATCACTCGTTTTCAAAGCATATACAACTTTTTTTCGCGACCTCTCTATCATTCAGGCAGGCTCGATGTCAAAGCTTGTCAATTCTTTGTACTCACTCACTCACACACACACGTTATCTGTATGTATGTGTGAAAGCCTATCAATTCTTTCTGCTCGCTCACAAACTCATACGTCTACTCATCTGTATGTATGTCAGTGCGTGTTTGTGTGTATCGTATCTATATATCTCAAAGCGAGAGGAGCTCTTTATCATCGGAGCCCGCGTTTGGGACATACTCGTAAGTGGTCATGTCGCGTTGTTCTTTGTCAAAAAATGTTGGAGGTGATGTCTACGATTTTTTTTTTATTGTCCCCTAAGCTACCTATTCCTGGTGTATCTAACTCAAATATCATTTTAACTACTACCTTTTTACCCGACTGACGAAGGAGGGTAATGTGTTTATCAGTCTATGTATGTATGTTTGTTCCTATGTGGCGTTCTAGAAGCCAAACTGTATTGATAGACGATTATTTTATTTGATATGCAATTTATAATATCCCTTTGTTTTTTAAATTAATTTCCGTGGTTACATTCCCGTGGCCTATCACAAGCATCCAGCAATTTTATTTTATTTTATTTTATTTGGGAAATATTCCTGCAATTTTCGGTACCAAAAGAATATAAATATTCTTACTCGACGGTAGTGTAGCTTGCTATCAGCATCATTTTCGTTTAGATAGGATCTACTTCCAAAATCTTCGGGTCTAATGTCAAATCTGTGGTGCTATACTGGTGCGAAACGTAACAAAAGACATCTTGCGCCAAAGCCAGGTTTCGTCAACCGATATCTTCGTCGCATCCTCAAAACTTACTGGCCCGAGATCATCTCTAATGTAGAGCTGTTGGAGAGATGCCACGACAGCCAGATCAAGCGTCGTAAGTGGAGATGGATTTGCCACTCGCTCTGGAGGGATTCCGATCACATGCTTAAACAGGCCTTCGCCTGGAACCTTCAGGGGAAAAGGAAGCGTGGCCGTCCCCGTCAAACCTGGCGTCGCATCGTATTAGCTGAGCTATGAGTATCGGCATGACGTTGAGCGAGGTGATGCGCTAAGCTCAAGACCGGTCGCGATGGAGGACTACTGTGGACAAACTTTGCCCCAGCTAGAAGACATAGTAAGTAAGGAGTCAAGTCAAGTAAGTCAGGATCGACTTCCAGAGATTAACTTTTACAAACATAACAAACAAACAATTTTATATCGGCTTACTCTTATACTTAACATTTAAATATAAACTGAGTCATAAGTTTACGAAGTTATTAACTAATTACGCATATAATAAACTGTATTTTCCTAATGTAGAACAAATCGCTTGTTCTGAAGCAACAGTCTGGAAGGTTACCAGCCTGCTCCATAACCCTACTGACATAAAATAAATAAACCTCGCATTTTCATTCAATCCACGCATGTATCACTTATCTCTAACCGGCCGGCTATCAAATACCCGCCCGGCTATCGGGCTCAATCGACTATCGGCTAATATCTCGCCTCGTTGAACCTTCTCACCCTCACAGTTAAGGGTTAGTCGTACAGAGCACCCAGACGCCTGCTAGAGACGATATTGACATTTGATTGATATTTCATACAAATCATATTCATATTCATAATATTCATATTCATAATCATTTATTTGCTAATATGGGTAATTACATAAAGTTGTTAAAAATATAGCACAGTCCAACCATATTACACCTTAAGGCATGCAAATCACAAGCTTGATAACACACATTTACTTGTAAATATAATTTATAATTAACAACACAATCTATTTTACCTTTTCAATTTCACCGCGTGGTAAATAACAATGAAACAACAAATGAAGCAATCAATAATGTCACTAGAAAAATTAAATTTAAAATGTCATATATTAAATTAAAATGTCAAGATAATGTATATAATAATTAATTCGTGCATTAGTTTGGTAATTTCACCACAGCAAATAATACTGAAACACAACAATCAAAAAAGAAATGGTAATATCATCAGATTAATTAAAATTGAAATGTCAGGCATAAAATGAGAATATCAAGATAATAATATATAATAATTAAATCAGTGCATTATTTGGTAATTTCACCACGGCAATAATAACAAAACACAACAATCATGAACCTAATAACAATGTCACTAGATCAATTAATAATTAAATGTCAGGTATTAAATGAGAATGTCAAGATATATTTGTAAATAAATGTCAAAGTAAAATCAAAGTAATAATATTAATAATAAAATTTGTGCACCAGTCACATCAACAATATGTCCTTACATCCTCCTTCAAGTAATCCTGAATACTATAATAACATTTACACAGCAAGAATCTTTTTAATTTCTTTTTGAATTCATCGATGGATGTAGTTTCTAGTATGGACTTTGGCAAGTGATTGTATATACGTGGCGCCATACTGAAAATGCTTTTGGCATATAAGGCTGTCTTATAAGATTTGCAACAAATTTTATCACTATGCCGCCTACTTCTGTACTTATCAAAAAGATGTTTGTTAGTTCTTGCAAAGCTAGCAATCTCATAAATGTAGACAGACGGCAATGTTAATATATTATGCTTGATAAAATATGGCCTGCAGCTATCAGTCTGGTTGATATTAAACATACCCCTAATACACCGCTTTTGCGCCTTGAATGCCATATCCTTATTGGTGGAATGACCCCAGAATATAATACCATACTTTATCAAGGATCCCACGTAGCCATGGTATGCTGCAAGTACAGCAGAGGTGTTTACCGTTTTTGCCAGCATATGTAGGGCGTATGATTGCTTATTTAATTTTTGATTTAAGGTATCAACATGTGTCTTCCAATTCAAATTACAATCAATTGACATGCCTAAGAATTTTGTAGTTGCTATCTCATTTATTTTGTTCCCTGTATATAGTACATTAATATCAGTAAATTGGGCTTTACGATTGCGAAATATCATAATTTTAGTTTTGTCAAAATTCATTTTCAAATTGTTGTTATTAAGCCATTTTATAATATCACTTAGAGTGCTATTTATATCTTGTTCTAGGGATACCTTATCCTTACTTGTAAAAACGACAGTACTATCATCAGCAAAAAGTATTGAGGGATGTTTGGTTACTTTTGGAAGGTCATTTATATAAATGATGAATAGCAGTGGGCCCAAAACACTTCCTTGTGGGACGCCTTGTTTGATTTCTCTGTATTGCGATGTGTAGTTTATTTCTTTTCTAGTTTTGGTGCATACTCGAGTAATTAATGTGGACTGCTTTCTGTTGGTAAGATAAGAAGCTATCAGCTCTAATGAAGTACCCCGAATTCCATAACTATATAATTTATTTAACAGAATCTGGTGATCAACGTAATCAAATGCTTTACTTAGATCCATATACAATGCGCACGCCGGAATTTTATTGTCTAAGCTATTCATAACTGTGCTCAGAAAATCAAAGACGGCCATATTAATGGTTTTATTTTTCCTAAAACCTATCTGCTCTTTAGTAAATAAATCAAAATTCTCAAAATAGTCATTTATCCTGACATAAATAACTCTTTCATAGACCTTAGAAAGCACCGGTACTAATGCTATGGGCCTATAACAATTCATCATTCATCATCAATCAAGCGTGTCAATGAATGTCACCTTTTATTATTGACTAGCTGTCTCACGCGACTTCGCTCCCGTCAACTGGCTACCTACCTACCCTACATACATGAATGTTGCGTAACTTTAACCACTTACGCAGCGCACTCAACGGAAGATCTCAAAAAAAACATTTTTACAAAAAAATACTACCGACTTCCAAATAAGAAAACTACAAAGTGAAAAATATCTTTATTTTTGGAAGTCGGTGTCTTTAGTAGGTACCATTTTTTTGCGTTATGGAAGTCGGTAGCATTTTTTTGTGAAAAGTTTTTTATTTTGCACTTTTTAGTTGTACCTACCTAATAGGCAAGTTGTTTAGTAAGTTTCCTATAACGCCAGAATAGATTACCCGTATATCATGAAACTTGAACAAAACCGATCAGATGAGAGATCTGCTTACCCCTTAAGAGCGTACTGGCGAGATGTTATGTTATGAAATGGTATAAACAATAAACAGACATACGATTGCAGTAGTCCCGATAGATTTGCCGTTATTTATTCATTCATTCATCATTCATTTTTAATAAAAACGTTGCCCCACACTAGGAATTTCTTCCTGTATCGTGGGTGCGTTTACAAACATATAAACTCACATACACAACACCCAGAGCCGGAACAACCATCTGTAGGTCATACAAATATTTGTTCCGTGCGGGAATCGAACCCGCGACACGCAGCGCAGCAGTCAATCACTCAACCACTGCGCCAACCGTGCGCCCAAAAAAGAAAGAAGAGTTCTGTTGTTTATCTTCGAAGATCTTCATCAGATCTTCACCAAATTAAAATGGAACCAATTTCGAAACATACTATTTCAAACAAAAAAAAAAATTTTTAAATCGGTCCGCAATTGACGGAGATATTGGTGAACATACATGAAGTCGAACATAGAACCTCCTCCTTTTTCGAAGTCGGTTAAATAGGAATATTTTACCCGTTTTTGCAACATTTTGCATTTGTTCTCCGCTCCTATTGTCGTAGCGTGATGTTATATAGCCTATATATAACCTTCCTCGATCAATCTTGGACTATCCAACACAAAAATAATTTTTCAATTCCAATTTCCAATCACTATTTCCTGAGATTAGCGCGTTCAAACAAACAAACAAACTCTTCAGCTTTATAATATTATGTATAGAATTATAGATTAGATTCTGTCAGCGGCTTCGCCCGCTTGAAAGTCGGCAGTTGTCTCACGGGAACCGTACATTTTACCGGGATTAAAAGTAGCATATGTGCTTTCTTTCAGAATTTCATTTAGATCCGTTCAGCCGTTCTGACGTGATTAAGTAACAAACATCCATCCATCCAAACATTAATAATATTAGAAGGAGAGGAAGTCAGAAATAGGATATATAGGCTTGCGATTGACCTCCTGATAGCAATAATGTGGTCGACAAAGGAGCACGCTTGTCTAGTAGTAACCTATTCATTCTTTTTTTAACGACCCCCAGGTTATAGTTATTAGGAAACACAGACTCCGGTAAGGTATGTGGTATGGGTATGTGGTTGTTCGTCGCCCAGTATAACTTTTCGAATCAATCTACTTTTTTTGAGTGCATTTTTTAAAAATATTGTGTTAATTCTCGGTGATACAGGCAATAAACTTGTTACCAATAATAATTTGCTATATAAGACTGCCTACTACTACGAAGATTACAGAAGTGATGTTATATTCTCTGTTGTAACCTTTGTAGAATGTAGTCGTGGTATTAATGTCTAATTATTTGTAACGGATTTTTTGCAGACACTATCTAGAAAACAAAAAAACATTGACACAAAATCTGTCCCTAAAGTAAGATAGATAATCAAAAAAAGTATTTATTTGCTAACTAGACCATTCGATGTTGTTATAACAACATCAACAAGCTTAAAAAATCCTCCCCAAACAAGCCGTCCTCATTACACAGCACCCTGTAACTTATTACCAAATAAACATCCTGTATTTGCACTAAACATTACTATAGAGGGCACGACCCTTACTCCTCACAATACGAACGAAAAACAACCTTATTAACTTCTGCTACAATATCGAAAATCGCCTAAAAATGTTTGGTAATAATTGGGTCTTAATCAAAATTGCTGAGGACTAAAAATATACTCTGAAGCAATAAGAATAGGATTGGAATTGGCTTGATAGTATTAGAAAGAGATTGGCTTCTAAACTAACAGTTTCCACACAAGCAAAAACCAATCTTACCAGTATTAATTTAAGATAGATTTTCTTTTGTTTTTACAAAGCTAGTCAAAGAGCTAGGGTTCCCTTAGTTTTTGCTTACGTTTACTAACAAGTGTGCGTGTAATGCGAGGGGAGGGTGAAATTAATTGATCTCCCCCGCCCGAGGTAGAGGGAGGGAGGGGGGGACCTTTCTTACTGAATTGTTTAGTGAGATAGGCCCGGGGTTTCATTTAGTCTGGGATTCATTTTAGGAGATAATTTTGTAGAGAAAGTTGTTTGAGATAAATAATGTAAGTACGTGTTGATTTTCTATTGAGTGCAGAGAATATTAATTTTAATATGTCTGTGGATATTATTAAAAGTAGGTCTGCCAGACCGCAAGTTAAATTATAGTCATGCTAAATGGTTCAAATCCTACAATTTGTGAGGCTAAATTCAAATTAATAAAATAATTAGATATGGTTACTTGAAACTAGTAAAGAGTCCCTACAAGTTTCACGAGCTAAAAACAGAAAACAGCTACTTTTTCACCGCAAATTTCTCAATAACTACAAGATATATGATACATCTTTCAATGCAATTTTTTGAAATTAGAAAAAATAAATTCCTAACACACGTTTTTTTTTCACGTAATTGCGAAACACTAGGTTTTCGATTGCTATTGCAGCTTACTGGTGGCGAATAATAATCTGCAAAAAATGGTATGGACTGGGCAAGACTGGGTAAGACTAGTAAGCCACCAATTTTGTTTTACAAAGTTAATTCTATTTGTACACTCAAGGGCTTGTAGATGACGGACCTGTGTCGTATTTATGTTTGTCATTATGTTTTTATCATATATCTTGTACTTATTGAGAAAATTTCGCTGAAAAAGTAGCTGTTTTCTGTTTTTGGCTCGTGAAACTTGTAGGGGATCTTAAGTGAAATGGCCTTTTTAGTATCATGAAACATTACAGCTTATGCAATTGTTATTTGTAGTTATTGTTAGATTTTTTGAACTTTTGTAAAACAGTGTTTTATTCATTTACTTATGTATCTGTGATCTCCAACAAAGGATTATTTACAGAAAAAAATTGGTTTCTGAATTGTATGCTTGGACTTAAGAATATGTTTGACACATTCTTAAGTCCAACGGTACTATATTGGCAAAATTTTACAGGTTTTCAGGGTTAAAAAGAGTTTGAAAATACGCAACGTAAAAATTCTTTATTCACCCATACGCACCAAACGTTTTGAGAATACTTTTATTATGCGTACAGCTAAGGAGTGGAATTCCCTGCCGGGGTCTGTTCCCCGATAGCTACAATCTAGGGGTATTTAAGTCAAGAGTGAATAGGTTACTTCTAGGCAAGCGTGCTACACCGTCGACCACATCATCGCTTACCACCAGGTGAGATAGTGGTCAAGCGCGAGCCTATATTAGACAAAAAAAACGATTGTTACTTTATTTAATAAAATAATAACTGTGTATTTTTGTAACAGAACTCCAGACCTTATTTTCTCTTTATCTTCGCCCTCTCCCTTGCCTCTCACATAAATCAACAACATTGTACTCTTCTAAAGACGCCTCTTAATAAATTAGAAGCTTCTCAAATGTCCCGGATTAGTATTCCATACCGTTTGCGACAGATAAACTTATTAAAAAGGGTTCCGTACTTTTCAAAGGATGGCGGACCATTATTTTTCTAATGACTGTGTAACACAAGCGGTAATCTACTTTAAAACCTCAAAAATAAAGTTCAATTTTGCATGAGCTACAGCTTACAGCTGTGTTTTCCTGTATACAATGTAATTTCAACCTTATGCATTAGATGTTACAGTTGATATTACAATGTTTTGCCATAATAATGCTATTTAGGTGATAATATACAGTCTGGATAATTAGTTTTACGTACAATCTCGCATAACGCTGTTCCATGCATTTAGCAGTTATCGAGCGATTATAAGCTTTATTTGCAGAGATGTAAGGTATAAAATCGGTTGTATGGTAGTATTAAATAATGGATTTATAAGGTTTTGAAGTGCAGATGAAGTTTTGCATTTTTATTGTCGTTTAAGAGATTGTCGGGATATGTAAAGTTATACATTCTGTCTGGTTGTAAACTAAAATAAGGACGTCGCTTCTTTGTGGTGAAATTGCATTAGATATGATAGCTGAGCGGTCAAATTGATAATACAGGCTTATTTAATTAATAATTAGCTTTTACCAGCAGGTTCGCTCGCGTGAAGATGCCAAGGGAACATTATTCGGGTTTATCCCGAATACGTACCCTATTTCCTAATCTAAGACGTGGTCTACACATGTGTCATGTTTCATTCAAATCTGTTCAGTCATTGAGGTTTGATTCACAAACATCCTAACATATACATAGATATTTTTTTCCGATCCTGCATGTTTATCCCAATAAATTTATCTTATCTTATTGTATGTAAATATTTTCGTATTTCCTTCTTCTCCTGATGGATGTGTGACGAGTATGTCGGACATTCGCATCCATCAAAAGGACGTCCGTAGGGTGCTGCGTAGCCTTGATATGAACAAAGCGAGTGGCCCCGACGGGATACCAGCAATTGTACTTAAAACCTGCGCCTCTGCGCCTGAAATATCTTGACACGCCTATATATCGCCTTTCGATAGAGACTGGAAAAGTGCCGAAAGCTTGGAAGCAAATCAATGTACAGCCCGTGCCCAAAAAGGGCAGTCGAGCTGACCCGGCCAACTACAGACCCATCTCTGTAACGTCCATCCTCTGTAAGAGTATGTTACGTGTGCTCAATAGCAAATGCCTGACATACTTAGAAGCGAACGACATCCTCAGAGACCGCCAATACGGCTTCCGCCGAAATCGGTCCACTGGGGATCTTCTAGCGTATGCCATTCACATCTGGAGTGAGGCTATCAAGAGACACGGGGAAGCGCCAGCCGTCTCCCTCGACATCTCGAAGGCTTTCGACAGGGTCTGGTACGAAAGCCTCATTGGTAAGCGTCCTTAATGATAATGAAGTGGCTGATGAACTGGCAAGAGAGGGCTCAGCAAATGATTTTGTGGGTCCGGAACCATGTGTAGGCATCTCGACGTGTCTCGTAAAGGCCGCATTTAGGGCGTTTGCAGATCACAGACAACGAACTTGTTGGCTGTCTAACACCGGTCTACAACACTCCAAGAAATTCCTAGGCTCTTCCTTCAAAGCCCGGGAATGCATTTGGAACATGAGCAGGGGGCAAATCCGCTACCTGCTTGGGGCCTTTACTGGGCACTTTGGAACCAACGACATGCTCATGAAGATGGGTCTAACCGCGACACCCATGTGTAGGTTGTGTGGGGTACATACGGAACGCATGGAGCACCTACTGTGCACATGCGATGCACTGGCTGGTAAGCGAATGAGTCTCCTAGGGATTGGGTATCCAAAACCAGAAGACTACAGGCTCATATCGCCTAATCTCGTTGTAAAACTCATGATAACGGTTTTTAACGAGATTGGGGAGGAGTAAGTTATCTAGGGGACCACAATAGACCCCTATGGGTCGAAGTGTCCGAGTTATTTCTCGGCCCCTAGATAAGATAAGATAAGATAAGCGTCCTTAATTCGGTCTGCCTAGTGGTATGTGTGATTGGATTGCGGACTTTCTGAGGGATCGATCCATCCGATTGGTTAGCGATTGCTGCTCGTTCGGTCAGTTAGATATCAACGCCGGAGTCCCTCAGGGGTCAGTGCTCTCGGCAACACTATACTTGCTGCACATTAATGATCTACTAAAACCCGGAACCTTTGGGTATGCAGACGACAGCATTGTTGCTGAGAGATACGTGTCCGTCGCACGGGATACTGGGCTTCAGATTTGGTCTCTCCTGGAGGCCATGGTGGAACGCTTGAAGCTGTCCTCGAAGGCGGTCTCCGAATGGGGCGATAACAATCTGGTCAGTTACAATGCTGCTAAGACCCAGGCGTGTCTTTTTCCGCCAAAAAGAGCCAATTCCACCCGGCTCCATCTTGCCTTGGTGTAACCGTGCCTTTATGGGACCATCTCAAACTTCTTGGTGTTACATTGACATTGACCTTCAATTTCGGTTTCATTTCGGTCAACAATTTTATTTTCTTGTGTTGTTTTCTTCTTCTTTTTTTAATGTTGTTCTTTTATTGTGCGTTGCTTGTAATTATTATTTGTTTTCATTTGTCGTGTAAATTTGTCGTTTCTGTGCTGTGTCTTCTATTGTGTTTGTACTGAATAAATGTTTTATCTATCTATCTATCTATCATTGATGCAAAAGCTCAGTAAGCTGCAAAAAAGTTTGGGATTCTTGCAAAGTTGAGACGGTACTTCACGCCTGAATAGCTGCTTAAATTGTATAAAGCGCAAGTTCGGTCATGCATGGAGTACTGCTCTCACCCCTGGGACGGATCTGCGAAATACCAGCCTGATGCACATAAGTCGATTGACAGACGGGCCAAGAGGCTTATTGGCAACAATGCACTGGTCGCGTCAAATCTCCAGAGCCTCGATCATCGATGCCGAGTTGCCAACCTGTCGGTTTTTTTGTCGGTTACATTTCGGGGAGTGTGCGACGGAACTGCTCAATTTGATTCCGCCTAGCCCTTTCCACCATCAGACTACAAGACGTACGGCAATGCGCCATCGGTACATGGTGGACATCCCACCTATACGCGCAAAGTGTTTTGCTAGTACTTTCATTGTACGCTCAGCTAAGGAGTGGAATTCTTTTCCAGAGTCTTTGTTTCCTGATAGCTACAACAATGGGGTCTTCAAGTCAAGAGTGAATAGGTTACTTCTAGGCAAGCGTGCTTCACCGAATATACCAGATAGTGGCCAAAACGCGAGCCTATAGTTAAATAAAATAAAAAATCATTTTCTTCATTGCTGTAGGTCGTGTCTATCTTTTAAAGCTTTGAGTTTGATGGATCCAGTGACGAGCTGCTTCCTCCACTCTTTCTTTGGCTCTGGATTCACAGGCCGGTGGTCAAAGTTAACATGTATTTTTTTTAATACTAACCTGTTCTGTCTGACTCCTGGGTAAAAGCCTCCCTCCTCTCACTTTTCATATGTTATGATAATTAAATTAAGTTTGTATTTAAATAGTTAGTATTGAATAATTAATAAATATGTGTTCATGCTAAATCAATTAAACCATATTCATTTCACACGACATGACCTCAAAATATGCCATTAGGGTATGTATGTTTGTGTGTGAGAATAACATCCAAAACTGCTGTAGCAATAAACATAACGACGTGTTGTTTGTTTTGGTAATGTCCGAGTGATGTGTTTGTGAAGAGTCTGAAGTTATACGGGCTATGTCGAAGAGGTGCTGAAAGATTGGAGTCTTGCGATGTTTGGGAGGATGCATAATAACTATGGTTAGTTGTTACTTTGTTTTAGATATAAATACATAAAAATATCTATTTTTATATTGATCAAAGGATGGAAAAAAATATAGAAAAAATTATTTTATTTAATCCGCGAGCCTATAACGAATAAAATATATGGTTAAAAATCAAATTCAAACGTATTTAATTAATTACCCGGCTGCAAGGAAAGGGTTATGTTTTTTGCGCGTATCTTTTTGTATGTATGTATGTAATATTCTTTATTACCTCGTATATTTAAAACTACTCGACGGATTTTTATAATTAAGACATCTTTAGACAAGTCTTGGCAGCCCAAGTGTTCTTAAATAAGTGCCGTTAAAAAAAGAAACATGGTGGATTTTGTGAGTGAGGTATCAAAATGAAGGGTTTTTAGAGGTGATTACAAAAATATGCACCACTTATATGTTTAAAGTCATTCGAAAAAAAAAGTGTAGATAACTAAAAAGTTGTAAATAAAAAAGTTAATAAAATCAGAAAACCCGAGTGCTTAAAATACGAACTAAAAAGAAGTAAACAAGAATAAAATCTTGCTGTGCAGTCAAAGGATACATATTCGCGAGCTGGCTGACCAGCTGATTTTATTATTGTCTTTAAAATTTGATAAACTGGCTCCCAAACTATAAAATTCATTTTATAGTTTGGGAGCCACTTTATCAAATTTTGGTAAATTAATTTCTTGTTTCATTTTGCATTCGCATAAGAAACGAGTTATCAATACTAAACGTAATTCTATTTGGCATTGTGTATATTACGCAAGGAGTACGTAAGGATCGTAGCAGGTGGCGTTCTGTACTTGTTGCTTACCCCCATGAGAAAAAGCGTGAGTTTATGGTATCTAAACCAAATAAGTTATAATATTTCAGTTATCCACTAACTTATTCTAGGTAATCATCAAAAAAATAACCCAACCATATTACAGGTAACAAAATCCTCGCCATATTTTCGTTCACAAAAAATGCTCATTCAGTCTCAAATCCCGGGTATTTCCATACAAACACGTAGAAGTAAGTTATCTGCGCGAGTATTCGTTATTAGTTATATAATATTATGTTATATCGTGCAGACGCCGAGACCCGAGTTTATTACATTTTCAGAGAATATTGTTTCAGAGCTCGCCCTCAGACTGAGGTGATATCTTTAACACAGACTATGGCATCGCTAGACTAGAGACGCCTTCCATTCTAATATCCGATCCTAAATCCTAATAGTCCAATTATACCCGGGATTTTATTTAGAAGCGGAATGATGACAGAGTGAGTATAGGTGAAGAAATTAAGTAAGTATATCAAATTGTTGAAAGAAGCTAAATGGGTAAAGTTGCCCGATAATATGGAAAATTATCGGGAAAAAAAATTGCTTCTGTCTATGGGATTAAGGACAGTCACTAAAAACATTTGTGCTCACGCTGAGCATTTTTTTCGGCTGTCAAAGTTATAGTTATAAGTACATACACGCCGTCAATTTGTATGAGTACCTAAACGGTGACACTCACTGTGTCACGTATATAGGACGTGTACACAAGAATAAAACTAGGTTTAGAATTAACAAAATATGTGGGTATATTAAAAAAAAATTAAGGTTCTGCCTAGGTCTTGCGCACTTGTCTAGCCTTCCACACTTCCCTGGCGAGCTCCCGTCCTCCAGGCGTAGTTCCCGTAACTCGGCCACTCCACGCAGGTGATGTAGGCGACAGATCCAGTATACGGTGTCGGTCAGTAAAACCGTGACGTAATTCCTAGGGACAAAGGTCACATCAGTAAGCTGTCGGTATAAGGGGTGCACGGGAAACGCTAGGTATGCATGGCAAGAACTAGATTGGCAAATTAGGGCTTATAAAGGCGGGAAGAATTCTAGGCGTGAATCTAAATTGATAATGTACATGTTCGCTAGCAGAGGCGGTTACAAGCATTACACTAAGAAGTACATAGTGAAAGAAAGGCAAAGCGTTACACACAGGATAGGAATAAGCTACGATATTCAGACGGGCGCGTACCTTAAAATTAATACAAGGTAATACAATAAAAATAGGTAGGTAACGGCCGTTAGACATCTTAATACAAAATTGTGCATAACTTACCCAAGTTTGGGAATCTCAGTCACTTATATTAATTAAAACTTTAATTTAATAGTATGGAGAAGCAATCCAGTTTTAGGTTGATATAAAATATTGAAATGTAATTTATTCCGTTTTTTACAATGACGGTATCAAGATTTAAAAATTAGTCAGAGCGACAGCGTCCGTGCCTCAAGAGGTTTGGCTGCGGACTGTGCGTGGTGTCGTCTCGCTCGCGCTCGCGCCGGCGCACCTCCCGGCCGGTGGCGGGCGCGACGAGGAACCTGTTACTCCGTATATATAAAATAATGCGGTTGTCCGCATCACTTGTTTGTTGCACTACTACAACCTCGGTACAATTTTAGTTTTATAGTTATGTATGTATAGTTAAGTATCTAATAGTTGTAAATAGTTGATTTGTTATTTTTAGTTGTTTTATTTATATTATTTACTTAGTAAGTTATATTTTCAAATTGTTTATGTTTTAAGTTGTTTTTTTTTTATTTAATATTTATAGTTGTAGTAGTAATGTACAGTGTTATGTACACTATGTTACATTACCCCTCTCCCCAGAAAAAGGATTTCAACTTATTGAAATCCGCAAAGAGATATTTTGATAGGAACGAAAGTTTAGCTTACGACGGGTATATCCTAAGCTTGAGATCCTTGATATGCCAGACGCCAAGATCGCGACTATTCATGTCTTCCAAGACGTAAACTAATGGTGATCGTTTGGCCTTTACGCGGCATTTTTGAAATTTAGGAGCCAACTTTTTACTAAAATGAGCATCTTTATCGCTCTGGAAGTAGCAACGCTTCCAAACGATATCGCCCACATTAAACTCTGCATGTTTTCGGCGCAAGTTGTAATGCTGTGTATTCTTTACATGAGCTTCCCACAAAGCAACCTGCACTTTGTCGAATATTGGCGATAATTGGCCCAGGTTTGCAGCATAAGCATCACGTGGTAGAAATATTAGGTCTGTTGGATCTGGATATTCGAGGTAATGAGAACCACAAACGACTAACTCTCTTCCGTGTACCAAGAAGGATGGAGTATACCCAGTGCTTTCATTAACTGAATTATTAATTGCGAATTGGATTTGTGGAAGGTTTAAGTCCCAAGATCTATGATCCCCATCTACGAAACTTGAAACAGCAGTTATTATTGTTTTGTTGTATCTTTCTACTGTATTAATTTGTGGAGTGTACTTCGGGGTGAAATGTATGTTGGGGATTTTGTATTTTTTGAAAAGTTTATCTAAATCTCGGCTAATAAACTGACTTCCATTATCAAGAATAATAGTTTGTGGAATTCCGTGAACGAGAAGGACATCGTCCTCAAGATGTTTAACTATCAAATTCGAGGTAGCTCGACGAAGTGGGAAAAGAAGGCAATATTTGGAAAAGCAGCAAGTCACAACGAAAATAAACTGATTTTGTTTCCGGGAAGAAGGCAACGGACCAACCAAGTCAATTGATAGAACTTGGAAGGGACGAGAAACGTCTTTAGGCCTACCCATTTTTCCAGAGACACCATGGGTAGAATGTTTATGAGCTAAACATGTTTCACAATTTGAGATGATTTGAACTACGCTAGAATTCATACCGGGCCAATAAAAACGAAGAGTTAAGCGCTTATATGTCTTAAACACGCCGAAATGACCGGAAATAGGTTGAGAGTGGCACTCAATTAAAATATGTTCTTGTTGTTCTTTTGGAATAACCTTCTTCCAAGCAAACTCAACCGTAAGGTCAACCTTAGTCTTCATGTACCTGTATAATACATTATTCTCCACCTTGTAGTTTGGGAAATTTATAGGATTAGCCTGACAACCCTGGTAGATCTTCAGGTACCAAGAATCCTGAGTATCAGGTACTGGAGCAGTGGAAACATCAGCGTTTGAAATTGCCTCAACTGGAACACTTCTAGATAGGGCGTCTGGGACAACATTATCTTTACCACGGCGGTGTCTTATTTCAAAATTGAAAGAAGAAAGGCGAACTCCCCACCTTGCTAGCCGACCGGTTGGATTAGTGAGAGACATAAACCACTTAAGAGAAGAATGGTCCGTATAGACTAAAAAGGTTTTGTCGGTCTCAAGGTAACAGCGCCAGTATTCTAGAGCAGTAAGAACTGCAAGTGCCTCCCGTTCTGTTGTGCTGTAGTTTCTCTCCGGTTTACTTAAAGAACGGCTCATGTACGCAATTGGATGTTCCACACCATCAATTGTTTGAGCCAACATCGCACCGATACCGTAATTACTAGCGTCAGTGTGCACTTCAAAAGGAAGGTTAAAGTCAGGGCAAGCAAGGACAGGTGCTTGAACTAGTTTAGTCTTTAATTCTAGGAAAGCCTTGTCAGCCTCTGGGGTCCACTGAAATGCAGGGGCGTTCTTTTTATTAGAAGTTAGTTTATTTAAAGGACCTGCTACAGTACTGAATTGTGGGATAAAACGCCTATACCACGACGCGGTACCCAAAAAACGCTTAACCTCCTTTCTATTGACAGGAGTGGGAAAGTCTAATATGGCTTTGACCTTATCTGGGTCAGTCCTTAAGCCATGAGCATCCACTATGTAGCCAAGATACCGTAGCTGACTTCGGAAAAAGTGACACTTATCTAGATTGACAGTGAGATTAGCCGATTGTAGTTTTTGGTAAACTTTCTGAAGCAGTTCTACGTGTTCCTCTAAAGTTTTGCTTATAATAATTACATCATCTAAGTATGCAAAGACTTTGAGTTCAAATTCTGGCCCGAATAAAAGATCGACAAGTCTCTGTTGCGTAGCAGGAGCATTGGTAAGTCCAAAAGCTGTGACCTTAAACATAAAAGTTCCTCGACCAGGCACATAAAAGGCAGTCTTCTCTCTGTCCTTTTCGTCGATTAATATCTGCCAAAATGCTTTGGACAAATCTATGCTGGAAAGATAACGCGCATCCTTCAGATTATCTAAAATTTCAGACACATATGGCAGCTTATATGCGTCTTTCTTTGTTACTGCGTTCAATTTACGGCTGTCTAAGCAGAAGCGAGGCTTTCCATCCTTCTTGCCCACGACTAGTACTGGAGAAGACCATGGACTCTCACATGGTTCAATAACATCTAGCGCCAACATCTCATCAACCTGTTCAGCAACAATACGTTGCTTTTCTGGTGACATGCGGTAATATCGCTGTCGGATAGGTTCAGCATTACCAGTATCTATACGATGTTTAATGACATTAGTACGACCTAAACCTCTCTCTGTGTACGAAATGTCTTTGAAAAGATCTACCACGCTGTCAGCTAACAGTTTTTGAGAAGGGTTCAATACGTCATAGCCACATAGGTGCTGAGAAGTTGGTGTAGAAATTTCCAAGAGCCTGGGGTCGGTTAAGAATAAGTTTTCTTCCTCTGATAAATACTTAGGGCACAGGTTAAAAATGTTCCAAAAATCGATTCCTAGGATTAAAACGGTTTCGATCGCTGGTATAACATGCGCCTTGATAATAGAAAACCTGTTTTCGAAGGTCAAGGGTAGAAGAATATAACCAAGGGATGTTATCCTCTGACCTCCTGCTGCAGTAACAGTTATCCTCTCATCGTTGCATAAAATCAAACCTAGATTTATCAACAGTTCATGAGAATTCTTACCTAGGATAGTGACGGCGGAACCAGAATCCAACAAACCATATAAAAATAAATCTTTATTGATTGCCACTTTTGCATAAGGCCTTGGGTCGTTACTCGGTTTGACATTGAAAATTGTAGAAATATCTTTCCTAGAAAAGAAGTTTTTAACAAACATGAGCCAATCATTCCAGTCCGAGCTATCTGTATGAGTAACCGCATGCGTCCTACAATTCTCAGTTTTTAGTTTTTTTGGTTTGCAGTTTGGACACTCCGGTGTACGAACTTCCTTCATGCCACACTTAAAACAAAAAACTTTGCGCTCAGCCGTGCAGTCTCTCATAGAATGCGAGTTAACGCGGCAACGGTGACAGTAAGGAACTTTGGATATAGCCGATGTTTCGGCCTCAGAAGCCTGAATTTGGGAGACCTTGTGCGACCCCTGCTGGTGAGCACCTTCATACTTACGAGCGTAAAAATTACCTTGGCTACTAGTCGTCGACTTACGCTTTGAAGTCTGGTAGCCAAATTCTGGAGCTAAAGTATTTACTGAAACTGAAGGTGGTTCCTTGAAGAATTCTGAACGAACCTTAATACGTTCGTAGTTTTTACAAATTAATTTTAAATCTTCAAGTGATTTAATATTAGGGCTAGCAGCTATAATATTAGAGTAGGAAGGACGAATATTATGTAATATAATTTCAAGTTTTTCGTCTTCCTTTAAGGGTTGAATTAGCCTAGAAAACATGCCTTGCATTATAGATAAATAAATCGTAATGTTCTCTTCCTCGCCCTGTGTACGCTGACGTATTTCTGAGGCCATGCGATAGTCGTAGTCGGGAACATCAAAATCATCCTTCAACGCAGTCAGTACTTCGTTCCAACTACCGACACTGCCCCTGATGTTACGGTACCAGTGAAGTGCGTCACCAGTGAAAATATCAGTGGCAGAACTTAGTATTTTATTTTCGTTTATATTTTTGGACATACGGAATTCTTCAACCTTTTGTATAAACGATCTGACACAAGATTTGCCGTCATACTTTAATTTATTCAGTTCTCCTACTAGCCCGCGATCACATGAAACGGCGATATTCATCCCGGCTGAATTAGATTTATTAGGCAATTCCTCCTCAGAAGTAACTGAAGACGCGGCCTGTTCCTGGTCCTTGACCTTTGACTTATCAAGGCTCAAAAGTATTTCATAATACCCTTCGTAACTTTTCTTTAATTTATTTAATTTGGCTAAATCATCTACCGCCTGCGGTGTTTCAATACGTTGAAGCCTATAGTATAAATGGTGTAACATTGATTTAGTCCTGTTAAAAAGAGGTTCATCAAAATAAAGTTTTAAGGCATCAAGATTAGTCTTGACTTTCTCTAGCGTCTCTTGAGAGCCTTTGCTATCCTCTAAAAACTGATAAACCGAATCTACTATGTCATCGGACGAATATAATTGTGTTAATTTAGTGACTTGACGTCTTAATCCAGCAACGCTGTCAGAAGGAAGTTCTCCCCGGATAGCCACTTCATACATCAGCTCAGACTTTTGGAGCAGCAGATATTTAATTGGATTTGCCATATTGAAATATTTAAAATTATATGTAGGTAGTGATAATAAACTGGGCAGGCTATGCACAATTATTTACACACAAAAGCCAAGCAAAATCCGCTCTGTTACAATTTATTGAAAGATCAAAAACACGAAAGAGCTAAACATAAAATAATGAACAGGTGAAGTCAGGTGAAACACACTAAGTTACTCTGATTCAAAGAACTTTAAATTTTTATAACTACAATGAATGATGATAGAAGTTACGGTTATTAAACTATAAAAGTTTATGTAATTACATTTAAATACCAAAGTTACTTAAGGTTTGAAAAATTAGGAGAAACAGACCAACACTACCAGGAAAACCACCACCGCATAGAACCACTAAAATGACCAAAGCAAGTACGAAAGACCTTAAACCACGTTTTTGGGCGCCATTGTCACGTATATAGGACGTGTACACAAGAATAAAACTAGGTTTAGAATTAACAAAATATGTGGGTATATTAAAAAAAAATTAAGGTTCTGCCTAGGTCTTGCGCACTTGTCTAGCCTTCCACACTTCCCTGGCGAGCTCCCGTCCTCCAGGCGTAGTTCCCGTAACTCGGCCACTCCACGCAGGTGATGTAGGCGACAGATCCAGTATACGGTGTCGGTCAGTAAAACCGTGACGTAATTCCTAGGGACAAAGGTCACATCAGTAAGCTGTCGGTATAAGGGGTGCACGGGAAACGCTAGGTATGCATGGCAAGAACTAGATTGGCAAATTAGGGCTTATAAAGGCGGGAAGAATTCTAGGCGTGAATCTAAATTGATAATGTACATGTTCGCTAGCAGAGGCGGTTACAAGCATTACACTAAGAAGTACATAGTGAAAGAAAGGCAAAGCGTTACACACAGGATAGGAATAAGCTACGATATTCAGACGGGCGCGTACCTTAAAATTAATACAAGGTAATACAATAAAAATAGGTAGGTAACGGCCGTTAGACATCTTAATACAAAATTGTGCATAACTTACCCAAGTTTGGGAATCTCAGTCACTTATATTAATTAAAACTTTAATTTAATAGTATGGAGAAGCAATCCAGTTTTAGGTTGATATAAAATATTGAAATGTAATTTATTCCGTTTTTTACAATGACGGTATCAAGATTTAAAAATTAGTCAGAGCGACAGCGTCCGTGCCTCAAGAGGTTTGGCTGCGGACTGTGCGTGGTGTCGTCTCGCTCGCGCTCGCGCCGGCGCACCTCCCGGCCGGTGGCGGGCGCGACGAGGAACCTGTTACTCCGTATATATAAAATAATGCGGTTGTCCGCATCACTTGTTTGTTGCACTACTACAACCTCGGTACAATTTTAGTTTTATAGTTATGTATGTATAGTTAAGTATCTAATAGTTGTAAATAGTTGATTTGTTATTTTTAGTTGTTTTATTTATATTATTTACTTAGTAAGTTATATTTTCAAATTGTTTATGTTTTAAGTTGTTTTTTTTTTATTTAATATTTATAGTTGTAGTAGTAATGTACAGTGTTATGTACACTATGTTACAACTGATCGCTCGATTTGTATGGTGCGTGACTGCGTGTTGACAATGCCGTGTCTAGCAGTGGCCGCGGAATCGTCTCCGTGCTCTGTGGTATATGCTAATGTCGGAATAATATCGTGAGGCGGCGTTATGATTCGGTTATGTAGCTCTATATTATGTAAAGTGCATTTTTAGGGTTACTTACCCAAAAGGTGTTAATAGGATATTAAGGTCTGTCTGTGTTTATGTTACAGCCTAGTCTGTATCTTTAAGGCATAATGGCAATTGGAAAAATCATAACCCTTCTTATGACTTCGCCAAAGTCGGGTAAAAACAAATTGTCATGTTAATCTTCATCACATTAAGTTTTGATAAATAAAATTAAAAATTCCAAAGGCGGTCCAAATAACACACAAAAAAAACAGGTCAAGTGCGTGTCGAACTCGTGCGGCATGGGTTCTGTTCCTATACCCATTATCCCACCAATTTTTATTGGTGGCTAAGTTTTAAAGATATGGGCGAATTTAGATTTTCGCGAAAACTTGTAAGTACCAAAATTTACCGTAATTTTCAACGTTTTTTATTTTATGGAATTTTTCCTTTATTTATGCCATAAGACCTTACTTTTTGCCAAATTTCGTGATTCTAGGTGGAACGGGAACTACCATAATAGGTTTTCGACCCATAACCTAGAATTGTCAATTTTGGTTAAAGGCACAAGGAAAGGGGAAATTGCAAAAAATATCTTTTTATCGTGTTGATCTGGACCTTGGACCAGGATTTTTATATACCTAATAGGGACTTTAGACCTCAGTATCTGGTATAAATTTCAACTTGCTAGGTCCACCCGTTTCTGAGTAAATCGGTGGTGACACACGGACAGACGGACAAGAGAGTGATTTTATAAGGGTTCCTTTTTTTTACCTTTTGTGGTACGGAACTCTAAAATGTGTTCTGTCTTCAACCCCAGGTTGTCCTTTCTGAATGCAATTTCTACTTATGAAATACTTCACTTTCTTTTTTACTATTTCCCGGTATTCCAATCCAACACATGAAAACCTTACAGAAAACGTACAATTAACCTCATACAAAACTTCAGCTAGCAAAGCAAATAAAAAGCAACCTAATAGCCCTCTTAACTGCAACATCTAGAGAGCAAGAGTTTTCTTTTTAAAAAGACATTTATCCTCCTTAAATAATTCGCGGCGTTTTATTTCCAGAGACAAGTAAGGGCGGGTGCACACGGCCGCAAGACGGCCGCAATTAGTCGCAAATTGTCGCTAGTCTAGACCTAGCTTTATTTATTTTTATTTTGTAAGTCTCTCAGCACCTCTGTGGAGTGTGTGGCTATAATGCAGGTGAATACAGTAGACCAATTTAGTATAGACTAGCTGTTCCCCGCGGCTTCGGTCCCGTGGACCACCCCACAGGACCCGTTTTCGGGATTAAAAAATAGCCTATGTGACTCAGGAAAAATGTAGCTTTCTATTAGTGAAAGATTTTTTTAAATCGGTCCAGTAGTTTCGGAGCCTATTCGGTACAAACAAACAAAAAAATCTTTCCTCTTTATAATATTATATAAGTATAGATTAGGCAAGCGTGCTCTATTGTCGACTACATCATCGCTTACCGTCAGGTGAGATAGTGGTCAAATGTGAGCCTAGCTATAATAATAAACGGCCAAGTGCGATTCGGATTCGCGCACGAAGGTTTCGGTACCGGTTACCTATCATAAAATCGAAAAATATTTGACCGAATTTAATTTCACATAAAACTTTTCAACTATTATCGTTTCGTTTTTTTACTTCATCGGAGTCACGTCTGCCACTGTCTCAGTTGACTTATTATCAATTCGATTGTTTTTTGTTACTCCGAAGTATTATTTGGTCGAAAAACTTTTTACCGAAGTTACACTTAGGCGAAATAAATTTTTTTCGAAGTATGTATTTATTTTTATACGCATATCAAAATAGTAAGTGAGAGAGAAACAGTGAGCGAATACAAATGTTTAATTCTTTGAAATAATGAATTACAATTCTTTGAAATAATTAATTAATTTAAATTGCTAATGTATGACAGCTATTAATAAATCCTTTGCATGTATTCAAAATAAATACGTAAACACGGATAAGACTGCGTGAATTCGGTTTTGCAGCGATTCGTTTCTGTCACTAAATTTTTTAGCACAACATATTGACATTTCATGACACTATTTCAATTTTAAATTGAAAATGCTACCAAGTAACCGGCTATATATTTGTGACCAAATAATATTCCGTAAAATGTTGTTTCGGTGTGGTGAAAATATGCCAAATGAAAAAAGTTCAAAAGAGGCTTCGGCCAAAAGCAAAAAGTTATTTAGTAAATCCGCGAAATGTAGTTCGGTAAAATAATACATATGCCACATGATACTTCGATGATATGAAAATATGTCAAATAATACATATTGCAAAAAAGACGTCGTTCAATAGTTTTCGGTAAAATGAAATTCGTCCAAAAAACATTCGGAAAAGTGATCGGCTCCCTTCCGTACCATTACCGCAAAAAACGGCAAAAAATCACGTTTGTTGTATGGGAGCCCCACTTAAATATAAATTTTTCATGAATCTCATGAAGTGGATCTTCTACATAGACTATGTTATGTTGCTGTTATACTTTCCTTTAGTATCTAAAGACGTCGTCGCCGGGAAGATGTCTTTAGACATTCATCTCTGCCTCCTTTAAATAAAGGGAAATGTCACCCTAATTATGAAAATGAAGAGCTATGTTGATATTTTAATTTTAATGACGGGGGTGTAACTGTACCTTTTAATACGCGGGGTTATCAGGACTAAATAAAATATAGTACATAAAACGTTATGGTAATGTCGTAAGTCCCGGTTCTTATTTGAAAATCTTTGACAGTCGTTGCGGTAGTTAGATGCTGTAAGATCTGACACCAGCCTCGCCAAGGGGTACCGTGTTACCAAGTTACTGGGTTGTGGAGGTCAGATAGACACGAACCCAATAAAGTTGGTAAAGGCTTGGCAGATTTATATTTTGTTGTTGGGTCCTAAACCTTGCTGCTAACAGGAATTAATGTTTTTATATTTGTTACAGGTAATTACAACAAAATGGAGCTGGTCAAAATCAGAAAGTATTACAGTAAGTTTCACGCTAGACTAGCTAAGGGGCTACCTATGACTACCTATCTATTATCGCAATTAAAACATTTCATCATCATCATTGTCTTTCTGCTCTAGTCCTATGGTACTTGTGGTCGGCGCAACACGGTCTCTTCTTCCATTATTTCCTGTGAACTGTCACGCTATCACTGACTCCCTTTTCTTCACACAATCCGCCATCTGTTCTTTTGTTTTTATTATTGACAGGCTCGCGCTTGACCACTATCTCACCTAAATGTAAACGATGATTTGGTCGAAGATGAAACACGTTTGCCGAGAAGAAACTTATTCACTATTGACTTAATGACGCCCAGGTTGTAGCTATCAGGAAACACAGGATCCGGCAGGGAATTCCACTCCTTTGCTGAACCTACGCGTAATAAAAGTATTCCCAAAACGTTTCGTGCGTATGGGTGGGAGTGGGATGTCGACCATGTACCGATGACGCATCGCCGAACGTCTTGTATTCCTATGATGGAATGGGCTAGGAGGAATTATTTCTAAAATTCCAACGCACACTCCCTGATCGTCCGGTCTTTGGTCTTCCTCTCCCTCTATATCCATTCACATTTATATTTATAACTGTTTTATAAACGTGTCATCCCTGCTCATCACATGATATTTTCGACTACACATTTACTATTCAACATTAAATTGTACTTCCAAAAAACTTACCTTCTGTCCAGTCCTCTACAGCTACCGATAGTCAACTGACACTCATCGATCACTCGCCCATCCCAGTGCCATCAGAACCCGTCGCCATCCGACAAGTAGTCGTCACAGACGACAACAACGTGGCGACAGACTGTCGACAGGGTATGTCACTAGCTGTCGACGAGTGACGATTGAATGGACTTGTCAAGTGTTTAACGCTTTCTGTTTGATAGGGTTGAGCTGTCAATGAAGCATAAAACATTCTTATATCAATGAATCAATGTTTTAAAACTCAATAGTATCACGCCTGTGTTCTCCGGAAGGTTGGGAATAGTTTTCAGTAGGACCTTATTTTACAGTCAGTTATTATCAGTTATTATGTTGTAAAGAGACAAGCCTATTACCACTAAACAATTCTGACTGAAGTGCTGTTAATAGATTTTCAATAGAAAACCCTATACTGTACATTTCCCCCGACCTGATTCTCAATAGTTGCGTTTGCATCCATGAATACAATGACACAATGAGGAAGTTAAGCTACTAAAGCTAGTCTACGATATTTCAATCTGGAAAACTAAAGACTAAAGCGTTCACTGCAATAGTAAATTAATGGACAACTCGCCCATGACATACTTATTACGGAGTTTCAGTAACCATCTTTGCTCTTCTTCATCAGTTCCACTTCATCAAATGGTACTTTCTGATTGCAAATGCTTGTAGCAAGCATTTGCAATCAAAATTGAAAATACCAAAATCTCTACATGTCTGCCTATAATATATGGGGAGTTCTCTCGATTTTCATTAGATTGTTGGTTTAGGGACCACCTCGAGAGTATACCTTTTCAAAAAAATAAGAATTTTGTAAATCCGTCTATATATGACGGGAGTTATGCCCGAAAAAAGAAAATAGAAACATCCGAAATAGAATGACCGACTGACTCCTTGACAGTTCAAAAGTGCCTGTAAACGTTGAAATTGAAGTAGAAAGAAGTGACATGCATTTAACTTTCACTTCTATTGCTGTTCATCACCTCAGAGATTTTATAAATATATCCCTTTGATTTTGAGATAGACCACCATTATACCAAGTTCCAATACCAGACGTAATACGAACAAGCTTCAACCGACAATAGTACGACGACGTTCCTAACTGCAAATTGTTCTGCAAGGAAATGGCCGGCGACGGCAGTGCCCAACTCCGGCCGCGCCAATATCCGGCCTCGGAGAAAGACCGGCGATAGGAACGGCCCAATGATCGTATGTTGTGTTTGTTATAGTACCAGTGTGTGTTTGTACACTCAACCTTATGTCGGTGGTAACACTTTGAACTTAAACTGACCAGGCGTATTATGAAGGTTCAATAGAATTCGAGGTCAGCGTATTCTGGTTTTGTTACCATTGACTTGCGGCTTACTGTAGAGATTTTTTAAATACTTTTGATGAGGAATTAACAATTTAAAGCAAGCAAGTTTGGGGTTAAGCTGTGCTTGTCGCGGTTAGTTCGTGGATGGGTGACCGTTATTTACATCTTATACAAGCGTTCATCAAAAGCTGCTAAATATACCAAAACAGACAATCTGAAGGCTGTAATACTGGAATTCTGGAACTACAATTTTATAAGTATTAGTATTGTCACCGCGTTTCATCTAACCTAATTTCATGTTGTGTTGCATCTATAGCGGTAATCAATTTCTGTTTAAGTTTATTTTCTTAAAATTTCTGTTTAAATTTATTTTCTTTGCGTTACTTCTACACCTTACAAAATAAACACATTACTCTCCTTTGCGCCGCGCAGTCGGGTAAATACCTAAAAGTATGACAAAGTGTATTTATGTTGACAATTGACTGTAAACACGTCTGCTAACGTCACGGCCGACATAAGGGACCGTCCTAACGCCGGCCGCGCCAATATCCGGCGCCAGGGAGCTTCCGACCTTACGCAAGCGGAAAATATTGACAAATGACATATTGCATTGTTGGGTATTCAGGAGATTAAGTTTGTAATTTAGACCAGTTGGTTTGCAAGAGGACAGTGCTTGAGGATAGTGTCATTTCTTCAGGCCAGTTCTATATGCTAGTGCTAGATTCTAGTAGCTAGGTCTTTTGATTTTGACTTTATTGCAGTGTTTGAACTGAAGGCTAGTACTACAAGCAAGCGGTAAAATCTAGTACTATACTCTTGTATTGAAGGCCAATGCTAAAAGTCAGCGTCAGTGAAGACCCAGTGCTATACGTCTGTGCTACATACCAGTGCTAAAAGGCAGTGCTGGAAGCCAATGCTGGCAGACAGTGCTAGAAGCCAGTTCTTGTCCACCAAACTTACAAAAAATTCAGCCGCTGCTGCTTTTAGTACTGCCTCTTAAGGCAGTACTAAAAGCCCATGCTACTGTTGCTTGATGCCCGTACAAAAATTACACTTGTAAATTCATTGCCCTTTGAACACCGCCATATTACCTACTGACAGTGAGTCGGATCGCGGCAGAGTTCAAATTTGCTCGCGAGGCAACGTCGATACCTAGCTTAACGAGATTAGCTGTCGTAGCTGAATTTCGGTCTGGTGGACTATAACATGCCACCGCAGTGCTAAAAACCAGTACTAAAAGCTAGTGCAACATGGCAGACGGCAGTTCTACATGCCAGTGCTAAATTCTAGAAGCTAGTGGCTAGTTAGTCCTTTCCACCATACCAATATACATCTTTTTCAGCGAAACAAAACTGCAAGTTAACCCAAATTGAAACTCAACAATACCCATCAATCGGCCTAGGGTTACCGTGAAATATCCTTACCTATCAACTCGGGTCGTGCCCCGTATTCGTCACGTCGGGTTAGATTAGGTAAGCGAGGACATTGCTAGCAGCCAGTGCTAAGGGGATAGTGCTATAATGGTGCTGGAGGCCACTGCGAAAACTTACCGCAAAACGGCAGTAACAAATGCTAGCGTTTAGAGCCAGAACTAAAAGCTAGTGCTACACGACAGTGCTAGAAGCCAGTTCTTGTCCACCAAACTTACAAAAAAATCCAATTATCAGCGAAACGAAACTGCAAGTTAACCCAAATTGAAACTCAACAATACCCATCAATCGACCTAGGGTTACCGTGAAATATCCGTCCCTATCAGCTCGGGTCGTGCCCCGTATTCATCACGTACGTGAGATACGTTCGGGCATCATCGGGTACTATCGGGCTCACTCGTCTATCGAGGTGTCTCAATCACGGTGAATCAGGCAGTGGCCCTCACATAACTCGATTGTGATTTTGTTAAAGGTTAGGGCTGGCCAAAAGAACCGCTGGCCAAAATGTTTTTGTGGGCGATATACTATTTTTTTAATGCTACATGGCCTTGTCACGCAAATACTACTGCAGATCGTAGGATTTTAGGTTCAATCCTCAGTGGGTCTAGACAAAGTGACAATCAGCAATAACAACAACATAACATCACGGTGCAACTATAGTAGGTACATCCACTTTTTAGTTGTTTGAGCCCCATGAGATAGGGGTCGAGCCTATTATTATGAACCGGTTACAAGTCTAAATACCGGGATGCTATTCAGAAATTCCAGATGGCAAAACCCAATAACACAGCCCGAACCGGGAATCGAACCCAGGATCCATGTTAAGCAGTAGCGCTTCGACCATTGGACCAACGAGGCAGTCCAGGGATAACTTAATTGTGTTTGGTTAATGATTGTAAAGCCGTTATAGTGGCTATGTAGTCAATGTGTGGGCATCCTAAGATGCGTAATACCTCTGACGAAACACAGAACACTTCAGAACGATTCGACCAATTTAGAATTGACCGTAAACAAAATATGGACAGCCCAAGACGATTTATTTATTTAATTTCATTCTCTTTCAGTGTATTAATAGAATCATAACAAAACATCGCGCTCGTATTCCCCGAAGATGTAGGCGGGGATGTAAATATTCACCTATATTTAGCTTGTTATTCATATACACAATCAATCTATCTAGACTATGTCCAAATATGCTGGGGTCAGCTTCCAGACTAACCAGATTCAGCTGAGTACCAGTATTTTACATGTAGCAACTGCCTGACCTCCGCGAGACCACAAACCAGTAGCTATAGCAAGACTGATGTCAGATAGCGCTCCTGACTATCGTAAAGACTGACTAAAATATTCAAATCACAGTCAGGATCAAAGGCATAACGTATATTCCTCTATAATACTCAGTGTCAGTCCTTAGAATATTCTCGGTATAAAGCATAAGAAAACATAAAAATTGCCACTGGCAGCCCTGTTTCTAAGTAGTTGCAGATGTTGAGCACCTGCCGAGACGTGGCGTCCCTACGGAGACCGAGGGACATAACGAAGTTAGCGGGATGTGTAACAAGGGACGAATGGTAGACGAGACGATCTGCAAACGAGTACCAGGGTAGCAGGAAACTATAGGCATTGGAAACTATTCAGCTCATAACGAATTTACCGGGACGTTTGTGGCGAATGCTCGAGTAGAAACGATCTGCAAAAGATGATAAGTAGCGAAATACTAGGGTAACAGGAAACTATTGGAAGTGATGAGAGGACTATACTTAACGAAGTTCTTTTGACAAGGAAAAAGTGCGAGACGAGACTTTCTGTAGTCAATGACGTGGAACGAAGTACCAAGATAAGGATAAAACACAGAAGGTGAAAATAAATCGGCATTTTAAGAAGTTATTGGGACACGGCTGCATGCCGCAATTTTGCATGCCGTAAGGTGTATCGGGCGGGACGGGACTGATTTCTAGGAGAATAGACGGTCTGTTGACGATAACGAGGAAACGATGAAGTACTAGGATAGGAGTTCAACTTATAATGTTTATTATGTCGGTCTCGTTGGTCTAGAGATTGCGAGGGTCGGTTTTTTTTTTGTAAAATAAAAACATCAAGAATTTCTTAGCAGGTGAAATGTGGGAGATACACTCTGCCAATCCCTTTGAGGAATACCTACAGCCATGAACACCTACATTAACAACCACTACCAGAGCGAACTCTCAAGAACAAACCATCAGCCATCGCTTAAACACTTCAGCAGCAACCAACTCCCCAAGCATTTCAATTAAATCCAATCTGACTGCAGGACGAACTCCGCACACATTATGCACTCCTAGTTCAAATTGACAAATACATTCACCCGCTCTGCGTAATCAAACATAGGAGGAAACTTCTCGTAACCCAGTGACTTAGTAACATCTCTACACGTTGTGTGCGCTCCTGGTACTTCTAATTCTAACGTTGAAGTGACTGCTCAAGTTTAAATTGATGCTGTACGTTGACTCGTTGAGTGAATGGTTGAATGTGTATTTTGTAAAGTTAGTAGCGACTCTGTATGTGTTCAGTGTTGCTTTGTTCGTATGATTCATCCTAAAATGGCTGCTGTGAATCATTTTCCAAGATTAAGGAAAACCGTTTTGTCAGTAGGAAATGTTACCTACAGATTTCTATCTTGTAAACTAATTGTTATAAAGAAGTAAAAATGTGTGTTGCAGGTAGGTAATTATTTAATAACATTACATAAATAATTAAGAAAATTTTAAAGCTGCACTATCTGAATGCCTTGCTGGTTTTGATCACGAAAAAATGTTACACAGTTAGGGCGGTTACGCACTACATCCGATCCGAATCCGAGAATTTTCGATTCCGAAGTAGCCGTAGTACTTCTTGTTAGGGAAGCTTACGCACTACATCCGAACTCTATCCGTCATTATTCAGAACATTTTCAATTCGGATAAAACTCGGCACTCAAATCACGGACGCGGATCGGATGTAGTGCTGTGGGTTTTGTACGGGAGCGAAACCACGGGCACAACTGGTATCGCTACTATAGTTACCGATGATGATAAAACCTTGTAAGGTCTTGAGAGTCTTGATTTGAATCTTAAACTGTCGGTCAAATAAGTGAACCAGGTGTAAACCTATCTTTATTCCGTCGTTTTTTCAGCAGAAAACAATCAACCCAACCATTTATTTTGACTCCCAATTCATCCCGGTGACCTACTCACTCAGTTTCACAACCACCACCTGTATTTCAATCTGCATCACTCAGCGTAAATCAAAAAGGGCTACATTACCGCTGCCACTGGCCAGCTGTCCCATATCCCGCCATTTTTCAATCATGGCCGCGCTCGCTTTGTTGACAGCTAGTTTTTTTTCTCCATCGTGATTCGTGATCAAGGCGCGCGGGCCATTCTGCCTTTGTGTGCCAACTGTGGCTCTGTGACACAGATATTGCAGTCTTTTATGTCAGATTGGACCTTTTTAGGTCGTTTGTGTGAATAGGACTTTTAAAGACGAACTGAAGGGGTTATTGGAAAAGCTCGGAAGGAGTTTTGTTGAAAGAACTTATAAAAATAAGACAATCCTGTCTGTGTTCTTAGGAGCTTGTGGAATAATTTTATTGACAATTTATGTCGCGACGCTGTGGCTGATATAATGTTAGAGCCTCGGTATTAAAGCTAAAGAATTATTGATGAAGAAAGATCATTTCCTCACAAATTCCACCCTTGTAATCTCATAAAACTGTGAAACTTAAAAGTATGAACCTCTTATAAACCAACCCGTGTCAAGTCCAACAGAAGGTATTTTAAGATGGATTCTTTCAGCCCTCCTTGAATACTTTCAGTTCAAAAGTTACTAAGTTATGCAAATCGGGGCCACGAGCGGCGACCGGCGGCGAGTGGCGACCAATCGATATACTTACAGTTTCCTATCTATTTTATAATAATGAGAAAGTCTGTGTGTTTAAAATTTGAATGTTTATAAAGAGACAGCCAAATGGGTAGAGTCAGGACATAAGACACTTACACTTAGTGTTTTGTCTACTGTTTAACTTGTGATACTACCCAGACCCGTTACCTAGGACTGGCAATATACGACTAAATTAGTTAGCTTGGGTCTTACTTTTTTTAAACAAACTTTTTCGTATTCTTCTCAGCAAACCCTTTCATTTGATACCCATATCATGGCAGTGTACAATAAATAACTAGTCCGCCATATTGGATATAGAATGACGTCACTTAGCTAACCATGCATTGTCATCCAAACTAAACGTGTATACAAAATTTCATTTTAATCGGTGGAGGATAACTGCTTTTAAATTCAGTTGCAAGTTTTGACCCGAACACACTTACATACATACATACATACATTGCAAGTTAAATAAAAGCTTGTAAAATAAGTGTACGTGTTAATAAATAAATAAACAAAATAAATAAGATACTTTAAATCCTGGTAGTGCGTTCCTTATCTATCTCACTAACCTCTTCACAACTGTGTTGGAATCAGATTCAGTTGAAATACCAGTATTTAACATGGTGTGACTGGGTATCTGTACCCCACAACCTGGGAACTAGGTAACACGATACCCCTTGGCAAGACTACTGTCATATCTTCTGGCTTCCCTTAACGAAAGACTTAGATCTACAAATGTCAGCCGAGACTATAGGCTTGAGGTGCTTTCGAAGGCTAGGAGGAGATGTAATGGAAGGTCACCTATGCACACGGATTGACCTCGGGAAGCGTTGCTCAACCTAGAAGATCGACCCGTGTCCCGTGCGGCTGTTATAACCACGAGTCATACTATATTAATCTTAATAATATTATTAAGGCGAAAGTTTGAATGGATGGATGTATATGTTTGTTATTCAATCTCGCCAAAACGGATGAAATTTTGTACAGAGATAGATTATTTATTTATGTACACACAAAATAAAAAATAGTCTGGAATAGCAAATATGCTACTTTTTAACCCGATCGAATGTTCCCTTGGGACGAGAAAACACTGGACACGCGGGCGAAGCCGCTGGCAGAGACTAGTCTCGCTAATATTATGAAGGCGAAAGTTTGTGAGTGTGTTTGTTACTTTTACTTTCTTCACGCTCAAACGGCTGGACGGATCTGGAGGAAATTTGGCACAGAGATAGATTATAGTCTGGAATAGCATATAGGAAACTTTTTATCCCGGGACTATGTTCTCTTGGGATAATTTTCGACATTCACGCGGGCGAAGCCGTTGGTAGAAGCCGTTGCGTAGCCGTTGGTTCATAAAACTTTGGAATGTTGACCGGGGCAGCAAAAGTTTGGCGATAAAAATCTTGAGTCGATCGTTTGTCACAGCGGACGACAAGTTCCGTGGTAGACGAGCGATGGTTGAACAATAACACGGATTCCTGAAGCTATCACTTGAGATTATCTACTGTCTGACTTGTCCTCGTGAATGTTGGCAAGTCCCATAAGAACTTTTTCAACACACTTGCTCATAAAGTGGCTCTAATTTCATCGCAATTAGGCATATAATGATACCTTTCTTTTTTTTAAAACGTTGCCCCACACTAGGAATTTCTCCTGTATTGTGGGTGTGTTTACAAACATATAAACTCACATACACAAACACCCCCGGAACAACTATCTGTAGATCATACAAATAATTGTTCCGTGCGGGAATCGAACCCGCGACACGCAGCGCAGCAGTCAATCGCTCAACACCTGCGCCAACCGTGCGCCCATACCTGTAATCAAACTGTGACTTTTTCATTGCTATTATTCACAAGTAAGTTATAGTTTTTTTTATAATGGTTTCCTGCCTTCATTTTAAATACTTTTAAATTAAACTAATTATAAAAGTGTCATAAATCAATCCAATGAAAATTAATAAAATAAGTCATTAATTCTAATGCAGTTAAAATTGAAGTATTTTCAATATAATAAAATGTAACACTGTTAATCAATTAGAGTCTGGCCAACGAAAGCTGTCCAAGGAAAAACGCGGGAATTTAAAAAAATCTAGAGCTTACAACCCTGACTATACACTGCTTAAACGGAGTTGATACTATTTATTATTCATATAATCTTTTTCAATTAATCATATAATGCGATATTTACATCAGTATTTCAGATTTATATACTAAGACCATAATAAGGTTATTAATGGTTACCAGTTTGAACATATAAAAACAAAACAAATAATAAGGTTATTACCCCTGGCATATGGATTTTTTTTACTTCTGCGCACATTGAAGTTCACAGATCCAACTTACCTGGCACGGCATTATATAGAAAAAAGGTTGAATTAAAGAAAAAGTTATTACTATAAGTTTATATAATATAATGCAGACACTGATGTAATGACACAATAAAATCAACACAAAACCATAACCCCTATGGGTTATGAGTCATAGTCGAAATCGGATTCCAACATTTCTACACCTGACAATATTGAATCAGCTTCATTGCTTTCTTCACTGCTACTACTACTACTGTCATATTTTTCTGTAAGTAAAGCCCATTCATTTCTATTGGTTTGAAAGTCAAACCCGTTCTTATGTAAAAAATTTCTAAGGGTTTCACGGCATCCCATAAATCCAATGGCTTCCTTCAGCTCATTGTGCAGGCTTCTCAGGGTTGGGACTTGTTTTTTCACTCCATAAAATTCGTTTATTTTGTTTCTTATAGCCGAAATATCCAAATTGGAAACTTTTGCTGAATGTGGACGTTTTTTCCCCGGAGTATTCCACTGTCCTTGATTTTTAGAGCCTTCAATTTTAATTCTTCTTAAGGTCTTCACACTTACACCTGAAGAGAACAAATACAATGAATTATGTAACAGTGTAATAATATTTACCAGATACTTTTATTTTAAGTCTTTGGTTAGTGCACTCAGTCATAAAAAACAAAAACCGGAATAAAATACAAAGACTGTGAAAGTGACTGTTATACCTATAATTTCTGAATTATTATGAACAGGTACCTGTCATTGAAGATATATTTTCTAAATAATTTGTTTCACAAGTCGACAATTCATTTTTTTCGAGAGTTTTCAATTTCTTTACTGTTTCCACAATTCTAAGTTTTGTCTCCTCGTCGTTAGTACTTCCTGAAAAGTAGATAAACCGTGAATAGTTGTGCCATTTTTTTATAAATAAAAAAGTATCAAGATGTTATAAGAGAAATTCAAAAAACTAACCTAAAAGTGAAATGATTGAATCCAGTTGTCGTATTTTCTCTGCAGATTTCTGATTCAAATCACTTTTTATGTCTTTATATTTGTCAATCATAGTAAATAGTAGCTTCCTCGTCGAGCTTTTGATTGTTTTCGGCATTATTTTAAACAGAACCAACGAAAATAAGATGCACGTAAACACAAGATGACTCAAGTACGAAACGTCAATGTGACAATTTTGACAGCCCTAAATAATTGCCATCCTAAAAGTTTAGAAATTAATTCGTGGACAGCTTTCGTTGGCCAGACTCTAAGTGTCCCATTCGACATTAATCCCTTTCTATTCCTGTCATTGAAATAGTACTTACTATATCTATAACATGATATGGGTAGTAATTACTATTTCCATGATATCCATTGAATACATAAAATGTGGCATAGCTTCTAGTCAAACAATTCAGCAAAATGCTAGAACCTAACATATTGCTTGCTCATTTCATGCAACTTCGTATTCAAATAGATAATTTCAACTTGTACGTGTTTAATAAATAAATCTTGCCCTCAAATATAACTTTTGTTTCTCTGCAATAAAGAAAACTTGAGATACTCCTTTTTGTACGTGGCTAAAACGCTATCCGCGAAAAGCTAAAAAAGAAACCTCATTGTTTTAGTCTATGGCCGATAGCCATTGTTAGATGCGCGCGCATAGGAAAACTGATTAATTTACCCCGCCATTGCGAAAAAAAAATCACAACTCGTTTTCAAAATACGTATTGAAAATGATTTTTTTGTATTATTTTCTTCACAAGTGTGTTGAAAAACGTCGTATGATACACGTGTGTATTGATGATTACCGTCCTCGGCTCTCTTAAGACCCTCACCTAAAGGCTCGGGTCTCAATGGTGCCTCAGCGGTAATCACCAACATTACGCACTTGTACCATAATGTACTATTGTTTGTCCCTCCTAAAAGATCCAGATTCGTCTGTATGATGGTCGAAAATGTTCCTATGAGAACTTACCATATGTAAGGTATTTTTTTTGTAAAAATTCAGGCCATGGTCTATCCAAGTTCCATTCAAATCCGTTCAGCCTTTTTAATCAACCAAATGTACAAATTTCATAAAAAAATATCAGTAGATATTTAGAAATATAAAGGCTTCCTTAATGGATGTATTCGATGTAAAAGGTAAAAGTAACGCTGGCTAAAGACAAAAACGCTTCTCGTCATCGTCGATGAAATACTCTTAAAATATTTTGGGTTCAGTATGTAGCAGCATTAATTGCAGCGTTAGTGGCGTCAGTAGATCCTCTAAACGACAGGTGTCTTGTTTATCCTAATATGTAACGCTGAAACCAACATTAAAACCAACATTTCTTCTCTCAAATGCGGACTGTTTTATAGCTAAAGCAGCCCGTCTGCCTGCGTCCTCAATCGCTTGCGAGCAATATCAGTAATGTCAGCTTAATGCGCGCTCTTTGTAACATTATGATTTATACTGGTCCACCACACAGAAGAGACTTCAGTAGGCTCATGATAACTTTGTATGGTTACACTTGTGAGAGACCTATGTCCAGCAGTGGTAGTCTTTCGGCTAAAATAATAATGATAACGAGATATTCTGATTTGATCATCTTCTCAAAAACACAGACCTCCCAACACGCAGCGCCACTTTGACCGATCTCTTGCACATCGCATATTCTGACATTGTGTAACGTGGACTTAATAAAACATAACTAGCGTAATGTTGACGTACTTTAGCTTAACCTCTCGAGGAAGACATGCGTGAGGTTTGTATGTTTTGATACGAGAGAAGACATTCCACGGCTTGCGAAGTCTTCGTCTACTTTTCGCAGTGATCGCGAGTGGCTTTTAGTAATTTTACTGGATAATCTAAAATGAATAAACGATTAAATTTTTTCTTGAGTTCATCATAGAGTTGTGTGTAGTTGTCCTTCTGTATTAACTGCCCTGTGGTGAGCACTAATGCGCCTCATTGACGGCGTTGGTTACAAATGAATCGCGTTGCGTGTGACTTAACCTTTATACACGAGTGTTTTCTAAAGCAACGGGGAAGCAATATTTTAGCCTATTCAAACCAGATTTACTTTACGAAAAATACGCTTTTTAACTTATACTATGCTATGCAAAAATATTGCTCAAGCCTTTAAACGCGTCGTTATTAACTATTAAGTATAACGAGTTTAAAGGCTTGAGCTGATGTATTAACACTAGTAAAAAATAGTGTTTTATGTAGATTTAACAGATTGGCTGTACTGTTATGCATGTCATTAAAGCTTCCATAGATTCATAGTTCAATATTATAAATACAAAAGTGTATCTGTCTATCTGTTAAGGGCCCTACCTGATGGCGCAATTTAAATTGCGTCGATAGGCCTGATATCGCGTACATGTATTTTCTTTAAAATAAATTGTAGTTCTAAAAACTAAAAAACACGCTTTAATGGTAAATTGAACTAAAAAATTGCTAATCCTGAAGATCTTGGTAAGGCTAATGGGACAAACAATTTAAACGCGCACGGTAGAATCAACTTTTATTACTTGCAAATTTTAATTTTTGTTTGACTTTCAAAATTACTTTGACTTTGACTAAATTATTGCATTGTCATCTGTCCTTGATAGGTGTGCAAATTTTCATATCAATCCGACGTTTTGAAGGGGGTGAAAATCACGTTCAAAGATTCCGTTACATAGATACATACCAAGCTAATAAAAGCGTGTTAAAAAACAAGTGCAATTGCAACGTGTATACGTAGGTGATATGCAATTAAAATCGCCTATGGGTGTGATATAAAACGAATCGCTTCGAGCGATCGTTTTTTGCTAAGTTTTCACATCTAAACCGCTGAACGGATTTACAAAACTTTGCACACGGGTAAACCACATACCTGACCCTTTACAGACGGGCGATATCGTGGACGGTGTTAATAATAACCCACAAAAATCGTAGAGAGCCTACGCAATCGTAGCTCAGCTACGCCGTAGCACAGCCCGTAACGTAGAGACAAGGGGCTCTACACAATGTGAAATTCTAAGCGAAAACGATTTCCGAAAAGTTTAAAAAATTACGGCAAATATGGGGTTAACAACCGCTACCGAAATGTCACGCGGTCAATCTCAAACATTTTTGAATTTTGACAATCGCCATCGCTGATATATTGTCACTTTACGAAGAACTCAAGGGTGTTGTTTTTTTTTAATATTAATTACAATGAGTATTGAAAGCTCGTGAAAACAACTATTACTCTATCTATACCATAGATTTAGAATTTTTTTTGCTACGCAAAAAGATACACGAAGCGTGCGAGCGAGAAATCCTAATCAAGTACAAACCACCCAAGAGAAAAAGAGAGCGTGAATGACGTACCGATATGTCATGTTTTTCGCGAATAAGTAAACCTAGCGGACAATCTGTTTTACGCCGCGGTGAATTTCTTGCATTTAAATAATAATCTTTAGATTTAAATTGATAATATTAATTATACAATTATGGTGACTTGTTCTGTGAGTGAATGTGACGTTACAAGACGAAATAACCCCAATAAATACACGTTTCACAGGTAAATACAATTTTGTCCTTGGATTGTTTTGAACCATATTTTGACGAATTTCTGCTAGTAATCGGCTCAGAAAAAGATTCTTACAATAGTATATTGATTTCCAATGTTATATATAAGTATATTTCGTATATATAAACAAAATTGGAGAAAATATTATGTAAAAGAGTAAATTGTTTGTTTACGCTAGGGCTTGACAAAGCGGTGACGTCATGAGTATCGATAAAAACTTAATCGTTTTTAGTGACATCATGACATGAATACAAACTTATTTAGTCAGGTTTTGTTAAAATAGATTTAAGTTACGATTGAGAAGATGTTTTTATCGAAACTGTACTTAAAGTTGCATGTTTATTGTTGCCTTTATTTTTCAAAAAAAATCGGAGTGTTTTGATGTTTTGTTACTTTGAGTAGGTTTAGGAATGTCATTATATTCTTCTCCTTAGCGTGTCGATGGCAAATATAAAAAGTTAAATATTGTGTTTGGCCCAGAATTCAGCCACGGCAATACCATTCGGTGACGCAGTCATAAGGTCTTCGTAAGTACAGGTGACAGGGCATGCTGCGCTCTCCGTGAGATGGGCCATGGTCTGCGGAGAGATGCTGCATAAGCACTGAAGACTAATGCCATCAAAGAACCCCCACCTGAGGAGGTTTTCCTTGCTGCGGCCAACCCGAGTGCGGAGTCTATTTAGGATCATTATAATTGTATGCATTTATTAGTTTTACAGTGGCTAGAATACATCAGTGCTCTGCTCATCAGCAATTTTTTCTGTTGTGTAAATAATAATATATAATATTTATGTACCTACAGATTCCCAAATAATTGTGTATTAAGAGAAAAATGGATTCGAATTTTAAACAGAGATGGATGGTCTCCAAATAAAAACTCTACAATATGTAGTAAACATTTTGAATCGAAATACTGCATACAAAGAAAACATCGACGACTTCTAATGAAATAATCTATACCTACTTTAATTGTGCCTGTAAGAATGACGCTTCCTATCGTATGGTTAGTTAGTGGCCAACCTAGTGTTAGTTTTCAAACCATCTAGATACCTCTAACAGACCTCATCTACTTTTATAAAATATGTAAACGTGTTTGTACAAACCAACTTACAGAAATAATATCATTTATCATTGAACTATCTGCAGGCCATACAAATATTTGTTCCGTGCGGGAATCGAACTCGCGACACGCAGCGCAGCGCAGCAGCCGATCGCTCAACCACTACGCCAACCGTGTCGTCAATTGCAAATACCTGACTGCGGTATTTTTTTATTAGTACTTCAAATACTTGTGGCTTCAAAATACATTCAGCGATTTTATTAATAGATGCGTTATGCAGAAAATAGCGCTTGATAGCTTTCATAAGCAAAATGGCGACCGCGTACGTCAAATTTTCAAGTACCTTGTAAATTATCATTTTCATTTCAAACGGTTATTTTCACCGAACTTCTGTGTATTGATTAAGTTTATTAGTACGAATGTCACGATGAATGACCAATGAATGAATATTTTGTTATTTGTATTTTAAATAAAAATTGTTAAAATACTGTACTTTACATTTTAAATATACGACTTAAAAATATTTTGTATTTCGTATTTTAAATACACGCGAGATATTATTTTGTAATTTGTATTTTAATTAAAGCAAAGCATGGTTTTTGCCCAGCAATCGTGTTTCTTAAGGTGTTCACCAAGTATCGATATCGATATTGAACATGGACTTTTTATCAACACTTTTTTAACTAACACATGGACAAATTCCCTCACACATAGATTTTATATTTTCGGTTTCGTTTTCCATCTGACTCTGTGTATCTTGTACATACTATATCTATGATCTATACCATATCGCCATTCCTCAATCGCTGTCAAAATTTACATGTCTCCCCCATCGACACTTCGGCTCTTGTCAGCTCGTCTCGGGACTAGGTGGAAGTCATCGGGACTTGTCGTAAAAACTCGCACAATTCAGACATGGCGCCGAACTTTGCAGACATAGGGGAGAGTAGCAAATTGGTACTTTTGTGGGAAGATGTATTGGTTGTTCGATAGTTAGGGAAAAGTGGGGATGATAGTATTGTTAGTTTTTCTGAAGTGAGTGAAGAATTTTGCGAAGTGGAGGTTTTCTATAAGTATTGTGTACTTGTCATGGTAAAATTGTTTGTCTGTTTATGTGTGTGAAAGGAATTCGGTGGAAGAACCGATCCTTTGCAAAAATTCTTTGAGTTGGTTTGTTTTTGGTTTACCGAATAGCATACATATGGTACTTTTTATACCGTTATGCACGGTTTCTGTAATATAGGCCGCGGGGCGTAGCCGCGGGGAGAAGGTAGTTGATAATATTGGTCTAACTGCTTAAAGAGTCCTTAACGCGACTGCTGAGCATCCCGATCCTGAGTTCAACTCCCGGAATAAACTGAAATTGCTTTTTCCCAACAGCAATATCTCTGTAGCAGCTGGTTTTCTAAATTTACACCTACAAAAAGTGCTGATTCTAAACCTAATTTAAATAAATTAAGTAATTTTGATTTGAATCTAGACTCATATCTGTTAGTGCACTCAAACCCCTTTCTACTTGGGACATAAGCATAACGTGCAAAGGTATTCCACTATGTAGGTCCTTTAGTTACAAACGTATTAAGTACCTGAGCTAGACGTGCGCCCTTCAAATTGGCAACTTGTTATCAGTTCCTATAACATCTTCAACTTCAGATGGCTACTCCGCAAGTTCAACAAGCTATCCAGGCTAACTTGCTGTTCATAAGTTTGTTGCGAACAAGCTGTAGGCATTGTATAGTAGTTGTAGATAGAATATTAGCAATACCAAAGCTTATGCCCAAATATTTTGGGATACCGGATGTAGCTGACTACCAGTATTTTACATGAAGCGATTGCCTTTACAGCCCAGCAACAGTGGAGTGGACGTGGTTAGGCCAGAACCGAAACGATGAAGAGTAGCGAAAAAAAAACACACAAAGGGGTCACGAGCCCGATTTTGATTGAAACTAAAACTGCATCTTTGGATTTTTTTAAATCAACATTCCTATCCAGGAATCGAACCCGTTAATTTAAAAACTAGCTGTTGCCCGCGGCTTCGCTCCCGTGGGGCAGCCCACAGGACCCAATTTCGGGATTAAAAAATAGCCTATGTCACTCAGAAATAATGTAGTTTTCTATTGGTGAAAGAATTTCTCAAATCGGTCCAGTAGTTTCGGAGCCTTTTCGGTACCAGCAAACAAACAAACAAAAAAATCTTTCTTCTTTATAATATTGTTATAGTATAGATTACACACGCTGTATTACTAGTTGTTACATCCAATAGTGTCGCTAATAAGGATGAAAATCTGGGCAGTATTGACATACAGCAAAGGAAAAACCAAATTTTTAACAGAAAACTTATTACCAGAAGAACTCATGCTTTAAAACGACTGTCAGAAGTATTGGTAAAAATGACAGCGGTGAACAACGTCATCACCCTTTCCGAGGCACGGATGAGTCTCGGTATGTAAGTGGTCACCCATCCACGAACTGATCTCGGCAAGCGTTGCTTAACCTTGATGACATATGCTGTTATTATTTAACCAGCCCCCCTAGCCAAATTACACACGTTTCGTATCGAATCTTTTTCTATTTGTATGGTCTGACCACGTGACTTAACATTCAGATGTGTCATTCCCATACATTGGTTTGTTTTCTTCTAGCGGTATCGATTCTAGACTGTCAACTTGGCTACAGGTGCAGAAGCTCTTCTACAAATATACCTACGTATCTATAAGCTATTAAATTGTTATATCATGTGCCTTCATTGTAATTTCTTCTCTGTCATCCAAGCGTTCCCCGGTCGGAAATAAGATATAATGAACTCACCGGATGCTCTATAACGAGATTGCCAAGCGTTCTATCTGATCAGTCAAAGGTCTGGAACTCTCATTAACGAGCCATTGTGATTTTAAAACCGTATAATATGGGACGAGCCTATTGCAATTAACACACTTACATAATACACATAACTGTCTGTAGGTCTGTTAGGCAGAATTGAACCTATTGCCCCAAGCTAACATGTAAAATTTAAATTTAAAAACCGCCGACACATTTTTATTTCATGCTACATAATTTTATCTAGTAGTAGACGCGCTTCGATCGACAAGATATTGAACACGTAATTATGTCACGATATCTTGCAACAACCGCTCGATTCAAACAGTAAAACGTCCATAACTTTTGAACGGCTGAACCGATTTTCATCAAATATAGCTAAGAACACTTTCGATAAGGTCGCCTTTCAACCAAAAATACTAAATTTATACCGGTGTGTTTGCGTATTTGTGTATCTGTCTGTGGCAACGTAGATCCTAAGCTGATGAATCGATTTTGTTTGAAAGGTAACTTTCTTAGATAATTATGTTTAATGAGAATCGGTTTAGCCGTTCTTAAGTTATGGGCGTTTTACTGTTTGAATCGGTGTGTTTTCGCAAGATATCGTGTCATAATTACGTGTTCAATAGATTGTCCGTCGAAGCGTGTCTACTACTAGATAAATTATTAAGCATGAAATAAAAATGTATTTGGGTATTTTAATATTTTACTTGTTGCTTATGACGGCAGTGTTTACAGGTACAACCTGTATCCTATTAAGGTTACACTAGTCAACGGCACGAACTATTTTGTGCGCGGGGTTAAAATGCATTTTATATCAACCGACAACACGTGCGGAAGAGATTGATGCTATGATGAGCAGTAGGAAGCTACTTCGAGTACGAATACACACTTTTGCAAATTTGTAGCGAAATGGATAATGATTTAGGACGAAACCGAGAGCGCGAAATTTTATAAACAGACCTTTGGCAGTCTGGATATTATGAAAAAACGACTAAACGTATCTGTTCAAAATAAAACACACACATAATATACAGACAGGAAGAATAAACAGAAAAATAGGTACAAAGGTGATGCTTATTTGTATAGAAATCTATTCCAGCATACCTGCGAAAGGAAAGATGAAAAAAGGAGATGTAGACATAGTGTGTAGAGATGAAAATAATAAACACAAAACGATTCAAAACTACGTAATAACTAATAAACAATACCGACGATAACAAATGAAATATACCTACTGTTATAATAATATATACAATCGTATTTATAAAATAAATACTAATACCTATATATATTAAAAAAAATATAACATAAATATGCAACTATGACGGAATGGAAAGGTAGTGGTGTCTTTCACTCTTCTTTTAAAAACTGCAAGAGTTTGGCAGTCCCTAATGTTACGCGGTAGAGAGTTCCACAATCGCACGGCGTGAACAGTAAAAGTAGTCCCGTCTCATAGAGAGGAGGCCTGTGTCCCAGCAGTGGGTACATTAATAGGCTGATGATGTAATGTGTGATGTGAACAGTAAAAGAGTAGGAGTAGAAGTCGGTAGTGTGGGAAGGGATATTAAGGCGATTTATGCGACCTGCGAAGTGCATCGGAAGGACGGGAGTAGGAAAAGCGTTCACGGAGGTAGGAAGGTCTTTTAGGATTATGAAGGATCTTAAATAATAGACACAATATGCGAGAGTTCCTGCGAGGTCGAATAGGGAGCCACTTGAGTAACTTGCGAAAATCTGAAACGTGATCATACTTTTTAAGGCTGAAAACAAAACGAATACATACATTTTGCAAACGCTCAAGTTTATTTAAAAGCTCCTCAGTGGCATCCAATTAACAGGCGTCGGCGTAGTCGATGAAGGGCTGACTGAGTGTTTGGGCAAGGGAAATTTTGGTTTTCAAAGGCAAAAAACTGTGGAGGCATTTCAGCGAGTGGAACGAGTAGTGCACTTTGCGACTTACCTCAGCGACATGGGCAGTCCACGACAAATAGGAGTCCATGATTACGCCCAGGTTTTTAGCCGTCTTAGTGTACCCAATCTGTACTCCATTCAACCAGAGGAGACAGCGACGCAACATCAAGCCTGTGCCGCATATGCCTGCCGCCGATAACCATGGCCTGAGACTTCCTAGGGTTTATTTGCAGCCCAAAGGACTGCGACCACTCCGCAGTCTAAAATAGAAAAAATAGAAACCCAAATACAATTAAAGTATGTAACAATATTATTACCGCAGCTCACAAAAATCTCCTAAAAGGTATTACTCAAATCGGATAAATAGTTACTTACTTAGTATAATAGTCGCCCAATCAGTATATTTTTCCCTCGGTTAATAATTTCCCTAAATAAAAAAGAAAAGGAGAGAGAATGCCACCCTGGGGCACACCCGCAGCAAGAGAGCACCAATCCGAAGAACACTCATCAATGCGTACCCGCTGCGAGCGGCCATTGAGATAGGAGTCGAACCAATCAATAGTGGAAGAGGAGAAATTGAAAGATTTAAGGATCCCAAGAAGTATGTCGAAGGCAACAGAGTTGAATAACTCCGTTGATGATCTTTCGATATTTATTTTTTATTTACAAACGTCAAATGGCATATTTGTTTACCCCGTCATATTGACATGTCTACTGATACGTGACTACTCTATGACATGTTTAACGACATGTCAATACTGTACAGCTGCCACATTCGATATGACCTGAGAGCACAGCTGTCATTTTGTTTGTTTGAACAGTTTACCTCACATCGTGGGATGTCACAAATCACAGAATGCGTAAATAAGTAATTATCGTACCATTACTGTCAATCATTTAAAGATGATTCAGACTGAATGATTTTTAATAAACTTTCCAAAAAGGAGGAAGTGTTTGTTTTTTTTTTTTAATTTTTATGTATCTGTTCTTGTTCACCGATGTCTCCATCAGTTATGGACCGAATTAGAAAATTATTTTAGTGTTTGAAAAAGTTCTCTCCCAAGGTGGACCCATATAAATTTGTTAAAGATCTGATGATGAAGTTTGAAGATATACGGAACGGATCTCTTCAATAAATGACAGCATATATCTCGGCATTGATGCATGTTCGTTTATCATTACCACAACTAAACGTGAAAAATAAAATTATTCATTAAAATATTTTTTTTAAAACATGCTTTTTTTCGTATTATTCTCGGCATATACTATAATTTGATACCCATATCATGGCAGTGCACAAAATATATGTAGTCCGTCATCTTGTACCGTCCGCCATATTGAATTTAGAATGACGTCACTTAGCTAAGCATGCATTGTCATCCAAACTAAACGTGTATGCAAAATTTCATCTTAATCGATGGCGGATAACTGCTTCAAAATTCAGTTGCAAGATTTGACCCGAAGGCAAACAACACATATGCATACATACATTGTAAGTTCAATAAAAGCTAAAATCTTGTAATAAAAAATACTAAAAAAGAAAACAGGAACACCAACTTCCAAAATCCGGTTGTATTTTTTGTTAATAAAGTTTTTATTAATGCATTTAGAAATTTGTGCTGCATTATTTCAAAGATAGACGATTGTGTCGTTGGGAGTTATGTAACTAGGATGCAGGTTAAGCAAGGCCAAGCTGGTTTAGAATTCAGGCGAACTAGATCAATTTTGAAAATTAACTGCGCAATAGAACTGCAGTAAAATTAAATGTTATCTTACTTATGCATAATTTATTACGATCTTTATATTTTGTGTACCATTCTTTCGTATGTGCGTCCGGCAACTAGTAATACATCTACTTTTAGGGTTCCGGACCCAAAAGGGTAAAAACGGGTCCCTATTACTAAGACTCCGCGGTCCGTCTGTCTGTCTGTCACCAGGCTGTATCTCATGAACTGTAGCTAGACCGTTGAAATTTTCACAGATGATGTATTTCTGTTGCCGCTGTAACAACAAATAACCGAATAAAATTAATATTAAAGTGGGGCTCCCATACAACAAACGTGTTTTTTTGCCGTTTCTTGCGATTATGGTACGGAACCCTTCGTGCGCGAGTCCGACTTGCACTTGGTCGGTTTTTTTATTCATGCACTTCCTGGCATCCGATTAAATTGAATCTTAGCTTATGTAACCTTGAAAGTCATCATCAATCAATCATCATCAATACATATAATAAATCTGTAGAAAAGTAATTTTTGTATATTGAAAATATTTCTACAAAAAATAGCCAGGGTGTTAAAGGATAACCAACAGAACCCATTTCCAGCATTTTTGGAATTTTTGTCTGTTTGTCTGTTTATTTGTGCACGCATCACATAAAATGTACGAAACCAATGTATATCACTTATATACATAAAAATTGTGCGTAACTTGAAGTATTACTTAGTTTTTGTTTCATCGCAATCGGTCCACTCTATCAAAAGATAGATGAATTTAGAGTGTTCAAGAAGTAAAATATCACAACACACACTGAAAAAAAAGGTTTGTTGGATTTACCAAATTAGCAAAGGTTGGCTGAATTACAAGGAAACTACGATAAATATAACAAAACCTCGCTATTGAATTTACAAAACTAAAAAGGTTGAAGTTGGTACCAGAGTTATGATGTAAATCAACAAAGAATATTGTACATTTTACCAAACAAATCTCAACAATTTAGTCTGGTTGATTTTATTTAAAAAATATGATAAATATAACAAGACCTCGTGGTGGAACTTACAAAACTACATAGGTTGCGATCAAAATATAGTCCCTACCAGAGTTTACGGTGTATATTAACAAAGAGTATTGTACATTTTACCAAACAAATGTCAACAATTTAGTCTGGTTGATTTTATCATAAAAATATGATAAATATAACAAGACCTCGCGGTTGAACTTACAAAACTACATAGGTTGCGATCAAAATATAGTCCCTACCAGAGTTTACGGTGTAAATTACCAAAGAGTATTGTACATTTTACCAAATAAATGTCAACAATTTAGTCTGGTTGATTTTATCATAAAAAATATGATAAATATAACAAGACCTCGCGGTGGAACTTACAAAACTACATAGGTTGCTATCAAAATATAGTCCCTACCAGAGTTTACGGTGTATATTAACAAAGAATATTGTACATTTTACCAAACAAATCTCAACAAATTAGTCTAATTGATTTTATCATAAAAATATGATAAATATAACAAGACCTCGCGGTGGAACTTACAAAACTACATAGGTTGCGATCAAAATATAGTCCCTACCAGATTTTACGGTGTATATTAACAAAGAGTATTGTACATTTTACCAAACAAATGTCAACAATTTAGTCTGGTTGATTTTATCATAAAAATATGATAAATATAACAAGACTTCGCGGTTGAACTTACAAAACTACATAGGTTGCGATCAAAATATAGTCCCTACCAGAGTTTACGGTGTATATTAACAAAGAGTATTGTACATTTTACCAAACAAATGTCAACAATTTAGTCTGGTTGATTTTATCATAAAAATATGATAAATATAACAAGACTTCGCGGTTGAACTTACAAAACTACATAGGTTGCGATCAAAATATAGTCCCTACCAGAGTTTACGGTGTAAATTACCAAAGAGTATTGTACATTTTACCAAACAAATGTCAACAATTTAGTCTGGTTGATTTTATCATTATAATATGATAAATATAACAAGACTTCGCGGGTGAACTTACAAAACTACATAGGTTGCGATCAAAATATAGTCCCTACCAGAGTTTACGGTGTAAATTAACAAAGAATATTGTACGTTTTATTAAACAAAGGACGATGACCAAATTAGTATGAAGTATGAACGCGTGCCCTGTCAAAAATTGCCGACTACAAAGTTAATTTATAGATTGAGCTTTATTTTCTTTTATTTCATTGAAAGCTGTATGTCTTTATAGTGTCTAATGTGTTTAATTAAAAAAGACCCCATTTACATTAATACTACTTTTTTTGTAGGCGTCTTTATGAATAATTGGTTCCATTAGAATAGTTTTCTTAGAAAACATTTTCGATAAACGAAAGGCGATTTGATGCCTCTAAGCAGTGAAATGCAAATAGTAGAAGGAAGGATGCCTCAGACATAGCAGTAGTAGATTTTTCTTTCGAGGCAGTACTGGTTGGATCGATAATGTGCCCAAACAATTTGCGAATTATTTCTAGACAAAGGGTTGAGAGCCACCTGAATAACCCATAGACTTTAATGTTGTAGGTAGACTGCGGTTAGCCGTTTTTGTTCACAGAATAGACGTTTACATAGTCAACAAAATACAAACCTAGTTCTTTCATATTTTCATGTAAAGAGATTTACCTAACTTATTAGTCCCCCAAAAATATGTTTGAATAATTTTCACTATTAATTGCAAACCGGAAACGTGTTAATTATGTTTTATCAGTGAATAATAAACCCCAGCTTTAATTAGTTTTACATGTATCCCAAAAATCAAAATGGCAATAATTAAGGATGCCTACATTTTTAATTTACTGTAATCGTTAATTTTTGCCCTGACATATATTATATACTAACTTTTGCCAGCGGCTTCGCCCGCCCTCCTTTATTATACGTATAAACCTTCCTCTTGAATCACCCTATCTATTAAAAAAAACCACATCATAATCAGTTGCGGAGTTTTAAAGATATCAGCATAAATAGGGACGGACAGAGGGAAGCGACTTTGTTTTATACTATGTACTGATAGTGATATATCAGGGCAAAAATGGTAATCGTCCTTTCAAAAATTTGGTTTGGTTGATTACGAGTATATCATAAAAATATGATAAATATAACAAGAACTCGCAAACTTCGTTGCAATTACAAAACAAAAAAGGTTGAGGTGATAATATAGTCCCTACCAGAGTTCATGGTGTAAATTAACAAAGAATATTGTACATTTGACCAAACAAATCTCAACAATTTGGTTTGGCTGATTTTATCATAAACATAATATGATAAATGTAACAAGACCTCGCAGTTGAACCTACAAAACTAAAAAGGTTGAGGTCAAAATATAGTCCCTACAAGAGTTCATGGTGTAAATTAACAAAGAACATTGTACATAATGTAGAACAAGTCACAACCATTCGGTTGATTGTATCATTGTTACTATGTTAGTTTCAAAGCAATTTATAGTTACCTATATTTACCGGGACAGTTGGTAATGAATGAGTAGCAGACTCATTTGATAAAAAATATTCGGTTAAGTGCGAGTCAAACTCGCGCACCGAGGGTTCCGTACCAACAATTTATAATTTTTACATGTTTATTTAAAAATAAGTAAGTATTACGCTTGACTAGTTTTTATTATTTGTTGAATTATGCCCTATAATCTACTCTAGAGGAAGACCCCCCCTTATTTTTTTAATTATTTATATTTTTAGAGTTCCATACCTCAAAAGGAAAGAACGGAACCCTTATAGGATCACTCGTGTGTCTGCCTGTCCATCCATCTGTCACAGCCAATTTCCTCCGAAACCACTGAACCAATTGGGATGAAATTTGGTAAGTACACATAATTATGTAAGTCGGGGACCCAAAGACGGACGTGTTACGTAAATGAATGAATTCTAATTATAGGGTCATACGGACGGAACCCTCTCCATGCGAGTTTAAATCGCACTTGTCCGGTTTTTTATTATTTAACGATTTGTCCGCCATAACGGTTCTTAGTACTTATGTGAAAATTTCAACTAGCTAAGAATGGTCTCACTGTAAAATTGTATACTTGAAAATAATTAATTGTTTATGATTATGGTTCCGATTGACACCTGTTGCGGTGGCGGTTTGGTGTCTGGGTGTTGTAAGTACCCACGCCCCCTGGGAAAGTATCCCACCTATGTTTGACGTGCGTTTCCTGAGCCTTGCGACTCCGCTGGTGGCACACGTCACCACGCACCCCTGAATGCGTAGGGTTGTACTAGGACTACCCAAGGACCCACGTTTATGACAGATAAAGAAATAAAAGGCGGATTTTCTTGAAAATCGTTCCGCAGATTTCGGCTGTTCTTCTAGTTGTTGCCTCTTCGGTGGATGAGCTGCGACTGACTTCAGTGTTACCAACCTTTACCAAAAAAAATCCCCAATTTTTTCCTGAATTTCCCTAAAAATCCCTAAATAAAATTTATATGTAGCTCATAAAATAAAACGTTACAACATTTTATTGAATACATAGAATCAGACAAAGTTGTTAATTATTTTCAGAACCGCATCATCATCCTGTACCTCGTTTTCGTTTGACGTCTCATTTTTGAAGTCATACATACGTACGTTGCAGTTCTTGATCATGTCCACAGTATGATCAAGTTTTACTCACGATCCATAATCCCGATTTAAAGAAAATCGTACCACCATGATACTCTGTACCATTAGGGATAAAACTTAGGTAAAGTGATATAAAGACATATCGTGCGTGCCTTTCTAAGCACAAAACTAAAAACACACGCTTTGTTTTCGATTTTGCAAGTTTTGTTTGAAATCCCTAAAAAAATCCCCAAAAATTTCCAGTCCCTAAAAATGTCCCTTTTAACACTTCAAGTCCCTAAATTTAGGGACAAAATCCCTAAGTTGGGAACCGTGACTGACTTCACTGGGCCGGTAGCCCGTCTTATAAATGGCGCGTTTTGAGACCATTTTTACTTTAATTTTCACTTAGCCGAAATCTTTGGAGCTGTGTAATTTATTCAAATTTCAACAAAACTACTACATATTTAGGCTTAAAAGATAGGTTTTGACCACGTACTACTTTTAAAACAATAATATTAACACATTTTACAATAGCAAAAAAGTTTCTAGAACAAAAACATAAAAATATTTGGTTTGTTTACATTTTGATTTCAAAGAAATGCGAATATCTTGCAAACGCATAGACCGATTCTCATGAAACAAGCAGATTAATTAGTTTTAGAGCAAGACCTTTCATTTGACACCCACCTTACACAAATATCTTCATAAACAAAAAATCATGTTTTCAAATTCCTCGCGTAATTATCCGCGTGTATGATATCTCTTATCACTTCGTCAAAAAACTATGTTTTACAACTTTTAACGTTCAGATTAGGAGTACGTGCTCTTGCACATGCTAATTAGACATAAAACAAAACAATTAATACTCTCTAATTAGTATCTAACAAGAATTAATCATTCATTACTGAGTACTTGTCATTTGCTTACAACTTGTTTCGATATTCTTGCTTGTTGATTGAAATCTTATTAGATCTACTTAACTAACACTTTATATACAGTTCTTATATACTTTACTTATGTACTTAAGGTTTTTTGCACAAGTAGGTAATACCTAAATTTCGTCATTTTACCTACTTTAGCTTACAAATGGTGTCTCGTCGCCGACAACACCCTTCAAGGACGGAACCCTAAAAATCTACTGCTGATGCAAAGTGGCGCTGCAATCGCTATCATCAGACTTATGGTTTAAACGACTGACTAGTATTGTACATTTAACTAAAACAAATCACATCAATATAGGTAGTTTGGTTGATTTTATCATTGTTACTGTGTTTTGTGAATCATTTCGGTCCACTTTTGACCCCCCAATAACTTAAGATCTATTTGACCTTTATCCTTGCAATTTTGCAAGCCTGTAAGACGTCTTTACCTGTATTTTATATTTCTATGGGCCACCACACTCTCATTTCATTTGTTCATTAATATACGAAGTAGTTATGTAGGTACTGTAGGTAGGTACTTAAGTTGTACCAAAACAGACCGTTCGAATAGCACGTTTATTGTAAACTTTATAAGATTCAAAATCCATTAGAAGTTTATAAACATGCGACCGAGCGAAGAATTTCAACTGTACCTAACAATAATAAAGTTAGTAGTAGGTATTAGAAGTAGTAAAGTAAAGGCGCTATAAATTATCTATTCTGTGGTAAAGGCTGTCTGGAAGAGATGACTTTCTATCAGCTGGTTTTTTATACTTTCGAAGTGTAATTTGTAAGTCCAAATTGACACTACATACCTACCTACCTATTTATGATAAATATAAACCTTACTCTTGAATCACTTATCTATTATAAAAAAAACCGGCCAAGTGCGAGCCGGACTCGCGCACGAAGGGTTCCGTACCATTATAGCAAAAAACGGCAAAAAAATCACGTTTGTTGTATGGGAGCCCCACTTAAATATTTATTTTATTCTGTTTTTAGTATTTGTTGTTATAGCGGCAACAGAAATACATCATCTGTGAAAATTTCAACTGTCTAGCTATAACCGTTCATGAGGTACACCTCATGAACGGTGATAGCTAGACAGTTCTAGACAGGCTGTAGCCAGGTGACAGATGGAAAGACAGACAGACAGACAGACGGATCGCGGATCTTAGTAATAGGGTCCCGTTTTTACCCATTGGGTACGGAACCCTAAAAACCACATCAAAATCCGTTGCGTTTTTTTAAAGATCTAAGCAGGTACCTATCTAATTACCTACATAGACAGCGGGCAGCGATTTTGTTTTAATGAACTATGTAGTGATTAATGAATCGTTTTGTCTTTACTTGTCGGTGATTAAGTTTCTGTCAAAAAATATATTTTTGTGACAAGCTTTTATAGCCAACTGTAGGTACTTTTCTTTAAACATCCAGCAATTGCTCACCAAGAGATTCTGAAGAGCCCAAATTCGGTACGATTGTTTTATTTATTACAGAGTTCCTAAGGCCAACTTCCGGCTCCATCATCAGACCAGCCCCATGGTACCAACCATATTGTATTGCCAAATTTCAGCTCAATCGGTTGAGGATATCTACCTACTTCAAAATTGCGTTGCAAGATTCCACCCGAAGAAACATACATAGGTACATATATAGGTACATTGCAAATTAAATTAATAAAATGCTTGTACCTAATAACATTATATCTTGCTTTGGTTATTACTTCACCTTTCACGCCGCACAAAGTCATATTATTTTCTCCAACAACCATATTAATACGAAACATTAAACAGTATCTATAAGCCTCCTAGGTACTTGTCGCTATGGTTAAAAAATGTTAAAATTACTAAACAGTATCGTAGAATTTACAAAACCATACGCAATATAGGTAGTTCCATTTCCATCCTACCTACTCGTCCTGTACTTCTGTCACCTTTGTTTGCGACCTCTGCCGTAGGGTTGCCACCTTTTTCTTTGACGGATAAAATATTCTGATCTGGAAGTGAAGTTGTTAATTTCGAAAATTCTTGATTGGTGCGGTTGTAGTTTTTGTAGTTATTTATTTCCTCGCAAATATGATGAAAAATTCGTTAAACAATGTACTATATTTGTTTTATACAAATTTATGTTTTATTTTTCAGCTAATAACAATTTCGTATCTGCTTTAAATATATTTATGGCATCTAAACATGGTACGCGGAACGCAAAAATTTAAATAATTGCGTATAAGCTTAATAGAAGCTTTAGTTCTGTCGTCACGCCACTTCGTATTAAATACAGAAAACACCTTTTCTGTAAATTCTGAAATGGCGGGAACGCACAGTAATCGTGACACCACTTTAAGTATGTTTGGAAAAGTATTTCCTCGGAAAAAAAAACCGGCCAAGTGCGAGTCTGACTCGCGCACCTAGGGTTCCCCGTACAAACTTTCACTTATTCCATCTTAAATGTATGACGCCGCATAAAAACGAGGTGCTTAACGCAACTGAGTTCTCCAAATATGATGTTTAAAAAGGACTAAATTTATTATGATGTAATTACTAATGTATAGTTTTCAGATTTTTCTAAGTACTTAGTTCTAAGTACTTGTAGTATGTGACGATATTACTTGCCAAATTTCATATTTCTAGGTCAACGGGTCTATCATTTTGATTCCCTCGAGAATGTCGAAATGTATGTGTTTTGCGACATAAACGGCTTTTTTACATTAACGTAGAAGTATGATTTTTTTCACAGCTTCAAGGGACCGTAGACTTGAGTATAATTTGAACTCGATACTAGCGTTCTCGAGATAAAGGGTGCCGTTTTTTCCGATTGAGGTACGGAACCCTAAAAATGGATTACCATTCCTTCACTGCACAAGAATCTTTAATAGTACTACATACTATAGATTTTCTCCCTAATTTCATTTATAAAGATTATTAAAATTTCATTGTTTAAGCTATCCAGCACTTTTGATCCAGGGGTATTCCGCTTCCCACAGCGGCTTATAGTTTTGCATTCGTTTTCTTTTCCTATTACCACTGCTACTACTGCTAGTGCTAGCATTATCGTCAAAAACGTCATCTCTAATGAAATTATTTTCACTTTATAATAAAGTACGGTTGGCAACCCTAGCCCTCGCGTCGCCGCCACCGCGGCTGCGCACTTGCTCAGACTAGAGCGCGCGTGCGCGTGGCGACTTGGCGAGCGTCTCAGCGTCTGCGTTGCGTTCATTTATTAATTTTAGGCCGCCGGGCTAGTGAGTAGTCGCTAAAGTCGCTTCCCTCGCAATGGAAGAAGAAGACTTAAACTTGGGGGTCGCCGAATATTTAACAGAATGGGGACTATCTGAAGACACTATAACAAACTTTGAAGGTGAGTGCCTATTTTGATCGATATTATATACCTATATTGTTAATAATATATTGTATTGTTCATTAAACTAATTTTGGTTGTTCAATGTGTAATATTGATAGCTTATTGTGCAGTGAACTAACGATTGAGTGGATGGCTAATGCAGAATTCAACTTAAAACGGATAATAATAGCCCCTCATTGTCAAGGCCCGATAATCCACGTGCTTTTTTGTAAATAGCTAATCACTACAAAGAAAAAAAGTTATCGAGTACTATAATGTGACTAATTAATTCTACATTTATTTGTGTTCCGGTTTTGCCGCTAATGGGTCAGAGTATAGGAATTATTAGGCCTATACCATAGGCCCTAGATATTGAGCTAGAAATAGTGGTTAGGTACCTATCTAATTAATATTTTACTTTGATAGATTTACAAAACGAACTTTAGTAAATTTTACAGATTATTCAATTAAGTTTATCTCTTGTTTTTTTAGTAAATCAGATTTCATTCAAATTGCTTGACGATATACAAGAAACGGAACTGAAAGAATTAATTCCGAGTTTAAAGGAAAGAATATTATTCAAGCGAGGACTGAAAAATCTCCAAAACATTATTCAGGTAAGTGTTCATATTATTTTTTTCAAAACTTTTTGGTGTCACGGCTCCCTCACTGGCCCGCGCGTACCGTTTTCGGAACAACTCGTACCAGCAAATTCAAACCTTATTTTTACTTTACCTATGGCTCTAAGTCGTTAATATCGTCGATAATTGCTTGTTACAGGCGACAGAATCTGATGAAACTCTAAGCATTGCTAGCGATTTTTCTGTGCCCAGTTCCACGGCCAGCACAAGCAGTGGAGAGTTGCCGACCACGAGGAGAGAGAAATCTTCTGTAAGTTTTGCCTTTATATTTTGAGTGAGCCAGTGACAAAATCGGGTATTTCAGGAATCAATCAAAGTATGAAAGCTAGATTAATGAAATTTAGTGCATTTCATTACCCGACCACTACCTGTGAATTTGGGCTCTCATTTGTTAACTGGGAAGAAGCAATAAGGGTTGGTGTTAATGTATGGTATTTTCTCTTTGTTTAGAATGATGATTTAACGATTATTTTAAAAAGCAATAATACTGGAGAAATGTGTCTTGCTTCTTTAAAAAAAAATGGTAAATTAGACACTGCGGCACGCAACTACTTGGTTAAATCAGTAGTAGAATACCATGTGAAAAAATATGGCGAAATGAATAAACAACAATTTCAAGATATTTCCGCCCAAATTGTTTCGTTAGTCCCAACTGAAGTGAAGGTATTGAAATGCAAATTCAGTTTTTAAATTGTAATGAAATGAGATACCTATGTAGTTACGGTAGTTAGTTAATTATGATCACTTATTTACTCCCTGTAGTGTAAGGCATGTAGTGTAGTGCTTTTTTTCAAATTTTATGCACAGTAGTTTCGGAGATAGAGGGGGGGCGGTGGTAAAAAAACTGTCTAACTATCACGGTTCATGAGATACAGGATGGTAACAGACGGACGGACGGACTGCAGTCTTAGTAATAGGATCCCGTTTTATCCTTTGGGTACGGAACCCTAAAAACTTTCAAATCCATGTTGTTAAGTTGATATTTATGACAAATACACTTAATGGTTATTTTGATTTCCTTGATTTTCATGCTTAGTTCTTTATAATTTGTTTTGATTTCCATAGGAGACGTACTACATTCCGAGCCAAAAGTTTGGAAAAAATAAATATATTCCAGCAAGGGGAAAACTGCCTGATAAATATAACAATCACAAACGTTTGCTGCGGAAGAGTGGGGTAATAATAAATGAAAGGAGAGTCCACACAAGCACCAACGATGTTACGGCTGACACAGCTGCAGCAGTTGAAAATCAAAGTGGTATACATTTAATTTTCAATAGTTATATCTAATTAGGCTGAAGCTCGACTAAACTTGATCTATTGTTTACCAGTATCTAATGAAGAATTTGAAGAGTTAAAAGTTTGGCTGAAATACAACAAGGAGCCAGTGCCTGAAGTAATCGAAAATTGGAGGAAAACAACCACATTGCGCCTGAAGGAACTACAATCCGAAAAATATGCAAACTTACATGACATAGTAAACGATTGGCCCTCTTATAAATTGAGTTTCGGATATAAGTTGGTAAGTTGTGACCCTTTTTACATGCTTTTTATTAGCTTGACCCCATATATTTGTTTCAATCTTGTGAGAAATATTTAAAAATATATATATGTATATGTTACAGTCAAAACTCTTAATCGGTCAAAACTACTTTTGACTGGTTTCAGTCAAAACCCTTATTGCGTTAAAACGCGTTTATTCTAATGAAATAAATGTTAGCTATCGTACAAGGTTATATAAAGGGTCAAAAAAAAAACCTAACAACCTAATAAGTTTCCTAACGACCTTTAGGTTATTATAATTTAGTAGAGAAATAAATCAGAAACCACCTAATAATTTGTTATAATAGTTTTGACTGGTCAAAAGTAATTTTGACTGGTTAACAGTTTTGACTGTGACATATATATATATAATCGTTTTTTTTTCAGATTGAACTGGATTTCGAGTCAAAGTTTAAAGGATCAGAGCTCCGACTGTTAAAAAAATGGCCCATATTTTTAGAGAAAGCGCTTAGTCTTTTGAAAACAATTTAAGTTGCTTCTATCTACATTAAATTGATTGAAGAAAACCCAAGTGAAGGTTGGTTATTATATACTTGTATCGATCAAAACTTTCACGAATTTCACACTAAAACTGAACTCGGAAGTTTCGGTTTGTGAAATTAGTGAGTTTTGATAATAATACCATTTATATTTGTTATGTATATTTAAAGTGTGTTTTTATAATAGCAAAAATAGTTTCGGAGGTTTAGCAAAAAAATCTCTGATAAACAGCTATCTTCTTAGTAAAACTTAAACTAATTAAGTCAACGAATATGCATCATAACTTATTCCATTTTTATTTTTCAGATGTTAGAGACTTCTGTTATTGCGCGGCAATTGGATATAAAATAGTTCCAACTGTGAGAATACAGTGTCAAGATACAGCTGGCAAAAAAAAACCATAAAGCCAAGCACTCAAGAAGCTATAACAGTTTCATTCTTCATGCAAAGGTATGTATAATTTCACTTTTAAGACTATTGTGAGATGATGACTTTCCATACTAACAACTACAACCCTCTAAGCGTTAACCGATTTTGACACATTTTTGATATACCATCAGTCGGACCACAATCTATGTTATATACATTATCTAGTATTAGATATTTATTAAATATCAATAAACAATAAAACACTAAAACAGGAATATAGTTAAATCTTATGATGATATTGAAAAAAAGCGGAACAACGAATTTCATGACCTTCCTTTTATTTAAGATGCTATGTTACGTGGAAAAAAATAAAGCTTCCGATTGAGCCTTTTGATCGGTTTTGCAGAATTACGGTTTGTTTTTACAATTTGGCGGGTTCGATTCCCGGTTTAGATAGGAGATTATTCAAAAATGTTTGAATGCTGTTCAAATTGTCTTTATAATCAAAACAATGTCTTCTTTCAGTAAAACTGTCTATTTAAAATACATAAGATACTTTCCCTCCATGTGGCATAGCCTTGGAACAGCCTGTATAAGTACACTTCTTGCTTGAGAGCTTCGCACAGACTAATCATAAGGGTGACATTACGTTCCGAACCCCTTTAAATAAATAAAAATGCAATACCTAAGCAATAAAAAATAAAAGACTAGGAATTATAAAAAATATGGTTAAAAGTAAACAATTCATTCTAATTTCCAGAACCAAAGCGAAGTCCTCACCCAGCTGGACTATCGGCGAAAAGCCCAAACTGCTAAGGGTCTATGGTGCCAACCCATCATTATTGCTGTCGGACCAACCATCGATGCCCTAAAGGATTTCTAGCCAAAACCTAGCAGCCTTGTGTCCTTTATAATAAGAAAGGTTTTGTATCATATACGGATATAATTTTAAGATGAGTGATCTAGTGATTATTTAATTGTATTTATGATTGCTAAAATAAATTTTATGATATGTACCAAAAATCTGTTTATTTTTCTTTAATACACCGTTATTATTAAGCCCATATTAAATAAGGTTACTGGTAATTCGACGTATTCTAGAAACTGCTGATTTACTTGCTGAAAAGGAATATGTTGAATAACCAATAATCCTGTATATTTTTGAAGTGTTTGTCAAACGGTCTTAAAACCTTTTTTTTTCAGACCCTGCATTTCTTGCAAGGTTTTTTCTTCTACTATATTTTTAGGGTGTGTGGTATCATTGAAAATTAGATACTTACTAGCTAATCTCCAATATTGCTGATATGGTACACACGTACTTTCGTGGCCACTGCTGGCCACGAAAGTAGTACGTTGTTTGAAAATCTTAACTGCAATATGATTTTGCTCTCATACCATGTCAGCAATATTGCAGATTAGCTACTAATTTTCAATGATACCACACCCTATTAATATTCTGGAAATCAATGTTTAGTAATATAAACCAAAAAGTCGTGTACATTTTACTAGTGTTAGTTTGATAAATTAACCAAACTAACACCAGTAAAATTTACACTATTTATTTGGTATGTTTTACTAAACTAAGACCGGTACGTACAATCAGACAAGCACTGATAAAATATTGGTAGATATTACCATTTAAAGTTTGGTAATAACTACAGCATAAATCTGTTAGATATTACCAAACAAATGTTAGGAAAAAATACGAAACAAACATGATAGACAATACTTAATTGTATCTGATAAAATCTACGATACACTTCTGGTAGATAATACAATATTATCTCTGATTAAAAGCACGATACACATCTGATAGATGATAATAAGCTAACCTTGATAAGAACTACATTACACATCTGGTAGATATTACCAAACAACCTTTGGTAGTAACTAAAATTAAATCTGGTACTTATTACCAAACTAACGCTGATAAAATACACCGAACGTCATTAGTAATTGCTGCAAAATTTTGTTTGTTAGAGTTTACCAGATAAAATAGATTATACTTACGAGTTAAGTTTAGTTTTCTCTATCAAACTGATTTAATTCATTCTACCATATAATTAGTGCTATCTACCAAATTTTTGTTGTAGATTTTACCAAATACCTTTGCATTTTCTATTAAACTACCTTCGGTCATTTGTACCAAAAAAGTAACAGTAGAACATACAAAATGTATTTGGTAAAAATAACAAGTATTTTGGGTAAAATATACAATATCTCTTTGGTAGATTGCAGCAAACTACATCGTACTTTTTACTAAAATACTTTGATGAAAACGTTACAAAAGTACTTTGGTAAAATATTTTACTAAAGTACTTTGGTGAAAAATGTTACTAAAGTACTTTGGTAAAAATAATACTAAAGTACTCTGGTGAGAAATGTTACTAAATTACTTTGGTAAAAAATGTTACTAAAGTACTTTGGTATAAAATGTTACTAAAGTACTTTGATAAAAAATGTTACTAAAGTACTTTGGTGAAAAATGTTACTAAAGTATTTTGGTAAAACATTATACTAAAGTACTTTGGTGAGAAATGTTACTAAATTACTTTGGTAATGAACGTACAAAATATAGGTGTAATCTACCAAATAAATTTGGTACAACATCAACTTAATGTGTTTGGTAAAATCAACCAAAATTCGTGATAGGACCGAAATCAACCGCAAACTTTGGTTACATTTACGCAAAATCTGTTAAATCCAACCTAACATTTTTTTCAGTGCACGCAATTCAGATACTCTGACATTTGAACTCGATATTCGATAGATGGCGTTGTGCATTTGAAGTCATTTTCTGAATTATATGCGGTAGTAAGATTCTCCGCGAAAGAATAGTGATCCTAGAAAAAGAATTGGTAGGTAGGTAAGTAGGATAGGCAGGAAGGTAAATAGGGTAGGGTAGACAGTCAGTTAACGGGAGCGAAACCGCGGGCACAGCTAGTATTTAAATAATTTGATACTATGGAATTGGTCTAATAATGAAGCCGGAAGGTGGCCCTAGCAACTCCTCAACCAGACAAGATAGCACCATCCTGTTTGGGCTCATTAGACGTGTGTTGTGATATCTCATTCAGTACCTTTCAATTCTAAAAGCTTGTTTTAAAAATTAATTTCTACATAATAGTTATTCTATTATCCTATCAAGATTCCTAGAAGTATAGCCTGGCATTAAACGCGTCTTCACTAACTGCGTCTATCCTACGGGAATCGTGCCTTTTTGGGATAAAAAGTAGTTTTCACCACACGCCAACAATAGCCCGAACTCATGCTGTATCTCCATCAACGTGCTTGAGTGGCGTAGCATCAGTATATACAGACTATAGACTATAGAGTGCAGAGAAGCGTTGTCTATGAGTCAGCGGTAAGCGGGTCAATTAGTCAGCTCGGATACGTGGATGAAATAGGACGTGTCGGGGAGACGCGATGCGAGACAATTTTACTTTCTACTTACTTCTATTATAAATGCGAAAATTAGGATGGATGGATGCTTGTTACACAATCACGCCAGAACGACAGAACTGATCCGGATGAAATTTGGCACAGAGTGAGATTAAAGTCTGGAATAGCACACAGTCTTCTTTTATCCCGGTATAATATTCCCTCGGGATAATAAAACAAGTGTCAAGCGGGCGAAGCCGTGGGCAGAGGCTAGTAAGTCTATACCAAAGAATAACGATGACATGAAACCAAAGTAATGTATAAGTCAAATTACTTCCACTGTTGTAAAAACCACCCAATAAATTGAAACTTGAGTGAGATTCAAGCTATCTGTCACATTAATATCGTAGCAAAAGATTAGCGGGTCTAGCCAAGTTACAAACGTTTCGTCTCGAATCTCTTTCTACAATCGTTAACGCCTTCTATTTGTATGGTCTGACCACGTGACTTAACGTTCAGATGAATCATTCCCATACATTGATTCGTTATCTAATAGCGTTATCGATTGTAGATTGTCAACTTGGCTACAGTTGCAGATGCTTTACAGTTAGACAGTGTCATTCTACCAGCGATGGCTATAATCGAACTGCCATAATGTAAGGGACTGACCACGTCACATTTCAAGTGCGCTTGGATAGTATTCTGTTGGTTTACCTACCCAAGCTATATACAAAAAATTTAAACCACAACTTTTGAACCACAACTTTTAAAAATCCAATAAATAAAAATCTACTGATGATGAACTGAACAGAACGTATGGATCAGCTGAATTCCACGTAAATATTACAGGAAAAATAAAACTAACTCTCTAAAAGCACAGTTTTTAATAATCAACATAAAAACCCTTAACAAACTTACTCTGCGGTCGCAAAAAAATAAAACTTCACTTTGATGATGGATTTTTTTTAAGATAAGTATGCCTGTACCGGTACGGGACGCTCGAAAAGCGATTCCGACTCGCTCTCTGCCAGGTTTCGTCGTAACAACAGGTATTATTTAAATTATAAATAAATAATACAGAAGAGACTGTAATCATCGGTACATTAATGATAACGACGATATAGATAATAAAAACCTTTTCACTAAATATAGTAAACCAACTTCAAAAGCAAAACACTGAAAAGTGCCAAAAGAACTTTCGTTTCGGCAGTCGGTGTCTTTGGTATCTCTTATTTTTTTGTCGTTTTGTGATATTTATTTTTTGTGAAAAAGTTTTATTTTTCTCTTTTTAGTTTTAGTACACCATCACAAAGAAGTGAGCAAGTTCTATAGTTAGGTAAAATAACTTTTTAAAATATTGTTGTCACTTTTTCTAGAGCGAATGGATTTAATCATGGCATGCGCTGCGGCACTCCTCTTCACTCCTAAAATTGTTCAAGTTTTCTTCGCAGCCACCATACGTAAAACGTTCACATCTACCAGAAGAAGAGTTGTACGCATATCTGAAAACAAAAATTAAACGTTACGCACCTGTTTTACCAAGAGGGCAGGCTAAAACATGAGTAGGTAGTAAACCGAGCCACACTCCACAAGTTGTATCTTTTTTAGGGTTGCGTACCTGAAGTCCGTCGGTCAGTCTGTCGTCTGTCACACGGGTTTTACAGCCATACGGTTGGAGCTACAGTCTTCAAATTTTTACAGTATAAGCATCTTGTTGACTCAAAGCCATACAAATTATTAAAAAATATATTCAAATGTTTTTAAAGGGGGCTCGGGGGATACAGGTAAAAGTGAGTGATTTTTTTTTTGACCTACCCATCGAATTTTTAGAGCTCGTTGAGTAGATAAATACTGTAATATTAGTTTTAAAAAAACATTGGAAAACTAAGGATTGAGAAACCACCAAATTCAGTCATTAAGGTGATGTTGAATGCCCATGTTACATCCACTCCTATCAAGGTCGGAGACTACACTCGAAGGTGTGGTCGCTTGGGGGAGGCCTATGTCCAGCAGTGGACGTCTTTCGGCTGATATGATGATGATGATACCTAACACTGCCAAATCCGAGTATCGAACCCAAGACTTTGATCAGAAACTCAGAAGTCGAGCTTACCACCAGTAGATCTACGCTGTACTGACTGTGTGTTAGTTTAGAAAACAACGTACCTTCTGAAAGCTGCACGGCACGGCCCTACTTTGGCCGGTTCCAAGCATATAGGTTTTGAAAACGAAAACAAATTATAAAAAAATCTTTTTTACAAAAAAAATACCACCGACTTCCAAATAATAAAACTACAAAGTGAAAAATAACTTTATTTTTGAAAGTCGGTGTCTTTGGTAGGTACCAAAACTTTCAAAATTAAAGTTATTTTCTCTTTGTAGTTTTATTATTTGGAAGTCGGTAGTATTTTTTTGTAAAGAAGATATTTTTGTAATTTGAATTCGTTTTCAGATCCTATATGCTTGGAACCATTAATTAAAAGAAAAAATTAAGATACTTACATTTATATAATTATCTAACATCAAATAGTCGTTTCAATGACAGGGATGTTTTGAGGCTGCATAAATTAGTCACTAAAGTAACAGACTTCTTAGGTAAGGTAAATAATAATTAAGGTACTTCTACGCCAGGGTGCTCCATCGCCATCTGTATCAGATAGTGGTCAATTGGGAATCACTTCACCACATATTATGATATAAAACAAAGTCTTCCGCCACGTTTGTCTGTCTGGACGCGATAAACTAAAAAATACTGAACGGATTTTCATGCGGTTTTCACCATTCAAAGAGTGATTCATGTGGAAGGTCTAGGTATATAATTTGTTAAAGTTTTGTGTAACTTGGTTAAAATATGACGATAATTGTTGATAAAAAAAACATTTTTACAAAAAATTACTACCGGCTTCCAAATAAGAAAACTACAAAGTGAAAAATTGTAGTTCTAAAAACTAAAAAACACGCTTTAATGGTAAATTGAACTAAAAAATCGCTTATCCTGAAGATCCTGGTAAGGAGAATGGGACAAACTATTTGAATTATTGCATTGTCATCGGTCCTTGATATCTGTGTAATGTTTCAAATCAATCCGACGTTTTGAAGTGGGTGAAAATCACGTTCAAAGATTCCGTTACATTGATACATAGATGCCAAACTAATAAAAGTGTGTTAAAAATAACTTTAATTTTTGGAAGTCGGTGTCGGTACTTATTATTTTAAGAAAAATCATGTAGGCATAATATGCTCTAACTCGTGCGTAGCCGGGGCAGGTCACTAGTAGGGAATATGCATGAAAAAAATATTTGTTAATAGACCAGTTTATCAATAAAATACTAAAATAAGAATACTACTTAATAGTGAAAACAGAATTAAAATTGATCTTAAAACGAACGAGACATGACACTACACTACACACACTACACTACACTTTTTATGTGTTGCTAACACTAGGCAATAAGTTGTTTCTATGTTACTAACACCCTATGGATTTTTACGTCCGAAATAAAGACATTCTATTCTATAACAACTTAATGAAATACTAGCTGTGCCCGCGGCTTCGCTCCCGTCATCTGCCTGCCAACCCTACCTACCATACTTACCAGCCTGCCTGCCTACTCCACATATTTGAAAATATACATACTACATACCAAGTTTTTTTTCTAGTGTAATTCTTTCGCGTAAAATCTTAACACCGCGATTCAGAAAATGACTTTATATGCACAACGCCATCTATCGAATAGCGAGTTCAACTGTCCGAGTAACAGAATTGCGTGAGCTGTGATCATTTTACTTCTTGAACACTTTAAATTCATCTAACTTTTGATAGAGTGAACCGATTGCGATGAAACAAAAACTAAGTAATTCTTCAAGATACGCACAATTTTTTTTATGTATAAAAGTTATCTACATTGGTTTCGTACATTTCACGTGATGCGTGCACAAATAAACAGACAAACAGATAAACAGACAAACAGACAAAAATTCCAAAAATGCTAGAAATGGGTTCTGTTGGTTATCCCTTAACACCCTGGCTATTTTTTTTGGAATTTTTTTCGATGTACAAAAAATATTTTTCTACAGATTTATTATATGTATTGATGATTGATGATAATACGAAAACGCTATTTTTTATGGCAGTTGTATGGGCGTCGTGATAGTCAGATGGCATGTTGGATTTTCTCTCTAATTCTCAACTTGGACGCCTTATAACTTCGTCTCTTACCAAGATATAAAAAACTACATATATATTTTTGTTTAGTATATGGTACCAAAAGTTTCTCCTGTCAAGCAACACGGCTGTGTTCTGGTTTGGTGGTTAAGTAGGTATGTTGGTTCTCTACAGAAATAATGTGTTGGTATCGATAGGTACAATATTTTGTAATCCAGTCCTGTTTCAAGCTACAAATAAAGATATCAACGTCATCTGTCCTTGATCTGTATGTCAGTCAATTATCAACAACGAATGCTTCAACCCAATAACTATTGAGATTGTTAAAAATACATATGGTATGACATTTTTAAGGTGCATTGTAAATCTTAAGAATATCTACAGTTTTTGTTTGACAAAATATATGTACGAGTACTGTAATATATTATATTTGCTTTGTATCTCCGAAGTTCTTCAGACCTTTACCAAATTTATATGGTACCATCTTCGGAAAGTAAGAATTTTCAAAATCGGTCCACAGTTGACAGAGAAATCGGTGAACATACACAAAAAAAAAAACAGATATATGGTCGAACATATGTAATCTCTTCCTTTTTGGAAATTCGGTTAAAAATTGTTTCCATTGTAAAGCGAAAAACGGCACGAATGTGTTTTGGAAGTAGTTTCATTGTGCGTACAGCTAAAGGAGTGGAATTCCCTGCCGGAGTCTGTGTTCCCCGATAGCTAAAACCTTGGGGTCTTTAAGTCAAGAGTGAATAGGTTACTTCTAGGCAAGCGTGCTTCACCGTCGACCACATCATCGCTTAAAATCAGGTGAGATAGAGGTCAAGCGCGAGCCTGTCACTGTAACACAATACAGTCTCCGCCGCGTCAGTTCGCGATAAACTCAAAAACCACTGAACTGGATTTTCATGCGGTTTTTACCAAAAGAAAGAATGAGAAACGAGGCAGGTTTTGGAATGTAATTTGTCACGGGCAAATCCGGAGCGGGTTGCTAGTCAATAATAAAACAAAAGAATAAAAAATATTTTTTTAGTGTCACACACCCCTCCCCACTTTCACCTACATTTCGATTGACAATGGTAAGTCATCAACATTTAATAGTGTGTCAGTGTTGTCTGTTGGCGGTGATTTACTGTGGATGCGCGCGCGCATGCGGGCGGACGTGCAGTTATATGTTGGGTTTATATCTGGCCACAGTGTGGCTGTGTGGCCTTAGATCCAGAAGGTGCAGTTGACCAAACCCTTTGTGCTGGCTCGGTGTAGTACGGACTTTTAGTAGAATAAGAGACTAGCTTACACTGGTTTTCTTAACATTAACGTGGAGTTTAAATTAAATATACTCAAATTCCATTGCCTATTTCTTTCAAAATCACCCAATAAATAAGCTATTAATGTAAAAATCCCATTAATATTATATTATTATGTCGAGGTTTGGATGGATTTATGTTATATTTTAGATTATATCCCGGCAGTATGTTCTCTTGGGTTATTTTTTAACATTCGCGCGGGCGAAGCCGCTGGCAGGAGCTAGTAAAGTAGTAAATAATGCATAAATCTCTTACTTGTCAAACATACAAAAAAAAAATGAAAAGTTTACTTGCTAAAATTATCGCTATAAATATTTTTTTAAAGTTAAAATACAATTACTTTGGGCTCCAAACAAAATGATAATTTTAGCAAAAACAATTGTCAAAAAGTCCGAAGTGTCGTGACGTGGTCTTTTCCGAGAATCCGGGTAGGATTTCACTCGGCACAGACTTATTTAAATCGCGACCGAACAATTTGTATTCGCTGACATGATTTAAAACAAAATATAGAATCCGTATTGGTTTTCTGCGACATATTCTACACTGTGTCACAACAGTGACAATTCGCCACAGCATACCAACGGGTATTGGGTCAACAACAGATGGGCAGCCGATAAAATAAGGATCACTGATATATGTCGCCCCGAGGGCGGCGGCAGCGGCGGCCCGGGGGCGGCGGGACGATTGTAATCTGCTCCTGTTTTGTGTGTAATGTTGGGTGTTTGTGGTCAAAGAATTGATCGGATTTGGTTCTATCTTTGGCATGTGCTGGGCTAAAAACATAAGATTAAGCAGATAGCCTGATATTTTGTAAAAAGCTGAAGTTTAATAGACATTTTTTTTGCTGTCTCTACAAAACCTTTTTATCTAAAACTTTTTTTATTAATTTAATTTGATTATGATTTTTTTTTCGAATTGCTTTTAAAAATGTGTTATATATTTTTAAATTACCTCTTGAAACCCTTTATTTTGATACCTCACACGAAGAGTTTGAATAAAAATTGAATGAAAAATCGAATCGACGTAAGAATCATCAAAATCGGCCAACGCGTTTGGTCTCTAGAACGCTACATAGGAACAAACATACATACATAGACTGATAAACACATTACCCTTCTTCGGCAGTCGGGTAAAAATTACGAAAATCCATGGGATTGTCGAGCGCTATCGAGTGATCAATCCCTGGCATTTCCAGCATTACCTTCGCATGAATTGATACTTTGCCAGGCTTCTTACCGTTACTGTAGTATAGCTCTTTATGAAGAAACTTCCAAGAAATGACTACTACAAATTATACTACTATTACTTTCGGAGTGATGTGTCTTTAAGTTGTTAACCCGAGATCCCACTGCAAAAATCTGCATATATTTTGTTTTTGATAAAACTAAATTTTTGCAATTAATGAAAATTAAGTTTATCAAAAACAAAAAAATACATGCAGATTTTTGCAGTGGGTTCTTAGGCTAGTAGGCACTTGAAACAATGCCGCTGTATCTACTTTAAAACAAAATATCTACAGCTAATCCATCTGCATAACTTTTGAGCTGAGAAGTCAGTACGTCCTTGGAAACGTGGGATTTTTCCTCGACCGTCTGAACAAACCCTTACAATAAATGCCTTTCAAACATCATCCTTGTTTTGTTGTGGTTCTCACGTGTTTCTTAAGATAATACTATAATGCTAATGTAGCTCGACCTATTATATAGACATTATTATTTATTTATTTATGTAGGTCACAAAGTCACAAGGTTGCTTGGATATCTGCTAACGGCTTAGTACTTGACCTATATTCTCCGTACATGGTCGGGTTTATCACTATTTGAAAAAGGTTTTTAAAATTCCTATGTAAGAAATCGTCCACAGGAGGTTAGCGGGGGTGTGTTCTCCTCGTTGCCGCAAAGTTATTAATGCCATACCACACTTATTAATTATTACGTTTCAATGGCTTGTTCGTTTTAAGTATAATAAAGAGAAACCTATTTATGTACATTGCTTTCTCGGGATATAAAGGATTCGAAACATGTGTTAAAATTAGCTGTAAGGGGTCCGAATAAAATCATCATCCTCCTGCCCTTATCACATGTTGCTTGGGTTCGGTGCAACAATTTTGCCGAATTAAATAAATGAAATAATTTAACGAATTTATGTTCATGGTTATACCGATAAGCGATTTTTAAAAAGCGAAATAGTAAGTACGTTCACATGAACGCAATGCGATGCAATTCGACCGATTTTATAATATAACAGAGTAAGTGCGCACCTTGTTCATGATTGAAGAGAGTGGAAAGGTGGTAGAGTGCGCGCAAGATAAGTCTGCGCGCGACGGGTGGCGTGCTTAATGTTGCCAGCATAACTGATCTTTTTTCCTTCATTTAATTAATAGTCATTTTTCATTACTCGAAACTTAGTAATTTAAGTTAAATACATACTTAATTACTAGCTTTTTTTACTTGCATAAAATATGATGAAAAAAGCTTGAAATTATTGTAAATCTTTAATTGAATACTTAGTACCTACTGTTAAATTTGGTCTAACAATGGCCCTGCAGTGGCTAATACCGTCCATTTCAATTACAATTCTTGTTTTGTTCTTCTTCAATAATTTTTGAAGAAGCGGCACCGGTAGTACGAAAATTTAGGGAAATTTTAGTATAATGGTAAACCTAAAAGTTACTGTCAAATAAGCAACGCGGCCTCTATCTTTGTAAAACGGTACCGTAGGCCTGTTATTGTCTTGCTCACTTCAAGAAAACATCTCTGCCAGCACTTTAAATTACTTTCGGCGTAATGATAGCGATTATTTACTTTGAAAACGAATAAAAACACGGAATACAACACACTCTCTTGACACCTGACAAAAATGACAAATGATTAGTTCCGATTTTGGCCGCGCGCAGACTTATCTTGCGCGCACTCTAGGAAGGCCTTTGTTACTTTGGCAGGGGGAAAACACAGCCTAAAAATAATATTCACAAAATCCTCAAGTTTACATTACCCAACAATATCTCACACATTTTATTCAAAACAAACAAGTCCGGATCTCGTGCGATATGGATGCCCCAAATACTCTCAAAATGGTATTAAATGAAAGTGCACATTGTTTGAAGGCATGTTTCTGCCTACCCACGTTCCCTTCTACGTCAACTATCATAACTCGATCATCGCGTACGATTTTATTAAAAACATCTGTGTGTACAAACAACTGGATTCGTTTGGGTTTGTTTTGATGAAGGACCGAATTGCGTATGAAAAGAGCAGTGTGCTCATTGTTTAAGTAATAAGTTTAGGTGTTCTTATGTTATATTTACAATTCGTTGTTTTCCCTTCGATTTATTCTTGAAATAAAAGGTAGCACTGATTTTGAGTAATAATCTAACCAGTATTTTGTTCTTCTGCCCAGGCGGCGAGGACCCGACCGACCCGGGCGTGCGCTTCACTGCCGAGCCATCCGATACCGTCATAGCACCCGGAGACGCCGCGCTGCTGCCGTGCTCGGCTACCTCGCGCCGAGCCATCCGCCTGGCGTGGCGGCACAGCGCTACTGCAGCACCTACTAGAGACCATGGCATCACCGACAGCGATAAGTACAGGTATGTCACCACCAGTCAGATCAGGTATAACTTGACTTTACCAACATCTGTTAGTAAATGATCATCACTGCAAGATGTAATGTCGCTCTATGTTTAAACAAGATTATAAACAATCAGCGCTATTACGCACAAGCGGTTGGCCGGCTAAGCGGTTCATTTGAGCGGCCAGCTGCCTGATGCGGTTGCAATAGCGGCTGACCGCCGCCGCCGCGCCGCCGTGGCGGCCAACTTTTCTTTCGGAAAACGGCTTCACGTTGCAATATCCTGACTTCCTGAGGCTCTACACAAAATGTTTTTGTATCAGCGATGGCGATGGTCATAATGTGATTGATCACGTCACATTTCTACGGCCCGGTAATCCATTCTTTTTTCCGTTCGCTAGCGTGACGCTATCGTTCATAGAATTGCACTTGTCTAGGACAAAATGTAATTGATCACGTGTCGTTTTTCCTAGGGTTTGTCAATCCATATGCATGAACATTAATACGATGATTATTTACTATATATCTGTTTCATTTCTCCATACATTGTGGGGTTTTAACAATCGTAAAAGCGGATATAATGTCACCTTTTCTAGACCCTCTTCACACATTTGGCTTCATCGTGACTAATCCATCACTTTTTTTTTCCAGAAAGCAGCTGCCGAACGGGTCGCTGTCCATCACAGAGATGTCGGCCACGTTGGCCGGCCACTACCAGTGCGTGGCCACCGTGGACGGAGTGGGCACCATCCTGTCCAGGGTGGCTACTGTCTTCTTAGCGGGTGAGTACATAGTATGTCCAACATACATGTAATCTAGCCGGCGGAGTTGCTTGTAAAGGGCACTCATCAAAAACCTGTCAAATACTGACCATTTTATTTCTATTCTTAACCGACTTTAAAAAAAAGGAGGCGGTTCACAAATCGTCGTAACTTTTTTTTATGTTGGTATGTGCCCGGATTAGGTACTCAAAGACGCCTAGACCAATTTGGCAAATTCTTCTTTTGTTTGAAAGGGTATACTTCCCAGGTCATGGGATCCTGGTGATATCGAGGGAACTCTTCAAATTGTATAGGCATTGTATAGGCATACATAATAGTGATTTTGGTATTTTCATCAACAATGCAATCATTTGAACTCAGAAAGTATCATTTGGTGAAGAGTAACTGATGAAGAAGACCACAGATGGCCACTGGTACTCCATAATGATAATTATGTCACTGGTATAAGATATGTCGAATAGAATGAAGCAAATACTTTTGTATAAATGTTATCTACTGATGAAAATGGTACAATCGAACCGATCTAATGATGAAGCCGGAAGGTAGGCAATGGAACGCCGAAATAAAACAATGTATCCTAGTCGTATTTGGGCTTATTGGAATCGTCATGAGATGTTCCTTGGCTATAAATGATTTTCATGGTAATTTGAGGTACTTACCAAATCTAAAAGAAAGAAATAAAAAAAATAACAATAAAATAAAATGTTTGATGTATTATTGCATGGCTCTTCACAATTAGGCTCTTCACTAATTACTGCTTCATTGATCTTTACGACTGCCTCGTAAGTCTAGTCTCACTGCTGACCATGGGATTGTGGGGCTCTGGGTCCGATCCTTAGGTCTGGCAAAGTTTCATTGGGATTTCAGTCTACAGTTCTGCCAAAGTCTACAGTTCTGTCTGGTTGACTTCTAACAAAACTGGCGAAATGTGGCTTTACTTGTCTATGAAACTTTACGCAAAACAGACGCGATGAAACTCAGTCAATCGTAAAGACTACAACACCGAAGTAATAATTCACCATTTACAATCTACGTCTTACAAATCGTCCCACAGGACGTCTCAATACGTTCCCGCGACAAATATCCAAACAGAGCCTACAGGCGCCTCGCTTCCGGTCGACGGAGCGGGACCGATCTGACGCCTTTGTGTGTGCTGACTTATCTAATCAGAGGGACATCTCGAGCGATGGGTACGAGGGTAAAGTCAGGGGGCAAGCTAATATGTCTCGTGTTGGAGGATGCGAACGAAATGCGAAAGCGTTTCCTATCATTTCTGTTTATGATGTTCCTTTTTCTAAAGTCTATGTGGTCTTACAGCTGGGGCGTATACGATTCACGCTACGTTTTACCGAGCTTTTTTGGGACTATTGTTTGCAAAGAAGCCCGATTCATTCCTAAATGCCATTCTTGGCAATTTTTTTTTTTTATTGGGATCCAATAAGAAAAAGATTTTAGTAGAAGCTTTGGGGCTTCTGGAGAAGCTAAGATAACGCCAATTTAACATGCTACAGATTTGCCCCGCTCAGCTCCACTCTATCTGCCGCTATTGACGACTACCTATTTGTGCTTTAAAACAAAGTAGATATAAAGTTTGTTATTTGTATTGTTCTCGCGTGTTTGTAGAATATTTTTTTCTGCCAGTTTAGTTTCTTCACGATATAGATAGATGGATATACATTTTTTTTAATAAGTGTGTTACAGTTTTTGAGAGTTATGAGATACTTTTCTTTTTCTCTTATTCCTATTGGTATAGTGGGGGCCTTCTCGATGACAGCGACATCTACCAGAGCAGTAGCTGTGTAATTGTTTTTGATGATTGTTTGTGCACAGATTGTCCTGGTGCTTTAAAATTAGGAGAGCCGACCCCACCTGAAGTAAGATAGTGCTAGGAAGAAGAAGAGAAGATAGATTGTTTGTGCACTAACTCCATATCTTTAATAATTACAGAAGTCCCCGAGATCACAGGTGGCGGGCGCTCCGTTCTGGGCACGGTGGGGGGCGCAGCCCTGCTCGCGTGTGGCGTTCGCGCCCCCCCGCGTCTCGCGCTGCGCCTGCACACCGCCGCCACTGACCGGAGGGTGTACGGGGCTGCGAGGCTGCATAACGCGCCGCCGCTGCTCAAACTTAATGTGAGTATTAAATAATAAAATCGTTTACAGGTTACTTCGTGGCAAACTTGCTTCTTCGTTGACTTCATCATTGTTTACCATCAGGAGAAAGCGAGCCTTTCAGTAATAGTAAGAAAGTCAAATTAAGATAAAAGGCCAGGCTCTGTTGTCATGTTTCTCTGTCACTTGGGTTTGCTGAAACAGAACTCAACATTGAGTCAAACTCCCCTGCTGTAGGCTGATGTTGGCGATGATATTGACATAATTTTTTCCACATTTTCAGGTGACCTGGCTAAAGAACGGCTCTCCCATGCGCATTGACAGCGCGCGCATGTCTCTCACTCCCAGCGGCGCGCTGGAGATAGAACCGCTGCGCCAACACGACGCCGCGCAGTACGCCTGCCGCGTCGCCATCGCGATGCAGCCGCAGCGCTACAAGTAAGTCAAATCACACAGATTTTAGTAAAGCTTTTGACATTATTGACCATACTCCTCTTGTTAAAATACTGGTTCAATTAAGCATAGACGGTTCATTGATCATATATATCAATGACATAGCTGGTTTGGATCGTATTTGTAGAACAATTATTCCAAGGTAGTCGCTAACGATCACTTCTCTAAAAAAATAATACTACTTCTGGAATTCCTCAAGGAACACATGTAGGACCAATTCTGTTTAGCATTTTCATAAACAACATAACGCTATGCTTCTAATATTCTAGATTTTAATTATTTGCGGATGATCTTAAAATCATTTTTCTGACTGTATGTTATTTTTTTGTAGAACGAGCGAGGAAACAGAACTGCGCGTAAGTGCAGAAACGGCCAACGTGGAGTCACCGCCGCGCTTCATAGCTACGCCACCACCCATCACCGTCATGGAAGGTAAGGATAGTTACCACAACCAACTTACCGCCACCACTTAATGCCATGACCGAAAAATCCTGGAGTCCATTAAAACAAAGGATATTCAGGCAAGGGTAAAACTTTCCTGTTTATTGGTATGGATTACCTTATTGTAGAAAGTAGTGCTTGGTGCTATGGTGACCTAACACACCTTTCTTATAATGATAGGATATGGTAAAAGTTAAAGTCTCGTATTATAAGGCAAACAACTATATTGAAACACTATATAACACTTAGATACATAAAATGGTGAATTATGGTAAACTATAAACTATGTGGCAAAATTACTGGTAAAAATGTATGGTAAAGATGGTTATTGGTTTGGTTACGAGTGCGCGGTGTCTCTGACGAGATCTGAACGCGAACTGACCCACATTTTGGTAACCGAACGAATGTGCATACTTGCGTTTGATGCAATTATGCATTTTCGCTGTGTGTTCGGTAAAAACTCGAACATATTCCCAATAGCGAGAAGAAATGCGGGATGATAGCTAAAATTACACTATGATATGGAGTGTATATAAAATTAAATTACTTAAACACATTAGTTTCTAGTAGTCTTATCTGGTAAGCATAACGACATTGATAAAAGGCATATTAAAAGCGAAAATTAAAAGCATATTGGTCTACTTAAATAACTAGCATTATTAAAAACATTAATCGTTATTTAAAATTACACTATTGAGTCTTCTACAGTAAAAGCAATATTTTGATTGCCTATGTCCATATATTTTTTGTCCCGTTTTAGCGAACTATAGTTCGCGCTAGGCCAGCGTTTGGCGTAATTGTGTAAGGGAAAACCGATATCACTTTTGTTCTTTAGATCACTGGCACTGAGCACTTCACTAAATGATTCGCGTCTTCTGGTTGGTTTCGGAGTCAGCGGAGCCGCTGCTAACTCCTGTTGGCAGCGACTCTCGCTGCGGCGTCGAGGTCTCGGAGGCGGCGGAGTCACCGCGGTTTGCTGCCGGCGGGATCCCTCGCCACGATGCCCAGCGGAAGTCTGCCTGCACAGGCGACATCGCCCCGTTCGCCACATCCAGGCTGCTGCCACGCATAGAGCGATCGACATCAACACGTAGCATATTACGTATTGGTGGATATCATGGGGTGACATATCTTCTATTTCTGAATCGCTTTTCTTCAGTTTTTCTATCGCCTCCCCCAGACTGGTCATAGATATGTTTTGGTTTCCGTCATCAGTCTGCCTTTCGTCAGGCATTTTGAGGTTAATCAAGTGATTGATTTGATCGAATTCGGGCATGTAAATGGTTGGTGTAATGTTCACTTGGTTGGACTGTTGACGTATCGAATATAATGAGAAGTCCTTTCCCTTGATGACACACTCTTGACCTATGCCAATGACTCCGGCTTGGCTCAGCTGACGAACTGTTACATGATCGCCGCATATTATTTTTATTGTGTAGGTGTCACAACAAAAGTAAAAGTGCTGAGAAGTCAAATATAATTCAATCCATACGTTGGTGCAGTTGGTTTTTTGTACTTTACATTCATTGGTTGCCGGGTTCTTGTCGCAAAAACTTTCGTCATTTTGCAGGTCTGTTATTGGTTTTAGCAGCTCACACATGTAAGTTGGTCCATGGTGTAGACATTTCGTTAGTTCCTGCGTGGACATGCTAAAGTATGAATCTTTCTTTAGGTTGACTGCTACATATTCGGAAACTGGTATTATTGTGGTCATCATGGTGTTTGTTTGGTGCGGTACAGGTATTATCTTGTACAGTTTGAAACTTTCTCTGGATACTAGAGGAAAAGTAACTTCAATTATGACGAATTTTTGTGTCGCTCTGGCTTTGACTTTCAGTAGTTTGTAAAGATACTGAAGGTCAGTGTCTAAATTAGTTATTGGTAGTGTGAGTTCGCTTGGCATCTGGCCGTATATGGTTTGGAGCTCACGTTTAAGTTGCGTTGGTGGAAGTAAATGTATGCTAATTTGACCGTGGTAGATGTCTGTTAATGCATCGAGCAAAGTGTTTTGGAGTCGCCTTAATCCTTGCAGCAAGCTGTTTCCAGACATTGCTGACAATGTGAAGTCATTGACGTATGAAATGTTTTGTATTTCACTTTGGAGAGTGCTCGCGTTTTCTTGCAATTCCATAAGCTTCTTGTTTATTAATTTGTGCTGTTTGTTTACAGTGATCTCCATTCTCTTCATAAGGTTGAACTCAGCTTCAATTATGGAAGTTTGGTTTTTCCATAAATTAGAAAGGTGTTTTTCATTGCGATGTATGGTTTCAATGTCCTTTTCATACTGATCTGCAAAGCGCGAGTCCAACACGCCGATCAAGTCATTCGCTAGATACCCGATACCGTTGATTAGGCCTCGTCGGCGACGACCCGTCTTCCCCGTGACGCGTCGCCGTCTAGCGTGGATATCAAAATGCTGTGTTAGCAAAAGTTCATTGTAGTATTCGAGTTCCTGGTAATTGTGCCGGGCTTGCTGCACGATCGTATTACAATGGGATTGTGTTTCAATGGTTGCGCACAATTTCTCTTGGTAATTTGCTATTTTGTTGTAAGTGTCGATGCCTGTCCAATAGGGTCCCATGTCGTAATACATGACTAATGTCCATTTATCCCTGATTAATTGTACTTTTGAAATAGGGTCAAAATAAAGCGTTTGGTTGTTTGAAAATGGTTTCACGGCGTCTAAACCGTAAGATGGAAAAATCAGCGTGAAAAAACTCAGTAAAACAGTTGCTACAGTTGCTACAGTTGCGATTTTTGACCTTGGTTTTCTTTTTCTTTGTGGTAATTTGTTTGTTGGTTTTATATCTGGTTCAGGTATATTTACATTATTCTGGTTAACGGGCAATACTGAGAGTTTCACAATAGGGCGTTTCATGACCCCATTTTTGGTTCTTAATGAAACTGCTCTGGTTAGACCATCATTTCCTGGATGTGTGTCGATCACCCGTCCAAGAGCCCATTTTCCTGGAGGCAGATTATCATCATGAATCACTACTAGATCTCCAATAACGATGTTTTTCTGTGGTTCCATCCATTTACTTCTAGATGATAGTTGTACCAAGTATTCAGTCTTCCATCGTTTCCAAAGATCTTGGAATAGCTTGTTGGTTAGATGCCACCTGGTTCTAGCATCTTGCTCGGTTTCTATTACAGTTGTTCCTGGTCTTCCTGATAAGAAATGAGCCGGTGTGAGAAAATTTATATCATCGGGATCCTCTGATATCGCGCAAAGAGGTCGAGAGTTGAGGCACGCTTCTAGTCTAGCTAACAATGTGGTGTACTCCTCGAAGGTTAGTCTTTGTTGACCGATGACCCTCTTGAGATGATGTTTCAGACTGCGTACTGCTCGCTCCCATAGACCGCCGGCATTAGGCCAGCTAGGCACGTTAAAGTGCCATTCTATGCCCATCTCTGCTATTTCGGTTATAAAACTTTCACTAAATACTTCGCGAAGCTGGTTAAATTTTTCCTGTATCATTCTGTTTGCTCCCACGAAGTTAGTGCCGTTGTCACTGTACATATGTCGTGGTGCCCCTTTTCTGGCAGCCATTCTGGTTAGAGCTGCTAAAAAGGCGGAGCTGCTCAGGTCTGACACGAGTTCTAAGTGAACCGCTTTTGTGACCATACATATGAAAACTGCTATGTACCCCTTCGTTGTTTTGATTCCTCGTCCTTTATTAGCCTTGACCTCTACGAAGCCTGTGTAGTCTACGCCGCAGTGATAAAACGCATGTTCGGGATTCACTCTTGGTTCTGGTAAATCTCCCATGAGCTGGTGCTGCCGCAAGGGATTTTGTTTTCTGCATATGACACATTTTCTTATAAACTTTTTAGTTGCCATGTATCCGCCGATAATCCAAAACTGTTGTCGCAGGTTTGCTAACGTTAGACGCGCTCCGCCATGGAAAGTCAGTTTATGAGCTTGATCGATAAGTAATGTGGTTAACGGGTGGTCGTGAGGTAAGATGATGGGATGTTTCATCTCCAGACTCATGTGGGCGTTTTCTAATCTCCCACCCACACGTAAAATGCCACGTTCATCCATGGTTGGATTCAAACTCAAAATCTTGCTTTTGGAGTGCACTCTTCCGTGTTTGTTTATTGAATCTAGGTCATTTGCAAATTCTGCCAGCTGAACGTTTTTGATTATCAGCTGTTTAGCCCGACGAAGCTCGTGTAATTCGAGGTAGGGTCGGCGTATTTGTTTGTTCAAAGTAGGTAATCGCAGTATCCATGCAAAAATGCGTATAATTTTTGTAATGGAGCTGTATTTGTTTATCAAATGTTTAATCATTTCGGTAGTCAGCGATTCTATTGGTTGTCCAATGACTACCGCGTTGGTTTGGTTTAAAATAGACGGCTTTACTTCTAAATTCGTCTCGTAAATTTTTTGGTGGTTTTCTTGATTTGTGTACGATGGCAGCCATGACGGCCCTTGCCACCATATCTTGTGGTCTTTGAGTTGCCTGACAGTCAAACCACGACTTGCACAGTCGGCCGGATTATCTGTCGTCTTTACATATTGCCAATGTTTTGATGGTATGGTTTTGGTGATTGTTTTTACCCGATTTGCTACAAATGGTTTCCATCGGGCTGGATCACCTTGTATCCATCCTAGTACTGCAGTTGAATCAGTCCAACAGTAGACATCCGTAGGGTATGCTGATAAGCAACTTTGTACTTTTTGCATTAGCTGAGCTAACAGATGAGCGCCCATTAACTCTAGTCTTGGTATTGATATGAGTTTGCTTATGGGTGCTAACCTAGCCTTTCCCGCGACTAATGTAATGGTTGTCCCTTCTTTCCTTACTACCTTGCAGTAGATTACACACGCGTATGCCTTGTTTGAGGCGTCGCAGAATCCGTACAATTCGATATTTTGGTTTCCTCCCATTCCCAGCCATCTGTTGACTTCCATACTGTTTATGTCCGACAATTCTTGTTTTAATTTTGTCCATTCGGAGTTCATTGCCTCGGGTAGGCGGTCATCCCATTTTATGTTAGACAACCAGACATTTTGAAACAGTAGTTTCATGGTAGTACTCAGGGGGGTTAACCACCCTAATGGATCGAACAGCTTCGAAATATCCGAAAGTAGAGCTCTTTTGGTAACGATTGTAGTTGATTCGGGTTCTATTTTCGAGTTGAAAGTGAAATTATCTTTCTGTGGGTTCCAACAGAGACCCAATGTTTTGGTAGAATCGTTTTGCTTGAACTCGTATGTTGACTGGTCGCATTGCTCTCTCTCTAAATCGGTTAATAGCTCTGGTTTGTTCGAGGTCCATTTTCTAAGATTAAATCCTCCCAATCGGCATATTTTTATGAGGTCGGATTTTAGTTTATTTGCTGCTTCCATTGAATGACGCCCTCCGCAAAAATCGTCCATGTAGAAGCTGTCTTCTAATTCTTTTGCTGCATCAGGAAATTTCTGTCTTTCATCGGAAGCCAATTGTTTCAAGCACATCATCGCTAAGAATCCTGCTGGTTTAGTTCCGTATGTAAGCGTGACGAGTTGAAATGATTGTATTGGTTGGTTATTTGATTCTCGCCATAGTACCTTTTGGTAAGCTTGATCTTCTTGGTGCACTCGGATCATTCTGTACATCTTCTCGATGTCGGAAGTATATACAAATTGAAATTGTCTCCATTTCAGGATAAGCTCTTGAAGATCCTTCTGTATGTTAGGGCCCCTGTACATGACGTCATTTAGACTGTACCCTGATGAAGACTTTGCTGAGGCATTAAAAACTACCCTCAACTTGGTAGTGGTAGATTCAGCCCGAATGACTGCATGGTGTGGTAAGTAGCATTCGGGCGCCTGGTTAATGTTGCATGGTATCATGTGGTTTAATGCAAAATATTCATCCATGAATTTTTTGTAATCTGTCCTCAATTCGCTGTTCTTCTCAAATTTCTTCTCCAAGTTTCTAAATTGAGCTAATGCTTGTGGTTTGGTTGCGCCCAACTTGTCTTTGTATTCCGGCTTAAGTGGCAGTCGGACTTCGTACCTTCCGTCCTCAAGCCTCTTAGTGGTTTCAATAAAATATTGTAAGCACTCATGATCATCGTTGGACATCTCTATCTTCTGGTGTATGTCTTCGTTCTCCCAATATTTCAGAAGGTCTTCTGTGTTGTTGAGAACCACGTTGCACTGGTAGTGTGGTATCATAGAACCACAGAGTAGCCATCCTATTTGCGTCTGTTGGGCGATTGGTTGCTTATCGTTGTCTCCTCTCAAGATACCTCCTAACATTATTTTGCTGTAAACATCTGCGCCTAGAAGTATATCTACGGGTCTGCTTACGTAAAACTCTGGATCAGCCAATTGTATCCCTTGGATATGGTTCCAAGTTGTTGGTTTTGGAAACGTTTTATTTGGCAATCGCTTGATCAAGTTATTCATAATAATAACGTTCGTGTCGCAGGTAAATTCACTATTTGCGGACTGTAGTGTTACCTGTAACATTCCTTTCGCGTTATTTTCTTTTTCACCGACGCCGAATATTTGAACTTTGAAATGAGCCCTCTTTAATCCCAAGATCTGGGCTGCGTTTTCCGTTATTAACGATAGTTGAGAACCCTGGTCAACTAAAGCTCTCATCTTGTGCTGTGTTCCATTAGCTCCCTTGACTTTTATAATAGCGGTGGCTAAAAGTATTTCAGACATGTCATCCCATGACGCGTGAGATGACCTAGATGTGCTCTTTTTGGTTGCAACATTGTTGGTGGTTCCTTCTGCTGACGCAGTTGGACTTTGTTTTTCCAATGCTTCGTGAAGTAGTGTATTGTGTGTAGCTAAGCATTTACGACATCGTTTGTTTGATTGACATGGTTTTTTGTTATGACTGCATAGACAGTTTTGGCAGTAATTTAATTGCTCAATTTTATTTAATTTTTGCTCGTGCGTCATTTGCAAAAAATTAGGGCAACGCCACAATCCGTGGTCAGAATTGCACAATGCACAGGTTATCGACCGCGACACGTGTAAAGCGTTTGATTTTGTGTTTTCTTTGTTGCCTGATTGATGGTTATTTCGTTGAAAAATTTTCTTCTGGTTTTGGTAGTGGTTGCTGTATGGGAATGGTTGATGCGGCGTGGTTTTTTGGTTGGCTGGTTCTTGCTTGCGACGAGACGCTTCTAGCGCTGTGAATTTTTTCTCCAAGAATTCCAGGAACTCCTGCAGATCGGGTAGCTCTCTAGGATTCTTAACCGATTCTATGTATTCGGTGAAGGTATCATTGTCTAGCTTTTGCGCTAGTAGGTGCACTAGAAGTGGATCCCAAGTTGCTATATCCACTCCCAGATTCTGTATAGCGTGTAACGTCTCCTTGGTAACGTCATGCAGCTTCTTAATCGTAGCCAGCGTTTGCTGTTGTATGTTGGGAAGCCCCAGTAGGATATTGATATGGGACGTGAAAATCAATTTCTTGTTCCCATATCTATGGCTTAAAATTTCCCAACATACCTGATAATTGTCAGAGCTAATCTGTAGATGGTGAATCAGACGCTCTGCTTCTCCAGTCACCTTACTTTTCAAGAACTGCATTTTTTGCGCATTAGACATCGACGGGTTTTTGTCTATCGCTTCGCTAAACAAGTCCTTGAACGGAACCCACTGGTTGTAAGTTCCATTGAACACGGGGATGTCCATCTTCGGAGCTGACTTCTCACGGTGCTTCACTGCCCACATCTTTTTGTTGATGCCGTTCGTCAACTCACTGTACATTTCCTCGTGCTTGCAGAATTCCATCTGGTAAGTAATATAGTCGCCTCCATCCTCACCTTCAATTTCCCAATGAAGTCTATCAATCTCACTCCATCGGCTATCCAGTGTTTTTAGGGCGTTCTCGAATTGCCACTGATTCTCGAACTTATCTACTTCTATATTACTTACGGTTCTCATGAATGCCTTGAAATTTATAGTCTGCTTCTTTACCAACCCGTTCAGCTTGCTGGACCCTCTCTCTGTATGGGGAAAATTTTCTCGCTGCGAGGACTCCTTATAGCGAGACGACGTACCTGGATGTGGCTGCGCCGTGTCATCTTCCAGCCGACTATGGTCACCGCTTAGCTGTGACCTAGCCTGGATACCTAGTAATGGCTGTACCTCCTCCGCTTTCGGTCTACGGGGGCTTTCTTCCTGCAGCTGCGTTGTGCCTAACTGCCTCATGGTTTTATCAATTATCTCCTTTATTGTGAAATAAACTTCCTGGACTGTTTCGAAACATCCCTTTTTGAAGTAAATGTGCTCAGCATCCGCAAACTGACACATTTTCTTATGGTTTTGTTGGTAGTCGTGCCAGTAAGCCTCCAACATATCAGCCTTACGCTTGTAATTTTCGATGGTCTTCCTCTCGGATCCATCTTTCTTTATGTTGGTTAAGAACTTGCTCAGGATTTCATAGAGCTCCGTTTGGTTGATGAACAGAGTATCGGAATCCATATTAAGGGTTGGTTTGAAAAAAATAAATATTGGTAATGGTTAGTATAAATCAATGGTTTGATCTGACCTTTATGCTCCAACCGACCGTCTCTGCACTCCGAGGTTCCTCCAATTGCAGCGATCTCCTGGTTCGCGGGGCACTGTATCACTTGGTAGTCACTGGTAATTAAAGGCTCGAAGGACCATGTAGAAAGTAGTGCTTGGTGCTATGGTGACCTAACACACCTTTCTTATAATGATAGGATATGGTAAAAGTTAAAGTCTCGTATTATAAGGCAAACAACTATATTGAAACACTATATAACACTTAGATACATAAAATGGTGAATTATGGTAAACTATAAACTATGTGGTAAAATTACTGGTAAAAATGTATGGTAAAGATGGTTATTGGTTTGGTTACGAGTGCGCGGTGTCTCTGACGAGATCTGAACGCGAACTGACCCACATTTTGGTAACCGAACGAATGTGCATACTTGCGTTTGATGCAATTATGCATTTTCGCTGTGTGTTCGGTAAAAACTCGAACACTTATAAAATTCTCAAAGTTAATAATTGCTATTCCACAAGAAAATCACTTTTGAATCTTTCTATCTCTAACTTCTCGATATAACAAATAGAAATCACAGGTAACAAGATATATTGTTTTTGTTTTCAGGTGCTTCTGTGACGTTTGACTGCGCGGCTGTTGGCAACCCCAAACCGGAAATGACGTGGCTAAATAACGGTGCTGCTATCGACCTTAGGTAATCATTTACAATTTTATTTAATGTTGTTCTAGCTTATAAACGGGATTTTATTTATGGGTGTGGAAAACAACACAATATATAGTCATTATACTAATCGCACAAGAAACTAACAGATGTTTTATCGTAAAAGCATATTGAGCCTCTGCTCGATATTCTTTTGACGATAAATATCTGTTAGTTCCTTACAGAATTGCTCCGTTTTATCGATGTTTTTTTTGCCTATATCAGGGATCTCTAGCTAATATATCGGTCTATAAAAATGATTCCGTGGCGATCGACCTTGTTGATCCATGTTGATTTTCAATGTTTGTTTTATCACATAACTCGACAGTACTATTTTGACCTCTGTTTTAGTGACCTAGACTCCCGCTTCTACCTGGTGGGTTCGGGCTCCCTGCGAGTGCAGTCCGCTCGCGCACTGGACGCGGGCGCTTACACGTGCCGGGCGCACAACAGGATCGACTCTGCTGACCATACCACGCAGCTACACGTGCTGGTGAGTGTACACTGTTCAACCGTATGCTTGTCAATCGTATACCATCTGATTTTTTATCATCATCCTTTTCAACGCTTTATTCATTAAGAAAAATAAAGCGTCCGTCTCAAAACGAGTGTTTCTTTTTCTAAATGAAGTCAAACTGGTGCGAGATGTTGATGTAGTATATTTTTTAAAATTATTATTGATGTGGTCGACGGTGAAGCACACTTTATCATCAGCCTTTTATGGTTCCCACTGCTGGATACAGGCCTCCTATCTGTGAGAGGGAATGGGCCATAATCCACCACGCGGGCCCAGTGCGGGTTGGTGGATGTCACATGCCTTCGAATTTTTGGTTCTAAGTCATGCTGGTTTCCTCATGATGTTTTCCTTCACCGTTTTGAGAGCAGTGGTGATGAAATAATTTATACAAAGTAAAGTGTCTGCCTCGGTTCGAACCCTGGATGCTTGCAAGTCGTGGCTGGTATCACTGGGCCACCATTGCTCTCGAAGCACGCTTGGCTAGAAGTAGCCTATTCACTCTTGACTTGAAAGACTCCGAGAGGCTATAGATAAAGTTTTATTATGTTAGCGAAGGTGATTGTTGAAATGCCGAAATGAGAGGTATTGATCGTGACATTTCGATAGCTCTTGGCAATACCATAAATTTTTGACATTTGCCCAATCGTTATCACGAGGCTTAGTTGAAGGAACCCTTCAGTAACCCGTAGCCGTCCCCCCAGACGGCCCCCCGCGCGTCGCTGCCGGGCGGCGCGCTGCAGTCGGCGCGCGCGCGCGGTGACGTCACCCTGCGCTGTGACGTGCGCGGCCGCCCGACGCCGACGGTCACGTGGCTCAAAGACGGCGACCCGCTCACGCCGAACAACCATGATATTGCACTTGTGGATGGGTAACTAACATATTCTGTGAATTTATACATTGGCATTTTTAGACTACCAAAGATGGCGGACCAATTATTTTGCATGTAGGTACCCTCATGATATCAAATAAAATGGTCTGCTGAGAGGAATATGAAAAAGCTTGTTTTAATTATTTTTATATAACTTTTCTTATTTAAAAAAATATCCCTGACCTGCCTTGACATGTTCCACAGAACGTCACTCCGCATCCAGGGTGTGCTACGTGTGGACGCTGGCATGTTCCAGTGTGGAGCGGCCTCGCCCGCCGGCTCCGCTCTCAGCGCCGTTCGGCTCGTCGTGCTACCACCTGAGGACGGTAACTATACCCTTTGTTATCCAGGGCGGGCTGCGCATCTTCCAGCGTTGCGCGGAAATGTTCCAGAGCGGAACGGGCATGTTCCAGTACGGTGCGCTCATATACCAGTACAGCGCAGATATGTTTCAGTACTGTACGAGCACGCTCGACAATTTTATGCTGACGCCCGCGATCACCCGCGATGTATTTACTTTTATTCATTACTAGCTTTTCCCGGCAGACTTCGTTTTGCCATAAAAACACCAAGATACACCTACCCTACACCTACCCTACACCTAAAAAAAAAAAAAAACGTAAAAACCATCTTTGAACTTCAACGAACATTTAAAAAAAAGAATTGGCCGAATTGGTCCAGGCGTTGTTGAGTTATGCGCTTACCAACACATTTTGCAAAGATTACTTGCGTATTACCGCAAATACTTCAGTTCAATAAAGCTGCTTGGTGGAATACACTTGTCGGTGTTTTCTTCCACATAACACATTAGAAATCCTGATACACATCGCACCTCAGCGGCTGGACTCTACAAGTACGATGCAGCGTAGGAACTATAGCACTAATCTGTTTAGAAATACTTAGTCAGAACCGTCTGATTGACCGATCCTCAACGTAACGGACTCAAAATTGTGTACGACTTTCAGAACTACGATTACTTTTTAAAGGCAAGAGTTTGGTGTAATTGACTTGTCTATGTTTAGTATGTGTGTGGTAGTCTGCATATTTCCAAAAGAAATATATTGCAACAAAAAGCTTGTTGATCACCCAAGTACTATCATATATCATACGTACAAGGGCACACTATGGTTTGCCTGCTGAACAACCAGGAACTATTTTCTACAATGTGTGACCATTTCTTTACTTCTTTCATTTTTTTTGTTATTTTAATTATGATTTATTGTTTATTATAATTTAATTAGTATGTTTTTTTTTTCTTTTGATCCTGTTTTTTTTTTCATAGGTTTTTTTATTTATTATTTTGACTTATTTTTCGTTTCTCCCTAACCCCTTACCTTCCAGAGTTGAGCAACATCACGGCCATCGAGTCCAACTCCACACACGACATACTCACAAGTCTAGTCTCTTCCGACCACGACCACACCTTGGACCCTACTCCCGAAGACCCTGACTTTCTTGGAGAGACTTCTTCAGCGTACACTTCAGGGCCTGATCTGGAGTATGAGGACTCGTATGATGGGGATGATTCGTTTCATGCTGCTGAAGGGGTGGATCTGGACCCTGAGAGAGGGAACGCCAGCGTGGTGTCGGCGCCGCGGGGGCTGCAGGCGGTCATCGTGAAGCATCGCTTTGTGACGCTCAGCTGGGAGGCGCCGCAGCTGCAGGCGGAGCCGCTCGCCGGGTATGCTGTCATCTACAAGGTGAAGGGGAGTGAGAGGTGAGCGGAACTATCCAATACAATCACGTTTAACTTACCTGTGGAACAAAATGAGTGTTCAACAGCTTTTGCATAGAAAATTTGTCAAACAGCCATATTATTACCGTAATTAAAAATTATCTGACATTGTAAAATTTGCCCTAAAGTAGATAGACCAACAATGAAATCATTTCTGCAACAATAGTTTAATGTATGTTTTTATCACATCTATTCAAAAAGACCTAGTTTATTCTTCGTAAAGGGACTAAAATAGTTCATTAATCCCTAGGGACAAAAAGTGATTTGAATTTGGAATGTGGATATTGTTAGTAAATGTTCCAATCAGTGAAGAGATGAATCACAAACCAAGCGGTCCAAAATAGGATTACATAGAAAAAAAATCGATTACGACGAATGTAAGAGGTGAATGGCTAATTAGTGATTGTAATTCTATTTTGGACCGCACGGGAACATTGTTTTGAACAAGTGACTGGCTGTAATACCGCGCGCGAGCCAAATTAAAAAATAAATCTACAACTGTAACGAATGGTATTTATAAAACAGTTTCAATGCACTTCCATAGTTGTTCAAATTGCTTATATATTTATTGTTGTTATGTCTTATGGTGCCTAATTGTATGTAAATAAATAAACGTAACGTTCTTGTTAATAATTACTTATTTTCTCATAGAGGGTGATAAGAATAAGAATAATTTATTTCGCAAAAAATTAAGAAATACATAGTTTAATGTTACATTACTAGAATATTATGGCATATTTCTGCTCAATCTTGTGAATATTGGCCCCGATGCTAGGAAAATCCTGTGTATAGGGGCCAACCATTCGTCCGTAATGGTTAAACATTAGCAATAATATTTCGATTCTACTCTAGAATCCTTCGCTGCTCTGGATTGAAAAAAACACTCGCCCTTAAAATAGTTGTTTGCTCCCTAGATACACAATCTACTATTAATGTAATTTTGGACAAAAAACTTTGAAACTGCCAAAAAGTTTAGTTTCTACTAAAAAGTCAAATTTTTTAAACTTGAGTTTATATAACTTTTGACTTTGTCATTGACACGATGTGCCGCATATCTGGTAAAAAAATAATTGAAACAAAAACTGTCTTTACTGCCAAGAAATAAAGACGAGTAAAATGAAAAAACTTGTAAAGTTTCTTGTTTAAGTGTTGCTATAGTAGTCACAGCGGGTCTTTGAGTCTCTGAAGTTGGCTCTGCGTACTATTGCGTAAGAAACAGTTTGTCATCGAGTATACTGCATAGAGTAAGCGAGATAGGACGATGCGGCAAACGTAAGCGAGTGAAAGAGGCAGTTATACAATGCTATCTTCTACTTCAACATTGACACAAAAATAGCTACTGCGCAGAGTCTTGCAGCCAATTTCAGAGCAAAGATTCGCTGTGAGTATTATACCGGCGACGGGCGCACGTAAACACTTCCCCTGATGTCGCAGAGAGCGCGTGTCGCGCGGAGGCCCCGCCCGCCACGAGATGAACGTGGCGTCGCTGCAGCCGAACACGACGTACCAGTTCGCGGTGCTCGCCTACACGGAGCACGCCACGTCGCCGCCTACTGACGTGAGTATAACATAGATGAACGTGGCGTCGCTGCAGCCGAACACGACGTACCAGTTCGCGGTGCTCGCCTACACGGAGCACGCCACGTCGCCGCCTACTGACGTGAGTATAACATAGATGAACGTGGCGTCGCTGCAGCCGAACACGACGTACCAGTTCGCGGTGCTCGCCTACACGGAGCACGCCACGTCGCCGCCTACTGACGTGAGTATAACATAGATGAACGTGGCGTCGCTGCAGCCGAACACGACGTACCAGTTCGCGGTGCTCGCCTACACGGAGCACGCCACGTCGCCGCCTACTGACGTGAGTATAACATAGATGAACGTGGCGTCGCTGCAGCCGAACACGACGTACCAGTTCGCGGTGCTCGCCTACACGGAGCACGCCACGTCGCCGCCTACTGACGTGAGTATAACATAGATGAACGTGGCGTCGCTGCAGCCGAACACGACGTACCAGTTCGCGGTGCTCGCCTACACGGAGCACGCCACGTCGCCGCCTACTGACGTGAGTATAACATAGATGAACGTGGCGTCGCTGCAGCCGAACACGACGTACCAGTTCGCGGTGCTCGCCTACACGGAGCACGCCACGTCGCCGCCTACTGACGTGAGTATAACATAGATGAACGTGGCGTCGCTGCAGCCGAACACGACGTACCAGTTCGCGGTGCTCGCCTACACGGAGCACGCCACGTCGCCGCCTACTGACGTGAGTATAACATAGATGAACGTGGCGTCGCTGCAGCCGAACACGACGTACCAGTTCGCGGTGCTCGCCTACACGGAGCACGCCACGTCGCCGCCTACTGACGTGAGTATAACATAGATGAACGTGGCGTCGCTGCAGCCGAACACGACGTACCAGTTCGCGGTGCTCGCCTACACGGAGCACGCCACGTCGCCGCCTACTGACGTGAGTATAACATAGATGAACGTGGCGTCGCTGCAGCCGAACACGACGTACCAGTTCGCGGTGCTCGCCTACACGGAGCACGCCACGTCGCCGCCTACTGACGTGAGTATAACATAGATGAACGTGGCGTCGCTGCAGCCGAACACGACGTACCAGTTCGCGGTGCTCGCCTACACGGAGCACGCCACGTCGCCGCCTACTGACGTGAGTATAACATAGATGAACGTGGCGTCGCTGCAGCCGAACACGACGTACCAGTTCGCGGTGCTCGCCTACACGGAGCACGCCACGTCGCCGCCTACTGACGTGAGTATAACATAGATGAACGTGGCGTCGCTGCAGCCGAACACGACGTACCAGTTCGCGGTGCTCGCCTACACGGAGCACGCCACGTCGCCGCCTACTGACGTGAGTATAACATAGATGAACGTGGCGTCGCTGCAGCCGAACACGACGTACCAGTTCGCGGTGCTCGCCTACACGGAGCACGCCACGTCGCCGCCTACTGACGTGAGTATAACATAGATGAACGTGGCGTCGCTGCAGCCGAACACGACGTACCAGTTCGCGGTGCTCGCCTACACGGAGCACGCCACGTCGCCGCCTACTGACGTGAGTATAACATAGATGAACGTGGCGTCGCTGCAGCCGAACACGACGTACCAGTTCGCGGTGCTCGCCTACACGGAGCACGCCACGTCGCCGCCTACTGACGTGAGTATAACATAGATGAACGTGGCGTCGCTGCAGCCGAACACGACGTACCAGTTCGCGGTGCTCGCCTACACGGAGCACGCCACGTCGCCGCCTACTGACGTGAGTATAACATAGATGAACGTGGCGTCGCTGCAGCCGAACACGACGTACCAGTTCGCGGTGCTCGCCTACACGGAGCACGCCACGTCGCCGCCTACTGACGTGAGTATAACATAGATGAACGTGGCGTCGCTGCAGCCGAACACGACGTACCAGTTCGCGGTGCTCGCCTACACGGAGCACGCCACGTCGCCGCCTACTGACGTGAGTATAACATAGATGAACGTGGCGTCGCTGCAGCCGAACACGACGTACCAGTTCGCGGTGCTCGCCTACACGGAGCACGCCACGTCGCCGCCTACTGACGTGAGTATAACATAGATGAACGTGGCGTCGCTGCAGCCGAACACGACGTACCAGTTCGCGGTGCTCGCCTACACGGAGCACGCCACGTCGCCGCCTACTGACGTGAGTATAACATAGCTAATCGTTCTTATCTGCGAGTTCGTTCCCGCGGTCTTTAGTCTGTCTCGCGGAAACTGTGTTGTTTTGCAAGGTAACAAGTTAAATTTAAAATACCTCCGACAATTTTTTATTTTATGCTACATAATTTATCTAGTAGTAGACACGCTTCGATCGAATATCTATTGAACACGTAATTATGCCACGATATCTTGCACAAACACTCCAACTCAAACAGTTAAACGACCATAACATTAGAATGGCTGTACAGAATTTCTTAACACATAGCTAAGTTCACACTCAAGAAATTCTCATTACAAACAAAAAAAAACTAAATCAAAATCGGTGCATCCGTTTAGGAGTTCTGATGCCACATACAGATACACAAATGCACATATACAGATACACACGTCAAGTAGTCGTCAGTCGTAGGTATCAAAGACACCGGATTCCAAAACGTAAGTTATTTTGCACATTTTGGTGTTTTGCTTTTGAAGTCGTTTTATTTTTTTGTAAAAATGTTTATATTTGACGATTTCTTAAACAAGCAATGCTGCCATAAAATTCACAAACATGTTTGTCCTTCCAGCTGATAGAAGTCCTGACATCAGAAGAGGAGGTGACCCACGGGCCGCCTATGAACCTGCGCGGCGACGCCGTGGGGGCGCACGCCCTGCGGCTGACGTGGGCGCCGCCCGACGCCGCGCCCGCGCCGCACAAGTACTCCGTGCACTATACTGAGGTGCGTTGTACTAGTTGTATGCGTTGTATTGTGTCACTGCGGGGTGTCAACTGAAACCAGCGCTGGGTGTCTAACGCCCTGCGAATTTTGAGTTGGTACGGTATGGGCACGCCCTGCGTAATTGTAAATAACCTTTTTTAGGGTTCCGACCCGACGGGTCCAAACGGAACCCTAATGTTGTCACTCACGTGTCCATCTGTCTGTCAGTTTGTCCGTCTGTCCGTCGTCTGTCATACATGTTGTGGTTGGATCTACAGTCTTCAAAAATTCACAGTATCCAAAGCCATTCAAATTGTCAACAATTTTTTTTTTTATATCTTTAAGGGGGAGCTCCCATATAGATAAAGGTGAAGTGATTAAAAAAATACCTTCCCCATCGAGTGGGGTATCGTTGTTTAGATAAATACTGTATTTTTGGTTACAATATATTGGAAAACAAATGAACGAGAAGCAACCAAAGTCAGCTTTTTTTTACAAAATTTACCGATTAATTTTTGAACTTCCCATTGACTTATGAACTTGAAATTTCTTTCTTTTTATATTTTACCAACAAATACCAATATATTGATAAATCTGATATTTTCTTTGAAATTCCTTAATTATTCCTTTTATAGCCAATTTAATTAAGCGGTTTGGTACGGAACCCTAAATGTGCGAAATCCGACACGCACTTGACCGGTTTTTATTACTATAAATAATAATTTTTGCGTGATAAATTATGCAAGGTACAGCATGTTGCATGCAGGATAGTACAATGGGACAACAAGGGAGACGCCGAGGAGAGAGCTGGAGGCGCACGAAGACGTACGAGTACGCGCTGACTAGACACATACTGTAACTACGCTAGCAGCCGCTATTGTGTGTTTTCACTGAACATCAGCGTGTTGTGTCATGTTTTACGAAACTGAAAGACTGTAAATTAAATTTATCGAACTCCGTTCCAACCGGGTATCCAATTTTACTACACTTTATACTGGATGTCCATATAATAAAACATTGATATTAGTCAGGATATCTTTATTGGTTAGTTAAAGTTACGCATTGTAAAGAGTGTTTGAAACGACATACGAGACAAAAAACTTTATCCAGTGTGATACATCTCTCCTATTACAGGTAGAAAGTGGTCGCGAACAATTCCAATGGGTGGAAGCCGACCCCTCCTCCCTCACCGTGAGCGTCACGCTGTCCGGCCTGCGCGCCGCCGCCGCCTACAGCGTGCGGGTGGCCGCGCAGGGCGGAGCGCCCGCCAGCGCGCGGCTCAGGACTCCGGCGGACGCCCCCGCCGCGCCGCCCAACAATGTTACGGCGCTCGCTACTAGTGCTACAGTGAGTGATGAAACATTGCTCCGTAAAAACTTGACACTTACAAACTTGCCCCCACAAATATGATCCAGAAACCTGGACAGTGACAACTCTTCGCTGAAAACTGGACACTTAACTACTCGTCCTCAAAACATTTCCCATAATACTGGGCATTGACAACTCGTCCCAAAAAGCTGGACACTGATAAGTAGCGCCAAAACACTGGATACTGGCTACTCGCCCACAAAAACTTTACAAAACCTAGACATTGACAACTCGCCCCCATAAACATCTCCCAGAAAGCTAGACACTAGCAAATTGCTCCCAGAAATTGGACCCCTAAAATTGGAAACTGACAAACCGTCCCTAAAAAGGACTGAATCCTTAAATGTCAACACGAGATCGCCTCAAAAACACGCCCCGTGACTACTCGTTCCTATGACAACTCGACCATACGAACTCACCCCTTTGACAACCCTGACAAGACAAATCGTTGTTCATATTCATGAGTACTTTCACGTCCTAAAAGACAGCCAACAAATTAAAAGTCACCTTGTTTATCTTCCTTTAAGACAAAACAAAGGCTCTTGACAGTGTCACTTCATAAACGATGGTCGAAATGCAAAGCACTTTTTTCCACTACCTTGTCTATTATGTAACACATTGCCTAAGGATTTCGTTTCGAGATATGAACATTTAGACACAAGATTATAAAATAAAAATTAAAAAAAACAAAATTACATGATAATGTGGGGATGTTGGGTTAGACAAACAACTGTTCTCAAGCGATTACCTTTTATTACTGACTAAAGAGTACATGAGTCTTATATATTATTAGGATCCAGATTACATATATGGATAGTGTACTTACTACACCTCACCTCGGGGGTGAGAAAGAGAAAAAAAAATGTTGTTACATTTTTTTTTTTTTGCTTAAAGTAACTTAATTATAAGCTTACGTTACTAATGGTTTGGTTCTATTTTTATGGATTAAATAGGTTTTATTATTTTTTAATATTTCTACATTAACACCTAAATCATTTAAAATAACAAATGGACCTTCCCATTGAGTATCCAACTTACTTGCTATTTCATTTCTTATTAAAATTAATTGTCCTTTATTATATGTCACATTATTTGAAGATTTATCATAACTACTCTTACGCTTTTTTTTACTTGTAAGTAAATTATTACGAGCATCTTGATGTGCTACTTGTAACCTATACTTAAGATCTAAAGGATAACTATCTGGATTATATAATGGTTCTATGTATTGACTAACTCTAGATGGTATAATACTAGCTCTACCAAATACCAGTTCGAATGGTTATTATTATGAAACTTACCTCTACCACGATGTGAAAACTGCATGACATTTTCGTTAGCCGAAGTCGATGCCGATGTTAACTCTTCATCTTTCGCTGCCTGGATCGCGTCCTTTAAACTGTCGTAATTACGCGCAGCAATGATTGTACTGAGTCTCGAATCCCTCAATCCATCTGCGAAGCGCTTAATCGCCAATTTTTCGTTGATCGGCTTGAGTACGGAATATCTCTCAGAATTACCATCTGCTTGCGATATTGTCAAATTAGTAAATAACTTCTCTAATTCTGTTCCAAACTGGTCTGTTGTACGCCAGCCTTGCGTTGCGTTTTGTAACCGGGATTGTATTGCAGTAAACGATTTTTTAGGCAGAAGTATAACTCGTAAATCTTTGACAAAATCGTTCACAGATGTGTAATCAGTGGATACACGTAATTTTGCGTTTTCAGATAATCTACTTTTCAAAACGAATTTCATTAGTAATTTTTTCCCCGTTTCCGATAACATGTCTGCGTACATCTCTACATTGTCGATGATACTTCTGATATTATTTTCGTTACTGTTCATAACAGGAATCAAACTACAAGCCGTTTTTAAATCGAACTCCATGATTAATTCTGAATTTAAACTCGCTTCTGAAATTTCACTGTCACTACCGCTATCGGGTTTGGTTACAGTACATAAATCAATAATTTTTGAATAACACAATTCTATTTCATTTCTCGTAACTGATAATGATTGTAATAATTCTGATTTCACTCCTTGTTTGGTAGATAATAGCTTAATTATTTCTTTGCTTTTCCCATAAATTGTCTGAACCTCACTTGATTTATTTTTAATTACATTACCCTTAAACCTAGACTTTCCTTTCTTAATTAAATATTTCCTTATTAATATTAGTTGATTTAAACAATGTAATAACTCATCTTCCATTCCTTTATGTAAAAGTTATTTATAATTAAGCCATAGTGATATTATAATACATACCAAACTCCCACAGTGAGTTACCGTAGTAGGGATCACAGCGCGTAATATGATACATCGATACGCTATCACTTCATAACAATAATACTTGTTCATAATTACTAATTTAACTTAGAGTTCTTTATTATTATGCATAATGTCTATTATTATTTATGATGATTCGCGACGTTTTGTTTTACGCACTTACGATCAATTATATTTTACGCACTTATATGTATATAAAGCACTTGATACGCACAATCACTTAAATTGATACCGCACAGAAGGCATACGATGAACCCTCGAACTCCTACTTCATTGGAAGATTGTCTTGCTCTTCCCCGCGAATAGCTCTGGAACGGCTGAACGATCGTCGCAGGCTATTTTGCAGAATTTGGTCCCTGATCCAGGAATGGTGGCATTTCCTGTATTGCTTCCACACAATATATATAACTCCAAAACCCAGCAAAACACACATTACTATGAGGATAATACTGATCGTCGAAATGTGTGCCTTCAATTCTTCGATGTTTGCATTGTTTGAACCTGCAGAATTCTGGTTCACAAATACAGTCTCCTTCTCTACGTTTGACCGACACATTTTCACTGATTTATTAAATGTTCTCGATTCATTTTCACGAATTTAGGCTTATTTCCATGTACTTAGTTCAGTTCATTTTATTTTGCTTTGGAGCCGTAACACTACGCCGAGATATCAATCGCGTCACGCGCCCCAAAAATGGCAAGGGTCGCCATGTGGGGATGTTGGGTTAGACAAACAACTGTTCTCAAGCGATTACCTTTTATTACTGACTAAAGAGTACATGAGTCTTATATATTATTAGGATCCAGATTACATATATGGATAGTGTACTTACTACACCTCAATAACATTTACGAATTGACTTTTGTAAGGTTCATTAAGTAACTGGCAGAATGATACAGAACCTGTTACCTCTCGACTGTATATAGTCTGTGGTTTTTAGTCTGAACGTTTCTAATAAATTGTTGTTGGAACTTATTTACATTTAATTTAATTAAGTAAGCTCATCAGGTAGTGAAAAAATAATCATTCGTGTCTCGCATAAAAAGGCTTTATTTTAACACTCGCGTGTAGCTTTCGAAATTGGCTACATCGCTCGTGTTATAATCTCGAATTTTTATGTTCGACACAAAATGTACTATTTTCTATTTCCAGTCCATCCTAGTCCGTTGGGAGGCCCCGCCCTCCCGCACTCACCGGGGCCCTCTCACCGGCTACAAGGTGCGCTACCGAGCGGTGGCCACGGGCCCCTCCCCGGGCCCCGTAGCACCCGCACCAGGCCCGGGGGCCCCGCAGCGTAGAAAGGCGGATTCGCTCACCACGCCGGCCGACCAGAAGAGGGCTGAACTGAGGGGGCTGGATACTGCTACTACTTACCAGGTAAGACAGATTGCTGGTTGGTCGTATGCCTGGCCTCTCTGCGGTCGTGTCGGATTGTTCTCCCATGACGAATGCACTGGGTTTGCATACACACGCCAGCACTACAGTATCTCCCGCACCGATGCCGCTGCCGCACTCTGACTTAGGCTCTTCTCAGGGCAGTGATCACAGTTGTGTTATCGCCTCGACCTGATCTGACCAGCGTGGGACCGCGCAACGTAAAGCGAACTTCACAGACGTCATTAACTTTTAGTCAGCCTATAAAATATTCAATTGCTGTACATCGTCAGTTACCATATACAAGCTTCAAAAGGACTGTCTTTCTATTTGATTGAATTTGGAAATACCCTATACATAAATACATATATTGGTTTGTTTGCTTGCAGATCCGTGTATGTGCTATCAACGCGAACGGCTCGGGGCCGTTTAGCGAGTGGGTGACAGCCAGCACGCAGAGACAGGAACTGGATGAGAGCAGGGTACCACCTACACCGCCACCGCTTACTAGTGAGTACATTGTCATCATTTAATCGGAAGATGTCCACTCGGCTCAACGACGGAGCCTGCGCCTCTTAACCAGTTCATCGGGCCCCCTTTGGTACGCGATCGTCACTGAGTTTTTAGCCTCAACAGCATCAAATGCAGACTAAGTCGAATTTATTACCTTGATGAAAGTCGCTTTGCATGGAAGTGAATTTTAAAACTTCACTTCCATGCAAAGCGACTACCAAGTCGCCGCCTTTTTATAATCTGTGCAAATTAATTAAGAGTTTAGCTTCGCTAGGCTAGTCAGGTCTGAAATGCCACATAAAATCATACATGCTGTTACAAAAAGTTTATAATTTTTCAATAAATATACAGGTTGATACAAAAAGTTTTAATATTGTTTGCATAAAATTATACCGTGTGTTACAAAAAGTTAAGATATTTTTTTGTTTAAAAATGTTTCTTTTCCTGCAGCTCGTGCGGGTCGCGACTGGATCTCCGTGTGGTGGGGCGAGGACGATGGCGGTGTGGTGGTGCGCGGCTACGTGCTGGGCTGGGGGCTGGGCGTGCCCGACGACGCCGCGCGCGAGCTGCCCGCGCATCTGCACTCGCATGTCATCCGCGCGCTGGGTATGTACCACTAGCTGGGGGCTGGGCGTGCCCGACGACGCCGCGCGCGAGCTGCCCGCGCATCTGCACTCGCATGTCATCCGCGCGCTGGGTATGTACCACTAGCTGGGGGCTGGGCGTGCCCGACGACGCCGCGCGCGAGCTGCCCGCGCATCTGCACTCGCATGTCATCCGCGCGCTGGGTATGTACCACTAGCTGGGGGCTGGGCGTGCCCGACGACGCCGCGCGCGAGCTGCCCGCGCATCTGCACTCGCATGTCATCCGCGCGCTGGGTATGTACCACTAGCTGGGGGCTGGGCGTGCCCGACGACGCCGCGCGCGAGCTGCCCGCGCATCTGCACTCGCATGTCATCCGCGCGCTGGGTATGTACTGTAAGGACGTAGACAGAGGTGTACCGGTAATAAAAGATAAATTAGTTTTACTTATTATATTTTTGCCAATATGAGCCTGCCTTCAGGCGAACAATCTAGATCTGACATCAAGCTTAGCAAAAAACATCTTCACCTATTTTTATGTTCGAAATTTAATTACCTTTCAGAAGTTATCTGTTGCCAGTCTTAATATAGGCAAGTAGGTTGCCTTCTTAATATGCGAGTCCTCACATGAGCTACGCCCCTACGAATAGACGCGCAGAATCATATGAGTGCTTCTATTCCATCTTTTGAAAGGTAACATCAAACCTACCTTATCCTAACCCGAACATTTACCTAACCTGGGAATCACATTAACAATTGAGGTACGACCCTTAAAAGGGGAAGGCTTAAGTCATGACAAACGAGTTATTGGATAATCCAATGTAAACATTTAGCTGATATATGTATATGCATTAACAAATTAACGCCGTCATGCCTGAACCTCCTTGACCAAAACCCAGGAAAAGGACCAAGGCGTCCTCCCGACACTAACAAAATGATGCGTCAACTCACATCGACCCGGATGGGGTTTAAATTTCTAAAAATTCAGATATGATACAATTTTTCGATCTCGTGCGTTTATCAGGCCAGAGAAGGAAAGGCTGGATCGCATCGAATTCAAATCCTATTCATAGAACTTGCACCAGGATTCAAATTGATAAATATATTTATATTTTTAATTAAACAACAGCCATCAACTGGACCAATGATGTCAACTCGACATCCTTTGCAAAGGCTATGCCCCGTTAGCAAAGTCGGTTTCAGTTATGACTAATACCTTAAAGAACCCTATCCTGGTTTGAGCCTATGTAGCCCTAATCGCATAACAAATAATCACACATTTCTTCGATGCGTAGCTAATGTTGCCAGCCTCTTCTTCACCCAGCGGCATACAATCCATCAGTATATGCAAAAGAGAAAAAAATGATATTATATCGATAAGTCGACAAGAAAACTATCGATACATTTTCCTACTCCCCCATCCCTATTAGCTTCAGTAAATTAAATTGACAGTTGACATTCCTATATTTTTTTTTATCTTTTTTTTTTTTTGGTCGCAGGCCTATGCCGTTATTGAAACCTTTTTACCCTATTCTTATCTATTTAAACCTATCTCTACTACTCTAACATTAAAAGGTTTTAATCTATTTACACTTACTATCTCTCTAACTCGTCTACTATTATTTTTTTTATTACATAATTTACATCTAACTATTCAGTACGGGCCTTTATACAATATACAATTAATATTTTTTTTTTTAGACTTCTATTTATGGTTCGTCTAGGTGTATAGAGCAACACTAATTCATTCGGCATAATATTCTCAATTTAGCTTTTCTATCATATCGCATTTTTCTGTTTAACCTGTGCCTTTTTTATATTATCTATGGCACAACGTGTCAAACTATTCCTTAGCTCATGACATCCTACATAATCAATCATGTCAATATTATTTCTGTTTATCTGTAATGGACCTTATAACTCCACAAACCATTCTGTATCTATGGTCCGGCCTAACTAATCTGTGGCTATAGAGTATAAATAAAATTCTAATGTAATGAACACTGTGCTTTATTGTGTTGTTTATAGCACTATGTGTCGAACCATTTCTTAAAATGACAACTGTGCTTTTTATCATTTATTTGCCTTATGGGCTTATATATAAATATTTCTTATTAACATTTTACTGTTTCAGACTTAGTCCTTATGGATTTGTATTTGAGACTTTGTCTGCTATTTCAAAAGCTAATCCTATTTTACAAATAAAGACAAGACCGAAGAGTATTTAATTTCACCAACACATATACAGATAAATCATTAAAACAATAAATTGCATTAAGTTTCTATCGATGCCCAGCGCGCATCGCATATTCCTTCTAGTTTGGATCCTATTCATTTGCTCGACATGAAAAGAAAACATTGGTTAATAAAGCACAAAATATAAGACACATCACAACAATCACATTATACTCCCCAACAAATTATTTATACAATAATAATGAATTGTTTACTACACTTTATACCTAATCTTCTTTCTATAAAATTTCCAAAACTTGCATTTTACGAGTTCTATTTGTTTAACGTGAACATAATGCAAAAAATCTAATGCAAAATTACATCTATGGTAGAACTGAATCGGATTTTTATTTACAACAATCATAGTAATTTTGTTTCTACGAAACCTTGCTCCCCAAGAAGTTTCATTATAAATTCTTTTGTATTTAATCCCGATCATATCCTTTTTAACGATCGCCTTCTTTGAATATATGTTGGCGACATAAGAAAACTTATTAAAGACTCCTTTGAATTTCCTACGGATCTCTTTAAATTTATTTTGAGAAAAACTTTTCTTAAATACTGTCAAATCATTTCTTTTCAAAATGACATTTATAATTTTCTGTTTTATGTCAGATCGAGAAATTTCGATATTATTTTCGATAATATGGTTGAAATCAATGTGCATGTTAACATCTAAAACACCACTTTGGCATTCAGTTGGAACTGCAACTCGTTGTTCTGATGGAATCCGAACATGGTTCTCTGAAAGATAATCGGAATTATCGGAGCAAATTGGACTGGACCGATACAATACAATACCCTCGTCCGCACATACGCTGCTGGGTAGGGGCTCCAACACGTCGTCAGCTGGGCCGTCCGAGCGCTCGCCCTGGAGCGTAGACTCCACCTCAAACTTGTCATCGACGGGGCTGTCGTCTCTGCTGGACTGGTCAACATCGTTCTCGAACAAGCAGCTCTCTCCGTCGGCGTGATCAACATCGTCAACAATTTCGTCGGCCTCTTCGTCAACGTTTTCTTCACTGCACTGAATATTGTTTTGTGTTTGATCGTCCTTTATCACGATACTAGAAAATAAATGTGTATTAACATCTTCACACAATACATTAAGTCGTTTTTCTTCGGCTTTTATTTCACAGATTATTATGCGCTGTTCGCAATAATGACATCTGCGGTGAAATTTTGTAAATTCACTCCTCAAGCAATCGCACAACACTGCGAAGTCCATATCATACTTAAAAATAGTACGATAATAATAATATGCGGCTCCGTGTAGAAATCCTCCTAAAATCAGGCTGTAGTCGCTCTTTCTCCATTCATTTGTTTCGGCCACCGACTTGAATTCGGTCAGGAATTCCTCCAGGCAGAAGCCGTCCGTACCCGAATAATACCTATCCATCATGCTTGCATTACGCTCAATTATACAAAATAACAAAACCACTTAGCTTTATTCCGAGTTTTCCATACATTTCCATCCGCTCGTGGGAGGGAATGAGAGGTAACAGCTCTCTCTATTATCACATATCTCGCTTTATGAACGCTGATAATGCTTCGTGCACTGTATCGCCATGCACACGCGAACTATACCGTCTTTAATATACTTTTCTTCTAGGTTTTTTTTTCTTATACGTATACTGTACGCCGTATACACGCGATTTTTATATATTTTTTATTATTTCCCGGGATACTTTACCCGGCGCAACTACACCAATTGTAAGGACGTAGACAGAGGTGTACCGGTAATAAAAGATAAATTAGTTTTACTTATTATATTTTTGCCAATATGAGCCTGCCTTCAGGCGAACAATCTAGATCTGACATCAAGCTTAGCAAAAAACATCTTCACCTATTTTTATGTTCGAAATTTAATTACCTTTCAGAAGTTATCTGTTGCCAGTCTTAATATAGGCAAGTAGGTTGCCTTCTTAATATGCGAGTCCTCACAGTACCACTAGCTGGGGGCTGGGCGTGCCCGACGACGCCGCGCGCGAGCTGCCCGCGCATCTGCACTCGCATGTCATCCGCGCGCTGGGTATGTACCACTAGCCACCAAAAACTGGTAGCAAAGTTGGCCTGGGTCAACTTGACCCTTTGATAACTTTCCCCGTGACAACTTGTCCCCATGCAAACTCACCTCTACGAGAACACAACCGTGCTAATTCGCCCAAACAAAGAAAAAGGAAACAAAGACACCGGCAGATAATTCCACTCCTTAGCTGTACGCACAATAAAAGTATCCTACCCTGCGTTAATTCGCCTTCATGACAACTCTGCCCTATTACAACTCGCCCATAAAAAGACAGTTCAGTGACAACTTGCGCCCGAGACAACTCATTTCTGTGACAGCTAGAGCTACTACATCGTGCCTTTATCGCATCTTGCTCCGTAATAATATCGAATTGTGACCACTCCCCTGCATGATTCTTCGACATTGATATAATATGTTACCTCAATGAACCGTGACTTATTCTTACGCATTCTTTAAAAGCAGATACAGATATAATAGGACAGTTTATTACAATTATTTTCATTGTTCCAATTCCTTTCAGAATCGAACTCCGAGTACGTGATCTCCTTACGCGCGTCGAACTCACGCGGCCTAGGACCTGCAGTGTACGCCACCGTGCGCACCAAGCCGCCCGCTGATGATGACGACGAGCCTGAAGATGATGACGAGGATTCAGAGGATGAGGATGAACCGCCGCCGCTCATACCGCCTGTGGGGGTCAAGGTAAGAGTCTGATACAACTCACGCGGCCCAGGACCAGCAGTGGACGCCACCGTGTGCACCAAGCCACCCGCTAATAATGATGACGAGGATTCAGAATGAGGTTGAACCGCCGCTGATCATACTGCCTGTGGGGTCAAGCCTGTAGTAAGAGTCACTGTGTAGACCTATTGTGATTTTAGGCTGAGTGCTAAAGATAAAGGGAACTTTGACTTTACTCAAGCCAAGTATAGTTGTGCAGGACGTAGCGTGTTCATTGGCCCCGAGAAAAGAAGGGCGTAAACCTTCTGGCCATTGCCGCTGAACGCCCCATCCACATCAACGAAAACAAAGGTTCTTGGATGCCTAGCTGCAGCAGTGACGTAGGGTTGCAAATCGACTCTAACGATTCAACGATGTGTTGGCTGTACTTGAGTTATTTCCAGATTCCGGGTTTCCTACTTCTGGATCAGCACTCCTGGTGTCCAGGTTCCGAGGTTCAGCTCGACAGGATCGAAAAGGGATGTCTTCATAAGGGTTGAAGTCGATGAATTAAATGAAACACTAAGTTATTCAGTACACGGCACGATTCTAGGGCTCTCAACAATTTCTGAGACTTGATTCTATATAAGAATTACTTCTTATTTACTAAGACAAGTACAAGCGACTAGCTTTGGATGACTACAAATTCTATTTTGGGCCCGGGGGTTCTTTATACCCTCGCATCGTGCCATTATTGAGAGCCCCGCAAATTCTCGCCGAAAATAATTTTTATTTATGTAAAAAACCCTTATACATATTTGGTAAATAGGGTTACCGCACCCCTTCCATGGTGCTATCAATAGCTGGATTCCTTCGTACTGTAACACAGTAACGCCCCCTATCTATGTATCTAATCAATATACCTAATTTCCGGGTATTGATAGCTTCCCTAGACTATTTCCATGAAATAAAAGGACAATTCCCTTTATTTCCCAGTTAAAACCTTAATAGCTTTTAACCTAGCCTAAGGATATCTATAGGTTGGGTTGACCTGCTGGTGCCAATAGCAGGCTGTCTGTTGACGTCTAGAAAAAGCTTATTTTCGGGAATCTTCTATGGGATATCATCCCTTATGTAATGAATCTATAAGTTCCTAAGTCATTTCACCGACTTTAGGACTTCCTACTTAGGCTAACCAGACAATCACCGCCTATTATGGGGATTCTGGTAGCCAATAGACCACACTTTACATTTCTAGTGTTTATGTAAGTCTATCTAGGTCATATGCACATAAGGTGCCTTGATATGTACAAATTTGATAGCCGGTCACTTTCTTTGCGCCCAGCTATCAGAGAAATTAGATATAAAAACACTAATAAGATTGGGACGACACGATGGTGCGTTCAACGGGCCATCGGGAGGTCCCCAAAAATTCCTTATTTTCGGAATTCCCAGGGGTGTATAGTCCCGGGAAATGCCAAAAACTGACTAAAAATTACGTTTCCAGAAACCTATTTTCTGGAATTGTACTTAAACTACTTGAGCGATTTTCGCTCCAAAGTGATGGCTTGGTAGCTAGTCCAGCAAGCCATCCGAAAGTACTTACACCATGAGTACATCTATTCCCTTCATGGAGTTATTCCACCTGAAGGGTCTACAAATTTCAACGTTTTACGTTGTTTACATTTTTCACGACTGCTTATCTCGTTGACTATCCAAGCGATTCTTCCCATCTAGAAACCGCCTGGAAGCCCTTTTAGCAAGCTTTCCAATGGTAGTACTTTTACCAGTACACCTATATGTTTCTAGGTACTTAGGGCACCTAAAACCGTAAGCGATTGCCAAAACCAGTCAAACAGCAGTTTTTCTATTATATACTGACTTGATATCTCAAGTAAATGGGCTTTATATAAAAGACTACGCTAACTATGAGGTGTATATAGGCTTCCTGTCTCGGTCTAGGTCCCCCATATACCCTAAAATGACCTAAAACCATATATTTGGTGTTTGAGATATCAAGTCAATATTCCTATTTACATAGCAGAAACTATGTGGTCTTCACATAGTTTCATCATTATGTACTGATTTCATGTCCAGTACATAGGATAAGCCCTTAAAAACATGATTTTAATTACTATAATATTTTCGAAAACCACCAAAACTATATATATCGCGTGGTTCCCTCTCACGGTTCATTCGGAACTAATCCGTCGTCGAGCACAGACGTATCGTATGACAGAAATTTATGTTTTTTACTATGATAACTCTTATCAGTATGCTTTCTAATGATTTTACTCTGTTAAGGGTGAACTATTGAACCCTATAACATACTGACAAACACTAAAAACATTATACTACTATCTCAAAAAATGTAGGTAAAATTTTAGTATAAATATAAACGTGCCTCTAAAATTCATTTTAGTATCAGGTGGCGCGCCGTGGTAAGCAGACATGTCTACACATACAAACTTCAATTTCTATGAACCATTTAGTATGGTTGATGACGCTTCGTCGCGAACATATCTCCCGCCGTGCAGTGCTGTGTCGACTCGCTGTGTCGACTCGAAGTGTTGTCGGCGCGGCGCTGCATTCCTTCGGTGAGCGACGGACGGCATTTCTCGGCTGCCGGCCAGGCCCACCGAGAGGACGGTCGCCGCTCCGGCATCTCTGGTTACTGGGGCAGTGGGACGAGTTTCTTCACCGGACGCTTCAAGGTACCGCCAAGCGTGCGTACCTCAGCGGTCCGGATTTCTCCGTCGATTCCTGGATACACGGCCACAATGCGGCCTCGCGGCCACGTATTGCGGGGCAGCTGGCCGTCGGCTATCAGGACAGGGTCACCCACTTTAAATCTGGGCCCACTACTATGTGGCTCCCGCCGGTTTTGGAGCTCCGGCAGGTACTCTCTGACCCAGCGACTCCAGAACATATCAGCGAGGATCTGTGCTCGTCGCCATATTTTCCTGCTGTCTATATCTTGCTCGGTGAACGTGCCAGGTGTAGGTAGTCTGGCTGACCCACCGAGTAAGAGGTGATTCGGTGTGATGGATTCATCATCATCACCATCTACCGACACGTGTGTCAATGGTCGGCTATTTACAATGTACTCTGCCTCACAAATCAGTGTGGACAACACCTCTTCGGTGGGGTGTTTTTCTGTAAGTACATTGTATAGTGTGTTTTTTACACAACGAATTAGGCGCTCCCAGGCGCCTCCCATGAATGGCGCTGATGGCGTTATGAAGCGCCATACGATGCCTCTACGACTTGCCTCTGTTTTGAAGGCGTCTCGCAGCTCTCTGTCGGCGCCGTGCATGTTAGTGCCATTGTCTGAGTGTATCTCAGCTGGGCATCCTCTGCGTGCGGCGAATCGGCGCAGCGCCAATATGGCGGAGTCTGCGCTAAGGCTGGCGGCGATTTCAAGGTGCACCGCCCTTGATGTGAGACACGTAAATAGTGCTACGTATCTCTTCTGATGCTGCCGACCGACGGTGACGGATAGCGGGCCGAAATAGTCGAGCCCGGTATATGTAAACGGCCTCTTATGGTGAGCGAGGCGCGTTTTCGGGTGGTCGCCGGTCGCAGGTACTGGTGGCTGTGCCTTGCGTATACGGCAATGCAGGCATCTTGCTATCACCTTCTTCGCTGTTGGTCGCATCTTCACGACCCAGTAGTGCTGCCGTACCTCATTAATTGTGAGTTCGGTGCCACTATGTTGTAGACTGCGATGTGTCCAGTCTATGTACAACTGCGTTATGTGATGGTCGCCATGTAATATAGGCGGGCGCATCACTTCTTCAGCTACCTCTTGTGTAGCTGCTATGCGACTTCTTAGTCGCAGCACGCTGTCGATATTTTTTTCAACATTCGCTAACTCTTTAAATTGGCGTAAATGTTGTACCCGGGTTGTAATGCCAGGTCAACATGTAGCCTCTGCTTCAGCTACGTTTTGCGTAGCTGCTATGCGACTTCTTAGTCGCAGCACGCTGTCGACGACCTGTATTTGTAAAGGTCGCAGCGAGCTATTCTTATCTATTTCTTCAATAGCGTATCTATCTTCAGGATAGCATCTTGGTACGCTATCGTCTTTAAGTAGGCGTAAATGTTGTACCCGGGTTGTAATGCCAGGTCAACATCTAGCCTCTGATCCCAGTCGACGCCTCGCCTCCATGCTTCTTGCAATATTTGCTTCGCCTTGATGGTTACTGGTGAGGCGAGTCCGAGTGGGTCGTATAGCGACGCGACTATTTTGAGCGCCTCTCGCTTGGTGGGCGCCTCTCGGTCCAAGATACCCTCAGGCAGACGCGCGAGTGTGAGGTTGAAACCCAGCGTGTCTTCGCCTGGCCTCCATATGAGGCCGAGTATCTTTTCCGACGTATCTATATCTCCAATGGATACCATCTCAGTTTGTATATGCGATGGGTCCATTTTTTCTAGGAGCTGCGAGCTATTTGAAACCCATTTCTTGAGTTCAAACCTCGCCTGTAGGTGTATTTTTCGCACCATACTAGCGACTTCTGCCGCCTTCTCGATAGTTCTATAACTATCTAGGTCGTCATCCATATAATGACTACGTAGTATAGCATCCACAGCTTCAGGGTGCTTCTCTATATATTTGTTTGCGTTCCAGTTCTTTGCAAAAATTGCTGTGCAAGGCGAACTGGCTGCGCCGAAAATGATGGACGTCATTCTATATTCTTCTGGCGCTCCTTCTCTGCGGTTTCCCCTCCACAGGTAGCGAAGCGCGTCTCGGTCTTGGCTCCGCACCTTCACTTGCATGAACATCTCCGCTATGTCACCGGTTATTGCGACGCAGTGGCGGCGAAACCGCATCATTACGCCTGGCAGCGACTGTAATAGGTCGGGCCCAGTTAACAGGAAGTCATTCAGTGACATTCCTCTCGATTTGGCGGCAGCGTCATGTACGATGCGAAGTTTGTCTGGCTTCATTGGGTTGAAGACATCGAAGTGTGGGAGGTACCAAGTTTTGCCCGGCGTGCTAATTGCGGGTGCCCTTTCAGCGTACCCTTTCGCAATTAGCGAGTCCATCTGGTCTGAGTATCTTCTTAGAAGTTCCTGGTTCTTGTCCAGCTTCTTTTCTGTTGAGACGAGCCTCTTCAGAGCTGTCTCAAAGCTATCTGGCATCTCAGCATGCTCATTACGCCAAAGCATGGCGGTTTCGATGTGTCCATTCTCTAATTGGACAGTTGATCGATTCAAAATGTCCTCTGCCCTTCTTGCTGGGTCAGAGGCGGGTCGCTGTGGGTTTATGCACAACGATTCTATGGCGAAATGTTCGCGCAACTGATGATCCAAATTGTCATCAGTTGTTATTCTATTGACATGATGTACTTGTTGTCGTAGTAAACTACTGTGCGCGCCATGTAGTGTCCAACCCATCGCTGTAAGTGACGCAATTGGTTGGTGTCTTGGACCTCTGCGAATCTCGCTGGCCAATAACAAATGCCAGTTGTCTTGGCCGACGAGTATTTTTGGCACGCCATTGTTGTACATCAACTCTTTTCTCAAGTCGGTTAAATGCTTGCAGCGTGCGACAACCCTATCGCTCACTGTTTGTTTTGCCAAGCTGAGTTTAGGTATAGTACGTGCTTTAAATTGTACCCTTCTCTCTTGCGGGCTAACCAGTGTCACCTTGACTCTTCTTGAGCATGGGGTGGTGAGCATGGTGTTGCCTATCGCACCGATCTTGAGCGGGTCCACAGGGCCCTCTGCCCCGACTTGCCTCGCGATGTCTTCATCCATCAGCGAAACGGTGGACCCATCGTCTAGGAGAGCGTATGTTGCTACCTCTCCCGCCGGTCCGATTACCCGGACCGGCACTATCTTGAGGTACGCCTGGCTCGATGGTGACCCGAAACTGGCCACCGTTTCCTGAGGATCCTTGCGGGATTCAGGAACATCGGGCTTCTTGTTGGCTTCCCTCTGCTGTTGCTTCTTCCTATGAAGAAGCCGATGGTGCGTATCTCTGCACCCGTCTTGGCCACACTGTTTTCTCTTACAAGTGTGGTTGCCTCGTCGATGTTGAAGGCAGCGATAACATAGATTGTGTTTTTTCGCTAGCTCCCATCTTTTCTCGACAGCTACGCCCCTGAATTGTGCACATCCAGTGGCGTAGTGATGTCCCACGTCGCAAACACGGCATTTTCCTACCGGTTGGTCCGTAGCTATATGCGTCCTTTGTGTGACGCGTCTGTTGGTGTTCGCCTCGGCCGAAGCGATGCCTTCGGGTGGGGCGAATGGACTACAGAAGTGTGCCTGTTCAGATATAAAATTACTGAACAATGAAATATCTGGCACCGATTGGTACTTCTCCGAATATGATCGGTACCATTGTGCTCGTAGCGAATTGGGTAACTTCTCTGTTAACAATCGCATAAGCTCCGCGTTCATAAGGTAATGACCCTTTTTTAACGCGCGGAGCGTGACTACAGCACCTCTTACGCGACTTGCAAACGCGCAGATGTCTCTTGGTGACTCACTGCAGCGCGGCAGTCCGCGTAATCTATCTGTTTCAGCTTGCGCTATGGAGTCTGGACGGCCGAACTGCAGCTCGAGTTCCTTCATGATGTCATCGGGCCTGGCATGTCCGATGAGTTCTGAGCTGACGGTTTCCATTGCACGTCCATGTAAGCTTCTCCTCAGCCTCGCTGTATTCTCGATGTCCGTAAAGTACGCTCGAGTTGTCTCATATATGGCCCGAAATGATAGCCATTCAGTATGAGAACCATTGAAATTCGGCAATGTCATGACGAATTTCGACGCAGAGGGGTTCGGTTGGTCCCGCTGTTCTATTTTCCTGTCGGCTAGCGACGCTATAGCGGACGTCAACTCCGTCAAGAATGGACGGAGACTATCCCTCTGACCTCCTGTACCCTCAGCTGACGCTGCAACTGGAGGCTTTCGCACTTCTCTCTCCTTAGGATGCTGACCTTCTATTTGCGATTTGGTGGCGGCCGCAGTCAGGGGTCTATGCATAGAATTTCTGGTTCCCCCTTCAACGACGTTATCCTCCTTCTCAGGCTGAGGTTCTGGTGCCTCTTCTAGCCATGAACGCACGTACTCGTCATTCGAGTTTCTGTCATCCAAGTATTCAGCTTCGGAACCCTCTTCCTCCGCTCTCTGAAGTGCCAGTTGTGCAAACTCCAACTTAATTTTGAGTAAGTCTACGCGAGCTTTGTCTATGTTTTTTCGTGACCGAGTCACTCTAGTTGACGGCGGACGGCTATGTTCGATACGGGCGTCACCCCGGGTAGTCATCGGCATCGCTGTACGTCTGTCTTCTTCGGAAATCTTCTCTTTCTGAGAAGGTTTCAATGTTGTGTCTGAAGCTCCTTCTAATCTGGTTACTCTGGTAGAAACCGCTTGATCAGTTTCTATTGGTTGATGCGTCGGAGTGCTTTCAGTTTGAGGCGCTAGATGGCGCTGCTCGTCCGACGGCTCGGTCCCTTCGGTTGTGGAAGGTGAACACGGCGGCAGCTCATGTCTGATGCCAACTGGCTGATCCAACTCCACGGTCCATGCCTCCGGCGTCTTGCCTTTGGATCTGGTTATCGGCATTGTTGTTGAAATATTTTCTTTTGAAAACTCGAAGTTAGTTTTCAAAGATAAGTCCCAGTTCCGGGCTTCAGCGTTCAAACCGACGATCTCCAGAAGTTAACCTCCACTTCGATTGACTATAATTCAATCTTCAAATAAAAAATCACTAAAAACTTACGGTCAGTGGTAAGTCTTCAGGAAACTTCAGGCATTTGCTATACAAGTTTATTTTTCCCATAAACGTGTATGTTCTATTTGATTGACTATAATTCAATCAAATTCTAAATCACCGAAAAGTCAAGGTTACTTTTCGGTGGTGATGCTTCATGAACTGCTTGTCCAAAGCATCAGAGCCGTGCATCAATCTTCAGAGCACGTATCTTGCTTGATTGAAGAAAATTCAATCTTCAAATAAATCACCGAAACGTCAAAGTTATTTTCAGTGATAGTGCTTCAGGAACCGCATAGTCAGTACATCCGAAACGTATCTAAGTCTTCAGAGTACGTTTCTTCCATTCACTGACGAAAATTCAGTCTTCAAAATTTTCCTGAAAACATAGGGGTTGTTTTCAGTCATAAGGCTTCAGGAATTATTCTTCAATCATCAAGGATGCACATCAGCCTTCTAAACGCACGTCTTGTATTTTTCTGACGGGCGCTCGTTTTTTAAACAAATCGCTAAAAACATAAGGGTAGTTTTCAGCGATAAGTCTTCAGGAACTATTCTTCCGCGTCAAAGACGTAATCCAATCTTCTGAACGAGTATTCTTGGTTGAATAAACAAGCGTTCAGTTCTAGAACAAATCACTGATAACATAGGGTAGTTTTCAGCGATAAGTCTTCAGGAACTATTCTTGGGGCTTCAAGGATGCGCATCTGTCTTCATACAGCATTTTGCGGCTCACAGAAAATTTCTTCTATTTTCTTACAATTATTGAAAAAATAGGGTATTTTCAATAACTGTCTCCAGAATTTTACCTCTTGGATCCAGCGGCAAATAGGGCACGTAGGACTTGTTCCCTGCAGTGCACGTCGATTTTTGGTTTATTTGTGAAATTAATTTCTCCAAAATTCGAAAAATTAATTCCACCACTGTTTCTTCCTGACGTCCTGGGGCGCTCCAGACTTCGAATTTCGGCTCGAACGGGTCAACGTTGTGTTGCACGTAGCCGACTTAATATGCAGGCACCCAGTTGTTTTTTCTGGATCTACTGTTCCCGACGTCCTGGGGCTCTCCAGGCTCCAAAATTCGGCTCGATAGGACCATTAAATGTGTCCGTCGTCGAATTTGCCGGGACGCCAGGCTCCAAAATCTGGCTCGCAAGGACCATTAAATGTGCAGGACGTAGCGTGTTCATTGGCCCCGAGAAAAGAAGGGCGTAAACCTTCTGGCCATTGCCGCTGAACGCCCCATCCACATCAACGAAAACAAAGGTTCTTGGATGCCTAGCTGCAGCAGTGACGTAGGGTTGCAAATCGACTCTAACGATTCAACGATGTGTTGGCTGTACTTGAGTTATTTCCAGATTCCGGGTTTCCTACTTCTGGATCAGCACTCCTGGTGTCCAGGTTCCGAGGTTCAGCTCGACAGGATCGAAAAGGGATGTCTTCATAAGGGTTGAAGTCGATGAATTAAATGAAACACTAAGTTATTCAGTACACGGCACGATTCTAGGGCTCTCAACAATTTCTGAGACTTGATTCTATATAAGAATTACTTCTTATTTACTAAGACAAGTACAAGCGACTAGCTTTGGATGACTACAAATTCTATTTTGGGCCCGGGGGTTCTTTATACCCTCGCATCGTGCCATTATTGAGAGCCCCGCAAATTCTCGCCGAAAATAATTTTTATTTATGTAAAAAACCCTTATACATATTTGGTAAATAGGGTTACCGCACCCCTTCCATGGTGCTATCAATAGCTGGATTCCTTCGTACTGTAACACAGTAACGCCCCCTATCTATGTATCTAATCAATATACCTAATTTCCGGGTATTGATAGCTTCCCTAGACTATTTCCATGAAATAAAAGGACAATTCCCTTTATTTCCCAGTTAAAACCTTAATAGCTTTTAACCTAGCCTAAGGATATCTATAGGTTGGGTTGACCTGCTGGTGCCAATAGCAGGCTGTCTGTTGACGTCTAGAAAAAGCTTATTTTCGGGAATCTTCTATGGGATATCATCCCTTATGTAATGAATCTATAAGTTCCTAAGTCATTTCACCGACTTTAGGACTTCCTACTTAGGCTAACCAGACAATCACCGCCTATTATGGGGATTCTGGTAGCCAATAGACCACACTTTACATTTCTAGTGTTTATGTAAGTCTATCTAGGTCATATGCACATAAGGTGCCTTGATATGTACAAATTTGATAGCCGGTCACTTTCTTTGCGCCCAGCTATCAGAGAAATTAGATATAAAAACACTAATAAGATTGGGACGACACGATGGTGCGTTCAACGGGCCATCGGGAGGTCCCCAAAAATTCCTTATTTTCGGAATTCCCAGGGGTGTATAGTCCCGGGAAATGCCAAAAACTGACTAAAAATTACGTTTCCAGAAACCTATTTTCTGGAATTGTACTTAAACTACTTGAGCGATTTTCGCTCCAAAGTGATGGCTTGGTAGCTAGTCCAGCAAGCCATCCGAAAGTACTTACACCATGAGTACATCTATTCCCTTCATGGAGTTATTCCACCTGAAGGGTCTACAAATTTCAACGTTTTACGTTGTTTACATTTTTCACGACTGCTTATCTCGTTGACTATCCAAGCGATTCTTCCCATCTAGAAACCGCCTGGAAGCCCTTTTAGCAAGCTTTCCAATGGTAGTACTTTTACCAGTACACCTATATGTTTCTAGGTACTTAGGGCACCTAAAACCGTAAGCGATTGCCAAAACCAGTCAAACAGCAGTTTTTCTATTATATACTGACTTGATATCTCAAGTAAATGGGCTTTATATAAAAGACTACGCTAACTATGAGGTGTATATAGGCTTCCTGTCTCGGTCTAGGTCCCCCATATACCCTAAAATGACCTAAAACCATATATTTGGTGTTTGAGATATCAAGTCAATATTCCTATTTACATAGCAGAAACTATGTGGTCTTCACATAGTTTCATCATTATGTACTGATTTCATGTCCAGTACATAGGATAAGCCCTTAAAAACATGATTTTAATTACTATAATATTTTCGAAAACCACCAAAACTATATATATCGCGTGGTTCCCTCTCACGGTTCATTCGGAACTAATCCGTCGTCGAGCACAGACGTATCGTATGACAGAAATTTATGTTTTTTACTATGATAACTCTTATCAGTATGCTTTCTAATGATTTTACTCTGTTAAGGGTGAACTATTGAACCCTATAACATACTGACAAACACTAAAAACATTATACTACTATCTCAAAAAATGTAGGTAAAATTTTAGTATAAATATAAACGTGCCTCTAAAATTCATTTTAGTATCAGGTGGCGCGCCGTGGTAAGCAGACATGTCTACACATACAAACTTCAATTTCTATGAACCATTTAGTATGGTTGATGACGCTTCGTCGCGAACATATCTCCCGCCGTGCAGTGCTGTGTCGACTCGCTGTGTCGACTCGAAGTGTTGTCGGCGCGGCGCTGCATTCCTTCGGTGAGCGACGGACGGCATTTCTCGGCTGCCGGCCAGGCCCACCGAGAGGACGGTCGCCGCTCCGGCATCTCTGGTTACTGGGGCAGTGGGACGAGTTTCTTCACCGGACGCTTCAAGGTACCGCCAAGCGTGCGTACCTCAGCGGTCCGGATTTCTCCGTCGATTCCTGGATACACGGCCACAATGCGGCCTCGCGGCCACGTATTGCGGGGCAGCTGGCCGTCGGCTATCAGGACAGGGTCACCCACTTTAAATCTGGGCCCACTACTATGTGGCTCCCGCCGGTTTTGGAGCTCCGGCAGGTACTCTCTGACCCAGCGACTCCAGAACATATCAGCGAGGATCTGTGCTCGTCGCCATATTTTCCTGCTGTCTATATCTTGCTCGGTGAACGTGCCAGGTGTAGGTAGTCTGGCTGACCCACCGAGTAAGAGGTGATTCGGTGTGATGGATTCATCATCATCACCATCTACCGACACGTGTGTCAATGGTCGGCTATTTACAATGTACTCTGCCTCACAAATCAGTGTGGACAACACCTCTTCGGTGGGGTGTTTTTCTGTAAGTACATTGTATAGTGTGTTTTTTACACAACGAATTAGGCGCTCCCAGGCGCCTCCCATGAATGGCGCTGATGGCGTTATGAAGCGCCATACGATGCCTCTACGACTTGCCTCTGTTTTGAAGGCGTCTCGCAGCTCTCTGTCGGCGCCGTGCATGTTAGTGCCATTGTCTGAGTGTATCTCAGCTGGGCATCCTCTGCGTGCGGCGAATCGGCGCAGCGCCAATATGGCGGAGTCTGCGCTAAGGCTGGCGGCGATTTCAAGGTGCACCGCCCTTGATGTGAGACACGTAAATAGTGCTACGTATCTCTTCTGATGCTGCCGACCGACGGTGACGGATAGCGGGCCGAAATAGTCGAGCCCGGTATATGTAAACGGCCTCTTATGGTGAGCGAGGCGCGTTTTCGGGTGGTCGCCGGTCGCAGGTACTGGTGGCTGTGCCTTGCGTATACGGCAATGCAGGCATCTTGCTATCACCTTCTTCGCTGTTGGTCGCATCTTCACGACCCAGTAGTGCTGCCGTACCTCATTAATTGTGAGTTCGGTGCCACTATGTTGTAGACTGCGATGTGTCCAGTCTATGTACAACTGCGTTATGTGATGGTCGCCATGTAATATAGGCGGGCGCATCACTTCTTCAGCTACCTCTTGTGTAGCTGCTATGCGACTTCTTAGTCGCAGCACGCTGTCGATATTTTTTTCAACATTCGCTAACTCTTTAAATTGGCGTAAATGTTGTACCCGGGTTGTAATGCCAGGTCAACATGTAGCCTCTGCTTCAGCTACGTTTTGCGTAGCTGCTATGCGACTTCTTAGTCGCAGCACGCTGTCGACGACCTGTATTTGTAAAGGTCGCAGCGAGCTATTCTTATCTATTTCTTCAATAGCGTATCTATCTTCAGGATAGCATCTTGGTACGCTATCGTCTTTAAGTAGGCGTAAATGTTGTACCCGGGTTGTAATGCCAGGTCAACATCTAGCCTCTGATCCCAGTCGACGCCTCGCCTCCATGCTTCTTGCAATATTTGCTTCGCCTTGATGGTTACTGGTGAGGCGAGTCCGAGTGGGTCGTATAGCGACGCGACTATTTTGAGCGCCTCTCGCTTGGTGGGCGCCTCTCGGTCCAAGATACCCTCAGGCAGACGCGCGAGTGTGAGGTTGAAACCCAGCGTGTCTTCGCCTGGCCTCCATATGAGGCCGAGTATCTTTTCCGACGTATCTATATCTCCAATGGATACCATCTCAGTTTGTATATGCGATGGGTCCATTTTTTCTAGGAGCTGCGAGCTATTTGAAACCCATTTCTTGAGTTCAAACCTCGCCTGTAGGTGTATTTTTCGCACCATACTAGCGACTTCTGCCGCCTTCTCGATAGTTCTATAACTATCTAGGTCGTCATCCATATAATGACTACGTAGTATAGCATCCACAGCTTCAGGGTGCTTCTCTATATATTTGTTTGCGTTCCAGTTCTTTGCAAAAATTGCTGTGCAAGGCGAACTGGCTGCGCCGAAAATGATGGACGTCATTCTATATTCTTCTGGCGCTCCTTCTCTGCGGTTTCCCCTCCACAGGTAGCGAAGCGCGTCTCGGTCTTGGCTCCGCACCTTCACTTGCATGAACATCTCCGCTATGTCACCGGTTATTGCGACGCAGTGGCGGCGAAACCGCATCATTACGCCTGGCAGCGACTGTAATAGGTCGGGCCCAGTTAACAGGAAGTCATTCAGTGACATTCCTCTCGATTTGGCGGCAGCGTCATGTACGATGCGAAGTTTGTCTGGCTTCATTGGGTTGAAGACATCGAAGTGTGGGAGGTACCAAGTTTTGCCCGGCGTGCTAATTGCGGGTGCCCTTTCAGCGTACCCTTTCGCAATTAGCGAGTCCATCTGGTCTGAGTATCTTCTTAGAAGTTCCTGGTTCTTGTCCAGCTTCTTTTCTGTTGAGACGAGCCTCTTCAGAGCTGTCTCAAAGCTATCTGGCATCTCAGCATGCTCATTACGCCAAAGCATGGCGGTTTCGATGTGTCCATTCTCTAATTGGACAGTTGATCGATTCAAAATGTCCTCTGCCCTTCTTGCTGGGTCAGAGGCGGGTCGCTGTGGGTTTATGCACAACGATTCTATGGCGAAATGTTCGCGCAACTGATGATCCAAATTGTCATCAGTTGTTATTCTATTGACATGATGTACTTGTTGTCGTAGTAAACTACTGTGCGCGCCATGTAGTGTCCAACCCATCGCTGTAAGTGACGCAATTGGTTGGTGTCTTGGACCTCTGCGAATCTCGCTGGCCAATAACAAATGCCAGTTGTCTTGGCCGACGAGTATTTTTGGCACGCCATTGTTGTACATCAACTCTTTTCTCAAGTCGGTTAAATGCTTGCAGCGTGCGACAACCCTATCGCTCACTGTTTGTTTTGCCAAGCTGAGTTTAGGTATAGTACGTGCTTTAAATTGTACCCTTCTCTCTTGCGGGCTAACCAGTGTCACCTTGACTCTTCTTGAGCATGGGGTGGTGAGCATGGTGTTGCCTATCGCACCGATCTTGAGCGGGTCCACAGGGCCCTCTGCCCCGACTTGCCTCGCGATGTCTTCATCCATCAGCGAAACGGTGGACCCATCGTCTAGGAGAGCGTATGTTGCTACCTCTCCCGCCGGTCCGATTACCCGGACCGGCACTATCTTGAGGTACGCCTGGCTCGATGGTGACCCGAAACTGGCCACCGTTTCCTGAGGATCCTTGCGGGATTCAGGAACATCGGGCTTCTTGTTGGCTTCCCTCTGCTGTTGCTTCTTCCTATGAAGAAGCCGATGGTGCGTATCTCTGCACCCGTCTTGGCCACACTGTTTTCTCTTACAAGTGTGGTTGCCTCGTCGATGTTGAAGGCAGCGATAACATAGATTGTGTTTTTTCGCTAGCTCCCATCTTTTCTCGACAGCTACGCCCCTGAATTGTGCACATCCAGTGGCGTAGTGATGTCCCACGTCGCAAACACGGCATTTTCCTACCGGTTGGTCCGTAGCTATATGCGTCCTTTGTGTGACGCGTCTGTTGGTGTTCGCCTCGGCCGAAGCGATGCCTTCGGGTGGGGCGAATGGACTACAGAAGTGTGCCTGTTCAGATATAAAATTACTGAACAATGAAATATCTGGCACCGATTGGTACTTCTCCGAATATGATCGGTACCATTGTGCTCGTAGCGAATTGGGTAACTTCTCTGTTAACAATCGCATAAGCTCCGCGTTCATAAGGTAATGACCCTTTTTTAACGCGCGGAGCGTGACTACAGCACCTCTTACGCGACTTGCAAACGCGCAGATGTCTCTTGGTGACTCACTGCAGCGCGGCAGTCCGCGTAATCTATCTGTTTCAGCTTGCGCTATGGAGTCTGGACGGCCGAACTGCAGCTCGAGTTCCTTCATGATGTCATCGGGCCTGGCATGTCCGATGAGTTCTGAGCTGACGGTTTCCATTGCACGTCCATGTAAGCTTCTCCTCAGCCTCGCTGTATTCTCGATGTCCGTAAAGTACGCTCGAGTTGTCTCATATATGGCCCGAAATGATAGCCATTCAGTATGAGAACCATTGAAATTCGGCAATGTCATGACGAATTTCGACGCAGAGGGGTTCGGTTGGTCCCGCTGTTCTATTTTCCTGTCGGCTAGCGACGCTATAGCGGACGTCAACTCCGTCAAGAATGGACGGAGACTATCCCTCTGACCTCCTGTACCCTCAGCTGACGCTGCAACTGGAGGCTTTCGCACTTCTCTCTCCTTAGGATGCTGACCTTCTATTTGCGATTTGGTGGCGGCCGCAGTCAGGGGTCTATGCATAGAATTTCTGGTTCCCCCTTCAACGACGTTATCCTCCTTCTCAGGCTGAGGTTCTGGTGCCTCTTCTAGCCATGAACGCACGTACTCGTCATTCGAGTTTCTGTCATCCAAGTATTCAGCTTCGGAACCCTCTTCCTCCGCTCTCTGAAGTGCCAGTTGTGCAAACTCCAACTTAATTTTGAGTAAGTCTACGCGAGCTTTGTCTATGTTTTTTCGTGACCGAGTCACTCTAGTTGACGGCGGACGGCTATGTTCGATACGGGCGTCACCCCGGGTAGTCATCGGCATCGCTGTACGTCTGTCTTCTTCGGAAATCTTCTCTTTCTGAGAAGGTTTCAATGTTGTGTCTGAAGCTCCTTCTAATCTGGTTACTCTGGTAGAAACCGCTTGATCAGTTTCTATTGGTTGATGCGTCGGAGTGCTTTCAGTTTGAGGCGCTAGATGGCGCTGCTCGTCCGACGGCTCGGTCCCTTCGGTTGTGGAAGGTGAACACGGCGGCAGCTCATGTCTGATGCCAACTGGCTGATCCAACTCCACGGTCCATGCCTCCGGCGTCTTGCCTTTGGATCTGGTTATCGGCATTGTTGTTGAAATATTTTCTTTTGAAAACTCGAAGTTAGTTTTCAAAGATAAGTCCCAGTTCCGGGCTTCAGCGTTCAAACCGACGATCTCCAGAAGTTAACCTCCACTTCGATTGACTATAATTCAATCTTCAAATAAAAAATCACTAAAAACTTACGGTCAGTGGTAAGTCTTCAGGAAACTTCAGGCATTTGCTATACAAGTTTATTTTTCCCATAAACGTGTATGTTCTATTTGATTGACTATAATTCAATCAAATTCTAAATCACCGAAAAGTCAAGGTTACTTTTCGGTGGTGATGCTTCATGAACTGCTTGTCCAAAGCATCAGAGCCGTGCATCAATCTTCAGAGCACGTATCTTGCTTGATTGAAGAAAATTCAATCTTCAAATAAATCACCGAAACGTCAAAGTTATTTTCAGTGATAGTGCTTCAGGAACCGCATAGTCAGTACATCCGAAACGTATCTAAGTCTTCAGAGTACGTTTCTTCCATTCACTGACGAAAATTCAGTCTTCAAAATTTTCCTGAAAACATAGGGGTTGTTTTCAGTCATAAGGCTTCAGGAATTATTCTTCAATCATCAAGGATGCACATCAGCCTTCTAAACGCACGTCTTGTATTTTTCTGACGGGCGCTCGTTTTTTAAACAAATCGCTAAAAACATAAGGGTAGTTTTCAGCGATAAGTCTTCAGGAACTATTCTTCCGCGTCAAAGACGTAATCCAATCTTCTGAACGAGTATTCTTGGTTGAATAAACAAGCGTTCAGTTCTAGAACAAATCACTGATAACATAGGGTAGTTTTCAGCGATAAGTCTTCAGGAACTATTCTTGGGGCTTCAAGGATGCGCATCTGTCTTCATACAGCATTTTGCGGCTCACAGAAAATTTCTTCTATTTTCTTACAATTATTGAAAAAATAGGGTATTTTCAATAACTGTCTCCAGAATTTTACCTCTTGGATCCAGCGGCAAATAGGGCACGTAGGACTTGTTCCCTGCAGTGCACGTCGATTTTTGGTTTATTTGTGAAATTAATTTCTCCAAAATTCGAAAAATTAATTCCACCACTGTTTCTTCCTGACGTCCTGGGGCGCTCCAGACTTCGAATTTCGGCTCGAACGGGTCAACGTTGTGTTGCACGTAGCCGACTTAATATGCAGGCACCCAGTTGTTTTTTCTGGATCTACTGTTCCCGACGTCCTGGGGCTCTCCAGGCTCCAAAATTCGGCTCGATAGGACCATTAAATGTGTCCGTCGTCGAATTTGCCGGGACGCCAGGCTCCAAAATCTGGCTCGCAAGGACCATTAAATGTGCAGGACGTAGCGTGTTCATTGGCCCCGAGAAAAGAAGGGCGTAAACCTTCTGGCCATTGCCGCTGAACGCCCCATCCACATCAACGAAAACAAAGGTTCTTGGATGCCTAGCTGCAGCAGTGACGTAGGGTTGCAAATCGACTCTAACGATTCAACGATGTGTTGGCTGTACTTGAGTTATTTCCAGATTCCGGGTTTCCTACTTCTGGATCAGCACTCCTGGTGTCCAGGTTCCGAGGTTCAGCTCGACAGGATCGAAAAGGGATGTCTTCATAAGGGTTGAAGTCGATGAATTAAATGAAACACTAAGTTATTCAGTACACGGCACGATTCTAGGGCTCTCAACAATTTCTGAGACTTGATTCTATATAAGAATTACTTCTTATTTACTAAGACAAGTACAAGCGACTAGCTTTGGATGACTACAAATTCTATTTTGGGCCCGGGGGTTCTTTATACCCTCGCATCGTGCCATTATTGAGAGCCCCGCAAATTCTCGCCGAAAATAATTTTTATTTATGTAAAAAACCCTTATACATATTTGGTAAATAGGGTTACCGCACCCCTTCCATGGTGCTATCAATAGCTGGATTCCTTCGTACTGTAACACAGTAACGCCCCCTATCTATGTATCTAATCAATATACCTAATTTCCGGGTATTGATAGCTTCCCTAGACTATTTCCATGAAATAAAAGGACAATTCCCTTTATTTCCCAGTTAAAACCTTAATAGCTTTTAACCTAGCCTAAGGATATCTATAGGTTGGGTTGACCTGCTGGTGCCAATAGCAGGCTGTCTGTTGACGTCTAGAAAAAGCTTATTTTCGGGAATCTTCTATGGGATATCATCCCTTATGTAATGAATCTATAAGTTCCTAAGTCATTTCACCGACTTTAGGACTTCCTACTTAGGCTAACCAGACAATCACCGCCTATTATGGGGATTCTGGTAGCCAATAGACCACACTTTACATTTCTAGTGTTTATGTAAGTCTATCTAGGTCATATGCACATAAGGTGCCTTGATATGTACAAATTTGATAGCCGGTCACTTTCTTTGCGCCCAGCTATCAGAGAAATTAGATATAAAAACACTAATAAGATTGGGACGACACGATGGTGCGTTCAACGGGCCATCGGGAGGTCCCCAAAAATTCCTTATTTTCGGAATTCCCAGGGGTGTATAGTCCCGGGAAATGCCAAAAACTGACTAAAAATTACGTTTCCAGAAACCTATTTTCTGGAATTGTACTTAAACTACTTGAGCGATTTTCGCTCCAAAGTGATGGCTTGGTAGCTAGTCCAGCAAGCCATCCGAAAGTACTTACACCATGAGTACATCTATTCCCTTCATGGAGTTATTCCACCTGAAGGGTCTACAAATTTCAACGTTTTACGTTGTTTACATTTTTCACGACTGCTTATCTCGTTGACTATCCAAGCGATTCTTCCCATCTAGAAACCGCCTGGAAGCCCTTTTAGCAAGCTTTCCAATGGTAGTACTTTTACCAGTACACCTATATGTTTCTAGGTACTTAGGGCACCTAAAACCGTAAGCGATTGCCAAAACCAGTCAAACAGCAGTTTTTCTATTATATACTGACTTGATATCTCAAGTAAATGGGCTTTATATAAAAGACTACGCTAACTATGAGGTGTATATAGGCTTCCTGTCTCGGTCTAGGTCCCCCATATACCCTAAAATGACCTAAAACCATATATTTGGTGTTTGAGATATCAAGTCAATATTCCTATTTACATAGCAGAAACTATGTGGTCTTCACATAGTTTCATCATTATGTACTGATTTCATGTCCAGTACATAGGATAAGCCCTTAAAAACATGATTTTAATTACTATAATATTTTCGAAAACCACCAAAACTATATATATCGCGTGGTTCCCTCTCACGGTTCATTCGGAACTAATCCGTCGTCGAGCACAGACGTATCGTATGACAGAAATTTATGTTTTTTACTATGATAACTCTTATCAGTATGCTTTCTAATGATTTTACTCTGTTAAGGGTGAACTATTGAACCCTATAACATACTGACAAACACTAAAAACATTATACTACTATCTCAAAAAATGTAGGTAAAATTTTAGTATAAATATAAACGTGCCTCTAAAATTCATTTTAGTATCAGGTGGCGCGCCGTGGTAAGCAGACATGTCTACACATACAAACTTCAATTTCTATGAACCATTTAGTATGGTTGATGACGCTTCGTCGCGAACAATAGTAGTGACTCATGTGAAAATAAACCTCCTTCAACTAAAGTTGGTTCATATTCTTAAGAAACGCATACTTTATCTTAGAGGATCCGTTATTTTCGAAGAGAGGTCAATTTGGCATTTTTCTCATGATCCACCATCGTAAAGATAAAAAGATAGGTTTTAAAGATGGGCTTCCATTAGCTGGGACGCCGAAACTGCATGACATTTCTACAACAATGATTGCCTGTATACCAGTACAAGTAGACGTGTCACACGTCCGCACTGCGATTATCGGCCTCGGCAAGCCAGTGTCCTAACTCTGCGCACGCGCAACACTACTACTCGGTTATTACGAGAATATTCCTATCATGATCTATACAAAAAATACTTATCTGTGATCGTTTGCAGGTGATAATGTTGAGCGGAACTACGGCTGTCGTATACTGGACGGACCCCACGCTGCCGAAAGGACAGGTGAGTAATCACTTTTAAAAATAAGTTATGACAGTTTCCTTCGATAACATAGGATAGGAATACGCTAAGGAGGTAATGCCTGTGGCTAAAATAACAGCCGCATGATAGATCTTTGCAACGGTTGAAGCAACGGTTGCATTGAGTCTCTCTAAGACATCGAATCCGAAACGAGCTGATCCGGCAGAGAACCAAAGTTGTCGACATAGCTCACAGAATAAGCAACCTGAAGTGGCAATGGATGATCGTTGGGGTAGAAATGTTCTTGATTGGAGACCGCGAACTGGTAAACGTAAGGTAGGACACCCAGGCTAGGTGGAGCGACGATACGACCAGGGCTGACTGGCAGCAGCTGGATGGCAGTTGCCGAAGATCGAAACAAATGGCGTGCAATTAGAGAGGCCGATGTCCAGCAGTGGACTGCTAAAGGGTGATGATGATGATGAACGCTTGCTGTAGTCGGTCCGTGGATGGTTGACCAATCTAAATATTGTAAAAAAACATTTTTTTTTAAAAGAGTAAGTATTGAGTTTCTTGTGCATTCTTCTCCATAACAAGCTGCTTTCCGAATGCACGGTAGAAACAACTTTTATAACTTGTAAATTTTAATGTACCTACCTAACGTTCAAAAGTGCCGCTTGGTGGCCTGCTTGAAATAAAATATCTTTGTCTTTGTCTTTGAATCATTATAACCCAGTTCACTAGTGCCGTCTGTAGTGTGCAAGCGAGACAAGATGATAAGTACCGCCATTATAGATTCGTTTCTATAATGAACTAGTTTATACATATTGAGACTCTTCCATGCCTCGGCAGTTGTTACGGTACCTAGTCAGAAGCCAGAAAATTTTACACTATTAATTTCAAGGGGTGCCGTGTTGCTACTTAGCTGCATCCGGCTAGACTGAGAGCCGACCCCAACATTGTAGGGAAAAGGCAGATAGATTCCGTTGATGGCTGGATATGTAAAGCTAAGTCCGTTGTCTACGTCTAATAACGTTACCTGTGTACGCTGGAATGATTCCAGACAGCAACAGACGGTCGTCGCTACGTGGTGCGCTGGTCGTCGTCCGGCGGCCGCGTGAAGACGTTCAACGCTACGGACTTGAACTGCATGTTAGACGAACTGAAGCCCTTCACGCAGTATGAGTTCGCCGTCAAGCTGATCAAAGGTGAGTGCGGCTTGCATAACTTGTACTCCATTAGAAATTTAAAAAATACGTTTATACCATTCCCCCTCTAAAAGCTTATTTTATTCACTGAAAACAGTGAATAAAAAGCACTTTTACTCACTGTTTTGGTGTTTGAATTTAGAACACACCAATATGTATTCGACGTCCATCTCAATGCTATACAACCTCCTTGCGCATAAAATACTCGATACAAACTCCTTGTGTAAAGAATATTCGACTTTCAAACTTCTTCATCGATTTAATTTTCAGTTTGTTAATATTTAGAATTTCAATAATGATTTTCATGATTTTGATATTAGTCTGGGATGTTTAGTGAATACTTATTTGGATTGTAATTCTAATATTAATTGCATTGGTGTTTAATTAATTATAAATAAGTCACGTAACGGAGGTGGTTACTGGCCCCTGAAACACAGACGCTGTTACCTAGCTCAGCTTCAATTTACAAAAAATGTGAAACCCAGAGTTTTTTTTTTTTTTGTAAATTTTGATTCCTTGTGTTTTTCGCTTAAATCTTTCTTTTTCTCGTAGTCATGGTATAAAATATAGTATGCAACTCTTGAATAAAACGGATTTATATCGAGGGCCATGAATCACTCGCGTCGCTCAGGATTCTAACACTTGAATCACTCGCTATGCTCGTGATTCAATCATCATGAATCACTCCCTGCGGTCGTGATTCACTTGATAGGATCCTTTACTTGTTCGTGATTCATCTATGGCCCTCGCTTTAAAACCGTCCTATATTCACTAGTTGCATAATATACTATTTTACAGTCCGTTCAACCGATTTTGAGTTCTACTCCGTAAATAGATAAAAAGCATAAACCTGTTACCAATTGCTTGTTACAGCTTCCATTTTAGCCCAGGAAAATAACTTAATTAGCCGCCAATCTGCAAAAAACATCCTATTTAAATAATTTCAACGTCATTATGTTCATTACGGTAGTAGTAATGTTGCTTGAAAGTCCATAAAAATCCCATGACAGCAATAATGCTGTCATAGGCCCCAAAAATCAGTTGTATGCTTCATGGTCGTAAAGTTTTGATTTTACTGCAATTTGCGCTCAGAGCAAGTTTATTTTTTGTTCAATTGTACATTAAAAAGTCCTGCATAAGATTTTCTAATATTACTTAGTTTTTGAAATATGAGTCAAAATATTATTTTAATGTTTATTACTAAGATTTAGTACAGTTATTTTGGGTATGGTAGTATAGGCTAGTTTAATTATGTTTTTATTTTCAAGAGAGCCGTATACCATTTAAATTAAGTTTTTTTTTATGTTTTGACAGCAATATATCAATTTTGGATACTTAAAATACTAAAAAACATAAAGTTAACGCTACTGAAATATACCCCATATCAGTGTTTTATATTGGCAGTACTAAAGGAAAAATGAAACAGTTTCGAACATAATGAAATGTGAGAAATAATAATAGGAAAATTATGTGTTTCAATCACGTAAAATCGGCTTGGCGAATAGGAATGAAATTTTGCAGACATGTAGTTTGTAACCTGAATGAACGTTGAAAATGAAAAATAAGATACTTTTATTCCGATGAACTCGGCACAATAATCCTTTGGGATAGTAATACGCTTTTTACACTACCTTGTCTATTATGTAACACATTGCCTTGATTGTGTGTATATAGTCTGTGGTTTTTAGTTTCTAATAAATTGTTGTTGAAGCTTATTTGCATTTAATTAAGTAACCTCATCAGGTAGTGGTAAAAGATGGTCGTTCGTGTCTCGCATAAAAAGGCTACATCGCTCGTGTTAAAATCTCGACTTTTAATGTTCGACACGAAATGTACTATTTCACTTGGGCGAAGCCGCTGGCAAATGCTATTTACTTAAATCCGTCTACAACTGTATTCTAACTTATCCCCCAGGCGGGCGCGAGTCGTCGTGGTCCATGCTGGTGTCCAACACCACGCTGGAGGCGCCCCCCGCCTCGCCCCCGCGCGAGCTGCGCCCGCAGCCCGCGCCGCCGCCCGCGTCGGCTGCCCGGGCGGTGGACCTCACCTGGCAGCCGCCCGCCAAGCCCAACGGGCTCATCACTGGTAAGTGACGCTTGTTGTTGACTTGTTCAGCCCGAGAAAGAGCTTGTTCGTTTGGTTCTTAAAAAGACGAGAGTCGCTTATCCGAATAGAGTGCAAACTTGCTTTTTGCAAGAGTGAGAGCTTTTCAACTTCAGATGTTATCCCTACTTTAGCTAATATTGTTGTTGTTTCTCATAAGATCATGGTAGTGTTCGTAAACTCTTAATAACGACACCAGAATCTCCATTCTAGCATTCGTTGAAATCTTATATATTTAAATATTTTTCCAGTCTGTAATATTGAACTTACTAGTTGTAAGGAGAGTTATAGTACCTATCTATATTATAACTGTACCTTTCACCCCGCAGGCTACGTCATAATGTACGCCATCTCCCGCTCCTCGGGATCCTCGGCCTCGGGCAGCGAGGAGTGGACCGCCATCGCCGCCCTGGGCGAGCGCACCCGGGCTCGGGTCGAGAGACTCCGCCCCAGGACCACTTACCTGTTCAAGCTGCAGGCGCGAAACAGTAAGGGGCTGGGGCCCTTCACGTCGCCTGTCACTTATACTACGGCTATGGGTGAGTACTGTTCTGATACAATGTGGAGGGACTCCGCCCCCGGACCATTTATCTGTTCAAGCTGCAGGCACGCAACAGCAAGGGGCCTTTCACGTCACCCGTCACTTACCCTATGGCTATGGGTGAGAAATAGTCACTTTAAAAAGTCTACATTCCATTTACTAGGACATTCCATCTTTCATAATCAATAGTACGGTTTCACGCGTTGCACTTCTGACGCCGGTGTCTACCTAATAAAGATCTTTAACGCCTGGGAAGAAGCACAAGATGCCATTGGAACCTTTTGCGATCTCTTGAAGGCGTTCGATTGCGTTAACCATGAGACACTATTGTTGAAGCTCGGTCACTATGGGATTAGAAATACGGCCCTTGAATTGCTTAGATCATACCTAAAAGCTAGACAAGTTAAAGTTCAGGTAAACGGCGTAAACTCACTAGGGCCTGAAATGACAATGGGCGTTCCTCAAGGCTCGATATTTGGTCCATTCTTCTTTTTAGTTTGTATAAGTGATTTGCCCCAATTACTACAAAATCAGCTGAAGTTGGTGTTATTTGCTGAGGACACATCTTTGATATTTAAAATAGATCGTTGGTCACAAAATATTGATGTTGTGAATAACTCTATTCATCACGTTCAAAATTAGTTTACGGCAAATATAGAAGTAGCGAATGTGACATCATATTGAATGGAGAAAACTGGACTTTATAAATCAAACAGAGAAATTGCAATGGGTACCTCACACAACATCTTTTGTGAGGCGACTAAGCTCAACCGCTTACGCAGTTAACAGATGTAGAAACCGCGCACCATCAGACATGGCTGATTTGCTCTCTATTTCAAGCAAATGGTGTCGGGGAAGTGTCGATTTGTGCTTGTAAATTAGATTTTGTTCTAAAGATGCTGCTTGTCCAGATTCAGGTGAGGGCGGCGGTCTCGCGAGCGCTACGTCCGCGTGGCTGTGGGCGAGCGCGGGCGGCGCCTGCGCGGTGCTGGCGCTGGCGGCCGCGCTGGCGCTGTCGCTGTGTTGTAGGAGGTCTACGCCACCGTTGTCACCTGACACCAGGTATGTCATTGAGGTTTATTTCTGTCTGAATCGTATTACTAAAGCCTACTTTGTATGTCCGTTTATCATTGGACTGTAACTATTTAACTAATCAATCTGCCCTACATTTTTCGAACTATATCGATTGGGGAAAATGCACAAGAAAAAAGTTATTTTTGAGTATTTAGGTACGTGTAGATGGTGTAGTTTGGAGACACAATAAAAGTCATATGTGGGTACTCACTATTTCTATTGTTCATCACACAAAACACGTTAGGAAATAATAGTCAGAAGGAGAATCACAGAGAGTTTAGAGTCACAATAAAAGAAATGTCTACAGCACAATACACACAGGACAGAAACAGATATTCAGATAGTTCTAGCACAGATCGCGTAAACAATTACTTTGCGGGAGCGCAGTAGCGGTAGCGGGAGTTGCAAACCGACTAGCGGTGCGTCGCTGCGGGTGGCAGAAGAACTTAGTAGGCTCGCGGTGCAGTACCACCGGAGCCGTTGGTGGTAACGTTCAACCAGACATCAGCCGACATAATATCGTATGCGATATACGATGCCGTGAATGTCTGTCGACGGTGTGTTACTGTTATCATAATTATATATAAATAAATATAACGATATTGTATGTGTGTCTTGTATGTTTGTGTATTATATAAATAAATAAACTATGTGGGTGGATAGTGTACCCTACATCACTCCCCTCCAGAGACCGTCAAGGGCGATAAAAATTTGGAAATCTGACTTGACGACCAGAACGAGTGGTATACTCCATGCTACTGCTAGGTGGAATGACCTCTGGGTCAGCTTTGTCCACCAATATGTAGGCTGGCTTAAGGCGGTCAATTGTGACCGTGACCTCCTTGCCCTTGAACAGGATTTTGAAGGTTTTGTCGCCTCTTTGCAGAACTTTGTGAGGACCTGTGTAGGCTGGCTGTAGCGAGCCACGTAATGCGTCGTCACGAAGGAACACATGATCAGTGGTCTGCAGATCCTTATAAACGAATATGCTCGTTTTGTTGTGACGGGAAGCTGGGGTTGGTTGCAGGTTTTGTGCAAACTTGCGGATGCGAGCGACGAATTCCGTGATGTCGGTCGTTCCCTCATCACAGGGAGAGAAAAATTCGCCCGGGAGTCTTAGCGGTTCGCCGTAAACCAGTTCGGCGGAAGACGCTTGGACATCCTTTTTGAATGCGCTCCTTATTCCAAGCAATACCCACGGCAAGGACTCTGTCCACCTGTCGTTAGCATGGCACATGATGGACGCCTTGAGTTGCCTGTGAAATCGCTCCACCATGCCATTACACGCCGGATGGTATGCCGTTGTCCGCTTGTGCTGAAAACCAGCCAACTTGGACAATTGCTCGAAGAGGGCTGACTCGAACTGACGGCCCCTGTCCGTAACAATGTCTGCAGGACAGCCAAACCGGGCAATCCATCCGGACAGCAGTGCTTTAGCTACTGTCTCGGCAGTAATGTCGACGATAGGTACCACTTCGGGCCACCTGGTAAATCGGTCGACTGCCGTCAGACAATACCTGAAGCCTTGCGAGATTGGGAGCGGGCCCACAAGGTCGATGTGGACAGTGGTGAACCTTGCACGTGGGAGATGAAACGACCCTAATGGCGCTGTGACGTGGCGGCTCACCTTGGCCCGCTGGCATTGAAGACAAGCTCGTGCCCATTCCCTGCAGTCCTTCCTAACGCCTGGCCAAACAAAGCGCTCTGCGATTAATTTGGCAGTCGCTGATACACCAGGATGACTGAGGGAATGTAAGCTGTCGAAGACTTGTTTTCGCAGCATTTTGGGTATAAATGGTCTAGGAGGCGCTGTACTGACGTCACAGTACACAGGTGTACGCTCCCCGTTGACCTGTACCTTCTCCAGTACTAATGATGATCCTTCCTGAAGAAGTATGGCTAGTTCGGGATCCGAAACTTGCGATTCCGCGAGGTTGACGAGGCTGACCGGTACCTGTAGCTCCTCCACGCGAGATAAGGGGTCGGCTACGACGTTGTCTTTGCCGGAAATGTGCCTTATGTCGGTGGTGAATTGAGCGATGAAGTCGAGGTACCGGAATTGCCTAGGTGAGCAGGTCTTCTTCCTCTCGTGAAATGCGAAACTGATTGGCTTGTGGTCCGTGTAAACGACGAAGTGTCGTGCCTCCAGCATATGGCGGAAGTATTTGATGGCCTCGTAAATGGCCAGCAGTTCCCTGTCATAGGGAGAATACTTGGTTTGCGGAGGGCTGAGCTTTCTGGAGAAGAAAGCTAACGGCTGCCAACCGTCATTGCTAAGCTGCTGTAACACCGCGCCGATTGCATTATCCGACGCATCGGTAATCAATGCGAGTTTGGCGTTGCAATCGGGGTGAGCCAATAGAGCAGCGTTAGCTAGGCTTGCCTTGCAGTTCTCAAATGCTTGCAAAGTACTCTCCGCCAGACATATGGGATGCGAGCCCTTTACGTTGCCAATCAAGAGGTTGTGAAGCGGCGCCTGGATCTGAGCTGCATGTGGGATGAATCGCCTATAAAAATTGATCATGCCCAAGAATCGTCGCAGCTGACGGACATCTTTGGGCTGAGGGAACGACTTGATGGCCTCGACCTTGGAGTCAAGCGGTTTGGTGCCCTTATCGGAAATGTGGTAACCTAGGAAGGTTACCTCCGAGACACCGAAAACACACTTGGACGTGTTGACCAGCATGCCGAAGTCCTTCAACCTGCCGAAGATGGTGCGGAGGTGCTCCTCATGCTCTGGCTCTGTTCTTGAAAAAATTAGAAAATCATCCAAATAACAGTAGCAGAAGTCCAAACCTCTGGTCATCTCGTCGACGAATCTTTGAAATGTTTGGCCTGCGTTACGCAAACCAAACGTCATGTACGGAAATTCGTACAAGCCGAACGGTGTGGTGATCGCCGTCTTGGGAATGTCGTCCTGGCTGACAGGTATCTGATTGTAGGCTTTCACGAGGTCTATAGTACTGAAGATTTTACAACCTGTAATACTGTGTGCAAAATCGTGTATGTGCCTAATCGGATACCTGTCAGGAACGGTTCGGGCGTTGAGCATGCGGTAGTCGCCGCATGGTCGCCAACCGTTGTCTTTTTTAGGGGCGAGATGTAGGGGTGATGCCCGGGGACTCTCAGAGGGTCTGGCAGTGCCATTTGAAAGCATTAGCTGAAACTCTTGCTGAGCAATTTTAAGTTTGTCTGGCGCTAGGCGCCGGAATGAAGAAGATACTGGAGGCCCTGGGGTCGTACGTATGTGGTGTACCGTGTTGTGCGGTGTAGTGCGTAGTGTACCGGCGGGTCGGGTGATGTCTGGGAAACCTTCCAGGAGTTTGTGATACCTCGAGTCGCCAGATAAAACCTTTACTGAAAATAAAGATGAATCTGCACGACTCGAAGCTAACGAGAACACATTTGTCGTACTATCGACTAGTCGTTGGTTACGACAGTCAACGACTAGCGAGTAATGACATAAGAAATCCACGCCGATTATCGGTTTTGTAACCTCGGCCACAACAAAACGCCACTTATAGTCTCTACGTAAACCTAAATTTAAACTAAGTTCCACGAATCCAAACGTCTTAATGGGTGTCCCGTTGGCGGCCACCAGCTGGTAGTTGCTGGGCGCGCGACGCTCGCTGAGCAGACGACGAGGGTAGACGCAGAGGTCGCTACCTGTGTCGACCAGGAACTGCGTATTCGTGCTTCGGTCTGCGACGAAGAGGCGACCAGTTGTAGGGCGGCAGTCGTCTGTCGCCATCAATAGCGACTGCCCGCGGCGTTTCCCTTTTTGAAGTCACAGGGTGTGATGCAGCGTTTCGCTTTGTCACCGTGCATCGCATGGTACCAGCACACAGGGTGGCTCCGGTAGCTGGAGTCCGAGCGAGTCGACGATCGCTGGTGTGACCTCCGTCTCGCGTCTCGGCCGCGGCTGTGGGAGCGGTTCCGCGAACGGCTGTCACGCAACTCCAGCATCATGTCCTTCATGGACCGCTTCAGCTCCGCGATTTCGGCTGCCATCTCACATAGAGAGGGCCCTGCTGCCGACGTTGAAGCGACGTGGCCGGATGGCGTGGCGATGTCCTGGATGCGGTCGGCCAGCTCGGCCAAGGCCTCCAGGGTGCTGTGCGGCTGCGTTGCCAGGAGGGGCTGGATGCTGCTGGGGAGTCGGCTGCTCCAGATGGTGCGCACGAAGTCCTCAGGCACAGTGGGTCCTGCCAAACCCTGCAGATGGCGCAGGAACTGCGACGGCTTCCGGTCACCCAGCTCTTCATGCATCAGCAGCTGCTTCACCTTGTTTTCCTGGGAGGCGGAGAGGCGTTTCACTAATTCCGTCTTCAGTTTTTCATAACGGTTAGTGGTGGGTGGGGATAAGATGATATCCTTTACCTCCTTTATATGCTGGGGGCCGAGTTGTCCAATGACGTCATTATACTTGGTGACGTCATTTGTTACCCCTGCATTCTCAAATTGTGCCTCAATCTGTGCGAACCAGATTTCGGGTTCTTCAGGCCAGAATGGTGGCAACTTAAATGCAACGCGGTGTACGTCGTGTGCCTCTATAGTAGACACGCGCTTCGCTTTGCGCGGTCTGTGCGTAACGCGTTGTGATCGCTGCGACGCGGACGACGTGGTGTGAGCGGACGACGCGGTGTGCACGGACTCACTATCACTCATTTTTAATCGTCTTTTCTGTGTTCAATACGGGGTCACCAGTTTAGGTACGTGTAGATGGTGTAGTTTGGAGACACAATAAAAGTCATATGTGGGTACTCACTATTTCTATTGTTCATCACACAAAACACGTTAGGAAATAATAGTCAGAAGGAGAATCACAGAGAGTTTAGAGTCACAATAAAAGAAATGTCTACAGCACAATACACACAGGACAGAAACAGATATTCAGATAGTTCTAGCACAGATCGCGTAAACAATTACTTTGCGGGAGCGCAGTAGCGGTAGCGGGAGTTGCAAACCGACTAGCGGTGCGTCGCTGCGGGTGGCAGAAGAACTTAGTAGGCTCGCGGTGCAGTACCACCGGAGCCGTTGGTGGTAACGTTCAACCAGACATCAGCCGACATAATATCGTATGCGATATACGATGCCGTGAATGTCTGTCGACGGTGTGTTACTGTTATCATAATTATATATAAATAAATATAACGATATTGTATGTGTGTCTTGTATGTTTGTGTATTATATAAATAAATAAACTATGTGGGTGGATAGTGTACCCTACAAGTAGTTTATCCATAAAAACACTAAAATAGAATACCATTAGTGAAAACAGAATCAAAATTGATTGAAAAACGACCGAAATATAACAATTTAAAGAAACATATCTGTCCCTCTAAGAAAACACCGTTATCGATGGCAGTTGTATGGGCGTCGTGATATCTGACGTCAGATTGCTCGTCGGACTTCTCTTTCTAGTTCTCAACTTAAATTACATGTATATTCCCTATTACTAGATTTTAGTTTTATCTAAACCTTATAACCTGTTCTCCTCTGTTGTTCTTACTAATTGTATGCCACCTAATGTGGCAGGATACAGATTACCCACAACTTGTGACACCCATTTATTTTTTATTTGATACATCAACATTTTACTATGCATTGTGCGAGGAAATAAAAAAATATATCTGAACCAAGCAAGAAATTAATAAAATGGCGCTTATTCAAGGGCGCTCAGCATATCCACAGATTAACTAATAGTTCATAGTTCTACTGCGCATGTGCAATAGCTGTCACGTCATAACGCAAAAAGGCACGAGCAAAATATTAATTCTGCCAAACATATTTTATGAATAATTAAAATTAATTTATTGATCAAAATCTAAATCGAGAGTAATTAGAAACGCCTTAAATGACGTATTAGTTTTGTTTTACTTTTTATATGAATGATAATCTGTACTTAACTAATTTTAAAACTTTTCTCAAATAATAAAAACTCTATGCGGCGGGCTGACGTTGGAGTTAAAAATTAAAAAAGTACAGGAAAGTAAAAAGCACTAGTAAAAAAAAGTGACACTTTCCGCACAGTTTGGCTGCTTGGAAAACGCTCTTTTCGAGGACATGCATTGTAATAGTTATTTATGCTACAAGTGCGGGAAGTAGGTGATTTCCGATGAGTGGCATTTTTATACACGAGCGAGCGAAGCGAGTGAGTGCATAAATCGACACGAGTCGGAAATCATCTTACGCACGTGTATCATACAACATTTTACTATGCATTGTGCGAGGAAATAAAAAAATATATCTGCACCAAGCAAGAAATTAATAAAATGGCGCTTATTCAAGGGCGCTCAGCATATCCACAGATTAACTAATAGTTCATAGTTCGACTGCGCATGTGCAAATAGCTGTCAGGTCGTAACGCAAAAAGGCACGAGCAAAATATTCATTCTGCCAAACATACTTAATAAATATTTAAAATTAATTTATTGATTAAAATCTAAATCTAGAGTAATTAAAAACGCCTTAAATGAAGTATTACTTTTGTTTTACTTTTTATATGAATGATAATCTGTACTTAACTAATTTTAAAACTTTTTTCAAATAATAAAAACTCTATGCGGCGGGTTGACGTTGGAGTTAAAAATTAAAAAAGTACAGGAAAGTAAAAAGCACTAGTAAAAAAAGTGACACTTTCCGCACAGTTTGGCTGCTTGGAAAACGCTCTTTTCGAGGACATGCATTGTAAAAGAATTTTTGTTACATTGTCTATTTTGCCTCTTTCGCAGCACATACCAGAAATCGTCCGCGTCGGCTGGCATCAAGCCGCCGGACTTGTGGATCCACCACGACCAGATGGAGCTCAAGCACATGGACAAGTCGCTCCACAGCTCCGCCAGTAAGAGTACGCTTTACCTCTCACACCATCTCTATATTATAGACTCCAGGTTACAGGAGTCGAAACTATATTAGTTTAAAATTGTACATAAAATTAAGTGGTTTAAAATTGTATCAAACGTTATGTAAAAAAAATTGGACCCAATGTTGTCGGGGTCAAAATTGTACACCTATGCTATCGGGATGAGAATTGGACCCCAAGTCGTATAACTTGGGCTTCCAGTCTAACCTACTAATATATAGTCAAACACCAGGCAGTAATAATTATTGTCAAAGAAGAAGCCCAACCAATGACACGTGTTTTCTGATGGATAGAGGGGTCTTGATTAGTAAGGGACTAAGGAATGCTCCTTCTACAGGCCGACCTTGATAAGTGTTGCTTAATTTTGGCAATCGACGCGGTCAAAATATTGTTGATGTTAATTTTCGCTACCTCGTGAACTAGAGCCAAGTGTTACTATGAGATCTCCCCCAGTGTCGGGCGGCAGCGTGGAGGGCGGCGCGCTGATGTCGTCGACGCTGACGCTGGGGCGCGCGCCCGCGGAGTACGAGCCCGCGCGACACGCGCCGCCCGCCTCGCTGGACCGCCGCCATCACGTGCCCACCTATGTCGGTGAGTGTTCACTTGCACATAGGACATACTGACTGACAGCCCACCGAATTGATAATGACCGTCAGTAATCGCAAATTCATAGAAAATAAATCGTGTCCTGCCGGCAGTCTGTCAGTCTTAGACATAAGTGTGTCCAGTCCTATGTACCCCTCAAAGCAGAATACAACTATTAATAATTATTTTGAGCCAGAAGATATTTTGCTAGCACACCCTGTATAACAGTAAGATGTACTATTTTTAGAGTATCAGCCACATCCATAATTTTGCTAACCATTTATCATTTGCCTTTATCATTTTATTACATTTTTATGATTTAAACATTTGGTTGAGTTTATTTGATAAGTCAAATGTTTTCACCACAAGCGATTAGTTAGTCAATAATTTAAATATTTAATTAGGAAAGAAAGCAAACACAATCTTACAAATTTTACTGTTGTCTATGAATTTACAAACGTAAAGAGATAGTTCAAAATTGTATCATATATAAATAGGTTTAGAATTGAGAATCCAACCTATGTACTTAGCAAATGAACTCAACCCACCCCATTCCTTATGATTTGCGCTTACATTCGGTTCCCTCCCCCGGGCAACTACCACCCGGCCACCGTAGAGTCGCGCTCGGTGTCCGCGGCGGGGAGCGACGACACGGCCGTGATGCGGGCCTCCCCGGCCGACCTGTGCCGACGATGCGACCGATGCGACAACTGCGACTACATGCCCAAACGTGAGTCATCTGTGGTACACTCAGTTCTACCGGGTGTGTCCCACTAGACTAGCGGGTAGCGACCTATGCTGACGATGCGGCCGATGCGACAACTGCGACTACATGTCCAAACGTGAGTCATCTGTATTACACTCAGTTATACCGGGTGTGTCCCACTAGAGTAGCGGGTAGCGACCTATGCCTACGATGCGGCCGATGCGACAACTGCAACTACATGCCCAAACGTGAGTCATCTGTGTTACACTCAGTTCTACCGGGTGTGTCCCACTAGACTAGCGGGTAGCGACCTATGCTGACGATGCGGCCGATGCGACAACTGCGACTACATGTCCAAACGTGAGTCATCTGTATTACACTCAGTTATACCGGGTGTGTCCCACTAGAGTAGCGGGTAGCGACCTATGCCTACGATGCGGCCGATGCGACAACTGCGACTACATGTCCAAACGTGAGTCATCTGTATTACACTCAGTTATACCGGGTGTATCCCACTAGAGTAGCGGGTAGCGACCTATGCCTACGATGCGGCCGATGCGACAACTGCGACTACATGTCCAAACGTGAGTCATCTGTATTACACTCAGTTATACCGGGTGTATCCCACTAGAGTAGCGGGTAGCGACCTATGCCTACGATGCGGCCGATGCGACAACTGCGACTACATGTCCAAACGTGAGTCATCTGTATTACACTCAGTTATACCGGGTGTATCCCACTAGAGTAGCGGGTAGCGACCTATGCCTACGATGCGGCCGATGCGACAACTGCAACTACATGCCCAAACGTGAGTCATCTGCGTTACACTCGATACTACCAGGTGTGTTCCACTAGATTAGCGTGTAGGGACCTGTGCCGGCAATGCGACCGCTGCGACAACTGCGACTACATGCCCAAACATGAGTCATCTGCGTTACACTCGGTACCGTCTACCGGGTACCCGGTCCCGATATAGCTGCGACATCTGCTTATGACCTTTTTATTATGCTTCTTTTTCACACTAGATGGCGGTTGATCTATGTTGAACAGTCAAAATATGATATATAGTTGATTGGTCTAGCGATCCAGTGTCATGCACAGCAATCTATATCTATTTATGCATGACGCTGGATCGATATGAACAGTCGATGTCATCGCCACCAGCCTAATACTCCACTGCTGGACTTCGATCAACCGCAATCAAATAATACCTCATTCTATCCTCGTTCATCCTATCATTTTCTGTTGTTTTATGAGGCACAATCACAATTATTACCCTCGAATACCTAGATTTTAGATCAAGAATGACTTTTATTCGTTTCGTCTCTATTATTTCAAGTGTGCTCTTTAGAATCTCCCTCATATTATTGTATACGCTTACTGATTGTAACTGTAATCCTCCCCAGCGATGACGGGCATGGGCGTAGGCGTGGGCGTGGGCGGCGTGGGATGCGCCAACACGTGCGAGCGCCGAGCGCACGCGCGCATGCCGCACCCCGACCAGGTACGAGTACGTACTCACTCTTATGTCACTACTTAACGTAAGCATTATCAGTTTGTAAGTGTCAGTGATGCCCGATAGCTACAACTTGATCTTTAAGTCAAGTACGAATAGATTACTTCTAGGCAAGCATGCTTCATCGTCGACAACATCATCGCTTACTATCAGGTGAGATTGTAGTCAAGCTCGAGTATAACTAAAATAAAAAAAAGTTGGGTGAGGGATACACGGAACGGGGAAGAATGACAGGAGAAAAAGTTATAATTAAAAAAAAATACTAGGTATTTTGTGTTTCTCTCAGCAAACCCTTTCATTTGATGTCCCCATCTTGAGTGTGCATAACATATGATTGGTCCGCCATCTTTGGAAATCATTCATATTGGATTTGGAATGATGTCACTTACTAACTGTGCATTGTTATCCAAATCTAACATGAATGCAAAATGTAAGCTTTATTGGTTGGGGATAACTGTTTTAACAGCCAGATGCAAAATTTGAGCCATATGTAATAACTGACAAGAAAAGTTAAATAAAAGCTTTTAATAAAATTATTCATTAAAAATAGTTTTGAAAACAAGCTTTTTTCGTATTCTTCTCATCAAACCCTTTCATTTGATACCACCATCTTGGGCCGGCTGCCATATTGGATTTAAAATGACGTCACTTAACTAATCATACATTGTCATCCAAACTAGGCCTGGACCTGTATTTCGGGGATCAGCGTTCAGCCATGGATTCTATTTTCAATTTATGAAATTGTGGAGGAGTGTCGCTACATAGTTGACAGCCAAGGTTATCGCCATTTGGTAACACATATAGGTAATATATTGCTTACTGCACAGTAGGAATTAAAATTATAAAAATAAAGTAATCAAATCTATCTGTCACCAGGCTGTATCTCATGAACCATAGATTTAGATTTTTTTTGCTATCTCATGAACCGTGATAGCTAGACAGTTGAAATTTTCACCGATGATGTATTTCTGTTGCCGCTATAACAACAAATACTAAAAACAGAATAAAATAAATATGTACTTAAGTGGGGCTCCCATACATCAATTGATTTCGTGTTTTTTTTTAGCGTTTTTGCGATAATGGTACGAAAGCCTTCGTGCGCGAGTCCGACTCGCACTTGGCCGGTTTTTTTTGTTTATTATTGGTAGGCTCGCGCTTGACCTCTATCTCACCTGATGGTAAGCGATTATGTGGTCGACGGTGAAGCACGCTTGCTTAGAAATAACCTACTCAATCTTGACTTAAAGACTAGACTTCTAGGTTGTAGGTATGAGAAAACACACTCCGGCAGGGAATTCCACTCCTTAGCTGTACGCATCATAAGCCACCATGCCATGCCCACCATATACCGATGGCGCATCGCCGTACGTCTTGTAGTCTTCCTTCATTGTAATAGACATCATATCATAGAAAACTTTCTTCTGATCAATCCTTTATAGTGTCCCACTAGCGCATGTCATAGTGATTTATTATTTATTCTTCCGTGTTAAACATTAGTGTGTGTGTCTAGAGTACGCCGCTGCTGGCGGGCGTGGCGCCGCTGGGCTCGCCGCAGTCGTCGCTGGCGTCGCTCGCGCCGCTGCACCCGCCGCCTGCGCCCTGTACGTATACCTACTTTATAAATAACCTACTGGCCACAAAACACCTGAGAAGTTGAGTTTCGATTCGAAAGGATAAAGCATATACGAGTATTTTTTTTTAAATGATACCAACACATAGTTTGGTTTCCATTTCCACTATAACTTTCCACTATCACTAAACTTATCATTCAGAGTCCATACACAGCAATGGGACTGTACTGTCTGTGTCGGACCGCAAGTCAGTAAAGACTTGACGCTGTCAAACCTAAAATTGTTACTATGAACAGTCAAGGGTCAAAAGTGCAGTCACACTCTGCCGGAACTTCATAAGTGCCTTGTTTTTGAACCTTCAAATGGCGCCTGAACTTTTAGGGTAAAAGTTCTTACCTCACTTAAACCAACCCGGTGATCACCATACACGATGAGCACATATAAACTTTCGACTTTCCAAAAAGGAGGAGGTTCTATGTTCGACATTACGAGATTTTTTTGTGTGTGTTCACCAATATCCGCGTCAATTGTGGACCGATATAGTTTTTTTTTTTAACGTGTATATTCTGAAATTGGTCCCATTTTAAATTGGGGAAGACCTGATGAAGAACTTTGAAGATATACAACAGAACTCTTCAATAAATAACGGCAAATCTCTCGGTATTGCTGTAATCGCATGTCTGTTTATTGTTTATACCATTTCATAACATAACATCACGCCAGTACGCTCTAAAGGGGTACGCAGATGTGTACAGTTCACCTTGGTACAGTCGCATTTCAACGGTTATGTTCAAGTTTCATGATACTAGGGTAATCTTTTCTGGCATTATAGGTACCTTACTAAACAACTTGTCTATAGGTAGAGAGACAACTAAAAAGTGAAAAATAAAAAATCTTTTTACAAAAAAATACTACCGTAAATAAAAAAACTGTAAAGTGAAGAATAACTTTCTTTTTCTTTTTTTTTCTTTTTGGAAGTCGGTGTCCATAACGCAAAAAATGGTACCTACGAAAGACACCGACTAAAAGTTATTTTTCACTTTGTAGTTTTTTTATTTGGAAGTTGGTAGTATTTTTATGTAAAATGCTTTTTTATTCTTGTTGTGTGTCGTTGCATTGTATGTTATTTGTTATTGTGGTTGGCAACCATGTTCTTTCAGAAGTGAACACAGTTTTGTTGTGTCTCAGGTGGGTCAGGCTCCTGTCCCCTCGGAGCTGCATGCGGCGCGGCGGGTCCAGTGACAATAGGCCCGGGGGGCGACATATACGCGTCCGCCGCCCGGGAGAGGGGCCACTACGTCGCCTATGAGCCTCTAGGACATTATACACAGTGAGTCAACTGTCTATATACAAAAACATAGTTTATTGAGCTATTTAAGCTATATCAGACATAAACAACATATGCTATCGTTGAGATAATTGTTTAAATACGATACTTAGGTCAAATTGTCGTGTTTGTAAAATCAAATCGACACTTATTTCCACGTCCATCAGAAGTGGTCGATCGCAACCATAGTAGGCGCGATGACATTATTATTTGTGTACACAGCTCGAAAACAGCATTCATGCACAAGAGTGTTTTTGTATGTAATGTCCGTCAATTAAAAAAATAATTAAAGATACTGCAGTATACAGCAGCAGTATCTTTAATTATTTTTTTCATGTTTTCATTTTTAATGTTCTAGAATTTCTTAATGACAACATCTAATGCCGTGTATCCAATGTTATCAATACATCTTTGACGTAATATTTACTTAGAGCAACATATTATTGTTATTGAATTAAATACATTTGACATTTGATTTGACACTGGATAATTTTAATTGATATTTGACTTTGGATAACTTTAATTGACATTTAATAATTGTTACCACTATGACTATTTATTTAATTTATTTGTTTTCGAAATTGTGATTTACTATTTTGTTCTTATTTAATCTAATAACGTATAATCCAATGACTTTTATTGCTGAAATTTTAATATTTGTACGTGACTGATCTTAATCTATAATGTAATTTAATAACTTGTATGGTCTGTATGTGTACTCATGTTTCCACAAATAAATAATGTTGAATCTAAAATCAAGATAGTCGAAACGAAGCGTCAATATAAAATTTTCATAACATTTATGCGCGACCAAGCGCATGTGAATCAAAGCGACAAAAAGTCATCTGTCAACTGCAAGACCTTCACTACTACTACAATACGCGCGAAGACGGTCGAATGCACGGACATCCTTACAGAATTTGACACGTGGCTTTGCTTCGACTCTGTCTCAATATGTTTTGACACTGAGTTTCACGAGACTTATCACTACACCATGCTACGCTTAAAGCAGTTCCTATAACTAACAAGTCTTATCTCGTGTCCGCCCAGCCGCGACTCGCTAAGCAGCGAGGCAGGCGGCGGCCCCGGGCCACCACCGCTGGCCCCGGGCGGCAGCGCGGCCGGCTCGCTGCAGCGCCGCGCGCACCACGCCGCGCCCGCCCCCCTGCACAGCTTCACGCTCAGCGACAACGCTAGCGACCACTCCACGCCCACACACTCGCACTCCAGAGGTAAAGTATTACAACACAAGGTAGCCCCGGGCCACCACCGCTGGCCCCGGGCGGCAGCGCGGCCGGCTCGCTGCAGCGCCGCGCGCACCACGCCGCGCCCGCCCCCCTGCACAGCTTCACGCTCAGCGACAACGCTAGCGACCACTCCACGCCCACACACTCGCACTCCAGAGGTAAAGTATTACAACACAAGGTAGCCCCGGGCCACCACCGCTGGCCCCGGGCGGCAGCGCGGCCGGCTCGCTGCAGCGCCGCGCGCACCACGCCGCGCCCGCCCCCCTGCACAGCTTCACGCTCAGCGACAACGCTAGCGACCACTCCACGCCCACACACTCGCACTCCAGAGGTAAAGTATTACAACACAAGGTAGCCCCGGGCCACCACCGCTGGCCCCGGGCGGCAGCGCGGCCGGCTCGCTGCAGCGCCGCGCGCACCACGCCGCGCCCGCCCCCCTGCACAGCTTCACGCTCAGCGACAACGCTAGCGACCACTCCACGCCCACACACTCGCACTCCAGAGGTAAAGTATTACAACACAAGGTAGCCCCGGGCCACCACCGCTGGCCCCGGGCGGCAGCGCGGCCGGCTCGCTGCAGCGCCGCGCGCACCACGCCGCGCCCGCCCCCCTGCACAGCTTCACGCTCAGCGACAACGCTAGCGACCACTCCACGCCCACACACTCGCACTCCAGAGGTAAAGTATTACAACACAAGGTAGCCCCGGGCCACCACCGCTGGCCCCGGGCGGCAGCGCGGCCGGCTCGCTGCAGCGCCGCGCGCACCACGCCGCGCCCGCCCCCCTGCACAGCTTCACGCTCAGCGACAACGCTAGCGACCACTCCACGCCCACACACTCGCACTCCAGAGGTAAAGTATTACAACACAAGGTAGCCCCGGGCCACCACCGCTGGCCCCGGGCGGCAGCGCGGCCGGCTCGCTGCAGCGCCGCGCGCACCACGCCGCGCCCGCCCCCCTGCACAGCTTCACGCTCAGCGACAACGCTAGCGACCACTCCACGCCCACACACTCGCACTCCAGAGGTAAAGTATTACAACACAAGGTAGCCCCGGGCCACCACCGCTGGCCCCGCCAGAAGATCGTCCCTTTCGGCTGTTATCACTTGGCTTCGAGCCCTAGTAGGCCATTGGTTGTTATTGTTTAGCTCGACCCGTCAACTTCTACGAGATCTGCCGTGACGTCTGTAACAGTTCGAAGGACCTCCCAGCTGTGGGATGAAACAGATTTATTTGTCTTTTTTTCATTATCAGCAATTTTACACTGTGTTATAAATACGAAATAGGAATGTAACAATAAAATTCACTCGCAGGTAGTGTGAGAGAGACGTCGCCTTACAAGAAGAGCGCCAGTTCGTCGCCCGGACACATTCCCAACAGACTGCAGCTCGGTAAGATTACTGCACTTTACAACATCATCATCTACATTCTACATCACTTCAGCGGTTAGACGTGCACTGCTGATCACAGGCCTCCCCCAAGCATCGCCACTCGTACCTTACATTTTACGGTTCTAAACTATTCAGAGTAATTTATTGTAGCACAATAAATTACTCTGAATAGTTTATCGAAGTTATCACACGTTGGAAAGTTGACTAAATTTTCTGTATCACCGCCCTCAAAAACTATGGAAATGATATTTATTCCCAAAGAATTGTGGTTTATGATAGCTTGTTCCCGCGGTTTCGCTCTGACCTATCCCACAAAAATGTACATGTTTCAAATATACTACGTTTTCTCGCATTATTATCGTGATAAAGAATAAAGATTGACTGTAAAATGGGTGAAATAGTTAAAATCCAGCGTTTGAGTTTACCAATTTATATGTAAGCTTATACGAGTATGTAAGCCGCCGACGCAAAATACCTACCTACATTGGTCTAAAAAGTGAAGTGAGTTCAGAACTATAAAGTGAGAAATGAGTATATTAGAGGAAGTTTGAAAGTGGCGCCAGTGACAGAAAAGTTGAAAGGAAACCGTTTGTCCTGGTATGGTCAACTGATGAGGAGGGATGAAACGCATGTTACTAGAAGAGTTATGAATATAAATGTGGATGGATGGAGAGGGAGGGGACGGCCAAAGAAAAGATGGATGGATTGTGTGAGGAGTGATATGAAAGAAAAGAGAGTCAGTGATAGCGTGGTGGGACGGTATGGAAGAAGAAAACGTGTTGCGCCTACCCCAAGTAAGATGGGACAAGCGCAGGAAGATGAAGATGAGTTCAGAACTTTATAGATAAAAGGTTTAGACAAAAGAGACAGCAAATTTAAGTCTTCTAAAGGAAATAAAAAAAGTCAGAAAATTAAAATATTATTTTCTTCCTTCGCTTCCAAAATGATATCCCAAGCTGCAGTTCAACACTGTTATTACTAAACTACATACAGGATGTCTTTGACACCGACGCGAAAAGTTCTATGGATTCAGTACATGATTCTGGACATTAAGATGCAGTTTTTTTTTAGGAAAAATTTATAAAATTTCCAACGCTAGGATGTAATCTGTTCAAGATCGGTATTCCTATCCAATTATTAAGAGATTTTAAAAGGAAAAACGCGTGCGGTGCGCCGCGTGTAGGTACAAGCTGGTGGCGTTGACCTCGATCGTGAAGTTTAGGAAATCAACTGATAGGTAGCGCTTTCGAGTTTTAATACTACTATAATATGCTAACTTTTCCAGGAGGTGTGGTGTCCCACTGCGCCGAGGAGCTGGAGCCGCTGACGCCGTCGCGCAGCACGGAGCGCCTGCACCGCGAGATGCAGAACCTCGAAGGGCTGATGAAGGACCTGTCCGCCATCACGCAGCAGCAGTTCCACTGCTAGCAGTACCCTGACTCCGCCTGCTGCAGGTCAACTGTCTTGCTTTTAATAATAAAAAACACTAGCTGTATTATGACACCATTCGATAGTGTCGCTAATAAGGATCAAACACTGGGAAATAATGTTATACGACAAGAATATACCATGTTTTGTACAAAATACTAAAATTTATCAAGTTCAACAAGTTTCGACGGGAATTCGGTGGATGTGAGACCCACTTTGGCTTATGTTCAACAGTGAACGTCGTTTGGCTGAAATAATGGTGATGATGTTATCATCATCACCATTATTTCAGCCAAACGACGTTCACTCACTGTTGAACATAAGCCAAAGTGGGTCTCACATCCACCGAATTCCCGTCACCTTAATCAAGTCATCGGTCCACCAATAGAAAGGCCTTCCAACGCATCGTCTTCCGGTTTACGGTGGCACATTTGACATGGCGTGGCACATTGTCACTTAAGTTTGGCAAAAACTTTGGTCGTCCTGTAAATATCTATTGTAAAATCTAAATTATTGTCAGACAGTTCATATTTTACATTGACATTGTCAATCTTTTTCAATAGATCTCGAATGAATAATAAGTGAACCAAGCTTTAGCTTGGTTACATGGGCCATACCCGCACCCGCGGTGGGTGTGGGTATGGTAGGTTGCGAAAGTGGTATTTTATTTTTGTAATATTGTGAATGCTGAAACTTTTTTAATAAATAGTTGACATCATACTGAGCTGAAAAAAAGCGTCAGCTGCTCGCATAAACTTGTTGAACTTGATAAATTTTAGTATTTTGTACAAAACATGGTATATTCTTGTCGTATAACATTATTTCCCAGTGTTTGATCCTTATTAGCGACACTATCGAATGGTGTCATAATACAGCTAGTGTTTTTTTTTTCCATAATAATGAGTAAGATATGATTTTTTTAAATCCAATATTGTCGTTATCAGCCGTCATACTATGACTTTTGTATTTGCAACGCTACCGCCCGGACTATTGGTGGACTGGTAGAGAATATGATATTTTATTTATAGTATATTGTACGGAACCGCACATTATTTTTCATACTCACGCGCCGTGCATTCTGTGCACTCAGCATTTCGTACCTATCACTAAGCTAATTTGTGTAAGTACATTAAATCAATAAATCAGTGTTCAACGGACATTCGCGGTGGTCGGTTTTATTTTATCATCATCCCCATAGAATCGCCCCGGTATCATCACTAAGTGCAGGGATCCCCTACATTTATTTTGGTCCTTCGAGATTAGCATCAGGACCTCGTCGCGGTACTTTGAGCTAGCGCGCGCACAGCTCAGTGGCAATCTCTCGCGAACGTGGTTCTGTGATCAAACCAGTGAGAAACTCTTTTTTTCACTCTCTCATCCTATACTTGAGTTACACTTGACTTGAGCTTAGGTCAACAGCACGGTCGTGGTAAGGAAATCACGGCGTGATATCACCATCATCATCATCAGGCTCCCTGGAGCACATCATCGGGTGGCGCAAGGGTTCAGCGTCCGCAATCAGCATCGTCATCACGTGGATCATCATATTTCCAAGTAAGACTGTTCCTTTTACCTACCTACATCATGGAAGATCTTATTGCCCGTCAATCGGAAATCATCGCCAATTTTACTACCATCAAGGTCAACTTTAGCAAGGACTCGGATTCTCGCAAAACTACGGAATACCTCAGGAAACGTTTAGACGCGATAGACGACCTCTGGGGAGAGTTCGAACAAAATCATAAGCAAATATCGGAGCATAAAGATGCGGCGGTCGACTATTTCCTCGACAACACGTATCAAAAGGGCAAAGATCATTATCAATTTGTACGGAATCTCATTTCGTCTTACGGCAAATCAAACAAATCAACTCAACCTGATGGCAAGTTAGACGAACTAATATCGCTGCAACGCACGAACTTTAGGGCATTTACTCGGCTGGTCAAAGGTATCAAGATTGATCAGATATCGGACAAATGGGAACTTGAGGATGAGCTCAAAAACATCCAAGTAAAGTGGACAATGATAGATACGCAACATTTGCAAATCGATCATATCCTAGCTGGAGGTGACTTATCATACGACGAGGAGTTTAACAAACATGAATTGGTCTACAAAAACATCAAAAGAGAGCTGAATAAGAAAATCTCCTCAACATCTCATTTAGAGAGATCAACCCCGCACATTGATATACCGTCATTTAGCGGGAACTACACACAATGGCCAACATTTTATGACTTGTTCACCGAGACAATTCATAACAACAATTCGATCACGAAAGCTCAGAAGATGCAGCATCTTAAGGGAAAACTTAAGGGGGAGGCAGAGCGTATTATTCATCATCTCCATATATCATCAGATAACTACGATGCAGCGTGGGATATCTTACTACATCGGTACAATAATACTCAACTTCTTTTTACCAATCACATCGAAATCTTCCTTAATCAACCCAACATCCAAAGGCAAACATCATTAGACATCAAAGGTTTATACGATACCTCAACCGAATGTATTCACGCGATACACAATCTCGGTGCTGATACGAATACATGGGATCCGTTGTTGGTTCACTTGCTCTGCAAAAAACTGGACCCAGAAACATATGCTGGGTACAAAGAAGCACGCAGGAATCCTCGTGACCTACCAAAGCTGGAGGAATTAATGTCTTATCTCGAGAGTAAATTTACTGCTCTTGAACCCATTAAAACTACTAAGGAACCCTCATCATCAAGCAAAAGGAACCCAAATCAATCGCATAATAAGCAAAACTATAATAAAGGTTTCGCTAACAAAAATTATCAGGCCATCATTACGCAAACATCGAAATGCACTGTATGCAATTCAAATCATGCTCGCAATTTGCTATCGTGCCAAAAATTTATGAAAATGACATCAGATGTACAATTGAAATTGGTGACGAAATCAAATATATGTCGAAATTGTTTATTCAGTCACGACGGAAATCAATGCACTTCAACGAAACGTTGCAAAACCTGTCAAGGAGATCATCACACAATACTCCATGAAGCGTGTTGTGTCTCATCATCAAAATCGTCAAATAACCACCCTAACGTTAATCATGTCGCAGGGGAGGACGAAGAGTTATTGTTGACCACGCTGTCAATCAAAGTCAAGTGTTCCGACGGCAGCTACGTGTTCCTTAGGGCACTTCTAGACCAGGGATCACAAATATCATTAATATCGGAAAACGCTGTTCAGCGATTAGGGTTGCAGCGTCAACGATACAACGCATCAGTATCAGGGATAGGTGCTGGTACTAGACAAAGCAAAGGACGGGTATCAATCGACTGTCAATCTATCTACGGCGACTATCATTTTACTACAGAAGCACTGGTTCTGCCTAAAGTCGCTAACTGCTTGCCTGGTGCACCATTCAAAAAACAATCATGGCCTCACATTCAGCATCTTCAATTAGCAGATCCAGAATACAACGTGTCTAAGCCAATAGATATTCTCTTGGATGTGAGTATCTATTCTCAAATCATCATGGACGGTCTCATCAAAGGACCAGCGCAGGCTCCGATTGCGCAACAGACCGCACTCGGTTGGATCCTGTCTGGCAATGTTCGCACATTTAACTGTCATATCGCGACGAATGACTTATCAGAACTATCAAAATATTGGGAGATAGAGGACGTAGAAACATCATCATCACCCCTTACCCGTGAGGAGCAGTACTGTGAAGAGTTTTATCAGCAAGCTACTCGTCGTTTGGATACTGGTAGATACGAGGTTGGCATACCCATGAAACCCGAATATGAAAATCAGCTTGGATCATCAAAATCTAAGGCTATCGCACAATTCAAACAGTTGGAAAGAAAAATGTGCAATAATGAATCATTTGCAGAAAATTATAAAACGTTTATGTCGGAATATCAACAACTGGGTCACATGTGTACGGCTAATAATGTCGATGAATCAAAACGTGCCTACTTCTTACCACATCATGGCGTAATGAAATTAGACTCAACAACAACAAAACTTAGAGTCGTTTTCAATGCGTCAGCGAAATCAACATCAGGAAAAAGCCTAAATGACCTCATGTGCTGCGGACCAAATCTACAAAAAGACCTCATGACACTCATCTTAACCTGGAGAACGTACAGTTACGTTATCACGGCAGACATAGAGAAAATGTTTCGCCAAATCCTTATCAGGCAATCCGATCGTCATCTTCAATCAATCATTTGGCGGCAATCATCTCAAGAAATACTTAACGAATATCATCTTACTACCGTAACATACGGTACTAAGGCCGCTCCATACGTAGCGATGCGAACGTTAAAACAGCTGGCAATAGACGATGCCGACAAGTATCCTCTAGCTTCGTCAGCCCTGAGTCAATCATTTTATATGGACGATCTATTTAGTGGAGCAAATACCATTCAACAAGCGAAGGAGCTTCAGCATCAACTCATTGAGACGCTGAAGGGAGCTGGTATGAACCTCCGGAAATGGTCCAGTAACGTACCGGACCTCCTGGTAGATCTATCACCAGATCAACTCAACAACCCATTAGACTTCAAGTGCTCGGAAACAAGAAAAACACTTGGATTAAGATGGAACTCATCAACGGATAGCTTCACCTTTCAAAATCAATTGGATTATCACGATAAACGCGTCACAAAGAGACAGCTACTTTCGGAAATTTCAAAGATATTTGACCCCTTAGGCTGGCTGTCACCATTATCAATCAGAGCAAAACTGCTTTTTCAAAACGCATGGTCATCACATTTATCATGGGACGAAGAAGTTCCGCAACCGATTCAAGATGACTGGATTCAGATCAAGAATGATTTCAACACCATAGATCAATTTATCATTCCACGTTATCTCGGCAACACAAACCAATCATATCAAATCCATGGATTTTGTGACGCATCCGACAAAGCATACGCATGTGTTGTGTATGTAGTAGCTAAGGACAATAAGGGTGATCGCACATCAACGCTCGCTGTAGCAAAAACAAAGTTAGCACCACTGGCAAAAAAGGTATCATTACCACGACTAGAGTTATGTGGTGCGCTACTACTATCTCAACTTATCAAGAAAGTCATGGAACCATTATCAAATCAAGATGTGGAGATTTACGCCTGGACAGACTCGATGATAGTTTTAGGGTGGATCCAAGGCGACGTGAAGAAATGGAAACAATTCGTAGCTAACAGAATCAACAAAATCACTATTATCATTCCACCCTCAAGTTGGCATCATGTGAGGTCCGAAGAGAATGCAGCAGATTGCGCTACTCGGGGTCTGACGTCACGGAAGCTTTCAAGCCATCCGCTGTGGTGGCAGGGTCCGAAATGGATAACCAATTTCGAACAAAGCACCCTCCCTACCACCTCATATCAATCACCAGATTTGGAAACCAAGAAGCCTAGTGTAAACACGGCTTTATATCAAAATCATATTTCATTGATACACGAGTTACTACAGAACTACAGTTCCTTAACTCGCATTCTGAGAATCGTCGCTTGGGTCTCGCGTTTCATAACGCAATCACGAGGTAAACGCACATCAAAATCAGATGTTTTAACGTCATCAGAATTGAACAATGCATTGAATATCATTATCAAAGATGACCAACTAAAACAATTTCATGAAGATATATTGTTTATCAATCAAAAGGGGCATGTGCATCCAAGAAGCAAAATATCATGTCTTAATCCATTCATAGATGAACACGGTCTCCTTAGAGTAGGTGGACGACTGAAAAACGCACGCATCAACGACTCATCAAAGCACCCTATCATATTATCAAGCCACAGTCGTCTCACAGATTTAATCATTGATCAGGCTCATATTACCACATTGCACGGAGGCCCGCGACTGACACTTTCATACATCAGAGACAGGTATTGGATCATCAGTGGAATCCGTACCGTCAAAAGGAAGTTGAGATCATGCGTTAAGTGTCAGCGCTTTACTCAAACGCAATATCATCAAATCATGGCCGATCTTCCACAACGACGAGTCACCCCGTCACGACCTTTCTCTCACACCGGTGTCGATTTTACCGGACACGTCGAGCTGAAGGCTAATAAGGGACGTGGAATCAAAACCGTTAAGGGCTATATTGCTGTGTTTGTTTGTTTGTCTACCAAGGCTGTTCATCTGGAGCTAGTTTCTGATCTCAGTACTCCATCATTTCTAGCAGCCTTTCGTAGGTTTTCGGCCCGTCGTGGAACACCAAGTCACGTTTACAGTGATAATGGCACAAATTTCGTAGGTGCCAACCGTATCATAAAGAAGGAATATCAAGACATCATAGCCACAATCAACACCGATTTCTTCAATAACATCAATGACATGAACATAAAGTGGCACTTCAACGCTCCTGCATGGCCAAGTGCAGGCGGTCTTTGGGAGGCTGCGGTGAAAAGCCTCAAATATCATCTGAAACGCATCATCGGAGATCAGAAACTCACTTACGAGGAATTTACTACACTTCTATTTCAAATCGAGGCATGTCTGAACTCAAGGCCCCTCTGTCAGTTGACAGAGAGCCCTGAAGACGACGTTCTTACGCCAGGTCATTTCTTGATCGGCGGCCCACTTCTATCTAGACCACAGACTGATCCAGATCACATAAACCAGTCAACTAGGTGGCAACTCATTCAATCAATGAACAAACACCTTTGGAAAAGGTGGTCAAGCGAATATTTACAGCAACTGCAGGCTAGATCAAAATGGCGTAAGCCAAGTAGGAACTTCGAAGTGGACGATGTCGTTCTTATCAAGGACGAAAACTTGCCACCCGGCAAGTGGGCGCTAGGACGTATTCAAGCAGTTCATCCTGGGAGAGATGGCTATGTAAGGGTAGTCAGCTTAAAAACCAAAAATAATATCATTCAACGTCCAGTCACCAGACTTGTGTTGTTACCAGTAAACGAGGATACAAGTCAGGATGAAAAAGTCAACCATCAAAACAAATCAGATGAGCGAAGCAAGAGAAAGCGACTTCCTCGCAACAACGTTTCATTGAAGAATCTATTCACTAGCTTCATATTACTATTTTTCATGTTATTATCATCGACTTCAGCGGAAAATATACCCAATCAAGAATCGTATAATCTGACGTCATTAGATCAGAATCAAGCTATTTACTTCGATAGAATATCCAATCTTCAGTACATCCAGGACGAATGGCGTCTAGTTGTCTACTACAATATGACGACATACTGGAAAGGGTTAGCCGAGATCAAGAGTTACGTCAATCATATCAAGTCATTATGCATAACTCAGGCAAATAAACAATATCAGAGTATCATTCATCAATTAGAGCACGAAATAAGTGACATTGAACATTATGATATGTTACTTAAATATCAAAGTCCAAAGAGGCTAAAGAGAGGCCTAGTGGACGGCGTGGGTTATATTGCCAACTCGTTATTCGGTGTACTAGACGAAAGGTTTGCTGAAAAATATAAGGGTGACATCGAACAGATCAGTCATAATGAAGCACATCTACAGAAACTAATAAAAAATCAAACAAGCATCTTAGAATCTGAGTTCAACATCGTACGCCGTAACGAGGATATCATGAATAAACAATTTTCATTTATCAAGCAACATCTACAACATATATCATCTGAGGTGAATAAGGTACGTCTCGCAAACGAAGACAGTCTTTACATTACCTCATCGGCACTAGCAGCATCAATAATTCTCACAAATATTCGTTGGATTCAGCAAACGCTAATCGGAACCGTAACAGATATTTCACACGGGCGCATTGACAGCCATTTGCTGTCACCGGAGCAGTTATCGTATCAGCTGAGCACTATCTCCAGTCGACTGAATGGTAAACTTACGATACCTGTGGACTTAAGGAATGTCAAGGATTTGTACCGGTTACTAAAGGTTTCGGCTAGAGTCTTCTCTAACTACTTAATCATTGAGATCAAGGTTCCACTCATAAGTAACGAACTGTTTGAGTTGAACAAAATCATATCAATTTCGCAAAAGAGAGGACAACAATATTATCATCTCATTCCATCAGTACCGCTCATAGCCTACAATTCGCGCAAGGATACAGCATTTCTCCTATCAGAAGCAGACCTTCAATCATGTACTCATGTCCCTAACGATATCTTGTTATGTTCATTAAACATGCCCATCTACAATCTAAACATGAAACAATCAATTTGCGAAATCAAATTATTCAATAAAAAGCAACTATGCCACTCCGTAAAATCATCATGTGACGAGCAATGGATCAAATTACACAGGCCGAACAGCTGGTTGTACACATGTTGCTCGGAATGCCAAACTCGCATTATTTGCGCCAACGGAATCACAATGGTGAACCTTGTCGGCAACGGGATTATTACCCTAGGTCAAGGTTGCACATTGAAAGGAGAGACCTTCAGTATCTATGCCCATAACAATTTCATCAATCACGTGAATATTCATCATCACATCGAAGTCCCAGAGGTGTCCGTACTAAACAAAATCATGAAAACGTCTGCGCCAGAGAACTTCAGTGAAGCTGAAGATCATCATCTCATTTGGAATAAATTAAGGGCTCAGATTGACGAGGTTAAGGAACAGTCATCTACAGATCTGAGCATTCACGACATTCATCACTACACTGTGTTGTACATCAGTGTAGCTTCGGTAATCATCTTGGGTGGCGTCGTCGTGTACCTCATCAAAAGCCAACGAAGTACGGGCAGGGCATCAGCGTCGCCGGCCCCCCAGGGCCAAGAGGCTCTCGGGGTGGGGCCTGTGGCGGTCGCACCGGCATCGCGTGGATCATCAGTGCAAAAGTGTAGTGAAGTGTTCACAATCAGTGGTGTAGACAGGGCTACCTCGCCCATGTGTACCGTAGAATAGTCGTTTAGTTAGTATTTTCACATTTGTATCATTAGCAATCTATATCATTTTATTTTACTATTTTACTTGTCTCTTAATTTAATTTTCTGTTAATCAATCATATCAGTTCTGTTGTCTGATTGCGGGCAGGATGTACGGAACCGCACATTATTTTTCATACTCACGCGCCGTGCATTCTGTGCACTCAGCATTTCGTACCTATCACTAAGCTAATTTGTGTAAGTACATTAAATCAATAAATCAGTGTTCAACGGACATTCGCGGTGGTCGGTTTTATTTCATCATCATCCCCATAGAATCGCCCCGGTATCATCACTAAGTGCAGGGATCCCCTACATATATAATCTAAAGTAAATATGGACATATTTTTAAACCGACTTTCCAAAAAGTAGGAAGTTCTATGTTCGCCTGAATGTTTTTTTAAATTAGTATGTTCACCGATTTCTTCATCAATTGTGGCCCGATTTTTAAAATGTGGTGAAGATCTGATGAAGAACTCCGGAGATATACAACAGAACTCTTCAATAAATGATGGCAAATCTCTCGAATCACAACTAAAAAGTGATAAATTAAAATCTTTTATAAAAAATATAACCGACGGTCAAATATAAACTTCAGATGTTGGTGTTCCTATTTTCTTTTCTTCATTTTTTAACACCGACTTATGAAACTGTAATTACTTTCACTTTGTTGTGTTTTTATTTGGCAGTCGGTGGTATTTTCTTTGTAAAAACAGTTTTTGTGTTGCAGGTGTCTACCGGCCGGCATTGAGGAGATGGACATGCTGTCTAGGGAGGCCACTTGCACCTGCCGGTTTTAAGGCCCCGGGGGCTTGGAGCGTCATGGTTTTGAGGACCTGTCGATACTGAAGCCTTGGTACCTTTGTGATATTGGTGAGGAACTAAGTGATGTTTAGGAACCTTGCTGCTGGACTCGAAAACTTATCAGGTGGGGCCTTTGTAGTGACGGTATAAAGGCCCATAAGTCTTGGCAAAGTTGGTATTGAGGACTTAATAGCTTTGAGGACCTTAGTGACTCGCCAATCGGTGAATATTTAGTCATACGACTTGGAACTGACAATTGTTTTTTTTTCATAGCATTTATTATGTGCACGTCACATTATTCCAATTAACGTGCAAACAGGGAAGCGAACCGTTTAGCAAAGTTATAAATCGTCGATATGTTGAAAAATTGCAACAATAAATTTTTGACTGACGTGAGAAATGGTTATAGCGCGGCAAATTCATGTATTGCTAAACGATACATTTCCCTGTGTGTACGTTGTAGCGAACTGACGGGTTGGCCATAGCATGGCGTATAGTGGATGGTGCGGTACTTGATTTTGATGAAGAAAATATGGCTCATAGCACTGAGTTTTCGCAAAAATCAGTGTCATAACATAAACCAAAAAATATGGCAAAAATAACAGTGTATTTAAAAATAAACAGTGTAAATGTTTGGAATAAAATGAAACGAAGTAAACACCATATTGATTAGACAAAAATAAATACCATTATTATTAGACAAAATAAAAGGAATATTATAACAATAAGAAGTGATAAAGAAATGTTGTTTTTTTTTGTGCTGTCTTAAAGGGAATTGTATGTGTTGATGGTAAAAACTTTGAAAATGTAACTAAAATTATATAAGTACAGTACTAACATGAATGTTTCTACTTAAATTGCGTTTAAACAAAGATTACTAAATGATGTATAGAGAACTAACTACGCAATGAACTTCGAAACGAATTTTGAAGTTTCTTTTTTGTAAACAAAAATGTTTTTTAGAACAAATGTGACATTATAGCAGCTTTATTATTTTATATGATTTTTATGACTGTAGACATTTAATAAAAAACACAAAATGTACTTTAATTAAAGTAAAATATATGTAATGAAATATACATTTTTCGTAATTTACCACCAGTTCATCCAACTAAAATTACCATTATTAATTTACCAATTGTCAAGCGCGCGTTAATGCCTGCGATTGGCTATTTACAGTTTATTTAATATTTAGTTAACGTGTGCTTGACTGTTTGTCAAATTAATTTTGCGATAATTTTTGTTTGAAAAACTGTAGGTTAGGTAATTTTTGTGTAATAAACTTTTACTAAATGATGTTTTTTCTTCATCCCTGTGCCATTTGACTACTTAATTTTAAACAATAAATATAAGTTTAATTACAAAATGTATCTTAAACTCTTAAACTAATGATTTTGACACGAATCTGTCAGCACTGCCTTTTCTATAAACTGTAATATAATTTTTAATGGTTTTACAAACGAAATAAATAAATTAGCATTGCGATTTTTTCTACTATTTAAATGAACATAATATTACAGGCTGGTTTAAAAACTAACCCCCGATTTCTGAATTAAGTATTTGAAGTTGGATATTATGATCCCATAGCGTCGATTTCTGAATTTTCAGTTTTTTAGGCTAAAGCAGAATTTGACAAATACTCAACTTTAAATACTAATTCAGAAATCGGGGGTGAACATCGGCATTGTAGGGTTTCACACATTCTTAACCCAAAATCCATTCGAAAATCGTCTATAAGTGTTTAATAACTAATTCCCTGTATATATAAAAAATAATACAATATTATTTGGTTTAGAAAATTCGATGTATGTACTTGGATTATATTTATGTACATTGTGATCTTATGTGCTAGCTGTATTATGTACATAGACTTAGAATTAGTGTATACCTTCTAGGTTAAGTATAGACGTTTTTATATTATTTTGACTGACGTTTTTGCTAAAGGTTGTCGCTTATTGCAGCGTAGTATTTTAGCCGAAATGGATTATCGTAAAATGAAATAATCTTGGGGTACAGTGAGGGGTGAAAATATGTGTGATATAATATCGGCCAGTAACTCTCTTACTGCAGGGCAAATGTATCTTCACTTACAAGAGAGAAGGCGGAGAGCATTGCACAGCACGCTCTCAGTGTGGGGGCGATTTCAAACTTATATTAACTATAAGTCCAGATATCGTCAAGCTGTTTTCCTTTATCGTTACCAGCGATGTCTAAGATAAATTTAGAACGTTCAGAGTGTGAATTGAAAAAGTCGTATTGGTACTTGTTGCAACGGTTTAAACTCAAGACCACGAGAGATGAGGTCTTTTTATTTAAGCGTTATTATATTTTTGTCCTTTACTGTACTTAGTTTAGAATTCAATAGAAATATCTTGAAATAAAAATGGACTGCACGAGATGAAAACTATTTAATATGAATACTAGCCTGCAGAAAGCGACATATTATTTACAAATGGCTACATCTTATCGTGATTATAGATTTGTTTGATTTATCTCTTGTTTCAAGAAAAACTCAATCGAATCTGTTTTCACGTGAACTCGCTCAAAATAACTGTATTCCTTAAGACTCGGCCTATATCGCTCAACTATTATCAATTATATTTGAATTCAGAATCTTAGCTATCTTTGCCATTTAACTTTCGACTATCCACTTCTGTAGTCTAAGTTGATATTTGAATGTCCACTTACATATGTTCAGAATTTAGACGCAATGGAATTTGAACTCTGTCCGAATTGAAATAGAGTTTATTGTTCCAAAACTGCATAATTGACCGTGGATATTCAATTCAAGTACAGCTTATTAACTAGCTACACTTGGATTAAAAATCTAAGATATTGTGGCCATATATTTAACAACTTTAACATTATGTGGCTTAAGATCGTTTATGTGTGACCACTCGTAGAAAAACTGATTTCGGTGCATTGGAATTTGAACTTGGAGTGGTCCATGTAACTATGGTTCTGAATCCAACTATAGTCTCGACTACAGACTTCGCCTAAGCCGACGAGATATAATTTTGTACGTAACTGTATGTAAGTAAGGCTCATGTATATGTTATGTAAAGAGCTAGTCAGTAACGTTAGACGTAAGTACTGTAGGTAGATAGGTATCAAGGCGGGCGATGACGTCACCAATATTACTATAACATTTTAGCTCGACAATGCCATCGTCCATTTCGTGACAACTAGTTTAATCATCATGGATTGTTGTGACAGGACTCCCACGTCCCCCTACTGTCACCGAACTGCCGAAATTTCGCCGGTGGGATCTTAAGGCGGGGTCGAAATTGTTACACAAATAATCAAATGTAGCCTTTGGTGGGAGCTTCGACTCCTGGGCCCGGCGGCGGCCCGCAGAATTCTATATTTTGGGGTTTTGTCGATGTTTCGTCAAGTTTAAACGAGTACCTATATCCGACTTATTTGTCAAATATCGGCACTGTTACTAACAGTCAAAGTCTTGTGTGGACTAAACTCAACCCCCCTTATTAATAAACGTGGTGTAAAGTTACGCCCAGCTTAAGCCTCGAAAAATGTATGGTTAGTACTTAGTTAATACTGGTCGTAACTTTACTCCGTGTTTATTAATAAGGGGGAACGTGATTAACATTCTTTTACAAAGAATTTTTTCGAATCTATAGCTTTGGTAAAGCGTGACTGCATTTTTGACTGTTGACTGAACAATTCGAATATTCTTAAGGTAGTCAGGCAAATCTTAAGGTTGAACGTCCACGTCATAAATAACGACATTTTTGTATATTCAGTTTCAACCTTAGGGCAGTTTCAGTCTATTGGAAATTGTTGTCAAAAATTGAAAACATTGACTTTAAAGTACCTGGGCGACCGAGCTCTGTTCGGGTGAAAATAGAGAAAACGACTTCTTCTAAAAATGAAACCTAGCTAGATCGATTTATCGCCCTCGAAACCCCCTGCATACTTAATTCCGTGAAAATCGTTGGAGCCGTTTCCGAGATTCAGATTATATATATATCTACATATATTACAAGATTTGCTCGTTTAAAGGTATTAGATGAGAGTGATCTTTGAATACTTCTTCGAAAAGTTGAAATAAGTAAAAATGAAAAGTTTATTTAAAACTAAGTTTTGATGAGAATAAATAATTATATCGGTGACATCACCCCCCCCGCCCCAAAATCTTCTAAAACAATGTTTTTTCATAATTTTCTCTACATAAAGTTAAAATTTATACCCCTTTACTAAGCATCGGCTCTGCAAGTTCGTTTGTAAGTAAATTATTGTAAAAATCTTTTTGATACTATTCAGTATATATTTGTAAATTATCGACTTTTTCCTACACGACACTTGAATTTTGATAATATTAGGCTGTTTTTACACTGACGCGACAGAGGATGGTTATGTCGCGTCAGTGTGTAGACAACCTAGCACACACGTTTGTTCATGGCATCGTCAAATTGATGTAAATAGCGTCAGATCAGTAGGAATATTGTCTTTGTTTTATGAAAATGGTATGCGAGTGTATAATCCTCGTAGGTCTAGTGTTCGAAGTGCTACTGCTGAGCATGAGGTCCTGGCTACAATTCTCAGGTTGGGCGAAGTGTCATTGGCTCAAGACAAACAAGTCCAGTCGCCGGGCTCAGTATCAACCCGGATACTGGACTTGTACCCGGTCGATGGCAATCGGTTCGCCCCTTAATACACACAGACTTAAACATAATTGGCGAAATTTGGGAGTACCTCTTCCGGGCAATATAGGAGTGATGTGGAGGAGGAGTGTTATGTTATGTTTTATGGAAATGACTTATAAGTGTTTAATGTTCCTACTGCTTGGACACAGGCCTCTTTTCTGTGAGACAGAGTGGCTCGCAACCCAACATGCGAGCCCAATGCGGGTTGGTGTATGATAAATACATATGTACTGTACATATTTTGAAATATAAAGATGATTCAAGAAAAGTAGTTTTCTTGTGATAGAGTACACTTGGTATATGGCAAATTTGACGTAGTAACCAAAATGTACAATGCTTAGGTAATGAATTGAAAAAGGATAAAAAGTCTCTTAGTATCCCATTCATACAATTTTCTATTGATCTGACGTCACAAAGAAATTTTGTAAAAATTTTGTAAACTTGGCTCGTATCGTGGCATTAATGCATTTTCTTATAATTATACCTATTTGTAAATAGTCCTGTACCGATTTGTAAGTATACTATTATACATAATATAAGTTCTCAAGGGTCTGGCTTCAAAGCGTCACAAGTCCTGTATTGAGTTGTGGGATATTAAACTCTAAGTCTTGAGTGATAGAGTGTATATTAGTTTGGATTGGCGGTGAAGTTGGGCCCTACCACTGTAAGGAATTGCACTCGAATTGATTATGTAGACATGGGGTTTGGTCACAGTGATAGCGGAGAGCGGATTTTACGAAAAAAAATATGCAAAAGAGGGTTTTAGTGTAAAATATAATCATTTAAATGTCAGAGTTATCGAAAATAAGTCCATTTTATTTGTTATAACTGACAGTCAAGGGCAAACATATGTTTATATTTTGCTATTGAAGTAACTAAGTAAATTCTTATTTTTGACCTTGAATGTACGACGAAATTATTTGGTTGTCGTAGATATTTTACATTTACGTATTTTTCATTCCCCGCTGTTAATGTGCTCTTGCCGAACCTCCTCAATAGTAATATTATTATGTACTTCCGAACTACAAAGACTTCCACCAATATCATGATGGACACGTCCAACATTGGAGCCAACGTAGCGAACTCTGATACAAACAATCCGCCAATCTTTTCCCAACTTTATTTGGGTTGGCTGCCAGTCTTACAGGATTCAGCTGAGTACCAGTTTTTTACATGGAGCGACTGCCTATCTGACCTTCACAACCCAGTAACTGGGTAACACGATACCACTTGGCAAGACTGGTGTCAGATTTTACTGACTTCTAACCCGCCACAAACGACTACCTAAGATCTAGAAATGTCAGCCGGAAACAACGGCTTAGCATGCTTTCCGAGGCAAGGAGGATACATTAACAAAGTAATAATACATTACAAGTATTTATTTAAAAAAAATAAAACATACAGTCGAACTTAGAACCTCCTCCTTTTTGGGAAGTCGGTTATAAACTAACAATGTTGGTCCAAACTATTGAAAGGCGTGTGTTGGTTCCAACGTTGGCCAAAATGTGTGGTGTGTACGTTTAGTGCTATCGTAATTATATTTAAGTGAAACTAATTAGACTGATTTATTGATTTTACCGTTTGTTTTAGAGGTATTGATTTTGTGCGGGCTTTGTTGACGATAGCTTATTTATACAGGGTGTATAACGGGAACGGGTGAGCATATTTTAAAAACTACTTCCGCCCTTGTATATGAACAAGTTTGTCCGAGCAATTTATAGGCAATGCCTAAGATCAATTGGATTTTCCATACAAAGTTGTGACCAAAATTTGGATGGAAGATACAATTATTATTTATTGATTATTGACTAAAAAGTTTACTGTTAAACTTTAAAAACCGAAAATTTTAGTGAATTTGGGCTTTGAGTAAAATTCCATATTACATAACTATATACAGGTATAAAAAAGTAATGCTATCGTTAGCAATAGGTTGATCCAAGTGTGTAAGCTCCATCATTCTCTTGTTATGAACAACTTATTTTCAACAACATTAGACGACACTCAAATGAATGCCTAAATAAAGGCGCGTTTGGATTTTCAACTGCCGGTACTGAGCTGAGGGTTGAAAATTCAACAACACAGATTTTGAAGTAACTTATACTCTTGGAGCAAACCCCGCGAGTTTCGTCAGCTTAGTTCCCACCTGCAAGAGACTGGATTTTATTTTATTCGAAATTTTTAACGAAAATACCACATCTATGTACTACATATCATAAGATAATGAACTTAATGTGTCACAAAAATACGGCCTTGTATGGCATATCAAGTTTTAGACAAAATTCTGTTTTGTGGTCTTTGTCTCTTTCATTCATACTGGTCAAACTTTGTCTAATACCCGGATTCTGAATTGAGCCGTCTACTTTAGCATTAGAACGAAAATTTACATTAAAGTAGTGTTCAACAAAGTCTTAACTTATATTCTCAATTCAGAAACCGTGTGTTAGACAAATTCTCAATTCGGAAACCGGGTATAAAACTCGATGTGCTGTAATGATGACCGGGTAGTGTAGGTAGTGCATAGGTGAGGTAGGTATATACTTCTGTACATTATGTATTAAGCTAAGACTCGGCTGATGTACTGAGACTCTGGAACGCATCGAGTGCGAATATTCTGTACAATTACTATATTATACTTGTATTATTTATTGAGAACCCGCGTTTTATTTAATTTTTTATAAACCACTGCTAGGCAAAGATTGCTTCTTATAAAGTGCCAGGAATAGTCATAAAAGACTGCTTCTTGTAAAGTTCCAGGAATAGTCATAAAAGATTGCTTCTTATAAAGTTCCAGGAATAGTCATAAAATACTGCTTCTTGTAAAGTTCCAGGAATAGTCATAAAAGACTGCTTCTTATAAAGTTCCAGGAATAGTCATAAAAGATTGCTTCTTATAAAGTTCCAGGAATAGTCATAAAATACTGCTTCTTGTAAAGTTCCAGGAATAGTCATAAAAGATTGCTTCTTATAAAGTTCCAGGAATAGTCATAAAATACTGCTTCTTGTAAAGTTCCAGGAATAGTCATAAAAGACTGCTTCTTATAAAGTTCCAGGAATAGTCATAAAAGATTGCTTCTTATTAAGTTCCAGGAATAGTCATAAAATACTGCTTCTTGTAAAGTTCCAGGAATAGTCATAAAAGACTGCTTCTTATAAAGTTTTCGATGGCTGCTCTTCGGACTTATTGGATATTAATGCCGGGGTCCCTCAGGGGTACTATCAGCGACATTGTTCTTGCTGCACATAAATGAACTGCTAAAACCCGGCAAGTTCGATCTTGCATGGAATACTGTTCTCATCTCTGAGACGGATCTGCCAAATACCAGCTTGATGCACTAGAGTCGATTGAAAAACGGGCCAAGCGGCTCATCGGCAATGAGGCACTGGTTGAGTCAAAGAGCCAGAGCCACATCGTCGTCGAATTGCCAGCTTGTCGGTTTTTTATCGGTTGCATTTCGGGGAGTGTGCGATGGAATTGCATGATCTAATTCCGCCTAGCCCGTTTCATAATTATAGACCAGTATCCGTGTTACCGGTTTTCAGCAAGGTTTTTGAGAAGATAATGCTAAATCAAATGCTCATTCATTTTAATACGAATAACATCTTGCATGATAAACAGTATGGTTTCACCAGAGGACGTGTACAACTGACGCTGGTGTCACCCTATTAAAACACATCTTTAATGCGTGGGAAGAGTCACAGGATGTCATAGGTATCTTCTGCGACCTGTCGAAGGCGTTTGATTGCGTTAATCATGAAATATTACTTCTGAAGCTTGAGCATTACGGGCTAGGTCAATCAGCGTTAAGTTTGGTTAAATCTTATTTGAATGATAGACAGCAATTAGTTCAAATAAACGGTGTGAATTCGTCCGGGTTCAACGAGAAAATAGGGGTACCCCAGGGCTCAATTTTAGGTCCTTTCTTATTTTTAGTATACATAAACGATTTACCCCGTTTATTGGAAAACAAACTAAACATGGTGTTATTTTCTGATGACACATCTTTAATTCGTTTTAAATGGTAAAAATACCAAGTGCGTAAAATTGTCATTGCCGAATGTCAAAAGTACTGATTGTGACATTATGTTAAACAAGGAGAAGCTGGAATTCGTTGATAAAACGGTTTTCCTGGGGATCACGCTGGACTCAAGTTTCCAATGGGGTCCTCATTTGGTGTACCATGCGGGGCGGCTGAGTTCGGCGTCTTATGCTGTTGGAAAGATTCGTCGGTTAACGGATGTGGATACCGCGAGACTGGTCTATTTTAGTTATTTTCATAGTATAATGTCTTACGGTATCTTACTATGGGGAAGGGCTGCAGACATTCAGTTAATTTTTATTCTGCAAAAACGAGTCATCAGATCAATATATAATCTTCCCCGGCGCGATTCTCTAAGGGAACTGTTTAAGGACATTAACATCATGACGGTTCCTTGTCAATATATTTATGAAAACATCATGTACGTGAGAAAGAATGTTACATCTTTTTAGTAAAAACGGCGACAGACATAATTACGTTACTAGAAATAGGGACCAATTAGTTCAACCAGGTTTCAGACTGGCTAAAGTAGCCTCATCTTTCATGGGGTACTGTACAAAATGTTACAATAAAATTCCTCCCCACATTCTTGAACTGAATGAGACGAAATTTAAAACTTGTATAAAACGCACACTATGCAGGCTGGCATATTATAAGTTGGGGGATTACATCTTCTATATCTATATTCTATATTATATATATTATTATTATGTCTATAAAAGCGAAAGGTGACTGACTGACTGATCAATCAACGCACAGCCAAAACTGCTAAGCCTAGAAGCATGAAATTTGAAAACTAAACTAAATGAATGATAAAGGTTGTTATTATTATTTTTTTAAACTACCCCCAAAAGATAATTTAAGGGTGTTAAAGTCTTTTTGAAGAATCTTATTACTTCGGTAAATAAACTTGAAACTTAAAATAAATACCAATCTAAATAAACAATAAAGGTATTCATTGTTAGTTTTTCGAAACTACCCCCAAAAGATGATTTAGGGGATGCTATTTTTTTTGAAGAATCTTATATCTTGGGTTAATATACATGAAACTTGACATAAACACCAACCTCAATAAACAATAAAGGTAGTCATTATTAGTTTTTCGCAACTATCCCCAAAAATGATTTAGGGGGTATTAAAGTGTTTTTGAAGAATCTTATTTCTTGGGTTAATACATTTGAAAGTTGACATAAATACCATCCTAAGTAAACAATATCTAATTCTGGATCCTGGCTTAATTTTCTTAACAACTTTCGATCGTGTATTTGCAACTGCACTTTCCAGATCTTATGCATGCCTAAGTTAATCATTCGACAAGTGCCTTCAAAAATAATAAGTAATACTCACAATCACACGATTTATTAAATAAAATCATTGTATAGTGTAAATATCGACATCGGTGTATATCACTAGAGAATCGATAAAAATATCGACAACTGGCACTTCCCTATTAGTGTACGTGTAAGCCTTACCCTCCCTGACCTCCAACCTTTGGCGTTTCGTATTCTGCTGTTTTCTTCTTCAAAACTCGCCTGATCTTAAAAATTCTTATATCAAAATTTAGAGGAAAGTATATCTATGCTTCTATCATTCTTTTTAACACGCTTTTATTAGCTTGGTATGTATGTATCTATGTATCAATGTAACGGAATCTTTGAACGTGATTTTCACCCACTTCAAAGCGTTGGATTGATTTGAAACTTTGCACACTTATCAAGGACCGATGACAATGCAATAATTTAAACAGTTTGTCCCATTATCCTTACCATTAAAGCGTGTTTTTTAGTTTTTAGAACTACAATTTATTTGTTAAAAACTTATCAATTTTGTCTGAAAGTCGTCTGAACATGGCGGTAAGTACGGGCATATTTTTCGGGTTTTTGGATTGTCATATTTCTTTTAGTGATTATGTTTTCGAAAAAAGGAAATGATAGGGGCACGTATTAATTAGACCTTGATTTTATGGGAAAAATCATTGCTCTGGAGGCATTATACACGAAGAAAACAGCGGAATGTTTTTGTATGGAGAAAGGCTCAACAGAGTCCCCTCTTAAGACCCTCACCTACGGCTCGGGTCTCAATGGCGCCTCAGCGGTAATCACCAACATTGCACACTTGTACCTAAATGTACTATTATGCCTGTACGTATTATAGTGTGTAGTGCTATTTTGGGTGCATTGTCCTCACATATATGAATTTATTAATGTATGTACTTAAGTAACTAAATATTGTAAAAAAAAATTTTTTCAAAGATTAAGTATGGAGTTTCTTGTGCATTCTTCTCCATAACAAGCTACTTTCCGAATGTACGGCAGAATCAACTTTTAAAATTTGTGAAGTTTAATGTATCTTACGTTCAAAAGTGCCGCTTGGTGGCCTACTTGAAATAAAGTATCTTTGTATTTGTCTTTGTCTTCATCATCGGACTACAAGACGTACGGCGATGCGCCATCGGTACATTTTGGACATTCCACCCATACGCACTAAACGTTTTGGAAATACTTTTTTATGCGTACAGCTAAGGAGTGGAATTCCCTGCCAGAGTCTGTGTTTCCAGATAGCTACAACCTCGGGGTCTTTAAGTCAAGAGTGAATAGGTTACTTCTAGGCAAGCTTGTTACACCGTCGACCACATCATCGCTTACCATCAGGTTAGATAGTGGTCAAGCGCGAGCCTAACTATAATTAAAAAAAACAGGAATAGTCATAAAATATTGCTTAATATAAAGTTTCAGGAATAGTCATAAACATTAACAAACTTTTGCATTAAAAATGGCAAAATTGTAAAATTTCAGTTAAATCAAACCCCGGGCAGTGTCAAAAACTTGTAAGCTTTGATTACATACACACAGACACCGGGACAGGCGAAACTAAATACAAGCTTGTAAAAATATTCCAAGCTAGAGTGAACTCGTTTTATAGTAGAGCCCATCCATCGTTTATAATTAGTCGGAAAAACCAGCCAACTGCGTGTCGGACTGCGCTTATATAGGGTTCCGTCCCAAACAGCAAAAAATGTGATTTATCATAATATTAGTATTTGTTAGTAAAATATATGTAATAATAAATATTATCACCAAATTTGGAAGTTCATGGGTCAATGGGAAGTTAAAAAATACTTCGTAACAAAATTTTATAATAAATGCTATCCCTGCAGCCTAATTGCGTAAGTGAATTCTGCAAAGCAAACAAGTCGATTCTTTCCCAAAAACGACTTTACGTATTAATATGCAATACGTAAAGTCGTTTTTGGGAAGGAATCGACTGCGTAAGTGAATTCTGCAAAGCAAACAAGTCTTTGCAGAATTCACTTACGCAATTAGGCTGCTGGTGGCTTCTCATTCCTTTGTTTTACATTATAAAAAAATACCATATTTATCTACTCACATCATCACATCACATCATCAGCCTATTAATGTTCCCACTGCTGGGACACAGGCCTCCTCTCTGTGAGAGGGAATGGGCCGATAACCACCACGCGGTCCCAGTGCGGGTTGGTGGATGTCACATGTCTTCGAATTATTGGTTCTAGGACATGCCGGTTTCCTCACGATGTTTCCCTTCACCGTTTTGAGAGCAGTGGTGATGAATTAATTTACACAAAGTATAGCGCCTTGGGCTCGAACCCACGACCTACAACTTGTAAGTCGCGGCCGATACCACTGGGCCACCACTGCTCTCATTTATCTACTCAACAAGCTCTTAACAACAATACCACAATCCACAGGGTCCCAATTTTTTTTCTTTTTCACCCACCTTTAGCCGTACAAAACCTCACGAGGAACCCGGTCGTATGCCTTTTCGAGGTCAATAAACACCATGTGCAAGCTTTTATGTGCACCTCTGTATTTCTCGTACAACTGGCGGGTTGCGAAAATGGCATCCGTTGTACCCCGACCAGGCATAAAACCGAATTGGTTCTGCGATATCTCACTCTCTTCTCTCAGCCGCCTTTCAATTATCGTCAGACTAAACTTAATGTGCAACGTCATCTGTGGGTTGCAGAGATGAACCCACGTCGTTAAGACGACGACAGTCGCCGAAGACCTTGAGGGAACAAAACGCGCACTCGTTTCACACCCGCACGACCAAAATTCAGTAGGTTCATTAGTTTCTATGACTTAAAAAAAACCTGAGATCAAAAACTTTGGTGTGGTGACAATTTCCTTAAATAAAATATGCCCGGCGGTTTTGGTGCGATGTTCGGTTTTTTGTCCGTGTTAGACATAACTTAACAAATTAATTACACTATGATAAACGAATAAAACTTAAAATTTACTTAGATCAAATTATAAAAAAATGGTGTAATGTAACTTAAGTTTATTTATAAAAATTTACGACGGGCCGTTTAGACGTGCTTCTCATTTAAAAATCAGCTACTGAGGGGGATCTGCGCCTTAATAATCAAATAAGCGGTCAATTGCAGGTGTATGACGGGGTATATAGAGCGCAACATGGATTCGTACGATACAAATCATAGCCCACGTTTTTAGCGAACCAAAAAAGGACACAGCCCTGCGGTTGACAAACGGCGTACTTAATAGTTAACGATGGAATGGATCCCGATAACGCTAGCAAAATCAGCGGTTTTGGTTTCCACTGCTGGGACAGACGCCTCAAGATCTTTTCCTTCTCCGTTTTAAGAGCAGCAGCCACATTTTGCTTGGCAAAATTTGAGTCAAATTGACACGATAAGAAGAAGAACGGTCACGATGAAATAAATTCCCTACACTAGTTAAGTGACTGCCTGGGTTTAAAACTAATACCTACCACACATACATACCTAAGTCGGGGCCGTTATTTGCCGCCATGGCTCTACTCTTTAGTCCACAGCCACTAGGGCGCAAAAACAAGTGATATGCAGAACATTATTGTTTTGAATTATTGTTGGACCTTCTGAAGACTGTATAAATATATTTGTATTGTATAAACTCAATTTCATTCATCAAGGTATGTACTTATGTACCTAAATATTGTAAAAAGTTTTTTTTTAAAAGAGTAAGTATGGAGTTTCTTGTGCATTCTTCTCCATTACAAGCTACTTTCCGAATGCACGGTAGAATCAACTATTATTATTTGTAAAAACTAACGTTCAAAAGTGCCGCTTGGTGGCCTACTTGACATAAAATATCTTTGTCTTTGTCTTTACAGAGCCCTTATACGATACTTGTCAGAAATAGCCCACCGCCAATACTTTTAGCAATCTGGCAACCAGTTCTATGTAACTCAACCATGGTTCTCCAGAAACCTTGTACGCTATTGCTTCCATATTCCTAGAACATCCTACGTCCCTCACGTTCCAAGAATCTTGTCTTTCAGCATATTGAGAAGAATGAATCCTTACAAGGTACCTAATTAAAGTATTTGGAGTGTTTTCATTTAGGCTTAGTACGCACTGCGATTTTTATTCGCGCGATTTTTTCCGCCCATTCTGCGACCTATGGAATTGTATGAAGCTGCACGCAATGCGAAAAAAAAATCGCGCGGAAATAATACCAGAAATCCGTGTTTTGCCTCAGAATCCGCCGCACCGCGGCGCGGATTAAATCCGCGTGAATATTTTGAACCCTATGAACAGGTAGAAGGAGACAAGAATCGCGAATTTTATGAAAATCGCTATGCGTGCTAAGCCTTAAGCTTTTCTAGACCGATCTTAGAAAATGAATTTTAATAGGAAATGAAGTTTATAAAGGTCAATGTTTCTTAGAAAATGGTAATTTGTAATTTAATTTTTTGGTATGCTTTGCTTTTACCTAGGTACTCAGGGTTCCGTACCCGAAGGGTCCAAACGGAGCCCTATTACTGTCACTCACGTGTCTGTCTGTCTGTCCGTCTGTCTGTCACACAATTTTGTCCCGAAGATTTTTTTTAACTTCCCATTGACCTACGAACTAGAAATTTGTTGATAATGTTTATTATTACGTATATTTTATATTATCAGTATATTGAAAAATCGGATATTTTGCTTGCGTTGGAACTTGGAACCCTCAATGTGCGAAGTCCGACACGCACTTGGGCGGATTTTTTCTTGCGGATTTGCTCTCGTGGCCCACTCATACAGAAACTGCAGTTTTTCTGGCTAAAGAGTCGCCGGTACGTGGCGATAGTACAGCTACTACACTTTTGGTATAATTGTTTGCTTGTTGAGCAAATCTCTGGAAGTAAGGCATCCTAACATCCGGCGTAACTTCGTAGAAAGCGCGCGCATTTGCTTTGCTTACGTTGATTGCTTCATAGGTATGTTTAAAAAATCCGTCTAGTCTAGCGTAAAACTCTCAACGAATTCTTTTGAATTGTCAAAATGAAAGAGTTTGCGATCGATTCCATTATGATGATCATTCATAAATATGTTACACAATAAATGATCGGTGCATCGGTTGCGTTCTAATACGAAACAATAACTTTTTCCCTGAAGCTTCGCGCCCGTGGCACGTGGCCAACGCCACAGATACTCGTACAGTACCAACATTTTTTTACGAGGTAAAATGAGGCTGTGGTACTCAGTGACGGGGTTCGGCTCAGCAGCCTTAATTATTATTGATAACGAATTTGAATTTGACAAAGATTAAAAGTAGCCTAGTTAAAAAAAAAAAAAAAAAACTTTTATTCGTTAACAAAAGTTGGTTTAACAATATTGAGGTTGACTTCTCCTTTTAAGTGTGAAAACACCTGTGCCAGGAGAGGCCGCTCTCCCATAACTTGATTACATTTATGTATCTAAATAACTTATATTAAATCTATTTGATTGTGTTAATAGAACAATTTAGTTACTAGTTATTCAACGTTTGCGTCAAGTATTTGCACAATTTAAATTAGTTGTTGTAAGCTGGAGTGGCTCTCGAGTATCCACAGAGTGTAACTATCGCGGACGGCCACTGGAAGTGACGGTAATTGTTAAAGTAATCACTGCGTTATCATTGGGAGGGACATACGCTGACCTTCTGAATGATGGTGATGCCCTTCTGAAAAGTCACGTGTACCTAATCGGCATTCGGTGTATGAACGGAAACGAAGCCATTGAAGTACAGCTCTGTTGAGTGTTCACTTCACTTTAAATGGAAAATTATCAAAATGTTTTGACCAAATCTTAGGTAGATATATAATAGGTAAATGAAATAAAATAAATGATATTAGCTTTTTACTCGACTGCAAGCAGAGGGTTATTATACAAGCTAAAGTTACTTTTACCTGTTCCTTGTGTCTATACTGGTAGGTACTCACCTGCGTCAGGTTAGACTGGAAGCTGACTCCAACATTGTTGGAAAAAGCAGTCAATATGAACCTGTCCCAGTGTCTGTATTCTGTAATCGTATATTGCTAATAATAGAAAAGGCTCGTATTAGAGACTGAAGCTCACTCAAGACATGAGCATCAGGAGCCCACAACTTTTTTATAGCCTTATTTTATTTATCAAATTAGATCGGTCCTGTCCATATTATAATTTTTCAGCACCTACCTATATTTACCTTTTGTTCTCGATTATGAATAGTAGATGTAGATCGCAACCCAAAGTAAACATATTAAATCAGACTGTAGACAATACTTTCCGTTCCCGTGTTATTTCATGTACCTAAATTAAAACAACAATAACACAAAGTTCAGTTTGTTCGCTCAGGAACCAGTAACGACCCACACACGGCTCTATCTAATATTTATGTAAATGAAAATGAAGGATGGAAAATAAAATAGTGTTTAAAAACAAAGCTAGTTTGCTTTTCAAACGGAAAATATACTTGTTACTACTGCAGAACGTCTTTACTTAAGACGACGACAGTTGCCAACGACCTTGAGGGAACAAAACGCGCACTCGTTTCACACCCGCGCTACCCAAAATTCAGTAGTTTTGTGTACTTTTTAGGGTTCCGAAGTAAACGAGGAACCCATAAAGTTTCGCTCTGTCCGTCTGTCCGACCGCAGCTTAGCTCAGAGAAGCTAAGTACTAGAAAGCTATAATTTAGCATGAATATACATATTAATAATTCCGACAAAAAAATTTTTTTTTCATAATTTTATTGTACCACAATAAAATCACAATAAATGTCCCCCCCACCCTGCCAGCGAAATGGTTGCTCTTGGCTTTGTGAATAAATTCACAGCAGTAGTATTTAAAAGGAAAACTATCACGGATAAGAAGCCTTTACAAGTTTACGAGTAATAGTCGACCAACTTATAAAATGTACTTGGAACAGTAAAAATTGTGTACAAATGCCATTGAAAAAATACTTAAATAACGTTGTTAGCTGTGTAAAACAGAGTAAATATATGCTTGTGAACCATGTAAAAATATACAAAAATAAAATCATAACAGGATTTACAAGTTTACGAGTAATAGTCGACTAACTTATAAAATGTACTTGGCACAGTAAAATTTTTGTACAAATGCCATTGATAAATAACTTAAATAACGTTGTTAGCTGTGTAAAACAGATAGTAAATAAATGCTTATGAACCATGTAAAAATAAAATCATAACATCCTTAATAATAATGATTTCTAAATTAATCATGTTTAAGCTCTAATAACGCACTGGAGTGGCCGGAGTCGTTAGCAGTACTGGTCCGTAGTCAATACGGCGCATGCGCGCGGGGGAGTCTATTTTGTGTTAGTGCAGAAGTATTTTCGACGTTTTGTAATCTAAAGTCAAATTAGATTCGATTTCCAAGCAAATTACTTATTTTCTTTTGTCGATATCCACCTATAAAGTCAATATTCGACCCGATTACATCACTAATTGAGTAGCGAAAAACTTTCCAGAACGAAATAATTAATACCGCAGATTAGAGGTGAATACATAGGCTTTTTTTCAAATTCCGAATCAGAAATAAACGAGGAGCGTGCGCGCAAGGATCCAGGAACGAACCATACCATTCCCCGTGGCACTAACGCGCGCTCGTATCGGCTCCTTTCACAATTCGCACCCGCGGTGGTAGGTACTCAAATGGATCTGGCGGACATGGGTTCGAGGGTTTATAACCGAATACGTGCCATCCGCCAGAATGGTGATAGCGTGCCAGGAATCGCTGTAGTAAGGCTGAGGCGGCAGGAACGGCGACACGCGCTCGAGCAGTGGCGCGAGCGACTACAGCAGCCGCAATTTTCGCGCAAGCGCGTTGTCGAAGCCATCCTGTCGCACTTCGAAGCGAGAGAGAGGAGCGCATCTCCTACAGGCTCACTCAGGTACTCACCGGGCACGGTTGCTTCGGTGAGTACCTGAATAGGATTGGGCCAGAGACCACGGCAAATTGCCACCACTGCGGAGGCGACCTTGACTCTACACAGCACACGCTCGAGGAGTGCCCTGCGTGGGTCTCTGAGCGGCAGGTCTTGGTCGCCAGGATCGGGCGAGACCTGACTCTGCCAGCAGTTTTGAGGGCCATGCTGGCAGAGACAGAAAACTGGAGGGAAATGGCCTCCTTCTGTGAGACCGTGATGGTACAGAAGGAGGCTGCCGAGCGGGATCGTGAGAGGGCCGATCCCACTCGGAGAAGAAGGCGTCGTTGAGGCAACCGTCTCGATGCCTAAAACGCCGAAACCCCGCCTGCTCCAAAGGTGGGCGGGACTCCGGGGTCATGGGCGTTCAGATTGGGGACTCTGTTCGTCCACCAAGTGGTGAAGACGGTGGCACAGTGATCACGTGCTGCCGTGCACTGCGAGGCTCAGGGGAGGTGCATTATTATTTATCCCCAGGGATGTGCCCTAACAGGCGTTGCACAGAGGGGGTTCCGGGGTGGTTTTAGTGAGGTAAAAATCCCACACTCCCTGGTCTTTTCCCCAAAATTTCAGGTGCCTTCTGAAGGTATCCCCCCGTAAACAAAAAAAAAAAAAAGGTACTCAAATGGATAATATTTTTCTAATTTCAGTTGCTAAGTTGGATTTACTGAAAAAGGAGTTATACTCCTTTTTCAGTTACCAGTTAGTCCTTATTTAGTTTAAGTCAATACTGAATAGGTTACATCTAGACAAGCTTGCTTTACCGTAGACCGCATCATCGCTTAAATTACATCAGGCGAGATAGAGATCAAAGGCGAGCATATAACTAGATTAAAAAAAAACATCATTCTATGTGGGCCCGTTTTTAGACGTTGTGTGCCGCTGAAACCATTTTAATGTTTATGTAACAACAACAAAACCCTCTTCTTAGTCCGCATTATTATGCAACTTCGGAACCCTATTACTGCCCGTGGCCCGACACGCACTTGGCCGGTTTTCTTATTATTCTATGACTTTAAAAAAAGCCTCAGATCGAAATGTAGATACTTAAATTGTCTTTGAGATGGTGTCAATTTTATTCAAATACGCCAGTTTTGGTGCGATTGTCGTTTTATTTGTCCGTGTTAGACATAACTTTACAAATTAATTACACTATGTTGTACGAATAATACTCAAACATTTCTTCCCGCACTGGGCCCGCGTGGTGGATTATGGCCCATTCCCTCTCACAGAGAGGAGGCCTGTGTCCCAGCAGTGGGAACATTAATAGGCTGATGATGTGATGTGTGTGATGTGATTTCTTAGATCAAATTATGAGGAAAATGGTCTAATGTAACATATATTGTTGTCTAGAAAATACTACTAGCCGTTTAGACGTGCTACTCAGGGGTATTTGCGCTTTAATTTAGGCCCACTTGCGTCAAAAAAATATGTCAGCGAGGTTGCTGCACACGTAACGTGTTTCAATCCTGGACGGAACGGGATGACGATGTGGCGTTTCATACAAAACTCCAAGTCACCGACCCGTCCGTGTACCCGTGATGAGCTCATGCATATACATTTTGTATGAAACAATATTTTCAAAACTTGTTGTCCCGTTCTGTCCCGGATTAAAACATGTTACGTGTGCAGCGACCTTAAGTTTACACTAGTCAACGGCACGAACTATTTTGTGCGCGGGGTTAAAATGCATTTTATATCAACCGACAACACGTACGGAAGAGATAAATGCTGTGATGAGCAATAGGAAGCTAGTTCACGTACCTACGAGTACACACTTTTGCAAATTTGTAGCGAAATGGATAATGATTTAGGACGAAACCGAGCGCGCGAAATTTTATAAATTATGATATCATGAAAAAATTACTAAACGTATCTGTTCAAAATAAAATTATTTGCATTGTTGAATTACTAATCTATCCATATGCATTTTAAACTCGCGCACAAAATAGTTCGTGCCGTCGACTAGGGAAACCTTAATGGCACGCATTGCGATTTTTATACGCGCATAAAAAAAAAAAAAAAAACTCAAAATTTTCGTACTACCGGTGCCTGACAGTATTGGTTTTTGGGTGGTACATAAATATACCAGCGGGACAGGAACGGCATCATGTAATATAATGCATCATTGCTATTTTGTTTTAGGCGTTTCTGAACGCACCGTTTTTTAATAGCTTCTTCAAAAAATGTTGAAGAAGAAATTAAAAAAGAATTGAAATGGACGGTATTAGCCACTGCATTACCATTATTAGACGAAATTTAATAAACTACTAAGTATTCAATAAAAGATTTACAATAATTTCATGAAGCTTTTTTCATCATATTCTATGCAAGTAGAAAAAGTAAGTAATTAATTATGCTTAACTTAAATTACTATAAGTTTCGAGTAATGAAAAATGACTATTGATTAAATGAAGGAAAAAAGATCAGTTATGCTGGCAACATTAAGCATGCCACCCGTCGCGCGCAGACTTATCTTGCGCGCACTCAAAAATAACGTATACGTCAGTTGGACATAATTATGTCGCAGAGATCAAGCTATCTTTCATGAAGTATAACTGGTGTGGTGTTTCTAATGGTGTAGGTGTTTGTGCACTGGAAGCAGGACAAAAGATGGGGCCACAGACAAATATAGACATAGATAACGTAAGTATCACAAACTGTATGAAAACCAAGCGTGCCATTTTTTGACTACCTACTATGACGTCATGCGCAATATTTAGTGATGGGAAAATGAAATCGATTCAAAGACGCCGCCGCGTGCGGCAACCGTCTCGCCCCAACCCCCGCCTACCGCCAGCACTCACCCAGCTAGCAGTACAAGTAAATTGAATTGAAAGTCTTCATAGTGAGAGGTCGCGACGTGTTAGTTTTTGGATACATTTGCCATAATTTCAAGTTAGTTTACCATTATAATCACGAAAATATTCGATTGAAACACCTCATATTCAATTTAGTTCTAGTGCTTACATAAAGCAACAAAGCTAGTTTGCTTTTCAAACGGAAAATATACTTGTTACTACTGCAGAACGTCTTTACTTAAGACGACGACAGTTGCCAACGACCTTGAGGGAACAAAACGCGCACTCGTTTCACACCCGCGCTACCCAAAATTCAGTAGTTTTGTGTACTTTTTAGGGTTCCGAAGTAAACGAGGAACCCATAAAGTTTCGCTCTGTCCGTCTGTCCGACCGCAGCTTAGCTCAGAGAAGCTAAGTACTAGAAAGCTATAATTTAGCATGAATATACATATTAATAATTCCGACAAAAAAATTTTTTTTTCATAATTTTATTGTACCACAATAAAATCACAATAAATGTCCCCCCCACCCTGCCAGCGAAATGGTTGCTCTTGGCTTTGTGAATAAATTCACAGCAGTAGTATTTAAAAGGAAAACTATCACGGATAAGAAGCCTTTACAAGTTTACGAGTAATAGTCGACCAACTTATAAAATGTACTTGGAACAGTAAAAATTGTGTACAAATGCCATTGAAAAAATACTTAAATAACGTTGTTAGCTGTGTAAAACAGAGTAAATATATGCTTGTGAACCATGTAAAAATATACAAAAATAAAATCATAACAGGATTTACAAGTTTACGAGTAATAGTCGACTAACTTATAAAATGTACTTGGCACAGTAAAATTTTTGTACAAATGCCATTGATAAATAACTTAAATAACGTTGTTAGCTGTGTAAAACAGATAGTAAATAAATGCTTATGAACCATGTAAAAATAAAATCATAACATCCTTAATAATAATGATTTCTAAATTAATCATGTTTAAGCTCTAATAACGCACTGGAGTGGCCGGAGTCGTTAGCAGTACTGGTCCGTAGTCAATACGGCGCATGCGCGCGGGGGAGTCTATTTTGTGTTAGTGCAGAAGTATTTTCGACGTTTTGTAATCTAAAGTCAAATTAGATTCGATTTCCAAGCAAATTACTTATTTTCTTTTGTCGATATCCACCTATAAAGTCAATATTCGACCCGATTACATCACTAATTGAGTAGCGAAAAACTTTCCAGAACGAAATAATTAATACCGCAGATTAGAGGTGAATACATAGGCTTTTTTTCAAATTCCGAATCAGAAATAAACGAGGAGCGTGCGCGCAAGGATCCAGGAACGAACCATACCATTCCCCGTGGCACTAACGCGCGCTCGTATCGGCTCCTTTCACAATTCGCACCCGCGGTGGTAGGTACTCAAATGGATCTGGCGGACATGGGTTCGAGGGTTTATAACCGAATACGTGCCATCCGCCAGAATGGTGATAGCGTGCCAGGAATCGCTGTAGTAAGGCTGAGGCGGCAGGAACGGCGACACGCGCTCGAGCAGTGGCGCGAGCGACTACAGCAGCCGCAATTTTCGCGCAAGCGCGTTGTCGAAGCCATCCTGTCGCACTTCGAAGCGAGAGAGAGGAGCGCATCTCCTACAGGCTCACTCAGGTACTCACCGGGCACGGTTGCTTCGGTGAGTACCTGAATAGGATTGGGCCAGAGACCACGGCAAATTGCCACCACTGCGGAGGCGACCTTGACTCTACACAGCACACGCTCGAGGAGTGCCCTGCGTGGGTCTCTGAGCGGCAGGTCTTGGTCGCCAGGATCGGGCGAGACCTGACTCTGCCAGCAGTTTTGAGGGCCATGCTGGCAGAGACAGAAAACTGGAGGGAAATGGCCTCCTTCTGTGAGACCGTGATGGTACAGAAGGAGGCTGCCGAGCGGGATCGTGAGAGGGCCGATCCCACTCGGAGAAGAAGGCGTCGTTGAGGCAACCGTCTCGATGCCTAAAACGCCGAAACCCCGCCTGCTCCAAAGGTGGGCGGGACTCCGGGGTCATGGGCGTTCAGATTGGGGACTCTGTTCGTCCACCAAGTGGTGAAGACGGTGGCACAGTGATCACGTGCTGCCGTGCACTGCGAGGCTCAGGGGAGGTGCATTATTATTTATCCCCAGGGATGTGCCCTAACAGGCGTTGCACAGAGGGGGTTCCGGGGTGGTTTTAGTGAGGTAAAAATCCCACACTCCCTGGTCTTTTCCCCAAAATTTCAGGTGCCTTCTGAAGGTATCCCCCCGTAAACAAAAAAAAAAAAAAGGTACTCAAATGGATAATATTTTTCTAATTTCAGTTGCTAAGTTGGATTTACTGAAAAAGGAGTTATACTCCTTTTTCAGTTACCAGTTAGTCCTTATTTAGTTTAAGTCAATACTGAATAGGTTACATCTAGACAAGCTTGCTTTACCGTAGACCGCATCATCGCTTAAATTACATCAGGCGAGATAGAGATCAAAGGCGAGCATATAACTAGATTAAAAAAAAACATCATTCTATGTGGGCCCGTTTTTAGACGTTGTGTGCCGCTGAAACCATTTTAATGTTTATGTAACAACAACAAAACCCTCTTCTTAGTCCGCATTATTATGCAACTTCGGAACCCTATTACTGCCCGTGGCCCGACACGCACTTGGCCGGTTTTCTTATTATTCTATGACTTTAAAAAAAGCCTCAGATCGAAATGTAGATACTTAAATTGTCTTTGAGATGGTGTCAATTTTATTCAAATACGCCAGTTTTGGTGCGATTGTCGTTTTATTTGTCCGTGTTAGACATAACTTTACAAATTAATTACACTATGTTGTACGAATAATACTCAAACATTTCTTCCCGCACTGGGCCCGCGTGGTGGATTATGGCCCATTCCCTCTCACAGAGAGGAGGCCTGTGTCCCAGCAGTGGGAACATTAATAGGCTGATGATGTGATGTGTGTGATGTGATTTCTTAGATCAAATTATGAGGAAAATGGTCTAATGTAACATATATTGTTGTCTAGAAAATACTACTAGCCGTTTAGACGTGCTACTCAGGGGTATTTGCGCTTTAATTTAGGCCCACTTGCGTCAAAAAAATATGTCAGCGAGGTTGCTGCACACGTAACGTGTTTCAATCCTGGACGGAACGGGATGACGATGTGGCGTTTCATACAAAACTCCAAGTCACCGACCCGTCCGTGTACCCGTGATGAGCTCATGCATATACATTTTGTATGAAACAATATTTTCAAAACTTGTTGTCCCGTTCTGTCCCGGATTAAAACATGTTACGTGTGCAGCGACCTTAAGTTTACACTAGTCAACGGCACGAACTATTTTGTGCGCGGGGTTAAAATGCATTTTATATCAACCGACAACACGTACGGAAGAGATAAATGCTGTGATGAGCAATAGGAAGCTAGTTCACGTACCTACGAGTACACACTTTTGCAAATTTGTAGCGAAATGGATAATGATTTAGGACGAAACCGAGCGCGCGAAATTTTATAAATTATGATATCATGAAAAAATTACTAAACGTATCTGTTCAAAATAAAATTATTTGCATTGTTGAATTACTAATCTATCCATATGCATTTTAAACTCGCGCACAAAATAGTTCGTGCCGTCGACTAGGGAAACCTTAATGGCACGCATTGCGATTTTTATACGCGCATAAAAAAAAAAAAAAAAACTCAAAATTTTCGTACTACCGGTGCCTGACAGTATTGGTTTTTGGGTGGTACATAAATATACCAGCGGGACAGGAACGGCATCATGTAATATAATGCATCATTGCTATTTTGTTTTAGGCGTTTCTGAACGCACCGTTTTTTAATAGCTTCTTCAAAAAATGTTGAAGAAGAAATTAAAAAAGAATTGAAATGGACGGTATTAGCCACTGCATTACCATTATTAGACGAAATTTAATAAACTACTAAGTATTCAATAAAAGATTTACAATAATTTCATGAAGCTTTTTTCATCATATTCTATGCAAGTAGAAAAAGTAAGTAATTAATTATGCTTAACTTAAATTACTATAAGTTTCGAGTAATGAAAAATGACTATTGATTAAATGAAGGAAAAAAGATCAGTTATGCTGGCAACATTAAGCATGCCACCCGTCGCGCGCAGACTTATCTTGCGCGCACTCAAAAATAACGTATACGTCAGTTGGACATAATTATGTCGCAGAGATCAAGCTATCTTTCATGAAGTATAACTGGTGTGGTGTTTCTAATGGTGTAGGTGTTTGTGCACTGGAAGCAGGACAAAAGATGGGGCCACAGACAAATATAGACATAGATAACGTAAGTATCACAAACTGTATGAAAACCAAGCGTGCCATTTTTTGACTACCTACTATGACGTCATGCGCAATATTTAGTGATGGGAAAATGAAATCGATTCAAAGACGCCGCCGCGTGCGGCAACCGTCTCGCCCCAACCCCCGCCTACCGCCAGCACTCACCCAGCTAGCAGTACAAGTAAATTGAATTGAAAGTCTTCATAGTGAGAGGTCGCGACGTGTTAGTTTTTGGATACATTTGCCATAATTTCAAGTTAGTTTACCATTATAATCACGAAAATATTCGATTGAAACACCTCATATTCAATTTAGTTCTAGTGCTTACATAAAGCAACGGGATTCTACCCTTTTCCATCTCTTTTTATCACTCAAAGATTTGCTGGGTTAAAACTCAATTTTGAATAAAGTTCGCCTTTGTATATACCACTAGCTGTTGCCCGCGGCTTCGCTCCCGTGGACCACCCCACAGGAACCATTTTTGGGATTAAAACATAGCCTATGTCACTCCGGAATAATTTAGCTTTCTATTGGTGAAACAATTTTTCAAATATGTCCAGTAGTTTCGGAGCCTATTCGGTACAAACAAACAAACAAAAAAATCTTTCTCTTTATAATATTAGTTTAGATTTCTCAATTAGGTCTGTACGAATATTATTTATTGAGTAATTAGAATTAGTAAAAAAGAATTACTAAGAATTGTTTAAATCGAATTATTAATCGATTTTGTGACGGAGTAATGAGATAGACAGAGGAATACGATAAATAGAGAAAAATAAAATTCCTAATCTGCTTAGTAGTCTCACTAGTCAGTTAGGCATTTATATTTTTTACCAAATTGTTAGTATTTCCTTTATTTATTTCTTATAATTGTTGTAGACTGCCAAAATGTCAGAAACAAAAAAAAATCCAGGGAACAAATTTTAGAAGTAAAATGAAAAGCAAGTAAAATACGATAGAGTAAAATTAAATTGGATCCAAAATTACATCATCATCTGCCTAGCCTTTTCCCAACTATATTGGGGTCGGCTTCCAGTCTTACCGGATTCAGCTGAGTACCAGTATTTTACATGGAGCGACTGCCTATCTGACCTCCACAACCCAGTAACTGGGTAACACGGTACCCCTTGGCAAGACTGGTGTCAGATCTCAAGCTTCTGACTACCCGTAACGACTGTCAAAGATCTTCAAATAACAGCCGGGACCAACGGCTTAACGTGCTTTCCGAGGCACGAAGGAAACTCGGTATGTTGAAATGGTCACCCATCCACGGACCGACCTCGTCAAGCGTTGCTTAACCTTGATGATCGACCCGTGCGGCTGTTATTATTTAGCCACGAGCTCCTCCAAAATAACATGAGCTACGAAAACAAAAAGATGAAGAAAATTACTTGATGAAAAAGAAAAACAAGCGTTTATCTTTTAAACTGGGTTGATGTAGAAAACTAAAAAAATCACAAACGTTACGGTTATTTATTAAAATTGTTTACATAATTATTACCTATAAAATCATTCCTCTGTTTCCGAAATCGATCCGCGAGAATCGATTTCGGAAACGTTTGAGGAGAATCGATTTCGAAAGTGTCAGTATTTCTTTCTACCTATTAAATTTACGATTACAAGCTAAACGTCTTTTATTTGCTTCCTGATTATCAAACATAAAAAGGTGTCCCATAGGATGCAACTACGATATTATTGTGCAAAAATATTGAATACCCTCTTGAACACGAACGTTCAATTCCTACTATTGTTGCGTTGTTAACTTCATTTCTTATATTTAATTAGCTGCGTAATAATCATTATTAAGTTAGTCGCTAATAAACACCACAGAAAACAGATGCATTTGTGATTTTCTTAAAACTTTGCCGTACACACGAAAGTGAACCCTAACACTACCATAATAAGAGTGATATCTCGCCGGAACATATACCAGTTACCTGAGCGCACGTGTTGAAAGGCCGGCTCGCGAGAACAAAAGGAAACCGCAATCCGCATTCCTAAGCGATAAGGATTTGTATAGTTCTCGCCAAACTTTTTGCCGCCCTGAAGTTGGCTACGATGGCTGCGCAGTAGTAATAGTGTTAACACACGCTCGAATTTGGTACGGCCGGATCACGGATTTGTGGGCGGGGTTAGTCCGGCCCCGACCATATCCGAGCGTGTGTAGAGTGGTCCGCGGACATTATTATTATTAAATTGATTCCGTCTCGGTCCAAATAAGCGTGTGTAAGCGAGAAAGCATTTGTGGGTGGAGTCGGTCCGGCCGTACCAAATCCGAGCGTGTGTTAACACTATAAATCTTATACAAAAACAGCACCGTTTCGTGTCTTGCGCATCGGCAAGCCAACTTAGGCCTTAGTGCGAGTTTTTACTCACGCTCAATCGCGTTAACGTTAACGCCAATTTGTATTGAATCTGGATAACCGCCGTCTGGAGACGGCAAGGCAAAACCTCTTTTTTTGTACACATTTTGACATAAGAGATCGTTTACGTTATCACGAGTGAGTACGTTAAAAAACTCGCACTAAGCACACTGCCCAGAAGTTTGGCGAGAACTATAACGATGTGAAGGTGGGCAAAATGTATAATTTTTGCGATTGGAACATTTGCATCTCGATCGATTGAAACACTGATATGTTTCATTTGGATCACCGGCTCAAAGGATCTGCCGCATCAACGTAAAACGATAACTTGTCAGTGCAAACATTATAATTATGCTAAAACCGACCGTATAGTATTTGATACGTAAGCGCCTTAGACATAGCACGCACTGCGATATTTATTCGCGCGAATTTTTTTCCGCTCATTCTGTGACGTATGGAAGTGAATGAAGCTGCACGCACTGCGGAAAAATAATCGCGCTCAAATAGTACAAAAAAAATCCGCGCGAATAAAATCGCAGTGCGTGTTGATCCTTAGTGGTCATTTTAACTAAAATCTGTGAGAGTATGAGAGATACACATTTACGCATCTCATTTGGTATCTCTTTCTGACTTGTATAGATTGTGATAATTATGTTGCCCGCTCACTCGCGACTCGCGAGTCCATACTTCCATAGTTCAGACGACGACTAAGGCATAGCACGCACTGCGATTTTTATTCGCGTGAATTTCTTTTCCGCGCTTTCTGTGACCTAATAAAAATCGCAGTGCGTGTTAAGCCTAACGCCAATGACCTTGAGGGAAAAAAACGCGCACTCGTTCACACCCGCACGACCCAAAATTTTGTAGATTTTTGTACTTTCCTTATTAATCTATGACTTTAAAAATAAAACCGTCAGATTAAAATGTAGGTATTTAAATTGTCTTTGAGATGGTGTCGATTTCATTAAAATACACCCAGCGGTTTTGGTGCGATTGTCGTGTTTATGTCGGTTTTAGAAATAACTTTACAAGTTAATTACACCATGTTATACGAATAAAACTCAAAATTTTCTTTTTTTTTTTTTTTTTTTTTTTATTATTGATAGGCTCGCGCTTGACCACTATCTCACCTGATGGTAAGTGATGATGTGGTCGACGATGTAGCGCGCTTACCTAGAAGAAACCTATTCACTCTTGACTTAAAGACTCCCAGGTTGTAGCTCTCAGGAAATACAGACTCCGGCAGGGAATTCCACTCCTTAGCTGTACGCATAATGAAAGTATTCCCAAAACGTTTGGTGCGTATGGGTGGGATGTCCACCATGTACCGATGACACATCGCCGTACGTCTTGTAGTCCGATGATGGAAAGGGCTAGGAGGAATTAGTTCATGCAATTCCAACGCACACTCCCCGAAATGTAACCGATAAAAAACCGACAGACTGGCAACTTGGCGCCGATGTTCAAGGCTCTGGAGCCTAGACTCGACCAATATCTCATTGCCGATGAGCCTCTTGGCCCGCTTTTCGATCGACTCTAGTGCATCCAGCTGGTACTTGGCAGATCCGTCCCAGAGGAGAGCAGAGAGTTCTTAGATATATTTTTAAGAAAATGGTCTAATGTAACATATATTTTATCCAAAAAATTACGACTAGTCGTTTAGACATGATTCTCATTTTAAAATCAGCTACTCAGGGGTATCTGCGCCTTAAGTAAATCAGTGTCTGCGTCTCGCTCAATCGCCACGTGACTGACGCGTCGCGCGGAATGAGCACTGAGCCACGGTAGTGACTGAGCAAAGTAATGTTTCAGATCCAAATGATGCGTTTGAAACGTTCTTACTGAACCAATCTTTTGGAACACTTCAATGATCCGGATCAGTGAGTCGATTCCGCAAAGAGTTACAGCACACGCCTCTACGAAGGAACTATTAAATATATTGGCAGATACTGCTCCATTACTGCATAAAACTTAAGTTAATCTAAAGAAATGCTCGCAAACCCGTAGGTAAGTATAAGGGAGATAAATGATTATTGGTCTATTTCAAAAAGGCTTATCGTTCATTAGTAAAAATAACGCCGAAGGAACAAAGGGCAATATTACCATATTTTGCTAATGACGAGTTTTATATTTACGAAGACTTTTATCTTATTTTATGGCTGATTTACGTGACATGTTGAATGAACACAAAAAAAGAAACTGACTTCAAAAAAAACATTACAAACTGAAAAAAATCTTCAATTTCGGCAGTCAGTGTTGACTCCGACCTCCGAAATTGAAGTTATTATGTACTTTGTAGTGTTTTTTTTAAACTCGGTTGTATTTTTTTGTAAACAGTTTTTAATTCACATTTTTGTTGTTGTTGTAGATACATAATGAACAAGTTCTATATTTAGGTAGGTACCTATAATCACAAAGTACGTAAGCACCGGGCGGCACCGGCGCGCTATATTGCACAAAGTTATGCCAGAGTAGATTACCCTAATAACAAAACTTAAACATACCTAACCGGTGAAATGAGAGTGTACCAGGGTGAACTGTACACATCTGCGTACCCCTTTAGAGCATACCGGCTTGATGTTATATTATGAAATGGCGTAAACAATAAGCAGATATGCGATTGCGGCAATCCCGAGAGATTTGCCGTTATTTATATTGAAGAGTTCTGTTGTATATCACCGAAGTTCTTCATCAGATCTTAACCAAATTTAAATGGGACCTATAAGAATCATCAGAATCGGTTCTTCTACTACAAAGGTGTGAGGTGATAAACATTTAAAAAAAAACAGTCGTATTGAGTTCTTCCTACTTTTTGAAGTCGGTTAAAAATACAATAGCCCTTACGACGTCATCGCAAGATAATTACGACGAATCTTGATCAACAAAATACGCTCGTGCGGTTACCTAGATTACAGCTGCCATCTTTTAGTGGAAAATATGAAGAATGGCCTACGTTTCAAGATTTGTTTACATCGTTAGTGCATACGATCACAACAACTATTAGTGACGTCCAAAAATTATATCACTGGAAGTGTAGTGTTACTGGAGAAGAAGAGACCTTGTCGCTGGTAACACTGAAAGAATATGAATAAGCTTGGGATTATATTATATTATAAACTGGATAAGGAAACAAATGTTTGATTGTGAACTCCGTATTATAACAGTTAGTTTAGAATTGATGGACTCACACGAATGATAGCGATAGCATTGTCAAGAGATCTGTCACAAAACTATGTCCCCTACCTGTTGACACTAAACTTCATTGTAAAACTTTGTCAAACAACTTTGTTTCAATTTTGCATACATACAATACGAATTATACTTCATTTAAGATAGCTTGATCTCTGCGACATAGGTCAAACTGACGTATACGTTATTGTTAGCCTGTCAAGCGCTATTATTGTATTGATACTGACAGCTGTCGCAAAGATCAAGCTATATTTTACACTGACTTAGAAACCTATGGACTTGCCACACCTACGAAATTATCGTGCATACCTACAAAAATCGGGCACTTAAGATGGCTGCCCATTTTTGTTTGTCCTCGCACCACACTGTTTTATACAACACGAGGGCATGATTTTCCTATTAATTTCCAAACTCAGATCACCAAAATACCTAGTTTCTAGGCGTATTTCTCTTTTAAAACAACAAAAATTTATTGTATTGATACTGACAGCTGTCGCAAAGATCAAGCTATATTTTACACTGACTTAGAAACCTATGGACTTGCCACACCTACGAAATTATCGTGCATACCTACAAAAATCGGGCACTTAAGATGGCTGCCCATTTTTGTTTGTCCTCGCACCACACTGTTTTATACAACACGAGGGCATGATTTTCCTATTAATTTCCAAACTCAGATCACCAAAATACCTAGTTTCTAGGCGTATTTCTCTTTTAAAACAACAAAAATATTTTGGGCAAGCAACTGTTTGACTACACAATTACACAGAGAAACGTATATATACGGCACACAACTACACAAAACCGCAGAGTACTTTCAGCACTCAACATGGCGACCGGTCACGCATGATTTAGCCGTCACTCAAAAGTGTTGCCAAGTTTACTCCTTGACAAACATTTAGGTGTTTCTCTTTTCATATGCAGCTCTTGGTTAGTTAAAAAGAGACGAAACGCTTTTTGAAATGCGTGTGTCAATATTATAGGTATTTGTGTAACTTTTCATAATATAGTAGAATATGCCGTCTCCATAGTTTTCCTACCTCATTGATCTTTTATGAAGTATTAGTCGCTAATAAATACCATAGATGTAGACAACTCATTTCGCATTATCTCTGCATTTATTGTCTATGTCTAATATGTTATCGGATTATTTTAGACATAATGAAATGCAATACCAAATGACTGGCAAACTCGTGGCATTTAGGTCCCTACCACAGATAATATAATACTACAGTAGTCCCTACCAAAAATAGAAATTCTTGTCTAAAATCTTGCAGTTGTAATAAAATATTTTTAGTTATAATTTACATATAAGCACTATTTATACCATTGTTTAAGAAATAATACTACTGTACCTAATGTACATTCTTGTAAACGTACTTACTTTTAATAATTTATTCTTATTCTTATTTATTTAACTAACATAAAAAATACACCACTTTACATAAATACAGAACAAATAGAATATACTCACAAACTATACGGCGCAATGCGAGGCTGCCAGCTCGCATGCCACAGATAACAATATAATTCTATAGGTACACAACATAATAGACATAGACAATAAATGCAGAGATAATGCAAAATTAGTTGCCTACATCTATGGTATTTATTAGCGACTATACTTCATAAAAGATCAATGAGATAGGAAAACTATGGAGACGGCATAATCTACTATATGAAGAATATTTATACAAATACCTCATAATACTACTAATTCATAGTGTAAGTTCATTCTGCACTTTTGATTGACACATGATATTATGATATTATTTTCAATAGATTTTCAAATTGATGGCCCTCACCCTGAGAGCGATTTATAGTAAATTCGTACATGATTAACTAATGTCCACAACTGTCACGGTCGCCATATAAGGACGGGACTTTAAGGGAAATGAAACATCTCAAACGCTGAGTAAACACTGAGTATATTTGGTGCATTGATACATCTTATATGCACTCACACAAGCATAATATAGTGTACTTACATATTAGGTCACATAATATCGACACACGCATTTCGTCTCTTTTTAACTAACCAAGAGATGCATATGAAAAGAGAAACATCTAAATGTTTGTCAAGGACTAAACTTGGCAACACTTTGAGTGACGTCAATATCATTTCTATGCGCGTGACTGGTCGCCATGTTAAGTGCTGAAAGTACTCTGTGAAAACAGTTGCTTTCTCAAAATATTTTTGTTGTTTTAAAAGAGAAATCCGCCTAGAAACTAGGTATTTTGGTGATCTGAGTTTGGACATTAATAGGAAAATCATGCCCTCGTGTTGTATAAAATAGTGTGAGAAAAAACAAAAATGGGCAGCCATCTTAAGTGCCCGATTTTTGTAGGTATGCACGATAATTTCGTAGGTATGGCAAGTCCATCCCCCCCGGTGGGTTCCCGCATTGTCGATGCGGGGGGGGGGGCTCAGTAACCGTGGCTTGGTCGCCCACGGTGAAGCGAAGAGGAACCCGAGGAGAGGCCGCTCGTCAGGGCTTTTGCCGATTAAGCCGACGACGCAACTGAGGTGGGCCGCAATGTCTTATGGAGATTCCCAGGTCCCATACGATATCGCGGCTGAGGGTTGGAGGCCGCGGCGGGAAAGGAGTGCCGGTATTGCAGTGCGCCGCTCTCCCTACCTTCTCTCACCGTCTGATGGCGGACGCGGTGGGGCCGCAGGGGAAGAGGAGTGTCGGTCTTGCGTTAGCCGCTCTCCCTATCCCCTGCGGCCGCAAAATGGTAGGTGGCGGGGCCATTGACCTAGACCCGTCACAGTGTGACCAAGGGTGCCATACACGGGGTCGTCTGGCACCCATGTGCTGATTTGGTCCCTGGGGTGGTCACGGCGTGCAGTGTGTTCTTGGGCGCCGGTGATGGGGGTAACTCCCCCGAGGAGGGTCTGGTGACGGACAGCCGCGGCGGGTTCGCGGTGAGTGCTAACGCGTGCCCGTGTTCCCGCCATAAGCGGCACAGGAGGACACCGTGGAGTTTTAGTGGGTTAGAGTCCCACATAACTGTACTATCTCCTCGTGGTAGTGCAGTATGCATGAGCATTTCTCCACGCAAAAAAATAAAAGGTATGGCAAGTCCATAGGTTTCTAAGTCAGTGTAAAAGATAGCTTGATCTCTGCGACAGCTGTCAGTATCAATACAATAACAATAGCACTTGACAGGCTAACAATAACGTATACGTCAGTTTGACATATGAAGCAGAAACAAAGTTGTTTGACAAAGTTTTACCAATGAGGTAGGATAACTATGGAGACGGCATATTCTACTATATGAAGAATAGTTATACAAATATCTATAATATCGACACACGCATGTCAAAAAGCGTTTTGTCTCTTTTTAACTAACCAAGAGCTGCATATGAAAAGAGAGACATCTAAATGTTTGTCAAGGACTAAACTTGGTAACACTTTTGAGTGACGTCAAAATCATGTCTATGCGTGACCGGTCGCCATGTTAATTGCCGAGTAAAATTGGTTGTTGTGTGCCGTATATGTACGTTTATCTGTGTAGTTGTGCTGTCAAACAGTTGCAAATGGCCTACCTCATTGGCTAATGGGCAGCCATCTTAATTGCCCGATTTATCTAAGTAAGCACGCTAATTTCGTAGGTATGGCAAGTCCATAGGCTTATAAGTCAGTGAGTTTTACAGTGAAGATTAGTGTCAACAGGTAGGGGACATAGTTTTGTGACAGATCTCTTGACAATGCTATCGCTATCATTCGTGTGAATCCATCAATTCTAAACTAACTGTTATAATATGTTCACAATCAAACATTTGTTTCCTTATCCAGTTTATAATATAATATAATCCCAAGCTTATTCATATTTTTTCAGTGTTACCAGCGACAAGGTCTCTACTTCTCCAGTAACACTACACTTGCAGTTATGAAATTTTTGGACGTCACTAAGAAATTTCTCCTGTATCGTGGGTGCGTTTACAAACATATAAACTCACATACACAAACACCCAGAGCCGGAACAACTATTGCGTATGCACTAACGATGTAAACAAATCTTGAAACGTAGGCCATTCTTCATATTTTCCACTAAAAGATGGCAGCTGTAATCTAGGTAACCGCACGAGCGTATTTTGTTGATCAGGATTCGTTACTCGCACTAAGGCCTAAGTTGGCTTGCCGATGCGCAAGACACGAATCGGTGCTGTTTTTGTGTAAAATTTATAGTGTTAACACACGCTCGGATTTGGTACGGCCGGACCGACTCCACCCACAAATGCTTTCTCGCTTACACACGCTTATTTGGACCGAGACGGAATTTCAGTGTTACCAGCGACAAGGTCTCTACTTCTCCAGTAACACTACACTTGCAGTTATGAAATTTTTGGACGTCACTAAGAAATTTCTCCTGTATCGTGGGTGCGTTTACAAACATATAAACTCACATACACAAACACCCAGAGCCGGAACAACTATTGCGTATGCACTAACGATGTAAACAAATCTTGAAACGTAGGCCATTCTTCATATTTTCCACTAAAAGATGGCAGCTGTAATCTAGGTAACCGCACGAGCGTATTTTGTTGATCAGGATTCGTTACTCGCACTAAGGCCTAAGTTGGCTTGCCGATGCGCAAGACACGAATCGGTGCTGTTTTTGTGTAAAATTTATAGTGTTAACACACGCTCGGATTTGGTACGGCCGGACCGACTCCACCCACAAATGCTTTCTCGCTTACACACGCTTATTTGGACCGAGACGGAATCAATTTAATAATAATAATGTCCTCGGACCACTCTACACACGCTCGGATATGGTCGGGGCCGAACTAACCCCGCCCACAAATCCGTGGTCCGGCCGTACCAAATTCGAGCGTAATCATAAAATCATAAATCATTTATTTCTTTGCAAACATGGGTAATTGATACATAGATGTTCCTTTTTACATAATAGAGTCCTCCAAATTCTACCGTCGCGTGGGCATGCAAATATTATTCAATTTTAAAATTAAATCAAATTAAAAAATACAATACGAATAAAGATAAATGTCAAATCATAAAAAATTATACATGTCAAGTTTAGTTAAATAAAATGTTATGCATAAATGTCGGACTGGTTACGCTAGTAAAAATTATCACAATGATGTCAAAACAAAATATGATCAAAATATGTCAATCAGGATATTTGGTAGCATCTATAACAATAATAATAAAATAAGTCAAACAGTCAACGATTCGTCATTAAGGAAGTCGTCAACTTTGTAATAACATTTGTCAATTAATATTTCGGTTAGCGCCCTTTTAAATTTTATTACAGTCATATTTTTTATTATAAATGCGCGGGGCAGTACCAAAATAGTAGTTTATGATACTGTTGCATAATAAGGGGTATTAAAACATGAGTGTGTGTTTAAAAACCGAGCCATAGGCGAGGTTTTTAAATGTATTCACACGAATGTTTTAATACCTAGTTATGTGCAGTTTATACACTACTTTATCTACACTCATACATTTTGGGATTGAACCTACTTAATATCTTTTTTTTTTTTGCATTTTCCATGCCATAAAAACGTATGAATGGCGCCAAAACCCAGCACGTCACCGCATTATCTGCGCATGCGCTAAGGCTTAGCACACGCACTGCGATATTTATTCGCGTGAATTTTTCCGCCCATTCTGCGACCTAGGAATTGTATGAAGCTGCTCGCATTGCGGTAAAAAAATCGTGCGGCAATAATACCGCATGAAGTCCGTGTTTTGCAACAGAATCCACAGCACCGCGGCGCGAATTTAATTCACCCGAATATTTTGAGCTCTATGAACAGGTAGAAAGAGACAAAATTTGCGCGAATAAAAATCGCAGTGCGTGCTAAGCCTAAAGCGGGCATTGTCACAGACAATTTAAAATTGGTATCAAATCTTTTTATAATAGGTACTAAAATGGCATTACAAAAAAAATATTGATGGAAACTCCTTAGTGATTAACTTCTTGGATTTGTCCTGTATCGTAAGAGAAAAAAAATTGATTTACAATGCATGTCCTCGAAAAGAGCGTTTTCCAAGCAGCCAAACTGTGCGTAAAGTGTCACTTTTTTTACTAGTGCTTTTTACTTTCCTGTAATTTTTTAATTTTTAACTCCAACGTCAGCCCGCCGCATAGAGTTTTTATTATTTGAGAAAAGTTTAAAAAATTAGTTAAGTACAGATTATTATTCATATAAAAGGTAAAACAAAACTAATACTTCATTTAAGGCGTTTTTAATTATTCTAGATTTAGATTTTGATCAATAAATAAATTTTAAATATTCATTAAATATGTTTGGCAGAATGAATATTTTGCTTGAGCCGTTTGCGTTACGACGCGCGACGTGACAGCTGACATGCGCAGTAAAAGTTAATCTGTGGATATGCTGAGCGCCCTTGAATAAGCGCGCCATTTTATTAATTTCTTGCTTGGTTCAGATATATTTTTTATTTCCTCGCACAATGCATAGTAAAATGTTGTATGATACACGTGCGTAAGGTGATTTCCGACTCGTGTCGATTTATCCACTCACTCGCTTCGCTCGCTCGTGAATAAAATACCACTCATCGGAAATCACCTTCCGCACTTGTAGCATAAATAACTATTATAGCATTATTTTGTTAGAGAAATAGTGTTATAATGAGATTCTTTTTTTAAATTTCGGTATTGTGTTTATAAAGTATGTCAATATAAACTCGGTTTGAAATTTATAATTCGAATATTATGATATGAGAGTAGATAAAAACTTTTATCTACACTTACAACGTAATGTTCCAAATATGAATTCAAAAAATATTGCATAAACACGTACTTTATATTCGTGGATAGGTAAAATTAAAAAAAAAACCATTATAGTGCAACATTTTCCTTCGATTTTCAAACAACTGCATCATAAATAACTTTTTTTCTATTACGATACAGGACAAATCCAAGAAGTTAATCACTAAGGAGATTCCATCAATTATTAAAATTTTTTGACATGCCAATTTTATAGTAGGTACCTAATAAAAAAAAAAATTAATCCAATTTTAACTTGTCTGTGACAATGCCCGCTTTAGGCTTATTACGTTCTGCGATTTTTACTTGCGCGAACTTTTGTCTCTTTCATATAGCTCAAAATATTCGTGGTGGATTCTGTTGCAAAACACGGATTTCATGCGGTATTATTGCCGCACGATTTTTTTACCGCAATGCGAGCAGCTTCATACAATTCCATAGGTCGCAGAATGGGCGGAAAAATTCGCGCGAATAAACATCGCAGTGCGTGTGCTAAGCCTTAACGCATGCGCGGATAATGCGGTGATGTGCTGGGTTTTGGCGCCATTCATACATTTTGCAGGTTTCGCTGTACTGAATTTCATGACTTTTTTGAATTCTTGCTTAAAATGTCTGATATTAGTGAATGTGAAGAAAAATTGACGTCGCCAAATATTTTATATGCGGCGAAGGGAATTTTTTTTCTCTTACCAGCAAAGTCGAGATTATTATATGATGCATTTATCACGACTTTATGGCATGGAAAATGCAAAAAAAAGTAGGTTCAATCACAAAATGTATGAGTGTAGATAAAGTAGTGTATGAAACTGCACATAACTAGGTATTAAAACATTCGTGTGAATACTATTAAAAACCTCGCCTACGGCTCGGTTTTTAAACTCACACTCATGTTTTAATACCCCTTATTATGCAACAGTATCATAAACTACTATTCTGCATTAGCGCAGTTTTACATTTCACATGACACACCTGGTTAAGATATTGAGTCCGTATTGGATTTCTTCGGACTTCCGACAGTTTTTTAAATAATTTTGGATTGTTTTTTACAAACAAAGCTGTTTCCAAAATAAATAAGGAGGGAAAAGTTAAAATTTTTAAAGATTTAAAATAGGAAAGACAGCTATCTGTTGTTTCTAGACCTAACATTGACCTTATACATCTCTTCGGTAGACTGACCCCAGAAAATAATACCATACCTCAGAACAGAAGCAACTAGTCCATGGTAGGCTGTTAGAAGAGCCTGACAGCGTGTGTTAACACTATTACTACTGCGCAGCCATCGTAACCAACTTCAGGGCGGCAAAAAGTTTGGCGAGAACTATACAAATCCTTATCGCTTAGGAATGCGGATTGCGGTGTCCTTTTGTTCTCGCGAGCCGGCCTTTCAACACGTGCGCTCAGGTAACTGGTATATGTTCCGGCGAGATATCACTCTTATTATGGTAGTGTTAGGGTTCACTTTCGTGTGTACGGCAAAGTTTTAAGAAAATCACAAATGCATCTGTTTTCTGTGGTGTTTATTAGCGACTAACTTAATAATGATTATTACGCAGCTAATTAAATATAAGAAATGAAGTTAACAACGCAACAATAGTAGGAATTGAACGTTCGTGTTCAAGAGGGTATTCAATATTTTTGCACAATAATATCGTAGTTGCATCCTATGGGACACCTTTTTATGTTTGATAATCAGGAAGCAAATAAAAGACGTTTAGCTTGTAATCGTAAATTTAATAGGTAGAAAGAAATACTGACACTGGTATACTAAAGTCATTGAAGCGTGGCAAAGCTTGCCAATATAAAAACATGGCGCTTCTTCTTATCTTGGTTGAATGGACATAGAACTAAACCTTACAACTTAGAATGCACTGTAGGAACACTGCAATAACCGCCATCAGGATTCAGTTCCAGGATTGATTTTATATTGACCCCTTTCATCATTATCCTTCCTAGTGTGTACCTAGTATTCTTCTTCAAGTTAATCATTTCAGTTTTGTCCAAAACAATGTTCAAAAACTTGTCGAAACCGACGATGTATGCCTCGATGCGTAACTCTTCGTGCCGGTGCACACAGATTTGTACTCGACTTCCGTTTCCTAGGTACCTGACAACATCGGCGGCAACAACATTCGGATTCATTGAGCATCTGTTTGCCATTTCGTACCCTTTCAGCGTTATTTTGCCGCGTAGCTTCCTAATGTTAGTCCTCGTGTCAATTTCCACAGCTTGGTCCAAAATAAAGTTCATATTATCGTCAAAACCAACGATGTTTCCTTGTAATAGACGGTTTGTGTCCTTGCGATAGATAGTTAATATTCTTTGTACTTGTACATACCGGTGCATGGGTTGAAGATTCTTGACTCCTGGTGGGACATTGTATTCCATTTTGAATGATGTCCTTCGAATAATTATATTGCACACATTCAACCACACTACCGAGCTACGATACGTAGTATCTCTAAGTTAAGTAGTTACGCTTTTGCGCTCAGAGACGATTTCTAGTCTGAGCTTTCGCATCCTATTAATTCTTAAGAAAAATAGTTTTGTCTATGGTCAAATAAATGACGCCCACAATGGGGTTGCCAGTTGTAATTTTTATTTTTTTAAACCCTCGCCTTTTTATCACCGTATCTTTCACGTGCAGACAGTAGCGATATCGCTGGGTTAGAGCGACTTCAGGGTTTGCAGCGATTCAGTCAACGCATCGCCAGTGTCTTTTGATTTTTGTTATTAGTCCGTCTGGTACACACAACGTTTCGATTCGACGTAAATCACGGCGGATAGCGTTTTCTGCATGTTAAATAATAAAATCTAAAGCCATTATCTAATTTTCAACTGAGGTTTTCCTTGATTTTTTACCTGGTCAGATGGGAACACTCCGATCAATCAAAATGCCCCATCCACAGACATAGATAGACCTAGATAGGGCAAGAGCATCTACTTCGCGTGCCCAGCTTACGACAAAAAATCGTAAGCCGCCACTTTTGCGCTTAGTCTGCATTGGTGTGCCAAGCTAGTAGGACGTCAGTAAAAAAAATTAAAAAGGTTAATTGCGCTGTAATAAACTGTAAATGTAGCGAATAAATAAAATAAACGTTTCCTTCCATCGGTAACTCATTTTGTGATTATTATTATACGTAATTTAATTTAAAATCAATTATTTTTTACCTGATTCCCTCAGTAATACCTGGTAATACCAAATTTAAAAAAAACATAGGTCATCAAAAGTAAACTGCATATTCGTATTACATTGCGGCTTTTACTTGGAGCGGTTGATGCGACGTTTTGTTTTGAACAAGTGATGAATGTCGAAACAAGTGATACCTACTATCGTATATCGCATCGGTTTCATATTACAGGTGCTTTTATCATTTTTCTGTAAATTATAGCGATTAGTGCTGTTCATCCTATGCAACACAAATCGATTCTCGCGGATCGATTTCGGAAACAGAGGAATGATTTTATAGGTACTAATTATGTAGACAATTTTAATAAATAAACGTAACGTTTCGTGATTTTTTTAGTTTTCTACATCAACCCAGTTTAAAGCAAACAAAGATTGGTTCAACACGCTTGTTTATCTTTTTCATCAAGTAATTTTCTTCATCTTTTTGTTTTCGTAGCTCATGTAATTTTGGATCCAATTTAATTTTACTATATCGTATTTTACTTGCTTTTCATTTTACGGTAGGTGTACGGTAGGTGTACGGTAGGTGTAGGGTAGGTGTAGGGTAGGTGTAGGGTAGGTGTAGGGTAGGTGTAGGGTAGGTGTAGGGTAGGTGTAGGGTAGGTGTAGGGTAGGTGTAGGGTAGGTGTAGGGTAGGTGTAGGGTAGGTGTAGGGTAGGTGTAGGGTAGGTGTAGGGTAGGTGTAGGGTAGGTGTAGGGTAGGTGTAGGGTAGGTGTAGGGTAGGTGTAGGGTAGGTGTAGGGTAGGTGTAGGGTAGGTGTAGGGTAGGTGTAGGGTAGGTGTAGGGTAGGTGTAGGGTAGGTGTAGGGTAGGTGTAGGGTAGGTGTAGGGTAGGTGTAGGGTAGGTGTAGGGTAGGTGTAGGGTAGGTGTAGGGTAGGTGTAGGGTAGGTGTAGGGTAGGTGTAGGGTAGGTGTAGGGTAGGTGTAGGGTAGGTGTAGGGTAGGTGTAGGGTAGGTGTAGGGTAGGTGTAGGGTAGGTGTAGGGTAGGTGTAGGGTAGGTGTAGGGTAGGTGTAGGGTAGGTGTAGGGTAGGTGTAGGGTAGGTGTAGGGTAGGTGTAGGGTAGGTGTAGGGTAGGTGTAGGGTAGGTGTAGGGTAGGTGTAGGGTAGGTGTAGGGTAGGTGTAGGGTAGGTGTAGGGTAGGTGTAGGGTAGGTGTAGGGTAGGTGTAGGGTAGGTGTAGGGTAGGTGTAGGGTAGGTGTAGGGTAGGTGTAGGGTAGGTGTAGGGTAGGTGTAGGGTAGGTGTAGGGTAGGTGTAGGGTAGGTGTAGGGTAGGTGTAGGGTAGGTGTAGGGTAGGTGTAGGGTAGGTGTAGGGTAGGTGTAGGGTAGGTGTAGGGTAGGTGTAGGGTAGGTGTAGGGTAGGTGTAGGGTAGGTGTAGGGTAGGTGTAGGGTAGGTGTAGGGTAGGTGTAGGGTAGGTGTAGGGTAGGTGTAGGGTAGGTGTAGGGTAGGTGTAGGGTAGGTGTAGGGTAGGTGTAGGGTAGGTGTAGGGTAGGTGTAGGGTAGGTGTAGGGTAGGTGTAGGGTAGGTGTAGGGTAGGTGTAGGGTAGGTGTAGGGTAGGTGTAGGGTAGGTGTAGGGTAGGTGTAGGGTAGGTGTAGGGTAGGTGTAGGGTAGGTGTAGGGTAGGTGTAGGGTAGGTGTAGGGTAGGTGTAGGGTAGGTGTAGGGTAGGTGTAGGGTAGGTGTAGGGTAGGTGTAGGGTAGGTGTAGGGTAGGTGTAGGGTAGGTGTAGGGTAGGTGTAGGGTAGGTGTAGGGTAGGTGTAGGGTAGGTGTAGGGTAGGTGTAGGGTAGGTGTAGGGTAGGTGTAGGGTAGGTGTAGGGTAGGTGTAGGGTAGGTGTAGGGTAGGTGTAGGGTAGGTGTAGGGTAGGTGTAGGGTAGGTGTAGGGTAGGTGTAGGGTAGGTGTAGGGTAGGTGTAGGGTAGGTGTAGGGTAGGTGTAGGGTAGGTGTAGGGTAGGTGTAGGGTAGGTGTAGGGTAGGTGTAGGGTAGGTGTAGGGTAGGTGTAGGGTAGGTGTAGGGTAGGTGTAGGGTAGGTGTAGGGTAGGTGTAGGGTAGGTGTAGGGTAGGTGTAGGGTAGGTGTAGGGTAGGTGTAGGGTAGGTGTAGGGTAGGTGTAGGGTAGGTGTAGGGTAGGTGTAGGGTAGGTGTAGGGTAGGTGTAGGGTAGGTGTAGGGTAGGTGTAGGGTAGGTGTAGGGTAGGTGTAGGGTAGGTGTAGGGTAGGTGTAGGGTAGGTGTAGGGTAGGTGTAGGGTAGGTGTAGGGTAGGTGTAGGGTAGGTGTAGGGTAGGTGTAGGGTAGGTGTAGGGTAGGTGTAGGGTAGGTGTAGGGTAGGTGTAGGGTAGGTGTAGGGTAGGTGTAGGGTAGGTGTAGGGTAGGTGTAGGGTAGGTGTAGGGTAGGTGTAGGGTAGGTGTAGGGTAGGTGTAGGGTAGGTGTAGGGTAGGTGTAGGGTAGGTGTAGGGTAGGTGTAGGGTAGGTGTAGGGTAGGTGTAGGGTAGGTGTAGGGTAGGTGTAGGGTAGGTGTAGGGTAGGTGTAGGGTAGGTGTAGGGTAGGTGTAGGGTAGGTGTAGGGTAGGTGTAGGGTAGGTGTAGGGTAGGTGTAGGGTAGGTGTAGGGTAGGTGTAGGGTAGGTGTAGGGTAGGTGTAGGGTAGGTGTAGGGTAGGTGTAGGGTAGGTGTAGGGTAGGTGTAGGGTAGGTGTAGGGTAGGTGTAGGGTAGGTGTAGGGTAGGTGTAGGGTAGGTGTAGGGTAGGTGTAGGGTAGGTGTAGGGTAGGTGTAGGGTAGGTGTAGGGTAGGTGTAGGGTAGGTGTAGGGTAGGTGTAGGGTAGGTGTAGGGTAGGTGTAGGGTAGGTGTAGGGTAGGTGTAGGGTAGGTGTAGGGTAGGTGTAGGGTAGGTGTAGGGTAGGTGTAGGGTAGGTGTAGGGTAGGTGTAGGGTAGGTGTAGGGTAGGTGTAGGGTAGGTGTAGGGTAGGTGTAGGGTAGGTGTAGGGTAGGTGTAGGGTAGGTGTAGGGTAGGTGTAGGGTAGGTGTAGGGTAGGTGTAGGGTAGGTGTAGGGTAGGTGTAGGGTAGGTGTAGGGTAGGTGTAGGGTAGGTGTAGGGTAGGTGTAGGGTAGGTGTAGGGTAGGTGTAGGGTAGGTGTAGGGTAGGTGTAGGGTAGGTGTAGGGTAGGTGTAGGGTAGGTGTAGGGTAGGTGTAGGGTAGGTGTAGGGTAGGTGTAGGGTAGGTGTAGGGTAGGTGTAGGGTAGGTGTAGGGTAGGTGTAGGGTAGGTGTAGGGTAGGTGTAGGGTAGGTGTAGGGTAGGTGTAGGGTAGGTGTAGGGTAGGTGTAGGGTAGGTGTAGGGTAGGTGTAGGGTAGGTGTAGGGTAGGTGTAGGGTAGGTGTAGGGTAGGTGTAGGGTAGGTGTAGGGTAGGTGTAGGGTAGGTGTAGGGTAGGTGTAGGGTAGGTGTAGGGTAGGTGTAGGGTAGGTGTAGGGTAGGTGTAGGGTAGGTGTAGGGTAGGTGTAGGGTAGGTGTAGGGTAGGTGTAGGGTAGGTGTAGGGTAGGTGTAGGGTAGGTGTAGGGTAGGTGTAGGGTAGGTGTAGGGTAGGTGTAGGGTAGGTGTAGGGTAGGTGTAGGGTAGGTGTAGGGTAGGTGTAGGGTAGGTGTAGGGTAGGTGTAGGGTAGGTGTAGGGTAGGTGTAGGGTAGGTGTAGGGTAGGTGTAGGGTAGGTGTAGGGTAGGTGTAGGGTAGGTGTAGGGTAGGTGTAGGGTAGGTGTAGGGTAGGTGTAGGGTAGGTGTAGGGTAGGTGTAGGGTAGGTGTAGGGTAGGTGTAGGGTAGGTGTAGGGTAGGTGTAGGGTAGGTGTAGGGTAGGTGTAGGGTAGGTGTAGGGTAGGTGTAGGGTAGGTGTAGGGTAGGTGTAGGGTAGGTGTAGGGTAGGTGTAGGGTAGGTGTAGGGTAGGTGTAGGGTAGGTGTAGGGTAGGTGTAGGGTAGGTGTAGGGTAGGTGTAGGGTAGGTGTAGGGTAGGTGTAGGGTAGGTGTAGGGTAGGTGTAGGGTAGGTGTAGGGTAGGTGTAGGGTAGGTGTAGGGTAGGTGTAGGGTAGGTGTAGGGTAGGTGTAGGGTAGGTGTAGGGTAGGTGTAGGGTAGGTGTAGGGTAGGTGTAGGGTAGGTGTAGGGTAGGTGTAGGGTAGGTGTAGGGTAGGTGTAGGGCAGGTGTAGGGCAGGTGTAGGGCAGGTGTAGGGCAGGTGTAGGGCAGGTGTAGGGCAGGTGTAGGGCAGGTGTAGGGCAGGTGTAGGGCAGGTGTAGGGCAGGTGTAGGGCAGGTGTAGGGCAGGTGTAGGGCAGGTGTAGGGCAGGTGTAGGGCAGGTGTAGGGCAGGTGTAGGGCAGGTGTAGGGCAGGTGTAGGGCAGGTGTAGGGTAGGTGTAGGGCAGGTGTAGGGCAGGTGTAGGGCAGGTGTAGGGTAGGTGTAGGGTAGGTGTAGGGTAGGTGTAGGGTAGGTGTAGGGTAGGTGTAGGGTAGGTGTAGGGTAGGTGTAGGGTAGGTGTAGGGTAGGTGTAGGGTAGGTGTAGGGTAGGTCTAGGGTAGGTGTAGGGTAGGTGTAGGGTAGGTGTAGGGTAGGTGTAGGGTAGGTGTAGGGTAGGTGTAGGGTAGGTGTAGGGTAGGTGTAGGGTAGGTGTAGGGTAGGTGTAGGGTAGGTGTAGGGTAGGTGTAGGGTAGGTGTAGGGTAGGTGTAGGGTAGGTGTAGGGTAGGTGTAGGGTAGGTGTAGGGTAGGTGTAGGGTAGGTGTAGGGTAGGTGTAGGGTAGGTGTAGGGTAGGTGTAGGGTAGGTGTAGGGTAGGTGTAGGGTAGGTGTAGGGTAGGTGTAGGGTAGGTGTAGGGTAGGTGTAGGGTAGGTGTAGGGTAGGTGTAGGGTAGGTGTAGGGTAGGTGTAGGGTAGGTGTAGGGTAGGGTAGGTACGTAGCCAGTTGACGGGAGCGAAGCCGCGGGCAACAGCGAGTGGTATATACAAAGGCGAACTTTATTCAAAATTTAGTTTTAACCCAGCAAATCTTTGAGTGATAAAAAGAGATGGAAAAGGGTAGAATCCCGTTGCTTTATGTAAGCACTAGAACTAAATTGAATATGAGGTGTTTCAATCGAATATTTACGTCATTATAATGGTAAACTAACTTGAAATTATGGCAAATGTATCCAAAAACTAACACGTCGCGACCTCTCACTATGAAGACTTTCAATTCAATGTACTTGTACTGCTAGCTGGGTGAGTGCTGGCGGTAGGCGGGGGTTGGGGCGAGACGGTTGCCGCACGCGGCGGCGTCTTTGAATCGATTTCATTTTCCCATCACTAAATATTGCGCATGACGTCATAGTAGGTAGTCAAAAAATGGCACGCTTGGTTTTCATACAGTTTGTGATACTTACGTTATCTAGGTCTATATTTGTCTGTGGCCCCATCTTTTGTCCTGCTTCCAGTGCACAAACACCTACACCATTAGAAACACCACACCAGTTATACTTCATGAAAGATAGCTTGATCTCTGCGACATAATTATGTCCAACTGACGTATACGTTATTTTTGAGTGCGCGCAAGATAAGTCTGCGCGCGACGGGTGGCATGCTTAATGTTGCCAGCATAACTGATCTTTTTTCCTTCATTTAATCAATAGTCATTTTTCATTACTCGAAACTTATAGTAATTTAAGTTAAGCATAATTAATTACTTACTTTTTCTACTTGCATAGAATATGATGAAAAAAGCTTCATGAAATTATTGTAAATCTTTTATTGAATACTTAGTAGTTTATTTTTGGTCTAATAATGGTACTGTTTTGGCCGCGCGCAGGCTTATCTTGCGCGCACTCTAAGTTATTGTTAGCCTGTCAAGCGCTATTATATTGTTACTGTATTGATAATGACAGCTGTCGCAGAGATCAAGCTATCTTTTATGAAGTACAGGATATTATCGTCAAGCGCAGGCCGCCTTGTTTTATTTTTGGGAATTTATGGACCTGACTAAGAGGCTTTTAAATTAAGTCTTCTTTTGCATTAGAATTCTTATGTAACAGATTCTAATGTTTGAAAGACGTGTCGTTCCTGATGGGGTTCCGCGACTGCACACGTTTTTAAAGGGTTCCGAAGTCAACAAGGAACCCTTATAGTTTCGCTCTGTCCGTCTGTCCGCTGCAGCTTAGCTCAGAGAATCTAAGTACTAGAAAGCTATAATTTGGCATGGATTTGAAAAATTATACCGTTACTAAGAGGGGCAAAACGGACAATAAAAATTAAATGTTTCTTGATGATTTGATGCGGCATTTAGCAGGGCTTAAGAAAACTATATAGCTTTAAAAAAATCGGAGTTTCGAACATGATCCATGATGAGAACGATCAATAACGTAATATTTTATCAGCAATGTGATTTATCTATTAAACATTTTTAACAATTATTAGTTAAAATAAATATATACAATACTGCAATTAATTTCATTAGCCGTATCTGCAATATATTTCTAGCTTTAAATCAGGTATTAAAATATTTTCGTCACGTTTTACGTCAGCCCGACTTATATTTTTAACTTTTCAGTTAATTAACCACCTTCAAGATTAATCCAAACTATTTTAAATGAAAATGTGTATCGCATTCTAATATATTTCATCCCAAATTATATCTTTACTAGTAGTAAATTCCGTTTTACAGGCGATAAAACTTGGTGTAAAAATTTGTGACAGTGACTAAGTAGGAAATGTCATCGTGACTAAATGGAAACAAAGGCAGTGTTCATAATAAAACTTCTGATAATTTCAAAAAATCTTTACTTAATTATATATTTAAATATATTATAATATATTTTTTTATAGTATAAAGCTGAAGATTTTGTTTGTTTGTTTGAACGCGCTAATCTCAGGAACTACTGGTTGGAATTGAAAAATTATTTTTGTGTTGGATAGTCGCATTTATCGAGGAAGGTTATAGGCTATATAACATCACGCTAGAACCAATAGGAGCCGAGCATAAATGAAAAATGTTGCAAAAACGGGCAAAAATATTCCTTTTTGAGAGCTTTTGTTGCGTGCGCTGCGTAAACGGTTTAAGTTACGCAAATATAACATGTGATGGAATTGTTCTTCTTTAAAAGTTCTAAAAAAAATTCCGCGGCAGCATATGTCTATCTTTTAAGATTGATTCACAATAGCAGCTTTTATGTTCTAAATTTTAATTAGATCGCCGCCGCCGGTAGAAACAAAAGTTTACAGGTTACATTCGTATAGTAGTACGGGTAGGTAGGGTAGGCAGGGTAGGCAGGGTAGGCAGGGTAGGCAGGGTAGGCAGGGTAGGCAGGGTAGGCAGGGTAGGCAGGGTAGGCAGGGTAGGCAGGGTAGGCAGGGTAGGCAGGGTAGGCAGGGTAGGCAGGGTAGGCAAGGTAGGCAGGGTAGGTAGGGTAGGTAGGGTAGGGTAGGTAGGGTAGGGTAGATAGGGTAGGGTAGGGTAGATAGGGTAGGGTAGGGTAGATAGGGTAGGGTAGGTAAGGTAGGGTAGGTAAAGTAGGGTAGGGTAGGTAGAGTAGAGTAGGTAGGGTAGATAGGGTAGGTGGGTAGGGTAGTTATGGGAAACAAAAAAATTAGGGTAGGTAGGTAGGAGGTAGGTAGGTACGTAGCCAGTTGACGGGAGCGAAGCCGCGGGGGTCAGCTAGTATTTAATAAATCAAAAACAAGTTTTTTTCACAAGCAACTATGTATGAACCAGAAAACCTGACTGCGTAAAAAGTGAAGTCATACTAAATGTCGTGGACTCAGCAAAATTCATCTATTCAAGTATAAATAATAAAATGCAGCCGGAATCTTCAAGATTCATGTTCAGTCGTCTATTATCTCTAATACTACATTAACTTGTTTCTATCTCTTCATTTATTTATAGTAGATATTCTCGATCAATAAAATATCCTTTATATTAAAATAGCTCCAGCCAGCGGCTTAGCCCGCGTGAAATTATCCCGAGGGAATATATTCCCGGAATAGAAAGTATCATCATCTATTATATTTAAAAAGTAGTTTATGTATACAAAAACATACAAAAATAAAATCATAACATTCTTAATAATAATAATTTCTAAATTAATAATGTTTAAGCTCGAATAACGCATTAGAGTGGCTGGAGTCGTTGGCAGTACCGGTCCGTAGTCCATACGGTGCATGCGTGCGGGGGAGTCTATTTTGTGTTAGTGCAGAAGTATTTTTGACTTTTTGTAATCTAAAGTCAAATGAGATTCGATTGCCAAGCAAATTACATATTTTCTTTTGTCGATATCCATCTATAAAGGCAATGTTCGACCCGACTACATCACTAATTGAGTAGCGTACAACTTTCCACAACGAAATAGTGAATACCGCAGATTAAAGGTGAATACATACGAAATTTTTCAAATTCCGAAAGAGAAATAAAAAAGGAGCTTGCGCGCAAGGATCCAGGAACGAACCATACTATTCCCCGTGGCTCTAACGCACGCTAGTATCGGCTCCTTTAGCAATTTGCACCCGCGGTGGTACTCAAATAGATAATATTTTTCTAACTTCAGTTGCGAAGTTGTATTTTATAACTCCTTCTTCAGTTCCCAGTTAGTCCTTAACCTTTAGTTTAAGTCAAGAGTGAATAGGTAACTTCTAGGCTGTTGCTTCACCGTAGACCACATCATCGCTTACCATCAGGCGAGATAGTGGTCAAACGTGAACATATCGATAAAAAAAAAATCCTATGTGGGCCCGTTTTTAGACGTTGTGTGTCGCTGAAACCGTTTTAATGTTCATGTAACAACAACAAAACCCTCTTCTTAGTCCGCATTATTATGCAACATCGGAACTATTACTGCGCGTGGCCCGTCACGCACTTGGCCGGTTTTTATATATATTATCATGGTCTATGTGGGTTTCTAAATACGTGTACCATATTTTCATAAGCGTCAGTGCACACCTGTGCACACTCAGATACAGTCAAAGCGAAGCGACTTCGTACTTAGCATGTTGACCTGTATCTCTACAACGTAATGCACATATTTCTATGAAGATAAACAAAAGATTGCGAACAGACAGTCATTGTATACTGACGTAACAGTCTGTTGATCGAGAGTCGAAATCGACTAAATCATCTATGGTCAAGTTACAACTGGCAATACTACTGTTGGCGCCAATACACAACATGACCGTGTAATTATTGGCCGCCAATATTCAAATCTCTCTTGAAATTGGCAAAAAATTGCATTAATATTGCATGATAAAGCATAATTATTTACTTGCCACAAAACTGGAAAATACCGACACGATACGATGCACTCAATTAAAAGCTGTTTTATGCGCGATACTATGCTGCACTTAAAACGACTCCAAACAGAGAACTAAAACTATTGCACAATGTTAACCCTACGCACTGCAATGAAAACATATTGCTCAGTAAGATTTATGCTTCCTCAAGGTTGAACAATACTAAAATAGACTAGAAATTAAATTGTATTGCGCAATAGCTAACTTTGACACTATACTTCATACAAGATAGCTTGATCTCTGTGTCATATGTCTGACGTTTATTGTTACGTTATTGTTAGCCTGTCATTGTCAAGCGCTATTGTTACTGTATTGATACTGACAGCAGTCGCAGAGATCAAGCTATTTTTTAAGGAGTATAGTTTTTAATTCAACTCTGAAAACATGCATCATTGTCCACCATATTGTTTTACCTACTAACGTCAAAAGGCTCTATTCCCCAAACGGAAACGCGCAACCGCACCGCGCATGCGTCTAAACGGCGCCGCGACTCGCGTTCTTGCATTCCCGCCAAGCTTTGACGCAACGACTAGTTAAAATATATAAATAGTAGTTAGTATTTAATAACTTACTATAAGTAACGTTTTTATACAATAATAATAGGTTTTGCCTCGCCCTAAACCCTCTATCACATTTACTTCAAAGATGTAAGGCTGGATATTGCCTCAAGCACACTTCACAGGAAACAACAGTATCACATCTTATATACATGGATGACATAAAATTGTACGGAAAAACAGAGAAAGATATGAAGAAATTAGTAGAAGTAACGGCAGAGTTTAGTAAGGATATCAATATGCAATTTGGTCTAGATAAATGTAAAACCCTTCACATTGTGAGAGGCAAGATACGACCCGGGGACTATGTAGTAAATAGCACCGACACTATAACAGCAATGGAGCCGACAGACTTATATAAATATTTAGGGTACGCGCAACTAAAGGGACTCGATCATGTAAGAATTAAAAACTCACTAACTACAGAATACAAAAAAAGACTTAACGCCATTTGTAAAACCCAACTTTCTAGTAAACATCTATCTAAAGCTATAAACACATTTGCCATCCCTGTTTTAACATACTCATTCGGAGTTATAAAATGGACCAAAACCGACACAGAACAATTAGAACGCATTACTCGAACAACTCTTACGAAACACAATAACTTGCATCCTAAATCAGCCATAGAAAGACTAACTATCAAACGACAACATGGAGGAAGAGGCCTTATAGACATCCAGCACCTTTGGCGGAAACAAGTTAGTCGGCTGAAAACATTTTTCCAAGCAAAATCTCGTACTAGTATCATACATAAAGCCATTGCAACCAACGATATTAACTACACTCCACTTAACTTAAACGGTCAGATAGATTCAGAATGTACTACCAATGAGGACCCGCAGGCCCAAAAAACTGAAGATTGGAAGAAAAAAGTTCTTCACGGCCGGCATCCTCATGACTTAAAACAATCCCACATAAATAAATTAGCGTCCAATAAATGGCTCAAAATAGGTAACTTATTCCCAGAAACTGAGGGATTTATTATAGCTATTCAAGATCAGATTATTAACACAAAAAATTACAGAAAATACATAATAAAAGATCCTACAGTAACAAACGATAAATGCCGAAGATGCCACATCCAGCCAGAAACCATTCAACATATTACTGGCGCTTGCACAACACTCACACAGACAGACTACACTCACAGGCATAACCAGGTTGCAAACGTAATCCATCAAAAACTGGCTCTCAAATACACTCTCACACAAAACACTAATACTCCTTACTATAACTATGCACCACAAACCATTTTAGAAAATACCACACATAAGCTCTACTATGATCGCGCCATACTCACCGACAAGACCATTCACTATAATAGACCGGATATAACCTTGCAAGATAAAGTAAATAAAGTGACATACTTGATAGACATCGCAGTCCCCAATACGCACAACATTCAGAAGACAATCACTGTAAAAATAAGTAAATACGCAGAACTCAAGGACGAAATAGTTAGAATATGGCGGCAAGAAAAAGTTTATGTGGTCCCCATAGTCCTTTCTACAACAGGCGTTATTCCGAACCACCTTCTCCATAGTCTGAAGTTACTTGATCTAAACGCAAATCTTTATATCACCCTTCAAAAAGCTGCCATCTTAAACACATGTCGAATTGTCAGAAAGTTCATGCAAATTGATGAAAAAGAAATAGGTCTACATCTTCATCCTCACTATAACACACCACACGTTGCATTTACTTGGTCTCGACCCGTTAATGTAGCTTAAACCAGCTTACGAGCTGAGAATTTGAAACACTTGAAGTAATAATAATAAAAATTCTTTATTTATCTCGACATCAAAATACAGTGACTATCATAATATGTAACCTTGTATGGAGAAGGGTGTCTGAGATAGGTAAGGCCCTGTGTTACAGATCACCCATTTTACACTACTAGTACTCTTTACAAAATCGAAATTTAAGTGTAGATTAGAATACAATTAAATTAAATTTAAAGATAATTAAAATCAAAATCAAAGACAATTAAAATCAAAGAGAAATTAAGTAAAAAATAATAAAAAATTTAAAAATTCTGCGAAAAATATACAAAAGTATCTTATTCACTGAAGAGTATGAATCTACAAACAATAAGTACCTATGTAACTATAAAAAAAATAAAAAAAATGAGAATGGATAAATGAGAAGGATGTGTGCATGAGTGTAAATGTGTGAGTGTGAGTGTACGAGTGTGAGTGTAAATGTGCGTGTTATGAGTTTATGACACTGGTTTTAATATATTTTCCGTGGAAATGTAGTCAAGGTTTAACAGCCAATTCCTTAATTTCCTTTTACAAACCTCTTTTGTATGCGTGTATATAGATAGTTTATTATTAATAGAGTTGTACAGAAAAGTACCAAGAAAGCAGAAAAACCTTTGAGAGAAACTTGTTTTGTAACGGATGATTGGACAAATATTGGTTAATCTTCTGTTTTGTGTTAGGAGATCGGGATCAAGGGGTAGTTCAGCGTGTTTTTTTAATATCGTCATGATAATGAATAATTGCCGGACTGTAAGTACTTGGCAGTGTTGATAAAGTTCAGAAGTTGGGTAAAGGATTGGAAAAAAGCAACTAACTTTTAATACCGCTCTTTGGGCTCTTTCTAGATTGATCATGTATGATTTAGAGGAACCGCCCCATGTGGTTATACAATATGAAATAAGTGATTGGCATAATGCGAAGTAAACTTTCTTAAGAACTGATGTATTGGAAATATGTCGTAGGTTTTTAAATATATAAATTAATTTGCGTATTCGTTTAACAAGGGATTCTATATGTTGTTGGAAGCTGAGTCTGGAATCTATAATTATACCAAGATATTTAATAAAACTAGTTTTAACCAAGCCAGGACAGGAACACTGGTTGATATTATCACAAGAGTGAGCTTTTAAGTCAAAATCAGGTTGATCTTGCGGCCTAAGTGAGTAAATCATAAATTTCGTCTTATCCACATTTAGGGTTAGCAGGTTGTAATGCAGCCATTTATAGACGGTATCGAATCCTTGTTGAGCATATTGTCTAACCTCATCCCAAGTGTTAGCATGAAATATCAAGACAGTATCATCGGCAAATGTGATAATTTTCCCGTTTTCTAAGCTGATATTACATAAATCGTTTATGTAAACTAAGAATAATGTTGGGCCGAGGATACTGCCCTGTGGAACACCGTATTGGTTAGGAAGTTCATCGCTAACCCAATTTCCTATTTTCGTTTTTTGTTTTCTGTCAGATAGATAGTCTGTGAATAGTTGCAGCGGCAGACTTCTGACCCCCATATTTTCGAGTTTTTTAATCAAAATGGGAACACTGTAAGTGGGTTACTACATTAAAAATCGTACCGGTGGCTTTACGTGCCGACCGAAGCGTGTGGTTCTAGTATCAAGCGAGGGCGATTTCGTTTCCTTAATTTTGCTAGCATTGTTTCCTACTTCTAAATTACTATCTAAACATGATTTATCATCAAGGTCTTCTTCCTCATTTAATATATATGCCGGTTTGAGCCTATCTATAGACACCTGTATTATTCTATTGGGTAGCCTTACTTTAAAGACTTTATCATTTCTGCTTAATACGTGGTATGGGCCATCGTACGTGGGACACAAAGATTTTTTTAGAGTATCGTTTCGAATAAATACATGCGCACACGACATCAAACTATTACTAACAAATATTTTTCGCGAGTCGCTATCCGCTCGTGACTGAGGCCTTATTTTACCCATAGTGTGTCGTAATTGTTTTAGCAAAACATGTTCGTCCGTAATCTTTTTATTATCTACATGAAAAAAATCGCCTGGAAGTTTGATTGTTTCTCCATATACCATTTCCGCTGCACTTATGCCTGTATCTGTCCTACTTGCTGCTCGCAAACCTAACAAAACCATCGGTAACTCTTCTGCCCAGTCTCTGTCGGCCGACAGTCGAGCGGTCAACGCATTTTTTAAAGAACGGTGCCATCTTTCAATTAACCCGTTACTTTGGGGATGATACGGGGTAGTTCGTATCCTTTGCACCCCAACTAGTTTCATTAATGCATTAAAAAGGTCGCTCTCAAACTGCCTTCCCTGATCCGTTGTAATTCTACTTGGGCAGCCAAATCTGCAGATCCACTGCTCAAAGATAACCCTAGATACCGTATCCGCTGATATGTCTGAGACTGGAGTGGCCTCAGGCCAACGCGTAAAACGGTCTATAATTGTAATGCAATAACGATATCCATGTTTCGAGGAAGGCAACGGGCCCACAATGTCCGTATGTATGTGTTCAAATCTCGTGCACGGTGGAAACTTGGATAAACCCGAAACTGTGTGTCTATCTACTTCAGACTTCTGACATGAAATGCAAGTCCTAGTCCAATGATTAATATCCCTGTTCATTTCTGGCCAAAAGAATCTCTTTGTCATCATCTTACGGGTGGTACGAGCGCCAGGGTGGCTTATGTTGTGTATACTATTAAAGGCTAGTTTTCGAAAATTAGAAGGTAAATAAGGTCGTGCGTTGCCCGTGGACATTTCGCAGTACACTTGATTATTAGAATTTGTTACATTAACATGTTTGAACACTAAATTGCTGTTTAATTTTGTTATCACTAGAGCTTCGGCTACCTGTGCTTGCGTTAATTCATTGTAATCTATCGTCGTAGGGCCAGAAATGGACTCAACCCGCGATAACGCGTCCGCCACTGCGTTATCTGAGCCACTTATGTGTTGTATATCGCTAGTGAATTCGCTGATATATAACAGTTGCCTGGACCTTCTAGGTATTTCTTTATCTGATCCTATTTTCGTGAAAGCAAAGATGAGTGGCCGTAAAAATAGTAAACTGACGGCCTTCAATTAAACTTCTGAAATGTATCATAGCTAGATAAATTGCAGTCAATTCTTTGTCATACGTACAATACTTTTGCTGCGAATCCGATAGTTTTTTTGAAAATAGCCTATTGGTAACCAGTTTCCTTTGATTTTTTGTTGTAATACAGCTCCGACGCATGTGTCAGATGCGTCTGTCATGAGAGCTAATGGTGCGTCTGCACTTGGATGCGACAGTGTAACGGCGCTCTTTAGGCTTACCTTGCACTCCTCGAATGCCTCTACACTTTTTTTGTCCCACACGATTTGCGTCTGATCTTTTTTCCTAGTATTATGTAAAAATTTGTTTAGTTCCGCCTGGTGTATGACTGCGTTGGGCAAGTGCGACCTGTAAAAATTAATCATTCCCATAAAACGCCTAAGCTGTTCAACCGTATCTGGCCTGGGGTACTCAGTTATTGCTTTTATCTTATCAGCTGTTGGTTTGATACCTTTTTCCGAAACGGTGTACCCTAAAAATTCGACCTCTGTCTGACCGAAAGTGCATTTAGTTAAATTAATAGTAATGCCGAACTCATGTAACCTTTTGAAAAGCGCTCTTAAGTGTAATTTATGGATATTTATATTTTTAGATGTCAGCAAAATATCATCTATATAACAAAAGATCGTTGACTCAGCGTCTTCGTCCAACATTCCCATTTGTTCTATACCTTTCAAAACTTGTTGGTCCATGAATCTTTGGAATGTCTGTGCGGCATTCCTTAATCCAAAACTCATACGTGGAAATTCATAGAGGCCAAACGTAGTAGTAATGGCAGTTTTCTCAATATCTTCAGGTGCCACAGCTATATTGTGGTAAGCTCTATTTAAATCTAATCGTGTATATACGCGTTTATTTGGCAACATATACATAAATTCTTGCAGCCTAGGTATAGGGTATCGGTCCGGTTTCGTTATCGCGTTAAGGGCCCTGTAGTCCCCGCAGGGACGTATCTGACCGTCTTTCTTAGGAACTACATGCAAAGGGCTAGCCCATTCACCTTGCCCTGGCCTACAGATCCCCAGCTCTTGCATGGTACAAAACTCGTCTCTAACTTTCTTATAGCGGTCTGGCGGTAGCGGTCGCGGGCGCGCATATACTGGCGGACCGGAAGTAACTATATGATGATAGACGGAATGCGACGGAATGTCCCTATAAGCGACTGGCTTCGTTATATCTGAAAATTCCTCTAAAAGGTCACTGTACGGATTGTTATTTAGTATACTCTTAATAGAAGGATCGACGCACTGTATGATAGACCCATCCGTGCGCAAGTTCGTAACGCTATCAACAAGTCTCTTATGATATAAATCTATAACTAATTTGTAATGTTCAATAAAGTCAGCGCCCAAAATGGCCTGCTTGACCTCACATACAATAAAAGTCCACTTGAACGCTCTACGTAATCCTAAATTTAATTCTAACGTCTTAACTCCGTATGTTCTAATTTCGGTGTTATTTGCCGAATAAAGTTTGTAATCAGTTATTGAATTTTCACACTTAAAATAACTCACCGGTAGAACCGAAACGTTGGCGCCCGTGTCCACCAGGAAACGAGTTCTAGTCTTTCTATCCATTACACACAAACGGTGATTTGCGCCTAACTGCCTGCAGTCCCCCACCGAGCTGGACTGCACGGCATCTAGTTTTCCGACGGAGCCACTGCTCCAGGTTTCTTCCAGCTGCAGGGCTGCTCACACATCCTGGCACGGTCCCTCCAACGGTAGTGGTACCTGCACAGCCATCCGGGGCTTCCTGAAATTTTCGGTTGCCCTCGAGATTGTGATCTCGACCTTTGTCGATTCCATGCTCCTCCTCTATTCACGTTCCTTCCTCTAATCTCGTTCAATTCTAGACGCAACTGCTGCAGTTCCCTGGTCATCTGTCTTAACTGGTCTGATATATCCGGTGTCGGCGCGGCAGATGCGACGGCGGCCAATTCTCCCGTTCGCATATTTTCTATAATTTTATCAGCCAATTTAGCTAAATTATCCAATTTCATATCCGGCGCTACAGATAACACGGTTTTCACTTCGGTCGGTAGCCTTGTAATCCAGAGCCGTCTTAATGCGTCATCCGAAACTTGGGTGTTGGTAGCCAGTGCCGACATCCTTCTTAGAAGCTGTGACGGGCGCTGGGACCCTAGATCCATCTCACCTACGAGCTTGTCGAATTGCTTCTCGGCGCTCTCTTCAAAAGTTGTCAATAGCCGTTCCTTAATTGTAACAAACTTGTTATCTGCTGGAGGTGAATATATCAAATCGCTTACTTTTTGTAGAGCCTCACTACTTAATTTTGCAACAACCATGTTGTATTTCGCTGCGTCGCCTTGCTTTTGGGGGTCCATCACCGCATCAAACTGGGCGAACCACAGCCTCGGCAAATCAGTCCAAAATTCAGGTATTTTCGAGGACACGCTGATGCCGGCTAGGTCCCCGCTTGCTTGAATGTCCGAGCTTGGTGGTTGAATTGGTTTTTGACCTTGTTGATTTGGGTTATCCATTGTATCTAGTGTCTGTTACGCGGCGTGTTTAGAAATACTTATAAAACTTGTGTCACTGAACTCTGTCCGTTCGTATGTTGCATTCATACACTTCACTATATTTCACGATTAAACTTGTCTTCTAATTGATCTGTCCATATACTAATATCAAAAATGAATAATTGCACGACGGTGGTCACCAATGTTGGATTCTTATTGTCGTCGGTTTTTGGTTAAATAATTAAACAGTTTCTATCGAGGTAATGTCTATTAATTTCTTTTACATTGGATACACAATAGCAAAATGTAATACATTAACTTAAATGAAGATTGTTAAAGTCTTGTCTTCTTAGGCACAATGAAAGCTTCAATTGTTTCTTGTTGACTAAACTGTTTCTTGTTCCAATAAAAAATATATTAAATATATTTGACACACTGTATTATCCACATCCACTATCCAATAGTGTCGCTAATAATAATAATAGGACCAGGATTCAGTAGCGCTTACGAGTTTCGACCACTAGATAAAGTTAGTTATGTTATAAACAAGATAAATAAGTAACTTTGTCTGGAGGTCCTCGACACGTATATTAAACTCACATCAATATGGGGTTTAAAACATTAAAACAAGTGGATATAATGTCGTTTTAATCCATTCACGACAGCAGCTTAAAGGCTTTCGATATTGTAGAGTTGACGTGATTTGATAAACCTCATGCGAACTTTATAGTGGCGGACCACGGATTTGTGGGCGGCGTTAGTCCGGCCCAAACCATATCCGAGCGTGAATAGAGTGGTCCGCGGACATTATTATTATTAAATTGATTCCGTCTCTGTCCAAACAAGCGTGTGTAAGCGAGAAAGCATTTGTGGGCGGAGTCGGTCCGGCCGTACCAAATCCGAACGTGTGTTTATTTTATTTTATTTTATTTTATTCGGAAAACTTACAGCTAATTTTAACAATTGTTCATTATTATAATAAGATCAAGGCCAATTAAAAGTTTTCACATATAGTATAAAAAAACAAATAAAAACATTACAGACAATAGGTAATACAAACAAATGCACTATAGTATAACTACAAACACTCCACTAACGACAATAATGTATAAAATAAACTAAGTACAACACAAAACAATCCACCACAACAACAATGTGTACTTAAAATAGTTAGGACTTGGGATTTAAATGCTTTTAAAGAAGTTATTACATAGGGTTCTTTTTAATTTATTAATCCCAGTGTTAAATAGGTCGATGTCAACTTCCCGGCAGGCTGCATCAAAGGCACGACTCATTCTAACCAGGTACGCGTTTTGCCCATAGGAGGTTCTCACCACCGGTGTATCCAGTAGGTGCGGTCTACGTAAATATGCACCAGGTACACGCAGTCCAATCCTATTCACTAACTCTGGTATATCCGCCGATCCGTTCATTATCTTGAATAGCAACGTCAAATCTGCAATTTTTCTGCGCTCATAGAGAGGAAGAATATGAAACCTTCTGCAGCGGGTGACATAATTGGGTAAATATACTCTTGATCGGAATTGAATGTACCTTAAAAATTTTCGTTGAATGCTTTCTAATCGATTGATATAAACTTTATAATTGGGGTTCCACACTTGAGAGCCATACTCCAAGTGACTGCGGACAAAAGAACAGTACAGTATTTTAATAGTCTTGATGCTTCTGAACTGTGACGAGATTCTGAGGATAAAACCAAGTGCCTTAGAGGCCTTTTTGACTATGTTGTCTACGTGCGTGTCGAAGATAAGTTTTGAGTCAAAGGTTACGCCTAGGTCCTTAATAAGGTTTACTCTGCTTATTGGTGTATCCGAGATTACGTACTCAAAGTGGATCGGTTTCGGTTTGCGAGTGAACGAACACACATAGCATTTTGATACATTTAAATGCAATTTATTGGTTTCGCAGTAATTTTTGAAAGTATTTAAGTCCTCTTGTAGTAAAAGGGCATCTTCGTACGTAGAGACCTGTTTCATGATCTTCATATCATCTGCATAAAGCAATATTTTCGAGTGTACGAAACAGGACGTGACATCATTAATAAAGATGTTAAATAAGAGGGGCCCCAATAATGACCCTTGTGGCACCCCGGAAGGAATGCTCATTGCTCTGGAGGAATAACCATTAAGGACAATAGTCTGACACCTGTTCTCAATGTACGACGTAAACCAGCGATACAGATTACCCCGTATACCCATCGAGATGAGTTTCTGGGTTAAAATATCGTGATCAATTCGGTCGAAACACTTGCTATAGTCGGTGTATATAACATCGACTTGAGACCTTTTTGACATGGACTCCGCTAGAAAGTCACTACATAAAATTAAGTTAGATGTTGTTGACCGACCCTTCAAGAAACCATGCTGCTGTTCGCCAAAACTCTGCTTTAGAGCCGAATAAACCTGTCTATAGACGATCTTCTCCAAGACCTTAGCGAACACGCACAACTTTGAGATCGGTCTGTAGTTCTCAATCTGAGTTTTAGAGCCTTTTTTGTGTATCGGTGTTATATACGCCGACTTCCAGACTGCAGGTACTACACCGGAGTTAAGTGATCGTCTGAACAGAATCGAGAGAGGGACGCAGAGGCTTTTAGCACAGTTCGTAGCGAACACCGGCGAGATTTTGTCGGGTCCAGCGGATTTATTGGGATCGAGTTGTTTCAGTAACTTATATACTTCGCCGTCACATATTTCAACAGAACCGATATCTGATGAGCAGCTCTCAACAGGGTGACCGTCACTGAGCCTGCTTTGTGGAGACATACCATCAGTACTAGCATTCTGTAAAAAGTTAGAATGAAAGTACTTGCTAAACATATTACAAATTTCATCACCGTCGCTCGAGGAAACTTGTCCGTATTGTAAGACTGATGGGTAAGAATTTGATTGTTTTTGTGATTTGACATAGCTCCAAAAAGCTCGAGGATTTTCACGTATATCCGATTCAATTTTAGTGATGTAGTCATCAAACATATTTTTCTCGAGATCTTTAGCCCGCTGACGCAATACGACAAACGATTGATAATCTGAGAGATTACCATATTTTTTAAAATTCGTGTGGTATTTGGCTTTTTCTTTTAAGACTTTAATCAATGGGCTTTTATACCAGGGAGGGTATTTGGCACGAGGAATAACTTTTTTTGTTGGTATAAAGGTGTCATGTAATCTGTTAAGAATGCCGTAAAAATGCGACACAGCGTCCTCCATCGACCCCATACTCAATTCATGCTGCCAGTCTACTAGGTCTAGACCTTGTCTAATTGAGTCATAGTCCGCTAGCTGATATAGAAACTTAACGTACGAGCGAATAGGAAGACTATGTAGCTGAACAAAGTTCGCAGTAACGCACAGAGCTTTGTGATGCGGGTCTTCGGGCACCAGCGGATCACCGCAGCAACTAACATTGACATCGTTATTAGATAACACTAGATCCAGGATCCTATCGTTGCCATTTGAGTGACAATTGTACTGTAACAGGTTACAGATATTAAAGTTGTCTATCAGGTTAGACTGGACAGTTCCCTGCAGGTTAGTGGGGCACAAGGATGAGCCATCATCGGAAGGAAGCCACTTAATATTTGGCTGGTTGAAATCCCCGAGAATAACATACTTGTCAGTAGCATTCTTGAGAACTATATCTACAAGGTTATCCGAAAAACTAGCCAACTGAGCTACCAATGAATTACCCTGACCCTGACAACAGATGTAAGCAACACATATGTGCATTTTATATGCTACTCTAGGCTTCTTTTGTTGCAATTTTAGCGTGACCCACAAGTCCTCAGCAGACGAGCACCACTCATTACGCACGTCCGCCACTAGCTCACGGTTAACAGCGATGATAACACCCCCTCCCATTGACTGACCAGTTCTGGAATAATCCCGGTCTCGTCTCCAAACGAGATACCTGTCATCGAACAGTTCCGAATCAGAGATTCCGTCTGTTAGCCACGTTTCAGTTAAACAGACAACATCAAAACTATTAAGGCATACATTTCTGTAGAATTTACTTGATTTAGTACGCAGTCCCCGTACATTCTGGTAGTATATATTAATAGGCTTCATTGTAAATATGCAATATGTTCAAAGTCAAATGGGTACGTAAAACATAACATAAACATAAGGAAAAATAAACATAAGGTACATTCAAATCCTGGTAATAAACAGTAACTTCAAAACAAAAAATCATGGGCACAACATGACAAATTAGTACCTTAGTTAGATAGCAATTAGGTACAAAAAGCACTGTGCAAAATAAAGCAGAAAGGTAAAAGCAATAATTAAATGAATTTAAATAATTTTGAGCTTTGTACAACAAGCCATAGCGTCCAAAATCACAACAACAGTGATGTACGGACCGGCCGACACCGAGCGATAAGCAAACAAAAGATTGGCGAGAATGGAATGTATAGAAAAAACACGCACCTGTGGTTCTCAATCGTGTTGAAACTAAAAGAGTTTTTTGAAACAGTCCGCAAGAAAGTCGAAACGATACCCTTAACATAAAAACTTTTTTAGATCTTGCTCTGTTTTGATGCGATGTTTTGGAGACGTGGCGTTTTTTCGCACTAGAATTTGGCATCCTCTAACCCATACATGTTCGAAACCGAGTTCCCTGGCGCGGGCTTTGGTTTTATTCAGCAGCAGTTTATTGCCCAGTGTTAGGTGGTCGTTAATGTAAACCCTGTTATTACCCTGTAAGCCCAAATCTCCAGCATTTAGTTTTTTATATTTCTTTGAGGCAGCTATGAAATCATTCTTCAGGTAACTGTTGTGCACGGAGCAAATTATGTTTTTGTTTTGCTTGTCATTTCGTGTCGGCACTCTTGCTACGTAGTTTATTTGTTCCTTTGGAATCTTAAAATCAATTGCGTCACCGATCTTAGCCATTACTGCGAACAGGTCTTCATCATTGGAAGTGGGCACTCCTTTGATCTCGATATTGTTCATGCGAGACCTTTGCTCACCCTCCGCCTGCTGGTTCTCAAGTTTAATTATTCTTTCATGCAGATTGGTAATCTCTTCCTTACTGATCCTCATCGTCTCGATTTCCTCCTCCAAAGTAGACACTTTGCTTGTTAAAGCTTTTATGTCATGACTAAAAGATTCAAACGACGATCTCACTGCCGAGAATTCTTGCTTCATGGTTCTTAAATCGGCCAGCTCACTCTGGATTGCCTTCACACTCTCTATCAACGTGGGTAGCACCTCCAGTTTAGTTGATAGGTATTTAAGCTCCGACATGATAGTCTCCGAGTTCGCTGGCGGACCCCTCTGAGTACCAGTCTGAGGACTAGAGGCCTGATTAGCCGAGACAATCTTGCAGTTCTGACACTTCCACGTCAATTTACGGTCTCCAAGCTTTCTCCACCCCCCCTCAGTTATCCCGGCACAGGGAAAATCAAACTTAGCCTCACAGGCAGTGCAGGTGACACCATCTCGCGATTCCGTTTTACAACTCTTACACTTGAACATTTCAAGAGACTGGTGGAAAGTTTGAGAAACACCGTCCACGTCCAGTGGCAGTTTAGAAAGGTAAACAGTAGCAATCTGCAGCGCGTTTATCCGGACGATCGGATCGTCAAAGTTCACGCACTTTGACACAGTGTTCTTCGAGTTTTATTCGGTTAGAAACGATAATCTTCCAAGTTCAATGTGGTTATACACAGTGATCTTCCAAGTTGTGTGCGGGTAGACACGATGACCTTACAAGTTGTGTGTGGTTTTTGAATACTTATTTCAAGTTAATTAGTTGGTGTTTTAAAATGATAACACTCATACCACAGTATCGGGTCCAACTGTTTCGGTATATATCAAGATTATTACAATTATTGTAGATACGAAATTAAACTTTAAAGTGATAGCGGAGCAATATACTTTAGCTTTCGGAGAGTACCCGCGACGATTTTTGATTGATGTGATGTTTAAAATAGTGTTAACACTATTTTAAACATCACATCGACAATGGCTTGTTTATAATGGGGCTACCGCTTTTGAATTCGCTGCTAGGGGCGCTGGTGTAGACTGGTCTTCAAAATGTCAAATTTCATAGTTTTTTGGATTTTAGCGTGAGTTAATTTTTTTTTAATTAATTTTGTGGATATTTTCCAAATATGGCGGATTAAGATACGTACGGGATTTACCAACCACTGCTTCATTAGAATTTTTTGTTAGAAGAATGTTATCATCCTTTTTTTCGAAAATAATTCATAAGATCAAAAAACCCGACTGCACTACTACATACATACTCACATACATACATACAAACAAAGACTGATAAACACATTACCCTCCTTCGGCAGTCGGGTAAAAAGGGGCTGCGCAAAACTGCGGCATACTCGACTCAGTGGCGCCAACAGCTGGTGCGCAATAAAACGTTAGCCCCCATTACCGAGACAAACCTTCCTAGAATGTTGACCATGAAGGTCGGCTTACAGTCTAGCCAGATACAGATGAATATCAGGTATAAAGTACGTGCTAGATTTTTCAAGTGGTTTCGCTGCTACCGTGCGTTCTTTCAAAACGTATAAAATAATAATATTAAATTAATTTAATTTAGTATGTATAGTAATAATTTTTAATTAATTTTTCAAAAAGTTGGTTATGGCATCCAGTGATAGTGCCTTTTGTCAATCGATCTGCCTGCGTTTTCCTATCCCTGTTGGGTTCGATTGCCAGTATAACCGGATCCAGCTAAATACTAATATTTCACATGGAACGACTCCTATCTTGAGAAGACTTCTAGCCACGCTTCTAGCCGTCAGTTTTCTTGGCTCCAGAATACCCTAACGACAGTCTAAGATTTTCAAATGACAGCTGGGACCAAAGGCTTGCCATGCTTTTGCGAAGCACGGAGGAATATGGTATGTTAAGGTCACCCATCCACAGAATGACCTCGGCAATCATTGTTTAATCTTAAAGATCGTGCAGCCAGTGAGTTACTTAGCCACGATCTCCTCCCCAATCGTTATTAAAAATAACAAAACTGATATTGTATCTTGTAGATCTATATTAAATTATCGCTGCAAGTCTCACCTCGCACAATATGGCAGACAAATTATATTTGTGTTCACTCTGTTTGCTTAAATGAAATGTTTTCTCAACGATAGGAATACGCGCCAACAGTTATTAAAAATATAATATGTTCCCAATATGTTTACCTACATGATCTATTGCGAAGCTGAGCTATAATAAAGAAAATATTTTATAATAATTTGTAAAAGTGATACTCAGTGGTTAAACACTTGGGCACTAAGTTTTTCCCGCAGCTTTACCCCCGCGAATCACACAGGAATTAAAATAAGTCCTTAAGTCAAGAGTGAATAGGTTACTTCGAGGCAAGCGTGCTTCATCGTCGACCACATCATCGCTTACCATCAGATGAGATGGTTAACCAATTGATGGTCAATGAAGTTAAATAAATCCATTTTTATTAATAAATTGTAAAATAATCTAAAAGGTTAAATTTGAACATTCTACGACACAACGTGTACCTAGGATTGGTGTATTTAATTGCCGTGTTGATTATTTTACGGACCTAGATGAATTATGCAGTAAACCAAGTGCCTTATAAAACATAAAATAATCTATACATCGCAAGATTATTGGTATTTTTTCATTATTCAAGTGTTTTTACTAATAAACTATCAAATCTACTGAACTTCTGAACAATAGGTTTCAGTTCTCTCTCTTTTAACTTTACTAACCAAATAAAATAAAATTATTAAAACCAAATGCATACCAAACCAGACAAAAAAACACCATAAATACATATACACAAAAAACAAAAAAATAAAAAGTGTTTAGAAGCGCCAAGCACGACGCATACCCTAAAAAAAAAGTACAAATGACTGTTGACATCTGGCAATGGCATTTGACGACTAACATTGACGTATTATTGAACGAATGTAACGCAAGATTTGCTAAACCAGTAAGTTGTTACCCGAAGCTCTATTTTCGTTTGTGAAATTGACAAAAGATACTTGTATCTTAAGGGTACACTAGTCGACGGCACGAACAATTTTGTGCGCGGGGTTGAAATGCATTTTATATCAACCGACAACACGTGCGGAAGAGATAGATGCTGTGATGAGCAGTAGGAAACTAGTTCACGTACGAATACACACTTTTGCAAATTTGTAGCGAAATTGATAATGATTTAGGACGAAACCGAGAGCGCGAAATTTTATTAACAGACCTTTGGGAGTCTGGATATCATGAAAAAACGACTAAACGTATCTGTTCAAAATAAAATTATTTGCATTGTTGAACTACTAATCTATCCCTGTATGGAGGCCGTTTTGCAATTTTCTGTCTTCTTATGGTATTTATTCGCGCCCAAAAATGCGTTAAAATTAGGGTCGAAATTTGGAACTTTCGACGCTCATAACTTTCAAATATTTTCTTTTTTTACTTTTTTGCTTCCACACAGGGCTAGATAATGATGAGACAAATTGATATCACTTTTTATTTTGAACGTACATTATCAAACAGTGGAATAATCCCTAGACTACGTTTGTATGGAAGAATTTTCGACTAGTGTAACCTTAATCTTTAAATTTAAAGAGATCGATATAGACTCTACCTTCACTTTATATTTTGGAATGTATTTTGTATGTCCGCAAAAATCGAGGGGTTTTCAAAACTAGAAGTGATTTCCATAATTTAAATACACGCAGTAAGCACGAAATTGTAATACCCAAATTCAGATTAACGAAAACTAGCAAGTCTTTTCTTATAAACAGTATACGCTTTTATAACAAGTTGCCAAAGTCAGTTATAGAACTGACCGATAGAAAGTTCAAAAACTACATCAAACGTGTCCTTATTAAAAAAGCATATTATAAAATCAAGGACTACGTTGAAGATAAAATTTTTGGCTTTAGCTCCTTCTGCGCATGCGGCTTCCCTGGTAACTCATAAACGGCACAAATAAGTGGATGTCTCAATCTTTTTTTTTTTTTTATACTCTATAGGCTCGCGTTTGACCACTATCTAAGAAGCACGCTTGCCTAGAAGAAACCTATTCACTCTTGACTTAAAGACCCCAAGGTTGTAGCTATCAGGGAACAAAGACCCCGGAAGGGAATTCCACTCCTTAGCTGTACGCACAATGAAAGTATTAGCAAAACGCTTTGTGCGTATGGGAGGGATGTCCACCATGTACCGATGGCGCATGGCCGTACGTCTTGTAGTCCGATGATGGAAAGGGCTAGGCGGAATCAAATTGTGCAGTTCCGTCGCACACTCCCCGAAATGTAACCGATAAAAAACCGACAGGCTGGCAACTCGGCGTCGATGTTCGAGGCTCTGGAGCTTTGAGGCGACCAGTGCATCGTTGCCGATAAGCCTTTTGGCCCGTCTGTCGATCGACTCAAGTGCATCAAGCTGGTATTTGGCAGATCCATCCCAGAGGTGAGAGCAGTACTCCATGCATGACCGAACTTGCGCTTTATACAAGTTGAGCAGCTGTTCAGGCGTGAAGTACCGTCTCACCTTAGCAAGAATCCCCAACTTTCCACTTCATGGCCTCCCGGAGAGACCGAATCTGAGGCCCAGTAGCCCGTGCGCTGGACACGTATCTCTCAGCAACAGTGCTGTCGTCTGCGTACCCAAAGGTGCAGGTTTTAGCAAATCATTAATGTGCAGCAAGAATAATGTTGCCGAGAGCACTGACCCCTGAGGGACTCCGGCGTTGATATCTAACTGACCGGACGAGCAGCCGTCGATAACCACTCGGATGGAGCGATCCCTCAGGAAGTCCCCTATCCAATCACACAGACCACTAGGCAGACCGAAGGAAGGAAGCTTACCAGTGAGGCTTTCGTGCCAGACCCTGTCGAAAGCCTTCGAGATGTCGAGGGAGACGGCTAGCGCTTCCCCGTGTCTCTCGATGGCCTCACTCCAGATGTGAATGGCATACGCTAGAAGATCACCAGTGGACCGATTTCGGCGGAAGCCGTATTGGCGGTCACTGAGGATGTCGTTCGCTTCTAGGTATGCCAGGAGCTTACCGTTGAGTACACGTTCCATACTCTTACAGAGGATGGACGTTACAGATATGGGTCTGTAGTTGGCCGGGTCAGCTCGACTGCCCTTCTTGGGCACGGGCTGTACGTTGGCTAGCTTCCAAGCCTTCGGCACTTTTCCAGTCTCTATCGAAAGGCGATATAGGCGTGTCAAAATCGGAGACAATTCAGCACACAGGTTTTAAGTACAATTGCTGGTATCCCGTCGGGGCCACACGCTTTGTTCACATCGAGGCTACGCAGAACCCTACGGACGTCCTTTTGATGGATGCGGATGTCTGACTAACTCGTCACACATCCATCAGGAGAGGGAAGAGGCTGCGCGCCATCAGAATTCAGATGCGAAGATTCCGCAAACAGGGAGGCAAACATGTTTGCCTTCTCCTCAGCGGAGTGGGCCAGTGACCCGTCAGGTTTCAGCAGTGGTGGTAGTGAGGGGCGACAGAAATTTGATTCGACCGACTTAGCCAGGGACCAAAACGCTTTGCTACCCGCTGGATATGAAGCAAGTTTGTTCCCGATTCTGCTAATGTGGTCAAACCGTGCTCTTCGCATCACCTTTTTGCAGGACTTGGCAGCCGTGTTGAAGGCTCTCTTCTTCTGACTCACGTCATTTGCCTTGCGCGTTCGAGCGACGACCCATGCCTGGTAGGCCTTGTGTTTAACCGCGTTGGCGTGGTGACACTCGGCCCCAAACCATGGTCGGTTGACGTTTGATATTGCTACGTCAGAGAATGGAATATAGTACTCCATCCCCCGACGCAACACATCAGTCACAGCGTCAGCGCATGACGATGGATCGTCCGAAGAAAAGCAAGTGGGCTGCCAAGGATAGCATGCGAAAAAAGATCGCATCCCATCCCAATCTGCTGACCTGTACCGCCATACCCGCCGGGTGCCTCTTAGGCTGGGATCGGGCGGGGAGTAGACGGACACAGACTTCACCAGACAGTGGTCGGAACTACCCAACGGTGAAGATATCGACACTGAGTATCGGTCTGGATCTGTTGTCAGCAGAAGGTCCAAACAATTGGCTGTGTGCGAATCAACATCTGGCACCCTCGTTGCCCCCTGGACCAGCTGGGTGAGATTTAACGCTAGCGCAAGTTTGCGCGTCTCTCGTCCAGCATGATCAGTGCACTGGTATGGGAAGAGCCACTCCTGGTGGTGGTCAATCTCATTTTTTTCTCTTTTAATTAGACTTTTTACAATGTTTTTCAATCGTCTTTATAGCCCTTTGCTAAGAATAGTTACAGCACTGATAACAACATTTGTGCCACATGTTAAATTTAGTGTTGTTACACATTTTTTTAATTTTTTTATTAATTTGTTTTTTTTCACCTTTGTATAGATTCTTTTACCGATTGTTTTGTGAATGTGTGAACATTGTAGGCCTTCTAGATGATTGTTAACATTTGTTAACTTTTTATATCGTTTTACATGGAAATATTGTAAAACCAATAATTTTTAACCATGGAGTTTCTTGCCGGTTCTTCTCCATAGGAAACGACTAACCCGAACCGTGCACCTTTTGTCGACGTTTTATAAGTGCCCATGTAGGCCTATGTAAAATAAAAATAAAAGATTTTGATTTTGTAACTTTCACGTGCCACTTAGCGTTAACTTGGAAATAACTAATCAACGCTTTACTTGGAGATGGTGAACGAGGCCCTTATTCCTCGAAGGGTTAACCAGAGGTGCACCTACAGTACACCCACATTTCACTAGAGATGTTGTAACACAGGCGAGCCTATTGCCATCTAGCGGGCACGAGTCCAGACTTCGGGCTACTGCTGAAATATTTTAGATAAATAATCCAATAACACTTTGGCTAGCCTTACAATAGTTACAATGTACCTATCTATGACCTAAATAAATAAGTAAAAAATTATAAAATATATTTCACTTCTTGCAAACAATTAATTTCCTTTTTTAAAGTTGTTTTTTAACCCCCTACGGAAAAAGAGGAGTGTTATAAGTTTGACGTGTGTTGCTGTGGATCTGTGTGTCTGTCTGTGCTATCATAGCTCCTAAACGGATAAACCGACTTTGATTTAGTTTTTTTTTTGTTAGAAAGGTGACTTTGTCGAGAGTGTTCTTAGCTATATTTGAATAAAATCGGTTTAGCCGTTCAAAAGTTATTCGCATTTTACTCTTTGAATCTGGATATTTTCGCAAGATATCGTGTTATCGTGTTTCGATAGGTTGTTGATTGAAGCGTGTCTGCTACTAGGTATATTATATGTAGTTTAAAAAGCATGAAATAAAATAAAAATCAGCGGTTATTAAATTTGTAATTTTATCTTGTATTTGCATAGAATGTAGCTACAAGACATATTGTAGGTATAAGTAAAAATTGTGATCCCTGTACAATCTACAAGATTAGGCATGCAAACTTGAATTAAGTAAACGAGTAGGTAATCAAAAAACTAGTCTTCAAATACAAAATTACGAATTACAGTTCAAAACGGATACAATTAAATAAGTTGGTATGTCGTTAAATTGCATAAAACATATTATGATTATATTAAAGTAGAAATTTACATTAGAATAAATTTTAGTCATTGTCATTTAGAAAATCGTTAATAATGATGTTACCTTCTTTTTATAATTGCGTATTGTGTTATCTTTTATTCTGTCAGGTATGTTGTTATACATTAATAGGTTATAAACAGTAATTACAATTGATTTCATTACAATAAAAATAATACATAATTAATACATTAATCACTGCTGTAGGTTACACATTGAACGCAGGTAATTTGGCAATACTGCAACAAGCCTAAACTTATTGATTGCTTTGTTTGAATAATTTGTTGTTTGAATTATTTCATAATTTATATTATAATGAACTCCGTATTTGATTTATTTAATGTGACTATGTGTGTATGAGAGCAGTGGTGGCCCAGTGGTATCCGCCGCGACTTACAAGTTGTAGGTCGTGGGTTCGAGCCCAGGTAGGCGCTTTACTTTGTGTAAATTATTTCATCACCACTGCTCTCAAAACGGTGAAGGAAAACATCGTGAGGAAACTGGCATGTTCTAGAACCAAAAATTCGAAGACATGTGACATCCACCAACCCGCACTGGGCCCGCGTGTTGGATTACGGCCCATTCCCTCTCACAGAGAGGAGGCCTGTGTCCCAGCAGTGGGAACATTAATAGGCTGATGTGTGTGTATGAATGTTTATTTAATGAGTCTGTGAATGTGAATAGCATTTTCAAATATGTTATTTAAAATAATAATGATATAAATAAAAGAATTAAAATATTTTCATGCATACATAACATAAAGTCGCCCATTGTATGTGTTTTTAGTTTTATGTTTCGGTGAGTAATCGGGTGACATATATAAAAAATAAAAAATATTCCGACGAACTGACAACCTCGTCCTTTTTAACACGCTTTTATTAGCTTGGTATGTATCTAAGTATCAATGTAACGGAATCTTTGAACGTGATTTTCACTCCCTTCAAAACGTCGGATTGATTTGAAACTTAGCACACTTATCAAGGACCGATGACAATGCAATAATTTAAATAGTTGGTCCCATTATCCAGGATCTTCAGGATTAGCGACTTTTTAGTTCAATTTACCATTAAAGCGTGTTTTTAGGGTTCCGTAGCCAAATGGCAAAAAACGGAACCCTTATGGGTTCGTCATGTCTGTCTGTCCGTCCGTCCGTATGTCACAACCACTTTTTTTCCGAAACTATAAGAATTATGTTATTGAAACTTGGTAAGTAGATGTATTCTGTGAACCGCATTAAGATTTTCACACAAATATAAAAAAAAAAAACAATACATTTTGGGGGTTCCTATACATACTTAGAACTGAAACTCATATTTTTTTCTTCAAACCCATACGTGTGCGTACATATATGGATAGGTCTTCAAAAATTATATTGAGGTTTCTAATATATTTTTTTTCTAAACTGAATATATAGACACTTAACACATAATAAAATATAGACACTTCCAAAGTGGTAAAATTGTGTCCCCCCCCCCTGGTGTGAACGAGATCTAGTAAGCAGGTTTTTTTTAACACGTTATATATCGTAAACCGCAATTTACCAAGTACGGAACCCTTCGTGCGCGAGTCCGACTCGCACTTGGCCGGTTTTTTTTTAGTTTTTAGAACTACAATTTATTATCTAAACTAATTTATAATATTGTACGCCTCAAACGTCGCGCGCACACCATCTATTGCTGTTTCTATTGTGTCTGCTTATTTTGAAGTCGGTTAAAAATAAGAAGTAATGCATATTGATAAGATTTTAATACAGTAACCTGAAGTTCGATGCACAGAGTAAATGAATTCAAATAACAATGTAGATGAGACCACCAGTGCGCTAATGGAATGTCACAGAGTATTAGCAATCACGATGCTCAGTTGAACAAGCATTGGAGAAAAAGTTTCTGTTCATTACAGGAAACTTCTTACCAATATTATAAATGAGAAAGTTTGGATGGATGGATGAATATTTGTTTCTCAATCACGCTAGAACGGCTAATCGGATCTGGATGTAATTTGGCACAGAGATAGATTATAGTCTGCAATAACACATAGGCGCTTTTTAGCCCGGTATAATGTTCCCTTGGGATGATACTTAATACACTTTTGCCGCAGACGAAGCCGCTGGCAGAAGCTATTAATTAATATTTGACAGGCGAAAGTAACTCTTATCTGTCTGTCTGCTACCTTTTCACGCTGAAACTGCTGAACCGATTTAGATGAAAGGTAAGGAAGATACGGGTAGTTTGAGACCCTGGGAAGGCATAGCTTTAATCCCGTAAATCATGCTTAAGGGGATGGGAGTTTCTATGGTGAACCAATAATTATTTAAGTAAGGCGGAAGTCGCGGGGCAAAGCTATAGTATCTAATAAACCGGCCAAGTGCGTGTCTATCTCGCGCTCTGAGAACTATGAAAGCTTTGATATCTACTTAGTTATTTAAATTTTAGCCATGAAATATCATGGCAAGTAAATCGTTACCGCGGAGAGTGCACACTAACGGATCAAGTGGAATTTATTATTGTTATGGTCCCTTTTAAATCAACCCTTTATCAATCCTTTCCAGACTATGTTGGGGTCGGCATCCAGTATTACCGGATGCAAACCTGACCTACATTAGCTATTTGCTGGGTGATACGATACCCCGTGTCAAGACTCTTTGTGAGACATTCTGTCTTCTAATAACCTGTAACGATTGTTTAAGATCGACGGCCGGCACCAACAGTATAACGCGCTTTCCGCGGCACGGAGGAAACTTACTATGGAAATACGGTCAGTCATCCTCGGACCAACCTCAGCAAACTTTGCTTAACCTTGAAGATCGACCTGTGCGACTGTTGTTAATTAGCCACAAGTTCCTATGGTTGCTAAATATACTAATTATTTTAGCAGAACTCAAATCTGTCTCCATTGTAATTGAATCTAAATAGTGCGTCGCGAGCAAGACGATTGTCGTTATTTAAATGAGTTACTTCGTGCCCCGGGTAATTGACATACGAACACACTTGTCATGAGAAAACATGCCGATACTAAGGGGAACTCTGTGTGAAGAAGCTTGTTAGTGGAGGTATCTGTCTATCGCTACTATCTACTGAATACAAATCTTAAATTCACTGACATAACACCCCGCTGGGTCTAGAAACATGGTGCTATTAAAGTTCAACGCAAATGAGTACTAAGGAACATCATCATCATATCAGCCAGAAGACGGTCCAGCAGTGGACTAAGGAATGATTCTTGCAAATTCATGCCTTAAATAGAGAATCAAAGCGTGTGCTACAATTGCACATCTGTCCATCCGTTCGGGGAATACAGACGAATATTAGATGTTATGTGAAAGTTTGTATCATAATCATTATCATTTTTAATGTTCCCACTGCTGGGAAACAGGCCTCTTCCCTGTGAGAGGAAATGGGCCGTAATCCACCACACGGGCCCAATGCGGGTTGGTGGATGTCACATGTATTCGAATGTTTGTTTCTAGGACGTGCCGGTTTCCTCACGATGTTTTTCTTCACCGTTTTGAGAGCAATGGTGGTGAAATTACACAAAGTAAAGCGCCTGCCTGGGTTTGAACCCATGACCTACAACTTATAAGTCGCGGCCAATACCACTCTAAGCCACCACTGCTCTCTGAAAGTTTATATGAAAAATGTAAATTTTTGCCGACGGGAAATTCCACCGGATTGTACCTAATAATACTTAGCAATTAACAGGCTTCTTCTGGGTAAGCTCACTCCATCGTCGACTCTGTCTCTGTCACCTATGACCTAGACTAGTCACATTACAAATAAAAAAAAAATGTAATTTTCACAGCTAGCAAGCTAGCGACTATGTAGACCTACATTATTGTCTACATAAATACTTTATTTGTTCTCTCAGGTGTGCTAAAGACGGCGAGTAGGTCTGCTAACGCTGGATTGGAATCTCATACAAGTTACATCTTTGGGTGCGGCGAGTAAACTGTCTCTGTATTGGTATATAGTGAGGGAATAACAGATCATATCCAATCACAACCACTTCTCATCACACTAATCAGACTCCAAACTCGCCCACGGTGTCACAGAGCTGCGACAGCGGCACCTGCGACGGCTGCGACTGTGCGACTAGGAACACATCACTCATTGTAACGCATCGCCGGGAGGACTCCGGTCGACATCACGCTATGTCTTACTTGTAGGTAATCTGATTAACACTAAGGTACGCTCAAATTCAAATTCAAAATGTTTATTTATTGTTCTCTCATTTCTTCGGCTAGATTTACTGGCATCCTTAACACAGGTTATTTTGTTACCTAGCTAGGATGTCAGTTGCGATTCTTATAGTGAACTCAAAAAATCCGGGCACGTTTACAGCAGTTTATTTTGTTTACTTAGCGGTTTCCCGACGCGAGTACGTGGCTTATTTTTTGCTTTTTATGTCGGAGGTTTTTAAAATTTTGAATTTAATTTTTATTTCATGCTTTTTAAACTATACATATAAACCTAGCAGTAGACACGCTTCAATCGACAGTCTATCGAAACACGTAATTATGACGTGATATCATGCGAAAATTCCCAGATTCAAAGAATAAAATGCGAGTTACTTTTGATCAGTTGAACCGATTTCAACCAAACATAGCTAAGAACATTCTCGACAAAGTCTCCTTTCAAACAAAAAAGAAACTCAATCAATATCGGTTCATCCGTTTAGGAGTTATGATGCCACAGATAGACACACAGATACACAGCAACAAACGTCAAACTTATAACACCGTTTTTCCGTCGGGGGTTAAAAACCAAATTTTAGAACACGACATTTGGTTTTTATTTTATTTATCTGTTTATTGGTTTTTATTGTGTGTTTTAACAAATAAAGCATTATTATTATTTAGATTACCCATGTAGCTAACGGGCCTATTACCTATGCCTTTTTTTTGCCATTGCCTGAATGTAACCGAGACTTCGGGCTGCTTATTACGAGTATTAATTAATCATTTATTAGACAACATAGTTCACACAAACAAAAACACAACAAAATAAAATACGTGAAGGATCGAACTGGGAAACGAAAACAGGAGCTCACGCTTAGCAGTTACATGAAGAACTTTGTGACGGGTTTTCTGTCAAAAACCGTTAACATTTTTTTATTATAGACTAGCTGTTGCCCGTGGCTTCGCTCCCGTGGACCACCCCACAGGACCCGTTTTCGGGATTAAAAAATATCCTATGTCACTCAGGAATAATGTAGCTTTCTATTGATGAAAGAATTTTTTAAATCGGTTCAGTAGTTTCGGAGCCTATTCGGTACAAAAAATCTTTCATTTTTATAATATTATTATAGATAGGCTCGCTTTACATTCCGTTGAAATTATAAACATACAATGTTACGGTTTTTCCTAATAATCTTATTGTTTAATATTAGCAAAGAGCTATAATATGTACAGTCAAAGGTCAAAAGTGCAGTCTTACTTTTCCAAAATTCAAAACACAACAAAAATAGAATTAGGCAAATAGGTGGAGCCGTTCTGAAGTGATGCACTCACAAACAATTTTATTTAAATAGATAAGTTAAGGTTGCCTCAAAATGTTTTTCTTCACCAATGTCAACGATGTCCAAGATAAACTTAACAAAACTAAAATCATTATCTTTTTTTATTGTTTTATTTGTGTATCAATAAAACAGCTTGTCCAAACAGTGTGTATTGTGTCCACCGGCCGTTTGTCTTGACTCTTCTGTCAACAGCGAGGGCCTGGATGAGAGAGGGGGTAGGTAGGTAGGGTGACGATCAACACGAGAGGATAATAATGATAATTGTTTTAACGCACAATGCTGGGCTCGAGGCGATTTGTGTGCCGTGCCGGCTGCCGCTCACACCGAACCCGAACACCATCCAATCTGATGATGCCAAGTTTGACACCGATTTATTTGTTAGCGAACATACATAGATTGTATGTATTGAGCGCAGTGGCTGAGCGATTGGCTGCCACGCCGGCGCCGATTGTCTCGGGTTCGATTCCCGCAGGGAACAAATATTTAATACAAAAATGTTTATAAAATCTGAGATATAGAGTATGGCGATACAAAAATAATATCAAATTTAAAAAAGGAATAACACGCCCTTTACATAAAGTTTAATATTTTAACTTATGATTCCATTTAAAAAACACCAATTTCGATAATGTAAGGACCTAATAATTGGCACGCTATTACAAATCCAGACTGCATAATGCTATTTGGTAACTCCCAATATAATACTATGCCCCAAAGAGCTAAAGTAGGGAGTTACGCGTCAGTGTGAGATTTTGATCTGTCAGTACTTCTCGAGTCAAAATAGTGAGTTCTTTGTATATTATTTGCAGAGACGTCTGTTTGTCGACGACTCGACGAATAGCCACGAGCAGCTCTGACAAATCTTCAACACTTGAGTGAATGAATGGGTTACTTATAGGCAAGCAGCAGGTATACGTACTATTTCTTTTGCCAAGTAGCTTTGCCGAGCTCCGAAACTAATGTCAAACAATTTTTTACAAAAATAGAATAAAAAACCCCAATAAATTAAAGATTTAAATTGTTACCAATAACATTAAAACTTACTTTTAGAATAGATATAAAAAAAAACGTTTTTACATAATAATACAACCGACTTCCAAACAAAAACACTACAAATTGAAAAATTACTTCTTTTTCGGCAGTCGGTGTCAAAATAACGAAGACAATAAAACAAAACTCTCTTTCAATCAAAAAAAATATTTTCAAAATCGGTGGAAAAAATAACAGACAAAGTCGAAAATAGAACCTCCTCCTTTTTGGAAAGTCGTTTAAAAAGAAAATCACGTTTCCTACTACATCTTAAATTCTACCCATCATAACTGTCGAAATGTTCGTGAAGGTTATAGGGTGGCTATAGGTGCACATCTGCTTATTCCCTCGGGGTATGATATTATGTGTGTATATAATATGTTGTTAAAAATATACAGCTGGTTTGGCAGCGACTGTATCACGGAAGTTCGATGATCAAAATACCGATGAAAGGTATACCTAAAGAATGGCACTTCGAAGCATTCAATTTCACCAAAATCCCGAAACTCTTCTCTCCTGGCCTGTCATCTGTGCCTCAAAACATGCAACCAGGGTGATCAATGCGCTGCCACCGATGATGCCGTGGAAGTAGTTATGTTTTGGGCCAAACAATTATGAAAGACTGTCGTACCAGCGACACGAACAAATAGAGTTCGACAAAACGTTATTGCGACAAACTTCACTTCGAATGTTTGCCATTTCGATGAACGCAACTTCGCCAGTACTGCGACTTTCAACTAGGGTGTGATATAATCGTGAGGAGTAAAATTTCTCAATTGTAAAGCCAGAGGTAACGGAACGTGCGAACACTAGACCGACGATCGAGGCAGTCGCGTTGGTCTAGTGCTCGCAAGAGTATCCAAAGTATCAAATTAACTGTAAAAGAGTCTTTATTTCAAAGGCAATTTGAATAGTTCGTCGACATGACAGTTGACAAGTGATTGGCTTTTCAATGTCCTTATTGACTGCAATTTAATTTTCAATAAATAAATTGATTATAATTATTATTATACTTCTTCTAGGCAAGCGTGCTTCACCGTCGACCACATCATCGCTTACCATCAGGTGAGATTGTGCCATAAGCCTATAAAAAAATACTTTTCTCTGGCTGCAGAAGAGAAGTCCAGATGTCCAGATGTTTTCCAACTCATCATAAATTAAACATCTACCAATTATTAAGCTAAGTTTTTTACTTGTATCGATTCTCTTTCATGGAACAAATTGCAATTAAATTGAATACATTCAGACATGGATACAGAACTTTGGTTCAAAAACCAGACATTAATTTAATTAAATAGATTATTGTCCTTTCAATACGTTTCAATATCTACCTTCCTTTCAATATGTACCTTCACTATTCATTCGTTCAATCGTTCTTTTCATTCGTTCTTTTCTCATTTAATTAAAATGGTGACTTTTTCTAGGACTCTCCACTTGTGCGACATTATTAGTTGCTTGTACAACAGTCAATTAATATTCTGCGAAAGTGTCATTAGAGGTATTTATCGTTTATAAATAAAATTGGATGACATTTTATTCAGTCAAAAGTAAACTCGGCAGTTTTTTTAACCCAATATGCAGCTTCAGCAGAACTTAAGACACCCCCTTCAAAAGTGTGGTCTTAATTATCTTACTTATTATTATGAATGTGCTTTACTATTTCACGCAAAAAATACTCCACAGATTTTGGTAAAACTTTACTTTATTTGAACTTTGCGTGTAGAATCCCTATTTCCCTTTTTCACGCCACTTGAGAACGATTTTACCGATGTCAGTCATATTTTTTGACGTTTTCTTTACTTTATAGAAGGTTCTACGGAAAGAAAAATTAAGAAGGAAAAAAAAAGAAAAGTGCTAGGTAGCGTACGTAGGTAGGTAGATAGGGTAGTATGTAGGTAGGTAGGTTCAGTAAGTAGGTAGGTAGGTTAGTAAGCAGGTAGGTAGGGTAGTATGTAGGTAGGTAGGTTCAGTAAGTAGGTAGGTAGCGTCGTATGTAGGTAGGTAGGTTCAGTAAGTAGGTAAGGTAGGTAGGCTAGGCTAAAACTAGCTTAGGCTAGGCTGTTGACGGGAGTGAAGCCGCGGGCACAGCCAGTAGGTAATAATTTCTAATTATGTTTCTTGTGGGTGGAGCCGCGGACAGCTGCTAATAATAAATTATTACTGAGTTGCCTTGACCGTGAGTTCGATTCCAAGATAAGGTAAAATGTCATTAGGATTTACATCAGGAATTGCCCAGTTGTTGCTAGCAGCCTGTATTTGAACCCGGTAAAGGGAAATAGACTTGCATATTCTGAACCTAATTTACTTCTAAAATGTGTTGTGCTGTTTTCTATGCATTTGGGGGATATGACTTGATGTGGTGCTCTAAGATGATTTTAAACTAGGATCAACTGAAAGATTAGTAACAAGCTTTTATTATTATTAAACTAGCTGTGCCCGCGGCTTCGCTCCCGTCATCTGCCTGCCAACCCTACCCTACTTACCTTCCTGCCTACCCTACATACAATTTTTTTTTCTAGGGTTATTTTTCGCGTAGAATTTTAACACCGCCATTCAGAAAATGACTTCAAATGCACAACGCCATCTATAGAATTTCGAGTTCAACGGACAGGTAACTAAATTGCGTGTGTTGTGATAATTTTACTTCTTGAACACTTTAAATTCATCTATCTAACTTTTGATAGAGTGAACCGATTGCGATGAAACAAAAACTAAGTAATTCTTCAAGTTACGCACAATTTGTATGTACAAAAGTTATCTACATTGGTTTCGTACATTTCACGTGATGCGTGCACAAATAAACAGACAAAAATTCCAAAAATGCTGGTTTTGGGTTCTGTTGGTTATCCTTTAACACCCTGGATATCTTTTTTGGATTTTTTTTCGATGTACATAAAATATTGTTCTACAGATTTATTATACGTAATATAATATTGATTGATATACTTTATTGTACATTACAAAATACAATGCAATTTGTTTTAGTGGTACTTCTAACCTACTTGTCGATTGTCCCACACGGGTACAGGTCGGTGCGCCGTGGGCTGATAGGGCAGTCCTAGGGCTTCATTCCTCACTGCCACACTAATAGATACGGGCTTTACTTCTTGGTAACGATGCAAAAAAATTGAAAGTCGACTTGTTAACATAATATCGATTTTATTTAGAAAGGGCCAAGCATTTTTTTATGTAAAGTGCAAAAGAAAGATAGAATGTACTTTATAGTACGCCAAAAATGTAACTTAACTCAAATTAAAATATTGTAAGCACACATTACATAGATAAAGTAATGCTCAACGAATTTCGAAGGAGTATGTGTGGCATGTGTGCGCAAACATAGGTGCCGTGCGCTCTCGGTTCCCTCACTCTCATAGTCCTATTGGACGGCCATCCGACCGGAGCGAGATCGGGCGTAGAACCAACGGGTTTACTCACTTGCCGAGGCGCGAGGGTGTCACACCACCGACTTCTAAATTCCTGGTTGGTTTCTTTGTAAAAACGGTTTGGAGAAAAACGCAATAACACTTTTGGCTGACCTGGGAATCGAAACCATGCTCGACAGTCACGCTTGCGACCACGAGATCAGATTGCCTATAAAACAGGCGATCTATAGAATATGTCTCATTTAAGCAGTTGGTGGTTCTCACAGACCAACTGCTTAACTGAGACCGTTCATAAGATAATGGTTTAATGGTTTATTTCTCACCAGCATAGCAACAAGGAATTACATAGTAAAAGTACTTAATACTAGGTAAGTATGCTAATATCATGCACATTATATAATAATAATCCAGCAGCATTTGTGGTGGTAAAGAGAGGTTTACAGGTATTTATTTACTCTATCTTCTGAACTAGGCGAGGCCTGTGTCTCAGAAGATAGTACAACTCAGTTGAAAATTTGCTTATTTTATAACCTAAAACATTGCGTGCTACTGTGTTAATTAATTAATTAATAAAGAATGTAAAGAATGTGAGTGGGTGTGTGTGTATGTGTGTGTGTTTATGTGTGTGTGTATTTAACTATTATGTTTGTGAAAGCAAAAGATATTCGGTAGTTTGGTAGTCCAATTGCAATAACCATCTTTTCACTGAGATCTTAGCATCATGTTTATTTAAATGTATTATATTAATATTTTTATTAATTTTGTTATAAAGTATACTGCTCGTTACATAATACTGTCTACTCGCAAATGTTGTGTGATGAGAAGGAGTATGACAAACTAGCCTCTGTTTACGTCTGGCAGTGTCAGGAAGGGAAACTGATCGATGCCTCCTCAAGATGGATTCAAGCACAAATATCTGTCGGACCCTAAGCACCTTGCAGTCAGAATACAGTTGTGTAGTCGAGTATCGAAATGGCTTTCGGGTCATCACTTTAAGGACAGCTCTCTGTGCCCGTTCCAACGCGAGGAACCGTGTTTTTGCAGCACTCCCCCATACTGTATATTTTTGTAAGAAGCTCAATTGATGCGGAATCTCTAAGAGTTTTAAAAATATAAATCATACTCCTTAACCTTGTTTTTAGTTTATTTAGATGTTTGTCCCATCGCAATTGGTTGTCAATTTCTACTCCAAGGTACCTTACAGTAGTAGACCGAGTAATTGTTCGACAATTACAATTTTGTGTTCTATCTAAACAATTATGGGCAACAATACTAAACGTTCTAGGTGGCTGAGTGATCTTAGTAATGGCAAATGTAACATAGTTTGTTTTGTCCAGGTTTAGTGTGAGTAGGTTGGAGTTAAGCCATTTTATAACTACCCCAAAATGCTGGCAGAGCAAGAGAGATGCTGACACCCATCAGCGAACTATCAACTGACAGGTCACTACACCCTCGGCGACACTGAGCGATCGGCTGCTGCGTACGTGTCACGGGTTCGAACAAATATTTGTATGGGCTACAGATATTTGTTCCGGGTGTCTTGTGTATGTGAGTTTAAATGTTTGTAAACGCACCCACGATAGGTACAGAAAGGAATTGGTAGGTGGCGGCGCCACTGACCTGACCCGTCACGGGTGGACCAAGGGTGCTATACACGGGGTCGTCTGGCGCCTATGAGCTGGTTTGGTCCCTGGGGTGGTCACGGCGTACAATGTGTTCTGTTGCGCCGGTTATGGGGGCTACTCCCCAGATGAGGGTTCGGTGAGAGAAAGCCGAGGAAGGCATATAAATGTATAATACATGCGGGCGAAGCCACTGGCAGAAGCTATTTAGAAATAAATTAACCGTGCTATATAAAGATATCAACATTTTCGGTCAAATCCGTGCTGCTTTACAGATGCGAAACGTGGAAGGTCACAAAAGACATCTCACGCCAGATCCAAGACTTCGTCAACCGCTGTCTTCGTTGCATACTCAGAATCTGCTGGCCAAAAACCATCACCAACGTTGAGCTGTTGGAGCTCAAGCGTTGTAAGTAGAGTTGGATTGGCCACCCGCTGCGATGGGATTCTGATCATTTACCCAAGCAAGCGTTGGAAATTGGAATCCCCTTCAAACATGGCGTCGCACCATGTTGGCAGAAGCAACGAGCATCGGAATGACGTGGAGCGAGGTGAAGCGCGAAGCTCAAGACTGATCGCGATGGAGGACTACTACTGTGAACGCCCTCTGCCCCATCCAGGAGATATAGGACATTAAGTCAAGTATATGAAGATATTTTGTTATGGCATTGCATTGAAATCGCTTCTACAACTCGCAAATGCAACGTGGGCAGTTAACTCCGCTATATTGCTCATTGGTTTTTTATTTATAAGCATGGCCTACTCAATCTGCCTAGACTCAAACAACCCAGTGGCTGGGCCATACATCTTCAAGGTTAAGCAACGCTTGTCGAAGTTTGTCCGTGGATGGGTGACCATATATTACATTCTAAAACTCCTCGGCAAGCACGTTAAGCTTTTGGTCTCAGCTATAATATTTAGATCATTGACAGTTGCAAATTCTAGAAGCCCGAAAATCGGACACCACGAGTCTTGCTTAGGAATATCGTTTTTCCTAGTTACTGGTTTGTGGGGGTCAGATAGATAGGCAGTCGCTCCATGTAACATTCTAATACTCAGCTGCATTCGCTTACACTGAATGCTGAAATGGTTGAGTAAAGGCAGGCTGGTTGAACTTTTTTAATCTAGTCCGGATGGTTGCAGCTACCGTAAGTTTGTGCGAGACTATAAATTTTGGATATTTGTGAACTGATCATTATTAAGCCCATCTAAATTGGATAGTTTCAAATATGTGTTAGAGAAGAAAGAGTTTGCAATATCAACCGATTTATTATAAAATGGATATTAGATAATCGTCTTCTCAAACTATAATATTGTACAGAGTCAGCTCAGGCCGCACAAGACCGATCGCTGTGGCGATGCTCTAGCTAGGGAGTCTAATAATGTCCAGCAGTGGACATCTTTCAGCTGTAATAATGTGATGAATCATCTCGTAGCAGAATGCTACGGCGTAACTGTGACGTCATAGCTTAAGCTACGCCGTAGCGCCCGTAGCAATTTCATTTGTCACATTGTCTTTGATATTTTCTGTGCTCCATTTTATTAACCGACTTCGAAAAGGCGGAGGTTCTCGATTCGACTATGTATTTGATGTACTGGGTGTCTCAGAAAAACTTACTTTTGTAGATACTTGAAAAACACGTTTAATTACAAAATCAGAAACTGAAGAAATGGAAAATGACTTTTTGAAAATAACATTATTCAAATGTCATCAAAATTTAATTCAAAAAATCTAAAAACCTGACTGCTTGAAAAGCGAACTAAAATGCTATGCAGTCGGAGGATACATATTCGCGAGCTGGCTGACCAAAACCAGATGAGAGACTGCATAGCATGATTTTCTAGTTGTTTACGTCTTTAAACTTTTTTATTTATAACTGTTTAGTTTTTTTTTTGAGTTATTTTCATTTAAACATATAAGTGTCATATAATTTTGAAATCACCTCTTAAAATTCTTTATTTTGATACCCCCACGATGGGCACGGAAGAAAAAAAATTTGGGTCCCCCCAATATGGCGCCCAAAAGCCGCTATTTTCCTATTTTCAAATTTTAATGTAGTCAGTGACACTCACAGGGTTAAGACGAATCGATTGACATAACAACCATCAAAATCGGCCAATGAGTTTGGTTTCTATAACGCCACATAGGAACAAACATACATACATACATAGACTGATAAACACATTACCCTCCTTCGGCAGTCGGGTAAAAACCAGACAGCGAAGATAATCAGTGATGTAGCAGAAGGTGGCCATACCTCTGCTGTAATTTTCATTTCAGTCGCCCGAAATTACTTATTATTTTAACTTGTTTTTTTTATAATCTCACTTTGACTCTCAGGCTCACGTTTGACCATGAATTAAGTGAACATTTTTGATAAATTAGTGACACAATTTGTCTCGAAGATCGGCTTTAATAGAGGGAATACAGAAGTACGAGGCAGTTATGAAATAAAAGGTGGTTCGTAGTGAGCATACGTTTATATTGACTGATTGTGCTCGAGACTGCGTGGCTTACATAGCTTATGACTAGCTAGCACATTATATTATTTTTTAACTAAATACATTCGCTGGAACGACTTGCGCACACAACAATATAAAACATAGTTTTTTCGTAAATAACAAAGGTTCGTTGTACAGTCAGAAAAATGTAATATTTAGTTATCTATTTTGAGTGTTATAGGCAATTTTTGACTGATAAAGAAAGACGTTTGTGATTTGAAATGCGGAAAATAACTTAATGGTCAATTCATAGTTAATTTGATATACTATTCGTTTCCCGCTGAAATAAGCTTAACATTCAATTGGTTAAACTATCCATGTCTACTATACATTTATTTAGCCACATACTCTAGTAACAGTTTACGACAATTTATAATGTATGAACATCTTAGTACTGTAATTCAGTGTTAAACTACATTTACATACAATTACCAAACACTTAACTAGAAAATGTAAGTGTGTACAGTATTTAGCCACATCTATTTGTGGTGCAAAGTGAAGAAGATCTTAGGACGGTTTGTATTGGCACAATGAATAGTAATCCGTCGCCCCGGGATATTTGCATCTGTATAGCGTTGAGACGAGGCAAGTCGGGAGTTCGGGCGTTCTGTTAAAATGTGGGATTAACAAGGCTTGGCATGTTTGAGGAAATGCTCTTGGAAGGATAAAGATGCATTTTATGTTACGAGAGATTTGTAAACAATAACTGGATACAAGCTTGTATTTCTTGAAGGTATAGAAAGACTTCAAGTGTATCAGAGCCAGAGCTTTTTTGTTCGTGGACTATATGGCATACTAGTAGTAATGGTATGGAGTCAGGCTTTTGGCATCTGGAGAATCTCTGCCAACCATCAGAGACCCAGCGTGATGGTAAGTACGCAGCATGTTAAAGATAGGGAGTGTGTGAGTGTGTAATTCTCTAAGTGCTGTAAGAGTGTGGGTGAGTTAATTTCGAAGATTGTGGGTGTGATAGTGTGCAAGAATTTTGAGTTTGTAATAGTGGTGTGTGCTAATGTAAATGTGTGTGTCAATATCTCGTATTGAAAGCATGTTTCTTTGAATTTCTAAGTTTAAAATTTTGATTTGCATGCGTCGCTTGTAGGACATCGGAGATTGGGTGTGTGCAAAAATATCAAAGTATTTGCGATTGAAAATATGGTTGTATTTATAATATGTATGCAATATTCCCAGTGTGTGTGTGCAAATCGTTGCAGCTCGTCAGCGACGCACCCCCAGCCGTAGCGCGTCGCAGACTCCATTTAGCATAAATTGACTTAGTTGCAGACTCAAGTCTCCTTACATTAATTACTTTCACACACACATTCAAAAGTAACTTCCCAAACGTATTGACTTCCCCGCGATTCCCCGCAATTTTACGAACGAATGAAAGAACTGTGTTTGTGTGCGTTAAGAAACAAATGTTAGGAGACTAGTTTCTGAAGAAAGTATCCATTGTGTATACTAAGTATATAAATACAAATATGACTAGTATGTATAGATACATTTGTGTACATATCGCTCTCCGTGGAGCCGCGTCCATACTTAAATGGATTTTTAGTCTATAAATAAATAATACTTTGCATTTTACCTATATATGTGTTGTTTAGTACTATACTGTGCAGTATTTTATTATGACAATTATTTCAATACAAAGTTTACAAAATAAGAATGCATTTAGACACTATATTGTAATGGTTTTTTTTTGCAGGATTCGAGTTAAATGTACATATTAAAACTCTATGATTATTTTGTGCATTGTTTTGGCGAATTTATGGTCCATGTTGTGCGTTGTCTTCCTGTTGTATAGTGAGTGTTGTCGGACGAGTCGTATCGGTCGTGTCATTCGTGCCAGACGCGGCTGTCGGTCGCGGTGGCCTGGTCGTCTGTCGGAGGATTAGTCCTCCTCTCTGGTCTCTTCTGCACTCCGCCTGGACAAATGGAAAGCTGATATATAAACAGATTAAAAAGATAAACTTGGAGGTCTATTACACATATTTTAAAAGATCTTAGCGATCTTTTTTCCTTTACCTAGGGTCTTTAAGTCATGAGTGAATAGTTCTAGGCAACCGTGCCTTTCGCGGTGAGTGCTAACTCGTGCCCGTGTTCCTGCCATAAGCGGCACTGGAGGACACCGTGGAGTTTTAGTGAGTTAGGGTCCCACATAACTGCAATATCTCCCCGTGGTAGTGCAGTAAGCATGAGCATTTCTCCACGCAAAAAAAAAATAAAAGGCAACCATGCTTCATCGTAGACCACATCATCGCTGACCATTAGGCGAGAAAGTATCAAACTATATAACCTAAGCCTATCATTAAATAAAAATAAATAAATAAAAATATTCTGGCAGAATCCCGAGTATTGATTATGAAAGTGGACCGGTATGAATAGGGATATCTATGACTAGAATGGATATGAGTAAAGACGATGTTTAATACTGATGTATGGAACAAGAAGATAATAATTACACTGTATTGAGAAGTACTGTGATGACATATGGCTCTGAGACGTGGTCGCTCACAATGGGCTGCATCAGAAAGCTTACAGTCACTCAAAGGGCAATGGAGAGTATCAGAAATGTATCGATAATATATCGAATCAGAAATGTAGAGATCCGCAAGAGAACCAGGGTTACAGACATAGTCCGAAGAATTGCCAAACATAAGAGGCAGTGGGCAGAGCACATTGCTCGCAGAGCGGATGGTTGATGGGGCAGAAACGTTCTGACGGAAGACGTTGCGTAGGAAGGCCTCCCACCAGGTGGACCGATGACCTGGTGAAGGTTGCGGGGATCCGCTGGATGCGATACGCACGGGGCTGATCAGTGTGGCGACGCTTGGGGGAGGCCTGTATCCAGCAGTGGACGTCTTTTGGCTGATATGATGATAATTGAGAAGTAAAGACCAAAAAAGTATTTTTGACGTGACAACGTCTAATAAATCGATGAACACTGGCTGCACGTACGAAAAAGGATGACTCAATGTAACGTTACGCTCATTGTAACTTTATAATCGTAACGTTACAATGACGTTAATTGTATCGTTATGTATGTGACGTTGTTACGTTAAACTATCGTCCGTAAACCGACTTTACAGACAACCAATTTTTAATTACCTACGTTATGAGCCAGCTTTTATCAAATTATTTTTTTTTTCAAATTCAAAAGTCATTTATTCAAACTAGGCTGAGAATCAGCACTTTCCGAACGTCAAAATTACATTAGACAGTCCCCCAAAAACGCCCGCCCTTCACCACTTCCTAGTGCTTTTGCTGGGAAGAAGAAGTGGCGCAACAAACTCCCCAGCAGCACAGCTGTCAGTTCAGTTAGAAATATCGAAGTTGCTTAATGGTGGCAGGAGCGCAAGGCGGGAGCGAAATGTCAAGTGATCAATCTCTTCCTTCCACGCCATCCCTGATAGAATTTTACTTTGTCTAACTAGACCCTCAGGAGGTCAAGACTCACTTGTGGTACTGCGGCGGCTTGTGCCGGCAACGGTAGAGTGGGAACACGCCGGTGAACTGGCACAGCAGCGCGCCCGCGCCCCCTGTGCCACCGACCCCGCGCACCAGGGCGCCCTCGCCCCCGCCCGCGCTTGTCAGCCCTTCTGACCGCTTGCCGTAGCGCGTGCTCATAAAGAACCTGTACACACAAAATGATGGAATATTATTCAAAAGGCAAACGCAGAAAGTAAAGTATGGCAATGTTAGTTAGAATGAAAAAAATACCGGTCAAGTGCGAGTTAAACTCGTGCGCCGAGGGTTCCGTACCTACCCATTATACCGCCATAATAAAATTGGTATCATTTCTATTGGTGGGTAAGTTTTAAAGATATGGGAACATTTTTATTTTCGCGAAAACTTGTAAGTACCAAAATTTACCTTAATTTTCAACTATTTTTATTTTTTCCTTTATAATTTTAACAAGACCTTACTTTTTGCCAAATTTCGTGATTATAGGTCAACGGGAACTACCATATAGGTTTTCGACCCAAAACCTAGAATTGACAATTTTGGTCAAAAGCAAGGTCTTACAGCACAAGTAAAGTAGACGCGAAAGAGAAGTAGCGCGTCGCCATCAGGAACGGCATCGGAGACACAACGCAATGTCACACAATATTGTGTCTTTGATGCTATGTGTGTATGTTACCTGTCGTTCCGAGGTGCGAGGTGTCTGGCGGGGGGCAAGATGCGTCCGCAGCTCTTCACCATCAGGAACGGCATCGGAGACACTACGCAATGTCACACAATATTGTGTCTTTGATGCTGTGTGTGTATGTTACCTGTCATTCCGAGGCGCGAGGTGTCTGGCGGGGGGCGAGCTGCGTCCGTAGCGCGTCGCCATCAGGAACGGCATCGGAGACACTAAGCAACAATGTCATAAAATGTGCACTTAATAAGCAGTCACAAAATAAATAATTAACATTTCATAGGAGACATACATACATGACATATTATACCCAATATAAAAAGAAAACCCAACACAAAGCCTTGCAGTACGCCAAGACTTTTACTTATCTAAGCTTCCCGTAGAGAATGCAGATATTTTTTTTATGGAATCGAAATGTAATCGAAGAGGCCGAGCGCCACGTTTTAATAGTACATTATGGTACAAGTGTGCAATGTTGGTGATTACCGCTGAGGCGCCATTGAGACCCGAGCCGTAGGTGAGGGTCTTAAGAGAGCCGAGGACGGTAATCATCAATACACACGTGTATCATACGATGTTTTTCAACACACTTATGAAGAAAATAATACAATATTTTCAACAGTAAAAACGAGTTGTGAAAATTTTTTCACAATGGCGGGCAAAATTAATCAAGTTTCCTATGCGCAAATGCGTTAAAGCGTTAAAGCAACTCAACCAATAAATTAAAAAAAAACTCTGTTACTCACTTGTGAATAATAGCAATGATAAAGTCACGGTTTGATAACAGGTATCATTATGTGCCTAGTTGCCGTGAAATTAGAGCCACTTTATGAGCAAGTGTGTTGAAAATATTATTATTAAACTTAAAATACCCTTCTCTTGCACAGTCTAGACCAAAAAGCTTCAGTAGATTTTCTAACAAAATATATTTTTTCTCAATATTAGCTTAGTATTTTTTCCATCTGTAGTACATACTAGTATTATTAGCTAGAGTACTTACTCTCAGCGCGCTTGTCGTGCTCGGCAATAACGAGTGCGAGCAGAAGCGCGCACGCGCACACACTCGCTCGCGCGCGCACACACATGACACGGTGGCGCGACACTGTGCTCAGCTAAGACACGGGGCACCTAGGACAATAGACACAGGGTGTTAGATGGAACACAGCACACGCACACACATGACACGGTGCAGCGACACTGAGCACTTGTCGAGACACAGAGCGTTAGATGAAACACACCACACATGGCACGGTGCCCCGACCTTCCTTCCATTTATACAGTTGTAATTATACAACTGTATAAATAGACACATAATTTTATTCGCTACGGTGAATCTAGCACCACCGTAGCGCTAATAAAACGTAGTACAACAGTAGCATTACTACGGCGTAGCACAATAGTAGTACTACTATGCACTACGAGGAAGAACCACTTTAACGGAGCGCTACGTCAGTGGTATCAACTGGAGGCTTCGCGTAGGACATTCCCTCTACACACTACGTGCTAGGGTGGGATTGAAACCCAACTAAGATGCGATCGGTTCCCAGTATTACATGTAGCGATTGCCTTTCTGACCTGAAATTGTTATAGATAAATACTTGACAGTAAATATAAATAGTAAAGTTTTCAAGAACTGGCATTTATTAGAGACTTTTACCTATTTAGCTGTTAAAGATCAAATTTGCATATTGACAAGAATAACACAAATTAGTATGACATTTTTTTGCAGCACGGTACAATTTATTTAATAATTTATCATGAGTGTTTTATAAATGTCTTGAACTTTGAGTCAGAAACCAAGACGCCAATTCCAAAGTTCCAAATCGAAACGCCAAGTATACCTTTATTGTCATGTGCTTCAGTTGTTAAGAGGAAATATGGGCAGAGAGCGCCGACTGAATTTCCTTAGTAAAAAGTCATAATTCGAGGTTTGGCTCTCGTGTCTTTCCTCCTCCAATATTGGACCAATTTTAAAGATATTTCATAAAGTGGTAAAGTAACATATATACTATGTCCCTATGTTTTCTTTTTTCATTTATATTTGTCAAATTTGTACACTAAGCCTCTGTTGACAGCGCAATTTTGAGCATTTTTTGAGGGCTCTAGTGCTTCTAAAGATAATGTATTATCAAAAAGGAAAAAATAGGGGGACATAGTATATATCTTAAATTTTCAGTTTACAAAATATATTTTAAATTGGTCCAATATTGGAGGAGGAAAGAGACGAGAGCCAAACCTCGAGTTATAACTTTTTACAAAGGCAATTCAATCGGCGCTCTCTGCCCCCGTTTCCTCTTAAACGTTGTTTCAAAGATGACTCTTATTTACTTATTTAAATAATTGGTTGTTCTGAATATAAACAAATAAACCGATTCTTTATTTACATTCATATTCTCATCATTAACCTAGCCTTATCATCATCATCATCAGCCTTTTAATGTTCCCACTGCTTGGAAACAGGCCTCCGCTCTGTGAGAGGCAATCAAATCAAATCATTTATTTGCGAAGTATGGGTAGTTTTTACGGTGACATTTATATATAAGTTCTTTAGACCATATCCTACCATGAGAGGTGTGCAAAATATTACAATAAAACGATGGGCCCTTAAACCACCACGCGGGCCCAGTGCGGGTTGGTGGATGTCTTCGAATTTTTGGTTCTAGGACATGCCGGTTTCCTCACGATGTTTTCCTTCACCGTTTTTAGAGCAATGGTGATGAAATTTTATTACTCAACGGTTCGAACCCACGACCTACGACACGTAAGCCGCTGCGTTATGTTAGGGTATTAGTGTCCTCTCCCAGTGTAACCAGATGAATCAAAATATCCGTACTTAACATGGAGAGACTGCCAGTTTTATCTTATCTTTAAAGCTAGTAAATAGTACTCGTAGCAACCTACACTAAAACAGTCACACACTAGATCCAACGCATTATAATATCATGCAAATTAACGAAACGTGCGATAATTTGACAATAACTACCTTCCACTAACTATAGTAACAAGGATTAGCGCAAAGTTAGCAGCGGGTGTGGTATACCCCGTCCGTACGAGGGACGGGTGTGAGATACCCAGCACAAGGGGGTCATAACAATGTTATCACAATATTATGAATATTAAACCCAGGTTATTAGTTAATAACCCGCGGCTACCTGGAATACGTTTCAAAAACAAAAACTTTTTGTTTCCACGTAAAATAATAATTGGGTGAATTCATTAATGTTTTGTTTTGCTGAATGTATAATTAGTTGGAATTAGTATCGAATATCGAAGGATCGTTTAGTTTACTAGTGAAAATTATGAGAAAATATTGTAAAAGTTATGATAACATCTCGCTTGTATGCCGCGAAAGGTCAGGCAGAGATACACCTACATTTCACAAGTTGTTATTAGGGGGCGAGCCTGTTGCCTTCAAAAGGGCACAAGTCCAGACCCTGGGTTGCTACTGAGAAATTCCAGATGGAAAAACCCAATAACTCCCGACCCGGGAATCGACAATATCGTTTGCCATCACTAGACCAACGAACAAATATTGTAATAAAATGATCCATTAAAACACTTTTTTTAAACAAGCTTTTTCGTATTATTCCCAGCAAACCCTTTCATTTGATACCCATATCATGACAGTGCACAAAAAATAACTAGTCCGCCATCTTGTGCCGTCCACCATATTGGTTTTAGAAAGACGTCACTTAGCTAACCTAACATTGTCGTCCAAACTAACCGTGTATGCAAAATTTTATCTTAATCGGTGGAGCATAACTGCTTTAAAATTCAGTTGCAAGATTTGACCCGAATACACATACATAGATATATTGCAAGTTAAATAAAAGCTTGTAAAACCTAATATCCCAAAATAAATAAATCATGAATATGAATGCATATACATGAGTAGATTATGCTGGAGGGAGTCTAAAGAACAGATAAATGAATTGTGTGCGATTTAATATGAATAAAAATTGTGGGCACAAACGATTAGATTGTAATTTCGTTCTTTATATTCCACACTTATGTTATAAATACGAAACTGACTCGCTCTTTATGAAGAATACATGAGCACACGGATAGACTCTGTCCTCGTCTAGTACATATAATGTTCCATTTGGAATCTATCCCACGTTCATGCTGACGAAATCGCGAGCAGAAACTAGTTTATTATACTTAACTATAAAAATTATTAATTGAAAATCTTTTTTTAAAACAAGCTTTTTTCGTATTCTTCTCAGCAAACTCTTTGTTTTGATACCCGCATATCATGGAAGTGCGAGTGCGTTTAGAATGACGTCACTTAGCTAACCATGCAATGTCGTCTAAACTAAACGTGTATGCAAAATTTCATCTTAATCGGTGGTGGATAACGGTTCCCTATCCATTTGCATACAAACTTTAGACATAATACAACATGGCATACTTTTGTTTATCCTAATTTTATTTACGCATAACATTATTTTCGAATAACAGCTTACGCAATTTTTTTTTAGCATAGGATTGTTTAGCTTAGAACGCAGAATGCGAAATAATAAAGAAATAATATGAACCACACCCACCAATAATATGTTTTGTTAGTAAGAGCACTTATTGCTTTGAGTAATCCCGTAAGGATGGATGTGATAAAGATGAAACTATAAATAAATAAATTTGGCATAGTGAATGTCCTGAATTCGAATTATTTACTTTGCCCGGAAATAGATTCCCCTGGGATAATTAGAAAAGAGTATTTCGAGAAGTTGCGCGGTATCTTCTCGTCCAACTTACCAAAGTGTCTCAAGACGAAAGTCTATGACCAGTGTGTGTTGCCAGTGATAACCTATGGCTCTGAGACGTGGACGCTCACAATGGGCCTCATCAGAAAACTTACAGTCATCCAAAGGGCAATGGAGAGGGCTATGCTCGGAGTTTCCTTGCGTGATCGAACCAGAAATGTAGAGAACCTAAGAAGAGACATAGTCCGAAGAATTGCCAAACTTAAGTGGCAGTGCGCAGGGCATACTGGGCTTACAGAACGTATGGCCGATGCGGCGGAAAAGTTCTGGGGTGGCGACCGCGAACCGGAAGTCGTTGCGCTGGAATGCCTCCCTAGTGACCTGGTGAAAGTTGTGGTGATCCGCTAGTTGATAGCCACACTGGACTGGTCAATGTGGTGACGCTTGGGGGAAGAAGCCTATGCCCAGCAGTGGACGTCTTTCGGCTGATATGAATCCAAGAGATGTATTATTTTATCCACTTCTTTTATGACTTAGGGCCGATTTTTCAATAACGAGTTATATTACCTCAGAAATAAAAATGGTGGTTTGTTTGTTTAAATGCTTCATGTAAAAATTTACTGACTATTAAAAATATCCCCACAGTTTATTTACACGAAATAGAAATGAAGTGAAAATTATGAACATTCTCTGTCTTAATTGGAATTCAAATCTTTATTGCATATCACATGTGTTTAAAAAGATCTTATAAGTAGTAATACAGTTCACATGACTCCTGTCGGGCACAGCAATTGATTATAATAATAATCATGCACCTAGCTTATTATAAATTCAATTAATATAAATTATAATTATAGAAAAATATAATGTTATTTTTAATTTCAATTAAATGATGCTACAGAATTAAGACAGCGAAGCCTCTACACAACTTCTATAGAAACGACTGCGGCATCGGTAATATTGTCGTGTCGAGCGGAAGCAACAATATCCCCCGGGCGTTGCGCTGTTTTTTCGCCGGAAGCGTGTTTTTTCACCGGCGTCCGGCGTGCCCCCGGCCGTCCGGCTCGTGTCCGGTGCCGGAGCCGGTATTTATAGCCGGATTATGAGGGTAGTTCCACTGATTGTTTATCTAGTTCGGATTGAGGACGGTGGACAAATAAGTGACAATGTCACTATGTATTCCTAGAAGGATTGGCCAGAGGTCAACAAATAGTTGGCACACCCACTTGCCACAGTTATGTAACACTAAGCTCTACTGAATGAGTAGTGGTGCTAATTTGTGTGTAAAGTGCTTAGTTTTGTCGTGGTACATCACCAATAATATTCGTGTATTTCCTTGTCCCCTCCCGGCGTTTCTACTCTCGTCTGCCTTGTAAATACCTTTGTTAGTCGCCTTTCATTCATTCTCTCAACATGACCACAACATCTAAGCATACTCTTTTAATTTTTTGTCACTAGCTTACATCTTCAGACACAATAGAAACAACAATAGTGTTGCAATAACGTTTGAGACAACAACGTTGTCTTATTACAACATTCCTCAATCTATCATTCAAAGTTGCACCACACATTCTTCGGAAGGAATTTATTTCTACAGTTTGTACTTCTCATCGGCACGACAGTGTTTTCCCATAATATTGAAGTCAGCATCCAGTGTAACCAGTAACAGCCGGATGCAGTATTTTACAAGGTAGGACTGCTATCTGACCTCCACTACACAGAAACATGAATATTGTACGATAATTGCTTCGTTGGTGTAGTGGCACAAGCGCTACTGCTAAGCATAAGGTACTAGGTTCGATTCCGATCGGGAAGTATTATTGGGTTTTTCCATTTAGAAATTCCCAGTAAATGTCCAGCATTTATGTCCTGTTGTAGGTTCGCCCCCTATTACATGCGACTTAAATAAATAACTGTTGAAATGTGGATGTAACATTAGCTATGTATACCTCTGCCTAAGCCTTCGGGCGTACAGGCGTAATGCTATGTTATGTGTAACAGAAACTACGAAGCGATCGTTTCCAACGTAAACTTGACACAAAAAAAAAAGACCCCGACAAATTTTTATTTCATGCTACATAATTTATCTAGGAGTAGACAAGCTTCGATCGACAATCTATTGAACACGTAACTATGACACGATATCTTGCGAAAACATCCTGATTTAAACAGTAAAACGTCCATAACTTTAGAACGGCTGAACCGATTGTCATCAAACATAGCTCTCGATAAAGTCACCTTTGAAACAAAAAAAAAAAATCGGTTCACCCATTTAGGAGCTATGATGCAACATACAGATACACAAATACGCAAACACACGGGTACAAACGTCAAATTTATAACAACCCTATTTTTCCGTCGGAGGTTAAAAATACTGCAACTATATCTTAATTAAAAACTGTAGCAGCATTTAAAGATAGATAGAAACCTGCGAAGTGCTAGCGGTCTTACTACCCACTTAAAACAAGTCATTCTCAAGGAAGATACTGCAAGGAAGTGTAGTTCTTACTATAGTTATTTATTTGCAGGCAAGTTAACAGAAGACTACTCACTTAAGAAATCGGTGGTCCAGTGGTCACGGCTGCGAGTTACATCTCGTAAGTTTTAGTATTGAGTTTGAATGTGGATATAGCTGGTGAAAATGAAAGAGCAATTGTAGGTCGTGGGTTCAAACCTCAGGTGGCCCTTTAGTTTGTGTAAAAAATCATCAGGTAACTTGAAACGCGAGATAAATGATCTAGAACCAAAAAAAAATAAGTCATTGACTTTCACGACTTTCACCAACCCGCACCCGCGTGGTGGATTACAGCCCATTCCCTCTCATAGAGAGGAGGTGTGTTTCCCAGCAGTTGGAACATTAAAAGGCTGATGATGATTATAAATGCAAAAGTAACTGTCTTTGTAACCTTTTCGCGCTTAAACCGCCGAAACGATTTAGATGAAATGTGTCTTTAGAAGGTATGCTATGTTTAAACTATAGTTTTCGTGTTACGAATAGTTAATAAAGCTCTTGAGAGCTAATTACTAACTAACAATATGATGAGCTCGACACAAGTGGGACGCGTTGTCACTCACAACACACTATTGACTCGGTGGATGTGATTTGGTAACCAAATGCAAAGGAATTTAACTTGCTCCACCTCTTCAGGGTTTATGCACACTTTACAGGCGTCGTTGTACTGTAGATCTTGCTACCGGTATCCACGTCATAAAATCCATAAAAATTTAAAGATTCCTAAATAACTTTTACATATTATTACAAGCTTTTATTTAACTTGCTATGTCTGTATGTAAGTGTGTTCGGTTCAAATCTTGCAACTGAATTTTAAATCAGTTATCTTCCACAGATTAAGATGTAAATTTGTATACACGTTTAGTTTGTATGACAATGCATGGTTAGCTAGGTGACGTCATCCTAAATCCAATATGGTGAACGGCCCAAGATGGCGGACTAGTTGTTTTTTGTCCACTGTTATAAAAAAAAAAGTACGTAATATGTTTCTGAATTCGGTGCAATAATTGAATTATAAGCTACAGATAATATAATACTAGCATACAGATGCCTCATCCCATACAAAGAAACCGTGCCGACGTAACTAGCGTTTTTCGTCTGATTATACCGATTATTTTTTGTAAATCGATCGCGTTCGGTTCCGTTCCACGGCGATAGATAGATCTTCATCTATATCCGTTGAATGGAACGAAACGGAACCGAACGCGATCGATGTACAAAAAATAGTCAGAATAAACAGTATAGAACGTGGGCACGGTTTCTTTGTATGGGATGAGACACCACTGCATATGCTAAGACACCGAATTCTGAACTGTTTTCATAACCAACAAGTGGTCATTTCAGGACCATACAGACATACTTGCTCTTGTCAGCTAGCATGACTGGCCTTAGCGTTAATCAATCAATCTGCTTATTTTTGCCTAACTATGTTACGGTTAGTTTCCAGTTCCAGTATTTCCCAGCCCTCCAGAACCCAGTAACTGCATGGGTAACACGATAGGTAAACCTTGGCCAGAATGGTGTCAGATTTACTGGTTTCTGACTACCCCACTACTACTTCCATAAGTACATACCAAATATCTAAAAATTACAGCCGGGGCTTGAATTGCCTTTTTAGTATCGGATCTTTTGATAATCTTTTTTTTTTATCTTAATCTTTGCCCCACACTAGGAATTTCATCCTGTATCGTGGATGCGTATGCAAACATATAAACTCACATACACAACACACAGAGCCGGAACAACCATCTGTAGGTCTTACTATCATTTGATCGGTTGATCAACCAGTCCGCCGCTGCAACACCACAGCAGTCCCGCACAAAGCGTCTAAATTGAAAGAGCCCTTAGTGTCACAGGCTACATTTCATCCCTGTAAATTAGGCTACAAAAGCGACGCTGCTGGATGCAGCTAGTCTTAGTTAGTTTTAGCACTTTGAAATATTTTTTATCAAGAAAAGTAATATCAAATTAAATAAACTAAACGCATTCCATATCGACATAGCATTTCACAATTTATATGTGTAAATTATTTTAAAGGTTGATAATGAATATGAGTAACTTGCACTATGATTCCATAGACAATGTTTGAGTAGTAACGCTATCTAAATGTTTGGGAGCAAACTCCCGGGATATAAAGTATCTTGTGTCTTAGGACATATAGATCATGGGCATGGTCTACCCGTTTGCCAAGTTCCATCTTAGGATGTGAATAGATATATGTATGCATTAGTATGGAAATGGTTTTTTTTTATAGCCTCACGCTTGACCACTATCTCACCTGATGGTAAGCGATGATGTGGTCGACGATGAAACACGCTTGACTAGAAATAACCTATTCACTCTTGACTTAAAGACTCCTAGATTGTAGCCATCAGGAAACACAGACTCCAGCAGGGAATTCTACTCTTTAGCTGTACGCGTAATAAAAGTGTGTAGTGGATTAGCGATATTCCCACCGTAAAACATTCCAATCAATCAGTATATATATTTCATGAAAAATGTCAGTATAGCCGTTGACATTTTTCATGAAATATTTCATCATCTACATATGAACTTTACCCTACGCTTACTATAATTCGGTTACTCTCTACTTTCATCATTTCCGTATTTTTATGCACGTACCCCTTCACTTGAGACCCCTCCCCCGACCCCCGAGGTGACCCCTGCCTGTCCGCGGTCCACGCACTTAAATAAAATGAAGTACATATAAAAAAGTTGAGTAAAATTTGATTGCACCCTAACTCCGCCACGAATGACGCACTTTTAAATTAAAACGGTTACTTTATTAGCCAATTGTATCGTGTAACGATCTGGACTAAGAATACTTTAGTTTTTTCTATGTTTAAATATAAATAAACTAGATTATTGTTTAATTTTAAATAAAAAAAATTGAGGTTTTGCACATTTGGTTTGAGATATCTTATGATGTTTTAGGACGATAATTTTAAAGGTATTTAAAGTAGACTGCAAAAGTAAAAAATATGAATATAGCACACCTGTATTAAATATATATATTCATAGCGAATTCTGTGATTCTCGTAACAATTTAGCTGTTGTTCGTGGCAAACAAAAGACATCAACGCGTTAGCTTTCAATTGTGTTTTTAGAACTTAAGATTTTGCTGTTATTATTAGTAAAAAGATGTACAAAATGTTTACATTACCCATAACACTTAGAACAAATGTAATTTATAACATAATCATAATCATAATCTTTATTTCTCCACACAAAAACATGACTTATGACAAAATTTATAAAAAAACATGTAAGAGATGACCTTTGCTATTCGAATGAGCTTAACATTATTTTGTTTATATTTGAAAAAAATTCTTCATGAAAAAAATGTTAATAAAATAGCTTTTTAATAATTATGTTGCTGACAATTTATTTTAAGAATGATTTCCAATAATACCAAAATTAAAACTACCAAACAATATTTTGGGCACAATATTAGTGGACAGCGATGTGGAGGAGTATTTCGAAGCCATATTTTAGATTAGATTATTTTTGGCTTAGTTAATAGATTTTGATTTAAGTTTATATGTATTCTAGTTAATAAAGTATTTTATACGATATGAGACCAAATAAAAAAGACTGATTTCCGTTTGATTTTCAATAATTATAAATACAACACAAAACTTTAACCGTTATTTTTTTATTAAATCTTTCAAAATTAAAACGAAAAATTGATTTTTATTCTTTGTTTTTTTTTACATGGCTTTATTTATTAAAATTTCATGTAAAAGTTATAGCAATGGGTTTAGAATCATCTGAATAAACGAATGAATTATGATTAAAAATAAATTAATTCCAAGCTACCCTTACCTGAAGCTCCCTTCAGCAACACGTGGCACTATCCGCGCGGGTGATCGCGCACTGTGGAAGTCTCCACCGCGCCGCCCTATATATGCGCCCGCCCTGAGCCGGCCGCCCGCCCTACGCACACCATGCAGCCAGCGCTTCGGAGAAAGAAACCAGTTGACGCTAAGTACTCGGTTTTTTGGGTTCCGTAATTAAGAACCTCCAAAGCACTGTTTTGTGTAATTGTACATATGGCAGAGGATCCATATGGAGTACATATGGAGGAAATCCACGGCCAGCCTAGCAGTTGCTCATGCTTTTCGCTAATTTCGTTTTTACATTCAAAATAAGCCGTTCTTAACTATCTCTAATTAAATAATATTGTAAGAGGTAATGTGAAGAATTACTGATTCTGTTTGGAAACATTTATACTCATAGAAAGATATTGCTAAAGATATAGCACTATTGCTGACCTTTTTACCTTCATAGACTAATTTTATATCGCAGCACTATTCCGGCGCGATAGGCAAGGGTTTCCCGCTTGGTTTTCGGCCGAAGGTAAAAAATTGTTCATGATATTTTGATCAACAGTAGGTACAAGAATCTTATCTCAGAAGATAAGATTGAAAATTCAGATAAGAGATTGTAAGATTCAGTATAATAATACAGTATCTACAATAATAAATTCAGTATAATATATTATATAGATATACTTTTGTTGTTGTTTTCCTTTTTGAAAGGAATGGGTATGATTACATTTATCATTTATCATTTATAAGACACTTTAGCTTTCTCCCTGGGATGGCACAATCGCTGCGTTTCTACCGCAGATGTTAATATGCGGCCGATATCACGTACTATCAGATGGGCTGAATGCTACAATGTCATCAAATGATCTAATTACGGATCTTTTAAAAAACATAGCAAATACAGTATCATATTGTTTTTGGTTTTGCTTTTGACGAGTATTTTAGTGATACGAATATGGTGTAATTAGAAAAATACCGGGTTGAAAAGCCTTCTTCTTTTTAAGTCGGTTAAGCATTATTAGCCCCTAATTTTGGGCCAAAGTCTACTTACTCGGCAGCCGAGTAAAACTCACTCACTCGCTTTTGATTAGACACGGAACCCGGCTAACTGGTTCGACTCGCGCTTGACTAGTACTTCATTATCAGTCCTGTTATGGTTTTAATTTAATTTAGATCGGAGCTCTTTCAAGGATCTTACCTCCTTAGAACTTACCGGTTGCTACAATATGCAGTGGAGGCAATCATCTCTCCGTTAGACTATTTACGGACTCGGAATCTTATTAGGTAGTAACTGATGGCCAAAGGATTTACGAAACGTTCTCGTTACTGATAGGTATTTGGGTAGGTAGGTAGGTATTGCATTTTGTAACAAAGTCATTCATATTTTAATTAAGTAGGTACTAGCTGCCGCCCGCGGCTTCACTCGCGTGGTATTTGTACTTCTCCCAATATCATTATTTAGCCTTAAAAAATTAGCCCTAATATCATTATCTATTATTTATAGCCTATGTGTTATTCTGATATATAAGTTATATTTCTGTAAAGTTTCATAAAAATCCATTTAGTAGTTTTTGCGTGAAAGAGTAACAAACATCCATCCATCCACAGGGAAGTGCACAGTTTCTAACTATTACGGGGGTCAGGGAGTTTCACATCAAAGTGGTTAAAAATTGGAACATGACAATGTATTATGTTAACGTATAAAACTTGACGTGACCGTTTTTTATCTGTGCCAATAAATGATTATGATTATCCATCCTCGCACACTTTCACGTTTATAGTAACTACTATTATTGTAGGTATTATTATTATTTAGTCCACTAGCTTCTGCCAATGGCTTCGTCTTCTCTTCGTAAATTATCCTAAGGCAACGTACTGTTGGAATAAAAAATCCATGGACTTGGTCTATCCATGTGCAAAATTTTATTCAAATCTGTTTAAAGGGAAAATACAGACAGAGTATTTTATAATATTAGTATAGACTAGCTGTGCCCGCGGCTTCGCTCCCGTCATCTGCCTGCCAACCCTACCATACTTACCAGCCTGCCTGCCTACTCCACAAACTCAAAAAAACTTTTTACAAAAAAATACTTCCGACTTCCAAATAAAACTACAAAGTGAAAAATAACTTTATTTTTGGAAGTCGGTGTCTTGCGTAGGTACCAATTTATTGCGTTATGGACACCGACTTCCAAAAATAAAGTTATTTTTCACTTTGTAGTTTTATTTGGAAGTCGGTAGTATTTTTTTGTAAAAAGTTTTTTTATTTTTCACTTTTTAGTTGTACCTACCCAATAGGCAAGTTGTTTACCCAAATGTCATGAAACTTGAACATAACCGGTGAAATGAGAGATCTGCGTACCCCTTAAGAGTGTACTGGCGTGATGTTATGTTATGAAATGGTATAAACAACAAACAGACATGCGATTGCAGCAATCCCGAGAGATTTGCCGTTATTTATTGAAGAGTTCTGATGTATATCTTCGAAATGCTTCGTCAGTCCTACACCAAATTAAAATGGGACCAATTTAGGAACATACTCTTTCAAACAAAAAAAAAGTTTTCGAAATCGGTCCACAATTGACGGAGATATCGGTGACCATAAATAATCAAAAAAACATACATAATGTCGAACATAGGACCTCCTCCTTTTTGGGAAGTCGGTTAATACATACCAATTTTTTTTCTAGGGTCATTCTTTCGCGTAAAATCTTAACACCGCGATTCAGGAAATGACTTTAAATGCACAACGCCATCTATCGAATAGCGAGTTCAACTGTCCGAGTAACTGCTGAATTGCGTGAGCTGTGATAATTTTACTTCTTGAACACTTTAAATTCATCTAACTTTTGATAGAGTGAACCGATTGCGATGAAACAAAACCTAAGTAATTCTTCAAGATACGCACAATTTTTATGTATAAAAGTTATCTACATTGGTTTCGTACATTTCACGTGATGCCTGCACAAATAAACAGACAAACAGACAAACAGATAAACAGACAAACAGACAAACAGACAAAACTCCAAAAATGCTAGAAATGGGTTCTGTTGGTTATCCTTTAACACCCTGGCTATTTTTTTTCGATGTACAAAAAATATTTTTCTACAGATTTATTATATGTATTGATAATAGTAAAAGATTTGCGACACCAACCCCAAATAAACTGAAATGAGGGCCGGAGAATGATAAAGGTTGTACTGTCTGAAACTTTGGCATTCAGAGTATCGATACATAGTGCATACTATACTTACCTACCTACAGTATACAGTACAGGACAGTTCGGCACTTTAACGTACGCTACTTCGATAGTTTATTATTGGGACGTACTTTATTTCGAATGTATTTCATCCATGTAATAAAAGTAGCAGCTTTTAAAAGCCCTTTCTAATGAAAAGTACCGATAAGTACGCGAGCTTAATTTGGGTTGGTGGATGTTATATGTCTTCGATATTTTGGTTCAAAGACGCGCTCGCTTACTCACGTAAACATTTAATTAACAATTTAATTTTGTGTTTACATAAATCAAGTGTCCCTTGTGATTTAGACGTGACAAAGGTAGAAAAGATCAGCGACACAGTCATGACGCGTTTGTTTCGCTCTGTTGCGTCGATAGCGGCTGATAACTGATAGGAAACAGGAGCCACTCTCGGCGAACATTCACTAATTACATGCAGACGGAACTTCGCGCCGGTATGTACCGTCGCGTCGTGTTCAGATTAAGAGTGCAGAAACATTTTATTTGATATTTCAATTTGGTTTAAGTTTGATTCAAATTTTTAATTGATTTGGTTTAATTTAATGAAAGCTGTTGCTACATAGCATTCGGCAATGTAGCAACAGCTTTCATTTTATGTATTTTTGCACATTACTAACATGGCTGTATTACTAGGCCCCCAGGCCCACCGCCCAGGCCTAGGTCGGGCTCACCAAGAACTTAAACGTAATGCTATATAGCCTTCCTCATGAATTTGGCTATCATACAAAAATATTTTTTCAGTTCCAGCCATTATCGCGTTCAAACAAACAAAAAAAAAATTTTTACAAAAAATCAAATCGACTCCCAAAACAAAGCGAAAAATAACTTTAGTTGTCGAAGTCGGTGTCTTTTGTACCCATTGTTTGACACCGACTTCGGAAAAGAAAGCTATTTTTCGCTTTGTAGTGCATTTTTTTGGAAGTCGGTTTGATTTTTTATTAAAAAGATTTTTCATTTCCTCTTTTTAGTTTTGGTAGGTGTACCTCCTTTAACATGAAAATCATTTATAGCCAAAGTACATCTCATGACGATTCCAATAAGCCCAAACACGACTAGGATACATTGTTTTATTTCGGAGTTCCAGTGGCCATTGTGGTCTTCTTCTTCAGTTCCACTTCACCAAATGATAATTTCTGAGTGCAAATGATTGCATTATTGATGTAAATACCAAAATCGCTATATGTATCCCTATTATATTTGAGGAGATCCCTCGAATTCTTTAGAATCCCATCATCAGATCTTGGTTTCCTTATCATGATACCACCCTTGGGATATCTCCTTTCCAACAAAAAAAGAATCACAAAATCGATTCATAAACGACGAAATTATCCGCGAACACACATAAAAAAAATATATATATACGGTCGAATTGACAAACCTCCTCCTTTTTGGGAGGTCGGTTAAAAATCGTACTCTTCCGCTTTATTACATTAGTATAGATACTCATTGTCTCACTGTTGGGCTAAAGACTCCCTATAGCATAATACAAAAAGAAAAGTTTTTTAGTTTCTCATACAATACAAATTGTTCTACAGCACAAAATCGAGGCAGCCCCCGGCTGATTCTCTGCCCAATGTTTTGCCTTCTCCGGCGAATGTTAAATTATCATGCATGGAGAGTGTTGGCCCAGTAGCTAAGACCTCGCCTCTCGTGCGTCAGGTCGTGGGTTCAGCTCTGGACAAGTACCAATGTGACATTTCTATTAATTTCTAAGTTTATCTTGGATCGCTAACAACGGTGAAGGAAAGCATCGTGAGAAAACCTGCACCCTAATTGCGTATCTGTTTTAACAGCGCGGATCACATTCATTTCATTTTTAAACAACTTATCAAAAAGGAGGTTCTATGTTCGACTTCATGTATGTTTTATTTTTTTCTTTTTTGTGTATGTTCACCGATAACTCCGTCAATTATTGTAGACCGATTTTGAAAATTCTTTTTTTGTTTGAAAGTGTATGTTCCGAAATTGGTCCCATTTTAATTTGGAGTAGATCTGATGAAGAACTTCGGAGATATACAACAGAACTCTTCAATAAATAACGGTAAATGTCTCGGGATTGCTGCAATCGCATGTCTGTATATTTTTTATTCCATTTCATAACATAACATCACGCCAGTACGCTCTAAAGGGGTACGCAGATGTGTACAGTTTACCTTGGTACACTCTCATTTCACCGGTTATGTTCAGTTTCATTATATTCGGGTAATCTATTTTGGCATTACCTTACTTAACTACTTGCCTATTAGGTAGGTACAACTAAAAAGTAAAAAATAAAAAAAAACTTACAAAACTACCGATTTCCAAATAAGAAAACTGCAAAGTGAAAAATAACTTTATTTTTGGAAGTCGGTGTCTTTGGTAGGTACCATTTTTTTGGAAGTCGGGAGGTTTTTTTTGCAAAAAAAAATTTTTGTTAACTCAACGATTCATTGCGTGTTTTACGCTGTCGAGTAGACGGATTTTTGAACATACGTACTGAATGTTTCCTTGCATTAATTGGAAACAATCCGAACCCTACTCTTTGAACTTACACAGTTGGGGTGCTGGACTTTAGTTAATACTAGCTGTGCCCGTGGCTTCGCTCCCGTCATCTGTCTGCCAACCCTACCCTACTTACCTACCTAATTTTTTTTTTCTATAGTCACCATTCTTTCGCAAAGAATTTTAACATCGCCATTCAGAAAATGACTTCAAATGCACAACGACATCTATCGAATATCGAGTTCAACTGTCCGAGTATCTGAATTGCGTGTGTTGTGATAATTTTACTTCTTGAACACTTTTAAATTCATCTATCTTTTGATAGAGTGAACCGATTGCGATGAAACAAAAATTAAGTAATTCTTCAAGTTACGCATAATTTTTATGTATATAAGGTATTAACATTGGTTTCGTACATTTCACGTGATGCGTGCACAAATAAACAGACAAAAATTCCAAAAATGCCGGAAATAGGTTCTGTTGGTTATACTTTAACACCCTGGCAATTATTTTTTTTGAAATATTTGCGATGTACAAAAATTACTTTTCTACAGATTTATTGTATGTATTGATGTTAAGTTTGAAATCGCCAATCCATATTGAGCAAGCGTGGTGATTAAATGCCCGTGCCTTTTCCGTATGAGAAGAGGTGTTTACACTACAGTGGGTCAATAACAGACTGGTATTATTAAGTTTTACTAACCATTTTGAGTCATGGAGAGAAATTCTATTCTAATGAGAACCCGCCGTGGCTAACTCAAAAAACAACAAATGAGATTAGTCGCCGACTCACAACAAATACCCACTTACTGCACTAAGACAGCTCTGTGCTATCTTGTACGTTTTGTATAAGCTCGGACCACGAATGAACGAGAACACATTATGGTGCGTTTTACTATGCATAAGAGAACGTTACGTAAAAAAATCTCTGAAGAAAACTTTAAAAGTATGAAACGAAACAACCGAATTTGTACCAAAGTTATCGTTGTCAGTCTTTATACACAACCCATTTTTTTTACAGGAATCCTCAAAGGGCGCAAATACATTAACCTTACTGGAAGCTACGAGTATATATTTGAGCAGTTTGGGGTTGAAACATTAGGTCCATGGTTAGTTTTTCGAGGTAAGCAAACGGTTAGTCGAATCTTCACGTGATCAGAGGGCTGGGCTTTTCTTCGGCCAGAGAATCAACATTGCCATCCAACGTGGCAATGCTGCCACCGTTTTGAGGCCTTAGTGCGAGTTTTAATTCACGCTCAATCGCGTTAGCGTATACTACAATTTGTATAGAAACTGGATAAGCGCCGTCTGGTGACAGCAAGGCAAAACCTCTGTTTGTATACATTTTGACATAAGAGGCCTTAGTGCGAGTTTTAATTCACGCTCAATCGCGTTAACGTATACTACAATTTGTATAGAAACTGGATAAGCGCCGTCTGGTGACAGCAAGGCAAAACCTCTGTTTGTATACATTTTAACATAAGAGGCCTTAGTGCGAGTTTTTACCCACGCTCAATCGCGGTAACGTTAACGCCAATTTGTATTGAATTGAAGAGATCGTTTACGATATCACGAGTGAGTACGTTAAAAAACTCGCACTAAGCACACTGGACACTTTTCACGTTGACAGCGATGTGGATGAATTTTTGACGCCCAATGACCTGTCTCCTTTTCATACGCATTTGTAGTTTTTTATTTAAGTGTAGGTATATATAGGTAGTTTTTGATAATTAAGTATTTTTATACTTAATAAATTTGTAACTATGTAAATAAAATATTTATGAAATTACTAACTTTAATAAAAGAATACCCATTTTAAGAAATGCACCGAATTACCGGACACCCTGTATCTGCATCCATGTTTGTGTGTCCATGCGAGTGTGTGTCCCTGTAAAGCGTATCTTTTCTGAGTTCCCATATTAGGAAAATGAAACACTCTTTTCAAGTTTATTTAATTTAATTAGTCAGACCACTGTTTTGCTTATAGTTAACAATAATACTACATCTTAGGTGTGAACATACGATTAGTAGTTAGTTCCAATCCTAACAATAGAAAAAGGTTTACTTTTTACAATTTCAGTAAGGAACACTAAATTATACTTAATTTTATTTACACAACATAATACACATATTTTTTTATAATATAATCTTATTAAAAAAATAAAGCTATACTTATTAATTAAATGTAATTTACAATAAAGAAATTAAAAAGTAAATGCTTGAAAACTGCTAAAGAAAAAAAGTGGCAAAAATTATTGAAACTCAACCTAGACTCGAATTCGACCAAATTTTCAGTTTCCTTTTGCTTGTTCTTTATTTTCATTTATCGAGAGGTTTCTTGCGTTGTCATGGCGACAGTCGAGTAGAGTGGAGAAAGGATACAAATCAAATCAATGAGGTAGGAAAACTATGGAGACGGCATATTCTACTATATGAAGAATAGTTATACAAATATCTATAATATCGACACACGCATGTCAAAAAGCGTTTTGTCTCTTTTTAACTAACCAAGAGCTGCATATGAAAAGAGAGATATCTAAATGTTTGTCAAGGACTAAACTTGGTAACACTTTTGAGTGACGTCAAAATCATGTCTATGCGTGACCGGTCGCCATGTTGATTGCCGAGTAAAATTGGTAGTTGTGTGCCGTATATGTACGTTTATCTGTGTAGTTGTGCTGTCAAACAGTTGCAAATGGCCTAGCTCATTGGCTAATGGGCAGCCATCTTAATTGCCCGATTTATGTAGGTATGCACGCTAATTTCGTAGGTATGGCAAGTCCACAGGTTTATAAGTCAGTGAATCAAATGGACTTAAAATTAAAGTGTTACATATGTAAAGACCCAAGTACGGTAAAACCTAGGATTTACCGGTATCTCCTAAGATTGACCAAGTCTTACTGGTCCGACATGTTGTATAATAATCGCTAATTCCCGGACGGATTTTTACCAGAAATCACACGTTAAATCTTAGGATTTTCGAAGAAAATAAGAACAACTAAGGGCAAATTGACATGATTTAAAAAAACAGATACGTAGGTACATGATTTTAGAACATTTCCTGTGAAAAAGTTTAAAAAACATTTGTCTATCTAACACAATACCGACTTTGGTGAAACAAATCAATTACAACTTAATATTGTTCTCATGATTTCGTATCAGTGGTCACAATATTTCAACAATCAATGTAAATCCTGAGATTTATTCGTGTGATTGATTACTGGTAAAAGCCCAAAATTGATGATAATAATAGATCATTGCGGACTGTTATCAATAAGACGTGGTAAATCTTAGGTTTTAACGGTAAATTCTAGGTTTGACCGTAGTTCTTGTTATGAGTTGTGTGCGTATTTATTATTTAAAGTATCCTAAATATAGAAAAATATTCGAGACATATTTTTATATTATTTTGCTTGCCTATGAGTGTTTTCGTAGCCAGCAAGTGTTTGGTATCCATAATATACACAAAAAGTGAATAATAATTATAATAAATATAGTTTTAAATTTTAAAACTAAAATACACTAAGGTTTAAGAGGTATTTAGTTAGCATCGTAGCTTTATTTACTTAAATAAAATAGGTAATTATTATATGTCTAAGAACTACTGAATTATTTAAAAATAGCTGCTGCTCGGATGGAATTACTACTTCTCCCAATATCTTTATAAATTATAAGCTATGTATATATTATATTCATATGATGTATAAGCTATATTACGTAGATTTATCAAAATGAGTTCAGAAGTATTTGCGTGAAAGAGAAACAAATATCCATACTTACTAACTTTACATTTATAATTAGTATAATAAAGTAGGAAGTATCTTCTTTTATATTCAAAATTGCTTTTATATTTCATTTTGGACTGTACAAAGTTGATTCACAATACTACTTATAATCTCTTGGACAGAATTCATCTAATATTTGTGATGAGGTGATGAGAGTCCGCGGCTGCTCGGGATGTATTTATAACACTATCCTTAACATTAAATCCAGTACGCAGTCGCCAATATGAAACATTAACCTTAAATAAAATTATTAATTATAAAATCTTTTTCTAAAACAAGCTTTTTTCGCATTCTTCTCAGCAAACCCTTTCATTTGATAGACACATCATGGCACTGCACAAAAAATAACTAGTCCGCCATATTGGATTTAGAATGACGTCACTTAGCTAACCATGCATTGTCATCCAAACTAAACGTGTATGCAAAATTTCATCTTAATCGGTTGAGGATAACTGCTTTAAAATTCAGTTGTAAGATTTGACCCGAACACACTTACATACATTGCAAGTAAAATAAAAGCTTGTAAATTTTTTTAGATTTGTCTCACGTCATCTCTAGTCACTCATACCTACCCGGGCGACAGTCTCTTTCTACAACTCATAATATCACGCCTGTATTCCCCGAAGGCACTATAGTACACCCTTATTTCACCATCTATGTTTATGTCCCATGTTATAGGGGCGAGTCTTTTGCCATTAAACGGCAAAAGTCTCATCTGAGAAACTGAGAAAACCATCTGAGAAATTCCAGAAGGAAAAAGCCAGTAACACTTGTAATATTTGTAAGTATGTGAGAACCATGTTCCTGTTTATCAAATGAATGAATGTATCTGTTAGTGATTGTAATTCTTTACGTAGTGTTAATCTGGGTGCATCGTACTCACGTATATGAATTAATATATGTATGCAACTGTAATTGTTATTGTAAAACACATTTTTTTTTAAGTTTACTTGTAAGTTTCTTCTCCATTACAAGCAATTTTTTCGAATGAACGGTAGAATCAATTATTATTACTTGCAAATTTAAATTTTTGTCTTTCAAAAGTGCCGCATAATAGACTAATTGAAGTAAAGAATATGACTTTGCCCTAGCACTATAGCAACGAGGCAGTTTCTTTCATCACTTGATTTGTCATATTAGCAGCCAGGTTCTATACTATGATATTTACAAGTGTATTCGAGTCAGTCGCATTGATGGGTAATCTTGGGCCTCAAGACAAAGTGTCATTATATCAGCGATGGCCGCAATGCCAAAATGATCACGTGACATTTTGATAGCGCTTGGTAATCCCATACATTCGTCAACCAATAATTGTCTTAAGTTCAGAATTATAATGGACTTAGCATCTACCAGTGGCTTCGTTGGCATTTTAATCTAAATTAACCCAAGTGATCATATTCCCGGAAAATGAAATATACAGGACATGGTCTACGCGCGAGCCAGATAGTTAATTTCGTATTTAAAATATTAGTATGGATTGACCACGCGACATTTCATTAGCGCATATCAATCTCATACAAAGACATAAGAGAGATCGATCTTTACCAAAATTTACCACTCTGAAGAAAGAGACAAAGCGACTGTGCGGCCAATACATGTCTTTTTTCTGTAGTTCGTAATGACGTAGGTGGCACTACGAATTTGATATGCCCATTTAAATGGTCATAACGCATTCTAAAAAAAGACTCCAACTGGCCTCATGATCGCTTTATAACTTTGAAGCGGACGAAGTCGCGGGCAATAGCTAGTACATGAAACATATACACTTTTAGACATTCACTGTCACTATAGACTCACTTTTGACATACACTTTCACTTTTGATATAGATTGTCACTTTTGTTATAGACTGTCCCTTTTGAAAAACATTCACTTTTAATATAGACTGTCACTTTTGACATACGCTGTCACTTTTGATATAGACTGTCACTTATGACATACGCTGTCACTTTTGATATAGACTGTCACTTCTGATATCGACTGTCACTTAGTCGAGGCCCTCTGCTGTCTCCTGATTGGTATATCTCTTCGATGCCGCGACCTCATTGGTCGGCGACACCGACTTCACCGCTCAGTTGGTCGTTGATCTCTATCTTGCCTAAATTATTTTCGAGCTCCTGTAAGCAAAAACAAAGCTTTTGAGAGTTTATTCACAACTAGCCCGCGTAAAAAGTGTTTTATCATCCCTAGGGAACACTCTCGGGATAAAACTATCATAAGTTCTTCCCAGGGTCTTTAACTATCTCCATATCAAATTGCATCTAAATCATTTTTTTTATCGATTAGTTAATTTGATTAATATAATAATCATAATCCTTATTGTAGTCTACGCATGCAAGGCAATACGTCATTTGATCCAAATCACATTAAAAAAAAAAAAAACATTAATACTCTTTTTTTATTCTACTATAGACTCGCGTTACAACATAGGTACTAAGTGTCACCCTTTGGAATGCCGCCAAAGAGCAAGAAAAGATGTCTAAACACGGAGAGACGCTATTAAATATTCCAACTGCTCTACTCACTGTTTATTAATGACTCGCTGATTAAATTATTATCTTTGGCTTTGCCTGGCTCATACTGGCCAGGTACCTAATAAAATAATAAATTTGTGAAAAATAATGAGTATACCTGAGTGCGCTGGGCCACGCTGTTGTCAGTGGCGCCCCCTGGCATCATGTCGCTAGCAGATTCAGTATTCTTCGTTTGACGAATGGCAGTGATGTTACACATGTTACTAAGTGTGGTTTGGTTGGCCGTCGGTACTCTACGTATGGCTTTCGCATATTTCTTATTTATTATCTCTTTAATATTAACATTTTTGTTGGTGTTTCCAGTAGTAGTTTTAGTAGGTTGGTCCGAAGTCGTTGCTTCAGTATCTTTATAATAACTCATTTCAATAGCACCAATATTTTTAAAAGAGTTAATAGTTGCTTTATTTATGCTACTAGTCGATGCTGCAGCTTGATTTAAAACCTTTCCTGTTCCACTAACAGGCTCAACAAAAATCTTTGCGTTGCTAGATTTAGCTTCAAAGGATTTCCTAATTATGTTTCTACTAGTAGCTTGTTTAGAAGATTTATTTATACTACTACTAGTTGATGCTATAGCTTGATTTTTCTCATCTGTGACGCTTTGATTAACAGTCTTCATATAATCACATTTAGTTATGTTAGAACTCTTATTGCTGTAAACAACAGGATGAGTACTTTTATTTATAACTATAGGACTTTTATTGGACTTGCCGTCATCGTCAGAATCGTCACCAATCTCTATGATATCTCCGTCATGAAGTTTGTTAGATAAAGACATTATTGCAGGAGGCTTGTGTTTTCGCTTCGTTGATCTTTCTAAATTATCTTTGTGTGGAGGTGTTTGTTCTGGTGTACTGTTATTCGAATGTTTCAGTAAACTTCTATTTTTTTTATTTCCAGCACTCATTAGACTGTTGACCATTCCTACTATATCCACAACTGGAGCTTTTTGTACATCATCTGTTGGTTCGACTGCTGAATCTTCTGGTTCCTCAGTCAGGTCAATTTTGTCGTTAGCGTAGAGACAGTCTTTAGTCTGTTTGGCGATGTCTTTCAAAGGGAGGTTCAGTGAAAGCAGGACTGTGGTTTTCTGACCCTGAGCTCCATCAGGGACCCGTATACTGAGCGCATTTACCACGGGGAGGTTGCTTACGAGATCACTGCTGAGGGTTCGAGAGTACTCTTCTAGTATCGACACTGATTTAGTTGCAGGCTCACTGGTTGGAGCTTGTGGGGCAATGACCTGTTCCGTTGTCATGTTTATGCAACGAGGTTGTGGGTTGCATGTAGCCGAGGTAGTAGATATTGCTGTATCCTGGGTTATGTTTTTCTCTTTGACGGTATGTTGTCGAGCCATTGAAGCCAGGCGCATACTTTCAGGTTTAGGTGCTAAAGTTCTTTTGCGTGTGGTATGTAGCGACGGTTTCGGTAGTCCGGAGCTAATGGCTTTTTTATGTAGCCATGGGGCCGGTGGTTCGGCGCTAATGGCTATTTTATGAAGCGATGGGTCCGGTAGACGGGAGGTAATGGCTTTTTTAAATAGCGGTGGGTCCGGTATTCCGGTGCTAATGGCATTTTTATGTAGCGATAGGTCCGGTAGATGGGAGCTAATGGGTTTTTTAGTTAGCGATGGGTCCAATAGTCCGGCGGTAATGGCATTTTTATGTAGCCATGGGGCCGTTATTCCGGCGCTAATTTCATTTTTATGTAGCAATGGATCTGGTAGTGCGGAGCTAATGGCTTTTTTATGTAACGATGGGTCCGTTAGACGGGAGCTAGTGGCTATTTTAGGTAGCGATGGGTCCGGTAGCCCGGTGCTAATGGCTTTTATATGTAGTGGTGGGTCCGATACTCCGGAACTAATTTTTTTTTTATGTAGCCATGGGGCCGGTAGCCGGGCGCTAATGTCTTTTTTATGTAGCAATGGGTCCGGTAGTTCGGAGCTATTGGCTGTTCTATGTAGCGGTGAGTCCGGCAGTGCACACGCACGATCGTCTTGCCCAACTGGATATTGCTCGCCAATTGGGTATGGTATACCAACTGGGTATGGTACAGCAACTGGGTATGGTACATGGAGAACTGGGTATGAACCAGTCACTAGCGCGGGTACTTGTACGGTGTGCGTGAGGCGAGTCTCCGAGGTGACGAGGCGCGACTCGCGGATGTAAGGCATCAGCCCTCCGGCAGTATTTCGGAGTGTGACGACACTTTGGCTGGTGGTACTTTTCAGAACCGTATTTTGCGACGATGTAATTTTCGGAGTCGTACTCTGCGGAGTCGTACTTTTCGGAGTTGTACTTTTCCGAGCCGTACTTTTCGGGGTTGTAGTTTGTGGAGTCGTACTTTCAGGAGTCGTACCTTGCAGGGTCGTACTATTAGGAGCCGTACTTTGTAAGGTCGTATTTTTATCTTTCTTAGAACCACTACAACTGTTGATATGAAAATACTTAGCGTTCAGGGTCTTCTGTCGCTGCCACTCTTCGTAGTAATCGATAGGGGCCGCGGGGGCCGCGGGGGGCTCTTCATGGACCTTCTTCGGTCGCTTCCTGGAACGGTTCGTGTAAGTGGCTGGCTTAGCCTTAGTCTTAGACTTCTTAGCCTCTGTGGTGATTGTCGAAGGCGTCTTAGACTTCTTAACCTCTGTGGTGATTGTCGAAGGCATGTCTTTCGAAGTCGGTTTAGGTTTGATTTTGGTCCACACGGGGATCGGTGAACATGTTTGTTTCTGTGGTGGCTTGCACTGGCTTTCTGTTGAGAAAAAAATATTGCGTTTCAGAAAATGGCGAAGATTTTGACGTTAAATACAGAATGTAAAAAAAATATAAATAATAATTTAAAATATAGAAAATTCTGGACGAATTTCGGGAGGCCTTTGCCCAGCTGTTGGACATATAAAAAAAACAACTAGTAAAATTATAAAAATGCAACTTACTTCCTTCTGCTGCTTTCTGTAAAACAAACAAAACAATATTAGTATAATGGAGATAGCACGAACACGACGTACAACTCTACGTAACGGTCGACACACAGCCCAGTTTCCAGTGGGAGAGTTTTTCAAAATATTTAATCATAAATGAGGTCTTTTCTTAAGTTTGCACTATGTTTTACTTCACAGAATTTGATCCTTATTAACGACGCTATCGGATGATGTAATGATATTGCAATTTTTTTTTTCATAATGTACTGGTTCGATTCTTGGATTTATAAAAAACTAGCTGACCCGGCAAACTTTGTTTTGCCATAAAACACCAAACATTCATCTACCCTACCTACCATAACCTACCTACCCTAACCTACCTACTTACCTACCCTACCTATATAGGAAAGGTACCAATTTTTTTTCTTCTTTTTTTTTCATATGAATCTTCTCCTAACAATAACAAACACAACAAAAAAATAATAAGCAAAATCGGTCCAGCCGTTCACGCGTGATGCCGTACCAAGGGAAATAGGGACTCATTTTTATATATATAGATACAATCATCATCATCATCATATCAGCCGAAAGACGTCCACTGCTGGACATAGGCCTACCCCAAGCGTCGCGACATAGACCGGTCCCGCATCCAGCGGATCCCCGCAACCTTCACCAAGTCACGCATTCTTCACCAGGTCAAAATACAATGATGCAGTTTTAATTTTCATCAGAAGCGGGCCCGAGACTTTTTTGAGAGGTTTTCGCTATTCCTCATAGTTTCGGATTTGGTCATCTTTGAAAACTCACCCTGTATTGTATGTTGTGCTAGAAATGAGTCTGATTACTCGAAATAAATGGATTATTATTATTAAGACCAAGTTTCAGCTCCATGCGAATTATTGCAAACCTAATTTTTATTTGCCAAGATTAGCAAGATGTGAGGTGCCTGTGTAAGTCAAGCGTAGCTCAGCATGCATATTGGCATTTTATAGAAATAATTATATGTGTAAATAGTAGTGTGTTATAGTATTAATTATATGATATAGATAAATGGTGAAATACTGTTTGCTATATTAGTTTGACATAGGTAACTGAACTGAATTTATCCGACACTATACCGAAGAAATTCCGGACGTCAGCCTGTACGAGATTAGGATGGCTCTTAAACAGCTTAAGAACAACACCGGGTGATGACGGAATTACGGCCAAACTCTTGAAGGCGGTGGAAAACCAGTACTTAAGGCCCTTCAGAAGCTGTTTGATTCCGTCATACTCGAGGGGAAAACGCCACAGGCATGGTGCAGGGGTGTAGTGTTACTCTTCTTCAATAAGGGTGACAATGCCCTGCTGAAGAACTATAGGCCCATCTCACTTCTTAGCCATGTCTACAAGCCGCTCCCAAGAGTTATCACAAATTGTCTCGCACGCAAGTATCACGTTTTCCAGCAGCACAAGCCGGATTTCATAAATGCTTCAGCACCATAGACCACATACATACGCTGCGGAAGAAGATCGAAGCGTAAAAAACCTGCCTCTTTGCTTAGCGTTTGTGGACTACGAGAAAACCTTAGATTTGATCGAGACTTGGGCTGTACTGCACTCTCTCCAACGGTGCCAAATCGACTACCGGTACATCTAGGTGATGAAATGTTTGTACAAAAACGCCACCATGTCAGTTCGACTTCAGGACTGGACCTCGGAAGCTCCTTCTGCAGCGAGGTGTCAGACAGAGAGACGTCATATCTCCGAAACTGTTCACTGCTGCACTGGAGAATGTCTTCAAGTTTCTGGACTGGAGAGGACTAGGCATCAACGTCAATGGCGAGTACATCACTCACCTTCGGTTTGTGCTCTACTGAGGTCATAGCTCAAGAGTCATACATCAAGAGTAGGATGAACATGGACAAAACCAAGGTGATGTTGAATGCCCATGTTACACCCATTCCTATCAAGGTCAGAGACTACACTCGAAGTTGTGGACGACTATGTCTACCTGGGACAAACGATCCAGTTGTTTAGGACTAACTTCGAGAAAGAAGTCGACCAGATCCAACTCAGCTGGGCAGCATTCGGAAAGCTGCGCGGTATCGTCTCGTCCAACTTACCGGTGACTTAAGACGAAAGTTTATGACCAGTGTGTGTTGCCAGTATACCTATGGCTTTTGGGAAATGGTCGCTCACAATGAGCCTCATGAGAAAGCTTACAATTACCCAAAGGGCAATGGAGACATCTATGAACACAAACACGTGCTCATTTACAAGAAGGAACCGATTTTTTTGGCTTGGTAAATCGTCCAACGACTTCTCCTGCTCTGGGTAAAGCGGGAGGACGTGTCAGACTATTGACTAAAACTTTTACTTCAGTTGTTTGAGCTGGCGGATAAATTTGAAAGAGAGTTATCGCAGCCCTGGGGCTGCGATAACTCTCTTTCAAATTTATCCGCGACCAGAGTAAATATATAATTAATAGTGAATGTATAAATATAATATATAGTGAGGCCATCGAGAGGCACGGGGAAGCGCTTGCTGTCTCCCTTGACATCTCGAAGGCTTTCGACAGGGTCTGGCATGAGAGCCTTATTGGTAAGTTTTCTTCCTTCGGTCTGCCTAGTGGTCTGTGTGACTGGATTGCTGACTTCCTGAGGGAGAGGTCCATCCGAGTGGTTATCGATAGCTGCTGGTCCGGTCAGTTAGGTATTAACGCCGGAGTCCCTCAGGGGTCGGTGCTTTCAGCTACACTGTTTTTGCTGCACATTAATGACCTGCTAAAACCCGGAACATTCGGGTACGCAGATGCCAGCACGGTTGCTGAGAGTTACGTGTCCGGCGCACAGGCTACTGGGACTGAGATCCGGTGCCTCCGGGAGGCCATGGTTGAGCGCTTGAACCTATGTCTTTGGAGGCAGTCTGCGAATGGGGTGATGCCAATCTAGTCAGTTTCAATGCAGCTAAGACCCAGGCGTGTCTTTTTTCCGCAAAAAAAGAGCCTATTCCACCCGGCTCCATCTTTCCGTGGTGTAACCGTGCCGATAACGGACCATCTCGACCTTCTTGGTGTTACGTTATCATCGACCCTCAATTTTGGTCAATTCATTGTAGGCAAAGGCTCAGTTGGCTGTAAATAAGTTGGGGACCCTTGCAAAGGTGAGACGGTACTTCACGCCTGAACAGCTGCTCAAATTGTATAAAGCGCAAGTTCGGTCATGCATGGAGTACTGCTCTCACCTCTGGGACGAATCTGCCAAATATGAACTTGATGCACTTGAGTCGATATACAAACGGGCCAAGAGGCTTATCGGCCACGATGCACTGGTCGCCTCAAAGCTCCAGAGTCTTGAACATCGACGCTAAGTGGCCAGTCTGTCGGTTTTTTATCGGTTTAATTTCGGGGAGTTTGCGATGGAACTGCACAATTTGATTCCGCCTAGCCCTTTCCATCATCAGACAGCAATACGTACGGCAATGCGCCACCGGTACATGGCGAATACTTTCATTGTACGCACAGCTAAGGAGTGGAATTCCCTGCCGGAGTCTTTGTTTCCTGATAGCTACAACCTTGGGGTCTTTAAGTCAAGAGTGAATAGGTTACTTCTAGGCAAACGTGCTTCACCGTCGGCCACATCATCGCTTACCATCAGGTGAGATAGTGGTCAAACGCGAGCCTAACGATAAATAAAAATAAAAAAACCTAAACTTCAATAACGTATGTAACATTGATTGTAAAATAAAATTATTCATTAAAAAAAACTGTTTTTAAACAAGCTTATTTCGTATTCTTCTCATCAAAGCCTTTCATTTGATACCCATATCATGGCAGTGCACAAAAATAACTTGTCCGTCATCTTGGGCCGTCCGCCATATTGGATTTAGAATGACGTCACTTAGCTATCCATGCATTGTCATCCAAACTAAACATGTATGCAAAACTTCATCTTAATCGGTGGAGGATAACTGCTTTAAAATGCAGTTGCAAGATTTGACCCGAACACACTTACATACATACACTGCAAGTTAAATAAATGCTTGTAATAACACACACACAGATATACGCAGAAACAAATGCAAACACGTGTCCATTTACATATAGGAATCGAATAGGTAGAGCAAATATACCTAACTTCAAGAACGTAAGTAACATAGAGGGGATAAAACACCTCTGAAATCTCAGAATAATAATCGAGACCGATGCCCAGACGACACGGCGCAACACACCCTTGAGGAGTGCCCAGCTTGGGTCGGGCAGTTCTCGCGAACGATCGTGCTCCAGTCCATGGTGAGCAGTCAGAGCGCGAGGGACGCCGTCACCTCCTTTTGCGAGGAAATGATCGCAAAGGATGCGGCGGCAAGGGAGAGGGAGAATGCAACCTCCCTCCCTATCCGTACCAGGCGGCGGAGGCGGTGAAACGATTTCAATCCGCCATAGGATGCGGCCTGCTTGTAACAGTCTCGGGGATTCTGTTATAGTTGTTCTATCTCACGAGGACGTGTGAATCGTAGTAAAATGAATCTTATTTCGGCGTCATAAAAGTCACGTAACTATACCTGAACATTCAAAGGCCGGATTTGGTAAACATACTCTACGTATTCCGATCCCTGTACGCAAGTGATTATCGAGCTACAATCGAGTTACCAAGACTCTCATTCTAGTTCCGTTCTGTCATAACTGGTTTCTCCTTGTTCTCTTCTCATTCATCGTCTTAGCGTTGCAACAATATAAAATTTATGTTCTCTTCTCATTCATCGTCTTAGCGTTGCAACAATATAAAATTTAAAGTCATTCAAATGTTTTAATTACGCTTACAATCAACACTCTTTGGACACTGTATACAGGTTGTCTCCGACACCGATGCAGAAAGGAGTGCCATGAATTCAGTACATGATTCTTGCATACGAATTTTTCATCGCCTTCGTCAAAATTTTTTAAAAATATCTTCTGAATAGTTTTCAGGATTCCGTACCCAAAGGGTAAAAACGGGCTATATATATATTTTCAGATGATGTATTTCTGTTGCCGCTATAACAACGCCTGGTGACAGATAGACAGAGACTGACCGCGGAGTCTTAGTAATAGGGTCCCGTTTTTACCCTTTGTGTATGGAACCCTAAAAAGGGAATTAATGTTTCTTTTTTCATTAATTAGGAAAAAAACCGACGAAAAGTTCCGATTCAGGTTTTTTTAACTTTTTAAATGACAGTGCCATTTTGAAAAAAAAAAACGTCCGTTATTTTTAGGTTAACTAACTGACGGACTTAATAGATATTTTTTGTCTACTACCCTATTAGTATGATGTATGTATGTACAACTGTAAAAATGTATGAGTCGTCGTTTTCGCCCTTATGTAGTAATAAGGCTGAGCTGTGGTCGATCGCGAACTAATTCGGCTGTACATAGGTATGTATACAGTTAGTTCGGTAAGCGGGTATGATGTTGAAGCATAATCATTGCAATTTTTTTCAACATAAAACTGGTTAATATAAAAGATAAATTATGGCGATAAAAATAACGGGTCCTGCGGAACAGAGGGAGCTATGGGAGCGAACACGCGGGAACATTTTATAAACCAAATACATCAAACAGCTTGGCCCGGAATCGCTATCTGTACTACTCGGGCTAAATCACTGTGCACTTGGAGCTGCCAATGTCGCTCTGACGTTCGACTGTCGCTATAGGCGCACTAGACTCAGGGACTGGGCGAAATTGACGTACGTTTTGCAAATTAATTCGACCGTGTAGTAGGCCATACAAATATTTGTTCCGTGCGGGCATCGAACCCGCGATATGCAGCGCAGCAATCAATCACTCAGCTACTGCGCCAGATGTATCGTTTGACAGAATATAGCGCCCAGGACATACATAGAGAGGATCAAAGTTCCTTAGTAAATCCTAGTTCCTTAGTGGTCATGAACATTTTTTTCATTCATGGAAAATATGCCGCGAACTTTTGGAGCTCTCCTCGCAAGTCCCCTTGGTACATAATATAGTATGACGTGTACGTGTACACGTGTACATACCGTGAGCAGCCGCTGGATGTCGGCGTACAGCGTCTGCAGCTCCTGTCCCAGCAGTGCGCGTCCCTCCAGCAGGTGCGCGCAGCAACACGTGCACTGGCCGTCCGGGTGGCTGGGGGAGGGGGAGGAGACAGTCACATTCAACACTCAAATAGTTTTATTTCAATTAATCCAAATAATAGAATATTAAGCAACTAGTGAATAAAGGACGGATTTAAAGCGAGGGCCATAGATAAATCACGAGTAAGTGAAGGATTCTAATGGCTGAATCACGACCGTAGGGAGTGATTCATGATGATTGAATCACGAGCATAGCGAGTGATTCAAGTGTTAGAATCCTGAGCGACGCGAGTGATTCATGGCCCTCGATATAAAACAGTGACGCAAAGCATTGTGAGGACACCGGCGTGCACTAGAACCAAAACATTCGAAAACATGTGACATCCACCACTGGGCCCGCTTGGTAGATTGACGCCCATTCTCTCTTACAGAGAGGAGGCCAGTGTCCCAGCAGTGGGGACATTAAAGGCTGCCTATGCTATTCGAGCTAAAGTAAAATACTGACTTGTGCAGCGGCACCTCGGCCGCGCCCAGGCGGCGCCGCGCGTCGTTGACGTCGCGGTGGCGCCGCGCGGCACAGCACTGCGCGCTCTCCAGGACCGCCGCCGCCGCAGACGCCGACTGTCAACACACAGAAAACTATAGTTCACCTCTTAATAACAAGCCACCACAACAATAGATAAATAAACTATTTTCCAAAAAAATACTAATAAAAATACGAATTCCAAACAAGAAAACTACAAAGTGAAAAATAACTTTATTTTTGGAAGTTGGTGTCTTTGGTAGGTACCATTTTTTTGCGTTATGGACACCGTTTGCCGTTATTTAATTTCTGTTGTATGTCTGCGAAATTCTTCATCAGATCTTCACCAAATTAAAATGAGCCCAATTTTGGAACATACTCTTTCGAACAAAAAAAAAGAATTTAATAAATCGGTCCACAATTGACGGAGATATCGGTGAAAATACACAAAAAGAAAAAAACAATCATAAAGCCGAACATCGAACCTCCTCCTTTTTGGTAAGTCGGTTAAAATGTTTTTATGATCTACACGTACACGTAAGAGACTATTGTAATGAATATGAATTAATTTTGAATTTGATGTAATTATCTAATTTGTGAGTTGATGTTGTATTTATTTGTGTGATTATGAATTAATTATTGAATAATTTAAAGATGTGTTCTAATATGGGCTATGTGGTACTTGAAATTAATGAATTTTAATTGAATTGTTATGATCTCCTAACCGGTTGAATGCCGTAATTAGCGAAACAATTAAAAAGCATTGTTTCTCGCGTGGATCTACGTTTCCGGGGCTCAGGGGGCTAAACAAGTAATAGAAAGAAAGCATTTATTAGGTACCCCTACAATCTGAATATTAAGAATATCAAACACAGATGTGGCAATAGGAGTACATTCAGTGTGGTAAAAGGAGTGGGCTCAGCTAATGTTGATCAGTGAACAGCATACTCGTAGCCGAATATTGTTCACAACCACAATTTTAAAAGTAAAACAAGTATAGAAATACTATACTTCTAACTATAATACTACAAACTAATCCACTGGAACTCTTCTACAAAGAAACTAGATACTTTACTTTTGGTAGAGTGCGACTTCAATTTTGAGTTTTGAGTGAAAGTCGAAGCCAAACGACGCGTCAAATTCTGTAGGATATGCGCAAATTCGCGCGTCTCGTCTCTCTTTTTATCTTGGTAGGAATATACGCACTACATGTTGTAGTTAGGAGTCAATCATGGGAGACAGCGACAGCGTTTGTGTGTATGAGTACTGACCGTGAGTTCGTCGAGTGCGGCCTCCAGCTGCTCGTCTGTCGGCAGGTCCAGCGCACGCCATGCTGCAACCGACACATAACTCGTGAGTTTACTAACAAAATGCAAGAAAGATCACGAAAAAGTCAAGCAATCAATGCATATAATAAATCTGTAAAAAAGTCGTTTTTGTACATCGAAAATATTTCTAGCCAGGGTGTTAAAGGATAACCAACAGAACCCATTTCCAGCATTTTTGTCTGTTTATTTGTGCACGAATCACGTAAAATGTCCGAAACCAATGTAGATAACTTTTAATACATAAATATTGTGCGTAACTTGAAGTATTACTTAGTTTTTGTTTCATCGCAATCGGTTCACTCTATCAAAAGTTATATGAATTTAAAGTGTTCAAGAAGTAAATTATCACATGACACGCAATTCAGATACTCTGGACAGTTGAACTCGATATTCGGTAGATGGCGCTGTGCATCTGAAGTCATTTTCTGAATGGCAGTGTTAAGATTCTCTGCGAAAGAATGATGATCCGACAAAAACAATTTGTAGGTAAGTATGTAGGGTAGGCAGGAAGGTAAGTATAGAGATGAAGCGTATATACTAGAACAGATGCAGGGACTAGGTATTTAACCAGACTAGGCTGCACCTATTCTAACTTTTATAAAACTCGATCCACCTAGTCTCACATTCTCACTGTGCCTACGCAGTGCACGGCACCCGCAGCCCGCGCGTATCAAAGAACCGACGACGCGGCGAAGCGAGATAGCATCATAGTCATAGCTCATTCATGTTTGCCAAAATCATACGTGTGTCAGTCACTTGAATTTGAACCCTAATTCAAAGTGCATAAAAGTAACGCGACGCGCACTAGTGTTTATATATAGTACATTGTGATACAAGGGTGGGAAGTTGGTTATTGCAAACGAGCTGTCATTAACAAGCCCGAGCCGAAGGCGAGGGTTTTTAATGACACGAGTTTGCAATAACCTACACACCCGTGTAGCACACGACGTTTTTCAATACAGTTGTGAGAAACAGTAAAAACAAATCATAGAATTAGATTTGTTTATTCACAAAAAATAAAATTTTCAATATGGCGCGTTTTTGCAACTGGACATATTTTTTTACAAAGAAAACAGCCTATACAGCCTATTCGATTTTTGACAAACGTTGATGTGAAAATAATTAACTTAAAACTAGTAATTAAATATATTAAACAACTATTTAAAAAAAAATTGAGAATTCAATGCTAAAACGTACGGAATCATTAATTTTTCCTCGTATAAAATCGTATCCCATTTTATTCTATGTATGAAAACTCCTTGCTACTAAACTTTTTTAAATTGACTTATGGCGCGTTTTTGCAACTGGACATATTTTTTTTTTCAACGAAAACAGCCTATACAGCCTATTCGATTTTTGACAAATGTTGATGTGAAAATAATTAAATTTAAACTAGTAATTAAATATATTAAACAACCATTTAATAGACTTTTGAGAATTCAATGCTAAAACGTACGGAATCATTCATTTTTCCTCGTAGAAAATCTATCCCATTTTATTCTATGTTTGAAAACTCCTTGCTACTAAACTTTTTTAAATTGACTTATAAATTTAAAACTAAACTGCAAACATAATGATCGAGCTCGTAAACAAAAGTCACGACCGCGTAACAGAAAGATGCCTATGCGTAAGATTTAACTTTCGAATCATAATTATAGCCTCTGGAAGTACGCCATGTTTAACAACTGTATTGAAAAATAATTCGTGAGCCAGTCATTTGAATTTGAACCATATTGCAATGGCATAAAAGTAACGCGACGCGCACTATGATTTGCTCGAATATATTCTGTCCTTTTTAACACGCTTTTATTAGCTTGGTATGTATCTATGTATCAATGTAACGGAATCTTTGAACGTGATTTTCACCCCCTTCAAAACGTGGGATTGATTTGAAACTTTGCACTCTTATCAAGGACCGATGACAATGCAATAATTTAGTCAAAGTCAAAGCCAAAGTCAAAAATATTTATTCAACTAGGCCAATAAGCGGCACTTTTGAACGTTAAACAAAAATTAAAATTTATAAGTAATGAATGTTGATACTACCGGGCGCGTTTAAATAGTTTGTCCCATTGGCCTTACCAAGATCTTTAGGATTAGCGACTTTTTAGTTCAATTTACCATTAAAGCGTGTTTTTTAGTTTTTAGAACTACAATTTATTTAACTACACTACTCCGCAATCTTTCCATCCTTGTCCGTCAATACTCGAGACTTGTCGGAACTAGGCAGACTTTATAGAATAGGTACTTTGACAATACTCGATGCGAATGAAGACTTTATGATGCAGTCTAGTATCAAGTACGGACTCGTGTGAATGTGATCTCGCTTGACGAATTGATACCTACTAGACGTCGCAAACACGTACTATCGAACTTATTTAGTGTGATCGGTTTTCTTAACGAAATTTTGATAAATTGTTAAAGCATGTATCTATTTTTTAAAACGACATTAATTCATGTGTTTTAAAAAAATGTTCCCAAAGGAAGTAGTGTATTTAAAAAAACAACAAAACTAATTAAGAACTCTGAAAAATGAATGGAAATCTTTTAATTACGCCAACAATCTTCAATGTAGATAAATCTTTTCGTTGACAATCCTAAGCCTGTGCAAAGTATGAAGGGAAGATTACAATTCATTACTGCGTACGTACGTATCTACACGTATCAGTGGTACGCTAAGACTAAGCATCTATAAAGTATGCGTATTTCATGGACTAGGTGGAACAGGTATTTGGATCGAGTATTTGTACGGACTTGGACTAGGTGCACCTAGTCCAAAATTCACTTAGTACGACCAATCTCTAGTAGGGTAGGCAGTCAGTTAACGGGAGCGAAGCCGCGGGCACAGCTCATTTATTCTTTATTATAAACTTACGGTGTTTGCAATAAGCCGATGACATAAATACATAGAAAATTACTTAGAAATCATACAATCTTAAAAAAAATAGATAACAGGGCTAATGTCCTTGTGCTTCTACATACCTAACGGAGTGTCGTCGTCGGCGGCGTCTCCCGGGGGCTCCGCCACGCTCGGGGTTTTGTCGCCCTCCGTCTGCACACACACATAAGAGGCCTCAGTTACATGCACATTCATACGGGGGATTGGGACCAGTTCCAAATGTATGGACTTGAATGTTAACTTATTAGTGGACGAAAGTGGATTACAGGAACTTGTATAATTATGTATGTGATTTGGATGCCAAACATTGATCTATTAAGATAAAAGTTTATTTATATCATCGACTGTCTGGAGAATGGGACAGGAGCACGAGAGAGCTTCAGGAACTTCAGGAAACTTATAGAGGCAGTAATTTGACCTATGCACTAAAGTAACGTATTTTTATTAATATTTGATCGCAAACCTTTGCAGGCTTTGTTAAAACCCCTTTGGGTAGTGTTAAGAACTTCTTTCCAGCTCTGCCCATTGCAAAAACACCTTCGAATGCAATAATTTATGTCTACCGTAAAACTGAAGACGGCAGACGTTGTTGATATAATCATCATCATCATCTGCCTAGCCTTTTCCCAACTATATTGGGGTCGGCTTCCAGTCTTACCGGAATCAGCTGAGTACCAGTGTTTTACATGGAGCGACTGCCTATCTGACCTCCACAACCCAGTAACTGGGTAACACGGTACCCCTTGGCAAGACTGGTATCAGATCTCAAGCTTCTGACTAAACGTAACGACTGTCAAAGATCTTCAAATAACAGCCGGGACCAACGGCTTAACGTGCTTGAGGCACGGAGGAAACTCGGTATGTTGAAATGGTCACCCATCCACGGAACGACCTCGTCAAGCGTTGCTTAACCTTGATGATCGACCCGTGCGGCTGTTATTATTAATATAAACCAAAAATAAAGTTGGGCCAAGTATGCTGCCATGAGGCACACCAAAATTGAAACAAACCTCATCGCTGAGCACTTGGTCCATACGAACTATTTGCTTTCTTTCGGTAAGGTAGTATTACATTAGAATCTAAGGAATACATCTAACACCAACACCCTCTTGCTTTTTGTGTAGGTGTAGGATAGAGACTGTGTCAAAGGCTTTTGCCAGATCAAGGCAGACAGTAACGAATTTCAGTTCCTTTGGTTCAGGTTGATAACTATGGAAATCATCATCAGTATTTCAGCCAAAGGACGTCCACAGCTGGACATAGGCCTGCCCAAGTGTCGCCACATCGTCTGATCATGTGCGTCTCGCATCCAGCGTGTTCCCGTAGTTTTGATCAGTTCATCGCTTGGTCATGTGTACATGACAAAATCTGAATAATTAAGACTATATTTGAATAAGAAGAAGATGTAGCAGTGACCATGCTGGAGTTGGGCGCCACCTGCGCGACAGGCGGCCCCGTGCGCGCGGCCGCGCGGCGCAGCTGCTCGCGGTCCGGCAGGCGCACGCGCTTGGCGACGCGCGCGCCGCACGCGAGGGCGTTGGCCGCGCGGCTCACTATCCGCCGCCACCTCCACTGTTGGGGAGACCAGTCGTCGTACAGATACTCGTCGTCCGAGCTCAGAACTTTATCTGAGTCATCTGCGCTCTCTTGCTGTTCTATTTCCGTGTCACTTGACATCTGAGAAGACTGAAAAGAATAACATTTTTCGAGTTAGCGTTTACTTACATTAACAACAAGGACATTTGAAATAACATAAGAAATTTAAACAATCCTTTTTTATAGCCCGTTCAACCAATTTTGACTTCTATTGCGTTGGTGACATGACAGTTGATATTAAATGTGTATATTTTTAAACCTTTAAATGCACGCGGGCGGATCTACGGGCGGCAGGTATGGAGTATATAAAAGGCTTATAAGATTAGGGGGTTAGAAGCGGTATGACTACATCTCGATAAGACTAAATAGCAGATATGACTAGTTCGCTATAGGACTTAATCTCGAAATGACTAGATCGCTGTAAAACTAATTAGCTGTTTGACTATATATGCATAAGTCCTGTTATCAAAATGACTTATTATCGATATGACGTACAATCGTATCTAAAAGTGGCATTAGTATAAGAACTTCATGGAGTACCTACTTTACTGAAGTGTGAATACACTATGAAGTTTCACTATTAAAAATAAATTGAAACAATAGTTGTCATTGTCACTTTGAATTTTTATCTTGCATATTTTATTGTTATTTAAAATGCAGAGTAATGAAAAATTTCTTTTTATTAAAAAAAAAAGGAAGCACTTCTTCATGATGGCTACCGATACAATTTTGTGTCCAACAATTCAAGCGGAACATCGTTCTGGCGTTGCTACAAGAGACAAGAGTGTAGTGCTTCTCTCACACTAAATCAAGAAAATACCATTATAATCAGAAAGAGTCTGCACAAGTGTGAGCAAGACCATGACAAAATGCAAGAAGACCTTTTACTGGATACGGCAAAACAGAATGTATGCGAAGATATGTCTTCAGTAAAAAAGGTTTATGAAGAAGTCCTCCAACAACTGCCCTCTTCTTCAACCTTTAATGGCAGACCTTATAATTCAGTGAAGGATATCCTGTACAGACATCGTAAAAGATTCCTACAAGTGCAAAAAACAGAGTTTTCTAAAGCCATTGAAGTGACAGTACCAAATATGATCAAGAAAGACTTTTTGATTGCTGAGTTTGAATTACCAGAAGACGACAAAATGCTAGTATTCTCATCACAAATTTGCAAAAGGAATATGAAAACTTATGCAGATCAAGAAAAGGTTTTTTTTGGTGACGGAACCTTTAAAAGTGTACCCAGGCCTTACTATCAATTGTTCTCCATTCACGTAGACGTTGATAGCACGGAAGAGACGACAAATATATTTCCCGTCTTGTATGCTCTCTTACCGAATAAACGCGAAACAACTTATTTCGCTTTATTTGCAATAATACGTGATGTGCTTAAAGTGCATATTAAACATTTTAAATGTGATTACGAATTGGGACTCATCAATGCATTTAGGACTGTGTATCCGAATGCTAAAGTTACAGGATGTTTTTACCATTACAATAAATCTGTGTGGAAAAAGGCGAACGACATCGGTTTGATGAAATCTCAAGAAGGAAGATACATAACTAGAATTACTGCTAATTTGCCGCTCTTGCCTTCATCTTATATACAAGACGGATGGTCTGCTATTGTGGAATGTTCAACGCAATCACCTGAAATGAATGCATTCGCAAGCTACTTTTGCAGGCAATGGCTGAAGAATCCTTTGCTTATTTCCTGTGCAAAACAAAAGCACAGAACCAATAATAGATTAGAGGCATGGCATCGTCGCCTTAATGTGCGCATGCAGCACAAACCAACGTTGTTACAATTTTTATTTAATTTAAAAAAAGAGGCACATTTCCAAGATAAAAAAAAAACAAAATTCTCTGTTTGAACCTAACAACAAAAGAAGAAACACCATATTATTCAATCGCAAGTATCAAAGAGAATTAAATAAACTTGATTCGAAGGAGATTACGCTCCTATCTTTTTTAAAAAACGTTAGCGATTTAAAACGTAAGTTTAAATAAATAATTATGTTACAATGAAATTCTTTCATTTTAAGTATTATAATATAGGTACCGAGGAAAAGAACTTAATGCTTTATCTCGAAAACTGTACTTCAAGAAACAAACGAAAATATAGTCGTTACGCTATCTGGCCTTATTGCGATCTAGTCCAAACACGATATAGTCCAAAGAAGATAGTCATATCGAGATTAAGTCCTATAGCGAACTAGTCATATCTGCTATTTAGTCTTATCGAGAGGTAGTCATAACGCTTCTAACCCAGATTAGGGTCCATCTTTTCAACGAATTTTTGGAGGTATGCGGAACAAGGTATCAAGTCTCGCAACCTGCATTGAAAAGGGAGGATCCTCCGACCAAACGGGTGTTGTTTCTGGTAGGCAACTGATAACGCAACGGTAATTGTACAAATCTCGTCGAAAACTCTGCTTGCGCGATGCAGGGTTTTATGATTTTAATTCCTGTGGGGTCACCTATTGTCGCTACAAACTCTAAGAGGAGAAAAAAAACTCACCGTTTTGTTTTCCCTAATCATCAGTAAAGGCTGGTCGTCCTCCTCGTCCGATTCTGTCTTGATCCTCTTGTACGGTGTTATCTCTTTAACACTTTCGAGTTGTTCGTCGATCAGCTCCCGTTTGATGGTTCTTCTGAGTTCCCTCATAGTCTCTGTGTTAGCGACCTTGTCTAGACAAGACGCCTCTACTTTGATCTCTGTCTCTTGTGACATAGTATTATCATCTGAATTTAAAGTATTTTTATCACCTTTTGGTGTAACATTATCAACTTCTAGTTTATCATTATCACCTTTTGGTGTATCATTATCACCCTTTGGTGTAACATTATCACGTTCTAATTTATCATTATCACCTATTGGTTTATCAGTATCACCTTTTGGTGTATCATTATCTGTTTTTGGTGTATTTTTATTACTTTTTGGACTATCATTATTACTTTTAGGGTTCACTGCTATGAAACGGCCAGACTTAGTTCTATAATATGCTGCTGGGTTCGGTGTGTGGAACCTCCAATGAATTCTGGACGGCTTGATGGAGTTGTCCTTGCGCACGTTCTTCTTCCAAGCTTTGATCTTGTCTATTTTGAAAAGTCGTACTTTTGTGTCCAATAGTAGCTTAGGATCTGTGGGCAAATGTTGTTAGGTTCAAATATTGGCGTGATCAAGTCATAATTAATTACATAGTATCCAACCAACCCTTCGGCATCTTCCGCCAAAAATAGCACCTTCGGCTAAATCTTCGATTCGGCCAAAATAGACTGTAGTTTAGACCGATGCCGAAGATTTCTAGCTAGTGCATGCATAGTGCTCGAAGAACTGTTACAAATGCACGAGAGGGCGATAGAAGAGACGGGCGAAGGGCAGGGATCTTACTCCGTTGCGCCCGGGCCGGCCTGTCGTCCGAACCAGAAAAGTTATTGGTAGCCTCGCGTTTGACCACCTTTGGACTGGCAAACTTTTTATTTTGTTTTTATGTGGCTTTTTATTTTGTTTTTGATGTGACTAACATCAAAAACGGAAACTGATGGCTTTTATAAATTAAGGGCAAAGGAAACAAATACACTTACCAATAGTGGGTGTGTCAGCAACAAGCTCGTCCGTCGCCGTCTCCGTGACGTCACAGTTCATACGCTCAGTGTCTTCAACGTCTAGGCCCTGAGTGGCGTCACAGTCCATGCGCTGCGTGACGTCACTCTCGATTCGCTCCGTAACGTTATCCTCCCTATTGACGTCACAACTCAACACCGGCTTCTCATCAGCGAACACTAGCTTGTCAGCTATGAACGACGGCTCCTTCTTTATGGCCATCTTAATTTCAACTCTATCATCTTCGACACAAGGTTGAAAATCTTCTTCATCACTATCGAAGACAATCTCAGTTTTGACCGTGCTCGGATCTATCATTTGTAGCACTGCTATTGTCGGAGCTATGGTCCCGAACGTCTTGGGCGCCAACACGTTGTCGACACTGTGCCTGTCTGTGCGCGCTACCGGTTCCCTTTTGATCGGACTCGGTGTCTTATTGAAACACTCGTCTATGACTAAATTGTCGTCATCTGAGTCTGCATCTGAAGAGTTTGCTTGTGTACCTGCAAATACGAAAGTGAAACTTATTACACTCAGCGTTGGGTTTATAATTGTGTGAGGGTTAAATTTTATTTTGGTAACAAAATGACAAATGGCAATGGCATGGCTGTAGAAAAATATCGATTACATTGGAATACTTGAAATGTTTGTTTGAGTTGTGTTTTAAAAGAAGCAAAAAGAGTATGTAAAGATCGTAGCAGGTCGCTTTCTATAATTTCTACATACTACCTATGGGAACATTGTAACATACAAGTACAATGGCGGACTTAATGCCTAAGGCATTCTCTACCAGTCAACCAAGGGTGGTGGAAAGATAACATGGCAGGTGCATACAAATTGAAATAATTATTGATTAACAATATATATATTGTAGCTAAAATAAACATACATATATATTTACTATAATAAATACCTTTATATATATAAATATACATATATAAATTAATAGACACCTGATTGAGGCGACTCTGCTAATGGTGTAGAAAATAATGTCGCAACTTCCGCATAAATGCAAATTTCACTGGTGGCCGTTCTGATATCGAGAGGAAGCGCATTCCAGAGAAGAATGGACTGAATATGAAAGGAAGAATGAATAAAATCAGAAGTATGAGAAGGACAAAGCAAGAGAAGATTTTTAGACGAACGCAGATTTTTAGCGTGTGAAGTACACAGATATTGAAAGTGAGAGATGAGATAAGAAGGTGGGGTAGAAGAGTTGAGTAGAGAGAAAAGCGTGGTCAATTCGCGTAAATTACGCGTCTGCCGAATGGGCATTTATTTGAGCTGAGATCTACAGCTCGACACATGGTCATATTTCCTCAGGTTGAATATGAACCGGATGCAGTTGTTTAGGAGCCTATCAAGCTTATCCAGGAATACAAATTGTATTTTACAAGTGGGCGTGAACGGCCAAGTCCAAAACTATAAGGAATAGCGAAAAACACTTAAACGAGTCACGTGGCCTATTTTGATTATAATTAAAACTGCATCATTAATTTAAAAAAAAGAACTATATCCCTAGCCATGACTCGAACCTGTTGGTTTTTGGAAAAAAAAACACATGCTGTTTTATTAGTATTACACCTTTAGATAGTGTCGCTAATAAGGATCAATCAGGTAAGTTAACTGAAAATTAGTGTTTCGTCCATCAGATAGATTAATAAAAAATATTGGAACGTATTTTTGTTATGAAACGTAAAAAAAACACAATCTTGGCGCACGGTTGGCGCAGTGATTGAGCGATTGACTGCTGCGCTGCGTGTCGCGGGTTCGATTCCCGCACGGAACAAATATTTATATGACCTACAGATAGTTGTTCCGCCTCTGGGTGTTGTGTATGTGAGTTTTTATGTTTGTAATCGCACCCACGATACAGGAAGAAATTCCTAGTGTGGGGCAACGTTTTTTTTAAAAAGAAAAGTATGAAAGAAAGAATCTGCTGAACTTAGATGTGCTTTATCTTTATAAATTTTTATTAATTTGATAAAGCAAAAATATATTCATGTCCAATATATTTTATTTGATATTATTTGATAATCTTACTGACGGGATAGGATCCGTTAGGTTAAAACAGCCTGTTTTGTTAAATAGAATTATCATTTGTCTACCCAACAAACATCCCTATTCTGGAGAGTAATAACTTACGGAAATACTTATTTTTTTACAAATTATGCGTATATCTGACTTACCTTCGATGCGATGTATGTGCTTGTTGGACACGCCGGGTGTTCCCAGAGTGCCTGAGCTCGAGACTACCGGACAGCTTGCGTTCTTTATAGAAATCTCAGCTGGAGGCTCATGTTCCACACTCGGCTTGTTCGAGAAATCATTGTCTTGAGTCTTAGCTTGATTCACGGTAGACTTCGCCACCGAAATATCAGTTTTCTTCCTCTTGTTCTTTTTGTGTTTTTGTTGGAATAAAGCGTAATTTTCTGTACATGACACAATCTTCCGTTCAAAGACTATAGTGTTGAATAGTTTCCTGACCCTGTTCTCAGTTGAAGGGCTATTGAAAATACTCTGTTCGTAGTCCGTAGACTGCACAGCCAAAGGGTCAACGGCCATACTCTGATTGATCAAAGCCTCGCTGTGTGTAGCTTTCTCAGTACAAGGTTTATCGACCGTAGGCTGTAATAGAATAAATACAATTATTAACTAAATAATCTTTTTATAAAACAAGCGTTTTCGTATTCTTTCTCTTCTTTCTGCTTTTACTTCTCATCAAACCTATCATTTGATACCCATATCACGGGGTCTAATTGCTAACAAAGAAAATTTGGTTCAAATAAATCTCACTAGATGGCGCAATATGCACCTGTCTTTTATTGAATGTGTATAAAATTAATATTTTCTGGAATTACAACATAAAAATTGTATGTTCTTGTTTAATAAACTCTCCTAAGTACAAAATGATGGAATATTTGGCTCTTAATTCACATTTCAAAGATTATTTCAACGGATCACTTAAAATTGATGCCAATAGATGGCGCATTTTTAAATTTCTGAGGCATTCCACCAGATTGTTAAAATTTGCATTGTAAAACATTTTGGTGCAAAAAAAACTGTAAAAACGTGCAAAAAAATACTATGAAACGAACCTTCACTGTATTTAAAGAAAAAAATATTCACGAACGTAATAAATCCTTTTACTTGCGATTCGCTGCTAACACCATCTATCTATCACCGTGAAACAGAACCGAACGCGTTCGATGTACAAAAAAATAACAAGATTAATCAGATGATAACGCTAGTTACGTCGGCACGGTTTCTTTGTATGGGATGAGGCATCTGTATGCTAGTATTACATTATCTGTGCCCATATCATGACAGTGCACAAAAAATAACTAGTCCACCATCTTGGGCCGGCCGCCATATTGGATTTAGAATGACGTCACTTAGCTAACTATGCATTGTTATCCAAACTAAACGTGTATGCAAAATTTCATCTTAATCGGTTGAGGATAACTGCTTTAAAATTCAGTTGCAAGATTTGACCCGAACACATACATACACAAATAAAAGCTTGTAATAAACGTGCCCATACCGAAAGAGTTACCAACTCAGCATTTTCTAGACGTAAAATTTTATTTTAATTTTGCATTGGTAACTAAATTAAAATAAAATTAAAATATACACATTATTATGTGTGATCAGATATAAAATTTTGTAAAAATACGTAAACAAAATAATCTATACTAATATAATAAAGAGGTAAAGTTTGTGAGTTTGTGACGTTGTAGGGGGTAATCTCTGGATCTACTGAACCGATCTTGCACCAGTAGAAAGCTACATTATTCCTGAGTGTCATAGGCTATAATATATTTTCAAAAAAATTAGAGATCCTTATGAAAATTGCAATAATGTAACGCAAGGTAGTAAAATGTTGTCTATAAAATTCATTCATTGGCGTGCGTAGAGAAAACTATTGATGATACAGAAAAATATTAGGTAGGTAGGTAGGGTAGGGTAGGTAGGTAGGGTAGGGTAGGTAGGGTAGGCAGGGTCAGCTAGTCTATACTAATATTATAAAGAGGAAAGAGTTTTTTGTTTGTACCTAGGCTCCGAAACTACTGGACCGATTTGAAAAATTCTTTCATCAGTAGAAAGCTACATTATTCCTGAGTGACATAGTTTTTAATCCCGAAAACGGGTCCTGTGGGGTGGTCCACGGGAGCGAAGCCGCGGGCAACAGCTAGTATACAATAAAATAATAGAAAAGGAAGTGCATAGTGTGCTACAATATGAGGGCTCTCTACCTTTGTATCAATGGCCGCAGGACCTGCGTTCCCAGGTTCCACCACTGCAGGCCCTTCACCCATGGCGTCAGCGTCCGGAGTGTCCACTGTAGGTTCCACCACCGCTTGCTTCTCGATTATTGCGTGGGTTTTCTTAGTGGAGTCGTTGTTTACGTTTGCATTACTGTCTTCACTCTGTAAGCAAGCAATACACCTGTTTGTTTAACCGCCCACGGAAGAAGAGGTCTGTGTGTCTGTCTCTGGGATCATAGCACCTAAACGGGTGAACCGATTTTGATTTAGTTTTTTTCGATTGAAAGGTTGCTTTGTCGAGAGTGTTCTTAACTATGTTTGATTGAAATCGGTTCCACCGTTCTAAAGTAATTCACATTTTACTCTTTGAATTTGGGTGTTTCCGCAAGATATCATGTAATAATTACGTGTTTCGATCGATTGTCGATTGAAGCGTGTCTACTACTAGGTATATTATACATAGTTTAAAAACATGAAATAATAGTTAAATTAAAATTTAACTATCTCGCGTCGGGGAACCGATAAGTAAATAAAATAAACTGCTGTAAACGTTGGCGGTTCCCCGACGCGAGTACGTGGCTTATTTTTTGGTTTTTCTAGGTTTTATAAATTTAAACTAATAGGGATGTTACCTGGGTAGAAAAAATGATAATTCTAATTAGTTCGTCAGTGACATTATCAAATAATATGGACACATATTTTTTGCTTTACCAAATTAATAAAACTTTACAAAGTTAAAACTGCAGGCTGCATATGCAGTAAGGAAGATAAGGCAGTTAACCGATGTAGCCACAGCTAGACTAGTATACTATGCTTATTTCCACAGTATTATGTCTTATGGCATTCTGATGTGGGGGTCAGCAGCAGACGTTGACTCAATTTTCATCTTGCAAAAGAGGCCAATCCGCGCGATCTATAAAATGGGTCCTCGCGAGTCCCTCAGAGAAAAATTTAAAGAGATCGATATACTGACTCTACCTTCACTTTATATTTTGGAATGTATTTTGTATCGAGGGCTTTTCAAAACTAGAAGTGACTTTCCATAATTTAAATACACGCAGTAAGCACGAAATGGTAATACCCAAATTCAGATTAACGAAAACTAGCAAGTCTTTTCTTATAAACAGTATACGCTTTTATAACAAGTTGCCAAAGTCAGTTATAGAACTGACCGATGGAAAGTTCAAAAACTACATCAAACGTGTCCTTATTAAAAAAGCATATTATAAAATCAAGGACTACGCATGCGGCTTCCCTGGTAACGGTCATAAACGGCACAAATATGTAGATGTCTCTTAACTAATTCTCAATCTAATTTTTTCTCATTTTATTAGACTTTCACAAAGGTTTTCAATCATCTTTATAGCTAAGAATAGTTACAGCACTGATAACAACATTTGTGCCACATGTTAAATTTTGTGTTGTGAGACATTATTTTTTATTTGTTTTTTTTTTTACCTTTGTGTAGATTCTTTTACCGATTGTTTTGTGAATGTGTGAACATTGTAGGTCTTCTAGATTTCTAAATGCTTATCAACATTTGTTAACTTTTTATCTCGTTATGCTTTTTTTTTATATCTTACGACTCATTGTCGGGCCTACGTTGTCCACCCATATCCAAGTACTAATGCTGTAACATGGAAATATTGTAAAACCAAACCATTTTTTTAAAAGAGATTCATGGAGTTACTTGCCGGTTCTTCTCCATAGGAAACGACTAACCCGAACCGTGCACCTTTTGTCGACGTTTTATAAGTGCCCATGTAGGCTTATGAAAAATTAAAATAAATGATTTTGATTTTGACTGTGAGACTCTCTTGGATGTCGTGGAACTCCCGGCTGCGTGCCGGTACTACGAGCCCGTCCCCAGGTCCCACGCGGACGGCTACTTGGATGTCGTGGCACTCCTGGCTGCGTGCCGGTACTACGAGCCCGTCCCCAGGTCCCGCGCGGACGCCTACTTGGATGTCGTGGCACTCCCGGCTGCGTGCCGGTACTACGAGCCCGTCCCCAGGTCCCGCACGGACTCCTACTTGGATGTCGTGGCACTCCCGGCTGCGTGCCGGTACTACGAGCCCGTCCCCAGGTCCCGCACGGACTCCTACTTGGATGTCGTGGCACTCCCGGCTGCGTGCCGGTACTACGAGCCCGTCCCCAGGTCCCGCACGGACTCCTACTTGGATGTCGTGGCACTCCCGGCTGCGTGCCGGTACTACGAGCCCGTCCCCAGGTCCCGCACGAACTCCTACTTGGATGTCGTGGCACTCCCGGCTGCGTGCCGGTACTACGAGCCCGTCCCCAGGTCCCGCACGGACTCCTACTTGGATGTCGTGGCACTCCCGGCTGCGTGCCGGTACTACGAGCCCGTCCCCAGGTCCCGCACGGACTCCTACTTGGATGTCGTGGCACTCCCGGCTGCGTGCCGGTACTACGAGCCCGTCCCCAGGTCCCGCACGGACTCCTACTTGGATGTCGTGGCACTCCCGGCTGCGTGCCGGTACTACGAGCCCGTCCCCAGGTCCCGCACGGACTCCTACTTGGATGTCGTGGCACTCCCGGCTGCGTGCCGGTACTACGAGCCCGTCCCCAGGTCCCGCACGAACTCCTACTTGGATGTCGTGGCACTCCCGGCTGCGTGCCGGTACTACGAGCCCGTCCCCAGGTCCCGCACGGACTCCTACTTGGATGTCGTGGCACTCCCGGCTGCGTGCCGGTACTACGAGCCCGTCCCCAGGTCCCGCACGGACTCCTACTTGGATGTCGTGGCACTCCCGGCTGCGTGCCGGTACTACGAGCCCGTCCCCAGGTCCCGCACGGACTCCTACTTGGATGTCGTGGCACTCCCGGCTGCGTGCCGGTACTACGAGCCCGTCCCCAGGTCCCGCACGGACTCCTACTTGGATGTCGTGGCACTCCCGGCTGCGTGCCGGTACTACGAGCCCGTCCCCAGGTCCCGCACGGACTCCTACTTGGATGTCGTGGCACTCCCGGCTGCGTGCCGGTACTACGAGCCCGTCCCCAGGTCCCGCGCGGACGACTACTCACTAGAGCCACGGGCACCCAACGCGAAGATAGAAAATTTGGTTTATATAAATTGCACTAGATGGCGTGATAAGCTTCTATTTGTTATTGAGTTTTGTAAAATATTATGATTTTCTAAAGTCGATCATAAAAAAATGTATGTTCTTATATAATTAACTCCCCTTACCACAAAATTAAGGAATATTGGGCTCTTAATTCAAATTTCAAAGTTTATTTGAATGGATCATTTAAAATTTATTACAATAGATGGCGCGGTTTTAAATTTCTGAGGCATCGATTCGATTTATTTTTGTAACACATTTTGGTACAATTAAACTGTAAAAACGTGCAAAAAATACTATAAAACAAATCGTCGCTGTATTTTAAAAGACTAAGTATTCACGAACCGAGACCTATTACTTGCAAATCGTTGCTAACACCATCTATAACCGTGGAACGGAAGCGAACGCCATCGATGTTCTTAGAGAAATAATAATAATAATAATAATAATCTGTGGCCTGACCTGTCAAGTGTGACATATAAAATTTTATCTCCAAATTTTCCAATTTATAACTAATACAATAATATAATAGAAAAATACAATAGAACAATGTCCAAACACACAAATAAAATGATAAAACAAGAAAATAAAATAAAATTACAATAGTGACCATGTAAACCATCCAAAACTATAACATGATAAATTACGTACTTGACAAACGAAAGATGAATGGAATATGTTGACGAGAAGCCAGGCCCGAGCACTAAACACACGCCCAACATCTTCGGGTTCGTCGCTCAGCTCCGCCTCGCAGCCGCCGGGACCACCTACAATCGTGAGTCAAGCGATCCCGGACGCTGCAGTTGCGTCGAGCTCGAGCGACGAATACTTCTCTCCGCCGACGACACCACCACCTGCGCGTCGACGGGGAGGACGCCGGCCGCCGGATAGCTTGGGGCCTCGAGGCCCATCGGCCTCTGACAGGGTCCCCGCTCCCGGTGGAAGTGTGCAGCGCATGCGATGGACGCAATCAATTAACGAAAACGTCATGCGCGCATACTTTGGGGCTACAGAGGGAGGAAGTAACCTGACTGCGTACCGTGGTCGGATGCTCTCTCTGTTTCAGGTGCTTGAGCCAGCTGTCAACGTGTCGGCCCAACGTCTATCGGATCAGGTGCGGGTCATCCAGCGTAACCGTATGCTGGATGACGCCGTACTTGATGGACTGCGTGAGGAATCACGGAGTAGCCGTGTCTCGCCTGCCTTGCCACCGGCCGCGGTGCAACTGCAACCCAATGTTTCACCGCGACCCGACCATGTTGGAGAGGATGACGACGACGGGGCTATATCCGTGAGTACCCAATGCAATGTACGATTGAGGAGCGCTTTGGAATGTGCATTCCGAGAGTATCGTTCCACACCGCCTGAACTTAGACCAAGATTACCTCGTCTGCCCATGCATAAGAAAAATAGGGCGCTGGTGTGTGCTCTAGATTCGCAGCTATCAAATGTTTTTGATAGCAGCAAAGACCTTACTGATACCCACTCGATCTTGTATTGTGCGGCTGCAGCGGCATGTCGTGTAGCTAACGTCAAGTTTCCCAAAACTGATAGAGCTACACGACCAGCTATACCAGCTTGGCAGTACAGGATTGAGCGTCGTATCGGTGAGGCTAGAGCACTCATCGGCAAGCTTATCTGCTTCAGGGAGGGCAACACTCGCCCTAGAGTGATGCGCTTTGTGAGGCGGGCGTTCTCGGCGACTGATATCAGTTCTCGAGATTATATGTCCCGCGTCACAGAGCGTATCGACTTCCTGAAGCAGAAGATCTATGCATGGGCAAGCCGTATTCGACGGTACAAGCGGCGAGTGGAAAGATACACTCAAAATCGCACATTTCAGAACAACGAAAGGTGGGTTTATAGGGCTTGGGAGCGACCCAACCAAGGTGTGACTGATACGCGCCTACCGGATAATGACGCCATGTGTTCGTTCTGGCGCGATATCTGGTCGGTGCCTGTCAGTCACACCGAGGGTGACTGGACTCGGGAGGTCGAGCAAGCGTGCGATCCGATACCACAAATGGGGGCAATTACCATCAGCCCCCAAGATGTGGCTCGTGCAGTCCGTCCGTTGCCCAATTGGAAATCTCCAGGGCCGGACGGACTGCAAAACTTTTGGATTAAATGGTTCCAAAGGTCGCACGCTCGTTTGGCATCTCAATTCCAGTCTGCCTTAGAGTCAGGCTCGCTGCCCCAGTTCCTAACGACAGGAATAACCCACCTGCTCTATAAATCGGGTAGTACTGCGGAACCTAAAAATTATAGACCGATAACGTGTTTACCGACGGTCTATAAAGTTCTTACATCCATTCTGAGAGCGAAAATTAATCAACATATTGACAATAATGCCATCATGTCTGCTTCTCAGAATGGATGTAGGAACGGGTCCCGCGGTACTAAGGAGCTGCTCCTCATAGACATTGCCATTAGCCAGCAGGTTCGCCGTTCTCGCAAGGATCTGGCGACATGTTGGATAGATTACAAGAAGGCCTATGACTCAGTGCCACATACATTTTTTTTTTTTTTTTTTTTTTTTTTTTTTCGATTTAAATACGAGGCTTTTGGTTAATTTGTACCTACCCACCCTTTATTTTGTATTGTGCGTTTAGTTTGTGCAGAATAAACAATTTTTCTTTCTTTTTTTCTTTCTTTCTTTCTATACATGGCTCATGAGGGTGTTGGAGTTGTATAAAATTGATGCAACACTGCGCACCTTCCTGACGTCATGTATGAGGCAGTGGAGGACGGTCCTTCACTATCCAGGATGTCGACAGATGCAGGAAAACAGTGAACCTATAAGGATTGAGCGCGGTATATTTCAGGGCGACAGTCTGAGCCCTTTGTGGTTTTGTTTAGCCCTGAACCCTCTCAGTACACTGCTGGAGGGTTCGGGCCTGGGATATCGGTTGAGAAGAGGTGGTCAGGTCATATCACACCTCCTTTATATGGATGATTTGAAGCTCTTTGCCCCCAACAACTTGCAACTGATGAAGCTACTGAAGGTGACAGAAACCTTCAGTGACGCCATCAGGATGGAATTTGGTGTGGACAAATGTGCAGTCATGCATGTAAAGCGAGGGGAGATTATGGAATCCGTGGGAATACAACTCTCGGATTCCATATACCTTCGATCCCTCTCCTCAACCGAAACTTACAAGTATTTGGGTATGTCGGAAGCATTAGGCATCAATGCTAGTGACGTTAAACAGTCGTTGAAGGAACGCTTCTTTGGCCGCCTGAATAAAGTACTAAATAGTCTTTTATCAGGCGGAAACAAGGTGCGCGCCTTCAACGGTTGGGTCATGCCGGTGTTGATGTACTCTTTCGGCATACTCAAATGGACTTTTCAAAATCAAAATCAATCAAAATCAAATATTTTTATTTTACATAGGCCTACATGGGCACTTATAAAACGTCGACAAAAGGTGCACGGTTCGGGTTAGTCGTTTCCTATGGAGAAGAACCGGCAAGAAACTCCATGGTTACTCTTTTAAATTGTTTTGTTTACAATATTTCCATGTTACAGCATTAGTACTTGGATATGGGGGGACAACGTAGGCCCGACAATAAGTCGTACGAAATTGAAAAAAAAACATAATGCACGAAATAAAAAGTTAACAAATGTTAACAATCATCTAGAAAACTAGAAAGCCTACAATGTTCACACATTCACAATAGGTAAAAGAATCTATACAAAGGTAAAAAAAAAAAAAAAAAAAAAAAAAGAAACCACAACACTAAATTTAACATGTGGCACAAATACTGTAATCAGTGCTGTAACTATTCTTAGCTAAGGGCTATAATGATGATTGAAAAATATTGTAAAAAGTCTAATTAAAAGAGAAAAAAATGAGATTGAGAATAGTTAGAGATATCCATATATTTGTGCCGTTTATGAGTTACCAGGGAAGCCGCATGCGCAGAGGGTGTCAAAGCCAAATTTTTTATCTTCAACGTAGTCCTTGATTTTATAATATGCTTTTTTAACAAGGACACGTTTGATGTAGTTTTTGAACTTTCCATCGGTCAGTTCTATAACTGACTTAGGCAACTTGTTATAAAAGCGTATACTGTTTATAAGAAAAGACTTGCTAGTTTTCGTTAATCTGAATTTGGGTATTACAATTTCGTGCTTACTGCGTGTATTTAAATTATGGAAGTCACTTCTAGTTTTGAAAAGCCCTCGATTTTTGCGGACATACAAAATACATTCCAAAATATAAAGTGAAGGTAGAGTCAGTATATCGATCTCTTTAAATTTTTCTCTGAGGGACTCGCGAGGACCCATTTTATAGATCGCGCGGATTGCCCTCTTTTGCAAGATAAAAATTGAGTCAACGTCTGCTGCTGACCCCCACAGCAGAATGCCATAAGACATAATACTGTGGAAATAACTCAAAATAACGAAATAACAGACTCAGACAGAACTTGACGCCCTGGATAGGAGGGTCCGCACGCTGCTTACCGCAAATCGTATGCATCACCCACGTTCATCGGTTATGAGACTGTATATCCCGCGGAAGTGCGGTGGTCGTGGCTTTTTAAATGCTAAGACCCTGCACAACCGCGAGGTATGCAGTCTTAGGGAATACTTCCAGGCCGCCGACGTGGGTATGCATCGAGATGTAGTAGCGGTGGACAAGGGCCTCACCCCGCTCTCCTTGGCTAACGAGAACTGGCGCAAACCTATAGTATTAGATACTAATGACCGCAGGGAGGTATGGCAGAGCAAGGAGCTTCACGGACGCTTCTACCGGGTCCTACATGGGCCCGATGTAGATCTTTTAGCATCCGTGGCCTGGCTGCGATTTGGTGACCTTTTCGGGGAAACCGAAGGTTTTGTCTTTGCGATTATGGACGAAGTTATGATGACAAACAACTACCGGAAATATATTGTGAAGGACGGCACGGTTGACATTTGTCGGGCATGTCATCGGCCGGGGGAATCAATCAGACACATTATTTCCGGTTGTTCTAGTCTGGCTAACGGAGACTATTTGCATAGACACAACCTTGTAGCCAGGATTATCCACCAGCAACTTGCTCTTAAATACAATCTTGTTGAATCGGAAGTGCCTTACTATAAGTATGTGCCCGACCCAGTTCTCGAAAATGGCAATGTCACGTTGTATTGGGATCGGTCTATCATCACTGACAGGACTGTTGTTGCTAATAAGCCTGACATAGTGGTGATAGACCGACTAGAGCGTCGCGCAATGATTGTTGATATTGCGGTCCCCCATGACGAGAACCTCGTGAAGGCGGAGAGAGATAAGAAAAGTAAGTATCTTGATCTGGCTCGCGAGGTTGTCGACATGTGGGATGTGAATACAGCAGTCATTGTGCCGATAGTCGTGACGGCCAATGGTATAATAGCCAAGAGCCTCGACGAACATCTTAGGAGGCTCTCGTTGGGCAGCTGGATCAAGGGCTTGATCCAGAAAGCGGTACTCCTGGACACGGCTCGTATTGTTAGGAGGTTCCTCTCTCAGGAGCCCTGACCACCGGTAGCTTGGACCCTGTTCCCGATACCGGTGGGCTACTATTTTTGTATTTTTAAATGTTCTTTTATTTTATTTTTTTAGAATGATATTTAAAAATGTAAAAATATGTAAATATAATAAATAAATGACATAATAATAATTTTTATTGTTCCAAAAACAGTGTTACAAATTATATTTTTCCACCAGATATTTATGCACAGACTATGCAATACAAAGTAGTAGTTCAAAGTTTTAGTGGAAAAGATCACCTGTTTCCTGTACTAGTTATAAAACTGTATCACAGGAGACAGGGCCTTCCGTTTACAATGAGACAGCGTATTAGCAGTACATGTATGCCGATGTTTGTTGGAAATAGCTAATTATTTAATAAGGAATACATGCCAAAGTAGGAACAAGTTGATAATTAAAAGAATGTAACTGTAGGTGTGTACTGTGTTGGCGAGCTGTGTGTGTGTGTAGTGTGATGTATGATGTATGTGTACGTGTGTGTGTGTGCGTTTGTGTGTGTATGTGTGTGCGTGTGTATGTGTGTGTGTGTGCGTTTCCGTGTGAGTGATTGCTCGTGAGTGTACAGATTTCACTGTAGAACTATATCGGTTGTACGAGAAGGCTTTCAGTATCACTGTATGAGAGTTTCAACAGCCAATCACGCAACAGTAGTTTGCACTTTGAGAAAGAATGCTCGTAAATGTTGAGTTGTTTGTTCGCTTTGTTATAAAGACGAGGACCGAGTACATAGAAATGTCGACTAGCAAGAGTGGTCCTATGGCGTACGGTGGGACATACATGGCTCTTGCGTCGTTTCCCACTCATGAGCCCTGCGACAAACGGGAGAGACGAGTGTTGGCGCAGAATTGATTGAAGGACAAAGAGCTGTCTCACAGATAGAAGTTTACATTCGCTATGTAACAAAGATGTAGGGTACATGCGTGGTTTCTTGTATATAACTTTTAAGACAGCTCTCTGTGCTCTTTCAACTTTTAGAAACGCCGTGGCATAAGCACCACCCCATGCCGCAATACAGTACGCAAGAATGGACTGTGCCAGAGAATAATACACCGCTGTAAGCGAACCACTCTGCAAAGTCGATCGAAGCCTTTTGAAGGTAAATATGAGTTTGCGGATACGCCCTGTCAATACCTTTAAATGCGTGTGCCAATTCAAGGTGGAGTCAAGGAACACACCAAGGTACTTGACATTACTTACCCTCTCTATGCATTGGCAATTGCAGGTCTGTGTGTTTGTGTCAAGACAACTATGAGCCCTAAGGGAGAGTAAGAAATAATCAGTTTAATCAGACGAAAAACGCTAGTTACGTTGGCACGGTTTCTTTGTATGGGATGAGGCATCAGTATGCTAGTATTATATTATTTGTGGTAGAGCATAGCTATATGTAGCACATAGTCAGTAGATAACTCACCAGCGGCTCGGTGACGATGACGCCGTCCTGCACCAGCTGTCGCCAGCTCTTGAAGGCTCCCGTGGCCACGTGTGGGTATCTGCGGGAGTACAGAACTAGTAGCGTCATCTGTTGGCAGGAGTAAGGCAACTAGTAGCGCCATCTATTGGCGTAAGAAAGGAAACTAGTTGCGCCATCTATTGGCGTAAGAAAGGAAACTAGTTGCGCCATCTATTGGCGTAAGAAAGGAAACTAGTAGCGCTATCTATTGGCGAACAGGAGAAGTTGTCTTCTTAAAAGTTTTTTCAACCAAACATTCTGAAAAGTTCTAAAACTCAAAATAAGATATTGATTCTGTCACATTATAGCTTGAGGACGGCAGAATGGAATCTGACAAGTGTACTGACCGTTTGAGTATTTGGATGTGTATGGGTGCCGGGCGCGGGTACACGTCGTGCGGCGCGGAGGGGGCGGGCGGGGCGGGCGGGGGTCCGGGCGGGTCTGGCCCCCGGGCGGGCGGGGCGGCAGGCGAGTCTGGCCCCGGGGCGGGCGGGGCGGCGCGGCGCCAGTGCGCGGCCAGGCGCACGCGCGCCTGCAGCTTGAGCTCGTGCCAGCGCCGCTGTAGGACCACCAACGACGCAAAGCGCCCGCTGCCAAACACAAAATAGACATTATAGCCTCATGAGTACAGTTCAATTTCATGTGGTATATTACGACTGTGTATTTCTGTATCCAATGTCATTTCAACCTTATATATTCGACATTTAAATTCATATTAGTATGTTATATCACAATAATGCTATTTGTGTGGACAGTCTGGATAATTATTTTTGCTTACCATCTCGCATACCGCTGTTCCATGCATTTAGCAGCTATCGAGAGATAGCATTTTATAAGCTCATACTGGCTCATATAAACGCGCTGTCACAGGTGGATCAGCACTTAACACGGTAATACAATACTTGAAAACGTCGACTCTATACGAGGTCTCTGGGGTGCGACACATTCGTGCCTATTCGGCAACACGTAGAATACCGGCGCTAATACTTTTTCTGAAATAACCGTATGTAAGTGGGTGCCTGTGTGTATGCCATCTCACTCACACATTGACCTAGTCATCCCCACCTTCAACTAGTCATCCCCACACAGAAAGACACAATCTCGTGCGCACCACGTCTGTTATACCAGAGCCACCGGCGAGTGCAGATTCTATGTGTTGAAGTGTGGTAATTTAGTGCGTGTACGAGCCTGTGAATTGCCCCAAAATTGAACCGGTCACTACATTACCTCACAATCTAGAAAAAGTAAGCAACTTAGTAATGGTGACAATTTGTAGCAACGTCTATGACAACACATACGAACTCAAATCACAAATCCTGCATCGCGTAAGCATGTTTTCCGCAAGATTTACGTGCGGAAAACATGCTTGCGGGTACGTGTGCTTGTGTGTGTACCTGTCGATATAGTCCTGGTGCGCGCGAGTCCAGCGCTGGCCTAGCTCATGCGACGGCCCCGGGTCCACCTGCTCCAGTTGATGACGCTGCACCAGTTGCCACAACGTGTGCAGCGCGGCGGCCTCCTCGTACAGCGTCACGCTCTCCTGCACAACACATGACACTCGCTATACACAAGGTGATGTGAAAATAGTAGCCTTGAAAAGTTGGTCATTATTATCAGGACTAAAGTAAAGAGAGCTCAAGGCCGGTCGCCCACACGATAGTCTGACCAAGTGAAAGAAGCTATGTCCTGAAGAAAAATTCAGCAGGTGGTGAAGACAACTTTGGATTGGAGCCGATGGAGGCAGATTGTACGCTTAAAGGGATTCAGTGACCACGATTCCCAGCAATGAGGGACCGATTAAGAAGAAGACAAGATGAACAAGAGGCTCTACACAAGTGTCAGCGATGAATAGCGATGGTATTGAAGTGAAGAAGTTTTGTTTGTTTGGTCGAAATGCCAAAATGTAAGGGATTGTTCACGTGACATTTCGATAGCGTTTGTCATTCCCTTAATTTTTGACATTTTTCCAATCGCTATCGACATGCTTCCGATGGTAGAATGTCACTTGTTTAGGGCCTATGGTAACGGCAGTGTAATTTCTCGCATGTAACAATGTTGGTACTCACGTCGGTGACGAGGCGGTGCATGTCGACGTCGCTGTGCAGCAGCACGAGGTCGGCGACGGCACGCACGTGCGGGGGGGGCGCCTCGTGTGGGGGGGGGACCTCTTGCGTGGGGGGCGCCTCTTGCTTGAGAGGCGCCTCGTGCGTGGGGGGCGCTTCATGCGGGGGGGCCGCGTCCCCCGCGCGCGCCCACACACACACCTGCTGCAGCGACACGCGCTGCGCCGCCACCCTGTGACACACACACTATGAAGCACGTCCTCCCGAGAGTGTCTCACAAGGGGACGATTCGGCTTAATATGGTTACATGACAAGGTAGCGCCATCTATTGACGAGAGGAAAAAAAACAAGTAGTACCTAGTAGCGCCATCTCATATCGAATAGCGGAACTTATCCTTTCAAAAGTTCTGTGTCGCCTAAGTCGTGCTCAGCCGAACATTCTGGAAAGATGTCGTCGCGTCTAGAACAGTCTAGAATATTCCAAAAATATTTCCTTTGCTATATTTATTTTTATTTATTTATTTATTCTCAAACAATTTTCATTGTGTCGAACATTACATAATTAAAATTAAAAAACATAATTATTATGTTACACTTGAAAGTAAATTAAATTATTAGAAAATTTAGTCACTTTAATTTAAAATATGTTCCAAAAGAAAATTATATAGTTTCATAAGATTATAACATTAAGTTTATACTGTGTATGTCACAAAAAAATCAATTCCAAATCAATCCGAAGTATGTCACAAGAACTAATTATAATGTCAAGTTAATTCAACATGTCACAAACAGAAAAGAAGTAAATTGTTCCTATAGGTATTTCACAAGTAAGATTTAAAATTTCAAATTAATACGATATATGTCACAAGAAATAAAATTAATGTCATGTTAAACTAATATATGTCTATGTGGATGTGTTCTGAGAGGCCTGACTCTGAGGTGCTGGGGAGAGTCATCCAGCTTCACGTGACGAGATGACACTATTACAATAAGTTGACTAACATAGTTTTAAGACCTTTGTTACTAACAACTATGGACATGTAATTAGTCTGCAATAAATGGATTTTATTTCCTTTATTCAACTCTTTTCTTATTAATTACATTTTTAAATATTTTTACAAAACACATACAAAAAAGAAAAACATTTAAAAATATAATTAATAGAGACCCACCGGTATCGGGAACAGGGTCCAAGCTACCGGCGGTCAGGGCTCCAGAGAGAGGAACCTCCTAACAATGCGAGCCGTGTCCAGCAATACTGCTTTCTGGATCAGGCCCTTGATCCAGCCGCCTAACGAGAGCCTCCTAAGGTGTTGGTCGAGGCTCGTGGCTATTAAGCCATTGGCTGACACGACTATCGGTACAATGATCGCTGTGTCCACATCCCACATGTCGACAACCTCGCGAGCCAAGTCAAGATACTTGATTTGCTTATCTTTCTCGGCTTTCACGAGGTTCCCGTCATGCGGGACAGTTATGTCAACAATCATTGCACGCCTCTCGATTCGGTCCACCACCACTATATCAGGCTTATTAGCGATAATAGTCCTGTCAGTGATGATGGACCGATCCCAGTACAATGTGATATTGCCATTCTCGAGAACTCATTCACTTATTTAATTTATTATTTAAAAAATAATAATGTCAAGTTAACACAATGTATGTTTAAAGATTATACTCGTAATTGCAAATTAATAGGCGATATATGTCACAAGTAATAATCATGGAGTAAAACCAATATATGTCACAAAAAATTATAATGTCAAGTTAATACAATATATGTTACAAAAACATTGTGATTTCAAAATGTAATGTCAAAAGATAAAGTCCAATTAATTTAATTAAAAATATTTGTTACTGCTATTTCTAATAGCAAGTATCTATTATATATAAGTGGCGATCGGGTTCGACGTTGTATAATTTATCCCTGAACTCCAGCTTGTAATAATATTCATTTATCTACATATTTGTGTACTTAAAACATGAAAAAAATGCCTGCTGATGTTCAACCACAGCCCACATAGGGACTTCTGATGGAATCTTAAATTGTATGAACTAATTCCACCTAGCCCGATCCATCATCGGACTGCAAGACGTACGGCGATGCACCATGGTGCATAGCCCAACTCTACGCACTAAACATTTTGGGAATACTTTCATTATGCGTACAGTTAAGGAGTGTAATTCCCTGCCGGAGTCTGTATTTCCTGATAGCTACAACCTCAGTCTTTAAACAAAGAGTGAATAGGTTACTTCTAGGCAAGCGTACTTTAGCGTCGATCCCATCATCTTCGCTTAAATCAGGTGAGAAAGTGGTCAAGCGCGCGCCTATCATATTTAATATTTTAAATACAAAAGTTGGGATGGATGGATAATGATTATCCAAAAATGCCAGAACGGGTGAACGGATTTGGATGAAATTTTGCTCAGAGATAAATTATAATCTGGAATAGCTCATAAACTTCTTCATCCCTGTATGTTTCTCTGGAATAAAAACACACAAACATTTCACTCGGACTAAGCCGCTGGCCGAAACTAGCAATAAATATAATAAACTCACCAGATGGCGTGCAGGTCGTTGATGGGTGTGGCCAGGCGCAGCGCCCGCTTGACGTCGTTGTACAGCGCCGTGGAGCAAGCCGCCGGCCGAAACTAGTAACAAATATAATAAACTCACCAGATGGCGTGCAGGTCGTTGATGGGTGTGGCCAGGCGCAGCGCCCGCTTGACGTCGTTGTACAGCGCCGTGGAGCACAGCGCCCGCCGCGCGCGCGCCGCCTGCGCCAGCGCCAGCACCACGCTGTCCGGCGACAGGCCGGCTCTCTGTACCACACACCGGGCTGTTACTACACCGGGGCTCGCAGAGCAAGGTTACGCGTAACGGAATAACTTTGCTAAATTTACAGCGCCATCTCTTGGCGAATGTGAATCTTGTATAGACCCGGCACCACAGTCTATATATCTTTTCTATCTATTTATTTTTTATTTATGTTGCAAGCAGCTAAATAATTTGCAAAAAAATGTTAGTTACCATGTTACTGTCGTTAAAAGTTCAAGATGTTAGCTCATTAAATTCATTCTGTGATAAATTTAGAAAGACGAAAGTAGCCTCATAAAGTGTTCTCTGTGTCTGTTGAGTAAATGAGTCTTACAGTAAATACATTTTTGTAAAACTTTATTTAAAGTAAAGATATTCTGAAAATGAAAAATTACTTTCTGTAGGTTTTACACTGTAAGGTTTACAGATAGTTGTTTCGGGTTTTGTTGATTGTGTATGTCAGTTAAAATGTTTTTAAAGGCACCCACGCCACAGGAGCCATTCTTAGTACAGAACATTTTACAAAAAGAAGAGAATAGTAGAAATTGCCTTCTCGAAGGCCGAACATTCTGAAGAGTTCTAGTCGCGTTGAGGGGGAACCGCTGTGTTCCAGAAACATTTCGCGTGCTATATCAATAGCGGACGACTCCGCCAATTCCATGACTCAATTGAAAGCGATTCGAAAAGCGATCAAGTGCAGTTCAACAGCGAAATAGTCTAAGAAAATATATTAGTATTAGGAGTATTCGTAACAATACAGGGCGTAACGGAATCGTGTGGTCATATATTAAGAAACAAAGTTATCATCAGCTAATCAAAAATCGAATGAGAAAATCTTTTTGAATTGTCTATGAACTCTATGAAACTAGTTGTTCATGTCTATGGCCAGAAGAGGTTGAGGCAGAGGTGTGCTTGATGGCTGATCGGGAGTAACATATGTGTGTGTACTATGTATACGTACTTTCTTGGGGGGCGGGCAGAGGCGTTGCGCCACCAGAGTGCGCCAGTGCGGCGCGCCGTCCGCCGAGCGCTTCTTCTTGTCGGGTTTCTCCGCCATCTGTACACAACACTGCGTCAGACACCACTCAACAACGGTTAATAGTTGAGGCTAACTTCTTCTTTAGTACATGGTAGAATACCACCCATACGCACTAATCTTAGGGGAATACTTTCATTGTGCGTACAGTTAAGGAATGGAATTCCCTGTCGGCGATTGTGTGGCCACTCCTGATAGCTACAATCTAGGAGACTAAGTAAAGAGTGAATAGGTTACTTCGAGGCAAGCGTGCTTCATCGTCGACCACATCATCGCTTACCATCAGGTGAGATAGAGTCAAACGCGACCCTACCAATAATAAAAAATAAACTCAGATACAGAGCGCGCGATAATAGTCTCTATAGCAGAGATATAAAGTCACCTTTTGCTTGAAGTACTCTCGAAAGCGCTTTTCCCACGAGCGCGCAGTGGTCAGTGGGATGCAGAGCGCGGCCGCCAGCTTCACATACGCACTATGGCGCTGATCCTAAAACAGATAAAATATATTTTATACCTTAAAGTCCACCAGTAAGTACAATAACTAATAACGCTGATATATCTATAATCAGTTTTTCGATAAATATACAAACCTAGAATAGTAACTGTGAAAACAGAATCAAAATAGATCGCAAAACAAACGAGATATAACAATTTATGAAACAAATATCCCGTCCCTCTTATGAAAACGCGGTTTAGTGTTCTATAGTCAACAAGGAACCCTTACAGTTTCACCATGGCCGTCCGCAGCTTAGCTCAGAGACTCTTAGTACTAGAAAGCTATTATTTGGAATGGATATACATATTAATCACACCGACAAAGAGGTAAAATAAAATATTGAAAATATATTTTTATATGGACCTTCTGTACACATAAATTGCGGATGTTTTTTTTCTCGTCTTTCCCATGGTGTTGGGTATCGTTGGATAGGCCATTCAAAAATATAACAGGTCTGTGAAAACCATTTTTCGATCCGTTTGCGTAAAATTAAGCTTTAAATTGCAATTTTTTGTTAGAGTCAAGTGTCCCCTGTCTCCCTGGTTTATTTTGGAAAATATTTTTTTGTGACAAAATTCACGTCAGTATTTTATATGTCGCAGCCATCTGGTATAATTAGCCAGCTAATTGGACGCCTAGGCCTTTCATTAAATCCAATTAAATGGCTGAAGGACATTTAGCCAAGTCATTGAGCGCAATGTTTAACCAGATGGCTGAATGTCGTGTAGTCAGTTAATTAAATTCGAAATTGATGAATTTGTAATATTTGGTTAGGATGCCTCTAGACTCAAATATTTTGTGAAGACTTACAGAAGTATTATTTGGCACCTCCATGTTTTAATACTATCACACTTTAATTATTTTTACACTTAAGATTGCACACAAGAACGGAAAATAATTAATAAAAAATTGTTAAACGTTGAATGATTCTAGTTCAAATAAATATCTGCCTAGGCATACAATTGGATGCCGACGTTTAATGAACGGCCTAGGTGTCCAATTAGCTGGCTAATTTAACCAGATGACTGCTACATATACATATAACGAAATTAAAAGGAAAACTATCACAGCTAAGTAGGCTTTACAACTTTGCGAGTAATAGTTGACCAACTTATAAAATATTCTTTGAAATGAAAAAAAATCTTTAAAGCAATATTCAGTGCTTTTATTAGGGTTCCGTACCCAAAGGGTAAAAACGGAACTCTATTACTAAAACTTCACGATCCGTCTGTCTGCCTGTCTGTCCGTCTGTCACCAGGCTCTATCTCATGAACCGTGATAGCTAGACAGTTGAAACTTTCACAGATGGTGTATTTCTGTTGTCGCTATAACAACAAATACTAAAAACAGGAACCCTTCGTGCGCGAGTCCGACTCGCACTTGGCCAGTTTTTTGTTTATGAACCCTCGGTGCGCGAGTACGACATCAAAGCTAATAAGTATTTTATTTAACAACAAAAATGACATGCATATTTCATGGAACTTTTAAAACTTAATAGTGTTTGACAATGCACGGTCTTACCGCTGAACAAGGTACAGTGCTACCACTCATGTTAAGATTCAAGTCATTTAGTTCTTCCTACATTGAAAGCTTGAAAGCTGGCATTGTAAATTTAGAATCATTCAATTCGCTCCAACTCGTTAGATGGTGTTGTCACACTCAACACTTACAGTCTTGATGTTGGAACTGCAGGGCCTCTCCAACAGAGCATCGTGCTTGATGTACTCCAGCGCGAACTTCTTCAAAGTCACACCTCGCATCCTGCACACACACAATATATACATCACTTGCTTATAAACTCAGTTGCTCAGAGATAAACACAATTACTGACAGATGAACTGAGTTGTTGAGAGATAAACACAATTGCTGCGAGATTAACTCAGTTGCCGAGAGATGAAGTCACGCTCTACTGTCTATCCTTCAAAGGAAAATTGACAACTTTTGTATTAGTAATTAAAGTTTCTGTATAAATATCACTTTTACTGGATAGTGTATGAGGCTTGAGAAAAATACTGGGAATAAGTATGACAAAATGATAAATGAATATTATTACAAAATTGGCTTTCCATTGTGTTATCTTAAGGTAAAATTAATAAACTATATACTAAAATAATAGAGAGCAAGGCTTTTGCCATCATCTGGGCACAAAACCAAATCCCTGCTACTGAGAAATACCAGATGGAAAAATTCAATAATGCTGTGCTAGACCAGGATAATTGAACCTAGGACATTGCTTGCAACAGATTAATAGACCAACAAGACAAATACTTGTTTATATACTCAATGGTTTAGCTGCAGCATTCATAATTTTTTTAATAAATAAATGGCTCTCATCATCACTAATATTGTCAAAAGATATCAATCAGTTTCATCACAAACTCTGCCTTCATATACATATAGCTACTTACTTGAGGTCAGCTCTGCTTCTGTTGACAAAGACAGAGGGTACGTAGTCCTCGTCTTGTGGCCGAGAGCAGGGCCGGCCGCGCACGAAGTGCTCGCTGCAGATCAGGCTGTGCTCGTTGGGGAGCCACCACTCCCCGCTGCATATACAGTAACATCACGCATTATTAACGGCCGTTTCACGGCAAATGCCCTACCACTGACTAAACTACAGTTTAGTGCAGTCATAGCCGTAACAACTGCCATACTTTTAATAAGTATTTCTTTGTCGCTTGCTGCTATAACGACAAATACTAAAAATAAATATTTAAGTAGGGCCCCCATACAACTAACGTGATTTTATTGCCGTTTTTTGCGATAATGGTATGGAACCATTTGTGCGCGAGTCCGACTCGCACTTGGCTGCTTGCATTTTACAAACAATAGAATAATTAATTGATGCATAATGCGCCATCTAGTGACATTTATCTATTCGAACCAAATTTTCTTTGTTAGCGTTGGACCCCATGACCTAGGTACCCCAAGATGGTCAGCAACACCAAGGTGCTGCTCGCCTTCCTCAAGGAGCCGGTGGATCTAATCCGCGAAATACGTGCTTGGACATGGACAAGTTATGGACATCAGCCAGTCTAAACTTAACATCACCCATGTAGTCCACAAGGGTTGGGCAGTGGTGCACCTAGTACACATTCTGCCAGTTATGTTAACTTACACAAAAGAAGCCTGTTCACACTAACTTTGAAGAGATTTGGGTTGAATGTGTTTGGAAACAGACGCAGGCAGTGAGTTCAACTATTTTGCTGTGCGCATTATGAAGGATGTTTGGTGCGAAATGATGGAATGGCAATTAGGTGAGGATGGTAACTTGCAGTGCGTCTAGATGTCCAATGGTAGAAGAGGGCCAGCTTTTAAAATGAATACCAAAAATTATAAGCAGAAGTGTATGACAGACTTTTTCAAGATGAATTAATCTTCTGTTTATTAACATCATGTCAAACTACAGATTTCATACACAATGTTTTGTTTATCTTGCTTGTATTTTTCTATAATTAACAAGTTTAACATTCATGTTTATTTACCATTAAAATGTTGCATACAATCTGGACGACTCGCTAATCCACAAAGCGTGTTGTTTTTGCCTGCCCGAATAAGCGAGGACCTACTGGTACTGTAGTACCTTAAAAAGATAGAAACAGCCAGTGCGTTATTAGCCGCTTAGAAAATATACAGTACAAACTCTACATTCAAAGTTCATAGTAAAAAAAACTACTTACTTCTTGTCTTTGATAACCTGAACCCATTTGTCTCTCCGGAATGACCGAAAGTGCCCACATCGAACTTCGGGGAAGCTAAAGAAGTTCACTTTGCTGTTCAACGGTGTATTTTTACACCTTATAACACAACACGTTTTTATACACTCTTCTGGAGTCATATTTATCTTGAGTATTACACAATTTAGTAAAATTCAGCACCTCAAAACATGAAGTCGGTAACAAATAAACACAACACTCAGCTCCATAATTCAGCAATTCGAAATTTATCCATCGTCTCGTCTGAGCATCAGTCAGTCAGGTCAGATTTTGCCACAGTTTATAGTATAGTCATCTGTGTTTTGACACGAAACTTGACTTGACTACTTGACAGATAAGACTTAGTGCTGCCAACTTCAAAAAACCCAAGTCAAACAATATATTTAATAGTAATTCCTCTACAGAATTCTAAATACATAGAAAAACTAATTACAGTACTCTGTGAATAATTATAACTTATGTTCTATTATATTAAAGCCAGTATTGTAACAACATTCTCGACGCATTACAAAGAAATGGGCGAAAGATAACTTTAAACTATTCAAAGAAACATAAAAATGAACGCACCCAAGCACCAATGATCTGTCATTGTCATTAATGTCACCTTCAGACTTGTGTTGCCAACCTTTAGGACAATCGAGATGTTGATATTTTAACCATTGTAAAATATGCACATTTATCAATATTAATAGTCGACTCGCCAATGCACCACCGCGATTATTTTTTTCTACGTGTCGTCTCGCAGTTCAGTCAAAGTGACCGACTACTGCTTAACCGAGCTTCCCTGTGGAGACTAAGCTATATAGCCTCCAGCCAGGCACAAATTTCTAAACCTAAGCGACAACGCTGAGGGCTGCCCCCTGTGGGGTCGAACCTCGGCTCAGGGCGTCACTGGGGGGACAACTAGGGCTGGATCTTAATAAAGTGATTCTACCATCCGTTCGGCAAGAGCCTACGTGGAGAAGAACGGACAAGAAACTCCAATTAACTAACTAGAATTTAACTACGGCACAGCATTGCGCGGGCTGGCTTGCATATCTTGACGGGGACGTCGCAGCGGGCTTCGGCAGCGAGGACGGAACGAAGGTGGTCTGTGTTTTCTAAATGTGCTGGTCTCTTTTTTGCTCTCTTGGAGCAGGGTGGTGGCGTCATCGGGGGTGATGATTATTGTAGGTTGTGGGTTAGAGGAAACGAAAACTGTTTGAAGTGGAATACTTTTAATAAAATATAACCAACATGACATACACTCGCTCTCAGCGTCAGTGGGCCGTAGACAAGTAGAACACATAGACAACCGAGTCTACAATGAAAACTAGTGTTGTGACATTGCTACTCCAACACCCTTCCTCAATGTCACATCACTACTACCAAATTTTACACAAAAACTTCCTCTTATTTATTACAAAACACAATCATTTGCTGACTCTACTTCTACTTACTTATTACTAATCAAAATAACTCACTTCTACACTTTTCAAATTTAACTTTACATAAAGGCTTAGTACATATATCAGCAACTTGATTCTCACTTTCAATATACTTCAAAATCACAATTTTCTTTTCAACTTTGTCTCGTATAAAATGGTACCTTAAATCTATGTGTTTTAACCTTTTATGATGCTCTGGGTTCTTGGCAATATGAATGGCGGATTGGTTGTCTTCATACATAACTATATTGTTACATTTTAATTCAATTTCACTTAATAAATTTTTAACCCAGCACCCTTCAGACAAACCTCGTGCTAAAGCAACATATTCCGCTTCAGTTGAAGACATCGCCACACACTGCTGCTTACTAGAAGACCATGAAACTGTACAACCATATACCTTCATTACATAGCCCGATGTGGACTTCCTGTCTGCCTGATCTCCGCCCCAATCAGCATCAGAATAACCAATCAAAGGCTCCTCTGCATCGTTTCTGTAAACTAACTTAATACCTATAGTTCCCTTAATGTATCTTAAAATCCTCTTCAAACCCTTCCATACATCTTCATTTGCACATGCCTGATATCTACTCAAGTAACTTAAAGCATAACATATGTCAGGCCGAGTACCCAACATTGCATACATAAGACTTCCAATTAGTTCTCTACACTTTCTTGTCAACTCCATATTTTCTTGATTAATCTTATCAATTTTTGCACCAGGCTCCATAGGTGTAGAAACCGGCTTGCAATCTTCCATCTTATATTTCTTCAATATCTTTTTCAAATAATTCTCCTGATCAATTTCAATACAATTTTCTCTCTTCTTTATGTTAATGCCTAAATACTTAGAAACTCCATTCATGTCCTTCATATCAAAATTTTCCTTTAACACTTTCTTTGTCTTCTCAATTTTCCTTCTATCTTCAGAAATTAAAATTATATCATCGACATATAAAAGTACATAGAACTTCAGACCTTGCTTGTAATATAGACAGTAATCACACTTGCTGCGGATAAACCCTTCCTGTATCATTAACTTGTCAAACCTCTCATTCCAATACCTAGGTGACTTCTTCAGTCCGTATAAGGATTTCTCTAACTTCAGTACTTTACCATCCTTTTTCATACCTTTTGGTTTTTCAAGATACACTTCCTCATCTATTCTTCCATTTAAAAAGGCACTCTTCACATCCATTTGTTGTATGTCCAAGTTGTATTTGGCAGTTATGGCTAGTAATATTCTTAAAGTTGGCAACTTTGCTACTGGAGCATAAACTTCTGAATGATCAAACTTTTCTTGTTGCTTAAATCCTCTCGCTACTAGTCTTGCCTTATGAATCTCAGTGTCTTCATCCTTCTTGACTTTAAATACCCACTTACTGTCAATTGTCTTTTTCCCTTTAGGTAACTCTGTCTCAATCCAGGTGTCATTTCTTATCAGTGCTTCTAACTCCTCATCAATTGCCTTTAACCACTTATTTTTGTCCTTTCCAGTAATTGCCTCTTCATAACTTAATTCCTCTTCTCCTTGTGCCAACAATCCAACTTCATAATCATCCGTCCATTTCGGTTTCTTTACCATCCTTCCACTTCTTGTTTTCCCTTCCTTCAACCCTGTTTCGTCTGCACTTAACAATTCCTCATCAAGATACTCTTCTTCATGCTCTATTTCTGAATCTGATCTTTCTTCACATATTCCTCTTTCAACTCCTATGTCTGACTTTTCTTCTCTTTCTAGTTCTTGTCCTTCATGCACATTTTCTTGTTCTTCTGCCACTCTCTCTTCTTGTTCAACCAACTCTTTTTCTTCTACATCACTCTCTTCTTCGACTATCTTCTGCTCTTCTTCTACTGCATCATCCTCTTCTGTATGCTGTACCTTTTCTTCACTTTTCCTTATTCCTTGCACAAATGTTAAATCTCTGAATGTTTCCACATCTCCTTCATCTTCAAACCATACTCTATATCCCTTTGTATTAGCTCCATAGCCTACAAACCTTCCTAGTTTTCCTTTTGGATCCCACTTGCATCTTCTCTGTTTTGGAATATGAGTATACACTTCATCTCCAAATTTTCTTAAAATATGTATATCAAAACTCTTCTTGTAAAGGAGCTCATATGGCGTCTTACCCTTCTGACTACTACAACCTGTCCTATTTATAGTATACACTGCATTATTCACTGCTTCCGCCCATAAGTCCTTGCTTACATTTGCCTTAATCATCATAGTCCTAGCAGATTCCACAATTGTTCGCATCTCTCTCTCTATTCTCCCATTCTGCTCCGGTGTATAAGCAATAGTAGTCTCATGCACAATGCCTCTCATTCTGCACAGTCTTTCCAAATCTTTATTTCTAAACTCTCCACCACCATCTGATCGGAACTTCTTGACCTTACACTCAAACTCATTTTCAAATTGCTGTAGAAACTCTGCTATTCTGTCTTTCACCTCATATTTATTCTTAAGAAAGTATACATACCTGTAGTTACTGTAGTCGTCCTTCAGCAATAAGAAGTATGATGAGCCACCCAGAGAACGTGTCTCCATGGGGCCACATAAATCACCATGCACCAGCTGCCCTGGTCGCTCTGCTCTGCTGTCACTGTTAGAGAAAGGTAACCTGTGCTGTTTTCCCTGTATACAAGATGTGCATTGTTCAATCTGCCCTTCATATTTAACATTATTTTTAAATAATATTTCTTTGACATGTCTAACATTTTGATGGGCTAACCTTTCATGCCATGAAGATAAACTTAATAGTGCCAAGCTTTCATTATTAATTTGTATTTTTAATTCCATTAAATATAAACTTCCTACACGTTTTGCTTGAGCCACAATTACTCCATTATATAGAAATTTACAATAATTTTCATCTGACAACACTGTATAACCATGATCTACTGCACAAACCAATGAGAACAAGTTTGCATTTAGTCCAGGCACAAACAATACATTATACATTACAGAAGGTACATAATCTGTTCCATCATAAGCTAAAAAATGAATATCCCCAACCCCTTCAACATTTAATCTCTTCCCATCACCAACAACTACCTGATTATCAATTTTACGGAAATTATAAAACAAATCTTTATTATATGACATATGGTCACTTGCCCCTGAATCCATAATAAATTCTAAATTATTTTTACATACTGGCTCTTGGACTACAAATGCTCTCTTTAAATTATTACCCTTCTTAAAGTTATTATTCTTTATTGTATTACTACTACCAGCTTTACAGTCTTTAGCTAAGTGTCCCGTTTTATTACAACTAAAACACTTTCTCTGGCGACACTCACTTTTAATATGTCCACTTTTACCACACTCAAAACACTTCCGCTCACTCTTGTTAAACTTGCTGACAAATGCAGATGAAGTTGCTGTGGACTCTGACTGGCTACAGCGCTCCTCTTCAATAAGTAATCTTGATGTCAATTCCTTCAGATTTTGTTGATTCTCTGGTACCGACTCCCAGGGCCTGCAGTCTCGACTTAGTTAGCGATCGATAAGTGAGCTAACGATCGTTAACTTTTACCGATAAAATACGTTTGCCGTAACGACGCTAACGTTAAATGCAAGTCTCGACATCTGAGTTATCGTGCAAAATCGGTCACTATCTTGACTTAGCGTTGTCGGTACGATAACGATGTTCGTATTCATAGTGCGGTGATTTTATTGTAAAATTATGGCAGTTGAAAAAAATCCTTGTATTTTAGGGAAAATTGGTAGACAAGATATTCAAAAAAAACTATTTTTCTTTGAAAATTGTGCAGAAGATAGGTAAACCTTATCATATTAACAATTTTTTGCATCATAACGAGTAAGCAGCTTATGCCGTTTTTAAGTATACGCATAACAAAGAAGATAATAGTTCGCTTCCTTGCAACACAGACGTGAATATGGGAAACAAACTGTCAATGTCAAGTTTGTTTTTTGTTTGTACACAAATTATGACATTGAAATAGAATTGGAATTGATAGAAAAACTGGAAAAGAACCGTATTTTGATGGTGGAGAACAGTGACAAAGGCGCAGGCCCGAGCCCGAGTGCCAGCAGCGTGAGCGTCAGGTAAATACAACCTACAACAATTTTCGTTTCCTATTTTTGGTACTAAATTTAATTCTTTGGGTTTGTCCAAAGTAGTTTGTGTTTATGTTTACTTAATGAATATCTTAAATGTTTCAGGCGTACTTCGGGGCAGATTGATGCGCTTTTGGCGACTTTAGAAGCCCGTCCATATCTCCACACTGGCAAATTTTGAAAAAGGCTAGAAGGAGGTTGCCAAGGAGCTCAACAAACTCCCAAACGAATCCATCAAGTAGCCCGAGCAGTGCATGACGTTAAATCACAAGTTGCTTTTTAATTGTAAGTACAATCCACGTCAGTTTTATTTATATTTAGTACAATACACTATTCTAATTACAGCTTGAACTAAGGCAGCAAAATTAAATAAATAAATCATACAGTCTGGCAACCGAGGCATCATCAGCAGTGATGATGCCTTTGACTGAGGTGGAGAGATGTATAACATTCTTAATTGGTGTAGAGTACACATTTGGCATCGACTGCCGGGACGTTAAAAAGTTTCAAAAGAGTAACCGTGGAGTTTCTTAAAGGTTCTTCTCCATAGGAAATGACCAACCCGAACTGTGCACCTTTTGTCGACGTTTTATAAGTGCCCATGAAGGCCTATGTGAAATAAAAAAAAATATTTTGATTATGTTATGCTATTTCCTTTTTTATTATTAGAATCACAAGCACGCTATAGGGTATTAAGAGACATTTTTAGTACATCTAACTTTTTTACAGATGCTGGGAGCTGCAACTCAAGCACACACTGCCAAGATGCAGGCTGAGGCAGCCAAGGTATAAGCCGAGGCATGGGTGCTATTTGCATAGGCTGCAAATAAAATAGCTGATGCTTTTACAACATTTGTAAATAAAAATAATAAATGAATTTATATGTTTTTTATTTAAATCACAGAGGGTCAATAAAATAAAATTATGTAAATCTAGTATTAATGAGTCTTCTTCTTATGCACTCTGCAACAGCTCGCCCAGTGCACAATACAAGTCCTGTATAACATAAACAAGATTTTAAGAGTATTCATACAATGGTGTTACATAAGGCGGACTTGATGCTGTAAGTCATTATCTATCACCTTTGGGCCAAATAAATGGATATTCCAATGAAATAGGTATAAAGATCTGGGGAAAATTATATATTCTGCAAATATAGGTAATGAATAAATATAATATATTCACCGGTAGCGGTGGGCTACTATTTTTATATGTTTTTTTATTTATAAGCTAATATTTTAAAATGTTATTAGTATGTACATTAATTGAATAAAGGAAATATAATATAATAAAATATTAAATGAATACCTTAAAATAAATCAATTGATTTGGCACCTGTAACTTCTAGGCCATCATCATGAACTCTACCATAATTGTCCACTATTTGCATAGGTGTAGTGACCTCCGGTTCATGTAATTTATATTTTATGTGCATGTTGTGTATCACTGCACATCCATTGACTATTAGGCCAGCAGTGTATGGCTCATACATCAACTGGCATTGGTGGGATAGATACCTAACAACAGACTTAAGCCCACCAAAGCATATTACAACGAGGTTCCTGGCTGACCAATGAGCATTTGTTTATTGATACTCCGGTGTCCCAGGGTGTTGCAGCATTTCTAAACTTCTCTTTAACTGCCCACCGTACTTCTTGGGTTATGGGAAATTTGACATATCTTCTTAAAAGGTTTTCATTGATAGCCTAAGTTACTTAGAATCTTGGCTTATGCTGCAGCCCCACTGCAAGCTAGCACTGGTACTGGTTTTTGGTAGCACTCACTTGCGTAAAATCGGAGTGCCGTCAGTATCTATTAAGAAGAAAATGTTATGTACATCTTGGATATTAGAAAAACATAATAGAAATATTATTTAGGCACGGTAGGTACCCAACGCAAAGACACTCACTTGAGAATCCACAGAAAGTCCGTAACGCCGTCGTCTTTGAATAGATGGGCGAAGTTCATGCAACATCTCCTTGTTTTTTCGGTAGAGAATTTGGCCATCCTCTAAATCCAAAGGATTTTCACCTTCACGCCGGTTTCGTGCAATTTGCCACCTCATTATTATATCGCTTCTGTGTTCGAACACGACTAAATCCCACGCTAAATATTTATTTATTGTTGCGTAAACTCAAAAAACCAATGTTAACGATCGTTACGAATACTTATCGGGCTGTCAAAAATGCTCGCTAGGAGATACCGATAAATCGTTAACCTATCGTAAATATACGTTAACGATGACAAACGTCAAAAATCGATAACTTTGAAAGTCGAGACTACCAAAAATCCATATTTAACGATCGTTAGGACTTATCGACCGATCGTTACGAGTTATCGATCGTTATCTATGTCGAGACTGCAGGCCCAGGCACTCACAAAATGACGGTACTTCTCTGGCAATGACATTAATATTTTAGTTATCATCATCTTCTCTGATGGCGCTTCGTTAAGACTTCTTAACTGACCACTTATTTCCTCAAGTTTTGATATGAACTTCATCATGGGCTCTTCAAACGTCATGTTGAAGAATCGCTGCTGCACAAGATGAACACTAACCTGTGATGACGGCTCATACAAAGTTATTAACTTTTTCCACATTTCATGACTTGTACTACATGGTGACAAGTACGACAAAACCTTCTCGTCCACCCTAGTGACTAAGATTTCTTGCGCCTTGTAATCTTTCTCCTCAAACACGTCTTTTTCTTTCTCACTGCTTGTTTCCGTTACCGTTTCACTTCCCGAAACGACTCCATACAACTTCTTTGATTTTAGGACTACCGAGACCTGAAATTTCCATGCCGCCCAATTCTTGCCATTCAGTACCACGTACTTATTTTCACCTCGACCTTCCATTTTACCAGCAGTATGAGTACGCCGCATTTACCGCCGATCGTACTGTACTCTGTACACCGCTTTGCTTTACCGCCACCGACAAGTTGTTGTAACCCGGTTAGAAGTAACTTAACTTGCCGCCATTTGCCGCCCGCAGCGCAACATTTTTCACTCGAAACCGCCGCTATAACTCAATCCCAAAACTCGTTTTTCTCGCGCACACGCGCCTCTGGGCCCATAACCTATTGTAGGTTGTGGGTTAGAGGAAACGAAAACTGTTTGAAGTGGAATACTTTTAATTAAAATAGAACCAACATGACAGACACTCGCTTTCAGCGTCAGTGGGCCGTAGACAAGTAGAACACATAGACAACCGAGTCTACAATGAAAACTAGTGTTGTGACATTGCTACTCCAACAATGATCGCCCCACCACTCGGACCGGTACCTATTTATAACCAAGCGGCGTATGCGTACGATTCAACTTTACAATACTGTTATCGGCTTATAGCGCGTTCTATTGATATCTACATACACTACATTCCCTTCCTTGTTTTGTTTTTACCAGTATTACGTAACGAGAATTATTAATAAGACATTTAGCATATTCTTATTTTTATTAATAATGAATTGGCATCTCTGGCTGAATATTTTAAAATCATTTACTGGTTTAATTTAGTGTTTCCTTTTACCCTTCCTCTTCTTCTTCTATTCCATTTTCTAATTCCCATCTCGGGCCTACTGATGAAGGTTCCCCCTCACCATCAAACTTCTCTAACGTTAGTTGAGAACTCATGTTATTAATTAGTGGACCAGTGTTACCTGGAACCAATAAATTAATACACGAATCGAATCGCGCGCAGGCCCGACGACTTCGAGCCTCGCGAATAAGCCGGCCTCCGAACAGGCTCCAGCACCGTAGACCACACACGTATGCTACGGTAGACCATACAGCGTCTTTGGACCACGTGAAAGTCCTCGACTTGATCGAGACTGGGCCTGCACTGCAGTCCTTCCAACGGCGCCAAATCGACCAACGGTACATCGAGGTGCACACTCTGGTCATAGACTTTCGTCTTGAGACATTGTGTTGAATTGGACGAGAGCATGCCGCGCAGCTTCCCGGAAGCTGCCTGGCCGAGGGAGATTCGACGGTTGACCTTTTTCTCGAGGTTGGACCTGCCTAGCTGGGCTATTTGTCCCAGGTAGGTATGGTCGTCCACGGCAACAGGTATAGAGTCTCTGATCTTGACGGGGGTGGTAGCAACATGGGCGTTCAACATCACCTTGGTTTTGTCCATATAAATTTTTGGACCCACTCTTTCGGAATTGTTACTGAGGTTATCGAGCGTTGTCCATGGTTCGACCAGGTAAACATGAGTCGAGCAGAAATCATAATGGCTCTTCGACTCCGATCGGGACACATACCAATGAACAGTTTTGCCTATCTTATGGGTAAAGTTGCTTCCCCAAATTGTCCGGAGTGCAGTATAGTGGAAAACACTTGCCATATACTGATGGAATGCGTCCGGAACGAGGCCGAAAGAATTTCAATTCTACCAAAGTCACTAGACGTAGAGAGATGCAATAGTGTTCTTGCGTCACCTTTGTCAAGGGAGGCAAGAGCCTTGTACAAGCTAGCCAAAGCAGGCTTTAGAACATAGGGATTGTTAAATTAATTTAAAATTTTAGTAATTGTATATTTTTATTAACTTTGTATGCCTACGAGGCTGGCATAGTCGCTTAGCGATTAAAGCCTTTTTTCAAATAAAGATTAAAAAAAAAAACAAAATCCCGACTGCTTGAAAAAACTAAAAAGACGTAAATAAGGAGAAAATCATGCTGTGCAGTTGGAGGATACATATTCGCGAGCTGGCTGACCAAAACTAGATGTAACCTCCGACTGCACAGCATGATTTTCTCCTTGTTTACGTCTTTTTAGTTCGTTTTTCAAGCAGTCGGGGCTTTTGTTTTTTTTAATTAACTTTTTTATTTTATAACTTTTTAGGTATTTTTGAGTCAGGTGCATTCAAAAATATAAGTATTTGTAGCGCGGCAACCCCACGACGATAGAGTGAATGTTAGTGTTGGCCCCACTGATAGGCACATCCAATCAGATGATCGCGGGAACGACAGAAAGATTGGCACTACTGACGTGGGCGACCAATCACGCGCCACGATTATTCCCGCGCACTGCGTTGAGCAGGCGTTTCTGGCGGTACCCCGTTCCCGTACCAGAAAAAGGACAGTCCACAGAGTACTTAGAGATAGGACAGTCTAAGTCTACCCTCAAAACGTGCACGCGACGTGTTTCAGGCCGCGCTCGTAAAGCGCCGGCCATCTTAGACCTCTAATTGCTACTTTGAGTAATTATTTCATGTTTGTCTTGTTTTTGTTCCTGTACGTGTATTTGGTGATTAAAGTAGTGTAAATTAATTTATTTGTTTATTTTAAGGCAAGCTTACAGACTCCTAAAAACATACAAAAAAAAAGCGTAGGTAAGGAAAATGACTAATTACATGCTTCCACATGTATACATCGCGTTATAAATAGTAGCGATACACAGAATAAAATAATAACAATGGGTAGACAAAGATTAAAAAAGAAAGATTGAAACAAATGGATTCGTGCAACATTTAAATAATACAAATATGAACTTTACATTAAATTAACAAAAACTATTTTGCACTCACTCCCGACTGCCGTTAAAATATTCTTTGCTAAGGATTTTTCTATTTTTGTGTGCGCCGGTGCAGAAGAGATCGACTTCCAAGTGTGTTGGCAACCTATTGAAAGCTGCAACGCTACGTATACAAAAGGCGTTACGCCTGTAGTTGGTCGATGCGCACGGTGCCTCCAGCAGTGGCCGTGTTCGTAGGCTGCCTTGGTTAGTGCGAATAAGTATTTTGCTGAGAAGTTCGGGACAATCCACCGAACCGTTTGCTATGTTTGCCTGTGCCCCAGCAGTGGGAACATTAATAGGCTGATGATGTGATGTGCAATGTGATATAACGTTTAGTTGACCTAATTTTTATATTTTCTGCCCAAATTCTGTAGTGAATAAGTAAATATCAGAAAACATCATACTGTTATAGCCTCATCTAACCCAAATGATTCACCAACAATAGAAGGGATCTGACACAGGTATATATATTTCATATGAGGTGAATATGAAAGAACAAAAAAACATATTAATTCGTAATTTATTCGTAGTTACTTATTCATACAACAATGTTATAAGTGAAGACAAAATACTATGTTAAGGTTGACTAACCTTATTTCAATTTTAAGTTAGAGGCCAAAGCTCGAAGGAATTCAATTTCAGTGTATTCCTCTTTATTTTTCAATTATATTAAACGTTACTATAGAATTCGAATATTATACTAACTAAATATTATACTTTACAATATATATTAAATGAAATTAGTTCATGTGATCGTTAGAACTTTTGTTAGTATGTCAAATGGGACTTTTACTGGTTTTAGAGACCGAAAGCTTGAACAAGCTCTAATAATAAAACCCAGAGCGTTCAGGGCTTTCTTGACGATGGTTTCTATATGATCATCAAAAAGTAATTTGCTGTCATGGACTACACCGAGATATCTGATGTTACTTGCCTTTCTTATGTACGTACCGTCTAGTTTATATCCCGAACCAATATTAGTTTTCAGACGAGTAAATACTACATGAAAACATTTAGATACGTTTAATTGTAATTTATTGGTTTTGCAGTATGATACGAATCTGTCAAGGTCCAACTGAAGTAACTCTGTATCAGATACTATACGTACAGACTTAAGGACCTTCATGTCATCTGCGTATAGCAAAATATGTGATTTAAAAAGCAGTTTTTATGTCCGGTATAAATATAGTGAACAATAACGATCCAATATCGAGCCTTGGGGCACTCCTGATGGGACAGTTTTCCATCCGGACGTGTATCCACGTAAGACTACGGCCTGCGTTCGATTATCTATATATGACATAAACCATCGAAATAGATCACCGTGTATACCTGCAGATGATAACTTCTGAAGAAGAACGCGGTGATCTATTCGGTCGAAACACTTGCTGTAGTCCGTGTAAATAACATCGACCTGACATCGTTCTTCCATCCCACTGGTTATTAGTTCGTTGGACAGTACCAGGTTCGTGGCAATTGATAGTTTTCTGAGGAACCCATGTTGTTCATCGCCAAAGTGACGTTGCAAAGCTGAATAGACTTCCGTATGTATCACTCGTTCCAAAACTTTAGAAAAAGGCATAGCTTAGATATTGGGCGGTAATTATCTATTTTTTTTATTTTATTGTTTATAGGATTGCGCTTGACCACTATCTCACCTGATGGTAAGCGATGATGTGGTATGCATTTGCGACTTACCGCCCTTTTTATAGATAGGTGTGATGAATGCAGATTTCCATATCCTCGGGACGATACCCTCTCAACGACCGTTCAAACAACAAACAGACGGGCGCGACAAGACTCTTTGCACAATTAATTATAAAAAACCGGCCAAGTGCGTGTCGGGCGCGCAGTAATAGGGTTCCGTAGTTGCATAATAATGCGGACTAAGAAGAGGGTTTTGTTGTTGTTACATAAATATTAAATTGGTTTCAGCGGCACACAACGTCTAAAAACTGGCCCACATAGGATAATGTTTTTTTTTTATCTACCTACATGCTCGCGTTTGATCACTATCTCTCCTGATGTGTAAGCGATGATGTGGTCTACGGTGAAGCATGCTTGCCTATTCACTCTTGATTTAAACTAAAGAAGGACTAACTGGTAACTGAAGAAATAAGAATTATAAATAATCTGTGCCAAGTATATTATTAGTTGGTCGACTATTACTCGTAAACTTGTAAAGCCTGTTATGATTTTATTTTTGTATATTTTTACATGCTTCATAAGCATGTCGCATCAAGGCTGGCCGATAGATGTAAACCATCGGGAAGTCAGGATGTATTCCCTTAAGTTAAGACATCGTGTGTGGGCAGGTCGGTGGGTACAATCGTGCAAATGAAATCACATAAGTTATTCGATACACTGGGTTTATTCAAATAGACACAAGTTAGATTCTTGCTTACTAATATTACGACACTGATTCTACGACGTCTTAGCTCTACGGCTGTCAGTACTCAACTGCTCTACTCTATTCTGCTGTCCCCACTACGCAAGCGGTTAGAAAAAGCGCGCCAATGCGTAGTTGCTCTTGATTGACGCTAGGGGCGGTCTTGTGATTTGACTTTACGTCCGTACTATTGACTAAATCCGAAAAGCATATATTTACTCTGTTTTACACAGTTAATTACGTTATTTAAGTAATAATTCAATGGCATTTGTACAAAAAAAAAAAACTGTGCCAAGTACATTTTATAAGTTGGTCGACTATTACTCGTAAACTTGTAAATCCTGTTAGGATTTTATTTTGCTATATTTTTACATGGTTCATAAGCATATAATTACTTTGTTTTACACAGTTAACAAATTTATTTAAGTATAATTCAATGGCATTTGTACAAAATTTTTACTGTTCCAAGTACATTTTATAAGTTGGTCGACTATTACTCGTAAACTTGTAAAGCCTACTTATATGTGATAGTTTTCCTTTTAATTTCGTTATATTTACTACTGCCGTGATTTTTTTTCACATAGCAACCATTTCGCTGGCAGGGGGGGGGGGGGACACTAGACTCTAACATAAATTTGCAATTTAAAGCTTAATTTTACGCAAACGGATCTCTGAATCGAAAAATGGTGTTAACAAACCCATAATATTTTTGAATGGCCTATCTAACGATACCCCACACCATGCGACAGACGAGAAAAAAAAAACCATAACAACTTTACGTCTATAGGAGGAACCCCAAAAAAACTGTTTTTCGTGATTTTATTTTACCACTTAGTCGGAATTATTAATATGTATATCCATGCCAAATTATAGCTTTCTAGTACTTAGATTCTCTGAGCTAAGCTGCGGACGGACAGACGGACAGAGCGAATCTATAAGGGTTCCTTATTGACTTCCATCCAACCCTAAAATAGGGGGTATCAAGTCAGTCTCTCCAGACAGGCCTTTAAGTAACTTGAGTACCATGTCAGGACACACGCGAACAGTACTCAGGTTCACTGTACTATACGAATAAATAGCTATGTTAGTATCTAGGTCATCAGAGTCTGGATCTGAGTCAGGTTCTTGGAAAGTGGATTGAAAGTAAGAGGACTGGTCCATATAATGCGTTACGTTAGGTAAAGTGTTACCACTACTTTTATTTTTAATATAAGACCAGAAACACTTACACATCATCAGCCTATTAATGTTTCCACTGCTGGGACACAGGCCTCCTCTCTGTGAGAGGGAATGGGCCGTAATCCACCACGCGGGCCCAGTGCGGGTTGGTGGATGTCAGATGTCATCGAATTTTAGTAATTGCTGATTCCATTTTTTTCATCTCATCAAAACAAACTGCCTCAAGTTGCTTAATTCGATTACGCAACAAAGAAAAAGAATTATAATCGGATAAATTACCGTATTTTTTATATTTATTATGGCATTTATGTTTTTCTTTCAATACTTTAATTAAAGCACTGGAGTACGGGCAGTAACTCCGTACACTGAGATGTAGTATGTAGGTGGACGAATCACACGGGATGTGGTACAGGAAATAAAATCACTGTTATGTGTCCGTAAATGATTGACATTTTATTAGTTAAAACATTAAATTATATAATACATAAAGTAGGTTACTAGTGGTGGGCGCGATAGCCTAAAGTCAGCGAATGTACACAAGTAATCGGTGAATTACCTGCTTGTTCGGGTAAAAACAATACAAATCATGTGGCGATGCTCGTACATCCTGCCAACTATAAAAAAAAACAAATAATAAGTAAGAATGCATTATAAAAAAGTAAGTAAAGTATGTAAAGAAAGTTCGTAGAAGGTGTCACGTTCGCCGCCGACTGATCTTGGTGATGTTTCGCGATCCACCTTGTTGCTGTTAGGAAGATTTCCGATGTCCTCTTCTATTATCTGCGTATCGGCCTTTATTTCTTCTTCTCTAGGAAGATGCCGTTGAGTAGGTCCTGGTACCATCTCAATCTCCTCCTTGTGCGCTTGCGTTGCTATTCTGCTTACTTGAGGTCGACGGAGGCAGCGTGTTTTTATTTTAAAGTATACCCATATGCTGAATATTGTTGCACAGGTTATCATAAAGCCGTACAGGACGTAGTGATGTTGCTCCGCGTCCACAGATTTAACCATTTGGATGTCCTGTTGTTCTTTGACAAGTTCAATATTTCTCTTAAGACCTTTTACTTGTTCTTCATGTGTTAAGTTTGTAGGTTGACTATTGCTTGTTAATAGGTCGTTTAGGTTTATGTCTGGTATGTAGATTTCTTGCTTTGCATATTGTAGTGCAAATGAATCAGGTGTTTATCGCTGTGCATCATGCAACCTGTCGCTAAGGTGATTGTGCCTGTATTACGTAGTGATTGTGACGTAATTCCAGCTGGACAGAAAATGCGCACAGTGCATGCCTCGCAACACATAGACAAAAGACAAAGACAAAGATATTTTATTTCAAGTAGGCCACCAAGCGGCACTTTTGAACGTACATTTTACAAATAATAATAGTTGATTCTACCGTGCATTCGGAAAGTAGCTTGTAATGGAGAAGAATGCACAAGAAACTCCATACTTACTCCTTTAAAAAAAAAAAAACTTTTTACAATATTTAGGTACATAAGTACATACCTTGATGAATGAAATTGAGTTTATACAATACAAATATATTTATACAGTCTTCAGAAGGTCCAACAATAATTCAAAACAATAATGTTCTGCATATCACTTGTTTTTGCGCCCTAGTGGCTGTGGAGCAGGACTAGCATTTAGCCAAGCATTTTTATCATTGATGTAATCCCCCAACTTATAATATGCCAGCCTGCATATGTGCGTTTTATACAAGTTTTAAATTTCGTCTCATTCAGTTCAAGAATGTGGGGAGAAATTTTATTGTAACATTTTGTACAGTACCCCATGCAAGATGAGGCTACTTTAGCCAGTCTGAAACCTGGTTGAACTAATTGGTCCCTATTTCTAGTAACATAATTATGTCTGTCGCCGTTTTTACTAAAAAGATGTAAATTCTTTCTCACGTACATGATGTTTTCATAAATATATTGACAAGGAACCGTCATGATGTTAATGTCCTTAAACAGTTCCCTTAGAGAATCGCGCCGGCGAAGATTGTATATCGCTCTGATGGCTCGTTTTTGCAGAATAAAAATTGACTCAATGTCTGCAGCCCTTCCCCATAGTAAGATACCGTAAGACATTATACTATGAAAATAACTAAAATAGACTAGTCTGGCGGTATCCACATCCTTTAACCGACGAATCTTTCCAACAGCATAAGCCGCCGAACTCAGCCGCCCCGCAAGGGATACCAAATGAGGACCCCATTGCAACCTTGAGTCTAGCGTGATCCCCAGGAAAACCGTTTTATCGACGAATTCTAGCTTCTCCTTGTTTAATATAATGTCACAATCAGTACTTTTGACATTCGGCAAGGAAAATTTTACGCACTTGGTTTTTTTACCATTTAAAACTAAATTATTGGCAGTGAACCAATCCTGAACCTGCCGTAGCGCGTTATTTACGTCGTCAACCTGACAAGTACGTCTATTTATTTAAAAAATTAAAGATGTGTCATCAGCAAATAACACCATGTTAAGTTTGTTTTCCAATAAACGGGGTAAATCGTTTATGTATACTAAAAATAAGAAAGGACCTAAAATTGAGCCCTGGGCTACCCCCATTTTAACGTTTAACCCGGACGAATTCACACCGTTTATTTGAACTAATTGCTGTCTATCATTCAAATAAGATTTAACCAAACTTAACGCTGATTGACCTAGCCCGTAATGCTCAAGTTTCAGAAGTAATGTTTCATGATTAACGCAATCAAACGCCTTCGACAGGTCGCAGAAGATACCTATGGCATCCTGCGAATCTTCCCACGCATCAAAGATGTGTTTTAATAGAGCGACACCAGCGTCAGTTGTACAACGTCCTCTGGTGAAACCATACTGTCTATCATGCAAGATGTTATTCGTATTAAAATGAATGAGCATTTGATTTAGCATTATCCTCTCAAATACTTTGCTGAAAACCGGCAACACGGATACTGGTCTATAATTATTTGTGTCTTTACTGTCCCCGGATTTAAAAAGTGGTATAACCTTACTATATTTCATTAGATCCAGAAAAACTCCTTGATCCACACACAAATTGAAAATCAACGCTAAGTACGGCGCTATAGTCTGAATAATGGAGGTTGGAGGTACAAGCTTTGATGGACATTCCCCACAGATCTTCAGTCGGTTTGATCTTGATTTGCTTAAAAGCTTTTATTACTGTCATGGGGTTTATATGTGAAAAATTAAATACAATCGGGCAGGCTGAAACGTTCGCGTTTAATAATCCAAAAGCAAGCGAGGGCGAAGAATTTAAAGTTTCAGTAGTTTTAATTGGGATGTTGGTAAAGAAATTAACAAATTCTTGCGCAACTTTTTTGTTATCTCTAATAAGTCCATAAACAACCAAGCCCCCTTGCTGTGTAGCTTTTTCCATTCATTGTTGCAACTTGATACCTCAGTGCGGCAATTTGATACTCCCGGTTGTTTATGATGTCTGCTTCGCACATTTTTGTGGCTGTTTTGATACCATATATAGGTAAGTCAAGGTTGCATAGCAGCAGCTGATTTGTATTTACTTGTGTGCCTGACGAAAGATGTTTTTGATCCAGCGGTATCATCATGTCCATTTTCAATTTCACGGCTATGTATTTTGTTGCTGGTATTATGTTTATCATGGAGGCTCCCTTTATGTGGCGTATTGGGATGACTTCGGTTAGTTCATATTGTCCGTCTGCTACTAACGGGATTTTTACTTAGAAAATAATAAAATCTTCGGTTAGTTTTCCTTGCACACTTGCTAGCTTATACAATGCCCGTATACACTTGAACTTGTTTGAGCAGGGTAGAGATAAGCCTTTTGGTACTTGTCCTGATATTATGTTCAACTGTTTTTCGAATGCATCGGGTTTCAGCAAGTGAGTGTCGACTTTGCCGTGGCGAAGATCTATAACTAGGTCGATCAACATGTCTTGTATTCTCCGCAAGTTTGCTACCATCATGTTTGCGGCATGTGCAGTAGCAGTGAGGAAAGATACTTGGTCTTGTTCTGTTTTCAGTTGTTGCAGCGATTCTCTGAGACTTTTGTTGATGACGATGAACTTTCGGTTCATTACTTGCTCGTTCCTCTTCAGGAGGTTGTACTCCCCTTCGATTATTGAAGTATGTTGTTTGTTCAGATTAAACAAGTGGTCTTCATTGCTGTGCAGTAGTTTGATGTCGTTGTTGTATTTATCGGCAAAGCCATCAAGTACACCTGCGATGTGGAGGGAAGGAGGGGTTAAGTAAATACCATGTCGTGTACTTGTCCATGAGTCAACTGGAGACTGAAGACTCAAGACTCCCTTTATTAGTGTAATATATACCTAGTCCGTGCGTGACATATATTATAATATAACTATGGACATAGCTTATCTACCTTAACTTAAACTAAGATCTAAACGTGACGTACGTGACACACCACATCACCCTTCCTAAAGTAAAAAAAAAAAACTAAGCTACATTGTTTTTTTTTTTTCCTCATCTCTTTACATTTTAAAATTTTACCATAAACTAATTCATAAGGCGTATACTTAGTCACAGTATTAACTGTTGTGTTATAAGAAAAACACCAATATGGAATCCAAGAACTCCACGATGATGGATTATTATCTGTTTGTATCCTTAAATAAGCACCTAAAGTTTTATGAACGTTTTCCAAAGACCCTATACTTTCATGATGATATGACGTTGATAAGATTTTATTGATGCCCAAGACATTACATAGCTCTACCATTACTTTCGAAATGAACTCAGAACCCCTATCCGTAGCAATTGTTCCCGGTATCCCATATCTCAACACAAAATTTTCTGCCAACGCTTTTGCTACCTCATTTGCGGATTTATTTTTTAGTGGATAAGCCTCCACAAACTTCGTAAGTTCACATTGAAGAGTTAATATGTAAACATTACCATTTTCGTCCCTATCAAGTGGCCCCACTATATCTAAATAAATCTTTTCAAAAGATGAAGATGCAGTGGTAGTAACTGTCATTGGTTCTTTAGTATGTTTGGAAAACTTTTGTTTTTTACACTTATCACATTTACCAACGTACTCCGCTACATCTTTCTCAATTGACGGCCAATAATAATATTTCTTTATATTCTTCACCATCCTGCGTATTCCTGAATGACCACTCGTAGGTAAAATATGAAAATCATTTAAAACAATTCTCTTCTCATCTGCCCCTTCTATTTTCCGTACACCCTTCACTACACATATTCTAAAATCTCCACATACCGAATTACTATTTTCCTTCAAATATTTGGCCATTTTTGTAATAAAATTAACGTTATAACGATTTTTCAAAATAATAACTTCTTTTATGCCCTTTTCAATACAAAAAGTGACTATGTCTCTCGACAACTCGTCTCGCGATGATGCCGATAAAGATTCATAGTTTACGTAAATACTCGAGTTTTCTGGCATATACATTAAATTGCGCGACTTTGAAAATATTTTTTCACCATTAGTGTTACGTAACATCTTCTCCCACTCATTCAAACATATCTCAATGTCATTTCCTTGTTTTTAAGAACTTCCACGATCCTAGGGTGATCAGTCCTAGATACCACAGAGTCCGTATCACAAACATTTGGTTCTTCCAACTGTTTGTACTGCGCTCTCGTCATTACGGATATAGTTTTTTCACGCATGGTTTCCAAATCTTCTTTCTTCTTCCAAGTCTATAATACCACTATACGTCTGCAAGAAATCCTGGCCTAATATGCCAACTGACCTACATGGCAAATCATCGAATATATAAAACTTATGCACGAACGAACATTGTTCGTATTCCAACGTCAAATATACATAACCTATAGCCCGTAAACTACCCCCTACACCATTAATCACTAATTCTTCCTTAACTACTTTACAGCACAAAGCATTATTCCTCAAGAAATTACTTTTTATTGCCGATATCGACGCACCCGTATCGACTAACCATTCCGAATCCACATTATTTGCTAGAAAATTCACCCAGTTAACACTATTGCAAGCTAAAATATGCTTAGCCTCGAAAAAACTGCGTTTCATTCAATTGTCTGCCTTCGCTACTTCGTGACATTGACACTGCACTTGAGTCAGCATCGCCCCGCACGTGCTCTAGACACGATACGCGCTGTCGACCTTGCTGAGTCTGCCGTCCACGATGAGTACTATTGCCACGACCGCGCATTCCACTACTATACCTTACGTTTCCATTTTGGTACGTACGCCCAACAGCTGTTTTTTGCTGCGCGTATCCATTACCTACAGCGTGCCGCCTATAGTTATTTCCACGACCCCTATTCCCCGTAGAAAAACAACCACCCGCGGACCACCGCTGGAACGTCATGACTTGACCCGACGAAGCACAATTTTCGTCTTCCGCTACCCTGATAGCATCTTTCAAACAAGTCAAGTTCCGTGCCGTAATAATTGTACCAAGACGCTGATTACGAAGTCCGTCAGCAAACTTTTTAACCGCATACTTCTCATTTAAAGGCCGCAAAATTTTATAAGCTTCCGAATTTTCCCCGGCTTGAGAAATAGTCAAATCTACCATTAACTTCTCTATCTCTGCCCCGAAATCCGTGACCGACCTATCATTTTGCCTAGCGCGAGCAAATTTGGCTTGCACTGCAACGTCTGACTTAACCGCCAACAAATGCTTCTTCATGTCCGTTAAAAGACTGTCTACAGTCGTATAAGTAGAGGACAATCGCATCTTAGCCCCCTGGGTAAGTCGTGTAGTTAGCACGAATCTAATTAAATGAGCACTATCAGCCGCTTCTAACATAGAGCTGTATAAATCTATGGCATCAATCAAATCTTGGGTTACCTGCTCATCCCCATTCATTTTCGGGAGTAAGCTAACCGCCGTTTTCAATGAAAACCTTTCCAACGTCATCTCTGTATCGGTTCCGGTACCGTTTTCAAACTTAATAGTGTCTACATACAAATTTTCTATTTTACTCACTAGCTGTGCTAATTCCTCCGAAAATTTGCTACACTTAGAAACTACACACTTAAATTTACAATACAGGGCTTCTACCTCGCTTATCTTTCCATCAAAATTTTTGCCTTTCCGCCTACTGGGACCTAACTTGACAATTGATTCCCTCAATAACTTAAGCTGTACAAACAGTGACGTTAACTCCACTTCCATTTAAAATTAATGTCTCTAACTGATAGATGACCGAAAATACTCGTCACTACACTTAAGTTCAAATCACATCACTTACTCCTCTTGTCGCTCCGCCAGCTCCCGGTCAGGCCATCTGCACAGCTCGCTGCACCTCACGCTGATTGATCTTCTCTTCGATCCAATTCTGATGACACCTCCTGTACAGCCGGACTGCCACGCCAATGATGACAATCGCCAAACACACGGCGATAAACAACAGCATCGCGTTGATGGTGGATATCTGCTCTTGTGTTACTGTCGCGGTATTTGAACCACCCGCTGCTGTCTGGGCTATAATAACCTCTTCCTTGGATGACGTGCTCCCCATGGCCTGTGACTAACCAACTGTCGAGAAACTGACTGAAGCCGACTGAAGTGACTCCGACGAGATCCCGGTCGGGCAACTATAACGCCGTCCAGTCGACTGGCAGGGTCGCCATGCGATGTGGAGGGAAGGAGGGGTTAAGTAAATACCATGTCGTGTACTTGTCCATGAGTCAACTGGAGACTGAAGACTCAAGACTCCCTTTATTAGTGTAATATATACCTAGTCCGTGCGTGACATATATTATAATATAACTATGGACATAGCTTATCTACCTTAACTAAAACTAAGATCTAAACGTGACGTACGTGACACACCACACACCAAAGAGAGAGTTGGCAATGTTCCCAATTCCGTTAATGAGACCTCGCTTACTGCGTCTTCCGTGTTCAGATTATAGTACTTCGTTGTAGTGTTTGAGCTCGTTTAGTTCGTGCTCGAATTGTGTGGATATAGTTAAGTATGCTATGTTTCGTTGACAAAGTCCGTGTAGTTGCTGAACTTATTGTTCAATGACAGAAATACTCTTCCAGTAAGTCGTCATGTTGTAATAAACCACCAGCCTTCATTCGTCTTGTATTATCTGGAGATTTGCTGCTTTGTCAAAGTATACAAGACGGGTAGGGTCGAGGGTTGTTACATTGACGAGTTGTTGCATGGATGGTGTCACACACGTCACCATGAGTACTAGTAACGTGTTTAGGTACTTGAGGACGTTACAGTGTTACAGTTCGAAACACCCTTTTGTTCCTGTCTAGGGCTCCCCCGACGTTGTCGTTGTGATGTCGATGAAGTCGCCTCTCTTTGTTTATTATCCGTGTCCATCCATTGCGTTTTGTAGCGATGACAGGTAACACATTTGTTAAATTGTTTCTTGATTGGTTTCATGCCGCCAAATGTCCAATATTTGTGACGTAGGTGTCCCAAAGTAAGCTTGGCCCCCCGTGGAGAGTGTTCTTGTGGGCTTGGTCAATCAAGAGTTCTGATCGGTTGTGGTTGTTTGTTAAAATGATCTGATGTTTTTGTGAGTTATTTAACTTGGCATGTTCAAGTGTTCCTCCCACTCGAAGGTTGCATTGCGCGTCTAGCATTGGTCTCAAACTCAAAAGTTTGCTTGTGGCCCGTACCTTGTTATGGTTCTGTAGGTGCGCTGTATCATCGCCAAAGGTAGCCGCAGATTTCACGGGTAGGTTTTGAGTCAGCACTATGCCTTCTGTAGTTAAGTGTGACATGCGTTTGGCTCTTGTTGCGTAACGTGAGTTGTTTATGAATCGTAAGATCCAGTTCATGACTCGGGTTGCATAAATTATTGAACTGTATTTTTGCAGTAGTTGCTCGATGAGTGGCGCCTGTATTGTTTGTATTGCGCAAGTTTGACTTCGTTTCCTTTTCTCTGCGTTCGTTGTAAATATTCCTTGTTTGGGTATGTAGTTGTTTTGAAGCCAGGAAGGGGTGGTCCACCACAGTTCGTGACCTATTAAATCGGATGGTGAAATTCCTCTGCTTGCGCAATCTGCAGGATTGTCTTCGGACTGGACCTGTTTCCAGGAGTTGGGTGGAGTTCTTTGTTTATCTCTAGCCATACGTTTTTCTAGTAGCTTGAATTGCGCGACTGCTTGTGGCTTTGATGGTCCCATACTTTGTTCGAAGTAGGTCTCCATGGGGCTTTTAACTTCGTGTAGCCCGTCTTCTAGTCTTTTTGTAGTGTCAGAATACAGTCTCTCGCAGTACTCCTCTTCGACACTCGTGGACTTGTCGTCTGATGGTATCTCCGCAGTTTCCCAAAAGCGGGCGATGTCGTTAGTGTCCACCACGACATGGCAGTTGAAAGTATTTGTGTTTCCAACTAGTACCCAGCCAAGCTTGGTTTGTTGTGCTATAGGTGCGTATGTGCTTCCTCAAATTATACTGCTCATGACTATGTCGCCATATACTCCGGCATCAAGTAGAATGTCAATCGTCCTTGATGAGTTGTATTGTGGGTCGGCCAGGTTAATATTTTCTATGTGTGGCCAATCTTGTTTTTCGAAGGAATAGTTAGGTAGATTGTTGAGTATTTGGGGGTATGCGGAACAGGGTGTAAAGTCCCACAAACCTCCATAGAAAAGGGAGGATCCTCCAACCGGACGGGTGTTGTGTCTGGTCCGGGCAACTGCCCAACGGTAATTGTCGGAATGTTGTATGTGTTCAAATCGCGCCGAAAACTTTACTTGCGCGATGCAGGATTTGTGTGACGTCATGTCATTAGTTTGTAAGTGGCGGCGCTGGTGCCGCTACATCACTCCCCTCCGGAGACCGGAGGTCGATAGCGGGTTGAGTCGTCAGTACATCTTGTGATGCGTGCCTGGCCAGTGGAAGGTTGGTTCCCGTGAGTCGGAACCGGAAGTCGCAGAGTTCGCGGTGAGTCGGAACTGTATGCGGTTGCGCCCCAGTGAGTCGGGGTGATGATATCCCAGTGAGTCGGGATAGTGTTACTGGCTCCAGTGGTTCGGAGTGGTTATGATGGTGTCCCAGTGAGTCGGGACAGTGTTGCTGGCTCCAGTGGGTCGGAGCGGTGATGAAAGAAGCTGAGGGTGATGACCAGGAATGCGCGTCCACTGCATGCTGGTGGTCAGGATACCCCCGTAGATGCCGTGGGTACTGGCTGGCTGTATGACTCGCTGCTCGAAAGCTTGAGGAAGTGATGATGACGTCACGACGAAGTTGTTCTGCACGAAGGCTGCGCTGACTGACGTTCATGTTAGGGGTCACCATTTTGGGGGTATGCGGAACAGGGTGTAAAGTCCCACAAACTGCTTAACGGTTGTTGTCGGACTGTTGTATACGTTCAAATCGCGCCGCAAACTTTACATGCGCAATGCAGGATTTGTGTGACGTCATGTCATTAGTTCGTAAGTGGCGGCGTTGGTGCCGCTACATCACTCCCCTCCGGAGACCGGAGGTCGATAGTAGGTTGAATCGTCCGTTCATCTCATGAATGTGATGCGTGCCAGGCCAAGGGAAGATTGGTTCCAGTGAGTCGGGATGATGCCCCAGTGCGTCTGGATGATGCCCTAGTGCGTCTGGATGATGTGATGCCCCAGTGAGTCGGGGTGATGATGTTCCAGTGAGAGGGATGATGCTCCAGTGATTCGGGGTGATGATGTCCCAGTGCGTCTGGATGATGCTGCAGGCTCCAGTGGGTCGGAGTGATGATGCAGGTTGAGGGTGATGACCAGGCATACGTGTCTGCTGCATGTTGGTGGTCAGGATACCCCCGTAGATACCGTGCTGGCTGGCTGATGACTCGCTGCTCGAACGCTTGCGGAAGTGATGACGTCACGGTGAAGTAGCTCTGCACGAAGGCTGCGCTTACGTTCATACTCGAGGGTCACCAGTTTGGGGGTAGATGCGGAGCAGGGTGTAAAGTCCCACAAACCTCCATAGAAAAGGGAGGATCCTCCGACCAGACGGGTGTTGTGTCTGGTCCGGGCAACTGCCCAACGGTTGTTGTCGGACTGTTGTATACGTTCAAATCGCGCCGCAAACTTTACATGCGCGACGCAGGATTTGTGTGACGTCATGTCATTAGTTCGTAAGTGGCGGCGTTGGTGCCGCTACAAGTAATTTAGTCATTACTAGTGCCGGCGTCGAGAACTGGTAATCTCCGTAAAGGGACTCACAGTCCAACTGAACGGTTCCGTTGCTCTGGCTGGCAGATGTGCCGATTTCCGACACAGTTGAGTTGTGGTTGCGTCGCGGAAGGCCAAATCGTTGTGTGACTGTACCTAAACAGGTACAGTCACACAACGTTTCGTTCCAGGTTTCTTCTAGGCAAGCGTGCTCTATCGTCGACCGCATCATCGCTTACCATCAGGTGAGATAGTGGTCAAGCGCAAGCCTATAGATAATAAAAAAAAAAAAAAAAAAAAACGACCCTAGGCTGATAAAAATTTAGTTTTTCCTAAATGCCTAGATTTAGAGTTAAAGGACGGCTACTTCTGAAGAAGTAGAATCTGTGCCCTTATCAGCCGCACAAATTTGTAAGGTTCGTCTGCCTGACTTGGGCACCTTTCCTCCGTGTACACGTGAATTCCAAATTATGGTTTTGTTTTGTTTTGGAATTCACAGTTATAAAATTATAACTTGGAAGTGGTTTAGAAGGATAAAATATAACTAAAGGGATATATACGCTAAATTGTTACAATTAACTAAAGCTTGTGTGAGAAACTCTTTACACTAATGTATAGAGTATTTAAATCAAAGACCGAATAAAGGTCGCATATAGTGAATATACATTCAAGTATTAATACAAATATAATTCTGTAAAGTGTGTTTGTGTGTACATAAATAAATAAATAAATAAAAATAAATAAATAATTAACTAATTTGGCAGAGAGTTTTAACTCTAGAAATAACTGGAGTTGATTAGGTCAACTCTCCTACAGACAGCCCCAAAAGCTACCGCCATCATTTCCTAGTGTAATTGCTGGTAAGAAGAAATGATGAAACAAACTTCCCAGCACACTTTTCTGTCAGTTAGCCATAAGGACTATATTAGCAAAACAATAGTGATGTATGAAGTTACTTAGACAAAGGGATTGCAAAGTGCATTATATAATGACAGGGCTAGGATAGGAACGTTACGCTCGCACTTTTGTACATTAATTATTCACTTTATAATAATAATAATAAAGCCATTTATTCCTTAACCCTTAAATTTACATTTCAAATGTTGTTAGTAAGTTTTATAGATTTGCTTAATATCTAGTGTTAGTTAAAGTTAAAAGTAATTAAATGAAATCTATTTACTATAGGATATGGACCCCATTTTGGGTATAGGCCTCCCCCAACCTTTTCCACCTTTCTCTATCCTTGCTCTGGTCGAACCAATCTCTCCCCACCGCCTGCACGATGTCGTCTGCCCATCGCTGCTTTGGTCTTCCGGCTTTTCTCTTGCCTGATGGCCCTTTCCATTTGGTGGTCTCTATTGTCCACCTTCTCATCTGTGCAGCGTGCGATGTGACCAGCCCATTGCCACTTTATTGTTAGTGCTTGTCTCAGTGCATCCGTAATCTTTGTTTTCTGTCTTATCACCTCGCTTCGTACTTCATGTATTTTTCTAATCCGTAATATGCTTCTCTCCATTGCTTTTTGTGTATTCTTTATTTTTTGTTTGATATTTTTTGTGAATACGCTGGTTTGGCAGCCATATAGGAGGCATGGCAGAATACAGGTGTCCATCACAGTTTTTTTCATGAGTAGGCTATAGTTGCCTTTTAATATTTCTTTTAGCGACCAATGCTTTTTTCATGTTAACGTTATTCTTCTCGTTACTTCTTCTAGGTTACTGTTTGCATTGAATGAGACTTGAAATTTTTAGTAGGTTTTCAGTTTCGTTGTAGGTAAGTCCCAGTAGCCAATCCCGAACTTGTTTTTTGCACCCAAACCTGGTCATGGGGAGGATTTTTAATTTATCATTAACTTTCTCATACAGATGTGAGCCGATATGTGAGAATGCTTTGTTGCCAAATTTAAGCCTGCTGGAGACTCTATTCCACTTAGGCTTTCTACGCGAGCGCTGATCCGTAACCACTGTGACAGCTGCAGTTTTGTGGAACTTGAGTAATACTGACATAATGAACAGTTGGCGCACCGTAAGCACTTTAGTCACCCGATATAACATATCAGTAGGGTATCGGCTTCCAAATCTATGAGAGACCTTTAGGATAGCTCTCTGTGCACGTTCAGCAGCAATCAAAAACGTTTTTCCAGCGGAACCCCACGATAGTATGCAGTAACTAAGTACAGACTGACATAAGGCCAGGTATATCATCTTCAAAGTGCTTTTATCAGCTACAGATCGAAGTCTTTTAAATATATACAAAAGCTTCCTTACGCGAGCAGCAACCGATTCTATCTGTTTTGTCCATGTCAAATGTTGATCTATGTTAATTCCAAGATACCTAATACACCCAATCCGCTCAAAGACAGGACAGCTGCAGACACGACCCGCGTCACAATTGCATTGGTGAAATTTAAGTGCAAGTTTTTCAGGGGCATCTGTCTTTTTACTCACTGAAAAGTTAACAACCTTAGTTTTTTTGACATTTAAGGTGAGCAGGTTGTGCTGCAGCCATCTGGAAACTTTCTGCATTCCAGCCTCTGCGGCACTGTAGACTTCCTTCCAAGATTCTCCATGGAAAATGATAGCTGTGTCATCAGCGTAAGCGAATATTTGCGCATTATCCAACTTGAGTGAGCAAAGACCATCAACGTAAAGAAGAAACAGAGTGGGACCAAGAACACTGCCCTGGGGCACCCCATATGCCACATCCGCAAAGGTACTTTCGTAGTCACCCAGGCATACTTTCTGTTTGCGTTCAGTGAGATAGGAGGTGAACCATTCCAAGGCAATGCCCCTGATACCTAAGCGTTCCATCTTCTTGATAAGAATTGGCCTGGATACGGTATCAAAAGCCTTGGCAAGGTCAAGAAAGACGCCAACACACCTGCTACCTCTATCAAGATTACCTATGATATGATCAACCAGGTCTGCGTCCTCCGTTGACCTGCCATTACGGAAGCCGTATTGGTTCACGGACAGCAGTTGCTTCCCCTCTAAATACGCCAAAAGTCGCCTGTTCACCAATTTCTCCAGAATTTTTGATAGGGATGGAAGAAGAGATATAGGCCTATAATTAGATGGAACCGACGCATCACCAACCTTGAAGATGGGACAGATATTAGCTGTTTTAAATTGGGATGGAACCCTTCCCGACGTCATGCTCAAGTTGCACAAATGTGAGATGGGACCAGCTAGACAATGTTGTGCTAGTTTCAGAACACGGTTTGGTATACCGTCCCAACCGGGAGCCGAATCGTTTTTAAGATTGGCTATAATAGCTCTGACTTCAGTTTCATCGGTTGGGGTCAAGAAAAAGGACTGTGAGAGAGATGGATCAGTGTCATCCAGCGTAAGAGCCAAACTAGCTAGTTCCATCTCCGTCAGATTTAATTGAGTCAAGGAGTGCTCGGCAAGTTGTATTCCTACATCAGTAGAAACTATTGGCCATATTCAGCGAGATTACTGGATCAGGATTTGCGTTAAGTAAAGTTAAGCTATTAGATTTTTTATTTTTAAGGTCACATATTGTTTTAATTGCTGTCCAGGTTTTTTTACTATCTGCTTTAGAACTGTCAAGAAGGTTTTTGTTGTGTGCATTTTTAAGGTTTTGTATAATGTTATTACAAAGGTTTCTATAGGTTTTATATTTTTTCATCAAACAGTAATTGTCTTTATTTTCTTCTTTTTTTGTTTCAGAGTGAAGTGTGTCTCTTTTACGTATGCATTTAAGCAGTCCTTTTGTCATCCAAGGTCTTCTAATGGTTTTAGAGTTTCGTAGTACTTCTTTTTTAGTATGCTGATTTAAGATACGACGTAAATTATTCGTAAATTCATTTACTGCCGCATTCAAGTCATCGGAATTTAGAATAGGAGTCCAGTCTGTATTTTCAATGTCGTTAAGTATTTTGGAATAGTTAAACTTGAGTTTAAATTTAGTTTGTCCAGGGATTATTAGTTGACTTGATGTTTCTTTTCTTGTACCTATCAGAACTGTATCATGGTCGGTGAGAGAAGATTGACATACGACAATTTTAGTGGCTTTTTTTGACTTTACCAACGCATGATCAAGGCAGGAGTTGTCGCGTGTCGGAAATTGGTGACCCGGGTAGAAACCATGGAAACCAGTGATGTCGAGAAATTCGCTGGCACGTTTGTCTTCTGTACCAATTTTAATATCTATGTTTAAGTCCCCTATAATTGCCATGGATGATGTGTTGTTGACATTAAGGAGGGTTTCTAAAGATACACAGAAGCTACTTATGTTGTATACTGAAGGCGATCTGTAGATAGCAAAAATTGAAAATTCTGTGCTCACTTTAATAACTAAGCAGTTTGCATCTTTAAAAGGCGGCTCGTGTATAGTGACATTTAGTTCCGATCTATATAGAATTGCTAAACCATCGTTCTGATTCAAATAACATTGAGAATAGTGACATTCGTAGCCATTGAGTTGGACTTTTGGAGTGTGTTCTTGAAGTCTACATTCAGTCAATATTATAATATCAGGTAAGAAATTTAGCCTGGACAGAAAAATCGAAAAATTATCTAAGTTTTTTAGTATACTTCGTATATATATTTTGATTAACGATTGTAAGCTGGTTTTTAACGTCACCCAAGTGATTCACACATTGTTCTGGGTTATTATGTATAGTGCTAATAAAAATATCCGTACTATCAATGACATCAATTAGGTCAATTTGATTAGCCATTCTCAATATAAGGTAACTGTATGATTCTGATAAGTCTTAAAGTTTTAGAAAGATAGACATAATATGTAAGTGCTAAATGAATAAGGAGTGGTTCATATTTGAATTTCAAACATAGGTTCGTGTAAGAATTGTTTACTTTTGTGCAGTTTAGTGTTTTTGTGCGTTTTAAAAATAATAATGTTAGTGAGTAGTGCTGTGTTTTGATTTTGGTGTTAGTTACTTTAAAGCCTAGCTTATAACAGAAAGTATTAGATCCATAACAATAGTCAGTGTTAATTACATCAACAAAGAAAAAACAAAGATAATAAAAATAACTAGATGAGTGAAGTATCGAAAGTGTACATTTAGTTATCACGCAATTGTAAGAGAGTGCTTTCATTTTTGACAAGTATGTACTTAGCTCCCTCTTCCTTTCGTAGAAAAATTCTTCCGTTTGCGATCCAGCAGAAGCGATATTTTTCGTTGGCAGCGAAGTCTCGAGCAAGAAAATGCAAACGCTTGGATTTATTCGTGAGATGTTCCGAGAAATAGATGGGTGATGTTGTGCCAGCAAGGCCTAAGTGGGAGGTATCAAGCCAACAACTTCGATGTTCAGAGTTATACAGTTTCGTATTCTTTAGAAATTTTTCCTTAGCAAAGATATTGGAAAACTCCACTACGACAGTCGATGTTGTAGCACTCGCTTTGTAAGGGATACGGTAAACGTCCCTTATTTCGTTGTGCGATTCCATGCTAATTGACTTCATGAGTTTAATGGCTTGGTTTAGAAGGTCTGCCTTACTTTCCTTTCTCATGATGGTATAGCCTCTAATCTAAACGGAGGTTTTCGTAATGATACGTTCTAGATTCACCGCCTTTTCTTCAATATCGGCTATGCCAATCCGTGTAGAATCAATCTTCTCCTCAAGCTTGCAAATTTTAACCTCAGAATCAGTAATTTGATTTTTCAGAAAGCCGAGTGTCCTTTCCATCTCCGCATTAGACGATATAATGTCTGTATTCTGCTGTGTGATGTTAAGTAAACACTTTTCCACACCATCCAACCGCGCAATCAGAGGGGCTAACTTTGACGTGAGCATTTCCATGACGTCCAACTTATATTGTTCAAATTTATCAGTAACCACGCTATCCTCTAGACAAGCCCTTTTCGAGTTAGGTCTCACGGTGACGTTTAGACTAGGCGTACGATGTGATGACTCCACTCTGTCTAAATTGGAGTCTGAGGCAGAAAGAGATTTCGGTGGTGTCCGGGACATTATTCTGAGATAGGTAATGTAGACGTGTAGGTATTCAAAAAATAAATAAACTCACTGCAGTGGTGCGCAGCGAGAAATAAGTATTACGAAGTTTACTTATTGTTAATGTTTATTTTCTTCGTCGAGTCAGGCGCAGGTTACAAACAAACAAGTCCGGCAGCAGCGGCGCGAGAGCGGGATGACAATTATTAGGTGGCTCTCTTTCTCGCGGCTCGAGGTGCGGGGCGCTTATGACGCGGCGACTCTCCTGGCTATGCGGCACTGTGTTCTTACAACAATCTTTTTTATTTAGTTGCGAGTAGAAACTATTATCGCAGTTAGAGTTAACTTAAACTAGTCAAGAAATTGGTAAACACGTCTACACTGGACAACGATTCGGACGAAAGAAGATATTATTTGTTCGATTGTCTGTAGGTGATCGATAGTGCTGAAACCTGAACGGAAGCCCGCTTGCTCTATAGGCTGTGCGTTGTCAATTCCTTGAGTCATTCGTTTGAGTAATATTGAGGCAAAGAATTTGTAAGTGCTTACTAGAAGACTGATTGGCCTGTAGTTTCCTATGTCTTGCGGATTGCCCTTTTTAAAAAGTAGAATGATGTCTGACGAGCACCATTTTTTGGGAACTGTCTCTCTCTTCAGGATCAGATTTTTTTAATTTTTTATTTGTGATGGGTTTGCTCTTGACTGTAGTCTAGGTCAAAGGTGACAGAGACAGAGTCGACGATGGAGCGAGCTTACCCAGAAGAAGCCTGTTCACTCTAACTTTGAAGAGATTCGGGTTGAATAGCTGTGTCAGTTACACCTACCCAACTGCAAAATTATTACCTATGCAGACGACACAGCTCTAATAATTCATGGTAGTGATTGGAGTGAGGTTCAAATAAACTCAGAACTGGCCCTAAACTGTGTCATGAAATGGTTAACCAAAAATCTCTTAACCCTAAATATTAGTAAGACCAAATTCATTGCATTTTCCACCAATAGGTCTAGTCAACCTGCAATTCCTATCGTGATTCGTGCTCATACATGTGCTACCTCTTCTCCAAACACTACTTGTAACTGTCCTAAACTTGACAGTGCTCAGACTATCAAATACCTGGGTATTTTAGTGGATAGTTACCTTAAATGGAAACAGCAAACGGATGCCACAGTTACACGTCTAAGGAAGCTTATTTATGTGTTTAAGAAACTTAGATCGGTTGTTGATTTTGACAGCTTAATCACTGTATACTTCTCGCTAGCTCAGTCGGTATTAGGTTATTGCCTTGTTGTATGGGGAGCAGCTCATAAAACGACAATGTTACGAGTTGAACGCGGACAGCGTGCGATACTTAAGGTTTTGGCAAAGAAACCGATGCGATATCCAACAACGGCGCTGTATTCTCTGTGTCAGGTTCTCACTGTAAGAAAATTATTTATACTACAGGCCATACTCCGTAAACATTGCCAGCTTGCCTATGATCCGAGTATCGGCAGCACAAAACGCCGGTCTGATAGGATATGTGGTATAGTAGTTCGCAGAACTGAAGCGGCACGTCGTCACTTTAAACACATTAGTTCCAAAATGTACAATAGAATAAATAAGAAAATAAATATCTACTCGTTAACTAGGAAAAAACTCAAAATTAAATTAAATATCTGGCTAAAACAATTAAATTATGACGAAACAGAAGAACTTGCGGAAGTATAACTCTCACAACCCATCACACGCACACATACAAAACATACACAAATTACACAAGCACACACACACACAACCTCTCTTCGATCCACACAAATCCATTTTATTTTACTTATTTTATTTTACTAATAATTCACGTCTGCATTTTTGTTGTTATTATATAATTGTAACTGGAACAGTTTTACTTCCTTACCTGGAGAGGGGCGTTGATAACCGCGACACAGTTTTATACTACTGCGGTTATCATCGTTTCAATCTGTTTATATCTGTACGTTTTTCTTGTTCCAAATAAATTTGAATTTGAATTTGAATGCGTTCGGAAACACAGACGCAGGTAGTGAGTTCCACTCATTCGCTGTGCGCATTATGAATGATGTTTGGAAGCGCTTGGTGCGTATTGGTGGAATGGCAACAAGGTAAGGATGGTAACTTGCAGTGCGTCTAGATGTCCGATGGTAGAAGGGGGCTGGTGGGATGAGGTCGTAGAGTTCTTGAGCACACTCACCGAAGTACAGTCTGTAAAAGACCGACAAGCAGGCAACCTTGCGGCGATGAGCCAAGCTGTGTAGCTTGGCATGCGCCAGCTCAACGTCGCCAATGAGCCTCTTGGCTCTGCGTTCCACCGAGTCAAGCGCGGCAAGCTGATACTTAGCTGAGCCATCCTAAAGGTGGCTGCAATACTCCATGCAGGATCGGACTTGCGCTTTGTAAAGGGTTAAAAGCTGTCCAGGCGTAAAGTATCGCTTCACTCTATTTAGGATGCCCAGCTTTTTGGCCGCAATTTGAGCTTTGTACTCAATGGAGGCGCCGAAGTTGAGGCTGGATGTCAACTCCATGCCCAGGAGCTCGAGCCGATCAGTCACAGGAACAGACGCACCCCGAAAAGTAGGAGTTTGATCGAAGATACTCCTTTTTGCGGTAAAAAGACACGCCTGTGTTTTGGTGGCGTTAAAGGAGACCAGATTGTCATCACCCCACTGGGAGACAAGGCTTAAGGTCAAATCTGTCCTTTCCACCATAGCCTCTCTCAAGGAACGAACTTCATCCACGCTGGTTCTTGCGCTGGACAAGTATCTCTCTGCAACAGTACTGTCATCTGCGTACTCAATAATACCAGGCTGAAGTAGGTCATTGATGTGTAGCAGGAAAAGAGTTGCAGAGAGAACAGACCCCTGAGGTACTCCGGCATCAATAGCCATGAAGTCAGAGGAGCAGCCGTCAATGACCACTCGGATCGACCGTTCATTGAGGAAGACTGATATCCAGCTACAAAAACCAGCGGGGATGCCATAAGCAGGAAGCTTACTGAGTAGACTCGCGTGCCAGACCCTATCAAAGGCCTTCGAGATATCAAGCGAAACAGCAAGTGCTTCGCCGTGTCTCTCGATGGCTTCGCCCCAGCAGTGCGTGACATACACAAGAAGATCGCCAGTTGACCGTCCCCGGCGAAAGCCATATTGACGGTCACTGAGGAGATTGTTGTCTTCAAGGTAGGTCAGCAACTTACTGTTCAGTACCCTTTCCATAACTTTGGACAAAATGGAGGTAATGGCGATCGGACGGTAATTGGCAGGGTCTGCACGGTTGCCTTTTTTGGGCACTGGTTGCACATTTGCAAGCTTCCAGGATTTCGGTACCGTTCTTTTTACAAGAGAGAGGCGGAACAAACGAGTCAACACAGGAGACAGTTCTGGCGCACACTGCCTCAGCACTCTCGCTGGGATGCCGTCAGGCCCGCTGGCTTTGTTCACGTCTAGACTGCACAATACTCTCCGGACCTCTTTAACGTGCACAGCGATCTCCGGCATGGAAGAGTCACAGTGAGGTACAGTAGGTGGTTGCTTGGAGCCAGCGTCCAGACGTGAATTGCCAGCAAAAAGAGATGCAAATAAATTTGCTTTGTCTCTCGCAGAGTGAGCCAGCGACCCATCAGGTTTCAGCATCGGAGGTAAAGTGGGCCGACAGAAATTCGTTTCGACCGCTTTAGACAGGGACCAAAACTGTTTACTAACCGGAGGGTGCGATGCCAGCTTGGCCCCAATACGTCCAATATGGTCAAAACGTGCCCGACGCAGAACCCGCTTGCAGAACTTGGCGGCAGAATTAAAGGTTCTTTTTTTCGCGCGAACCCTACGCGCTCTAACTTTGCGGTCGCGGGCCCCGAACCAGGCTTGGTAGGCAAACTCTTTTCGGGCCTCAGCGAGGGCGCATTCAGCATTATACCAAGGTCGGGATTTGGGACCGAGCGGAATGTCGGAGAATGGAATGAAATATTCCATTCCCTGCCGAATCACATCCGCAACCGCGTCCGTACAGCTCGAGGGGTCACCCGAGGAGAAACACACATGCCGCCAAGGATAAGACGCAAAAAAGTGCCGCATCTCGTCCCAGTCTGCTGACTCGTATCGCCATACTCGCCTCGTGCCTCTAGGGCTCTCATCTGGAGGAGAGCAAGTCGAAACGGATTTCACTAGACAGTGGTCAGACGTTCCCAGCGGGGCTGAGACCGACACCGAATGACTGTCCGGATCAGTTGTCAGGAGAAGATCTAGGCAATTGGGTGTATGGCCGTCAACGTCCGGTACCCGCGTTGCCACATTCACCAGCTGGGTTAGATCTAGCGAAAGAGAAAACTTGCGCGTCTCCAACCCGGCATGGTCAGTTTTCCGGTATGGGTACAACCACTCTTTATGATGGGCGTTAAAGTCCCCCAGAAAATTAAGCTTCGCTGTTGGGTACCGTTGCTGGGCTATGTCAGCCGATTCCACGAGGCAATTAAAAAGCGCTGTCGTCTCCTGGTCACCGGAGTGCGATCGGTAGACGCCGATGTAGAGAGACTTCTCCACGCCAGTGTCCACAAGTAGCCATATGGTAGAAAAGCCCGATCTCTCAAAGCAACGGAGACGACGACAACAGATGTCATCGCGGACGTACACACAGACCCCAGCTTGCTTCTTGAATTTGTGTTCAAGAGAGTAACCCGGGTAGTTGAGGTACGCCACGTCCGACGGGATTGTTATCTTCGTCTCCGTTAGGAAAAACAGGTGCGGCTTCTCGGTCTCGAGGTGGTGGTGGACCGGATCGAGATTAGAGTGCAGCCCCCTGATGTTAGTGAGGTGCACTTTTAGTGGGAGGAAGTGCAGCCGTTGTTTCACCTTATTCTTCTTTTTGTTGCTCATTTTATGTTAGAGTTTTTTGGGGAAGAAGTCGAACTGTCGAGGCGCTGCTCAGTGAACCAAGTGGAACACTGGAGCTAACCCAACCTATGGGGAACTCATTTGGAGACTGCGGGGACGCCCGAACCACCCCGGATATGGCCACCGGGTCCTCCCTTCCAGTCGCCAGCTGGCACGGTGGAGCATACCGGGATTTTTCGCGAGTTGGCGGGGCAGCCTTTGGCACGTGGCTGGCGTGCTACTTGGGCCCCCTACTGACTGCGGCCGGCCAACGGCTGGCACCGTGCTTCGGATCCCGCTACCCTCCAAAATGAGTTGCCCGGCCAGTTTTGCCCAGAGACCAAGACCGGTTCTGAACAGCGCAACTAACATCCTCCTTCTCCCCCAAAGGCACTGGCAGTCCCACACACCGACGGAACACAGCAAGCTGCTTGGCGGCGGATTCCGGTGGGATGGTGGTCGCGAGCCAGGCGGCCCCTTGCGGAGCCTACCACCGCTTAAGTGGGATCGTTCAGCCGTACCACAGGCAAGCCTGTGGTGCCGTTGCCCGGGGTGGACCGCTAGGAGGTAGATCCCATACCCACCCCCTAATCAGATAAAATAATCAGATTAAATAATTGAGTTAGATGGTATAGTAAGACTGGTGCTCCCATTTTTATAGCTTCATTGCTGATTCCATCTGGGCCAGGGCTTTTTTCGTTTTTTAATTGTCTTATGTGTGTGTACACCTCTCTTTCATCGATTGGTTGGACAGTGTTAGTTTTTATTTGAATATTTGTTTGCTTTTCAGTGATATCGTAGTCTTTTTTCTTATACAGGTTTCTATAGAAGTTTGTTGCATGGTCGATCACATTTTTCCTTGTCTTGGTTCCCTCTGACGTGTGGTTAAGGTTATGTATCCATTTTTTATGTGTAGTTAGTTCCTTGAATGCTCTTTTTGTACTTCTGAATTTTTCTAAATTTTTATTCATAATGTTGTGTCTGTAGTTGTCGTAATCTTTTTTTATTGATTTATTTGTTGTTTTGTATAATCTACTAAATTCAGCTTTCATTTCAGTGTTCTTGTTTTTTGTTCTTATTAATTCTGTCCGTTTTTTTATTAATAGTTCCGTGTCCTTGCTGAATATTTTATGCGTTTTGACTTCTGTTTTCTGTTGTGTTTTTAGGCTATCAAGTATGATGTTTTCAAGCTGATTATAGTAAGTTTGTACGTCGGCAACTTTGCTTAGTTTGTCTGAAGTTACCATAGTCTCTGTAAGATTTTTCAAATATTGTTCAACTTCCTCGCTTGTTTTGGGTCGGCCTGTCGTGTTTCTGAAGTTTTTCCTGGACATTTTCGGTGGTTTTAGGGTAAGAGTAGCTCTTACAAGCCTGTGATCAGACGGAAAGTTTAAATTGTTTATAACCTCAACATTCGTTACAATTCCTGGAACATTTGTTATTATAAAATCGATTTCATTAGTAGTTTTATTATCCGGAGATATCCATGTCCATTTTCTATTGTTTTTCTTTCTGAAAAACGTATTCATTATTGCTAATTTGTATTCAGAGGCATATTCTAGTAGCCTGTCGCCTCTCTCATTTCTATCACCGAAGCTGAATCGCCCTATGATTTGGTTATTATCAGTTGTTTGGCCTATTTTTGCGTTGAAATCTCCAATTACCAGAAATGTGTTGTCCGTTAAAGAGTGGGCTTGGTTTAGGTCTTCGTAGAATTGACTAATTTCATCCTCGTTTGATCTTTCTGTTGGTGCATATACCTGTATCAGAGAGATCTGAAAGTTTTCTTATTCCAGTTGTAAGAGTGCTATTCTTTCTGAGATGCCCGTAAATTTAGTTATTTTGTTTTTGTGTTCTTTTTTAATGAGGAATCCTACTAACACAAGACATAGTCCTGGTATTCTTCAATGTTACAGCCTATTCGTCTGACTTCTGACAGGCCTATTATGTTGCAGTTGATATTTTTGAGAGCATAGGTTAATTCAAGATAGGGATCGTACATTATTGGTACAAATTTTAAGTGTTTTTTTTATTTGTCCTTTTGTTGTTGTTACTTTTGGTTGGTGGGTAGCGGTCTTCTTCCCCCCCGGTGACCGGCCGGATTGGGGTGCAGATTATTTTATTGGTGTTCTGTTTGTTTATTGTTTTGTTCTTGGTTCGATTGTCAGTGCTATTTAGTTTTTTGATTTCGAATAAGATGATAAAGACGACGATCGACCTCGGTTTACATAGTCGAAAATGTTGTTGTTGTTTATTTTTTTGGGAGCTGGTCTCGTTGCGCTATTTTTGTCGTTAGGGGACTCTTTGGGCCTCTTTTCCTTTTGACTAGGTTGGCTTCTTTTGGATCTTTTACTATCAGTTTATCTTTCTTTAAGTAGGCAGTTGGGGCATTAGTTCTTTCCTTTTCAGTAGCACATCTTTAGAGAAATCTTCCTTAATCGTGATGGTTGATCTGGTTTGATTTTCTTTTGTGTTTTTATTCCTGAGGATTAAGTTTCTTTTCCATATTGAAGTAAAGCCAACTAGCAAAGGGCATGTTTCTTTTCCTTTGGAACCTAATCTTTGCACTATATTTATTTCATATGGTTGTATAGATGTCTTAGTTTCTTTTTCAATTATCTTTTTTGTGTAGTCGATCAAAGAACCTTCTTGCTCTGTTTCGCTTACTCCGAAAAATATTAAATTGTGTCTTTTTTTGTTATCTTCCAGGGAGTCGATTTTGTGTTGTAAAGTTTCAACTTTAGTTTTTAAGTTCTTATTTTCTTCAATAACTGATGCTAGTTTCTTATCCATACTTTCCAATACACTTTTAGTTACTGATTCTGTAATTTCTTTAGTTTGTAGTGACATCTGTTCTTTTATTTTGTCGAGAAGTAAATTCATTTGATTTTCCATTGTTGATAATTAAAGTTTATTTAAAGGTAACCTTTCTGTGTGTTTTTTGAGCTGGCAACACTGAGTTGATGTTACGTGTGATAGTGACGTTACCAGTAATTCTTAGGTGACTTCAGTTATATAGTTTAATTGTGTTTTGTTGGTACTCACTGCGTGCGGAAAACTTTTCAATTTCTTTCTTACTTCTAAAAAATTTTGCGTTTATATAATCTTCTATTCTTTTCAGTTTTTTTGACGAATAATGCCTGAGCAGAACTTTGTCTACATTAGCCGTTTATTGTTGCCTCGCTGACGTAGTGGTGTTTTACACTTTTTTCGATTCACAATTGCAGGATCACAAACTTCTTGTGACAGTGCCGGAACCGGACTCCTGTTGTAATTATGACACCGGGGGCAGTGTATATGTTTATGCAGTCTTGAGACACTAATTCAGCCGGTACATAAAAACACCTCAGTAATAAAGGCGCTCCCACCAGTTTGGAACAAATATAATTTGTTGTTTACAATAAAAAGTGCACACTAATAAAGGCCCAGCTTTTTCCTGCGAAGTAGGTATTTATCGCGCCACAGCTATCGCCAAGCGACCCGCGCGCTCGCGTGTGCCTAAAGCCGCGCGAAGTGTCACAGTAAAGTTGGGTACAGAAGGCTATTTTACTATTGTTTTTAAAAGTTAATAAAATAAGAGAGTTGATGCCAAAGCGTTTGTTGTATTACAATGCGTAGTGATAACGAAATTTTTAAGTGTTTTGTTTTAAATGAATCTGTGAAAAAATGCCCCAAAACGTATTTTATTCATTTGACTATCTATCTATATTTTTGAAAACATAAACGGATGGACGAAATAAACACAATCATCATCAAAAAATCTACTGGGTTTTACAAACATTCGATTGTTTTAGGTTGTTTTTTTTTTAAATAAAATCAAAATCCAAGATGGCGCCGACCGAAATTTTTGTAACTTTCGTCGTGGGTGTCATTTTCATGGTTTTCGGGGTCGCTAAATGGGAATTTGGGGTCGAAATTACATTTCAAGATGGCACCGACCGAAATTTTAGAAACTTTCGTCATGGGTGTCATTTTCATGGTTTTTGGGGTAGCTTTTTACAAATATGGGGACAAAATGAAAATCCAAGATGGCACCGATCGAAATTTTTAAAACTTTCGTCATGGGTGTAATTTTCATGGTTGTCGGGGTCGCTAAATTGGAATTTGGGGTCTTTAAAAAAAATATTAAAAAAAATATATATATTAGCATTTGGAGACCCCCAAAACCATGAAAATGACACCCATGACGAAAGTTCAAAAATTTTGGTCGGCAACATCATGGAATTTCATTTTGACCACAAATTCCTATATAGCGACCCATTTTAACATAGCTCCTAGGCCTCGCCAAGGCCTCGCGGGCGACTGAAGAGCCGTACGGCACGGCGGCCGCTGTGTTATATATAATTTTATTATTATAACAAATAAACTAATTTATAAATTGTATCCTGAGAATAAAGTTCTATAGGTAGTTAACTCATTTTAGATATATGTTTTAGTTAGTGAATATTTCATAATCTTCTAGAAAAATATCAAAAAATCATCGTCTTAGAGTCATTTTCAGTTTTTTTTTTGATCGAGCGAAGTTTTCGATATCATGTTTTGAGTCTAAGAAATGAAAAGTACATTTAGTAAACTACATTATGTATTTTTTTTTTTTTTTTTTTTTTGAAAAACGTTGCCCCACACTAGGAATTTCTTCCTGTATCGTGGGTGCGTTTACAAACATATAAACTCACATACACAAACACCCAGAGCCGGAACAACTATCTGTAGGTCATACAAATATTTGTTCCGTGCGGGAATCGAACCCGCGACACGCAGTGCAGCAGTCAATCGCTCAACCACTGCGCCAACCGTGCGCTCAATTATTATTATTATTATTTAAACAATCACTATTTGTTTGTATATTATTGAATCAAATATATGTAAAAGTCAGGCTACCTGCCCTTAACTAGACTAACTAAATAACGATTTTTAGACGTTTGAGCTATTTTTATGAAATTTTGGGTTTTTGTTATATGAGCTAAGGGGTTTTAAGAAATAAACCAAATTTCATGTGCCTATATTATATAGATATTGAGTTATTAAGGGATCAAAAGTGGCTCACACATGGATGCTGCAGCGCCAGTTTCTTTCGCCAGGTCTTAGCTTGACACGCTGCCGCGTGTCTAGATGTAATTAACGCTCGTGTCTGCTAGGACGCTCGACAGGACGCAAATTTATACGTATCCTCGCACTTCAGTCTAGGAGCGACTTCCTCAGCTGCTCAAGCGCAATCTTTTTACCCGACTGCCGAAGGAAGGTAATGTGTTTATCAGTCTATGTAAGTATGTATGTATGTTTGTTCCTATGTGGCGTTCTAGAGAGCAAACGCGTTGGCCGATTTTGATGATTCTTACGTCAGTCGATTTGTCTTAACCCTGCGAGTGTCACTGGCTACATTAAATTTGGAAAATAGAAAAATGGCGGATTTTGGGCGGACCAAATATCGTGGGGGACCAAATTGTTTTTCTTCCAAACCCAACGTGTGGGGTATCAAAATAAAGGGTTTTAAGAGGTGACCACTTATATGTTTAAATGTATCTACCTAATTCTAAAAAAAAAATAACTAAAAAGTTGTAAATAAAAAAAGTTAATTAAAAAAATCAAAAACCCGACTGCTTAAAAAGCGAACTAAAAGACGTAAACAAGAAAAAAAACATGTTGTGCAGTCGGAGGATACATATGCGCGAGCTGGCTGGCCAAAACCAGATGTATCCTCCGACTGCACAGCATGTTTTTTTTCTTACAATAGATATTGCTTACTTTTTTGCACTTCTCGTTTCCCGCCCATTTCGAGAATATAAATATTGTAGCTCTTGCCATCAAAGGCAGTCTATTTTTGATCGAGGCTACATTAATAAGTATTAGGGTAAGTGCTTTATAAACTGTATTCTATAAACTGTGTTCTATAAACTATGTTCTATAAACCATGTTCTATAAATTATTTTCCATAAACTGTGTTCTGTGTGACTGTGTATATGATATGAGAATACACTGGGTGAGTAAACCCTTTCCAAGCATTTTTATTTACATCGCCATCCCCGCCAAAATACCCACACAAGATTTTAGTCTTTTAAGTAAAAGCTGACATTTCAGAAGTTGGATGAGCCCAATTATTTTTTTTGTGTGTTTTGTACATAACACGGTTGCTAAACGCTCACTTTCAAAATTTTATAATGAGGAATATGAGTACGAATAGAGATAATTTGTTTGATATTGTTATGTTCGCTGCATGACATTGCACATTGGTTCAGGATACTCCCTGATAGTGTGTAGTTTTGTGTAGATAGTGTGTAATTCTGTGTGGGTAGTACTATAACGCAGATCATTGCACATTCTAGGCGAATATATTCTGTGCTTTATAGGGGCTACCCTCCAATATCGCAGAATTTTTAGTCTGGCCAAGCTCAGCCGATAAATATGATTTCTCGGTACTGATGTGGGTGCCGCATATTAAGTCAGGGTAACTCCCTGAAGATGTGCGGTAAAATACACAGGTGTATAGCCTTTTGTGAGTGCTTGGCTGAGGCTACTCTTTGGCAGTACCATAGCGCGAAATAATGTACACTGCGACTGGATTTATCGTGTGCTTGATCGGGGCTGCCCTCTAATGGCGCGGGATATGTCTTGGTCGTATTGTATCTTTGAAATCATAACTAATTTTTTTAATTTTTGCTACAAGTATGGTTACGTACTCATAGGCTTCTATAAGGTATTTGAAGGTGCAAAACTTTGACTATCTAGTAAATTAAAAAGTAAGAATCTGTGCGGATATGGTGATGACATGTACTCATCTTTACTATTAGGCTCATGTTAGAAAATACTTATTGAAGTAGGGTACCTCAATTAAATTAGAGAATAAAACTTGTTGGTAGGTACCGTCTACTGCTAAATATTCGTGTGAAATAAGGTATTCGTTGTTTTTAAGATTATATTTTAACAAGCCAAGTATTTTAGTTTTTATGTTTCGTATACAATTAAAAAAAAGAAAATTAGAGAACTAATTCTTTTTATGGCCGGGCTTTACGCTTCGCAGTTGTAAGCTGCACCAGCAGCCATAGTAAGTATGATGAGATACTAAGCTAGTTGGAATTTGTTTTTACTTCTTGTTGATTTTTTTTAATGAGAATGCAGGTGTAACATGTGTAAAGTTGTGTGAGATTTAGCAGGTTCGTTTTTTCGTATAGTTTTTTTTGTTGGATATAGATAGTGGTAGTGAAATAATACTTTAATAATTTTGTTTTGTGTTCTTCGTAGTGGGTTTAGATTAGATTTAGCGGCTGATCCCCACACTTCGATTAGGTATTCGGTTTTAAGAATGTGGGTGATGCTACATTTTAAGAACACCTTAGAAATATTAATGTTTATCATAAATCAAAAATTAGTTCATTTTACAAGAAATGAAGATTCAAATTAACTGTCGTTCAACGTTGTATAGTTATGGAAGGAAGTACAGAACCTAATGTCGGTTACAGAAGCTTATTATTAAGTAATTAGATATCGAAAACATTAAAATAAAAAAGATATTTATTATATCGAATTTTTTTGCTAAAGGAATGTCTGTAGGAAAAAATTGCTTATGGTGGGTCATAAATTAATCATACCGTACCTATCGATCCTTGACATTTCGTTCGTAGTTTTATAGCCCTACTTTCGAGGATGTGTATAGATTATGTCGATTTGCTAAGGTTCTGATCTTGGTTATTAGTTTAAAATATCAATTAACATAAACTTTATAACCTTGCCATTTCTTGGATACTGTTGGAATTATTTCAATATTTAGTTACGGGGTGTTTAAATAAATAAGGCCAAAAAGTAGGTACCTTTTAGATGGTCTGATTGGAGTGGATTATTGCGTTTAGATTTGGATTCGGACTCGTATTTGAATTCTTATGTTGAGTTTGATGTTGAGTTTGATGTTGAGTTTGATGTTGAGTTTGATGTTTAGTTTGATGTTTAGTTTGATGTTTAGTTTGATGTTGAGTTTGATGTTGAGTTTGATGTTGAGTTTGATGTTGAGTTTGATGATGAGTTTGATGATGAGCTTGATGATGAGTTTGATGATGAGTTTGATGATGAGTTTGATGATGAGTTTGATGATGAGTTTGATGATGAGTTAGAAGAGTTCGAAACAGACTTGAAAGAGTTTGATGCTTGATGTTGAGTTAGATGAGTTGGAAACAGAGTTGAAAGAGTTTGATTTTTGATGTTGAGTTAGAAGAGTTTGAAACAGCATTAGAGTTAGAAGAGATAGAACAAGTAAAAAAAAAAAAAAAAAAGGAAAAATGTTTGTTTGATATATAGATGGTGAGTTTTATATTATATAGATAGCGAGTTTGATAATTGATGTATATATAGATAGTGAGATAGTGAATTTGATATATATAGATGGTGAGTTCGATAAATATAGATTGTGTTTGATAAATACAGTTTGTGTTTGATAAATACAGATTGAGTTTGATAAATACAGATTGTGTTTGATAAATACAGTTTGTGTTTGATAAATACAGATTGAGTTTGATAAACACAGATTGAGTTTGATGAACACAGATTGAGTTTGATAAACGCAGATTGAGTTTGATAAATATAGATTGAGTTTGATAAATATAGATTGAGTTTGATAAATATAGATTGAGTTTGATAAATACAGATTGAGTTTGATAAACACAGATTGAGTTTGATAAACACAGGTTGAGTTTGATAAACACAGATTGAGTTTGATAAACACAGATTGAGTTTGATAAACACAGATTGAGTTTGATAAACACAGATTGAGTTTGATAAACACAGATTGAGTTTGATATTGATTGAGTTTGATATTGATTGAGTTTGATATTGATTGAGTTTGATATTGATTGAGTTTGATATGGATTGAGTTTGATATGGATTGAGTTTGATATGGATTGAGTTTGATATTGATTGAGTTTGATATTGATTGAGTTTGATATTGATTGAGTTTGATATTTATTGAGTTTGATATTGATTGAGTTTGATATTGATTGAGTTTGATATTGATTGAGTTTGATATTGATTGAGTTTGATATTGATTGAGTTTGATATTGATTGAGTTTGATATTGATTGAGTTTGATATATAGAGATAGAGAGATTGATAGATAGAGGTAGAGAGATTGATAGATAGAGGTAGAGAGATTGATAGATAGAGGTAGAGAGATTGATAGATAGAGGTAGAGAGATTGATAGATAGAGGTAGAGAGATTAATAGATAGAGGTAGAGAGATTGATAGATAGAGGTAGAAAGATTGATAGATAGAGGTAGAGAGATTGATAGATAGAGGTAGAGAGATTGATAGATAGAGATAGAGAGATTGATAGATAGAGATAGAGAGATTGATAGATAGACTGATAGAGAGATTGATAGATAGACTGATAGAGAGATTGATAGATAGATTGATAGATCGATTGATAGATAGACTGATAGAGAGATTGATAGATAGATTGATAGATAGACTGATAGATAGATTGATAAATAGATTGATAGATAGAGATGTATAAAGATAGTTTGATGTATAGAGATAGTTTGATATATAGAGATGGTTTGATACATAGAGATGGTTTGATATATAGGGATGGTTTGACACATAGGGATGGTTTGATACATAGAGATGGTTTGATACATAGAGATGGTTTGATACATAGAGATGGTTTGATACATAGTGATGGTTTGATACATAGAGATGGTTTGATACATAGAGATAGATTGATACATAGAGATAGATTGATACATAGAGATAGATTGATACATATAGATTGATACATAGAGATAGATTGAGACAAAGAGATAGATCGATACATAGAGATAGGGTTTGATTTATTTATATAGATAATATGTAGAGAGTTTATTACCTATACCTATACATAGTTTGATACAGATTATGATATACAGAGTTATATTTTAGGGATAAAGAGAATGAAAAATGCAAAATAAAGCATATAATAAATAAATGTGTGTATGTTAGAAATTAGAATCAATTAGAATTATGACCAGGTTTCAGATGTTAGGGTTTTAATGACCAGCTACTAGATATTGGTTTAAGTCTCAAGACTGTTTTTACACAGCAGTTTAATAGATACCACTTTGGTGTTTATGTATTGTTGTGTGTTTAATGTCAGTTACTATCAGAATGGTATACAAGAAATGATTTTACCTTTGGTCATAGCGTTGAGATTATTTTAGTTTATTAGAGAAAAGTTAATTTGATAAAAAAATCCAGCACTCTGTATGAGACTTGTCATTACAATGCAATAGTTGATAACGATGCAACTTGAAATTCTAGTGATCCTGAATTTGAGGCTAAGAATTGTCTATTTAAAAGTAGCACTATTGTCTTAGTAGGTGTAAAGATGCCTATCGAATTATATAAAGTTGATTATTCTGTAACTTGCCGTGTGTGATTAGTTTTATCTTACCGCAATGAAATTAGCATGCGCAGCTAGATTTTATTTGGTGTCCGATATCTCACCAGCAGTTGATGAATTTGACTGAAATTGTAAAGAATCTGGTGGACAATTTTGATAATGACTGATGGTGACCACGATTTCTTGCAAGTCGCATTGTATATATACCTGATTATAATTGGATGCTACATTTTATAAACATTAAATTTTAATAAGTGACAGAAGTAGTCTTGAGACACTGCTGAGATGGGATCTAAGCTCTTAAGTAAATTTTAGAATGGGAGACCGTTATCCACAGTTGTGGCAAATGCAAAATGAAACCTTGAAAATCCTCACAAAGATGACAGTCTAGTTCTAGTCAATATATTATATCGAAACTGGATATTAACGCTTGACATTTTGTATTGGTAGAATTTGAATTGGAATTGACATTGTATTATTACCTTTGACATTTGTATTACCTAGTGGAATATGAATTGAATTATATGTTTAATCTTGACATTTGTATTAATGAAATCTAAATTGAATTTGTATTGGTAGAATCTGAATTGAATTGAATTTGTATTGGTAGAATCTGAATTGAATTGAATTTGTATTGGTAGAATCTGAATTGAATTGAATTTGTATTGGTAGAATCTGAATTGAATTGAATTATATTTTTACTCTTGACATTTGTGTTGGTGGAATCCAAATTGAATTGATTTGATTTTGTACTTCTCTTTCTTCACATTTTTAATTGAGATAATTGAATATTATAAAAGTAATAAATAGTTGAGATAGTAATTTGGTTGATTAATCAATATATTTTGATTGTTTTGTAATATATAATATTTTTTGGAAATATGTAAATGAAATGAATAGTCAGGCCAAAAGAGGTTTCAGGCCTTTAAAGTAAAATCTATAAAGATTTGTTAGATGTGTTCTATGTGTGTAGATTTTAATGTTGTTTACATGTTACTATTACTAATAAGCTTATATTTAGTTTTTCTTTCTTGTTGTTATTTGTCACGTACGAGGTCGTACTTAATAAACGGATGGCCGACTGTTAGCGATCTTTATATTTAATTGAGCACACTAAGTGTTTTTTTCTATGTTGGCAATAATTTGTTTGATATTTTTATGCTTGCAACAAAGATGGACTGTTTTTTGTCAGGTTGGTAAACGACAAGCTTGCACTTCTCGTTTCCCGCCCATTTCGAGAATATAAATATTGTAGCTCTTGCCATCAAAGGCACTCTATTTTTGATCGAGGCTACATTAATAAGTATTAGGGTAAGTGCTTTATAAACTGTATTCTATAAACTGTGTTCTATAAACTATGATCTATAAACCATGTTCTATAAATTATTTTCCATAAACTGTGTTCTGTGTGACTGTGTATTTGATATGAGAATACACTGGGTGAGTAAACCCTTTCCAAGCATTTTTATTTACATCGCCATCCCCGCCAAAATACCCACACAAGATTTTAGTCTTTTAAGTAAAAGCTGACAGTATTATAACGAAAATGCACTGTTTCAACAATCAACAGTTTTATTTTGGCACCATTACTTATTTACAATGATTTTGACACTTATTATGTTCTCTTACAGTTATTTTACACTTATTATATTCTTTTAGAGTTATTGACTTGAACTATAGACTTGCAACAATAATTTGGTGTTCTAGTGCGTACTGTAAATAATCTGGACTAAATTAAATAGATAAAAATAGAAAAACAATCCGACCTACCGTCAGTTGCAATCGATCAGTGCGCCGTGGTAAAACGCGTAAGTGCCCCATCTTGCACGGCGCTTACGACGTTCTTCTCGCGAACTCGCTGTGACAAGCCGTCGACAAAAACTGCCGCGGGCCTTTTTTGGTGTGCGCTTTTGCTTCAAGACTCGGACCGAAACTGGGAAGGCCTTTATTGGTGTGCAGAAGTGCAACTATTATACCCAACTGCATGGATGAGGGTATTGTGAGGGCGCATTATAGGCATTGAAATATAATTATAAAAACGTAATGGCTTCAACATCACGGTCGTGGGGATGCTGTGCTGTCAAAAATTATTGCGTAGATAACAAAGACCTCATTAATTGCATAAGTTGCAACAAGTCATTCCATTTCACGTGCTTGTCTATCCCGGGAATTCCTGCTGATTCCGAGGCTTATCGTAAATGGAAATGTTCGGGTTGTAATACGAACACCTCCAAGACTGAGGGTACACCAAATCGGAACATGTCAGCAACCAGAGGTAATAGTAGAAATAAAAGACCAGCTTTGAACTCCCCTCCTCAAGCGACACCTGTAACCACTGAGGAAGTACGTGTTATTGTCCAAGAGGTTATGAAGGCGGAATTCGCTTCCATGCTTCAGCAAATCAATATCACCATACTCAACGTCGTCAACAAGGAACTTGAACCTATAAAGCATGATATTAGAGAGCTTACGACTTCTTTAAATTTTCACACTAAGGAGTTTGAAGAGTTTCAATCTGAACATAAGGCATTAAACAATGCCTTGAAAAACTTAACGGAAGAGAATAATAATATCAAAAGCTCAATGACGGACATATGCCTCCGCATAAATTACTTGGAACAACAAACACGTTCAAACAACCTCGAAATCCAATGCTTACCAGAAATTAAACAGGAGAATCTCTATACCGTCGTTAAGCAGTTGGGTTCAGTTGTCGAATGTGCAATAAGAGACAACGACATTCTTCACTGTACTCGCGTAGCTAAACTCCAAGCTACTAACACCCGCCCGCGGTCTGTCATTGTCCAGTTGGCCTCTCCAAGAATTCGCGACAACCTCCTGGCCTCGACTATCGACTACAATAAAGGAAAGAAAAATAATACCGAGAAACTCAATAGTGCAGACCTTGGGATAGCTGGTGACAAAAAGCCGGTATATGTGCTCGAACATTTATCTCCGTCTAATAAAGCGCTCCATGCTGCCACTAGACTAAAGGCAAAGGATAAGGGGTACAAATTTGTCTGGGTAAGAAATGGAAGAATTTTTGTCAGGAAGACCGCTGAAGCCGACCATATCCTGATAAAGAACCTAGACTCTTTGAATAAGTTGATTTGAATTACGCCTCATTTATTTGTTATGTTTATCTCTTGTTAACTAAAAATGCACGTTATTGTGAAAAACCTTTTTTAAAATTCAACAATCTGCAAATATTTTATCAGAACTGTAGAGGTATGCGAACAAAAACGCATACGGTTTATCGCAATGTTTGTTGTAATAACTATGACATTATCATTCTCTCGGAGACGTGGCTTAATAGTTCCGTGCGAAGTAGTGAGCTATTCGACGACAGATACGTGGTTTACAGAAGAGATAGAGAAAGTTCTTGCCTGCATAGTGGTAAAGAAGGTGGGGGCGTATTAATAGCCGTGAATAAAAAAATCAATTCTAAACGCGCTGTTCATTTCGAAAGTAATTGTGAAGACCTTTGGGTTACCCTTGATCTTCCTGTAGCTGCGTCTTCTCGTCGAATGGCTCTCTGTGCAGTATACCTGCCACCACCTGTGCGAATATCCGGCTTGGAAGGCTTCTTGGACAAATGTAATGAGGCCTTTGAACAACTTAACGACTCATGTGTATGCATCATTGGCGATTTCAATTTGGGTAATATCGACTGGAGAATAATCAGTAATTCAAATAACAACCACAAGCTAACTAATACATGCGAAGCTTTGTTGGATTTTACACATGTTAACCGGCTCAATCAGTATAACAACATAAATAATACATCAGGTCGGATACTTGATCTTGTACTGTGTAATCATCCATCGTGTAACGTAAGCCAGAGTATTGGTTCATTGTGTAATATTGATCAACACCATCCACCCCTAGATATTATCATCTCCTTAAATAAAGAAGCCAAACTTCCATATAATGTTGTCAAAGGAATGCCTAACTTTCGTAAATCTAATTACATACCGATTCGTAAATATCTAAAAGAACTCAACTGGGAGGAATTATTTGAAGGATTGCATGACGTCAATCGGATGGTGCAGGTATTTTACGAAATTATTAATACAGCAATAAAAAAGTTTATTTCTACTAAAGTACCCAAGAATAGAAAATACCCACCATGGTTTAACCGAAATCTTATTAAAATGTTAAATTCAAAAAATAAGATAAGAAAACGTTACAATGTTTACAAGAACCCTTTAGATAAAATTGAATTAAAAATAATTAGTAAACGCTGTGATGACCTTGCAACTGTTTGCTATAATAACTACTTAAAGAAGTTAGAGGACGAACTCACATTAAACCCCAAATTGTTTTGGACTTATATAAAAGCTAAACGGGGGGGGTCTAGCGTATACCCTATATCGATGACAGATGGTACTACTACGTCATCTGACGGAACAGAAATATGTGAGTTTTTTGCATCTTACTTCTCTTCTGTTTATAGCCCTGCTCAGGATGATGGCAATTGCAATAATAATGCGTACTTAAATAACCTTCTAAATAATAGTTTATGTTTGTCAAATCTAGTTATTGATTGTGAGGCTTTATACAAGACGTTAAAAAACCTTGACTGCAATAAGGGCGCGGGGCCTGACGGAATACCACCAATTTTTATCCAAGAGTGTGCGGCTGAGTTGGTTAAGCCATTGTCGCTCATTTTCAATAAGTCTTTGTCTTCTGGAGTCTTTCCTTCAGAATGGAAGGTAGCAAAGGTTGTTCCCATACACAAGTCAAATAATGACGACATGGTTTCTAACTATAGACCCATATCAATTTTAACCACATTTGCTAAAATATTTGAGTCTCTGATCTGCCCCCACATTCAGAATCACTTAAAGCTGTACATAAGCGAGGAGCAACATGGCTTCGTGAAGTCCAGATCCACAACTACTAACCTAATACTGTTCACTGAATTATTAACGAAAGCAATAGACTCAGGTTTCCAGGCTAATGTCATATATACAGATTTCAGTAAGGCTTTCGATAAGGTTTCGCATGGAATATTGATTCGAAAATTACGAGCATACGGCATCACCGGACCGTTACTCTCATGGTTGAGTTCGTATCTCGTGGATAGATCTTTCTATGTGGTCATCAACGGTTTTCAGTCTGCTCTGCGATGCATCTCGTCTGGCGTGCCACAGGGATCTCATCTGGGGCCCGTTTTATTTAATTTCTTCATTAACGATATTCCCAATTGTTTTCATAACTCTGTTATCTTTATGTATGCAGACGACTTAAAATTTGTTAAAATTGTTAAATCCCAGGATGATGCCTCTGCACTACAGAGCGATATACAAAGGCTGGTGCAATGGTGTCAAACTAATAAGATGCATCTAAATCCAAGTAAATGTTACCATGTCAAATTCACACGTAAACATTATCTGATAGACCAAGAATATTATATCGAAGGAGTAAAAATTGCGGAACTGGAAACAATACGGGATCTCGGTGTTACGTTTGATCGGAAGTTAACTTTTATTCCACATATAGACAATATAGTAAAAAAGTCCTCTAAAATGCTGGGTTTTGTTATAAGAAACTCCAAACAGTTTAGGTGTTGTAAAACTAAAATTACGCTTTACAATTGCTTAATTCGAAGCATATTAGAATATTGTAGCGTAATCTGGCGACCACACTATGCCACACACTCGCTGCGTCTAGAACGCATTCAAAAGCGTTTTCTATGGCACCTGGCGTTTTCTAGCGGAATTACTAAAAAAGTACGTTCGTACAGTAACAGACTTAAATACTTTAAAATGGTTTCGCTGGACAATCGCCGACGCTTTATTGACGCATTGTTTGTGTGCAAAGTAATGCACTATAAGATTGACTGCCCACAAATACTGTACACCTTTAATTTCAGTGCCCCCTCAAGAATCCCTCGCAGTGCAATAACACCACTCTGCCCACCGCAGAGAAGAACGGTTCTGGGCGCCAATTCCCCCTATGCAAGGTTATGCAAGGTTGTAAATAGCTGCAATGATCAAATTGATTTACACTTTGAAAGTCTGGGCAAACTAAAAGCCAATTTTCATAAGTATCTGCCTAACTAGATCAAAATATGTTTTTATAGATAATAAGTACCTAAAATTATTATTATTATTTTATATTATATTGCTATAAGTATTAATTATTTAGACTTTTAGAAATGTAATTATTTTAAAACTGGATTAATTTTATAAATTTTTGTACAACTCCTTAATGCATGCGGAGTTTACCTTTAAGTGATTGTTGCACTGTTGCATATACTTTTGCATGCCACCATTAGCATAAAACTAGTGTAAATAATTGTTGGTGAACCAATAAATAAATAAATAAATTGACACTGATTTTTATACACAAATAGAAGACTTTTACTAATAAATGCAGCGGCGCGACTCAACGTAAGCGCGTACGTTGTTGCTCGAATGAAATTATGATGAAGACTGAAGGTCGACTCCTGGAAGTCGCGTCGCCCCCGTCAGGGGGCGAGGCGAGCGGTTACGAGACATAGTCCCCTGGCCGCGGGTGCAGTACCGGGGCTCGTTACGACGAAGCCCGTGGTTTGGGTGTCCTCTGGACCTAGCGTATTGCTAGCGCGGTCGGTAACCTATACAAGTCAGCGACCCACGCTAGCTATATTTTTGTTGTATGTGTGACTGCAGGCGCGCCGCGGCGCCCGTTAGAACGGTACTCCGCTACTTCACGACCCCCTGGCGGTCCACCTCCGCCGGGTGAGACCCAGAGCGTACTCTGGGAGGCCTAGCGAAGGTAACCAGCGGCAGGAGGGCCGGCTTAGACGAACCTGCAGTTTAGTAGTGTAAGCGCCTAGTGGCGCCGATTTTGTATGTAGGAGCGGCAATGTTGTGTGTTACACCGCTCATGTACCAATAGCGTGCGAGGTGATCGCGACGCTATTCGGTGCAAGTGTACTGGCGAATGTATAGTAGTGACTGTCTGATTTCGACGTGAAGTGTGTCTATATTAACTTAGAACAAACTTCACGCCGCGGATGTTGTGTGAGGTGGGCAGTGTTACTGTATGAATGAGTAGCGTGTAGACTGGTACTACTCATTCAAGCGTCAAGTCCGGGATGTAGATGGGGTCGCAGTGTCGGGTAGCAAGTCTCTAGGGAGGCGCTTTCGGTCGGGCGGGCGCGCGTGCCATGGCGCCAAGTGTTTTACGTGGAGCCAGGGGTCGTGGGGATGTCGTCTGTGAAACATGAGTAAGACGCAGGGGATAGGCAGCTTCCCTGCGGCACTCCCGCCAGTATTGGGCGGGGGGCGGAAAGCGCTCCCTCTACCGCCACTCTGAAACTCCTGTTGGACAGAAAGGATTGAATTATTTTCACCACGCGACGGGGCGTGCTGGTTTTGGCTAGTTTATACACTAGCCCGTCGTGCCATACACGGTCGAAGGCCTTTTCCATGTCGAGGAGTAGGTACTGCTACCGCGTATTCTTTTTTGTTCATTGTGGATGACAGCAGGTGCAGTACCCTCGACAGCTGGAGCGTCGTGCTGTGCTCAGCGCGGAACGCTGAGAACGCCTTTCTGTAAATCGTGTCCAGTCAACTTGGCGACGTGGCGCTTGAGGTCTTGTCCTGGTAGGCATACTAGACAGGACGACGAGCACAGGGTGATGGTCGGACTGTAACTCGTCGTCCAGTACTTGTTGCGTGACCTGGCATGTAAGCCCTCGGTGTACAATGATGTCTAAAATGTCCGGCATGTGCGCCGGGTTGTCCGGGTAGTGTGTGGGCACTTCAGGGCCCGACACTGTGTACCCGAAGGCTTCAGAGTCCGCGAAGAGTCGTCTCCCGTCCGGGTTGGTGTTGTAGGAGTTCCACGCTGAGTGTTTTGTGTTTAGATCACCGGCGAGGATTGTCGGGTGATTTGTATTTAGTAGCAGCGCCCGCAATTCTGCTAGATCTAGTTTGCTTGTGGGCGGTTTGTAGCAGGCGTACATAGCTAGGTCCTCGCCGGCTACGTGCAGCTGAACACCCAGTGCGTAAGCTGTCTGCATAGCTGGCAGTGGGAGTTCCTGGTGGACGATTCTTCTCTTTACAAGTATAGCCAGGCCACGGTAACGGGCATTTGCCGCGTTTGCCTCATCTTTACGGTAAACGAGGTAGCCTGGGAACCTGCACCTATCTCCGGGGCCCAGGTGCGTCTCGTTTATTAGCGCCACGTCGATGTCTTGCTCCTGCAGGAGGTGGCGGAGGAGCACGACCTTGTTTTTGAGGCCGCGGGCGTTCCAGTGAATCATCCTTAACGGCCTATTATTCATTGTGATACAATGTTAATAGTGCGGCTAGGCCGTCAAGGATGACCTGCTCCACGTCATGCCCCTGCCTGATGGCCTTAATTAGGTCCATCAACAGTTGGATCGCGCAGGCAGTGAAATTTCTATTTGGTTTTTCATTTGTTTTGGACCTGTTTTGTGCCGCCTCTTGATTGGCTGCGTAGTTTTGGTCAGTGCCGGCTGATTGGTTGACGCTTGTTTTACTCAGAATTTTGTGCGACAGGTGGCGCCTTTGTTGTTCTGTGCCGGCACTGGCGGCCATCTTGTCGTTTTTACCCGACTGATGCAAGAAGGTATCATGGGTTTCGGGTTTTTGGTGTGCTTTCACTGCCTGCGCCCGGTGGTTTGCAGGGGCTGCCTCTTGGTTCTGCTCCTGCTCTTGGTCCTGGGTCGCTGGGGGGGTTTGCCTCTTGCCCTTTCCCCCCCTCTTTTTCTTCCTCCGCCCTGAGGAGGAGGTGGTTTCTCCACGCAGTGTGAGCCCGTTTGCCGTCGCCATCAGAGACGTACCTCGAGCCTCTTCTTGCGGCTGCCTTCCTTCCGTTTGTTGTGGGATTTGTACCACTTTCTGTGGCCGACGTGTTGAGGTGGTCGTGATAGCGACTGTGCCCGCCCGCCTGTACAGGATTTCTTTTTGGAACGTTGGGCACTTAACGTTATTGGCTGGGTGCGCGCCCCCGCAGTTTGCGCAGGTGGCTGGCTCTTCGCGTGGGCGCGGACATTCTCGTGCCACATGCCCTTCCCCGCACCGTACGCAGGCGAGCGGCCGGTGGCACTGGTGTGAGCTGTGCCTAAATTTTTGGCAGCGGTGACATTGGGCGGGCCCACGTTTTCCACGCCATGCTTCGATTTTTACGCCCCGCATAAACATAAACTCTGTGGTATCGAAAATAGCGCGGACGTTTTCTGTTTTTGTGAGCACGGCGTGGAAAATGCAGCCGGGACGTCCTTGGCGTGCATTTATGTGCCTCACGTACTCTGGTTTGTAGCCCAGAGTACGGAGCTCCTCCTCTATCTCCTGAGGGTCCGTGTCAGCAGGAAGCCCCTTGATGGCCACCTTCATCTTCTTGTCCGCCTGTAGAGAGTAGGCGAACCAACTAATATTAGTTTCCTTCTCTAGGGCTATTAGGTACTTTTGTACCACCCAATATTCCTCTTCACTTTCCGGACAGAAGCGAACTCCCTGTCCGAAGGGCCTGGCGTTGGGTGGTCGACCTAGTTTGGTGGCTAGGGCCCTAAAGTGAGTCGCCCAGTTTGGTAACTTTTCCACTATAAGTGGAGGGTAGCGTGGGTGCTTTTTATTTTTTCTCGTGTCCGCCGGGTTATTTGTGGTGATAGCCGGGTCAAGGGGTGCGCTCATGGTAGGGGTGGGGTTGGGTGACGTCCCTGCCCTGGTGGTGTCGGTATGTGCTTGCCTAGCTTTTGTAGTAGCGTTAGGTGACGGCGAGCGACGTACTGCGTCGGCGAAGGTGGGCGATTTTCTCGCCTGTGCGCGTTGTTTTTCGACGCAGTAACGTTTTGCCTCTTCCTCAGATGTTTCATCTGGGCTTCTACGCCTCCTTAGACCTCTACCCCCCGTTTGGAGGTCAAAATCCACATCCATCGAAGGTGTGGGTGAGGTCGGCGTCATTAGGTCTTCAAGTTCTGCCCTACGCCCTATGGATGTGAGCGACGTGTTTGACCCACTTAACGATGATTGGTTGGATCGGTGTGCGGGGGAATCATAAGCTGAGGTACGGGGGGGCGCTGGCGAGCCGGTATTGGCTACCGATGCTACAGCTGGCGCCATCTGGCGGAGTGGTTCTCTGTGTGTACGTGGGTCGTTGACGAACGTTTTCGTACCTAGGCTCGTTTTATTTGTTGCATTTTTGCTTGCTCGTGTCGCGGTGTTTTGGGACGCGGCGGTAAGTGGGGTGGATTTAGCCCCTTGGGTTGCGCGCGGCTTTGGCGCAGCGCTGCGTGTCCTTGGGACAGGTTGCATTGCGAGGACGTTTGGGCGATGGGTGCATGAGATGCACTTGTTGTCGCGGTAGTTTGTCTCGTTTGCTGAGTGACGGGACGTGAGGCGTTCGAACTTGTTCGTGTCGGGTTCAAATTCGTATTTGAACGGTTCCCAGATTGAGTTTGACTACTGCGGGTAGTCGGTGAAACCGTAGAAAATTGGCTTTCCGGCGTTCGTACTAACGATTTGCGGTCGGTAGGTACCGGTGTTTTAGCTGGTGCAGGGCGGCACATCAACGGGGCACTGTACCTGGTTGGTGATGTTGGTGGTGGTGACGCTGGAGAGTCGGCAGTGGGTTGCCTGCCCTGCCTCCTTGTAGCGTCTCCCTGCTGGCTGCGTCTTGGGTCCGTCGGCTGGGCTCCTGGCATCATGGTCCCCAGGTTGGGGAGTGATGAGGTCCGGTCCAGTTGGTGGTGATCTCTTGGGTTGGGGGCGCCGCGGCCAGGAAGGCCACGGTCGCCTGGCGGCGACATCTTCTTCTTTCTTCTTGTTGTTTTATGCTGTGGGGACTAGCATGAAGCATACGTTGCTAACTAGTCTCCGCGACCACTATAACGGCTATCGCGCAAGCAAAGGCCGTTAGGTGGCAACGAAGTCCACCCTAAGTGCCCCCGAAAGCGCAAACTTGTAAAAATTTACACTATCGGAAGCAAAGAGGGTAGGCTGATTTGGTCCGTGCGATGATTTGCAAAATACGTGTGTGCAGGTGCTCGACTAGTGGCAATCCGACTGAAGGTCGCATCGTCCGCGGCCTTATTTATAAGCGCCTGTTGCACGCACGTTAGCGCCGGGCCCCACTCTCTTGTTTTCTCGCTCTCTGCCAATCACAACGGCCAAGAGTGAGGGGCGCGGGGCTAGGGGCGAGGCGGAAACAGTTCCAAGGGGGACGGGAGGGGTACGTCGTTATGTACTAAGATTCCCTTTGTTCTTCCCTCAAACTGGTCATCCCCCTTATATATTTCAATTATCTTTCGCTACTTCTGTAGATTAATGTTCATCTAAACTTATTACATACTTGGAATCTCTACTTTTTAACGGGAAGTACCCTAGGCCAATTAAAATCGACTTCTATAGCTATCTTATGCACAAAGCTATTGCATGCCTCTATAATTGTTTAGGCTAGTTTTTCAACCGATTACTTCTCCGTTGGTAGGAAGCACAACAACCCTTACAACGGGTCGACGCAGGACCCCATGATTGGTTCTTATGTCTACCACTCTTATTATAGAGTCCGCACCGGGGTACACACTTTTGACCACGCCTTTGGTCCACTGGTTACGCGGTTTATTTTGGTCTACGATCACCACTACATCACCCACTTTCACGTTTGGCACGTTTTCTGTCCACTCGTGACGTTGTTGGAGCGTCGGCAGGTACTCGCGCAGCCAGCACCTCCAAAAGAGGTCGGCCAGCGTGTTGACCCTTCGCCACATACGCCTGAAGTCGGTGTCGACCGCATGCCCGCGTGTGCACGGAGCATCTCCTGCGGCAGTGCCTAGCAGGAGATGGTTGGGGGTCAGCACCACCGGTTGCTCGATGTCGCTGCTCACGTACGTAAGTGGCCGGCTGTTTATCACGAGCTCGGCCTCAGCGAGGAGGGTGTAGAGGACCTCCTCGCGAGGGGCGCGTTCCCGAAGTGTGGCCTTCAGTGCGTTTTTAACTGAGCGCACCAGTCGCTCCCAGCATCCGCCCATGTGTGGGGACGCCGGGGGGTTAAAGTGCCACGCAATACCGTGGCCTGTAGCGTCGCTCTCCACCTTGTCGTGGTCCATGTCGCGCAGGGCTGCGCGCAGTTCCGTGTGCGCGCCGACGAAGTTGGTGCCCCGGTCGGAGTACATGTCCGACGGTCGCCCGCGGTGCGCAATTAGGCGCCGCAGGGCCAGAATGGCTGAGTCAGCGCTCAGCGATGACGCAAGCTCCAGGTGGACGGCGCGGGTGGCGAGGCACGTGAACAACACGCCCCACCTCTTCTCCCTGCGCCGACCGATGGCGACCTCCATGGGGCCGAAGTAGTCCACTCCACAGTGGACGAACGCCCTTCTGGTCACCTCCAGCCTGGCGGCCGGCAGGTCATCCATCTTGGGGGCCACGGGCTTGGCCTTCTCCAGGCGGCACCGCTGACAGCGGGCTGTAACGGCCTTAACGTTCGACCGTAGATTCGTTATCCAGAATCTTTCCCGAACCCTGTTTACGACTGTTTCTTGATTCGCGTGTAGAGCCGCTGCATGGTAACTATATACGAGGCGGCGCGTTAACTCGTGTTTCCCATCCAGGATTATGGGGTGGCGCTCCCCGAAGCTGAGCTCGCTGCAGGCGCCCAGTCGTCCTCGTACCCTTAACAGCCCATCTTCGTACAACATAGGGCTTAATGTACGTAATTTGCTACTGTTCGGTAGCGGGCGGGCCTCCTCCAAAGCTGCTATGTCCGGGGCGTAGCTCTCCTTCTGGACTAGCTGCATTAAATTTACCTCTGCTTGTATGAGGTCCGCACCCGTCACGTCGGACGAGTGGCGCCGCTTACGGCAGCGATCCGCGAAAATGTGCAGACGGGCCACCACACGCAGAGCGCGTGACCATGTGGGCAGCCGTTCGTAGTGCAGCAGTGGCTCGCTCGGTGCTGCTGTCGCTGCACCCTTTCCAGCTGCGTCTCTGCCACTGTGTCGAGCTCGACGCTCGCCGGCCACTGCTCCTGTGGGCAACGAAGAAACGGAGGGCCCGACAGCCACTCGTTACTGGTATTGGGCCAGTCCATGCGGGTGGCTTCATCAGCTGGGTTCATCGCCGAGGGAACCCAGTGCCAGTCGGCTCTCTTTGACCTCCTATCTATTTCTGCTAGTCGGTGTGACATGAACCTTTGGAATTCTAAAGCGTCGGAGTCTATCCATTTTAAAACCGTTCTACTATCTGTCCACATGTATCTTTTGACAAAAGGTAGGCCTAGCTCTTTCTCTACAGTGTCGGCTAACCTACAAGCTAACACGGCGGCCTGCAGTTCTAAACGCTGAATGGACACTAACTTCTGAGGCGCTACTTTAGCCTTTCCTATCACGATAGCGACGTCCCTATTCCCTTCCGTGTTTACACCCGCTATGTATGCGACCGCGGCGTAAGCAGACTCGCTAGCGTCACCGAACACGTGTAATTCTAGGCCATCTGGCCTAAGGCCGTACCAGCGTGGCTCCATTGGAAGTCGCGTCGCTCCCGTCTGGGGGCGAGGCGAGCGGTCACGAGACATGGTCTCCTGCCCGCGGGTGCAGCACCGAGGCTCGTAACGACGAACCCATCATTGTATTGTCCGTTGGACCTAGCATATTGCTAGCGCGGTCATTTACCTGTACGGGTCAATGATCCGCGCTAGCTATGTTTATGTTGTTTGTGTGACTGCAGGCGCGCCGCGGCGCCCGTTACTGAACGGTACGCCGCTTTTTCACGACACCCTGGCGGTCCACCTCCGCCGGGTGAGACCCAGAGCGTACTCTGGGAGGCCTAGCGAAGGTGACCAGCGGCAGTAGTGTCGATTTTGGACGAACCTGCAGTTTGGTAGTGTAAGCGCCTAGTGGCGCCGATATGTATGTAGGAGCGGCAATGTTCTGAGTTACACCGCTCATGAACCAATAGCGTGCGAGGTGCTCGCGACGCTATTCGGTGCAAGTGTACTCGTGAATGTATAGTTATGAATGTCTGTTTTACGACGCGAAGCGAGTCTATATTAACTTAGAACAAACTTCACGCTGTGGGTGTCGTGTGGGGTGGGCAGTGTTATTGTTTGAGTAAGCAGCGTGTAGACTGTTGCTGCTTACTCAGGCGTCAAGTCCGGGAGGTGGATGGGGCTGCTACGTCTTTAATAAGGTCCCTGGGGAGGCGCTTTCTGTCGGGCGGGCGCGCGTGCCATGGCGCGATATTGGCGATATGGGGCCAGGCAGAAGCGTCGGCCCGCTTAAACAGAGTTGTGGCGAGCCGCTCTATGAACTCGTCCAGGCTCTCTAGTCCCGTGTCCCGCATCAACACGTCGTTCCTCACATAGCGAGGGGCGTCGAGTATGCGTCTTATGATGAGGTTTTGTTGCGCGCGGAGTTGTTGCTTGGACGCCTTGCTAGTGAGGGCGTACCAAGCTGGGGCTGCATAGGTAAGTATAGAGTGCAGATAAGTTTTGTATATGCCCAGCTTGGTGCGGGCGGGGAGGCGGGACGAGAGTACTGGGTGGAGTAGGTTCCGAGCGACTCTGCATTGCGCCACCACCTTTTTGACGTGCAGCCTCATCGTGAGCCGACGATCGATGGTCACACCAAGGTACTTGGCATGGGGCGACCACTCGATGTCGACTCCTTGTAGCTTCAATGGTGGTGGGAGGGTTCCTTGTCCTGTAACAAGTGCCTGCGTCTTACCCACGTTAACCGAAAGTCGCCACTTAGCTAGCCACTCGGGGATGTTGTTGAGGGCGCGCTGCATTTTTGCTGCAGCGTGTTTGGCGTTTAGCGATTTAGTTACATAGGCTGTGTCGTCTGCGTACAGCGCTATTTTTGCTTCATGAGTTGTTGGGATATCATCGGTGTAACGTGAGTAACACGCAGGCGATGAGACGGCGCCCTGCGGCACGCCAGCCCTTATTGGGCGGGGGGCGGACAGCTCGCCCTCTACCACCATTTTGAAGGTCCTGTCGGTTAAAAAAGATTTTATTACTCGTACCACGCGACGGGGCGCGCTAGAAGTGGACATTTTATAAATTAGCCCTTCATGCCACACGCGGTCGAAGGCCTTTTCCATGTCGAGGAATACTGCGACCGCGTACTCCTTCCTGTTCATCGTTGACGACAGCAGGTGCAGTATCCTCGACAGCTGGAGCGTCGTGCTATGTTCCGCCCTAAAACCGAACTGTTCTGGGCGTGAAGTGATGTGCGGTTCGAGGTGTCGCAGCAGGAGGGACTCGAACACTTTGGAGATGGTGGGAAGGAGAGTGATCGGCCATAGCTCTCCGGCTTCAGGATATTTTTGTTCGGCTTGGGCAGCATGACGACGCGCCCTTCTTTCCACGAGGCCGGGAAGGAGCCCGTGCGGAGTATCCCAGTGAACAGGCGCGCCACAGCCGCGACCATGCGGTGGGGCAGGTGGCGCAGCGCTGTGTTTGGGATATTGTCGGCACCTGGGGCCTTCCGGGGCTTCGTTTTCAAGATGGCGCGTCTGACTGCACCAGGCGAGAAGTAGATAGCGTCTTCATCGGGAGCTATCGGCGTGGCAAAGTAGTCTCTGTTGTGTTGCTCGACTGCTGCGACATGTTCGTGCAGCGTGGTCGGATTAGGCTGGAACTGACGCTCCAGGTGTTCGGCAAAGACCTCCGCTCGGTCTCCCGCTACGTACTTAAGCGCCCCGTCAGTGCTTAGAAGTGGTCGTACCGGAGCTGGGGTATTCTTGAGCTGGCGGCACAGCTTGTTTATAGAGTTCCAGTTTCCTTCTATTGCGTCAATGTGTTCCTCCCAGCTCGCGGCTCTTATAGCACTCAGCTCGGCCTTCACCTTTTCCGCGAGTTTATTGAGTGCAGTCTTCATCGTAGGGCATCGTGTTTGTTGCCACTGCTTGCGTAGGCGCCTCTTTTCGGTAATAAGTCGACGGATGCGCGCTGGCAGGGGCGGCTGAAGCACTCTCCCCTGCTGCTGCGTCATCGTTGCTGTTTCCAGTGCTTGTTGTACGCAAGCAGTGATCTCATCGGCTAGTAGGTCGACGTCGGCGGCGGTGGTGATAGGCCGAGTTGGCGTGGTAGAGTTAATCTCTTTTGCGTAGGCTTCCCAGTCGATTAATCGGCGTGGCGCTTGACGCTTGAGGCGGGTCGGCAGGTCTGATAGGACGACGAGTACCGGGGTACCAGTATGGTATGGACACTTCCTCTAGATATCGTAGCTTATGCAGCCACTCAAACCATACCTTAGCCTCAGCCGCTTTCAGTTGCTCATCCCATTGTATGCCCGTGTGCCATACCCTTTTCATAAGAATGCGCGATTGTATGACATACGGATATAAAAAGCCCAGCGGATCGAAAATTGACATAATGAACCTTAAAAACTCACGTTTAATGGGAATAACTTGCCCCTCTATTATGACCTTAGGTAGCCGCTTAAATGACAGGTCGAACGCCAATTGGTCTGTACTAGGTGACCAGATCATTCCTAACGTGCGCTCCGTAGCACCCTCATCCTTATCAAGCGACACTCGGTCGGGCATCTCCACCTTCAGTCGGTCGCGTAGCTCCTGAGAGTTGGTGACCCACCCCCGTATCACAAACCCGCCCTTGGCGTGGATGTGAGTCACCTCCTCGATCAGCTGACTAGCCTCCGCGACGGACCACGTACTATCGAGATAATCGTCCATGTAATGCTTTTTGTTGATCGCCTCTACTGCCTCGGGGCACGAGTCAACGTACTGTGCTGCGTTTTTATTTAAAATATAAATGGCTGATGTTGGAGACGACATCGCACCGAAAATCATGGAATTCATGACATAAACATCAGGCTCCTTATTTCGCTCAGAGTTCCATAAAAATAATTGGGCCCCTCTATCTTGCTTTCTAATCTGCACCCGAAGAAACATGTCGGCTATGTCCCCGGTGTACGCGATGGGTCCGATTCTAAATTTAAATAATACGCCTAGCAAAGAATTTAGTAGGTCTGGACCTGCGAGTAGGTTGTCATTGAGTGACGTTCCGTTACACGTTGCCGCGGCGTCGAAAACTAATCTTAGTTTCCCCGGTTTGTTGGGATTCTTTACCCCGAAATGGGGTAAATACCACACCGGGTCGAACTCTACCTTACCCTCTACTTTACTAGCGTAACCTTCCCCTACCAACCTATCTATCTGAGCTGTGTAGGCGCTAGCATACGTTGGGTCTTTGGCTAGTCGACGTTCGATTCCCGCTTGACGTTGGCGCGCGTGATTATAGTTGTCTGGCAGCTGGGGTTCGTCCCGACGCCACAACAAACCTACCTCCCAGGCGCCGCTCTCGGTTTGGCGGCTTGTTGAATCTAACAGGGCCTTTGCCCTTTCAACATCCTGGTGCGTCCGAGGCACCTCTGATATGCCTATTGCTTCTAATTCTAATTGCTGTTTTACTAAAGTATGCAAGTCAGTGTCCGACTCTGCTACACAGCTAACTGTTTCTTTACATGTTTTAAAATTACTACTGATACCTACTGGTCCGTGCACAACCCATCCTAGACTGGTCAAAGAGGCAACTGGCTTACCTGACTTTCCTCGGCGAGTCTCCCGGCTGACGAGCAACTCCCAGTTGTCATGCCCCAGCAACAGCAGCGGCCTGGCGCCTCGCATCTTCTCGCAACCCAAGTGGCGGATGTGGGCGTGCTCCATCATTACTGCGGCGGGCTCTGTTTGCGCGGGTAGGTCCAGTCTTTTTAGCGTACGACACTTGACTTTGTGTGTTTGTCCATTCGGTCCGCGCACTGACACACTGATCACACGAGAGCCTTCATCCTTTATTTCCTGTCCGCGCGCAGTTCTAAGTACCAGTGGCACCCGCTTTCCTGAGGCATCTTCCGCCAGCGACTCATCGATTAGCGACACAGTAGCCCCGTCATCCAAAAGGGCGTAAAATTACTTCTCCACTCCGCTAACTGTTACACATACTGGCATTATCTTCAACAGCGTCTTTCCTGTATAGTCGCTGACGTTAGTGACACTCTCCGTTTCCTTGTCGGCGTGCAACATCACATGATGCGCGTAGTTACACGTCGTACACTTGCTCGCACGACATACGTTCTTGCTGTGTTTCCGAACGATACATTTGAAACATAGTCTATGTTGCTTCACGTGGCGCCATCTCTCGTCGACACTCAACCCGGCGAACTTTTCACATTTTGTCAGCTTGTGCTGCTGCCCGCACAGTGTGCATTTTTCTTCAGCTGTGTTGTCCTGTTGTTCACTTTCTGTGTGTACGTGCAATCGCTGAATATTTCTACCCTGCCTCATAAAGTGCAGATGCACAAGCCAAGAGGCCAGATGGCCTCTTGGCTTGCTGGCGCTATTCTGTGCGATGGGCATATCGACATTCATTTGAACGTAGTACGACGTGGTGCGGGCTAGATGAGACAAAAATTCCGCGAGTATCTCTAGACTGGGTGATACCCGCACATTTATGCCCTGGCTTGATGCCATGCCCATTGCAAAATCCCCATACTGAGTGCGTTGTATAGGCGTAAGCTTATTTAAAATCTCACTTACCAGCTGTGGGTTATTCAGGTACCCGTTTGCACGCACACTTCTTAATAATGACACACAATTACGCACTGTCGTTGAAAACTGCCTGAGTTCGCGCCCGCTTTCTGTCACTCTCGGTAATGCGCGTATTTTTCTCAGGGCACACTCGAGCACTAGGTTGGGATGTCCGAACTCTTCATCTAATGTTTTCAAAATCTTCGCCGGGTTGGTTGAGGAACGTAGCAAGTCCTCTACTGCGAGTTTAGCGTCTCCTTGCAAAGACGTTTTTAAACGTGCTAAGTTTTCGTGCGGTTTAAATTGGTACAGCGCCGTCGTATCGTGGTACATGTTCTTGTACGATAACCATTCTGCTGGATCACCGTTGAATATGGGTAACTCGTAGGCTTGTCTCGGTACTGGCCGCGGCGGGCGCGCTACGTTTGAAATAGCGTCCGCTAGTTGGTCTATTCGCCTGTCCCGCGATCTCTTTTTCTCCGTTTCGTCCGTGAACGCGTTGTCCCAATCGTTACGCCCACTATTCGGTACGCGTGCACTGAACATTGCGGCGGGCGCGTCGTGACGATCTCGGGTTCGCGGAACTGTACGGACGCGGGCGCACACTGCGGGAGCGCGGAGGCACGATCGGGCTGCGAAGGCGGTGGTATGTTCGCTATCACTTCGCGGGCGGCCTCGGGCGCCGGAACGCGTCGCGGCGGCGTCGGATCGCGGCACCGAGCGGGCGCGGGCCCTTCACTGTTCACTACGGGCGTCGTGCTCGTTACCCATTCTTCTTCTCGACGTGCTGTCACTTCATCGTCGCTTGAGTCTTCGAGCTTCTTTCGGGCCAGATTTTCCTTCAATCGCACTAACTCTCTCTCTGCCTCGTATTCAACCCTCCGTCGTAGATAGTCGACACTTCTCTGGCCGCTTCTGGTGGAGACGTGGCTCGTACGGGACCTAGCCTTCTGAGGTTTCTCCGACCTCACTGGCGTGACCGTTTCCCTATGGTCTATCACTCGACCTGGGCCAGCCAGTGGGATCACAGGTTCTGGAACCGATGATATAGTAGGCGCGATTGAAGGCGACCCTGGTGCTATCTCGGACGGCACCCCTGAGTCGACTTCCATGGCTCTTCGCTTGCTGATTTCTGCTTCTATCTTGCGCAGCTTGCTTCTTGTGGTAAAGGTGCTTTTATCACTCATTGTTAATACTCACAGGCTATCCGGCTCGATAAGGACCAAATTTTGTAGGGGATTCAGGCGCAGGGTGGATAGGTACTGTGAGTATTATAACGAAAATGCACTGTTTCAACAATCAATAGTTTTATTTTGGCACCATTACTTATTTACAATGATTTTGACACTTATTAAGTTCTCTTACAGTTATTTTACACTTATTATATTCTTTTAGAGTTATTGACACTGATTTTTATACACAAATAGAAAACTTTTACTAATAAATGCAGCGGCGCGACTCAACGTAAGCGCGTACGTTGTTGCTCGAATGAAATTATGATGAAGACTGAAGTTCGACTCCTGGAAGTCGCGTCGCCCCCGTCAGGGGGCGAGGCGAGCGGTCACGAGACGTGGTCCCCTTCCCGCGGGTGCAGCACCGAGGCTCGTTGCGACGAACCCATCCTTGGGTTGTCCTCTGGACCTAGCGTGTTGCTAGCGCGGTCAGTAACTTTTGTAAGTCAATGACCCACGCTAGCTATGTTATTGTTGTATGTGTGACTGTAGGCGCGCCGCGGCGCCCGTTATGAACGGTACGCCGCTTTTTCACGACACTCTGGCGGTCTACCTCCGCCGGGTGAGACCCAGAGCGTACTCTGGGAGGCCTAGCGAAGGTGACCAGCGTCAGTAGTGCCGACTTTGGACGAACCTACAGTTTGGTAATGATAGCGCCTAGTGGCGCCGTTATGTGTGTAGGAGCGGCAATGTTCTGAGTTACACCGCTCATGTACCAATAGCGTGCAAGGTGCTCGCGACGCTATTCGGTGCAAGTGTACTCGTGAGTGTGTAGTAATGAATGTCTGTTTTTGCGACGCAAAGTGAGTCTATATTAACTTAGAACAAACTTCACGCCGCGGGTGTCGAGTGGGATGGGCAGTGTTATTGTGTGAATAAGTAGCGTGTAGACTGGTACTACTTATTCAGGGGTCAAATCCGGGATGTTGATGGGGTCGCAGTATCGGGTAGCAGGTCTCTGGGGAGGCGCTTACGGTCGGGCGGGCGCGCGTGCCATGGCGCCAGGTGTTTCACATGGGGCCAGGCGGAAGCGTCGGCTCGCGCGAACATAGCTTTCGCTAAGCGCCCCACGAACTCGTCCAGGCTCTCAATACCCGTGTCACGCTGTATGACGTCATTCCTCACACAGCGGGGGGCGTTGACTGAAGTTCGTATCGTCCGCGGCCTTATTTATAAGTGCCTGTTGCACGCACGTTAGCACCGGGCCCCACTCTCTTGTGTTCTCGCTCTCTGCCAATCACAACGGCCAAGAGTGAGGGGCGCGGGGCTAGGGGCGAGGCGGAAACAGTTCCAAGGGGGACGGGAGGGGTACGTCGTTATGTACTAAGATTCCCTTTGTTCTTCCCTCAAACTGGTCATCCCCCTTATATATTTCAATTATTTTTCGCTACTTCTGTAGATTAATGTTCAACTAAACTTATTACATACTTGGAATCTCTACTTTTTAACGGGAAGTACCCAAATAAGGCCTATTAAAATCGACTTCTATAGCTATCTTATGCACAAAGCTATTGCATGCCTCTATAATTATTTAGGCTAGTTTTTCTGGGTTGCTGTGCTTCTCAACACTCGTTGAAAACTGTTTTCATGAGTTTTACAACGAGACTAGGAGATATGAGCCTATAATCTTCTGGTTTTGGGTATCCAACCCCTAGGAGACTCATTCGCTTACCAGCCAGTGCATCGCATGTGCACAGTAGGTGCTCCATGCGTTCCGTATGTTCCCCACACAACCTGCACATGGGTGTCGCGGTTAGACCCATCTTCATGAGCATGTCGTTGGTTCCGAAGTGCCCAGTAAAGGCCCCAAGCAGGTAGCGGATTTGCCCCCTGCTCATGTTCCAAATGCAATCCCGGGCTTTGAACGGCAATTCAATTCGGGCAATTAGTTTTTTTCCTGCGCAAAACTGCGGCATACTCGATGTTATTATTTAATTGCACTTCTACGGCATTAGAAATAATTTTAATTCAAACTTTGCTTTCGTGCGCGTAATTACAACGATTATCAGCTATATTTAAGGACATTACTCGCCAGTGGCGCCAACTGTTGACCACAAAAAGGGTACCCCTCATTTTACAAGGTCTTTAAGACAGAAATAAACAATACAGTTGCCAGAATACAATACGTTTATTTTCAATAAAACATACACAAAATAATACGAGTAGGTGTGGTAGGTATACTTCGACCCACCTTCATTATACCACCGATCTGGAACAGATGAAAACTTCATGACAATCGCGTAGCATCACGCTTGTATACCCGGAAGGTGTAAGCAGAGGTATTAATAGTATGGATGACATTCACATTATGCAATATCCTAGCTTTATGATAAACTAGCTGCTGCCCGCGACTTCGTCCGCATCAATCACGTAAAAATAAAAATATCATGGCTTTTTTTTTTTCTCGTGGTACTCAAAATTTTCTTCATCCACGTCGCTACTTTCCGTTACTCGCGGTCTGCTTTCTTGGTCATGAGGTAATACTTGTTTCGCTGATAAGCATCGTCAGTAGATAGACTGCACTTATTCATGTCCTTCTGGACACACGTTATCCAAGACGTTATCCAAGATGTCAGAGGCTTACCTCTTTCTTTTTTCTTTTTGTTTAAAAAACGTTGCCCCACACTAGGCATTTCTTCCTGTATCGTGGGCGCGTTTACATGCATATAAACTCACATACACAACACCCAGAGCCGGAACAACTATCTGTAGGTCACACAAATATTTGTACCGTGAGGGAATCGATCCCGCAACACGCAGCGCAGCAGTCAATCGCTCAACCACTGCGCCAACCGTGCCCTTCTCCCCCTCCCTAATGCTGTTTCTTAAATAAAAGTAGGTTACTCCTTATAACATCAGCTATCTACCAGTGACAGTCCCTCCGTTTCGGCGATTAGCTGCGACTAATATCCGAAACGGAGTTCTGTTTATTCCGACACACTACATCCTCTTTTACATCTATGCATTTAGTAAAAAGCTGATATTCCCTGTGGGTGACACGTACCCTACTTCCATGATATTCTTGGTGAACCTCTCCATTCCGTTGGCAACAACGAGCTGGTAGACCCCCTCAAACTCCTTACTGAACGGCTTGATTGTGAAGTCTATGGTCACCTTCATGATTTCTTTCTCCTTCTCTTTCACCGTCTAGACAAAAAGCATGCTTGTGTATAGATTTACGGGTTAACGTTTCATACGAGCGTGCAAGAAACTGAAAATAAGAACGTGCAAGAGCGTACAACTAAGGAGTCGACTTCCCTGCCGTAGTCCGTGTTGCCTGATAGCTACAACCTAGGGTCTTTAAGTCAATAGTGACAAGGCCACATCATCGCTAACCCAGGTGAGCTATCTAGATCTTTGATCTAATCGCGAGCCTATCAATAATAAAAAAACTGGCCAAGTGCGAGTCGGACTCACGCACTGAGGGTTCCGTACAAACAGCGACATTCACCAAAATAATTAAATAACATTACTGAAGTTCATAATCTATGAGGGCACCGAACATTGCTCTAATGATAAGATAAACAGAATAGAGGGACAAAATTAACTTTGCCGTTGGAAAATTGTAGTCCTGATACATCGATATAAATCGCGGTCAGTTTACCAACTGCAAATAAGTAATTTTTTTTTATGTTGGTACAAATTTACGGTTTTCAAATTTTTCTTTACTTGTGCTATATGACATTGCTTCTGGCCAAATTTCATGATTCTTCTTCTTCATGATTTCGAAAAATCAACGGGAAATAGCCTGTAGATTTTGATTCTATTGCGAGTGTAAAATATGCATAATTAACGGCTGTATCTCTTGATTGCGTTGATCTAGAAGTTTGATTTTTTCACAGCTACAAGGAATAGCAAAATTGAGTATACGATATTAATTTCAGCTCGATACCTTCACGCGTTCTCGAGATAAAGGGTCTTGACAACAGACGGACAGACAGACAGACGGACAACAAAGTGATCCTATAAGTGTTGCACCTGAACACCCGTATACCAATGAATGTCTTGATAACTCCCGTAATATGTACCTCATGCTTGTAGGAGAAGACGGGGTTCTTATCATCACTCTTCAAGGTTTTGTTGTTGATGTAAATCTAGAAATAAAATTATTATTGTAACAAATTATCATAATGATTAGGACAGGCACCTATTATTACCTATTTTGTACTTGTTTTGTTTTACTATTGTTATCTGTTACTTTGTGATTGTTGTTGTTGCGTTGTGTCTATGTCGAATAAATGTTTTCTATTCTATTCTATTACATGCACATTGTTACATCAGCACTGCTTTCAAAACGGTGAAGGAAAACATCGTGAGGAAACCGGCATGTCCTAGAACCAAAAATTCGAAGACATGTGACATTCACCAACCCGCACTGGGCCCGAGTGGTGGATTACTGCCCATTCCCTCTCACAGAGAGGAGGCCTGTGTCCCAGCAGTGGGAACATTAATAGGCTGATGATGTGATGTGATGTGACATGCATATTATATTCCATTTCAATCTGCCTAGCCCTTTTCCAACTATTTTGGGGTCGGATTCCAGTCTAACCGGATTCAGCCGAGTACCAGTATTACATGGAGCGACTGCTAATCTGACCTCCACAACCTAGTAACTGGGTGACACGATACCGCTTGGAAAGACTAGTGTCAGTGTTCAGGCTTCTGACTACCAGTAACGATTGTCAAATATCTTCAAATGACAGCCGGGACCAACGGTTTAACCGTATTTCCAGGGCGCGGAGGGAACTTGCTCTAAAGCTGGTCAGCCATCCACGGATCGACCTCGGCAAGCGTTACTTTACCTTGAAGATCGACCCATACGGCTGATTTTATTAAGCCACGAGCTCCTCATATATTGCTTATTTGCACAGACTACTTGACAAATGTTTATCAATCCCCGTACCTACTTTCCAGGAACGTTCAAATTTTCATTTGAGTCAACACCTGAAAGCAAGAAAAGCGCAATCCCGGCGAAACGATTCAGAAAAAGAAAAAACCGGCCAAGTGCGAGTTGGACTCGCGCACGAAGGGTTCCGTACCATTATCGCAAAATACCCCAAAAAATCACGTTTGTTGTATGGGTACTTAAATACTTATTTATTATATTCTGTTTTTTAGTATTTGTTTTTATAGCGGCAACAGAAATACATCATTTGTGCAAATTTCAACTGTCTAGCTATCACGGTTCTTGAGATACAGCCTGGTGACACACAGACAGACAGACAGACGGACCGCGGAGTCTTAGTAATAGGGTCCCGTTTCACCTGGGTACGGAACCCTAAAAACGAGAAGTACCTAAGAAAAAAATTAAAAAAATTGACAGTTTTCATTTGTAAAATATATTTCGAGAGTGTTGACCTTCTTCGTGAGTTACCTTTTCTGGGTCACACTTTTCAGCATTGCAGGAGTACTCCACCCTGTGGGTGAGCTGTCCCCCCGGCGGGGGCGCCACTACCGCGCTCGCTGTCACGTTCACCACTGAAAGATACACATAATATTCATCATCATTTCAGTTGAAAGACGTCCACTGCTGGACATAGGCCTCCCCCAGGCGTCACATTGTCCGATCCAGTGCATCTCGCGTCCAGCGGATTGGGAAGCCTTCCTTATCTTCTGGTTCGTGGTCGCCACTCTAGAACTTTTCGGCCCCATCGACCATCCGTTCTGCGAGCAACACATAATGTTGCCAGTAAAAAAAATACAAAGCTAAAACAACATAAAAGTTATAGAACTTAGGAGTGAAACAATACAGGCAGTTATAAAAGTGCAACTTACGTGGTGCTGTAAAATGAAAAAATAAAATAATTATGCCATCCATGCTATCATTTCAACACCCTTTGGTTGACTGGTAAAGAATGCCCCATGCATTAAGTCCGTCATTGTACATTTGTAGTTTAAATAAATTAAAAAAATAATTACATAGCAAAATCAATCAATCAAGCAATCGTACAGCGCCCGTTGGTTTGAGCTTTTTCTTTATGTGTAGGTAAGCCACGGAGTGAATTAACGTACAACACGGTCAAAATAACTGTTGCAGCTCGCCGGAATGAGATCACACTTCCTCCTACCCGCGCGGCACCCCGCATTCTCCTCGTGCGCCAATAGCGAGAGTCAAACGTCAGACTGATTTGACAGTACCAAGTGCACAATTATTCTGACCAAGTAGTACTAGTCAAAGATAGCACTTCTCTTCATTAGAAAATGCATAGACGTTATCTTTCATTTTTATCTTCCCCGTTCGTATATTTTTTTTTTTAGTAATGTACTATCATTTTACATCTTTCATAGCATAGAAAGAAAAAGAACTTACAGCTATCTGAAATAAAAAATAATACGAATATTAATTCAAGTAACTAGGTACCTATGTGAATGGTGTCCACCAAAAAGGTTACAGAATACATGTTTTTAACTTACTTTCAAGTATCGCTAAAGTCTTGTTATGTTGAACCTGACCATTTTTGAAGAGACCCATATACACGCAAGCATTTGCATCCTCAAAACTGTGAAAAACAAAATTTGTGATCAAAAAGAAAAAAAAAATTAAAAAATTAATAATAAAATTATATTTAATAATAAAAATTTATGAGACTAACTGTCGTTACTGAATATTGATACCACCATTGATAGATATAGGACATTCTATAAACAAAAGCGTGGCGATAGCGATATGAAAAATTTCAAAATTGTATGGGAATGTCAATCACTGTCGAAATACCACGTGATCAATCCCTTTCATTTTAGCATTCCGACCATCGCCGGCGCTGGCATCGAATGTCACTTTTATAGCCTAAAAAAGTGATATTTTACGAGCGATAACGATTGTTATGATAAATTCCAAAATCTATTGAAATGACTTGCGCTTCCGAAATGTCACGAGGTGGCATTTTGGACTTCAGAGACCACAGTGCAAGTTTTTAATGTACTCTATCGCGTTAAAAGTAAACGTTCTCTTATGTCTATATAGAGGATAGCTCTTACTGTCACCAGACGGTGCTTAGACAAATTGACGTATACGTTTACGCGATTGAGCACGAGTAAAAACTCGAACTAAGCCCACTGACAGTCTATATCGCTGATAGAATGTGACTATGTCGGGAGCGTGTGGTCGGAGGATCCTCCATCCTGTTACCTCCTTGCACTGCCACAAACCCTACAGCAGTATTAGGCGAAGCCAGACCATCCCGCTCGAAGGACCATTTAATGTACGGGTTGTAGTTCTCCTTATACCGATTTGCCGTTAGTTGAGTAGGTGAGATAAAAAAGTTATAGTTAAATCCACAAGTTAAATGTATTCAAATTTATATGAAATTGCAGTATAACTAAGGTGGAAGGCAATATTTCTCTCTCAGTTCTGGATAGCAACACGGCTATGAGGGGTTACCCTTGTTTCATCGAAAAGAAAATGACAAATTATCACTTCCCAAACAAATTTCCGCATAATGTCAATTTCTTTTCGATGACACAAGGGTAACCAGATGTAATAATTTATACAAATTAAAATCCCTGCATGGTTAGAACCCAAGACCTATGACATGTAAGTCGAGGCCACTCCCACCGGGCTACCACTGCTAATGTATAAAATTATTCATCCTTTTGTTTCATGCAACGCACATTGCAGATGGATAATAGATTTTTTTACTACAAAAAGATTTGGTGTTCATATAGATTTTTTTATTTTTACAAGCTTTTAATTAACTTGCAATGTATATACGTATGTTTGTATGTATGTATGTAAGTGTGTTCGGGTCAAATCTTGCAACTGAATTTTAAAGCAATTATCCTCCACCGATTAAAATTAAATTTTGCATATACGTTTAGTTTGGATGACAATGCATGGTTAGATAACTGACGTCATTCTAAATCCAATATGGCGGACTAGTTATTTTTTTGTGCACTGCCATGATATGGGTTAAAATGAAAGGGTTTGCTGAGAAGAATACAAAACAAGCTAGATAAAAAAAAAAAAAAAAAATTTCGTTGATCTAAAGGCTCGCGTTTGACCATTAGTCGGCTGATGGTAAGCGATGCTGATGGTGTTCATATTATTATAGTTATTCAAACATAAATGTATGGGGTACATTTTTTTTTTCTCGTTTTCTTATTGATGATTAGATAATAATGATAATGATCCGCTTTCTGGTTTTGCGTTTTTTCTGTCACACGTTATTGTAAAAGGCTAGCATCTCATAGCACCTGGCTACCTGCCCCCGTATGGTTCATCATCATGGTTCAACGGTGAAAAAGGGACAGATGTATATGTCATGGCCAGATCAAGAATTACCTTTTTATCTGAATGTTTGTCCACCGCCATGATGCATTACAAAAACTTATCGATATCAGCGCCTCTAACGGTGGATCACGAATTATTTTATGATATGGTTACTAATTTTTGACCATATCATGAAGTAGCCGTGCGTTTAGCTGTTCATATCGTCAAACGCTGATTATCTAATGATCTGGCCAGACCATATCATGATGTGGGCAGCGGTTATTTTCTATTTCATGAAATGGTCGGCCACATCATGAAGTGATCAATTCTAAGATCTGGCCACGACATATACGAGTCATATACATTAGTCCCTTACGCACACTGGAAATAACCTTGCTCTAAGCGCTTATAGTTACCCTGGCTCTAGTCAAGTGTAATTTTTCAAGAAATGCGTCGCGATAGGGGTTTGGTAAAAAACCGGCAAAATGCGTCTCAGACTTTACAAATTTAGAATTCCGTACCAGGCTGCAAAATTAAGTTGGTTGTAACAGATAAAATGAGGGAATTGCAAAGAAAAACCAGATTTATCAATATATTGGTATTTGTTAGTAAAATATACCTAATAATAAACATTTTCACCAAATTGGAAGTTCATTTTTCAATGGGAAGTTATAAAATTCTTCGGAACAAAATTATGTAAAAAACAGCTGCCGCAGAATCCACCAAAAGCTTCTCATTCCTTTGTTTTCCAATATAAAAAAAAAAACAAAGTATTTATCTACTCAACGAACTCTAAACAACGATACCATAATCGATAGGGTAGGCCCTTATTTGTTTTTCGCGCCCCCGTTTATTTATATGGGAGCCCCCCTTAAAAACATTAAATTTAAAAATATTTTTTTGACATTTTGTATGGTTTTGGGTCAACAAGATACTTATGCTGTGCAAATTTCAATACTGTTGCTCCAACCGTTTGGCTGTAAAACTCGTATGACAGCCGAAGGACAGACGGTCAGACAGACGACACGTGAGTGATAGGCGTTTGGACCTTTCGGGTACGGAACCCTATACAGAAAAAAAATTATGGGAATGAAATGTCTATTGAAATGTCAAGTGATCAATCCCTTACATTTTGATAGAATTACACCTGTCTAGAGCGTCAGAGAGCTTAAGTAGGCAATAGGGTAAAAACGTTTTAATATTATATCAAAAGTAACAGCAAGCGTGACGGTTGAAGTAACAGCTTTTATCGGTTTTGTAGCTCTAATTCTCCAAGTTGGAACTCTTGAGTAGGTATAACGTGCAATAGGGGTTCAAATAAAAATTAGTTACTCACTGCTCAAAGTCGATGTTGACAGTGTTGTTGGTCGAGATGCTGAGACCTTTGGAGACGAACTGCCCACGACAGCTGACGGCGAGCAGCGTGCCGCCCGGGCACGAGTAGCGGACTGGCTCGGGTTTGTAGGCGAGCCCGGCCGGCACCGAGGCGCGCACGATGTGCACCGAGCACGCCTTGGCTGAGGAGCGTGGAACATATAAAAAGTCAAAGGTTGTAAGAAAATCATGCTGTGCAGTCGGAGGATAAATCTGGATTTTGGTCAGCCAGATCGCGAATATGTATCCTCCGACTGCACAGCATGATTTTTAACCGACTTACCAAAAAGGAGGAGCAGTTTTTTTTTTGTGTATTTTCACCGATATCTCCGTCAATTGTGGACCGAATTTGAAAATTATTTTTTGTTTGAAAGAATATGTTCCGAAATTCGTCCCATTTTAATTTGGTGAAGATCTGGTGAAGAACTTCGGCGATATACAACAGAACTCTTCAATAAATGACGGCAAATCTCTCGGGATTGCCGCAATCGCATGTCTGTTTATTGTTTATACCATTTCATTACATAACATCACGCCAGTATGCTCTAAAGGGGTACGCAGATGTGTAAAGTTCACCTTGGTACACTCTCATTTCACCGGTTATGTTAAGTTTTATGATATTCGGATAATCTATTCTGGCATTACTTACTAAACAAATTGCCTATTAGGTAGGTTCAACTAAAAAGTGAAAAATATAAAAACTTTTTACAAAAAAATACTACCGACTTCCAAATAAGAAAACTACAAAGTGAAAAATAACTTTATTTTTGGAAGTCGGTGTTCATAACGCAAAAAATGGTATATACCAAAGATTTCCAAAAATAAAGTTATTTTTCACTTGTGCAATCTTGCAGTTTATTAACATATATACAATTGATTATTCTAAAAAAAAACAAACCTATATACAAGTACAAAAGGGAGACAGAAAAGAGCTCATTGTGAATCAAAAATTACATCATTTTTCACTTAGTTTTCTTATTTGGAAGTCGGTAGTATTTTTTTGTATAAAGTTTTTATTCTTGTTTTTTTATTTATTTATTTATGTGCTTCTTTACGTATTTTTAGTTCGCTTTCTTTAAGCAGTCGGTTTTTTGAACATTTGAATTAACTTTTTTTCAATTCTACTTTCGCAGGTATTCTGGAAGAGATTTCTTTAGAATTAAAGATCACCTTTGTACCTATTTTTCTGTTTCCTCTTCTCGTTTGCTTATTTTGTGTATGTGTATGTTCATGTTTTTTTAACAGAATGATTTTTTTACATTTCTTGTCACGGACAAACATTATTTAACTGCCTCGTTGATCTAGTGGTCGCAAGCGCTGCTGAGCATGCGTCTCAGCAGCAGCTCGGAGCTTGGACCTGTGCCCGGTTCATGGAATTAGGCTCGCCCCCTATTACACAGGACATAAACATAACTGGTGACATGTGGGTGCCTAACCCTTCGGGGAGTACAGGCGTGTGTTCATGTAAACATTCAGTCGCAACACTTTTTGGGGCAATAATAATTAACATCTAAATGCAGTTATTCTCTTACATTTCGCCAGTTTTTTCATTTTCCCTCCAGACCGGCGATCTGTGATACTGCCCGGATCTACGATACTGTCCGTAACTACGGTACTGGCCGCATCTACGATACTGTCCGTAACAACGGTACTGGCCTCATCTACGGTACTGACCGTAACTACGGTACTGGCCACATCTACGGTACCAGACGCGTTTTCTACATCGGTACCAGCCGTGTTCTCTGCATCGTTAACAACCGCGTTCTCTGCATCGGTACCAGCCGGCTTCCCTGCATCGGTACCAGCCGCGTTATCTGCATCGGTACCAGCCGGCTTCTCTGCATCGTTACCAGCCAGGTTCTCTGCATCATTACCATCCGCGTTCTCTGCATCATTTCCAGCCGCATTCTCTGCATCGGTACCAGCCGCGTTCTCTGCATCGGTACCAGCCGGTTTCTCTGCATCGGTACCAGCCGGCTTCTCTGCATCGGTACCAGCCGCGTTCTCTGCATCATTACCATCCGCGTTCTCTGCATCATTACCAGCCGCATTCTCTGCATCGGTACCAGCCGCGTTCTCTGCATCGGTACCAGCAGCGTTCTCTGCATCGGTACCAGCCGCGTTCTCTGCATCGGTACCAGCAGCGTTCTCTGCATCGGTACCAGCCGCGTTCTCTGCATCGGTACCAGCCGCGTTCTCTGCATCGGTACCAGCCGCGTGCTCTGCTTCGGCACCAGCCGCGTTCTCAACGTCAGAAGCCGCGTCTTCTGCTTCGGCACCAGTCACGTTCTCAACGTCAGAAGCCGCATCCGGCGGTCCCGTGTCACCACCAGCATCGCCACCGCTCTCGCTACCACTCTCGTCGCCTGCTGTCGTGCCTTCAGGCAACACGTTGGCTGAGAGATGCTCCTTGGGAGGCGCCACCGTCGTAGTCGTCTTGTCTCGGTTTTCCGTGGCTTCTTGTCTGGAATAGACATCAACTTGATGATTACTACGTTTACTTCGCGTACCTACAATTTTACATCTAAGATCGAGTCTAACTCCCGACGGCTGAAGGATGCATGCTCGGCTTGTAGCCGAGCCAGGTTTAGACAAACCATTCCCGGTTCTGTCCTCAAAAGGCAAGGATGGGACCGGACGCTCTGCATGTTGTTAATATGTTTGATATTTAATGTGTGAACGCAAAATACGCGCAGGACGTGGAGTTGCGGAAATGGCTCGTCGAAACTAAACTAACTATTTAATGTGTGGAACTTAGAAGAGACCTTGCCCCTGGCTTTGAATTTCATGTCAGAGTAGTCGGATAAACAAATTCGATTCCATCTAGCTAAGATGATATGATGACACCGATATAAATCGGTGCATAACAGTGATTGTGATGTCCTATTTACGAAATAAATCATTTAATGTCATAGCCCCGCCCTTGTTCCTCATGGAGGAAGCGTCGCCGTACCTCGCCAGTCATTTCACTAGTCAGTGGTCCGATTAGGAAACAGAACTCCTTGGTGGACTTTGAATTCCTGACAGCTATAACCTAGACATATTTAATTCCAGCCGGTCTATTCTATAAACATCTCATTTAGTAGATTACATGCACAAAAAGGTACAAAGGGGGACGTAATGCCTTAGGCTTTTTCTACCAGTCAACCAAGGATGGTAAAGAGATAACAAGAACAATTACAAAAGAAAAAAGGTCTTATTAACATACTAAAATAGGTAAATACACGTACATAATTATATCATCATCTGCCTAGCCTTTTCCCAACTATATTGGGCAATATAGTTGGGAAAAAGGCTAGGCAGATGATGATGATTGGGGTCGGCTTCCAGTCTTTGGGGTCGGCTCCGATTCAGCTGAGTACCAGTGTTTTACATGGAGCGACTGCTGTACATAATTATATCATCATCTGCCTAGCCTTTCCCCAACTATATTGGGGTCGGCTTCCGGTAAGACTGGAAGCCGACCCCAATATAGTTGGGAAAAAGGCTAGGCAGATGATGATGATTGGGGTCGGCTTCCAGTCTTTGGGGTCGGCTCCGATTCAGCTGAGTACCAGTGTTTTACATGAAGCGACTGCCTATCAGACCTCCACACCCAGTAACAGAATAAAAAATAAATAAATACACGTACATACTCGTATATATTGAATATAATATATATATCGGGTTTAGTCAATAGTACGGACGTAAAGTCAAATCACAAGCACGCCCCTAGCGGCAATCAAGAGCAACTACGCATTGGCGCGCTTTTATAAGCACTTGCGTGGTGCGGAATAGGGCAGTTGAGTACTGACAGCCGTAGAGCTGAGACGTCGTGGAATCAGTGTCGATCCATAGTATTAGTGGGCAGGAATGTGACTTGTGTCTGTTTGAATGGACCCTGTGTATCGAATAACTTGTGTGATTTCATTTACACGATTATACCCACCGACCTGCCCACACACGATGTCTTGACCTAAGGGAATACATCCTGACTTCCCGATGGTTTACATCTATCGGCCAGCCTTGATGCGACATCAGAATTGGGATTCGATCGTGCTAGTGAGATCACATGTAAAACCAATGCTAGTGAAAATAGTTACATTCTTGCAAAAAAAAATCATGGTGTCAGTTGTGACTACCCTCAGTTTTGAATAATGGAAAACCGGTCCGGAGCGGAGGAGCCAGGAGGCTAGCAACAACCAAGGAGCTGGATAGGTCAAGGAGGAGCGTGTGGACGTGTGCAAAGATCCATACACACGGTTCTTTATGCCAATCTGGTGAGTCGTTTTCATTTTGTTATGACTTTGGCCAAGAGTGTTCATTATTCGTCCCACTTTACCTCCAATGCTGAAACCTGATGGGTCGCTGGCTCACTCTGCGAGTGAGAAAACAAATTTATTTGCAGTTCTCTTTGCTAGCAATTCACGTCTAGACGCTGGCTCCAAGCAACCACTTACTGTACCTCATTGCGACTCTTCGATGTCGGAGATCGCTGTGCACACTAAAGAGGTCCGGAGAGTATTGTGCAGTCTAGACGTGAACAAGGCCAGCGGGCCTGATGGCATTCCAGCACGAGTGCTGAGGCTGTGTGCACCTGAACTGTCTCCTGTGTTGACGCGCTTGTTCCGCCTCTCTCTTGTTAAAAGAACGGTTCCAAAATCCTGGAAGCTTGCAAATTTGCAACCAGTGCCCAAAAAAGGCAACCGTGCAGACCCTGCCCATTACCGTCCGATCGCCATTACCTCCATTCTGTGCAAAGTTATGGAAAGGGTACTGAACAGTAAGTTGCTGACCTACCTTGAAGACAATACACAATCACAAGACAGACAATATACAATCTCCTCAGTGACCGTCAATATGGCTTTCGCCGGGGACGGTCAACAGGCGATCTTCTTGTGTACGTCACGCACTGCTGGGGCGAAGCCATCGAGAGACACGGCGAAGCACTTGCTGTATCGCTTGATATCTCGAAGGCCTTCGACAGGGTCTGGCACGCGAGTCTGCTCAGTAAGCTTACTGCTTATGGCATCCCCACTGGTTTTTGTAGCTGGATATCAGACTTCCTTAATGAACGGTTGATCCGAGTAGTCATTGACGGCTGCTCCTCAGACCTAATGGCTATTGATGCCGGAGTTCCTCAGGGGTCTGTTCTCTCTGGAACTCTTTTCCTGCTGCACATCAAAGACAAAGACAAAGACAAAGATATTTTATTTCAAGTAGGCCACCAAGCGGCACTTTTGAACGTTAAAATAATAATAATTGATTCTACCGTGCATTCGGAAAGTAGCTTGTAATGGAGAAGAATGCACAAGAAACTCCATACTTACTCTTTTTAAAAAAAAAAACAATATTTAGGTACATAAGTACATACCTTGATGAATGAAATTGAGTTTATACAATTACAAATATACATACAGTCTTCAGAAGGTCCAACAATAATTCAAAACAATAATGTTCTGCATATCACTTGTTTTTGCGGCCTAGTGGCTGTGGAGCTGGACTAGCATTTAGCCAAGCATTTTTATCAGTGATGTAATCCCCCAACTTATAATATGCCAGCCTGCATAGTGTGCGTTTTATGCAAGTTTTAAATTTCGTCTCATTCAGTTCAAGAATGTGAGGAGGAATTTTATTGTAACATTTTGTACAGTACCCCATGAAAGATGAGGCTACTTTAGCCAGTCTGAAACCTGGTTGAACTAATTGGTCCCTATTTCTAGTAACATAATCATGTCTGTCGCCGTTTTTACTAAAAAGATGTAAATTCTTTCTCACGTACATGATGTTTTCATAAATATATTGACAAGGAACCGTCATGATGTTAATGTCCTTAAACAGTTCCCTTAGAGAATCGCGCCGGCGAAGATTGTATATCGCTCTGATGGCTCGTTTTTGCAGAATAAAAATTGACTCAATGTCTGCAGCCCCATCAATGACCTACTTCAGCCTGGTATTGTTGGGTACGCAGATGACAGTACTGTTTCAGAGAGTTAATTGTCCAGCGCAAAAACCAGCGTGGATGAAGTTCGTTCCTTGAGGGAGGCTATGGTTGAGCGGACAGATTTGACCTTAAGCGTTGTATCCCAGTGGGGTGATGACAATCTGGTCTCTTTTAACGCCACCAAAACACAGGCGTGTCTTTTTACCGCTGAAAGGAGTCTGTTCGATCAAACGCCTACATTTCGGGGTGCGTCTGTTCCTGTGACTGATCGGCTCGAGCTCCTAGGCATAGAGTTGACATCCAGTCTCAACTTCGGCTCCTCCATTGAGTACAAAGCCCAAATCGCGGCCAAAAAACTGGGCATCCTAAATAGAGTGAAGCGATACTTTACGCCTGGACAGCTTTTAGCCCTATACAAAGCGCAAGTCCGATCCTGCATGGAGTATTGCAGCCACCTTTGGGATGGTTCAGCTAAGTATCAGCTTGCCGCGCTTGACTCAGTGGAACGCAGAGCCAAGGGGCTCATTGGCGACGTTGAACTGGTGGACGCCAAGCTTCACAGCTTGGCTCATCGCCGCAAAGTTGCCTGCTTGTCGGTCTTCTACAGACTGTACTTCGGTGAGTGTGCTCAAGAACTCCACGACCTCATCCCACCAGCCCCCTTCTACCATCGGACATCTAGACGCACTGCAAGTTATCATCCTTACCTTGTTGCCATTCCACCAATTCGAACCAAGCGCTTCCAAACATCCTTTATAATGCGCACAGCGAATGAATGGAACTCACTACCTGCGTCTGTGTTTCCGAACGCATTCAACCCAAATCTCTTCAAAGTTAGAGTGAACAGGCCTCTTCTGGGTAAGCTCACTCCATCTTAGACTCTGTCTCTGTCACCTATGACCTATACTAGAGTCAAGAGCAAACCCATTACAAATAAAAAAAAAAAAAAAAAAAACTGATTTTGTGTATGGTATGGCGGTCAGTGGATCGTTGGGGTGGCCCGTGTCAGTTCATGATTTCACTTAAGTTACAATCGATGGTCAAGTTTTGGTGTTATTGAAGAGTTATTATTCTACTATCACTGGAAATAACCCTTGACTAGCCTTGGCTATCATGACTATTATTGTTTGGAAGTTGGAAAGATATGGTGACATAGTGACGTAACTACCTTACGCTTTAGTCTGGCAATTATGATAATTCCAAATGAAATATTTTGATTACTTTTGTAGTGTGATAGTTTTATGTAGTGAGAATTAACTAAGTTTGAGAAAAAGCGTGGTATTCTTCTTTTGTGGTCGTCGGAGGGCCAGACTGTCTAAGAGGTGGTAAACCCTACCAGGCCTAGAAGTTGCGACTTAAAATGCTATGGCATTTATTGGATTCTACTTGGGCACATGGGACACTGTAATGTGTGGTTCATGACCACAATAGCCCATTTTTCTGTGCCGGTTTAGTTTACTAAACCGCTGCACCGGTTAATTTCCATCAAATCTGAGTATGGTTAAGATAACTGTGTGAACATATACTCTCGTAATGTTTTCACGTTTCAGATACCATATTGCGTCGCAATGGAGCCTCTGCTGCAGGCTAGCGGTTCAGATGGTGTATGCGAAAGCTGATGTGACCCGAGAGGTTAAGAGGAACGGCAGGCTAGCAGTTTGCAGGTGGTAGCCGAACATTACGACCACAGCTGTGAAGTCGGGCGCTCGCAAGTTTCGAATGGAATACTTGGTGAGTCGCTTCTATTTTATTTCGATAGTGAGGTCGAATGTTCTCTAGTGAAGAGATGCTATTTCAAAATTTAAGAGTGTTCATGTTTGACCACTGAGTTGGTCGTGGTTACATCTAGCACTATCACTAGGTAATTAAGACACACTTGTAAGCAAGTAGTTAATGAGTTTCCTATTGGCGGTAGTTTCATCATTTGGTTCAGTACGAACTTTAGGATGAGATATCCCATGAGAAGATGAGCTATCCAAAATGACTTAACAACTAGTCATTTTCAGTGGCAAAGCCAGTTAGTAATGCCGTTGGGCCAACGCAATTGTATCGAGTTAGGTACTGGTAATTTACGTGTATTCGGAAAAGATCTTGTGTTGCGTAACGATTCACAACCACCGTCTTCAGATCTGAATTGACTTGCTTACTTTGAAAGTAATATTATGATAGCAGATTAGATCTCGCGATCGTTTTTCTTATCATGTAAGACTGAGTTAGTGAGCGATAGTGAATGGTTACTGTTGATATTTGATTTTAAAGGTATTGATCAGAGTTTATTCGTGAAGCTCCTTCACACGAGGTATAAGGCAGCAAATATTATCAGGTATAATTGTTCCCCTTACATTAACAGTCGGTATGTTCCAAAATCTTTGAGTAAGAAGTGCAAATATTATGAGAAGGATCCCTGATCACCAAGTTCCTTGAGAATTAGACGTCATAGTTGATGCCAGTGGTAGTGAGACCAAATCTGATGGCTTGTACACTTGTCATACTCAGAACTTTGGACCGCACCTCATGAGTAACATGTGGCGATGGGTCAACGAAGAAGTTTCATGAGTTGTGTGTGCATTGCCTTTGAATTATGGTAAAGAGTAATAGAATTTTTACAATAACTTTGTTTTAGTTGTTGAACTTTTTGATTGTTGGACCTTTTTCTAATGAAGTATTGTGTGGGCATCTCTGGTTCGAAAACTGAATAGGCCTTGTATTAAGTCCGCGATAGGTGATTATGACAAGACGGTGATCGTTGTACACCGAAGGCTTTTCAATAGGTACGCTTAGAACTTACCAGTACACTGTAGGTTAGGGCAGATGCCAGCGGGTTATGTACCAGTCGATATTGATGTCCAAAGGATTTTGATGATAATGAGCAAGCTTAAGGTGTCGATTAATTCAGTCTATTGAACGTATTATGTTTGACCGTACCAGTGGATTCTGGCGGCGGTCGTGGTCTAGAGAGAGACCAACAGACCATTGTGAGAACAATATAATTGCTGGTCAGCTAGGAAGCCGTGGCGTTGGTGGTTTTACTCGAGGGTTTCTGTAAGCTTGGCAGTTTTTGCTGCAGAATAAGTTTTAAACTTTGTTTGGAGCGACTAGTGGTACATGGCCCAGAGTAATGATTGAGTTAAAGAGTAGAGTTCTCAAATTTCCCTATTTTCACGAACCCAATAATCTAGTTTGGTCAGGAGTAGCCGAGCGTTGTATGGCAACTGTGAGCCTGAGTGGAAACTATTAGCCCGACTAGCAACTATGAGCCTGAGTGGCAACTGTTGGCCTGTGTGGCAACTGTTGGCCTTTATGGCAACGGTAGGCCTGTATGGCACCTGTAAGTCTGTGTGACACTATGGCTGGTGTGAAAATTCATGTTTGTGTTAGGAACCTTACAGAAAGTTCCTATTGAGTCATGAGGTTAAAAGAAAGTAAACTCGCAGTCACGGTTGTGGTGAGATCACCATGTTAATGTTGATGACGTTCGAATCGTCAAGTCCTCATTACGAAAATTGAATTTTGATTACTCAACTACCAATTGAGCTCAAGTACCAATTGAGATTGTAGATGAATTAGATAATTAATTGACGTAACATATTCTTTTTTTTTTTTTTTTATTCCTTTTTAAGAAGGCTTACAGACTAATTACAAAAGTATATAAAAAAAAAAATTATACTTAAAATTGCTAATAACAAGCCTCCACAAGTAAATATTATTCTAAAATTAGTTCATCCTGTCTAAGTTTACTTATTATCACAATACTAGGTCCAGTATATAATTACTAGGTACTATAAATTGTATTGCTAGGTCTAAGTACATGTCACATATTCTTGGTACTAGTATGAAGAATAGTATGAATAATAATGACACTACAGTTTGATCGCTAATAATTATAATTTTTATTTAAAAAATTGTTTGGCTAATTTCCGTCTCGTTGTGCTAACGGAAGTACAAAAAAGATCAATGTTCAACTCACGCGGTAGGTCATTAAAACTTGACGCGCTCCTGGCAAAGAAAGCATTTTGCCTATAATTTGTAGCAGTAAAAGGTATGCTGATGAGTGGACGTTGACGTAATCAAAGTTGGTTCGTTCGCAATTCCAACTTAGAAACAAGCTCGGGACAGTCAATAGTGCCATTTGCTATATTCATTATAAAACATACATCATTTATGCGCCGTCTACATTCGAGAGGAAAGAAATGGTATCTGTGGCAACGATGATCATAATCTGTCGAATACTGATGTGCTTTAAAGTCAAGATATTTTAAAAACTTCTTCTGTACAGCTTCAATACGAGACTTATAAATACCATATTGAGGGTTCCATACTTGAGACGCATATTCCAAGTGACTACGTACAAATGAGCAGTATAATATCTTTATTGTCTTTAAAGATCGGAAGGAAGCAGCTGTTCTAATTATAAATCCTAGGGCTTTTGATGCTTTTTTAACAATAGACTCAATATGCTGATCGAATAATAATTTACTATCTAGTATGACACCAAGATCTCTAATGGAATTGACTCTGTTAATTCTATCTCTACTCAATGTATATCCCGTACCTATCAAAGTCTTTTTACGCGTATAAGTGACGTGATAACATTTGGATACATTGAACTGCAGCTTATTTAGGTTACAATAAGTTTCAAATCTGTAAAGATCTTCCTGTAAGGGGTGTACATCTGATTCATTACGTATTATTTTAAGTATCTTCATGTCATCAGCATAGAGTAGAATATACGAGTCTTTAAAACAATATTTTATATCAGATATAAATAATATAAATAAGAGTGGTCCCAAAATTGAGCCTTGTGGGACTCCTGAGGGGACAGATGTCCAACCAGATGTATAACCCTGGAGCACCACTGCCTGAGTCCTATTGTCAACATAAGAACAGAACCACCGATATAGGTCTCCGTGTATTCCGGCTAATAACAACTTTTCCAGTAACACACGATGATCAATACGGTCGAAACATTTGCTGTAGTCGGTGTAAATTATGTCAACTTGCTCGTGCTGCTCCATAAGGTTAGATGTGGTTGACCTTTTTCTAAGAAATCCATGCTGTTCGTCACCTAAATTACATTTGACCGCCTCGTAAAGATCGGTATATACTAGACGTTCAAGGATCTTCGAAAACAAGCATATCTTGGATATGGGACGGTAATTCTCGACTTCGCATTTATTCCCTTTTTTAAAAATTGGCGTGACGTAAGCCGATTTCCATATCTTGGGGACTATTCCTTCGGAAAGAGAGCGCTTGAACAGAATGGTTATCGGTGCAGCTAAGCTAGTAGCACAGTTAACAATAAATAATGGTGGTATTTGATCAGGACCGCCAGATTTATTTAAGTCCAGTGATTTAAGCAACTTAAGCACACGAGCGTGATTAACTTCGACAGAACTAATGCTTGTTGCGTTGTTATTAAAACAAGTACTACGAGGGCTGTCTGCGTTAGAATCATAGGGCTCCGGATCTTGAAAAGTGGTAGAAAAATAAGTAGAGAATATGTTGCTAATATCCTGACCCGTACAAGCTGACTTATCCCGATACTTCATGACATTAGGAAAAGTACCGACATTTTTTTTACTTTTTACGTACGACCAAAACATCTTAGGGTTAGTCCTTATAGAGGATTTTATCTTCTCCATGTAATCTTCAAAACATTCCTTTTCTAAGATGATAGCTCTGCTCCACAGAATGGAAAAAGAATGATAATCCGATATATTACCATAGGTTTTATATTTACGGTGATATTTGTGCTTTTCTTTTAGTATTTTTACTAACGCAGTATTATACCATGGCGGATGACAGGATTGTCTCACTGATTTTTGAGGTATATAATTGTCACGAAGTTCGTATAATTTATTGTAAAATTTAGTGACCGCTTCATCCAATGTGTTCGCTAGCAGGAATTCAGGCCAACTTATTTGATCTAGTAAAGATTTTATAGCTGAATAGTCTCCGCGAGAAAAAATAAATCGTTTTGTGATGTTATCGCACAGTCTATGAATTTCGACAAATTTAGATTGAATAATTAATGGCTTATGATGGGTATCTATAGGTATCTCTAAAGGATTAGGACTTTCGGTAATAATTAAGGATTCATTCGAAAATATTAAGTCTAATAATCTATTATTTTTGTTTCGCTCACAATTGTATTGTGACAGGTTACAAATTTCGAGAGTGTCAAAAAAATCATCTAATTGCCGATTTGAAATTTTTCCGGTATTAATTCATTACTGTGGCCACAAACCCATTCAACATCATTACCAAAATTAAAATCTCCTAATATTATAAATTTATCCAATGGATGAGTTACTGATAGCTCGTTTAGTTTGGCTGTAAAATTATTTAATTGTGAATAGTATGAATGCCCCAAGTTTTCCTTACAGAGATAAAGAGCACAAAAATGAACATTGTACGTTACCTGTGGCCTGGAACGTTGAAGAATAAGTGACACCCATATATCCTCAGCCGAACTGCGCCAATCTGGTCTTTCAACTACAATTAGTTCACGTTTAACTGCGATCAAAACACCACCACCTCTTTTTTGAGCTGTTCGGGAGTAGTCACGATCCCGTCTCCAAACAAGATAACGACCGTCAAATAGTTCACTGTCGTAAATATCGTCCACCAACCAAGTTTCCGTAAAAACGATGATATCATATGAATTAAGACACACATTACGGAATAGATTATTTGTTTTTGTACGTAAACCACGTACATTCTGGTAGTAAATGTTAAATGCGAACATTACATATTATTACTATAGAATATATGATTGACATTTTAAAACACAAGCTAATTATGTAGGTACAAGGCATGTACAAGGAAATAAACTATACGAACGAGTCGAGCCCCGCAAGACACAGTGTCTACAAAATGATGACTTTGGATTTAATAAGTCTAATGGCGCGTGAATAGGAACAAAAGGAGGGTTCATGTAGCAAAAACCGAGCGGTCTGAGGTTATTAGTCATACGTTGAGTTGAACAGCAATGCAATTGCAATCGCACTAAGCACAACATAATGCCGCAATACGATAAATACGAGACATCAATGTAAGCACAAATTATTAAAATTTTACTTAGACACAGTGTGTCAACACACCGTGTTATTTGGAAAACGTGACTAGCACACTGTTCCTTATGGTTCTCAAACTGTAGTGTTACTAAAACTTGGTACAATCGAGACATTAGCAAAAAGTTCAAGCAAACACTAAACGTTAAGTTAAATTGAGATGTTAATAGTAATTTATAACAGATTACACTATTTTTCCTAGATCTTTTTCCGTTTTGATTATCAGCACTGGAGACGTATCTGTTTTCCTTGCGTGTATTTTGGCGTGTTTGACCCATACATATCGAAAATCCGTTTCACTGGCAGCTCTCTTAGTTTTCGATAATAACATTTTATTTTTCAACGTTAAATGGTCATTGATAAATATTTTACCGTTACCAGGCAAACCAATATGACTAGTTATCAGATTAGTAGTTTTAGATTCATATCTAGATGCAGCTATGAAATCCTCCTTTACATATCGGCTGCAAAATCCAACGATGATAGGTTTCGTATGTTCTTTATCACGCGTAGGTACTCGTGCAAGAAAGTTTATTTGAGTTTTGGAAATGGGATAGTTAATTTTTTGACCAATCTTAGCCATTACATCAAATAAATTTTCGTTTTTTGACTGCGGTATCCCTTTGACCTCTACATTATTTAAGCGCATCCACTGATCCTTACTCTCAGCCTCATCATCCAGTTTATCCAATCTAGCTTGGAGATCAACAACCTGAACCTTCACTCCCTCCAGCTGCACAATCCGTTGTTCCATATTTTCTATTTTAACACCGAATGTTTTTATTATATCATCGAACTACGTCTGAAACGAGCTCCTCAGGTCAACAAATTCATTTCTTAGAGCTGACATTTCATTCTTCAATCCCTCAAGAGGAGTTAATTTTGCTGCCAAGGCTCGGATTTCCATCAGAACAGCAGAATCAGATTCCGATATCGGAGACCTTGGTGAATTAGGTAGTTGCGTAGCACCAACATTTAACTGTCTGCACTTATGACAACGCCAAGAGAGCTTCCTGTCACCCAGCTTACGATAGCCACCCTCGGTAACACCAGCACAGTGGTAGTGTAGTGACTGGTTACAAACTGTGCATCTTGCACCCTCCGTCAGCAGCTCGTCGCAGGAACCGCACCTCAGTGATTCCATCTTGCAATTAATTAATATACAGCAGCACAAAGTTTGAGACACACTGGATAAATTATTATTTAAAACGATAAGTAGGTAGGTAGGTTGATAGGTTTCCGTTAAAACGACCGTAAGCTACTAGGCCCACGACGGAACTGATATGACAGACTAAATCTCTGTGTGAACAGATTCTGAGTTCAGAGAGTTGACTTGACTCGACATCGTGGGGATGTGTGAGTAGAGCAATTGTGATTGCTAAGAGAGCTATGAGATAGCTAGGAGAGCTATGTGATGGCTAAGGATCGTGAATAAGATCTTATCTTATCTTATGGAGGGGCCGAGAAATACCTCAGACACTTCGACCCATTGGGATCTTTTGTGGTCTCCTAGATAACTTACTCCTCCTCATTCTCATTGAAAACTGTTTTCATGAGTTTTACAACGAGACTAGGAGATATGAGCCTATAATCTTCTGGTTTTGGGTTTCCAACCCCTAGGAGACTCATTCGCTTATCAGCCAGTGCATCGCATGTGCACAGTAGGTGCTCCATGCGTTCCGTATGTTCCCCACACAACCTGCACATGGGTGTCGCGGTTAGACCCATCTTCATGAGCATGTCGTTGGTTCCAAAGTGCCCAGTAAAGGCCCCAAGCATGTAGCGGATTTGCCCCCTGCTCATGTTCCAAATGCAATCCCGGGCTTTGAAAGTAGAGCCCAGGAATCTCTTGGAGTGTTAGACAGCCAACAAGTTCGTTGTCTGTGATCTGCAAACTCCCTAAATGCGGCTTTTACGAGACACGTCGAGATGCCTACACATGGTTCTGGACCCACAAAATCATTCGCTGAGCCCTCCCTTGCCAGTTCATCAGCCACTTCGTTACCATGGAATCCTTTGTGCCCAGGGACCCACATCAGTCTTACCCTGTTGTGTTTCCCAAGCCTGTTTAGGGTTTGGATAGCATCCAGAATAAGTCCGGAGTCCACTTTGTAGGATGCCATGGCTTTGATTGCAGCCTGACTGTCACTAAGAATATATATGGATTTACCTCTGGTCCCTCGATCTATATTCTCTTGAGCACAGGTTATAATGGCATATGTTTCCGCTTGGAATACAGTTGCCATCTTCCCTAAGCTTTTGCTACATTTGTATCCTTTTGCGTATATTCCCGCTCCGGTACCTGATTCCATTTTGGATCCATCAGGGTACCACACCAGACTATCTTGTTCTGGTGGATCAAGTCCCTTCGTCCAGTCCTCTATTGTAGGGATTTGGACCTTGAAAGACCTCTCAAACACAAACATAGTTTTCATTTTATCGGATAACATGCTTGTTACCCGATCCAGGTCTTCATTCTCATCGAACTTTGTATGGTTAGTCTTTGGCTTAGATGCATCCCATAGTCCAGCGACAGCGAGACGATGTAATGTCTTCCTTGCCTCGAATTCAACCATCATATGCAGAGGAGGGATATTGAGGTATCTCTCAATCGCTGCCGTAGGCGTTGTCCTGAAAGCACCCGTGATGCCGAGACACACTGTGTTTTGTAACCTGGTGAGTGGCGCTTTGCACGAGGCAAGCTTTGTTCTTGGCCACCACACTATGCTGCCGTATGTGATAATAGGTATTATCATTGTCCGGTACAGCCATCGTATCACTTTGGGCTATAGCCCCCAAGTTTTACCGGAGGTAGAACGACACATGCCGAACACTCGTAAGGCCTTTGTCGTAATATTTTCCACATGACTTTTCCACCTGAGTTCTTGATCAAGCGTTACACCCAGATATTTAACTTCGGTGGACCAGGGCAGTTTTATTCCATTGAGGGAGAGCTCTCCTAGGTTTCCTAGTTGTCTCTTCCTCGTGAAGGGAATAATGACTGCTTTGCTTGGGTTGATAGAGAGGTGGTTCGTGTCGTGAATAAGATACTTGGTGTCTTGTTTATTTTGTTTCATTTAATTTGACGGGGTCGGGTTGGTGACTGTCAGTGGTACTTCCACTGATAGTCACTAACCTGACTTTGTAATTACGTAGATTGGGTACTTTTAGGTACCAAATCGATGATTAATTTGCTATTTTCCTTAAATTGGAAATAGAATTACTCGTTCGAACAGAGAGATTTAAATGATCATGTTTGATTGTTTCAAAATGTTTCCTCACTCTAAAGTATGAGTCAGGATTGGACGAGCGAATACTGTTTGGAAATTTTGTATGTTTCAGGAAAACATCCCTTGTATGATGGGAGATTGGCAGGATGGAGTGGACTAAGATGACGTGTGGTGCAACACGAGGTAACCATGAGATGGCATGGAGCAAGTACAATAAGATGATGCCTGTTGGTGGTAGATTTGGGGATCTGTTACCTGAGAGAGGCCCGAGAAGGCGACGTGTGTGTTCCACGTTCGCCTCTCAAGAAAAATTACGGCCTAGAGAACATCATGTGGTTTTAGTCAGTAGGAGTCTGACAGACCCCTCAGCTTTCCCCAAGGGCTGAGGACATCCATTGAGGATTTCCACATGATTCGATACACTGTTAAAACTTGACAATGAGAAACAGACGAGGACGCCTGTCTCGCAGGATGGCCGTGTCGGGTTTAGTCAATGGTACGGACGTAAAGTCAAATCACAAACACGCCCCTAGCGGCAATCAAGAGCAACTATGCATTGGCGCGCTTTTATAAGCACTTGCGTGGTGCGGAATAGAGCAGTTGAGTACTGACAGCCGTAGAGCTGAGACGTCGTGGAATCAGTGTCGATCCATAGTATTAGTGGGCAGGAATGTGACTTGTGTCTGTTCGAATGGACCCAGTGTATCGAATAACTTGTGTGATTTCATTTGCACGATTATACCCACCGACCTGCCAACACACGATGTCTTAACCTAAGGGAAATACATCCTGACTTCCCGATGGTTTACATCTGTCGGTCAGCCTTGATGCGACATATACTTATATATATAATTATGAAGTAACAGAAAAGAAGAAAGTGAGATGACTGTGTATAATTTCCTTTATTCTTTTCTTGAATCAAATAATATACTTGCAGGAGAACAGGGTGGATTTCGAACACTTAGACGATAATGCAAAGTATGCACATGAAGATGTGCTTTATAAGCTATATATCGTACGTATCGTACCTACCCAATGCTGTGATTATGATTGTCGTCCCTAATTGTCTTTTGTTAATAATTTATTTATTTTGACGTTTTTTTTTATAATCTATAGGCTCACGTTGGACCACTATCTCGCCTGATGTTAAGCGATGACGTAGTCTACGGTGAAGCACGCTTACCTAAAAGAATCCTATTCACTCTTGACTTAAAGACTCCAAGGTTGTAGCTATCAGGGAACCAAGACCCCGGAACGGAAGGGAATTCCACTCTTTAGCTGTGCGCACAATGAAAGTATTAGCAAAACGCTTTGTGCGTATGGGAGGGCTGTCCACCATGTACCGATGGCGCATGGCCGTACGTCTACACAAGACGGACCACAAGTACTACTTGTAGTCATCGGACTACAAGTAGTCCGATGATAGAAAGGGCTAGGCGGAATCAAATTGTGCAGTTCCGTCGCACACTCCCCAAAATGTAACCGATAAAAAACCGACAAGCTGGCAACTCGGCGTCGATGTTCGAGGCTCTGGAGTTTTGAGGCAACCAGTGCATCGTTGCCAATAAGCCTCTTGGCCCGTCTGTCAATCGACTCAAGTGTATCAAGCTGGTATTTGGCAGATCCATCCTAGAGGTGAGAGCAGTACTCCATGCATGACCGAACTTGCGCTTTATACAAGTTGAGCAGCTGTTCGGGCGTGAAGTACCGTCTCACCTTTGCAAGAATCCCCAACTTTTTTGCAGCTAACTGAGCTTTCGCCTCAATGAATGGACCGAAGTCGAGGGTCGATGTCAACGTAACACCGAGAAGTTCGAGATGGTCCGTTAACGGCACGGTTACACCACGGAAAGATGGAGCCGGGTGGAATTGGCTCTTTTTAGCGGTAATAGACACTCCTGGGTCTTAGCAGCATTGAAACTGACCAGATTGGCATCACCCCCTCTCCCCGGTCCCGGGCGGTCCCCCATTCGGAGACCGCCTTCAAGGACAGGTTCAAGCGTTTAACCATGGCCTCCCGGAGAGACCGAATCTGAGGCCCAGTAGCCCGTGCGCTGAACACGTATCTCTCAGCAATAGCGCTGTCGTCTGCGTACCCAAAGGGTGCCTGGTTTTAGCAGATCATTAATGTGCAGCAAGAATAATGTTGCCGAGAGCACTGACCCCTGAGGGACGCCGGCGTTGATATTTAACTGACCGGACGAGCAGCCGTCGATATCCACTCGGATGGATCGATCCCTCAGGAAGTCCACAATCCAATCACACAGACCACTAGGCAGAGCGAAGGAAGGAAGCTTACCAATGAGGCTTTCGTGCCAGACCCTGTCGAAAGCCTTCGAGATGTCGAGGGAAACGGCTAGCGCTTCCCCGTGTCTCTCGATGGCCTCACTCCAGATGTGAATGGCATACGCTGGAAGATCCCCAGTGGACCGATTTCGGCGGAAGCCGTAATGGCGGTCACTGAGGATGTCGTTCGCTTCTAGGTAGCCCGGAGCTTATTCGTTGAGCACACGTTCCATACTCTTACAGAGAATGGACGTTACAGATATGGGTCTGTAGTTGGCCGGGTCAGCTCAACTGCCCTTCTTGGGCACGGGCTGTACGTTGGCTTGCTTCCAAGCCTTTGGCACTTTTTCAGTCTCTATCGAAAGGCGATATAGGCGTTTCAAGATCGGAGACAATTCAGGCGCACAGGTTTTAAGTACAATTGCTGGTATCCCGTCGGGGCCACTCGCTTTGTTAACATCAAGGCAACGCAGAACCCTACGGACGTCCTTTTGATGGATGCGAATGATAGACATACTCGTCATACATCCATCAGGAGAAGGAGGAGGTTGCGCGCCATCAGAATTCAGATGCGAAGATTCCGCAAAAAGAGAGGTAAACAAGTTTGCCTTCTCTTCAGCGGAGTGGGCCAGTGACCCGTCAGGTTTCAGCAGTGGTGGTAGTGCGGGGCGACAGAAATTTGATTCGACCGACTAAGCCAGGGACCGACCAAAACGCTTTGATACCCGCTGGGTATGAAGCAAGTTTGTGCCCGATTCTGCTAATGTGGTCAAACCGTGCTCTTCGCATTACCTTTTTGGAGGACTTGGCAGCCGTGATGAAGGCTCTCTTCTTCTAACTCACGTCACTCGCCTTGCGCGTTCGAGCGTCAACCCATGCCCGATAGCCCTTGTGTTTAACCGCGTTGGCGTGGTGACACTCGGCTCCAAACCATGGCCGGTCGGTCGACGTTAGTCATTGCTACGTCAGAGAATGGAATATCTACCTCAGTCTAAGTCGAATCGTAAAAGCATTCGGTCGCGTATTGTTAACGAGTACAAATACTTCTACCTTCATTTCCGAACATGGTTATTAAAAGGTGTTTTAAAATACAAAAAAAAATGTTACCAAGAAAGTGCCTGGGCTGGAGTGCAGTAGGTGTGACAAAGTGATACATGCTGATCACGTGTGCTCAAAGCTGTCAAATAAACAGCTGAACACCCTCAAGAATTCACCCGGTATCGAATGGAGTTGTGAAGAGTGTTTAAAAAATCTCTCACGAAGGTCTTTCTTTGTAATCCCTGAAGAGGACGACGATGAGAACGACTCCGACAAATCCTACACGCAAGGAGATGGTTCCGGTCGTCGATGCCAATAAACTGAAGCAGGATATCAGTCGAGAAGTAAAGAAGACTTTCCGCGAGGAAATAAGAAATCTCGAGAACTCGCTAGATTTCTTCGGTGAGCAACTGACGTCAATGGAGCAGGCTATTAAAAAACAAGACAACAAAATCAAGGATCTTGAAAACAAAAACTACGATCTCCAAAATAAGAAGAAGAACCTAGAACTACGCATTAATATCTTGGAGCAAGGGTTTCAAGAGGTTGAACAGCAGTCCCTCTCAACAGCTCTGGAAGTAGCTGGGTTACCTGAGATGCCTTCAAATGACATACGGAAAGTGATAGATACCGTGTCCATTAAATTGAATGTGGCAGATAGTGAAATTCACTCAACGCGGCGATAACCAAGGACAAACCAGGACCCATCCTCGTGGAGCTAAAGTCGAAGATGCAGCAGCAACAATGGATAGGCGCCAGCAAGGAAAATTGTATCACCGTGGGTGAACTAGTGCCGGACGTCCCCAAGGAAAAAGCTGACGATCGCGTATACGTAAAGGAGGCTCTCACAAAGAACCGAAAAACTACTATATAATGCGAAAACCCAATTGTTAAATAAATCGTGTCAATACGTATGGTGTCATTCATCATCATTTCAGCCGAAAGACGTCCACTGCTGGACATAGGCCTCCCCCAGGCGTCGCCACATTGACCGATTCCGTACGTCTCGCATCCAGCGCCTTCCCGCAACCTTAACCAGGTCATCGGTCCACCTAGTGGGAGGCCTTCCAACGTATCGTCTTCCGGTTCGCAGTCGCCATTCCAGAACTTTTCGGCCCATCGGCCATCCGTTCAGCGAGCAATGTGCCCTGCTCACTGCCACTTAAGTTTGGCAATTCTTCGGGCTATGTCGGCAACCCTGGTTCTCTTGCGGATCCCCACATTTCTGATTCGATCACGCAAGGAAACTCCGAGCATAGCCCTCTCCATTGCCCTTTGAGTGACTGTAAGCTTCCTGATAAGGCCCATTGTAAGCGAGCACGTCTCATATGTCATCACTGGCAACACACACTGGTCATAGACTTTCATCTTGAGACACTGTGGTAAGTTGGACGGGAAGATACCGCGCAACTTCCCGACCGCTGATCAGCCGAGTTAGATTCGACGGTTGACCTCTTTCTCGAAGTTGGCCCTACCCACTTGGATCGTTTGTCCCAGGTAGACATAGTCGCCTACAACTTCGAGTGTAGAGTCTCCGACCTTGATAGGAGTGGGTGTAACATGGGCATTCACCATGACCTTGGTTTTGTCCATGTTCATTTTAAGACCCACTCTCTCGGAAGCTCTACTGAGGTCATCGAGCATTTTACTGAGGCTCTCCATGGTCTCAGCCATGACCACTATATCGTCGGCAAACCGAAGGTGAGTGATGTACTCGCCATTAACGTTGATGCCAAGCCCTATCTAATCCAGAACCTTGAAGACATCCTCCAGCGCAGCAGTGAACAATTTCGGCGAAATGACGTCTCCCTGTCTCACGCCGCGCCGGAGAAGAATTGGTTTCGAGGTCTGATCCTGAAGACGGACTGACATAGTGGCGTTCTTGTACAAACACTTCAACACTTCAATGTACCTGTAGTCGATCTGGCACCGTTGGAGAGACTGCAGTACAACCCAAGTCTCGATCGAATCGAAGGCTTTCTCGTGACCACAAACGCTAAACAGAGAGGCAGGTTATATATACTCTTCGGTCTTCTGTATAACCTGCCGCAGCGTATGTCTACGATGCTAAAGCCTTTTCGGAAGCCGGCTTTTTCGGGAGGCTGGAAATCGTCAAAACTGCGCGCGAGACGATTCGTGATGACTCTTGAAAAACAAATAGACATGACTAAGAACTGAGATGGGCCTATAGTTCTTCAGCCGGGCATTGTCGCCCTTCTTGAAGAAGAGTACCACCACACCCCTGCACCATGCCTGTGGCGTTTTGCCTTCGAGTATGACGGAATCAAACAGCTTCTGAAGGGCCTTAAGGACCGGTTTTCCACCCGCCTTCAGGAGTTCAGCCGTGATGCCGTCATCACCCGGCGCCTTGTTGTTTTTAAGCTGTTTCAGAGCCATCCTAATCTCGTACAGGCTGACGTCCGGCATATCTTCGGTATAGTGCCGGGTCAATCTAGCTCTTGGGTCGTTTGCTAGACTCGCAACGGGCTTGCTGATTGATGTGTACAACTGCCCATAGATGCATCTCTCGATCTCCCTCAGAAGCTCCGGTTTGGCGGATACGATCCTGCCAACGTCGGTCTTCAGTTTCGTGAGCTGGTTCGCCCAATAGCCAGATCCCTTGAAGAAATCTTGGAGCCTTTATTTCGCTCCATCGCCTCGTATCTCGCTCGCCTCGTATCTCGCTCATTTCGTCTTTAATACGCTCGGTATTAAAGCGGCGGAGGTCTCTTTTCAAGGATTTAGAGATCTGTCTATTGAGCTGCCGGTATTTGCACGCATCATCTGAAGACTGCAGGATCAACTCACGCCTCTCCTTCATAAGCTTGAGGATAGGATCAGAGAGCTTTTTGTTTCTATCTGTACGACGGGTCTTGAAAAACTTAGACCCGGCCGTATGGAATATTTTGTTAATTTCTTTAGCTTAGTGTTGCCATTATATATTTTATCTGCTAAGTGATAAGTAGTAAGTGACTATATTAAGGCCGTACCCTGACCAAAAATTCAGCAGGCGATATGAGCATTCCTATTGGCCTAGCGGCACTGATGGCGCATGAATTACAGTAGTGAATACGCCCAGATTTTAGAATGAAATCATTATAAAATCGAATATTGTTCTTTTGAAAAAAAAACTTACAAAATGTTCGTTATCAAATTGTCTATCCATTAGTGTTAGTACAAAAAATAAAATAATGAACACTTTACAAGGAGATGCATGCTATCAATAATTATTTTTCATTTTTATGGTTTTCTTGGAAGGAGATTAGTGAAACATATACCTCTTTAAATAAAAAAGTGTACTACCATTTTAGAATCAATATTATGTAGAATTTTAAAGTATTTTTATTAATTGATATTTCTTTTTAAATTAAGAGAAGATAGCTCTTAAAAACTGCACAAAAACGACTAGCGCGGCGTTTTGCTCGGGGAGGCGCCTTAAGTAATAATATCATTATTGTATTTATTGCAGTAAATGAGTTAACAATACAGTTTATGTCTAAGTGTAGATGTTCCTTGCAGATAGGTAAGAATACTGTAGTTTAGTAGAAATAAATGCATTACTTTCAATTAATGATTGGCCAAAAGACTAGTACCCAAGTCAAAATAAAAATATTAGCTTGGTGGTTGACGACGACCTTTTGATACACGTCAAAGTCGCTTAGTTTAAATAAATACACTCTTTCCAAAGAGTATATTAATTTAAACTAAATATACAATTCATGCTGAAATAACTGAGTCTGCATTATGTTCATCTATCCACTCGCAAGTAGCCTCACAGCTCAATGACGCACAGCAGGGTTTCCGCGCGGGCCGCAGCACGATTTCAAATTTAATGTGTTTCCTAAACCAGGCCACCACAGTACTGGACTCTAAGGCAGGTGCCCAACTAGACGTCGCTTACTTTGACTTTAGGAAGGCATTCGATAGTGTGGATAATGATATTCTTTTAAGTAAATTTGCGAGGGCTGGTTTTACCCCAGCCCTTTTAAAGTTCTTTTCGAGCTACTTGGGCAACCGTAAGCAAGTGGTGGAATACGCAGGCTACACCTCTGACCCGTATTGCACCCTTACGGGGGTAAGCCAGGGGACGAATTTAGGACCCTTAGAATTTATTATCATGGTCAATGATCTCCCGGAGGTCATTGAAGACGCTAGCTGCCTTTTATTTACTGACGATCTGAAGTTGTTCATGCGGATAACCAACGAGTCGCACTGTGATAAGCTTCAGCGTGACATCGATCGGGTGGTGGCATGGAGTGTGGAGAATAAGTTACACTTCAATGTAGGAGCCTTTTTGGTCTCGCACGGGGTTTTTTATATTTTATTATTGTTTGTGTTTTGCTTATCTCGTGTCTCCTGTGCGGGTCACAAATAAATATTTTTTCTTTTTTTCTTTCTTTCTTTTCTTTCAATGTGGCGAAGTGTAATATAATGTCCTTCACGCGGGCCGTGGTACCCCGACGACACGAATATAGTATGGCCGGTCACGTCATACCGCGGGTGGGGTCAGTGCGAGATCTTGGGGTCACCTTTACTGAGGATCTATCATTTCGAACTCATGTCGTGCAAGTGTGTAAAAAAGCCTTCAAAAATCTTGGGTTCGTCATGCGAGAAACCCGGGACTTCACTAACATGACAGCAGTGAAATCACTTTATAATGCGTTGGTACGAAGCAACTTGGAAACTAGTGCTATCATCTGGAATCCTTATGAAATTAAATATTCTCAGATGGTGGAAATGATGCAGAACAAGTTTACACGGTACCTCTATATGAGGCAATTTGGCGTCTACCCGTTTTACCCGTTTATGTACCCAACTCTCTTTGTAATAGGAATGGTTGGGTACTATAAGTTGGAAGTAAGGCGCAATCTTGCTCTGGTCAAATATGTCTTTATGGTGTTTCGTGGGATGCTAAACAATCCGCAAATCTTGGAATCGTTGGGATTACTCGTTCCAAACAGTAGGCTACGGTTGGGGCCGAGGGAGTGTCTGTTTAAAACTCCGGTAGCCCGTACAAACCTATTAAAGTTTGCACCCGTATGTCGGGCGGTTACGATCATTAATAGCATCTCTCAACGGTTGGACATTTTTTCCTGTTCTTTGGCGGAATTCCAGAGGGTGACCGTTAGTGTGTTGTCCTCCATGTAACTTGTGCCGGCACAAGGAGCCGTTTCTTGGGACTGGTCTATCATAGACGCGAGTAGGTGTGTGATCAGATTTCGAGAGGCGTCTCTGGGTGTCGCATTGTACGACTACTTTTATTACCTTGGGTTCTACCTGTAAAAATAATTGTATGTGTAAATGAATAAATAAATAAATAAATAACTAGGTAAACGGGAAATACTAATGCGGTATTGCCCTTTTACTTCCACGAAATTGAATATTAAACAGATTATTAAAAGTTACCCAGACATAAACTACAAAAGTTCATGACTGATTATTTATTATTCTCAGCATTCTCGAACAAAAATTCTTGCACAAACTAATTCAGAACACCACCCTGAGTTAAACCAGATATTTTTCATTTAATGACGTAAGAATTTAATCCCAGCTAAAACAATGTATGCCCATACATTGTTTTAGCTGGGATTAAATTAAGAACCACCTGCCATTGTTCTTTAAATTAAGAATAGTGCGAATTATAAAAAAAAAAAAAGCGTGGGGTCCTTTTTAAGATATTGCCAAAATGACTCTACTTTTACCAAAATCTGTCAATAAAATATTATAACAATTGACATCAAGCACCCCACGCTTTCTCACAATATTTTTCTTATTTATCACACTGTTTTTAATTAACTTTTTAGTCGAATCTCTAATCCTGAAGATCCTGGTAAGGACAATGGGACAAACTATTTAATTTATTGCATTGTCATCGGTCCTTGATAACTGTGCAAAGTTTCAAATTAATCCGACGTTTGAAAGAGGATGAAAATCACGTTCAAATATTCCGTTACATTGATACATAGATACATACATACCAAACTAATAAAAGCGTGTTAAAACTCGGAATAAGCACACTGAAAGGCACTACAGAATAGATTGAGTTTAGTTAAGTGTAAGAGATTTCCTTCAACAGGACTTGAATATGATTGTTATCATATGTTTTTATAATGTCCAATTTTGCACGTTTTGCGTTATTGTAATGTTTTGGTTAGCTACCCTATTTCCAGGATGCTCTTCGTGACCCTCTCGCCACCCACGATGAACAGCCCCTGGAACGAGCCCTCGTAGGCCGAGTTGAACTCCGTCACGCCGATGGTGACCTTGTTGTCGCCGGGCTGAAACAACAATGTCATCGTCAACTTATTCGCTTTGCTCATTTTATATCGTGACACTAGGGACAACACCCGTCTGCTCGGCGATTCCTTCTTTCTTCTATGGAGGCTAAGGGACTCTCTACCAGGTGGACTATGGAACTGTAATTATAGAGTATATCATCACACAGTGCTACATACCATAAAGCTGCTAAAAGGCTAAATCAATTTTAAGGTTCGCGTGCAGAGGTCATTGCGTGGATCAGTGACCAACTATTTATTACATAACGAGACCAGTTCGTGCCTCGAAAGCGTCGTTAAACCCTAAGACTATTTCTCAGCTGACATTCTGACCTCTGATAGTCTTTAGGGTTACTCATCATCATCAGCCTTATAATGTTCCCACTGCTGGGACACAGGCATCCTCACTGTGAGAGAGGTAATGGGCCATAATCCACCACGAGGGATAGGTCTTTAGGTTTAGTTTGATTCGATTTGTGAAAGTCTGAAACCAGTCTTGCCAACAGGTGTCGAGGTATGAAGAAGAAGAAGCTAGGCAGTCGCTCCGTGTAAATTGAGAAAAGATGAAGAGAGAAGAGTTTCTATACGAACCAGGAAGTAGGCGACGGAGCCTACACTCGACCTTCGTGTCACTGTCTCCAGGGGGATGCCGTTGATGGAGACCTGCGCGACAAATGCTCATTGAGTACCGACTTACAAAACGCTCGTCCATACTTAGAACCTTGGGCTCTCGACAAAGTCACTTCTATCAGCGGAAGCGATTCCATAATATAATATTTCGTAGGTACTTACATATTATGAAATTGGCGTTTTAAGCAACGTGTCGCTGTAACTGTGAAAGCTTCGGTTTGACTTAGAATTATAAGTTCAAATTAACTTTATATTTAATAGAATGCTATACCATTGCCGACTGCCGAACGAGGGTAAAGTGCTTATCAGTCTTTGTATGTAGTTATGCTTCATGTATGTTTGTTTCTATGTGGCATTCCAGCGACCAAACAAATAGGTTAATTTTGATGATGCTTAACGTCAATCAATTCGTCTTAACCTTGCGAGTGTCACATTATAATTTAAAAAAAAGAATAATGGCGCTTTTGGGCGCCATATTGTGGGGTATCAAAATGAAGGGTTTTAAGAGGTGATTACAAAAATATATAGCACTTCTATGTTAAAAAGAAATTAAAAAAAAATTACAACAAAAAAATTAAGTTTAATTAAAAAAAACAAAAAAAACGACTGATAAAAAATAAATAACCGAAAAGAGAAAAACAAGTGCTATGAAAATAAACATAATCTTATCTTATCTTATGGAAGGGCCGAGAAATAACTCGGACACTTCGACCCATTGGGATCTATTGTGGTCCCCTAGATAACTTAATCCTCCCCAATCTCGTTGACAACTCTTTTCATGAGTTTTACAATGAGACTAGGAGATATGAAATCAAATAAAATCAAATGAAAAAAAAAAATTGCCAGAAAATACATGGTTTAACAAGGAAAGATCTTAAAGCCTAAAAGTTATAGTATTCTGCCTGCAAGCAAGCGTGCAAATATTGTTCAATAATAAAGTAATTAAGTATTTAGACATTATACCCAAAACACAATTTTAAACATTGGATAAAAAAAAACATAAGATAACAAAAAAAAATTGACCAAAACAACATTGATGCATTACAATACATACTTGCATATTACATTGCATATTACATTGCATATTACATTGCATATTACATTGCATACTTTCAATTGTCAGATTATACAATTTAAATAAATCAATATGTCAATAGTTAAAATTAAAAATGCCAATAATTAAACTTATATGTCAATCAAATGTATTTAAAAGTCAATAACTAAAATTCCAATAATTTCAATTGTCAGATTATAAAGTCGACAATAATTTAAATAACAAAGACAATAAAATAAATTAACATGTCAATAATTAAAATTAAAAATGTCAATCAAATAAATTAAAATGTCAACAACTGTAATTAAAAATGTCAATCAAATTAAAATGTTTGTTTACAATGCCGATTTATCAATTAATCAATATATTTATGTATGTTTTTACAATTATCATTTCAATATTACCCATTTAATAAATAAATTATTCATTATTTATATTCCTAATAATAATTATGTCTTTGCTCTAAAAAATCCCTAAGGCTATAGAAACAACTATTTTGTAGCTAATCTGTCAATTTGATTTTAAAAATATTAACCTGCAATAATTTTAATTCATTTGGTATGTTATTATAAATCAATATACACATATTATACACATTTTGCTTGTATATATCTTTATGACCAGATGGATGATATAATAGGTTGCGAAACTTAGCCCTTTTTTGTCTTGGCACAACTTCGCTATGTTGCATAAAATAATTCATGTGTTTCTTTGTAAAGATGCAGATGTCTCGTATGTACATACAGGGCAGTGGAAGAATTTTACTTTTTTTAAAGAGAGGTTTACAGCTATTTAAAAACCATGCCTTGTTTATGACCCGGATGCAACGTTTCTGGAACTTAAAAACTCTGTCCGTATCGGTCGAGTTACCCCACATGATAAGTCCATAGCTTAGAATGGATGAGACATAGCCATGGTAAGCTGAAAGAGCAGCTTCTACAGTTACATTTTGTCGTAGCTTTTTTAAAGCAAACACAAACCTATCAAGTTTCTGACATATATGTTCCACATGGCTTTTCCAATTGAGATTTTTGTCTATAATAACACCTAAAAAATTTATGTCATCAACTTGTTGTACTTTTTCATCTTTATACCTAATATCTAAAGTAAATTGTTTAGTATAATACGAGTTAAATTCTATTAATTTGGTCTTACTAATATTTATATTTAAGTCATTATTTGCCATCCAGCTAATTATATCTGACAAGGTCTTTTCAGTAACAGATTTGTGATTGATTTTATCCTGACACTTTAATATGACTGTTGTATCATCTGCAAAAAGAACACATTTCTGCTTAGTGGCCTCCAAAAGATCATTTTTTTAGAGTAAGAAAAGCAAAGGACCGAGAATACTACCCTGAGGCACACCAGACTTATTTATTTTTGCTACTGATTTAAATTTCTCTTTAGAATATATTCTGTCACCTTTCTTTACAACTTTGGATATCTCTGTATATTGCTGCCTATTACTTAAATAGCTAGATATCCCTTCATATGCCTTGCCCCTTATGCCGTAGAAATCTAATTTGTTTAATAGCTTAGCATGATTAACAAAATCACAGGCCTTACTCATATCTAAGAATAATGACACTGCTGGATTGCCATTGTTAGGGCGCACGGTTGGCGCAGTGGTTGAGCGATTGACTGCTGCGCTGCGTGTCGCGGGTTCGATTCCCGCACGGAACAATTATTTGTATGATCTACAAATAGTTGTTCCGGCTCTGGGTGTTTGTGTATGTGAGTTTATATGTTTGTAAACGCACCCACGATACAGGAGAAATTCCTAGTGTGGGGCAAAGATATTTTCAAAAAAAAAAATATATATATAGTATCTGTTACAAGTTTAATCAAGTTGAAGATGGCAAGAGCAGTTGAACAACCTTTACGGAAACCAAACTGCTCTTTGCAAAATATGTCATGTCTACTGAGAAAATTATTCAACCTAATATGCATAGCCTTCTCAAAAAAAATTGATATGATAGGTACTGTCGTAATAGGCCGGTAGTTATTTGAGTCTGACTTATTTTCCTTTTGAAATAGTGGTTTTACGATAGACATTTTGCCATGACATTTTGCTTCCAAAAAAGATAGGTTTATAACATGTGCTTGTGGATGACATATAGAGCTAGCACAAGCCTTCAAAACCTGTGTGGCGACGCCGTCATATCCGCTAGTTTTGCTATTATTTAGGGACATTATAATTTTATACACTTTTTCTGCATCTATAGGATTTAGAAAATTAGTGTTAAGATTTTTGTTTTCTTGATTAAGCTTAACATTAGAATTAAATGGTTGATTAGATGTAAAATTAATAAAATAATCTATCTATTTTATCTATATATCTATACTTACTATTATAAAGAGGTAAAATTTTTAAGTTTGTATGTAGGGGGTAATCTCAGGAACTACTGGTTGGAATTGAAAAAATATTTTTGTGTTAGATAGTCCATTTATCGAGGAAGGTTATGGCTATATAACATCACGCTACGACCAATAGGAGCGGAGCATAAATGAAAAAAAATGCAAAAACGGCAAAGAATATTACTTTTTGAGGGCTTCCGTTGCGTGCGCTGCGTAAACGGTTTCAGTTATGCAATCATGTATGTAGGGTAGGTGTAGGGTAGGTGTAGGGCAGGTGTAGGACAGGTGTAGGGCAGGTGTAGGGCAGGTGTAGGGCAGGTGTAGGGCAGGTGTAGGGCAGGTGTAGGGCAGGTGTAGGGCAGGTGTAGGGCAGGTGTAGGGCAGGTGTAGGGCAGGTGTAGGGCAGGTGTAGGGCAGGTGTAGGGCAGGTGTAGGGCAGGTGTAGGGCAGGTGTAGGGCAGGTGTAGGGCAGGTGTAGGGCAGGTGTAGGGCAGGTGTAGGGCAGGTGTAGGGCAGGTGTAGGGCAGGTGTAGGGCAGGTGTAGGGCAGGTGTAGGGCAGGTGTAGGGCAGGTGTAGGGTAGGTGTAGGGTAGGTGTGTTATTTATTTATTTGGTTCACCAACAATCGCATACACTGGTATAGGCAAATTAACAGAAGCCAAAAATCTGAATAAAGTATCACAAAAAAATATCTTTTTCTCCTCAATGATAATATAATGTGAATGTTTCATAAAATAAATTGAAGGCGAGTATCCGAGTCAAATGTTTCCGAAAACGAGAGAGAAGACATACATTCGCAATTTTTTTTAAGGTTTTCCGCGCAGTAGTCACGTTTTAATTCAGACCAACAAGATATTGTTTTATGTTTATTCGTCTTTATAGTAACAGTTTGTGCTGTTTCGTGATCTGACAAGCTTAGGTGAAGAATTTCAGACTGAACATTCTGTATGTTACTGGCAATTTGGTCAATGCACGAGTTAGCCCAAGTTGTTGATTTTATGAGTGCTTCAAAATTGTAGTTACTAAGTATACTTAAAAGTTCCTCTGTTACGGAATTATACTTTAAAATATCTATATTCCAATCACCACAAATATTTTTCTTCCCTTGTATTGGTCCGTCAAGTAATTTAGCAGATGGTCGAGTTTATGAAGAATTACACCGGTTTGCGCCTTTCTTTGATCGGGTATTCTGTAGATATTTACAACTATCAGGCTCAAACCAATTACCTCTACGCCACAACAATCAAAATAGAATTCCGTAGCTATACCTGGCAAATAAGGCATACTTAATGTTTTTGTGTCAAATACCTTATTAGTCAGAATACACGTTAAATTTTTCAACAAATTATCGAGTTTGATGTTAGCTTCCGAACCTTTCTTAACAAAGGTCTCTCTCTGGAACTCTCTCCCGAACTCCCTACGCGACAGCCCTTCTCTGGAGGTCTTCAAGAGGAAGATTAAGGAGCATTTCCTTGCGCAATGACAGAATATTAGTATGTATATAAAAATATGTATTTATGTAAGTATATATTCATTAATTCGTCATTAATTAATTTAAAAATTGTACACTGGATCCTGCCCTCTATATTGTCATCTGTCTCTGTCACCCTAGGGTTTGCTGTAAGAGAACTCAACATTGAGTTAAGCTCGCCTTTGTACATGTACTTTATTATCACACTGTATGTAATGTTGTTTTTGGTGTACAATAAAGAATAAAGAAAGGTTCACTAAAACATAGAATATCCACTTCCTTGTTTTTTCCTACTAATTCAGATAAAGTTACTTCTATCATGTCTAATTTGTTGCAGAGGCCAGCTATATTTTGGTGAGCCTATAGTCTTCTGGTTTTGGATATCCAACCCCTAGGAGACTCATTCGCTTACCAGCCAGTGCATCGCATGAGGTGCTCCATACGTTCCGTATGTTCCCCACACAACCTGCACATGGGTGTCGCGGTTAGACCCATCTTTATGAGCATGTCGTTGGTTCCAAAGTGCCCAGTAAAGGCCCCAAGCAGGTAGCGGATTTGCACCATGCTCATGTTCCAAATGCATTCCCGGGCGAAGTTAAATTGTTTTGGTAGGTTTATAATTCTCTATAATTTTTGTTTGTCCCCGTCTGCAGCACCTCATTTAATACCTTCAAACGAGCAATTCTTGTATATATGTATATTTATATAATCTTGGAAACGGCTCCAATGATTTTCATGAAATTTAGTATGCACGGGGTTTCGGGGGCGATTAATCGACCTAGCTATGTTTAATTTTTAGAAAACGTCGTTTTCTCTATTTTCACTCGAGCAGAGCTCGGTCGGTTAGGTACTAATATTTAGTGTTAGTTTCATAGCACTTGGTTTTTCTCTTTTCAGTAATTTATTTTTTAGTAGTCAGGTTTTTCGTTTTTATAGTAATTTGTTTTATTTCAGGTTTTTTAGTTTTATTAATGAAAGAGTTCTCCAAATAAGTTATGTGGTAAAAGGTTATTTGTTTTGCTATAAAGGTTACGCTTATCTTGAATTTGTGCCAAAATAGTAACTTATAAGTGTTACGATATATATATAGAAACTGACTGACTGATCGATCAACGCACAGCCAAAACCGCTAGGCCTAGAAGCATGAAATTTGGCAGAATGTTTCCTCAAGTGACGTTAGTGAGCACTAAAACAGGATTTTTTGGAAATTTCACCCCTAAGGGGGTGAAAAAGGGGGCTGATAGTTTGTATGTATTTTCTACAGTTTGTAAGTTGGACACGTGAATTTTTAGATTTACGCTCTTCGTTGATAGAAAGAAAGAATAAAGAATTTATGTATTTATTTGTTTTTGGAAATTCCACCCCTAAAGGAATAAAAATGGGGTTGAAAGTTTGTATGTAATTTCTACAGTTTGTCAGCTGGAAACGTGAAATTTTAGGTTTACACTCTTCGTTGATAAAAAAATTCTTGTATTTATTAGTTTTTGGAAATTCTACCCCAAAGAGACATAGGGGTTGAAACTTTATATTAAATTTCTTCGGTTTGGAAGGTTAAACATCTGATATCGTAGGTTTACGCTCTTGATTATTTCCGAAAATGCGGGTGGCTATGGCTACCCCAAAGGGGATAAAATAGGGGTTAATCTTTATATGAAATTACTTCGGTTTGGAAGGTAAAACATCTGAAGTCGTAGGTTTACGCTCTTGATTATTTCCGGAAATGCCACCCCTTAGGGGGTACAAAGGGGATTTAAAGTTTGTATGTTATTTCTACAGTTTGTATGTTTGACACGTAAAATTTTAGGTTTACACTCTTCGTTGATAAAAATAATTCATGTATTTATTAGTTTTTGGTTATTCTACGCCAAAGGAGATAAAATAGGGGTTGAAACATTATATGAAATTTCTTCGGTTTGGAAGGTTAAACATCTGAAATCGTAGGTTTACGCTCTTGATTATTTCCGAAAATGCCACCCCTAAGGGGGTAAAAAGAGGGTTGAAAGTTTGTAATTTCTACAGTTTGTATGTTTGAAACGTGACATTTTAGACTAATCAATTTATTGTTTTTTTTTAAATTCCTCCCCTGAGGGGGTAAAAAGGGGGTTGAAAGTTTGTATTTAATTTCTACAGTATGTAAGATGGACACGTGAAATTTTAGATTTAAGCTCTTGGTTGATAAATAGAATTTATGTATTTATTAGTTTTTGGAAATTCTTCCTCTAAGGGGATCAAATAGGTGTTGAAACTTTTTATGAAATTTCTTCGGTTTGGAAGGTAAAACATCTAAAGTCGTAGGTTTACGCTCTTGATTAATAAAAAAAACAATGAGCTTTTTGATTTCCGGATATTCTACCTCTAAGGGAGTTAAAGGTGACAATTTGTTGGGCTTATATATTTGAAACTGGGCATAAATACTAACAGCAAATAGTAAAGGCTGTCATTACAAATTTTTCAAAACTACTCCTAAAATACGATTTAGGGGGTGTTTTTTTTTATGTAGGTGAGCAAACGAGGGATATCTGTTTGAATGAAAAGTCTAATGCCTTGGGCAAAATAATAAAGGTAATATTAGTTTTTCGGAAATACCCCCAAAAGATGATTTAAGGGTGGTTAAAGTTTATATAGAAAATCTTATTTCTTGGGTTTATAACCTAAGAAATAAGATTATATAAAGATAAACCTAAAAACCCGACTGCTTAAGAAGTAATCAAGAAAATTATGTTATGGTGTTATAAATTATATTATGAAGGATGTTATTTCTACTGGACGTCTCACCCTCGCGGCATAATTGTTGTAAAACAATATACCAGACACGGTCTAGACAAGACATTCAAACAACCAAAGCGACTCGAAAGCGATTGGAAAAACATTAAAAATAAATTAATCATTAATAAATGTTTTTTTAAAACAAGCTTTTTTCGTATTCTTCTCAGCAAACCCTTTCATTTGATACCCGTATCATGGCAGTGAACAAAAAATAAGTAATCCGTCATCTTGGGCCGTCCGCCATATTGGATTTAGTATGACGTCAATTATCTAAACATGCATTGTCATCCAAACTAAACGTGTATGCAAAATTTCATCTTAATCAGTGGAAGATAACTGCTTTAAAATTCAGTTGCAAGATTTGACCCGAACACACATACATACAAACATACATACATTGCAAGTTAATTAATAGCAAGAGCTGAAATTTTGCACGCACGTTGCTTGCACGTGACAATAATGCAATTTTAAGTATTTAAAAGCTTATTTTAATACAAAAGCTTGTCTACTACTTGAACTTTTGCTCTTACGCAGTCAGGTTGTGAAGTGGTCAGAATCATCATGTTTCTGAAATAGGCCTTTTTGGCCTCGCACTGGGAATTTTCTGTTTTTACTTTTGTTTTTTTTTCTATCTGTACCTCTTGCGAGTTACAAATAAATATTTTTCTTTCTTTTGTTTGGAGGCTTCGCGCTCGGCAGGTGTACCTTTTCGAGGTTGCAGGTCTCGGCGCAATTGTACTTGACGGTTTCCTCGAAGGGAGCTCCCTCGACGGGCGGGGACACCCGCTTGACGTTTGGAATGGCCACGGCTGCAACAGACGGTGACGTGGTCGGTGGTGAGCGATCGAGAGCACATATCTAGGTCACAGGTTCGAAATAAATCTGCTATTTTCTGTAGAGCTAAGGAGTAAAATTCCTCGCCGGGGTCTGTGTTGATAGCTACAACCTAATATATGTCAAGAGTTAATAGGTTCCTTCTAGGCAAGCGTGCTTCACCCACCGTCCACCACATCATCGCTTACCATCCGGTGAGATAGTGGTCAAGCGTGAGCCTATCCATAATTATCATATCATAAAAATAACATCTGCCACCGTGACGTGTGTTGCGCGATCTATTTGGAAAGCACTCATTTAGACCCGTACAGACCGCTGAAAACGCAATTTGACATAAAAAAACATTTTACAAAAAAATATTACCGGCTTCCAAATAAGAAAACTACAAGGTGAAAAATAACTTTATTTTTGGAAGTCGATGTCCATAACGCAAAAAATGGTACCTACCAAAGACATATATTATGACATATAACAATGTCAAACATACCTAACTGAATGTAATGTAAATACCTAAATGTAAGCAAGTAAACAGAGAAACTTTGAACTCCTTCAATCCTACATGTTAAAATATTAACTCTAAGAAGTTTAAGGAGTTTTTTAATATAATATTTAATAAATAATCACGAAGAAACATTAATAAAAAATGTCACCGTTCTAAAGATATATTATGCAATTATTTGTATTAGAAGTAAATGATTGAATTTGCGTAGTTGCGCACCATACAACGCTCAAACGCTCAGCAGGTCAGGCGGCAAGCGACCCTCGCACGGTATTATTGGGATACGTACTCGTCGCCAGAACTGCTGGCGTGATTGCATACAAATATATTATACTCTGGAATAGTACATAAACTAGTTTTTTTTTATTGCCACGCGAACGCGCGTAGTTTTATGAATCACTAATATATGTTCATAGGAAGTGTCTCGTCACAAAGTGATTTATTCCTCAAACTACGAGGAAAACAACTTACCTGAGGCTGTAACAATAATTTATAAAATCATATTATATATTTATACATAACATCACGCTAGTATTCCTCAAATGGTTAGGTAGAGTCAGTCAGTCTGTCTTAAGGTGGGAGTTCGCGCCGCGATGCAAGACTGGTGGTGGTGACCGAGACAGGGGACAGGACGGAGACAGGAGACTGCGATATGTTAGGTAGAGTCAGTCAGTCTGTCTTAAGGTGGGAGTTCGCGCCGCGATGCAAGACTGGTGGTGGTGACCGAGACAGGGGACAGGACGGAGACAGGAGACTGCGATATGTTAGGTAGAGTCAGTCAGTCTGTCTTAAGGTGGGAGTTCGCGCCGCGATGCAAGACTGGTGGTGGTGACCGAGACAGGGGACAGGACGGAGACAGGAGACTGCGATATGTTAGGTAGAGTCAGTCAGTCTGTCTTAAGGTGGGAGTTCGCGCCGCGATGCAAGACTGGTGGTGGTGACCGAGACAGGGGACAGGACGGAGACAGGAGACTGCGATATGTGTCGAACACAAACTCTTGTCGATTTTAGTCATTTAACTCAGTTATATTATTGAAAACTATTCCACATTATTATGGAACGCCAAGTTATCAAGTTACTATTGGAGGAAAAAATACTCGATGATATGTTATTATATTGTTGCTATAAAACTTAACAAAGATTGTGTATGTACAGCTAGAGTTCAAAAAGGATATATTTCAATATGGTTGTTTTACTATTTTTGTGACGCTCGACACTACTCGTCCGGCAGTGAGACCACTTCACGGTCTGTCGACATTTGCGAACTCGCGCCCATACAAAGTATAAAGACAATATCGTCGCGCGTCTCCGGTCGCGGTCGCGGCGCGAATTCAAGAGATCGCCTGTTATTCATACGATACCCAAGTAGCGCATGTGTGTGACAGCCTAAAGTCATACAATAGCTCCACAATATGCGAAAGTGTTTCTTTCTATAAAGGACTAGCGGACGCCTCGCGGTTTCACCCGCGTAGTTCCCGTTGCCGTGGGAAAACCAATAAATTTCATTTTTTTTCCACCAAACTTTATTGGATTATCTGCTAAAAATTTCATTAAAATCGGTCCAGCCGTTTCGGAGTCTATAATGAACATACATACTTTCTCTTTTATATATATAGATAGATTATCTATCGGCTCAACGGGTGAGTAGTGGCCGTACCATAAGCTCTTAGAGCAAGGTTATTTTAATTATGCGTAAGGGACAGATGTAGGGCCCCAGGAGTATGACGTGTCAATGCCAACATGAAGGTGGAAAAGGGATAGTGCTATTCGTCTTGTAGAGCTCCGTCTCTCTCTCACAGTGGCACATGAAAGTGTTGACACGTCAGAGTGAGGCTCCAGAGGCCCTAGACAAGTGGCATTCTATCGTCGAAAGCGTGGCGACAGCGATTGTCAATCATTTATTTATTAAAAAATATTTTTTAAACACGCTTTTTTCGTATTCTTCTCAGCAAACCCTTTCATTTGATACCCATATCATGGCAGTACACAAAAAACAACTAGTCCACCATCTCGAGCCGTCCGCCATACTGGATTTAGAATGACGTCACTTATCTAACCATGTATTGTCATCCAATCTAAACGTGTATGCAAAATTTCATCTTAATCGGTGTAGGATAATTGCTTTAAAATTCAGTTGCAAGATTTGACCCGAACAAACTTACATAAATACATATATACATTCCAAGTTAGTTAAAAGCTTGTAAAAACCGGCCAAGTGCGAGTAAGAATCACGCGCGAAGGGTTCCGTACCATTATCGCAAAAAACGGCAAAAAAATCACGTATGGGAGCCCCACTTAAATATTTATTTATTTCTGTTTTTAGTATTTGTTGTTATAGCGGCAACAGAAATATTTAAGTAAGGTAATCTGTATCAGGAGATACAGCCTGGTGACAGACAGACAGACGGACCGCGGAGTCTTAGTAATAAGGTCCCGCTTTTACCCTTTGGGTACGGAACCCTTAAAAGGCAAAATTGTGTGGGATTGACAAGCGATATCACGTGATCAATCCCTTACATTCTGATATGTCGACTGCCGCCTTCGCTGACATCGAATGCCACTTGTCTAGAGCCTCGGTCTTGATCAGATTTGGTAGAGTGAGCTTGCAATATTAAGGGGCATTCCGAAGCACAGTCGAATGAAGTCGTCGGAGCAAGTTCTAGAGCAGTTACAACTTATGACTCAGCAGAAGTACCCGGTGATGCGTGCGGCGATCCACACTGGCAAACTGCTCAAGAGGTAGTACATGCAGATACTTACAGTTATCTGAAAACAGAAATTAATTACGAATTAATTTAAAATACAAATTATTGTAAATAATGATGTGATTAGAATTTTTGAGGTTTTCTTTTATTTGAAACCGCTGCGTCCCGGAGAAACGATTGAAATATCTTGGATCCCGTGATGAAAATCAGAATAAATCAGCGGAGGACTAAGAAAAATATAATTTTTGTTTCTCTCCTTATCGAGCCGGCGACAGTACAGAGATGGACCAATAGGCACAAAAGGACATTTACAGCTAGGACAAGACACTTGTGAAAATATCTGTTTGTTTTTAAGGTAAATAAGTGGAACAAGGCGTAAAGTGCCGCAAGCTCCATTCAAATTGAACGATGGGCACCAGACAGTTGTTCAGCCCTAGGGTGGTTATCTATCTGTTTGAGTTCTTGATCATGCGGATACAGTTCGTAGCTCACTGACACAACCCCGCTCCAACACCACTCCCGCACAACACCGCCTTAAACGGAGATGACCGCTCGTTGTCCACGCGCCAACATCTAGCAGTCAACTAGCTGTCCACGCGCCGACCGCTACCGCCTTCCTTTTTCGACAAGCTAGCAACGTGCTTCTAGCAAGCAGTCTGCGTGCGTACACCGTGCGGGCCGCCCGCTTGAAGCGCGCGGTAAGCATGCGGTAAGCGAGACGTCAACTGTACAGAGGAACGATGGCGGTAAGCTTGCTTGCAGCGAGCTGTCTGCTAATTTGTGTTGTCAATGTAAAGTATGTCTACAGAGGACGCCCTGAAGTTCGCATTTCAATGAACATTATTTCGCCGTGTGGGAGCGGCGTCATAAAAGTTGCCTACGACGTTTACTCTGCTTGTGCCATGCAGGTCCAGATTTTCTAGCATCTGAGTAGTCACGGCTGTAAAAGATTTACAAGTGATAGCTGGGACCAACAGCTTAACCTCGGAAAGAGGGGCGGAGGAGTCTTGCTAGCTGATGAATGGCCACCCACCACGGAGCTACAATGGCTAGCGTTGCTCAACCTTGAAGATCGAGTACATGCTCGTTTTACTTGTGGTGGTAGTAAACATGATCGGAATATCTTGGCATGTTCACATTGCTGAAGTGAACAGGAGGGTGTTTTGCTCGTTTCGGTCTCCAGAAGTTCCTGCCTTTCTCAACTAAAGTTACTCTTGCTCAGTCTCTTCTTCTTCCTCTTCTTGCCTATGCTTTTGTCTGCTTTCTTGATGAGACTGAGGAACTTCTTGATAAGCTCGAGCGTGTGCAGAATTTGTGCCTCCGCTTCATTTTTGGCCTCCGAAAGTACGACCATGTCTCGGGCAGCGCCGAGATACCCAAACTCTTTCTCTACTCTTCTCTGTTCTTCACAATCCTACCTCTCCTTCGTATCTTAAAGAACGCTTTGAGTATCTTGTTCCGAGAGGAAAGCCTTGCCGCTCCTCATCATCTCTTCTCCTTCGTTTTCCTCCCCACTCATGAAGTCGTTATGGTGGATCATTTACTGTTCGTGCTGTCTGCCTCTGGAATAATCTTCCTCATTCCATACGGGATAGCCCTTCACTAGGTATATTCAGGAAAAGAATTAAGGAACATTTCCTGTCAACATGACGCATAAATATATATGTATTTTAGATATTTTTATGTATTATGTTTATGTATTGTGTTCTTTACACGTATTTGTGTAGTGTATTTAGTTAGTAAGAATTCAAATGTTTTTTAGTATTTGTTGTGCGCTTTTGCTAACCGTCCTAATTTTGTAAATCTCTCTTTAGCACTGAGGTTTGCTGTCAGAGAACCCAATTATGGGTTAAGCTCGCTTTTGTACATAAGTTTTCCTTTTGTATTTGAAATGTTTATTTTGTGTACAATAAAGAATGTGAATATGAACATGATCGCGCTACACACTTACTTTCAATTACAGCTAAAATTTTCCTCACGGTACTCGCACCGGTCTTGAATATTCCCATGTACACGCATGCGTTGGAGTCATCGAAACTGTGAAATAAAATATTTATTGTAATTATTTACGACAAGAATCCGGTTTGTCAGGTACTATATCTCGAGCCTCCGTACAAGAAATATATAGTCTGCAAAAAGACTATTAATAAAATATTTTCAACAACAAAATCTAACAAACAAATCCTTCATAAAAAATGCATAACTGATGCGAAAGCATGTCCGAACTCAGTATAAGCAATTTGGTGAAAACTGATTAGGCAAAATTCAAAAATTCAATTTAAAACAGCAGATTTCATTTACTTAATGACTGTGAGACAATTTTAGAAGTAAGTACTTTTACATAAATAAATTTAGTATCGAAATGGACGACCTACTCTGAAAAAAAAAAGAAATCTTTGCAAATGTAAAAGATTGTAGTGAGTTAACCTAGTGATAAAAATACAGGCCAAATAAATTGTAGTTCTAAAAACTAAAAAACACGCATTAATAGTAAATTGAACTAAAAAGTCGCTAATAAAGATGATCCTGGTAAGGATAATGGGACAAACTATTTAAATTATTGCATTGTCATCGGTCCTTGATAAGTGTGCAAAGTTTCAAATCCATCCGACGTTTTGAAGGGGGTGAAAATCACGTTCAAAGATTCCGTTACATTGATACATAGATACATACATATCAAGCTAATAAAAACGTGTTAAAAAGGCAGCATATTTTTAAAATACTGAAAATGTAATTTCGTTCCTACTTTCTTCTCGTCACTTCGGCATTAACAGAAAGGATGTTTTCGGTTATGAATTCGAAATAGAGAGAAGAAAGAAATTGTAGTATCTCATTAGCAAAAAAATAGCTTTAATTTACATTGATTTACAAAAATTTTAAGTCATAAAGCATATGACACTTTTATTTTAGATATAAAAAAACAAAGTGCCAAGAAATATATTTTTATAAAAATGAATAAGTAACAAAATAATATGTTTGTAAACTAAAACGATGTCGTCGTCGATGTCTTGTACGGGGCCAACTTATGTGCCCTGCGCAAGAGGGACGGTGGCATTCGTCCTATTGCCATCGTATGTACCTACCTACAAGCGAATGGCAGCCAAAATGTGTTGCAAGCTGTACGGCCAAAGCCTTACAAACAAATGCCAGCCCCTACATCTTGGCTTTGGCTCTAGGGAAGGCTGTGAGGCTGCCGTACATGCCCTGTCTACTTTTAAATTCTGGCAAGAGTGAGGTTATCCTCAAGGTTGACGTAATGAACGCCTTTAATTCTGTTAACAGGGACACTTTGTTTGCTTAAGTAAAAAGAAACTGCCTGAATTTTTCAGTTTTATTTTACAATGTGGTAACCCTTCTAAATTATTATATCTAGAAAATCTTTTAGAATCTGCAGTAGGATGCCAATAAGATGACTCTCTCGGGCTAGTCGTTTTCAGTTAGGCTATCCATCCTATCATAAAACAACTTTATTCAAAATTCAACGTGATGATCGCACACTAGGAGGTGACGCAGATACAGTTGTGAAAGATTTTCAATTCCTAAAGCAGCAATTTTTCTGCAGATAGTTTTTCTCCATTAATTGACGCCAAAATAACACATTTTAACGATATTTCGGACGGAGTCTCGAAAATTAATATACATTCGGCTATCACCCTCATTCGTTATTGTTGTTTTAGACCAAATATCATGTACTTTCTTCGCGCTTTGCCATTATGGAAGCATTCACAAAGTCTTCTGAACAAAATTGACCAAATTGGTCAATTCAATCATTCATCCTAAATGTGTCCCTGGATAACCGATCATGACTGCAAGCCACACTACCCATTCGCTTTGGTGAGTTGAGCATCCGCAAAAATTCAAAAAATTCAGAATCTTGTCCCCATCTCTGGTTGACGGTAAAGTGCCGTGTTCTGCCGATGCAGTGAACGCCTGGAAATTTGCTTGTACGAACACGGCATTGCCCGAGAACCCATTTTCCTAAAGACAGTGGGATGACCCGCTCTGCAGTTTGGTGCGGAATAAACTTATAGATACGTCTACCAATTCTGCTGAGCTGTGGGTGAGTGGGAGTCGGGCCTCTGGCAGTACTACAGTACTACCGTCATCCAACTTTGGTACTATGTTGAGTAACAACACCTTTCGGATCGCTACATATCTGCGTTTCCTAGCGGAGATCCACATCGTTGTCAATGTGGTGAAGCAGTCGACTGCCTCAGACACCTTGGCATATCCTGCAGTAGGAGCGCTGGTCGGATAGCACGGCACGCCAGCATTAATGACATCACACGTCGGGCTCTTGTCACCACCGGGGTGTCAGCTGTTTGGCACGCAACGATGAATAAAAGACCAGATGCCATAATGCCTTGGAAGATGAGTAGGCGTTTGGTGTGGGATGCAACATGTGTCGATGCCCTTGCGCCATCCCATCTTTGTAGCACGGCGGGCTGTGCTGAGGCCGCTGCTGCTGGGGCAGAAAACCACAAACGGCGCAAATTCAACAAATCTTATTGGAAGCTACATATTTGAGACGTTTGGGGTTGAAACTTTAGGTCCATGGGGTCCGAGTGTTCATCGAGTTTTCTGAGATGTAAGCAAACAGATAGTTGAATCTTCACGTGACCGGAGGATTGGGCTTTTCTTCGGCCAGGGAATCAGCATTGACATCCAACGTGGCAATGCTGCCAGCGTTCTGGGCACTTTTCACGTTGACTGCTATGTAGACGAATTTTTTGACGCCCAATTTTTATTTAAGCTTTTATATCTTTGTTTATTATTCACTTTTTCCATAAAACACTATACTTTTTAACACGCTTTTATTAGCTTGGTATGTATGTATCTATGTATCAATGTAACGGAATCTTTGAACGTGATTTTCACCCACTTCAAAACGTTGGATTGATTTGAAACTTTGCACACTTATCAAGGACCGATGACAATGCAATAATTTAAACAGTTTGTCCCATTATCCTTACCAATAAAGCGTGTTTTTTAGTTTTGAGAACTACAATTTATTTATTCTATTGTTGCATTATTCATCCGGGTAGGATCAACCACAGAACGAGTGGAGGGGTATAAAACACGAAATGAGTGGACCGCGGGTTTCGACTCGCACTCGCACGAAGTTAGGTCCAGTGGACACCAAAGGGACGGGCCCACCATTGTGAGCCCCGGTGTTGCACTCGCGGCCAGGGAGCAAAGCTCCGTGACCGCTCGCCTTGCCTCCTTACGGGGACGACGCCACTCCCAAGGAGGAGCGAGCTCATTCGGTGCTTGGCTGTCGGACGCGACTCCCAAGGAGGAGCGAGCTCATTCGGTGCTTGGCTGTCGGACGGAACGGAACCTATCTTAGTGGCGTTATTGTGTTATTTGAGTGTCTTCGTTATTTATGCGTATCACGAGTTTACCTGTTGGTGTAAAACCATTTGTAAGGAATAAAACATAGTTGGTTAGTAATCCATTTGTTTGGTTTTAAATAACTGCTGATGGTTCTTAAGATTATACTATATTTATTTATAGCTTATTTTGAATAATACTTACTACAAATTTCTCCGAAAAAATGTTGGCAACCGATATCTGACAAATAATCAGATATCTACCAACCTGCACTGGTAGATTACAGCCACTAGCACTCCCTCTCACAGAGAGCGGGTCCGTGTGGGGATGAGTGCCCCGCAGCACAGCACACGGTGTCCACCAGCTCGCAGTCCTCGCAGCCGTACTGCAGGCTCCAGTCAGTCACTCACCGCACAAACTTGATGTTGCCGCTCTTGCCTGTGGGGATGAGCGCCCCACGGCACAGCACACGGTGACCACCAGCTCGCAGTCCTCGCTTCCGTACTGCAGACTCTATTCACTCGCTCACCCCTCAAACTTGATGTTGACGCTCTTGGCGGTGGGGATGAGCGCCACGTGGCCCTGCGAAAGCGTGGTCGCCCCGTTGCACAGCACGTCCACCAGGTCGCAATCATCGCAGGTGTAGCTCAATGACTGGTCCAGCTTCTCGCCCGGTTTCACCGCCAAGCGCAAGCTCGTGAACTTGATCGCTGCAGAGGATACTACGTTAAGTCGACGAACAAAGTGTGCCGTCCTAACCTAACCTAATGTGCCACCATCTGACATTTGGCTGATTTGTTTTTTGATGCCATCGAATTCACCAAAAAATTCTGTTTCGATCGGTGTAAGCAGTAGGTACTTGTATAGGTTGTGTAGGTACTTTTTCTAATATCAATAGAATCCAAATTAAAAAAATCAAGGGCCTTACTCCCGATTAGTGCCGTACAACGGTTACTTTCTAAAGACTACTTGTTGCTGCGCGATTCCGACAGGTAAAGGAAACAAAAGACGTCTGTCCGGTTCCGATGCTCTGTTCACACTGCCCGGTAGGAGCTACAGACACGTACAGACATGAACCGCACAGACAAAATATTATTTCCGCGAATACTGGCCGCGCACGGCCCGTGTCTGTTAGTGTCTGCGCGACTGTGTAACGATTGATATAAATACGTTAATAGACCCTGTATAAAAGAATATTATTTTGTCTGCCACGGCACGTGTCTGTAGATATAAACGGACGTTTAAAAGGCTTTTGAGCTCCACAAACTGTTATGTTCACAATCCTATATTTGGTAATATTAAGTCATTGATATAAACTAACAATATGCCTATTCGAAAGAATCATGCAGTTAGATATATTTTCTGACACCGGAATTCCGCATATGATTTACAGTCGATAAATAGCATAGATTTATATATATTATTTCTATTTTAGTTTTTCGTCTACAGCTCAAAATATGATTTTGTCAGATAGTGCTACTCTAGCTATAGGATGGCAGTTTGTCTAAAGTTGTTAGCAATTACGAGCCTAATGTTTCAACCCCAATCGACTCAAACATAGATTACGTTGTTATATTTGCGCCGCCATTTCAAATTTTAAAACAGCAATGCAGTCCGTGCTCTATATTAAAATTATTACTCGCCGTTACCATACTGTAGGTAGATATACTTACTATTATCTGTAAAATACAATAAGTGCTTAGTTTCAGCTGTTTTTTATCTCGATCTCAAAAAACAACATTTATAAAAACACTGCTAATATCGAAAATGAGCTTGACATTAGAATCCATCATGGTGGCTAGGTTTGGCTTTTTCGATAAAGGTGTGTATGTTATGGACCAAGTGATTAATACGGCTTTATTTATAATGCACGGCAATTTGAAAAATGTCCAATATGTGTAGGCAATATTATAGAAACTATTGAAATAATTAAATTGACTAGATTTTCTCAACAATGCCCATCACTTATTGGGCCGGGTAGTAAAAAGATGTGTTATTTAAATAAATTAATGTAGTTTTAATATAGAATAGGTAAGTACTATTACTATTTAAGCAATAAAGTCGACGGAGCTCCGCTACGGGGCTCCTACTCCTGTCTGCAGGGTCTAATCTAAAGTAACCTAAGCACCCGAGCTCGCTTCGCTCGCTCTTGCACTAATTCATTGAACATAGTTAACGAATTGCCCAACCGGTACGTAGCAATATTCATAATGACCAGATAATGTGATAAATATGGAAGTATAAATCAGTATTCATAATGCCCGGCCAGTACACATAGTGCCCTGATTAATCACTTGTTTCATGACATATATATATCGGGGACGCCGAAATTGAATCAAATTTTACCCGGTTTTCGAGGCTGTCGATGAGGTTATTACCGATATCAGCATAGTATTGCGTAGAAATGGATTGGGGTAGGTCGTGTGAAATCGTATCTGTGTATACCTTCACTGTCTGCCACAAAATTTATAATATAGTTTGTATTTGTGTGTGAAGATCGAGAGCTTTAAGGTATACCGGTAGTTACGGTTTAAAAGACAAACAGACACACCGATAAGGCTTAGTATTGGACACTCTGCTGATCTCTTTGGGTAAGGAACTGTAAATTAAGTTATAAACAATAGGTACTCACTATGATCTACAAAGAAAGAAATAATTTAGATATTTTTTTACAAAATTGATGTTTAATTTTTATTTTAATGTTAAAAACAGTAAACCACACTTAAGTGACAACAAAACCAGTACAAGTTGGCCCCGAATATGAAATCATCATCATTATCATCATTTCAGCCGAAACGGCCACTTCTGGGCACAGACCTCTACTAAACAATAAGCATGTAATTCTTTATTTGCTAAATTAAATACTTGACGGGAATGAAATTATAAAGCGTCAAATTTGAGAATAATTAGAAAGAGAAGTTCGAAGTGCCATCTGATGCCCATACAACTGCCATAGAAAACGGAATTTTCGTAGAGAAATACAGATATATTTCTTTAAATTGTTGTAAAGAAAGGAAGGGCAAAGAAAAGATGGATGGACTGTGTGAGGAGTTATAAGAAAGAAAAGGGAGTCAGTGATAGCGTGACAGGACGGTATGGAAGAAGAAAACGTGTTGCTCCGACCCCAAGTAACAAGGGACAAGCGCAGGAAGATAATGTTATATCTCGTCTGTTTTTCGATCAATTTTGATTTAGTTTTCACTGTAAGTATTCTAATTTATTGATCATTTTTAACGATAAACTGGTTAAATAGCAAATATTATTTCCATGCATATTCCCTATTGTTTTGAAATGTTCTGACATGCAGTCGCCTGACCAATTTTCATTAATGAAATACACTTTACCGGTATCTGTAATTTAAACAAAATGTGGTTATATATTTTGTACGGATGTGTGCACTAAACTCAAAAAACTATATCAACTCTAAAAAATATTTTTTTTAGAGTATTATTGATGTTGACGTCATGAGGTCGACTATTGTAGGTACGAAATAATCTGACTTACCAGGTGCTAAAATAAAATAAAATAATAACGTAAGTATTTACAATTACAGTTGCTATTTTCTGCTGTAGACGCTGCTGCCGAGGCGCGAAATAAAAATGTCTAAGTCCGAATGACATACATAGACAGATCTGACTATTTGATATATTAATTTCACTTGATATGTCTATGCGTTCCTGAGAAAAAGGTCGGTGAGGTGACAGACGGACAGACATACAGACAACAAAGTGATCCTATAGGGGTTCCTAATTTTCCTTTTGGAGAATGGAACCCTAAACAATAATTAATGTAAATCGCGCAATTAGCGTTTCCTTTAGGACAGTGGGTATTGTTTTCAGTATGGTTCCGATAGGGTCACAGTATGGTCCCAGTATAGTTCTGGTAAGGTCCCAGTATGTTCCGGGTATGGTCCCAGTATGTTTCCATTATGCTCCCGGTATGGTCACAGTAAGGTTCCAGTAGGGTCTAGTATGATCTTAGGTCATTACTTACCTTTGAGAGTGAGCGCTTTGATGCGCTCCTCTGAGCCGTCGTCGTTCTGCAGCATGAGGAAGTAGTCGCCGAGGTCACTCGGACTGATCATCTCGAAGTCGATCTCAATCTCTGATTGCCTGTATATCAAAATCAAAAATCAATCAAAATCAAATATTTTTATTTTACATAGGCCTACATGGGCACTTATAAAACGTCGACAAAAGGTGCACGGTTCGGGTTAGTCGTTTCCTATGGAGAAGAACCCGCAAGAAACTCCATGGTTACTCTTTTAAATTGTTTTGTTTACAATATTTCCATGTTACAGCATTAGTACTTGGATATGGGGGGACAACGTAGGCCCGACAATAAGTCGTACGAAATTGAAAAAAATAAATAATGCACGAAATAAAAAGTTAACAAATGTTAACAATCATCTAGAAAACTAGAAAGCCTACAATGTTCACACATTCACAATAGGTAAAAGAATCTATACAAAGGTAAAAAAAAAAAAAAAAACCACAACACTAAATTTAACATGTGGCACAAATACTGTAATCAGTGCTGTAACTATTCTTAGCTAAGGGCTATAATGATGATTGAAAAATATTGTAAAAAGTCTAATTAAAAGAGAAAAAAAAATGAGATTGAGAATAGTTAGAGATATCCATATATTTGTGCCATTTATGAGTTACCAGGGAAGCCGCATTCGCAGAGGGTGTCAAAGCCAAATTTTTTATCTTCAACGTAGTCCTTGATTTTATAATATGTTTTTTTAACAAGGACACGTTTGATGTAGTTTTTGAACTTTCCATCGGTCAGTTCTATAACTGACTTAGGCAACTTGTTATAAAAGCGTATCAGTCAATCATTATTCATAACTAGATCACTAATAACGAAAATGAGCTTGCAATCAGAATCCATGGTATTGAATGGTGTCTTTTAATGGTTTTGTTGATACAGATGACTAATATGTTTCCGTACCGTATGGTGACGGACGTAAAGAATTTCACCATCCCATATCTTCCCGTGGGTGTCGTAAGATGCGACTAAGGGACACACCAGAGAATGGGCAGCAGCGTTCTCTGGGCACTTTAACAACAAACTGCGATCGCCAACCCGCCTGCCAAGCGTGGCGATTATGGCTAAGCCCCCCAAACGAATATGAAAAGCACACAAATAAAACGGCCCCGAGTGCCCGGCAGCCCATCTACCCTCGGCTACGGTAGCGGTCGAGGCGATGGCGTGGCAAGGGGTGCGAAGAATCCCCGGAGTGGACCCGGCTACCCCAATAAACACCGACGACTGGACCTGGGAACATATAACACGCGAACACTCCGGACCGACGAGAAGATAGCCGAAGTCGAGGAAGAATTGAGCAGGTTGCGATGGAGTATTATAGGGTTATCTGAAGTCCGAAGAGAGGGGGAGGACTCGATAATCCTCAAATCCGGTAACCTGCTCTATTTCCGAGAGGGTGACCAACAGTCCCAGGGTGGTGTCGTCCGATAAACCCGACACCACCCTGGGAGTGTTGGTTCACCACGTTGTTCACAAGTCCCGTAGAGACCATGTATGAGGATATATCTATCTAGAGCCATGCATGGTTTCAAAACTCATTTCACCGTTGCCATGGGGGACTTCAACGCGAAACTGGGCAAAAGAGACGTGGATGAGCTGCAAGTGAGGCAATTTGGAGTTGGACGTCGGAGCCACCGGGGTCACCTACTGGCCAGTTTTATGGAGAAGGAGGGCCTTTACATGATGAACTCCTTCTTCAGAAAGCGTGAACACAGGAAGTGGACCTGGCAAAGCCCCGATGGTGCAACTAAAAACGAGATCGACTTCATCATGTCAACCAAGAAGCAAATGTTCAATGATGTTTCTGTGATCAATTCGGTGAAAACCGGGAGCGATCACCGCATGGTAAGAGGCACATTGAACATTAATGTTAAGCTTGAAAGGTCTCGACTGATGAAGTCCACGCTCTGTCCAGCACATATCCAGGTCCAAAACCCCGAGAACTTTCAGTTCGAACTCCAGAATCGTTTCGAGTGCCTAGGGAGCTCCGTGGACGATTACAGCGATGGGTTCGTGGAAGCTGTCCATTCGGTCGGGTCTAAGTTTTTGAAGACCCGCCGTACAGATAGAAACAAAAAGCTCTCTGATCCTACTCTCAAGCTCATGGAGGAGAGGCGTGAGATGATCCTGCAGTCTTCAGACGATGCGTTGAAATACCGGCAGCTAAATAGACGGATCTCAAAATCCTGGAAAACCGACCTCCTCCGCTTTAATACTGAGCGTATTAAAGACGCGATTGAGTGGAATAAGGGCTCCAAGGTCTTTGCAAGAGATCTGTCTATTGGGCAGAGCCAGCTCACGAAACTGTAGACCGATGATGGCAGGATCGTTTCCGCCAAACCGGAGCTTCTGAGGGAGATCGAGAGATTCTATGGGCAGTTGTACACGTCAACCAGTAAACCCGTCGCGAATCTAGCAAATGACCCTAGAGCTAGATTGACACGACACTATACCGAAGACATTCCCGACGTCAGCCTGTATGAGATTAGGATGGCTCTGAAACAGCTTAAGAACAACAAGGCACCGGGTGACGACGGAATTACGGCCGAATTCCTGAAGGCGGGTGGAAAACCAATTCTTAAGGCCCTTCAGAAGCTGTTTAATTCCGTCATACTCGAAGGGAAAACGCCACAGGCATGGTGCAGGGCTGTGGTGGTACTCTTCTTCAAGAAGGGTGACAATGCCCTACTGAAGAAGGTTTGACGATTTCTAGCCTCCCGAACAAGCCGGATTTCGTAAAGGCTTCAGCACCGAAGACCACATACATACGCTGCGGCAGGTTATACAGAAGACTGAAGAGTACAACCTGCCTCTCTGTTTAGCGTTTGTCGACTACGAGAAAGCCTTCGATTCGATCGAGACTTGGGCTGTACCACAGTCTCTACAACGGTGCCAAATTGACTACAGGTACATCGAAGTGAAGTGTTTGTACAAAAACGCCACCATGTCAGTTTGACTTCAGGATCAGACCTCGGAACCAGTCCATCTGCAGCGAGGTGTGAGACAGGGAGACGTCATATCTCCGAAGCTGTTTACCGCTGCACTGGAGGATGTCTTCAAGGTTCTGGACTGGAGATGGCTAGGCATCAACGTCAGTGGCGAGTACATCACTCACCTTCGGTTTGCCGACGATATAGTGGTTATGGCTGAGACCATGGAGGACCTCAGTACAATGCTCGATGACCTCAGTAAAGCTTCCGACAGAGTGGGTCTTAGGATGAACATGGACAAAACCAAGGTGATGTTGAATGCCCATGTTACACCCACTCCTATCAAGGTCGGAGACTCTACACTCGAAGTTATGGACGACTATGTCTACCTGGGACAAACGATCCAGTTGGTTAGGGCCAACTTCGTGAAAGAGGTCAACCGTCGAATCCGACTCGGCTGGGCAGCGTTCGGGAAGTTGCGCGGTATCTTCTCGTCCAACTTACCACAGTGTCTCAAGACGAAAGTCTATGACCAGTGTGTGTTGCCAGTGATGACATATGGCTCTGAGACGTAGTCGCTTACAATGGGCCTCATCAGAAAGCTTAAAATCACCCAAAGGGCAATGGAGAGGGCTATGCTCGGAGTTTCCTTGCGTGATCGAATCAGAAATTTAGAGATCCGCAAGAGAACCAGGGTTATCGACATAGCCCGAAGAATTGCCAAACTTAAGTGGCAGTGGGCAGGGCCCATTGCTCGCAGAACGGATGGCCGATGGGGCAGAAAGGTTCTGGAGTGGCGACCGTGATCCGGAAGACGTTGCATTGGAAGGCCTCCCACCAGGTGGACCGATGACTTGGTGAAGGTTGCGGGGATCCGCTGGATGCGGGACGCACGAGATCGGTCAATGTGGCGACGCTTGGGGCTGGCCTATGTCCAGCAGTGGACGTCTTTCGGCTGATATGATGATGATGAATATGTTTCATGTAACTTCAATATTAATATACTTTTATTATTTACAATAGATTGCAACTACAACTATATACTAATGCATACAATTTTTATTTATGTTATGTCATCATCATCAACATCATCATCAAAAGCTTTTTAACGTTCCAACTGCTGGAACACAGACTAATCTCTGTGAGAGGGAAACAAACAATATACAAGGGCGTATAAAAAGGGGAAAGGCGAACGGCCTCTGTAACTTCAATGGTTTTAGAGAGTGTCGATTTGGTCGAGATTTTGATTTCGACAACAGCGCCTTTGAAAACTTTGAAAGTGCCACATAAGATGATTTAATTTGGGCATTATTTAGGATGGACACACAGGCTATATATACTGTTCGATACTCACTCTTCTTGAGTTCTGAAAAGAAAATTTTAATGGTTTAAATTATTATATTTTATTTTATAATTATATCCACTAGGGACCAATTTGCGAATAATTAAACCAGCTATCTTCGAAACAAATCCCGCCATCAACAGGGCTTGTCCGTTGTCGCTGCACATGATGAGAGCATGAAGGAAGATATTCTATGTCCGACTGTATGTTTTTACAAGCTGTTATTTATTTATTTTTTTATTTATTTTTTATTTTATTTATTTAACCATTAATGTACACACACATAATACACAGACAAGAAGAAGGAACAGAAAATAGGTACAAAGGTATGCTTATTTCTAACGAAATCTCTTCCAGCATACCTGCGAGAGGAGAGTTGAAAAAATATATGTAGACAACGTGTGTAGAGGGGAATAAAAAGAAAAATATATTTTATTTAACTTGCAACGAGTATGTATCTACTATGTATGTATGTAAGTGTGTTCGGGTCAAATCTTGCATCTGAATTTTAATGCTGTTATTCTCCACCGATTAAGATGAAATTTTGCATACACGTTTAGTTTGAGTGACATTGCATGATTAGAAAAGTGGCGTCATTCTAAATCCAATATGGCGGACGGCCCAAGATGGTGGACTAGTTATTTTTTGTGTACTGCCATGATATGGGTATCAAATGAAAGGGTTTGCTGAGAAGAATATGAAAAAAAGTTTGTTCATAAAAAAACATTTGACCCGATTAAGATTTGACTCGAACACACTTAGATACATACATACATTGCAAGTTTATTAGAAGCTTGTAATTTTTTTTTTTTTTACAAACAAATACAACCCATTTCCAAATAAAAACACAACAAAGTAAACAATAACTTTAATTCCGGAAGTCGGTGTCAAAAAACGAAGAAAAGTCAGTTTTATTTTTTTGTAAAATAAAAAGATTTTTAATTATTGTTTATTTTTTGTTTTATCTCTAGTGTCTCCTGAGCGGGTCAAAAATAGATTATTTCTTTCTTTCATTCTTAAGATAGAGTGCTAGTGGAGTGGTGTAGTGGTACATACTCGGGGTCGGGGAACTTGTGCAGGCGGTAGCGGTCGCCGGGCACGTTGTGCACGGTGCCGTCGGCGGCGCGCAGCATGACGCCGCGCAGGGCGCACCCGCGGCACTTAAAGTGCACGCTCTTGGGGCCCAGCTGCTGCGCCGGCACCACGTCCTCCACGAGAGGAGTCAGCTGCGTCTGTCCCATGGCTGCGAGAGCATTGTGTTAAAACGAGAGGAGTTGTTGGACAGCCAGTAGGAACGAAACTCCTTTTGCTATATCTATTTAGCAGTTGCAAATTAAATGGATGTTAAATGTTATTTTTCTATTGTGGTCGTTTTCATTCAAATAGTCTTCAACGAATTAGTCCAACAGTGAGCTATTAGCGGTTTTTGGGTTACTTTAAATCCTGCAGACAGAAAAAGGAGCCTCGCGCAACGGGGATCTGTCGACTTAGCTCGCTTACGGCCGCTTAATTTAACCCAAATTTGATAAAAGCCGAATCACCTGCTGCCTAACATCTCTTTCTGCCCACCACCAAAAACATCCACATCGGATATCCTTTGACTTGTGACTCCATGGCATTCACGTGAGCGCACCAAACCGACCGATGAGGACCATTTTTACAATTTCAATGTCACTCAAAACTGTATAGATTGTATACGTAGGTAAAATACGGTAAAAATTGCAAAGCCCAATTTATCGAGAGTTATCTCTAGACTAGCTGATCCCCGCGGCTTCGTTCCCGTCAACTGGCTTTCTATCTACCTACCACTACCTCTCTACCCTGCCTACCCTACCAACAAACAAACTCTTCAGCTTTATAATATTAGTATAGATGTTGATGAAACTCCTTCGCCGATGAACAAATTTGATTACCATAACAAAAGGTTATAGTAAGTCAATCTTAAAAGATAGACATATGCTCTCGCAGACTATTTTTAGAACTTTTAAAGAAGAACAATTCTATCATACATGATATTTGCGTAAATTAAACCGTTTACGCAGCGCACGCAACGGAAGCTCTCAAAAAGGAAAAAAAAAACCGTTTTTGCAATATATTTCATTTATGCTCCGCTCCTATTGGTCGTAGCCTGATGTTATATAGCCTATAACCTTCCTCGATAAATATCCAACACAACAATAATTTTTCAGTTCCAACCAGTATTCCTGAGATTATCACGTTCAAACAAACACACTCTTTTGCTTTATAATATTAGTATAGATAGTTCATAAACTTACAAGAGTTTGCAATAAACCGGTGACAGATCTATATTAAGGATTAAATCTGTTGTGAAACACAGACCTGTTTTTACAAAATTAGACCTGTGTCCCCGAACTGTGCGCTATAACAAGATGCTGCTCACTAAACGGTGAAGGGAAACATCGTGAGGTAACCGACATGTCCTAGAACCAAAAGTTCGAAGACATGTGACATCTACTAACCCGCACTGGTCCCGCATGGTGGATTATTAATTCCACTTCCTCTCCATGAAAGGAGGTCTGAGTCCCAGTGGAGGAAACATAAAAGCTAACCTTATGCTGCTCTAACTGAGGGTGACGAGAGAAATGTGCACGAAGTTGGGCTGAGGGTTACTGCACTTGTGTCCCCGAACTGAGCGCTGTAACCAGATGCTGCTCACTGAGTGTGACGAGGGGTATGTACACGAAGTGGGGCTGAGGGAGAGTGCTACTACCCTTGTGACCCGGACTATGCACTACAAGTTACAACAAGGTGCTGCTCACTGAGTGTGACGAGGGGTATGTACACGAAGTGGGGCTGAGGGAGAGTGCTACTACCCTTGTGACCCGGACTATGCACTACAAGTTACAACAAGATGCTGCTCACTGAGTGTGACGAGGGGTATGTACACGAAGTGGGGCTGAGGGAGAGTGCTACTACCCTTGTGACCCGGACTATGCACTACAAGTTACAACAAGATGCTGCTCACTGAGTGTGACGAGGGGTATGTACACGAAGTGGGGCTGAGGGAGAGTGCTACTACCCTTGTGACCCGGACTATGCACTACAAGTTACAACAAGATGCTGCTCACTGAGTGTGACGAGGGGTATGTACACGAAGTGGGGCTGAGGGAGAGTGCTACTACCCTTGTGACCCGGACTATGCACTACAAGTTACAACAAGATGCTGCTCACTGAGTGTGACGAGGGGTATGTACACGAAGTGGGGCTGAGGGAGAGTGCTACTACCCTTGTGACCCGGACTATGCACTACAAGTTACAACAAGATGCTGCTCACTGAGTGTGACGAGGGGTATGTACACGAAGTGGGGCTGAGGGAGAGTGCTACTACCCTTGTGACCCGGACTATGCACTACAAGTTACAACAAGATGCTGCTCACTGAGTGTGACGAGGGGTATGTGCACGAAGTTGGGCTCTGTTCGCTTGGCGGGCTTGGTGTCGGCGAAGCGCACGTAGTACGTGGTGGCGTCCTCGTCACGCATGGGCGTGAACACTAGCGTGATTTTCACGTAGTTGCCAACGTGCTCCGCAATCACGCGGATGTTGTCCGCTCCCTGGAATGAACACATTTCTTTGTATATTTGTTTGTCCTGGGTTCAATTCTTGTGTCGGGGACAGTGTTATTGTTTCTTCCATCTAGAATTTCTCAGTAGCAGCTCACTTGTCTCCTCTGCGGTTGCTTAAAATTAAACTTTGTAATTTTTTTACAAAACTATATATTAGATTCTGAAACTTACATGAACCTGTAACATAAAATATAAAGCATATAATTAAGATTATGTCAATGAATGTTTTAATTAGGTACGTAGGTATTAAATAATTTCGTGTTTACTGCGCCATACCAACAAAAAAAAACAGTGAAATGTCGAGGAAAGCATGCAATTTGAAGTTTTGGGCTTTCTATTAAGAAAGGCACACCAAGAACAGCCCGGCAGAGGATTTTGTCACCACAATAATGTCTGTGGCATATTAGATACCGTGGCATGCCGACAGCTTCCGATACATCCCGCGGCATGCCGAGGACGGACGCGTATAATATCACATACTTTACAACGAGTTTATTAAAAAAAAACAAATACTTACGGCACCCTCCCTTGTGCTGACGCGAGACTGAAAAATAAATAAAAAGTTGCAATTTGTATTTATAATAAAATGTCGTGGTGGCTCAGTGGCTCAGAAGTCGCCTCTCGTGCTTGTGTACTTTGTCGTGCTAATCCGGGCTAATAAAGGTGACCGCGTAAGCTGAAGGACGCTGGACTCACCCGCAGTCCGTTGGGCAGGTACTTGCCCACGCCGTGGTAGTAGTAGCCGTTGGGCACGCGCACCTTGCGTGGACTGGTCGTGTAGCTCTCCGCCAGGAACACCGTCTCGTTATTGTTCTCCTCTGGAAATTACCTTCATTTAAGGATGCTTTTTTTTTTAATAAAAAAAAAAGTGCGAGTCGCAGACTATAAGTACACACAGTCAGAATTCAGAATCAGAAAGTCAAAGTACAAGTCAAAGTAGGAAACATTATGAATGTTACCTAAAAACAGAGAGCACTATTCAAGCGTTTAATTCTTACTTGTTACATTATTTATTATTTTCCACGTAGTATTTTTTCGTCTGCTTATTTTATTTTGTTATTAATATACAACCCTTCAGCTATTATGCATGCACTTTTAACGGTTTTTGAATATTTCGCAACATATTTATCAAATTAATAATATTTTTTTAGCATGTTATTTTAAATCAATAGACTGCTTATAGGTTTTCCTGTAATCTTTAAATTAAGAATGGGGAAACTGTTTACAATATTGTTTTGTATAATTATTTCATTTGATTATACGGTACAGGTTTGTGTTTTTTTTTTCTAATTTATCCCCCAAAAGTGACCCACATTCAAAATTTATTATGCATCCGTATTTGGGTACACAAGTTCATAATTGTGTCGAGTAGATTCGTAGCAAATTGGCTGAGACAGACTCAAGTGATCCTTTGTCGAAGGTTTCATTTTTTTCTTGACTACGACGTACGGAACCATAAAAGGTAATAAAATAATATCACTTAAGGTACGTACCAGGAATAGCTAGAACATAACGACAGTCAATATAGTTTCCAATGTATTCAACACCATAATATATGCGTGAACTGTGTGAGGACTGAGGAATTAATATGAGAGATAAACATAATTCAATTCTATAAAACTAAAAAGTTTTATAAATCAAGATTTTAGTTAACAAGCATTGTAACCAAACTTGAATGCAAAATATCAGCTCAATCAGTTGGGGATAACTGTTTTTACAAGCTTTTATTTAACTTTCAATATATTTATGTATGTATGTATGTAAGTGTGTTCGGGTCAAATCTTGCAACTAAATTTAAGAAAAAAAAAAAAAAAAAAATCAAATTCAGTTGCACGGTTTGTGCCACACATACTTACTAACAAAGCAAGTTAAATAAAATTATTCTTTTTTTTTAAACTTGATTTTTTCGTATTCTTCTCAGCAAACCCTTTCATTTGATACCCATATCATGGCAGTGCGCAAAAAATAACTAGTCCACCATCTTGGGCCGTCCGCCATATTGGATTTAGAATGACGTCACTTAACTAATGAAATGAATGAAAAATGAAAAAAAATGAAAAAAAGTGTTTATTCACAGAAAAAAAATTGTTACAATTTAAATATTACCTCTGCCAAACTGCAAAGCAGTTTGTTGGCAGACGTAGCTCCTTTTTTTTGTATATAATATTAGCATATGTTTTTTAGAATGAGACCTTGACAAAATGTATTAAGGAGGTACTTGTGTATTTTATTTTTATAGGATGCTTTTGTGATACAACTGTTCATATCTAAAGGAAGGTCATTAAAAATAGTTGGGACTAAAAAATTTCTACATCTTCTGCCATAATAATTATTAAAAGTGGGCACTACAAATCGCCCCATATTATTATTCCTTTGAGATCTTGTGTGTACAATATTGGTTTTAAATTCATTGCTACAATACTGTTCCAAAGCTACTGACAACACTACCCTCTCATGAACCGGCAGCATTTTACATTCCAAAAATAAACGTGTATAAACGTGTATGCAAAATTTCGTCTTAATCGGTGGAGGATAACTGCTTTATGGGTATCAAATGAAAGGATTTGCTTAGAATAATACGGAAAAAGCATGGTTTAAAAAAAATGTTTTTATAAATAAATTCGTTTCTAATCGCTATCGCGATGCTCTCGTTGGTAGAATGTCACTTTGTCTAGTGGCTAAGGGCAGGAAGGTGAGATGATGAATTCACCAAAAATACTTACGAGCCACGATTTCTGCAAAATGTCAAAAGAATCAATCATTAATTTATTTCAACAGCTGAAGTAGGTATCATCATCATCATTCAGCCGAAAGACATCCACTGCTGGACATAGGCCTCCCCAAAGCGTCGCCACAATGATCGGTCCTGTGCGTTTCGCATCCACCGGACTCCCGCAGGCTTGACTAAGTCGCACGCTGCGTTTTCCGATACGCGGTCTAAAATATGAAAATTATCTGCTTGCTTACATAATTATTTTAAGCTAGCTGGTCCCCGCGGTTTCGCTCCCATGGACCACCCCACAGGACCCGTTTTCGGGATTAAAAAATAGCCAATGTCACTCAGGAATAATGTAGCTTCCTAATGGTGAAACAATTTTTTAAATCGGTCCAGTAGTTTCGGAGCCTATTCGGTACAAACATACAAACAAACAAAAAAATCTTTCCTCTTTATAATATTGGTATAGACAAATTTAACTACATACATAGAGCGGAAGATTACAACTATTGATTGATTTATTTAAGAGCATGCAGTTTTAAATTAAAAATAATGAATAAAATTGTTCTTACCTTCCCCTAAAGTGACACAAATTATAATAATACATTATTTAATTTTATTGATAAAATGGCAGGGACTCAGGGCACCAGAGAGTGACTTGCAAACACAATAATAAGCCTCAAAAAAAGGATATAATAAATATTATAGTATTTTTATTTGCTTAGTAAAACTTACAAAATAAAGTTACAGATATATTTATATGCTCCAACATGTGTACACATGCAAGAATAAATAATGTCCTGCATGCATGCATAACGCAACGTTAAAAAAATTTACCGTTCGGGCAAACAGAATATTTGGCAAACTTTTGTAAAACTTAACAACACAACTTACTTTCAATTTCTGTCAGGAAAGAAAGAAAAACAAATGATAATAATTGATAGACAAAATAACATTTTCAAACCAAGTACCATTTAAAGTGAGGTTTTAAATTGTACCTTCATCAGTGTCTGAAAAATAAAAGAACAAAATTAAGTCATTAATTATTTGTAGGCATGGCACGCCTCATGTCGACTCTGTGCGCTTGTATGTTGAACAATCTGAAACCCTCATCAGTACAATAATAGGGATGATTCCTGGTTAGTAAAATAATAATTCTAAATAATAAAGACAAAGACAAAGATATTTTATTTCAAGTAGGCCACCAAGCGGCACTTTTGAACGTTACAAATAATAATAGTTGATTCTACCGTGCATTCGGAAAGTAGCTTGTAATGGAGAAGAATGCACAAGAAACTCCATAATTACTCTTTAAAAAAAAATATGTTTTACAATATTTAGGTACATAAGTACATACCTTGATGAATGAAATTGAGTTTATACAATACAAATATATTTATACAGTCTTCAGAAGGTCCAACAATAATTCAAAATAATAATGTTCTGCATATCACTTGTTTTTGCGCCCTAGTGGATGTGGAGCAGGACTAGCATTTAGCCAAGCATTTTTATCAGTGATGTAATCCCCCAACTTATAATATGCCAGCCTGCACAGTGTGCATTTTATACAAGTTTTAAATTTCGTCTCATTCAGTTCAAGAATGTGGGGAGGAATTTTATTGTAACATTTTGTACAGTACCCCATGAAAGATAAGGCTACTTTAGCCAGTCTGAAACCTGGTTGAACTAATTGGTCCCTATTTCTAGTAACATAATTATGTCTGTCGCCGTTTTTACTAAAAAGATGTAAATTCTTTCTCACGTATATGATGTTTTCATAAATATATTGACAAGGAACCGTCATGTTGTTAATGTCCTTAAACAGTTCCCTTAGAGAATCGCGCCGACGAAGATTGTATATCGCTCTGATGGCTCGTTTCTGCAGAATAAAAATTGACTCAATGTCTGCAGCCCTTCCCCATAGTAAGATACCGTAAGACATTATACTATGAAAATAACTAAAATAGACTAGTCTGGCGGTATCCACATCCGTTAACCGACGAATCTTTCCAACAGCATAAGCCGCCGAACTCAGCCGCCCCGCAAGGGATACCAAATGAGGACCCCATTGCAACCTTGAGTCCAGCGTGATCCCCAGGAAAACCGTTTTATCGACGAATTCTAGCTTCTCCTTGTTTAATATAATGTCACAATCAGTACTTTTGACATTCGGCAAGGAAAATTTTACGCACTTGGTTTTTTTACCATTTAAAACTAAATTATTGGCAGTGAACCAATCCTGAACCTGCCGTAGCGCATTATTTATGTCGTCAACCTGACAAGTACGTCTATTTATATAAAAAATTAAAGATGTATCATCAGCAAATAACACCATGTTTAGTTTGTTTTCCAATAAACGGGGTAAATCGTTTATGTATACTAAAAATAAGAAAAGACCTAAAATTGAGCCCTGGGGTACCCCCATTTTAACGTTTAACCCGGACGAATTCACACCGTTTATTTGAACTAATTGCTGTCTATCATTCAAATAAGATTTAACCAAACTCAACGCTGATTGACCTAGCCCGTAATGCTCAAGTTTCAGAAGTAATGTTTTATGATTAACGCAATCAAACGCCTTCGATAGGTCGCAGAAGATACCTATGGCATCCTGCGACTCTTCCCACGCATCAAAGATGTGTTTTAATAGAGTGACACCAGCGTCAGTTGTACAACGTCCTCTGGTGAAACCATACTGTCTATCATGCAAGATGTTATTCGTATTAAAATGAATGAGCATTTGATTTAGCATTATCCTCTCAAATACCTTGCTGAAAACTGGCAACATGGATACTGGTCTATAATTATTTGTGTCTTTACTGTCCCCGGCTTTAAAAAGTGGTATAACCTTACTATATTTCATTAGATCCGGAAAGACTCCTTGATCCACACACAAATTGAAAGCAAAGCTAAGTACGGCGCTATAGTCTGAATAATGGAGGTACAAGCTTTGATGGACATTCCCCACAGATCTTCAGTCGGTTTGATCTTGATTTGCTTAAAAGCTTTTATTACTGTCATGGGGTTTATATGTGAAAAGTTAAATACAATCGGGCAGGCTGAAACGTTCGCGTTTAATAATCCAAAAGCAAGCGAGGGCGAAGAATTTAAGGTTTCAGTAGTTTTAATTGGGATGTTGGTAAAGAAATTTACAAATTCTTGCGCAACTTTTTTGCTCTAATAAGTCCGTGTGTGGTCTCAAGCGTGTAATCACTACTATTTCTTTTATTCCTATTCGTTTCATTGTTTATAATTTTCCAAACCGTCTTGATTTTATTTTCTGCTAATTTAACCTTATTGCTAATGTACAAGACCTTATAGCTGCCTTGCAAGTATTTTTAAAAATTCTTGAGTAAGTAGCAACATACTTATTAAACGTTTCAGTATTAATACAATATTATAACACACTCACACACAACTCCTCTTGCACACTTCATACGAGTTTAAAAAAAAATTGAAATGATTTGTTTTGTTTTTTAAGTTTCTGTTGCAATTTTATTTGTAAGGATAATAAATTGTAAATCCGTAATTGGCTGTAATAGTAGTAAAATAAGTGTGTTAAGATATTTCTAAGAGCTGTGGATTTTGTGATTAATAAATAAATAAATAAATAAATACAAGGCTTAAGACCATATAGCTCGTAAAGTCTTTCCCTACTTTTAATAATGTTTAAAAAGTTTGGGGTGCTTGATGTCAATTGTTATAATATTTTATTGACAGATATTGGTATAATTAGTAGAGTCATTATGAAAATAACTTTAAAAAATGTGTTCTTAATTAAAATATATATACTATACTACTATATATAATATGTATACTGTTTAGTTTGGTTTTCTATTAAAGCGTGTTTTTTTGAAACTATTATTTATAGTTATCCTGAACTGAGTATTCCTTCTATTTCTCTCGGTGTTGTACGTCATCTCGCTAATTCTCAAGGAAGCCATCCAAGGCGTCTCGCCATTTTCTTCTCGAATAGAAAGAATACGTTTCCAATATTTTCTGGTTTAAATAACGGACGGATCAAATATAATGAAACCCAGAAATCATCCCAATTTTTTTCATGCCAGGTGTTACGGACGCATGACTTTGTACGTTGCATGGTATTTTTAGCATAAGGACGTTTCCCACGGTGGATCTGTAATGGTTGATTAAGGCGTACATATGTTTGGGCCTTTTTAACGGGCCTATGAATGACGCAATATATATCTGTTGTCGGCATTTTGTTAAAATAAGTAACAATCAATGCTTATTGTCTTCGGAACGGTGAACGTAATAAACCTTCATAAACCATTGAATGGCCTGTGTTGTAAGGCGAACCCCCATTATGTAACTACCCAAACACATTAAATCGGCGTGAGAAAATAGGATATGCCGTTAGCATTGTCTCATAGCTTTCTCTTTTTCGTGTTACTAAAAATCCCACGTGGATGTTTAAAATAGGATTGATGTAGGTGCCATGTGAGTTTTAGAGTAAGACTACCTACACTTGTAATATATATAAGAACTAGAGAAAAGGTGTTTTAACAACAGTATTACAGTAAGGAATAAAATTGAAGATAAGAATCACCACAGTATTTTCATTCCTACAACGAGACCCCAACGAACAACCAAATACAGTCCACTTCACCAGGTATAGGCCAAGCGAACGAGCAAACGATTGGGAATCGCCGGACACTATATGCTCGACTTTCACACTCTCATTCCCATTAATTTGTTAGCGTTCGATCGCCTTCGTTTGTTTGGTGTGTAAAATAAGTGTCTAAATATTGAAACTTAGGCTAAACATTGTATAGGATACTTGCCTCCAGCTGAAAATATAAAATATCGGTTATTTTTCTTCATTGTTTAAAGAATTCTAATTTTAAATGCTTTTCTTTAGATACCACAGTTTCAATACTTCAAAGGGGTTCCCAAAATGGTAATATCTACCATAGATATGGATAGATAGGTATGGATAGATACACAATGTATCTGCCACTGGATTATTACAAACGCCGTAAGTTTGTAATAAATCTAGCAAAGTTATAAAATTTCATTACATTTTGAACTGATAATTTCTCATTTATATGTCTGAGATGGAGATCTCTGAATTTCTATCTAAAAAATTACACCGACTTCCAAAGCAAAACACTAAAAAGTGAAAAATAACTTTCTTTTCCCAAGTTGGTGTCTTTGTTACCTACTGTTTTTCTTTTCTAAACAAAGAAAGTTCTAAACGAAAGTTCGAAAACAAAGAAATCTTTTTTTTTTTGTTTATTTTTTATTATTGATAGGCTCGCACTTGACCACTATCTCACCTGATGGTAAGCGATGATGTGGTCGACGATGTGGCAAGCTTACCTAGAAGAAACCTATTCACTCTTGACTTAAAGACTCCCAGGTTGTAGCTCTCAGCAAATACAGACTCCAGCAGGACAACGTGTAACAAAGTACATCTCACGACGATGCCAATAAGGCCAAACACGATTAGGATACATTGTTTTATTTTAAAGTTCTAGTGCCTACCTTCCAGCTATTATTTATAAGTATTTGCTTCATCGTAGTTGGTTAACTATTTGAGATATCTTATACTCGTGACATACTTATCACTGAGAAGTTCAAATTACCTTCTGTGGTCTTCTTCATCAGTAGTACTTCACCAAATGATACTTTCTGAGTGCAAATGCTTGCATTGTTGATGAAAATATATATGAGGAGTTATAATATTTGAGGAGTTCCTTCGATTTCTTCAGGATCCCATTATCAGATCCTGACCTGATGACCATTTTATTATTATATTATGGACGTTCCGTACGTTTCGCATCGTACGGGACCGTATCGCATCCAGCGGACTCCCGCCTCCCTCACCAGGACATCTGTCCACCTCGTTCGCGGTCACCACTCCAGAACTTTTTGGCCTTTTTGACCATCCTTTCTGCGAACAATGTGGTCACATTGTTCGCAGAAAGGATTCCACTTAAGTTTGACAATTCTTCTGGCTATATCAGTAACCCTGGTTCTCTAGCGGATATCTGCATTTCTGATTCAGTCACGCAAGGAAACGCCGAGCATAGCCATCTCCATTGCCCTTTGGGTGACTGTAAGCTTTCTGATTAGGCCGATTGTGAGCGACCACGTCCAAGATACGAGATCCAAAGGTCATCTCTAGCAACACAGACTAGTCAGAGAATTTCGTCTCGAGACACTGAGGTAAGTTGGACAAGAAGATACCACGCAACTTCCCGAACGCTACCCAGACGAGTCGGTTTTGATGGTTGACCTCTTTCTTAAAGTAAGTAATTAGAACGTTTATCCCAGGTAGACATAGTCATCTACAACTTCGAAAGTAGAGCCTCCAATCTTGATAGGAGTGGGTGTAACATGGGCGTTCAACATGACTTTGGTATTTTCCATGTCCATTTTTAGATCCATTCTTTCGGAAGCTCTATTGAGGTAATCGGGCAATGCACTGAGGTCTTCCATAATCTCAGCCATGATCACTATATCGTCGGCAAATCGAAGGTGAGTTATGTACTCGACATTGACGTTGATGCCTAGCCCTCTCCTGTCCAGAACCTTGAAGACATCCTCCAGTGCAGCAGTTGACAGTTTCGGATATATGACGTCTCGCTGTCTCACACCTCGCTACAGAAGGATAGGTTCCGAGGTCTGATCCTGAAGTAGGGCTGAAATGGCGGCATTTTTGTACAAACACTTCAACAGCGCGATGTACCGGTAGTCGATCTGGCACCGTTGGAGAGACTGCAGTACAGCCCAAGTCTCGATCGAATCGAAGGCTTTCTCGTAGTCCACAAATGGTAAGCAGAGGGCAGGTTGTTCACTTCGATCTTCTGTATAAACTGCCGCAGCGTATATATGTGGGCTACGGTGCTGAAGCCTTTGTCAAACCTACGCGCGAGACCATTATTTATGACTCTTTCAAAACAGCTTGTAGATGGGCTAAAGTTTTTCAGGTGTAGCTACCGTAGCCGACGGTAGACAAGCTACCAGGCACTAGGGACTATTTCTTTAGTAAGCTTATCATGGTTTGGGGGTTTTGCCATAATCGCCACGCTTGGCAGGCGGGTTGGCGATCGCAGTACGGTTGTTACAAGTGCATAGAGAACGCTGCTGCCCATTCCCTGGTAAATAATTCCTTTAGTCGCCTCTTACGACACCCACGGGCAGATATGGGATAGTGCTATTCTTTACGTCCGACACAATGCAGAAACTCTGCCATATTACATGTAGTTATTATGAATCAGAACGCACAACCGGCGCGGTTGCAGTCTGCACGTCAAATGTACTCCGTCAGCAACGTACTTGTCGAACCTTGACACTTGACTGCCCATCGATAATCTAGACTTTCTCGCGCGAACACCTACGGCAGCGATTGAGAGATACCTCAATATCCCTCCTCTGCATATTATGGTTGAATTCGAGGCAAGGAATACATTACATCGTCTCGCTGTCGCTGGACGGGATGGGATGCCTCTAAGCCAAAGACTAACCATACAAAGTTCGATGAGAATGAAGACCTGGATCGGGTAACAAGCATGTTATCCGATAAAATGCAAACTATCTTTGTGTTTGAGAGGTCTTTCAAGGTCCAAATCCCTACAATAGAGGACTGGACGAAGGGACTCGATCCACCAGAACAAGATAGTCTGGTGTGGTACACTGATGGATCCAAAATGGAATCAGGTACAGGAGCGGGCATATACGCAAAATGCTACAAATGTAGCAAAAGCTTAGGGAAGATGGCAACTGTATTCCAAGCGGAAACATATGCCATTATAATCTGTGCTCAAGAGAATATAGATAGAGGGACCAGAGGTAAAATCCATATATATTCTAAGTGACAGTCAGGCTGCAATCAAAGCCATGGCATCCTACAAAGTGGACTCCGGACTTATTCTGGATGCTATCCAAACCCTAAACAGGCTTGGGAAGCACAACAGGTTAAGACTGATGTGGGTCCCTGGGCACAAAGGATTCCATGGTAACGAAGTGGCTGATGAACTGGCAAGGGAGGGCTCAGCGAATGATTTTGTGGGTCCAGAACCATGTGTAGGCATCTCGACGTGTCTCGTAAAAGCTGCATTTAGGGAGTTTGCAGATCACAGACAACGAACTTGTTGGCTGTCTAATACCGGTCTACAACACTCCAAGAGATTCCTGGGCTCTACTTTCAAAGCCCGGGATTGCATTTGGAACATGAGCAGGGGGCAAATCCGCTACCTGCTTGGGGCCTTTACTGGGCACTTTGGAACCAACGACATGCTCATGAAGATGGGTCTAACCACGACACCCATGTGCAGGTTGTGTGGGGAACATACGGAACGCATGGAGCACCTACTGTGCACATGCGATGCACTGGCTGGTAAGCGAATGAGTCTCCTAGGGGTTGGATACCCAAAACCAGAAGATTATAGGCTCATATCTCCTAGTCTCGTTGTAAAACTCATGAAAACAGTTTTCAACGAGAATGAGGAGGAGTAAGTTATCTAGGGGACCACAAAAGATCCCAATGGGTCGAAGTATCCGAGGTATTTCTCGGCCCCTCCATAAGATAAGATAAGATACGGTGTTTGCAATAACCCGTGATATTGACACAAAAAGTGTAAAAAAGGGAATTTCATAACTTACCGTAGTCATCTGAAATTATGTTATAAGATACCAAATAAATTAGAATGCTTGACAGTTTAAAGTATTTTGATACAGAGGTATAAAAAAATCATGCTGTACAGAAATCACGACATGATTTTTTTACAGAATGGTTTTATTTTCAAGGTGATTTCTAATACGTCCTGGATTAAACACAGGCAATTTTTTTAATAGGGTGTTTTATAGAGTGTGGTGCACTTACGCCACAACTCGCTTGCAGGAGTGGCCTGGTCGGGCCCGGGCAGGCTGAAGATGTAGCCCACCTGACAGGGGTTCCAGTGCTCGCACACCTCGCGGTCCGGGTCCAGTTCCGACACGAACTTGTACGTCTACAGAGGAACGAAACAACGTCACACGGAAAATCAATCTTCCTGTCTTTTCCCAACCATATTGGGGATGGTTTCCATTCTAACCAGATTCAGCTGAGTACCAGTTTACATAGAGCGACTGCCTATGGCAAGACTGGTGTCAGATTGCCTGGCCTTTGTCTATCCGTAACCACTGTCAAAGATCTAAAAGGGATAGCCGGGACCAACGACTTAGAATTGCCAGTATCTATGAAGTAAACGGCGGCACTAACTGACACGCAAGGTTTCAAATTTCGCCAAAAACTTTGCTTGCGCGATGGATTTTGTGATTTATATCATAGATGGAAAATGTCGTGGTGGCCCAGTGGCTACTGGTTCAAATCCGGAAAAGTAAGAATGTGACTTTTTCACATCACATTACATCATCAGCCTATTAATGTTCCCACTGCTGGGACCCAGGCCTCCTCTCGTGAGAGGAAATGGGCCGTAATCCACCACGCAGGCCCAGTGCGGGTTGGTGGATGTCACACGTCTTCGAATTTTTGGTTCTAGGACATGCCGGTTTCCTCACGATGATTCCCCGTTTTGAGAGCAGTGGTGATGAAATAATTTACACAAAGTAAAGCGCCTGCCTGGGCTCGAACCCACGGCCTACAAATTGTAAGTCGCGGCTGATACCACTGGGCCACCACTGCACTTTTTCAATTAATTTGTAATTTATAAGTAATGTATGTGAGACAGTTATAGGCTGGCATTATTTATCATAGATGGCGCTATGTGAGGTGCTCACTCTGTCGGGGTAGTAGCGGTAGTGCACTACGACGTCGTCTGTATCCTCGAGCGCGCACTTCTGGCTGGTGTAGTTGAGCGGCGTGCGCTCGCACGGCGGGCAGCCGATCACGGTGGTGCCGTTGCGCGGCAGGTCGGGACCCTCGATCTTGTGCCCTGAACGACAAACAATAACGATGTATAATGAAATTTATAAACATGTTAGATATGGAGATGGAATTTAACGTTGTATGCTTCCGCCATTTTGCACATGATTATTTAGAATCAGTGCACACAACCGGCACGATTGTAATCTAAACGCCATGTGGTTACACTGTACTGTATGACACTTGACTGCCCATTTACAATCTGGACTCGGAAACTGACACAAAAATTATCGGGTGACAGCCTCCAAGCCTCAATAGCTGGAGTTACCACTCTTACGAAGTATTCGTTCACTAGCCACTAGATGACACTGCTGGCATGTAAACAAACCTTACCACTCTTACTAACATGTGCCTTATGTATGTGACTACCAACGCCATCTATTTAAACTTGTAGGCAACCAGCTTGATCAGTAGAATAAGTCGATAGCAATGCAACATGATATATTATTATCAGCAGTTATATCAGAATGGGCGCTTCATGGCTCAGCTTGAGTTGGCTGTTGGATCCCCACATTGATTTTTCAATTTCAAATCTTGGTCTTTTGATCCTTTAATTTTTTTTGCACCTAATTTTGCTATCTCAAAATTTTTATTATATATCATCTGTAAGAAAAAACCAGTAGGATTAATAAAACTGATCATTAGACTTACACGAATCAGAAACACTTGACAAACTTACGGTTACAAAAGAAGTACTTGTTGTCTGCCACATAGAGCTCCTTATCCTCTGCGGAGAGGCAGGACTCAAACATGATAGGCGTTGGGTCGATGCCACCCTCGCACGTGATCACGCCGGAGCCGTCCGGCTCGCGCGGCGCGCGGTTCGTGGGGCAGCGGTACATGAGACCTAGAGGAAAGACAAAGATAGATAGAAAAAGTGATACTAATTGGATAAAACAGAAACATGCTTAAAATTTATATTTTTAAACAAAACCCTTAACAACCAAACAAGTGACAACACTTTCAACATGGCTGCAGCGCATGAGCAAAGCATACCACTTTGCCTAGAGCCGTAGTACTATTCAGTAAACTTCTTGCCATGGAAGCGTAGCTGAAGAGAATTTGTAGTGAGCTATAAATCCATAGCTTCAGGGTGGAATGACTGTTCACTTCACCACCTAGGGTTTCAAAGTGAGATTTTGCCAGAATAGACCGGCCGCTGATAAACAAATAGATGAAAGTCAAGTGTGTGTGTGTCTTAGTAACTCAAGTGATATATAAGTGGGAGGCATACCCTTGCGCACGATTGCGGGGGGCTTGTTGCGGATCTCGACGATGGTGGCGCCCTTCTCGCCGTTCTGGATGGCCGTCATGACACGCTTGTACAGCGTGGTGCGCCGCTCCTGCTCCGCGATTATGTACGGCAGCAGCTCCTCCGACAGCACGTCCACCTTCTTCTTCGCCTCTGCGTTCATCTACCACCGCAAGCAGAGGTTATAATGACATAACAGGATTGGGCATAGCTGCAACTTGGTCAGATCACCAGTTATGCTGGCCAATGTAATAGGGGCGAGCTTATTGTCTTCAGCTGGGCACGAATCCTGACTTTGGGCTGCTACTGAAAAATTCCTGATGGAACACTTTGCCCGACTCGGGAATCGAACCCAGGACCTCATTTACCACAACCACCTTAAAAGAAATCGCGCACGAAGGGTTCCGTACCATTAACGCAAAAAAACACGTATTTTGTATGGGAGCCCCACTTAAATATTTATTTTATTCTGTTTTTATAGCGCCAACTGAAACACATCATCTGAAGAAGTCAAGCTTGCTTAAAGAGAATGCTCACCCGATCAGCGTCTTTGTTGAACTTGATTCCTGTGCCGTCCTGAAACATACCAGAGAGGTTACAGGTGCACTTCCGATCATACCGGATCCGGGCGTCACTGTCACCGTGATCATTGGCTGGGTATACCAGTTGCTTACGCGTTCTAGTCAATCTGCCGCGGCCAGCTAATCCATTTGATTTGGTTTGACTAGCACCTTCTTTCCGCGAATGGCCAGTGTCATGGCTCCAGCTCACTGACGCTGTGTGCTGTGATCGGTAGTGACGCTTTATAGGCAGACATTCATGGGCCAAAATAGTCGGTAATCAGTCGGCAAAAGATGCCTTACAAGAACAGCGCGTACTACTCGAATAAATAATCGTACAAATAAAAGCCCTCTTCCTCTCTCCTACTTTTGCAGTGCCCGTCAGGGTCCACAATGGTCTAAATTTGTGTCCTACCATCTAAGTTCACATATGGAAGCAATAAATGTATCTATACTATATACTAATATTATAAAGAGGAAAGATTTGATTGTTTGTTTGTTTGTTTGCATTGAATAGGCTCCGAAACTACCGAACCGATTTAAAAAATTCTTTCACTGTTGGGAAGCTACACTATCCCCGGGTGACATAGGCTATATTATATTTTCAAAAAAATTAGGGTTCCTTACTAAAACTCCAATAATGTAACCCAAGGTGTAAAAACATTACCTAAAATATTCTTTACAACGCGTGGGCTGCGAAAACTATTGACCATTGAATAAAATAATGTACTACGACTTTGCAGAACACATCATTATTTACAAAAAGTGTCGCGACAGCATATGTCTAACTATTATAGTTATGCCACAATAAGTGTTCTTTTATTTTAGAATTTAATTGAAATGCCGCCGCTACAAAAGGCTCTTTATATCGTGGTATTAATCCATATCAAAAAAAAAAAAACGTATTCAACACTGCTTTAATACTTTTATAATTCATGCATTTATTGGTTTTCGGAGATTCTACCTATAAAGGGGTAAAAAAAGGGTTGAAAGTTTGTGTATTTTTTTTATAGTTTGTAAATAAGACACATTAAATTTTTGATTTACGCTCTTGGTTGATAAAAAGAATTCATGTATTTATTGATTTTTGGAAATTCTATCCCTCAGGGGATAAAAAGGGTTGAAACTTTATGTGAGATAGTGGTCAAGCGCGAGCCTATACCTGATAAAAAAAAGTGAGATTTCTTCGGTTTGGAAGGTAAAACATCTGAAATTGTTGGTTTACGCTCTTGGTTAAAAGTGTGTAAGTGCGCTTTAAAGTGTGACACGTGAAATTAAAGATTTACGCTTTTGGTTGATGACACGAATTTTGCGGCAATTCTACCATCAAGGAGATGAAAAGGTGGAAATTTGTTGGGCTTATAAGACAAGACAAGACAAAGACAAAGATATTTTATTTCAAGTAGGCCACCAAGCGGCACTTTTGAACGTTACATTAAAATTTACAAATAATATTAGTTGATTCTACCGTGCATTCGGAAAGTAGCTTGTAATGGAAAAGAATGCACAAGAAACTCCATACATACTCTTTTTAAAAAAAAATGTTTTACAATATTTAGGTACATAAGTACATACCTTGATGAATGAAATTGAGTTTATATATTTCATTTCATTTCATTTATTCATTAACAATTTTACACTGTGTCTGAATGTTACAAAAACTAATTAAAAACAATCTAAAATAAATTTTTAACTAATTACCTACACAATATCACCATTACATTCATAATATTAATAAAATTTAAGCACATCCATTGTCACAATTTAAACAATTGCATAAAATTCATTAAAAATAATAATAATCTAGACATGTCATTTACAAAAATGTATTACTTAATTCAACATAATAAAACATGTCAACAAAATCCAATAAATACTCTAAAAATGTCATAGTAAATTTCATATAATAATTTAAAAATGTCAGAACCACAGCAAATCAACCTAATCTGACACATCAAAGCATCCGATATATGATAATTAAAATAATCTAATAAATGTCATAACCATTTCAATAAATAATCTAAAAATGTCAAACAGATTAATTCAATAAAATCATAATAAACAATAATAATCTTAAAATGTCATCACAAGATTAATATAAATCTAATACATGTCGCAAAAATGCCACTAAATATATTATAATCCAATCTCAAAACCACAGAAATTAAAACTCATCCGATACTCATACTCTCTTTCTTCAATAAATAGACCAAAAATGTCACAACCAAAATTAATTAAAATAATCTAATACATGTCATAACCATTCAAATAAATAATGTAAAAATGTCAAGCAAATTAATTAAATAATCTAATACTGTCATAAAAAAAATGTCAACAAGTAATCTAAAATAACAACCAAAATAATTAAATAATCTAATAACATTTCAATAAATAATCTAAAATTGTCATAGCCAAATTGATTTAAATAATCTAATACATGTCATAAAAGTATTCAATTATAAATTTCAACAGATAACCTAAAAACCTATACCTCTCTCTTTAATAGTTGTATTTCTTGATTTCTATGCTTTTGTTCCATACTTATTACTGTATATATTTGTCTATTATATATATATGTATGTATTTATTTAATATATAAATAGTACACCAAAGACTACCTACAGTACTGTCATTCCTTCCATTTTTTTTTAAATCCATCCAAAAGTTGTCTTGAAAAGATCGCTTTTAGCGATAAGGCCGCCCATTGTGTCACCCAGTGCAATGTTTTCTTCGTCTATACTTTCTGTAACTTATATGGTGTACATAATAAAGAGTATTCTATTCTATTCTATAATGTCAAACAAATTAAAAAAAATAATGTAATACATATCATAAAAAATAAAATGTCAATAAATAACCTAAAAATGTCCTAACCAAAATAATTAAAATAGCCTAAAACATGTTATTAGAAAATTCACGCAATCTACTCGGTTACCTAAGTCATATTAATCATTTATCATAAGTTCATTAACTGAATAAAAACACTTTTCCAATAGAAACTCCCTAAGCCTCTTTTTAAACAAGGTGGTTCTATATAATAGACATCTTAGATCCTTAGGCAAGCAGTTAAATAGTTTCACCGCTTGATACTTAACACAATGTCTCACAATATTCAGTTTGGAACTAATTCCAAGCTTCAGGTATTGGTTCCGTGTGGTTTCCCTATGGTGTCTTTCTTCCTTCGTTTCATATTCAGTTATGTGTGTGTGTGTTGTGTGTGTTCAGTTATTCAGTTGTGTGTTATACAAATATATTTATACAGTCTTCAGAAGGTCCAACAATACTTCAAAACAATAATGTTCTGCATATCACTTGTTTCTGCGCCCTAGTGGATGTGGAGCAGGACTAGCATTTAGCCAAGCGTTTTTATCAGTGATGTAATCCCCCAACTTATAACATGCCAGCCTGCATAGTGTGCGTTTTATACAAGTTTTAAATTTCGTCTCATTCAGTTCAAGAATGTGGGGAGGAATTTTATTGTAACATTTTGTACAGTACCCCATGAAAGATGAGGCTACTTTAGCCAGTCTGAAACCTGGTTGAAGTAATTGGTCCCTATTTCTAGTAACGTAATTATGTCTGTCGCCGTTTTTACTAAAAAGATGTAAATTATTTCTCACGTACATGATGTTTTCATAAATATATTTAAAATACCTGATCGACTTAAAAACTTAACGTTGCAGAAGTTTAAAAAGCATTTCACAGAATTACTTGTGGATAGGTGTTATTATTCTGTGCAGGATTTCCTAAATGATAATTTTAAGTAATGTCTTCCATAACCTTTACTTTGTATCACATTTTGCATGCTATATTAAGGCAGAATGTACATGGATCCTACTTTATAATGTAACAACTTATTTTATGTACCTACATTCTAAGCAAATAAAAACCTATTCTATTCTATTCTAAGGAACCGTCATGATGTTAATGTCCTTAAACAGTTCCCTTAGAGAATCGCGCCGGCGAAGATTGTATATCGCTCTGATGGCTCGTTTTTGCAGAATAAAAATTGACTCAATGTCTGCAGCCCTTCCCCATAGTAAGATACCGTAAGACATTATACTATGAAAATAACTAAAATAGACTAGTCTGGCGGTATCCACATCCGTTAACCGACGAATCTTTCCAACAGCATAAGCCGCCGAACTCAGCCGCCCCGCAAGGGATACCAAATGAGGACCCCATTGCAACCTTGAGTCCAGCGTGATCCCCAGGAAAACCGTTTTATCGACGAATTCTAGCTTCTCCTTGTTTAATATAATGTCACAATCAGTACTTTTGACATTCGGCAAGGAAAATTTTACGCCCTTGGTTTTTTTTACCATTTAAAACTAAATTATTGGCAGTGAACCAATCCTGAACCTGCCGTAGCGCGTTATTTACGTCGTCAACCTGACAAGTACGTCTATTTATTTTAGAAATTAAAGATGTGTCATCAGCTAATAACACCATGTTTAGTTTGTTTTCCAATAAACGGGGTAAATCGTTTATGTATTTGAATATATTTGAAACTTGGCATAAGTATTAACCTAGGTAAATAGTAATGGTTTCATTATTAGTTTTTCAAAACTACTCCTAAAAGACGATTAAGGGTTAAAGGTTAAAGATTTTTGATGAATTTTACCGAACAGAGCTTCGTTTTATAATGTAGGGGAGCACTAAGCAGGGATTTTTGGAAATTCAACCTTCAAGGGGGTGAAACTAAAAAGTCATCTATAGGATAAAACACGGATCACGCGAACGAAGTCGCGGGCGAAATGCTAGTTGAGTATAAATCTACAAGAAAAAGCAAAAATTAAGAATAGTCAAGTCAGAGGCTCTGGATAAGTGACACTCTAGCATCAAAAGCTTGGCGATAGCGATTGGGAAACTTTCAAAAATGTATGGGATCGTCAAACGCTATCGACATGTCACGTGATCCATCCATTTGTCTAGAGTCTCTGATCTGTAGTATTATGTGTGTATGTGTTGGTACTCACGACAGCCTGTCTCCGCACGATGTTGGCGAGGTAGCGGCCGCGCCGGGACGCCGGCAGCAACACGCTGCCTGGCTGCACCTCGTCGCCCATCTGTTCATAACATGACAGGAGATTATTATTTTGTAATGGCCCAGTTGCTAAGACACCGCCACTTGTGCTTAAGGTCACTGGTTCAAATCCCGGCAGGTACCAATGTGACATTTTCAACTAATTTATGTACTTTGTATGTGTATCTTAGACATCGCTGAAGAGTAATATATATAATAGAGATCATAATCATTTCGTTTACTCATTAACATAAATTATCACTTATTTTAATTTGAAAATAGGTTGTTGCGAAACTCCCTGACCCCCGTACCAGTTATAAACTCTACTACGGTGAGTTGGCTTCGGCCCCTGTCACGCCTTTCAAAGGTCCGGGGCCCCAGAATCCTAAGATTGTCGAAGACATATAATACAAGATGGTATACTTACAGGTGGATATCCACATTTTGCGAATCTAACACTATGGAAGATAAATAAGAACATGAGCAGCTGGTCCCGCATGACTGAACCAGCCTAGATCTCTTCATGTACTGACTGTGATCGAGCGAAGCCGTCAATCTACAAGGCTAGGTATGCAATTAGGCGCTGGTTCACTAACAGGCACTAAACCATTAATCACAAAGTTACTAATATCACAAAGTTAACATTGTATGTTTGTTTGTAATGGATAAACTCTGGAAGGCCTATTTCTAACCGGTGTTGACCATTCTTTGGGACGAATCCGCTTAGGCGGGATGCTTTCTTAGTGCCTGGTGCCGAGCGAATCGCCTGCGAGTAGCAAAGTAGAATCAACGTCGGCAAGCATTTGTGGCTGTTATTTGTAAAAATTTCGTCAAAAGACTGCTTTGATCCACCGTAACAGAAGTTATCACTGCCATCAGGCTATAGCAGAAGCCATCACTGCTATACTGAGCGCGTCAATCTGTGACCTAAGAAAGTTAGTGGCACATTGTGACGCTAATGCGAGAGTACATGGCTTGGCATATAACATCAAGAAGTCCGAGATCATGATCTTTGAGGCTGGGTAAGAGCCCTGATAAGGTACCACCTGTTTTTCTTAATGGTACGCCTTTGAGGAGTCCTGAGAGTCAAATATCTTGGTCATAATTATATTGACTGGGAGTCTTTATGTCAAGAGTGAATAGGTTACTTCTAGGCAAGCGTGCTTCATTGTCGACCACATCATCGCTTACCATCAGGTGAGATAGTGGTCAAGCGCAAGCTTAATACTAATAAAAAAATCAAAATCGGTCCACAATTGACGGAGATATCGGTGAACAAATAAAATAATAACAACCATGAAGGCGAACATAGAACCTCCTCCTTTTTGGAAAATCGGTTAAAAAAGACGATGATGACGTTGAACGGGAGCGGGGGGTGGTCGTTTAGCGAACATGCTGGCTCGCAGGTTTGCACGATGCTCACTTCCTATTTAAATAATTTATTAATTAAAAATATTTTAATATTTTTTTTTTTTTTTAAACTATGTTTTTTCGTATTATTCCCAGCAAACCCTTTCATTTGATACCCATATCATGGCAGTGCACCAAAAATAACTAGCCCACCATCTTGGGCCGTCCGCCATATTGGATTTAGAATGACGTCACTTATCTGGGTGTTTGTGTATGAGAATTTATATGTTTGTAAACGCACCCACGATACAGGAAGAAATTCCTAGTGTGGGGCAACGTTTTGAGTGAGTGATCTAACCATGCATTGTCATCCAAACTAAACGTGTATGCAAAATTTCATCTTAATCGGTGGAGGATAACTGCTTTAAAATTCAGTTGCAACATTTGACCCAAACACACTTACATACATACAGATATACATACATACATTGCAGGTTAATTAAAAGCTTGTAACAAGTTAATTAAAAGATTGTAATAACGCTCTTTCGGGTCTACTGCACCTCCTTCTACACGTGCAGTCTGTGGTCAAGATATACTATACGCAAATATCGTACAGCACTCTTCGCGTTAAGTTTTAAAACTATTTTAGGATGCTGGTGGGGCTGCCCCGCTTCTGTAGTGCATCAGCAATGTTTGAAGATGCGCATGTTGATTGCTTCTACGCAACCACGCGTAAACTTTGCTTCCCTGGTGCGCAGAGTGTGGGGCAGCTCCAAAAGTATCCTAAGCATAATTTCGAGTCACCTAGACTGTTTGTACGTGGGTCGCTGTTGCGCCATCTCGCATGGAGTGCCGCAATGGTGGTAAACAATTTTTTATTGTATTGTGTGTTTTGTTTTGTTGTTCTTTGTTTAGTGTCAGTGCTTACTAACATAAAGATTTAAGGTCCGACCGCACTAGGCGTAACTACGCGACGCGACAAAATATATTTTGTATGAAATTGTGGTGCGGTTTATCTCATACAATTTCATACAAAGTATATTTGGTCGTGTCGCGTCGCGTCGCTCCGCTGACGCATAGTGCGGTCTGACCTTTACTGACCATTTTTGAGTCTTGGATACTCGATCGAAGATGTATTTTCTATTCTATTCTATAGAAAGCTAGTGTAAGCGAGCTTGCTAATGGCTCGACGAGATTCATCACAACGTTCAAATCACACCGTTAAGCGATTTGAAATCAAAATTAAATTCTAAGGGAAATTGCAAATACGTTCACATGGACGCAATGCGATGCATTCGACTCGCAATCTGCAAGGTCCCCTTATCTGTGCGATGCCAGGGGTGGTCACTAGTTAGTTTGCGATAAAATTGAAAAAACAGGTCGTGTAGTAATTGGAAGGCCGCCTAATTGGTGTTCGTTAAATATAACTGTAACTTTATTTACGTTAACGTTCATTTAATAAACCTATAACTAAGTTTGCCCGCGACTTCATTCCCGTGGCCTGTGACCTGTCCTGCAGGAACGGTGCCGTTTTCACTACTTAGAAGTTTTCTTTCAGTGAATGAACTTTCACGACTCTTCAGATTAAAATACTTACATAACATCACGCCTGTATTCCCCGAAGGTTGGGTAGAAGTACACCTACATAACAGTACACCGACATGTCACCAGTTATGTTTAAGTCTCATGTAATAAGGGACGAGCTTACTACAATCAACAAATGCAAGATTGAAAAATCCAATAACACTTTGCCTGACCCAGGAATGGAATGTAGAACCTCATGCTCGGCAGAAGCGCTCACGACCACCAACTAACACACACACGCAGCAGTGCTCTGACGCTCTGAGTGAGTACCTACCATCTACCATACTTTGGATAACAATCGTTTTCATTGCGTGATCCAAATGATCAATATTAAATTAACAATTTTTTTAATTAAACAATACAATCTGCCGCCTTTTCACCCTTGTTATTATTTATTACACTTTTCACGCTTATTATTATTTATTATACTTTTCATCCTTATTATTATTTATTATACTTTTCATCCTTATTATTATTTATTATACTTTTCATCCTTATTATTATTTATTACACTTTTCACCCTTATTATTATTTATTATACTTTTCATCCTTATTATTATTTATTACACTTTTCACCCTTATTATTATTTATTATAATTTTCATCCTTATTATTATTTATTATACTTTTCATCCTTATTATTATTTATTACACTTTTCACCCTTATTATTATTTATTATACTTTTCATCCTTATTATTATTTATTACACTTTTCACCCTTATTATTATTTATTACACTTTTCACCCTTATTATTATTTACTATAGTTTTCACCCTTTAAGATTCTCGGAACCCTAGGGTCTCGGCCTTTTGAAAGGCGTACCGGGGGCCGAAACCAACTCGCAGAGGCCTTGTTAGACATGTAGGATGAAATTTGATACCAACCGGCGATTATCCCTGTATGCACTAGTCACTACGCAAGAGCACCCAAGGACAATCCCCGGTTGGTACAGGACTATTGCAGAATGTGGAGGCAAAACATATTGGGCTATGGGTTTGAGAGGTTTCGTTATTATACTTTTCACCCTTATTATTAGAATCTTTTAGCCGACCCCAAAGGTCGGCTTCCAGTCTAACTGGATGCAGCGGAGTACCAGTATTTTACATGGAGCGACTGCCTGTCTGACCTCCACAACCCAGACACCGGTAACATGTTGCCCCTTGTCAAGGCTTGTGTCACATTTTCTGGTTCTGACCATCAGTAACAATTGTCAAAGATCTCCAAATGACAGCCGAGACAAACAGCTTGGCGTGCTTTTCGAGGCACGGAGAAGTTTAGATATGTAATGGGATGGCAAATACCCCTCAGTAGCTTATTTTATAATGAGATTCACGTCTAAATGGCAAGTCGTATTTTTTTGGAAAACGTATATGATCCATAAGACCTTATTCATTCCTCATCTATGAAAATGTTGTTTTATTCTTATAACATAGTGTAATTAATTTGTAAAGTTATGTCTTACACGGACAAAAAAACCTCCGGGAGTACTTTAATTAAATTTTCCCCATTTCAAAGACTATTGAATTATCTAGATTTTGATCTAAGGCTTTTTTTAAGTCATAGGAAAGTACAAAAAATACTACCGAATTTTTAATCGCGCGGGTGTGAAAAGAGGGCGCATTTTTTTTCTCAAGGTCGTTGGCGACAGTCGTCTTAACCTCGAAGATTGACTGTTATTACTTGGCCACGAGCTTCTCCTATTGCATTAAAAAATTAAAGTAAATGTATTTCGTTCGTCGACAAACACAAAACAAGTATTTTGTAAAAGTACTGTTTTTATTTTAAAACAAACAAAGTTCTACTAAGGAACCCATACTCATAGTAGATTGTTTTGTAGAGCCCGCACCGGCACTCATGCCAAACGCTATCAAAATGTCACGTGATCAATCCCTTACATTTGTAGAGCCCGCACCGGCACTCATGTCAAACGCTATCAAAATGTCACGTGATCAATCCCTTACATTTGTAGAGCCCGCACCGGCACTCATGTCAAACGCTATCAAAATGTCACGTGATCAATCCCTTACATTTGTAGAGCCCGCACCGGCACTCATGTCAAACGCTATCAAAATGTCACGTGATCAATCCCTTACATTTGTAGAGCCCGCACCGGCACTCATGTCAAACGCTATCAAAATGTCACGTGATCAATCCCTTACATTTGTAGAGCCCGCACCGGCACTCATGTCAAACGCTATCAAAATGTCACGTGATCAATCCCTTACATTTGTAGAGCCCGCACCGGCACTCATGTCAAACGCTATCAAAATGTCACGTGATCAATCCCTTACATTTGTAGAGCCCGCACCGGCACTCATATCAAACGCTATCAAAATGTAACGTGATCAATCCCTTACATTTGTAGAGCCCGCACCGGCACTCATGTCAAACGCTATCAAAATGTCACGTGATCAATCCCTTACATTTGTAGAGCCCGCACCGGCACTCATGTCAAACGCTATCAAAATGTCACGTGATCAATCCCTTACATTTGTAGAGCCCGCACCGGCACTCATGTCAAACGCTATCAAAATGTAACGTGATCAATCCCTTACATTTGTAGAGCCCGCACCGGCACTCATGTCAAACGCTATCAAAATGTAACGTGATCAATCCCTTACATTTGTAGAGCCCGCACCGGCACTCATGTCAAACGCTATCAAAATGTAACGTGATCAATCCCTTACATTTGTAGAGCCCGCACCGGCACTCATGTCAAACGCTATCAAAATGTCACGTGATCAATCCCTTACATTTGTAGAGCCCGCACCGGCACTCATGTCAAACGCTATCAAAATGTCACGTGATCAATCCCTTACATTTGTAGAGCCCGCACCGGCACTCATGTCAAACGCTATCAAAATGTCACGTGATCAATCCCTTACATTTGTAGAGCCCGCACCGGCACTCATGTCAAACGCTATCAAAATGTCACGTGATCAATCCCTTTGTTGGGGCGTAACTCCCAACAGTGAAAATGTTATGTTGAACTGTTATGATGAATGAGTAAACAACCGATTGATATAAAGGTTTTATTGCTACTAAAAATAACATATTATAATGTAATAATGTACAATTAATGTTGAGCTAAACAAACTGCAACGTTTCACTGTAAGTAGGACGTATTAGTTAGGGTCAATGTACAGCGTAGCTCGTACATATTGCCCACTCACAAAGTTAACTTAAATGTACATCGAAATTGTTCAAAATCAAGTTAGATTATAAAACGTAAAAATGTAAATACAAACAATTTCATAATTTATTACGGTAACTCACAACGCGCAATAGGCGACGTTGCTTTATTGAGTGTACGTGCACTCGATAAGTGCGCTGCGTTGATGTTTTCTGTGACGTCAAATAAGGCGTTGTCCACGATGCTCGCTGTCGACCTTCTTCGGGGCATCGGATTGGGAATAGATGGAGCTTCTGGTTTCTTTTGACTTGCCCAATGTTTGCGTAGGCGGTTGTAAGCGTATATTACACCCGCAAATGTTGCGGCGGCAGCCAATAGGTAGATGACAACGTATTGGTGGATATCATGGTGTGTTGCATGATCTGACATGATGTCTTCTGATGTTGCGGCTTTCATTTGTTCTACTTGTTTGCCAAGCTCTTGCAGTAATACTCTCTGCTCTGTTACCGTCTCATTCTCGTGAAGATGATTCAGAACCGGTACAGGTAAGTTTATGATATTGTTGATTGAAGGAATTTCTGCTGGACCTGCGTCGACTTGGGCTTGAATTTTGTTCATTTGTTGCCTTTGGGGATAAACAGCAAAAGTTTCACTACTAATTATGCAATCGTCATTGAGTGTTATGACTCCGGCCTTGTGTAGCAGCTGCGTTGAAACTTGATGCCCACAAATAATACGTATTTTGCATTGTTGACAGCAAAAATAGAGGAAATTATTTGCATTGTTTAATTCCAACCACTTGTCTCGGCAGGTTTCATGTTTTGTTTCGCAGTGAAGAGATTCCTTGTCCTTCATGCAAAGGCTCTCGTCCGACTTCATGCGGTATACAGGTTTCTGTAGTGGACACAATTGGGTTGTCGCGTCATGTTGCATGCATTGATGTATTTCGGATTCTGTCATTGGTATGTAGGAGTCCTTTTGAATGTTTATTGCTAACATTTCAGCAATAGGTATTAGGGTGACCATATCCACGTCATTGTTTTTCGGTACTGGTATTGTTCGGTAGATCTCGAAGTTATCTCTGCTGATTAGGGGTACCTTTACCTCGATTATAAGGTATCGTTCGGTCATTTTCGCCTTTACTTGTAAGAGATGATACAGGTGAAATAACTCTGTTTGAATGTTGGTGATGGGTAGGACCAAATCCTTGGATAATTGACCCGAGATTTTGTTCAATTCGTCCCGAAGCTGTTCCGGTGCGATGAGGTGTAGGTTCATCTTGCCGTTATATATGTTTGTCTATGAGGGTCTCTTGGACGTTTCTGAGATGCTCAATTAAGCTATTTGCCGTAATAGCTGACATCACAAATTCAATAGACAGTTCTTGGGAATTCAGTTCCTTCTGGAGGTTGTTCGTAAACCTTTCAAGGTTTAGCAAATGTTGGTTAAACATTTTGTACTGTTTTTCAACTGCATCTTCCGACCTCTTCAGTAAATTATATTCTGCTTCGATCACGGATGTTTGATTTCTTAACAACAGTGCCAGGTGTTTCTCGTTGGCCTTGACCAGGTCAATGTCTTCTTGATATTGTTTCGCGAAGTCATCATCTAATACTCCGAACAGGGAGCGCGCGATGGAACCGACACCGTTGATAAGCCCGCGTTTGTTTCTCGTATTCACTCGGCCTTGCGGATTCAGCAACATATGGTTGTAGTGTCCTATTTCGTCGGTCGAGTGCTGTAGTTGTGTTAAAATTACGTTACATTGTGTTTTCTGTTTTATTTTCTCGCAGATGGTTTCTAGATGATTGGTGAATTTGCTAGATATTGCTATACCATGCCAGTAGGGCTTGACGTCATAGTACACGATAATCTTCCACTCGCCGCGTATAAGCTGCATATTGGTTACTTTGTCAAAGTAAAGGCCTTGTTGAAGCTCGACGATGTTTGTTGTGTTAGCGGCCGCGACGGGATTTAGCAAATGCAGCAGTGCCATGACCAATCCGATGAAGTTTATTTTTCTGTTTGTTGTTTTGCATCGTCGTGAACTTTGCGACTCGCTGTTAGCCTGTAGGTATGACTCATTTTCATTTGTTTTTGTTGTGTTTTGTTGTTCGACATTTTCGTCACTGTTGATAGGCAAGACGGATAGTTTTGTGACAGGCCTCTTCATATGCCCGTTTCTTGTTTTTAGGCTAACGACCCGAACGTATCCATCATTCCCAGGGTGAAGTTCTGTTATTCTCCCCATGAGCCATTTCCCGGCTGGTACATGATCTTCATGGATTACCACCAGATCGCCTATCTTCAGATTTTTCCGTGGTTCCTGCCACTTTGATCTGGCTGATAGCTGGCACAAATATTCGTTCCTCCATCGTTTCCAGATTTCTGCGAAGATCTTTCTTGTTAGTTCCCATCTTGTTCTTGCATCTTCCATTGTTTCTATGACTGTCAGCCCCGATCTACCCGATAAAAAGTGTGCTGGCGTCAGACAGTCTAGATCGTCTGTGTTTTCACTTAGTGGACACAGAGGTCTGGAGTTCAAGCAGGCTTCCAGTTTTGTTAGGATTGTGGAAAACTCTTCAAATGTTAGTTTTTGTTCTCCTACTACTCGTTTCAAGTGGTGTTTTAGGCTTCTGACTGCTCGTTCCCACAAACCTCCCGCTGATGGCCAAGCGGGGGCATTAAAATGCCACTCAATTGTCATCTCCGCGATTTCCTGTTGTAGTTGGATGCTTTTGTATGTTTGTTCAATTTCTTCGTATTGTTCTACGAGTTGTCGGTTTGCTCCGACAAAGTTTGTCCCGTTGTCGCTGTATAAGTGACGAGGGGCGCCTCTTCTTGCTGCCATTCTGTTGAGGGCTGCCAAAAATGCTGAACTGGTGAGGTCTGACACCAGTTAGATATGCACAGCTTTGGTCACCATGCATATAAAGACTGCTATGTAGCCCTTTGTTGTTCTTGCTCCTCGGCCTTTGTTCATTTTGACGTCCACAAATCCAGTGTAATCTACCCCAGTATGGTAAAAGGGCGGCGCTTGATTTGCTCTTGCGCTTGGTAGATTACCCATCAGTTGGTGTTCTTTTGTTGGGTTGTTCTTGCGGCACGTCACGCATTTTCTGATTTGCATCTTGGTTGTTCGGTTCCCACCGACGATCCAGTACTTCTCCCGTAGGTGTGATAGAGTGAGTCTTGGGCCGCCGTGAAACGTCATTCGATGAGCTTGGTCGATGAGAAGATGTGTCAATCGACTGTCGTGTGGAATGATCATCGGATGTTTCATGTTTTCGGTTAGCGATGCGTTTTTCAATCTTCCTCCCACTCGTAGGATGTCTTGATGATCAATGAACGGTACTGTTAGCCTGCACCCTGTTATTTTTCTTTAAATGACAAAGATCTGTGTCAAATGATTTTTGTTGAGTTTGTTTTATGAGCACCTTTATTGCGTTATTCAATTCGTGCAACGTCAGGTATCTCGGTAGCTGTCGCCTTTTCGGGTTCAATGCTCTGAGTATCCATGCGACAATGCGAATAATATGTTCGATAGAGCTGTGATTTTGCAATAATGTTTCCACAATGCTCGTATTTTCTATGATGTGTTGAGAATGTTGGGATACATTGGCTTGTTTCCGGACTGTTTTTTCTTCTTGGTCCGTGTTATAATTGTGTTTTTCTATGTTCTTTGTTTTAAGCAATGGTAGCCATGTAGGTCCATGCCACCATAATTGATTTTCTTTCAGCTGACTAGCGTATTGGCCTCTGCTTGCGGCGTCAGCGGGATTTTCCTTTGTATTAACGTAGTTCCACGATGATCGTGGTATGACGTCAGTAATACTTCGTACTCTGTTTTCTACGTATGCTTTCCAGCGGGATGGGTCTCCTTGTAACCAACCCAGGACCACCATGGAATCAGTCCAGCCGTAGACGTGTACTTCATATTGATTCAATGACTGTTTGACTTTGCGCATTAGTTGTGATAGAAGGTGCGCTCCATTCAATTCCAGTCTAGGCAATGTTGTTGATTTTCGGTGTGGTACAATCTTTGACTTTGCAGCGACCAGTATTGTTGATGACTGGACTCGTGCATAGATGACGCAGGCATAGGCATCCAGGGAGGCGTCGCTAAACCCATGTAGCTCCATTGTCTGCTTTCCGCCACACTTAAGCCATCTAGGTATTTCGCATTCGTTTATCGCTCTTATATCGGCTTGTATCTTGCACCACTCCACATGTATGTTATCGGACACTTCGTCGTCCCAATGTAAGTTGCCATCCCACAGTTTTTGAAATAATAATTTCAATTTTGTTGACACGGGGGCCAGCCAGCCGAGTGGGTCAAATAGTTTGGATATTTCGGCAAGTAGGCTTCGTTTTGTTTGTTTCTTGTTTACGTCAGAAATTGTGCATTGAAAGGTGAATTTGTCCTCTCTTGAATTCCAGCACAGGCCTAACGTTTTTTGTGTATTTTCTGTTTTGAAGTTGAAGACAATCTTATCGTTGTGTTGTTCGGAGATATCTTCCAAAAGTTCTTGATTGTTTGCTGACCATTTTCTGAGGTTAAACCCTCCATTTTTCAGTAACTGTTTCAGATCCGCGATCAATTGCTTTCCTCGTTCGATTGTATGTGTCCCGTGAACGAGGTCATCCATGTAGAATGATTCTTCCAGCACTTTTGAAGCCTCCGGGAACTGTTCATGTTCATCTGCCGCCAATCTCCTGAGCGTCATCATAGCTAGGAACGGCGCTGCCTTGGTTCCGTATGTTACGGTTGTTAATTGGTATGAGCGGATAGGTTGTCCCAGTGATTCTCGCCATACAATTTGTTGCAGTTGTTGGTCTTCTGGGGCTACCCAAATAGCACGAAACATCTTCTCAATGTCCGCTGTAAACGCATATTTGTATTGCCTCCATTTCATCAGTAATGTTTGTAGGTCCTGTTGAAGATTGGGACCTTTGTACATGAGGTCGTTCAAACTGCATCCCGTTGACGTTTTTGCTGACGCATTGAACACCACTCTGTACTTTGTTGTTGTTGATTCAGCGCGTTGCACGCCGTGGTGAGGTAAGTAACACTCGAGTGTTTTGTTGCTAACTGTTGATTGCTTCATATGACCTAGATCAATATATTCAGCCATGAAGTCTTTATAGGCCTTTGCCAGGTGTGTTTGTTTTTCCAACTTTCTTTCTAAAGTTTTGAATTGGGCTACAGCCATTGGTTTGGACGAACCCAGTCTGCTCTCAAGTTCTTTCTTCATCGGCAGTCTGACTTCGTATTTCCCATTCTCCAGGCGTTGCGTAGTGTTGGTGTAGTATTCAATGCATGTTTCATTTTCCACCGATAAATTGGATTGATCGGTGATGTCTTCGGTTTCCCAGAACTGTTTGATATCTTCAAGATTGTTTATGACCACATTGCAGTGGAAAGTTTTGACATTTCCGCATAGAAGCCAACCTAGGTAGGTTTGTTGTGCGATAGGTTGAGTGGTGTCATCGCCCTTTATTATGCCTCCTAGCATGATTTGCGAATAAATGTCTGCTCCAAATAGTAAATCCACCTGACGGCTGTTATGGAACTCCGGATCTGCTAAATGGATGTTCTGTATGTGGGACCAAGATGGTTTTGCAAAGGTCTTATTCGGCAGGTTCTTAATCAAGTTATTCATAATGATGACAGTCGTTTGGAACTTGAAGTCGTTGTAGACAGAACTGCAAGTAATTGTTGTCATTCCTTTGCAGTGGTTTTCCTTCTGTCCAACTCCAAAGATGACTCCTTTGCATCTCTCGCGCTTAACTCCTAGAAGTTGAGCAGCATGTTCGGTGATCAAAGATATCTGAGAACCTTGATCGATGAGGGCTCGCAACTTGATTAGGGTCCCATCGGCTGTTTCTATGTTTACTACAGCTGTCGCTAGTAGTATCTCCGAAGTATCATCATCCTTTGATACATGGGAAGAATTTGTTTGTTTTTCCGTTTTGTTCGTAATACATGCATCGTGTAGCAATGTATTATGTTGACCCGAGCACTTGCGACATCGGTAAGCTGACGTACATTTCTTTCCGTTATGGCTGAACAGACAATTTACACAAATGTTCATTTTATTTACTGTGCTAAGTTTTAAGTGATTCGGCATTTCTAAAAACCTTGCACAATTGTACATGCCATGTTCGTCATCGCAAAGGGGGCATCGGAATGTTGACGCATGGAACGATTTCGTAATTTTCTTGTTGCTAGTTGCTTGATTACTGCTGTATTGTTTTTTAGAGTACAAAGTATTTTGATGTTGACTCGATGAGGTATTTGGTTTTTGATTGTTTTCTTGTTTGCGGCGCGATGCTTCCAATGATGTAAACTTCCCTTCTAGGAAATCTAGCAGATCTTTCAGTATTGGCAGCTTTCGGCAGTTCTTCAGCGAGTCGTTGTACTCTGAGTGTGTGTCAGCGTCTAATTTTTGCGATAATATATGTACAATTATCGGATCCCAGGTGTCGATATTCACTCCTAAATTCTTTATCGCATGTAGGCATTCTATGCTGACGTCATGGATTTTCTTTATTTGGGCCACTGTCTGTTGTTGCATGTTTGGTAAATTGAACAGCATGTTGATGTGCGATGTGAATATAAGATTTTCATTATTATATCGGTGATTAAGGATATCCCAACACACCAGGTAGTTATCCGAACTTATCTGTAGATGTTGAATCAAGCGTTCCGCTTCTCCTTGCACCTTACTCTTCAGAAACTGCATCTTCTGAGCAGATGAGAGGGAATTGTTGTTGTGTATTGCTTCCGTAAAAAGGTCTTTAAATGGGATCCACTGGTTGTAGTTACCATTGAAGACTGGTATCTCTAATTTCGGTGTTGTTTTCTCCCGATGAGTGCCGGACCACATTTTGGTATTCAAAGCCTTTTTTAGTTCCTGGAACTGGTTTTCATACCTGGTGTAGCGTTCTTCATACACTGCATTCTTCTCTCCGTTGGTTTCATACTCTATCTCCCAGTGAAGGTTGTCAATAGCTGACCAGCGTGTTTGCAGTGTTTGCAGAGCGTCTTGAAACTCCCATTTTTCAGACAGGAACTCCACGTGTATGTTCGCGACTGCTCTCATGAAGGCTTTGAAGTTAGCGGTCTGTTTGCGCATCATATCGTCCAGCTTGCTATTGGATCCCGTGTCCTTTTTCGCGGTGTTTTGTTGATCTTGCCGAGGAGGAGGAGGAGATGGTTCTCTGTTTTGTTCGTCTTGATTGCCAGCTTGTTCTGCCTCACTCTCCTGGGCTTCTTGTTCCTGTTTTGTTTGTTCCGAAGTACCTTCCCCTGTTTGTTGGTTGGCACTTCCCAATGTTTTTGGTTGTACCGACTGCTCCCTCGGAGAACGAGTGAGAGTCGTAAGTTGTTGGTGTTGTTGCAGAATAAGCTCCTTTACTTCATTGTAGCACTGCAGAGTTATGTTATAGCAGTCATTACTAAAGTACGGATGACTTACACTTTGTTCCGTGGGCGTGGTCGTGATTGAACTGAAATTCTGACCACAAGTTTTCCAGCATTGCCTTACGGCGTTTGAAGTAGTCAGCGTTCTTTCTGTCCCAACCATCCTTCTTGATATTTATACCGATCTTCTTTATGCCGTCGTAGAGTTCGTTCTGCTTCTGGTAGAACTCAGCTGCCGACATGATGTTTTGTTGTTTTTCTTGTTGACTTCAAATGAACTCTTCTGTTTCGAGCGTTGACTGTTGCTCCACACTCTTGGTTCTTCGTATTGTGCAACCTTCTCCTCTGCGGTATGCGCCTTCTCAATTGGTTACTGGGGCGACTCGCTTCTGAGAGACCAGTCCAACCGATTCGCGACCGTAAAAGATGTAAATTACACAACACTAAATTGCTCGAAGGACCATATGTTGGGGCGTAACTCCCAACAGTGAAAATGTTATGTTGAACTGTTATGATGAATGAGTAAACAACCGATTGATATAAAGGTTTTATTGCTACTAAAAATAACATATTATAATGTAATAATGTACAATTAATGTTGAGCTAAACAAACTGCAACGTTTCACTGTAAGTAGGACGTATTAGTTAGGGTCAATGTACAGCGTAGCTCGTACACCCTTACATTTGTAGAGCCCGCACCGGCACTCATGTCAAACGCTATCAAAATGTCACGTGATCAATCCCTTACATTTGTAGAGCCCGCACCGGCACTCATGTCAAACGCTATCAAAATGTCACGTGATCAATCCCTTACATTTGTAGAGCCCGCACCGGCACTCATGTCAAACGCTATCAAAATGTCACGTGATCAATCCCTTACATTTGTAGAGCCCGCACCGGCACTCATGTCAAACGCTATCAAAATGTCACGTGATCAATCCCTTACATTTGTAGAGCCCGCACCGGCACTCATGTCAAACGCTATCAAAATGTCACGTGATCAATCCCTTACATTTGTAGAGCCCGCACCGGCACTCATGTCAAACGCTATCAAAATGTCACGTGATCAATCCCTTACATTTGGCATTTTTCGAGCATAGCCATCGCTTACATCGAATGACACTTGTCTAGAGACTTGTACTCGCAGGCTCGGCGTACACAGTCTCCTGATGCGGCTTTACAACCGGGAGCCGGGGAAAATGCAGAGAGAGCTCGTCATCAAATCAAATCAAAAAAATCTAAATGTTTTTATTGTAACTCGTACGTATAATGATACATCATTACATAGTTGGAGGTAGCCAAAAACTGATTGACGCGATTTACTGAGTTAATAGGGTTCGGTGTGATATTTAAGAGGCTACTATTAGAAGGTTTGGGTCTTTTAAATTGGGTGATTTCATTAATTTTTTGCCACAGCTGTTTTGGCTTGTTTATTGAGTCAGTAATTTCGTATCTCTAGAATTGTCTCTTTAATTTCTTAATAAGATTTGAGCAGAACGTACGAAAATGTCTGAATGTAATTTTTAGTATTATGTTGTGGGATCTTTCTTGGACTGCAATTGCATTTTATTTCGGAGTCTAATACATCGCAAAGCACCCAAGGATATCCAAGGTTTCTAAGTTCTCTTGGATCCTGAGATAAATTTTATTTTAGTATTAGAATTTAATGAAGTCCTGATCACATCTACGAACTTGTTTGCTATAAGGTCGGTGTTTTCAGTGTCAAAGAATGAAAAGTCTGTATTTATTAGGTCCCTATAAGCAGTATCAAAATCTATAACTGTTTTATACTTGTCGCAGCTCTTAGTCTTTACTGTATGGGTTATGTTTAGCAATACCATAGCATGATCTGTGGCGACATCTATGCGATACTACTACATGTAACTACTAATCTCTTCGGACGAGGCGTTTCGTATAATTATGATAGAACTTCACTTACAGGTAAGTTCGTTTAATCACCAATTATACTTCACGCCTCGTTCTCAAGATTAGTAGTTACATGTAGAATTTGAGAGTATGTGAGGGATATATCTTCAATGGTACAACCTTTTAGACGAAAAAAGTAATCGAATGTTTATTTTCCAACAAAGTGAGTATGTATATAAACCTCTTCATTTTAATTTTACAATAGTAATAGTATCTTATACAATAAAATAAAAAATAAAAAAGCCTCTTTATTTCATGCAAACAATAATACATAGTTAAATTTTAAATTATAAGAAAAGATTTTAAATAACTTTCAATAGAATAAAGACGGATACGTTTATAAATTTAAATAATAAAATAACTCACAATAAGATACGAAACACAATTAATCAATATAAGGCCAGTAATAACATAATTGTGTTTACTTTATTTGTATTATAAAAATCATTTTTATTTGGTAAAAACATGATAGTTGTTAACAATATCTGTAAAAAGTATTCATTGGACTAACTTCTAAAAAAAAAAAAATAACAGATAAGTCAAAGTCATTAAAATTCCAAACAAATAATTGATTAATTGTATTCATAGTAATTAAAATAAATAAACGTAGCAATAAATTATGTGAAATAAATAATTTTAAATAGTTTATGTAGAACTAATCTTAAATAATGAATTAGATTTAATTAAATTAAGTTGCATGAACCCCTCTGTGGGTAAAGGCCTCCTCCAGAGCCTTCCATTCGTCTCTATTTGCTGCTGTAAAATTCCAGTTTTTGCCAGCAACAGTCTCTAGCTCGTCTTTCCAGCGTGCCTTTGGTCTGCCTCTGCGCCTGTAACCGGTGGGCCCTCTCCATGCTGTGACTGCTTGAGTCCACCTACTATCAGTGAATCTGGCGACATGTCCAGCCCATTTCCACTTTAGGCTTTGAGCGAAGGAAACGGCGTCGATTACTTTTGTCTCTTTTCTTATATTAGAATGTTTGATTCTATCTAATTTTATTTATTTATTTATTTCAGACAAAATTCCAGTCCATAGTTACACGAAAAAAACAATATATAAATTAATTAATTATAAACAGATAAAAACCCAAAATAAAATGATTGAATAATTGAAATTTAAATAATCAAAAATTCATTAAAAGTAAAAATGATAAATAATAATTAAAAATGTCCAAAAAATTATAAAAATGTCAGAATTGTATAAAATAATGTCAAATGTAAAATTACTAATTGTAAAATGTTATAAAAATGTCAAATTATTAAAAATAAGAATTATATGAATTGTAAACAAAACAATAATATTGCAAAAAACAAATAAACTACGGTAATTATTTTACGTTTCTATCTGCCCCACGCCCGGTATACGGGTGCATGCAAGGCCTGCCACTGCCGCATGAAAGGCCCGTCCAACCTGTTGGCAACAACGCTAAGAAGAATGTTGCCGCTGCCCCGCACTCTACTCGCCATTGAGGACGCCCTCTTGCGCATGCTGGCATAAAAACAGTCAATGCGGACGCTCGCGAACATTCCCGAAGCGCTGCAAAAGCGAGGCAGCCGCACCATTGCCCTCAACGCGTTATTATATTGAACGCGAAGAGCGCTGTAAGATTTCTGCAAATATGACAGCCACAGACTACTCGTCTAAAAAGTAATCGTCGAAATCTAAGAGTCTTATTTTAAGCGCACTTCTTTCTAACGCTCTCTGGCATGAATTAAGATGTCTCTTTGCCACTGAGTCAAAGATCCATGTTTGGCAACCGTATGTGAGACAGGGCAGTAGGCAGGTATCCATAATTTTCTTTTTCCATTGGATGTGGATGTTTGACTTAATGATTTCCTTATATGACTAGTACTTTTTCCAGGTTATTGCGATTCACCTGTCTATTTCTTCGATGTTGTTATTTTTGCTGAAGGATACTAGTTTGCCCAAGTAAATATAGTCGTTTACGTAGTCCACCGGTGAGTTATTTAGTGTAATTGGTATTTTAATATGATTAGACATTAATTTTGTTTTAGATAGGTTCATTTCTTAGCCAATTTTTTTACTTGCACCGTGAAGCTCTACCAGCATTGTTTGGAGTTCTGCAGCTTCTTCAGAAAAAATAACAATCTCGTCGGCGAATCGTAGGTGGGTCAGGCGCTTATCATTTATTATTAGACCTCTATTCGTCCATGGTAGATCACTCATTATGCTTTGCAGTACCGCTATGAATAATTTTGGAGAGAGCGGGTCACCCTGCCTGACACCTCTGCCAATTCTTATTCTTTTCCCGGAGCGATCTAGTTTTATTGTGCTTGTACTTTTTGCATAAACATTTTTTAATATGTTTATGTATCTTCCATTGATATTCTGGTTATTTAGAGCTGACCATATGCTTTTATGAGAGATGGAATCCAACGCTTTTTTATAATCAACGAATGCTAGATAGAGCGGTCTGCGGAACTCGGTGTACTTTTCAATGATTTGCTCTAGGACTTGAATATGGTCAATAGTACTAAAACCTTTTCTAAATCCGGCTTGTTCGATTGGTTGGTGGTTCTCTATATCGTCGCTTAATTTCTCTAGTAGGCATGATGCGAAGAGTTAATACAAGCATGGCAAATACAAGCTTAAATACCTAATTATATATATATATAGCTCAAAATATTCGCGCGAATTAAATTTGCGCCACGGTGCAGTGGATTCTGTTGAAAAACACGGCTTTCATGCGATATTATTGCCGCACGATTTTTTTACCGCAATGCGAGCAGCTTCATACAATTCCATAGGTCGCAGAATGGGCGGAAAAAATCTCGCGAATAAATATCGCAGCCTTAGCGCATGCGCGGATAATGCGGTGGTGTGCTGGGTTTTGACGCCATTCATACGTTTTGTTTTGCTGGTTTTGCTGTACTGAATTTCATGAGTTTTTTTTAATTCTTTCTTAACATGTGTGATATTAGTGAATGTGAAGAAAATTTGACTCCGCCAAATATTTTATATGCGGCGAAGGAAATTACTCATAATCTCTTACCAGCAAAGTCGAGATTATTATATGATGCATTTATGAAAAATATAGCTATGTTGTAGGTTCAATCCCAAAATGTATGAGTGTAGATAAAGTAGTGTATGAAACTGCACATAACTAGGTATTAAAACATTCGTGTGAATACTATTAAAAACCGAGCCGTAGGCGAGGTTTTTAAACTCACACTCGTGTTTTAATACCCCTTATTATGCAACAGTATCATAAACTACTATTTTTTTAAATTTTACCTATCCACGAATATAAAGTACACAATTACAATACAATACACTATTTATACAATATTATATATAATATATATATTATATTATATTATATTTGTTATACAATATTTTTTGAATTGATATTTGGAACATTACGTTGTGAGTGTAGATAATAGTAGTTTATGCAACAGTCATATAATAGGGGTTATTAATTATATGCCGTTGCATACACTATTTTATCTTCACTCATACGGTTGAAATAAAACAAAAATGGAAACGGAATAATCTCGGAAAAAATATGTGGTATGGCGGGTAATTTAGATTCTCATTGCACATGACTGCGTAGCGCGCGCATCCAAAGACAATGACACAATTTTTCTACATTAAGTCAATGAGCCCATAAGCGCCAATAAATTAAAAAGTAATAGTCATCATCATCATCATCATATCAGCCGAAAGACGTCCACTGCTGGACATAGGCCTCCCCCAAGCGTCGCCACATTGACCGGTCCCGTGCGTCCCGCAACCAACGAATTCCTGCAACCTTCACCAGGTCATCGATCCACCTGGTGGGAGGCCTTCCAACGCAACGTCTTCCGGTTCGCGGTCGCCACTCCAGAACCTTTCTGCCCCATCGGCCATCCGTTCTGCGAGCAATGTGCCCTGCCCACTGCCACACAAGTTTGGCAATTCTTCGGGCTATGTCGGTAACCCTGGTTCTCTTACGGATCTCAACATTTCTGATTCGATCACGCAAGGAAACGCCGAGCATAGCCCTCTCCATTGCCCTTTGAGTGACTGTAAGCTTTCTGATAAGGCCCATTGTAAGCGACCACGTCTCAGAGCCATATGTCATCACTGGCAACACACACTGGTCATAGTTTTTTGTCTTGAGACACTGTGGTAAGTTGGACGAGAAGACACCGCGAAACTTCCCGAACGCTGCCCAGCCGAGTCGGATTCGACGGTTGACCTCTTTCTCGAAGTTGGCCCTACCCAACTGGATCGTTTGTCCCAGGTAGACATAGTTGTCCACAACTTCGAGTGTAGAGTCTCCAACCTTGATAGGAATGGGTGTAACATGGGCATTCAACATCACCTTGGTTTTGTCCATGTTCATTTTCAGACCCACTCTTTCGGAAGCTCTACTGAGGTCATCGAGCATTGTACTAAGGCTCTCCATGGTCTCAGTCATGACCACTATGTCGTCGGCAAACCGAAGGTGAGTGATGTACTCGCCATTAACGTTGATGCCTAGGCCGCTCCAGTCCATAACCTTGAATACATCCTCCAGCGCAGCAGTGAACAGTTTCGGAGAAATGACGTCTCCCTGTCTCACGCCACGCTGGAGAAGGACTGGTTCCGAGGTCTGATACTGAAGACGGACTGACATGGTGGCGTTTCTGTACAGACACTTCAAAACCTCAATGTACCGGTAGTCGATCTGGCACCGTTGGAGAGACTGCAGTACAGCCCAAGTCTCGATCGAATCGAAAGCTTTCTCGTAGTCAGGTTGTACTCTTCGGTCTTCTGTATAACCTGCCGCAGCGTATGTATGTGATCTACGGTGCTAAAGCCTTTTCGGAATCCGGCTTGTTCGGGAGGCTGGAAGTCGTCAAACCTGCGCGCGAGACGATTCGTGATGACTCTTGAAAACAACTTGTAGACATGGCTAAGAAGTGAGATGGGCCTATAGTTCTTCAGCCGGGCATTGTCGCCCTTCTTGAAGAAGAGTACCACCACACCCCTGTACCATGCCTGTGGCGTTTTGCCCTCGAGTATGACGGAATCAAACAGCTTCTGAAGGGCCTTAAGGACCGGTTTTCCACCCACCTTCAGGAGTTCAGAGTGATTCCGTCATCACCCGGCGCCTTGTTGTTTTTAAGCTGTTTCAGAGCCATCCTAATCTCGTACAGGCTGACATCCGGGATATCTTCGGTATAGTGTCGGGTCAATCTAGCTCTTGGGTCGTTTGCTAGATTTGCAATGGGTTTACTGGTTGACGTGTACAACTGCCCATATAATCTCTCGATCTCCCACAGAAGCTCCGGTTTGGTGGATACGATCCCGCCATCATCGGTCTTCAGTTTTGTGAGCTGGCTCTGCCCAATAGACAGATCCCTTGCAAAGACCTTGGAGCCCTTATTCCGCTCAATCGCATCTTTAATACTTTCAGTATTAAAGCGGCGGAGGTCGCTTTTCAAGGACTTTGAGATCCGTCTATTTAGCTGCCGGTATTTCACCGCATCGTCTGAAGACTGCAGGATCATCTCACGCCTCTCCTTCATTAGCTTTAGAGTTGGATCAGAGAGCTTTTTGTTTCTATCTGTACGGCGGGTCTTGAAAAACTTAGACCCGACCGTATGGACAGCTTCCACGAACCCATCGCTGTAATCGTCCACGGAGCTCCCTAGGCACTCGAAACGATTCTGGAGTTCGAGCTGAAAGGTTTCGGGGTTTTGGATTTGGATCTGTGCTGGACGGAGCGTGGACTTCATCAGTTGAGACCTTTCAAGCTTGATATTAATGTTCAATGTGCCTCTTACCATGCGGTGATCGCTCCCGGTTTTCACCGAATTGATCACAGAGACATCATTGAACACTTGCTTCTTGGTCGACATGATAAAGTCGATCTCATTTTTAGTTACACCATCGGGGCTTTGCCATGTCCACTTCCTGTGCTCACGCTCTCTGAAGAAGGAGTTCATCATATAGAGGCCTTCCTTCTCCATAAAACTGGCCAGTAGGTGACCCCGGTGGTTCCGACGTCCAACTCCAAATTGCCCCACTTGCAGCTCATCCTCGTCTCGTTTGCCCAGTTTTGCGTTGAAGTCCCCCATGACAACGGTGAAGTGAGTTTTGAAACTATGCATGGCTTTAGAGATATCCTCATAAATGGTCTCTACCTCGTCGTCGGGGTGCGCCGAGGTTGGGGCGTAGACCTGTATGGCCTTCAGCGAATATCTTGCGGATATTCTGAGTATAAGGTACGCCACCCTGGTCGACACACTCTCGATCTTCACCACGTTGTTCACAAGGGACTTGTGGACGATAAACCCGACACCACCTTGGGACTGCCGGTCACCCTCTCGGAAATAGAGCAGGTTACCGGATTTGAGGATTATCGAGTCCTCCCCCTCTCTTCGGACTTCAGATAACCCTATAATACTCCATCGCAACCTGCTCAATTCTTCCTCGAGTTCGGCTATCTTCTCGTCGGTCCGGAGTGTTCGCGTGTTATACGTTGCCAGGTCCAGTCGTCGGTGTTTATTGGGGTAGCCGGGTCCACTCCGGGGATTCTTTGCACCCCTTGCCACGCCATCGCCTCGACCGCTACCGTAGTCGAGGGTAGACGGGCTGCCGGGCACTCGGGGCCGTTTTTTTGTAGTGCTTATCATGGTTTGGGGGGGTTTGCCGTAATCGCCACGCTTGGCAGGCGGGTTGGCGATCGCAGTTTGTTGATAAAGTGCCCAGAGAACGCTGCTGCCCATTCTTTGGTGTTAATAAAAAGTAATAGTGTGCTATTAAAATTAAAATAGTAGTTTATGATACATAATAAGGGGTATTAAAACATGTGTGCGGGAATATAAGGGATTTTCTGAATGATAACTGCAGGAATACTCAGTGCAAGAAAAAAATACTATAATTCGGTGTTGACTACACGGGTTAAGTACAGCAAGTGAAATTTTAACAAAAAGAATCCATTTGCGCATTGCAATTAGAGGTAATTGCTCATTAACTGATTTGCTGCCATGCTGTGATGGTCAGGCGCTCCAACATGCCCCCGGGCGTTGAAAGCAACGGTTTCAACCAGATTCCGAAGACACGGGCAATGGGCAGATTCGGTTGAAGGCTCGGCGAACGACACCAGTGGACGTCTGAATATCTGCGACACGAGCGATGCCATCCGTTCCTGGGTGAACAGCCACAATTCGTCCAAGTCTCCACTTCAGAGGTGGAAGACTATCCTCCTTAATCACGACCAAGGAGTTTAGTTTAAGCCCATCCTTGCAGGAACGCCATTTGGACCTCACTTGTAATTCTGCAACATACTCCTTACTCCATCTGCTCCAGAAGTGTTGACGGAGTTGTTCAATCCATTGGAAGCGCAACAGATGGTTGAAAGAGTTGTCCTGGTAGGCAGGTTGCGGCAACGAAGTTTACCTCTCCTAGAAATAAATCGATACAAAGCTAGCAAGTAACTATTGCTAGTTAAATCGCCAACAAGCTCCAAATGGATAGCCTTGGTTGTAAAACAAATAAAAATTGCGATGTACACCTTCACTAGCCTGCATCCACGACCTTGACGACTATCACACATAATAGGGCCGGCATAATCTACGCCCGTGCTCTCAAAGGGATAACCTGGACGAAGGCGTTCTTGTGGTAAGTTACCCATTAACGGGGATACGACCTTACCCTTCATACGATGACACAGAACACAAGTGTGTAACACAAGTGTGTAGGCCTGTTATCATAAGTATGATAACAGGCCTTCGCCAAGTTGCGACCGGCTATTGGCCAGTAAGATTCCCTAATGGAAGCTGTTAGTAATTGCGGGCCAACGTGCATCAGCCTACGGTGCTCGAAATAAAATAATAGTTTTGTAAACTCATGAGTGGACTGTAATAAAATAGGGTGCTTTTTACTATAAACAAAATTAGAATTATCGAGACGTCCTCCTACTCGCATTATATTTTTGTCGTCCAAAAAAACATTGAACTTTAGAAGGGCGCTCCCTTTAGGTAAGCTCCTTTTATTTAAAAGTAATTCATACTCGGGAAACGATTGAGATTGACTTTGAATAATGACTACGTTCAATGCATCTTGTAAATCATCATGTGACAAATAATTTGTCTTTGGATAATGTTTTCTACATTACTTAATAAATCGCAATAAATAAGCAACAGAACGTATAAGCCGTGAGTAATTAGAAAAACGACTAAAATCAATTAAACCCTTACCTTTTAAATCATTAATAACAGCATTTAACACTACATTAGGTCGAGTCTCCGGTAACGTTTCCAATCCTGGACATTTAATGTGAGAGGGCCACTCAGACGGGTCTAGTCCTAAGAATGTTGGTTAATACCACCACAGATCTGAATTCTGCAGAACACTGATTTCCACACCACGAGAAATTAGGTCTGCTGGGTTTTGATCGGTTGGGACGTGCCGCCATGTACAGTTACCCGCCTTATCCAAAACTTCAGCAACGCGGTTGCGTACAAACGGCTAAAGTTTGGTAGGCATCATCTGTAGCCATCCCAATTACGATGGTCGAATCAGTCCAACAATAGACCCGACTGATCTTCACTCGGAGTGAGCTCATCACCTTCTCACAGAGACGCGAACCGATTACCGCACCACACAACTCCAGTCGCGGGATTGTTGTAGGCTTTATGGGAGCCACTCTACTCTTGGCCATCAATAAATGAACCAAATGCTCACCCTTATCATTAACACTACGAATGTAGGCGCAAGCACCGTATGCGGACTCAGACGCATCTGTGAAAATATGGAGTTCTAGCTCCGTATATAAGTTGCAGACTACAATTCGTGGAATACGGAAATGATTTAAAAGAGGCAAAGACTTTATTATAGTATCCCAATGTTCACTAATCCCAATAGGTAATGGTTGATCCCATGATAATTTGCCAACCACATTTTCTGTAACAATACCTTCATGGAGATAATAATAGGACCCAGCAGACCTAAAGGGTCGAAAATTCGCGCAATCACGGATAACAAATCACGCTTAATATGGCCAGTCGAGGACTTAGTAAGACTTATAGGAAACCCTAACTTATCGTCATTGACATACCATCCGAGACCAAGCAACTTGTCAGACTCATTAGGTCCAATGTTCAAGTCCAATGACGAAGGCGAGTTGCCTAACGCAGGAACAGAATCCGACACTAGTTGAGGGTCGTTTGACTTCCACTTTCTCAATGGCATACACGCCGACGCAAGCTCCTTAGTAACTTCAGTGCGAATAAATTTAACTTCGTCTAAATCATCCGCCCCTGTCAGTAAATCGTCGACGTAGAAGTCGTGTCTGATGATCGCCGATATTTTAGGGTTTTTACAATTGAGTCCTAGTTGTTTAAGGCATCGTGTTGCAAGGAACGGTGCACTAGCCGTACCGTACGTGACGGTGTTTAATTCATAAACATTACTAGGCTCACAATCATTGTCACGCCAAACAATCCGTTGCAAATACCTATCCGACGGGTGGACGACTATTTGTCTATACATCTTCTCCACATCCGCAGATAAGACATACTTGTGGAATCTGAACCGAAGAATTACAGACAATAGATCGTCCTGTACAGTTGGCCCGACCATCTGAAGGTCATTTAAGGACACTCCCGTCGTAGTAGGACAACTTGCGTTAAAGACAACACGAAGTTTGGTCGTGCTACTCGACTCACGTAATATTCCGTGATGCGGAATAAAATAACCAATACACAAATTGGGGTTATTAATTTTTGTCATATGATCGAGTGACTCGTATTCTGACAAAAAGTCACGATATATTCTATTAAAGTCTGGCTTAACCTTTAATCTACGCTCCAAAGAATGTAAACAATGTGCAGCTTTCTTAAAAACATTGCCCAGAACTAAAAGATCTTTCTTAAGGGGTATGCGAACACAAAAACGACCATCAGACAATCGTGTCGTATTTTTAACGAATTTATCCTCACACAATTTTTCTTCGGGCATGTAAGAATTGGAAGATTTCGCATTCACCTCTTCTAATTGCCAAAACATTGTCAATTCTGTTCTAAGCCTCACCCAGTCACTGTCGCCATCGGAAATAGTTTTAGAAAAATTACAATTTACGTCATTCGACAGCAGTGAAATATAATTTTGAGTAATTGGACCGGAAACTATCCATCCTAAACGGGTTTCACATAATACTGGTTTTCCGGTACCTAACTTTAGACTTTGCGATCCGAACAACTGCCAAAAAAGGTCAGCACCGATTAATATATTAATATTGGCCGGTTTATAAAAAGTAGGATCAGCTAGAATAATATTCGACGGTATGTCGAAATCAGAAATGTTAATTTCACGGCACGGTACGTTACTTGTAATATATGGCAGAACAAAACAATTAAGTTCGAACGTAAAACTATCATCCAATGACGTCATCTTAACACATGTTTTGCCTACCTGCGAAGTGAGATTGTTGATGCCAATAATAGATTCGTTTATTTGTCTAGTTGTTAAACTGAGTTGTTTACTTATATCTTTCCGTTATGAATGACGAGGTGCTACCGCTATCCAGAACCGCGCGAACGAGATGCACACAACCATTGTGGTCCCGCAGTTTGATCAGGGCGGTCGACAATAACACATCTCACTGCTTATGATTACGGGGAGATGCAATGTTTGTTGACAAAGCTACGTTATTTGTATCAGTGGTAGTAGACGGTAAGGAAGATGCAGACAAGTTGTCATTTGAATTATCACGAAGTGTATTCGCAATAGTGCTTTTAGAATCTATGTAAATTAGTGTGTTATGCCTACGTTTGCATAGTTTGCAACCTGGTTTTTTACATTTGTTAGCATAGTGACCTGAACGAAAACAGTTGAAACGAACTTTATAACTGGGTAGTAATTTGAGACGATCGTCATTGCTTATTGCAAGAAACTGTGGACAATTATTTAAAGTGTGATCATTGTTATTACATTTAGGGCACAGTTTAAGAGCTAATTCAGTGCTAGAACTATTAAGGGATTGTGTTGCTACCATAGACTTGACCTTGGGGCTTGATTTACCTGGCGTTTGGCAATGATTATTGCGAACTGGTTCTAAGGTTTCGATTAGATCGGCTCGATTACGTAGGAACTGCATAAATGCGTCGAACTTGCTCGTGCTATCTTTACAAAAACATCTTAACGGGGCTCCCCCTGCCGCCAAGAAAAGAAAATACAACGACATATATGATGAATAGAATTAAATATATATTGAATTTTAAAGCAAAATACACCAACAAAATTGATAATTTGAAATCTATAGCCGCTAAAATTAAACTAATTTAATTTTTTTAATTGTACCATGTTAATGTTATACATGTTATGTGAAAATAAAGTTACGCAAAATTAATGTATATAATACTGATTATTATGAATAAAAAGAAATCTAAACAAAAAAGATATGACTTTGAATAATAGTGTAAAAGATGGTTATGTTGAGAAAGTAAAGGAAAACAAATAAAAGTATAATAAATGTTTATTGCTACTCACATTATGAAGTTGAATGCTTCGGAATTATGAACATTAGAGACATAGTAGTTAGGAATTGTGATTGTTAGGATGAAAAATGTTAGGAAGAACATTTTCAGATTTCCAATTACTGGAGTTGAAAATTTAGGTGAACTTTGGCGCAACCCTCGGCATCACGGGTGCTTTCAGGACAACAACTACGGCAGCGATTGCGAGATCAATTCGAGGCAAGGAAGACATTACATCGTCTCGCTGTTGCTGGACTATGGGATGCCTCTAAGCCAAAGACTAACCATACAAAGTTCGACGAGAATGAAGGCCTGGATCGGGTAACAAGCATGTTATTCGATAAAATGCAAACTATGTTTGTATTTGAAAGGTCTTTCAAGGTCCAAATCCCTACAATAGAGGACTGGACGAAAGGACTTGATCCACCAGAACAAGATAGTCTGGTGTGGTACACTGATGGATCCAACATGGAATCAGGTAAATCCATATATATTCTTAGTGACAGTCAGGCTGCAATCAAAGCCATGGCATCCTACAAAGTGGACTCCGGACTTATTATGGATGCTATCCAAACCCTAAACAGGCTTGGGAAGCACAACAGGGTAAGACTGATGTGGGTCCCTGGGCACAAAGGATTCCATGGTAACGAAGTGGCTGATGAACTGGCAAGAGAAGGCTCAGCAAATGATTTTGTGGGTCTAGAACCATGTGTAGGCATTTCGACGTGTCTCGTAAAAGCCGCATTTAGGGAGTTTGCAGATCATAGACAGCGAACTTATTGGCTGTCTAATACCGGTCTACAACACTCCACGAAATTCCTAGGCTCTACGTTCAAGGCCAGGGAATGCATTTGGAACATGAGCAGGGGGCAAATTCGCTACCTGCTTGGGGCCTTTACTGGGCACTTTGGAACCAATGACATGCTCATGAAGATGGGTCTAACCGCGACACCGCATGTGCAGGTTGTGTGGGGAACATACGGAACGAATGGAGCACCTTCTGTGCACATGTAATGCACTGGCTGGTAAGCGATTGAGTCTCCTAGGGGTTGGATATCCAACACCAGAAGATTACAGGCTCATATCTCCTAGTCTCGTTGGAAAACTCATGAAAACAGTTTTCAACGAGATTGGGGAGGAGTAAGTTATCTAGGGGACCACAATCGATCCCAATGGGTCGAAGTGTCCGAGTTATTTCTCGGCCCCTCCATAAGATAAGATAAGATAAATAGTATGAAAAATAATAAAGCTGAAATTGTACACAAAAACCGCACAAAATTGTATACACAATAATGAATTGTTCAAAAAGAATGTATAAAAAATATAATTTTAATTATATTACTAATTACATATTCTTAATCACTAAATATTGTACCGTATGGTGACGGACGTAAAGAATTTCACCATCCCATATCTTCCCGTGGGTGTCGTAAGAGGCGACTAAGGGACACACCAGAGAATGGGCAGCAGCGCTCTCTGGGCACTTGAACAACAAACTGCGAACGCCAACCCGCCTGCCAAGCGTGGCGATTATGGCAAACCCCCCCAAACTAAAATGAAAAGCACACAAATAAAACGGCCCCGAGTGCCCGGCAGCTTGTCTACCCTCGGCTACGGTAGCGGTCGAGGCGATGGCGTGGCAGGGTGTGCGAAGGATCCCCGGCGTTGACCCGGCTACACCAATAAACACCGACGACTGGACCTGGGAACATATAACACGCGAACACTCCGGACCGACGGGAAGATAGCCGAACTCGAGGAAGAATTGAGCAGGTTGCGATGGAGTATTATAGGGTTATCTGAAGTCCGAAGAGAGGGGGAGGACTCAATAATCCTCAAATCCGGTAACCTGCTCTATTTCCGAGAGGGTGCCCGACAGTACCAGGGTGGTGTCGGGTTTATCGTCCACAAGTTCCTTGTGAACAACGTGGTGAAGATCGAGAGTGTGTCGACCAGGGTGGCGTACCTTATACTCAGAATATCCCAAAGATATTCGCTAAAGGTCATACAGGTCTACGTCCCGACCTCGGCACACCCCGACGCCGAGGTAGAGACCATGCATGAGGATATATTTAGAGCCATGCATGGTTTCAAAACTCATTTCACCGTTGTCATGGGGGACTTCAACGCGAAACTGGGCAAACGAGACGTGGATGAGCTGCAAGTGGGGCAATTTGGAGTTGGACGTCGGAACAACAGGGGTCACCTACTGGCCAGTTTTATGGAGAAGGAGGGCCTCTACATGATGAACTCCTTCTTCAGAAAGCGTGAGCACAGGAAGTGGACCTGGCAAAGTCCCGATGGTGCAACTAAAAACGAGATCGACTTCATCATGCCAACCAAGAAGCAAATGTTCAATGATGTCTCTGTGATCAATTTGGTGAAAACCGGGAGCGATCACCGCTTGGTAAGAGGCACATTGAACATTAATCACATCATCACATCACATCATCAGCCTAATAATGTTCCCACTGCTGGGACACAGGCCTCCTCTCTGTGAGAGGGAATGGGCCATTATCCACCACGCGGGCCCAGTGCGGGTTGGTGGATGTCACATGTCTTCGAATTTTTGGTTCTAGGACATGCCGGTTTCCTCACGATGTTTTCCTTCACCGTTTTGAGAGCAGTGGTGATGAAATAATTTACACAAAGTAAAGCGCCTACCTGGGCTCGAACCCACGACCTACAACGTGTAAGTCGCGGCCGATACCACTGGGCCACCACTGCTCTCAATGAACATTAATGTTAAGCTTGAAAGGTCTCGACTGATGAAGTCCACGCTCCGTCCAGCACAGATCCAGGTCCAAAACCCTGAGAACTTTCAGCTCGAACTCTAGAATCGTTTCGAGTGCCTAGGGAGCTCCGTGGACGATTACAGCGATGGGTTCGTGGAAGCTGTCCATACGGTCGGGTCTAAGTTTTTCAAGACCCGCCGTACAGATAGGAACAAAAAGCTCTCTGATCCTACTCTTAAGCTCATGGAGGAGAGGCGTGAGATGATCCTGCAGTCTTCAGACGATGCGTTGAAATACCGACAGCTAAATAGACGGATCTCAAAGTCTTTGAAAAGCGACCTCTGCCGCTTTAATACTGAGCGTATTAAAGACGCGATTGAGCGGAATAAGGGCTCCAAAGGTCTTTGCAAGAGATCGGTCTATTGGGCAGAGCCAGCTCACGAAACTGAAGAACGATGATGGCAGGATCGTTTCCGCCAAACCGGAGCTTCTGAGGGAGATTGAGAGATTATATGGGCAGTTGTACATGTCAACCAGTAAACCCGTCACGAATCTAGCGAATGACCCTAGAGCTAGATTGATCCGACACTATACCGAAGACATTCCCAACGTCAGCCTGTATGAGATTAGGATGGCTCTGAAACAGCTTAAGAACAACAAGGCACCGGGTGACGACGGCATTACGGCCGAACTCTACAACGGTGCCAAATTGACTACCTGTACATCGAAGTGTTGAAGTGTTTGTACAAAAACGCCACCATGTAAGTTCGACTTCAGGATCAGACCTCGGAACCAGTCTTTCTGCAGCGAGGTGTGAGACAGGGAGACGTCATATCTCCGAAGCTGTTTACCTATACACTGGAGGATGTCTTCAAGGTTCTGGACTGGAGAGGGCTAGGCATCAACGTCAATGGCGAGTACATCACTCACCTTCGGTTTGCCGACGATATAGTGGTTATGGCTGAGACCATGGAGGACCTCAGTACAATTCTTGATGACCTCAGTAGAGTTTCCGAAAGAGTGGGTCTTAGAATGAACATGGACAAAACCAAGGTGATGTTGAATGCCCATGTTACACCCACTCCTATCAAGGTCGGAGACTCTACACTCGAAGTTGTGGAGGACTATGTCTACCTGGGACAAACGATCCAGTTGGGTAGGGCCAACTTCGAGAAGAGGTCAACTGTCGAATCCGACTCGGCTGGGCAGCGTTCGGGAAGTGGCGCGGTATCTTCTCGTCCAACTTACCACGGTGTCTCAAGACGAAAGTCTATGACCAGTGTGTGTTGCTAGTGATGACATATGGCTCTGAGACGTGGTCGCTTACAATGGGCCTCATCAGAAAGCTTAAAATCACCCCAAGGGCAATGGAGAGGGCTATACTCGGCGTTTCCTTGCGTGATCGAATCAGAAATTTAAAAATCCGCAAGAGAACCAGGGTTACCGACATAGCCCGAAGAATTGCCAAACTTAAGTGGCAGTGGGCAGGGCACATTGCTCGCAGAACGGATGGCCGATGGGGGAGAAAGGTTCTGGAGTGGCGACCGCGAACCGGAAGACGTTGCATTGGAAGGCCTCCCACCAGGTGGACCGATGACCTGGTGAAGGTTGCGGAGATCCGCTGGTAGCGGGACGCACGAGACCGGTCAATGTGGCGACGGATGGGGGAGGCCTATGTCCAGTAGTAGACGTCTTTCGGCTGATATGATGATGATGATGAATTATTGTTTATGAAAAAAAAAAAAATTTTTTCTTCTTGTGCCCCTGTAGTGTCGTGTACCCTGTTGTTTCTATGATCTGTGAGTGTACCTATGTGTAGCCAAATCATGTATTAGTATTAAGTTTAGTCGTAATAAACCACTCGTGGCGTACTGACGTGTTTTCATTGTCTGCCTGCGACCCACACACATTACTAGCTAACCTACCAATATCCATTCCAAGCCGATGTTAGGACATGTAGTGGTTACAATAATTAAATATTCTAACTACAACTAATTAGCCTACGAATATCCATCCTACTCGAAATAGGAATATGGAATGCCTTTTTCTTACAAAAAATATCTTAAATATTAAATAAATAATAAATAAATTTTATTTCAGTAACTTTACAACTTCTACAAAATATCTTACATAGGGGTCTCCTTTTAAGTATGAGAAATACCTGTGCTAGGAGGCCCCGCTCTTCTAACACTAGTACAATATTATGTAGGAGTGGGCTTACATGGAATTTTACAATTTGGTAACTTATTAACTAATGGAAGAGTAAATAAAATAATGTAGGTATTCAAACAAAAACGATTAACTTAAAACATGTACGTGTATGGGTGTGAGAGGGTGTGTGTTGTGTAAGTGTGTGATACTTGATATCAGTCACTTTTGTGATTCCATTACAAAAACAATTTGTGCTTAGTAGAAAATTATCACAACTATGGATTCTAAGGTCCAGGTTGAGTGATGTTGTTCTTTGTAAACGCGGTATACTTAGTTTTTGAGGTGTTTAATGTAAGCAAATAAGAATTTAACCATTTAGCAATCCTCGTGAGCCCCCTTTCAGCATTTCCATATACTGATAACCATGTATCTCCAGTAAAAGGGCTGTGTCATCTGCATAGGAGAAAACACGCCCATTCTCTAACTTAATTTCGCAAAGATTATCTATACTTCTATACTAATATACTTATACTAATATACTAATACTAATATACTAATACTAATATACTAATACTAATATACTAATAATAATATTATAAAGAGGTAAAATTTGTAAGTTTGTAAGTTTGTATGTAGGGGGTAATCTCTGGAACTAATGATCCAATTCTAAAAATTTTTTCACTGGTAGAAAGCTACATTATTCCCGAGTGCTATAGGCTATATAACATCACGCTGCGACCAATAGGAGCGGAGCATAAATGAAAAATGTTGCAAAAACGGGAAAGAATATTACTTTTTGAGAGGTTCCGTTGCGTGCGCTGTGTAAACGGTTTGAGTTATGCAATCATGTATGTAGGGTAGGTGTAGGGTAGGTGTAGGGTAGGTGTAGGGTAGGTGTAGAGTAGGTGTAGGGTAGGTGTAGGATAGGTTAGGTACGTAGCCAGTTGACGGGAGCGAAGCCGCGTGGGACAGCTAGTTTATGTAAATAAGGAAAAGCGTCGGACCCAAAACACTACCTTGCGGGACACCGAAACTCACCCCTAACTCTTCACTGACGTAATTTCCTATTTTTACACATTGCTTTCTATCCTGGAGATAATCTTTTAGCAAAGCTAAGGGGATTCCTCTTATACCTATTTAAGTTATCTAGACTACGCACAAGGATGGGAACAGAGACGGTGTCGAAAGCTTTTTTAGATCCAGGAAAACAGTTAGACACTTTCTTCCCTGTATCCACTTGTTCCACAGTATGAGAAGTTAATGCTGAGACTGCGTCTTCTAATAATCCTTGTCTAAATCCGTATTGAGCACGAGATATAATGTTAAATTTGTTAAGGTAGTTTATTAACCGAGTGTTGATTAACTTTTCTATAATTTTTGAGATTGCAGGTAAAATCGAGATGGGTCTATCATTGCTCGCATCATCTCTGTTACCACCCTTGTACACTGGCGTAATAATGGCTCTTTTCAGGGCGGGTGGGAAAATACCTTGCATAAAACACAGATTAGCCAGATGTGAAATTATTGGTACCACCACTTCGTGGGAAGATTTAGGAAATTTGGTAGATATTTTGTCCCATCCTGGTGCGCTCTCAGTTTACAGAGTCCTTAATACTTCAAGCACTTCCGTAGGATCAGTTTCTAGAAGCACAAAGGATGAGACTTGTGAGTCGGTTAAAGTAAAAGTACCTGAATCCCGCGATAGATTGGCAGAAATAATTATTTCAGCCAATGTCTTACGAATGTTAGAAAAGTAGTTATTCACGTGATTAACTGAGTCCTGGGGAGTAGGCTTTATATCTAATAAGTCTATATTCTAAGTTTTGCTTTGTTTGCGATGCGTGATATTACTCGTATTTACAGCTCTCACATTTTTTTTGTATCTTTATTTGCCTTATTAATCTGTTCCTTGTCATATTTTCTTTTAAGTTTTTTAATTAGGTTATTGTAATGATTACGATATCTTCTATATGTTAGTTTTAAGATATCGTTATTAGAGCGTAATTTTCTTTGCATGTTATTCCTGTTCTGGATACAACGTAAGATTTCCAAACTTATCCACGGCTTAATTATACGGTTATTTCTCGGGACTAAGACAGTAATGGTATTTTGTAAAAGGCAATATCTGAGCTTGTCAACCAAAAGTTCAGTCAATGCGACAGGATCATTAATTGAAACCAGATCAAAAATATTACTTTCTTTTAGGGTATCCATCGCTCTCCCAAGCATTTATTTGCGTTGACGATATCAGATAACTTCAAGAAAATCATAAAGTGATCCGTTATCGTAGTGTTTAGAACAGCGACAGAGGCAGCTTTTTTGTTTTTGTCTATTTTCAAAATAAAATGATCCAGACAGTTTTCGCCTCTGGTTGGCAGTGAATGACCCGGTAATAAGCCGTGCATTGCAAGCATGTTCAGGTAGCTATATCGGTTAGCGCGCTTATTTGTTTGTCCGTTTATTTTATGGATGATATTTATATTTATATCGCCTGTTATGACAATGTTATTACATGATTTTAAGGAATTCAGATGATCATTTAGAGAAGTTACAAAGCTGTCAGCATTAGTGATTGACGGTGAGCGATAGATACCCAGGACAATAAGATGGAGCATGCTTATTTGCAAGCAAGATGCGTGAGCCAATACGATTTCTTTGACACTAACATTGTGCGAGTTTTTAACATAAGCAACTACGCCGTCGCAGCGGTTTATGTGGTTAGTAGAAGATAACGATAGATAATTTTCAATTTCGGGGAGAGGTTTGTTAGCGTCCAGCCTGCATTCACTTAAAATTATTAGATCAACATCAAACTTGAAGTGAGTTAAAGTAACTTGTAAATCATCTAGATTACTATAAATGCTTATTACATTTTGTGAGACAATTGTGAAATCTAAGTTTTGTATATTGAGCTGCTTGGAAAATCCTCAATTTGAAATTCGTTACATTGCGCAATAACTGTATCGTCTATTTCTTGCATAATTGTGTGTGTACTATCCATGAATAAGACAAAATAGCAAGGTGTGATTCAAGACCATACAGGTACGATTTTTATTTTTGATGATTATATCATCAATTATGCTTGAACTGTAAATATGATGATAAATTGGTTTTATATTGTATGTTATATATTTTTAATGTATTAATTTTATATTAACGTTTTCGGTTTCTTTGATTGTAAAAACGCGTTGTATGTCTGTGTATGTAAGAGTAGATGGATGCTTGTGGTCGCTGTGTGTAACGTAGTGTACATGTTTATATGTGCGTATTTTGGGGGGTATAGATTGTGCGAAGGAGTTAAAACTGTTACAATTATATTATTTAACAAATAGATGGGCCTAAGTGCATGCAAAGAAGTTTAAATTATTTAAATAATAAGCTTAAATAAACAAATTATTAAAAGTAAGGATTGTAGCATGCGGTATGACAATGTTATCTCTAGTCACATCTCTTGCATTAAGGTTACACTAGTCAACGGCACGAACTATTTTGTGCGCGTGGTTAAAATGCATTTTAACCACGATATCAACCGACAACACGTGCGGAAGAGATTGATGCTGTGATGAGCAGTAGGAAGCTAGTTCGCGTACGAATACACACTTGCAAATTTGTAGCGAAATGGATAATGATTTAGGACGAAACCGAGCGCACGAAATTTTATAAACAGACCTTTGGGAGTCTGGATATCATGAAAAAACTACTAAACGTATCTGTTCAAAATAAAATTATTTGCATTGTTGAACTACTAATCTATTCCTGTATGGAGGCCGTTTTGCAATTTTCCGTTTTATTATGGTATTTATTTGCGCCCAAAAATTCGTTAAAATTAGTGTCGAAATGTGGAACTTTCGATGCTCATAACTTTCAAATATTTTCTTTATTTATATTTTTGCTTCCATACAGGGCTAGATAATGATGAGACAAATTGATATCACTTTTTATTTTGAACGTACATCGTCAAACAGTGGAATAATACCTAGACTACGTTTGTATGGAAGAATTTTCGACTAGTGTAACCTTAATGCTTGAATTTGGGATTCAGTCTTAATTATGTAAGTCGGTGATTCATCGTGTTTTTTAACGTAAACTTTACCGTAGGCGGTCCAACAATATTTGTATCGTTTAGACTTTACAAGGTCCCGTGCCAGGAAGTGTAGTCGTGCACCTTTGGGGGTAAGTTGTTCTGAGATAAAGATAGGAGTGTCTTCATTGCTTTTAAAAGTTAAGCTCTGCGCCAAACACCTAGGGGTGTTTGGCGCAGAGCTTAACTTTATGTACCTTACACTTTACCTTACTTATGGGCCTTACACATCTTTATGATATCGGTCTTTAATAAAGTGGATGAGATTTCCACTATAATGGGGTTGTTCGTAGTCCCCTGTTTCTTCCCCTTTATTCTGTATATATCTCATTTTGAGCCGTTGTGCGCAGCTCAGAGTGGACGTGTGTTGATCTTTATAAGAATGTCGATATCTAAATTCTGTGATTGGCTGCGTGTTGTGACTTGTGATTCCTTGTTACTCTTTAAGTGTTTTAATCTGCCGGCACCTCCCTATGGGCGGTCATAGAACGAGATAGATATCTGTTGTGCCGGTGACTCCTCAAGTGTTGTCCCAAAAGTGACTGTGATTTGGTGGAATTGAACCGGCGACGCCCGTTTCGGCGGTCAGAGTGTGCCTCCGCTACGCCACCGTGCAAGTATCAGTGCGCGTCAAATTTCGATTCTAACTGTGAGCGGCTTACGTCATCGCCTGTGCTACGACGGCGGTGCTTGTCAGTGCTACGAGCTACGCTCCTACGATCTTGCTACGAGTCTTCCGTCGGCTACGCCGCTAGTGCTATAAATACAACCCTATATCGACTGTTGGACTTGTGCTATTGTATTGGCTATAATGTCGATTACTCAGCGCTCTCCGCCAAAAGCACCGACAGTAAGTCTGAGCCACACTCAAACTCAATCAGAGCCTGACATTAACACCGCTGTCTCGATGAGTGGATTTGTAAACACCTCCCGTAGCAAACCCCCGCGCAACGCGAACTCACCGCAAGGTGGTACTGGCTACCTTTCCCCCCAATATAATGAACAGGACCTCTGCATTTCTAAATCACTAGCGGAACAGGCTGCCTTAATGAACAAGCTTATATCCGACGTTGCAGAAATAAAGTCGCAAAACTTGGCCATCCAGACAACAAACGCCGCAATTCAAAAATCAAACGAAGAGATTGTTCAATCCATGAATTTCCTCAGCACGAAGTTTGAAGATATGAAAAAGGAGATAGAAGAGCTAAAAAAATCTCGAGATGCACAGCTAAGACATATAGACCATTTGGAAAAAAAGATTATCGACCAACAACTCAAATCACGTTCATCAGTCGTCGAAATCCGTAATGTTCCTATAGCTTACTCTGAAACCTGTGCCAGCCTTTCAAGGACAGTAACCAAAATTTGCGAGGCCCTAGGAACTCCCATCAGTGACTCCAATATTCGAGATGTGTATAGCATACCCGGAAAACCCTCTAATAACAGCTCCCCGCGCCCTATACGGGCTGAATTTGTGGCCGTAAGTACTAAGCAATCTGTCGTATCAGCAGTGCGATCATTCAACAAGGGCAGGTCTATAGACCAGAAATTTAACACCTCTCACGTTGGAATGCCTGGCAAGCCGCTACCTATTTATATCGCCGAGCAGTTGCCACCAAGTGCAAGGAAACTTTACCATCAAGCACGGGAGTTTGCTTCAAAGAATGCCTACAGATTCTGTTGGGTTTCCAATGGCAATATTTTCCTGAGGAAGCTGGAAGGGGACAAACATATTCTGGTTACCTCTGGTCAGTCTCTTCAAGATGTCGAAACTAAATGACTATATCGCCCACTCAACCCTCTTGTTTATAACATATTGTGCAGTCTCCCACATTTTCTAAACACAATTATCTTAACATTACACTTAAATTTTAGATTTCCACTACTTCACCTAATAACAAACACAAACTTCTCTAAATACACACCGTCACACTTTTCCCTCGTTGCATACTTAAAGTTCTATGTAAGTATAAGGCTCCAACTCCGTACTCTTCTTATCATCTACAAGCCGTTTTTCCTTAATTGCCTGTCTAGCTGTTTAAATACTAATAAAAATGGCGAACATTAATGACATCATACAAGAAATTGATGCATCTGCGTGTATAGGTACCTCCTTCAACTGCCTACCTGAGGACTGTCCGCGGTACGTTGTCCCATCAGCTCTTGGTAATTTTAACTTACTGTATGTAAATATCCGTAGTGTCAGTAAAAACTTTGACCATACAGCTTCTAATAAATCAAACAAAAATTACTTATGTTGTTGTGATTCTTACCGAATGCTGGCTCAGTAAGGTTGGCTGTTTGCCAGTGCTGGACGGGTTTCAGGCTCACTCTACCATCTCTAATTGCAACCAAAATGACGGGATTATTATATACACCAGATAGGGTTTGCAGTGTACTGTGTGGGAACCAAAATTTGAAGGGGGAAATTGCCTGGTGTGTGAAATATGTAACAACGAATTGGCAGTAGTTGCAATATATCGTTCACCATCACTTAACTCCAAGAGTAACTTTAACTCGTTTTTAACTAATCTGGACAATCTATATAATAGTATCTCTCGCTACCCTAACATCGCTCTTTTAGGTGACCTGAATTTGGATCTGAGTCTTACCAACAGAAATGACAGAACGCTCGAGTACCTATCACTAAACGCCTCTCACGGCCTTCTGCCCACTCATCTCATCCCCACTCGCTCAGAACGATGTTTAGACCACATCTTCCTTAAGTCCAACCTATCATCTACCTCTCTCATCCTAGAATCGCATATCACAGACCATAAACCTACCCTCCTGAATATTGCTAACTTCAAGCCTCCGAAAAAATCATCCCACAAAGTCACCCGCTTAAATAATGCAGCCATACTTGCTGATCTCGAAAATGTAGACATTTCCGGAGTGTATAACACTGAAGACGTCAACACCTCAACAACCATATTTCTTGATACTCGAAACATTAAATTAAATTAAATGTTCCTAGAAAAAAACATGTTATAAAACCATGAGTCACTCCAGGACTGTTAAAATGTATTCAAAATCGAGATAGAATGCATATTAAAGCCAAAAACTCTCCTGATAACATAATCTAAAAAAAAAACTTTTTCCAAATAAGAAAACTACAAAGTGAAAAATAACTTTATTTTTGGAAGTCGGTGTCTTTCGTAGGTAGGTACCATTTTTTTGCGTTATGGACGCCGACTTCCAAAAATAACTGGAAGTCGGTAGTATTTTTTTGTAAAAAAGTTTTTTTATTTTTCACTTTTTAGTTGTACCTACCTAATAGGCAAGTTGTTTAGTAAGTTTCCTATAACGCCAGAATAGATTACCCGAATATCATGAAACTTGAACAAAACCGATCAAATGAGAGATCTGCTTACCCCTTAAGAGCGTACTGGCGTGATGTTATGTTATGAAATAGTATAAACAATAAACAGACATGCGATTGCAGCAGTCCCGAGATATTTGTATTATTTATTGAAGAGTTCTGTTGTATATCTTCGAAGTTCGTCATCAGATCTTCAACAAAATAAAATGGGACCAATTCCGAAACATACTCTTTCAAACAAAAAAATAATTTTCGAAATCGGTCCACAATTGACGGAGATATCGGTGAACATACATAAAAAAACATACAAGAAGTCGAACATAGAACCTCCTCCTTTTTCGAAAGTCGGTTAAAAACTGCATACACTCGATACCGCAACTTCTGCAATGATTTACTTAGGAAACTAAAAACCTCTTATGAATAAAATGAGCTAAAATAAGCCAAAAATTGTCCCCGTAAACTGTGGCAAACAATTAACACCATCACAAATACAAAACAAACAAACATTACCTACATTTAAAAAAATGGTGAAGGAGCATTTCCTTTCTCTGTAACTATTCTTCTCCTTTTTCTGCTCTATATTTGATACTAGCTGTGCCCGCGGCTTCGCTCCCGTCATCTGCCTGCCAACCCTACCATACTTACCAGCCTGCCTGCCTACTCCACAAACTCAAAAAAACTTTTTACAAAAAAATACTTCCGACTTCCAAATAAAACTACAAAGTGAAAAATAACTTTATTTTTGGAAGTCGGTGTCTTGCGTAGGTACCAATTTATTGCGTTATGGACACCGACTTCCAAAAATAAAGTTATTTTTCACTTTGTAGTTTTATTTGGAAGTCGGTAGTATTTTTTTGTAAAAAGGTTTTTTTATTTTTCACTTTTTAGTTGTACCTACCTAATAGGCAAGTTGTTTACCCAAATGTCATGAAACTTGAACATAACCGGTGAAATGAGAGATCTGCGTACCCCTTAAGAGTGTACTGGCGTGATGTTATGTTATGAAATGGTATAAACAACAAACAGACATGCGATTGCAGCAATCCCGAGAGATTTGCCGTTATTTATTGAAGAGTTCTGATGTATATCTTCGAATTGCTTCGTCAGTCCTACACCAAATTAAAATGGGACCAATTTCGGAACATACCCTTTCAAACAAAAAAAAATTTTTCGAAATCGGTCCACAATTGACGGAGATATCGGTGACCATAAATAAACAAAAAAACATACATAATGTCGAACATAGGACCTCCTCCTTTTTGGGCATTGGTTAATACAAATACATAGACATACCAATTTTTTTTCTAGGGTCATTCTTTCGCGTAAAATCTTAACACCGCGATTCAGGAAATGACTTTAAATGCACAACGCCATCTATCGAATAGCGAGTTCAACTGTCCGAGTAACTGCTGAATTGCGTGAGCTGTGATAATTTTACTTCTTGAACACTTTAAATTCATCTAACTTTTGATAGAGTGAACCGATTGCGATGAAACAAAAACTAAGTAATTCTTCAAGATACGCACAATTTTTATGTATAAAAGTTATCTACATTGGTTTCGTACATTTCACGTGATGCGTGCACAAATAAACAGACAAACAGACAAACAGACAAACAGATAAACAGACAAACAGACAAACAGACAAAAATTCCAAAAATGCTAGAAATGGGTTCTGTTGGTTATCCTTTAACACCCTGGCTATTTTTTTTGGATTTTTTTTCGATGTACAAAAAATATTTTTCTACAGATTTATTATATGTATTGATTGATTTATTAGTATATTATTTTATTTGTATGTATGTTTTTTATGTAATATCTAAGTAATATTATTTAATATAGTTTTTTTGTACACTGACAGCCCTATGTCTATCTCCTCTCGTTCAGTCCATCCAAAGGTTGTCTGGAAGAGAGTGCCCTGTGCGATAAGACCGCCCATTGTACACTTATCTTTAAAAATGTTTTTTGTCCTGTAATTATTTAAGTGGTGTACAATAAAGTATTAGGGAAGGTACGTATTTACGCGACCAGGTTTTTACACCAGGTATTTGCTTCCAAGTACGTACACCAGGTGCCGACCCGAAATACTTGCAAGACTTCAAAGTATTTTATACGGCTACTCGGACTCGCTCCGTCGGGGCGAGTCCGCGGTTCTGCAATACCGCGTTAGTTTTCGCAAATACGATCATGCCCCTTATTTGTAAGGGTCCACAGAACAATTTCGTATACAAGTATTTTTACTTTAATGGTTTGTCTTTGCAAGTATTTATTTGTAAACGCGATTGTGCTCCTTATTAATAAGACGTCAGGGTTCAATTTCCTATACAAGTATTTTTTCTTCCAACAGGGCTCTTGGATGGAATAGAAGTAGAAACTTTAATCGTCTGTAAGTAGGTATTTATTTGTAAAGGCGATTGTGCTCCTTATTTATAGGAAGTCAATTTCCTAAGCAAGTATTTTTTATTCTAACAGGACTTACAGGACTTGGCATGGAGGTAGGAAGTTCAATCGTCTGTAAGTAGGTATTTATTTGAAAACGCGATTGTGCTCCTTATTCATACCACATTAGGGGTCAATTTCCTATCCAGATAGAAAATACTTGAAAGTATCCCGAGCCCTGGTTTTAGGACCTGGTTTCTTAAAGTAGACGTACTTGGAAGCCCTGGTACTCGATTTTGCAAGTACGACCCATGTCTATAAAGTATATAATAATAATAAATTGTGAACAACCACTTGACACCACACACTAGGATGTCACAGACACTGCAGCACACAAACTTGGTAACTTGGTAAATAAAACAATCCTTACTTCTTCATGACTGTATTCGAAACTCCACGAGACTAATTTAACCTACGACCCTACCTAATCGTCGGAGAATCTTAACACCGCGATGCAGAATTCGAGCAAAACTAAACACCGCCATCTATCGGCAAAACGAAAAACTACTTGCTCAAACATTCCGCCCACCATGGACAAATATTGAAATTTGGCCTTAAATTACATTAAATATATTGTTCCGCCCACCCTGGAAACATGCACTTAACAGTTAGTGTGTTTTTTTAACAAAACTTACTTATATTGTGAAGGACGGCACGGTTGACATTTGTCGGGCATGTCACCGGCCGGGGGAATCAATCAGACACATTATTTCCGGTTGTTCTAGTCTGGCTAACGGAGACTATTTGCATAGACACAACCTTGTAGCCAGGATTATCCACCAGCAACTTGCTCTTAAATACAATCTTGTGGAATCAGAAGTGCCTTACTATAAGTATGTGCCCGACCCAGTTCTCGAAAATGGCAATGTCACGTTGTATTGGGATCGGTCTATCATCACTGACAGGACTGTTGTTGGTAATAAGCCTGACATAGTGGTGATAGACCGACTAGAGCGTCGCGCAATGATTGTTAATATTGCGGTCCCCCATGACGAGAACCTCGTGAAGGCGGAGAGAGATAAGAAAAGTAAGTATCTTGATCTGGCTCGCGAGGTTGTCGACATGTGGGATGTGAGTACAGCAGTCATTGTGCCGATAGTCGTGACGGCCAATGGTATAATAGCCAAGAGCCTCGACGAACATCTGAGGTGGCTCTCGTTGGGCAGCTGGATCAAGGGCTTGATCCAGAAAGCGGTACTCCTGGACACGGCTCGTATTGTTAGGAGGTTCCTCTCTCAGGAGCCCTGACCACCGGTAGCTTGGACCCTGTTCCCGATACCGGTGGGCTACTATTTTTGTATTTTTAAATGTTTTTTTATTTTATTTTTTATAGAATGATATTTAAAAATGTAAAAATATGTAAATATAATAAATAAATGCAATAATAATAATAAATAGACATAAACCGCAGATAAGTCCCTCCGAGTTGCTGGAATTGAAAGGTGATCACATGTCTTCAATTAACGAGGTGTGTCACTTCTTTACTTCCATAGGAAGCAACCTAGCAGATAAAATCAAATCACAGCATCATGCCACTAGCACTAACACTCCAATTACCCACCACTCCCAACCATACTGCAACAGCCCCCTATCCTCGCAGGTTAATTCCCTTGGTATGTTAGACGTTTGTGAATCTGAGGTTGAGTCCCTCATTCTCCAGCTACGCGACAAGAGTGCCGTGGGCTGGGATGGCCTGTCACCTCAGCTTTTGAAATCTTCTCGACATGTTTTGGTTCCGCCCATAACTTACCTCTGTAACCTATGCCTTAAAACAGGTGTATTCCCTGATGCTTTGAAAAAGGCAGAAGCTGCGTCACCAACTACAGGCCTATTTCGGTACTCCCAGCTCTTTCTAAGGTCCCAGAAAGGATTCTAAACAACCATCTAAGACGCTTCCTTGATAAATTCAATGTTATCGCCGACAACCAGTTCGGCTTCAGGCCAAAGCTGTCAACCGAGGATGCTGTATTTGAACTTACGAATTCGGTTGCTGCAAACTTGGACAGTAAAACCAAATGCCTTGGAATATTTCTGGACCTTAAGTTACCTTACAAACCGTAAACAGTGCGTCAAGATAGGTAATTGCCTGAGTGATGAGGAAACCATATCTTACGGCGTTCCCCAGGGAAGTATACTGGGCCCAACCCTATTTCAGATATACGTTAACGATCTGTATAAGATGAACCTCCCAAATTGTAAAATTTACGCCTACGCTGACGATACCACAATCCTAGTCCGTGGTTCAACCTGGGATATGGTTAAGATAAATGCGGAAGCTGCAATGTCTAAAATAATGATTTGGCTAAACTCTAACCTGCTAACGCTAAACCTAAATAAAACCACTTACATTCCTTTTGGGTTAAGACGTGGTAATACGCCGGGATCTGACTTCACCCTAGGAGCTCACTCCTGCCCTGACCCCGCGGTACCTTGTAACTGTCCCACGATAAGTCGTTCAGACGCCGTTAAGTATTTGGGTGTACACATTGATTCCGGACTCAGGTAGTATAGGCAAATTGATACCCTTTCCTCAAGAACTATGCGTCTAATCCACATTTTTAAGTCCCTCAGAGACTCTGCCGACAGTGCCACGCTGAAGATGATTTACTACTCTATATCTGCATGGGGTGGAGCAGCTAAAACAATTTTTCTCAGAATAGCCTTTTAGGTATCCAACATCTGACCTCTACGCCGACTGTAAAGTACTAACAGTGCGGCAGCTCTTTGTGTTCAAGGCAATACTAAAGACACATAAGTGCCTCCCACCTCTTGACCGGAACAAACGCACTCAAATCTTACCCAGTACGCAGCACAGAACCACTTTCGCTCGGCATCAATTTTACATTCTTGGTACCTATCTGTACGGAAAAATCCATAAGCAGATACAAATAATGTATCTAAACTCCCATAACCTCAAAATAAAACTGACTGAATGGCTATTACTAAAAGACTACTCATTCACGGAGTCTTTACTTACATTCATAGAATAATCCCTAAAATCATTACACTAACCGATTCACACTCAATACACAATCACCCTCTCCTTACTCACCAAATCATCTTTCATACACTACACATACACTTACATAGGCTCACTCACTCACACATATTATTACACTCAAACACATTTACTCACCGGCACAATTATCAATTATAAATTGTAATTAACCACCGTCTCGATATACATCTTGGCTGCAGCTATACCTACATGACTAACTGCCCTGTATGGCCTAATCACTGTCTCCTAAGATACAGGACTACCTAGTTTAGGAGACAGGGGTACTTGATCTGAGTAGATTTATGTAGATACCTTATGTTTATTTTGTACAAATGCTATTGTGTATCATGAATCCTGTGTTATCATAATAAAGATTATTATTATCTCCTTTATTTATCTGTTTTCTTATTATTTACATTTTTAAATATTTTTATAAAATAAATAAAAACAAAAACATTTAAAAATATAATTAATAGAGGCCCACCGGTATCGGGAACAGGGTCCAAGCTACCGGCGGTCAGGGCTCCAGAGAGAGGAACCTCCTAACTATACGAGCCGTGTCCAGCAGTACTGCTTTCTGGATCAGGCCCTTGACCCAGCTGCCTAACGAGAGCCTTCTAAGATGTTGGTTGAGGCTCGTGGCTATTAAGCCATTGGCTGACACGACTATCGGTACAATGATCGCTGTGTCCACATCCCACATGTCGACAACCTCGCGAGCCAAGTCAAGATACTTGATTTGTTTATCTTTCTCGGCTTTCACGAGGTTCCCGTCATGCGGGGCAGTTATGTCAACAATCATTGCACGCCTTTCGATTCGGTCCACCACCACTATATCAGGCTTATTAGCGATAATAGTCCTGTCAGTGATGATGGACCGATCCCAGTACAATGTGATATTGCCATTCTCGAGAACTGGGTCGGGCACATACCTGTGGTACGGCACCTCCGATTCCACAAGAGTGTATTTCAGAGCAAGTTGCTGATGGATAATCCTGGCTACAAGGCTGTGCCTATGCAAGTACTCTTCGTTAGCTAGACGAGAACATCCAGAGATAATGTGGCGGATCAATTCACCCGGGCGGTGACATGCCCGACAGATGTCAACCGTGCCATCCTTCACAATAAATCTCCGGTAGTTATTCGTTATTATTATTATTATCTCTTATGTCAGATTTTGCGATTTCACAGTTTATGTTTTTAGTTAAACATAGCATAATAAATTAAGCCTTCGATTCTTTCAGTTGCTTAGGAACGTTTTTTATTTCAAGGTTTATATTATATTAGTTCGGTATTGATCGATTCCTTGACGTCATGGCTGCATCGGTTTCAAGGTAATTGCACCGTCATCAAGGTCTATGAATACTTAGTGTCCGCAATGTCAGCAGATTCCTCCTCTTTTTTTTTTTTTTTAAAAACGTTGATCCACACTAGGAATTTCTCCTGTATCGTGGGTGCGATTACAAACATATAAACTCACATATACAACACCCAGAGCCGGAACAACTATTTGTAGATCATACAAATATTTGTTCCGTGCGGGAATCGAACCCGCGACACGCAGCGCAGCAGTCAATCGCTCAACCACTGCGCCAACCGTGTGCCATTCCTAGGCATAAGTAACATGCTCCCACACCGCTGTTTAAAAATGTTTACTAACATTGGTATACATTTTTCAACAAAAAAAATCCTAACATTTGTTAGTAGATATGTATTAGTGTTAGAAAATGTTTGTTAACATTTTTAACAACCGGTGTGGGAGCACCAATAAGCCTGCCGGGCTAGAAACTGATTTGCCCAATGGGAGAGAAACAAACGAATACTTTAACGAAGTTTGCAATCTTTAATCAGTTATGGTTACATCTATATATATAAAACATATTCGTGTTAGTTACACCACTTAAAACTCAAGAACGGCTGGAGCAATTTTTATGATTTTTGTGTTTTCGATTTATCTTCGTCCGGAATAGGATAGTAAGGAATAAAACATCGACAAAATTTACGATAAAAAAACATTTTCCCATACATTTTGCGAACACAGCGCCATCTCTGATCCATGAGAGAAACAAAGCAAACACAAAAATTAACATGGCGTTGTATTCTGGTTCCGGTTTTGCCAGTAGATGGCGTTGTCGATTTTTCTAAAATTCATCCTTTAATTCTAATATATAAAACACAAACGATGTTTCTACCTATGTCCGTTATAGACTTTGAAACCATCCAACCGATATGCCCCAAACTGGTTTCATTAGAAAGACAATGCGAAGATGGTTAATACCAAAAAAAAAATTGGTATTTAGGTAAGGTTGGTAGGTATGTAGGGTAGGGTAGAGTAGGGCAGGTAGGTTGGTAGGTAGGGTAGGGTAAACTAGGGTAGGGTAGGGTTTGTAGGGTAGGGTAGGGTGTAGGGCAGGTAGGTAGGGTAGGGTAAACTAGGGTAGGGTAGGTAGGTAAGTGCCATTTTGCTCAAGATAGTTCTCACATACAGTTAATCAAGTGATCTCATTTAAATTAATAGTATTCAACACTTGTCACGAGTTCCCGCCAACACCAACTATTGTTTTACCCGTATAAAACATTCCATTATTAAACCACGATTAAAATTACTATAATACTCAAAATATTAATACAAAAATTTTTGGGAATCTTTGAAATAATTTATATGGCAAAACAACGTTTGCTGGGTCAGCTAGTAATTAAATAAAAGAGTGGTGATGTTATGGACCAAGTGATTAATACGGCATTATACAACCGATTTTTACCGACTTCAAAAAATAGGAGTTAATCATTCCGACACTTATTTATGCAATATTCTTGGAATTGCACAATATTCATACATGTTATTCCGTATGGGCTTTTAAACACGTTTGCAAAATTTCATAAGTGTAAATTTGTTTGCATGTTTGTGTGTTTGTATGTTTGTATATTTGTACGTTTGTAACCAAGCAAAAAACTCAGTCTCTAATCTCTGGTCTAATGCGTCTCCACATTAATTGTTTTCGTGTCGTTCCAGTTGAACCGAGAGTGTGGGCGATACAATAAAAGATCGACCCTGACTGGTTCAGAGGTTTATTTTTAAACTTTTTGTACAGAGATTATAACAGTATGTAAAATGTGTCGCGACAAAAATATGGCGGTTCGAACGGAAAAAAATATCGAGAGAAGTGAAGTACGCCGTGAAGTTGTAGCGAGTCTCACCGACATAGGATGCGTTCACGAAGATATAAACGCAGCCCGCGTTCAAAAATCATGCGATCAAAAATGTCATACTCTCCATCAAATCCACAGCAGTGGAATATGATAATATCAGTCGTAGTATAATAATAACTATTCTGTATCACCTTCTACCTCCTATCGCCCATATTATAACTTTTTCATTATTTTCCGCAGGATTCTCTGCCTTGTGGCGTAAAGCCTCTCTTCGTCCACTACCCAAAGTTTCCAATTCCACTCTTTCAACAAGTGGGTTCCGTCCAATTTCTATCTTGCCTTTCCTATCTAAAGTGCTCGTAATTTTTGTAATAATGTATGGCATTGTATATTTTTCATAATGATTTATGACATGGTACGATATTAATAATAATTTTTGACATTGTATAATTAAAACAATAATTTTGCATGCCTGAGCTGGTACAACACAGTGAACTGCGCATTCACCTAACAGCTGGAAATTTGGGAGCTGAGTCACCCACGTCCGTAGGAGTGTACCTCATTCGATTCCCTACACGTGGTCCCCGGGTGGTGCAAATCAGGTGACAAACTGGTGGTAGGCTTCGGCCGAAGGCTTGCGACCACCCACCGAGCAAAGACGTACCGCCAAGCGGCCTAGTCGTGTTCCGGTATGATGCTCGGTGCAGCCACTAGAGGAGTTGGGTCGCGATAGTTGCTCCACTGCAAGCAGGCCGTCCTGACTCGCACTGTTATGGACGTATCGGGAGACTGGTCGCGGAGGGTAGCGGGATCCGAGGCACGGTGCGCCGCTGGCCGACCGCAGGTAGTTGGGGGCCCAAGTAGTGTGCCAGCCACACATGAAAGGCTGCCCCGCCAACTGTCGAAAAATCCCGGAATGCGCCATCGTGCTGGTTGGCGACCAGACGAGAGTGCCCGATGGACATTCCTGGGGGGGCTCGGGCGTCCCCGCAGTCTCCAGACCAGTCCCCCAATGATGGCGTCCTATCGGCGCGTGTCTGTAGGTTGCAAGCGTGGGACCTCATCTTACTTCCTTCTCCTCTCCCTCCTTTTTCACTTAAAATGCCAAGGAACAAGAGAAAAAAAGCTGAACAGCGGCAGCACTCACTCTCACATAAAGTGCACCTCAGCAACATCCGAGGTCTGCACTCTAACCTTGTCGCAGTCCATCACCACCTTGAGACTGAGAAACCAGCACTTTTGTTCCTTACGGAGACGCAGATCGGATGCCCGTCAGACGTGGCGTACCTATCTTACCCAGGGTATACCCTGGAGCACATGTTCAAGCCACGCGCTGGTGTATGCATGTACGCCCGGGACGACATCTGTTATCGGCGTCTCCGAAACCTTGAAGACGCCCGATACTCAGTGCTTTGGGCACTGGTGGACACAGGTCTGGATAAGATTATCTATGCCTGTGTCTACAGGTCGCACAGCGGAGATCTGGAGACAACCGGGCTAACACAATACCTTAGTGAGGCGGCTGACGAGGCTCAGCAGCGGTACCCGTCCGCCCAACTGGTGATACTGGGGGACTTTAATGCCCACCACCAGGAGTGGCTCTTCCCGTACCAGTACACTGACCATGCTGGGCGAGAGACACGTAAGCTTGCGCTAGCGTTAAATCTCACTCAGCTGGTCCAGGGGGCAACGAGGGTGCCGGATGTTGATTCGCATACGGCTAATTGCTTGGACCTTCTGCTGACCACAGATCCAGACCGTTACTCGGTGTCGGTATCTCCACCTTTGGGTAGTTCCGACCACTGTCTGGTGAAGTCTGTATCCGTCTACTCCCCTCCCGATCCCAGCCCAAGAGGCACCCGGCGGGTATGGCGGTACAAGTCAGCGGATTGGGATGGCATGCGATCTTTCTTCGCATGCTATCCTTGGCAGCTTTGCTTTTCTTCGTCTGATCCTACGTCGTGCGCGGACGCCGTGACGGATTTGTTGCGTCAGGGAATGGAGTACTACATTCCGTTCTCTGACGTAACAATGTCTAGCCAAGACCGACCTTGGTTTGGCGCCGAGTGTAATCGCGCCGATACGCGTAAGCATGAGGCGTACCATGCCTGGGTCGACGCTCGAACACGCAAGGCGAGTGACGTTGGTCAGAGGAAGAAAGCCTACAATAGGGCTGCCAAGTCCTGCAAGAAAGTGATGCGAAGGGCTCGGTTCGACCACATTAGCCGGATAGGGATGAAACTTGCATCCTACCCAGCAGGTAGTAAAGCGTTCTGGTCCCTGGCTAAATCGGTTGAATCGAACTTCTGCCGTCCCTCACTACCACCACTGCTGAAACCCGACGGGTCGCTGGCCCACTCCGCTGAGGAGAAAGCAAACTTGTTTGCCTCTCTTTTTGCGGAATCTTCGCGTCTGAATCCTGGTGGCGCAGGCCCCCCTTCTTCTCCTGATGGATGCGGGACGAGTATGTCGGACATTCGCATCCATCAAAAGGACGTACGTAGGGTGCTGCGCGACCTCGACGTGAATAAGGCTAGCGGACCCGACGGTATACCAGCAATTGTTCTCAGAACCTGTGCGCCTGAATTGTCTCCGATCTTGACACGCCTGTTTCGCCTTTCTTATCAGACTGGAAAAGTGCCGAATGCTTGGAAGCAAGCCAACGTACAGCCCGTGCCCAAGAAGGGCAGTCGTGCTGACCCGGCCAACTACAGACCCATCTCTGTAACGTCCATACTCTGTAAGAGTATGGAACGCGTACTTAATAGTAAGCTCCTGGTATACCTAGAAGCCAACGACATCCTTAGCGACCGCCAATACGGCTTCCGCCGAAATCGGTCTACTGGGGATCTTCTAGCGTATGCCATTCACATCTGGAGTGAGGCCATCGAGAGACATGGGGAAGCGCTTGCCGTCTCCCTCGACATCTCGAAGGCTTTTGATAGGGTCTGGCACGAAAGCCTTATTGGTAAGCTTCCTTCATTCGGTCTGCCCGGTGGTCTGTGTGACTGGATTGCAGACTTCCTGAGGGGTCGGTCCATTCGAGTAGTTATCGATGGCTGCTCTTCGGACCTATTGGATATTAATGCCGGGGTCCCTCAGGGGTCGGTACTCTCCGCGACATTGTTCTTGCTGCACATAAATGAACTGCTAAAACCCGGCACCTTTGGGTATGCAGATGACAGCACTGTTGCTGAGAGATACTTGTCAAATGCACGGGCCACTGGGGCTCAGGTCCGGTCTCTCCGTGAGGCCATGGTGGAGCGCTTGAACTTGTCCTTGGAGGCAGTCTCCGAATGGGGCGATGCCAATCTGGTCAAGTTCAATGCCGCAAAAACACAGGCGTGTCTCTTCTCCGCGAAAAAGAGCCAATTTCACCTGGCTCCATCTTTCCGAGGTGTAACCGTACCGATAACGGACCATCTTGAGCTTCTTGGCGTAACGTTGACATCGACACTCAATTTTGGCCCATATATTGAAGCAAAGGCTCAACTAGCTGCCAAAAAGTTGGGGATCCTTGCGAAGGTGAGACGGTACTTCACGCCAGAGCAGCTGCTTAAGTTGTATCAAGCGCAAGTTCGATCTTGCATGGAATACTGTTCTCATCTCTGGGACGGATCGGCCAAATACCAGCTTGATGCACTAGAGTCGATCGAAAAACGGGCCAAGAGGCTCATCGGCAATGAGGCATTGGTCGAGTCAAAGCTCCAAAGCCTTGAACATCGTCGTCGAGTTGCCAGCTTGTCGGTTTTTTATCGGTTGCATTTCGGGGAGTGTGCGATGGAATTGCATAATCTAATTCCGCCCAGTCCGTTTCATCATCGGACTACCAGACGTACGGCAATGCGCCATCGATACATGGTGGACATCCCACCCATACGCACTAAACGTTTTGGAAATACTTTCATTATGCGTACAGCTAAGGAGTGGAATTCCCTGCCGGAGTCTGTGTTTCCAGATAGCTACAACCTCGGGGTCTTTAAGTCAAGAGTGAATAGGTTACTTCTAGGCAAGCGTGTAACACCGTCGACCACATCATCGCTTACCATCAGGTGAGATAGTGGTCAAGCGCGAGCCTATCTATAATAAAAAAAAAAAAAAAAAATGTATAATTATATACTTTGTTGAGCAATAAAGATTTGAATTTGAATTTTTCGAGGCCTGTGTCTACAAACTAAAAACTGTTAAACTTGTGCAGTTCAATTCACTCACTAGCCCTCTACAATCTGGGTTCAGGCACGGGCCCAGTACTGTGTCCACCCTCCTTCAAGTGACTGGGGATATGAGGGCAGGAATGGAAGACAACAAAGGCATTGTACTAGTGTTAGTCGATTTCTCGAACGCCTTCAATACCGTAGTCTTGGTGTCCTATTTGATTGTCTCTCCCGAAGGGTTGCCCTCTATCTGGCAAAATTTTGATGTCCCGAAATTGATTTGGCATAACACACTTGGCATAATGTTTTTAAAATATATTTAATATAATTATCGTTAGGCCGAATGTTTATATGTCCGAATTTACAATGGCATACTTTTAAGAGGGTACAATTTTATTTGGTACAAGATGGCAGAATTGCATTGAGAATAATTTTATTTGGCGTATTGCCTTTTTTTTCTTAATAGCATTTTTAACAGACTTTAGAAAAAGGAGGAGGTTCTATGTTCGACTTTATGTTTATATGTGTTTTATGTTTGTCTTTTTTTATTTATGGTCGCCGATTTCTCCGTCAATTGTGGATCGATTTTGAAAAAAAATTTTGTTTGAAAGGGTATGTACCTAAATTGGTCCCAATTTAATTTGGTAAAGATCTGATTAAGAACTTCGGAGATATACAACAGAACTCTTCAATAAATGATGGCAAATCTTGCGGGATTGCTGCAATAGCATGTCTATTTATTGTTTAGACCATTTCATAACATAACATCATGCCAGTACGCTCTAAAGAGGTACGCAGATGTGTACAGTTCACCTTGGTACACTGTCATTTCACTGGTTAAGCTCAAGTTTCATGATATTCGGGCAATATATTCTGCAATTACAGGTACCTCACTAAAGAACTTGCCTATTAGGTTCAACTAAAAAGTGAAAAATAAAAATCTTTTTTACAAAAAAATACTACCGACTTCCAAATAAAAAACTACTTCTTTTTGGAAGTCGGTGTCCATAACGAAAGAAATTAGTACCTACCAAAGACACCGTATGTTATAGAACTGACCGATGGAAAGTTCAAAAACTACATCAAACGTGTCCTTATTAAAAAGCATATTATAAAATCAAGGACTACGTTGAAGATATTTTTTTTGGCTTTGGCACCCTCTGCGCATGCGGCTTCCCTGGTAACTCATAAACGGCACAAATATATGGATATCTCTAATTATTCTCAATCTCATTTTTTTCTCTTTTAATTAGACTTTTTACAATATTTTTCAATCATCATTATAGCCCTTTGCTAAGAATAGTTAAAGCACTGATAACAGTATTTGTGCCACATGTTAAATTTAGTGTTGTTTTTTTTTTTTACCTTTGTATAGATTCTTTTACCGATTGTGAATGTGTGAACATTGTAGGCTTTCTAGATTTCTAGATGATTGTTAACATTTGTTAACTTTTTATTTCGTACATTTTTTTTTTTATTGTTTTTTTTTTCAATTTCGTACGACTTATTGTCGGGCCTACGTTGTCCCCCCATATCCAAGTACTAATGCTGTAACATGGAAATATTGTAAACACAAATATTTTTAAAAGAGTAACCATGGAGTTTCTTGCCGGTTCTTCTCCATAGGAAACGACTAACCCGAACCGTGCACCTTTTGTCGACGTTTTATAAGTGCCCATGTAGGCCTATGTAAAATTTAAAAAAAATGATTTTGATTTTGATTTTTGACCGACTTCCAAAAAAAAACTACTTCTTTTTGGAAGTCGGTGTCCATAACGAAAGAATTTGGTACCTACCAAAGACACCGACTTCCAAAAAAAAACTACGTCTTTTTGGAAGTTGGGGTCCATAACGAAAAATTTATTGTACCTACCAAAGACACCGACTTCCAAAAAGAAAGTTATTTTTCAGTTTGTAGTGTTTTTATTTGGAAGTCGGTAGTAGTTTTTTGTAAAAACATTTTGTTATTAACCTTAAATTAAAATTAAAATATTGTCTTAAAAAGTCAATAATTACGAGTATGTTGTGCTACAAAAGTTAGTGACAGAAACGAATCGCTGCAAAACCGACTCCACGTAGTCTTGTCTGCCCTACCCTCAGAGTGTGATTAAGGCACTTGAATTCCTTGACGGAGTCTGTTTTTCCCGATAGCTACAATCTAGGGGTCTTTAATTCAAGAGTGAATAGGTTACTTCTAGGCAAGCGTGCTACACCATTGACCACATCATCGCTTACCATCAGGTGAGATAGTGGTCAAGCGCAAGCCTATATACGATAAAAAAAAAACTTGTCCCACCGCCCGCACCGATCAGCGAGTAGTAAGTAAAGCTAGAAACTAAAAACGAGTTGGCGAGCCACTGCTAGAAGCGAGTGTGTAGTTCCGATAGTTCTGTTGCTCGGCTATAAGCGATTGTTCTTGTGTGACGAGCGATTATTCGTACCACTCGCTCGGGGCGGCCGCACTGTAGGTACAATTGACCGGTGCGCGCTGGTTGGTCTCTCGGCGTTAGTTCTAACCGCCAAGCGAGCAAGCGAGCATCGCTGAGCGAGTATAACTTTGATAACTCTTTTTGCTCCGACAAACTTGTGGTGAGAGAGTATTCACCGGCAGTGTGTACTACAACAGTACAACCAGCAATCAACTATTACCATGTGTTTTTTTTATTGATAAGGGATCTTATATCTTTTGTACGTTTCTTCAGCGAGGAAATAGTCGATAGCTAATCGCTTACTCATCGGCGGTGGGAAGTGCCTTAAGCCTGCGCAGGTGCGGAGGGGCGAGGCGGCTCTGCTGGCCCTTTCGATAGTTATGGTACATTAGTGTGGTTTCATTTTAAAACAAGCATACACCATGCCTGCTGCATGTTGCATGCTCGCTTGCATACTGCATGCTTGCTTGGCAGTTCCATCATTAATAAAGTTTAAAGTATTCATTACTTTGTCCGATCTGACTTGACTTCATTCATGTTGCCCGGGCTGTATACATCGTGCCTCGATTAATCGCTTGGTCCATGACATTAACATTACATTATTTAATTGTTATGTTTTCTTAGTGTAAACTCAGCTGTGTAAGGTCTTGGCGTCGACAGCATACCTATCAGTGGCACATCCGACGGCAAGGTACCATTACTGACATGGATTCTATACTTCTGAAGAATACCCACGAAAGTGATGAATATAAACGGCTTCGCTAAAGAGTCTCCCGGGCAGCGTCTGCGACCTGGAATTATACATTCATATCATATAAGCAACCATGAAAACTGTTTTAATGGAGTCACTTCTATAATAATTCTATTTTAGCAAAAAAATATGCCGACTTCGTTCGTTGCTTCACTTTAAGGTATACTTCCGTGCAAAAGGGCGCTGGCGTCACTGTCGCGGCGACAGAGCGATTGTATTACGCAAATCAAGGTACCCCCGCGTCCGCGGCACTGCGCTCGTATGGCGCCCCATACATTTCCATAGTGCACAATACTATCGTTCGGTCGATACAATAGTGTCGCCGTCGCTGCTTTGCTTGAAAGTGAGCCGTAAAACTTAATGAAATTTAACTGAAGGATAAATACTCGTAAGTTTAATATCATAACAATCTTATCGTCGATTTATCGTAGGGGTGAGTGGCCTTTAATAGATAACCACGACGGTAAAAAGAAGACAATTTCATAAATTGCTAGCACAATTACACTACTGTAATAATTAATTAGAGTAGTTTCATGCCTTGCAAGTGAATATTTATTTACAGTAGGATCGTGCCTTACAAGTGAATATTTAATTACATTAGGTTCATGCCTTGCAAATGAATATTTAAACCTGGTATGCCTTGATGACAACATTCAGAAATATAATGGCTATAGACCACAGCACACACACAGCACTACTTGCACAGCACACGCGGCGCCATAGCTAGCTATAAAATGCCAGTATAAAGCCTATGCAAGCCCGCATTTCACAGGGTTTCCGTAGAACATGAGAACAGCTCATACCTACTGGTAACCAGTGTTTCAATCAATTGATGAAAAAAATATATCAATGTTTACGACAGTTGATGAAATACGCAGCAATAAAAGTGTTTTACTTGCACAGGATTAGTTGGCCATCTAATATTTTAAGGTGGTCGTTTACGGGAGATTGGCCGGAGATGGCAAATAATTGGGAAGTGGAAAGCTATGGTCAGAACAATATTAACCCAGATTAAATATTCGCAAAACTATTAGGTGTCTGAAGGCACAAAACTTTTTGTTGAGATCTAAAATCAAATCGATAACCTCTGACTAGACGCATTAGACCACATTGGACTGGTCATCTCACACCGAGACAAAAAGACTCAAATACAAAACGAAGAATATAAAACGAAACTAAATTTATTTTCACTTTGTGTTGTTTTTCTTTGGAAGTCGGTTTATTTTGGCGGTCAATAGAAACTGTATCGAACGCTTTGGCAAAGTCTGAGAAAACTCCAATGGCGTGTTACCATTTATTTCTTTATTTTTTAAATGAAAATTAAATGAATATAATAATACATGGCAGTGAGAGAATTATCATATTATTTAATTTTTAGGCTTTACAAATATTTGTTCCGTGCAGGAACCGCACCTGCGACACGCTGCGCAGCATCCAAACACTTATCCACTGCGCCAACCGTGCCGTCCAAATTGGATCAGTACTTTTGTACTAACATATGAACAAACACCAAACAACTTTATTAAATAAATAATAGAAAAACTAAGAAATGGGATCAAATAATTTTTCATTATCTTATAGCTTACCTAATCCGAACGGGTACAGGTGTTCTGGAGTTTTTAACTTTCCACTTTCATCGATGAATCTTTCAGGTTTAAATACATGTGGGTCGACCCACAGTTCTGGATCGTAGTATATATCGCCCATAGACATGAGTACTGTAGTACCTTTAGGTATTAAATACCCGTCAATCGAAGTATCGCTTTGCAGCAACCTTGGTCCCGCCATGGGAGCTATAGGATAATATCTATGCACTTCTTGTATAAATGCGGACGTGTATATAAGGCTGAAAAAGAAAATCCTTAGTAAAGTTAAGGCAAAACCCGAGCGGTTTACCAAACCACATTCGCTCTGGCTATATTGGGTTTCCTACGGGCCAAGGCATTTTAATTCATACTCGATGCGAAAATCTAAAAGCTCTCCCTCAACATGATTGCACACAATTTATTCTATTCAAAATTCGGAGGTCAAAATATGCGCGCGTCTTTTTTATCTCGACAGAACTGTGTGCATAACGTTGTGAAGATTGAGTCAACGATATTAGCAGTCGGTAAAAGCTGTTACCTGACCCACCCTGCTATTAGCTGACCTATTTTCAGTTTAGACGATTTGGAATCTACTGCAATTAGCAGTAGAAAAGTGTTATTTGATACGCATGAGCTTATCGAACTAGAACGACTTGTTCAAGGTAGACAAATATTATAGATTACAGTTATGCAAATTTTATCTTTAACACGTAACGTTAAGCGGTAGGGTTAGGTAAGCGTTTGGTCTAGTGGTTGCATCAGTGAACCTATGTCAATTTGGTTGCGAGTTCAAAACTAGCCTTCCACTTCTTGTTGCTTTATTATGTTTTCAATATTCAATTATGTTTTTTGAATTCAAAATATTATTTAAATTCAATTAAAATAGTTAATTTAAATTAACTATTTAAATACAAATAACAACAGAAATGAAAAACAATAATGATTATGATAAAGTTAAATAAAAAAGTTTGAAAAAGACATTGTTTTTCGCAATTCAGTAAAACAAGGTAAAAAATGTTCGCACATAGTCACTGCAATTTTGTGTAGACTGGCTTTAGTTTACTGTCATTGTTCATTTTAATTTTCTTACCTTTTTAAGAAAATTAAATTACATTATTACCTTAGTAACGTTTTTATTATTGTATTTGTTCATCGAGTAGCGCTATTCTGATAAATTCATACAAATTAAATAATCTTTAATGTTACAGGCGGAGGTTTCAAATTCGTTCGTTTTTAGGGTGGGTCAGGTAACAGCTATTGTCGACTTTAAATTTTTAGGGTCCCGTAGTCAACAAGGAACCCTTATAGTTTCACCATGTCCGTCTGTCCGACCTCCATCCGCTGCTTAGCTCAGGGACTCAAGCGAAATGGAACCCAAGGAGGTGCCGCTCGTAAGCCGACGACGTAACGGTCAACAAGTTGGTCGCGGTGTCTTTTGGTAATAGAGACGACATCACAACTGAGGCGGGCCGCGATGTCATATGGACATCACAGGGCGGACGCAGTGGGGCCACAGGGGAGGTCCGTATAGAATATAGTAGAATACTCTTTATTATATACACCATATAAGTTACAGAAAGTATAGACGAAGAAAACATTACACTGGGTGACACGATTTGGGCGGCCTTATCGCTAAAAGCGATCTTTTCAAGACAACCTTTGGATGGATTAAAAAAATGGAAGGAATGACAGTACTGTAGTTAGTCTTTGGTGTACTATTTATTTAAAAATAAAAACATATATATATGTTAAATAGACAAATATATTTAGTAATAAATAAGGAACGAAAGCATAGATATCAAGAAATACAACTATTAAAGAGAGAGGTAGTGATTCTTTACCATTGTTTTAAAAATGGGCAGAGATTGAGCTCGCCTATTGACACGGGCAAAGCATGCCACAACCCCCGTATTATCCTCCGTATCCCCTGCGGCTGAAAAGTGGTAGGTGGCGGGGCCACTGACCTGACCCTTCACAGGGGAACCAAGGATGCCGAACACGGGGTCATGCGCTGGTTTGGTCTTCTGGTGCGCCCGTGATAAGGGGTTATCCCAAGAGGAGGGTCCGGTGACGGACAACCGCGGCGGGTTCACGGACGAGTGCCAACGCGTGCCCGTGTTCCTGCCATAAGCGGCACAGGTGGATACCATGGAGTTTTAGTGGATTGGAAACCCACATAACTGCGCTATCTCCCCGTGGTAGCGCAGTATGCATGAGTAATTCTCCAGGCCAAAAAAAAAAACAAAATTTGTCTTGTCTGTTCAATGGTGTGGGGTATTGTTGGATAGGCCATTCAAAAATATTACTGGTCTGTGAAAACCATTTTTCGATTCAGGGATCCGTTTAAAATTAAGCTTTAAATGGCAATTTTTTGTTAGTTTTTTTTTTCAATTTTTTCTTCTTGGCAAGCGTGCTCCATCATCGACCACATCATCGCTTACCATCAGGTGAGATAGTGGTCAAGTGCGAGCCTATATTAGAAAAAAAAAAGATTCATGTCCCCCTGCCAGCTAAATGGTTACTTTTGGTTATGTGAAAAAAAGACACGGTAGTATATATAACGAAATTAAAAGGAAAACTATCACAGCTAAGTAGGCTTTACAAGTTTACGAGTAATAGTCGACCATCTTATAGAATGGACTAAGAAAAGTTAAAAAAAATGGGTTATATTATGTATGGGGACAACAGTTTACGAGCGGCAAAGTTAATGTTGTCCGTTTGTTAGAGCATTGTTCGGTGCTTTCATTGTTTATGAACGATGATAATGTTAACTGTTTATTTTGTTGAATGTAGCTGTTTCTACGGAACCCTCTGTGCGGTTTTTTTAGATTATCGCTTCGACTGCTTCGATTATGAATATGCCTAAAACTTAAGTTGTTGGTGTTCAAAGCAACTACGCACAAAGTCGCATCCCACGGCTCGCATTTGCGTCAGTTTGAACAAGCCATAATTACCGACTTCAAAAAAATGGAGGTAATCAATTCGACACGTATGTATGTAATACTGTTAAATGTTACTGTTTGTTACTGTGTAATGTGTCTGTGTGTATTTTCTGTATAAATAAACAATTTTATTATTATTATTTATTTTATTACTGTTGGAACTGTACAATATTCAGATATGTAATTCTATGTGGGTTTCTAAACACGTGTGCCGTTCTAACTCTAATCTACTAAGTCGTTTGATCTAAAAGAAAACCGTCTAAAATAAAGTGTGAGAAGAGGTGTAAATACTTGCCGGTCACTATCATTCCAACTAGGTGTTCTATCTCCAATAACAGAGTCTATTTCCTCATATAATTTCTGTTGTATTTCTTGACATTTTAATGCCTTTAGAAAAGCAAAGCCGAGTAAGCTGCTACTTGTTTGAGAACCCGCAATCAGAAAATCCAAACATACTATTTTCAACTGCTCCTCTGAAAATAACAATAGGTACATATTATAACAATTAGCGTCTCATCAAAAACATTTCAGTATTCAGTAAATCTCTTAAAATTAAATATTTCTTTAAGAAAGGATCGTGTTAACATAACTAGTAAATTAAATATCTATAAGGGGGAACTAGATAAATGTAGGAAAATGTATGATGTAGATACTCCAAAATGATTTACTATATAAGGAGTGTTTACTGAAGGAAATTTTTGAGAAATATGAGAGTTCACAACAGCAATGGAGTGAGCGCTTGTTTGAGGCCGGGGAATTGTTGGACTTGGTGAAGTACAATGCAGAGAGGTATGAGTCTCTGACTAGTGCCTCATGTAGCTGTGCCAACCATACACCACCCACCACGCTGCAAGGTGACTTGTCTCCACCAATGTTGGTGCTTCCAGAAAAAATCTGTATACCCAATTCACAGGAATATAAAACAATAATGTTTAGTGACGAAATAGGTTCTGGCTTTGGAAAAATATTAAATAATTACCTTAGCTACAGTTCTACAAATCATTGCTACCATAATATTAGTTTCAATCAAATGATTAAAAAAATTATTAATTCGAATATGGATAATTATTCTACAATGGTTTTGCTATTAGGTAACAGTACTGGCATTACCAAAAAGGACATAGTGGGCGGTATTGACACCTTGTTAGGATTAAATTTAAGAAATCTGATGGTATGTGCTTTTCCATACTCTGATAAGTTCTTAGAACAGGAGAACAATCGTATTTTTAAATTAAATAACATTTTGCAAATGTTGACTTGTCATAATGACAAATTATTGTTTTTTCACACTAATAAATTTATTAGTGGACTCCATGTAACCCAGAGAGCTTTCTCTCTGTCACCTAGGTGTAGGCGTACGATTGCTATGTTAATAGCATATTCTTTAAACTGTAAGCACTGATGCACTACTCACAGCATATCATGGTCTTGTGGCATCTGTATTAAGATATGGTATTATTTTCTGGGGTAATTCCACAAATAGAGAAACCGCCTTTAAAGCGCAAAAGCGATCCATCAGAGCCATGTTTGGACTACAAATAACTGACAGTTGTGTACCATATTTAAAAAAAAGCTTATTATTTTCCGAGTGACTAATAACTTACAAGTCGACTAAATGTTTGCAACAAATAAAATAACTTGCCAGCGATTAAATATTTTCGCGACTATTATATTATGTAAGGTTCAAAATTAAAGGTGTTATAAAAACTAAAAACTAGCAGCTGCGTTTAGGTAGCAAATAAACTATACCAGTCAAATAAAATATTAGGCGAGGAGCTATAAATAATGACTTGGCGACTAACTAAATTGCACCAACTCTATATTAAAACAACAACAATGAATTATTTATTGCCAAGAGCGAGCGCAGCGAGCTCGGGCGCTTAGGGCACCCCGACACGGACAGGTTAGGTTCGAAGGGGATGACGGGAGCTGAAGTGAGCGAGCAAAGCGAGAGAACTCAGCTCCCGTCGTCCCCTTCGTGTTAGGTTACTTTAGACCCTGCATTCAGAAATAGGAGCCCCGCGCAGCGGGGCTTCGTCGACCATGTTGCATAAAAAGCTATTAAAAGTCACACAATATATGTATAATATAAGCTAGTTTATATTTATTCTTCATACAAACAATTTTAAATAGAATCTGATTTATATTATTTATGAATGCCCATTTTCTATTTTATTTTCGCCATTAAGTTTCCGCTTAGATATTAATTCAGTTCCCAAAAGAAAAACTTGATGCTAGTTTAAATTAAAACGGAGCTTATTACTGATATATTAATATGCTACCTATTACTTATTACGATACTCCTTATTAGCTGCCAACCCATTATATATGGTACCCACTCTATTTTTTTTTAAAACCTATATTCATTTTACTTAGTTGCCGCATTAAATACATGCCTTAAAAAAATACAAGATTCTGACACTGCCGGCTTTGTATATTTATGAAACTGCTTTATTTGTTAAGTTGAATGCACACTTGTTTCCCCATCTATCAGACACTGTTAAACGTAACAGGCGGAATGATATTTTACGCGGGCGAAGAGCCAAAACCGCTTTAATGTGGAAAATCATATTCTGTACAGCCCCGCAAGTCTATAATAAAATTCCAAAATCAATAAAAGACTTACATTTAAAAGGATTCAAAAAGAAACTAAACGACCTGCTATGTAATAAATGCTATTATAATTTAAATGACTATTTGAATGATACTTTGACATGTTAATTGAATTTAAATCTTTTATTCTTTGACATGTAAATTTAATTTTAATATTTAATTTTTTGACATCCTAATTTAATCTTAATCTTTTATACTTTGACATTCTAATGTAATTGTTACATTTTATAATTTGAAATCTTACTCTTTGATACTATGGCGTTCAATGATACCTTGACATCCTTTAAAAATTGTGTGCGTTTGTGATGTTATTTTTGATTGACATACCTTAAATTCTAATGTGTTGAATGGTATTGTGCATTTTTTATTCGTGATTATGCAATTAATAATGTTAATACTAGCCTAATAATCTATGTCCTATAATATATAAATGTACTAATCTTAAGACCATAATGTACCATATTCTGACAAATAAATGATTGATTTAAATGAATTGTATTTATCTTTTACTATAAACTCAGACATAAATAGTATGTCGAAAGTATGTACTGTAGTTGATATACACCTGTAAATTAGTAGAAATACTAATTTACAGGTGGTCAATAAGTTTAATAACGTTAGCACTTCTGCTATTAATATTTATAGTTTAAACTAGTTTGTAGGACAAGGGAGGGTACCAACAACGAAATAGTTACGAGAACATCCACCATCAAGAAGGTACCTTCTTGCTCTCACTTAGTTAATTTAAAAAAAGGGGCTAAGCAGAATTCCTTGAAATTATTCCATCAAAATATTCAAGGTTTTTCTGCGAAGCAATTGGAAATAGGACTGTTTTTGGAAAAAACAATGTTGAAATTGCATTGAAATGCTAATTAATTATGAAAATTATACCGTGGGCAGTTGTTTTAATAGAAATATTATGTTGCGTGGAGGTTCACTTATGTTAATTAAAAATGGTATTAAATCAAAACTTCGTAAAGATATTGTAGATCTATCAGTTGAACATAGTGTTGAACTGTCCTGCGTTGAGTCGGATAAGCATGATAAAGTGTGCGTTTACAGACCCCCCAATTATAGAAACTATTCTATATTTGAGTCAGTGATGGAGGATGTTTTGGCAAAACTTGCAAATGGTAATAAACTAGTCATAATCTGTGGTGACTTTAATATAAATATTTTAGAAAAAAAATCAGATAGCAGTAGATTATTAAATATCTTCAAATCATTTAATTTGTCACATGTGTCTATGGAACCAACACGAACAACTGTGACTACTGCTGCATGTATTGATAATGTTTTTTGTTGCTGTGATTACTTAGGACAAAGCCATTATGAATTGTCTGCCTTCGGATCATAGTGGGCTACTGGTAACATTTGAGTCCAACATACCAATAAAACAAGTGCAGATTCAATCCAGACCAATAACATCCGGTAAATTAAATAAATTTAACAGCACTTTAATCAGTAAGTTATGTTATCAGGACCTCACAGTGAATGATGGTAATATTTTGTATGATGAGGTTTTCTCAGTGGTTCAAAAAGAGTTCAATAACACTTTTAAGAAGAAAACTAAAACTATATGCCCTAAGTTTTTATTCAGTGACTGGGCGACTACAGGACTTAGAAAAAGTAGGGAAAGATTTTACGAGCTATATGGCCTTAAGCCTTGTATTAACACTGAAACGTTTAATAAGTATGTTGCTACTTACTCAAATGCTCATTCATTTTAATACGAATAAAATCTTGCATGATAAACAGTATGGTTTCACCAGAGGACGTTGTACAACTGACGCTGGTGTCACCCTATTAAAACACATCTTTAATGCGTGGGAAGAGTCGCAGGATGCCATAGGTATCTTCTGCGACCTGTCGAAGGCGTTTGATTGCGTTAATCATGAAACGTTACTTCTGAAACTTGAGCATTACGGGCTAGGTCAGTCAGCGTTAAGTTTGGTTAAATCTTATTTGAATGATAGACAGCAATTAGTTCAAATAAACGGTGTGAATTCGTCCGGGTGAAAATGGGGGTACCCCAGGGCTCAATTTTAGGTCCTTTCTTATTCTTAGTATACATAAACGATTTACCCCGTTTATTGGAAAACAAACTAAATTTGGTGTTATTTGCTGATGACACATCTTTAATTTTTTAAATAATTAGACGTACTGACGTGGTTGACGACGTAAATAACGCGCTACGGAAGGTTCAGGATTGGTTCACAGCCAATAATTTAGTTTTAAATGGTAAAATCTTTGAATCTCTTCAAAGTTAGAGTGAACAGGCTTCTTCTGGGTAAGCTCACTCCATCGTAGACTCTGTCTCTGTCACCTTTGACCTAGACTAGAGTCAAGAGCAAACCCATCACAAATAAAAAAAAAAAAAAAAAAAAAAAAAAAAAACAAAGTGCGTAAAATTTTCATTGCCGAATGTCAAAAGTACTGCTTGTGACATTATGTTAAACAAGGAGAAGCTAGAATTCGTCGATAAAACGGTTTTCCTGGGGATCACGCTGGACTCAGAGCTGCAATGGGGTTCTCATTTGGTGTCCCTTGCGGGGCGGCTGAGTTCGGCGGCTTATGCTGTTGGAAAGATTCGTCGGTTGACGGATGTGGATACCGCGAGACTGGTATATTTTAGTTATTTTCATAGTATAATGTCTTACGGTATCTTACTATGGGGTAGGGCTGCAGGCATTGAGTCAATTTTTATTCTGCAAAAACGAGCCATCAGAGCAATATATAATCTTCGCCGGCGCGATTCTCTAAGGGAACTGTTTAAGAACATTAACATCATGACGGTTCCTTGTCAGTATATTTATGAAAACATCATGTACGTGAGAAAGAATTTACATCTTTTTAGTAAAAACGGCGACAGACATAATTACGTTACTAGAAATAGGGACCAATTAGTTCAACCAGGTTTCAGACTGGCAAAAGTTGCTTCATCTTTCAAAATGTTACAATAAAATTCCTCCCCACATTCTTGAGCTGAATGAGACGAAATTTAAAACTTGTATAAAACGCACACTATGCAGGCTGGCATATTATAAGTTGGGGGATTACATCACTGATAAAAATGCTTGGCTAAATGCTATTCCTGCTCAACATCCACTAGGGCGCAAAAACAAGTGATATGCAGAACATTATTGTTTTGAAGTATTGTTGGAACTGCTGTAGACTGAATGTATATATTTGTATTGTATAAACTCAATTTCCTTAGTATTGTATAACTGCACGGCACGTGTGTGAGTACTATGTACCCAACTGTAAATCTAACATTTACTGTATCTGTGTGTCTTTCGTTGACTTGTGTGTGCCCTGGCAGTTGAGTGTGTCATGCTCTCTCAAATGTCTCTCTGATGGTGGCGCGTGTGTTGGATCATCCGGTTTCCTTCATGATGGTTGAGCTGGGTGGTGCCATTCATGCGTCATGTTCGTGAACGGACGCCGTCAGTTGGGATTGGTCATAACTTAACTGCTTCGGATGTTAATGCTTTTCTAGCATCTATTATATAACTGCACAGTACATGTGTGAGTACTTTTATTACTTTATGCCTGTACGTAGTATAGTGTGTAGTGCTATTCTGGGTGCATTGTCCTCACATATATGAATTTATTAATGTATGTACTTATGTAACTAAATATTGTAAAAAACATTTTCTTTAAAAGAGTAAGTATGGAGTTTCTTGTGCATTCTTCTCCATAACAAGCTACTTTCCGAATGCACGGTAGAATCAACTTTTACATAATGTACCTAACGTTCAAAAGTACCGCTTGGTGGCCTACTTGAAATAAAATATCTTTGTCTTTGTCTTTGAGTGTCTGCCATGTTGCTTTTTCACGAATACACAAGTACATGGGCGTACCCAGCAAAAGCTTGAAAGTGGGTTAAAATTAAGGAATCTCAATAAGAAGTAGGAATTTCAAGCTCTGTGAACTTAGCACCCAACTTTGGAAAAAAAAATATTTTGTTGTTTGGAGCGTTTGTCGACTCGTATAGGCTTTCAGAATAAATTTAACGTTTTGATAAATAAAAAGAGATTTAAATAGTAGCTTATGCAACGGTCATATAATACGGGTTATTAAAACACGAGTGTGGGTTTATCCCTCGAGGAGAAACCGAGTATGATAATAGTATCACATAAGTGTTTAATAGCTAATTATATGCCGTTGCATACACTATTTTATCCTCACTCATCATCTTCCGGCCCTTGTCCCATGTTACTTGGGGTCGGCGCAACACGTTTTCTTCTTCCATACCGTCCTGTCCCCCGTCACGCTATCACTGACTCCCTTTTCTTTCATGTCACTCCTCACACAGTCCATCCATCTTTTCTTTGGCCGTCCTCTCCCTCTCCATCCATTCACATTTATATTCATAACTCTTTTAGTAACATGCGTTTAACTCATAAAGTTGAAATACAAATAAAATTTAAAAAAATTCAAAACACCGGCAATTTTTTTCATTTCATTCTTTTTAAACTACGTAATTTATCTAGTAGTAGACACGCTTCGATCAACAATCTATCGAACACGTAATTACGGTTTGAATTCATTTATTTCTAAAGATTACAAATCACTTATACAGAAATAAATACTAAAGCATTTCTTGATAAGTATACATTTTTCGTTGTCCAGGAGTAGCAAGAGCTTATAGTGTTAGCATTACAAATAGAAGGTAATTGTAAAAATAATAAATGTAATTATGACACGATATCCTGCGAAAATACTCCGTTTCGAACACCAAAGGCCTACCCACCTTCCAAGGCATTATGGTCATTCATTTTAACAAGTTAGTTACCTAAGTACAAATTATCATTCATATAAAAGGTGAAATATAACTAATACTTCATTAAAGGCGATTTTAATTACTCTAGATTTAGATTTCATCAATAAATTAATTTTAAATATTCATTAAATATGTTTGGAAGAACATATATTTTGCTCGTGCCTTTTTGCGTTACGACGTGGCAGCTATTTGCACATGCGTACAGACCGTTCACTATAACTTGTCCCATGCCGTCATGTAGCAGTTGCTTCTGTCGACAGCTGCAGTTGCCTCTGTCGACAGTTGAAGTTCGCTCTGTCGACAGCAAAGTGCTGCTCTTCTGTTTGACGCCTTATTTTCAATATTGAAATTATTATTATCTCGTAGTAACAGTGCTACCAATCGTGTCACGGGACAAGTTATAATGAACGCACTTGTAGTAGATATTCCCGAGGAACTATTATTTAATCTGTGGATATGCTGAGCGCGCTTGAATAAGCCCGCCATTTTATTAATTTCTTGCTTGTTTCAGATATTTTTTTTTATTTCGCACAATGCATAGTAAAATGTTGTATGATACACGTACGTAAGATGATTCCCGACTCTTGGAATCACCTACTTGCCGCACATGTAGCATACATAACTATAGAAGAGCAGACTAGACATTGCACTCTGGAAAACAAGAACAAGGCTGATTTTAAGTAAATAAGACGCTCTAAGGAGAACACAAGAGTTGATATTCAACGAAGAGACAAGCAGCGTAATTGTGTAAGTGAATTCGGCAAGGCAAAGCGTTTTGAGCGCATCAATCGGCCAATCACATGAGAGATGAAAGACGCAATGTCAATGAATTCACTTACTCAAATAGGCTGCAGGTATTTGCAGCAAATGTATGAGTTCAAAGTAATGAACCTCGACACTATGCATTACCCAGTGTCGAGATTTGTTACAAACAATAAATGTATATTATTATTTGTTTATTTAACCCGTCGGGGTTTAAACTCTTGGTCCGTGGTCCGCGGGGCCCGACGCCCGAGTGCTCACGCTTTATTTAAAGATCTTAGCAAACGGCTAGTTGAACTACACGTGACCCAAGGGCTGGTTTTTAATTTGGTCAGAGGATAAGCATTGCCATACAACGTGGCAACGCTGCTAGTCTATTGGGCACAATACCAGTGGAGGAGTATTTCGACGCCATATTTAATTTAATTTATTTTTAGGCTTAGTAAGTAGTTTTTGATTATTATTATTATTATTTATTTATGTATTAAAGTACAAGTTTATACGATCTTAGCTTAAGAACTATGCCCCACAAAACCGTTTTCACGGTTTGTCTGTGAGAACGGAACAAAGAGTATTAAAAAAAGTGAAAAATAAAAAACTTTTTTACAAAAAAATACTACCGACTTTCAAATAAGAGAACTACAAAGTGAAAAATAACTTTATTTTTGGAAGTCGGTGTCTTTCGTAGGTACCATTTTTTTGCGTTTGGACACCGACTTCCAAAAATAAAGTTATTTTTCACTTTGTAGTTTTCTTATTTGGAAGTCGGTAGTATTTTTTTGTAAAAAGTTTTTTATTTTTACTTTTTAGTTGTACCTACCTAATAGGCAAGTTGTTTAGTAAGTTTTCTATAACGCCAGAATAGATTACCCGAATATCATGAAACTTGAACAAAACCGATCAAATGAGAGATCTGCTTACCCCTTAAGAGCGTACTGGCGTGATGTTATGTTATGAAATGGTATAAACAATAAACAGATATGCGATTGCAGCAGTCCCGAGAGATTTTCCGTTATTTATTGAAGAGTTCTGTTGAATATCTTCGAAGTTCTTCATCAGATCTTCACCAAACTAAAATATGACCAATTTCGGAACATACTCTTTCAAACAAAAAAAGAATTTTCAAAATCGGTCCACAATTGACGGAGACATCGCTGAAAATACATTAAAAAAAAAAAAAAAAACATACAAGAAGTCGAACATAGAACCTCCTCCTTTTTCGAAAGTCGGTTAAAAACTAAAGCTTATTAAGTACTAGCTGTGCCCGCGGCTTCGCTCCCGTCATCTGCCTGCCAACCCTACCATACTTACCAGCCTACCTGCCTACTCCACATACTCAAAAAAACTTTTTACAAAAAAATACTACCGACTTCTAAATAAAACTACAAAGTGAAAAATAACTTTATTTTTGGAAGTCGGTGTCTTTCGTAGGTACCAATTTATTGCGTTATGGACACCAACTTCCAAAAATAAAGTTATTTTTCACTTTGTAGTTTTATTTGGAAGTCGGTAGTATTTTTTTGTAAAAAGTTTTTTTTATTTTTCACTTTTTAGTTGTACCTACCTAATAGGCAAGTTGTTTAGTAAGTTACCTACTCGTATAACGCCAGAATATATTACCCTAATATCATGAAACTTGAACATAACCGGTGAAATGAGAGATCTGCGTACCCCTTAAGAGCGTACTGGCGTGATGTTATGTTATGAAATGGTATAAACAACAAACAGACATGCGATTGCAGCAATCCCGAGAGATTTGCCGTTATTTATTGAAGAGTTCTGTTGTATATCTTCGAATTGCTTCGTCAGTCCTACACCAAATTAAAATGGGACCAATTTCGGAACATACTCTTTCAAACAAAAAAGGATTTTTTGAAATCGGTCCACAACTGACGGAGATATCGGTGAACACTGACTGAAAATACACAAAAAAAAAAAAAAAATAACATACATAATGTCGAACATAGAACCTCCTCTTTTTTGGGAAGTCGGTTAAAAAATATACGTACTACATACCAATGTTTTTTTTCTAGGGTCTTTCTTTCGCGTAAAATCTTAACACCGCGATTCAGATAATGACTTTAAATGCACAACGCCATCTATCGAATAGCGAGTTCAACTGTCCGAGTAACCGAATTGCGTGAGCTGTGATAATTTTACTTCTTGAACACTTTAAATTCATCTAACTTTTGATAGAGTGAACCGATTGCGATGAAACAAAAACTAAGTAATTCTTCAAGATACGCACAATTTTTATGTATAAAAGTTATCTACATTGGTTTCGTACATTTCACGTGATGCGTGCACAAATAAACAGACAAACAGACAAACAGACAAACAGATAAACAGACAAACAGACAAAAATGCCAAAAATGCTAGAAATGGGTTCTGTTGGTTATCCTTTAACACCCTGGCTATTTTTTTTGGAATTTTTTTCGATGTACAAAAAATATTTTTCTACATATTTATTATATGTATTGATTGATGTAAGTGTATCTGTATGTGGTTATGGTATTTAGTTTGTTACGAGTATTAGACTTACCAAAAAGGAGGAGGTTCTATGTTCGACTGCATGTGTTTTTTTTAAGGGTACACTAGTCGAAAATTCTTCCATACAATCGTAGTCTAGGGATTATTCCACTATTTGACGATGTACGTTCAAAATAAAAAGTGATATCAATTTGACTTATCATTATCTAGCCCTGTATGAAAGCGAAAAAGTAAAAAAAGAAAACATTTGAAAGTTATGAGCGTCGAAAGTTCCACATTTCGACACTAATTTTAACGCATTTTTGGGCGCGAATAAATACCATAAGAAGACGGAAAATTGCAAAACGGCCTCCATACAGGGATAGATTAGTAGTTCAACAATGCAAATAATTTTATTTTGAACAGATAGATTTAGTAGTTTTTTCATGAAATCTAGACTGCCAAAGGTCTGTTTATAAAATTTCACGCGCTCGGTTTCGTCCTAAATCATTATCCATTTCGCTACAAATTTGCAAAAGTGTATTCGTACGCGAACTAGCTTCCTACTGCTCATCACAGCATCTATCTCTTCCGCACGTGTTGTCGGTTGATATAAAATGCATTTTAACCCCGCGCACAAAATAGTTCGTGCCGTCGACTAGTCTCCGTCAATTGTGGACCGATTTTGAAAATTCTTTTTTTGTTTGAAAGAGTATGTTCCGAAATTAGTCTCGTTTGAATTTGGTGAAAATCTTTTTTTTTTATTTTTTTATTTGAGATGGGTTTGCTCTTGACTCTAGTCTAGGTCAGAGGTGACAGAGACAAAGTCGACGATGGAGTGAGCTTACCCAGAAGTAGCCTGTTGTATGCGTTCGGAAACACAGGCGCAGGCAGTGAGTTCCACTCTTTTGCTGTGCGCATTATGAAGGATGTTTGGAAGCGCTTGGTGCGAATCTGAGGTGAAAATCTGATGAAGAACTTCGGAGATATACAACAGAACTCTTCAATAAATAACGACAAATCTCTCGGGACTGCTGCAATCACACGTCTTTTTAACAGACTTCAAAAAAAGGAGGTGGTTCTCAATTCGTCGGAATCCTTTATTTTATGTATGTTCCCGCATTACTCAAAGACGCCTGGACTGATTTCAAAAAATCAAACCGACTTACAAAACATAAAACTACAAAGCAAAAAAAAGTTAATAAAATTAAAAAACCCTACTGCTTAAAAAGCGAACTAAAAGGATGTAAACAAGAAGAAAATCTTGCTGTGCAGTCGGAGTTTACATATTCGCGAGCTGGCTGACCAAAACCAGACGTCTCCTCCGACTGCACAGCAAGATTTTCTTCTTGTTTACATCCTTTTAGTTCGCTTTTTTAGCAGTCGGGTTTTTAAATTTTATTAACTTTTTTTATTTACAACTTTTTAGTTATACTTTTTTTTTTCGAATGCCTTTAAAAATATAAGTGGTATATATTTTTGTAATTTCCTCTAATAACCCTTCAATTTGATACCCCACACGATGGGTTTTGAAGAAAATAATATATGACTTACCTGTAAAAGTTGGCTTTTTATTCGCATTTAAAATCTCTTCCAAGAACAAATAAATATAATCTTTTTCTTTCACTTCTTTATTTTTATGCTTTTCAATAGCTTCCTGAAACAGATTGTTCTCTGTAAATAAATAGTAGTAAGTAATAGTAATGTGGTAGTAGTAGTTGTAATAGTAGTAGTAGTAGTAAGTGTAGTAGTAGTAGTAATCGAATATTAAAATACCAACGGTTAAAATGTCACTGTACAAAACATCGAAAATTAAAATAACGATTGTATTGAAATATCGAAAATTGTTATTTCTCAAACATGCTTGGAAATTTGAGCATTATTTTGACAACTTTCTTCGAGATAAATCGAAATTGCTGTACTAGCCATATACATGCGAGCAGCGGCCGGCAAAAGTTGTATGAAAATCCATATCTGTCGTGTTTAGCGGCCAAATAAATTACACATTAAATTCATATCTGTCGTGTATTTGACAAAATGAGTTCTAGGAGCTACTTATTTTTAATTTCCGCGCATTATTTGAGAAAAGTAGATACTATGCAAGCCTTGACCACAACTAGGCATTGATCGACTTACGTATGTGTGCCTCGGCTTCGCCTTCGGCCCACATTTACACGTTCGTCCATCAATGCCTCTTTTGCTGGCCGCTGCAGTAATGTACTATTTTCGTATGCGTACAAATTTTGTTTTACTTTGAGAAGTAGCGGTGAAAAATTCTGCGAGCAACTTGGAAGTAGCGCTCGCTTAGCTCACGCGCAGTTGGTCACAGTACTCACCTTTTTTTTTTTTGCGTGGATAAATGCTCATGCATATTGCACTACCACGGGGAGATAGTGCAGTTATGTGGCACTCTAACCCACTAAAACTCCACGGTGTCCTCCGGTGCCGCTTATGGCGCGAACACGGGCACGCATTAGCACTCACCGCGAACCTGCCGCGGCTGTCCGTCACCGGACCCTCCTCGGGGGAGTACCCACCATCACCGGCGCACAAGAACACACTGTGCGCCGTGACCACCCCAGGGACCAAACAAAAAAAAAAAAAAAGGTTAGAACTGTGACGAACAGCGGCGCCGGCGACCGCTACTTCCAAGTTGCTCGCAGAATTTTTTAACCATTTTCTAATTATGCGGGTTTTCGCAATTTCCGAATTATCAAATTATCCTGTGACATACATAATATATAAATATCGATATTTAGGACATTCGATACTCTGCACTTCGATATTTAGGTCGTTCGATGTTACTTTTGTAGATAATAGTTATTTATTTACATATGTACATTATTATTTACACTAATATTAGAACTAAAATAAGAATAAACATATGTACAATTACGGAGCGTCAAAAAATTCGTCCACATCGCTGTCAACAGGAAAAGTGCCTAGAAGGCTGGCAGCATTGCCCCGCTCTGCAGGTTGGTACGGAATAACCTTATTAATACGTCTACCAATACTGCTGAGCGTGCCCGCTTGCTGGCTGTGGGTGAGTGGAAGTCGGGCCTCTGGCTTCAGGCACTACCGTCGCCTAACATAGGCACTATGCTAGGTGACACAACCTTCCGACTCGCTACATGCCTGCGATTGGGCGCTCCTTGTGGGGCTCCACATCGCTGTCAATGCGGTGAAGCAGTCGACTGCCTCGGACACCATGGCCTTTCTTGTAGTAATAGTGCAGGTCGGATTGCGCGGCACGCTAGCATTAATGATCTCATCCGTCGTGCTCTTGCCACCACCGGAGTGCCAGCTGTCTTAGAACCCATTGGCTTGGCACGCGTTGATGGGAAGAGACCAGATGGTATGACCATAATGCCATGGAAGTTGGGTAGGTCTTTGGTGTGGGATGCAACTTGTGTCGACACCCTTGCACCATCCCATCTTCCTAGCACGGTGGGCTGCGCTGGGGCGGCTGCTGCAGGTGCTGAAAACCTCAAACGGCGCAAATACAACAACTTAATTGGTAATTATGTGTTTGAGCCGTTTGGGGTTGAAACACTAGGGCCATGGGGTCCGAGTGCACACCTATTATTTCGGGATATCGCCAAGCGGTTGGTCAACTCTTCTTGAGACCAGAGGGCTGGCCTTTTTTTTGGCCAAAGAATCAGCATTGCCATCCAACGTGGCAATGTAGATAATTAGATTTTAGATATATTGGACGTAGGTTATCTAACCATTCGACATTATAAACTTACGTTATTTTATTTTTCGGTTAAATGGTCATTCGATATTAAAATTTTCGATGTTTTGATGTTTTGTCTGACATTTTAACCGTAGATTATGTATGGGTTTCCCCTTTATTTTCAACTTTTGTATTTTTCTTTTATTTGTCAAATTTCGTGATTCTAGCTAACGGGAACACCATATAGATGATCGATCCAAAACCTATAGGGTACTTCCGGTTGACTCAGAATTGTCAATTTTGGTTAAAAGCAAGGTCTTACAGCACGAGTAAAGGGAAAATTCCGAACAATAAAAAATGTTGAAAATTAAGGTATATTTTTGTACTTACAAGTTTTCGCGAACATCTAAATTTGACCATATCTTCTTATCATGTTGACTCAGGGCCTTGATTTTTATACACCAAAATAGGGACTATAGACCTCAGTATCTATTATGAATTTCAACTTGCTAGGTCCAACCATTCCTGAGAAAACTCGTTCGGTGGTGACACACGGACAGACAGACGGACTAGAGAGTGATCTTATAAGGGATCCTTTTTTACCTTTTGAGGTACGGAATCCCAAACACCACTTTGGTTACTGATGGTTTCTTGGACCGTTTTTTCGCATCTTTCTTTAATGTAAAGAATAAAAAGAAAATACCTACCTCTATAACTTTGGCTATTTCTCTATTCAGTTTAGTTATCAGCGTGTACCCACTCAATTTAGGTATGATAAATCTGCACCAGGGCATTTGGTTTAACATGCCTCCAGACAATGAAAAAGCCCTTATTCGCTGTCTAAAAAGATCTAATAAATGTTTCAGTTGGTCTTCTTTTATACGTTCCCCTAAAAATAATAGAATAGTTATTGTGTGCCACGCAAGCCATTATCTTTTCAGAGCCAAAGACGTAGACGACAAAAGCAGTTCGTCGTTAGCTGCTCACACTTTTGTTAGTTTAGCATCATACTTTAGCAAAATCTTGACATTCAAGATTTGCGCTGATGTTAGTCTTCTAATTCATTTGTGTAAGAAATATATGATGGGCGTTTTGGCCGGTAATTAGGTATACGAATCTAAGTTATTCCACGCGAAAGGTCTAGTTATACGCTTATGTTTTTCTATAACGACATCTGTCTGAGGCGCCGGAGTACAAACAGCAAACGTGTGGAGGCGGCATTAAATTAAGATATCAAATGCAACGGTTCCAATAATTAAACATAACTGTTAAGTGTTAGTTTGTATGTGTTGGTGTGCAGGATAATTTTATTAATACCTACTCAGTTGCAAGTAGGTTTTCATTATAATTAAGTCCGAGTACCCAATACAAGACTTCTTTTTTGAATCCAAACTTGGTCATGGCGAGGATTTTCTTTTTTTATTGGATTAAGTATCTCTCAACTTGGGGAAAAATACAAAATCGGTTCAGCAGTTTTCAAGATATGGAACGTACAACCGAACTCCTTAGCGACAAACAGCACGAATGTGTAAATTGGTAGAAGCTAGTTACAATATAATATTCAAACATCGACAATACCCTCATTGCTTTACACGCTTTCTATCACAATCCAAAGCAGTTTGAGAGAAGTTACTAATACACTGCTTCATATATTTGAAAAATTCGCCTGCTCTACCCCGATAATCGGGCTATGAATACTGAAATTGAATTACTTCCCCGATACTCAGTTTTGCTATTGTCTGTATGTACACTTACCAGCTACGTACTTTTGCTATTGTCTGTATGTACACTTACCAGCTACGTACTTTTGCTATTGTCTGTATGTACACTTACCAGCTACGTACTTTTGCTATTGTCTGTATGTACACTTACCAGCTACGTACTTTTGCTATTGTCTGTATGTACACTTACCAGCTACGTACTTTTGCTATTGTCTGTATGTACACTTACCAGCTACGTACTTTTGCTATTGTCTGTATGTACACTTACCAGCTACGTACTTTTGCTATTGTCTGTATGTACACTTACCAGCTACGTACTTTTGCTATTGTCTGTATGTACACTTACCAGCTACGTACTTTTGCTATTGTCTGTATGTACACTTACCAGCTACGTACTTTTGCTATTGTCTGTATGTACACTTACCAGCTACGTACTTTTGCTATTGTCTGTATGTACACTTACCAGCTACGTACTTCCATAGAACATTAATCACCGATTCACTAAGTAAATCAACAACATTTATTGGCTTGCTTTTATTTTCTTCTAAACATTTCAGTAATCGAGACAATTCATTTTGTATTTCCGTTTCCATCACAGGTTTGCCGTAGCCGACTTGTTTTAAGCTTTTCACTGCAAACTGTCTATGAATCTTCCATATTTCACCGTTGGCAAAAGTTATACCTGGAATATTAAAAAATATAATTTTAATCTCTTTATGAAGACATTTGAAATGCTAATTGATATTTTGTTACGTCTGTCTTACCCATATTTTTGTTGCCAAGACATCTTAATCTTGCAAATAAGTTATCTGGTCGAGCATCAAATTCTTTGTCATAAAATACTTGACGAACATTCTTCTCACCAAACACGACTACTAACAGTTCTGTGCTCATTTTCATACCTATAACATTTGTGGAATATTGTTTGGATAGTTCTAAAAATGCTCTCCATTCTGATCCATATTTTTTTGTCATATTTTGTAATATAACGCTACTTCCGATGAATGGATACCATACTGGGCCTGAAATAATTAAACAACAGTTCGTTAGTTGTTGTTGGTCGTATTTCCACATTTCAATCATATTTTTTTTTTTTTCAACTAAACCATTTAAAGGTACTTTTGAATTGTCAAACAAAAATGAAGCAAGTTGCACATTCGCAAGCGTCAGTAGGTCTCTATGGAGAAAAAAGTGCAAGAAACTCCACGGACACTCTTTCCCTTCAATACAATTTAATTACATGTATTTGGTTACATCATTCTCGTTGGAAAATTACATTATATGTGCCCAATTTTTGTTTAAAAGAGTATGTTCCGAAATTGGCCCATTTTAATTAGGTGAAGATCTGATGAAGAACCACGGAGATATACAACAGAACTCTTCAATAAACAACAGAAAATCTCTCGGGATTGCTGCAATCACATGTCTGTTTATTGTTCTATGAAATGGTGTACATTTCATAACATAACATCACGCCAGTACGCTCTAAAGGGGTACGCAGATCACCTTGGTACACTCTCATTTCACCGGTTATGTTCAGTTTCATGATATTCGGGTAAACTATTCTGACATTATAGGTACCTTACGTAACTATTTGCCTATTAGGTAGGTACAACTAAAAAGTTAAAATAAAAAAACTTGTTTGTTTTGTTTGGAAGTCGGTGTCCATAACGCAGAAAATGTACCTGGTAAAGACACCAACTTCCAAAAATGAAGTTATTTTTCACTTTGTAGTTTTCTTATTTGGAAGTCTGTAGTATTTTTAACACGCTTTTATTAGCTTGGTATGTATGTATCTATGTATCAATCTAACGGAATCTTTGAACGTGATTTTCACCCACTTCAAAACGTTGGATTGATATGAAACTTTGCACGCTTATTAAGGACCGATGACAATGCAATAATTTAGTGTTTTTTTTTACACGGTATTGTCTTGCGCCAAGTACACGTATTTAATAAATGCTCAGGACACAGTAGACATGCTAATTACCAACGCCCATCACAGTGAGGTACTCGTAGTTGCATTAATAAATTGTCTTTAAAAAACTAACAAACACCTTTAATGGTAAATTTAACTAAAAAGAAAAATAAGTATAATTAATTTTAATTAAGAATAGTGTAATGTAAATGTAAAAAAGCGTAGGGTGCTTGATGTTAATTGTTATAGTATTATTGACAGACCTTGGTTTAAGTATTCATTTTGGAAATGTCTTAAAAAGCACCCCACGCTTTTTTACATTTACATTACACTATTCTTAATTAAAATTTAATGAAAATTATTTTTTAATTTTTAGTTTGGTTTCCGTTAAAGCTTGTTTTTTTAACCGACTTCGCAAAAAAGAGGAGTTTATCAATTCGATTGTTTTTTTTTTATTTTTATGTGTGTTACCTCAGAACTTTTTATTGGGTGAACCGATTTTGATGATTCTTTTTTTATTCGAAAGCTGGTATTTGTCATGTGGTCCCATTTAATTTTCATCAAGATTTGATGAAGAACTTCGGAGATGTACATCAGAACTCTTCAATAAATGACGGCAAATCACTCAGGATAGCTGCAATCGCATATCTGTTTATTGTTTATACCATTTTATAACATAACATCACACTGGTACGCTTTAAAGGGGTACGCAGGTGTGAACAGTTCACCCTGGTATACTCTCAATCCACCGGTTTTGTTTATTTAAGTTTCATGTTATTGGGTTAATCTCTTCTGGCTTCACTTTGGGCGTTATAGGTACCTCAGGCTAGGGGTACCTATAACGCCTAAAGTGGTCCATTATGTACCACAACCAAAAAGTGAAAAATAAAAACTTTTTTACAAAAATTACAACTGACTTCCAAACAAAAACACTACAAAGTGAAAAATAACTTCAATTTCGGAAGTCGGTGTCAAAAAACGAAGAAATGAAAACAGGAACACCGACTTCCGAAATTGAAGTTATTTTTCACTTTGTAGTGTTTTTGTTTGGAAGTCGGTTGTAATTTTTGTAAAAAACGTTGTTGTTTTTAGGGTTCCGTACCTCGAAAGGAAAAAAACCGAACCCTTATAGGATCACTTTTTTGTCCGTCTGTCTGTCTGTCAAGCTGAAATTTATATAAAATACTCAGCTCTACTGTCCCTTAAAGCTGTGAAAATGAAACTTCTAAGCCAACGCAATAAAAAAAATAAAGCTGTTTATGCTTTGCATAAACAGCTGTATTTTTTTAATTGCAAGGGAATCAAAACCTACAGGGTACGGGAATCAAAACCTACAGGGTACGGGAATCAAAACCTACAGGGACTTACTACCCCTTTCCTTATGAACGCGTAGAGGTATTAAATTGAAATTCATATCAAATACTCAGGTCTATAATACCTTTAAGCTGAGGTCTGTACGGAACCCTCGGTGCGCGAGTCCAACTCGCGCTTGGCCGGTATTTTTAAATTATTATTTATTTGTAAGCAAGTTTTTTTATTGTTTCATAGCAATCGATTTACTCTATCAAAACTTAAATGCATTTAAAGTGTTCAAGGAGTAAAATATCACAACACACGCAATTCAGATACTCGGCGAGTTGAACTCCATATACGATAGATGGCGTTGTGCATTAGTCTTCGTTTTCTGAATGGCGGTGTTAAGATTCTCCGAGGAAGCATGACCCTAGAAAAAAAAATTGGTAGGTAGGTGAGATGGATAGAGTAGGCAGTTGACGGGAGCGAAGCCGCGGGCACAGCTAGTATTGCTTATAGTTCTCGCCAAACTTCTTGGCCGCCCTGAAGTTGGCTACAATGGCTGCGCAGTAGGAAATCTCATACCAAAACATCACCGTTTCGTGCCTCGCGCATCCGGTAAACCAACTTCAGGGCGGCCAAGAAGTTTGGCGAGGGCTATAATAATATTATCAACAAAACAATAGCAATTTTTATGGGGGACGAATAGATATTATTAGATATTATATATTATTAATTTAACTTTGTGTGTCGCCTAACCGTGTGCGTATAACGATTATAATATGCTAATAACAACATTATTTCGTGATTTCATTGTACGTGTAATTTAATATGGGTAAAAATAAGTGCAGCATTTTGTATAACAAAATGTTGATAAATCGTTTAAAATAAGAGTATGAACCAGCGGAATCAGGCGAAAAATATCAAAGGAAAATGCAAGAACTATGATGTCTTCGAATATCAATGCACAATAAAATGACTCGTGCGAAGTGAATTGTCAACATTGGATATACACACGATACGGAAATCCACATAGATATTGCTGTAATATGTGTTCACATATTACAGCAATATGCGCAGAATAATAGATAACATATCATAGATAAAGCAAATTTATGGAATCATTAACGAGTCATCTCTTGCAAATCGTACAGCCTTTATTTATTTATTATATTCTTTATTGTACACCACAAAAATATATATACAGGACAAAAAATCATTAAAAACAAGTGTTAAATGGGCGGCCTTATCGCACAGGGCAATCTCTTACAGACAACCTTTGGGTGAACTGTACGAGAGGAGAGGAATTTAGGGTTGTAAGTGTACAATAAATCTTAAATAATAATAATTAGACATAATAACATAAAATACATACATACAATAATAAATAATATACTAATAAATAACAAAAATATCACAGAGAAAGGAGAAGACTAATTATAGTGAAAGGAAATGCTCCTTCACCATTTTTTTGAATGTTGGTAAGGATTGAGCACGCCTCACTTCAATAGGTAATGCATTCCACAAACGAGCTGCTTGAACTGTAAAAGATTTGTCGAAGAAGGATGTGGAATGCATACGTATACTTAATTTTAGATTCTCCGATGATCTCAAGGATCTAGAATGTGTGTCACAAAGGAACTGAAAGCGTTCTTTAAGATAAAAAGGACTAGATGGATTAAAGAGCACGTTATATAGCAAAGAAAGTATGGGGGCATTCCGGCGAAGGCGAATAGGAAGCCATTTGGGTGAGATCAAGATAGCTGGCATCAGCATAGTCCAGGATAGGGAGAATTAGAGATTGTGCTATCGCAACTTTAGTGGTCATGGGAAGAAAATTACGAAGGCGTCTCAGGGAACCAGCAGAAGCAAATAGTTTACGACTAACCTCCTGCAGCTGTTTGGTCCAAGATAGAGTGTGGTCGATATAAATCCCCAGGTTCTTCACAGTGTGAGCTATAGGAACAATGGTATTGTTGAAAGAAACCTGGGGAAGTGACGCCCAATCTATCCTACAGACAGTTCGGGAACTACCTACAACAGCCACTTGAGTCTTAGTCGGATTGACTTCAACCCAAACTCAGTGCATAACACCTGAAATACGAGATATATCTAGATTTCGTATCGATAAGAAAAAGAATTCTTCGGCAATAAGTATTGAATTTACAAACACTCTTATAAAAAATAAATTATTGGATTCTGTAAAACAATATATTAAGAATAATCCCACACGAAAACTGGACTCTGCAAGCCTGGGATTTCAGTTAAAGGAACCAATGCCTATATTCATTGCAGAACAACTAACCCCGCAGGCTAGAAAACTGTTTTACCTGGCTAGAAATCTTGCTAAGCTGCAAAAATACGAATATTGCTGGATATCTAATGGCCGAATCCTAATGAAAAGAACTAAGGAATCTCCTTACATAGTAATCAAGAACGAAGCCCAACTACAAGGCCTGTCCAATTCACCTGAAACATGACTACACTTACTGGATCTCAAAATCGATATTTGCCTATTATGGGTACGCCCGAGTTGTTTAGATTTTGGAATAATACTCATAAAATGTAATACTTTGTTCGTTCTACTTTTAATGCATGCTAATTGTTTATTAATTATGGTTATAAAACCACTACTGTACAAGTTCACTCACACTTACACATCTTACCTCCCCACACTCACAATACAAACATACAAACTCAAACTATTTCCCTTCACATTTCATAACATTTCACCATACACCCTTCAGCAAGCCAAAAACCACGCTTTCTTGTTCATATGCTCAAGACATCGCTCGGAATCTGTCATATTACCTAATATGTTACTCTTAAATAATAAAATTCGATAACATAGACTCCCTAAATTACAATTTGGATAACTTTTCTGTATCTAACATTTACCAATGCACCCCAGAAGAATGTTTACCAATTATTAAGAACCCTTCTCCTTATATCAAAATCTTATCCCAAAACATAAGATCTATTAATCGTAACTTCCTTAGTTTAGAAACCCTTCTCACCCGTCTCTCTTTTCAGTGTGATATAGCCGTACTTTCCGAATGTTGGCTTCCCTGCTTAACTAACTCTAACCTACCACACCTACAAAATTTTTCTTGTCACCACACCACTAAACATCAGAATCAAAGTGATGGTGTGGTTGTCTACATAAATTCAAAACTAGATCACAAAGTTTATGAGCCAGAGTTTCATGGCTCTGCCTCTGGTTTAATTGTTGAACTAAAGTCAAATGTAGCAATCGTTTGCATCTACAGATCCCCCTCAACTGAGGACATTAACATTTTTCTCAAATCGCTTAACGAAATTTTACCTTCCCTAACCAATTTTACTACAGTCGTCATCACAGGTGATATAAACTTAAACATAGGTAGCTCTAATTCTCCTTTAGAAGATCGCTGTCATGACTATCTGAACTGTCTGGCATTTCACGGCTTTTTACCGACACATTGTCTACCAACAAGAGGAGACAATTGTCTTGACCACACTATCCTTCGAACTAGACTACCGTCTTCTACCTTCATTTTTGATTCCAACATAAGCGATCACTGCTCAACTCACCTTTGCATAAATTCAAAGCCTCCCCATAACTTCCACACGACCACAATTTCAAAGATCGACTACGCTGCCCTGGATCTGGCTATGGAAAATATTGACTTTTCACATATATTTTCCATGACTGATCCCAGTGCAGCAGCGGATTCTCTGGTTCATACTCTTTCCCAAAAAATTACCTTAAACACAAAAACCAAAAATATTCCAAAACGTAATAGGATCCTTAAACCCTGGATTACCCCAGGGCTTCTGAGGTGCATGAGAAACAGGGATGCCCTGCATAAAAAACAAAAACACTCTCCTGACAATGAACTGCTTAAAATTACCTATTTAAGATACAGAAATTTCTGCAACAAAATCCTCAAAAAAGTAAAAAGACAGTTCGACTCTGAAGAATTGACCAAAGCTGGTCGGAACACTAAACTTTTATGGCACTCAATTAAGCGTATCACGCACACCAACGTCACTACTCACATTCCCACAGAATTATTATCCTCCTGCACATCTCCTCACCAATCTGTTAATGATGTTAATGCTTACTTTGCTCACATTGGTAAAAATCTTGCTGATTCTATTACAAAAACACAACTCCCATCCTGCGATCTGGGTCCACAAACGTGCTCTGCGTACGCAAGTAGCCGTAACTCCTTCGCTATGCTAGGAACAAGCCCTGATGAGATAATTTCCGTTATAAAGTCTCTCAAACCTAATGCTGCTATAGGACACGATGGCATCTCCACGACATTCTTGAATAGGTACTGCGTGCCACTGTCACCCATCTTATGCCACATTTTTAACCTATGTTTTGACTCTGGTACTTTTCCTTCCTCCTTCAAATTGGCTATCATTCATCCTATTTTCAAGGGGGGTGACCGTGGTGCTATAAATAACTACCGCCCTATAGCGGTACTAACTGCCCTATCTAAGCTCCTGGAAAGACTTATAAATAAGAGACTTATCAATTACCTTGAGACTAATAACTTGCTCTCAACCAACCAGTTCGGTTTTAGGAAAAACAGATCGACTTCTGATGCGGCCCTAAAATTGATAACCGGTATTGTAGACAAACTCAATCTCCGCAAAAAATGTCTCACTGTATTTATTGATCTTGCTAAGGCCTTCGATACCGTTCCTCTACCTTGCTTATTATCCAAACTTGAACGCTTGGGTATCAGAGACGTACAACTTCAACTCTTTCATTCTTATCTCTCAGGCCGCTCACAGAGGGTCAAGATCGACAAATATTTAAGTAACGAACTGCCTATTGCCTACGGTGTACCGCAAGGCAGTGTCTTAGCTCCCACCTTGTTTTTGGTCTTCATCAATGATCTCTGTAATATCAAATTAAATTCCGGCAGCATTGTTTCTTTTGCCGATGACACTGCCATCACCTTCTTCGACAACTCGTGGTCTAGTCTCCAAACTACCACTCAGAAGGGGTTTGATGCCGTACGTAGCTGGCTTATGTCGCACTCACTCACCTTAAATACCTCGAAAACAAAACTTATTACTTTCTCTCTCAACATTACGTCACAACCTTCGACTCCCATAACTTTGCAAGCTCACACCTGTCAATTAAACACACCAAACTGTAACTGTCCACTAATTACATCTACTGATACAATTAAATACCTTGGTATCACTCTAGATAAGCACCTCAACTTTAAAGCACATACTACTCTTCTTACTGGCCGTGTCCGTAAATTGATTTATTTTTTTAAAACTCTTAGACACATTGCCAACGTACATGTTATACGGTCCGTATATTTTGCAATGTGCCAGTCGGTAATCTCTTACTGTATTACAAGTTGGGGTGGTGCTGCTAAGTCAATTCTCAAGCCTCTCGAGGTAGCACAGCGCGCAGTCCTGAAGGTAGCGACTTTTCGACCAATACTCTATCCTACCTTTGACCTCTACCAGAAATGCAAGGTCCTTACCGTCCGCCAAATGTTCATACTCAGCACGATTTTGCAACAGCATACTAACACTCAAATCCCTCGTCGGCCTACTATACCCAGAAGAAGAAACAGGGTATGTACTGTGCCTCATCCATACTTTACTTTTACAAAAAGATTCTTTTTTTATCAAGGACCATTTCTATACAATGCAATAAACGCAATAATTCCACTGCAAACATGTTGTAAGCTAACATGCAAAAAACGGATTACCGAATTTCTTACTACAAAAAATTATGATGATACTGAATCCCTTCTTAAAACAATAAAGTAACTCGTAATAAACACACACACTCACTCAGACTTTCACACACACACACACGCATGCGCACACACATTCACTAACACACAAACGCACGCGCACTCACACATTATTGTATTGAACTTCTATCTTTTTTTTTTAATTATCTGTTCTAAATTCTTTTAATAATTATGTAACAGTCTAAGAAATAGTACTTGTCCTATGTTCGGAAAAAAAAGGGCTGTTTGTCCTTAATACAGGCTACTTAGTAACCTAGCTAGGACATCAGATCGTCAAATTGTATTGTTACCTACTCATCACAGATGTAAACTATTCCTAAGTTGGCATCCTACTTTGTAACAGACTGTTCCACTTTTTATGAAAAAAAAAAAAAAAAAAAAAAAAAAAAGTGCTCCAGTTACCTATTCGAGCCAGGTCCAGATTAATAGTCTCAATAGCGTCAGATAACTCTCCAAGAGGTGCTTGGGTATAAATTTGGAGATTATCAGCATACAGGTGGTAGAAAGAAGATAGTCTTTGAGTGATAGCATTAATAAAGAGTGCGAAAAGTAGAGGAGATAAAACGCCACCCTGCGGCACACCGGCAGAGGTGTGGCACCAAGAAGAGAATGATTCCTCAATGCAAATACGCTGCCGGCGGCCAAACAGGTACCTATGAAACCAGTCAATTACCGAAGGAGATATGTTCAAAGAGCGTAGGACGCCCAGTAAAATGTCGAAGTCAACCGTGTTGAATGCATTGCTAAAGTCAAGCAAAGCAAAGCAAACTTAATTAACATTAGAAAGAAATATTGGGAGCCCGAAGAAGAATATACCCCTCAGCAACAGATTTTTGAAAACCCCTTTGCCAGTTGCCAAAAAGATGCACCACGTCATACGCAGGATACAGTTTTCGCCAACTTGCCTATACACATATTATATACAGGTTGTAAATACGTGGCCCCGTAGCCAAATCGCGGCTGAAACGTGTCTGTAAATGTTACAGGATCCTGATACTACTGACAGTTCAAGCGACACACCATCAAAAGATAAGACTTGAGACCTTAGACTATGTGACATCCAAGAATCCGCACTGGGCCCGCGTGGTAGATTAAGGGTACACTAGTCGATAATTCCTTCATACAAACGTAGTCTAGGGATTACTCCACTGTTTGACGATGTACGTTCAAACTAAAAAGTCATATCAATTTGTCTCATCATTATCTAGCCCTATATGGAACCAAAAACTAAAAAATATATATATTTGAAAGTTATGAGCGTCAAAAGTTCCACATTTCGGCGCAAAATTTTCCATACAGGGATAGATTAGTAGTTCAACAATGCAAATAATTTTATTTTGAACAGATAAGTTTAGTCGTTTTTTCATGATATCCAGACTCCCAAAGGTCTGTTTATAAAATTTCGCGCACTCGGTTTCATCCTAAATCATTATCCATTTCGCTACAAACTTGCAAAAGTGTTAATTCGTGCGCGAACTAGCTTCCTACTGCTCATCATAGCATCCGCACGTGTTGTCGGTTGATATAATAAAATGCATTTTAACCTCGCGCACAAAATAGTTCGTGCCCTCGACTAGTGTATGTAACCTTAAGGCCGTGCCCTGACCAAAAAAACAGCATGAGATATGAGCATTCCTATTGGCCTAGCGGCACCGGCGGCGCATGAATTACGGTAGTGAATACGCCCAAATTTTAGAATAAAATCTTTATAAAATCGAATATTGGTCTTTTGAAAAAAATAAAACTTACAAAATGTTCGTTATAAAATTTTCTATCCATTAGTGTTAGTATAAAAAATAATTAATGAATACTTTACGAGGAGATGCATGCTATCAATAATTATTTCACATTTTTATGGTTTTGTTGGAAGCAGATTAGTGACACATATACATCTTTAAAAAAAAAAGTGTACTACAATTTTAGAATCAACATTATGTAGAAATTTAATGTATTTTTATTAATTGATATTTCTTTTTAAATAAAGAGTAGATAGCTCTTAAAAGCTGCACAAAATTCGACTAGCGCGGCGTTTTGCTTGGGGACGCGCCTTAAGGCCCATTCCCTCTCTCACAGAGAAGGGGACTCCCAGGGTCCCAGCATTGGGAACATTAATAGGCTAATGATGATGATGAACCCTAACATTGTACATCGCAATACACAAGCGCTTGTTTGTATAAACTTTTACAAAATTTAAGGTAAACACTGACTATACATTTTCATAAAAACCCTACCGTTTCCCAGGCTTTCAAACAAATGTTTACACACCATTCTGTGCCATTTTCCCCGTTAAAGTATTTTTTTAGGGAAACAGCAACAATTGAAATCTAAATGTTGACAATATTTTGTAACCTATCATGTGGAAGTAAGTTTATAATATTGCATTTGTTATTATTACAAACACACACAGTACAGTCGTTATTTATATTAGTTATAAAAAAGTTTGCAAATGAATAACATATTATTCATTTATAATTTGAAAAACAATGGTAGACCAAAATAGAAAACTGTCTATTGTTATTTTGCAAGATAAAAAAATATGATCTTCCTTGCGTCAATTCACTCAGGCTTGACCGTGAGAAACTGACACTAAAAAAATATAAGTTGGAAACCTATTTTTTACTATGTGATAAAAAAACAATATAATGTAGTCAAGCTTAAACATCAATTAAATTAGATAAGTAGAATTACAAAAAAATATATTATCATTACTATGCATACTATTATTATTAATTAAAATTTCAAAATCAAAATAAAATAAATACAATAGTTAACAGAACGAAACTTAACCACCACATTAGAATTCTTATGTTTTCTCCATTAGAAACTCAGCAATACTATAAAAACATTTGGCTGCTAAATACTCCTTTAGTTTTTTCTTAAATAGATTAGTGACAGTTATATCTCTAAGTGCTTGTGGTAGGTGGTTAAATATACGTGGTGCCATACAGAAAACACTTTTATGCATTAGTGCTGTATTGGATCGTCTCACACACAATCTGTGCTTATATTTATCGCTCCGGTTGCGGATATCCATATCTGATAGTTTCTTAAACAAATGTGGGTTAGATTTTATGAAAACTGCAATTTCAAATATATAAAGTGATGGGAGGGTTAAGATTTTATGTTTTACAAAAAATGGCTTGCATGAGTTAGTTGTTTTTAAACCGAACATGGCTCTAATGCATCTCTTCTGTGACCTGAATATTAACTCTTTGAGGGTTGCGTTCCCCCAGAAAATAACACCAAATCTCACGAGATGACCAACTATACCATGATACGCCGTGAGTTTGGCATCTACACATAAAACAGGAGCGATTTTGTAGAGCATATAGGCGGATTTACTCAGTCGCTTGCTTAACTCCTCAAATGTGGTTTCCAGTTTAATTTTTTATCTATTGTAAGCCCTAAGAACTTACTCACGTCCACTTTACTTATCGTTTTATTATTGTTATGAATATTTAAGTTATTATTAATATTCAAACGCTGACTAAATAACTTTAATTTTGTTTTATCGATATTTATTTTTAGATTATTATTACTTAGCCAGGTTATAATGGACTTAACTGTATTATTTATTTCAGCTTCATAATTTTGATTATCAGTGCATTTAATTGTTACGGTGCTATCATCGGCAAAAAGTGACATCGGGTTATTTGTTACATTCGGTAGATCATTAATATAAATTATGAATAGTAGAGGGCCTAGGCCCTTGTGGAACGCCGTACATTACTGATTTGTGTTTGGATGTAAATATCTGCTCTTCTCTAGTCACATAATTGCATTGACTTATTTCAACATATTGTTTCCGGTTTCTAAGGTATGACTCAATTAACTGTAAAACGTTTCCCCTGATTCCGTAAGCATCCAATTTATCCAATAATATTTTATGGTCCACGCAGTCAAATGTCTGCGTCATATCGCAGAACACTGAACAAACTGGACGCCTTTTATCAACATTTTCCACTACATTTTTTAGGAAATCATAGATTGCCATATTTACTGTCTTACTTTTTCTAAAACCTTTTTGGTCATCTGTCAAAATGTTCATTTTTTCTAAAAAATTATATACTTGTACGTATAGATATTTTTCGAATACTTTTGATAATATGGGTACAAGCGCTATTGGCCTATATGACTCCATTGACATCTTATCGGTTTTTTTCAGAAGTGGTTTTATAACGGCAATTTTGAGGTGTTCTGGGTATACACCTTCAGTTATGCATTGGTTTAGAATATGGCTTAGAGGTTTACTGATGATGTCACCGACTTCTTTAATTACATGTGTGGAAATACCATCATGTCCTACACTCTTTGTATTGTTAAGTGATTTAATAATCTTTGATATGTCATGGTGGCTACATGGTGGCATAAAATGGAGTTGTTAGTTTTAGATATATTTTCTGTAACATGTTTACCACAATTAGGAATAGGTATGACTTTTTCTATAAAAAAAATATTTAAAGCTTTTGCTATTTCAGTTGGATTAGTTTCTATTTTATCACCTACTTGAAGTTCCGTAATGGCCTCCTTCGGTACATTCACTTTGGAACTGTTAATAACTGAAAACAAAAACTTAAACGAGTTTGAAACAGACGAAGAAAGATAAACTAGAGTAGATACTCGAAGAAAAGATCTTCCTACTATTCTGCAGGCAAAGCTTAATGTTGTCAAACACTCGTCACGTGTGCAGTCTGTCAATCTGTTTAACAAATTACCAGCGGAATTAAAGAATATTCAGAATGTGAACATGTTTAAAAATAAACTCAGGACTTTGTTAATCAAAAAAGCCTATTATAGCATTGACGAATTTTGTAATGACAAAGACCTAAAAACTATTTTTACAATGCATGTCCTCGAAAAGAGCGTTTTCCAAGCAGCCAAACTGTGCGGAAAGTGTCACTTTTTTTTACTAGTGCTTTTTACTTTCCTGTACTTTTTTAATTTTTAACTCCAACGTCAGCCCGCCGCATAGAGTTTTTATTATTTGAGAAAAGTTTTAAAAATTAGTTAAGTACATATTATCATTCATATAAAAGGTAAAACAAAACTAATACTTCATTTAAGGCGTTTTTATTACTCTAGATTTAGATTTTGATCAATAAATTAATTTTAAATAAGTATTCATTAAATATGTTTGGCAGAATGAATATTTTGCTCGTGCCTTTTTGCGTTACGACGTGACAGCTTTTATTAGTTAATCTGTGGATATGCTGAGCGCTCTTGAATAAGCGCCATTTTATTAATTTCTTGCTTGGTTCAGATATATTTTTTTATTTCCTCGCACAATGCATAGTAAAGTGTTGTATGATACACGTGCGTAAGATGATTTCCGACTCGTGTCGATTTATCCACTCACTCGCTTCGCTCGCTCGTGAATAAAAATACCACTCATCGGAAATCACATACTTCCCGCACTTGTAGCATAAATAACTATTTTAGAACTCTTTTAACTTTGTAATAAATGTTTTTTTTTTGTTTGTTTTGTACTTAATAAAAAAGCAAGGGACTTTGCTCTGTATCAATAAGAATTAATGTTAGTAAAGTTAGTATATTTTTATTTATTTTTCTTATTTGGATAGATGTTCTAACTTCAATGATGGGTGAGGAACGAAGTTACTTATGTTACAATTGTTTATGTTGCTTCTTTTTATGTTTCTACTGTGCAAATATTTCGACACAAATGTAATGTTTTGTTATGAAATAAATAACTTGAACTTGAACTTCCCATGCAGTTTTTACTTTGTTTATTGATGTTTTTATCTTATGTGTATTTTGAGCACGTTGGGTCAGTTTAATATTTTTTTTGTACGTTGTAGAATATTTTTAAATTTATCTCTACCTGCGTCACTGGGGTGCAGTCTATACCGCCATAGCAGTGTTCTTTTCTTTTTGCCACAAAGTCTTATTCCACGTGAGACCCATTGTGGTTTCCTGTATGATTTAACTAAGACTCTTATAATTGGAAAACATAGTTCATAGAAACACAAGAATGTTTCTATAAAAACATTGACTGCTTTATTTGGATCTTAATTTCATAAACTTCAGAGAAACTAAAATTCTTTAGACAGTCATTAAATTTGTCCACATTTTCTTGATTGTAATCCCTACGATAAATATGCCATTGTTTAATCAATAATTTTTTTATAACTGGACACTTTAGTATTTGGCATGTATGGTCGGAAAGGGCAAGGTCCACTACCTCAGACACATTTATTTCCCAGATTGTGTGCAAAATTATCAATACATGTACCACTTTTCAGTCTAGTAGGCTGATCTATTTGCAGTTTGAGATTCGAGTTAAGAAGTCGACATTCTAACTCTAATGTAGTGCCATCTCGCTTTAACACGTCAATATTAAAATCCCCACATAATACAATATTTCTATTTTTCATCTATACTAATATTATAAAGCTGAAGAGTTTGTTTGTTTGTTTGAACGCGCTAATCTCAGGAACTACTGGTTGGAATTGAAAAATTCTTTTTGTGTTGGATAGTACATTTATCGAGGAAGGTTAAAGGCTATATAACATCACGCTACAACCAATAGGAGCCGAGCATAAATGAAAAATGTTGCAAAAACGGGCAAACATATTCCTTTTTGGGAGCTTTTGTTGCGTGCGCTGCGTAAACGGTTTAAATTACGCAAATATAATGTATGATGGAATTGTTCTTCTTTAAAAGTTCTAAAAAAAAGTCCGCGACAGCATATGTCTATCTTTTAAGATTGACTCACAATAGCAGCTTTTATGTTCTAAATTTTAATTAGATCGCCGCCGCCGCGCCGGTAGAAACAAAAGTTTACAGGTTGCATTCGTATAGTACTAAAGGTAGGTAGGGTAGGGTAGGTAGGGTAGGTAGGGTAGGGTAGGGTAGGGTAGGTAGGGTAGGTAGGGTAGGTGTAGGGTAGGTGTAGGGTAGGTGTAGGGTAGGTGTAGGGTAGGTGTAGGGTAGGTGTAGGGTAGGTGTAGGGTAGGTGTAGGGTAGGTGTAGGGTAGGTGTAGGGTAGGTGTAGGGTAGGTGTAGGGTAGGTGTAGGGTAGGTGTAGGGTAGGTGTAGGGTAGGTGTAGGGTAGGTGTAGGGTAGGTGTAGGGTAGGTGTAGGGTAGGTGTAGGGTAGGTGTAGGGTAGGTGTAGGGTAGGTGTAGGGTAGGTGTAGGGTAGGTGTAGGGTAGGTGTAGGGTAGGTGTAGGGTAGGTGTAGGGTAGGTGTAGGGTAGGTGTAGGGTAGGTGTAGGGTAGGTGTAGGGTAGGTGTAGGGTAGGTGTAGGGTAGGTGTAGGGTAGGTGTAGGGTAGGTGTAGGGTAGGTGTAGGGTAGGTGTAGGGTAGGTGTAGGGTAGGTGTAGGGTAGGTGTAGGGTAGGTGTAGGGTAGGTGTAGGGTAGGTGTAGGGTAGGTGTAGGGTAGGTGTAGGGTAGGTGTAGGGTAGGTGTAGGGTAGGTGTAGGGTAGGTGTAGGGTAGGTGTAGGGTAGGTGTAGGGTAGGTGTAGGGTAGGTGTAGGGTAGGTGTAGGGTAGGTGTAGGGTAGGTGTAGGGTAGGTGTAGGGTAGGTGTAGGGTAGGTGTAGGGTAGGTGTAGGGTAGGTGTAGGGTAGGTGTAGGGTAGGTGTAGGGTAGGTGTAGGGTAGGTGTAGGGTAGGTGTAGGGTAGGTGTAGGGTAGGTGTAGGGTAGGTGTAGGGTAGGTGTAGGGTAGGTGTAGGGTAGGTGTAGGGTAGGTGTAGGGTAGGTGTAGGGTAGGTGTAGGGTAGGTGTAGGGTAGGTGTAGGGTAGGTGTAGGGTAGGTGTAGGGTAGGTGTAGGGTAGGTGTAGGGTAGGTGTAGGGTAGGTGTAGGGTAGGTGTAGGGTAGGTGTAGGGTAGGTGTAGGGTAGGTGTAGGGTAGGTGTAGGGTAGGTGTAGGGTAGGTGTAGGGTAGGTGTAGGGTAGGTGTAGGGTAGGTGTAGGGTAGGTGTAGGGTAGGTGTAGGGTAGGTGTAGGGTAGGTGTAGGGTAGGTGTAGGGTAGGTGTAGGGTAGGTGTAGGGTAGGTGTAGGGTAGGTGTAGGGTAGGTGTAGGGTAGGTGTAGGGTAGGTGTAGGGTAGGTGTAGGGTAGGTGTAGGGTAGGTGTAGGGTAGGTGTAGGGTAGGTGTAGGGTAGGTGTAGGGTAGGTGTAGGGTAGGTGTAGGGTAGGTGTAGGGTAGGTGTAGGGTAGGTGTAGGGTAGGTGTAGGGTAGGTGTAGGGTAGGTGTAGGGTAGGTACAAAATTTTTCGTGTATTCTTATATACGCAAGAACAAGAAGAAAATCAAGCTGTGCAGTCGGAGGATACATCTGGTTTTGGTCAGCCGGCTTGTGAACATGTATCCTCCGACTGCACAGTATGATTTTCTTCTTGTTTACATCTTTTTAGTTCGCTTTACAAGCAGTCGGGTTTTTTGATTTTTTGAATAAACTTTTTTTATTTATACCTTTTTAGTTATTTTATATTGTTACCCTTTGGGTACGAAACCATAAAAACACTCTCGCCTTTAAACGAGTTGTTTGCTCTCTAGTTTAACAATTTACTATTTCCACTTAGGGGTGCGAAAGGAGTTTTCCCGAGCAGCGTTAAAAAAGAGACAAAGAATTTTCGATTGTGTGTAAGTACGTCTCGCAAGCGTAAGTTAGGCTTCTCGGGCTAATGAAGTAGCAAAAAGAGTACGTAAGTAGTAAAGCATAATCTTACTTCTTACTAATATTAATCTATACTAATATTATAAAGCTGAAGAGTTTGTTTGTTTGTTTGAAAGCGCTAATCTCAGGAACTACTGGTTGAAATTGAAAAAATATTTTTGTGTTGGATAGCCCATTTATCAAAGAAGGTTATTCGCAAGCTCACCAGCGAACCCCCACCAGCTCATACACCTAGCACGGTTACGGCTAACCAAGTGGCTCATCAACTGCTTCTTAACGGAAAACCACCAAAACGCCTAGGCAGGACTCCGAAAAACAGTAACTCCTGTTCCACCACCTCCGACATATGCAACCCATTCCAACTAACGGACATCATCTCAGCCATACAACGGCTGAGCTAGGGTAAGGCCTCCGGAGTAGATGACATATCGGTGGAACAAATCAAATACCTCGGCCCCGTATCCGTGTCGTGGTTGCTACAATGTTTTAACCACTGTTTGGAGTTTGGAAATATACCTCGCCCTTGGAGGAAATCAAAGGTCATCGCTATACCCAAACCAGGAAAACTTTATGACGACCCAAAAAACTTCCGCCCTATATCCCACCTCTGCCACACGTACAAACTATTTGAACGGCTACTTTTGGCTCGTCTCACAGACCTTGTCGATCCAAAACTTATACCAGAGCAAGCTGGATTTAGACCTGGAAAGTCTTGCTGTGGCCAGGTCCTTAACCTTACACAACATATTGAGGATGGGTTTGAAACAGGGAAAGTGGCGGGTGCAGTATTCGTGGATTTGTCGGCAGCCTACGATACCGTTAACATTCAACGCTTGTTGTGGAAGGTTACCCATCTAACAGAGGATCCAAATGACTCGTATTCTCGGAGAACTCCTTAGTAACTGACGATTCCAAGTGCACCTTCTTGATGATAGGAGCAGGTGGCGAGCCCAAAAGAATGTCCTGCCTTAAGGTAGCGTTCTGGCGCCACTGCTGTTCAACATCTACACGGATGACCAACAGGTGAGCCCTTTTTTTTTTTTTTTCCGGGGTGGAAAATCCTCATTGGATGTCCTCCGCCCTGGGGTGGCGGAGGGGTCTGTCAGACTCCTACTGACTAAAAACCACCCCGGTGTTCCATCTCACACCTACGCTGGGGGTCGCGGGAACAACGATACTTCCGCAACCCCCGGCTAGTGCCGCCTTTGCGGGCCTCGATCTCGAGTTGGGGGGGGAGTGAGGTGTTAGACTTCCCCCGCGACGTCTAAGAGGGGCGCGCGTGGAACACTACGCGCCGCCACCTCGGGTCCTGATGTGTGTTGGGGGCAACGAACGTCCCCGAGTCCGTCACCCCTGGTCCTATTTAGGGGGGCTGGAAGAGGGCGTTGTCTGCCCTCCGCCGACGCCCGGCGCGTCTGCTGCGGATCGGGTGAGCGGATGAAATCTCCCTCTCCCTCTCCGCAGCCTCCTTCTGCGAGACGACTGTTTCGCAGAAGGATACCACCGCGTCCCAGGACTCCTCGCTGCCGACCATAGACTCGACTACGGCCGGCAGCGATAGGTCACTGCCTACTTCTGAGATGAGGGCACGGCGTGGCTCCTCCCAAGCGGCACACTCTGCCACCGTATGCCGCGCCGTGTCCCCTCGGCAGTCGACGCAGTGGTGACACCGGGCGGCAACACTACAAAATGAAAAATATCTTTCTTTTCGGAAGTCAGTGTCCATAACGAAAAAACTTGGTACCTACTAAAGACACCGACTTCCAAAAAGAAAGTTATTTTTAATTTTATAGTGTTTTTATTTGGTAACGGAACTAACCGACTTCTCAAAAAGGAGGAGGTTCTCAATTCGGATGTTTATATATATATTTTTTTTAAGTATGTTCGGGCATAACTCCGTCATATAAAAGAAAGAAAAGAAAAGAAAGAAAGAATGAAAAAATATTTATTTGTGACTGTAATAATATATATTGTGATGTGGGTACACGAATAATAAATTAGTCTCGCATGAACTGTCTTTGAATTTACATCGACATCCTACATTGGCGACGAGTAATTATATAAAACCGGCCAAGTGCGAGTCGGACTCGCGCACGAAGGGTTCCGTACCAATACCATTATCGCGAAAACGGCAAAAAAATCACGTTTGTTGTAAGGGACTTAAATATTAATTTTATTCTGTTTGTAATATTTGTAACAGAAATACAACATCTGTGAAAATTTTAGCTGTCTAGCTATCACGGTTCATGAGATACAGCCTGGTGAGAGAAAGACAGACAGACTGACAGACAGACAGACGCAAGGTGCCGATTGGGAAAATACACGTATTTGATCTGGATGGAAGTGAAAACTGGCCAGCGTATGTGCGTCTAGTGGAACAATTTATTTTGTTAAACGATATCAAAGATAGCCTGCGCGTGGCCACGCTGGGGACGCATGTCGGAGCGCCGACCTACCGATTGATGTGTGATCTGTGTGCTCCAGACAATCCGGAGGAAAAAACCATGCATTGTTTATTATTGAGCACGGCGGGCTACCGCTTATTGGACGCACCTGGATGCGCGAACTTATATTAAAGTCATTAAATTTATTTCATACAAAAGAAGATGTTGATCCTGTTGTTTTGAAATTGAAACAAGAATTCCCAGAAGTATTTACAGAAAAAATTGGTACTTATAAACATAAGTTATCACTGTACCTAACTGATAACACGCCGGTATTTTGCAAGTCTCGTCCCCTTCCAATTGCGCTGCGCGTGCCAGTAGAAAATGAACTTAAACGCTTACAAAACGAAGGTATAATTTACAAGGTAGATAGATCCGATTATGGAACTCCTATAGTGCCAATAATAAAGCCGGACGGTTCTATTCGTTTATGCGGCGATTATAAAGTGACCGTGAATAAACTATTAAAAGATTTTCATTTTCCATTGGCGAAAATCAAAGAGTTGTTTGCAACGCTAAGTGGTGGGGAGCAATATAGTAAATTAGATTTTTTAAATGCATTTATGCAACTTGAATTGTCTGACAGTTCACAACCGCTTACAGCGATTACTACGCATGTTCTACGCACGCTCCTTTCGGACTTAAGTGCCTACCTGAAAAATTCCAAAAATAGTTTTTGATCCTTTAAATGGCCTAGAATTTGTGGTGGCATTTATTGATGACATTTGTGTGAGTGGCAGGAATAAATCTCATCATTTGGAAAATTTAAGGGCAGTACTCACTAGATAAAGCGAAGCCGGATTAACAATAAAGTTTTCTAAATGTGGATTTTCAAAAGATGAGGTTTGTTACTTGGGCTATAGAATTAACAAACACGGTCTTTATACAGATACTTCAAAAGTTTATGCCTATCCCCGAAAACGTGACACAGCTAATAGCTTTATTGGGTTTCATTAATTACTATGCACGTTTTATACCCAATGTCAGTATGACTTTACACCCACTTCACGCTCTTTTAAAAAAGGGAGTTAAATGGGCGTGGTCGGAGAACTGTAATGCCGCTTTTGAGGAGATCAAGGTGAGATGATGGTGACGAGTGACCCGGTGCTGGCTCACTACTCGCCGGCGCTGCCGCTGATGCTGGCCCTGGACAGCAACGCGTACGGCCTGGGCGCCGTGCTGGCGCAACGCCACCCCGACGCCTCGTGTGCTGCGCCTCGCACACGCTTAACGACGCCGAGCGTCGCTACAGCCAGGTAGACAAGGAGGCTCTGGCCATTGTATACGGAGTCACGAGGCATCACCAATATCTATTTGGTAGGCATTTCACATTACGGAGCGATCATAAAGCTTTAAGCTATATATTCGGGCCTAAAAAGGGTATACCGCAAACGGCAGCCAGCCGCCTACAAAGATACGCTGTGCGCCTGGCGGTCTGTGATTTTAACATCGTGTTTGTAAAATCTCAAACGAATAGCAATGCAGATGGGTTATCACGATTACCTATAGCGAAAACCAAGGTGGAGGACCAAGACGACGCGGCGTATCTACATTTTGTTGAGGACAGTTTCCCTCTTAGTCACAAAGATGTAGCATAGGCGACTACAAAAGATACAATTTTATGTAAAATGTACGGCTACATATCGAGTGGATGGCCTCTCATAGGCGATTCGGAAGAAGAGAAGGGATGTTTTCATCGACATGAAAATTTACATATAGTTTGGAGATACAGGATAGTGATGCCGGAGCAGCTGCGGGCGCAGTATTTGGAGGAAGTTCACGCGGGGCACGTAGGTGTCGTGCGCATGAAGAGTATCGCGCGCAGCTACGTGTGGTGGCCGCGCCTGGACGCCGACATCGAGGCGCGCGGCGCCTCCTGCGCCGCCTGTCGGGCGCAGCTGGACGCACCGCCGCGACACACTCCCGTACCGTACGTATGGCCTTCGGAACCTTGGACGAGACTTCATATAGATTTTCTACAGTACCAAGGTAAATATTACTTTTTGATACTTGACTCGCACTCTAAGTGGATCGCAGTTTTTCTGATGGGGAGCCGTACAGCGGCCAATATAGTATCAAACAGATTAAGAGAATGCTTCAGCCGATTTGGACTGCCAAAGTGCTTAGTGAGTGATGGGGGTCCGCCGTTTCGATCCGAGTAATTTGAGTTGTTTTTAACCCGCAACGGAATTAAACACATTCTAATAGCCCCTTACCATCCATCGAGAACGCCGTCAAAACGATCAAGAAAGTAATAAAAAAGGCGGCTTCTGAAGGTGAGAATATCGAGCGAGCAATGAACAATTTTCTTTTAGTGTATAGAAACAGTACACACACAAGCACACAGCGCGAACCAGCAGTGGGGCTGCTGGGACGGAGGCTGCGCATGCGCTTGGACTTGCTACGCAGCAACACTGCGGATGCAGTCGAGGTGGCGCAGACAAAGCAGGTTGAACATGCTCAAGGTACAAATAGAGAGGTCCAGCTTGGAGACCGAGTGCTGTTTCGAGATTACTCGAGAAACAACCCCAAGTGGGTAGAAGGGGAGGTCTCAGAGCGCACCGGAGCAGTGACATACAAGGTAAAATCGTACCACGGGGAACACCGAAAACAAATAGATCAAATGTTATCACAGACACTGAGAATCAAACAGTACACACTGAAAAAGAAACATGACAAAGACAAAGACAAAGATATTTTATTTCAAGTAGGCCACCAAGCGGCACTTTTGAACGTTAGGTACATTAAAATTTACAAGTTATAACAGTTGATTCTACCGTGCATTCGGAAAGTAGCTTGTTATGGAGAAGAATGCACAAGAAACTCCATACTTACTCTTTTAAAGAAAATGTTTTTTTACAATATTTAGTTACATAAGTACATACATTAATAAATTCATATATGTGAGGACAATGCACCCAGAATAGCACTACACACAAACTACGTACAGGCATAAAGTAATTAAAGTACTCACACATGTACTGTGCAGTTATATAATAGATGCTAGAAAAGCATTAACATCCGAAGCAGTTAAGTTATGACCAATCCCAACTGACGGCGTCCGTTCACGAACATGACGCATGAATGGCACCACCCAGCTCAACCATCATGAAGGGAACCGGATGATCCAACACACGCGCCACCATCAGAGAGACATTTGAGAGAGCATGACACACTCAACTGCCAGGGCACACACAAGTCAACGAACGACACACAGGTACAGTAAATGTTAGATTTACAGTTGGATACATAGTACTCACACACGTGCCGTGCAGTTATACAATACTAAGGAAATTGAGTTTATACAATATCAATATATTCATTCAGTCTACAGCAGTTCCAACAATACTTCAAAACAATAATGTTCTGCATATCACTTGTTTTTGCGCCCTAGTGGATGTTGAGCAGGAATAGCATTTAGCCAAGCATTTTTATCAGTGATGTAATCCCCCAACTTATAATATGCCAGCCTGCATAGTGTGCGTTTTATACAAGTTTTAAATTTCGTCTCGTTCAGCTCAAGAATGTGGGGAGGAATTTTATTGTAACATTTTGTACAGTACCCCATGAAAGATGAAGCTACTTTTGCTAGTCTGAAACCTGGTTGAACTAATTGGTCCCTATTTCTAGTAACGTAATTATGTCTGTCGCCGTTTTTACTAAAAAGATGTAAATTCTTTCTCACGTACATGGGAGTCAGCATCTAATTCGCCAGTGACGTCATCACCTCAGACTTCACATGACCTACCGGTCATGCATGAGAATGAGACTCAAAGCGATTACGCGGCTGAACCGTCTAGTTCCGGGGATTGGGTCAATAATAGACAAAGAAACAAAAACATTATAAATATTGACTAGGTAATCAATGTTTTAAGCAGTCAAATCCTGAGTGTGAGTAGTAGGTATAAAAGCCGTGTTGCTAGTAATGTAGCTATAAGTTAAGTATCTATGTAAGTAGCTACCTATATGTGTTTGTTTATTAGTTAACCTCACGATTTTGTCTAAATGATCGTAATAGAAGTAATATGTATACCTTTATTATTCTATAGGTCGGTGTTGCGTAGGTACAATGTACTTAGTAACTAGCAACATAACAAACTTAAAAAAAAAGTAAGTGATAGGTAGTTTAATTTAATTATATTTTGAAGGTATAAAAACCTTTTATTGTAACACTAACTTAATGATTATATTTAGGTTTTAGTTCGGATAGGTAAAAATATAAAAAACTGATGTACCTTAATTAAGTATTATTTTCTTGTGAGGGAGGAAATGTAATATATTGTGATGTGGGTACCCGAATAATAAATTAGTCTCGCATGAACTGTCTTTGAATTTACATCGATATCCTACAGTGACCCGCACAGGAGACACCAGATAACAAAAACTTATTTACATATTATTATTTTTACATTAAACGAATTTGCAAAATTCTTTTTTTGTTTGAAAGAAGTTTATTCCGAAATGGTCCCATTTAAATTTGGTAAAGTATTGATGAAGATCTTCGGAGATATACAACAGAACTCTTCAATAAATGATGGAAAATCTTTCGGGATAGCTGCAATCGCATGTCTGTTTGTTGTTTACACCATTTCATAACATGCCATCACGCCAGTATGCTCTAAACGGGTAAGCAGATGTGTACAGTTCACACTGGTACACTCTCATTCCACCGGTTATGTTCAAGTTACATGATATTTGGGTATCCTATTCTGGCATCACTGTGGGCGTTTTAGGTACCTTACTATAGAACTTGTCCATTATGAACCACTAAGAAGTGAAAAATAAAACCTTTTTAACAAAAATATAAAACCGACTTCTAAAACAAAACACTTAAAAACTAAAAATAACTTTTTCCCGAAGTCGGTGTCAAAAAAAACGAAAGACAGTAGGTACCAAAGACACCGAATTCGGGAAAAAGTTATTTGTTGTTTTTAAGTGTTTTTTTATTTGGAAGTCGGTAATATTTTATTGTAAAAAGTTTTTTACTTATAAAAAATAACTTACCCTGCGGAAACTTCTTCGGTTTTATTGTGGAGATATACCCATACACTATAAATGTTATCATGAACAGTAGTAGAAATGTAGAGATCATTTTGAAAGATCGATGTTTGTACTGTGAGCACAGCGTACCATACGCGTATAAAACCCACTGGCTCACTCGGCAACCGAAACACAACTGCAGCTGCAGAAAGCGGACAGAGGCCGTCCATTTTGTACGAAGGCTTTACGTTTGGTGATGTCCTTTTTGTAGCGTGATCACACAACTGTTCAATGAATATCCAATACTTTTAAACGAGCAATTCTTGTATATATGTCTATTAATATATATAATCTGAATCTTGGAAACGGCTCCATCGATTTTCATGAAATTTAGTACGAGATGCAGGGCCCTTCGGGGGTGATAAATCGATCAAGCTAGATTTATGAAAATTCTTTATTTGTTTGAAAGAGTATATTCCAAATTGGTCCCATTTTAATTTGGTGAAGATCTGATGAAGAACTTCGGCGATATACAACAGAACTCTTCAATAAATGACGGCAAATCTCTCGGGATTGCTGCAATCGCATGTCTGTTTATTGTTTATACCATTTCATAACATAACATCACGCCAGTACGCTCTAAAGGGGTACATAGATGTGTACAGTTCTCCTTGGTTCACTCTCTTTTCACGTTATGTTCAGGTTACATGATATTCGGGTAATCTCCATAAAGAAAAAAGTTGGTACCTACCAAAGTCAGACTTCCAAAAAGAAAGTAATTTTTTACTTTGTAGTGCTTTAATTTGGAAGTCGGTAGTATTTTTGTAAAAAAGTTTTTTACTATCTCTCTTTTAATTTTTAGTTCCGTACCTCAAAAGGTAAAAAAGGAACCCGTATAAGATCACTTTCTTGTCCGTCTGTCCGTTTGTCACCACCGATTTTCTCAGGAACGGGTACCCTATAGGTTTTGGGTCGAAAACTTATATAGTAGTTCCCGTTGACCTAGAATCACGGTATTTGACAAAAAGTAAAGGTCTAAACAAATAAAGGAAAAAATCCAAAATTAAAAAAAGTCGAAATTTAAGGTAAATTTTGGTAATTAAATATTTTCGCCGAAATCTAAATTTGCCCATATCTTTAAAACTTAGTCAACTTAAAATTTTATTATGGTGGTATAATGGGTAGGTACAGAACCCTCGGCACACGAGTTCGACTCGCACTTATCGTTCAATCGATCGAATATTTTAACAAACAATTCGAAGATCTGAAAACGGACGTTGAAACCTTACCTTGAGAAAAGAGCGACGCGACCAACAAACATATATTGAAAACCTAGACGAGAAAATAACGGATCTTCAGCACAAATCGAGACCCTCTGGCATCGAATTGCGTAACATACCGCAAGAGGCTGCTGAATCTAGCGCCAGTATCATTAAAACGTTGTCTAACATTGGTACAACTGTTGGCGTTCGCATCGCTGCAACGGAATTACGCGATATCTATCGTATACCACGAAAATCAAACACCAACGCCACCCCTTCACCAATAGTTGCTGAGTTTACTTACGTGCAGACTAAGCAGACACCCATCATCTCGGCAGTGCGCACATACAACAATGGACGAGGGAGAGACGACTAATTAAACACCACTGTCATGGGTATGCCTGGCGATCGTCCGCCTGTTTATGTTGCTGAGCACCTACCACCCAGCACCAAAAAGCTGTTCTACCTAGCCAGGGAGTTTGCTACCAAAAATGCCTATAAGTTCTGCTGGATCTCCAAAGGCAATATATTTATTCGCAAGAAAGAAGGTAACAAACAAGTTCTCGTTAGATCTGAAAAATGCCTTAGTCTCACGGATAGTCAGGATAGGGTTGTATGACTCATTCTGAATGTTTGTATAATTTTACCATTTTTCTTATTTTGCTTATTGTTATATAGAGTTCTAGTTATAAAAATTGCATTTATACCTAACTCCCCTTTGCATAACCCATACTTCAATATCCAACATTCTACAAAATATTGCATACAAACAATATAAACACAAGCATTCACACGCAAATACGAAATACATACAAAAACAAAATGTCTCCATAATATTATTTTTATACTTACCATAATATTACACTCCCATACAAAAATATTACCAATAAATCAAACAACGTTAACCCAGAATACGTTATATTATATTATATCCGCAAAACTATTTGCTATGTTTGCTAGCCCGGAGTATTGTATACCTTGTCAGTTAAACACCAACCCATTCACCACTCACTGCTCACACTATAGCAATACTTCTACACTTACTACACTACTCAACTTCTAAAATAAACACAGTACCACTACGTCCACTACACGATAAATTGTTCAACTTTGTTTGTTTACTGTACAAGACTGTATTAACCTCACTCTCTTCACTCGCGGAATTACACATCTTAACACTATTGTTCACACTCGCAATATTTAATGCTTGTTTTTTGTTGTTAACGAACACCTCAACAAAAATAAACAATAAGCTACATGGCCTTGACTTGAATAGCACTGCAAGTGGACGCGTAGTTAGCACGACTGGAGAAGTCTATGCGGTCTTGTCACACACTGTTATGCATACCCGCGCAATTTCTGATATTATAATCTTTACCGTCTACCCACACATTAGCGGTTCAAGTTTTATTAATGACTCAAACGTAAACATGCAGATACCCGCACCTCCAAATATGATCTGTTTATGCGCGCACTTATCTATGCGTCCACTGTTCCTCGGTTATTTTATGGTTAAGGTCTATTTCAGATGGCTATCACCAACATTTACCTTGCTCATTCTAACACCCATTCACTCACCGATTCCGTTACTTAAAAAAAAACATCCCATCCCAAAAGATTCTTTTAATGAGTGGCTTAATAACCTTCTTCATACAAATGGCTTATTAACCTACGTATGCTGCGGTCCAGCTGTTGTCTCAACCTCGAATAAACGACTCGGCCTAATATAAGTTTTATCCTAACTAAAAATGATGAACATTCATCAAATTTCTCATGAAATAGACAACGTTTTTATCGCTGAGTCCTATTCATGTACCCCTGATCAATGCCTGACTTATACAGGCCAGTGCGAGAGTCACTTCTCTCATTCCAGTTCTATCTTGTATGCCTCTCGCACTTTCATCCCTCATACTTTGTCTTTCTTTCATTCATCACCTTGCATTCCGTGGGTAGGACGCCCACTTTTGTTAAAATCTAATCTAAGGGCATACTTTATTATCACAGATAGGGCAAATAATACAATTGGATGCTGATATAATTTACAAATAATTCTCTTTTTAAAAACACACTTATTATAACTTATAATCTATATATACAATCTCTTAGGTACTAATTTACTTACTGCTATATACAATTTCGAATCTGTTCTATATATACTTACATTTAAAATACTATTATAGTACGAATGAAGTACATTGTTACTAACTTTTGTTTCGACAGATCACTGTGTTGGCCAAATTTGTGCAGTAAATTAAAAACTTTTCCCTCAGTTTTTTACCCATAAACCCACACAGGCTCTCCCCGGTCAGCCTCCTGTCCAGCTCACACTCAAGTTGGTAGCGCTCCCTGATAAATAGCGGGCATTCTACTAGTATGTGCTGGACAGTTTCCGCCACTCCAGGGTCGCAGAGACACGATGGGCTCTCCTTACACTTGAAGCGATTCAAGTATTCAGAGAACCCACCGTGCCCCGTCAGAACCTGCGTGAGAACACCCGTTGGCCGCACCTGTTGAACAATACGGAAAGCCGTTATCGCGTCCGGAAGAAACATCTTCGTCACCGAGGCCGTCTCGCCCGACACATATCTCCGATTCCACTCCTCAAGCGTCTCCAGACGAATCTGTCGCTTGATGAATGAAATCGGACATTGGTCGTAGTCCGGCTTCCTCCGTGACGACAATGCTGCCTCCTTCGCTAGCTCATCCGCCCGCTCATTCCCCGGCAGGCCCGCGTGGGCCTTGATCCAGAACAAAGACACAGCTTTGCTCTGGTGCAAGGCCTTAGCCAGATTGGCGCGCGCGCGCACCGCCAGGGGATGGAGAGAGCCATGGTTTGCAAGCGTCTGCAATGATTACATTGAGTCGCTATACAAACCATAGCTCGCCTCTTGCCGCGCGAGGATCACTTCTGTAGCCTTGCAAATGGCCAGGAGTTCCGCCTGGTAGACTGTGCAGTACGCGGCAAGGCAGAGCTTGAGGTTCCGGACTTCGCCATCATTATCCCAAATGGATAATGCGGCTCCGACCTTCCCCTCAATCTTGCTGCCGTCGGTAAATATTCGTACCGACTGCACATTACTACTGTCTAGTAGTGTTTGATCTGCCAGGCACATGAACTCCAGGGACATTTGCGTGGCTGGGTGGGGAGATTCTGCAAACCTCACCGCAGTCTCAATCTCTCTATCCCCCGGCACGAACCGGGACGACCCTCTCCTCGCTTCATACAGGGCTGCTGCCTCTTGTATGCGCAGGTCTAGAGGTAGTATCCCGGACAGTGCCAGTGCTGAGTTTAGAGAGACTGTGCGGTAGGATTTGCAGATCTTCTGAGCGAAACCTCGTTGAAGAGAGCCTAACTTCTTCCGCATCCCTAGCTTCTTTGTAGCTGGAGCCCAGGCCGCGGCCGCGTAGGTGATGATGGGTTCAACTGTCGCGGTGTATATAGTGTGTAATATTTCAGCATTTAATCCCCAACTGACTTTGGCGGCGCGGGAAAGCTGTTGGTAAATCCCAGCTGCCTTTTTGCAGACGTTCGCGGCGTGCTCATTGAACGTGAGCTTATCGTCTATGGTTAGACCCAGCAACTTCATTTTTCGGACCATACCGATGTCGACCCCGGCCATGCTCAGGCATGGAGTGTCGTACTTAAGTCTGTTGGTTACCACCATCGCACAGGTTTTGTGCGGTGCGAACCTCAGCTTATTTCGGACGCCCCAGTCCTGAACATGGGCGAGGGCTGCATTGGCAGATCTCGAGACTTCAGTCGCCGTGTCCCCATCTATGACCAAGACGATATCATCCGCGAACGCCTGCACAATACTGGACCACCGATTGAACCCTGAACACAGCCCTTGTCAGTCTCTTTCGTACATTCCTCCCCGGCATAACGAACCTTAACCCTCCTACTATCGAGATAGCTGTCTATCAGCCGCCTGATGTTGACCGGGCAATTTTCCTCAGCCAGCCTGACTTTTATAGCTGGCCACCATGCGCTATCGAAGGCGCCCTCTATATCCAATGACACCAGGACAATTAGCTTCTTCAGCCTTAACTTGTCCTGTACGTGGTCCATTAGCGTACAGAGGGCGTCCTCGGTGCTCTTCTGGGGCGTAAAGCCAAACTGGCGGGTACTAAACCGCGGTATAAGCTGCCACTTTAGACGCGCTACGACCATCCTCTCCAGGACCTTCCCCAGAACAGGCAACAGACCGATTGGTCGGTATGCCTTGGGGGTCAGATAGTTGTCCTTGCCCGGCTTCCTAAGTACCACGACCGTAGCTTCTTTCCAGATCTCCGGAAAGTGTGCTAGTTCGAGGCACTTGTTGTAAAGGGCAAGGAACAATTCCGGGTCCTGGTGGATCGCTCGACTGCAGATGTCAGACGTCAGTCCGTCCCCTCCTGGTGCCTTTTTGGGATTGAAACCTGCCACGGCGGTCTTCAGCTCCAGTGTCGTGAATGGAGGGTCATGGTTTTCACCATGAACCCATTCATTCACTCTACCGGCCGCTTCTCGTATTCGCCTGTGGTCAGCGTTGTCCTGGTCTACTCTGTCTTTGGGGTAGAACGTATCTGCTAGTAGGGAGGTGATTCACTTGGACTAAGGAATGTACCATCGCAGCATAGGGTCAGTTCTTCCTGCCTTCTGGCAGTCCTACCGATGATCCTGTAGATTCCCTCCCAGACCCCCTCCCGATCCTGTTTCCGGCAGAACTCCTTCCAACTGGCGATTTTAGCGCTATTTGCTTGCATCTCATACTCCTGTTTGGCCTTCAGGTACGCGTCAACGACCATCGCTCGCCGGACCGGTGCGGCGTTGCGGATGCGGTTTTTTAACCGTACCACCTCCTTCTTCTTGACGGTGAGTTCCTCGGACCACCACGGAATGGTAAGTTTAGTAGAACTATTTACCTTAGGCATAGATTTTTGACATGCTTCTGTTATCATGTCTCTATAGGCAACAACTAATTTTTCCAATTTATTTTTATTATTAATTTCAGTTACTGTTTCTAAATTTATTTTGTTATTTGTTTTTAGTTGCTCTAGCTTATTATTAAAATTTTCCCAATTTGCCTTCCGTGTATTGTATTTCCTTGTCGTTCTTTTAATATTAATACCCTTATCCCTTTTAGTTTTAATTTCAAACAGGATGGTATTGTGGTCCGAGGACGTAACTCCCGTATCTACCCGCCAGCCGTCAACCAGGTCGAAAAGGCCGAGCGAACAGGCCGTGACATCCACGTGGCTTCTATACGCTCGACCACCCCTGACTGTGTCAAAGGTGGGAGCGTCACCAGTGTTCAGTACCTGAAGCCCCAACTCATCCAGGGTGCTGGACATCGCCTCACCTCTGGAGTCTTCTTTGATGCTGCCCCACCAGGCACTTTTCGCATTAGCGTCGCCGCCTAACAGCAATCTACCGGTGGCCACTTCCGCTTTGATCCGGGTCAACTGATCCAAGTATGGCCCTATGGGCTGGTCTGGCTCGAAGTAATACGAGACTACTGCGATTTCCCAGGCTTTGGTCCGGATCCCCACCACAACGATATTGTTTGTGGTGAGTTTCGGGTAGGGTATGACGTCTACGTCATGGTCAAAGACGGCTATTGCCGCCTTTACCCTCCCACTTCCATCAACCTCGCACTGGTAGACTCTCGCTCCACGGTAGCTCTTCATACTCCGAGCTCCACCCACATAAGGTTCCTGAATCAGTGCCCACGAGATCTTCTGTTCACTGGCCTCTAAAAAGAGTTCGGTGGTAGCCAGTTCCTTGCGTTGTAGGTTTGCTTGGGCCACTCGGTATGGTCTTGCTGTTTGTCGGGCAGGAGTCTCCGGGGTGCCCTTAACAATAGGCTATGGATGAGCGGGATATTGCGTCCCACCTTTTCCTTATGGTGCAATCCGGACTGAAGGCATGATGATGGACGTCACCAATATTTGCACGCGTACAATTGCAGCAGGTAGGTGGTAACCCTGCGCTGAAGTCCCCGCATTCTGTCCTCATGTGAGGGCCGCCACAGTGGCCGCACTTTGCGGTGGTCTCGGTGCAAACGCGCCTGCTATGCCCATATGCGAGGCAGAGCGAGCATTGGACGAGCGGGGACTGGTCTTGAACCCTGAACCGCTGTAAGTCCACATGCACCGCTCCGACCTCCAGCATGCGCCTCCAGACCTCTGTGGCGACCCGCAACACTACATGACCCGTAAGCGGGTTTCTTGTACGTTTTATGTACAGAATTTCGACATTCTTCTGTTCTTCTTCAATGTCTTTGAAGATGTGGCCATTCTGATTTTTGAGTGCCTTTATAATGTCGTCGTTACTATTGTAACGCATAACGTCCCTCATCATGATCTGAGGGTTTTTGTTTTTTTTTTTTTTTTTTTTTTTTTTTACGTCCTGTACCTTCAGTGGTTAGGTTAGGTTAGGTTAGGTTAGGTTAGGTTGGAGGCACTCCGGTTCCATGGAGTGCCCCAATATCTGCGGGTGATCCTGGCCAGCTACCTGGAGGACAGAGAGGTCCTCCTGGTGGACAAGACGGCCAGGATCAGGCGTTACGCTGCGGAGTCCGGTGTTCCGCAGGGGTCGGTGCTTGGGCCCCCCTTGTGGAACATCGGATTTGACTGGCTCCTGCGGGGCGCCCTCCTCCAGGGCACGAGTGTCATCTGTTACGCGGATGACACTCTCCTCGTTGCCCGGGGGAGGGACTTTGGAGAGGCAGCCTGTTTGGCCTCAGCCGGCGGATCGTTGGTGGCGGGTAGGATCCGCCGGCTTGGATTGAGGGTGGCGCTGAACAAGACCGAGGCCGTGTTCTTCCACGGGCCTCGGCAGCGCCGCCCGCCTGATGCCCATATCGTCGTCGAGGGCGTCCGGATAGAGGTCGGGGTCCGGATGAAGTATCTGGGCCTCGTGCTGGACAGCAGGTGGCGCTTCGGCCCACACTTTAGCGGGCTTTCGACGCGCCTGCTGAAAGCCGCGGACGCCCTCTCATGGCTCCTCCCGAACCTTGGGGGGCCCAAGACGCGATGCCGGCGCCTCTATGCCGGCATCTTAAAGAGCATGGCGCTCTACGGGGCACCCATCTGGGCGGACTCCCTCCAAAGGAGGGAGAATGCAACCGCCATCCGCAGGCCACAAAGGGCCATTGCACAGCGGGTGGCGAGAGCCTACCGCTCAGTGGGTTTCTCGGCGGCGTGCGCTCTGGCGGGCACCCCTCCCTGGGAGTTGGAGGCATGGGTGCTCGCCAGAGTGTACGAATGGACGGCGCGGCGGAAGGCGCTCGGGGAGCGCCCCGCCGCCGAAGAGCGGGAGGCCGTGCGGCGGGAGGCGAGGGACGCAATCGTCCGTCACTGGACGGAGGACCTCGCCACCGCCTTCTTTGGCCGTCGGACGCTGGACGCGCTCGGTCCAGTCCTGCGGGACTGGCTCGAGCGGCCTCACGGTTTCCTCTCGTTCCGTCTAGTGCAGGTGTTGTCCGGACATGGTTGTTTCGGAACGCACCTGCACCGGATCCGGAGGGAGGAAACCCCAGCGTGCCACGACTGCGGCGCGGCAGAGGACACGGCGCAGCACACCCTCGAGGTGTGCCCAGCCTGGGCTGAGCTGCGCCGTGTCCTGATTAGTGTGATCGGGCAGGACCTCTCACTCCCTGGCGTGGTCAACTCCATGCTGGGGAGTGAGGAGGCCTGGGCAGCGGTTGCCTCCTTTTGCGAGGTCGTGATGTCGCAAAAGGAGGCGGCGGAGCGTGCGCGGGAGGACGATCCTCTCGCGCCGCCGCTCCGCAGGCGAAGAAGGGGTGGGAGAAGGCGGTTATACGATCGTCTCCTCCCACCCCCTGGTGGTGACTAGCGGGCGACAGGCGCGGGGGCGCCTTTCGTCCGCATTGCACCAGTCACCACCCTCGTCAGATGGGAATGGCCGAGCACTCACGGTCGTTCCCGGGCCCCTCCACTAGGAGGGGCGTGAGGGGCCTGCCGTAAAGGCGGGCAGTCGTCGGCGGAGGACTGGACGTAAAGGCTGTGCCAGTTTCCCAGTCCTCCTCCACAAAGACGAGGCGGGAGTGCCGCTGGGTTATTTTAGTGGGTATACCGGGCCTCAGCCCGGGGAGTCCCACATAGCCCCCCCATTCCCCCAATGGGTGGGTATGCGTAATGCATTTTTTCCCAGCGTGATCAAAAAAAAAAAAAAAAAAAAAAAAAAGGTTAGGTTAGGTTCCCCCCCGAATTGGTTCCCGCCTTGTCGTGGCGGGGGGGCTCAGTAGCCGTGGTGGCGGAAACCCACGGTGAAGCCAAGAGGAACCTAGGCGGGGGCCGCTCGTCTAGGCTTTTGCCGCTAAGCCAACGACGAGTGGCCCAATAGTTGCGGTGCCGCGGGTGCCGCCTGTAGCGGCATCGCAACTGAGCGGGCTGCGATGCCCCCCCCTCTTATGAGGGGGGCATTGCGGCGGAGTGCGGGGGGCCGCGGCGGGGAGGGGAGTGTCGGTGTGGCTTCGGCCATTCTCCCTTACCTCCCGCGGCCTTGACGGGGCCGCCACCGTCAGATGGCGGACGCGGTGGGGCCGCAGGGGAAGAGGACTGTCGGTGTATCGTTGCCGCTGTCCCTGACCCCTGCGGCCGAAAGGTGGTAGGTGACGGGGCCACAGACCCGACCCGTCACAGGGGGAGCTCCGGCGTGCCTGCATGACTGCGGCGCGTCGGAGGGCCTGGACCCCTCGCTTCCTGGCGTGGGTAGCGCCATGCTGGAAGGCGACGGGTCTGGGCAGCGGTCGCCTCCTTTTGCGAGGGTGGTAAATCGCAAAAGGAGGCGAAGGTGGTGATACGCGGGCGACAGGGGCGGGGGCCCCTTCGCCCGCATTGCACATCACCACCCGCGGGAGGGAATGGCCGAGCACTCGCGGTCATTCCCGGGCCCCTCCGTTGAGAGGGGCATGAGGGGCCCGCTGTGAGACAGCGGGCAGTCGTCGGCGGGGGACTGGAGTAAAGGCTCTGCCGGTTTCCCAGTCCTCCTCCACTAAGACGATGCGGGAGTGCCGTTGGGTTTTTTAGTGGGTATACCGGAGACAATCCGGGGAGTCCCACATACCCCTCCCTTCCCCCGGAGGGAGGATGATGCGTAATGCATTTTTCCCAGCGCAAAAAAAAAAAAAAAAAAAAAAAAAAGGTTAGGTTAGGTTGGGGGACCCCCCACAGCGCATACTTCCTCGTAGTGTCCCCTGGAAACGTCCCAGTTTGACCACCGTAACGGAGTGGCAGACTGGGTACGGCTAAAGTGCGCTGTGCATTCGTTGCTAACATTTTATTATTTTATTGCGGTAAGTGACGAATTTGTGTGATTGAGGCTATGCCTCCCCGTAAGGGCGGTATGAAGAAAAAAGGCCCTTCTAAGGGCCAACCAAAAGGCCCTTCTCAGGGCCAACCAGAAGGAGAAGAAGGCAGAGCCTTCTACGGTGGAAGGATGGACGACTCTTTGCCCGACAATGAGTCCGTTGTGTCGGACGCCAGCTCGATGGTGATCGAGGACTCTCGATCACGATCGGGCTCGCGGAAGAGGACGGCCTTCCTGAAGGAAGCATCCGATGGCTCCTCGGCGTCGGATTCGGCGAAGGAGCCGAGGAAAGGGCCTAAGGCCAAAAAGCCGTCGTCACAAACGGCAGCGGACACCCACGACGTGGGTCTGGCAGACGCCCAACGCCAGTTGAACCTGGCGCGGAGGACACAGCTCGAGCAGGAGTTGGAAGAGCGGGTTGAGGCCAACGAGCAACGGGCGCGCGTATCCCGGGCCAGCTCTGGATACGGCGCGTCCCGAGTCCTGTACTCGGACCACTCCCTGGCCGAGCTGGAGCGGATGGCGGCAGAGGACGAGGAGGAGATAGTGGTGGTCGCCTCCAAGTCCTCCCACTTAAAGGGGACTTTTCAGAAGTCCCTGAAATGCCAGGCCGTGAGCATGCGGGGCATCGTCGCGGAGCTGGTGCAGCGGCAGGCGACCGACGAGACGCGGCAACTGCAGGCGAGGGTCGATCGCCTGCAGACGGAGGTCAGCCAGCTGCACTAGAAGCTGGCTGAAGCCACGGCCCAGCCAACCCAGGCTGAGCCGAGACCAGCGGCAGAGGGCCCTGCCTCCTCCAACCTTGAGGATATTATCCGCAAGGTTGTGATGGAGGAGAGGGCCTTCACGAGGGCCTGCATCGAAGGAATCGAGGACCGGCTCCTGCCCGAAAAAAACTACCGGCTGCCGCTTGCCTCTGATAAGAGGAAGGGTGGGCCGGAGCCAACCCCACAAAGGGAGGAGGACCCCCTCCTGCCTGCCACCACCCCGACCAACCAGCAGGGCTGGACGAGGGTGGTCGGCAAGGGCAAAGGGAAGGGCAAGGGCAAGGGGGCATCAGCGGTCGTCCCTGCTGTCCCCGTCCCCGCCACCACCACCCCTCCCAGCCGGTCGCAGACGATCGGCAAGGGAAAGGGGAAGGGGAAAAGCTCCCCCCCAGCCGTCCCCGCTACCGTCCCTGCCAACCAGTCGCAGTCGAAGGGCAAGGGAGGGGGAAAGGGGAAGGGTTCGGCCCCAGCCGGCAAGAGGAACTTGGTTCCTCCCAAGACCGCAGCCGTCGTGGTGACGCTCACCGCGGAGGCTGCGGAGCGGGGTGAGACGTACGCGTCCGTAATGATGCGGGCGCGTGCGAATGCCGATCCCAGCAAACTTGGGATCGGCAAGGTCTCATGCCGCCGGACGCAGACTGGGGCTCGATTGTTCGAGTTCCCTGGAGCCGAGGGTGGGGCGCATGCGGACCTCTTTGCAGCAAAGCTGAAAGAGGTCATCGCGGACGCGGCCAAGGTGGCCAGGCCAGTGAAATCGGCGGCCTTAGAGATCTCCGACTTGGATGACACTGTCACCAAGGAGGAGGTCGTGGCGGCGGTCGCAGCCATAGGGGGTTGCGATGTCGCAGCGGTGCAAGGCCGGGGCATTAGGCCCGGCCGCGGCGGCATGGGCACTATTCGCCTGGAGTGCCCAGTCGCCGTTGCCAAAGCCGTCCTCGACAAGGGACGGCTTGCCGTCGGCTTTGGCTCGGGTGCAGTCCGAGCGCTTGAGGCTCAGCCACTGCGGTGCTTCAGGTGCTTTGGCATCGGACACACCCGGCCCCTCTGTCCGTCCAGCATCGACAGGACGGACAGCTGCTACCGCTGCGGCAAGGAGGGCCATAAGGCCGCAGCCTGCAAGGCCGCCACGCCACACTGCGTGGTGTGTGCCGCCAATGGCCGCCCGGCGGGCCACGTTATGGGGGGGAGGAACTGTAGTCCTCCCCCAAAGAGGGGCAAAGTTCAGGCGCCGACCCGGCCTGTCACTGCCACCGCCGTACCAGCGGTGTGTCCCTCCTAAACAGGGGGGATGTTCACACGTGTGTGCGGCGGCGGGGAGGGTCTGTGGTTGACGTTTCGTTCGCCACCCCCGTGCTAGCCGCCCGCGTCGTGAACTGGCGGGTTGAGATGGTGGAGACCCTGTCGGACCACCGCTATGTGCGGTTCGACATCTCCACCCATGGCCCGCGGGGGGGAATGGCCCGCCCGGGCCAATCTCCCTTCCCGCGGTGGGCTCTCACCCGCCTGGACCGGGAGGCAGCCCAGGAGGCAGCGTTCCTCCAGGACTGGCTCTCGCCCCCTGTGGAGGCCCTGGACGTTGACGCCGCAGCGGTCCAACTCCGAGGGTCCCTGACCGAGGTGTGCAACTCCAGTATGCCTCGGTCACGCCGTCCGCCTCCCCGTCGCGCCGTTTATTGGTGGACGGAGGAGTTGGCGGGGCTCCGGGCCTCCTGCGTGGCGGCCAGGAGGGCCTACACGCGGAGCCGGCGGCGCACCACCCGATCTCAGGCCGGGGAGGATCGCCTTTACGCCTCCTACCTGGAGGCAAAGACGGTCCTCAGGACGGGAATGTGCGCCGCCAAGGACTCGGCAAGGGCCGAGATGTTGGAGGGTCTCGACAGGGATCCATACGGGAGGCCGTATAAGCTGGCGCGGAGCCAGCTGCGGCCCTGCGGTCCCCCCCTGTCGGAGACCCTCGAGCCGGCGTTGCTGCATGGGGTGGTCCGGTCCCTGTTTCCACGCAGGACCGACTTCACCCCACCAGCAATGGACCCCCCGCAGGAAGCGGCTACGCCGGAGGACGAGGTACCCCCGGTGACGGTGGATGAAGTCCACGAGGGGATACTTCGCCTCCGCGCGAAGAAGACGGCCCCTGGGCCGGACGGCGTCCCCGCTCGGGTGGTGGCGATAGCTGCCTCCCAAATGGAGGACAGGTTTCGGGACCTCTTCAGCGCGTGCCTTACGGCTGGGAGGTTCCCGAAACTGTGGAGGGAGGGGCGGCTTTGCCTCCTCCGAAAAGAGGGACGCCCGGCGGACTCCCCCTCGGCATACCGGCCCATCGTTCTACTCGATGAGGTCGGTAAATTGTTCGAGGGGATAGTCGCCGACCGGCTCAACAGCCATCTGCGGGGGGTGGGACCAAACCTGTCGGACGCCCAGTTCGGATTTCGAAAGGGGCGTTCGACGGTCGATGCCTTGGCCCTGCTGAAGGGCCAGGTGCAGGAGGCGGTGGCCGCGGGGGACGGAGTGTTGGCGGTGTCGTTTGACATTGCAAACGCCTTCAACTCCGTCCCCCACGCGACCATATTGGAGGCACTCCGTTACCACGGAGATCCTGGCCAGCTACCTGGAGGACCGAGAGGTCCTTCTGGTGGACAAGACGGCCAGGATCAGGCGCTACGGCGCGGAGTCCGGCGTTCCGCAGGGGTCGGTTTTAGGCCCTCCCCTGTGGAACATCGGTTTTAATTGGCTCCTGCGGGGCACCCTCCTCCAGGGCACGAGTGTCATTTGCTACGCAGATGACACTCTCCTCGTTGCCCGGGGGAGGGACTTCGGTGAGGCGGCCTGTCTGGCCTCGGCCGGCGGATCCTTGGTGGCGGGGAGGATCCGCCGGCTTGGACTGAGGGTGGCGCTGAACAAGACCGAGGCCGTGTTCTTCCACGGGCCTCGGCAGCGCCGCCCTCCTGACGCCCATATCTTGGTGGAGTCCGCGCTGGGTGCTGGGGCGGCTCGACAGGGAGGTCGCCAGAGAGGCCGCCATCATCGAGGACTGGGTTTGCGGGCCCGACATTGGCCAGGACGTGGACGAGGAGGCGGGGCGTCTTGGGGCCTCGCTGGGTCGTATATGCGACGCGGCCATGCCCAGGGCGAGACCCCTCCCTCCTCGGTGCCGGGTGTATTGGTGGAGCGACGAGCTCCGCCGCATGCGCGTTGATTGCGGTAGGGCTCGCCGCCGATACACTCGGTGCAGGCGGAGGCGTACCCGAGACGCCCAAGAGGAGAGTGCCTCCTATGCCGCTTACAGGGCTCTGCGCGAATCTTTCCAAGTGGCAATCGCGCGGGCCAAGGAGGCGGCATGGGAGGAATGGCTGCGGACCCTCGAAGGTGACCCTTGGGGGAGGCCGTACAAGGTGGTGCGCAAAAAGCTGCGGCCCTGGGCTCCCCCTGTCACGTCCAGCGTTGACGAGGTTTTGCTTGGAGAGGTGGTGGGCACCCTCTTCCCGCAGCGAGACGAGTGGGTGCCCCCGGCGATGGCCCGACACGGTGATGCGCGACCTGCAGTGGGCGATGTCCCCGGAGCAAAATTTAGTCCTGTAGTTGTTCTAGGAGCATGCAATTTTTAGCCCTATAGAAATCCAATAAACGTTTATAGAACCGCATTTGGGCGCAGTTTATAGGACTATTAGATCCTGTGATCGTTGTGTTACAGTTCGGTAGAGTGCAATCGGATTTTATAATTATCTTATTAGGTGCTTTTAAAGGATACATTATCCTATAAAGATCCGGTAAACGCACTGACTAAGGGCCATTAGTCCTCTAACGATCTAGTGCGTGACGCGTACTGGTGTAATTAGTCCTGTAACGATCTAGTGCGTGCCGCTACTGGTGTTATTGATCCCATATTGATCAGCGTGATGTTATTATAGAGCATTCGTTTTTTATTCTTTTTATAACGGTGCCGTGGTAAGTGTCTTGACAAAAAAAATTGTTTAAGGGTTAAGTACTTAAAATACACATTAAAATATATTATTTATTAGCATAACATAGGTAAATTTTGTCTTTTACTTTTTGTGTAAAGAATGCCTAATTAAATCGCGAAATTAATTTTATTGACAAAGTGTTCGAAGATAATAAACATGTCTTCATGCCCCTTCCAAATTAAACGTATTTATTAATTGTTTATTTGATAATAATTAACAAACATATAAGCCGCCATGGGACGGATCATGTGCCATTTTATTGCATTTATCAAAACCTTTACAATACTATTTAGTCAAAGTTAAGATTACTATAGGACATACCTACTTCGCCACCATATTTTAGTTTTAGGGTTCCTTTAGAGAAATACATCATGACTAACCCGCATGTCAATACATGTATTGTTATGTCTTAATCAGTACTAATATGTTCTAAACAGTCTCAGAATTACTTTATAATTACTATTATTGTGAGATACTTACATGTACTAGTTGTATTATTATTTTATGCTCTGATCGATACCAGTTATTAAAAATACATAAATATATAAAAGTAAAACAAAACTAAAAAAAATACGCAGTTAAGTTTTAGGGTTCCTTTAGAGAAATACATCATGACTAACCCGCATGTCAATACATGTATTGTTATGTCTTAATCAGTACTAATATGTTCTAAACAGTCTCAGAATTACTTTATAATTACTATTATTGTGAGATACTTACATGTACTAGTTGTATTATTATTTTATGCTCTGATCGATACCAGTTATTAAAAATACATAAATATATAAAAGTAAAACAAAACTAAAAAAAATACGCAGTTAAGTTTTAACATAATTATTCAACCTTTAATTAATGCTCTAGCCGGTGAGTCGCAAATGAAAGCTCTGATTTCAACAGTGACTACCATATCGTTCCCAGTTTTAGTTTTGACTACCAGCCCACTTTCAAGTTGTTTTAGTTCGGTTACCATAGGATTAAGGTAAGCATCCAAATCGAAAGGTTTACTGGTCCCCGCATAAATACCTAAAACATACAGAATTAGAAAATAATATAATGGTGTGTATCAGCCACATGATATAGGTAATTTCTAAGAAAACTACAATAAATTTATGCACAAATCTACTTACCAATTATCAGTGGAGATAGCTTTGGTATTTCGAAAATACTACACAGTATTGGCCAAAATTGTTGTCTTGAACTGTTGTAAATAGGCAGTCCGTCGATATTTATATTAAGGGATAACACATTTGGTATTTTAACTACAATTGCCAAAACCTTTCTTAACTGTTCTATTAAACTGTTATGCCAATAATATCCTGATCCCACATTAGTGAGGACTATTTTTTTATTGTTAGTTTTAAGGACAGTGCGGGCATCCCTAGGTAAAACATATGGTATTCTTTTATTTAAAATCACAGAAAGTTCAGATAAGGTTGAATGTGATATATTATTCTTTATAGCCCACTGTTTTACATCCTCTTGCAATTCACAATTTTTTTCAAAGTCAGGTCGGTTGGCATCATCAAATTCATTATCACTGCTTCCGCTATTACTTTCAATATCTTCTTGGTTCTTAGAACTTTCAGAAAAAAATACTTCGCAGTCTTCTTGAACTATTTCATTTTTTTTGTTGTACGGAACCATCACGAACTTCACGAGACTCTCTTGTATTTAAGAAGAATATCGACCCGCACTTCGATACTGATTTCATTTCAAGTAACTTTTTTGAAACTTCTTTGAAACGATAACTGCCACTACGCTTAAATCGTTTCCATTTGTTTTCATCCATTTTTAGTGTTTTTGTTTTTAAAACGTATAACAAAATAATAAATAAATAAATAATAATAATAAATAAATCTTTATTCAGAAATTAGAAAAGGTAAAAACACAGTTTCAATCTTAGATAACTTATGTAGGTATAATAATGTAAGATGCCTGTACTAGGTAATCCTGTATCACAGGCTGTAGGAGCTCTAAAAATATGCTTATCGTAGGACAACAGAATTTAAACAATATTTAACATAAGAAGTCTAAAAATAGTGGCAAAATTGTATAATTTTGAAAATTAATTTTAATTTACTTAAAACTATAAACATAGAACTAAATTACTAGGTCATAATTACTTAATGTCTTATTTATCTATATTGCAAAAAAGTGCACTTTGATTACACATATAAAGATTGGGAAATAATTGGTAAGCAGAATTGTAAAATTAAACAGAGACACTTAATTTTTGTAGCTTACGACTAATGTGCTTAGCCAGCAACAAATTGACGGTTAGTAGGTCGTTGCAGTGTCAACAGCAGACGTTCGACGCGTGTGACCTTGAGTATGACGTACTAGACGCCCTCATAGTCGATAGAGTTGATGTGCCTATATTCCGCTATTTTTCTAGCAGGGCACTCAGGGTCTCCCGTTTTATGGTTGTTGGGCTTTTTAAAGCGCGAACAAGTTGCGCATTTCGATGTGTCCCCTTTCTTCGTGCAATCGGACACCAAGTGTCCAGCTTCACCGCAGTGAGCACACACAGAGTTGATCTCTCTACATGTTTTGGCTGCATGACCATATAATTGGCACTTGTAGCATCTGGTAACCAGAGTGAAGTCCCTAACAGGGCAGGACGTCCAATTTATAAACAGCCTCGATGTCGAAATTAGGGCTTTACGTATATTGGCTGGCATTTCAATAATGTAATTACAGCTCGACGCATCTTTCTTTCCAGATTTGTGGCTTAATTTAACAGAGGCCAAAAAGGACTCCATGGACATCTCTGGCAACTTGTCGGGTATGTTTTGTTCGTAAATGCACCTGAAGACTTCAGTTTCAGACAGGGTATACGGCACTCCAACAATCACGATCCGTGGTTTGCGCTTCTTGGGCTCATCGGCGGTTAGTCCAGATGTAGAAAGCTGAACGGCGTTCTTGATTTTTTCAGCGTCATGCTTGGTCTCTGTGCTAATAACAACACCTCCATTTTTAGTCTTGCGGACACCTCGTACATGCAGCTTCATTTGATCAGGTCGTATGATTTTTGTTACCATGTCTTTAGTTTCGTCACTGGACTTGAGTTTGTCACTAGGATAAATTACCACAGAGCTTAAATTGTTCGGTCGAATAAAATCATTTGATCCCTTTTTCACCATGTCGGCAAACGAAACATTGCCCGCAGTGCCAGAGTCCTTAATCGTCTGCTTGAGGTCCGAGATGTGTTCAGTCAAATTGCGCTTTTCTTTTAAGGCATCAATCATATCATGTGCTAGAATTGCTTTCTGCTTCAGAGATTGGTATAGGACTGCCATCTGTGAAGTGCCAGATCCTATTTTACGACACAAGTTAGAAATTTTCAGTTTTTGTTCCGAGTTTAATTTGCCATCCGAGGCAATAGAGCAAACCTCATTTAAGTGCTGCTCAATGGTTGACATCCATCTTTGTATGTCGGGCGTGGATGCGACTTCAATCGAGAAATCTGATTGGGCTGGGATTTGCGACGTCATCTTCGCTGGCGAGGTGGAGGCTTGCACTCGGCCGCTTGGATTACAGGGACTGTTATCCATTTTATTTGATAGTCACTTCACTGTTTCTAAGTTCATTATGTTTACAAAACTACACAGTAGGCAAAAATTTATAAAGAAGGTCACTATTATAATTGTTTTAATTAAATATTGCTAACGAGTACGTCTGTATTCTACGAACGAGCGCGAATGGCTAGTAACTCCAGTAATAGCAAATGTAGGCCACATATAAGCAGAATTTTACCTATATATATCGGTGGGTATGCTAGTTTCGTGCTAACAATCCATTAGAAGTCATGTCTCAGATTAATCAATCCTTTAATATACTTGACCTATAGCACCTATATCGAAGACGTTTATAGAACTGCATGCCTTATAGAAGAATGGAACAAGACGTTAACAAGCATAAACAATCATATAAAATGCGCTTATAGGATCAAAATGCAATACTTGCTAATTAGTTTTATATTATGCGCTTATATAACACCAAGTGCCGGTAAGAATCGTATCTTGTTATCCTGTAAACGTCTATAAACTAAGTAATAGGATCGAAAGTACCTGAAGCGCAAATCATCTTATGAGATGCTGTTGTGAGATCAGTAGTCTCAGTCAAAGCGTCTATTAGATACCTATTAGAAGTTTAGTCTTATAAGTCGATTACTATTTGACTATTTTGCTACTTGGGCCGCACCGCCGGTATCGGAGGCCGAATTCGGAACGGCTGTCCTCAGACTCAAAATGAAGAGGACCGCCCCGGGCCCGGACGGCGTTCCGGGGACGGCCCTGGCGGTCGCGCTGGAGGAGATAGGTGAGAGGGTGAGGTCCCTCTTCACCGCATGTGTGGCGCAGGGTCGATTTCCGCAGCAGTGGAAGACGGGCAAACTGGTACTGCTGCCAAAGGCAGGGCGCCCGGCCGGACTGCCGTCGTCCTACCGTCCGATCGTGTTGCTCGGCGAGGTGAGCAAGCTCTTCGAGCGAGTGCTCGCGGCTCGCCTGGCCGAGTGCATGGCTCCGGATCTGGACGACGCACAGTTCGGTTTCCGTCGGGGTCGGTCGACCCTGGATGCCATTGCGCAGGTGAGGGACCTCGCCGAGGAGGCGGTCTCCCGGGGCGGCGTGATGCTTGCGGTGTCATTGGACATCCGCCGCATTCAACACGCTGCCCTGGGAAACGATCAAAGCGGCGCTGCGGTACCACGGCGTGCCGCAGTACCTCCAGAGGGTCATCGCCGACTACTTCGCCGGCAGAGCCGTCGTGTTCCCGACGAGGGCCGGTGAAGGCAGGAGGGAAATGTCGTGCGGTGTTCCACAGGGGTCTGTTTTAGGCCCTCCCCTGTGGAACATCGGTTACGACTGGGTGCTGCGCGGGGCCACTCTGCGGGGGGTCAGCGTCATATGCTACGCCGACGACACCCTCGTGTTGTTGAGGTGATGAGGATCCGTGCCCTGGGGCTCGAGGTGGCCCTGGAAAAGTCAGAGGCCCTACTCTTTCATGGGCCCAGAAACAAGCCGCCGCCGGAGGCCTCAATTATCGTGGGAGGGACTTCCATCGCCGTCGGTACATGTATGAAGTACCTGGGGCTCGTCCTCGACGGTCGATGGAAGTTCGAGGAGCACTTCCGGCGGTTGGCCCCAAAGTTGTTGGCCACTGCTGGGGCCTTGGGACGGATCCTCCCAAACGTTGGGGGGCCTGGCGGAGTTTGCCGACGCCTGTACACGGGTGTGGTGCGTTCCATGGCGCTCTACGGGGCGCCAATATGGGCAGGTGCCATGAGCACTTCCAAGGGGACTTTCCAGAAGTCCCTGAAATGCCGGGCCGTGAGCATGCGTGGCATCGTCGCGGAGCTGGTGCAGCGGCAGGCGACCGACGAGACGCGGCAACTGCAGGCGAAGGTCGATCGCCTGCAGACGGAGGTCAGCCAGCTTCACCAGAAACTGGCTGAAGCCACGGCCCGGCCAACTCAGGCTGAAGCCACGGCCCGGCCAACTCAGGCTGAGCCGCGACCTGCGGGAGAGGGCCCCGCCTCCCCCAACCTTGAGGATATCGTCCGCAAGGTTGTGATGGAGGAGAGGGCCTTCACGAGCCAACCCCACAAAGGGAGGAGGACCCCCTTCTGCCTGCCACCACCCCGACCAACCAGCAGGGCTGGACGAGGGTGGTCGGCAAGGGCAGAAGGAAGGACAAGGGCGGGGGGGCATCAGCGGTCGTCCCTGCTGTCCCCGTCCCCGCCGCCACCACCCCTCCCGGCCGGTCGCAGACGATCGGCAAGGGAAAGGGGAAGGGGAAAAGCTCCCCCCCAGCCGTCCCCGCTACCATCCCTCCCAACCAGTCGCAGTCGACTGGCAAGGGAGGGGGAAAGGGGAAGGGTTCGGCCCCAGCCGGCAAGAGGAACTTGGTTCCTCCCAAGACCGCAGCCGTCGTGGTGACGCTCACCGCGGAGGCTGTGGAGCGGGGTGAGACGTACGCGTCCGTAATGATACGGGCGCGTGCGAATGCCGATCCCAGCAAACTTGGGATCGGCAAGGTCTCATGCCGCCGGACGCAGGCTGGGGCTCGATTATTTGAGTTCCCGGGAGCCGAGGGTGGGGCGCATGCGGACCTCTTTGCAGCAAAGCTGAAAGAGGTCATCGCGGACGCGGCCAAGGTGGCCAGGCCGGTGAAATCGGCGGCCTTAGAGATCTCCGACTTGGATGACACAGTCACCAAGGAGGAGGTCGTGGCGGCGGTCTCAGCCATAGGGGGTTGCGATGTCGCAGCGGTGCAAGGCCGGGGCATTAGGCCCGGCCGCGGCGGCATGGGCACTATTCGCCTGGAGTGCCCAGTCGCCGTTGCCAAAGCCGTCCTTGACAAAGGACGGCTTGCCGTCGGCTTTGGCTCGTGTGCAGTCCGAGCGCTTGAGGCTCAGCCACTGAGGTGCTTCAGGTGCTTTGGCATCGGACACACCCGGCCCCTCTGTCCGTCCAGTATCGACAGGACGGACAGCTGCTACCGCTGCGGCAAGGAGGGCCACAAGGCCGCAGCCTGCAAGGCCGCCACGCCGCACTGCGCGGTGTGTGCCGCCAATGGCCGCCCGGCGGGCCACGTTATGGGGGGGAGGAACTGTAGTCCTCCCCCAAAGAGGGGCAAAGTTCAGGCGCCGACCCGGCCTGTCACTGCCACCGCCGTACCAGAGGCTACGGCGGCTGTGGAGGAGGGGGGTGCGATGTCCGACTAATGAATAAGGTCCAACATCGCATCCTCCAGGCGAACACCAACCACTGCAGAGCGGCACAGGATCTGCTGATGCAGACCGTGGCTGAGTGGTTGGTGGACGTGGCAGTGGTCGCCGAGCCGTACTCGGTCCCCAGTACCTGGCTGGGCGATCGGGACGGCTTGGTGGCGTTGGTGTCGCGGCCCGCCACGGACTCCCCTCCCCTCTCGCTTTTAGAGAGGGGACCGGGATACGTGGCCGCCGCGTGGGGAGATATAGCCCTGATCGGGGTATATTTCTCCCCAAACCGCCCTCTAAGGGACTTTGAGAATTTTCTCGAGGTCCTTACGGCAGTCGCCGGGAGGGCGGCACCACGTCAGGTCATCCTAATGGGCGACCTGAACGCCAAGTCGGTAGCCTGGGGCAACCCGGCCGCCTCATGCAACGTCCGGGGACGCGCCGCCGAATTGTGGGCGGCTTCGAGCGGTGTGTCCCTCCTAAACAGGGGGGATGTTCACACGTGTGTGCGGCGGCGGGGAGGGTCTGTGGTTGACGTTTCGTTCGCCACCTCCGTGCTAGCCGCCCGCGTCGTGGACTGGCGGGTTGAGATGGTGGAGACCCTGTCGGACCACCGCTATGTGCGGTTCGACATCTCCACCCATGGCCCGCGGGGGGGAATGGCCCGCCCGGGCCAATCTCCCTTCCCGCGGTGGGCCCTCACCCGCCTGGACCGGGAGGCAGCCCAGGAGGCAGCGTTCCTCCAGGACTGGCTCTCGCCCCCTGTGGAGGCCCTGGACGTTGACGCCGCAGCGGTCCAACTCCGAGGGTCCCTGACCGAGGTGTGCAACTCGAGTATGCCTCGGTCACGCCGTCCGCCTCCCCGTCGCGCCGTTTATTGGTGGACGGAGGAGTTGGCGGGGCTCCGGGCCTCCTGCGTGGCGGCCAGGAGGGCCTACACGCGGAGCCGGCGGCGCGCCACCCGATCTCAGGCCGGGGAGGATCGCCTCTACGCCTCCTACGTGGAGGCAAAGACGGTCCTCAGGACGGGAATGTGCGCCGCCAAGGACTCGGCAAGGGCCGAGATGTTGGAGGGTCTCGACAGGGATCCATACGGGAGGCCGTATAAGCTGGCGCGGAGCCAGCTGCGGCCCTGCGGTCCCCCCCTGTCGGAGACCCTCGAGCCGGCGTTGCTGGATGGGGTGGTCCGGTCCCTGTTTCCACGCAGGACCGACTTCGCCCCACCAGCAATGGACCCCCCGCAGGAAGCGGCTACGCCGGAGGACGAGGTACCCCCGGTGACGGTGGATGAAGTCCACGAGGGGATACTTCGCCTCCGCGCGAAGAAGACGGCCCCTGGGCCGGACGGCGTCCCCGCTCGGGTGGTGGCGATAGCTGCCTCCCAAATGGAGGACAGGTTTCGGGACCTCTTCAGCGCGTGCCTTACGGCTGGGAGGTTCCCGAAACTGTGGAGGGAGGGGCAGCTTTGCCTCCTCCGAAAAGAGGGACGCCCGGCGGACTCCCCCTCGGCATACCGGCCCATCGTTCTACTCGATGAGGTCGGTAAATTGTTCGAGGGGATAGTCGCCGACCGGCTCAACAGCCATCTGCGGGGGGTGGGACCAGACCTGTCGGACGCCCAGTTCGGATTTCGAAAGGGGCGTTCGACGGTCGATGCCTTGGCCCTGCTGAAGGGCCAGGTGCAGGAGGCGGTGGCCGCGGGGGACGGAGTGTTGGCGGTGTCGTTCGACATTGCCAACGCCTTCAACTCCGTCCCCCACGCGACCATATTGGAGGCACTCCGATACCATGGAGTGCCCCAATATCTGCGGGCGATCCTGGCCAGCTACCTGGAGGACCGAGAGGTCCTTCTGGTGGACAAGACGGCCAGGATCAGGCGCTACGGCGCGGAGTCCGGTGTTCCGCAGGGGTCGGTTTTAGGCCCTCCCCTGTGGAACATCGGTTTTAATTGGCTCCTGCGGGGCACCCTCCTCCAGGGCACGAGTGTCATTTGCTACGCAGATGACACTCTCCTCGTTGCCCGGGGGAGGGACTTCGGTGAGGCGGCCTGTTTGGCCTCGGCCGGCGGATCCTTGGTGGCGGGGAGGATCCGCCGGCTTGGACTGAGGGTGGCGCTGAACAAGACCGAGGCCGTGTTCTTCCACGGGCCTCGGCAGCGCCGCCCTCCTGACGCCCATATCTTGGTGGAGGGCGTCCGGATAGAGGTCGGGGTCCAGATGAAATATCTGGGCCTCGTGCTTGACAGCAGGTGGCGCTTCGGCCCGCACTTTAGCGGGCTTTCGACGCGCCTGCTGAAAGCCGCGGACGCCCTCTCATGGCTCCTCCCGAACCTGGGGGGGCCCAAGACGCGATGCCGGCGCCTCTATGCCGGCATCCTCAAGAGTATGGCCCTCTACGGGGCACCCATCTGGGCGGACTCCCTCCGGAGGAGGGAGAATGCAACCGCCATCCGCGGGCCACAAAGGGCCATTGCACAGCGGGTGGCGAGGGCCTACCGCTCAGTGGGTTTCTCGGCGGCGTGCGCTCTGGCGGGCACCCCTCCCTGGGAGTTGGAGGCATGGGTGCTCGCCAGAGTGTACGAATGGACGGCGCGGCGGAAGGCGCTCGGGGAGCGCCCCGCCGCCGAAGAGCGGGAGGCTGTGCGGCGGGAGGCGAGGGACGCTATCATCGTCCATTGGACGGAGGACCTCGCCACCGCCGCCTTTGGCCGTCGGACGCTGGACGCGCTCGGTCCAGTCCTGCGGGACTGGCTCGAGCGGCCTCACGGTTTCCTCTCGTTCCGTCTAGTGCAGGTGTTGTCCGGACATGGTTGTTTCGGAACGCACCTGCACCGGATCCGGAGGGAGGAAACCCCAGCGTGCCACGACTGCGGTGCGACAGAGGACACGGCGCAGCACACCCTCGAGGTGTGTCCAGCCTGGGCAGGGCAGCGCCGTGTCCTCAATAGTGTAATCGGGCAGGACCTCTCGCTCCCCGGCGTGGTCAACTCCATGCTGGGGAGTGAGGAGGCCTGGGCGGCGGTTGCCTCCTTTTGCGAGGTCGTGATGTCACAAAAGGAGGCGGCGGAGCGTGCGCGGGAGGACGATCCTCTCGCGCCGCCGCTCCGCAGGCGAAGAAGGGGTGGGAGAAGGCGGTTGTACGATCGTCTCCTCCCACCTCCTGGTGGCGATTAGCGGGTGACAGGTGCGGGGGCACCGTTCGCTCGCATTGCACTAATCGCCACCCTCGTCGGGCGGGAACAGCCGAGCACTGCGGTCGTTCCCGGGCCCCTACACTAAGGGAGGGGCGTGAAGGCCCCGCTGTAAAGGCGGGCGGTCGTCGGCGGAGGACTGGACGTAAAGGCTGTGCCAGTTTCCCAGTCCTCCTCCATAAAGACGATGCGGGAGTGCCGCTGGGTTATTTTAGTGGGTATACCGGGCCTCAGCCCGGGGAGTCCCACATAGCCCCCCATTCCCCCAATGGGTGGGTATGCGTAATGCATTTTTTCCCAGCGTGATCAAAAAAAAAAAAAAAAAAAAAAAAAAGGTTAGGTTAGGTTAGGTTAGGTTAGGTTCCCCCCCGAATTGGTTCCCGCCTTGTCGTGGCGGGGGGGCTCAGTAGCCGTGGTGGCGGAAACCCACGGTGAAGCCAAGAGGAACCTAGGCGGGGGCCGCTCGTCTAGGCTTTTGCCGATAAGCCAACGACGAGTGGCCCAATAGTTGCGGTGCCGCGGGTGCCGCCTGTAGCGGCATCGCAACTGAGCGGGCTGCGATGCCCCCCCCTCTGATGGGGGGGGCATTGCGGCGGAGTGCGGGGGGCCGCGGCGGGGAGGGGAGTGTCGGTGTGGCTTCGGCCATTCTCCCTTACGTCCCGCGGCCTCAACGGGGCCGCCACCGTCAGATGGCGGACGCGGTGGGGCCGCAGGGGAAGAGGACTGTCGGTGTATCGTTGCCGCTGTCCCTGTCCCCTGCGGCCGAAAGGTGGTAGGTGACGGGGCCACAGACCCGACCCGTCACAGGGGGAGCTCCGGCGTGCCTGCATGACTGCGGCGCGTCGGAAGGCTTGGACCCCTCGCTTCCTGGCGTGGGTAGCGCCATGCTGGAAGGCGACGGGTCTGGGCAGCGGTCGCCTCCTTTTGCGAGGGTGGTAAATCGCAAAAGGAGGCGAAGGTGGTGATACGCGGGCGACAGGTGCGGGGGCCCCTTCGCCTGCATTGCACATCACCACACGCGGGAGGGAATGGCCGAGCACTCGCGGTCATTCCCGGGCCCCTCCGTTGAGAGGGGCATGAGGGGCCCGCTGTCTCAGCGGGCAGTCGTCGGTGGGGGACTGGAGTAAAGGCTCTGCCGGTTTCCCAGTCCTCCTCCACTAAGACGATGCGGGAGTGCCGTTGGGTTTTTAGTGGGTATACCGGAAGCAGGATCCGGGGAGTCCCACATAGCCCCCCATTCCCCCAATGGGTGGGTATGCGTAATGCATTTTTTCCCAGCGTGATCAAAAAAAAAAAAATAAAAAAAAGGTTAGGTTACGTTTTTTTTTTTTTTTTTTTTTTTTTTTTTATACTTCATACTAATCCCCGCCACAACCTTTGGCGCCTATTGTGTGCTTTTCTTCTCTCATTCCATTTCTCGCTTATATGCCTCTCGCACTTTCATCCTTCATACTTTATCTTTCTATCATTCATCATCTTTCATTCTGTGGGTGGGACTCCCACTTTTCTTAATCTATTCTAAAGGGCATACTTTATTTATAATCAAGTAGGTAAATAAAAACATGGTGCTAATATATAATTACAATTTTAGAATATAAAAAGTTCTTATCACAATAGTTAAAATAACAAAAATAAATTTAAAAACATAGTCCGGTACAAATATCACAGTTAAATATAATCACTAGAGTTAAAACATAAAAGGTGCTGATTTGCAATAAAATAAAACATTAGAGATAGTAAACATAAAATTGAGCTATATCACAGAGATTGTACTAAACTTAGGAATTGTAAAAACAGAACAGCAGAATTCTGTGCTTACGTTTAAATATTATTACATATTAACGAAGCACAGTGCGCTCAGGTCTTATTTCTGTCTATCACCACAGCGGCTACCTTATAGCAGTATGCCAGGAACCTTTCCCTATATGTCTTTGTCATGAACCCACAGATACTTTCGTTCGTCAGTTTTTTGTCCAGCTCACATTCAAGTTGGTAGCGCTCCCTGATAAATAACGGGCATTCTACAATTATGTGTTGGACACTTTCTGGCACGCCTGGATCGCAGACGCACGATGGGCTGTCCTTGCACTTGAAGCGATTCAAGTACTCAGAGAACCCACCGTGCCCCGTCAAAACCTGCGTGAGAACACCTGAGGGCCGTACCTGTTTCACAATACGGAAAGCCACTATTGCGTCCGGAAGAAACATTTTCGTCACGGAAGCTGTCTCGCCCGACACATATCTCCGATTCCATTCATCAAGCGATTCCGAACGGATCCGGCGCTTGATGAATGAAACCGGACACTGGTCGTAGTCCGGCTTCCTCCGTGACGACAATGCTGCCTCCTTGGCTAGCTCGTCCGCTCGCTCATTCCCCGGCAGGCCCGCGTGGGCCTTGACCCAGAACAAAGACACAGCTTTGTTCTGGACCAGGGCTTGAGCCAAATTGGCGCGCGCGTGAACTGCCAGGGGATGGAGAGAGCTATGATTTGCAAGCATCTGCAATGCTGACATTGAGTCGCTATACAAGCCATAGCTCGCCTCTTGCCGCGCGAGGCTTATCTCGGTCGCTTTCCAAATGGCCAAGAGTTCCGCCTGGTAGACGGTGCAGTACGCGGCAAGGCAAAGCTTGAGGCTCCGGACTTCACCGTCATTATCCCAAATGGATAATGCGGCTCCGACCTTCCCCTCAATTTTGCTGCCGTCGGTGAAGATTCGCACCGTCTGCGCATTGTTGCTGTCTAGCAACTCTCGATCTGCCAGGCACATGAACTCGAGGGGCATTTGTGTTGCTGGGTGAGGGGCTTCCGCAAACCTTACCGCACTCTCGATCTCCCTGTCTCCTGGCGCAAACCGGGACGACCCTCTCCTCGCTTCATACAGGGCAGCTGCCTCCTGTATGCGCAGGTCCAGAGGCAGTATCCCAGACAGTGCCAGTGCCGAGTTCAGAGAGACAGTGCGGTAAGATTTGCAGAGCTTCTGAGCGAATCCTCGTTGGACAGAGCCTAGTTTCTTCCGTATCCCAACCTTTTTCGTGGCGGGTGCCCAGGCAGCGGCCGCGTACGTAACTATGGGCTCAATTGTGGCTGTGTAGATGGTGTGAATGATGTCTGTATTCAATCCCCAACTAACCTTAGCAGCGCGGGACAGCTGTTTATAAACATCTGCGGCCCTCTTGCAGACGTTCGCGGCATGCTCATTGAATGTGAGCTTATCGTCTATGGTTAGACCCAACAACTTCATACTCTTGACCATACCGATGTCGACCCCGGCCATGCTCAGCCTTGGGGTGTCGTACTTAAGTTTATTGGTTACCACCATCGCACAGGTTTTGTGCGGTGCGAACCTCAACTTATTTCTGACGCCCCAACTCTGAACATGGGCGAGGGCTGCATTGGCAGATATCGAGACTTCAGTCGCTGAGTCCCCATCCACGACCAAGACGATGTCATCCGCGAACGCCTGCACGAAGACCCCGCGCCGCTCTAGCTCCTGCAATAGTGGGTCTAGGAGGAGGTTCCACAGGATTGGACCGCCGATTGACCCTTGAACGCAGCCCTTGTCAGTCTCTCTCGTGCATTCCTCACCGGCATACCGAACTCTAACCTTCCTACTGTCAAGATAGCTGTCTATCAGCCGCCTGATATTGACCGGACACTTTTCCTCTGCCAACCTGACCTTTATAGCTGGCCACCAAGCGCTATCGAAGGCCCCCTCTATATCCAATGACACCAGGACAATTAGCTTCTTCAGCCTCAACTTGTCCTGTACGTGTTGCATTAGCGTATAGAGGGCGTCCTCGGTGCTCCTCTGGGGCATAAAGCCAAATTGGCGAGTACTGAATCGCGGTACAAGCTGCCACTTTAGACGCGCTACGACCATCCTCTCCAGGACCTTCCCCAGAACAGGCAACAGACCGATTGGTCGGTATGCCTTGGGGGTTAGGTAGTTGTCCTTGCCCGGCTTCCGAAGCACCACGACCGTAGCCTCCTTCCAGATCTCCGGAAAGTGCGCCAGATCGAGGCACTTGTTGTAAAGGGCAAGGAACAACTCCGGGTCCTGGTGGATCGCTTGACTGCAGATGTCAGACGTCAGTCCGTCCCCTCCTGGTGCCTTTTTGGGATTGAAACCTGCCACGGCGGTCTTCAGCTCCAGCGTCGTAAATGACGGATCATGATATTCATCATGGACCCATTCATTTACTCGGCTGGCTGCTTCTCTAATTCGCCTGTGGTCAGCGTTGTCCTGGTCTACTCTGTCTTTGGGGTAGAACGTATCTGCAAGTAGGGCGGCCGATTCACTCGGATTGAGAAATGCACCATCGCAGCATAGGGTCAGTTCTTCCTGTCTTCTGGCGGTCCTACCGATGATCCTGTAGATACCCTCCCAGACCCCCTCCCGATCCTGTTTCCGGCAGAACTCCTTCCAACTGGCGACTTGGGCTTTCTTAGCCTGCATCTCATAATCTTCTTTTGCTTTCAGGTACTCGTCGACGACCATCGCTCGCCGGACCGGCGCGGCATTTCGGATGCGGTGCTTCCTCCGAGCCACCTCCTTCTTCTTCACAGCGAGCTCCTCGGACCACCACGGACAGGTAAGTTTGGTTTTGTTACAAACCTTAGGGATAGCTTCCTCGCATGACTTTAAAATAATATTGTTGTATTCTATTATGAATTCTTCTAATTTTTGTTTATTATCTATTTTATTTATTGTTTCCAGATTAATTTCCCTTTCATTTTTAAAAGACCCCAATTTAACTTTAAATTTACCCCAGTCTGCTTTCCTAGTATTGAACCTTCTTGTGGTTCTTTGGATATGCATCCCTTTCTCCCTTTTTAGATTAACATTAAAAAATATCGTGTTGTGGTCCGAGGACGTTGCTCCTGTGTCCACCCGCCAGCCGTCCACCAGGTCAAGAAGGTCGAGCGAACATGCCGTGACGTCCACATGGCTTTTGTACGCTCGACCACCCCTGACCGTGTCAAAGAAGAAAAGACAAAAGAGAGAGAGGAAAAGACACTGAAATTGTTAGTGATGATTCTACACATTGTACATAATGAATAATAACAACAAAAAGAATGTAACTTTAACAACATTCAATTGTAAGAATGTTATTCGATCAGCAGATAGTGTTCGCAGATTGTGCTGTGTTGCTGATGTTGTTGCACTGCAGGAGACCTGGCTATTACCCCATGATGTGCCGTACCTTGGAAGCATTGATGATGGCTTCGCTTATGCGGGTAAGTCCGCGGTCGACACATCTGCCGGAGTCCTAACAGGGAGACCGTATGGTGGAGTCGCGCTTTTATGGAGGAAATCCGCGTTTGCAGCTGTATCAGTGGTGCAGTGTAGTAGTGATCGTCTGGTGGCTATTAGGATTGAGCATACAGAGCGTTCCCTATTGATATTCTCAGTGTACATGCCTACTGACTCGGCTGTTAATCTAGTTGAGTTTACGGAGTGCTTAAGTGAAATTATTGCTATAATTGAGAACAGTAATGTAGAATCAGTGTTCATATTAGGAGATCTAAACGCACACCCAGGTAGTCGCTTTTCTAATGAATTGTTAACTGTGTGTGGGGAGCAATCATGGTCATGTGTTGATATGGAACTACTTCCGAAGGACACGTTTACATTTGAGAGTACCGCTAACGGTGCATTGCGCTGGCTTGATCACTGTGTGGTGAGCAGTGCGGCACGACATTTAGTTATAAACACGTCTGTTTTGTATGGAGTCTATTTGTCGGATCATATTCCCTTATTAATTGAATGTAATATTGATTTAATAATACCCAAATTAGTAACTTCTACCTATACTTGCAATAGGGTAATATGGGGTGAAAGAAATGTCAATCAAATTAAGGAATATTCGAAGCTTTGTAATTCTAAATTAAAGTTATTGGATTTCCCGGATGAATTTCGTTATTGTGCGCATAAAATGTGTTCTAATCCTAATCACTCTGTAGTGTTAGATACAATGTATCACAGTTTGATAAGCATTTTAAAGGAGGGTGCCGACCGCACATATTTATGTAAACAAATGCGTCATAGTAACAAAAGATACATTGCTGGTTGGAATAGGTATGTTCGTGACGCTCACAGAGAGGCTCGACTGTGTTACCAAACATGGTTGTTTTATGGTAAACCTGCTAGTGGTTATGTTTACAATAAAATGTATCAATCGAGGAAAACCTTTAAAAACAAATTAAAATATTGTCAAGATAACCAACAGCAGATAAAAATGGATATTTTGGCTAAACATCACACTGAAAAGAAATTCAGATCATTTTGGAAATCAACAAATAGTTTGAATCCGAGGTCGAGTCCCCCTGTGGGCGTGGCGGGCGTACATGAGCCAGCAGATGTGGCTAATGCTTTCCGGCGTCATTTCAAGATTGAGTCACCTATTACTAGGCCTGTACGGGCGGTCGATGCTGGGGCCAACTCTGGGGATGTATCGATTATTTTTACGGCTCAAGAAATTGCGGCCATTGTAAGGAAAATGGAAAGGGGTAAATCACCGGGCCATGACGGCCTCAGCATCGAGCACCTGAAGTATGCGGGTGGACACCTTCCACGTGTTCTTGCTTTGTTTTTTAATTTGTGCATTAGTCACGGTTACTTACCGGATGATCTTATGTATACAATGGTAGTGCCTATTGTGAAAAATAAGACAGGGGATTCCTCTGACATTTCCAATTACAGGCCCATTTCTCTGGCCACTGTCATAGCAAAAGTTTTGGACAGTCTGCTTGATAAACAATTAACAAAACATCTAGAACTGCATGATGCCCAGTTTGGCTTTAGGCCTGGGCTGTCAACTGAGAGTGCAATCTTGTGCCTCAAGCAGACTGTTCAATACTACACAGACAGGAAGACGCCCATTTTTGCCTGTTTTCTGGATCTGTCAAGGGCATTCGATCTCGTATGTTACGATGTTCTGTGGCGTAAACTACAGTGTGATACTACTTTACCACCTGAGATAGTGTCAATATTTAAGTACTGGTATAGTAGTCAAAGTAATAGTGTGAAGTGGGTTGGCTCGCACTCGGACGTGTATCGGCTGGAATGCGGGGTGAGGCAGGGGGGGCTTAGCTCACCCCGACTCTTCAACCTGTACATGAACCAACTGATCGTTGAGCTCAGCAGCATCAATGTCGGATGTCATGTTGACGGGGTGTGTATTAATAATATTAGTTATGCTGATGACATGGTGTTGCTGAGCCCATCGATCGGTGCTCTGAGGCGACTGATCGCTATATGCGAATCTTACGCGGTGAGTCATGGCCTCAAATATAATGTCACAAAGAGCGAACTAATGGTTTTCAAAGCGGGCAGTGTGACATATTCTAGTATTCCGAATGTCGCACTGTGTGGAGAACCCCTGCGAAGGGTAGACAAGTTTAAATACCTAGGCCACTGGATCACCGAAGATCTTAAAGATAATTGTGACATTGAGAGGGAACGTAGGTCGCTGGCTGTTCGTTGTAACATGCTGGCCCGCAGGTTTGCGCGATGTACGAAGCCAGTAAAAGTAACGCTTTTCAAAGCTTACTGTCAGTCCTTCTACACGTGCAGCCTGTGGGTCAGTTTCACTCAGCGAGCATACAGCGACCTGCGCGTCCAATATAATAATGCACTGAGAGTACTGTTGAGGCTGCCGTGGCGTTGCAGTGCGTCAGGGATGTTTGCGGACACAAACATTGATGGTTTCGCCGCCATTATTAGAAAAAGATGTGCCTCTCTGATGACGCGTGTTCGCGGCAGTACCAACACTATTCTCAGTGTGTTCGCAGACCGGTGGGATTCTCCGATGATGCAGAGGTGGATGCAGCTCCACGCTGAATTGTAGTTTTATATATGTACCTACTAACACTAGTTTTTTAAGTAAATTGTTACTAATCCTATGGACTTTGTCTGAAATAAAAGATTTTTATTATTATTATTATTATTATTATTAAAGGTGGGAGCGTCACCAGTGTTTAGTACCTGAAGCTCCAACTCTTCCAGGGTTGCGGACATTTCGTCCCCCCTGGGGTCTTCCTTGATGCTGCCCCACCAGGCACTTTTCGCGTTGGCGTCGCCGCCTATCAGCAATCTACCGGTGGCCACTTCCGATTGGATCCGGGTCACCTGGTCCAAGTATGGCCCTATGGGTTGGTCTGGCTCGAAGTAATAGGAGACTACTACGATTTCCCAGGCTTTGGTCCGGATCCCCACCACAACGATGTTGTTTGTGGTGAGTTTCGGGTAGGGTATGACGTCCAGGTCATGATCAAAGACGGCTATTGCCGCCTTTACCCTCCCACTTCCATCAACCTCGCACTGGTAGACTCTCGCACCACGGTAGCTCTTCATACTTCGTGCTCCACCCACGTACGGCTCCTGGATCAGTGCCCACGAGATCTTGCGTTCACTGGCCTCTAAAAAGAGTTCGGTGGTTGCCAGCTCCTTTCGTTGTAAATTCGCTTGGGCCACTCGGTATGTTCTTGCTGTGTGTTGGACAGGAGTCCCCGGGGCGCCCTTAGCAATATGCTATGGCGGATCGAGCTATTGCTTCCCACCTTCTTCGAACCAGGCACTCCGAGCTGAAAGCGTTATGACCAACACTGTCATAATTGGCCCGCGTGCAATTACAACACGAAGGAGGCAGGCCTGCACTCCAGTCCGCGCACTCCGTCCTCATGTGAGGACCGCCACAGTGGCCGCACTTTGGTACAGTATCTGTACAAAGTCGTCTGCTGTGCCCATAACCAAGGCAGAGCGAGCATTGGACGAGCGGGGACTGGTCCTCGACCCTAACCCGCTGAAGGTCCACGTGCACCGCCCCTGCCTCGATCATGCGCCGCCAGACCTCTGTGGCGACCCTCATCACTACGTGACCTGTGTGCGGGTTCCTGGTACGCTTCCGGTATAATACCTCCATTTTGCTCTGTTCGTCTTTGAGACCTCTAAAGATATGGGCATTCTGGTTTTGGAGGGCCTTTAAAATGTCCTCGTTCGTGTTGTATTGCATTAAGTCACGTAATATGACTTGCGGGTTTTTGTTCTTAATGTCTTGCGCTTCCAGCTCGGGCGCCTGCCTAAGTCTCTCCCTAAGCATATTTCGGTCATCTTCCGTACGACATCCCAGGATGACCTTTCTATCCTTGGCCTTTCGCACCTTTTCTACTGCTATACCCCCTTCCTTTGCGTTCACTACTTTTCGCAGCCGATCCATGACTTGTTCGCCTGTCTCCTTTTCATCCCTGGCCGACACCACTATGGAGTGCAACGTGGTTGGCTTCTGAGCCTGGATGGGAGGTCGACTGGCCGCCACGCTCGCGTAGGAGACCATTTGGTCTTGGCTCGCTTTCAGCGCCTCTTCCAACCTCTCCATCCTTGAACTATTTTCGGCCAGGTTGCGGCTGTGCTCTTCGAGGACTTTCCTCAAAGCGGTCGTGTTGGCCTCAGCACTAGCCTCTAAAGGTAGGCAGGGGGTTTTCTCAGTCCTTAGGGTTGGGGGTTCTTTTCCTTTCTCCTGGTCGTACTCTTTGATTATTTGGTAGAGTCGGTCTGCCTGGGCTTTCACCTCAGCCTTAATGTCATTTTTTGTCGTTTTCGACTGTGTCATCATTGCCTTGATCTTGTTTGAGCAGGTTCTGGCCTCAGCCACTCTGCTTTTTGGTGGGGGCGGGCTCCCTACCTCGAAAGCTATCGCTCCCCTTGCCATTAATGGTGATGAATGGGCCGGTTTTGCGGGTGGAGTGCGCTTTGTCACGGTTTTGCTGCCCGCCTCCCACTCACCCACGCTCCTCCTTACGCTCTGCGTGGAGGGCCCTGCCTCCTCAGGCGCCTTTTGTGGGCTCTTTGAGGGAGGTCTTGCAACTGTTGTTGTCGAGCGTTGTGTTGGCGTACGTACACCAGGCATTCCGCTCATTGTGATAATTACCGGGACTAATGGGGATTAGTGTAGCGTCAAGTCAAAAGGGGTGTGTAAAAGGTACCCCAATTGTGTGTAAAATTAGTGTTTTGTAAAGTGGGGTATTGTAAAGATACCCCGCTTTGTGTGTAAGTAAGGTTCTCCTGTTCAGGGTACTAGTCAAAATAATTTTAAAACAATAATAATTTAGTCCTAACCTAGTATATAGTAGTACAATAGTACTACTATATGTCAAAGTAAATAATTAAAATACTTATCTCAATACAGTACACAAAAGTGCTACTATATGTCAGGTACAATTCTTTAAAATTTCTAAATGTAGTATACTTAACCTAAGATATAGTGACACAACAGTGTCACTATATGTCAATCAATTTTAATTGTTAATATATATAGTCTTAACCTATGATATAGTAGCACAAAAGTGCTACTATATGTCCTAAAGCTAAATAAAACCCGTAAAATCAGACCTGTTTCTACAGTGTCGTTCAAAAGGACTCACTTAACAAAGAAGGGGAGATTAAAAGAAAACAAAGAAATTCAAAAATTATTTTCAAAAATTTTTAAAATTTTTCAAAAAACCTTTTCCGTTTTTCCGGCAATCCCAAACTCGGTGGGTCTATGACCTCCGGTACCAAAGTTAGGGTCCGGGGGGGTGAAGAGATTTTTCGGTTGGGGGGGGGGGGGGGGGGAGGGGGGGTAGTCCAAAATGGGTACCTTTGGGTCTTGTAATACAGAAGGGGAGGGGAGGGGGGGTTGGGTCCAGAGGGGTGATGGTGTCCTAAAGGGGGTATATGTTAAGATAAATGTATAAATGTATAATTAATATTAAAATTTTAATTTTTCCACTATGGTGGTTTACAAAGTTGAGGTTGCCGAAAACGGGGTCAAAAAGGGGGTCTAGGGGGTCTATATTAATCTAGTTCCAAATTAGAAGGGGGTGACTTATTTGGGGGGGAAAATTTTGTCCAAAAATCGCTATCTCCACCCGTTCCTGAGATATTCAATTTTTTGATAATTCTTAAAGGGCGTTTCCGAATTGATACCGACACTGGATTTTATAATAACATTAAATAAAAAATATAAAAAAATTTGAGTTACCCGGGGGGGTTTGGGACTTGGCTATCCCCGAGCAATGTTGATATACCTCAATCCGACGTTATTTTTGCCCTAACTCCAGCCGTTTCCGAGTTACGAGGGTTTTTCTGGAGCCAGGGGAGCGACCCTCCGTGTGTCGACCTAGAAGTCGACACGTATCGACTTAGAGTCGAGTCGACGTCGATTTAATTTCGATATGTACTCGGGTTTAACTTTGTCCCTATTAGGAATTAACTTTTGGGGTGTTGGGGATGGGGTAGATAATTACGGGAGGATAAGGGATGATATGGGGCTATTTTTGAAAAATTTCTGAATTCTAAAATCCGTCAATTATGCCCAGTTTTGATCAAGTAATTTGATCTTCAAAATTATTTACAAATTATAGCAGTATATATTACCGGTCTTTAAATTAATAAAATTAAATTATAATAAAAGTCAATAGGATTAAAATAACACGAGATTATTTTTAGGTTAAGTATGGTACATGTGGCCGCAATGGCCGTCAAGTCTCAATTTTAAATACTTGAAATTGCCCAATTTCTGGGCTCGTTTTTTGGGTTTGAATTCCCCTGTCCTAATGACTTAGTCTAACACATAAAATTTTAAAATAAATAAGGTTAAAACATAAAAATATTCAGTCCAACAATCTTTACAGTTTTGCGTTGTAATTTTTTTTTTTTAACATTCCCGATGACGAGTTGAAATTGCACTTTTTTATTAAGGGCTTTTTTAAAATTTAAAGTATACAAATAGTTGGCTTAATCTCCGAAAACACTAAATCAGGCTTCACCTTCTGCCTAGGTCAATCCTAGGCCAAGTTATGACCGAATTTAGGTTTCGTACTTGTAAACAACAAGATTACAAGGTTAACGTGAAGCGTGCGAACATAAAATGAATTTAGAAAAGATTTGTTTTTTAAAAAGTATGATGAATTTAAATTTAGTGCAATTTTTTATATTATGGGCTATTAGCTACTCTAACTGAATCTAATTTAAAAAGGGGGAATAATACTATACTGGGAATGTTAAAATTATTTTTAAATAAGAAAAAATAAAATTACAACGGCAAATACTTTGTTCAGGCACTTAGAGTCCCAGGTTCTTCGCGAAAATTTCCAGGGTGGTCGCTGGTTGTCCAAGGTGACTGTTCCGGTCCACAGATCTAGCAGATCGCCTTCCTGGGTTGGTTTCCGCGAGTTTTCCTGCGCGCGGAAATTTCCGCTGCAACTTTGGCCACTATTTAAGGCCTGGGGTCTCACGGAAAGTCCTTTCCGGAGGTCCAAGATTGTTGAACACACTCAATTTAACACTATTACCCACTTTTTGGAATGAATTTCCCTCAAACTCAGAAGAAGTTTGAGATTTTCACCAGAAATTTGTCACTTTTCACGTCCTTTTTCGGCAAAAGTGCCGCGAAAGTTATTTACACTCACTTTAAAAATCCAGAATTTTTGTGGGTTATAGTCCGTGAGCACACACTACTTTTAGTTATTTAAAAACTATAGGTCACCGCGACCGATCGCATATCACAGACTTTTCCCCGCGGCGTTCACCTTTTTTCCCCGTTTTCTTCGCCCGCGCTCCGTAAAAGGGTGTAAAGGACCCTCTTAGGAGGGGTCAAAAAATCCAATTTTTCTTGAGGATGTAGGCACTAAGGTAACACTCGCTAAGGTATTTTAAAAAATATGTGTCACCGCGACCGATCTCGCGCCGCACGCGTCTTTTCCTAATTTCGTCAGATTTCATGCACTTTTTTGTTGACAAAAACTTGTTTTATCGCGTAACTTGTTCAATTTTTAACCGATTTTGATTCAAAGAGCACCATCGGTTAGCACTCGTCGTCAGCGCGCAACTTTTGAGCCGTGTTTTGTGATTTTCGCGTTTATATCGCTCAAAACTTTTCCAGCGCGGAGCTAACAAAAACGTGGCCGTTCGGGTCAGCGGCGCGCGGGTCACTCGTTAGGTTAGGTTAGGTTAGGTTTTTTTTTTTTTTTTTTTTTTTTTTTTTTTTTTTTTTTTTTTTCTCCTATCTCCAACATAATCGGAGGCTATTCTAATCAACTCATTCATTCCAGTTCTCGCATTTATTCCTCTCGCACTTTCATTCAGCATACTTGATCTTTCTAGCATTCGTTCATCTTTCTTACTTAAGGGTAGGACGCCCTTATATCTACTATCTATTCTGCTATTTTATCTTTATTTTTATTTCAACAGGGAAAAAAGACGACAAGACTGCTTTTATTTATTTTTACAGTTTCCTTATTCTATTTCTTAATACTATTACATGGTTACTTTTTTTTTTTTTTTTTTTTTTTTTTTTATTCTTACAGGTTTCTAATTCTATTTCTATAAACTAATATATTACACGGTTACATTTTATTGAATTGTACTACATTATTATCATTAATCTTACAGCTAGTAAGGCGTTATCTTATTTTCTATAACAGGAGACACAGCAATATGTTTTATGTTTATTCATCATGACTATCTTATTCTAACTTATTTCTTTAGTTTTACATAGGTATTGTAATTTACGGGCTACACAAGTATTAATTCTTATTAGTTACGCTTACGACTAGGATTATTATTGTTCTCATGTTCAATGCTTAGCATTAATATTTTACATAATATTACGTAAACATTTTTACTTATGCACTTTTGTTTCTTCTTACAACTCTTTCACAAATTTTTACGCAATATTCCAAAAATATCTCACGTTTCTTGCCCGCTATTATTTGGCACGTATTTTCGGCATCAATTTTGGTGTTGAGTACATGCTCGGCCTCCAGTCTTTCTTTGTCAAAGACGGGGCAACTGAATAATATATGTGGCACCGTTTCGTCGACATCAGGGTCACAAATGCACGATGGGCTCTGTTTGCACTTGAAACGGTTCAAGTACGCCGAGAACCCACCGTGCCCCGTCATGATTTGCGTGACTATGTTGCTTATTTCGCATTTTCTGATTATCCTGTAAGCCGCCACCGCATCCGGGAAAAACAACTTGGTCACTGAAGCAGTTTCTCCGGATTTGTACCTTCGGTTCCACTCGTCCAATGTTACCGCACGAATGCATTGCTTAACATATGAGACCGGGCACAAGTCGTAGTCAGGCTTTCGTTTGGAACCTTCAGCGGCTCTTTTGGCTAATTCGTCCGCCCTCTCATTCCCAACCAATCCCGCATGAGCTTTAATCCAAAACAAGGTAATTGCCTTGTTTTGGGTAGACATGGACTTAATATTGGCCCGTACCTCCACTGCCAGTGGGTGGTGTCGGTCATGGTTTTGTATGGTTTGGAGGGCTGCCATGGAGTCACTGAAGATTCCAAACGACTTCGCACTGTTCTTGAGGATTTCCCTGGTTGCGACGCATATCGCCAGAAGCTCAGCCTGGTAAACGGTGGAGTAGTGTGGGAGAGCAAGCTTGAGAGCTTTGGTTTCGGCTTCTCCCCTCCAAATGGAGAGCGCGGCCCCCACCTTGCCCCCAATCTTACTCCCGTCCGTAAAGATACGAACCTCAAGTTCGTTCTGGGCATCAAGTTGCTCTTGGTTTACCAGGCTTACGAGTTCCAGCTCAGCGCGCTCCGCAGGGTGTGGGGCCTCCATTGCTGAGACCGGCTGCTCTACCTTCCTGTCACCAAGCACTGGCTGGGGTACCCCCCTCCTGGCCTCGTATAGCGATGCCGCCTCGCGGACACGAAGATCGAGAGGCAGTATCCCAGCCAGTACCAGCGCAGAGTTCAAGGAGATCGTCCGGTATCCCTTGCACAGTTTTTGCGCAATACCACGCTGTACTGCTCCCAACTGCTTCATTACTCCCAGCTTTCCAACGGCCGGGGCCCATACGCTGGCGGCGTACAGGACGATCGGCTCAACGGTGGCCACATATATTATTCGTATGACTTCAGGGTGAAGTCCCCAGCTGGTCTTTGCCGCCCTGGTTAGCTGTTTGTGGATGCCTATTGCCCTCCTACAGACGTTTGCAACGTGCGTGTTGAACGTTAGCTTCTCATCGATGGTGACACCGAGGATTTTGATCTCTTTGGACATGGCAATGTCGGTCCCACCCATGCTCAGGCGTGGGGTGTCGTATTTTAATTTACGGGTTATAACCATAGCGTTGGTTTTTTGAGGCGCAAATTTTAACTTGTTTTGTACGCCCCACGCCCGAACATGTTCGAGAGCGGCATTGGCACGTCCCTGGATCTCCAGCGATGTGTCACCATCGAAGACAAGCACCACGTCATCCGCAAAAGCCTGGCAACAGACACCCATGGCCTCCAAGCTTTTAAGGAGCGGATCCAGCAAAAGGTTCCAAAATATTGGCCCCCCTATGGAACCCTGGACGCAGCCTTTATTTGTAGCTTTGCAGTACTCCTCACCTGCGTATCTGACCTTAACCCTCCTATTCTTGAGGTAGCTGTCGATGACCCTCCTCAATCCGACTGGACACTTTTCCTCAGCCAGACGGACTCTTATAGCTGGCCACCAGGCGCTATCGAAGGCCCCCTCTATGTCCAAAGATATCAGCACCACTATTTTCTTATGCGCCAGCTTGTTGCGTATGTGCTGCGTTAGGGCATAGAGGGAGTCTTCCGTGCTCTTCTGGGGCATGAATCCGTACTGGCGAGTACTCATCCTTGGGATCAGGTGGAATTTGAGGCGGGCCACCAACATCTTCTCGTATATTTTGCCTAATATTGGCAAAAGGCCAATCGGTCTGTACGCCTTTGGGATGCTGTAGTCTCCTTTTCCTGGTTTCTTAAGCACAACCACAATCGCCTCCTTCCAGACTTCGGGAAAGTGGTGGCATTTAAGGCAGCCGTTCATGAGAGCAAGGGCCGTCTCAGGGGTATTTTCGATGGCCTGGTAGCAAATATCGGCGGTGAAGCCGTCTGCTCCGGGGGCTTTTTTGGCGTTGAAAGACCTGCCCGCCGCCATCAGTTCAGCCATCGTGAATGGTGGATCGCACGAATTATCGTGTTCGCCAGCATTCACGAGGTCGGCCTTTTTTCTGGTAAGCTGATGGCATGTGCTATCGCTGTCCGTATGGTCTTCGGGGTAAAAAGTGTTCGCCAACAGTTCTACTGAGCCCTTCGTGTCCAGAACCTGCCCTTCCTTCACTAGCGGCTGATCGTCTCCCCTTCCCTTGGTCCTTCCTATCACCCGGTAGATCCCTTCCCAAACCCCCTCTCTATCTTGTTTTGCGCAGAAGTTCTTCCAACTCTCGACGATGTCTTTAGCTGCTTCCGTTTCATACTCAACTTTATGTTTCAGGTAGTCTTCAACGACCTTCGATCTTCGGGCTGGTCTAGCACACCTAATTCGGCGTTTCCTGGTGGCGACTCCCCGCTTCATCCTCTCGAGTTTCTCGGACCACCACGGCAAGGTAAGTACTTCTTTAGTCTTTCTCATAGGCATTGATGAGGTACATGCATCAGTTATTGCCTGTGTGTACTTAGCAGTGATTAGGTTTAATTGTTCGACTGTATCTAATTTATTTATTTCTGATTTATTAATGTTGTTCTCGTGCATCAATTGGCTGAGTTTCTCACGAAACTCAGGCCAATTTGCTTTCTTTGTATTGTAAATTCTAGTGGTTCTATTTATTTTAATTCCTTTTGATCTCTTTAATTTTATGTTAAAAGTAATGCCGTTGTGATCCGAGCTCGTGAGGCCCTCGTCTACCCTCCAGTCGTCCACCAAGTCCAGGATATCGGTCGAGCATGCCGTGATGTCAACGTGGCTGCTGTAACGTTTGCCCCCTCTGATCGTGTCGAAGGTCGGAATTTCCCCTCTGTTGAGTATGTTAAGACTCAGCTCGTCGAGGACTCCAGAAACTTCTTCGCCCCTGTTGTCGATAGACAAGCTTCCCCACCAGGTGCTTTTCGCATTCGCATCTCCTCCAACAACCCACATTCTGGAACCTACTTCCTCCTCGATGTGTTTGAGGTGGTCTAAGTATGGTCCCACTGGCTGATCCGGCTCGAAATAAAAGGAGACCAGCGTGATCTCCCAGGCACTGGTCCGGATCCCCACCACGATGATGTTATTCGTGGTGAGTTTTGGGTACTGTGTGACTATGAGGTCTTGATCGAAGACCGCTATTGCGGCCTTCACAGTCCCATCGCCGGTGCCAGTGCACTGGAAGATCCGAACACCCCTGTGATCTCTCATTGCCTTAGCCCCTCCCACGTATGGTTCTTGGAGGAGAGCGACGGCGACTCCGCGCTTAACGGCTTCCAACAGAAGCTCGTTGGTTGCGAGTTGTTTCCGCTGGAGGTTGGCTTGGATAATTTTGTACTGGTTTGGGTTGCCCAGGGTGCCCTTAGCAGTACGCCACGGTTGACCTGGCTATTTCGTCCCACCGTTGCCTTGTTGGGCAGTCGGGGTTAAAGGCGTTGTGGTCAGCGTCATCGTGCTTGGCTCTTATGCAATTCTTGCATTTGGGCGGAGTACCCGCGTGCCAATCGGCACATTCCGATTTCAAGTGCGGACCACCACAATGACTGCACAGGTCGGCCGGTTCTTTGCAGAATCGTCTGCCGTGCCCGTATCCTAAGCAGCGTGTGCACTGAATCAGCGGTGTTTGATCCTCCACCCTAATGCGCTGGAAGTCGATATGCAGGCTTCCGACTTCTGTGGCCCTTCTCCAGATAGTTGGAGAGACGCTGACCACTACGTGATTGGCGTGTGGATTTCTCAGTTTTCGCCTGAATTTCACCTCCAGTCTGTCCTCCTCTTTGTCGAGGTCGTGAAAAATATCCCTATTCTGTTTCCTCATGGCCTTAAGAATATCCTCATCTGAGTGAACAGAGAGGACGCCCCTGAGGATCAGTAACGGGTCCTTATTTTTCATTACCTCGACACTGAGGTCCTGCCTTTCTCCTTCCAACCTGTTTTTAACCTTGTTTCTTTCCTCCCTGGTCTGGAATCCCATTATTATTTTGCTGTCCCTTGCCTTTCTCACCCTTTCGACCTTTCCCCAGCCCTCCTTTGCGTCCACTGCCTGACGTATTTTATTTAGCACTTCGTCACCTGACTCTGTGTCGTCTTTCGAGGCAACAACGATGGAATGCAGCGTACTTCGCATTGGTTTCGCGTTTCCGCTGTGGTTCGCTGTTACACTCGCATACGACGACTTTATTCCGAGTTCGATTGTGGCTTTGAGTTCGTCCATTCTCTTGTTGTTTTCTTGCAGCAACCTCGAGTGTTCCTCGATACGGGTTGCTAACAAGCTCTGTTCCGCGTTGAGTGAGAAGGTTACGTGAGTGGCAGCAGTTTCGGGCTCTGGGTTTACCTTTGCCCCACCTGGATTTTTAGTTTTAGCCTCCCTTTCGGCTTCCTTGACCAGTTGAAACAGCCGGTCTAGCGCTTCAATGATGCCGTTTTTTATTTCGGTCTTAGTGTTTCTTGAACTGCTCAGGTGTAGCTTGGCTTTGTTCAAGCAGGCTCTGGCCTCTGTCGACCGATCCGCGTACTGTGGCTTTGGCGGCGTCGTTAGGACCTCTGTGAGTTTCGAGTGCATTGGGAGGGTTTTTGTCTCCTGCAACTCTGGAGGTTTCTGTCCGATTTTAGCAGGGCCAGCCTGTATCGTCTTGGTGGTTAAGGGGAGTGGTGGGTTTGAGCTTGCACGCTTGGTTGCTTCCAACTCTGCGATGCTGCGTCGAACGCTTGGGGGTGATGCTCTAGTTTTTGGTGGTGATTTTTCACCATCCGTCTTCTTTAGTGGGGTCCGTATTCCCATCATATTGGAGATATGCGTCAGTCCGTAAAAGTAAAATATAAAATGTAAAAATAAAAGGTGTAAAAGTGTATAAAAGAAACAAAAGTGCGTATAAGATCGTAATAATCTTCGGTAAAAGTTTTCGGTGTATCTCTGTATGGAGATAACACGGGTCAGCCTTACTGTTCAATAAAACAAGTCAAGCGACGAACATAAAAACAGACATATAGAGTCTCGCTCTGTCAAATAACTTACAACTAGGTTCCAGATAAGGATCTGGTGTCAACGAGCTTTCAGGAGCCAATCGACGTCAAAAAATTTTTGATGTAGAGTTAAAAAAAAAATCGACTCTATAATAGAGTCGATCTCTACCTTCCGTTGGACAGGTCTCAACAAGCCCTTTACAATGACCCCAAACACGGCTGCCCTATCCCAAAGGGTTCCGGAGATAACCCAGCCCAAAGTTCTGGTTGCTGGCCAGAAGTGGCACCCAGGATCCGGTTACTAGTGGTTTTCTCCGGAACCGTTAGACCGAGCACTATCGTGCTTGGTCTTTCCTGAACCGTCTCGGTGAGACCTATCCCGCGGAGCAGGTTTCAGGCCTGAAAATATTTGGCTCCTGAAATCTCCCGCAAAGGCGCTAGTCGGGTGAGGAAGGGCCGGCCAACGTCCCCAGAGAAAACCCGAACCTTCTACGACCCACGGATCGAGAGTTATCCGAGTCTGAAAAATGGTTTGACAGCTCGAGAACTGTCAAAGTCAATTTTCAACCCGGTATAACTTCCCCCCCAACAGTCGCAGAACGCCCGAGCTTGGACTTATCTGGCTTGGCTCGTCCCGTTCCAACGCGCAATTTGGTTTTCAGGCTCCTGAAAATTCTCAGCGCCAAAACGCCTGAAACCAGGTGGGTCAGACAGAGGTTGTCTCCCCAAACACCACTGCGAAAACGGCGACTCTCTGCGACCCCCGGATCCGGAGCTACGCCAGGCCAAAGTTTCCAAAAGAGTGGGGGTAACTGTCAAACTCTGACTTTGGGTGGCTATAACTCGGCAACCGTTTGCCACAGAGAAACGCGGTTTGGAATGCAGTGCTTGGCTCAGCTTCCTCTATCCGCCAAATGCGGTTTCAGGGCTGAAAAATCCCAGGTCCTGAAAACGCCTGAAAATATACAGAAATGTTCCCCGCTTGTATTCCGCTGGGAAAGGTGGAAATCCGGGCCTTCTGCGCCCAACGGCTCCGGAGATAATTAAGTTTAAGTGTAGCAACCTAAAAAACCAAAATGGCCGAAAAAGTCTATTTTTCTCGTTCCTGGAGCTATTGGGGGCAAATTTGGGCTTAAACAAGGTGTAATTGGTCATATAAATCTAATACAGCGGTCAAATTAATTTTAAATCTATTAGTTTTAATTAAATGGGGAAAAAACACAAAAAATTCTATATCTTTATAGTTGTAAAACCAAAAATTTTGAAAAAAATGCTAAAATTAGTGTTAAATAATACTCTTTACGTTAGGTTATTAAATTTTTAAATTTTGATGATTTTAAATACTAAATTTTACAAAAAACTAAAAATTTCACAAATTCTTAGTTATAAGCCAAAAAATAACCTTAAAAAATATGGTCTTCCGCTAGGTCTGCTCTACTGATGAGCGCGCAGCAGGATCCGCTTGAAAAATTTGGGGTACTCACTGAAGATTTTTCACAACAGGAGTCCAAAGTTTGAATCTTCTTTATTTATTTTCTTTACTTCTGGTGGGGGTAAAAATCCACTCGAAGTGTCGTTCCTTTCGTCTCTGCGCCTCTTCTCAGCTACCAAAAAATTAGCTCCTTGTAGCACGCGGTTTGGGTACCACGTGGTAAAATTTTGGGGTTATGTTCCCGGTTTTCCCCAATTTTCTCGGCAACGAGTGGCCGGAAAATTGCCGGTGAGGTGTCGTTCGCTGCGTCTCGTAGGGCGTCGTAGTTTGGTGAAATAAAAACAAGGTGTCAACGATCGCTATATATCGATCGCGAGTATTTCTGGTTTTTCACTCACAGCACTTTTTCCGGAGTTTTCCGGTTGGTGAAAACTACACAGTCACTTGCGCGGCACTGATACGCGTCGTTTGGTGTATGACACTGCTTGCTATCGCGAAAATATACCTGTGCGGAAATTAGCGGGATTTATAATAAAAAATGCAGGAGGCACAAGTTACGTGTGTGAGCTTTAATTAGCAAGTACAATAAAAATGAACAGGTAGTAATTAGCAAAGGTGATATTTGACGATATGTAATTTATTGCTAAACAGTTTTGAGTAGGCGCTCCAACATGCCCCCGGGCGTTGAAAGTCGTGCTTTCAACCAGACTCCGATTCCGAAGTTACGGGTAGTGGGCATATCCTGTTGAAGGCCCTCCTGATGACTCCAGTGGAAGTTTTGATATCTGCTACACGGACTATTCCGTCAGAACCCGGGTGTATAGCAGCAATCCTTCCTAGTCTCCACTTCAAGGGTGGGAGATTGTCCTCTTTCACCACCACCAGGCAGTCCTTCTTCAAGGCATCCTGACATGAACGCCACTTCGTCCGTTGCTGCAACTCAGCAACATATTCCTTACTCCACCCAGTCCAGAAGTGCTGGCGGAGTTGCTCGATACGTTGGTACCGACTGAGATGGGTTGCGGAATGGTCGACATAACTCTTTTGTGGCAACGAAGTGAGTGGCCGGCCGACGAGAAAATGACCTGGCGTTAATGGAGTGCAATCGGCAGGTTCTGAGGACAGCGGCGTTAGTGGGCGTGAATTTAATATGGCCTCGATTTGGGTTAATGTGGTGTTAAGCTCCTCGAAAGTCAACTTACAATGTCCCAACACTCGCTGTAAGTGATATTTTGCCGATTTGACACCCGCCTCCCAGAGACCGCCAAAATGTGGAGTATACGCGGGAATGAAGTGGAAGTTAATGCCATCATTAGCTATACTTCCGCTCAAAGACTCAGAATTCATTTTTAAGAACTTTGATAGCTCGTTATACGCACCAACAAATGAAGTACCGTTATCGGAATATATGTGGACGGGTTTGCCCCTTCGCGAAATAAACCTATATAACGCTAATAAATAATTATGACTAGTTAAGTCACCCACAAGCTCCAAATGTACAGCCTTTGTAGTGAAACAGATAAAAATTGCAATGTACACTTTCACGAGCCTACATCCACGACCTTGACGACTAGCACTTATGATAGGACCTGCATAATCAACGCCTGTACTTTCGAACGGATACCCTCCTGGAAGAAGACGCTGTCGCGGCAGATTACCCATCAATGGAGTAACCACCTTACCTTGCATCCGTCGGCACAGAACGCATCGATGATAAATTAAATTTTTGCCTTTGCTGAATTTCGACCTCCTATAGGCCAATAGGATTCTCTAATGGATGCTAACAATAGCTGAGGGCCAGCGTGAATTAACCTTTTGTGTTCAAAATCAAATAATAATTTAGTGAAATGATGAGTGGACTGTAAAATTATAGGGTGCCGTTTATTGTAAGTAAAATCGGAATTATCGAGACGTCCTCCGACACGCATAAGATGGTTTTCATCTAAATACACATTATATTTTAATAGGACGCTCCTTTTTGGTAAAGTTTGTTTATTTGTAAGTAATTTATGTTCGGGAAATGATTCTTGTTGACTTTTATAAATTAAAATTATTAACGCTTCTTTTAATTCTTCATCAGATAAAAATTTACTAGCTAGCGATTTGCGTTTACATAATTTGATGAATCGCAAAGCATAAGCCATGGAACGTAAAACTAAAACTCTTAAATACTTAGAAAAACGTTTAAAATCTATAAATAATGCCTTATCGTTACTGTCAAGAACAACATTCAATGATATATCAGGTCGAGTTTCAGGGAGTGAGCTTATTTCTTTACATTTAAATTGCGAAGGCCAACTACATGAATCTTGTTGGAGAAAGTCAGGACCCGACCACCACATGTCCAAACCCTGCAGATGACTAATATCCACACCGCGAGATATTAGGTCTGCTGGGTTCTTATCAGTTGGGACGTGCCTCCACGTACAATGGCCTGCCTGATCTAAAATTTCAGCCACACGATTTCGCACGAATGGCTGAAGCCTTGAAGGCAATATCTGTAGCCATCCCAGCACGATGGTCGAGTCAGTCCAACAAAAGACGCGAGAGAACTTGAGTCGGAGTGAGCTCAATACTTTCTCATACAGACGAGCTCCCACAACCGCGCCACACAACTCCAACCTGGGAATTGTGGTCGGTTTAATTGGCGCCACTCGACTTTTGGCCATAAGTAACCTAACAATACATTCACCTTCATCATTAATACTACGGACATAGACGCACGCACCATATGCGCGCTCAGACGCGTCAGTGAATATATGTAGTTCCAACTCCCGGTATGAGTGACACACGACAATTCGAGGAATGCGAACTTCATTTAAAAGAGGCAAAGCTTTAATAATAGTCTGCCATTGCATATTAATTTCAGAAGGCAATGGCTCATCCCAAGACAATTTATCTAACCACATTTTCTGTAGTAACATTTTAAAAGTGATTACAAAGGGAGACAAAAGCCCTAAAGGATCGAATATCCTAGCAATCACAGAAAGTAAATCACGTTTAGTGTTACTATTACACGATATAGTGGAGCCTATTGAAAAGACGAGTTCATCTGAACTTGCATACCAACCTAGTCCGAGCAGCTTGTCAGGTTCATTAGAACCTATATTTAAATCAAGCGAAGACTTAGCAACTTCAGATAATAATTGCGGTTCATTCGACTTCCACTTACGCAATGACATGCAAGCCGATTCAAGCACATTATTGACTTCCTGACGAATGAATTGGACTTCATCCAAATCATCACTGCCACATAGTAAGTCATCGGAATAAAAATCATGTTTAATGATTTCAGCAATCTTCGGATTTTTACAATCAAGCCCTAATTGATGAAGGCACCGAAAAGCTAAAAATGGCGCACTAGCCGTACCGTAGGTAACGGTGTTTAATTGATAAAACTTAACAGGTTCAGACACCTCACCACGCCACAGTATCTGTTGTAGATGTCTGTCAGACGGATGGACGACTATTTGTCGATACATTTTCTCGACGTCTGCTGACAAAACATATTTGTGCTGTCTGAAACGGAGAAGGATCGACAACAGATCGTCCTGAATGGTAGGGCCGACCATCTGCAAATCGTTGAAAGATACGCCAGATGATGATGGACAACTTGCGTTGAACACCACTCGAAGTTTCGTAGTGGTGCTACTTTCACGTAATACGCCGTGATGCGGAATAAAATAACCAGACGGGTCGAATTGTTTGCATTCTGTCATATGACCTAGTAACTCGTACTCAGACATGAAATCGTAATACATTTTACTAAAATCAGAATTAGGTTTTAATCTACGTTCTAACGACTTTAAACAATGAGAAGCTTTATTGACAGAATCTCCTAAAATGGACGGATTTTGTTTGAGGGGAATACGAACACAGAAACGTCCGTCAGCCAATCGTGTCATATTTTTTACAAAGTGCTCCTCACACAATTTCTCTTCTAGCGAAAAATGTGAAGACTTCTTATTTACCTCTTCAAGCTGCCAAAAGCGAATTAAATCGTTACTAATTTTATCGAAACTATCGTCGGAAGAACAATTATTATTGATTTTAGTGAAGTTGCACCTAATGTTACTAGACAGTAATGCAACGTAATTACGACTAATAGGTCCAGAGACAATCCAGCCTAACCTGGTTTCACATAAAATTGGCTTATCATTGCCTAACTTTATTCTTTGTGAACCTAGCAAGTCCCAGAAGATATCGGCACCGATTAAAATATCGATATCAGCGGGCTTGTAAAACATTGGATCTGCTAAACAAATATCAGAGGGAAGGTTCAGTGTAGATATATTTACCTCACGGCACGGAACATCACTAGTTATTAATGGTAAAACGAAACAAAATAGTTCAATGTTATAACTATTGTGTAATGACGTCACGTTAATGCGACACGTTTTACCTACGTGAGAAGTCACGTTATTGATGCCAAATATTGATCTATCTACCTGCCTAGTCTCTAAATTTAACTGTCGACATAATCTTTCCGTCACAAAGCACGATGTACTACCGCTGTCAAGAACTGCGCGGACAACATGTTCCCGACCATTACTATCGTGTAATTTAATTAAAGCGGTTGACAATAACACATCATGACTCACACTTCTGTATCCAGATGTGACGTTAGCCGATAACGCGACATTATTTGTCTCAGTCACAGACGACGTCGAAGACGACTGTGGCGACAAGTTATTTAACGAGTTATTACTTACATTGTTATTAAGTTGTGCAATCGGTTTAAAATCAGTGACATGGATTAGAGTATTATGTCTGCGTTTGCAAAACTTACAACCTGGCCTTTTACAATGGTTTGCAAAATGACCCGAACGAAAGCAGTTATAACAAACCTTTAAACTTGGTAGCATTTTAATACGTGCTTCGTTACTTAACGCGAGAAACTGCGCACACTCACCTAAATTATGGTCACCCTTGCATTTGGGACAGACCTTTGAACTTGACTCTGAGTTAGAATTACCGCTTTGAACAGTAACCATAGACTTCAGCTTAGCCCCTGTTTTAGTACTAGGTTGTAACGGGTTATTTCGAGATAACTCTAAAGTTTCAACAAGCTCGGCGCGCTCGCGTATGAATTTAAGGAATACATCGAAGGTAATCTTGCTGTCTTTGTCTATGCGACCTTTGTACTCCTCCCACTCACGGAACGTTCTGCTATCTAATTTGCGAGTAAAAATGTAAATTAAAAGTGTATCCCAATACTTAACGGGCTCACCTAAAGTGTCTAACGCTCGTAAATGCTTATTAATTTGGTCTACTAAATTCTTTAAAGTGACAGAGGATTCTTTTGTGATGGTCTCCATGTTAAATATGGCTGAAACATGATTGTGGATTAGTAATCTCTTATTATCAAATCGTTCGCATAGTACGTTCCACGCCACAGTGTAATTATTGGCCGAAAACTCGATTGACTGAATCACCACGGCAGCGGCACCTTCCAGAGACGTTCGTAGGTAGTGGAATTTGTTGATTTCATCTATAGCATCATTGCAATGAATGAGACTCGTAAAAGTGTCATGAAACTCCAACCAGTTGCTGTAGGATCCACTAAACTTTGGCAATTGAATTGTGGGTAACTTAACTGGCTTATAAGTACTACAACAATTACTTTTATTGCTACAAACAGATTCATTATCTTTATTATTATAACTACTTACAAATTCCTGAGCCTTAGAGAATGCTTTAAAATACAAGGACTCAAAATCGAAACGCTCAGTAAACTGTACCTTGATATCATCCACAATACATTCAATACGCAACTGTACTTCATCATATTGTTGGTATAACAATTCCATCTTGTTCATGCGCAGCTGTAGTTCCGTTATATTAGAGCTAGACAATGTTTTTTGATCTAGTGCGTCTAAATAATTGACAAAGGCTGTTAATCGGCCCTTGAAGCTACCTCGCTTCTTTATTAACTCCCTTTCCTCGGTCATTCTGGGATTCGGGTGTAAATCTGGAATTTATACAATAATGTGTAAATAAACAATAATAACTAAGTACCTATATACGTACAGTGTATTTGCCTTTACTGATGTGCAGTTGATAATTACTATATAATACTGATTAGAATAATTTAATGACCACTGACAATAACTGCGTAAGTAGGTAGATACCTATCTAAAATGTAACAACTCATTTAATTATTATACAAAATTAATGACCTACAAACTTTAATAAAGGTCAACACAATAACTTAATGACACGGTAATTAAATGTTATTACAGCAAACAATCAATATCTAACACTCTAAAATTGTGTCGTAACTAAATAGAAATACCTACGTAACCTATGCAACATAAATCGTTAAAGTGACCTTTGGCACAGACAATTAAATTAAAATAATGTAATATATTAAATCAATATTACTATACTTTAATAAATATGTTTTCTAACTTAATTGCTGCAAACTTAACAATAATAATATATATTGTTGCTACTGACTGCCATGTATCACAATATCACAATACAAACGGTACGGTACATTTTTACGAACAACTAATTTACATATGAAATCGGTAATAAATAGGACTAACCTTATAACTCCTTAATTGGCGTTATATACTACCTGAATGAGTGTTGGGTGACGATATAACAAAACAATTGGGCTTAACACCGTTTAATGTTCACATACCACACTGCCGGTTAATAACCTCAATGCCAATGACGAGGTATAATTTTTCGCTAATTCCACTGTTTAATTTAGTTTTCTTGATTTTCCAATTATGTGTAGCTGATCCACGTTATTTAATTTAATCCGGTTCGTAATTGGACCAATATGTGCGGAAATTAGCGGGATTTATAATAAAAAATGCAGGAGGCACAAGTTACGTGTGTGAGCTTTAATTAGCAAGTACAATAAAAATGAACAGGTAGTAATTAGCAAAGGTGATATTTGACGATATGTAATTTATTGCTAAACAGTTTTGAGTAGGCGCTCCAACAATACCACTTAAAAGAATTTTTAAGTGCGGAGCGGCTCAAAAAACGATCCGACCACCACGAGGGCTGCGGGGGGACTCGGTTGATATTTCATCTGGACCCCGACCTCTATCCGGACGCCCTCCACCAAGATATGGGCGTCAGGAGGGTGGCGCTGCCGAGGCCCGTGGAAGAACACGGCCTCGGTCTTGTTCAGCGCCACCCTCAGTCCAAGCCGGCGGATCCTCCCCGCCACCAAGGATCCGCCGGCCGAGGCCAAACAGGCCGCCTCACCGAAGTCCCTCCCCCGGGCAACGAGGAGAGTGTCATCTGCGTAGCAAATGACACTCGTGCCCTGGAGGAGGGTGCCCCGCAGGAGCCAATTAAAACCGATGTTCCACAGGGGAGGGCCTAAAACCGACCCCTGCGGAACACCGGACTCCGCGCCGTAGCGCCTGATCCTGGCCGTCTTGTCCACCAGAAGGACCTCTCGGTCCTCCAGGTAGCTGGCCAGGATCGTCCGCAGATATTGGGGCACTCCATGGTATCGGAGTGCCTCCAATATGGTCGCGTGGGGGACGGAGTTGAAGGCGTTGGCAATGTCGAACGACACCGCCAACACTCCGTCCCCCGCGGCCACCGCCTCCTGCACCTGGCCCTTCAGCAGGGCCCAGGCATCGACCGTCGAACGCCCCTTTCGAAATCCGAACTGGGCGTCCGACAGCTCTGGTCCCACCCCCCGCAGATGGCTGTTGAGCCGGTCGGCGACTATCCCCTCGAACAATTTACCGACCTCATCGAGTAGAACGATGGGCCGGTATGCCGAGGGGGAGTCCGCCGGGCGTCCCTCTTTTCGGAGGAGGCAAAGCCGCCCCTCCCTCCACAGTTTCGGGAACCTCCCAGCCGTAAGGCACGCGCTGAAGAGGTCCCGAAACCTGTCCTCCATTTGGGAGGCAGCTATCGCCACCACCCGAGCGGGGACGCCGTCCGGCCCAGGGGCCGTCTTCTTCGCGCGGAGGCGAAGTATCCCCTCGTGGACTTCATCCACCGTCACCGGGGGTACCTCGTCCTCCGGCGTAGCCGCTTCCTGCGGGGGGTCCATTGCTGGTGGGGTGAAGTCGGTCCTGCGTGGAAACAGGGACCGGACCACCCCATCCAGCAACGCCGGCTCGAGGGTCTCCGACAGGGGGGGACCGCAGGGCCGCAGCTGGCTCCGCGCCAGCTTATACGGCCTCCCGTATGGATCCCTGTCGAGACCCTCCAACATCTCGGCCCTTGCCGAGTCCTTGGCGGCGCACATTCCCGTCCTGAGGACCGTCTTTGCCTCCAGGTAGGAGGCGTAAAGGCGATCCTCCCCGGCCTGAGATCGGGTGGTGCGCCGCCGGCTCCGCGTGTAGGCCCTCCTGGCCGCCACGCAGGAGGCCCGGAGCCCCGCCAACTCCTCCGTCCACCAATAAACGGCGCGACGGGGAGGCGGACGGCGTGACCGAGGCATACTGGAGTTGCACACCTCGGTCAGGGACCCTCGGAGTTGGACCGCTGCGGCGTCAACGTCCAGGGCCTCCACAGGGGGCGAGAGCCAGTCCTGGAGGAACGCTGCCTCCTGGGCTGCCTCCCGGTCCAGGCGGGTGAGAGCCCACCGCGGGAAGGGAGATTGGCCCGGGCGGGCCATTCCCCCCCGCGGGCCATGGGTGGAGATGTCGAACCGCACATAGCGGTGGTCCGACAGGGTCTCTACCATCTCAACCCGCCAGTCCACGACGCGGGCGGCTAGCACGGGGGTGGCGAACGAAACGTCAACCACAGACCCTCCCCGCTGCCGCACACACGTGTGAACATCCCCCCTGTTTAGGAGGGACACACCGCACGAAGCCGCCCACAATTCGGCGGCGCGTCCCCAACCTAATCTTTTTTTTTTTTTTTTTTTTTTTTTTTTTTTTTTTTTTTTTTTTTTTTTGTTCTCCCAGGAAAATTCCTCACGAATACGCAGTGGCGCGGGGAAACCACTGTGTTATGTGGGGTTTGCACCCACTAAAAACCGGGAGTATTCCGTCTCTCGCCTACGGGGCTGCGGGACCCACTAGGCACACGACCGCGTGCCCCGCTGGCGTTGCTCCGCAACGGAGCCCTTCTCTCCGGGGCGGGGCTGAATCCCAGGTTACCCGAGACCCAGCCCCGCCCAATTCCACCTCTGTCTTTTTCTCTCCTTCTTGCACTGAGGCGCCCCGGAATACGTGGGCGTCCCAGTGCGGGACCTTTGTGCGGACGACGGACCCCAATCCGTCGCCCACGGTCCCCGGCGTTACGGCGGCACTTGAGCCGCAAAGGCCAGACGCCGCCTTCCGCGTCTGCGGCGGCGCATCGGGGCCGAGTCGACGTCGTCTTCCCGGTCCCGCTCCGCCGCCTCCTTCTGCGACATGACAGCGTCGCAGAAGGTCGCTGCCGCCTGCCAAGCCTCGTCGCTGTCGACCATCTCCCTGAGGACGGCCGGCAGCGACAGGTCATCGCCAACTGTCGCGGACAGGGCGGCACGAGGGACCTCCCAAGCTGGGCACTCCTCGCGCGTGTGTTGCGCCGTGTCCGCGACTCCCGCCACACAGTGGTGGCACACGTCCGTGGGCTCCCTTCTAGCCACCCGGCACAGGTATCTCCCAAAGCATCCATGCCCGGTGATCATCTGTGTCAGGTGGAAGGAGAGAGCTCCATGCCGCCGCTCGAGCCACTCGTGAAGAATGGGCCGAACGGCGGCCACCAACTCCTGACTTACCACCGACTCTTCAAGACGGGCCGCCCACCTCCGCAGGAGAGTGTCATGCCCCTCCTCTCGCCCGCGGATGGGGACGGCCACCACCAGCTATCGCCTCTTTTATTCGCCAGTACACCGCGGCGAGTACCTCTGCGTCGAGGTCCCACGGCGGTGTACCGGCGAGCACACACGCGCCGACGCACGACACGGTGCGGTACGCCCGGGCCACCCTGAGTGCCATGGCGCGCTGCGGTCTTCGCAGCGCTGCCAGGTTTTGGTTGCTCATGGCACCTGCCCATATTGGCGCCCCGTAGAGCGCCATGGAGCGCACCACACCCGTGTACAGGCATCGGCATACTCCGCCAGGCCCCCCAACGTTTGGGAGGATCCGTCCCAAGGCCCCAGCAGTGGCCAACAACTTTGGGGCCAACCGACGGAAGTGCTCCTCGAACCTCCATCGGCCGTCGAGGACGAGCCCCAGGTACTTCATGCTAGTACCGACGGCGATGGAGGTCCCTCCCACAATAATGGAGGCCTCCGGCTCCCCGCCGGCCCGCAAGGCTCGGGTCCGACCCCGGTTGTTGGGGGCGGTCCGCGCTGGGTGCTGGGGCGGCTCGACAGGGAGGTCGCCAGAGAGGCCGCAATTATCGAAGACTGGGTTTCCGGGCCCGACATTGGCCAGGACGTGGACGAGGAGGCGGGGCGCCTTGGGGCCTCGCTGGGCCGCATATGCGACGCGGCGATGCCCAGGGCGAGACCCCTCCCTCCTCGGTGCCGGGTGTATTGGTGGAGCGACGAGCTCCGCCGCATGCGTGTTGATTGCGGTAGGGCTCGCCGCCGATACACTCGGTGCAGGCGGAGGCGTACCCGAGACGCCCAAGAGGAGAGTGCCTCCTATGCCGCTTACAGGGCTCTGCGCGAATCTTTCCAAGTGGCAATCGCGCGGGCCAAGGAGGCGGCATGGGAGGAATGGCTGCGGACCCTCGATGGTGACCCCTGGGGGAGGCCGTACAAGGTGGTGCGCAAAAAGCTGCGGCCCTGGGCTCCCCCTGTCACGTCCAGCGTTGACGAGGTTTTGCTCGGAGAGGTGGTGGGCACCCTCTTCCCGCAGCGAGACGAGTGGGTGCCCCCGGCGATGGCCCGACACGTTGATGCGCGACCTGCAGAGGGCGATGTCCCCGCAGCGCCGGTATCGGAGGCCGAATTCGGGGCGGCTGTCCTCAGACTCAAAATGAAGAGGACCGCCCCGGGCCCGGACGGCGTTCCGGGGACGGCCCTAGCGGTCGCGCTGGAGGAGATAGGCGAGAGGGTGAGGTCCCTCTTCACCGCATGTGTGGCGCAGGGTCGATTCCCACAGCAATGGAAAACGGGCAAACTGGTGCTGCTGCCAAAGGCGGGGCGCCCGGCCGGACTGCCGTCGTCCTACCGTCCGATCGTGTTACTCGGCGAGGTGAGCAAGCTCTTCGAGCGAGTGCTCGCGGCTCGCCTGGCCGAGTGCATGGCTCCGGATCTGGACGACGCGCAGTTTGGTTTCCGCCGGGGTCGGTCGACCCTGGATGCCATTGCGCAGGTGAGGGACCTCGCCGAGGAGGCGGTCTCCCAGGGCGGCGTGATGCTTGCGGTGTCATTGGACATCCGCAACGCATTCAACACGCTGCCCTGGGAAACAATCAAAGCGGCGCTGCGTTACCACGGCGTGCCGCAGTACCTCCAGAGGGTCATCGCCGACTACTTCGCCGGCAGGGCCGTTGTTTTCCCGACGAGGGCCGGCGAAGGGAGGAGGGAAATGTCGTGCGGTGTTCCGCAGGGGTCTGTTTTAGGCCCTCCCCTGTGGAACATCGGTTACGACTGGGTGCTGCGCGGGGCCACTCTGCGGGGGGTCGGTGTTATTTGTTACGCCGACGATACCCTCGTGCTGGCCCGCGGGCGCACCTACAGGGAGGCATCCCTCCTCGCCACTGCGGGTGTGGCTCAGGTAGTGGGGAGGATCCGTGCCCTGGGGCTCGAGGTGGCCCTGGAAAAATCCGAGGCCCTCTTATTCCATGGGCCCGGTAACAGGCCGCCGCCGGAGGCCTCCATTATTGTGGGAGGGACCTCCATCGCCGTCGGTACTAGCATGAACTACCTGGGGCTCGTCCTCGACGGCCGATGGAGGTTCGAGGAGCACTTCCGGCGGTTGGCCCCAAAGTTGTTGGCCACTGCTGGGGCCTTGGGACGGATCCTCCCAAACGTTGGGGGGCCTGGCGGAGTATGCCGACGCCTTTACACGGGTGTGGTGCGCTCCATGGCGCTCTACGGGGCGCCAATATGGGCAGGTGCCATGAGCAACCAAAACCTGGCAGCGCTGCGAAGACCGCAGCGCGCCATGGCACTCAGGGTGGCCCGGGCGTACCGCACCGTGTCGTGCGTCGGCGCGTGTGTGCTCGCCGGTACACCGCCGTGGGACCTCGACGCAGAGGTACTCGCCGCGGTGTACTGGCGAATAAAAGAGGCGATAGCTGGTGGTGGCCGTCCCCATCCGCGGGAGATCCAACGCTGGCGAGAGGAGGGGCATGACACTCTCCTGCGGAGGTGGGCGGCCCGTCTTGAAGAGTCGGTGGTAAGTCAGGAGTTGGTGGCCGCCGTTCGGCCCATTCTTCACGAGTGGCTCGAGCGGCGGCATGGAGCTCTCTCCTTCCACCTGACACAGATGATCACCGGGCATGGATGCTTTGGGAGATACCTGTGCCGGGTGGCTAGAAGGGAGCCCACGGACGTGTGCCACCACTGTGTGGCGGGAGTCGCGGACACGGCGCAACACACGCGCGAGGAGTGCCCAGCTTGGGAGGTCCCTCGTGCCGCCCTGTCCGCGACAGTTGGCGATGACCTGTCGCTGCCGGCCGTCCTCAGGGAGATGGTCGACAGCGACGAGGCTTGGCAGGCGGCAGCGACCTTCTGCGACGCTGTCATGTCGCAGAAGGAGGCGGCGGAGCGGGACCGGGAAGACGACGTCGACTCGGCCCCGATGCGCCGCCGCAGACGCGGAAGGCGGCGTCTGGCCTTCGCGGGCCGAATGGCGCCGTAAGCCGGGGACCGCGGGCGGCGGATCGGGGTCCGCCGTCCGCACAAAGGTCCCGCACTGGGACGCCCACGTATTCCGGGGCGCCTCAGTGCAAGAAGGAGAGAAAAAGACAGAGGTGGAATTGGGCGGGGCTGGGTCTCAGGTAACCTGGGATTCAGCCCCGCCCCGGAGAGAAGGGCTCCATTGCGGAGCAGCGGAGCAACGCCAGCGGGGCACGCGGTCGTGTGCCTAGTGGGTCCCGCAGCCCCGTAGGCGAGTGACGGAATACTCCAGGTCATTAGTGGGTGCAAACCCCACATAACACAGTGGTTTCCCCGAGCCACTGCGTACGACGTCACAGTTATAGGGGTGTATTTCTCGCCGAACCGGGCTCTCGCCGACTTTGAGCAAATGCTCGGGGAGGTGGGGGCTCTGGTTGGGCAGGTCGCCCCTAGCCCCGTGCTAGTCGCTGGGGATTTCAACGCCAAAGCCTTGGCGTGGGGATCCCCGGTGACGGATGCGCGGGGTGAGTGTCTGGAGGAGTGGGCGGTCTCCATTGGATTGGTCGTCCTCAACACCGGGTCGGAGGACACGTGCGTGCGGCAACAGGGTGGGTCGATAGTCGACATCACACTGGCTTCGCCTGCCCTGGCGCGCCGTGTCCGGGATTGGAGAGTGGTGGTGGGCGTGGAGACACTGTCGGACCACCGCTATATACGATTTGATGTCTCCGCGCTCCCCGCCGGCCCGCAAGGCTCGGGTCCGACCCCGGTTGCTGGGGGCGGTCCACGCTGGGTGCTGGGGCGGCTCGACAGGGAGGTCGCCAGAGAGGCCGCCATCATCGAGGACTGGGTCTCCGGGCCCGACATTGGCCCGGACGTGGACGAGGAGGCGGGGCGCCTTGGGGCCTCGCTGGGTCGCATATGCGACGCGGCGATGCCCAGGGCGAGACCCCTCCCTCCTCGGTGCCGGGTGTATTGGTGGAGCGACGAGCTCCGCCGCATGCGTATTGATTGCGGCAGGGCTCGCCGCCGATACACTCGGTGCAGGTGGAGGCGTACCCGAGACGCCCAAGAGGAGAGTGCCTCCTATGCCGCTTACAGGGCTCTGCGCGAATCTTTCCAAGTGGCAATCGCGCGGGCCAAGGAGGCGGCATGGGAGGAATGGCTGCGGACCCTCGATGGTGACCCCTGGGGGAGGCCGTACAAGGTGGTGCGCAAAAAGCTGCGGCCCTGGGCTCCCCCTGTCACGTCCAGCGTTGATGAGGTTTTGCTCGGAGAGGTGGTGGGCACCCTCTTCCCGCAGCGAGACGAGTGGGTGCCCCCGGCGATGGCCCGACACGTTGATGCGCGACCTGCAGAGGGCGATGTCCCCGCACCGCCGGTATCGGAGGCCGAATTCGGGGCGGCTGTCCTCAGACTCAAAATGAAGAGGACCGCCCCGGGCCCGGACGGCGTTCCGGGGACGGCCCTAGCGGTCGCGCTGGAGGAGATAGGCGAGAGGGTGAGGTCCCTCTTCACTGCATGTGTGGTGCAGGGTCGATTCCCGCAGCAATGGAAAACGGGCAAATTAGTGCTGCTGCCAAAGGTGGGGCGCCCGGCCGGACTGCCGTCGTCCTACCGTCCGATCGTGTTGCTCGGCGAGGTGAGCAAGCTCTTCGAGCGAGTGCTCGCGGCTCGCCTGGCCGAGTGCATGGCTCCGGATCTGGACGACGCGCAGTTTGGTTTCCGCCGGGGTCGGTCGACCCTGGATGCCATTGCGCAGGTGAGGGACCTCGCCGAGGAGGCGGTCTCCCGGGGCGGCGTGATGCTTGCGGTGTCATTGGACATCCGCAACGCATTCAACACGCTGCCCTGGGAAACAATCAAAGCGGCGCTGCGGTACCACGGCGTGCCGCAGTACATGCAGAGGGTCATCGCCGACTACTTCGCCGGCAGAGCCGTCGTCTTCCCGACGAGGGCCGGCGAAGGGAGGAGGGAAATGTCGTGTGGTGTTCCGCAGGGGTCTGTTTTAGGCCCTCCCCTGTGGAACATCGGTTACGACTGGGTGCTGCGCGGGGCCACTCTGCGGGGGGTCGGTGTTATTTGTTACGCCGACGATACCCTCGTGCTGGCCCGCGGGCGCACCTACAGGGAGGCATCCCTCCTCGCCACTGCGGGTGTGGCTCAGGTAGTGGGGAGGATCCGTGCCCTGGGGCTCGAGGTGGCCCTGGAAAAATCCGAGGCCCTCTTATTCCATGGGCCCGGTAACAGGCCGCCGCCGGAGGCCTCCATTATTGTGGGAGGGACCTCCATCGCCGTCGGTACTAGCATGAAGTACCTGGGGCTCGTCCTCGACGGCCGATGGAGGTTCGAGGAGCACTTCCGGCGGTTGGCCCCAAAGTTGTTGGCCACCGCTGGGGCCTTGGGACGGATCCTCCCAAATGTTGGGGGGCCTGGCGGAGTATGCCGACGCCTGTACACGGGTGTGGTGCGCTCCATGGCGCTCTACGGGGCGCCAATATGGGCAGGTGCCATGAGCAACAGAAACCTGGCAGCGCTGCGAAGACCGCAGCGCGCCATGGCACTCAGGGTGGCCCGGGCGTACCGCACCGTGTCGTGCGTCGGCGCGTGTGTGCTCGCCGGTACACCGCCGTGGGACCTGGACGCAGAGGTACTCGCCGCGGTGTACTGGCGAATAAAAGAGGCGATAGCTGGTGGTGGCCGTCCCCATCCGCGGGAGATTCAACGCTGGCGAGAGGAGGGGCATGACACTCTCCTGCGGAGGTGGGCGGCCCGTCTCGAAGAGTCGGTAGTAAGTCAAGAGTTGGTGGCTGCCGTTCGGCCCATTCTTCACGAGTGGCTCGAGCGGCGGCATGGAGCTCTCTCCTTCCACCTGACACAGATGATCACCGGGCATGGATGCTTTGGGAGATACCTGTGCCGGGTGGCAAGAAGGGAGCCTACGGACGTGTGCCACCACTGTGTGGCGGGAGTCGCGGACACGGCGCAACACACGCGCGAGGAGTGCCCAGCTTGGGAGGTCCCTCGTGCCGCCCTGTCCGCGACAGTTGGTGATGATCTGTCGCTGCCGGCCCTCCTCAGAGAGATGGTCGACAGCGACGAGTCTTGGCAGGCGGTAGCGACCTTCTGCGACGCTGTCATGTCGCAGAAGGAGGCGGCGGAGCGGGACCGGGAAGACGACGTCGACTCGGCCCCGATGCGCCGCCGCAGACGCGGAAGGCGGCGTCTGGCCTTCGCGGCTCAAGTGCCGCCGTAACGCCGGGGACCGTGGGCGACGGATCGGGGTCCGTCGTCCGCACAAAGGTCCCGCGCACTGAGACGCCCTGGGTGGCCGGGGCGCCTCGGTGCTAGGAGGAGATAAATGGAGGTGGAACGGGGCGGGGCTGAATCTAAACTCAGGGATTCAGCCCCGCCCCGCTGAGAGAAGGGCTCCGTTGCGGAGCAACACCAGCGGGGCACGCGGTTGTGTGCCTAGTGGGTCCGCGACCGAGGGGTCCGCAGCAGACGCAGCGGACCTGATGCAGACGGCGAGCGACTCGTTGAGCCTCGTTATGAAGGTCGCCACGAGGTCCCAAAACCTCAAGGGCGACTTCGTGAAGGGACTCAAGACAGCCGCCAGCGCGTTGGGTGGGGTGGTGGAGCGGCTCTCCGAACGCTCTGCCGCCTCCGAGGCTGCCAATGCCCGCCTCGAGGAAGAGGTGCAGCAGCTCCGCGCTGAGCTGGCCCAGCTTCGGGTCGATCTCCGGGTCAGTGGGGTCGACATCACCCGGGCCGGCTCTCCGCGGGCCGAGAAGCCGCCAGCTGCACCACCCCTGGAGGTGATGGAGCCGGCCAATGGGATGGAGGTGGCTTGTGGGGCTCTGGGCGACGCGTTCAGCGACGCTCAAATGAGCCAGCTGGCCAGGTTCGTGGGGAGCCTGGTAGACGGACGCCTGGCCGGCGTCCAGGACCGCCTGCTCCCCGAAAAGCGGATTCGGCCGCCGTTGGCGGCTGACAAGCGCGGAGCCCCACCAAACCAGCCGGGGATGGGCGCCAAGTCATTTGCGGCGGTGGCCGGCGAGCCCGCCGCGCCCAAGCCGCCTGTGCCGGCCAAAGCTCGTGCCGCTCAGGCTCCTACCGACAGGAGGAAGGGGAAGAAGGGGGGGCGGAGGGTGCCGCCGGCCGCCGCTCCTAGTGCTCCGGCTCCGGTGCCCGCGTCGGTCCCCGCTCCTCCTGCTCCACCCACTTCAGCTGCAGCTGAGGAGGGGTGGCAGACGGTTGGGGGGAAGCGGAAGAGGCGGCGCTCCAGGAAGGCGAAGAACCCTTCCGCGCCGGTAACAGGGCAAACGGCTGGTAAGAGGGGGCCCAAACTCTCTCCGCCAAAGAGTGCCGCCGTGGTCATCACGGTGGCGCCCGAGGCGGAGGGACTCACCTATGCGGGCTTCCTCCAGGAGGCGAGGTCGGTCCTCGACGGGGCCCTCCCTGGCGTCGGAGGGAAGGTGCGGTTGGCGCGGACAGGGGCGCGCATCCTGGAGTTCCCCGGCAAGGAGGGGGAGAAACAGGCCGACATGGTGGCCGCGGCGCTACGAGGCATTGTGGCGGGACGGGATGGCGTCACCGTCGCCAGGCCGACGAAATGCGCGGAGTTGCGCGTGTCGGGCTTGGACGACTCCGTCACGGCGGCGGAGGTCCGGGAGCGCATTGAAGCGTTTGCTGAGTGTGCTCCCGGCTCCGTCAAGGTCGGTGCCGTCCGCCCCGGCCCCGGAGGAGCGGGTGCGGTGTGGGTGCGCTGCCCCATCGCTGCGGCCAAGCTTCTGGCCAAAGCTGGACGACTCCTCGTGGGCTTCTCCTCGGCCCGAATCACGGTCTTGGAGGGGAGGCCTGCGAGGTGTTATGGGTGCATGGCCAGGGGCCACTTGCGGGCCAATTGCACTAGCGCCGTGGACTGCAGCAGATTGTGCTTCCGCTGCGGCCAACTGGGGCACAAGGCGGCGGAATGCTCCGCCGCCCCTTACTGCCCCCCGTGCGCGGCGGGCAATCGGCCCGCCAACCATTTGATGGGGCGGGAGGGGTGCACGATCCCCAACGCGCCGAGGCATCCGGGAGCTGGTCGTTCGACCACGGCGGCTCCCGGTCCTCGGTCACCGACCGCGGGAGGAGAGATGGAGGTGTCAACAATCCAATAATGTATTGCACACCCTCCAATCTCCTCCAGACGAATTTGAACCACTCCGCCGGCGCCCAGGACCTCCTCCTGCAAGCGATGGCGGAGTGGTCAATAGGTGTGGCCGTAGCCGCGGAGCCCTACTTCGTTCCTCCCTGCCCAAATTGGGTGGGTGACCGGGACGGCTCCGTGGCCATCGTCAGCTCCGCTGCGCTTCGCTCCCCACCCTTGTCGCTCAGAGACAGGGGCGAGGGGTTCGTTGCTGCCGATTGGGGGGAGGTAACGCTGTTCGGCGTGTACTTCTCCCCAAACCGGAGTCTGGCGGAATTCGAGGTCTTCCTCAATAGAGTGGAGGCCTCGATACGGCGGACAGCACCTCGTCAGGTGCTCGTTCTGGGGGACTTCAATGCCAAATCTACGGCGTGGGGCTCCCCCGGAACGGATGCCCGCGGTCGGGCAGTCGAAGAGTGGGCGACGTCGGTGGGCCTCTGTCTCCTCAACAGAGGCACCACCGACACGTGCGTTCGTCGGCAGGGGGGGTCGATAGTGGACCTCTCGTTCGCTACCCCTGCCGTCGAAGCGCAAGTAAGGAGCTGGCGTGTCCTGGATGAGGTTGAGACGCTCTCGGATCATAGATACATCCGATTCGAGCTCTCCCGGTCCCAGGGCCCCAGAAGGGGTCACGTTCCCTCTCGGCGTGGCGGCGCGTTTCCGCGGTGGGCTGTGGGGCGAATGGACAAGGTCCTGCTAGAGGAGGCGGCCATTATTTCCAATTGGTTCGCCTCCCCGCCTTCGTCTGAGGGTGCCGACGCTGCGGCTGGCCGTTTTCGCGATGCGATTACGCAAATCTGCGATACGGCCATGCCCCGTGCTAAGTGTTGGTCCCCGAAGACGGAGGTCTACTGGTGGTCCCCGGAGCTTGCCTCCCTTCGCGCAGCGTGTTTTGCGGCGCGGAGGTCCTACACCCGCAGCCGGCGACGTCACCCCCGTGACGTCGAGAGGGAAGACCGGCTTTATGCGGCGTACATCGACGAGGTGTGCGCCCTAAAGCTGGCCATTCGCCGCGCCAAGGAGGAGGCGCGGCACGAGCTGTTGGAGGGTCTCGACCGTGACCCCTGGGGCCGCCCCTACCGAGCTGCGCTGAATAAGCTACGCTGTCGGGGTCCCCCCCTTGTGGAGACTCTCCAACCCGGCTTCCTCGTGGAGGTGGTTGAGGGCCTATTCCCGCAACGAGCGGAGCACGTGCCCCCGGCAATGGTCGCCGCAGAGACCGACGACCGGGAGGCCGACCTCAGTGCTCCGCCCGTCACAGAGGCGGAGGTGGCGGCGGCTGTTCTTCGGATGCGCTCGAAGAACACCGCCCCCGGGCCCGACGGGGTACCCGGACGGGTGTTGGCCCTGGCCCTCAACCACATGGGGGACCGCCTCAGGGAGCTGTTCGACGTGTGCCTGGCGTCCGGACGGTTCCCTGACTGCTGGAAGGCGGGGAAGCTGGTGCTCCTCCCTAAGCCGGGACGACCTCCCGACACCGTGGCGGCCTACAGGCCTATCGTTTTGCTGGAGGAGGCGGGGAAGTTGCTTGAGAGAGTTCTCGCCACCCGTATCCTCCGGCATCTGGAAGAGGTCGGCTCCGGTCTGTCGGACGCTCAGTACGGTTTCCGCGCTGGGCGTTCGACGATCGATGCCATCCTGCGTCTGAGGGCCGCTTCGGAGGAGGCCGTCGCTGGCGGAGGGGTGTTGTTGGCGGTATCCTTGGATATCGCCAACGCCTTCGGTAGTCTGCCGTTCGGCTGCATCGGCGAGGCGCTCCGGTTCCATGGAGTGCCGGTTTACCTGAGGCGGCTGGTGGCAGACTACCTTGAGGGCAGGGTGGTTCTGTGCGAGGACCGCGACGGAGCTTTGCTCCGCAGACCCATGGCGTGCGGTGTTCCGCAGGGTTCAGTCCTAGGACCTCCCCTGTGGAACATCGGTTACGACTGGGTGCTGCGTGGAGCTTTTCCCCCGGGCCTGGACGTCATCTGCTATGCGGATGACACGCTCGTCACGGCCCGGGGACAAAGCTTCGAGGAGGCGGCGCGCCTGGCCAACGAGGGGGTGGCCCAAGTGGTCGGGCGCATCGAGGCGCTGGGGCTTAGGGTGGCCCCTGCCAAGACTGAGGCCGTGCTCTTTCACGGGCCTCGTCGCGGTCCACCTGCTGGCGCCTCGATAACGGTTGGCTCGGTCCCCGTACGGATCGGGGCCCAGATCAAGTATCTGGGCCTAGTGATAGACAGGCGGTGGAACTTTGACGAGCACTTCCGCATTCTGGTGCCCAAGCTGGAGGGCGTTGCCGCCGCTCTCGGTCGGCTCTTGCCGAACGTGGGCGGCGCCAGCGTCGCCTGCCGGCGGCTTTACACGGGGGTGGTACGGTCGATGGCACTGTACGGCGCACCCGTGTGGGCGGAGTCCTTGTCCGCCGGGAACAGGGTGCGCTTGTGGCGCCCTCAGCGTACCCTGGCGATCAAGGCCATTCGCGGATACCGCACGGTGTCCACAGACGCGGCGTGTGCGTTGGCTGGGACACCCCCGTGGGATTTGGATGCGGAGGTGCTCGCCGAGGTTTACAAGCACGCGGGCGACAGGTGCGGGGGCCCCTTCGCCTGCATTGCACATCACCACCCGCGGGAGGGAATGGCCGAGCACTCGCGGTCATTCCCGGGCCCCTCCGTTGAGAGGGGCATGAGGGGCCCGCTGTGAGACAGCGGGCAGTCGTCGGCGGGGGACTGGAGTAAAGGCTCTGCCGGTTTCCCAGTCCTCCTCCACTAAGACGATGCGGGAGTGCCGTTGGGTTTTTTAGTGGGTATACCGGAAGCAGGATCCGGGGAGTCCCACATACCCCTCCCTTCCCCCGGAGGGAGGATGATGCGTAATGCATTTTTCCCAGCGCAACAAAAAAAAAAAAAAAAAAAAAAAAAAAGGTTAGGTTAGGTTAGGTTAGGTTCCCCCCCGAATTGGTTCCCGCCTTGTCGTGGCGGGGGGGCTCAGTAGCCGTGGTGGCGGAAACCCACGGTGAAGCCAAGAGGAACCTAGGCGGGGGCCGCTCGTCTAGGCTTTTGCCGCTAAGCCAACGACGAGTGGCCCAATAGTTGCGGTGCCGCGGGTGCCGCCTGTAGCGGCATCGCAACTGAGCGGGCTGCGATGCCCCCCCCTCTGATGGGGGGGGCATTGCGGCGGAGTGCGGGGGGCCGCGGCGGGGAGGGGAGTGTCGGTGTGGCTTCGGCCATTCTCCCTTACCTCCCGCGGCCTCAACGGGGCCGCCACCGTCAGATGGCGGACGCGGTGGGGCCGCAGGGGAAGAGGACTGTCGGTGTATCGTTGCCGCTGTCCCTGTCCCCTGCGGCCGAAAGGTGGTAGGTGACGGGGCCACAGACCCGACCCGTCACAGGAGGAGCTCCGGCGTGCCTGCATGACTGCGGCGCGTCGGAGGGCCTGGACCCCTCGCTTCCCGGCGTGGTTAGCGCCATGCTGGAAGGCGACGGGTCTGGGCAGCGGTCGCCTCCTTTTGCGAGGGTGGTAAATCGCAAAAGGAGGCGAAGGTGGTGATACGCGGGCGACAGGTGCGGGGGCCCCTTCGCTTGCATTGCACATCACCACCCGCGGGAGGGAATGGCCGAGCACTCGCGGTCATTCCCGGGCCCCTCCGTTGAGAGGGGCATGAGGGGCCCGCTGTGAGACAGCGGGCAGTCGTCGGCGGGGGACTGGAGTAAAGGCTCTGCCGGTTTCCCAGTCCTCCTCCACTAAGACGATGCGGGAGTGCCGTTGGGTTTTTTAGTGGGTATACCGGAAGCAGGATCCGGGGAGTCCCACATACCCCTCCCTTCCCCCGGAGGGAGGATGATGCGTAATGCATTTTTCCCAACGAAACAAAAAAAAAAAAAAAAAAAAAAGGTTAGGTTAGGTTAGGTTAGGTTGGGGTGCGGGTCAGGTAACCTCCACGTGTGCTTGGTTGGTTGCTAGTCTCTTTCGGACACGTCCGGGGGGAATAGCAACCCGCTGGGCCGGTGCACCCTGGGCACCGTCAATAACTTCCCATTCGTGGGTTCTTGTTGGCGGTGGCGAATAATCTGACAGGGGGGGGGGGGGTAGGCGTCGCTCTGGGTGTTCCCCTGATTAGCAGAGGACACTCCAGATGCGACTTGGGGGTAGGCTAGGTTGGGTAGGCTAGGATAGGTAGGCAAGGTTAGGTAGGCTAGGCTGGGTAGGATAGGTTAGTTTAGGTTAGGTAGGTAAGCGGTGGGCCTCTGGGGGGCTGCCCACCTCTGCGGGGGGCCGTCGTGAGCACACCAGCTCTGCACCCTGCTTCGAGCCCGCTCTGCACCTGGCTCTGCACCCGGCTCGGCCCGGATCAAGCGACGGCTCTCCTTCGGGAGGACGTCGTGAGCACACCAGCTCTGCACCCTGCTCAAGCCCGCTCTGCACCTGGCTCTGCACCCGGCTTTGCGGTTTTAGCCGGATCAAGCGACGGCTCTCCTTTGGTGGGGGGTGGCCCCGCCTGGGGGCAGGAGGAAAGCCCTCGGCGGTATGCCGCCGTTGTGCGGCAGGAGGGGATGACTCCTCGCTGCCGGCCCTCCCTCGGCGTCGGGATGGTCGACAGCGATGAGTCGGCGGAAGATGAGGACTTCGCTCTGGGTGTTCCCCTTAGGTACACGGGGGAATCACCAGAGAGAAGTCAGTAGGGAGAGAATAGAGGAGGAGGTAGGTTCACTCTGGGTGTTCCTCTGACTAGCAGGGGACACTCCGGATGTGACACAGGGGCTCACTTCTGGGCCTCTGGGCGGGAGGGTAGGTGAGGTTAGGAGGGAGGTGGCGGAGCATTGGTACCGATGCTCCACCACAAACGTGCATTGCACATCACCACCCGCGGGAGGGAATGGCCGAGCACTCGCGGTCATTCCCGGGCCCCTCCTTTGAGAGGGGCATGAGGGGCCCGCTGTGAGACAGCGGGCAGTCGTCGGCGGGGGACTGGAGTAAAGGCTCTGCCGGTTTCCCAGTCCTCCTCCACTAAGACGATGCGGGAGTGCCGTTGGGTTTTTTAGTGGGTATACCGGAAGTAGACCGGGGAGTCCCACATACCCCTCCCTTCCCCCGGAGGGAGGATGATGCGTAATGCATTTTTCCCAGCGCAACAAAAAAAAAAAAAAAAAAAAAAAGGTTAGGTTAGGTTAGGTTAGGTTGGGGTGCGGGTCAGGTAACCTCCACGTGTGCCTGGTGGGTTGCTAGTCTCTTTCGGATACGTCCGGGGAGAAGGGCAACCTGCTCGGCCGGTGCACCCTGGGCACCGTCAATAACTTCCCATTCGTGGGCTCTTGTTGGCGGTGGCAAATACCTGACGGGGGGGGGGGGGGGAAGTCGCTCGTCTGGGTGTTCCTCTGCTATCCAGAGGACCACCCAGACGTGCTGCGGACGGAAGGAGGTTGAGAGGGAGGGGGTGGTTACCTGAAAACAGGTAACCACCAACAAGGGAGCTTCGCCAGCTCCTGGAATTCCGGAGACCACGGTGACCTACCAACGACCCCCATCGTTGGCGGATGGGGTACGGCGGCGCTGTGAGCGGAGGGCTTGCCTTAATTGGCCGGCCTGCGAGAAGGAAAACTCAAAAGGAACACCCGACAGCGAAGTCGTAAAAACCTGTAGATACCTGGCGACCTCTACAGTATATAGCTACACTGTTTTACGGAATGGGCGTCACCCGGCAGTGTTTCCCTATATCGTCCCATACTCGTGGGAACAATCATGGAAAATTTAATAAAAAACAAAACAAAAGATGGAAGAAAGGAGGAGGAGAAGAAGGAGAGTGAGAGGGAGATGGAGATTAAGCAGGTGACGGAGACTCGAAGGGAACTTCGCGTCGCCTTGACGCGTCTCTCGGAGTCCGACTCGGATGCCAGCGAGGCCAGTTTGATGACGGTCGAGTCCGGGAGTGAGAAGGAGGAGGCTCGCAGAAATTGGAAAAAGAGGCCAATAGGGGAAGTGGAGTCAGAGGAGGAGGAGACGATGTCGCCAACCAAAGGGGCCGCCCATAAAACAAAACGCGGGCGAGGCCGACCACCCACCACGGGTGAATACGTGGGCCTAGCCGCGGCCAAGGAACGGCTAAATAAAGGCAATCGCGCGGGCCAAGGAGGCGGCATGGGAGGAATGGCTGCGGACCCTCGATAGTGACCCCTGGGGGAGGCCATACAAGGTGGTCAGGAAAAAGCTGCGGCCCTGGGCTCCCCCCGTCACTTCTAGCGTAGACGGGGAACTTCTCGAAGAGGTGGTGGGCACCCTCTTCCCGCAGCGAGACGAGTGGGTGCCCCCGGCGATGGCCCGACACGTTGATGCGCGACCTGCAGAGGGCGATGTCCCCGCACCGCCGGTATCGGAGGCCGAATTCGGGGCGGCTGTCCTCAGACTCAAAATGAAGAGGACCGCCCCGGGCCCGGACGGCGTTCCGGGGACGGCCCTAGCGGTCGCGCTGGAGGAGATAGGTGAGAGGGTGAGGTCCCTCTTCACCGCATGTGTGGCGCAGGGTCGATTCCCGCAGCAATGGAAAACGGGCAAACTTGTCCTGCTGCCAAAGGCGGGGCGCCCGGCCGGACTGCCGTCGTCCTACCGTCCGATCGTGTTGCTCGGAGAGGTGAGCAAGCTCTTCGAGCGAGTGCTCGCGGCTCGCCTGGCCGAGTGCATGGCTCCGGATCTGGACGACGCGCAGTTTGGTTTCCGCCGGGGTCGGTCGACCCTGGATGCCATTGCGCAGGTGAGGGACTTCGCCGAGGAGGCGGTCTCCCGGGGCGGCGTGATGCTTGCGGTGTCATTGGACATCCGCAACGCATTCAACACGCTGCCCTGGGAAACGATCAAAACGGCGCTGCGATACCACGGCGTGCCGCAGTACCTGCAGAGGGTCATCGCCGACTACTTCGCCGGCAGATCCGTCGTGTTCCCGACGAGGGCCGGCGAAGGCAGGAGGGAAATGTCGTGCGGTGTTCCACAGGGGTCTGTTTTAGGCCCTCCCCTGTGGAACATCGGTTACGACTGGGTGCTGCGCGGGGCCACTCTGCAGGGGGTCAGCGTCATATGCTACGCCGACGACACCCTCGTGTTGGCCCGCGGCGGCACCTACAGAGAGGCATCCCTGCTCGCCACGGCGGGTGTGGCCCAGGTGGTGATGAGGATCCGTGCCCTGGGGCTCGAGGTGGCCCTGGAAAAGTCAGAGGCCCTACTCTTTCACGGGCCCAGAAACAAGCCGCCGCCGGAGGCCTCAATTATCGTGGGAGGGACTTCCATCGCCGTCGGTACAAGTATGAAGTACCTGGGGCTCGTCCTCGACGGTCGATGGAAGTTCGAGGAGCACTTCCGGCGGTTGGCCCCAAAGTTGTTGGCCACTGCTGGGGCCTTGGGACGGATCCTCCCAAACGTTGGGGGGCCTGGCGGAGTTTGCCGACGCCTGTACACGGGTGTGGTGCGCTCCATGGCGCTCTACGGGGCGCCAATATGGGCAGGTGCCATGAGCAACCAAAACCTGGCAACGCTGCGAAGACCGCAGCGTGCCATGGCACTCAGGGTGGCCCGGGCGTACCGCACCGTGTCGTGCGTCGGCGCGTGTGTGCTCGCCGGTACACCGCCGTGGGACCTCGATGCTGAGGTACTCGCCGCGGTGTACTGGCGAATAAAAGAGGCGATAGCTGGTGGTCCCCATCCGCGGGAGATTCAACGCTGGCGAGAGGAGGGGCGTGACACTCTCCTGCGGAGGTGGGCGGCCCGTCTAGAAGAGACGGTCGTGAGTAGGGAGTTGGTGACCGCCGTTCGGCCCATTCTTCACGAGTGGCTCGAGCGGCGGCATGGAGCTCTCTCCTTCCACCTGACACAGATGATCACCGGGCATGGATGCTTTGGGAGATACCTGTGCCAGGTGGCAAGAAGGGAGCCTACGGACGTGTGCCACCACTGTGTGGCGGGAGTCGCGGACACGGCGCAACACACGCGCGAGGAGTGCCCAGCTTGGGAGGTCTCGTGCCGCCCTGTCCGCGACAATTGGCGATGACCTGACGCCCAAGAGGAGAGTGCCTCCTATGCCGCTTACAGGGCTCTGCGCGAATCTTTCCAAGTGGCAATCGCGCGGGCCAAGGAGGCGGCATGGGAGGAATGGCTGCGGACCCTCGATGGTGACCCCTGGGGGAGGCCCTACAAGGTGGTGCGCAAAAAGTTGCGGCCCTGGGCTCCCCCTGTCACGTCCAGCATTGACGAGGTTTTGCTCGGAGAGGTGGTGGGCACCCTCTTCCCGCAGCGAGACGAGTGGGTGCCCCCGGCGATGGCCCGACACGTTGATGCGCGACCTGCAGAGGGCGATGTCCCCGCACCGCCGGTATCGGAGGCCGAATTCGGGGCGGCTGTCCTCAGACTCAAAATGAAGAGGACCGCCCCGGGCCCGGACGGCGTTCCGGGGACGGCCCTGGCGGTCGCGCTGGAGGAGATAGGCGAGAGGGTGAGGTCCCTCTTCACCGCATGTGTGGCGCAGGGTCGATTCCCGCAGCAATGGAAAACGGGCAAACTAGTGCTGCTGCCAAAGGCGGGGCGCCCGGCCGGACTGCCGTCGTCCTACCGTCCGATCGTGTTGCTCGGCGAGGTGAGCAAGCTCTTCGAGCGAGTGCTCGCGGCTCGCCTGGCCGAGTGCATGGCTCCGGATCTGGACGACGCGCAGTTTGGTTTCCGCCGGGGTCGGTCGACCCTGGATGCCATTGCGCGGGTGAGGGACCTCGCCGAGGAGGCGGTCTCCCGGGGCGGCGTGATGCTTGCGGTGTCACTGGACATCCGCAACGCATTCAACACGCTGCCCTGGGAAACGATCAAAACGGCGCTGCGATACCACGGCGTGCCGCAGTACCTGCAGAGGGTCATCGCCGACTACTTCGCCGGCAGAGCCGTCGTGTTCCCGACGAGGGCCGGCGAAGGCAGGAGGGAAATGTCGTGCGGTGTTCCACAGGGGTCTGTTTTAGGCCCTCCCCTGTGGAACATCGGATACGACTGGGTGCTGCGCGGGGCCACTCTGCGGGGGGTCAGCGTTATATGCTACGCCGACGACACCCTCGTGTTGGCCCGCGGCGGCACCTACAGAGAGGCATCCCTGCTCGCCACGGCGGGTGTGGCCCAGGTGGTGATGAGGATCCGTGCCCTGGGGCTCGAGGTGGCCCTGGAAAAGTCAGAGGCCCTACTGTTTCACGGGCCCAGAAACAAGCCGCCGCCGGAGGCCTCAATTATCGTGGGAGGGACTTCCATCGCCGTCGGTACAAGTATGAAGTACCTGGGGCTCGTCCTCGACGGTCGATGGAAGTTCGAGGAGCACTTCCGGCGGTTGGCCCCAAAGTTGTTGGCCACTGCTGGGGCCTTGGGACGGATCCTCCCATACGTTGGGGGGCCTGGCGGAGTTTGCCGACGCCTGTACACGGGTGTGGTGCGCTCCATGGCGCTCTACGGGGCGCCAATATGGGCAGGTGCCATGAGCAACCAAAACCTGGCAGCGCTGCGAAGACCGCAGCGCGCCATGGCACTCAGGGTGGCCCGGGCGTACCGCACCGTGTCATGCGTCGGCGCGTGTGTGCTCGCCGGTACACCGCCGTGGGACCTCGACGCAGAGGTACTCGCCGCAGTGTACTGGCGAATAAAAGAGGCGATAGCTGGTGGTGGCCGTCCCCATCCGCGGGAGATTCAACGCTGGCGAGAGGAGGGGCGAGACACTCTCCAGCGGAGGTGGGCGGCCCGTCTCGAAGAGTCGGTCGTTAGTCAAGAGTTGGTGGCCGCCGTTCGGCCCATTCTTCACGAGTGGCTCGAGCGGCGGCATGGAGCTCTCTCCTTCCACCTGACACAGATGATCACCGGGCATGGATGCTTTGGGAGATACCTGTGCCGGGTGGCAAGAAGGGAGCCTACGGACGTGTGCCACCACTGTGTGGCGGGAGTCGCGGACACGGCGCAACACACGCGCGAGGAGTGCCCAGCTTGGGAGGTCCCTCGTGCCGCCCTGTCCGCGACAATTGGCGATGACCTGTCGCTGCCGGCCGTCCTCAGGGAGATGGTCGACAGCGACGAGGCTTGGCAGGCGGCAGCGACCTTCTGCGACGCTGTCATGTCGCGGAAGGAGGCGGCGGAGCGGGACCGGGAAGACGACGTCGACTCGGCCCCGATGCGCCGCCGCAGACGCGGAAGGCGGCGTCTGGCCTTTGCGGCTCAAGTGCCGCCGTAACGCCGGGGACCGTGGGCGACGGATCGGGGTCCGTCGTCCGCACAAAGGTCCCGCGCACTGAGACGCCCACGTATTCCGGGGCGCCTCAGTGCAAGAAGGAGAGAAAAAGACAGAGGTGGAATTGGGCGGGGCTGGGTCTCAGGTAACCTGGGATTCAGCCCCGCCCCGGAGAGAAGGGCTTCGTTGCGGAGCAACGCCAGCGGGGCACGCGGTCGTGTGCCTAGTGGGTCCCGCAGCCCCGTAGGCGAGAGACGGAATACTCCAGGTTTTTAGTGGGTGCAAACCCCACATAACACAGTGGTTTCCCCGAGCCACTGCGTATTCGTGAGGAATTTTCCTGGGAGAACAAAAAAAAAAAAAAAAAAAAAAAAAAAAAGGTTAGGTTAGGTTAGGTTTTTTTTTTTTTTTTTTTCCAGACTAGTCCACCCCAAAGTAGGTGCTTATTCTATATCTATTCTCGTTCATACCAGTTCTCGCTTTTATTCCTCTCGCACTTTTATGCCTCATACTTGGTCTTTCTTTCATCCTTCACCATTTATTCAGTGGGTGGGACTCCCACATTTTACCTTCTTCCTATTCTGCTATCTACTTTTATTTTTCTTTATTTACTAAACAGGGAAATCATTTTTACACCTTTTGCTTTATTTACATTTTTCATCTTAATTTAGTTACATTTTTATTACATACATCTAAAACTACAATATTAAAACTTATTTTATGCTTAGGCTTACTTTCAAATACAGATTATTTTACAACTAAACACCACTGGTTATACACTATTTTATTACATCCAGTTTTTACATGTTACTCTTAACCTACTGCTTATACTATTTTAACATCTTTTACACTATTTCCTATGTTTACAATATCTATATACATAATATAAAACGAAACATAGTTTTATTATCCGGCTTTATTTTTGTCTATGACTTTTTGTGCTACACTCTCGCAGTAGGCTATTAATTTGCTTCTACTTTTGCCCGACATTATATCCCGCACGCTCTCTCTTTGCAGTGTCATCCCCAGTTCCTGCTCCAGATCATATCTTTCCCTTGCGTAAATAGGGCAATCTAGGATTAGATGCGGAACCGATTCCGCTATACTGGGGTCGCAGGTGCACGATGGGCTCTCCTTACACTTAAAGCGGTTTAAGTATTCTGAGAACCCACCGTGCCCCGTTAAAACCTGCGTGAGCACTCCTGTTGGCCTCACCCGTTTCACTATACGGTAGGCAGCCACGGCATCCGGAAGGAACATTTTCGTCACCGAGGCCGTCTCGCCCGACACATATCTCCGATTCCATTCCTCAAGCGAATCCAAACGGATTTGACGCTTGATGAATGAAACCGGACACTGGTCATAGTCCGGCTTCCTCCGTGACGACAATGCTGCTTCCTTCGCCAGCTCGTCCGCACGCTCGTTCCCTGGCAAGCCCGCGTGGGCCTTGACCCAATAAAGAGACACAGCTTTTTCTTGGGTCAATGCCAGAGCGATATTCGCTCTTGCGCGGACCGCCAGAGGATGGAGAGAGCCATGGCCTGCCAGTGTCTGCAATGCTGCCATTGAGTCACTGTACAAGCCATAGCTCGTCTCTTTGCGCTTGAGGATTACGTCCGTTGCCTTACAAATGGCCAGAAGTTCCGCCTGGTAGACAGTGCAGTACGCGGCAAGGCTAAGCTTGAGGTTCTGGACTTCACCATCATTATCCCATAAGGATAATGCGGCTCCGACCTTCCCCTCAATCTTGCTGCCGTCAGTGAAGATTCGCACTGCCTGCACGTTCTGGCCGTCCACGAGCTGTTGGTCTGCCAGGCACATGAACTCCAAGGTCATTTGTTTGGCAGGGTGAGACGTCTCTGCAAATCTCACCATACTCTCAATCTCCCGGTCCGCCGGCACAAACCGGGATGACCCTCTCCTTGCCGCATACAGGGCGGCTGCCTCTTGTATGCGGAGGTCTAGAGGCAGTATCCCGGCCAGCACCAACGCCGAGTTTAGAGAGACTGTACGGTAGGATTTGCAGAGCTTCTGGACGAATCCTCGTTGGACCGAGCCCAACTTCCTCCGTATACCTAGTTTCCTAGTTGCGGGAGCCCAGGCTCCGGCCGCGTACGTGACAATCGGTTCTATTGTGGCAGTGTAAATCGTGTGTATTATGTCCCTGTGTAGTCCCCAACTGACTTTTGCTGCACGTGAAAGCTGCTTGTACAGCTCTGCCACCTTCTTGCAGACGTTCCCGGCATGTTCATTGAATGTTAGTCGGTCGTCGATGGTTAGACCCAGCAGCTTCATACTCCTCACCATACCGATGCCGACCCCGGCCATGCTCAGAATTGGAGTGTCGTACTTAAGCCTGTTGGTTATCAACATCGCACAGGTCTTGTGCGGTGCAAACTTAAGCTTGTTTCGGACGCCCCAACTCTGAACATGGGCGAGGGCTGCATTGGCGGCTGTGGAGACTTCAGCCGCTGAGTCGCCATCCACGACTAAAACAATGTCGTCCGCGAACGCCTGCACGAAGTAGCCTCTTTTCTCGAGTTCCTTTAGTAATGGGTCCAGTATCAGATTCCAAAAGATGGGACCACCAATAGACCCCTGGACACAGCCTTTATTTGTTTCCCGCGTGCATTCTTCCCCGGCATACCTTACTCTTACTTTTCTGCAGTCGAGATAGCTATCAATTAGCCTCCTGGTATTCACCGGGCACTTTTCCTCAGCCAGCCTGACTTTGATCGCCACCAGGCGCTGTCGAAGGCGCCCTCTATATCCAATGACACCAGGGCAATTAGCTTCTTCAGCCTCAACTTGTCCTGAACGTGCTCTATTAGAGTACAGAGGGCGTCCTCGGTGCTCTTCTGGGGCATAAAGCCAAACTGACGAGTACTAAACCGCGGCACCAGTTGCCACTTGACTCTCGCCACTACCATCCTCTCCAGGACCTTCCCCAAGACCGGCAATAGACCTATTGGTCTATACGACTTGGGGTTCGTGTAATCTTCCTTGCCCGGTTTCCGGAGGACTACCACCGTTGCCTCCTTCCAGGTGTCCGGGAAATGCGCCAATTCTAGGCATTTGTTGTACAGGGCAAGGAAGGCGTCCAGGTCCTGGTGGATCGCTCGACTGCAGATGTCCGACGTGAGTCCGTCCGCTCCGGGGGCTTTCTTTGGGTTAAAGCGTCCCACCGCCATCTTCAGTTCCAGCGGTGTAAATGGTGGGTCATGATTTTCATCATGACACCACTCATTTACCCGTCTGGCTGCTTCTCTAGCAAGTCTGTGGTCTGCGTTGTCCTCTTCTGCTGTGTCCTTCGGGAAGAACGTGTCGGCAAGTAAGGCTGCCGATTCCTTCGGGTTCAGGAATGCACCGTTGCTCTTCAGGGTCAGGTCTTCTTGTCTCCTGGTGGTCCCTCTGATGACTCTGTGTATCCCATCCCATACGCTTTCTCTGTCTTGCTTCTCGCAGAATGCTTTCCAGCTGGCTATTTGGGCTTCTTTGGCTTGGCACTCATATTCCTCTTTTGCCCTCAGGTACTCGTCGACGACCATCGCTCGGCGGACCGGTGCGGCGTTGCGGATACGGTTCTTCAGAGTTGTGAACCTCTTCTTCTTAGAAGCAAGTTCCTCGGACCACCACGGTATAATAATTTTAGTTTTATTGCTAATCTTAGGGATAGACTCATCACATGCCTTTTCTATTACATTAATGTAGCTTGTAACTAATTGCTCAAGTTCAATTTTATTTATTATTTGATTAATTGAATTTACGTTAATGTTTTCTTCATTCTTGTATTCCCCCAATTTAATTTCAAATTTTTCCCAGTCTGCTTTTTTAGTTAAATATTTTCTAGTGGTCCTAACAATGCTAATCCCTTTTTCCTTTTTGACTCTAACGTTAAATAAAATGGTGTTGTGGTCCGAGCTCGTTATCCCCGTATCTACCCGCCAGCCGTCTACCATGTCAAGAAGCTCGAGCGAACACGCCGTGACGTCGACACGGCTCTTGTAGACTACGCCGCCTCTTACTGTGTAAAAGGTCGGCGTATCGCCAGTGTTGAGCACCTGAAGTTCTAACTCTTCAAGGGTCCCGGACATCTCTTCTCCCCTGAGGTCTTCTATGGTGCTTCCCCACCAGGTACTCTTTGCGTTAGCATCGCCGCCTATAAGAAGTAATCCGGTGCCCAGGTCCAATTTTATTTTGGTCAGCTGATCCAGGTATGGCCCTATGGGTTGGTCTGGCTCAAAGTAATAAGAGACTACTACGATTTCCCAGGCTTTGGTCCGGATCCCCACCACAACGATGTTGTTTGTGGTGAGTTTCGGGTAGGGAATGACATCAAGGTCATTATCAAAGACGGCTATTGCCGCCTTTACCCTCCCACTTCCTTCAACCTCGCACTGGTAGAGTCTCGCACCACGGTAGCTCTTCATACTCCTAGCTCCTCCCACATAGGGTTCCTGGATCAGTGCCCATGCGATCTTACGCTTACTGGCCTCTAGCATGAGTTCGGTGGTTGCCAGTTCTTTCCTCTGTAGATTGGCCTGGGCTACTCCATATCCTCTGGTGGGGATGCCCGCGTTAGGTTAGGTTAGGTTAGGTTAGGTTAGGTTAGGTTCCCCCCCGAATTGGTTCCCGCCTTGTCGTGGCGGGGGGGCTCAGTAGCCGTGGTGGCGGAAACCCACGGTGAAGCCAAGAGGAACCTAGGCGGGGGCCGCTCGTCTAGGCTTTTGCCGATAAGCCAACGACGAGTGGCCCAATAGTTGCGGTGCCGCGGGTGCCGCCTGTAGCGGCATCGCAACTGAGCGGGCTGCGATGCCCCCCCCCTCTGATGGGGGGGGGCATTGCGGCGGAGTGCGGGGGGCCGCGGCGGGGAGGGGAGTGTCGGTGTGGCTTCGGCCATTCTCCCTTACCTCCCGCGGCCTCAACGGGGCCGCCACCGTCAGATGGCGGACGCGGTGGGGCCGCAGGGGAAGAGGACTGTCGGTGTATCGTTGCCGCTGTCCCTGTCCCCTGCGGTGCAGCACACTCTCGAGCAGTGTCCTGCCTGGGAGTTGCAGCGTCGGGAACTCACCGCAGTGATAGGGAACGACCTCGCGCTGCCGGCCGTGGTTCAATCCATGAGCTGCGCGAGGTCGTGGGAAGCGGTCGCATCCTTCTGCGAGGAAGTTATCTTGCAGAAGGAGGCGGCGGAGCGGATCAGGGAGGACTCACCCCTGGCTGATCCGCATCGCCGCCGGCGAGCTGGGCGGCGAAGGCGCGCGTACGCCGCGAACCATATGCCGCCCTGAGCGAGGCCGCGGGCGGAGGAACGGGGACCTTTTTCCACCGCCCGCTGATGCCTTCCGCGACGGAGCGGCGCTCTGTGTGCGTCCGGAGCGCTGCTAGGAGAGGACGACCAAGGAGTCGGGTGCCCGGTGGCAGTCGGACCGGGCACAGTCGCCGCGGCGGGCCCTGTGGATGTAAGAACGATCCAGGGCTCGCCCACTTTTACGGCGACGCATGGCACACGGCGGGTCTTTTTAGTGGGTGCAAACCCCACACTACCCCATCGCCTTCCCCGGGTGGTGGGGTGTGCGTCAGGCATTTTTTCCCGCCAAAAAAAAAAAAAAAAAAAAAAAAAAGGTTAGGTTAGGTCAGGTAACCTCCACGTGTGCTTGGTGGGTTGCTAGTCTCTTTCGGACACGTCCGGGGGGAAGAGCAACCCGCTGGGCCGGTGCACCCTGGGCACCGTCAATAACTTCCCATTCGTGGGTTCTTGTTGGCGGTGGCGAATAATCTGACAGGGGGGGTAGATGTCGCTCTGGGTGTTCCCCTGATTAGCAGGGGACACTCCGGAAGCGACATAGGGGTTGGGCTGGGGTGGGATGTAGGCTAGGTTGGGTAGGCTAGGTTGGGTAGGTTAGGAAGGGTAGGCTAGGTTGGGTAGGCTAGGCTGGGTAGGTCTGGGTAGGTTAGGTTAGGTGGAGAGGGAGGGTGGTTTCCTGAAAACAGGTTACCACCAACAGGGGAGTCTACGCCAGCTCTCCTTAAATCCCGGAGCCCACGGCATAATCCCAAGGACCCCCATCGTTGGCGGTATGGGGTACGGGACGTGCTGTGGACCGGAGGGCTTGCCTTAATTGGCCGGCCCGCGGGAAGGAAAACCCTTTAAAACCCGACAGCGAAGTCGTAAAAACCTGTAGATACCAGGCGACCTCTACAGTATCCAGCTACACTGTTCATCGGAATGGGCGTCACCCGGCAGTGTTTTTTATATCGTCCCATAATCGTGGGAACAAAATGGAAAAGAATAAGATCACCAAGGATGTTGGGGGGGAGGGTGTGGAGTGCGAGGGGTCGCGTGCCGACGCGCCGGTGCCAAGAGTGGTGCTGGCGCGGTTGGCGGACCGGCCCTCCACCCGGAGTCGGGGCCGCTTGCCCCAGGCGAGTGGGGAGGAGGACCTCAATCCAGCAGGGAGGTCGGATGCCGTCAGGCCGGGAGGCGCCGAGAAGCGCAGCTTCCCGGACGATCAAGAGGAGGCTTTCGAGGTGTCCATCCGGGCGCCTCGGAAAGTACGCCCCTCTAACAGAGGAGGAGCGGGGTCGAGAACGCGGTCGCTCACGCCGCACTGCCGACCCACAGCACCGATGGCGGCGACACCGACCCCGGGTGATATCACCCCGGTCGGGTCGTCGTCGTCGGTGTTTTCTAACAGCGCGGCGTACAGACGCGTGCGCGCTGATGGAGAGGCGGCCGCGGAGGATCAGGTCGGTCAATTGACCGACAGGATCCGCTCCGCGACCGAGGGGTCCGCAGCAGACGCAGCGGACCTGATGCAGACGGCGAGCGACTCGTTGAGCCTCGTTATGAAGGTCGCCACGAGGTCCCAAAACCTCAAGGGCGACTTCGTGAAGGGACTCAAGACAGCCGCCAGCGCGTTGGGTGGGGTGGTGGAGCGGCTCTCCGAACGCTCTGCCGCCTCCGAGGCTGCCAATGCCCGCCTCGAGGAAGAGGTGCAGCAGCTCCGCGCTGAGCTGGCCCAGCTACGGGTCGATCTCCAGGTCAGTGGGGTCGACATCACCCGGGCCGGCTCTCCGCGGGCCGAGAAGCCGCCAGCTGCACCACCCCTGGAGGTGATGGAGCCGGCCAATGGGATGGAGGTGGCTTGTGGGGCTCTGGGCGACGCGTTCAGCGACGCTCAAATGAGCCAGCTGGCCAGGTTCGTGGGGAGCCTGGTAGACGGACGCCTGGCCGGCGTCCAGGACCGCCTGCTCCCCGAAAAGCGGATTCGGCCGCCGTTGGCGGCTGACAAGCGCGGAGCCCCGCCAAACCAGCCGGGGATGGGCGCCAAGTCATTTGCGGCGGTGGCCGGCGAGCCCGCCGCGCCCAAGCCGCCTGTGCCGGCCAAAGCTCGTGCCGCTCAGGCTCCTACCGACAGGAGGAAGGGGAAGAAGGGGGGGCGGAGGGTGCCGCCGGCCGCCGCTCCTAGTGCTCCGGCTCCGGTGCCCGCGTCGGTCCCCGCTCCTCCTGCTCCACCCACTTCAGCTGCAGCTGAGGAGGGGTGGCAGACGGTTGGGGGGAAGCGGAAGAGGCGGCGCTCCGGGAAGGCGAAGAACCCTTCCGCGCCGGTAACAGGGCAAACGGCTGGTAAGAGGGGGCCCAAACTCTCTCCGCCAAAGAGTGCCGCCGTGGTCATCACGGTGGCGCCCGAGGCGGAGGGACTCACTTATGCGGGCTTCCTCCAGGAGGCGAGGTCGGTCCTCGACGGGGCCCTCCCTGGCGTCGGAGGGAAGGTGCGGTTGGCGCGGACAGGGGCGCGCATCCTGGAGTTCCCCGGCAAGGAGGGGGAGAAACAGGCCGACATGGTGGCCGCGGCGCTACGAGGCATTGTGGCGGGACGGGATGGCGTCACCGTCGCCAGGCCGACGAAATGCGCGGAGTTGCGCGTGTCGGGCTTGGACGACTCCGTCACGGCGGCGGAGGTCCGGGAGCGCATTGAAGCGTTTGCTGAGTGTGCTCCCGGCTCCGTCAAGGTCGGTGCCGTCCGCCCCGGCCCCGGAGGAGCGGGTGCGGTGTGGGTGCGCTGCCCCATCGCTGCGGCCAAGCCTCTGGCCAAAGCTGGACGACTCCTCGTGGGCTTCTCCTCGGCCCGAATCACGGTCTTGGAGGGGAGGCCTGCGAGGTGTTATGGGTGCATGGCCAGGGGCCACTTGCGGGCCAATTGCACTAGCGCCGTGGACTGCAGCGGATTGTGCTTCCGCTGCGGCCAACTGGGGCACAAGGCGGCGGAATGCTCCGCCGCCCCTTACTGCCCCCCGTGCGCGGCGGGCAATCGGCCCGCCAACCATTTGATGGGGCGGGAGGGGTGCACGATCCCCAACGCGCCGAGGCATCCGGGAGCTGGTCGTTCGACCACGGCGGCTCCCGGTCCTCGGTCACCGACCGCGGGAGGAGAGATGGAGGTGTCAACAATCCAATAATGTATTGCACACCCTCCAATCTCCTCCAGACGAATTTGAACCACTCCGCCGGCGCCCAGGACCTCCTCCTGCAAGCGATGGCGGAGTGGTCAATAGGTGTGGCCGTAGCCGCGGAGCCCTACTTCGTTCCTCCCTGCCCAAATTGGGTGGGTGACCGGGACGGCTCCGTGGCCATCGTCAGCTCCGCTGCGCTTCGCTCCCCACCCTTGTCGCTCAGAGACAGGGGCGAAGGGTTCGTTGCTGCCGATTGGGGGGAGGTAACGCTGTTCGGCGTGTACTTCTCCCCAAACCGGAGTCTGGCGGAATTCGAGGTCTTCCTCAATAGAGTGGAGGCCTCGATACGGCGGACAGCACCTCGTCAGGTGCTCGTTCTGGGGGACTTCAATGCCAAATCTACGGCGTGGGGCTCCCCCGGAACGGATGCCCGCGGTCGGGCAGTCGAAGAGTGGGCGACGTCGGTGGGCCTCTGTCTCCTCAACAGAGGCACCACCGACACGTGCGTTCGTCGGCAGGGGGGGTCGATAGTGGACCTCTCGTTCGCTACCCCTGCCGTCGAAGCGCAAGTAAGGAGCTGGCGTGTCCTGGATGAGGTTGAGACGCTCTCGGATCATAGATACATCCGATTCGAGCTCTCCCGGTCCCAGGGCCCCAGAAGGGGTCACGTTCCCTCTCGGCGTGGCGGCGCGTTTCCGCGGTGGGCTGTGGGGCGAATGGACAAGGTCCTGCTAGAGGAGGCGGCCATTATTTCCAATTGGTTCGCCTCCCCGCCTTCGTCCGAGGGTGCCGACGCTGCGGCTGGCCGTTTTCGCGATGCGATTACGCAAATCTGCGATACGGCCATGCCCCGTGCTAAGTGTTGGTCCCCGAAGACGGAGGTCTACTGGTGGTCCCCGGAGCTTGCCTCCCTTCGCGCAGCGTGTTTTGCGGCGCGGAGGTCCTACACCCGCAGCCGGCGACGTCACCCCCGTGACGTCGAGAGGGAAGACCGGCTTTACGCGGCGTACATCGACGAGGTGTGCGCCCTAAAGCTGGCCATTCGCCGCGCCAAGGAGGAGGCGCGGCACGAGCTGTTGGAGGGTCTCGACCGTGACCCCTGGGGCCGCCCCTACCGAGCTGCGCTGAATAAGCTACGCTGTCGGGGTCCCCCCCTTGTGGAGACTCTCCAACCCGGCTTCCTCGTGGAGGTGGTTGAGGGCCTATTCCCGCAACGAGCGGAGCACGTGCCCCCGGCAATGGTCGCCGCAGAGACCGACGACCGGGAGGCCGACCTCAGTGCTCCGCCCGTCACAGAGGCGGAGGTGGCGGCGGCTGTTCTTCGGATGCGCTCGAAGAACACCGCCCCCGGGCCCGACGGGGTACCCGGACGGGTGTTGGCCCTGGCCCTCAACCACATGGGGGACCGCCTCAGGGAGCTGTTCGACGTGTGCCTGGCGTCCGGACGGTTCCCTGACTGCTGGAAGGCGGGGAAGCTGGTGCTCCTCCCTAAGCCGGGACGACCTCCCGACACCGTGGCGGCCTACAGGCCTATCGTTTTGCTGGAGGAGGCGGGGAAGTTGCTTGAGAGAGTTCTCGCCACCCGTATCCTCCGGCATCTGGAAGAGGTCGGCTCCGGTCTGTCGGACGCTCAGTACGGTTTCCGCGCTGGGCGTTCGACGATCGATGCCATCCTGCGTCTGAGGGCCGCTTCGGAGGAGGCCGTCGCTGGCGGAGGGGTGTTGCTGGCGGTATCCTTGGATATCGCCAACGCCTTCGGTAGTCTGCCGTTCGGCTGCATCGGCGAGGCGCTCCGGTTCCATGGAGTGCCGGTTTACCTGAGGCGGCTGGTGGCAGACTACCTTGAGGGCAGGGTGGTTCTGTGCGAGGACCGCGACGGAGCTTTGCTCCGCAGACCCATGGCGTGCGGTGTTCCGCAGGGTTCAGTCCTAGGACCTCCCCTGTGGAACATCGGTTACGACTGGGTGCTGCGTGGAGCTTTTCCCCCGGGCCTGGACGTCATCTGCTATGCGGATGACACGCTCGTCACGGCCCGGGGACAAAGCTTCGAGGAGGCGGCGCGCCTGGCCAACGAGGGGGTGGCCCAAGTGGTCGGGCGCATCGAGGCGCTGGGGCTTAGGGTGGCCCCTGCCAAGACTGAGGCCGTGCTCTTTCACGGGCCTCGTCGCGGTCCACCTGCTGGCGCCTCGATAACGGTTGGCTCGGTCCCCGTACGGATCGGGGCCCAGATCAAGTATCTGGGCCTAGTGATAGACAGGCGGTGGAACTTTGACGAGCACTTCCGCATTCTGGTGCCCAAGCTGGAGGGCGTTGCCGCCGCTCTCGGTCGGCTCTTGCCGAACGTGGGCGGCGCCAGCGTCGCCTGCCGGCGGCTTTACACGGGGGTGGTACGGTCGATGGCACTGTACGGCGCACCCGTGTGGGCGGAGTCCTTGTCCGCCGGGAACAGGGTGCGCTTGTGGCGCCCTCAGCGTACCCTGGCGATCAAGGCCATTCGCGGATACCGCACGGTGTCCACAGACGCGGCGTGTGCGTTGGCTGGGACACCCCCGTGGGATTTGGATGCGGAGGTGCTCGCCGAGGTTTACAAGCGCGCGGCGGCAGCCCGGGCCGGGGGTTCTGTCCCCCTGCCCGAGGAGTTGCGAGGTTGGCGCGAGGAGGCCCACCGGACGTTGATGGTACGGTGGGGGCATCGGCTTGGGGCTCCACGAGCTGGCGTTCGGACCGTGGAGGCGCTCAGGCCGATTCTCGAGGAGTGGGCAGTGCGGCAGCATGGGACTCTCTCCTTTAGGCTGGTGCAGGTATTGACCGGACATGGTTGCTTCGGTACATACCTGCATAGGCTTGGGAGGGAGGCGAGTCCGATGTGCCACCACTGCGACTGCGGTGAGGACTCGGTGCAGCACACTCTCGAGCAGTGTCCTGCCTGGGAGTTGCAGCGTCGGGAACTCGCCGCAGTGATAGGGAACGACCTCGCGCTGCCGGCCGTGGTTCAATCCATGAGCTGCGCGAGGTCGTGGGAAGCGGTCGCATCCTTCTGCGAGGAAGTTGTCTTGCAGAAGGAGGCGGCGGAGCGGATCAGGGAGGACTCACCCCTGGCTGATCCGCATCGCCGCCGGCGAGCTGGGCGGCGAAGGCGCGCGTACGCCGCGAACCATATGCCGCCCTGAGCAAGGCCGCGGGCGGAGGAACGGGGACCTTTTTCCACCGCCCGCTGATGCCTTCCGCGACGGAGCGGCGCTCTGTGTGCGTCCGGAGCGCTGCTAGGAGAGGACGACCAAGGAGTCGGGTGCCCGGTGGCAGTCGGACCGGGCACAGTCGCCGCGGCGGGCCCTGTGGATGTAAGAACGATCCAGGGCTCGCCCACTTTTACGGCGACGCATGGCACACGGCGGGTCTTTTTAGTGGGTGCAAACCCCACACTACCCCATCGCCTTCCCCGGGTGGTGGGGTGTGCGTCAGGCATTTTTTCCCGCCAAAAAAAAAAAAAAAAAAAAAAAAAGGTTAGGTTAGGTTAGGTTAGGTTCCCCCCCGAATTGGTTCCCGCCTTGTCGTGGCGGGGGGGCTCAGTAGCCGTGGTGGCGGAAACCCACGGTGAAGCCAAGAGGAACCTAGGCGGGGGCCGCTCGTCTAGGCTTTTGCCGCTAAGCCAACGACGAGTGGCCCAATAGTTGCGGTGCCGCGGGTGCCGCCTGTAGCGGCATCGCAACTGAGCGGGCTGCGATGCCCCCCCCCTCTGATGGGGGGGGCATTGCGGCGGAGTGCGGGGGGCCGCGGCGGGAAGGGGAGTGTCGGTGTGGCTTCGGCCATTCTCCCTTACCTCCCGCGGCCTCAACGGGGCCGCCACCGTCAGATGGCGGACGCGGTGGGGCCGCAGGGGAAGAGGACTGTCGGTGTATCGTTGCCGCTGTCCCTGTCCCCTGCGGCCGAAAGGTGGTAGGTGACGGGGCCACAGACCCGACCCGTCACATGGGGAGCTCCGGCGTGCCATGACTGCGGCGCGTCGGAGGGCCTGGACCCCTCGCTTCCTGGCGTGGGAGCCCCATGCTAGAAGGCGACGGGTCTGGGCAGCGGTCGCCTCCTTTTGCGAGGGTGGTAAATCGCAAAAGGAGGCGAAGGTGGTGATACGCGGGCGACAGGGGCGGGGGCCCCTTCGCCTGCATTGCACATCACCACCCGCGGGAGGGAATGGCCGAGCACTCGCGGTCATTCCCGGGCCCCTCCGTTGAGAGGGGCACGAGGGGCCCGCTGTGAGACAGCGGGCAGTCGTCGGCGGGGGACTGGAGTAAAGGCTCTGCCGGTTTCCCAGTCCTCCTCCACTAAGACGATGCGGGAGTGCCGTTGGGTTTTTTAGTGGGTATACCGGAAGCAGGATCCGGGGAGTCCCACATACCCCTCCCTTCCCCCGGAGGGAGGATGATGCGTAATGCATTTTTCCCAGCGCAACAAAAAAAAAAAAAAAAAAAAAAAAAAGGTTAGGTTAGGTTAGGTTTTTTTTTTTTTTTTTTTTTTTTTTTTTTTCTTAACACTAATCCCGCCAACGATATTTCTTGGCGCCTTATGTGCTCAACCTCAGTCATTCCGGTCAATCTTCTATGCCTCTCGTACTTTCATTCCTCATCCTAATTCTTTCTTGCATTCATCTTTATATGTGTAATCAAAGTACAATTTTTTGCAATCTAGGTAAATAAGACATTAAGTAATTATGACCTAGTAATTTAGTTCTGTTTATAGTTTTAAGTAAATTAAAATTAATTTTCCAAATTATACAATCTTGCCACTATTTTTAGACTTCTTATGTTAAATATTGTTTAAATTCTGTTTTCCTACGATAAGCATATTTTTAGAGCTGCTACAGCCTGTGATACAGGATTACCTAGTACAGGCATCTTACATTATTATACCTAAATTAGTTATCTAAGATTGAAACTGTATTTTTACCTTTTCTAATTTCTGAATAAAGATTTATTATTATTATTATCTCCTTTTATTCCATATTTAGTCCTAATTTACGGCATAGTTTATTACTTAGAAAAATAGGTAAAATACTTATGGACAAAATAACAAATTGAGCAAAAGGTGCTATAATTTTAATACAATTTGAGCAACAGTGCTGTATATTCCAGGTACAGTGAGCGGTATATCACAGGTTTATCGAAATTTTTATTTAGGGATAAAGAAAACACAAGCTCTGTTATCATAAAATGTCACAGTAATTTTTACACAATTTATAAACTTAGGTACTAACATAAAATACTGCCGGCTATACGTGCCTGTGCTGCATTCCGTGCTTACATTTAAATATCATACATAATACTAATGAAGCACGGTGCGCTTCAGGTTTTGTTCCTTTGTATAACCGCAGTGGCTACTCTAATACAGTATTCTATGAACTTTTCCCTAGTTTTCTTGTCCATGAGCCCATGCAGGCTCTCCTTTGTTATTTTCCTGTCCAGCTCACATTCTAGTTGGTAGCGCTCCCTGATAAATACCGGGCATTCTACGAGTATGTGCTGGACAGTCTCTGCCACGCCTGGATCGCAGACGCACGATGGGCTCTCCTTACACTTGAAGCGATTCAAGTATTCAGAGAACCCACCGTGCCCCGTCAAAACTTGCGTGAGGACGCCGGTTGGCCGCACTTGTTGTACTATACGGAAAGCCACTATTGCGTCCGGAAGAAACATTTTCGTCACCGAAGCAGTCTCGCCCGACACATATCTCCGATTCCATTCATCAAGCGATTCCAAACGGATCTGTCGCTTGATAAATGAAACCGGACACTGGTCGTAGTCCGGCTTCCTCCGTGACGACAATGCTGCCACCTTGGCTAGCTCGTCCGCTCGCTCATTCCCCGGCAGGCCCGCGTGGGCCTTGATCCAGAACAAAGTCACAGCTTTGCTCTGGCCCAGGGCGTGAGCCAGGTTGGCGCGCGCGCGAACCGCCAGGGGATGGAGAGAGCCATGGTTTGCAAGCGTCTGCAATGCGGACATTGAGTCGCTGTACACACCATAGCTCGCCTCTTGCCGCGCGAGGATCACTTCTGTCGCCCTACAAATGGCCAGGAGTTCCGCCTGGTACACTGTGCAGTACGCGGCAAGGCAAAGCTTGAGGTTCCGGATTTCGCCTTCATTATCCCAAATGGATAATGCGGCTCCGACCTTCCCCTCAATCTTGATGCCGTCGGTGAAGATTCGCACCGTCTGCACATTGTTGCTGTCTAGCAACTCTTGGTCTGTCAGGCACATGAACTCCAGGGGCATTTGTGTGGCTGGGTGAGGGGCTTCCGCAAACCTTACCGCACTCTCGATCTCCCTGTCTCCTGGCACAAACCGGGATGACCCTCTCCTCGCTTCATACAGGGCGGCCGCCTCTTGTATGCGCAGGTCTAGAGGAAGTATCCCAGACAAGGCCAGTGCCGAGTTCAGAGAGACAGTACGGTAAGATTTGCAGAGCTTCTGAGCGAATCCTCGTTGAACAGAGCCAAGCTTCTTCCGTACCCCCAACTTTTTTGCAGCGGGTGCCCAGGCTGCGGCTGCGTACGTAACTATGGGCTCAATCGTTGCTGTGTAAATGGTGTGTATGACTTGTGTGTTCAATCCCCAGCTCACCTTTGCGGCTCGAGACAGCTGCTTATACACGACAGCTGCCTTCTTGCAGACGTTCGCGGCGTGCTCATTAAAGGTAAGCTTATCGTCTATGGTTAGACCCAGCAACTTCATTTTTCTGACCATACCGATGTCGACCCCGGCCATGCTGAGCATTGGAGTGTCGTACTTAAGCTTGTTGGTTATGGTCATCGCACAAGTTTTGTGCGGTGCAAACTTCAGCTTATTTCGGACGCCCCAATCCTGAACATGGGCGAGGGCTGCATTGGCAGATCTAGAGACTTCAGTCGCCGTGTCCCCATCCACGACCAAGACGATGTCGTCCGCGAACGCCTGCACAAAAAGTCCGCGCTGCTCTAGCTCCTGCAGTAGTGGGTCGAGTACGAGGTTCCACAGGATTGGACCTCCGATCGACCCCTGAACACAGCCCTTGCTGGTCTCGCGAGTGCACTCCTCTCCGGCATACCGAACCTTGACCTTCCTACCATCGAGATAGCTGTCTATCAGCCTCCTGATGTTGACCGGGCACTTTTCCTCAGCCAGTCTGACTCTTATGGCTGGCCACCAGGCGCTGTCGAAGGCGCCCTCTATATCCAATGACACCAGGACAATTAGCTTCTTCAGCCTCAACTTGTCCTGTACGTGATTCACTAGCGTATAGAGGGCGTCCTCGGTGCTCCTCTGGGGCATGAAGCCAAACTGACGAGTACTAAACCGCGGTACAAGCTGATATTTCAGACGCGCTACGACCATCCTCTCCAGGACCTTACCCAGAACAGGCAAAAGACCGATTGGTCTATACGCCTTGGGGGTGGTGTAGCTGTCCTTGCCCGGCTTTCTGAGGACTACGACTGTAGCCTCCTTCCAGGTGGTCGGGAAGTGTGCCAATTCCAGGCACTTGTTGTAGAGGGCAAGGAAAGCGTCCGGGTCCTGGTGGATCGCTCGACTGCAGATATCAGAAGTCAGTCCGTCCCCTCCTGGTGCCTTTTTGGGGTTGAAACCCGCCACAGCGGACTTCAGCTCCAGCGTCGTAAATGGGGGATCATGATACTCATCATGGGCCCACTCATTTACTCGGCTGGCTGCTTCTCTTATTCGCCTGTGGTCAGTGTTGTCCTGGTCTACTCTGTCTTCGGGGTAGAACGTATCTGCCAGTAGGGCGGCCGATTCACTCGGATTAAGGAATGCACCGTCGCTGCAAAGGGTCAGTTCTTCTTGCCTTTTGGCGGTCCTACCGATGATCCTGTAGATACCCTCCCAAACTCCCTCACGATCCTGCTTCCGGCAAAACTCCTTCCAACTGGCGATTTGGGCACTCTTTGCCTGTATCTCGTACTCTTCTTTTGCTTTCAGGTACTCGCCAACGACCTTCGCTCGCCGGACCGGCGCGGCATTGCGGATGCGGTTCTTCTTTGTCTTTACTTCTCTCTTCTTCACAGTGAGCTCCTCGGACCACCACGGACAGCTAAGTTTTGTTTTATTATTTAATTTTGGGATGGTGCTTTGACAAGTTTCTAATATTATACTTATATATTTATTTACTATTTCTTCTAATTGTTGTTTATTTTCTATTTCTATTATTCTTTCTAAATTTATATTTGTTCTAATTTTATTTTCTTCTATTTTACTTTCAAAAGCCTCCCAGTCCGCTTTTTTCGTATTAAACTTTCTAGTCGTTCTAATGACACTCATTCCTTTTTCCTTTTTAATATAAATATTGAAAAATATCGTGTTATGGTCCGAGGATGTTGCTCCCGTGTCGACCCGCCAGCCGTCCACCAGATCAAAAAGGTCGATCGAACATGCCGTGACATCCACATGGCTTCTATACGCTTTACCACCTCTGATGGTGTCAAAGGTGGGAGCGTCACCAGTGTTTAGTACCTGAAGCTCTAACTCGTCCAGGGTAGCGGACATTTCCTCTCCCCTGGGATCTTGTACGGTGCTGCCCCACCAGGCACTTTTCGCATTTGCGTCGCCACCTATCAGCAATCTACCGGTGGCCACTTCCGCTTGGATCCGGGTCACCTGGTCCAGGTATGGCCCTATGGGTTGGTCTGGCTCGAAGTAATAGGAGACTACTGCGATTTCCCAGGCTTTGGTCCGGATCCCCACCACAACGATGTTATTTGTGGTAAGTTTCGGGTAGGGTATGACGTCCAAGTCATGATCAAAGACGGCTATCGCCGCCTTAACCCTCCCACTTCCATCGACCTCGCACTGGTAGATTCTCGCTCCACGGTAGCTCTTCATACTTCGTGCTCCTCCCACATACGGCTCCTGAATCAGTGCCCACGAGATCTTTCTTTCACTGGCTTCTAGAAAGAGTTCGGTGGTAGCCAGTTGCTTGCGCTGTAAATTCGCTTGGGCCACACGGTATGGTCTTGCTGTTTGTTGGGCAGGAGTCCCCGGGGTGCCCTTAGCAATACGCTATGGATGAGCGGGCTATAGCGTCCCATCTTCTTCTGACTATGCACTCTGAGCTGAAGGCGTGATGGTGCGTGTTGTCGGCTTTGGCACGCGTGCAGTTGCAGCAGGTCGGTGGTAGACCAGCACTCCAGTCCGCGCACTCCGTCCTCATGTGAGGTCCGCCACAGTGGCTGCACTTTGGCACGGTCTCCGTGCACGTGCGTCGGCTATGCCCATACCCGAGGCAGAGCGAGCACTGGACGAGCGGGGACTGGTCTTCGACCCTTACCCGCTGAAGGTCCAGATGCACCGATCCAACCTCGAGCATGCGCCGCCACACCTCTGTGGCGACCCTCAACACTAGGTGGCACATGTGCGGGTTCCTGTGGCGTTTCTTGTACAGAACCTCCACTATCTTCTGTTCTTCTGCCAGGTCTTGGAAGACGTGGCGGTTCTGGTTTTTGAGGGCTTTTACCATGTCCTCATTGCTTTTCAACTGCACGACGTCCTTTACCACGACTTGAGGATTCTTGTTTTTTATGTCCTCTGTCCTCAACTCAGGTGCTTTGCTGAGTCTTTCCCGCAACTTACGCCTTTCTTCCTCCGTGCGACACCCCATTATAATTTTCCTATCTTTTGCCTTTCGAACCTTGTCGACTTGTATTCCCCCTTCCGTTGCGTTTACTACCTTTCGGATCCTGTCCAGGACTTGCTCACCGGATTCCTCCTCATCCTTGGCCGTCACTACGATGGAGTGTAGTGCTGTAAGTTTCGGGGTTTGGATGGTAGGCCGACTCGCCGCTACACTGGCATAGGAGAGCTTCTCCATATGCTCTTGGCCAGCTTGTAGTGCTTCCTTCAGCATGTCCATCTTTCCACTATGTACGGCCAAGTTTTGACTGTGCTCCTCCAGGGCCTTTTTGAGGGATTCCACATCTACCTCTCTGAGAGCTACTGGAGAAGGGATAGGAGGTTCTCTGGTCTTCTGCGCCTCCTGGATCTGGGTTCCGGTCGTCGCCGTTGGTTTTTCGGTTGGGGGTTTTTTGGCATTTTCCAGCTCTTTGACGAGCTGGTAGAGTCGGTCTGCTTGCGCTTTCACCTCGGCTTTGATCTCGTTTTTCGTGTTTCTGGATGTGGTCATTAGGGCTTTAATTTTATTTGAGCACATCCTTGCCTCTTGAACTTTATTTTTTGGGGCAGGCGGGCTGCCGACCTCATAAGAGATCGACATTACTGGAGGTGTTTGGTCCAGTTTTTTGGGTGGAGGAGTCCTCTTGGTGACGGTTTTGCCCGCCTCCCATTCGCCCACACTCCTTCTGACGCTTTGCGTCGAAGGTCCTGCTTGTTCAGGCACAATCTGTGGGCTTTTGTTCTGCGAGGCCGTTGCAAGAGACCGGCTCTTAATGGGCGTGCGCACACCAGGCATTCCGCTCATCCTGACTTATGTAGGTTTATGGGGATTAGTGTCGTGTCTAAGAGGGGTGGTGTAAAAGGCACCCCAATCGTGTGTAAAATTAAGTTGAGAAGGGGGTATTGTAAAGGATACCCGCTTCGTGTGTCGATGTTGATGTTCCCCTTCACAATCAGGGTACTGGTCAACAAAGTTAAATTAAAATAAGTCCTAAACTATTGTATAGTAGTACAGAAGTACTACTATGTGTCCTAATCTAAAATGTTAAAAAAATTGTATTGCAATAAGTTGCTAATATGTACAGTCGAAATTGTATCTCAATAAAATTTAGGTCAGTCAAAAAATATATAACAGAAAATTGTTAGGCAAATAATGCCTAACAATGTCTTAACCTAGGTATAGCAGCACAATAATGCTGCTATATGTCCTTAAAACTAACACAAATTTTCCAAAATTCGAAGTCTTCGATGCTCAGGAACCAATGTCGTAAGGGTCTGGGCGTTGTGGATTGAGCTGTTTGCTCCTGCGTGGCCCTTCAGTAAACTTGGATCTGGTTGCCTACTGAAAAAACTGCCCGTCGGGGAAGTTTATTTGGTTCTGGCTGAGCTGGTGCAGGATGGAAGACTTCTGCTGGGGCCGATCGATCGGGCTCCTCGAGCTGGTTAAAATGAGTCCAAGCTCGATGGTCCAGCCCTGACCTGGGCCGAGATAGGACGAGGGGGGTGCGGTAATAAATGAAGGGTTGGGGGGCGGGTTTCTGTTGGGGCCAAAAGATAGGGCTCCTCCAGCCGGTCACAATGGACCCAAGCTCGGGTGGTCTGCCACTATATTTGGCCTAGAAAACCGGAGGGGGGGAAATTTTTGGAGGGGGGTTGGGGGGGGGGGGGGTAAAATCCAAAGTTAGGAGGGGGTGAAGGCGGGGAGGGGGGGGGGAGGGGGTAATTTTTTGGGGGGGATCTGTTGGGGCCAAAAAATAGGGCTCCTCAAGCCGGTCACAATGGACCCAAGCTCGGGTGGTCCACCTCTATTTTTGGCCGAGATAACTGGAGGGGGGTAAGGTATTTTGAGGGGGGTTGGGGGGGGGTAAAGTCCAAAAGTTTGGAGGGGGTGAAGGCGGGGGGGGGGGGGGGGATGTAAAGTGGGGGGGGGTAAATGGAAAGTGGGGGGGCGGGTAGGTATTTGGAGAAGTGGGGAGGGGGTATCCAACACAAGTCCAAACTCGGGTGACGTCAGGCCAGGGGTTGAGGAGTTCCCTCGAAGTTTCCTGCTGAGGATTTGTGGAGCTGTTCTATAGTCAGCTCTATAGTCAGCTCGGCACAAACAGGTACGTCTATAACTTCCTCGAAAATTTTCACTTCAGAAAACACGTGTTTATTTGGGGTTAAGTATCACAACGTGGTCCCCCTGGAATATTTTATAGCCGCACGAGTTTGCACCTTAAAAATCTGAGAGTCACAGTGTAAATAAGTGCCACTGGGGGGGTCAATATCCCGTGATAAAATCACTAGGTCTTCGCTCTACTTTCTGAGCTATTAACCAACGAAAAACACTGTTAGGTTATGTGTCCGGAACTGCTTTATAAAAAGTTAGTCACACACTCTTTGAAAGTTTTGATTACGGAAACTTCACTAGCCACCGATGGCCCACAGGTGGGCTAAACCACTTTTTGTCTCTCGCGTCCTGGCAAAGTCTTTGAAGAAAGATGGTTTTTCTTTTATGGCCAGCAGGCCTCCGCTGTTGCACCGGAAAAATCTGGAGGACACCTCAAAATGTGCGGGCAGCCAGGCCGCAGCCCCGCACTCCAAAAAATCAGTAGGTCCCCGCTCTGAATTCATCAGCGTTTAAGGGTTTGTGAAAAATACTTACTGAATTTTTCTTCTTTTACCCAGGAAAAAACCCAAAAGCGGAGTCCGGTGATTTCTTTTTGTGCGCGCATGTAGCACTCACTTGCCCGAAAACTTTAAGCTATCACTCACTTGAAACGGTGATAAGTTTCCGAGTTTTCCGATTTTTGAGCGCGGAGTGGCTTTAAACTGAACTGGCACGGGCGCAGGGTCGCGAGAGACTCCGGTTAGGTTAGGTTAGGTTAGGTTAGGTTAGGTTAGGTTCCCCCCCGAATTGGTTCCCGCCTTGTCGTGGCGGGGGGGCTCAGTAGCCGTGGTGGCGGAAACCCACGGTGAAGCCAAGAGGAACCTAGGCGGGGGCCGCTCGTCTAGGCTTTTGCCGCTAAGCCAACGACGAGTGGCCCAATGGTTGCGGTGCCGCGGGTGCCGCCTGTAGCGGCATCGCAACTGATTGGGCTGCGATGCCCCCCCCCTCTGATGGGGGGGGGCATTGCGGCGGAGTGCGGGGGGCCGCGGCGGGGAGGGGAGTGTCGGTGTGGCTTCGGCCATTCTCCCTTACCTCCCGCGGCCTCAACGGGGCCGCCACCGTCAGATGGCGGACGCGGTGGGGCCGCAGGGGAAGAGGACTGTCGGTGTATCGTTGCCGCTGTCCCTGTCCCCTGCGGCCGAAAGGTGGTAGGTGACGGGGCCACAGACCCGACCCGTCACAGGGGGAGCTCCGGCGTGCCTGCATGACTGCGGCGCGCCGGAGGGCCTGGACCCCTCGCTTCCTGACGTGGGTAGCGCCATGCTGGAAGGCGACGGGTCTGGGCAGCGGTCGCCTCCTTTTGCGAGGGTGGTAAATCGCAAAAGGAGGCGAAGGTGGTGATACGCGGGCGACAGGTGCGGGGGCCCCTTCGCCTGCATTGCACATCACCACCCGCGGGAGGGAATGGCCGAGCACTCGCGGTCATTCCCGGGCCCCTCCGTTGAGAGGGGCATGAGGGGCCCGCTGTGAGACAGCGGGCAGTCGTCGGCGGGGGACTGGAGTAAAGGCTCTGCCGGTTTCCCAGTCCTCCTCCACTAAGACGATGCGGGAGTGCCGTTGGGTTTTTTAGTGGGTATACCGGAAGCAGGATCCGGGGAGTCCCACATACCCCTCCCATCCCCCGGAGGGAGGATGATGCGTAATGCATTTTTCCCAGCGCAACAAAAAAAAAAAAAAAAAAAGGTTAGGTTAGGTTAGGTTTTTCCCCCGGGCCTGGACGTCATCTGCTATGCGGATGACACGCTCGTCACGGCCCGGGGACAAAGCTTCGAGGAGGCGGCGCGCCTGGCCAACGAGGGGGTGGCCCAAGTGGTCGGGCGCATCGAGGCGCTGGGGCTTAGGGTGGCCCCTGCCAAGACTGAGGCCGTGCTCTTTCACGGGCCTCGTCGCGGTCCACCTGCTGGCGCCTCGATAACGGTTGGCTCGGTCCCCGTACGGATCGGGGCCCAGATCAAGTATCTGGGCCTAGTGATAGACAGGCGGTGGAACTTTGACGAGCACTTCCGCATTCTGGTGCCCAAGCTGGAGGGCGTTGCCGCCGCTCTCGGTCGGCTCTTGCCGAACGTGGGCGGCGCCAGCGTCGCCTGCCGGCGGCTTTACACGGGGGTGGTACGGTCGATGGCACTGTACGGCGCACCCGTGTGGGCGGAGTCCTTGTCCGCCGGGAACAGGGTGCGCTTGTGGCGCCCTCAGCGTACCCTGGCGATCAAGGCCATTCGCGGATACCGCACGGTGTCCACAGACGCGGCGTGTGCGTTGGCTGGGACACCCCCGTGGGATTTGGATGCGGAGGTGCTCGCCGAGGTTTACAAGCGCGCGGCGGCAGCCCGGGCCGGGGGTTCTGTCCCCCTGCCCGAGGAGTTGCGAGGTTGGCGCGAGGAGGCCCACCGGACGTTGATGGTACGGTGGGGGCATCGGCTTGAGGCTCCACGAGCTGGCGTTCGGACCGTGGAGGCGCTCAGGCCGATTCTCGAGGAGTGGGCAGTGCGGCAGCATGGGACTCTCTCCTTTAGGCTGGTGCAGGTATTGACCGGACATGGTTGCTTCGGTACATACCTGCATAGGCTTGGGAGGGAGGCGAGTCCGATGTGCCACCACTGCGACTGCGGTGAAGACTCGGTGCAACACACTCTCGAGCAGTGTCCTGCCTGGGAGTTGCAGCGTCGGGAACTCACCGCAGTGATAGGGAACGACCTCGCGCTGCCGGCCGTGGTTCAATCCATGAGCTGCGCGAGGTCGTGGGAAGCGGTCGCATCCTTCTGCGAGGAAGTTATCTTGCAGAAGGAGGCGGCGGAGCGGATCAGGGAGGACTCACCCCTGGCTGATCCGCATCGCCGCCGGCGAGCTGGGCGGCGAAGGCGCGCGTACGCCGCGAACCATATGCCGCCCTGAGCGAGGCCGCGGGCGGAGGAACGGGGACCTTTTTCCACCGCCCGCTGATGCCTTCCGCGACGGAGCGGCGCTCTGTGTGTGTCCGGAGCGCCGCTAGGAGAGGACGACCAAGGAGTCGGGTGCCCGGTGGCAGTCGGACCGGGCACAGTCGCCGCGGCGGGCCCTGTGGATGTAAGAACGATCCAGGGCTCGCCCACTTTTACGGCGACGCATGGCACACGGCGGGTCTTTTTAGTGGGTGCAAACCCCACACTACCCCATCGCCTTCCCCGGGTGGTGGGGTGTGCGTCAGGCATTTTTTCCCGCCAAAAAAAAAAAAAAAAAAAAAAAAAAAAAAAAAAAAAAAAAAAAAAAAAAAAAAGGTTAGGTTAGGTTAGGTTGGGGGACCCCCCACAGCGCATACTTCCTCGTAGTGTCCCCTGGAAACGGCCCAGTTTGACCACCGTAACGGAGTGGCAGACTGGGTACGGCTAAAGTGCGCTGTGCATTCGTTGCTCTCATTGTGTTTTTATTTGCGGAAAGTGACGAATTTGTTTTGTGGCTATGCCTACCCGTAAGGGCGGTAAGAAAAAAGGCCCTACTAAGGGCCAACCAAAAGGCCCTTCTAAGGGCCAACAAAAAGGAGAAGAAGGCAGAGCCTTCTACGGCGGAAGGATGGACGATTCTGTACCCGACGACAACGAGTCCGTTGTGTCGGACGCCAGCTCGATGGTGATCGAGGACCCTCTATCACGATCGGGCTCGCGGAAGAGGACGGCCTTCCTGAAGGAGGCATCCGATGGCTCCTCGGCGTCGGATTCGGCGAAGGAGCCGAGGAAGGGGCCTAAGGCCAAAAAGCAGGCAGCGGACACCCACGACGTGGGTCTGGCAGACGCTCAACGCCAGTTGAACCTGGCGCGGAGGACACAGCTCGAGCAGGAGTTTGAGGAGCGGGTTGAGGCCAACGAGCAACGGGCGCGCGTCTCCCGGGCCAGCTCTGGATACGGCGCGTCCCGAGTCCTGTACTCGGACCACTCCCTGGCCGAGCTGGAGCGGATGGCGGCAGAGGACGAGGAGGAGATAGTGGTGGTCGCCTCCAAGTCCTCCCACTTAAAGGGGACTTTTCAAAAGTCCCTGAAATGCCGGGCCGTGAGCATGCGTGGCATCATCGCGGAGCTGGTGCAGCGGCAGGCGACCGACGAGACGCGGCAACTGCAGGCGAAGGTCGATCGCCTGCAGACGGAGGTCAGCCAGCTTCACCAGAAACTGGCCGAAGCCACGGCCCGGCCAACTCAGGCTGAGCCGCGACCTGCGGGAGAGGGCCCCGCCTCCCCCAACCTTGAGGATATCGTCCGCAAGGTTGTGATGGAGGAGAGGGCCTTCACGAGGGCCTGCATCGCAGGCATTGAGGACCGGCTCCTGCCCGAGAAAAGCTACCGGCTGCCGCTTGCCTCTGATAAGAGGAGGGGTGGGCCGGAGCCAACCCCACAAAGGGAGGAGGACCCCCTTCTGCCTGCCACCACACCGACCAACCAGCAGGGCTGGACGAGGGTGGTCGGCAAGGGCGGAAGGAAGGACAAGGGCAGGGGGGCATCAGCGGTCGTCCCTGCTGTCCCCGTCCCCGCCGCCACCACCCCTCCCGGCCGGTCGCAGACGATCGGCAAGGGAAAGGGGAAGGGGAAAAGCTCCCCCCCAGCCGTCCCCGCTACCATCCCTCCCAACCAGTCGCAGTCGACTGGCAAGGGAGGGGGAAAGGGGAAGGGTTCGGCCCCAGCCGGCAAGAGGAACTTGGTTCCTCCCAAGACCGCAGCCGTCGTGGTGACGCTCACCGCGGAGGCTGTGGAGCGGGGTGAGACGTACGCGTCCGTAATGATACGGGCGCGTGCGAATGCCGATCCCAGCAAACTTGGGATCGGCAAGGTCTCATGCCGCCGGACGCAGGCTGGGGCTCGATTATTTGAGTTCCCGGGAGCCGAGGGTGGGGCGCATGCGGACCTCTTTGCAGCAAAGCTGAAAGAGGTCATCGCGGACGCGGCCAAGGTGGCCAGGCCGGTGAAATCGGCGGCCTTAGAGATCTCCGACTTGGATGACACAGTCACCAAGGAGGAGGTCGTGGCGGCGGTCTCAGCCATAGGGGGTTGCGATGTCGCAGCGGTGCAAGGCCGGGACATTAGGCCCGGCCGCGGCGGCATGGGCACTATTCGCCTGGAGTGCCCAGTCGCCGTTGCCAAAGCCGTCCTTGACAAAGGACGGCTTGCCGTCGGCTTTGGCTCGGGTGCAGTCCGAGCGCTTGAGGCTCAGCCACTGCGGTGCTTCAGGTGCTTTGGCATCGGACACACCCGGCCCCTCTGTCCGTCCAGCATCGACAGGACGGACAGCTGCTACCGCTGCGGCAAGGAGGGCCATAAGGCCGCAGCCTGCAAGGCCGCCACGCCGCACTGCGCGGTGTGTACCGCCAATGGCCGCCCGGCGGGCCACGTTATGGGGGGGAGGAACTGTAGTCCTCCCCCAAAGAGGGGCAAAGTTCAGGCGCCGACCCGGCCTGTCACTGCCACCGCCGTACCAGAGGCTACGGCGGCTGTGGAGGAGGGGGGTGCGATGTCCGACTAATGAATAGGGTCCAACATCGCATCCTCCAGGCGAACACCAACCACTGCAGAGTGGCACAGGATCTGCTGATGCAGACCGTGGCTGAGTGGTTGGTGGACGTGGCAGTGGTCGCCGAGCCGTACTCGGTCCCCAGTACCTGGCTGGGCGATCGGGACGGCTTGGTGGCGTTGGTGTCGCGGCCCGCCACGGACTCCCCTCCCCTCTCGCTTTTAGAGAGGGGACCGGGATACGTGGCCGCCGCGTGGGGAGATATAGCCCTGGTCGGGGTATATTTCTCCCCAAACCGCCCTCTAAGGGACTTCGAGAATTTTCTCGAGGTCCTTACGGCAGTCGCCGGGAGGGCGGCACCACGTCAGGTCATCGTAATGGGCGACCTGAACGCCAAGTCGGTAGCCTGGGGCAACCCGGCCGCCTCATGCAACGTCCGGGGACGCGCCGCCGAATTGTGGGCGGCTTCGTGCGGTGTGTCCCTCCTAAACAGGGGGGATGTTCACACGTGTGTGCGGCAGCGGGGAGGGTCTGTGGTTGACGTTTCGTTCGGCACCCCCGTGCTAGCCGCCCGCGTCGTGGACTGGCGGGTTGAGATGGTGGAGACCCTGTCGGACCACCGCTATGTGCGGTTCGACATCTCCACCCATGGCCCGCGGGGGGGAATGGCCCGCCCGGGCCAATCTCCCTTCCCGCGGTGGGCTCTCACCCGCCTGGACCGGGAGGCAGCCCAGGAGGCAGCGTTCCTCCAGGACTGGCTCTCGCCCCCTGTGGAGGCCCTGGACGTTGACGCCGCAGCGGTCCAACTCCGAGGGTCCCTGACCGAGGTGTGCAACTCCAGTATGCCTCGGTCACGCCGTCCGCCTCCCCGTCGCGCCGTTTATTGGTGGACGGAGGAGTTGGCGGGGCTCCGGGCCTCCTGCGTGGCGGCCAGGAGGGCCTACATGCGGAGCCGGCGGCGCACCACCCGATCTCAGGCCGGGGAGGATCGCCTCTACGCCTCCTACCTGGAGGCAAAGACGGTCCTCAGGACGGGAATGTGCGCCGCCAAGGACTCGGCAAGGGCCGAGATGTTGGAGGGTCTCGACAGGGATCCATACGGGAGGCCGTATAAGCTGGCGCGGAGCCAGCTGCGGCCCTGCGGTCCCCCCCTGTCGGAGACCCTCGAGCCGGCGTTGCTGGATGGGGTGGTCCGGTCCCTGTTTCCACGCAGGACCGACTTCACCCCACCAGCAATGGACCCCCCGCAGGAAGCGGCTACGCCGGAGGACGAGGTACCCCCGGTGACGGTGGATGAAGTCCACGAGGGGATACTTCGCCTCCGCGCGAAGAAGACGGCCCCTGGGCCGGACGGCGTCCCCGCTCGGGTGGTGGCGATAGCTGCCTCCCAAATGGAGGACAGGTTTCGGGACCTCTTCAGCGCGTGCCTTACGGCTGGGAGGTTCCCGAAACTGTGGAGGGAGGGGCGGCTTTGCCTCCTCCGAAAAGAGGGACGCCCGGCGGACTCCCCCTCGGCATACCGGCCCATCGTTCTACTCGATGAGGTCGGTAAATTGTTCGAGGGGATAGTCGCCGACCGGCTCAACAGCCATCTGCGGGGGGTGGGACCAGACCTGTCGGACGCCCAGTTCGGATTTCGAAAGGGGCGTTCGACGGTCGATGCCTTGGCCCTGCTGAAGGGCCAGGTGCAGGAGGCGGTGGCCGCGGGGGACGGAGTGTCGGCGGTGTCGTTTGACATTGCAAACGCCTTCAACTCCGTCCCCCACGCGACCATATTGGAGGCACTCCGTTACCACGGAGTGCCCCAATATCTGCGGGCGATCCTGGCCAGCTACCTGGAGGACCGAGAGGTCCTTCTGGTGGACAAGACGGCCAGGATCAGGCGCTACGGCGCGGAGTCCGGCGTTCCTGCGGGGCACCCTCCTCCAGGGCACGAGTGTCATTTGCTACGCAGATGACACTCTCCTCGTTGCCCGGGGGAGGGACTTCGGTGAGGCGGCCTGTTTGGCCTCGGCCGGCGGATCCTTGGTGGCGGGGAGGATCCGCCGGCTTGGACTGAGGGTGGCGCTGAACAAGACCGAGGCCGTGTTCTTCCACGGGCCTCGGCAGCGCCGCCCTCCTGACGCCCATATCTTGGTGGAGGGCGTCCGGATAGAGGTCGGGGTCCAGATGAAATATCTGGGCCTCGTGCTTGACAGCAGGTGGCGCTTCGGCCCGCACTTTAGCGGGCTTTCGACGCGCCTGCTGAAAGCCGCGGACGCCCTCTCATGGCTCCTCCCGAACCTGGGGGGGCCCAAGACGCGATGCCGGCGCCTCTATGCCGGCATCCTCAAGAGTATGGCCCTCTACGGGGCACCCATCTGGGCGGACTCCCTCCGGAGGAGGGAGAATGCAACCGCCATCCGCGGGCCACAAAGGGCCATTGCACAGCGGGTGGCGAGGGCCTACCGCTCAGTGGGCTTTTCGGCGGCGTGCCCTCTGGCGGGCACCCCTCCCTGGGAGTTGGAGGCATGGGTGCTCGCCAGAGTATATGAGTGGACTGCGCGGCGGAAGGCGCTCGGGGAGCGCCCCGCCGCGGAAGAGCGGGAGGCCGTGCGGCGGGAGGCGAGGGACGCTATCATCGTCCATTGGACGGAGGACCTCGCCACCGCCGCCTTTGGCCGTCGGACGCTGGACGCGCTCGGTCCAGTCCTGCGGGACTGGCTCGAGCGGCCTCACGGTTTCCTCTCGTTCCGTCTAGTGCAGGTGTTGTCCGGACATGGTTGTTTCGGAACGCACCTGCACCGGATCCGGAGGGAGGAAACCCCAGCGTGCCACGACTGCGGCGCGGCAGAGGACACGGCGCAGCACACCCTAGAGGTGTGCCCAGCCTGGGCTGAACTGCGTCGTGCCCTGATCGATGTTGTCGGGCAGGACCTCTCACTCCCTGGCGTGGTCAACTCCATGCTGGGGAGTGAGGAGGCCTGGGCAGCGGTTGCCTCCTTTTGCGAGGTCGTGATGTCGCAAAAGGAGGCGGCGGAGCGTGCGCGGGAGGACGATCCTCTCGCGCCGCCGCTCCGCAGGCGAAGAGGGGGTGGGAGAAGGCGGTTGTACGATCGTCTCCTCCCACCTCCTGGTGGCGATTAGCGGGCGACAGGTGCGGGGGCACCTTTCGCTCGCATTGCACTAATCGCCACCCTCGTCGGGCGGGAACAAAAAAAAAAAAAAAAAAAAAAAAAAGGTTAGGTTAGGTTAGGTTAGGTTAGGTTAGGTTAGGTTTTTTTTTTTTTTTTTTTTTTTTTTTTTCTTAACTCTAATCCTCACCAACTAAATTGGTGCCTTCTGTGCTCAACCTCTGTCATTCCGGTCAATCTTCTATGCCTCTCGTACATTCATTCCTCATCCTAATTCTTTCTTGCATTCATCTTCTTTTATTCCATATTTAGTCCTAATTTACGGCATGGTTTATTACTTAGAAAAATAGGTAAAATACTTATAGACAGATTAACAAATTGAGCAAAAGGTGCTATAATTTAAAACAATTTGAGCAATAGTGCTGTATATTTTAGGTACAGTGAGCGGTTTATCACAGGTATGTCAAAATTATAATTAGGGATAAAAACACAAGCTCAGTTATCATAAAATATCACAGTAATTATTACACAGTATAAACTTAGGTACTAATATGAAATACTGCCGGCTATACGTGTCCTTGCTGCATTCCGTGCTTACATTTAAATATCGCGCAGAATACTAATGAAGCACGGTGCGCTTCAGGTTTTGTTTCGACGTATAACCGCAGTGGCTACTCTAGTGCAGTACTCCAAAAACTTTTCCCTTGTTTTCTTGTTCATGAGCCCATGCAGGCTCTCCTTCGTTATTTTACTGTCCAGCTCACATTCAATTTGGTAGCGCTCCCTGCTATGTAACGGGCATTCTACGAGTATGTGCTGGACAGTCTCTGCCACGCCCGAATCGCAGACGCACGATGGGCTCTCCTTACACTTGAAACGATGCAAGTATTCAGAGAACCCACCGTGCCCCGTCAAAACTTGCGTGAGGACGCCTTCGGGCCGCACCTGTTGTACGATACGGAAGGCCGCTATTGCATCCGGAAGAAACATTTTCGTAACGGAAGCAGTCTCGCCCGACACGTATCTTTGATTCCATTCATCAAGCGATTCCAAACGGATCTGTCGCTTGATGAATGAAACCGGACACCGGTCGTAGTCCGGCCTCCTCCGTGACGACAACGCTGCCTCCTTAGCTAACTCGTCCGCTCGCTCATTCCCCGGCAGGCCCGCGTGGGCCTTGATCCAGAACAAAGTAACAACTTTGCTCTGGCCCAGGGCGTGAACCAGGTTGGCGCGCGCGCGAACTGCCAGGGGATGGAGAGAGCCATGGCTTGCAAGCGTCTGCAATGCGGACATTGAGTCGCTGTACAAGCCGTAGCTCGCTTCTTGCCGCGCGAGGATCACTTCGGTCGCTTTGCAAATGGCCAGGAGTTCCGCCTGGTAGACTGTGCAGTACGCGGCAAGGCTAAGCTTGAGGTTCCGGACTTCGCCATCATTATCCCAAATGGATAATGCGGCTCCGACCTTCCCCTCAATCTTGCTGCCGTCGGTGAATATTCTCACCGCCTGCACATTGTTGCTGTCTAGCAACTCTTGGTCTGCCAGGCACATGAACTCCAGGGTTAGGTTAGGTTAGGTTAGGTTAGGTTAGGTTGGGGTGCGGGTCAGGTAACCTCCACGTGTGCTTGGTGGGTTGCTAGTCTCTTTCGGATACGTCCGGGGGGAAGGACAACCCGCTGGGCCGGTGCACCCTGGGCACCGTCAATAACTTCCCATTCGTGGGCTCTTGTTGGCGGTGGCGAATACCTGACGGGGGGGGATGTCGCTCTGGGTGTTCCTCTGAATAGCAGAGGACATGCCAGATGCGACAAAGGGGCTGGGTTGGGTTTAGGTTAGGTTAGGCTAGGTTAGTCTGGGTAGGTTAGGTAGGTGAGTAGGAAGGGGAGTCTACGCCGGCTCTCCTTGAATCCCGGAGACCGCAGCATACTCCCAACGACCCCCATCGTAGGCGGTATGGGGTACGGGACTTGTTGTGGACGGAAGGAGGTTGAGGGGGAGGGTGGTTACCTGAAAACAGGTAATCACCAACAAGGGAGCTTCGCCAGCTCCTGGAATTCCGGAGACCACGGTGACCTACCAACGACCCCCATCGTTGGCGGATGGGGTACGGCGGCGCTGTGAGCGGAGGGCTTGCCTTAATTGGCCGGCCTGCGAGAAGGAAAACTCAAAAGGAACACCCGACAGCGAAGTCGTAAAAACCTGTAGATACCTGGCGACCTCTACAGTATATAGCTACACTGGCCGGAATGGGCGTCACCCGACAGTGTTTCCCTACATCGTCCCATACTCGTGGGAACAAAAATGGAAAAAAATAAAATCACCAAAGATGTTGAAGGAGAAAGTGTGGAGTGCGAGGAGTCGCGTGCCGACACGCCAGTGCCAAGAGTGGTGCTGACGCGGTTGGCGGACCGGCCCTCCACCCGGAGTCGGGGCCGCTTGCCCCAGGCGAGTAAGGAGGAGGACCTCAATCCAGCAGGGAGGTCAAACACCGTCAAGCCGGGAGGCGCCGAGAAGCGCAGCTTCCCGGACGATCAAGAGGAGGCTTTCGAGGTGTCCATCCGGGCGCCTCGGAAAGTACGCCCCTCTAACAGAGGAGGAGCGGGGTCGAGAACGCGGTCGCTCACGCCGCACCGCCGACCCACAGCACCGATGGCGGCGACACCGACCCCGGGTGATATCACCCCGGTCGGGTCGTCGTCGTCGGTGTTTTCTAACAGCGCGGCGTACAGACGCGTGCGCGCTGATGGAGAGGCGGCCGCGGAGGATCAGGTCGGTCAATTGACCGACAGGATCCGCTCCGCGACCGAGGGGTCCGCAGCAGACGCAGCGGACCTGATGCAGACGGCGAGCGACTCGTTGAGCCTCGTTATGAAGGTCGCCACGAGGTCCCAAAACCTCAAGGGCGACTTCGTGAAGGGACTCAAGACAGCCGCCAGCGCGTTGGGTGGGGTGGTGGAGCGGCTCTCCGAACGCTCTGCCGCCTCCGAGGCTGCCAATGCCCGCCTCGAGGAAGAGGTGCAGCAGCTCCGCGCTGAGCTGGCCCAGCTTCGGGTCGATCTCCGGGTCAGTGGGGTCGACATCACCCGGGCCGGCTCTCCGCGGGCCGAGAAGCCGCCAGCTGCACCACCCCTGGAGGTGATGGAGCCGGCCAATGGGATGGAGGTGGCTTGTGGGGCTCTGGGCGACGCGTTCAGCGACGCTCAAATGAGCCAGCTGGCCAGGTTCGTGGGGAGCCTGGTAGACGGACGCCTGGCCGGCGTCCAGGACCGCCTGCTCCCCGAAAAGCGGATTCGGCCGCCGTTGGCGGCTGACAAGCGCGGAGCCCCACCAAACCAGCCGGGGATGGGCGCCAAGTCATTTGCGGCGATGGCCGGCGAGCCCGCCGCGCCCAAGCCGCCTGTGCCGGCCAAAGCTCGTGCCGCTCAGGCTCCTACCGACAGGAGGAAGGGGAAGAAGGGGGGGCGGAGGGTGCCGCCGGCCGCCGCTCCTAGTGCTCCGGCTCCGGTGCCCGCGTCGGTCCCCGCTCCTCCTGCTCCACCCACTTCAGCTGCAGCTGAGGAGGGGTGGCAGACGGTTGGGGGGAAGCGGAAGAGGCGGCGCTCCAGGAAGGCGAAGAACCCTTCCGCGCCGGTAACAGGGCAAACGGCTGGTAAGAGGGGGCCCAAACTCTCTCCGCCAAAGAGTGCCGCCGTGGTCATCACGGTGGCGCCCGAGGCGGAGGGACTCACCTATGCGGGCTTCCTCCAGGAGGCGAGGTCGGTCCTCGACGGGGCCCTCCCTGGCGTCGGAGGGAAGGTGCGGTTGGCGCGGACAGGGGCGCGCATCCTGGAGTTCCCCGGCAAGGAGGGGGAGAAACAGGCCGACATGGTGGCCGCGGCGCTACGAGGCATTGTGGCGGGACGGGATGGCGTCACCGTCGCCAGGCCGACGAAATGCGCGGAGTTGCGCGTGTCGGGCTTGGACGACTCCGTCACGGCGGCGGAGGTCCGGGAGCGCATTGAAGCGTTTGCTGAGTGTGCTCCCGGCTCCGTCAAGGTCGGTGCCGTCCGCCCCGGCCCCGGAGGAGCGGGTGCGGTGTGGGTGCGCTGCCCCATCGCTGCGGCCAAGCTTCTGGCCAAAGCTGGACGACTCCTCGTGGGCTTCTCCTCGGCCCGAATCACGGTCTTGGAGGGGAGGCCTGCGAGGTGTTATGGGTGCATGGCCAGGGGCCACTTGCGGGCCAATTGCACTAGCGCCGTGGACTGCAGCAGATTGTGCTTCCGCTGCGGCCAACTGGGGCACAAGGCGGCGGAATGCTCCGCCGCCCCTTACTGCCCCCCGTGCGCGGCGGGCAATCGGCCCGCCAACCATTTGATGGGGCGGGAGGGGTGCACGATCCCCAACGCGCCGAGGCATCCGGGAGCTGGTCGTTCGACCACGGCGGCTCCCGGTCCTCGGTCACCGACCGCGGGAGGAGAGATGGAGGTGTCAACAATCCAATAATGTATTGCACACCCTCCAATCTCCTCCAGACGAATTTGAACCACTCCGCCGGCGCCCAGGACCTCCTCCTGCAAGCGATGGCGGAGTGGTCAATAGGTGTGGCCGTAGCCGCGGAGCCCTACTTCGTTCCTCCCTGCCCAAATTGGGTGGGTGACCGGGACGGCTCCGTGGCCATCGTCAGCTCCGCTGCGCTTCGCTCCCCACCCTTGTCGCTCAGAGACAGGGGCGAGGGGTTCGTTGCTGCCGATTGGGGGGAGGTAACGCTGTTCGGCGTGTACTTCTCCCCAAACCGGAGTCTGGCGGAATTCGAGGTCTTCCTCAATAGAGTGGAGGCCTCGATACGGCGGACAGCACCTCGTCAGGTGCTCGTTCTGGGGGACTTCAATGCCAAATCTACGGCGTGGGGCTCCCCCGGAACGGATGCCCGCGGTCGGGCAGTCGAAGAGTGGGCGACGTCGGTGGGCCTCTGTCTCCTCAACAGAGGCACCACCGACACGTGCGTTCGTCGGCAGGGGGGGTCGATAGTGGACCTCTCGTTCGCTACCCCTGCCGTCGAAGCGCAAGTAAGGAGCTGGCGTGTCCTGGATGAGGTTGAGACGCTCTCGGATCATAGATACATCCGATTCGAGCTCTCCCGGTCCCAGGGCCCCAGAAGGGGTCACGTTCCCTCTCGGCGTGGCGGCGCGTTTCCGCGGTGGGCTGTGGGGCGAATGGACAAGGTCCTGCTAGAGGAGGCGGCCATTATTTCCAATTGGTTCGCCTCCCCGCCTTCGTCCGAGGGTGCCGACGCTGCGGCTGGCCGTTTTCGCGATGCGATTACGCAAATCTGCGATACGGCCATGCCCCGTGCTAAGTGTTGGTCCCCGAAGACGGAGGTCTACTGGTGGTCCCCGGAGCTTGCCTCCCTTCGCGCAGCGTGTTTTGCGGCGCGGAGGTCCTACACCCGCAGCCGGCGACGTCACCCCCGTGACGTCGAGAGGGAAGACCGGCTTTACGCGGCGTACATCGACGAGGTGTGCGCCCTAAAGCTGGCCATTCGCCGCGCCAAGGAGGAGGCGCGGCACGAGCTGTTGGAGGGTCTCGACCGTGACCCCTGGGGCCGCCCCTACCGAGCTGCGCTGAATAAGCTACGCTGTCGGGGTCCCCCCCTTGTGGAGACTCTCCAACCCGGCTTCCTCGTGGAGGTGGTTGAGGGCCTATTCCCGCAACGAGCGGAGCACGTGCCCCCGGCAATGGTCGCCGCAGAGACCGACGACCGGGAGGCCGACCTCAGTGCTCCGCCCGTCACAGAGGCGGAGGTGGCGGCGGCTGTTCTTCGGATGCGCTCGAAGAACACCGCCCCCGGGCCCGACGGGGTACCCGGACGGGTGTTGGCCCTGGCCCTCAACCACATGGGGGACCGCCTCAGGGAGCTGTTCGACGTGTGCCTGGCGTCCGGACGGTTCCCTGACTGCTGGAAGGCGGGGAAGCTGGTGCTCCTCCCTAAGCCGGGACGACCTCCCGACACCGTGGCGGCCTACAGGCCTATCGTTTTGCTGGAGGAGGCGGGGAAGTTGCTTGAGAGAGTTCTCGCCACCCGTATCCTCCGGCATCTGGAAGAGGTCGGCTCCGGTCTGTCGGACGCTCAGTACGGTTTCCGCGCTGGGCGTTCGACGATCGATGCCATCCTGCGTCTGAGGGCCGCTTCGGAGGAGGCCGTCGCTGGCGGAGGGGTGTTGTTGGCGGTATCCTTGGATATCGCCAACGCCTTCGGTAGTCTGCCGTTCGGCTGCATCGGCGAGGCGCTCCGGTTCCATGGAGTGCCGGTTTACCTGAGGCGGCTGGTGGCAGACTACCTTGAGGGCAGGGTGGTTCTGTGCGAGGACCGCGACGGAGCTTTGCTCCGCAGACCCATGGCGTGCGGTGTTCCGCAGGGTTCAGTCCTAGGACCTCCCCTGTGGAACATCGGTTACGACTGGGTGCTGCGTGGAGCTTTTCCCCCGGGCCTGGACGTCATCTGCTATGCGGATGACACGCTCGTCACGGCCCGGGGACAAAGCTTCGAGGAGGCGGCGCGCCTGGCCAACGAGGGGGTGGCCCAAGTGGTCGGGCGCATCGAGGCGCTGGGGCTTAGGGTGGCCCCTGCCAAGACTGAGGCCGTGCTCTTTCACGGGCCTCGTCGCGGTCCACCTGCTGGCGCCTCGATAACGGTTGGCTCGGTCCCCGTACGGATCGGGGCCCAGATCAAGTATCTGGGCCTAGTGATAGACAGGCGGTGGAACTTTGACGAGCACTTCCGCATTCTGGTGCCCAAGCTGGAGGGCGTTGCCGCCGCTCTCGGTCGGCTCTTGCCGAACGTGGGCGGCGCCAGCGTCGCCTGCCGGCGGCTTTACACGGGGGTGGTACGGTCGATGGCACTGTACGGCGCACCCGTGTGGGCGGAGTCCTTGTCCGCCGGGAACAGGGTGCGCTTGTGGCGCCCTCAGCGTACCCTGGCGATCAAGGCCATTCGCGGATACCGCACGGTGTCCACAGACGCGGCGTGTGCGTTGGCTGGGACACCCCCGTGGGATTTGGATGCGGAGGTGCTCGCCGAGGTTTACAAGCGCGCGGCGGCAGCCCGGGCCGGGGGTTCTGTCCCCCTGCCCGAGGAGTTGCGAGGTTGGCGCGAGGAGGCCCACCGGACGTTGATGGTACGGTGGGGGCATCGGCTTGAGGCTCCACGAGCTGGCGTTCGGACCGTGGAGGCGCTCAGGCCGATTCTCGAGGAGTGGGCAGTGCGGCAGCATGGGACTCTCTCCTTTAGGCTGGTGCAGGTATTGACCGGACATGGTTGCTTCGGTACATACCTGCATAGGCTTGGGAGGGAGGCGAGTCCGATGTGCCACCACTGCGACTGCGGTGAAGACTCGGTGCAACACACTCTCGAGCAGTGTCCTGCCTGGGAGTTGCAGCGTCGGGAACTCACCGCAGTGATAGGGAACGACCTCGCGCTGCCGGCCGTGGTTCAATCCATGAGCTGCGCGAGGTCGTGGGAAGCGGTCGCATCCTTCTGCGAGGAAGTTATCTTGCAGAAGGAGGCGGCGGAGCGGATCAGGGAGGACTCACCCCTGGCTGATCCGCATCGCCGCCGGCGAGCTGGGCGGCGAAGGCGCGCGTACGCCGCGAACCATATGCCGCCCTGAGCGAGGCCGCGGGCGGAGGAACGGGGACCTTTTTCCACCGCCCGCTGATGCCTTCCGCGACGGAGCGGCGCTCTGTGTGTGTCCGGAGCGCCGCTAGGAGAGGACGACCAAGGAGTCGGGTGCCCGGTGGCAGTCGGACCGGGCACAGTCGCCGCGGCGGGCCCTGTGGATGTAAGAACGATCCAGGGCTCGCCCACTTTTACGGCGACGCATGGCACACGGCGGGTCTTTTTAGTGGGTGCAAACCCCACACTACCCCATCGCCTTCCCCGGGTGGTGGGGTGTGCGTCAGGCATTTTTTCCCGCCAAAAAAAAAAAAAAAAAAAAAAAAAAGGTTAGGTTAGGTTAGGTTAGGTTAGGTTAGGTTTCGAGAGGCAGGGGCTTCGTACTGGCTGCCGTGGGTGGCGTCACATTTATAGGGGTGTATTTCTCGCCTAACCGGGCTCTCGCCGACTTTGAACAAATGCTCGGGGAGGTGGGGGCTCTGGTTGGGCAGGTCGCCCCTAGCCCCGTGCTAGTCGCTGGGGATTTCAACGCCAAATCTGTGGCGTGGGGATCCCCGGTGACGGATGCGCGGGGTGAGTGTCTGGAGGAGTGGGCGGTCTCCATTGGCTTGGTCGTCCTCAACACGGGGTCGGAGGACACGTGCGTGCGGCAACAGGGTGGGTCGATAGTCGACATCACACTGGCATCGCCTGCCCTGGCGCGCCGTGTCCGGGATTGGAGAGTGGAGGTGGGCGCGGAGACACTGTCGGACCATCGTTATATCCGATTTGATGTCTCCGCGCTCCCCGCCGGCCCGCAAGGCTCGGCCCAGACCCCCGTTGTTGGGGGCGGTCCGCGCTGGGTGCTGGGGCGGCTCGACAGGGAGGTCGCCAGAGAGGCCGCCATTATTGAGGACTGGGTTTCCGGGACCGACATTGGTCAGGACGTGGACGAGGAGGCGGGGCGCCTTGGGGCCTCGCTGGGTCGCATATGCGACGCGGCGATGCCCAGGGCGAGACCTCTTCCTCCTCGGTGCCGGGTGTATTGGTGGAGCGACGAGCTCCGCCGCATGCGTATTGATTGCGGTAGGGCTCGCCGCCGATACACTCGGTGCAGGCGGAGGCGTACCCGAGACGCCCAAGAGGAGAGTGCCTCCTATGCCGCTTACAGGGCTCTGCGCGAATCTTTCCAAGTGGCAATCGCGCGGGCCAAGGAGGCGGCATGGGAGGAATGGCTGCGGACCCTCGATGGTGACCCTTGGGGGAGGCCGTACAAGGTGGTGCGCAAAAAGCTGCGGCCCTGGGCTCCCCCTGTCACGTCCAGCGTTGACGAGGTTTTGCTTGGAGAGGTGGTGGGCACCCTCTTCCCGCAGCGAGACGAGTGGGTGCCCCCGGCGATGGCCCGACACACTGACGCGCGACCTGCAGAGGGCGATGTCCCCGTACCGCCGGTATCGGAGGCCGAATTCGGGGCGGCTGTCCTCAGACTCAAAATGAAGAGGACCGCCCCGGGCCCGGACGGCGTTCCGGGGACGGCCCTGGCGGTCGCGCTGGAGGAGATAGGTGAGAGGGTGAGGTCCCTCTTCACCGCATGTATGGAGCAGGGTCGATTCCCGCAGCAGTGGAAGACGGGCAAATTAGTACTGCTGCCAAAGATGGGGCGCCCGGCCGGACTGCCGTCGTCCTACCGTCCGATCGTGTTGCTCGGCGAGGTGAGCAAGCTCTTCGAGCGAGTGCTCGCGGCTCGCCTGGCCGAGTGCATGGCTCCGGATCTGGACGACGCGCAGTTCGGTTTCCGCCGGGGTCGGTCGACCCTGGATGCCATTGCGCAGGTGAGGGACCTCGCCGAGGAGGCGGTCTCCCGGGGCGGCGTGATGCTTGCGGTGTCATTGGACATCCGCAACGCATTCAACACGCTGCCCTGGGAAACGATCAAAACGGCGCTGCGATACCACGGCGTGCCGCAGTACCTGCAGAGGGTCATCGCCGATTACTTCGCCGGCAGAGCCGTCGTGTTCCCGACGAGGGCCGGCGAAGGCAGGAGGGAAATGTCGTGCGGTGTTCCACAGGGGTCTGTTTTAGGCCCTCCCCTGTGGAACATCGGTTACGACTGGGTGCTGCGCGGGGCCACTCTGCGGGGGGTCAGCGTCATATGCTACGCCGACGACACCCTCGTGTTGGCCCGCGGCAGCACCTACAGAGAGGCATCCCTGCTCGCCACGGCGGGTGTGGCCCAGGTGGTGATGAGGATCCGTGCCCTGGGGCTCGAGGTGGCCCTGGAAAAGTCAGAGGCCCTACTCTTTCACGGGCCCAGAAACAAGCCGCCGCCGGAGGCCTCAATTATCGTGGGCGGGACTTCCATCGCCGTCGGTACAAGTATGAAGTACCTGGGGCTCGTCCTCGACGGTCGATGGAAGTTCGAGGAGCACTTCCGGCGGTTGGCCCCAAAGTTGTTGGCCACTGCTGGGGCCTTGGGACGGATCCTCCCAAACGTTGGGGGGCCTGGCGGAGTTTGCCGACGCCTGTACACGGGTGTGGTGCGCTCCATGGCGCTCTACGGGGCGCCAATATGGGCAGGTGCCATGAGCAACCAAAACCTGGCAACGCTGCGAAGACCGCAGCGTGCCATGGCACTCAGGGTGGCCCGGGCGTACCGCACCGTGTCGTGCGTCGGCGCGTGTGTGCTCGCCGGTACACCGCCGTGGGACCTCGATGCTGAGGTACTCGCCGCGGTGTACTGGCGAATAAAAGAGGCGATAGCTGGTGGTGGCCGTCCCCATCCGCGGGAGATTCAACGCTGGCGAGAGGAGGGGCGTGACACTCTCCTGCGGAGGTGGTTGGCCCGTCTAGAAGAGACGGTCGTGAGTAGGGAGTTGGTGACCGCCGTTCGGCCCATTCTTCACGAGTGGCTCGAGCGGCGGCATGGAGCTCTCTCCTTCCACCTGACACAGATGATCACCGGGCATGGATGCTTTGGGAGATACCTGTGCCAGGTGGCAAGAAGGGAGCCTACGGACGTGTGTCACCACTGTGTGGCGGGAGTCGCGGACACGGCGCAACACACTCGCGAGGAGTGCCCAGCTTGGGAGGTCCCTCGTGCTGCCCTGTCCGCGACAATTGGCGATGACCTGTCGCTGCCGGCCGTCCTCAGGGAGATGGTCGACAGCGACGAGGCTTGGCAGGCGGCAGCGACCTTCTGCGACACTGTCATGTCGCAGAAGGAGGCGGCGGAGCGGGACCGGGAAGACGACGTCGACTCGGCCCCGATGCGCCGCCGCAGACGCGGAAGGCGGCGTCTGGCCTTCGCGGGCCAAATGGCGCCGTAAGCCGGGGACCGCGGGCGGCGGATCGGGGTCCGCCGTCCGCACAAAGGTCCCGCACTGGGACGCCCACGTATTCCGGGGCGCCTCAGTGCAAGAAGTAGAGAAATAGACAGAGGTGGAATTGGGCGGGGCTGGGTCTCAGGTAACTTGGGATTCAGCCCCGCCCCGGAGAGAAGGGCTCCGTTGCGGAGCAACGCCAGCGGGGCACGCGGTCGTGTGCCTAGTGGGTCCCGCAGCCCCGTAGGCGAGAGACGGAATACTCCAGGTTTTTAGTGGGTGCAAACCCCACATAACACAGTGGTTTCCCCGAGCCACTGCGTATTCGTGAGGAATTTTCCTGGGAGAACAAAAAAAAAAAAAAAAAAGGTTAGGTTAGGTTAGGTTAGGTTAGGTTAGGTTAGGTTAGGTTAGGTTTTTTTTTTTTTTTTTTTTTTTTTTTTTTTTTTTTTTTTTTTTTTTTTTTAGAGATTACAAAAAATCCCACTGGTGTGTCTTCCATTGACGGAGAGACCAGTGCCTACTTTATTACTACTTACTATTTATTTCCGTCTGTGCGGTTACAATTTTTTATTACTAACTATTATTTATATTAACAATTCTACTTTTTTTTTACTTAATTAACAATTTCGCACTTTATTGTGCCCTGTCCTTAAACAATCTCTTACATACACTATTATTTTACCATTATTTATATTTACATTATTTTAATAAAAATATCTACCTTAAAACTAACACAGTATATAGTGTGCAAAAGCAAAATATGGACAAATAATAAAATTTACTGACATAATAATAAACAAGTTTGAAAATATAAACAAAATAATACACAAAATCAAAAAGTACAATTAAAATAATAAAACAAAATCGACATATTTTTTTTTTTTTTTTTTTTTTTTTTTTTTTTTTTTTTTTTTTTTTTTTCATATTGACAAATTATAAACGAAATAATTACACATAATCAACAATTACAAGAGAAATAATAAAACACAATAATTAGCAATAGAAAAATATACATTAATTTTTGTTCCTTTCAATCACCTTACTAGCTATGTTTTGACAAAAGTCTAAAAAGTCATCTCTTATATTTTTACTGGCTATAATTTCTGCTAAATTTTCTTTTTTAAGGTTGCGATCTATTTCTGACTCTAAGTTATATCTTAAGTTTGTGTATAATGGGCATTCCACTAGGATGTGTTCTATGCTTTCGCTACTACCTGTGTCACAGGGACACGCCGGGCTGTCCTTGCGCTTGAAACGGTGCAAGTACTCGGAAAATCCGCCGTGCCCCGTCAACACCTGCACCAGCCGTGGATTGAGCGTTATCTTTTTAATTAGCCTATACGCGCTCAACGCGTCGGGGAAAAACATTTTGGTGGTAGATGCGGTGGTTCCCTCTGCGTACCTATTGTGCCACACTTCTAATGTTTCATTGCGTATCTGACGCTTGATGAAGGATACCGGGCATCCATCATAGTCCGGCTTTTTCTTCAAACCCACAGCTGCCTCTTTTGCCAATGCGTCTGCTCTTTCATTCCCCTCCAACCCCACGTGTGCTTTTATCCAAAAGAGTCTTAGTATCTTTTCCTGTTTGACAACTTTTGAGATATTTTCTCTTATAGCTACTACGAGGGGGTGAAGGGAAACACCGTGCGTAATCGCCTCAAGAGCCGACCTAGAGTCGCTGTAGATATTGAAGCTACCACCGGACCGTTCGGTCGCAATCTCGGTAGCCTTCACCAGCGCCAGTAACTCCGCCTGGTATACGGTGCAAAACTGGTCCAGCTTGAGTTTTTTGGTTTCAATTTCAACGTCTCCATCCCAAAAGGATAGAGCCGCCCCAACTTTGTCGTTCATTTTACTACCGTCAGTATATATTTTATATCTGGCATCCTCTTGCTGGGCCAGCTCTGCCTCGTCTGCCACCAATTTGAACTCTATTGCCTTTTGGGTCGCTGGGTGTGGTAGTTCCACATACGGTGTGGGTCGCTCCACTCTCCTATCCCCGACTACTCTTACTGAGTGTCCCTTTTTTATTTCATAAAGAGAGGCTGCTTCCCTGATCCTAAGATCCAGCGGAAGCATCCCCGAGAGCAACAATGCCGCGTTGAGCGAAGTGGTCCTATAAGACTTTATCATTTTTTGTACGAATCCGCGCTGAACCTCATTCAAAAACTTCCTAATCCCTAATTTCTCAGCAGCTGGATACCAGGCACTTGCTGCGTACATTATAATAGGCTCTATTACTGCTACGTATATAGTTCTGGTTATCTCCGGCGAGATCCCCCACTCCACTTTGGCTGCCCTCGCTAACTGTTTGTATATGTTCAATGCCTTGCGGCAGACATTTGCTACGTGTGCATTGAATGTTAGTTTATGGTCTATCGTCAACCCCAGTATCTTTATCTCCTTTGACATGGCTATGTCCACCCCTCCCATGCTCAGAAGTGGTGTGTCGTGCTTCAGTTTGTTTGTAATTATCATGGCCTTTGTCTTTTGAGGCGCAAACTTCAGTTTATTGTCTTCACCCCACTCCTGGACATGTTTTAGGGCGGCATTCGCCTGTCTCTGGACCTCGAGTGCTGTATCGCCGGAGAAAACCAGAACCACATCGTCAGCGAACGCCTGACAGTAGTTCCCTCCCATTTCCAGACTGGCTAATAACGGATCCAGCAAAACGTTCCAGAATGTGGGTCCCCCGATGGAACCTTGGACACATCCCTTCTCTGTTGCCTTCCGAGCTTCTGCTCCAGCGTATCTCACCCTGACCTTCCGGTTCGTCAGGTAACTATCTAAAACTTTGCGGATATTTTCTGGGCAATTTGATTCGGCTAGCCTACATCTTACCGCGGGCCACCAAGCACTGTCGAAGGCTCCCTCTATGTCGAGCGATATGACTAATGTAATTTTTTGCTCTTTCAGTTTTGATCTGATATGCTTGATAAGGTCATAGAGGGAGTCCTCGGCACTGCGTTGCGGTGTGAACCCGTACTGCTTGGGACTCATTTGTCGGAGGGTATGCCACCTGACTCGCTTCACCAGCATCTTCTCATAAATTTTCCCTAATACCGGCAATAGCCCAATCGGCCGGTAGGATTTGGGATTTGAGTAGTCATCTTTCCCCGGTTTCCTTAAGATAACTATTACCGCCTCTTTCCACACCGTAGGGAAGAGCGATAGCTCTAGGCATTTATTGAGCAACGCTAAAAATAACTCCGGTTTGCACGCTATGGCTGCCCTACATATGTCCGGAGTGAACCCATCTAGCCCTGGCGCCTTTTTTGGGTTGAAGCTATCCGTCGCAATCATCAGCTCTTCGATAGTGAATGGAGGGTCAGGTAGCTCATCACCTTTGTCCTCGCTCAATTTTTCTGCCCTAATTCTAATTGCCTTGTGGGCTACACTGTCCGACAGCGCATCGTCTTCCGGATAGAATGCCTCCGCTAGAGCCCTGGCAGACTCTTCGCCTTCCAATACTTTCCCATTTTTAATCAGGGGGGTGTCCTCCTGCCTAACTGTCGTGCGGCCTATCACCCTATATATTCCATCCCACATGGTTTCCCTATCTTGTTTTTCGCAGAACTTTTTCCAGCTTGTTGTTCTGGCTTTCTCCACAAGCTGCCGGTATTCCTCCTTCGCGTCCAGATATGCTTGGACAACACTCTCTCTGCGCACCTGAGCGGCATTTGGTATGCGCTTTTTAAGTGTTTTCACCTCTTTCTTCTTCTGTGTCAGTTCTTCTGTCCACCAAGTCAATCCTGCTTTCTTCTTTTGTCCGGCCTCAGGTATATTTCGTTTGCATGCTTCTTCTATGACTTTAGTGTATTCTTCTACTTTATTGTTTAGTTCTTCTTCTGTCGTTATTTTTGTTATTTCTTCCAAATTAATGTTTATTCTTTCCCAATTCTGTTTAATGTCTGTTCTGAATTCTGTCCAATCTGCTTTTCTTGTGTTATAAATTCTAGTTGTTCTTTTAATATCTATGCCTTTTGATTTTCTCAGATTTACTTCGAACAGGATTGCTTTGTGGTCTGACACTGTGAGGTTACCGTCCAGTCTCCAGTTTGCTATTTTGCCAAGCATATCTGACGTGCACACCGTGATGTCCATACAGCTTGTAAAATGCCTTCCTCCTCTGTGACAATCAAAGGTGGGTTTGAAGCCCTGGTTGAGAATGTGCAGCTCCATCTCGTCCAATGCTCCTGCCAACTCTTGCCCTCTCCTATTATTCTCCCTACTCCCCCACCATATGTTCCACGCGTTTACATCCCCCCCCAGTATCATGCTTTTATTTCCCACTACTTTGATAATTTCTTGGATGTGTTCTATGTCTTCTTCTATTTTTGCATCTCCCTCCAGGTATACCGAGATGACAACAATGTTCCAGGCCTCAGTTCTCAGTCGTGCCACTGCAATGTTTTCTGTGGTCAGCCTGGGGCACTGGGTTACGTCAATGTTGTCATCGAACACCACAATTGCAGACTTGTTTGTTTTGTCCGTGTTTCCTTCAAATTGGATCGTTCGGGTGCCCTGGTAGGTTTTCATTTTCTTGCTTGATCCGGTGTATGGTTCCTGCAGAAGTGCAAACGCAACCTTCCTTTTAGCTGCCTCCATGATCAGCTCATCTGTTGCTTGTTTGCACCTCTGCAGGTTGGCTTGTATTACGCGATACTGGTGTCCTCCTTGTTTTTCTGTGCTGTTCCGGTTATTGCCCGTATCCACCTTAACACTGGTAGGCTACTGTGGACCTCGCTAAAGTCTCCCATTTTGTGCGTACCGGGCAGTCCGAGCTGAATGCGTTGTGCCTGTTATTTGTTATGCTTGCCTTCTGGCAGTTTATACATGCCGGCGCCTCATTTGCGTGGTAGACTTCGCATTCCGTTCGGAAGTGTGACCCTCCGCAATGAGCGCATCTGTCCTTCTCCTCATGGCACGTTTTCTTTGTGTGCCCGTATCCCAGACACTTCGAGCACTGGACCAACGGCGACTGATCTTCTGCCCTCAGTCTCTGCATATCGATATGTATGCAGTTTGCCGCCGTTAGTATACTCCATACTTGGGGGGGGACACTCAGTACCACATGTTGCTGGTGAGGGTTCCGCGCGCTCTTCTTATATCTAATTGTGGCTCTGTATTGTTCCTCCGGTACGTCCTTTAACAGATGCTTATTTTGCTGTCTCAGCGCTTTGCCTATGTCCTCGTCTGTGTTGAACCTATTAACGTTTCTTATGATTATTAATGGGTCCTTATTTTTAATCTCTTCCACTCTCAGATCCGCACCTTCTTTGTTTAGTCTCTCTCTTACCCTATCTACTTCTGTTTTCGACTTGCATCCCAAGATCACTTTTCTGCCTCTTGCCTTACGTACCCTATCTATCTGGAAGCCTTCCTCTTTTGCGTTGACCGCCTTTCTTATCTTCTCCATTACTTGGTCGCTTGTTTCCTCCTCGTCTGTTGATGTTATTACCACCGAGTGAATAGCCGCGTGCTCCGGGGGCTGCGTCCTCGGGGAAGCGGCCACTACACTCGCGTAGGTTGCCCTTGCTTCAATGTCCTTATGTCCCTTCTCTATCGTTTCCCTAAGGCGTTCCATTTCTATTCTATTTTTTTCTATCTGGTCGCTATGTTCGGTTAGTTTTTGTAACAGTTGTTTTTCTATCTCTATTTTATCAGCCTCTGGTTCCCTTTCCTCTTGCTGGGTGAATGTTTTGTTTATATCCTTCTTTTTAATAGTTATCTGACCTATCTCCTTCACCAATTGGTACAAGTTCTCCGCCGCCGAGGTTATCTCGTCTTTTATCTCTGTTTTTATATTCCTCGATAGTCTTAGTTGTGATTTTATTTTGATTAAGCAAAGCTTCGCTTCGGCTACTTTGTCCCTTTGTTTGGGAGTTTCAACTATTGCTATGGATGGTTGGGTGGGTGGGATGATGATATTAAGAGGGGTTTGGGTGGTGGTGTGTGCCCCTTCAGAAGAAGTCTTAGGGAGCTCTGTCTCCTCCGTTTTACGGTTTAATCCTGGCGTCCTAATCATTTTGTGTAGTTTTCTTTACTCCTACGGTCTTATATTATACTTAAGAGCCGAGAGAAAAAAAAAAAAAAAAAAAAAAAAAAAAATTTTTTTTGTATGTTGTAAACGTCCCTACTATAGCTTACTTAATACCTAACTTAATACCTAATACTAATTTATAATAAAAAGAAAATGTAAAATTTAAAAATTTTTGATAATAAAAATAAACAAGAGATAATAAAATTTAATTTGGGGGGGTCTGGAGTAGGTGATCTGGAGTCTCGGCACGTACACTAGTTATACTAGTGTACGTAGGTCGACCTCAAAATCGGGCTATCTCTCTCCGTTAACGAGTTATCAGCGTTTTAGTGTTATAGTTTTGAAGGTCGGTTCAGATTCAGTGGCGGCTTAATTATTTTGGAAAATGACAAAATTCTGTTTGTTGCTCTGGGGGATAAGGGGCTTGGTCCTCCCTACCTTACTGGGCTATTGTGTATAATTTTTAATTTATAATGTGTAAAATAGTTAGAATTAAGTTGAAATAAAATAAAATTTGAATAATTGATAAAATAAAATTTAATTTGGGGGGGTCTGGAGGAGGTGATCTGGGGTCTCGGCACGTACACTAGTTAGACTAGTGTACGTAGGTCGACCTCAAAATCGGGCTATCTCTCTCCGTTAACGAGTTATCAGCGTTTTAGTGTTATAGTTTTGAAGGTCGGTTCAGATTCAGTGGCGGCTTAATTATTTTGGAAAATGACAAAATTCTGTTTGTTGCTCTGGGGGATAAGGGGCTTGGTCCTCCCTACCTTACTGGGCTATTGTGTATAATTTTTAATTTATAATGTGTAAAATAGTTAGAATTAAGTTGAAATAAAATAAAATTTGGCTTTGACTGGTTCCCGTGGGTTTTTCTGCGCGTGGAATTTCTGCGGGCGCCTTAAGCCGCTGTTTAAGGCCTAGGACTTCACGGAAAATTGCTTCCAGTGGTCTAGGATTGTTGATAGCACTAAGTTTATCACTTTTAAACACTATTTTGGGTGGAATTCCCTCAACTTTGAAAAAGTTTGAACTTTTCGGCGAGATTTTGTCAATTTCACTCCCGGTTTGGTAAAATAATGTCGCGAAAGTATTTTACACTCACTTAAAAAATCTGAGTTTTTTATGGGTTATAGTCTATGAGCTACCACTATTTTACAGCTAATAAAAACTATAGGTCGCCGCGACTAATCGCGTTTTATAAATTATCTCCCGCAATGTTTACCTTTTGGCCGTGATTTCTGCTCCCGCGCTCCGTAAAAGGGGGTAAAAGACCCTCTTAGGAGGGGTCAAAAAATCCAAAATTTCGTGAGGATGTAGGCACTTAGGTATCACTTCACTGGGTAATTTAAAATTTATAGGTCGCAGCGACTAATCGAGCGCCGCACGCCACTTTATACTTTTGTTTGCACTTTTTGCCGTTTTTTGCGTTTTCTTTTCGTCACAATTCTTTCAGTTTTTAACCGATTTTAATTCTGAAAACACCATTCGTTAGTGCTCGTCAGCGCGCAACTTTTAAGGTATCGCACGGGTTTTTACGTCGCGAAAGGCCGAATACACGATTTTTTCACTGTTTCTTCGCTGCGGAGCTTGATTTCGACGCTACGGAGCTCGGAAAACGTGACCGTTCGGGCGCGCGGGTGGCTAACTACTGGGTTAGGTTAGGTTAGGTTAGGTTAGGTTAGGTTAGGTTAGGTTAGGTTAGGTTAGGTTAGGTTAGGTTAGGTTAGGTTAGGTTAGGTTAGGTTAGGTTAGGTTAGGTTAGGTTAGGTTAGGTTAGGTTAGGTTAGGTCGGGGGTTCCCCTCACAGTTTTTACGTCCACGTCGTGACCCCCGGAAACGTCCCAGTTTGACCACCGTAACGGAGTGGCAAACTGGGTACGGCCAAAGTAAACTGTGCGATCGTTGCTATTATTTTATTTTTACTGCGGAAAGTGACGAATTTGTTTTGTGGCTATGCCTCCCCGTAAGGGCGGTATGAAGAAAAAAAAAGGCCCTTCTAAGGGCCAACTAAAAGGCCCTTCTCAGGGCCAACCAGAAGGAGAAGAAGGCAGAGCCTTCTACGGTGGAAGGATGGACGACTCTTTGCCCGACAATGAGTCCGTTGTGTCGGACGCCAGCTCGATGGTGATCGAGGACCCTCGATCACGATCGGGCTCGCGGAAGAGGACGGCCTTCCTGAAGGAGGCATCCGATGGCTCCTCGGCGTCGGATTCGGCGAAGGAGCCGAGGAAGGGGCCTAAGGCCAAAAAGCAGGCAGCGGACACCCACGACGTGGGTCTGGCAGACGCCCAACGCCAGTTGAACCTGGCGCGGAGGACACAGCTCGAGCAAGAGTTGGAGGAGCGGGTTGAGGCCAACGAGCAACGGGCGCGCGTCTCCCGGGCCAGCTCTGGATACGGCGCGTCCCGAGTCCTGTACTCGGACCACTCCCTGGCCGAGCTGGAGCGGATGGCGGCAGAGGACGAGGAGGAGATAGTGGTGGTCGCCTCAAAGTCCTCCCACTTAAAGGGGACTTTTCAGAAGTCCCTGAAATGCCGGGCCGTGAGCATGCGGGGCATCGTCGCGGAGCTGGTGCAGCGGCAGGCGACCGACGAGACGCGGCAACTGCAGGCGAGGGTCGATCGCCTGCAGACGGAGGTCAGCCAGCTGCACCAGAAGCTGGCTGAAGCCACGGCCCAGCCAACCCAGGCTGAGCCGAGACCAGCGGCAGAGGGCCCTGCCTCCTCCAACCTTGAGGATATCATCCGCAAGGTTGTGATGGAGGAGAGGGCCTTCACGAGGGCCTGCATCGAAGGAATCGAGGACCGGCTCCTGCCCGAAAAAAGCTACCGGCTGCCGCTTGCCTCTGATAAGAGGAAGGGTGGGCCGGAGCCAACCCCACAAAGGGAGGAGGACCCCCTTCTGCCTGCCACCACCCCGACCAACCAGCAGGGCTGGACGAGGGTGGTCGGCAAGGGCAAAGGGAAGGGCAAGGGCAAGGGGGCATCAGCGGTCGTCCCTGCTGTCCCCGTCCCCGCCACCACCACCCCTCCCAGCCGGTCGCAGACGATCGGCAAGGGAAAGGGGAAGGGGAAAAGCTCCCCCCCAGCCGTCCCCGCTACCGTCCCTGCCAACCAGTCGCAGTCGGATGGCAAGGGAGGGGGAAAGGGGAAGGGTTCGGCCCCAGCCGGCAAGAGAAACTTGGTTCCTCCCAAGACCGCAGCCGTCGTGGTGACGCTCACCGCGGAGGCTGTGGAGCGGGGTGAGACGTACGCGTCCGTAATGATACGGGCGCGTGCGAATGCCGATCCCAGCAAACTTGGGATTGGCAAGGTCTCATGCCGCCGGACGCAGGCTGGGGCTCGATTATTTGAGTTCCCGGGAGCCGAGGGTGGGGCGCATGCGGACCTCTTTGCAGCAAAGCTGAAAGAGGTCATCGCGGACGCGGCCAAGGTGGCCAGGCCGGTGAAATCGGCGGCCTTAGAGATCTCCGACTTGGATGACACAGTCACCAAGGAGGAGGTCGTGGCGGCGGTCTCAGCCATAGGGGGTTGCGATGTCGCAGCGGTGCAAGGCCGGGCCATTAGGCCCGGCCGCGGCGGCATGGGCACTATTCGCCTTGGGTGCCCAGTCGCCGTTGCCAAAGCCGTCCTTGACAAAGGACGGCTTGCCGTCGGCTTTGGCTCGGGTGCAGTCCGAGCGCTTGAGGCTCAGCCACTGAGGTGCTTCAGGTGCTTTGGCATCGGACACACCCGGCCCCTCTGTCCGTCCAGCATCGACAGGACGGACAGCTGCTACCGCTGCGGCAAGGAGGGTCATAAGGCCGCAGCCTGCAAGGCCGCCTCGCCGCACTGCGCGGTGTGTGCCGCCTTTGGCCGCCCGGCGGGCCACGTTATGGGGGGGAGGAACTGTAGTCCTCCCCCAAAGAGGGGCAAAGTTCAGGCGCCGACCCGGCCTGTCACTGCCACCGCCGTACCAGAGGCTACGGCGGCTGTGGAGGAGGGGGGTGCGATGTCCGACTAATGAATAGGGTCCAACATCGCATCCTCCAGGCGAACACCAACCACTGCAGAGTGGCACAGGATCTGCTGATGCAGACCGTGGCTGAGTGGTTGGTGGACGTGGCAGTGGTCGCCGAGCCGTACTCGGTCCCCAGTACCTGGCTGGGCGATCGGGACGGCTTGGTGGCGTTGGTGTCGCGGCCCGCCACGGACTCCCCTCCCCTCTCGCTTTTAGAGAGGGGACCGGGATACGTGGCCGCCGCGTGGGGGGATATAGCCCTGATCGGGGTATATTTCTCCCCAAACCGCCCTCTAAGGGACTTCGAGAATTTTCTCGAGGTCCTTACGGCAGTCGCCGGGAGGGCGGCACCACGTCAGGTCATCCTAATGGGCGACCTGAACGCCAAGTCGGTAGCCTGGGGCAACCCGGCCGCCTCATGCAACGTCCGGGGACGCGCCGCCGAATTGTGGGCGGCTTCGAGCGGTGTGTCCCTCCTAAACAGGGGGGATGTTCACACGTGTGTGCGGCAGCGGGGAGGGTCTGTGGTTGACGTTTCGTTCGCCACCCCCGTGCTAGCCGCCCGCGTCGTGGACTGGCGGGTTGAGATGGTGGAGACCCTGTCGGACCACCGCTATGTGCGGTTCGACATCTCCACCCATGGCCCGCGGGGGGGAATGGCCCGCCCGGGCCAATCTCCCTTCCCGCGGTGGGCTCTCACCCGCCTGGACCGGGAGGCAGCCCAGGAGGCAGCGTTCCTCCAGGACTGGCTCTCGCCCCCTGTGGAGGCCCTGGACGTTGACGCCGCAGCGGTCCAACTCCGAGGGTCCCTGACCGAGGTGTGCAACTCGAGTATGCCTCGGTCACGCCGTCCGCCTCCCCGTCGCGCCGTTTATTGGTGGACGGAGGAGTTGGCGGGGCTCCGGGCCTCCTGCGTGGCGGCCAGGAGGGCCTACACGCGGAGCCGGCGGCGCACCACCCGATCCCAGGCCGGGGAGGATCGCCTCTACGCCTCCTACGTGGAGGCAAAGACGGTCCTCAGGACGGGAATGTGCGCCGCCAAGGACTCGGCAAGGGCCGAGATGTTGGAGGGTCTCGACAGGGATCCATACGGGAGGCCGTATAAGCTGGCGCGGAGCCAGCTGCGGCCCTGCGGTCCCCCCCTGTCGGAGACCCTCGAGCCGGCGTTGCTGGATGGGGTGGTCCGGTCCCTGTTTCCACGCAGGACCGACTTCGCCCCACCAGCAATGGACCCCCCGCAGGAAGCGGCTACGCCGGAGGACGAGGTACCCCCGGTGACGGTGGATGAAGTCCACGAGGGGATACTTCGCCTCCGCGCGAAGAAGACGGCCCCTGGGCCGGACGGCGTCCCCGCTCGGGTGGTGGCGATAGCTGCCTCCCAAATGGAGGACAGGTTTCGGGACCTCTTCAGCGCGTGCCTTACGGCTGGGAGGTTCCCGAAACTGTGGAGGGAGGGGCAGCTTTGCCTCCTCCGAAAAGAGGGACGCCCGGCGGACTCCCCCTCGGCATACCGGCCCATCGTTCTACTCGATGAGGTCGGTAAATTGTTCGAGGGGATAGTCGCCGACCGGCTCAACAGCCATCTGCGGGGGGTGGGACCAGACCTGTCGGACGCCCAGTTCGGATTTCGAAAGGGGCGTTCGACGGTCGATGCCTTGGCCCTGCTGAAGGGCCAGGTGCAGGAGGCGGTGGCCGCGGGGGATGGAGTGTTGGCGGTGTCGTTCGACATTGCCAACGCCTTCAACTCCGTCCCCCACGCGACCATATTGGAGGCACTCCGATACCATGGAGTGCCCCAATATCTGCGGGCGATCCTGGCCAGCTACCTGGAGGACCGAGAGGTCCTTCTGGTGGACAAGACGGCCAGGATCAGGCGTTACGGCGCGGAGTCCGGTGTTCCGCAGGGGTCGGTTTTAGGCCCTCCCCTGTGGAACATCGGTTTTAATTGGCTCCTGCGGGGCACCCTCCTCCAGGGCACGAGTGTCATTTGCTACGCAGATGACACTCTCCTCGTTGCCCGGGGGAGGGACTTCGGTGAGGCGGCCTGTTTGGCCTCGGCCGGCGGATCCTTGGTGGCGGGGAGGATCCGCGCGCTTGGACTGAGGGTGGCGCTGAACAAGACCGAGGCCGTGTTCTTCCACGGGCCTCGGCAGCGCCGCCCTCCTGACGCCCATATCTTGGTGGAGGGCGTCCGGATAGAGGTCGGGGTCCAGATGAAATATCTGGGCCTCGTGCTTGACAGCAGGTGGCGCTTCGGCCCGCATTTCAGCGGGCTGTCGACGCGCCTGCTGAAAGCCGCGGACGCCCTCTCATGGCTCCTCCCGAACCTGGGGGGGCCCAAGACGCGATGCCGGCGCCTCTATGCCGGCATCCTCAAGAGCATGGCCCTCTACGGGGCACCCATCTGGGCGGACTCCCTCCAGAGGAGGGAGAATGCAACCGCCATCCGCGGGCCACAAAGGGCCATTGCACAGCGGGTGGCGAGGGCCTACCGCTCAGTGGGCTTTTCGGCGGCGTGCGCTCTGGCGGGCACCCCTCCCTGGGAGTTGGAGGCATGGGTGCTCGCCAGAGTATATGAGTGGACTGCGCGGCGGAAGGCGCTCGGGGAGCGCCCCGCCGCGGAAGAGCGGGAGGCCGTGCGGCGGGAGGCGAGGGACGCTATCATCGTCCATTGGACGGAGGACCTCGCCACCGCCGCCTTTGGCCGTCGGACGCTGGACGCGCTCGGTCCAGTCCTGCGGGACTGGCTCGAGCGGCCTCACGGTTTCCTCTCGTTCCGTCTAGTGCAGGTGTTGTCCGGACATGGTTGTTTCGGAACGCACCTGCACCGGATCCGGAGGGAGGAAACCCCAGCGTGCCACGACTGCGGCGCGGCAGAGGACACGGCGCAGCACACCCTCGAGGTGTGCCCAGCCTGGGCAGAGCTGCGCCGTGTCCTGATTAGTGTGATCGGGCAGGACCTCTCACTTCCCGGCGTGGTCAACTCCATGCTGGGGAGTGAGGAGGCCTGGGCGGCGGTTGCCTCCTTTTGCGAGGTCGTGATGTCGCAAAAGGAGGCGGCGGAGCGTGCGCGGGAGGACGATCCTCTCGCGCCGCCGCTCCGCAGGCGAAGAAGGGGTGGGAGAAGGCGGTTATACGATCGTCTCCTCCCACCCCCTGGTGGTGACTAGCGGGCGACAGGCGCGGGGGCGCCTTTCGTCCGCATTGCACCAGTCACCACCCTCGTCAGATGGGAATGGCCGAGCACTCACGGTCGTTCCCGGGCCCCTCCACTAGGAGGGGCGTGAGGGGCCTGCCGTAAAGGCGGGCAGTCGTCGGCGGAGGACTGGACGTAAAGGCTGTGCCAGTTTCCCAGTCCTCCTCCATAAAGACGATGCGGGAGTGCCGCTGGGTTATTTTAGTGGGTATACCGGGCCTCAGCCCGGGGAGTCCCACATAGCCCCCCATTCCCCCAATGGGTGGGTATGCGTAATGCATTTTTTCCCAGCGTGATCAAAAAAAAAAAAAAAAAAAAAAAGGTTAGGTTAGGTCAGGTAACCTCCACGTGTGCTTGGTTGGTTGCTAGTCTCTTTCGGACACGTCCGGGGGGAAGAGCAACCCGCTGGGCCGGTGCACCCTGGGCACCGTCAATAACTTCCCATTCGTGGGTTCTTGTTGGCGGTGGCGAATAATCTGACAGGGGGGGGGGGGGGTAGGCGTCGCTCTGGGTGCTCCCCTGATTAGCAGAGGACACTCCAGATGCGACATAGGGGTAGGCTAGGTTGGGTAGGCTAGGATAGGTAGGCAAGGTTAGGTAGGCTAGGCTGGGTAGGATAGGTTAGTTTAGGTTAGGTAGGTAAGCGGTGGGCCTCTGGGTGGGCTCCCCACCTCTGCGGGGGGCCGTCGTGAGCACACCAGCTCTGCACCCTGCTTCGAGCCCGCTCTGCACCTGGCTCTGCACCCGGCTCGGCCCGGATCAAGCGACGGCTCTCCTTCGGGAGGACGTCGTGAGCACCCCAGCTCTGCACCCTGCTCAAGCCCGCTCTGCACCTGGCTCTGCACCCGGCTTTGCGGATTTAGCCGGATCAAGCGACGGCTCTCCTTTGGTGGGGGGTAGCCCTGCCTGGGGCAGGAGGGAAGCCCTCAGCGGTTGTGCCGCCGTTGTGCGGCAGTAGGTTAGGTAGGTAGGATAGGTTAGGTAGGTTAGCGGTGGGGCTCACTTCAGAGCCTCTGGGTGGGCTGCTCACCTCTGCGGGGGGCCGTCGTGAGCACACCAGCTCTGCACCCTGCTTCGAGCCCGCTCTGCACCTGGCTCTGCACCCGGCTCTGCCCGGATCAAGCGACGGCTCTCCTTCGGGAGGACGTCGTGAGCACACCAGCTCTGCACCCTGCTCAAGCCCGCTCTGCACCTGGCTCTGCACCCGGCTTTGCGGTTTTAGCCGGATCAAGCGACGGCTCTCCTTCGGTGGGGGGTGGCCCCGCCTGGGGGCAGGAGGAAAGCCCTCGGCGGTATGCCGCCGTTGTGCGGCAGGAGGGGATGACTCCTCGCTGCCGGCCCTCCCTCGGCGTCGGGATGGTCGACAGCGATGAGTCGGCGGAAGATGAGGACTTCGCTCTGGGTGTTCCCCTTAGGTACACGGGGGAATCACCAGAGAGAAGTCAGTAGGGAGAGAATAGAGGAGGAGGTAGGTTCACTCTGGGTGTTCCTCTGACTAGCAGGGGACACTCCGGATGCGACACAGGGGCTCACTTCTGGGCCTCTGGGCGGGAGGGTAGGTGAGGTTAGGAGGGAGGTGGCGGAGCATTGGTACCGATGCTCCGCCACAAACGTGGAGGGTGGCGTTTGGCCCTCGCGGGTCAAGTGCCGCAGCGATGGGGGCCGTGGGCGGAGGATTGGGGGATCCTTCGTCCACACAAAGGTCCCGCGCACTGGGTCGCTCACGCGCCAGGGCGATTCAGTGCGAGGAGAAGATGGAGGTGGAGGTGTATTGGGGCGGGGCAGAGAGTCTTGGCGGGACTTAGCCTCGCCCCGCAGAGGAGGGCTCCTTTAAGGAGCAGCGCCAGCGGGGCACGCGGAAGCCCCGTAGGCGAGTTTGCCGAACGGTCGTCGGCGGAGGACTGGACGTAAAGGCTGTGCCAGTTTCCCAGTCCTCCTCCATACAGACGATGCGGGAGTGCCGCTGGGTTATTTTAGTGGGTATACCGGGCCACAGCCCGGGGAGTCCCACATAGCCCCCCATATTCCCCCATGGGTGGGTATGCGTAATGCATTTTTTCCCAGCGAAACCAAAAAAAAAAAAAAAAAAAAAAAAAAAAGGTTAGGTTAGGTTAGGTTAGGTTAGGTTAGGTTAGGTTCCCCTCCGAATTGGTTCCCGCCTTGTCGTGGCGGGGGGGCTCAGTAGCCGTGGTGGCGGAAACCCACGGTGAAGCCAAGAGGAACCTAGGCGGGGGCCGCTCGTCTAGGCTTTTGCCGCTAAGCCAACGACGAGTGGCCCAATAGTTGCGGTGCCGCGGGTGCCGCCTGTAGCGGCATCGCAACTGAGCGGGCTGCGATGCCCCCCCCCCTCTGTTGGGGGGGGCATTGCGGCGGAGTGCGGGGGGCCGCGGCGGGGAGGGGAGTGTCGGTGTGGCTTCGGCCATTCTCCCTTACCTCCCGCGGCCTCAACGGGGCCGCCACCGTCAGATGGCGGACGCGGTGGGGCCGCAGGGGAAGAGGACTGTCGGTGTATCGTTGCCGCTGTCCCTGTCCCCTGCGGCCGAAAGGTGGTAGGTGACGGGGCCACAGACCCGACCCGTCACAGGGGGAGCTCCGGCGTGCCTGCATGACTGCGGCGCGTCGGAGGGCCTGGACCCTTCGCTTCCTGGCGTGGGTAGCGCCATGCTGGAAGGCGACGGGTCTGGGCAGCGGTCGCCTCCTTTTGCGAGGGTGGTAAATCGCAAAAGGAGGCGAAGGTGGTGATACGCGGGCCACAGGTGCGGGGGCCCCTTCGCCTGCATTGCACATCACCACCCGCGGGAGGGAATGGCCGAGCACTCGCGGTCATTCCCGGGCCCCTCCGTTGAGGGGCATGAGGGGCCCGCTGTGAGACAGCGGGCAGTCGTCGGCGGGGGACTGGAGTAAAGGCTCTGCCGGTTTCCCAGTCCTCCTCCACTAAGACGATGCGGGAGTGCCGTTGGGTTTTTTAGTGGGTATACCGGAAGTAGGCCGGGGAGTCCCACATACCCCTCCCTTCCCCCGGAGGGAGGATGATGCGTAATGCATTTTTCCCAGCGCAACAAAAAAAAAAAAAAAAAAAAAAAAGGTTAGGTTAGGTTAGGTTTTTTTTTTTTTTTTTTTTTTTTTTTTTTTTTTTTTTTTTTTTTTTTTTTTTTTTTTTTTTTTTTTTTTTTTTCCAGACTAGTCCACCCCAAAGTAGGTGCTTATTCTATATCTATTCTCGTTCATACCAGTTCTCGCTTTTATTCCTCTCGCACTTCTATGCCTCATACTTAATCTTTCTTTCATCCTTCACCATTTATTCAGTGGGTGGGATTCCCACATTTTACCTACTTCCTATTCTGCTATCTACTTTCATTTTTCTTTATTTACTAAACAGGGAAATCATTTCTACACATTTGCTTTATTTACATTTGTTATCTTAATTTAGTTACTTTTTATTACATACATCTAAAACTACAATTTTTTAAACTAATTTTATGCTTACGCTTACTTTAACTACAGATTATTTTACAACTAAACACAACTTATACTCTTATTTCTTACATCTATTTATTACATATTTCTCTTAACCTACTGCTTATATTATTTTAACATCTATTACACTATTTCCTATGTTTACAATATTTATATACGTAATATAAAACGAAACATAGTTTTATTATCTAGTTTTATTTTTGTCTATGACTTTTTGTGCTACACTCTCGCAGTAGGCTATGAATTTGCTTCTACTTTTGCCCGACATTATATCCCGCACGTTCTCTCTTTGCAGTGTCATCCCCAGTTCTTGCTCCAGATCATACCTTTCCCTCGCGTATATAGGGCAATCCAGGATTAAATGCGGAACTGATTCCGTTATACTGGGGTCGCAGGTGCACGATGGGCTCTCCTTACACTTAAAGCGGTTTAAGTATTCTGAGAACCCACCGTGCCCCGTTAAAACCTGCGTGAGCACTCCTGTTGGCCTCACCCGTTTCACTATACGGTAGGCAGCCACGGCATCCGGAAGGAACATTTTCGTCACCGAGGCCGTCTCGCCCGACACATATCTCCGATTCCATTCATCAAGCGAATCCAAACGGATTTGACGCTTGATGAATGAAACCGGACACTGGTCATAGTCCGGCTTCCTCCGTGACGACAATGCTGCTTCCTTCGCCAGCTCGTCCGCACGCTCGTTCCCCGGCAAGCCCGCGTGGGCCTTGACCCAATAAAGAGACACAGCTTTTTGTTGGGTCAATGCCAGAGCGATATTCGCTCTTGCGCGGACCGCCAGAGGATGGAGAGAGCCATGGCCTGCCAGTGTCTGCAATGCTGCCATTGAGTCACTGTACAAGCCATAGCTCGTCTCGTTGCGTTTGAGGATTACGTCCGTTGCCTTACAAATGGCCAGAAGTTCCGCCTGGTAGACAGTGCAGTACGCGGCAAGGCTAAGCTTGAGGTTCTGGATTTCACCATCATTATCCCATAAGGATAATGCGGCTCCGACCTTCCCCTCAATCTTGCTGCCGTCAGTGAAGATTCGCACTGCCTGCACGTTCTGGCCGTCCACGAGCTGTTGGTCTGCCAGGCACATGAACTCCAAGGTCATTTGTTTGGCAGGGTGAGACGTCTCTGCAAATCTCACCATACTCTCAATCTCCCGGTCCGCCGGCACAAACCGGGATGACCCTCTCCTTGCCGCATACAGGGCGGCTGCCTCTTGTATGCGGAGGTCTAGAGGCAGTATCCCGGCCAGCACCAACGCCGAGTTTAGAGAGACTGTACGGTAGGATTTGCAGAGCTTCTGGACGAATCCTCGTTGGACCGAGCCCAACTTCCTCCGTATACCTAGTTTCCTAGTTGCGGGAGCCCAGGCTCCGGCCGCGTACGTGACAATCGGTTCTATTGTGGCAGTGTAAATCGTGTGTATTATGTCCCTGTGTAGTCCCCAACTGACTTTTGCTGCACGTGAAAGCTGCTTGTACAGCTCTGCCACCTTCTTGCAGACGTTCCCGGCATGTTCATTGAATGTTAGTCGGTCGTCGATGGTTAGACCCAGCAGCTTCATACTCCTCACCATACCGATGTCGACCCCGGCCATGCTCAGAATTGGAGTGTCGTACTTAAGCCTGTTTGTTATCAACATCGCACAGGTCTTGTGCGGTGCAAACTTAAGCTTGTTTCGGACGCCCCAACTCTGAACATGGGCGAGGGCTGCATTGGCGGCTGTGGAGACTTCAGCCGCTGAGTCGCCATCCACGACTAAAACAATGTCGTCCGCGAACGCCTGCACGAAGTAGCCTCTTTTCTCTAGTTCCTTTAGTAATGGGTCCAGTATCAGATTCCAAAAGATGGGACCACCAATAGACCCCTGGACACAGCCTTTATTTGTTTCCCGCGTGCATTCTTCCCCGGCATACCTTACTCTTACTTTTCTGCAGTCGAGATAGCTATCAATTAGCCTCCTGGTATTCGCCAGGCACTTTTCCTCAGCCAGCCTGACTTTGATCGCCGGCCACCAGGCGCTGTCGAAGGCGCCCTCTATATCCAATGACACCAGGACAATTAGCTTCTTCAGCCTCAACTTGTCCTGAACGTGCTCTATTAGAGTACAGAGGGCGTCCTCGGTGCTCTTCTGGGGCATAAAGCCAAACTGACGAGTACTAAACCGCGGCACCAATTGCCACTTGACTCTCGCCACTACCATCCTCTCCAGGACCTTCCCCAAGACCGGCAATAGACCTATTGGTCTATACGACTTGGGGTTCGTGTAATCTTCCTTGCCCGGTTTCCGGAGGACTACCACCGTTGCCTCCTTCCAGGTGTCCGGGAAATGCGCCAATTCTAGGCATTTGTTGTACAGGGCAAGGAAGGCGTCCAGGTCCTGGTGGATCGCTCGACTGCAGATGTCCGACGTGAGTCCGTCCGCTCCGGGGGCTTTCTTTGGGTTAAAGCGTCCCACCGCCGTCTTCAGTTCCAGCGGTGTAAATGGTGGGTCATGATTTTCATCATGACACCACTCATTTACCCGTCTGGCTGCTTCTCTAGCAAGTCTGTGGTCTGCGTTGTCCTCTTCTGCTGTGTCCTTTGGGAAGAACGTGTCGGCAAGTAAGGCTGCCGATTCCTTCGGGTTCAGGAATGCACCGTTGCTCTTCAGGGTCAGGTCTTCTTGTCTCCTGGTGGTCCCTCTGATGACTCTGTGTATCCCATCCCATACGCTTTCTCTGTCTTGCTTCTCGCAGAATGCTTTCCAGCTGGCTATTTGGGCTTCTTTGGCTTGGCACTCATATTCCTCTTTTGCCCTCAGGTACTCGTCGACGACCATCGCTCGGCGGACCGGTGCGGCGTTGCGGATACGGTTCTTCAGAGTTGTGAACCTCTTCTTCTTAGAAGCAAGTTCCTCGGACCACCACGGTATAATAATTTTAGTTTTATTGCTAATCTTAGGGATAGACTCATCACATGCCTTTTCTATTACATTAATGTAGCTTGTAACTAATTGCTCAAGTTCAATTTTATTTATTATTTGATTAATTGAATTTACGTTAATGTTTTCTTCATTCTTGTATTCCCCCAATTTAATTTCAAATTTTTCCCAGTCTGCTTTTTTAGTTAAATATTTTCTAGTGGTCCTAACAATGCTAATCCCTTTTTCCTTTTTGACTCTAACGTTAAATAAAATGGTGTTGTGGTCCGAGCTCGTTATCCCCGTATCTACCCGCCAGCCGTCTACCATGTCAAGAAGCTCGAGCGAACACGCCGTGACGTCGACACGGCTCTTGTAGACTACGCCGCCTCTTACTGTGTAAAAGGTCGGCGTATCGCCAGTGTTGAGCACCTGAAGTTCTAACTCTTCAAGGGTCCCGGACATCTCTTCTCCCCTGAGGTCTTCTATGGTGCTTCCCCACCAGGTACTCTTCGCGTTAGCATCGCCGCCTATAAGAAGTAATCCGGTGCCCAGGTCCAATTTTATTTTGGTCAGCTGATCCAGGTATGGCCCTATGGGTTGGTCTGGCTCAAAGTAATAAGAGACTACTACGATTTCCCAGGCTTTGGTCCGGATCCCCACCACAACGATGTTGTTTGTGGTGAGTTTCGGGTAGGGAATGACATCAAGGTCATTATCAAAGACGGCTATTGCCGCCTTTACCCTCCCACTTCCTTCAACCTCGCACTGGTAGAGTCTCGCACCACGGTAGCTCTTCATACTCCTAGCTCCTCCCACATAGGGTTCCTGGATCAGTGCCCATGCGATCTTACGCTTACTGGCCTCTAGCATGAGTTCGGTGGTTGCCAGTTCTTTCCTCTGTAGATTGGCCTGGGCTACTCCATATCCTCTGGTGGGGATGCCTGCCCTTTCGCCCGTATCCACCTTAGCAGTACGCTACTCTGGATCTGGCCAGAACCTCACATCTGCTCCTGACTGGGCATTCCTCGCTAAACGCGTTATGCTCTGCGTTCGCATGTTTTGCACGCACACAGTTCACACACGATGGAGCTGTTCCGGCCATCCATTCTGCACATTGCGACCTCATATGAGGGCCCCCGCAGTGACTGCACCTCTCCACTTGCTCTCTACATAGTCGTCGTCCGTGCCCAAAACCCAGGCACAGCGAACATTGGACCAGCGGAGTCTGGTCAGCCACTAGGATCCTCTGCATTCCTACATGAGCGTACTGCCTTTCCTGTAGTCTACCCCATACTTTTGGGGAGACTCTAAGGACTACATGGTTCGTGTGGGGGTTTCTAGTTTTCTTTTTGTAAACTACCTCGACCCGTTTCTCATCCCTTGCTAGTTCCCGAAACACTTCTTTATTCTGGTTCTGGAGAGCCAGCAATACATCCTCATCTGTGTTGTAGGTGAAGACATTTTTCAGGATGACCAAAGGGTCCCTGTTCTTTACGTCCTCCACCCTTAACACCTCCCCCACACATGCCAGTCTCTTCTTTACCTTCTCTCGCTCCTCTTCCGTTCCACATCCCAATATTACCTTTCGGTCTTTCGCTTTCCTTATCCTGTCCACTGTAACCCATCCTTCCTTCGCGTTTGCCGCGTTGACCGCCGTCCTTATATGGTCAATAATTTGGTCCCCAGTCTCTGACTCTTTTGTGGAGGTGACCACAATGGAATGAAGCGCCGTCTGCATTGGAGGTTTCTTGATGGGCTGACTTGCCACTACGCTGGCATATGTGTGATTCACCATATGCTCTTGATTAGCTTTAAGCGCCTCTTTCAGTCCATCAAGCTTCTCATTGCTCTCCTGCAATTTTTGGCTGTGGTCCTCCAGGATTTTCCTGAAGGATTCCATGTCCACCTCCACTCTGGAAACGGCCGCTTGCTCTACTTGAGCTTGCGCTTGCGTTCCCTTTGTCTCTGTTGCGACCTTGGGGGGCGGGGCCATTCCTCTCCCCTGCTCAGACTCCTTTATGAGCTGGTAAAGTCGCTCTGCCTGGATCCTGACCTCTTCCTTGATCTCTCGCTTTATGTTTTTGGAGTTGGTCAAGTGGGTCTTGATCTTTACTAAGCATGTCCTAGCTTCCGCGACTCTGGTCTTAACAGCCGGCGGGCTCATACAGATCATCTCGACTGATGTTCGTCGTGATGTCTCTGGAGTCGGTTTGAGCGGTGGCTTTTCTGCCACTTTTACCGCTGGAGGGGTATGTTTTGTACCTGGCTTCCCAGCCTCCCACTCGCCCACACTTCTTCTAACGTTTTGCACTGAGGGTCCGGCCTCTTCTGCAGCGTTATTTGGGCTCTTGGTTGGCTGGTTTGCCGGCTTGTTGATGGGTGTGCGGATTCCGATATGCATCTTGTCCTGGTATGTTCGAAATCGAACTAGTCTGTCGTCAATAGGGTATTGTATAGAGTACCCTAGTCAGTGTAAAAGTGTTTGTAAAGATAAACTAAAAAGTGTAAAATAAAAGTGTAAAATAAACAGTCAACAAAGCAATTTTTGATTCCCAGAATCTAGTCAGGTGATCACCACTAACCACCAAAATCTACTCCCTGTTTCAGATGTAACCGATTTACACGGCGGCCGGGAGGTCAACAGGCGCGATCCAGTTGAATATGGCTGCGCTGCTGGTTGCAGGTAAGTAAATATTTTTCTATTAGGCAGTAAGTTTTCCCCACAGGTGTCTATGCTCACTTTACTGAGATAAACGAAGGCGCTTACTACTCAAAAGAGTGATACAAGTAGGGGGGCACTTCGTATTTGCCGGTCAATAGTGGCCTATGCGAGAGCGCAGTCACGTGTTAACACAGTTAGCACAATATCGTAATCTTAAAGAGCCTTGCTCTGTCAACTTCTTATAACTAATATACCTAATCCTATATACTATAAACTAAGACCACCGTCTGGTGTCAGGAGAGCCTTAAAGCCGTTTCCCGTCAATAATCTTTACTAAAATAATGTTAAGTAAATACAATTTTTATAAATTTTTGTCAACAAAAACTTTTGGCTCTATGTAGAGTCAGTCTCTAAGTACCAGCGTACAGGTCTCTTTGAGCTCTTTCAAACGAACCCAAACTCGGCCTCTCTAAGTCAAGGGGTCTCGGAGGAATATGTATCCAAATTTTTATATTTTCAAACCCTGAGGGGGTCTTTTGGGGGGAGGGGGGGTATAAATTTAGGGGGGCGTACGCGTATATTACCTGTAGTTAACTATTTTGTATAATAGCGAAAAGAAAAAAAAAATTTTTAGAAAATAAATAATTTTAATTTTTTAATTTAATAAATTTAAGATTTTTAAAAGAAAATGGGGGGATCTGAAAGGTATGGCCTGTGGGACGAAGCGCATATACTAGTATATACTAGTATATGCAGGCCGGTGTCAATTTTGGGCTAACTCGCTCCGTTTCCGAGTTATTCGTGTTTTTCTAAAATAGGGACCAAATTCGCTTGGCAAAAAATTTTTAAGGAATTTTTAACACATTAGTGTGTGTGCTTCAATAGTTACAGATTCGGGGAGGTATTTGGATATGGGATCCTGTATTTTTATAAATAGTCAATTTCTGAAGGAGTTTTGAAAGTAATTAAATTATAATTATATTATTATTAAATGTTTTACGTCTTAGTTATGCTAGACGATCTTCTATTTAGTATAGCTGGAAATTTATATAAAAGAATTTTATAATTATTTTCTAATTAAAATAATTAATTAGAATTAGTTACTCTAGGTATAGATTTAAGTGAATAGATTAATCTTTTGATGTTTTAGGGAAATTTTTGAGATAATTATTTTATAATTAAATATAATTATTTTATAATTTGTATGTATAACGAGTTTAAGCAAGTAGGCAAGCTGTAATCTTTAATTCCGGGGGTTTATGAGAGAAAAGGGGGGTCAATTAATTTTTGAAAAATATAAAAATAATAATGGGAAATGGGGGGTTGTTGAAGAGGGTGGCCTATAGGGGTGGGCTGTATATACCAGTATATACTGGTATATCCAGGCTGGTGTTAGAATTTGGCTAACTCGCTCCGTTTCCGAGATACGGGCGTTTTAAAGTTTTTTCGACCTAAAATCGCTTGGCAAATTTTTAAAAGGAACCCCTAAAACACTTATACTATACGTGTTTCAACAGTACTAGACTTGGGGGGTATGTATATATGGGATTTTATAGTTTTATGGTTTCATGTAAATAGAAAATTTTTGGAAGTAATTTTTAGAATTTTGAAAATAATTTTAATAGTAATTAAGTTATAATTTTATTTTTGTCAAATATTTATGATTAGATGACTGGGAAAGGCTTAAAGGTTGTTATAAACACACAAAAAATATTTTGAAAATTTTCAAAAACACAAAATTTTTTTTTTCAAAATTGTCAGAAAATAATTGCATTCCGCTCAAGATTTGGTTCGCCTCAAGGCTCGGGTCGTATGGTCCCAGAGACTCAATGAGGACCTAGTTGTATTTATCACAAATCCTGCGGTTCATAATGTTCACAAATATAACCTACAAATAAAATTTTCACCACGCGACGCGTGCAAAATGGCGTCAGAATCTTATGCTATATTATTATTACGACGCATGTTTGAAAACACACTTTTTTGTTTCAACTCCTTTTCAAAATTCAAGAATGCAATTAGTTAGTTTTTATGCCAGAAACTATTTTAGCGGTTTTACTTTTGAGCTAAGTTAATCCTAGCCCGAGTTCTAGGCTATTTAAAATCCAAATTTCGTAAACAAGGCAAACAAAGTTAATAATGAAGTTAGGAAAGAGAATCTGATTCTAGTATATTTTTATTTTAGTATGCAAATTTTTATTCTAATTACACCGGAATTTTTTCTATATATTGTTATTAAATTGGCTTTATGATTTAATTTAAAAAGTAGTAGAATTTTGAAAAGGTGTGTCCTAATTAAATTTATTAAACAATGCAAATTTTTTATTCTAACGGCAAATACCTTGTTTTGGTATTTCCACTAGCTGGATTTTCACGAAAAATTCCCAGGATGTTGCCGGCCACTCCAGGTGCCTCCTCAGGTCCTCAGAGAAGCAGCTCGCACCTCCTAGTGTGATTTTCCGCGGGTTTTAACCGCGCGGAAAATTCTCCGAGTGGCTTGAACCGCAGGCCGGGGCCCGGGGGCTCACGGAAAATTTTTCCCGGAGTTCCAGGGATGTCGGGGGCACTCAGTCACTCACTGTCACTGTCTTTAAAGTTTGGATTTTCCCTGATTTCGGAAGAGATGGAGGATTTTCCGCGGAAATATTGCCTTTTTGCTTCTCCGGTTTCGGAAAAACTGGCCCGAAAACGTCAGGGGTTGTTCAAAAAATCCAAATTTTTGATATGTTGGAGTCACTGAGATTATCTATAGGATAGCACTATAAAAACAATAGGTCGTCGCGACCGTTTTCACGCTACACTCACTTTCCCTCAGGATTCCAATTTTCACTGTTTATTTACTGTCTTTTTGCCGCCGCGCTTTGGAAAAGTCTGTGGAAACCAGACTAAACGGGGGCCAAAAAATCCGGAATTCCTGGGTTGTGTGCTCACTGAGTTGACGGTTTTTATTGTTAATTAAAAAGTAGGGGTCGCGCCGACTAATCGGGCGCCGCACGCTACTTTCCAATTTTGTTTGGTTTTTCACTCACTTTTTGCTCGGAAAAAAGTTGTTTTATCACACAACTCGTTCGTTTTTTGACCGATTTTAATTTCAAAAACACCATTCAATAGGTCTCGTCAGCGCGCAACTTTTAAGCCGTGTTTCGTGTTTTTCGCGTTTAAAGCACTCAAAACTTGATTTTTGCAGCGCGGAGCTCACCAAAACGTGGCCGTTCGGGTCAGCGGCGCGCGGGTCACTGGTTAGGTTAGGTTAGGTTAGGTTAGGTTAGGTTAGGTTAGGTTAGGTTAGGTTAGGTTAGGTTAGGTTAGGTTAGGTTCCCCCCCGAATTGGTTCCCGCCTTGTCGTGGCGGGGGGGCTCAGTAGCCGTGGTGGCGGAAACCCACGGTGAAGCCAAGAGGAACCTAGGCGGGGGCCGCTCGTCTAGGCTTTTGCCGCTAAGCCAACGACGAGTGGCCCAATAGTTGCGGTGCCGCGGGTGCCGCCTGTAGCGGCATCGCAACTGAGCGGGCTGCGATGCCCCCCCCCTCTGATGGGGGGGGGCATTGCGGCGGAGTGCGGGGGGCCGCGGCGGGGAGGAGTGTCGGTGTGGCTTCGGCCATTCTCCCTGACCTTCCGCGGCCCCAACGGGGCTGCCACCGTCAGATGGCAGACGCGGTGGGGCCGCAGGGGAAGAGGACTGTCGGTGTATCGTTGCCGCTGTCCCTGTCCCCTGCGGCCGAAAGGTGGTAGGTGACGGGGCCACAGACCCGACCCGTCACAGGGGGAGCTCCGGCGTGCCTGCATGACTGCGGCGCGTCGGAGGGCCTGGACCCCTCGCTTCCTGGCGTGGGTAGCGCCATGCTGGAAGGCGACGGGTCTGGGCAGCGGTCGCCTCCTTTTGCGAGGGTGGTAAATCGCAAAAGGAGGCGAAGGTGGTGATACGCGGGCGACAGGTGCGGGGGCCCCTTCGCCTGCATTGCACATCACCACCCGCGGGAGGGAATGGCCGAGCACTCGCGGTCATTCCCGGGCCCCTCCGTTGAGAGGGGCATGAGGGGCCCGCTGTGAGACAGCGGGCAGTCGTCGGCGGGGGACTGGAGTAAAGGCTCTGCCGGTTTCCCAGTCCTCCTCCACTAAGACGATGCGGGAGTGCCGTTGGGTTTTTTAGTGGGTATACCGGAAGCAGGATCCGGGGAGTCCCACATACCCCTCCCTTCCCCCGGAGGGAGGATGATGCGTAATGCATTTTTCCCAGCGCAACAAAAAAAAAAAAAAAAAAAAAAGGTTAGGTTAGGTTAGGTTAGGTTGGGGGTTCCCCTCACAGTTTTTACGTCCACGTCGTGACCCCCGGAAACGTCCCAGTTTGACCACCGTAACGGAGTGGCAAACTGGGTACGGCCAAAGTAAACTGTGCGATCGTTGCTATTATTTTATTTTTTTTACTGCGGAAAGTGACGAATTTGTTTTGTGGCTATGCCTCCCCGTAAGGGCGGTATGAAGAAAAAAAAAGGCCCTTCTAAGGGCCAACTAAAAGGCCCTTCTCAGGGCCAACCAGAAGGAGAAGAAGGCAGAGCCTTCTACGGTGGAAGGATGGACGACTCTTTGCCCGACAATGAGTCCGTTGTGTCGGACGCCAGCTCGATGGTGATCGAGGACCCTCGATCACGATCGGGCTCGCGGAAGAGGACGGCCTTCCTGAAGGAGGCATCCGATGGCTCCTCGGCGTCGGATTCGGCAAAGGAGCCGAGGAAGGGGCCTAAGGCCAAAAAGCCGTCGTCACAAACGGCAGCGGACACCCACGACGTGGGTCTGGCAGACGCCCAACGCCAGTTGAACCTGGCGCGGAGGACACAGCTCGAGCAGGAGTTGGAGGAGCGGGTTGAGGCCAACGAGCAACGGGCGCGCGTCTCCCGGGCCAGCTCTGGATACGGCGCGTCCCGAGTCCTGTACTCGGACCACTCCCTGGCCGAGCTGGAGCGGATGGCGGCAGAGGACGAGGAGGAGATAGTGGTGGTCGCCTCCAAGTCCTCCCACTTAAAGGGGACTTTTCAAAAGTCCCTGAAATGCCGGGCCGTGAGCATGCGTGGCATCGTCGCGGAGCTGGTGCAGCGGCAGGCGACCGACGAGACGCGGCAACTGCAGGCGAGGGTCGATCGCCTGCAGACGGAGGTCAGCCAGCTGCACCAGAAGCTGGCTGAAGCCACGGCCCAGCCAACCCAGGCTGAGCCGAGACCAGCGGCAGAGGGCCCTGCCTCCTCCAACCTTGAGGATATCATCCGCAAGGTTGTGATGGAGGAGAGGGCCTTCACGAGGGCCTGCCTGGAGGGGATAGAGGACCGCCTCCTGCCCGAGAGGAGCTACCGGCTGCCGCTTGCCTCGGATAAGAGGAGGGGTGGGCCGGAGCCAACCCCACAAAGGGAGGAGGACCCCCTTCTGCCTGCCACCACCCCGACCAACCAGCAGGGCTGGACGAGGGTGGTCGGCAAGGGCAGAAGGAAGGGCAAGGGCGGGGGGGCATCAGCGGTCGTCCCTGCTGTCCCCGTCCCCGCCGCCACCACCCCTCCCAGCCGGTCGCAGACGATCGGCAAGGGAAAGGGGAAGGGGAAAAGCTCCCCCCCAGCTGTCCCCGCTACCATCCCTCCCAACCAGTCGCAGTCGACTGGTAAGGGAGGGGGAAAGGGGAAGGGTTCGACCCCAGCCGGCAAGAGGAACTTGGTTCCTCCCAAGACCGCAGCCGTCGTGGTGACGCTCACCGCGGAGGCTGTGGAGCGGGGTGAGACGTACGCGTCCGTAATGATACGGGCGCGTGCGAATGCCGATCCCAGCAAACTTGGGATCGGCAAGGTCTCATGCCGCCGGACGCAGGCTGGGGCTCGATTATTTGTGTTCCCGGGAGCCGAGGGTGGGGCGCATGCGGACCTCTTTGCAGCAAAGCTGAAAGAGGTCATCGCGGACGCGGCCAAGGTGGCCAGGCCGGTGAAATCGGCGGCCTTAGAGATCTCCGACTTGGATGACACAGTCACCAAGGAGGAGGTCGTGGCGGCGGTCTCAGCCATAGGGGGTTGCGATGTCGCAGCGGTGCAAGGCCGGGGCATTAGGCCCGGCCGCGGCGGCATGGGCACTATTCGCCTGGAGTGCCCAGTCGCCGTTGCCAAAGCCGTCCTTGACAAAGGACGGCTTGCCGTCGGCTTTGGCTCGGGTGCAGTCCGAGCGCTTGAGGCTCAGCCACTGCGGTGCTTCAGGTGCTTTGGCATCGGACACACCCGGCCCCTCTGTCCGTCCAGCATCGACAGGACGGACAGCTGCTACCGCTGCGGCAAGGAGGGCCATAAGGCCGCAGCCTGCAAGGCCGCCGCGCCGCACTGTTCGGTGTGTGCCGCCAATGGCCGCCCGGCGGGCCACGTTATGGGGGGGAGGAACTGTAGTCCTCCCCCAAAGAGGGGCAAAGTTCAGGCGCCGACCCGGCCTGTCACTGCCACCGCCGTACCAGAGGCTACGGCGGCTGTGGAGGAGGGGGGTGCGATGTCCGACTAATGAATAGGGTCCAACATCGCATCCTCCAGGCGAACACCAACCACTGCAGAGCGGCACAGGATCTGCTGATGCAGACCGTGGCTGAGTGGTTGGTGGACGTGGCAGTGGTCGCCGAGCCGTACTCGGTCCCCAGTACATGGCTGGGCGATCGGGACGGCTTGGTGGCGTTGGTGTCGCGGCCCGCCACGGACTCCCCTCCCCTCTCGCTTTTAGAGAGGGGACCGGGATACGTGGCCGCCGCGTGGGGAGATATAGCCCTGGTCGGGGTATATTTCTCCCCAAACCGCCCTCTAAGGGACTTCGAGAATTTTCTCGAGGTCCTTACGGCAGTCGCCGGGAGGGCGGCACCACGTCAGGTCGCCGTGTTGGGCGACCTCAACGCCAAGTCGGCGGCCTGGGGCAACCCGGTCGCATCGTGCAACGTCCGGGGACGCGCCGCCGAATTGTGGGCGGCTTCGTGCGGTGTGTCCCTCCTAAACAGGGGGGATGTTCACACGTGTGTGCGGCAGCGGGGAGGGTCTGTGGTTGACGTTTCGTTCGCCACCCCCGTGCTAGCCGCCCGCGTCGTGAACTGGCGGGTTGAGATGGTGGAGACCCTGTCGGACCACCGCTATGTGCGGTTCGACATCTCCACCCATGGCCCGCGGGGGGGAATGGCCCGACCGGGCCAATCTCCCTTCCCGCGGTGGGCTCTCACCCGCCTGGACCGGGAGGCAGCCCAGGAGGCAGCGTTCCTCCAGGACTGGCTCTCGCCCCCTGTGGAGGCCCTGGACGTTGACGCCGCAGCGGTCCAACTCCGAGGGTCCCTGACCGAGGTGTGCAACTCGAGTATGCCTCGGTCACGCCGTCCGCCTCCCCGTCGCGCCGTTTATTGGTGGACGGAGGAGTTGGCAGGGCTCCGGGCCTCTTGCGTGGCGGCCAGGAGGGCCTACACGCGGAGCCGGCGGCGCGCCACCCGATCTCAGGCCGGGGAGGATCGCCTCTACGCCTCCTACGTGGAGGCAAAGACGGTCCTCAGGACGGGAATGTGCGCCGCCAAGGACTCGGCAAGGGCCGAGATGTTGGAGGGTCTCGACAGGGATCCATACGGGAGGCCGTATAAGCTGGCGCGGAGCCAGCTGCGGCCCTGCGGTCCCCCCCTGTCGGAGACCCTCGAGCCGGCGTTGCTGGATGGGGTGGTCCGGTCCCTGTTTCCACGCAGGACCGACTTCGCCCCACCAGCAATGGACCCCCCGCAGGAAGCGGCTACGCCGGAGGACGAGGTACCCCCGGTGACGGTGGATGAAGTCCACGAGGGGATACTTCGCCTCCGCGCGAAGAAGACGGCCCCTGGGCCGGACGGCGTCCCCGCTCGGGTGGTGGCGATAGCTGCCTCCCAAATGGAGGACAGGTTTCGGGACCTCTTCAGCGCGTGCCTTACGGCTGGGAGGTTCCCGAAACTGTGGAGGGAGGGGCAGCTTTGCCTCCTCCGAAAAGAGGGACGCCCGGCGGACTCCCCCTCGGCATACCGGCCCATCGTTCTACTCGATGAGGTCGGTAAATTGTTCGAGGGGATAGTCGCCGACCGGCTCAACAGCCATCTGCGGGGGGTGGGACCAGACCTGTCGGACGCCCAGTTCGGATTTAGAAAGGGGCGTTCGACGGTCGATGCCTTGGCCCTGCTGAAGGGCCAGGTGCAGGAGGCGGTGGCCGCGGGGGACGGAGTGTTGGCGGTGTCGTTCGACATTGCCAACGCCTTCAACTCCGTCCCCCACGCGACCATATTGGAGGCACTCCGATACCATGGAGTGCCCCAATATCTGCGGGCGATCCTGGCCAGCTACCTGGAGGACCGAGAGGTCCTTCTGGTGGACAAGACGGCCAGGATCAGGCGCTACGGCGCGGAGTCCGGTGTTCCGCAGGGGTCGGTTTTAGGCCCTCCCCTGTGGAACATCGGTTTTAATTGGCTCCTGCGGGGCACCCTCCTCCAGGGCACGAGTGTCATTTGCTACGCAGATGACACTCTCCTCGTTGCCCGGGGGAGGGACTTTGGTGAGGCGGCCTGTTTGGCCTCGGCCGGCGGATCCTTGGTGGCGGGGAGGATCCGCCGGCTTGGACTGAGGGTGGCGCTGAACAAGACCGAGGCCGTGTTCTTCCACGGGCCTCGGCAGCGCCGCCCTCCTGACGCCCATATCTTCGTGGAGGGCGTCCGGATAGAGGTCGGGGTCCGGATGAAATATCTGGGCCTCGTGCTTGACAGCAGGTGGCGCTTCGGCCCGCATTTCAGCGGGCTGTCGACGCGCCTGCTGAAAGCCGCGGACGCCCTCTCATGGCTCCTCCCGAACCTGGGGGGGCCCAAGACGCGATGCCGGCGCCTCTATGCCGGCATCCTCAAGAGTATGGCCCTCTACGGGGCACCCATCTGGGCGGACTCCCTCCAGAGGAGGGAGAATGCAACCGCCATCCGCGGGCCACAAAGGGCCATTGCACAGCGGGTGGCGAGGGCCTACCGCTCGGTGGGCTTTTCGGCGGCGTGCGCTCTGGCGGGCACCCCTCCCTGGGAGTTGGAGGCATGGGTGCTCGCCAGAGTATATGAGTGGACTGCGCGGCGGAAGGCGCTCGGGGAGTGCCCCGCCGCGGAAGAGCGGGAGGCCGTGCGGCGGGAGGCGAGGGACGCTATCATCGTCCATTGGACGGAGGACCTCGCCACCGCCGCCTTTGGCCGTCGGACGCTGGACGCGCTCGGTCCAGTCCTGCGGGACTGGCTCGAGCGGCCTCACGGTTTCCTCTCGTTCCGTCTAGTGCAGGTGTTGTCCGGACATGGTTGTTTCGGAACGCACCTGCACCGGATCCGGAGGGAGGAAACCCCAGCGTGCCGCGACTGCGGCGCGGCAGGGGACACGGCGCAGCACACCCTAGAGGTGTGCCCAGCCTGGGCTGAACTGCGTCGTGCCCTGATCAATGTAGTCGGGCAGGACCTCTCGCTCCCTGGCGTGGTCTACTCCATGCTGGGGAGTGAGGAGGCCTGGGCAGCGGTTGCCTCCTTTTGCGAGGTCGTGATGTCGCAAAAGGAGGCGGCGGAGCGTGCGCGGGAGGACGATCCTCTCGCGCCGCCGCTCCGCAGGCGAAGAAGGGGTGGGAGAAGGCGGTTGTACGATCGTCTCCTCCCACCTCCTGGTGGCGATTAGCGGGCGACAGGTGCGGGGGTACCTTTTCGCTCGCATTGCACTAATCGCCACCCTCGTCGGGCGGGAACGGCCGAGCACTGCGGTCGTTCCCGGGCCCCTCCACTAAGGGAGGGGCGTGAAGGCCCCGCTGTAAAGGCGGGCGGTCGTCGGCGGAGGACTGGACGTAAAGGCTGTGCCAGTTTCCCAGTCCTCCTCCATTATGACGATGCGGGAGTGCCGCTGGGTTATTTTAGTGGGTATACCGGGCCTCAGCCCGGGGAGTCCCACATAGCCCCCCCATTCCCCCAATGGGTGGGTATGCGTAATGCATTTTTTCCCAGCGTGATCAAAAAAAAAAAAAAAAAAAAGGTTAGGTTAGGTTAGGTTAGGTTAGGTTAGGTTAGGTTAGGTTAGGTTAGGTTAGGTTAGGTTAGGTTAGGTTAGGTTTTTTTTTTTTTTTTTTTTTTTTTTTTTTTTTTTTTTTTTTTTTTTTTTTTTTTTCCAGACTAGTTCCACCACAAAGTTGGTGCCTATTCTAATATCTATTCCTCATCCATACCAGTTCTCGCTTGTCATTCCTCTCGTAATTTCATGCTACATACTTTGTCTTTCTTTTATCCATCTCCATTTATCCAGTGGGTGGGACTCCCACTTAGTATCGGTTACTATTCTGTAATTCTTTATTTGTTTTATCTTTATTTACAATAACACAGGGAAGTAATTTGCGCCGTAAGGGTTTTTATTTTACATGTATGGCTTAGCTTATTTTTTACTAATTACATAATACTTTACCAACTATTCTAGATACATTCATTTACAATCTACTTTTTACGAGCTAGCACACCTATTTAACAATCTATTAAATGCCTGTATGGCATAGCTTAACTTTCTACTTATTTCAAATTATATTTAATACCGACTATTTTAAATACATTTATTTACTATTAACTTGATACACACTAACACACTTATTTTACAATCTATTCAGTACACGTTAAACACTATTTACTAACATCTAAAACTCTTCTTTATGTATACCTATTTATCTTAGTCTACTGCTTATACTTATTTAACAATTTGCTCTTATGTCCTATGCTTGCATATTTATATTTACAATATATTATGAAACATAGTTGTTCCATTACGTTTTATTTCTATTAATCACTTTGAGTGCTACATTCTCACAGTAGGCTATTAGTTTATTCCTTTCTTTGCCCGACATTATTTTTTGTACGCTGTCTCTATTTAGTCCCACACCTAGTTCCTGTTCCAGGTTATAACGCTCTTTCGCGAATATCGGACACTCTAGGACGACGTGCGGGACCGATTCCGCTACGTTGGGGTCGCAGGTGCACGATGGGCTCTCCTTACACTTAAAGCGGTTTAAGTATTCTGAGAACCCACCGTGCCCTGTTAGGACTTGTGTGAGAACGCCTGTTGGCTTTACCCGTTGAACAATACGGTAGGCAGCAACGGCGTCGGGAAGGAACATTTTCGTCACCGAGGCCGTCTCGCCCGACACATATCTCCGGTTCCATTCACCAAGCGAATCCAAACGGATGTGACGCTTGATGAATGAGACCGGACACTGGTCATAGTCCGGCTTCCTCCGTGACGACAATGCTGCTTCCTTTGCCAGCTCGTCCGCGCGTTCATTCCCCGGCAAGCCCGCGTGGGCCTTGATCCAGTAGAGAGACACAGCTTTTCCCTGGGTCAATGCCAGAGCGATATTCACTCTCGCGCGGACCGCCAGGGGATGGAGAGAGCCATGGTCTGCAAGCGTCTGCAATGATGACATTGAGTCGCTGTACAGACCATAGCTCGTCTCTTTGCGCTTGAGGATTACGTCCGTTGCTTTACAAATGGCTAGCAGTTCCGCCTGGTAGACAGTGCAGTACGCGGCGAGGCTAAGCTTGAGGTTCTGGATTTCACCTTCATTATCCCATAAGGATAATGCGGCTCCGACCTTCCCCTCAATCTTGCTGCCGTCAGTGAAGATTCGCACTGTCTGCACGTTATGACTGTCCACAAGCTGTTGGTCTGCCAGGCACACGAACTCCAAGGCCATTTGCTTGGCAGGGTGAGACGTCTCTGCAAACCTCACCATACTCTCAATCTCCCGGTCTCCTGGCACAAACTGGGATGACCCTCTCCTTGCCTCATACAGGGCGGCTGCCTCTTGTATGCGGAGGTCTAGAGGCAGTATCCCAGCCAGCACCAGTGCCGAGTTTAGTGAGACCGTACGGTAAGACTTGCAGAGCTTCTGGACGAATCCCCGTTGGACTGAGCCTAGCTGCCTACGTATTCCCAGCTTTTTCGTAGCGGGAGCCCAGGCTCCAGCCGCGTACGTTACTATCGGTTCGATTGTGGCGGTGTATATAGTGTGTATGATGTCTCTATTTAAACCCCAGCTGACCTTGGCAGCACGAGAAAGTTGCTTGTATACTTCCGCTGCCTTCCTGCAGACGTTTTTAGTATGCTCGCTGAACGTCAACCTGTCGTCGATGGTGAGACCCAGCAGCTTCATACTCCGGACCATGCCAATGTCGACCCCGGCCATGCTCAGAATTGGAGTATCGTACTTAAGTCTGTTGGTTATTAACATCGCACAGGTCTTGTGCGGTGCAAACCTAAGCTTATTTCTGACACCCCAACTCTGAACATGGGCGAGGGCTGCATTGGCCGCCCTGGAGACTTCAACCGCTGTGTCGCCATCCACGACTAGAACTATGTCGTCAGCGAACGCCTGCACAAAATAGCCCATCCTTTCAAGATCCTTCAGCAGTGCATCCAAAAGAAGGTTCCATAGTATGGGACCACCAATTGACCCTTGGACACAGCCCTTATTCGTCTTTCTTGTGCACTCTTCCCCAGCATACCTTACTGTTACCTTTCTGCTGTCGAGGTAGCTATCGATCAGCCTCCTGGTGTTGACCGGACACTTTTCCTCAGCCAACCTGACTTTTATCGCCGGCCACCATGCACTGTCGAAGGCGCCCTCTATATCTAACGACACCAGGACAATTAGCTTCTTCAGCCTCAACTTGTCCTGTACGTGTTTTATCAGAGTACAGAGGGCGTCCTCGGTGCTCTTCTGGGGCATAAAGCCAAATTGGCGAGTACTAAACCGTGGCACCAGGTGCCACTTGACTCTCGCCACTACCATCCTCTCCAGGACCTTCCCCAAGACCGGTAGCAGGCCTATTGGTCTGTAGGACTTGGGGTTCGTGTAATTTTCCTTGCCCGGTTTTTTGAGGACTACCACCGTTGCCTCCTTCCATATGTCCGGGAAATGAGCCAGTTCTAGGCATTTATTGTACAGGGCAAGGAAAGCGTCCAGGTCTGGTCAGGTCAGGTCAGGTCAGGTCAGGGCGGCTTGAGGCTCCACGAGCTGGCGTTCGGACCGTGGAGGCGCTCAGGCCGATTCTCGAGGAGTGGGCAGTGCGGCAGCATGGGACTCTCTCCTTTAGGCTGGTGCAGGTATTGACCGGACATGGTTGCTTCGGTACATACCTGCATAGGCTTGGGAGGGAGGCGAGTCCGATGTGCCACCACTGCGACTGCGGTGAAGACTCGGTGCAACACACTCTCGAGCAGTGTCCTGCCTGGGAGTCGCAGCGTCGGGAACTCACCGCAGTGATAGGGAACGACCTCGCGCTGCCGGCCGTGGTTCAATCCATGAGCTGCGCGAGGTCGTGGGAAGCGGTCGCATCCTTCTGCGAGGAAGTTATCTTGCAGAAGGAGGCGGCGGAGCGGATCAGGGAGGACTCACCCCTGGCTGATCCGCATCGCCGCCGGCGAGCTGGGCGGCGAAGGCGCGCGTACGCCGCGAACCATATGCCGCCCTGAGCGAGGCCGCGGGCGGAGGAACGGGGACCTTTTTCCACCGCCCGCTGATGCCTTCCGCGACGGAGCGGCGCTCTGTGTGTGTCCGGAGCGCCGCTAGGAGAGGACGACCAAGGAGTCGGGTGCCCGGTGGCAGTCGGACCGGGCACAGTCGCCGCGGCGGGCCCTGTGGATGTAAGAACGATCCAGGGCTCGCCCACTTTTACGGCGACGCATGGCACACGGCGGGTCTTTTAGTGGGTGCAAACCCCACACTACCCCATCGCCTTCCCCGGGTGGTGGGGTGTGCGTCAGGCATTTTTTCCCGCCAAAAAAAAAAAAAAAAAAAAAAAAAAAAAAAAAAAAAAAAAAAGGTTAGGTTAGGTTAGGTTAGGTTGGGGTGCGGGTCAGGGGGGTGCGGGTCAGGTAACCTCCACGTGTGCTTGGTGGGTTGCTAGTCTCTTTCGGATACGTCCGGGGGGAAGGACAACCCGCTGGGCCGGTGCACCCTGGGCACCGTCAATAACTTCCCATTCGTGGGCTCTTGTTGGCGGTGGCGAATACCTGACGGGGGGGGATGTCGCTCTGGGTGTTCCTCTGAATAGCAGAGGACATGCCAGATGCGACAAAGGGGCTGGGTTGGGTTTAGGTTAGGTTAGGCTAGGTTAGTCTGGGTAGGTTAGGTAGGTGAGTAGGAAGGGGAGTCTACGCCGGCTCTCCTTGAATCCCGGAGACCGCAGCATACTCCCAACGACCCCCATCGTAGGCGGTATGGGGTACGGGACTTGTTGTGGACGGAAGGAGGTTGAGGGGGAGGGTGGTTACCTGAAAACAGGTAATCACCAACAAGGGAGCTTCGCCAGCTCCTGGAATTCCGGAGACCACGGTGACCTACCAACGACCCCCATCGTTGGCGGATGGGGTACGGCGGCGCTGTGAGCGGAGGGCTTGCCTTAATTGGCCGGCCTGCGAGAAGGAAAACTCAAAAGGAACACCCGACAGCGAAGTCGTAAAAACCTGTAGATACCTGGCGACCTCTACAGTATATAGCTACACTGGCCGGAATGGGCGTCACCCGACAGTGTTTCCCTACATCGTCCCATACTCGTGGGAACAAAAATGGAAAAAAATAAAATCACCAAAGATGTTGAAGGAGAAAGTGTGGAGTGCGAGGAGTCGCGTGCCGACACGCCAGTGCCAAGAGTGGTGCTGACGCGGTTGGCGGACCGGCCCTCCACCCGGAGTCGGGGCCGCTTGCCCCAGGCGAGTAAGGAGGAGGACCTCAATCCAGCAGGGAGGTCAAACACCGTCAAGCCGGGAGGCGCCGAGAAGCGCAGCTTCCCGGACGATCAAGAGGAGGCTTTCGAGGTGTCCATCCGGGCGCCTCGGAAAGTACGCCCCTCTAACAGAGGAGGAGCGGGGTCGAGAACGCGGTCGCTCACGCCGCACCGCCGACCCACAGCACCGATGGCGGCGACACCGACCCCGGGTGATATCACCCCGGTCGGGTCGTCGTCGTCGGTGTTTTCTAACAGCGCGGCGTACAGACGCGTGCGCGCTGATGGAGAGGCGGCCGCGGAGGATCAGGTCGGTCAATTGACCGACAGGATCCGCTCCGCGACCGAGGGGTCCGCAGCAGACGCAGCGGACCTGATGCAGACGGCGAGCGACTCGTTGAGCCTCGTTATGAAGGTCGCCACGAGGTCCCAAAACCTCAAGGGCGACTTCGTGAAGGGACTCAAGACAGCCGCCAGCGCGTTGGGTGGGGTGGTGGAGCGGCTCTCCGAACGCTCTGCCGCCTCCGAGGCTGCCAATGCCCGCCTCGAGGAAGAGGTGCAGCAGCTCCGCGCTGAGCTGGCCCAGCTTCGGGTCGATCTCCGGGTCAGTGGGGTCGACATCACCCGGGCCGGCTCTCCGCGGGCCGAGAAACCGCCAGCTGCACCACCCCTGGAGGTGATGGAGCCGGCCAATGGGATGGAGGTGGCTTGTGGGGCTCTGGGCGACGCGTTCAGCGACGCTCAAATGAGCCAGCTGGCCAGGTTCGTGGGGAGCCTGGTAGACGGACGCCTGGCCGGCGTCCAGGACCGCCTGCTCCCCGAAAAGCGGATTCGGCCGCCGTTGGCAGCTGACAAGCGCGGAGCCCCACCAAACCAGCCGGGGATGGGCGCCAAGTCATTTGCGGCGGTGGCCGGCGAGCCCGCCGCGCCCAAGCCGCCTGTGCCGGCCAAAGCTCGTGCCGCTCAGGCTCCTACCGACAGGAGGAAGGGGAAGAAGGGGGGGCGGAGGGTGCCGCCGGCCGCCGCTCCTAGTGCTCCGGCTCCGGTGCCCGCGTCGGTCCCCGCTCCTCCTGCTCCACCCACTTCAGCTGCAGCTGAGGAGGGGTGGCAGACGGTTGGGGGGAAGCGGAAGAGGCGGCGCTCCAGGAAGGCGAAGAACCCTTCCGCGCCGGTAACAGGGCAAACGGCTGGTAAGAGGGGGCCCAAACTCTCTCCGCCAAAGAGTGCCGCCGTGGTCATCACGGTGGCGCCCGAGGCGGAGGGACTCACCTATGCGGGCTTCCTCCAGGAGGCGAGGTCGGTCCTCGACGGGGCCCTCCCTGGCGTCGGAGGGAAGGTGCGGTTGGCGCGGACAGGGGCGCGCATCCTGGAGTTCCCCGGCAAGGAGGGGGAGAAACAGGCCGACATGGTGGCCGCGGCGCTACGAGGCATTGTGGCGGGACGGGATGGCGTCACCGTCGCCAGGCCGACGAAATGCGCGGAGTTGCGCGTGTCGGGCTTGGACGACTCCGTCACGGCGGCGGAGGTCCGGGAGCGCATTGAAGCGTTTGCTGAGTGTGCTCCCGGCTCCGTCAAGGTCGGTGCCGTCCGCCCCGGCCCCGGAGGAGCGGGTGCGGTGTGGGTGCGCTGCCCCATCGCTGCGGCCAAGCTTCTGGCCAAAGCTGGACGACTCCTCGTGGGCTTCTCCTCGGCCCGAATCACGGTCTTGGAGGGGAGGCCTGCGAGGTGTTATGGGTGCATGGCCAGGGGCCACTTGCGGGCCAATTGCACTAGCGCCGTGGACTGCAGCAGATTGTGCTTCCGCTGCGGCCAACTGGGGCACAAGGCGGCGGAATGCTCCGCCGCCCCTTACTGCCCCCCGTGCGCGGCGGGCAATCGGCCCGCCAACCATTTGATGGGGCGGGAGGGGTGCACGATCCCCAACGCGCCGAGGCATCCGGGAGCTGGTCGTTCGACCACGGCGGCTCCCGGTCCTCGGTCACCGACCGCGGGAGGAGAGATGGAGGTGTCAACAATCCAATAATGTATTGCACACCCTCCAATCTCCTCCAGACGAATTTGAACCACTCCGCCGGCGCCCAGGACCTCCTCCTGCAAGCGATGGCGGAGTGGTCAATAGGTGTGGCCGTAGCCGCGGAGCCCTACTTCGTTCCTCCCTGCCCAAATTGGGTGGGTGACCGGGACGGCTCCGTGGCCATCGTCAGCTCCGCTGCGCTTCGCTCCCCACCCTTGTCGCTCAGAGACAGGGGCGAGGGGTTCGTTGCTGCCGATTGGGGGGAGGTAACGCTGTTCGGCGTGTACTTCTCCCCAAACCGGAGTCTGGCGGAATTCGAGGTCTTCCTCAATAGAGTGGAGGCCTCGATACGGCGGACAGCACCTCGTCAGGTGCTCGTTCTGGGGGACTTCAATGCCAAATCTACGGCGTGGGGCTCCCCCGGAACGGATGCCCGCGGTCGGGCAGTCGAAGAGTGGGCGACGTCGGTGGGCCTCTGTCTCCTCAACAGAGGCACCACCGACACGTGCGTTCGTCGGCAGGGGGGGTCGATAGTGGACCTCTCGTTCGCTACCCCTGCCGTCGAAGCGCAAGTAAGGAGCTGGCGTGTCCTGGATGAGGTTGAGACGCTCTCGGATCATAGATACATCCGATTCGAGCTCTCCCGGTCCCAGGGCCCCAGAAGGGGTCACGTTCCCTCTCGGCGTGGCGGCGCGTTTCCGCGGTGGGCTGTGGGGCGAATGGACAAGGTCCTGCTAGAGGAGGCGGCCATTATTTCCAATTGGTTCGCCTCCCCGCCTTCGTCCGAGGGTGCCGACGCTGCGGCTGGCCGTTTTCGCGATGCGATTACGCAAATCTGCGATACGGCCATGCCCCGTGCTAAGTGTTGGTCCCCGAAGACGGAGGTCTACTGGTGGTCCCCGGAGCTTGCCTCCCTTCGCGCAGCGTGTTTTGCGGCGCGGAGGTCCTACACCCGCAGCCGGCGACGTCACCCCCGTGACGTCGAGAGGGAAGACCGGCTTTATGCGGCGTACATCGACGAGGTGTGCGCCCTAAAGCTGGCCATTCGCCGCGCCAAGGAGGAGGCGCGGCACGAGCTGTTGGAGGGTCTCGACCGTGACCCCTGGGGCCGCCCCTACCGAGCTGCGCTGAATAAGCTACGCTGTCGGGGTCCCCCCCTTGTGGAGACTCTCCAACCCGGCTTCCTCGTGGAGGTGGTTGAGGGCCTATTCCCGCAACGAGCGGAGCACGTGCCCCCGGCAATGGTCGCCGCAGAGACCGACGACCGGGAGGCCGACCTCAGTGCTCCGCCCGTCACAGAGGCGGAGGTGGCGGCGGCTGTTCTTCGGATGCGCTCGAAGAACACCGCCCCCGGGCCCGACGGGGTACCCGGACGGGTGTTGGCCCTGGCCCTCAACCACATGGGGGACCGCCTCAGGGAGCTGTTCGACGTGTGCCTGGCGTCCGGACGGTTCCCTGACTGCTGGAAGGCGGGGAAGCTGGTGCTCCTCCCTAAGCCGGGACGACCTCCCGACACCGTGGCGGCCTACAGGCCTATCGTTTTGCTGGAGGAGGCGGGGAAGTTGCTTGAGAGAGTTCTCGCCACCCGTATCCTCCGGCATCTGGAGGAGGTCGGCTCCGGTCTGTCGGACGCTCAGTACGGTTTCCGCGCTGGGCGTTCGACGATCGATGCCATCCTGCGTCTGAGGGCCGCTTCGGAGGAGGCCGTCGCTGGTGGAGGGGTGTTGTTGGCGGTATCCTTGGATATCGCCAACGCCTTCGGTAGTCTGCCGTTCGGCTGCATCGGCGAGGCGCTCCGGTTCCATGGAGTGCCGGTTTACCTGAGGCGGCTGGTGGCAGACTACCTTGAGGGCAGGGTGGTTCTGTGCGAGGACCGCGACGGAGCTTTGCTCCGCAGACCCATGGCGTGCGGTGTTCCGCAGGGTTCAGTCCTAGGACCTCCCCTGTGGAACATCGGTTACGACTGGGTGCTGCGTGGAGCTTTTCCCCCGGGCCTGGACGTCATCTGCTATGCGGATGACACGCTCGTCACGGCCCGGGGACAAAGCTTCGAGGAGGCGGCGCGCCTGGCCAACGAGGGGGTGGCCCAAGTGGTCGGGCGCATCGAGGCGCTGGGGCTTAGGGTGGCCCCTGCCAAGACTGAGGCCGTGCTCTTTCACGGGCCTCGTCGCGGTCCACCTGCTGGCGCCTCGATAACGGTTGGCTCGGTCCCCGTACGGATCGGGGCCCAGATCAAGTATCTGGGCCTAGTGATAGACAGGCGGTGGAACTTTGACGAGCACTTCCGCATTCTGGTGCCCAAGCTGGAGGGCGTTGCCGCCGCTCTCGGTCGGCTCTTGCCGAACGTGGGCGGCGCCAGCGTCGCCTGCCGGCGGCTTTACACGGGGGTGGTACGGTCGATGGCACTGTACGGCGCACCCGTGTGGGCGGAGTCCTTGTCCGCCGGGAACAGGGTGCGCTTGTGGCGCCCTCAGCGTACCCTGGCGATCAAGGCCATTCGCGGATACCGCACGGTGTCCACAGACGCGGCGTGTGCGTTGGCTGGGACACCCCCGTGGGATTTGGATGCGGAGGTGCTCGCCGAGGTTTACAAGCGCGCGGCGGCAGCCCGGGCCGGGGGTTCTGTCCCCCTGCCCGAGGAGTTGCGAGGTTGGCGCGAGGAGGCCCACCGGACGTTGATGGTACGGTGGGGGCATCGGCTTGAGGCTCCACGAGCTGGCGTTCGGACCGTGGAGGCGCTCAGGCCGATTCTCGAGGAGTGGGCAGTGCGGCAGCATGGGACTCTCTCCTTTAGGCTGGTGCAGGTATTGACCGGACATGGTTGCTTCGGTACATACCTGCATAGGCTTGGGAGGGAGGCGAGTCCGATGTGCCACCACTGCGACTGCGGTGAGGACTCGGTGCAGCACACTCTCGAGCAGTGTCCTGCCTGGGAGTTGCAGCGTCGGGAACTCACCGCAGTGATAGGGAACGACCTCGCGCTGCCGGCCGTGGTTCAATCCATGAGCTGCGCGAGGTCGTGGGAAGCGGTCGCATCCTTCTGCGAGGAAGTTATCTTGCAGAAGGAGGCGGCGGAGCGGATCAGGGAGGACTCACCCCTGGCTGATCCGCATCGCCGCCGGCGAGCTGGGCGGCGAAGGCGCGCGTACGCCGCGAACCATATGCCGCCCTGAGCGAGGCCGCGGGCGGAGGAACGGGGACCTTTTTCCACCGCCCGCTGATGCCTTCCGCGACGGAGCGGCGCTCTGTGTGTGTCCGGAGCGCCGCTAGGAGAGGACGACCAAGGAGTCGGGTGCCCGGTGGCAGTCGGACCGGGCACAGTCGCCGCGGCGGGCCCTGTGGATGTAAGAACGATCCAGGGCTCGCCCACTTTTACGGCGACGCATGGCACACGGCGGGTCTTTTTAGTGGGTGCAAACCCCACACTACCCCATCGCCTTCCCCGGGTGGTGGGGTGTGCGTCAGGCATTTTTTCCCGCCAAAAAAAAAAAAAAAAAAAAAAAAAAAAAGGTTAGGTTAGGTTAGGTTAGGTTAGGTTAGGTTAGGTTTTTTTTTTTTTTTTTTTTTTTTTTTTTTTTTTTTTTTTTTTTTTTTTTTTTTTTTTTTTTTTTTTTTTCCAGACTAGTCCACCCCAAAGTAGGTGCTTATTCTATATCTATTCTCGTTCATACCAGTTCTCGCTTTTATTCCTCTCGCACTTCTATGCCTCATACTTAATCTTTCTTTCATCCTTCACCATTTATTCAGTGGGTGGGATTCCCACATTTTACCTACTTCCTATTCTGCTATCTACTTTCATTTTTCTTTATTTACTAAACAGGGAAATCATTTCTACACATTTGCTTTATTTACATTTGTTATCTTAATTTAGTTACTTTTTATTACATACATCTAAAACTACAATTTTTTAAACTAATTTTATGCTTACGCTTACTTTAACTACAGATTATTTTACAACTAAACACAACTTATACTCTTATTTCTTACATCTATTTATTACATATTTCTCTTAACCTACTGCTTATATTATTTTAACATCTATTACACTATTTCCTATGTTTACAATATTTATATACGTAATATAAAACGAAACATAGTTTTATTATCTAGTTTTATTTTTGTCTATGACTTTTTGTGCTACACTCTCGCAGTAGGCTATGAATTTGCTTCTACTTTTGCCCGACATTATATCCCGCACGTTCTCTCTTTGCAGTGTCATCCCCAGTTCTTGCTCCAGATCATACCTTTCCCTCGCGTATATAGGGCAATCCAGGATTAAATGCGGAACTGATTCCGTTATACTGGGGTCGCAGGTGCACGATGGGCTCTCCTTACACTTAAAGCGGTTTAAGTATTCTGAGAACCCACCGTGCCCCGTTAAAACCTGCGTGAGCACTCCTGTTGGCCTCACCCGTTTCACTATACGGTAGGCAGCCACGGCATCCGGAAGGAACATTTTCGTCACCGAGGCCGTCTCGCCCGACACATATCTCCGATTCCATTCATCAAGCGAATCCAAACGGATTTGACGCTTGATGAATGAAACCGGACACTGGTCATAGTCCGGCTTCCTCCGTGACGACAATGCTGCTTCCTTCGCCAGCTCGTCCGCACGCTCGTTCCCCGGCAAGCCCGCGTGGGCCTTGACCCAATAAAGAGACACAGCTTTTTGTTGGGTCAATGCCAGAGCGATATTCGCTCTTGCGCGGACCGCCAGAGGATGGAGAGAGCCATGGCCTGCCAGTGTCTGCAATGCTGCCATTGAGTCACTGTACAAGCCATAGCTCGTCTCGTTGCGTTTGAGGATTACGTCCGTTGCCTTACAAATGGCCAGAAGTTCCGCCTGGTAGACAGTGCAGTACGCGGCAAGGCTAAGCTTGAGGTTCTGGATTTCACCATCATTATCCCATAAGGATAATGCGGCTCCGACCTTCCCCTCAATCTTGCTGCCGTCAGTGAAGATTCGCACTGCCTGCACGTTCTGGCCGTCCACGAGCTGTTGGTCTGCCAGGCACATGAACTCCAAGGTCATTTGTTTGGCAGGGTGAGACGTCTCTGCAAATCTCACCATACTCTCAATCTCCCGGTCCGCCGGCACAAACCGGGATGACCCTCTCCTTGCCGCATACAGGGCGGCTGCCTCTTGTATGCGGAGGTCTAGAGGCAGTATCCCGGCCAGCACCAACGCCGAGTTTAGAGAGACTGTACGGTAGGATTTGCAGAGCTTCTGGACGAATCCTCGTTGGACCGAGCCCAACTTCCTCCGTATACCTAGTTTCCTAGTTGCGGGAGCCCAGGCTCCGGCCGCGTACGTGACAATCGGTTCTATTGTGGCAGTGTAAATCGTGTGTATTATGTCCCTGTGTAGTCCCCAACTGACTTTTGCTGCACGTGAAAGCTGCTTGTACAGCTCTGCCACCTTCTTGCAGACGTTCCCGGCATGTTCATTGAATGTTAGTCGGTCGTCGATGGTTAGACCCAGCAGCTTCATACTCCTCACCATACCGATGTCGACCCCGGCCATGCTCAGAATTGGAGTGTCGTACTTAAGCCTGTTTGTTATCAACATCGCACAGGTCTTGTGCGGTGCAAACTTAAGCTTGTTTCGGACGCCCCAACTCTGAACATGGGCGAGGGCTGCATTGGCGGCTGTGGAGACTTCAGCCGCTGAGTCGCCATCCACGACTAAAACAATGTCGTCCGCGAACGCCTGCACGAAGTAGCCTCTTTTCTCTAGTTCCTTTAGTAATGGGTCCAGTATCAGATTCCAAAAGATGGGACCACCAATAGACCCCTGGACACAGCCTTTATTTGTTTCCCGCGTGCATTCTTCCCCGGCATACCTTACTCTTACTTTTCTGCAGTCGAGATAGCTATCAATTAGCCTCCTGGTATTCGCCAGGCACTTTTCCTCAGCCAGCCTGACTTTGATCGCCGGCCACCAGGCGCTGTCGAAGGCGCCCTCTATATCCAATGACACCAGGACAATTAGCTTCTTCAGCCTCAACTTGTCCTGAACGTGCTCTATTAGAGTACAGAGGGCGTCCTCGGTGCTCTTCTGGGGCATAAAGCCAAACTGACGAGTACTAAACCGCGGCACCAATTGCCACTTGACTCTCGCCACTACCATCCTCTCCAGGACCTTCCCCAAGACCGGCAATAGACCTATTGGTCTATACGACTTGGGGTTCGTGTAATCTTCCTTGCCCGGTTTCCGGAGGACTACCACCGTTGCCTCCTTCCAGGTGTCCGGGAAATGCGCCAATTCTAGGCATTTGTTGTACAGGGCAAGGAAGGCGTCCAGGTCCTGGTGGATCGCTCGACTGCAGATGTCCGACGTGAGTCCGTCCGCTCCGGGGGCTTTCTTTGGGTTAAAGCGTCCCACCGCCGTCTTCAGTTCCAGCGGTGTAAATGGTGGGTCATGATTTTCATCATGACACCACTCATTTACCCGTCTGGCTGCTTCTCTAGCAAGTCTGTGGTCTGCGTTGTCCTCTTCTGCTGTGTCCTTTGGGAAGAACGTGTCGGCAAGTAAGGCTGCCGATTCCTTCGGGTTCAGGAATGCACCGTTGCTCTTCAGGGTCAGGTCTTCTTGTCTCCTGGTGGTCCCTCTGATGACTCTGTGTATCCCATCCCATACGCTTTCTCTGTCTTGCTTCTCGCAGAATGCTTTCCAGCTGGCTATTTGGGCTTCTTTGGCTTGGCACTCATATTCCTCTTTTGCCCTCAGGTACTCGTCGACGACCATCGCTCGGCGGACCGGTGCGGCGTTGCGGATACGGTTCTTCAGAGTTGTGAACCTCTTCTTCTTAGAAGCAAGTTCCTCGGACCACCACGGTATAATAATTTTAGTTTTATTGCTAATCTTAGGGATAGACTCATCACATGCCTTTTCTATTACATTAATGTAGCTTGTAACTAATTGCTCAAGTTCAATTTTATTTATTATTTGATTAATTGAATTTACGTTAATGTTTTCTTCATTCTTGTATTCCCCCAATTTAATTTCAAATTTTTCCCAGTCTGCTTTTTTAGTTAAATATTTTCTAGTGGTCCTAACAATGCTAATCCCTTTTTCCTTTTTGACTCTAACGTTAAATAAAATGGTGTTGTGGTCCGAGCTCGTTATCCCCGTATCTACCCGCCAGCCGTCTACCATGTCAAGAAGCTCGAGCGAACACGCCGTGACGTCGACACGGCTCTTGTAGACTACGCCGCCTCTTACTGTGTAAAAGGTCGGCGTATCGCCAGTGTTGAGCACCTGAAGTTCTAACTCTTCAAGGGTCCCGGACATCTCTTCTCCCCTGAGGTCTTCTATGGTGCTTCCCCACCAGGTACTCTTCGCGTTAGCATCGCCGCCTATAAGAAGTAATCCGGTGCCCAGGTCCAATTTTATTTTGGTCAGCTGATCCAGGTATGGCCCTATGGGTTGGTCTGGCTCAAAGTAATAAGAGACTACTACGATTTCCCAGGCTTTGGTCCGGATCCCCACCACAACGATGTTGTTTGTGGTGAGTTTCGGGTAGGGAATGACATCAAGGTCATTATCAAAGACGGCTATTGCCGCCTTTACCCTCCCACTTCCTTCAACCTCGCACTGGTAGAGTCTCGCACCACGGTAGCTCTTCATACTCCTAGCTCCTCCCACATAGGGTTCCTGGATCAGTGCCCATGCGATCTTACGCTTACTGGCCTCTAGCATGAGTTCGGTGGTTGCCAGTTCTTTCCTCTGTAGATTGGCCTGGGCTACTCCATATCCTCTGGTGGGGATGCCTGCCCTTTCGCCCGTATCCACCTTAGCAGTACGCTACTCTGGATCTGGCCAGAACCTCACATCTGCTCCTGACTGGGCATTCCTCGCTAAACGCGTTATGCTCTGCGTTCGCATGTTTTGCACGCACACAGTTCACACACGATGGAGCTGTTCCGGCCATCCATTCTGCACATTGCGACCTCATATGAGGGCCCCCGCAGTGACTGCACCTCTCCACTTGCTCTCTACATAGTCGTCGTCCGTGCCCAAAACCCAGGCACAGCGAACATTGGACCAGCGGAGTCTGGTCAGCCACTAGGATCCTCTGCATTCCTACATGAGCGTACTGCCTTTCCTGTAGTCTACCCCATACTTTTGGGGAGACTCTAAGGACTACATGGTTCGTGTGGGGGTTTCTAGTTTTCTTTTTGTAAACTACCTCGACCCGTTTCTCATCCCTTGCTAGTTCCCGAAACACTTCTTTATTCTGGTTCTGGAGAGCCAGCAATACATCCTCATCTGTGTTGTAGGTGAAGACATTTTTCAGGATGACCAAAGGGTCCCTGTTCTTTACGTCCTCCACCCTTAACACCTCCCCCACACATGCCAGTCTCTTCTTTACCTTCTCTCGCTCCTCTTCCGTTCCACATCCCAATATTACCTTTCGGTCTTTCGCTTTCCTTATCCTGTCCACTGTAACCCATCCTTCCTTCGCGTTTGCCGCGTTGACCGCCGTCCTTATATGGTCAATAATTTGGTCCCCAGTCTCTGACTCTTTTGTGGAGGTGACCACAATGGAATGAAGCGCCGTCTGCATTGGAGGTTTCTTGATGGGCTGACTTGCCACTACGCTGGCATATGTGTGATTCACCATATGCTCTTGATTAGCTTTAAGCGCCTCTTTCAGTCCATCAAGCTTCTCATTGCTCTCCTGCAATTTTTGGCTGTGGTCCTCCAGGATTTTCCTGAAGGATTCCATGTCCACCTCCACTCTGGAAACGGCCGCTTGCTCTACTTGAGCTTGCGCTTGCGTTCCCTTTGTCTCTGTTGCGACCTTGGGGGGCGGGGCCATTCCTCTCCCCTGCTCAGACTCCTTTATGAGCTGGTAAAGTCGCTCTGCCTGGATCCTGACCTCTTCCTTGATCTCTCGCTTTATGTTTTTGGAGTTGGTCAAGTGGGTCTTGATCTTTACTAAGCATGTCCTAGCTTCCGCGACTCTGGTCTTAACAGCCGGCGGGCTCATACAGATCATCTCGACTGATGTTCGTCGTGATGTCTCTGGAGTCGGTTTGAGCGGTGGCTTTTCTGCCACTTTTACCGCTGGAGGGGTATGTTTTGTACCTGGCTTCCCAGCCTCCCACTCGCCCACACTTCTTCTAACGTTTTGCACTGAGGGTCCGGCCTCTTCTGCAGCGTTATTTGGGCTCTTGGTTGGCTGGTTTGCCGGCTTGTTGATGGGTGTGCGGATTCCGATATGCATCTTGTCCTGGTATGTTCGAAATCGAACTAGTCTGTCGTCAATAGGGTATTGTATAGAGTACCCTAGTCAGTGTAAAAGTGTTTGTAAAGATAAACTAAAAAGTGTAAAATAAAAGTGTAAAATAAACAGTCAACAAAGCAATTTTTGATTCCCAGAATCTAGTCAGGTGATCACCACTAACCACCAAAATCTACTCCCTGTTTCAGATGTAACCGATTTACACGGCGGCCGGGAGGTCAACAGGCGCGATCCAGTTGAATATGGCTGCGCTGCTGGTTGCAGGTAAGTAAATATTTTTCTATTAGGCAGTAAGTTTTCCCCACAGGTGTCTATGCTCACTTTACTGAGATAAACGAAGGCGCTTACTACTCAAAAGAGTGATACAAGTAGGGGGGCACTTCGTATTTGCCGGTCAATAGTGGCCTATGCGAGAGCGCAGTCACGTGTTAACACAGTTAGCACAATATCGTAATCTTAAAGAGCCTTGCTCTGTCAACTTCTTATAACTAATATACCTAATCCTATATACTATAAACTAAGACCACCGTCTGGTGTCAGGAGAGCCTTAAAGCCGTTTCCCGTCAATAATCTTTACTAAAATAATGTTAAGTAAATACAATTTTTATAAATTTTTGTCAACAAAAACTTTTGGCTCTATGTAGAGTCAGTCTCTAAGTACCAGCGTACAGGTCTCTTTGAGCTCTTTCAAACGAACCCAAACTCGGCCTCTCTAAGTCAAGGGGTCTCGGAGGAATATGTATCCAAATTTTTATATTTTCAAACCCTGAGGGGGTCTTTTGGGGGGAGGGGGGGTATAAATTTAGGGGGGCGTACGCGTATATTACCTGTAGTTAACTATTTTGTATAATAGCGAAAAGAAAAAAAAAATTTTTAGAAAATAAATAATTTTAATTTTTTAATTTAATAAATTTAAGATTTTTAAAAGAAAATGGGGGGATCTGAAAGGTATGGCCTGTGGGACGAAGCGCATATACTAGTATATACTAGTATATGCAGGCCGGTGTCAATTTTGGGCTAACTCGCTCCGTTTCCGAGTTATTCGTGTTTTTCTAAAATAGGGACCAAATTCGCTTGGCAAAAAATTTTTAAGGAATTTTTAACACATTAGTGTGTGTGCTTCAATAGTTACAGATTCGGGGAGGTATTTGGATATGGGATCCTGTATTTTTATAAATAGTCAATTTCTGAAGGAGTTTTGAAAGTAATTAAATTATAATTATATTATTATTAAATGTTTTACGTCTTAGTTATGCTAGACGATCTTCTATTTAGTATAGCTGGAAATTTATATAAAAGAATTTTATAATTATTTTCTAATTAAAATAATTAATTAGAATTAGTTACTCTAGGTATAGATTTAAGTGAATAGATTAATCTTTTGATGTTTTAGGGAAATTTTTGAGATAATTATTTTATAATTAAATATAATTATTTTATAATTTGTATGTATAACGAGTTTAAGCAAGTAGGCAAGCTGTAATCTTTAATTCCGGGGGTTTATGAGAGAAAAGGGGGGTCAATTAATTTTTGAAAAATATAAAAATAATAATGGGAAATGGGGGGTTGTTGAAGAGGGTGGCCTATAGGGGTGGGCTGTATATACCAGTATATACTGGTATATCCAGGCTGGTGTTAGAATTTGGCTAACTCGCTCCGTTTCCGAGATACGGGCGTTTTAAAGTTTTTTCGACCTAAAATCGCTTGGCAAATTTTTAAAAGGAACCCCTAAAACACTTATACTATACGTGTTTCAACAGTACTAGACTTGGGGGGTATGTATATATGGGATTTTATAGTTTTATGGTTTCATGTAAATAGAAAATTTTTGGAAGTAATTTTTAGAATTTTGAAAATAATTTTAATAGTAATTAAGTTATAATTTTATTTTTGTCAAATATTTATGATTAGATGACTGGGAAAGGCTTAAAGGTTGTTATAAACACACAAAAAATATTTTGAAAATTTTCAAAAACACAAAATTTTTTTTTTCAAAATTGTCAGAAAATAATTGCATTCCGCTCAAGATTTGGTTCGCCTCAAGGCTCGGGTCGTATGGTCCCAGAGACTCAATGAGGACCTAGTTGTATTTATCACAAATCCTGCGGTTCATAATGTTCACAAATATAACCTACAAATAAAATTTTCACCACGCGACGCGTGCAAAATGGCGTCAGAATCTTATGCTATATTATTATTACGACGCATGTTTGAAAACACACTTTTTTGTTTCAACTCCTTTTCAAAATTCAAGAATGCAATTAGTTAGTTTTTATGCCAGAAACTATTTTAGCGGTTTTACTTTTGAGCTAAGTTAATCCTAGCCCGAGTTCTAGGCTATTTAAAATCCAAATTTCGTAAACAAGGCAAACAAAGTTAATAATGAAGTTAGGAAAGAGAATCTGATTCTAGTATATTTTTATTTTAGTATGCAAATTTTTATTCTAATTACACCGGAATTTTTTCTATATATTGTTATTAAATTGGCTTTATGATTTAATTTAAAAAGTAGTAGAATTTTGAAAAGGTGTGTCCTAATTAAATTTATTAAACAATGCAAATTTTTTATTCTAACGGCAAATACCTTGTTTTGGTATTTCCACTAGCTGGATTTTCACGAAAAATTCCCAGGATGTTGCCGGCCACTCCAGGTGCCTCCTCAGGTCCTCAGAGAAGCAGCTCGCACCTCCTAGTGTGATTTTCCGCGGGTTTTAACCGCGCGGAAAATTCTCCGAGTGGCTTGAACCGCAGGCCGGGGCCCGGGGGCTCACGGAAAATTTTTCCCGGAGTTCCAGGGATGTCGGGGGCACTCAGTCACTCACTGTCACTGTCTTTAAAGTTTGGATTTTCCCTGATTTCGGAAGAGATGGAGGATTTTCCGCGGAAATATTGCCTTTTTGCTTCTCCGGTTTCGGAAAAACTGGCCCGAAAACGTCAGGGGTTGTTCAAAAAATCCAAATTTTTGATATGTTGGAGTCACTGAGATTATCTATAGGATAGCACTATAAAAACAATAGGTCGTCGCGACCGTTTTCACGCTACACTCACTTTCCCTCAGGATTCCAATTTTCACTGTTTATTTACTGTCTTTTTGCCGCCGCGCTTTGGAAAAGTCTGTGGAAACCAGACTAAACGGGGGCCAAAAAATCCGGAATTCCTGGGTTGTGTGCTCACTGAGTTGACGGTTTTTATTGTTAATTAAAAAGTAGGGGTCGCGCCGACTAATCGGGCGCCGCACGCTACTTTCCAATTTTGTTTGGTTTTTCACTCACTTTTTGCTCGGAAAAAAGTTGTTTTATCACACAACTCGTTCGTTTTTTGACCGATTTTAATTTCAAAAACACCATTCAATAGGTCTCGTCAGCGCGCAACTTTTAAGCCGTGTTTCGTGTTTTTCGCGTTTAAAGCACTCAAAACTTGATTTTTGCAGCGCGGAGCTCACCAAAACGTGGCCGTTCGGGTCAGCGGCGCGCGGGTCACTGGTTAGGTTAGGTTAGGTTAGGTTAGGTTAGGTTAGGTTAGGTTAGGTTAGGTTAGGTTAGGTTAGGTTAGGTTAGGTTAGGTTAGGTTGGGGGTTCCCCTCACAGTTTTTACGTCCACGTCGTGACCCCCGGAAACGTCCCAGTTTGACCACCGTAACGGAGTGGCAAACTGGGTACGGCCAAAGTAAACTGTGCGATCGTTGCTATTATTTTATTTTTTTTACTGCGGAAAGTGACGAATTTGTTTTGTGGCTATGCCTCCCCGTAAGGGCGGTATGAAGAAAAAAAAAGGCCCTTCTAAGGGCCAACTAAAAGGCCCTTCTCAGGGCCAACCAGAAGGAGAAGAAGGCAGAGCCTTCTACGGTGGAAGGATGGACGACTCTTTGCCCGACAATGAGTCCGTTGTGTCGGACGCCAGCTCGATGGTGATCGAGGACCCTCGATCACGATCGGGCTCGCGGAAGAGGACGGCCTTCCTGAAGGAGGCATCCGATGGCTCCTCGGCGTCGGATTCGGCAAAGGAGCCGAGGAAGGGGCCTAAGGCCAAAAAGCCGTCGTCACAAACGGCAGCGGACACCCACGACGTGGGTCTGGCAGACGCCCAACGCCAGTTGAACCTGGCGCGGAGGACACAGCTCGAGCAGGAGTTGGAGGAGCGGGTTGAGGCCAACGAGCAACGGGCGCGCGTCTCCCGGGCCAGCTCTGGATACGGCGCGTCCCGAGTCCTGTACTCGGACCACTCCCTGGCCGAGCTGGAGCGGATGGCGGCAGAGGACGAGGAGGAGATAGTGGTGGTCGCCTCCAAGTCCTCCCACTTAAAGGGGACTTTTCAAAAGTCCCTGAAATGCCGGGCCGTGAGCATGCGTGGCATCGTCGCGGAGCTGGTGCAGCGGCAGGCGACCGACGAGACGCGGCAACTGCAGGCGAGGGTCGATCGCCTGCAGACGGAGGTCAGCCAGCTGCACCAGAAGCTGGCTGAAGCCACGGCCCAGCCAACCCAGGCTGAGCCGAGACCAGCGGCAGAGGGCCCTGCCTCCTCCAACCTTGAGGATATCATCCGCAAGGTTGTGATGGAGGAGAGGGCCTTCACGAGGGCCTGCCTGGAGGGGATAGAGGACCGCCTCCTGCCCGAGAGGAGCTACCGGCTGCCGCTTGCCTCGGATAAGAGGAGGGGTGGGCCGGAGCCAACCCCACAAAGGGAGGAGGACCCCCTTCTGCCTGCCACCACCCCGACCAACCAGCAGGGCTGGACGAGGGTGGTCGGCAAGGGCAGAAGGAAGGGCAAGGGCGGGGGGGCATCAGCGGTCGTCCCTGCTGTCCCCGTCCCCGCCGCCACCACCCCTCCCAGCCGGTCGCAGACGATCGGCAAGGGAAAGGGGAAGGGGAAAAGCTCCCCCCCAGCTGTCCCCGCTACCATCCCTCCCAACCAGTCGCAGTCGACTGGTAAGGGAGGGGGAAAGGGGAAGGGTTCGACCCCAGCCGGCAAGAGGAACTTGGTTCCTCCCAAGACCGCAGCCGTCGTGGTGACGCTCACCGCGGAGGCTGTGGAGCGGGGTGAGACGTACGCGTCCGTAATGATACGGGCGCGTGCGAATGCCGATCCCAGCAAACTTGGGATCGGCAAGGTCTCATGCCGCCGGACGCAGGCTGGGGCTCGATTATTTGTGTTCCCGGGAGCCGAGGGTGGGGCGCATGCGGACCTCTTTGCAGCAAAGCTGAAAGAGGTCATCGCGGACGCGGCCAAGGTGGCCAGGCCGGTGAAATCGGCGGCCTTAGAGATCTCCGACTTGGATGACACAGTCACCAAGGAGGAGGTCGTGGCGGCGGTCTCAGCCATAGGGGGTTGCGATGTCGCAGCGGTGCAAGGCCGGGGCATTAGGCCCGGCCGCGGCGGCATGGGCACTATTCGCCTGGAGTGCCCAGTCGCCGTTGCCAAAGCCGTCCTTGACAAAGGACGGCTTGCCGTCGGCTTTGGCTCGGGTGCAGTCCGAGCGCTTGAGGCTCAGCCACTGCGGTGCTTCAGGTGCTTTGGCATCGGACACACCCGGCCCCTCTGTCCGTCCAGCATCGACAGGACGGACAGCTGCTACCGCTGCGGCAAGGAGGGCCATAAGGCCGCAGCCTGCAAGGCCGCCGCGCCGCACTGTTCGGTGTGTGCCGCCAATGGCCGCCCGGCGGGCCACGTTATGGGGGGGAGGAACTGTAGTCCTCCCCCAAAGAGGGGCAAAGTTCAGGCGCCGACCCGGCCTGTCACTGCCACCGCCGTACCAGAGGCTACGGCGGCTGTGGAGGAGGGGGGTGCGATGTCCGACTAATGAATAGGGTCCAACATCGCATCCTCCAGGCGAACACCAACCACTGCAGAGCGGCACAGGATCTGCTGATGCAGACCGTGGCTGAGTGGTTGGTGGACGTGGCAGTGGTCGCCGAGCCGTACTCGGTCCCCAGTACATGGCTGGGCGATCGGGACGGCTTGGTGGCGTTGGTGTCGCGGCCCGCCACGGACTCCCCTCCCCTCTCGCTTTTAGAGAGGGGACCGGGATACGTGGCCGCCGCGTGGGGAGATATAGCCCTGGTCGGGGTATATTTCTCCCCAAACCGCCCTCTAAGGGACTTCGAGAATTTTCTCGAGGTCCTTACGGCAGTCGCCGGGAGGGCGGCACCACGTCAGGTCGCCGTGTTGGGCGACCTCAACGCCAAGTCGGCGGCCTGGGGCAACCCGGTCGCATCGTGCAACGTCCGGGGACGCGCCGCCGAATTGTGGGCGGCTTCGTGCGGTGTGTCCCTCCTAAACAGGGGGGATGTTCACACGTGTGTGCGGCAGCGGGGAGGGTCTGTGGTTGACGTTTCGTTCGCCACCCCCGTGCTAGCCGCCCGCGTCGTGAACTGGCGGGTTGAGATGGTGGAGACCCTGTCGGACCACCGCTATGTGCGGTTCGACATCTCCACCCATGGCCCGCGGGGGGGAATGGCCCGACCGGGCCAATCTCCCTTCCCGCGGTGGGCTCTCACCCGCCTGGACCGGGAGGCAGCCCAGGAGGCAGCGTTCCTCCAGGACTGGCTCTCGCCCCCTGTGGAGGCCCTGGACGTTGACGCCGCAGCGGTCCAACTCCGAGGGTCCCTGACCGAGGTGTGCAACTCGAGTATGCCTCGGTCACGCCGTCCGCCTCCCCGTCGCGCCGTTTATTGGTGGACGGAGGAGTTGGCAGGGCTCCGGGCCTCTTGCGTGGCGGCCAGGAGGGCCTACACGCGGAGCCGGCGGCGCGCCACCCGATCTCAGGCCGGGGAGGATCGCCTCTACGCCTCCTACGTGGAGGCAAAGACGGTCCTCAGGACGGGAATGTGCGCCGCCAAGGACTCGGCAAGGGCCGAGATGTTGGAGGGTCTCGACAGGGATCCATACGGGAGGCCGTATAAGCTGGCGCGGAGCCAGCTGCGGCCCTGCGGTCCCCCCCTGTCGGAGACCCTCGAGCCGGCGTTGCTGGATGGGGTGGTCCGGTCCCTGTTTCCACGCAGGACCGACTTCGCCCCACCAGCAATGGACCCCCCGCAGGAAGCGGCTACGCCGGAGGACGAGGTACCCCCGGTGACGGTGGATGAAGTCCACGAGGGGATACTTCGCCTCCGCGCGAAGAAGACGGCCCCTGGGCCGGACGGCGTCCCCGCTCGGGTGGTGGCGATAGCTGCCTCCCAAATGGAGGACAGGTTTCGGGACCTCTTCAGCGCGTGCCTTACGGCTGGGAGGTTCCCGAAACTGTGGAGGGAGGGGCAGCTTTGCCTCCTCCGAAAAGAGGGACGCCCGGCGGACTCCCCCTCGGCATACCGGCCCATCGTTCTACTCGATGAGGTCGGTAAATTGTTCGAGGGGATAGTCGCCGACCGGCTCAACAGCCATCTGCGGGGGGTGGGACCAGACCTGTCGGACGCCCAGTTCGGATTTAGAAAGGGGCGTTCGACGGTCGATGCCTTGGCCCTGCTGAAGGGCCAGGTGCAGGAGGCGGTGGCCGCGGGGGACGGAGTGTTGGCGGTGTCGTTCGACATTGCCAACGCCTTCAACTCCGTCCCCCACGCGACCATATTGGAGGCACTCCGATACCATGGAGTGCCCCAATATCTGCGGGCGATCCTGGCCAGCTACCTGGAGGACCGAGAGGTCCTTCTGGTGGACAAGACGGCCAGGATCAGGCGCTACGGCGCGGAGTCCGGTGTTCCGCAGGGGTCGGTTTTAGGCCCTCCCCTGTGGAACATCGGTTTTAATTGGCTCCTGCGGGGCACCCTCCTCCAGGGCACGAGTGTCATTTGCTACGCAGATGACACTCTCCTCGTTGCCCGGGGGAGGGACTTTGGTGAGGCGGCCTGTTTGGCCTCGGCCGGCGGATCCTTGGTGGCGGGGAGGATCCGCCGGCTTGGACTGAGGGTGGCGCTGAACAAGACCGAGGCCGTGTTCTTCCACGGGCCTCGGCAGCGCCGCCCTCCTGACGCCCATATCTTCGTGGAGGGCGTCCGGATAGAGGTCGGGGTCCGGATGAAATATCTGGGCCTCGTGCTTGACAGCAGGTGGCGCTTCGGCCCGCATTTCAGCGGGCTGTCGACGCGCCTGCTGAAAGCCGCGGACGCCCTCTCATGGCTCCTCCCGAACCTGGGGGGGCCCAAGACGCGATGCCGGCGCCTCTATGCCGGCATCCTCAAGAGTATGGCCCTCTACGGGGCACCCATCTGGGCGGACTCCCTCCAGAGGAGGGAGAATGCAACCGCCATCCGCGGGCCACAAAGGGCCATTGCACAGCGGGTGGCGAGGGCCTACCGCTCGGTGGGCTTTTCGGCGGCGTGCGCTCTGGCGGGCACCCCTCCCTGGGAGTTGGAGGCATGGGTGCTCGCCAGAGTATATGAGTGGACTGCGCGGCGGAAGGCGCTCGGGGAGTGCCCCGCCGCGGAAGAGCGGGAGGCCGTGCGGCGGGAGGCGAGGGACGCTATCATCGTCCATTGGACGGAGGACCTCGCCACCGCCGCCTTTGGCCGTCGGACGCTGGACGCGCTCGGTCCAGTCCTGCGGGACTGGCTCGAGCGGCCTCACGGTTTCCTCTCGTTCCGTCTAGTGCAGGTGTTGTCCGGACATGGTTGTTTCGGAACGCACCTGCACCGGATCCGGAGGGAGGAAACCCCAGCGTGCCGCGACTGCGGCGCGGCAGGGGACACGGCGCAGCACACCCTAGAGGTGTGCCCAGCCTGGGCTGAACTGCGTCGTGCCCTGATCAATGTAGTCGGGCAGGACCTCTCGCTCCCTGGCGTGGTCTACTCCATGCTGGGGAGTGAGGAGGCCTGGGCAGCGGTTGCCTCCTTTTGCGAGGTCGTGATGTCGCAAAAGGAGGCGGCGGAGCGTGCGCGGGAGGACGATCCTCTCGCGCCGCCGCTCCGCAGGCGAAGAAGGGGTGGGAGAAGGCGGTTGTACGATCGTCTCCTCCCACCTCCTGGTGGCGATTAGCGGGCGACAGGTGCGGGGGTACCTTTTCGCTCGCATTGCACTAATCGCCACCCTCGTCGGGCGGGAACGGCCGAGCACTGCGGTCGTTCCCGGGCCCCTCCACTAAGGGAGGGGCGTGAAGGCCCCGCTGTAAAGGCGGGCGGTCGTCGGCGGAGGACTGGACGTAAAGGCTGTGCCAGTTTCCCAGTCCTCCTCCATTATGACGATGCGGGAGTGCCGCTGGGTTATTTTAGTGGGTATACCGGGCCTCAGCCCGGGGAGTCCCACATAGCCCCCCCATTCCCCCAATGGGTGGGTATGCGTAATGCATTTTTTCCCAGCGTGATCAAAAAAAAAAAAAAAAAAAAGGTTAGGTTAGGTTAGGTTAGGTAGGTTAGGTTAGGTTAGGTTAGGTTAGGTTAGGTTAGGTTAGGTTAGGTTAGGTTAGGTTTTTTTTTTTTTTTTTTTTTTTTTTTTTTTTTTTTTTTTTTTTTTTTTTTTTTTTCCAGACTAGTTCCACCACAAAGTTGGTGCCTATTCTAATATCTATTCCTCATCCATACCAGTTCTCGCTTGTCATTCCTCTCGTAATTTCATGCTACATACTTTGTCTTTCTTTTATCCATCTCCATTTATCCAGTGGGTGGGACTCCCACTTAGTATCGGTTACTATTCTGTAATTCTTTATTTGTTTTATCTTTATTTACAATAACACAGGGAAGTAATTTGCGCCGTAAGGGTTTTTATTTTACATGTATGGCTTAGCTTATTTTTTACTAATTACATAATACTTTACCAACTATTCTAGATACATTCATTTACAATCTACTTTTTACGAGCTAGCACACCTATTTAACAATCTATTAAATGCCTGTATGGCATAGCTTAACTTTCTACTTATTTCAAATTATATTTAATACCGACTATTTTAAATACATTTATTTACTATTAACTTGATACACACTAACACACTTATTTTACAATCTATTCAGTACACGTTAAACACTATTTACTAACATCTAAAACTCTTCTTTATGTATACCTATTTATCTTAGTCTACTGCTTATACTTATTTAACAATTTGCTCTTATGTCCTATGCTTGCATATTTATATTTACAATATATTATGAAACATAGTTGTTCCATTACGTTTTATTTCTATTAATCACTTTGAGTGCTACATTCTCACAGTAGGCTATTAGTTTATTCCTTTCTTTGCCCGACATTATTTTTTGTACGCTGTCTCTATTTAGTCCCACACCTAGTTCCTGTTCCAGGTTATAACGCTCTTTCGCGAATATCGGACACTCTAGGACGACGTGCGGGACCGATTCCGCTACGTTGGGGTCGCAGGTGCACGATGGGCTCTCCTTACACTTAAAGCGGTTTAAGTATTCTGAGAACCCACCGTGCCCTGTTAGGACTTGTGTGAGAACGCCTGTTGGCTTTACCCGTTGAACAATACGGTAGGCAGCAACGGCGTCGGGAAGGAACATTTTCGTCACCGAGGCCGTCTCGCCCGACACATATCTCCGGTTCCATTCACCAAGCGAATCCAAACGGATGTGACGCTTGATGAATGAGACCGGACACTGGTCATAGTCCGGCTTCCTCCGTGACGACAATGCTGCTTCCTTTGCCAGCTCGTCCGCGCGTTCATTCCCCGGCAAGCCCGCGTGGGCCTTGATCCAGTAGAGAGACACAGCTTTTCCCTGGGTCAATGCCAGAGCGATATTCACTCTCGCGCGGACCGCCAGGGGATGGAGAGAGCCATGGTCTGCAAGCGTCTGCAATGATGACATTGAGTCGCTGTACAGACCATAGCTCGTCTCTTTGCGCTTGAGGATTACGTCCGTTGCTTTACAAATGGCTAGCAGTTCCGCCTGGTAGACAGTGCAGTACGCGGCGAGGCTAAGCTTGAGGTTCTGGATTTCACCTTCATTATCCCATAAGGATAATGCGGCTCCGACCTTCCCCTCAATCTTGCTGCCGTCAGTGAAGATTCGCACTGTCTGCACGTTATGACTGTCCACAAGCTGTTGGTCTGCCAGGCACACGAACTCCAAGGCCATTTGCTTGGCAGGGTGAGACGTCTCTGCAAACCTCACCATACTCTCAATCTCCCGGTCTCCTGGCACAAACTGGGATGACCCTCTCCTTGCCTCATACAGGGCGGCTGCCTCTTGTATGCGGAGGTCTAGAGGCAGTATCCCAGCCAGCACCAGTGCCGAGTTTAGTGAGACCGTACGGTAAGACTTGCAGAGCTTCTGGACGAATCCCCGTTGGACTGAGCCTAGCTGCCTACGTATTCCCAGCTTTTTCGTAGCGGGAGCCCAGGCTCCAGCCGCGTACGTTACTATCGGTTCGATTGTGGCGGTGTATATAGTGTGTATGATGTCTCTATTTAAACCCCAGCTGACCTTGGCAGCACGAGAAAGTTGCTTGTATACTTCCGCTGCCTTCCTGCAGACGTTTTTAGTATGCTCGCTGAACGTCAACCTGTCGTCGATGGTGAGACCCAGCAGCTTCATACTCCGGACCATGCCAATGTCGACCCCGGCCATGCTCAGAATTGGAGTATCGTACTTAAGTCTGTTGGTTATTAACATCGCACAGGTCTTGTGCGGTGCAAACCTAAGCTTATTTCTGACACCCCAACTCTGAACATGGGCGAGGGCTGCATTGGCCGCCCTGGAGACTTCAACCGCTGTGTCGCCATCCACGACTAGAACTATGTCGTCAGCGAACGCCTGCACAAAATAGCCCATCCTTTCAAGATCCTTCAGCAGTGCATCCAAAAGAAGGTTCCATAGTATGGGACCACCAATTGACCCTTGGACACAGCCCTTATTCGTCTTTCTTGTGCACTCTTCCCCAGCATACCTTACTGTTACCTTTCTGCTGTCGAGGTAGCTATCGATCAGCCTCCTGGTGTTGACCGGACACTTTTCCTCAGCCAACCTGACTTTTATCGCCGGCCACCATGCACTGTCGAAGGCGCCCTCTATATCTAACGACACCAGGACAATTAGCTTCTTCAGCCTCAACTTGTCCTGTACGTGTTTTATCAGAGTACAGAGGGCGTCCTCGGTGCTCTTCTGGGGCATAAAGCCAAATTGGCGAGTACTAAACCGTGGCACCAGGTGCCACTTGACTCTCGCCACTACCATCCTCTCCAGGACCTTCCCCAAGACCGGTAGCAGGCCTATTGGTCTGTAGGACTTGGGGTTCGTGTAATTTTCCTTGCCCGGTTTTTTGAGGACTACCACCGTTGCCTCCTTCCATATGTCCGGGAAATGAGCCAGTTCTAGGCATTTATTGTACAGGGCAAGGAAAGCGTCCAGGTCTGGTCAGGTCAGGTCAGGTCAGGTCAGGGCGGCTTGAGGCTCCACGAGCTGGCGTTCGGACCGTGGAGGCGCTCAGGCCGATTCTCGAGGAGTGGGCAGTGCGGCAGCATGGGACTCTCTCCTTTAGGCTGGTGCAGGTATTGACCGGACATGGTTGCTTCGGTACATACCTGCATAGGCTTGGGAGGGAGGCGAGTCCGATGTGCCACCACTGCGACTGCGGTGAAGACTCGGTGCAACACACTCTCGAGCAGTGTCCTGCCTGGGAGTCGCAGCGTCGGGAACTCACCGCAGTGATAGGGAACGACCTCGCGCTGCCGGCCGTGGTTCAATCCATGAGCTGCGCGAGGTCGTGGGAAGCGGTCGCATCCTTCTGCGAGGAAGTTATCTTGCAGAAGGAGGCGGCGGAGCGGATCAGGGAGGACTCACCCCTGGCTGATCCGCATCGCCGCCGGCGAGCTGGGCGGCGAAGGCGCGCGTACGCCGCGAACCATATGCCGCCCTGAGCGAGGCCGCGGGCGGAGGAACGGGGACCTTTTTCCACCGCCCGCTGATGCCTTCCGCGACGGAGCGGCGCTCTGTGTGTGTCCGGAGCGCCGCTAGGAGAGGACGACCAAGGAGTCGGGTGCCCGGTGGCAGTCGGACCGGGCACAGTCGCCGTGGCGGGCCCTGTGGATGTAAGAACGATCCAGGGCTCGCCCACTTTTACGGCGACGCATGGCACACGGCGGGTCTTTTAGTGGGTGCAAACCCCACACTACCCCATCGCCTTCCCCGGGTGGTGGGGTGTGCGTCAGGCATTTTTTCCCGCCAAAAAAAAAAAAAAAAAAAAAAAAAAAAAAAAAAAAAAAAAAAAAAAAAAAAAAAAAAAAAAAAAAAAAAGGTTAGGTTAGGTTAGGTTAGGTTAGGTTAGGTTAGGTTAGGTTGGGGTGCGGGTCAGGGGGGTGCGGGTCAGGTAACCTCCACGTGTGCTTGGTGGGTTGCTAGTCTCTTTCGGATACGTCCGGGGGGAAGGACAACCCGCTGGGCCGGTGCACCCTGGGCACCGTCAATAACTTCCCATTCGTGGGCTCTTGTTGGCGGTGGCGAATACCTGACGGGGGGGGATGTCGCTCTGGGTGTTCCTTTGAATAGCAGAGGACATGCGGTGAAGACTCGGTGCAACACACTCTCGAGCAGTGTCCTGCCTGGGAGTCGCAGCGTCGGGAACTCACCGCAGTGATAGGGAACGACCTCGCGCTGCCGGCCGTGGTTCAATCCATGAGCTGCGCGAGGTCGTGGGAAGCGGTCGCATCCTTCTGCGAGGAAGTTATCTTGCAGAAGGAGGCGGCGGAGCGGATCAGGGAGGACTCACCCCTGGCTGATCCGCATCGCCGCCGGCGAGCTGGGCGGCGAAGGCGCGCGTACGCCGCGAACCATATGCCGCCCTGAGCGAGGCCGCGGGCGGAGGAACGGGGACCTTTTTCCACCGCCCGCTGATGCCTTCCGCGACGGAGCGGCGCTCTGTGTGTGTCCGGAGCGCCGCTAGGAGAGGACGACCAAGGAGTCGGGTGCCCGGTGGCAGTCGGACCGGGCACAGTCGCCGTGGCGGGCCCTGTGGATGTAAGAACGATCCAGGGCTCGCCCACTTTTACGGCGACGCATGGCACACGGCGGGTCTTTTAGTGGGTGCAAACCCCACACTACCCCATCGCCTTCCCCGGGTGGTGGGGTGTGCGTCAGGCATTTTTTCCCGCCAAAAAAAAAAAAAAAAAAAAAAAAAAAAAAAAAAAAAAAAAAAAAAAAAAAAAAAAAAAAAAAAAAAAAGGTTAGGTTAGGTTAGGTTAGGTTAGGTTAGGTTAGGTTAGGTTGGGGTGCGGGTCAGGGGGGTGCGGGTCAGGTAACCTCCACGTGTGCTTGGTGGGTTGCTAGTCTCTTTCGGATACGTCCGGGGGGAAGGACAACCCGCTGGGCCGGTGCACCCTGGGCACCGTCAATAACTTCCCATTCGTGGGCTCTTGTTGGCGGTGGCGAATACCTGACGGGGGGGGATGTCGCTCTGGGTGTTCCTTTGAATAGCAGAGGACATGCCAGATGCGACAAAGGGGCTGGGTTGGGTTTAGGTTAGGTTAGGCTAGGTTAGTCTGGGTAGGTTAGGTAGGTGAGTAGGAAGGGGAGTCTACGCCGGCTCTCCTTGAATCCCGGAGACCGCAGCATACTCCCAACGACCCCCATCGTAGGCGGTATGGGGTACGGGACTTGTTGTGGACGGAAGGAGGTTGAGGGGGAGGGTGGTTACCTGAAAACAGGTAATCACCAACAAGGGAGCTTCGCCAGCTCCTGGAATTCCGGAGACCACGGTGACCTACCAACGACCCCCATCGTTGGCGGATGGGGTACGGCGGCGCTGTGAGCGGAGGGCTTGCCTTAATTGGCCGGCCTGCGAGAAGGAAAACTCAAAAGGAACACCCGACAGCGAAGTCGTAAAAACCTGTAGATACCTGGCGACCTCTACAGTATATAGCTACACTGGCCGGAATGGGCGTCACCCGACAGTGTTTCCCTACATCGTCCCATACTCGTGGGAACAAAAATGGAAAAAAATAAAATCACCAAAGATGTTGAAGGAGAAAGTGTGGAGTGCGAGGAGTCGCGTGCCGACACGCCAGTGCCAAGAGTGGTGCTGACGCGGTTGGCGGACCGGCCCTCCACCCGGAGTCGGGGCCGCTTGCCCCAGGCGAGTAAGGAGGAGGACCTCAATCCAGCAGGGAGGTCAAACACCGTCAAGCCGGGAGGCGCCGAGAAGCGCAGCTTCCCGGACGATCAAGAGGAGGCTTTCGAGGTGTCCATCCGGGCGCCTCGGAAAGTACGCCCCTCTAACAGAGGAGGAGCGGGGTCGAGAACGCGGTCGCTCACGCCGCACCGCCGACCCACAGCACCGATGGCGGCGACACCGACCCCGGGTGATATCACCCCGGTCGGGTCGTCGTCGTCGGTGTTTTCTAACAGCGCGGCGTACAGACGCGTGCGCGCTGATGGAGAGGCGGCCGCGGAGGATCAGGTCGGTCAATTGACCGACAGGATCCGCTCCGCGACCGAGGGGTCCGCAGCAGACGCAGCGGACCTGATGCAGACGGCGAGCGACTCGTTGAGCCTCGTTATGAAGGTCGCCACGAGGTCCCAAAACCTCAAGGGCGACTTCGTGAAGGGACTCAAGACAGCCGCCAGCGCGTTGGGTGGGGTGGTGGAGCGGCTCTCCGAACGCTCTGCCGCCTCCGAGGCTGCCAATGCCCGCCTCGAGGAAGAGGTGCAGCAGCTCCGCGCTGAGCTGGCCCAGCTTCGGGTCGATCTCCGGGTCAGTGGGGTCGACATCACCCGGGCCGGCTCTCCGCGGGCCGAGAAACCGCCAGCTGCACCACCCCTGGAGGTGATGGAGCCGGCCAATGGGATGGAGGTGGCTTGTGGGGCTCTGGGCGACGCGTTCAGCGACGCTCAAATGAGCCAGCTGGCCAGGTTCGTGGGGAGCCTGGTAGACGGACGCCTGGCCGGCGTCCAGGACCGCCTGCTCCCCGAAAAGCGGATTCGGCCGCCGTTGGCAGCTGACAAGCGCGGAGCCCCACCAAACCAGCCGGGGATGGGCGCCAAGTCATTTGCGGCGGTGGCCGGCGAGCCCGCCGCGCCCAAGCCGCCTGTGCCGGCCAAAGCTCGTGCCGCTCAGGCTCCTACCGACAGGAGGAAGGGGAAGAAGGGGGGGCGGAGGGTGCCGCCGGCCGCCGCTCCTAGTGCTCCGGCTCCGGTGCCCGCGTCGGTCCCCGCTCCTCCTGCTCCACCCACTTCAGCTGCAGCTGAGGAGGGGTGGCAGACGGTTGGGGGGAAGCGGAAGAGGCGGCGCTCCAGGAAGGCGAAGAACCCTTCCGCGCCGGTAACAGGGCAAACGGCTGGTAAGAGGGGGCCCAAACTCTCTCCGCCAAAGAGTGCCGCCGTGGTCATCACGGTGGCGCCCGAGGCGGAGGGACTCACCTATGCGGGCTTCCTCCAGGAGGCGAGGTCGGTCCTCGACGGGGCCCTCCCTGGCGTCGGAGGGAAGGTGCGGTTGGCGCGGACAGGGGCGCGCATCCTGGAGTTCCCCGGCAAGGAGGGGGAGAAACAGGCCGACATGGTGGCCGCGGCGCTACGAGGCATTGTGGCGGGACGGGATGGCGTCACCGTCGCCAGGCCGACGAAATGCGCGGAGTTGCGCGTGTCGGGCTTGGACGACTCCGTCACGGCGGCGGAGGTCCGGGAGCGCATTGAAGCGTTTGCTGAGTGTGCTCCCGGCTCCGTCAAGGTCGGTGCCGTCCGCCCCGGCCCCGGAGGAGCGGGTGCGGTGTGGGTGCGCTGCCCCATCGCTGCGGCCAAGCTTCTGGCCAAAGCTGGACGACTCCTCGTGGGCTTCTCCTCGGCCCGAATCACGGTCTTGGAGGGGAGGCCTGCGAGGTGTTATGGGTGCATGGCCAGGGGCCACTTGCGGGCCAATTGCACTAGCGCCGTGGACTGCAGCAGATTGTGCTTCCGCTGCGGCCAACTGGGGCACAAGGCGGCGGAATGCTCCGCCGCCCCTTACTGCCCCCCGTGCGCGGCGGGCAATCGGCCCGCCAACCATTTGATGGGGCGGGAGGGGTGCACGATCCCCAACGCGCCGAGGCATCCGGGAGCTGGTCGTTCGACCACGGCGGCTCCCGGTCCTCGGTCACCGACCGCGGGAGGAGAGATGGAGGTGTCAACAATCCAATAATGTATTGCACACCCTCCAATCTCCTCCAGACGAATTTGAACCACTCCGCCGGCGCCCAGGACCTCCTCCTGCAAGCGATGGCGGAGTGGTCAATAGGTGTGGCCGTAGCCGCGGAGCCCTACTTCGTTCCTCCCTGCCCAAATTGGGTGGGTGACCGGGACGGCTCCGTGGCCATCGTCAGCTCCGCTGCGCTTCGCTCCCCACCCTTGTCGCTCAGAGACAGGGGCGAGGGGTTCGTTGCTGCCGATTGGGGGGAGGTAACGCTGTTCGGCGTGTACTTCTCCCCAAACCGGAGTCTGGCGGAATTCGAGGTCTTCCTCAATAGAGTGGAGGCCTCGATACGGCGGACAGCACCTCGTCAGGTGCTCGTTCTGGGGGACTTCAATGCCAAATCTACGGCGTGGGGCTCCCCCGGAACGGATGCCCGCGGTCGGGCAGTCGAAGAGTGGGCGACGTCGGTGGGCCTCTGTCTCCTCAACAGAGGCACCACCGACACGTGCGTTCGTCGGCAGGGGGGGTCGATAGTGGACCTCTCGTTCGCTACCCCTGCCGTCGAAGCGCAAGTAAGGAGCTGGCGTGTCCTGGATGAGGTTGAGACGCTCTCGGATCATAGATACATCCGATTCGAGCTCTCCCGGTCCCAGGGCCCCAGAAGGGGTCACGTTCCCTCTCGGCGTGGCGGCGCGTTTCCGCGGTGGGCTGTGGGGCGAATGGACAAGGTCCTGCTAGAGGAGGCGGCCATTATTTCCAATTGGTTCGCCTCCCCGCCTTCGTCCGAGGGTGCCGACGCTGCGGCTGGCCGTTTTCGCGATGCGATTACGCAAATCTGCGATACGGCCATGCCCCGTGCTAAGTGTTGGTCCCCGAAGACGGAGGTCTACTGGTGGTCCCCGGAGCTTGCCTCCCTTCGCGCAGCGTGTTTTGCGGCGCGGAGGTCCTACACCCGCAGCCGGCGACGTCACCCCCGTGACGTCGAGAGGGAAGACCGGCTTTATGCGGCGTACATCGACGAGGTGTGCGCCCTAAAGCTGGCCATTCGCCGCGCCAAGGAGGAGGCGCGGCACGAGCTGTTGGAGGGTCTCGACCGTGACCCCTGGGGCCGCCCCTACCGAGCTGCGCTGAATAAGCTACGCTGTCGGGGTCCCCCCCTTGTGGAGACTCTCCAACCCGGCTTCCTCGTGGAGGTGGTTGAGGGCCTATTCCCGCAACGAGCGGAGCACGTGCCCCCGGCAATGGTCGCCGCAGAGACCGACGACCGGGAGGCCGACCTCAGTGCTCCGCCCGTCACAGAGGCGGAGGTGGCGGCGGCTGTTCTTCGGATGCGCTCGAAGAACACCGCCCCCGGGCCCGACGGGGTACCCGGACGGGTGTTGGCCCTGGCCCTCAACCACATGGGGGACCGCCTCAGGGAGCTGTTCGACGTGTGCCTGGCGTCCGGACGGTTCCCTGACTGCTGGAAGGCGGGGAAGCTGGTGCTCCTCCCTAAGCCGGGACGACCTCCCGACACCGTGGCGGCCTACAGGCCTATCGTTTTGCTGGAGGAGGCGGGGAAGTTGCTTGAGAGAGTTCTCGCCACCCGTATCCTCCGGCATCTGGAAGAGGTCGGCTCCGGTCTGTCGGACGCTCAGTACGGTTTCCGCGCTGGGCGTTCGACGATCGATGCCATCCTGCGTCTGAGGGCCGCTTCGGAGGAGGCCGTCGCTGGCGGAGGGGTGTTGTTGGCGGTATCCTTGGATATCGCCAACGCCTTCGGTAGTCTGCCGTTCGGCTGCATCGGCGAGGCGCTCCGGTTCCATGGAGTGCCGGTTTACCTGAGGCGGCTGGTGGCAGACTACCTTGAGGGCAGGGTGGTTCTGTGCGAGGACCGCGACGGAGCTTTGCTCCGCAGACCCATGGCGTGCGGTGTTCCGCAGGGTTCAGTCCTAGGACCTCCCCTGTGGAACATCGGTTACGACTGGGTGCTGCGTGGAGCTTTTCCCCCGGGCCTGGACGTCATCTGCTATGCGGATGACACGCTCGTCACGGCCCGGGGACAAAGCTTCGAGGAGGCGGCGCGCCTGGCCAACGAGGGGGTGGCCCAAGTGGTCGGGCGCATCGAGGCGCTGGGGCTTAGGGTGGCCCCTGCCAAGACTGAGGCCGTGCTCTTTCACGGGCCTCGTCGCGGTCCACCTGCTGGCGCCTCGATAACGGTTGGCTCGGTCCCCGTACGGATCGGGGCCCAGATCAAGTATCTGGGCCTAGTGATAGACAGGCGGTGGAACTTTGACGAGCACTTCCGCATTCTGGTGCCCAAGCTGGAGGGCGTTGCCGCCGCTCTCGGTCGGCTCTTGCCGAACGTGGGCGGCGCCAGCGTCGCCTGCCGGCGGCTTTACACGGGGGTGGTACGGTCGATGGCACTGTACGGCGCACCCGTGTGGGCGGAGTCCTTGTCCGCCGGGAACAGGGTGCGCTTGTGGCGCCCTCAGCGTACCCTGGCGATCAAGGCCATTCGCGGATACCGCACGGTGTCCACAGACGCGGCGTGTGCGTTGGCTGGGACACCCCCGTGGGATTTGGATGCGGAGGTGCTCGCCGAAGTTTACAAGCGCGCGGCGGCAGCCCGGGCCGGGGGTTCTGTCCCCCTGCCCGAGGAGTTGCGAGGTTGGCGCGAGGAGGCCCACCGGACGTTGATGGTACGGTGGGGGCATCGGCTTGAGGCTCCACGAGCTGGCGTTCGGACCGTGGAGGCGCTCAGGCCGATTCTCGAGGAGTGGGCAGTGCGGCAGCATGGGACTCTCTCCTTTAGGCTGGTGCAGGTATTGACCGGACATGGTTGCTTCGGTACATACCTGCATAGGCTTGGGAGGGAGGCGAGTCCGATGTGCCACCACTGCGACTGCGGTGAAGACTCGGTGCAACACACTCTCGAGCAGTGTCCTGCCTGGGAGTTGCAGCGTCGGGAACTCACCGCAGTGATAGGGAACGACCTCGCGCTGCCGGCCGTGGTTCAATCCATGAGCTGCGCGAGGTCGTGGGAAGCGGTCGCATCCTTCTGCGAGGAAGTTATCTTGCAGAAGGAGGCGGCGGAGCGGATCAGGGAGGACTCACCCCTGGCTGATCCGCATCGCCGCCGGCGAGCTGGGCGGCGAAGGCGCGCGTACGCCGCGAACCATATGCCGCCCTGAGCGAGGCCGCGGGCGGAGGAACGGGGACCTTTTTCCACCGCCCGCTGATGCCTTCCGCGACGGAGCGGCGCTCTGTGTGCGTCCGGAGCGCTGCTAGGAGAGGACGACCAAGGAGTCGGGTGCCCGGTGGCAGTCGGACCGGGCACAGTCGCCGCGGCGGGCCCTGTGGATGTAAGAACGATCCAGGGCTCGCCCACTTTTACGGCGACGCATGGCACACGGCGGGTCTTTTTAGTGGGTGCAAACCCCACACTACCCCATCGCCTTCCCCGGGTGGTGGGGTGTGCGTCAGGCATTTTTTCCCGCCAAAAAAAAAAAAAAAAAAAAAAAAAAAGGTTAGGTTAGGTTAGGTTAGGTTAGGTTAGGTTAGGTTAGGTGGGGTGCGGGTCAGGTAACCTCCACGTGTGCTTGGTGGGTTGCTAGTCTCTTTCGGATACGTCCGGGGGGAAGGACAACCCGCTGGGCCGGTGCACCCTGGGCACCGTCAATAACTTCCCATTCGTGGGCTCTTGTTGGCGGTGGCGAATACCTGACGGGGGGGGATGTCGCTCTGGGTGTTCCTCTGAATAGCAGAGGACATGCCAGATGCGACAAAGGGGCTGGGTTGGGTTTAGGTTAGGTTAGGCTAGGTTAGTCTGGGTAGGTTAGGTAGGTGAGTAGGAAGGGGAGTCTACGCCGGCTCTCCTTGAATCCCGGAGACCGCAGCATACTCCCAACGACCCCCATCGTAGGCGGTATGGGGTACGGGACTTGTTGTGGACGGAAGGAGGTTGAGGGGGAGGGTGGTTACCTGAAAACAGGTAATCACCAACAAGGGAGCTTCGCCAGCTCCTGGAATTCCGGAGACCACGGTGACCTACCAACGACCCCCATCGTTGGCGGATGGGGTACGGCGGCGCTGTGAGCGGAGGGCTTGCCTTAATTGGCCGGCCTGCGAGAAGGAAAACTCAAAAGGAACACCCGACAGCGAAGTCGTAAAAACCTGTAGATACCTGGCGACCTCTACAGTATATAGCTACACTGGCCGGAATGGGCGTCACCCGACAGTGTTTCCCTACATCGTCCCATACTCGTGGGAACAAAAATGGAAAAAAATAAAATCACCAAAGATGTTGAAGGAGAAAGTGTGGAGTGCGAGGAGTCGCGTGCCGACACGCCAGTGCCAAGAGTGGTGCTGACGCGGTTGGCGGACCGGCCCTCCACCCGGAGTCGGGGCCGCTTGCCCCAGGCGAGTAAGGAGGAGGACCTCAATCCAGCAGGGAGGTCAAACACCGTCAAGCCGGGAGGCGCCGAGAAGCGCAGCTTCCCGGACGATCAAGAGGAGGCTTTCGAGGTGTCCATCCGGGCGCCTCGGAAAGTACGCCCCTCTAACAGAGGAGGAGCGGGGTCGAGAACGCGGTCGCTCACGCCGCACCGCCGACCCACAGCACCGATGGCGGCGACACCGACCCCGGGTGATATCACCCCGGTCGGGTCGTCGTCGTCGGTGTTTTCTAACAGCGCGGCGTACAGACGCGTGCGCGCTGATGGAGAGGCGGCCGCGGAGGATCAGGTCGGTCAATTGACCGACAGGATCCGCTCCGCGACCGAGGGGTCCGCAGCAGACGCAGCGGACCTGATGCAGACGGCGAGCGACTCGTTGAGCCTCGTTATGAAGGTCGCCACGAGGTCCCAAAACCTCAAGGGCGACTTCGTGAAGGGACTCAAGACAGCCGCCAGCGCGTTGGGTGGGGTGGTGGAGCGGCTCTCCGAACGCTCTGCCGCCTCCGAGGCTGCCAATGCCCGCCTCGAGGAAGAGGTGCAGCAGCTCCGCGCTGAGCTGGCCCAGCTTCGGGTCGATCTCCGGGTCAGTGGGGTCGACATCACCCGGGCCGGCTCTCCGCGGGCCGAGAAGCCGCCAGCTGCACCACCCCTGGAGGTGATGGAGCCGGCCAATGGGATGGAGGTGGCTTGTGGGGCTCTGGGCGACGCGTTCAGCGACGCTCAAATGAGCCAGCTGGCCAGGTTCGTGGGGAGCCTGGTAGACGGACGCCTGGCCGGCGTCCAGGACCGCCTGCTCCCCGAAAAGCGGATTCGGCCGCCGTTGGCGGCTGACAAGCGCGGAGCCCCACCAAACCAGCCGGGGATGGGCGCCAAGTCATTTGCGGCGGTGGCCGGCGAGCCCGCCGCGCCCAAGCCGCCTGTGCCGGCCAAAGCTCGTGCCGCTCAGGCTCCTACCGACAGGAGGAAGGGGAAGAAGGGGGGGCGGAGGGTGCCGCCGGCCGCCGCTCCTAGTGCTCCGGCTCCGGTGCCCGCGTCGGTCCCCGCTCCTCCTGCTCCACCCACTTCAGCTGCAGCTGAGGAGGGGTGGCAGACGGTTGGGGGGAAGCGGAAGAGGCGGCGCTCCAGGAAGGCGAAGAACCCTTCCGCGCCGGTAACAGGGCAAACGGCTGGTAAGAGGGGGCCCAAACTCTCTCCGCCAAAGAGTGCCGCCGTGGTCATCACGGTGGCGCCCGAGGCGGAGGGACTCACCTATGCGGGCTTCCTCCAGGAGGCGAGGTCGGTCCTCGACGGGGCCCTCCCTGGCGTCGGAGGGAAGGTGCGGTTGGCGCGGACAGGGGCGCGCATCCTGGAGTTCCCCGGCAAGGAGGGGGAGAAACAGGCCGACATGGTGGCCGCGGCGCTACGAGGCATTGTGGCGGGACGGGATGGCGTCACCGTCGCCAGGCCGACGAAATGCGCGGAGTTGCGCGTGTCGGGCTTGGACGACTCCGTCACGGCGGCGGAGGTCCGGGAGCGCATTGAAGCGTTTGCTGAGTGTGCTCCCGGCTCCGTCAAGGTCGGTGCCGTCCGCCCCGGCCCCGGAGGAGCGGGTGCGGTGTGGGTGCGCTGCCCCATCGCTGCGGCCAAGCTTCTGGCCAAAGCTGGACGACTCCTCGTGGGCTTCTCCTCGGCCCGAATCACGGTCTTGGAGGGGAGGCCTGCGAGGTGTTATGGGTGCATGGCCAGGGGCCACTTGCGGGCCAATTGCACTAGCGCCGTGGACTGCAGCAGATTGTGCTTCCGCTGCGGCCAACTGGGGCACAAGGCGGCGGAATGCTCCGCCGCCCCTTACTGCCCCCCGTGCGCGGCGGGCAATCGGCCCGCCAACCATTTGATGGGGCGGGAGGGGTGCACGATCCCCAACGCGCCGAGGCATCCGGGAGCTGGTCGTTCGACCACGGCGGCTCCCGGTCCTCGGTCACCGACCGCGGGAGGAGAGATGGAGGTGTCAACAATCCAATAATGTATTGCACACCCTCCAATCTCCTCCAGACGAATTTGAACCACTCCGCCGGCGCCCAGGACCTCCTCCTGCAAGCGATGGCGGAGTGGTCAATAGGTGTGGCCGTAGCCGCGGAGCCCTACTTCGTTCCTCCCTGCCCAAATTGGGTGGGTGACCGGGACGGCTCCGTGGCCATCGTCAGCTCCGCTGCGCTTCGCTCCCCACCCTTGTCGCTCAGAGACAGGGGCGAGGGGTTCGTTGCTGCCGATTGGGGGGAGGTAACGCTGTTCGGCGTGTACTTCTCCCCAAACCGGAGTCTGGCGGAATTCGAGGTCTTCCTCAATAGAGTGGAGGCCTCGATACGGCGGACAGCACCTCGTCAGGTGCTCGTTCTGGGGGACTTCAATGCCAAATCTACGGCGTGGGGCTCCCCCGGAACGGATGCCCGCGGTCGGGCAGTCGAAGAGTGGGCGACGTCGGTGGGCCTCTGTCTCCTCAACAGAGGCACCACCGACACGTGCGTTCGTCGGCAGGGGGGGTCGATAGTGGACCTCTCGTTCGCTACCCCTGCCGTCGAAGCGCAAGTAAGGAGCTGGCGTGTCCTGGATGAGGTTGAGACGCTCTCGGATCATAGATACATCCGATTCGAGCTCTCCCGGTCCCAGGGCCCCAGAAGGGGTCACGTTCCCTCTCGGCGTGGCGGCGCGTTTCCGCGGTGGGCTGTGGGGCGAATGGACAAGGTCCTGCTAGAGGAGGCGGCCATTATTTCCAATTGGTTCGCCTCCCCGCCTTCGTCCGAGGGTGCCGACGCTGCGGCTGGCCGTTTTCGCGATGCGATTACGCAAATCTGCGATACGGCCATGCCCCGTGCTAAGTGTTGGTCCCCGAAGACGGAGGTCTACTGGTGGTCCCCGGAGCTTGCCTCCCTTCGCGCAGCGTGTTTTGCGGCGCGGAGGTCCTACACCCGCAGCCGGCGACGTCACCCCCGTGACGTCGAGAGGGAAGACCGGCTTTACGCGGCGTACATCGACGAGGTGTGCGCCCTAAAGCTGGCCATTCGCCGCGCCAAGGAGGAGGCGCGGCACGAGCTGTTGGAGGGTCTCGACCGTGACCCCTGGGGCCGCCCCTACCGAGCTGCGCTGAATAAGCTACGCTGTCGGGGTCCCCCCCTTGTGGAGACTCTCCAACCCGGCTTCCTCGTGGAGGTGGTTGAGGGCCTATTCCCGCAACGAGCGGAGCACGTGCCCCCGGCAATGGTCGCCGCAGAGACCGACGACCGGGAGGCCGACCTCAGTGCTCCGCCCGTCACAGAGGCGGAGGTGGCGGCGGCTGTTCTTCGGATGCGCTCGAAGAACACCGCCCCCGGGCCCGACGGGGTACCCGGACGGGTGTTGGCCCTGGCCCTCAACCACATGGGGGACCGCCTCAGGGAGCTGTTCGACGTGTGCCTGGCGTCCGGACGGTTCCCTGACTGCTGGAAGGCGGGGAAGCTGGTGCTCCTCCCTAAGCCGGGACGACCTCCCGACACCGTGGCGGCCTACAGGCCTATCGTTTTGCTGGAGGAGGCGGGGAAGTTGCTTGAGAGAGTTCTCGCCACCCGTATCCTCCGGCATCTGGAAGGGGTCGGCTCCGGTCTGTCGGACGCTCAGTACGGTTTCCGCGCTGGGCGTTCGACGATCGATGCCATCCTGCGTCTGAGGGCCGCTTCGGAGGAGGCCGTCGCTGGCGGAGGGGTGTTGCTGGCGGTATCCTTGGATATCGCCAACGCCTTCGGTAGTCTGCCGTTCGGCTGCATCGGCGAGGCGCTCCGGTTCCATGGAGTGCCGGTTTACCTGAGGCGGCTGGTGGCAGACTACCTTGAGGGCAGGGTGGTTCTGTGCGAGGACCGCGACGGAGCTTTGCTCCGCAGACCCATGGCGTGCGGTGTTCCGCAGGGTTCAGTCCTAGGACCTCCCCTGTGGAACATCGGTTACGACTGGGTGCTGCGTGGAGCTTTTCCCCCGGGCCTGGACGTCATCTGCTATGCGGATGACACGCTCGTCACGGCCCGGGGACAAAGCTTCGAGGAGGCGGCGCGCCTGGCCAACGAGGGGGTGGCCCAAGTGGTCGGGCGCATCGAGGCGCTGGGGCTTAGGGTGGCCCCTGCCAAGACTGAGGCCGTGCTCTTTCACGGGCCTCGTCGCGGTCCACCTGCTGGCGCCTCGATAACGGTTGGCTCGGTCCCCGTACGGATCGGGGCCCAGATCAAGTATCTGGGCCTAGTGATAGACAGGCGGTGGAACTTTGACGAGCACTTCCGCATTCTGGTGCCCAAGCTGGAGGGCGTTGCCGCCGCTCTCGGTCGGCTCTTGCCGAACGTGGGCGGCGCCAGCGTCGCCTGCCGGCGGCTTTACACGGGGGTGGTACGGTCGATGGCACTGTACGGCGCACCCGTGTGGGCGGAGTCCTTGTCCGCCGGGAACAGGGTGCGCTTGTGGCGCCCTCAGCGTACCCTGGCGATCAAGGCCATTCGCGGATACCGCACGGTGTCCACAGACGCGGCGTGTGCGTTGGCTGGGACACCCCCGTGGGATTTGGATGCGGAGGTGCTCGCCGAGGTTTACAAGCGCGCGGCGGCAGCCCGGGCCGGGGGTTCTGTCCCCCTGCCCGAGGAGTTGCGAGGTTGGCGCGAGGAGGCCCACCGGACGTTGATGGTACGGTGGGGGCATCGGCTTGAGGCTCCACGAGCTGGCGTTCGGACCGTGGAGGCGCTCAGGCCGATTCTCGAGGAGTGGGCAGTGCGGCAGCATGGGACTCTCTCCTTTAGGCTGGTGCAGGTATTGACCGGACATGGTTGCTTCGGTACATACCTGCATAGGCTTGGGAGGGAGGCGAGTCCGATGTGCCACCACTGCGACTGCGGTGAGGACTCGGTGCAGCACACTCTCGAGCAGTGTCCTGCCTGGGAGTTGCAGCGTCGGGAACTCACCGCAGTGATAGGGAACGACCTCGCGCTGCCGGCCGTGGTTCAATCCATGAGCTGCGCGAGGTCGTGGGAAGCGGTCGCATCCTTCTGCGAGGAAGTTATCTTGCAGAAGGAGGCGGCGGAGCGGATCAGGGAGGACTCACCCCTGGCTGATCCGCATCGCCGCCGGCGAGCTGGGCGGCGAAGGCGCGCGTACGCCGCGAACCATATGCCGCCCTGAGCGAGGCCGCGGGCGGAGGAACGGGGACCTTTTTCCACCGCCCGCTGATGCCTTCCGCGACGGAGCGGCGCTCTGTGTGCGTCCGGAGCGCTGCTAGGAGAGGACGACCAAGGAGTCGGGTGCCCGGTGGCAGTCGGACCGGGCACAGTCGCCGCGGCGGGCCCTGTGGATGTAAGAACGATCCAGGGCTCGCCCACTTTTACGGCGACGCATGGCACACGGCGGGTCTTTTTAGTGGGTGCAAACCCCACACTACCCCATCGCCTTCCCCGGGTGGTGGGGTGTGCGTCAGGCATTTTTTCCCGCCAAAAAAAAAAAAAAAAAAAAAAAAAAGGTTAGGTTAGGTTAGGTTAGGTTAGGTTAGGTTAGGTTAGGTTTTGCTGGAGGAGGCGGGGAAGTTGCTTGAGAGAGTTCTCGCCACCCGTATCCTCCGGCATCTGGAAGAGGTCGGCTCCGGTCTGTCGGACGCTCAGTACGGTTTCCGCGCTGGGCGTTCGACGATCGATGCCATCCTGCGTCTGAGGGCCGCTTCGGAGGAGGCCGTCGCTGGCGGAGGGGTGTTGTTGGCGGTATCCTTGGATATCGCCAACGCCTTCGGTAGTCTGCCGTTCGGCTGCATCGGCGAGGCGCTCCGGTTCCATGGAGTGCCGGTTTACCTGAGGCGGCTGGTGGCAGACTACCTTGAGGGCAGGGTGGTTCTGTGCGAGGACCGCGACGGAGCTTTGCTCCGCAGACCCATGGCGTGCGGTGTTCCGCAGGGTTCAGTCCTAGGACCTCCCCTGTGGAACATCGGTTACGACTGGGTGCTGCGTGGAGCTTTTCCCCCGGGCCTGGACGTCATCTGCTATGCGGATGACACGCTCGTCACGGCCCGGGGACAAAGCTTCGAGGAGGCGGCGCGCCTGGCCAACGAGGGGGTGGCCCAAGTGGTCGGGCGCATCGAGGCGCTGGGGCTTAGGGTGGCCCCTGCCAAGACTGAGGCCGTGCTCTTTCACGGGCCTCGTCGCGGTCCACCTGCTGGCGCCTCGATAACGGTTGGCTCGGTCCCCGTACGGATCGGGGCCCAGATCAAGTATCTGGGCCTAGTGATAGACAGGCGGTGGAACTTTGACGAGCACTTCCGCATTCTGGTGCCCAAGCTGGAGGGCGTTGCCGCCGCTCTCGGTCGGCTCTTGCCGAACGTGGGCGGCGCCAGCGTCGCCTGCCGGCGGCTTTACACGGGGGTGGTACGGTCGATGGCACTGTACGGCGCACCCGTGTGGGCGGAGTCCTTGTCCGCCGGGAACAGGGTGCGCTTGTGGCGCCCTCAGCGTACCCTGGCGATCAAGGCCATTCGCGGATACCGCACGGTGTCCACAGACGCGGCGTGTGCGTTGGCTGGGACACCCCCGTGGGATTTGGATGCGGAGGTGCTCGCCGAGGTTTACAAGCGCGCGGCGGCAGCCCGGGCCGGGGGTTCTGTCCCCCTGCCCGAGGAGTTGCGAGGTTGGCGCGAGGAGGCCCACCGGACGTTGATGGTACGGTGGGGGCATCGGCTTGAGGCTCCACGAGCTGGCGTTCGGACCGTGGAGGCGCTCAGGCCGATTCTCGAGGAGTGGGCAGTGCGGCAGCATGGGACTCTCTCCTTTAGGCTGGTGCAGGTATTGACCGGACATGGTTGCTTCGGTACATACCTGCATAGGCTTGGGAGGGAGGCGAGTCCGATGTGCCACCACTGCGACTGCGGTGAAGACTCGGTGCAACACACTCTCGAGCAGTGTCCTGCCTGGGAGTTGCAGCGTCGGGAACTCACCGCAGTGATAGGGAACGACCTCGCGCTGCCGGCCGTGGTTCAATCCATGAGCTGCGCGAGGTCGTGGGAAGCGGTCGCATCCTTCTGCGAGGAAGTTATCTTGCAGAAGGAGGCGGCGGAGCGGATCAGGGAGGACTCACCCCTGGCTGATCCGCATCGCCGCCGGCGAGCTGGGCGGCGAAGGCGCGCGTACGCCGCGAACCATATGCCGCCCTGAGCGAGGCCGCGGGCGGAGGAACGGGGACCTTTTTCCACCGCCCGCTGATGCCTTCCGCGACGGAGCGGCGCTCTGTGTGTGTCCGGAGCGCCGCTAGGAGAGGACGACCAAGGAGTCGGGTGCCCGGTGGCAGTCGGACCGGGCACAGTCGCCGCGGCGGGCCCTGTGGATGTAAGAACGATCCAGGGCTCGCCCACTTTTACGGCGACGCATGGCACACGGCGGGTCTTTTTAGTGGGTGCAAACCCCACACTACCCCATCGCCTTCCCCGGGTGGTGGGGTGTGCGTCAGGCATTTTTTCCCGCCAAAAAAAAAAAAAAAAAAAAAAAAAAAAAAAAAAAAAAAAAAAAAAAAAAAAAAAAAAAAAAAAAAAAAGGTTAGGTTAGGTTAGGTTAGGTTTTTTTTTTTTTTTTTTTTTTTTTTTTTTTTTTTTTTTTTTTTTTTTTTTTTTTTTTTTTTTAAACTCCTATCTCCAACATAATCGGAGTCTATGCTAAGCAACTCATTCATTCCAGTTCTCGCATTTATTCCTCTCGCACTTTCATTCAGCATACTGTATCTTTCTAGCATTCGTTCATCTTTCTTACTTAAGGGTAGGACGCCCTTATATTTACTGTCTATTCTGCTATTTTATCTTTATTATTTCAACAGGGAAAAAGACGACAAAACTGTTTTTTATTAATTTTTACAGGTTTCTTATTCTATTTCTTAGTACTATTGAATTACATGTTTACTTTTTAATTTTTTCAGGTTTCTTATTCTATTTCTATAAACTACTACATAACATGTTTACTATTTTTAATTTGTACAACATTCTTATCTTTATTCTTACAGCTAGTTAGATGTTATCTTATTTTTTATTACAGGAGACACAGCAAATGTTTTATGTTTAATCCATCGTGACTATCTTATTCTAGCTTATTTCTATAGTTTTATTATAGTTTATGGGCTACTCGAGTATTAATCTTATTAATCTTACTTATTACGTTTGCAATTATTTTTATTTTTATTTTTCTTATGTTCAATGCTTAACATTAATATTTTACATAATATCACGTAAACATTTTTACTTTATGCACTCTTGTTTCTCTTCACAACCCTTTCACAAATTTTTACGCAATATTCCAAGAATACTTCTCGGTTTTTGCCCGCTATTATTTGGCATGTATTTTCGGCGTCAATTTTGGTGTTGAGTACGTGCTCAGCCTCCAGTCTTTCTCTATCAAAGACGGGGCAGCTGAATAATATATGTGGCACCGTTTCGTCGACATCGGGGTCACAGATGCACGATGGGCTCTGTTTGCACTTGAAACGGTTCAAGTACGCCGAGAACCCACCGTGCCCCGTCATGATTTGCGTGACTATATTGCTTATTTTGCACTTTCTGGTTATCCTGTAAGCCGCCGAGGAGCTTAGGTTAGGTTAGGTTAGGTTAGGTTCCCCCCCGAATTGGTTCCCGCCTTGTCGTGGCGGGGGGGCTCAGTAGCCGTGGTGGCGGAAACCCACGGTGAAGCCAAGAGGAACCTAGGCGGGGGCCGCTCGTCTAGGCTTTTGCTGCTAAGCCAACGACGAGTGGCCCAATAGTTGCGGTGCCGCGGGTGCCGCCTGTAGCGGCATCGCAACTGAGCGGGCTGCGATGCCCCCCCCTCTGATGGAGGGGGCATCGCAGAGGAGTGCGGGGGGCCGCGGCGGGGAGGGGAGTGTCGGTGTGGCTTCGGCCATTCTCCCTTAACTTCCGCGGCCTCAACGGGGCCGCCACCGTCAGATGGCGGACGCGGTGGGGCCGCAGGGGAAGAGGACTGTCGGTGTATCGTTGCCGCTGTCCCTGTCCCCTGCGGCCGAAAGGTGGTAGGTGACGGGGCCACAGACCCGACCCGTCACAGGGGGAGCTCCGGCGTGCCTGCATGACTGCGGCGCGTCGGAGGGCCTGGACCCCTCGCTTCCTGGCGTGGGAGCCCCATGCTGGAAGGCGACGGGTCTGGGCAGCGGTCGCCTCCTTTTGCGAGGGTGGTAAATCGCAAAAGGAGGCGAAGGTGGTGATACGCGGGCGACAGGGGCGGGGGCCCCTTCGCCTGCATTGCACATCACCACCCGCGGGAGGGAATGGCCGAGCACTCGCGGTCATTCCCGGGCCCCTCCGTTGAGAGGGGCATGAGGGGCCCGCTGTGAGACAGCGGGCAGTCGTCGGCGGGGGACTGGAGTAAAGGCTCTGCCAGTTTCCCAGTCCTCCTCCACTAAGACGATGCGGGAGTGCCGTTGGGTTTTTTAGTGGGTATACCGGAAGCAGGATCCGGGGAGTCCCACATACCCCTCCCTTCCCCCGGAGGGAGGATGATGCGTAATGCATTTTTCCCAACGCAACAAAAAAAAAAAAAAAAAAAAAAGGTTAGGTTAGGTTAGGTTAGGTTAGGTTAGGTTGGGGTGCGGGTCAGGTAACCTCCACGTGTGCTTGGTGGGTTGCTAGTCTCTTTCGGATACGTCCGGGGGGAAGGACAACCCGCTGGGCCGGTGCACCCTGGGCACCGTCAATAACTTCCCATTCGTGGGCTCTTGTTGGCGGTGGCGAATACCTGACGGGGGGGGATGTCGCTCTGGGTGTTCCTCTGAATAGCAGAGGACATGCCAGATGCGACAAAGGGGCTGGGTTGGGTTTAGGTTAGGTTAGGCTAGGTTAGTCTGGGTAGGTTAGGTAGGTGAGTAGGAAGGGGAGTCTACGCCGGCTCTCCTTGAATCCCGGAGACCGCAGCATACTCCCAACGACCCCCATCGTAGGCGGTATGGGGTACGGGACTTGTTGTGGACGGAAGGAGGTTGAGGGGGAGGGTGGTTACCTGAAAACAGGTAATCACCAACAAGGGAGCTTCGCCAGCTCCTGGAATTCCGGAGACCACGGTGACCTACCAACGACCCCCATCGTTGGCGGATGGGGTACGGCGGCGCTGTGAGCGGAGGGCTTGCCTTAATTGGCCGGCCTGCGAGAAGGAAAACTCAAAAGGAACACCCGACAGCGAAGTCGTAAAAACCTGTAGATACCTGGCGACCTCTACAGTATATAGCTACACTGGCCGGAATGGGCGTCACCCGACAGTGTTTCCCTACATCGTCCCATACTCGTGGGAACAAAAATGGAAAAAAATAAAATCACCAAAGATGTTGAAGGAGAAAGTGTGGAGTGCGAGGAGTCGCGTGCCGACACGCCAGTGCCAAGAGTGGTGCTGACGCGGTTGGCGGACCGGCCCTCCACCCGGAGTCGGGGCCGCTTGCCCCAGGCGAGTAAGGAGGAGGACCTCAATCCAGCAGGGAGGTCAAACACCGTCAAGCCGGGAGGCGCCGAGAAGCGCAGCTTCCCGGACGATCAAGAGGAGGCTTTCGAGGTGTCCATCCGGGCGCCTCGGAAAGTACGCCCCTCTAACAGAGGAGGAGCGGGGTCGAGAACGCGGTCGCTCACGCCACACCGCCGACCCACAGCACCGATGGCGGCGACACCGACCCCGGGTGATATCACCCCGGTCGGGTCGTCGTCGTCGGTGTTTTCTAACAGCGCGGCGTACAGACGCGTGCGCGCTGATGGAGAGGCGGCCGCGGAGGATCAGGTCGGTCAATTGACCGACAGGATCCGCTCCGCGACCGAGGGGTCCGCAGCAGACGCAGCGGACCTGATGCAGACGGCGAGCGACTCGTTGAGCCTCGTTATGAAGGTCGCCACGAGGTCCCAAAACCTCAAGGGCGACTTCGTGAAGGGACTCAAGACAGCCGCCAGCGCGTTGGGTGGGGTGGTGGAGCGGCTCTCCGAACGCTCTGCCGCCTCCGAGGCTGCCAATGCCCGCCTCGAGGAAGAGGTGCAGCAGCTCCGCGCTGAGCTGGCCCAGCTTCGGGTCGATCTCCGGGTCAGTGGGGTCGACATCACCCGGGCCGGCTCTCCGCGGGCCGAGAAGCCGCCAGCTGCACCACCCCTGGAGGTGATGGAGCCGGCCAATGGGATGGAGGTGGCTTGTGGGGCTCTGGGCGACGCGTTCAGCGACGCTCAAATGAGCCAGCTGGCCAGGTTCGTGGGGAGCCTGGTAGACGGACGCCTGGCCGGCGTCCAGGACCGCCTGCTCCCCGAAAAGCGGATTCGGCCGCCGTTGGCGGCTGACAAGCGCGGAGCCCCACCAAACCAGCCGGGGATGGGCGCCAAGTCATTTGCGGCGGTGGCCGGCGAGCCCGCCGCGCCCAAGCCGCCTGTGCCGGCCAAAGCTCGTGCCGCTCAGGCTCCTACCGACAGGAGGAAGGGGAAGAAGGGGGGGCGGAGGGTGCCGCCGGCCGCCGCTCCTAGTGCTCCGGCTCCGGTGCCCGCGTCGGTCCCCGCTCCTCCTGCTCCACCCACTTCAGCTGCAGCTGAGGAGGGGTGGCAGACGGTTGGGGGGAAGCGGAAGAGGCGGCGCTCCAGGAAGGCGAAGAACCCTTCCGCGCCGGTAACAGGGCAAACGGCTGGTAAGAGGGGGCCCAAACTCTCTCCGCCAAAGAGTGCCGCCGTGGTCATCACGGTGGCGCCCGAGGCGGAGGGACTCACCTATGCGGGCTTCCTCCAGGAGGCGAGGTCGGTCCTCGACGGGGCCCTCCCTGGCGTCGGAGGGAAGGTGCGGTTGGCGCGGACAGGGGCGCGCATCCTGGAGTTCCCCGGCAAGGAGGGGGAGAAACAGGCCGACATGGTGGCCGCGGCGCTACGAGGCATTGTGGCGGGACGGGATGGCGTCACCGTCGCCAGGCCGACGAAATGCGCGGAGTTGCGCGTGTCGGGCTTGGACGACTCCGTCACGGCGGCGGAGGTCCGGGAGCGCATTGAAGCGTTTGCTGAGTGTGCTCCCGGCTCCGTCAAGGTCGGTGCCGTCCGCCCCGGCCCCGGAGGAGCGGGTGCGGTGTGGGTGCGCTGCCCCATCGCTGCGGCCAAGCTTCTGGCCAAAGCTGGACGACTCCTCGTGGGCTTCTCCTCGGCCCGAATCACGGTCTTGGAGGGGAGGCCTGCGAGGTGTTATGGGTGCATGGCCAGGGGCCACTTGCGGGCCAATTGCACTAGCGCCGTGGACTGCAGCAGATTGTGCTTCCGCTGCGGCCAACTGGGGCACAAGGCGGCGGAATGCTCCGCCGCCCCTTACTGCCCCCCGTGCGCGGCGGGCAATCGGCCCGCCAACCATTTGATGGGGCGGGAGGGGTGCACGATCCCCAACGCGCCGAGGCATCCGGGAGCTGGTCGTTCGACCACGGCGGCTCCCGGTCCTCGGTCACCGACCGCGGGAGGAGAGATGGAGGTGTCAACAATCCAATAATGTATTGCACACCCTCCAATCTCCTCCAGACGAATTTGAACCACTCCGCCGGCGCCCAGGACCTCCTCCTGCAAGCGATGGCGGAGTGGTCAATAGGTGTGGCCGTAGCCGCGGAGCCCTACTTCGTTCCTCCCTGCCCAAATTGGGTGGGTGACCGGGACGGCTCCGTGGCCATCGTCAGCTCCGCTGCGCTTCGCTCCCCACCCTTGTCGCTCAGAGACAGGGGCGAGGGGTTCGTTGCTGCCGATTGGGGGGAGGTAACGCTGTTCGGCGTGTACTTCTCCCCAAACCGGAGTCTGGCGGAATTCGAGGTCTTCCTCAATAGAGTGGAGGCCTCGATACGGCGGACAGCACCTCGTCAGGTGCTCGTTCTGGGGGACTTCAATGCCAAATCTACGGCGTGGGGCTCCCCCGGAACGGATGCCCGCGGTCGGGCAGTCGAAGAGTGGGCGACGTCGGTGGGCCTCTGTCTCCTCAACAGAGGCACCACCGACACGTGCGTTCGTCGGCAGGGGGGGTCGATAGTGGACCTCTCGTTCGCTACCCCTGCCGTCGAAGCGCAAGTAAGGAGCTGGCGTGTCCTGGATGAGGTTGAGACGCTCTCGGATCATAGATACATCCGATTCGAGCTCTCCCGGTCCCAGGGCCCCAGAAGGGGTCACGTTCCCTCTCGGCGTGGCGGCGCGTTTCCGCGGTGGGCTGTGGGGCGAATGGACAAGGTCCTGCTAGAGGAGGCGGCCATTATTTCCAATTGGTTCGCCTCCCCGCCTTCGTCCGAGGGTGCCGACGCTGCGGCTGGCCGTTTTCGCGATGCGATTACGCAAATCTGCGATACGGCCATGCCCCGTGCTAAGTGTTGGTCCCCGAAGACGGAGGTCTACTGGTGGTCCCCGGAGCTTGCCTCCCTTCGCGCAGCGTGTTTTGCGGCGCGGAGGTCCTACACCCGCAGCCGGCGACGTCACCCCCGTGACGTCGAGAGGGAAGACCGGCTTTATGCGGCGTACATCGACGAGGTGTGCGCCCTAAAGCTGGCCATTCGCCGCGCCAAGGAGGAGGCGCGGCACGAGCTGTTGGAGGGTCTCGACCGTGACCCCTGGGGCCGCCCCTACCGAGCTGCGCTGAATAAGCTACGCTGTCGGGGTCCCCCCCTTGTGGAGACTCTCCAACCCGGCTTCCTCGTGGAGGTGGTTGAGGGCCTATTCCCGCAACGAGCGGAGCACGTGCCCCCGGCAATGGTCGCCGCAGAGACCGACGACCGGGAGGCCGACCTCAGTGCTCCGCCCGTCACAGAGGCGGAGGTGGCGGCGGCTGTTCTTCGGATGCGCTCGAAGAACACCGCCCCCGGGCCCGACGGGGTACCCGGACGGGTGTTGGCCCTGGCCCTCAACCACATGGGGGACCGCCTCAGGGAGCTGTTCGACGTGTGCCTGGCGTCCGGACGGTTCCCTGACTGCTGGAAGGCGGGGAAGCTGGTGCTCCTCCCTAAGCCGGGACGACCTCCCGACACCGTGGCGGCCTACAGGCCTATCGTTTTGCTGGAGGAGGCGGGGAAGTTGCTTGAGAGAGTTCTCGCCACCCGTATCCTCCGGCATCTGGAAGAGGTCGGCTCCGGTCTGTCGGACGCTCAGTACGGTTTCCGCGCTGGGCGTTCGACGATCGATGCCATCCTGCGTCTGAGGGCCGCTTCGGAGGAGGCCGTCGCTGGCGGAGGGGTGTTGTTGGCGGTATCCTTGGATATCGCCAACGCCTTCGGTAGTCTGCCGTTCGGCTGCATCGGCGAGGCGCTCCGGTTCCATGGAGTGCCGGTTTACCTGAGGCGGCTGGTGGCAGACTACCTTGAGGGCAGGGTGGTTCTGTGCGAGGACCGCGACGGAGCTTTGCTCCGCAGACCCATGGCGTGCGGTGTTCCGCAGGGTTCAGTCCTAGGACCTCCCCTGTGGAACATCGGTTACGACTGGGTGCTGCGTGGAGCTTTTCCCCCGGGCCTGGACGTCATCTGCTATGCGGATGACACGCTCGTCACGGCCCGGGGACAAAGCTTCGAGGAGGCGGCGCGCCTGGCCAACGAGGGGGTGGCCCAAGTGGTCGGGCGCATCGAGGCGCTGGGGCTTAGGGTGGCCCCTGCCAAGACTGAGGCCGTGCTCTTTCACGGGCCTCGTCGCGGTCCACCTGCTGGCGCCTCGATAACGGTTGGCTCGGTCCCCGTACGGATCGGGGCCCAGATCAAGTATCTGGGCCTAGTGATAGACAGGCGGTGGAACTTTGACGAGCACTTCCGCATTCTGGTGCCCAAGCTGGAGGGCGTTGCCGCCGCTCTCGGTCGGCTCTTGCCGAACGTGGGCGGCGCCAGCGTCGCCTGCCGGCGGCTTTACACGGGGGTGGTACGGTCGATGGCACTGTACGGCGCACCCGTGTGGGCGGAGTCCTTGTCCGCCGGGAACAGGGTGCGCTTGTGGCGCCCTCAGCGTACCCTGGCGATCAAGGCCATTCGCGGATACCGCACGGTGTCCACAGACGCGGCGTGTGCGTTGGCTGGGACACCCCCGTGGGATTTGGATGCGGAGGTGCTCGCCGAGGTTTACAAGCGCGCGGCGGCAGCCCGGGCCGGGGGTTCTGTCCCCCTGCCCGAGGAGTTGCGAGGTTGGCGCGAGGAGGCCCACCGGACGTTGATGGTACGGTGGGGGCATCGGCTTGAGGCTCCACGAGCTGGCGTTCGGACCGTGGAGGCGCTCAGGCCGATTCTCGAGGAGTGGGCAGTGCGGCAGCATGGGACTCTCTCCTTTAGGCTGGTGCAGGTATTGACCGGACATGGTTGCTTCGGTACATACCTGCATAGGCTTGGGAGGGAGGCGAGTCCGATGTGCCACCACTGCGACTGCGGTGAGGACTCGGTGCAGCACACTCTCGAGCAGTGTCCTGCCTGGGAGTTGCAGCGTCGGGAACTCACCGCAGTGATAGGGAACGACCTCGCGCTGCCGGCCGTGGTTCAATCCATGAGCTGCGCGAGGTCGTGGGAAGCGGTCGCATCCTTCTGCGAGGAAGTTATCTTGCAGAAGGAGGCGGCGGAGCGGATCAGGGAGGACTCACCCCTGGCTGATCCGCATCGCCGCCGGCGAGCTGGGCGGCGAAGGCGCGCGTACGCCGCGAACCATATGCCGCCCTGAGCGAGGCCGCGGGCGGAGGAACGGGGACCTTTTTCCACCGCCCGCTGATGCCTTCCGCGACGGAGCGGCGCTCTGTGTGCGTCCGGAGCGCTGCTAGGAGAGGACGACCAAGGAGTCGGGTGCCCGGTGGCAGTCGGACCGGGCACAGTCGCCGCGGCGGGCCCTGTGGATGTAAGAACGATCCAGGGCTCGCCCACTTTTACGGCGACGCATGGCACACGGCGGGTCTTTTTAGTGGGTGCAAACCCCACACTACCCCATCGCCTTCCCCGGGTGGTGGGGTGTGCGTCAGGCATTTTTTCCCGCCAAAAAAAAAAAAAAAAAAAAAAAAAAAAAGGTTAGGTTAGGTTAGGTTAGGTTAGGTTAGGTTAGGTTAGGTTAGGTTAGGTTAGGTTAGGTTAGGTTAGGTTGGGGTGCGGGTCAGGTAACCTCCACGTGTGCTTGGTGGGTTGCTAGTCTCTTTCGGATACGTCCGGGGGAAGGACAACCCGCTGGGCCGGTGCACCCTGGGCACCGTCAATAACTTCCCATTCGTGGGCTCTTGTTGGCGGTGGCGAATACCTGACGGGGGGGGATGTCGCTCTGGGTGTTCCTCTGAATAGCAGAGGACATGCCAGATGCGACAAAGGGGCTGGGTTGGGTTTAGGTTAGGTTAGGCTAGGTTAGTCTGGGTAGGTTAGGTAGGTGAGTAGGAAGGGGAGTCTACGCCGGCTCTCCTTGAATCCCGGAGACCGCAGCATACTCCCAACGACCCCCATCGTAGGCGGTATGGGGTACGGGACTTGTTGTGGACGGAAGGAGGTTGAGGGGGAGGGTGGTTACCTGAAAACAGGTAATCACCAACAAGGGAGCTTCGCCAGCTCCTGGAATTCCGGAGACCACGGTGACCTACCAACGACCCCCATCGTTGGCGGATGGGGTACGGCGGCGCTGTGAGCGGAGGGCTTGCCTTAATTGGCCGGCCTGCGAGAAGGAAAACTCAAAAGGAACACCCGACAGCGAAGTCGTAAAAACCTGTAGATACCTGGCGACCTCTACAGTATATAGCTACACTGGCCGGAATGGGCGTCACCCGACAGTGTTTCCCTACATCGTCCCATACTCGTGGGAACAAAAATGGAAAAAAATAAAATCACCAAAGATGTTGAAGGAGAAAGTGTGGAGTGCGAGGAGTCGCGTGCCGACACGCCAGTGCCAAGAGTGGTGCTGACGCGGTTGGCGGACCGGCCCTCCACCCGGAGTCGGGGCCGCTTGCCCCAGGCGAGTAAGGAGGAGGACCTCAATCCAGCAGGGAGGTCAAACACCGTCAAGCCGGGAGGCGCCGAGAAGCGCAGCTTCCCGGACGATCAAGAGGAGGCTTTCGAGGTGTCCATCCGGGCGCCTCGGAAAGTACGCCCCTCTAACAGAGGAGGAGCGGGGTCGAGAACGCGGTCGCTCACGCCGCACCGCCGACCCACAGCACCGATGGCGGCGACACCGACCCCGGGTGATATCACCCCGGTCGGGTCGTCGTCGTCGGTGTTTTCTAACAGCGCGGCGTACAGACGCGTGCGCGCTGATGGAGAGGCGGCCGCGGAGGATCAGGTCGGTCAATTGACCGACAGGATCCGCTCCGCGACCGAGGGGTCCGCAGCAGACGCAGCGGACCTGATGCAGACGGCGAGCGACTCGTTGAGCCTCGTTATGAAGGTCGCCACGAGGTCCCAAAACCTCAAGGGCGACTTCGTGAAGGGACTCAAGACAGCCGCCAGCGCGTTGGGTGGGGTGGTGGAGCGGCTCTCCGAACGCTCTGCCGCCTCCGAGGCTGCCAATGCCCGCCTCGAGGAAGAGGTGCAGCAGCTCCGCGCTGAGCTGGCCCAGCTTCGGGTCGATCTCCGGGTCAGTGGGGTCGACATCACCCGGGCCGGCTCTCCGCGGGCCGAGAAGCCGCCAGCTGCACCACCCCTGGAGGTGATGGAGCCGGCCAATGGGATGGAGGTGGCTTGTGGGGCTCTGGGCGACGCGTTCAGCGACGCTCAAATGAGCCAGCTGGCCAGGTTCGTGGGGAGCCTGGTAGACGGACGCCTGGCCGGCGTCCAGGACCGCCTGCTCCCCGAAAAGCGGATTCGGCCGCCGTTGGCGGCTGACAAGCGCGGAGCCCCACCAAACCAGCCGGGGATGGGCGCCAAGTCATTTGCGGCGGTGGCCGGCGAGCCCGCCGCGCCCAAGCCGCCTGTGCCGGCCAAAGCTCGTGCCGCTCAGGCTCCTACCGACAGGAGGAAGGGGAAGAAGGGGGGGCGGAGGGTGCCGCCGGCCGCCGCTCCTAGTGCTCCGGCTCCGGTGCCCGCGTCGGTCCCCGCTCCTCCTGCTCCACCCACTTCAGCTGCAGCTGAGGAGGGGTGGCAGACGGTTGGGGGGAAGCGGAAGAGGCGGCGCTCCAGGAAGGCGAAGAACCCTTCCGCGCCGGTAACAGGGCAAACGGCTGGTAAGAGGGGGCCCAAACTCTCTCCGCCAAAGAGTGCCGCCGTGGTCATCACGGTGGCGCCCGAGGCGGAGGGACTCACCTATGCGGGCTTCCTCCAGGAGGCGAGGTCGGTCCTCGACGGGGCCCTCCCTGGCGTCGGAGGGAAGGTGCGGTTGGCGCGGACAGGGGCGCGCATCCTGGAGTTCCCCGGCAAGGAGGGGGAGAAACAGGCCGACATGGTGGCCGCGGCGCTACGAGGCATTGTGGCGGGACGGGATGGCGTCACCGTCGCCAGGCCGACGAAATGCGCGGAGTTGCGCGTGTCGGGCTTGGACGACTCCGTCACGGCGGCGGAGGTCCGGGAGCGCATTGAAGCGTTTGCTGAGTGTGCTCCCGGCTCCGTCAAGGTCGGTGCCGTCCGCCCCGGCCCCGGAGGAGCGGGTGCGGTGTGGGTGCGCTGCCCCATCGCTGCGGCCAAGCTTCTGGCCAAAGCTGGACGACTCCTCGTGGGCTTCTCCTCGGCCCGAATCACGGTCTTGGAGGGGAGGCCTGCGAGGTGTTATGGGTGCATGGCCAGGGGCCACTTGCGGGCCAATTGCACTAGCGCCGTGGACTGCAGCAGATTGTGCTTCCGCTGCGGCCAACTGGGGCACAAGGCGGCGGAATGCTCCGCCGCCCCTTACTGCCCCCCGTGCGCGGCGGGCAATCGGCCCGCCAACCATTTGATGGGGCGGGAGGGGTGCACGATCCCCAACGCGCCGAGGCATCCGGGAGCTGGTCGTTCGACCACGGCGGCTCCCGGTCCTCGGTCACCGACCGCGGGAGGAGAGATGGAGGTGTCAACAATCCAATAATGTATTGCACACCCTCCAATCTCCTCCAGACGAATTTGAACCACTCCGCCGGCGCCCAGGACCTCCTCCTGCAAGCGATGGCGGAGTGGTCAATAGGTGTGGCCGTAGCCGCGGAGCCCTACTTCGTTCCTCCCTGCCCAAATTGGGTGGGTGACCGGGATGGCTCCGTGGCCATCGTCAGCTCCGCTGCGCTTCGCTCCCCACCCTTGTCGCTCAGAGACAGGGGCGAGGGGTTCGTTGCTGCCGATTGGGGGGAGGTAACGCTGTTCGGCGTGTACTTCTCCCCAAACCGGAGTCTGGCGGAATTCGAGGTCTTCCTCAATAGAGTGGAGGCCTCGATACGGCGGACAGCACCTCGTCAGGTGCTCGTTCTGGGGGACTTCAATGCCAAATCTACGGCGTGGGGCTCCCCCGGAACGGATGCCCGCGGTCGGGCAGTCGAAGAGTGGGCGACGTCGGTGGGCCTCTGTCTCCTCAACAGAGGCACCACCGACACGTGCGTTCGTCGGCAGGGGGGGTCGATAGTGGACCTCTCGTTCGCTACCCCTGCCGTCGAAGCGCAAGTAAGGAGCTGGCGTGTCCTGGATGAGGTTGAGACGCTCTCGGATCATAGATACATCCGATTCGAGCTCTCCCGGTCCCAGGGCCCCAGAAGGGGTCACGTTCCCTCTCGGCGTGGCGGCGCGTTTCCGCGGTGGGCTGTGGGGCGAATGGACAAGGTCCTGCTAGAGGAGGCGGCCATTATTTCCAATTGGTTCGCCTCCCCGCCTTCGTCCGAGGGTGCCGACGCTGCGGCTGGCCGTTTTCGCGATGCGATTACGCAAATCTGCGATACGGCCATGCCCCGTGCTAAGTGTTGGTCCCCGAAGACGGAGGTCTACTGGTGGTCCCCGGAGCTTGCCTCCCTTCGCGCAGCGTGTTTTGCGGCGCGGAGGTCCTACACCCGCAGCCGGCGACGTCACCCCCGTGACGTCGAGAGGGAAGACCGGCTTTATGCGGCGTACATCGACGAGGTGTGCGCCCTAAAGCTGGCCATTCGCCGCGCCAAGGAGGAGGCGCGGCACGAGCTGTTGGAGGGTCTCGACCGTGACCCCTGGGGCCGCCCCTACCGAGCTGCGCTGAATAAGCTACGCTGTCGGGGTCCCCCCCTTGTGGAGACTCTCCAACCCGGCTTCCTCGTGGAGGTGGTTGAGGGCCTATTCCCGCAACGAGCGGAGCACGTGCCCCCGGCAATGGTCGCCGCAGAGACCGACGACCGGGAGGCCGACCTCAGTGCTCCGCCCGTCACAGAGGCGGAGGTGGCGGCGGCTGTTCTTCGGATGCGCTCGAAGAACACCGCCCCCGGGCCCGACGGGGTACCCGGACGGGTGTTGGCCCTGGCCCTCAACCACATGGGGGACCGCCTCAGGGAGCTGTTCGACGTGTGCCTGGCGTCCGGACGGTTCCCTGACTGCTGGAAGGCGGGGAAGCTGGTGCTCCTCCCTAAGCCGGGACGACCTCCCGACACCGTGGCGGCCTACAGGCCTATCGTTTTGCTGGAGGAGGCGGGGAAGTTGCTTGAGAGAGTTCTCGCCACCCGTATCCTCCGGCATCTGGAAGAGGTCGGCTCCGGTCTGTCGGACGCTCAGTACGGTTTCCGCGCTGGGCGTTCGACGATCGATGCCATCCTGCGTCTGAGGGCCGCTTCGGAGGAGGCCGTCGCTGGCGGAGGGGTGTTGCTGGCGGTATCCTTGGATATCGCCAACGCCTTCGGTAGTCTGCCGTTCGGCTGCATCGGCGAGGCGCTCCGGTTCCATGGAGTGCCGGTTTACCTGAGGCGGCTGGTGGCGGACTACCTTGAGGGCAGGGTGGTTCTGTGCGAGGACCGCGACGGAGCTTTGCTCCGCAGACCCATGGCGTGCGGTGTTCCGCAGGGTTCAGTCCTAGGACCTCCCCTGTGGAACATCGGTTACGACTGGGTGCTGCGTGGAGCTTTTCCCCCGGGCCTGGACGTCATCTGCTATGCGGATGACACGCTCGTCACGGCCCGGGGACAAAGCTTCGAGGAGGCGGCGCGCCTGGCCAACGAGGGGGTGGCCCAAGTGGTCGGGCGCATCGAGGCGCTGGGGCTTAGGGTGGCCCCTGCCAAGACTGAGGCCGTGCTCTTTCACGGGCCTCGTCGCGGTCCACCTGCTGGCGCCTCGATAACGGTTGGCTCGGTCCCCGTACGGATCGGGGCCCAGATCAAGTATCTGGGCCTAGTGATAGACAGGCGGTGGAACTTTGACGAGCACTTCCGCATTCTGGTGCCCAAGCTGGAGGGCGTTGCCGCCGCTCTCGGTCGGCTCTTGCCGAACGTGGGCGGCGCCAGCGTCGCCTGCCGGCGGCTTTACACGGGGGTGGTACGGTCGATGGCACTGTACGGCGCACCCGTGTGGGCGGAGTCCTTGTCCGCCGGGAACAGGGTGCGCTTGTGGCGCCCTCAGCGTACCCTGGCGATCAAGGCCATTCGCGGATACCGCACGGTGTCCACAGACGCGGCGTGTGCGTTGGCTGGGACACCCCCGTGGGATTTGGATGCGGAGGTGCTCGCCGAGGTTTACAAGCGCGCGGCGGCAGCCCGGGCCGGGGGTTCTGTCCCCCTGCCCGAGGAGTTGCGAGGTTGGCGCGAGGAGGCCCACCGGACGTTGATGGTACGGTGGGGGCATCGGCTTGAGGCTCCACGAGCTGGCGTTCGGACCGTGGAGGCGCTCAGGCCGATTCTCGAGGAGTGGGCAGTGCGGCAGCATGGGACTCTCTCCTTTAGGCTGGTGCAGGTATTGACCGGACATGGTTGCTTCGGTACATACCTGCATAGGCTTGGGAGGGAGGCGAGTCCGATGTGCCACCACTGCGACTGCGGTGAAGACTCGGTGCAACACACTCTCGAGCAGTGTCCTGCCTGGGAGTTGCAGCGTCGGGAACTCACCGCAGTGATAGGGAACGACCTCGCGCTGCCGGCCGTGGTTCAATCCATGAGCTGCGCGAGGTCGTGGGAAGCGGTCGCATCCTTCTGCGAGGAAGTTATCTTGCAGAAGGAGGCGGCGGAGCGGATCAGGGAGGACTCACCCCTGGCTGATCCGCATCGCCGCCGGCGAGCTGGGCGGCGAAGGCGCGCGTACGCCGCGAACCATATGCCGCCCTGAGCGAGGCCGCGGGCGGAGGAACGGGGACCTTTTTCCACCGCCCGCTGATGCCTTCCGCGACGGAGCGGCGCTCTGTGTGTGTCCGGAGCGCCGCTAGGAGAGGACGACCAAGGAGTCGGGTGCCCGGTGGCAGTCGGACCGGGCACAGTCGCCGCGGCGGGCCCTGTGGATGTAAGAACGATCCAGGGCTCGCCCACTTTTACGGCGACGCATGGCACACGGCGGGTCTTTTTAGTGGGTGCAAACCCCACACTACCCCATCGCCTTCCCCGGGTGGTGGGGTGTGCGTCAGGCATTTTTTCCCGCCAAAAAAAAAAAAAAAAAAAAAAAAAAAAAAAAAAAAAAAAAAAAAAAAAAAAAAAAAAAAGGTTAGGTTAGGTTAGGTTAGGTTAGGTTGGGGTGCGGGTCAGGTAACCTCCACGTGTGCTTGGTGGGTTGCTAGTCTCTTTCGGATACGTCCGGGGGGAAGGACAACCCGCTGGGCCGGTGCACCCTGGGCACCGTCAATAACTTCCCATTCGTGGGCTCTTGTTGGCGGTGGCGAATACCTGACGGGGGGGGATGTCGCTCTGGGTGTTCCTCTGAATAGCAGAGGACATGCCAGATGCGACAAAGGGGCTGGGTTGGGTTTAGGTTAGGTTAGGCTAGGTTAGTCTGGGTAGGTTAGGTAGGTGAGTAGGAAGGGGAGTCTACGCCGGCTCTCCTTGAATCCCGGAGACCGCAGCATACTCCCAACGACCCCCATCGTAGGCGGTATGGGGTACGGGACTTGTTGTGGACGGAAGGAGGTTGAGGGGGAGGGTGGTTACCTGAAAACAGGTAATCACCAACAAGGGAGCTTCGCCAGCTCCTGGAATTCCGGAGACCACGGTGACCTACCAACGACCCCCATCGTTGGCGGATGGGGTACGGCGGCGCTGTGAGCGGAGGGCTTGCCTTAATTGGCCGGCCTGCGAGAAGGAAAACTCAAAAGGAACACCCGACAGCGAAGTCGTAAAAACCTGTAGATACCTGGCGACCTCTACAGTATATAGCTACACTGGCCGGAATGGGCGTCACCCGACAGTGTTTCCCTACATCGTCCCATACTCGTGGGAACAAAAATGGAAAAAAATAAAATCACCAAAGATGTTGAAGGAGAAAGTGTGGAGTGCGAGGAGTCGCGTGCCGACACGCCAGTGCCAAGAGTGGTGCTGACGCGGTTGGCGGACCGGCCCTCCACCCGGAGTCGGGGCCGCTTGCCCCAGGCGAGTAAGGAGGAGGACCTCAATCCAGCAGGGAGGTCAAACACCGTCAAGCCGGGAGGCGCCGAGAAGCGCAGCTTCCCGGACGATCAAGAGGAGGCTTTCGAGGTGTCCATCCGGGCGCCTCGGAAAGTACGCCCCTCTAACAGAGGAGGAGCGGGGTCGAGAACGCGGTCGCTCACGCCGCACCGCCGACCCACAGCACCGATGGCGGCGACACCGACCCCGGGTGATATCACCCCGGTCGGGTCGTCGTCGTCGGTGTTTTCTAACAGCGCGGCGTACAGACGCGTGCGCGCTGATGGAGAGGCGGCCGCGGAGGATCAGGTCGGTCAATTGACCGACAGGATCCGCTCCGCGACCGAGGGGTCCGCAGCAGACGCAGCGGACCTGATGCAGACGGCGAGCGACTCGTTGAGCCTCGTTATGAAGGTCGCCACGAGGTCCCAAAACCTCAAGGGCGACTTCGTGAAGGGACTCAAGACAGCCGCCAGCGCGTTGGGTGGGGTGGTGGAGCGGCTCTCCGAACGCTCTGCCGCCTCCGAGGCTGCCAATGCCCGCCTCGAGGAAGAGGTGCAGCAGCTCCGCGCTGAGCTGGCCCAGCTTCGGGTCGATCTCCGGGTCAGTGGGGTCGACATCACCCGGGCCGGCTCTCCGCGGGCCGAGAAGCCGCCAGCTGCACCACCCCTGGAGGTGATGGAGCCGGCCAATGGGATGGAGGTGGCTTGTGGGGCTCTGGGCGACGCGTTCAGCGACGCTCAAATGAGCCAGCTGGCCAGGTTCGTGGGGAGCCTGGTAGACGGACGCCTGGCCGGCGTCCAGGACCGCCTGCTCCCCGAAAAGCGGATTCGGCCGCCGTTGGCGGCTGACAAGCGCGGAGCCCCACCAAACCAGCCGGGGATGGGCGCCAAGTCATTTGCGGCGGTGGCCGGCGAGCCCGCCGCGCCCAAGCCGCCTGTGCCGGCCAAAGCTCGTGCCGCTCAGGCTCCTACCGACAGGAGGAAGGGGAAGAAGGGGGGGCGGAGGGTGCCGCCGGCCGCCGCTCCTAGTGCTCCGGCTCCGGTGCCCGCGTCGGTCCCCGCTCCTCCTGCTCCACCCACTTCAGCTGCAGCTGAGGAGGGGTGGCAGACGGTTGGGGGGAAGCGGAAGAGGCGGCGCTCCAGGAAGGCGAAGAACCCTTCCGCGCCGGTAACAGGGCAAACGGCTGGTAAGAGGGGGCCCAAACTCTCTCCGCCAAAGAGTGCCGCCGTGGTCATCACGGTGGCGCCCGAGGCGGAGGGACTCACCTATGCGGGCTTCCTCCAGGAGGCGAGGTCGGTCCTCGACGGGGCCCTCCCTGGCGTCGGAGGGAAGGTGCGGTTGGCGCGGACAGGGGCGCGCATCCTGGAGTTCCCCGGCAAGGAGGGGGAGAAACAGGCCGACATGGTGGCCGCGGCGCTACGAGGCATTGTGGCGGGACGGGATGGCGTCACCGTCGCCAGGCCGACGAAATGCGCGGAGTTGCGCGTGTCGGGCTTGGACGACTCCGTCACGGCGGCGGAGGTCCGGGAGCGCATTGAAGCGTTTGCTGAGTGTGCTCCCGGCTCCGTCAAGGTCGGTGCCGTCCGCCCCGGCCCCGGAGGAGCGGGTGCGGTGTGGGTGCGCTGCCCCATCGCTGCGGCCAAGCTTCTGGCCAAAGCTGGACGACTCCTCGTGGGCTTCTCCTCGGCCCGAATCACGGTCTTGGAGGGGAGGCCTGCGAGGTGTTATGGGTGCATGGCCAGGGGCCACTTGCGGGCCAATTGCACTAGCGCCGTGGACTGCAGCAGATTGTGCTTCCGCTGCGGCCAACTGGGGCACAAGGCGGCGGAATGCTCCGCCGCCCCTTACTGCCCCCCGTGCGCGGCGGGCAATCGGCCCGCCAACCATTTGATGGGGCGGGAGGGGTGCACGATCCCCAACGCGCCGAGGCATCCGGGAGCTGGTCGTTCGACCACGGCGGCTCCCGGTCCTCGGTCACCGACCGCGGGAGGAGAGATGGAGGTGTCAACAATCCAATAATGTATTGCACACCCTCCAATCTCCTCCAGACGAATTTGAACCACTCCGCCGGCGCCCAGGACCTCCTCCTGCAAGCGATGGCGGAGTGGTCAATAGGTGTGGCCGTAGCCGCGGAGCCCTACTTCGTTCCTCCCTGCCCAAATTGGGTGGGTGACCGGGACGGCTCCGTGGCCATCGTCAGCTCCGCTGCGCTTCGCTCCCCACCCTTGTCGCTCAGAGACAGGGGCGAGGGGTTCGTTGCTGCCGATTGGGGGGAGGTAACGCTGTTCGGCGTGTACTTCTCCCCAAACCGGAGTCTGGCGGAATTCGAGGTCTTCCTCAATAGAGTGGAGGCCTCGATACGGCGGACAGCACCTCGTCAGGTGCTCGTTCTGGGGGACTTCAATGCCAAATCTACGGCGTGGGGCTCCCCCGGAACGGATGCCCGCGGTCGGGCAGTCGAAGAGTGGGCGACGTCGGTGGGCCTCTGTCTCCTCAACAGAGGCACCACCGACACGTGCGTTCGTCGGCAGGGGGGGTCGATAGTGGACCTCTCGTTCGCTACCCCTGCCGTCGAAGCGCAAGTAAGGAGCTGGCGTGTCCTGGATGAGGTTGAGACGCTCTCGGATCATAGATACATCCGATTCGAGCTCTCCCGGTCCCAGGGCCCCAGAAGGGGTCACGTTCCCTCTCGGCGTGGCGGCGCGTTTCCGCGGTGGGCTGTGGGGCGAATGGACAAGGTCCTGCTAGAGGAGGCGGCCATTATTTCCAATTGGTTCGCCTCCCCGCCTTCGTCCGAGGGTGCCGACGCTGCGGCTGGCCGTTTTCGCGATGCGATTACGCAAATCTGCGATACGGCCATGCCCCGTGCTAAGTGTTGGTCCCCGAAGACGGAGGTCTACTGGTGGTCCCCGGAGCTTGCCTCCCTTCGCGCAGCGTGTTTTGCGGCGCGGAGGTCCTACACCCGCAGCCGGCGACGTCACCCCCGTGACGTCGAGAGGGAAGACCGGCTTTATGCGGCGTACATCGACGAGGTGTGCGCCCTAAAGCTGGCCATTCGCCGCGCCAAGGAGGAGGCGCGGCACGAGCTGTTGGAGGGTCTCGACCGTGACCCCTGGGGCCGCCCCTACCGAGCTGCGCTGAATAAGCTACGCTGTCGGGGTCCCCCCCTTGTGGAGACTCTCCAACCCGGCTTCCTCGTGGAGGTGGTTGAGGGCCTATTCCCGCAACGAGCGGAGCACGTGCCCCCGGCAATGGTCGCCGCAGAGACCGACGACCGGGAGGCCGACCTCAGTGCTCCGCCCGTCACAGAGGCGGAGGTGGCGGCGGCTGTTCTTCGGATGCGCTCGAAGAACACCGCCCCCGGGCCCGACGGGGTACCCGGACGGGTGTTGGCCCTGGCCCTCAACCACATGGGGGACCGCCTCAGGGAGCTGTTCGACGTGTGCCTGGCGTCCGGACGGTTCCCTGACTGCTGGAAGGCGGGGAAGCTGGTGCTCCTCCCTAAGCCGGGACGACCTCCCGACACCGTGGCGGCCTACAGGCCTATCGTTTTGCTGGAGGAGGCGGGGAAGTTGCTTGAGAGAGTTCTCGCCACCCGTATCCTCCGGCATCTGGAAGAGGTCGGCTCCGGTCTGTCGGACGCTCAGTACGGTTTCCGCGCTGGGCGTTCGACGATCGATGCCATCCTGCGTCTGAGGGCCGCTTCGGAGGAGGCCGTCGCTGGCGGAGGGGTGTTGTTGGCGGTATCCTTGGATATCGCCAACGCCTTCGGTAGTCTGCCGTTCGGCTGCATCGGCGAGGCGCTCCGGTTCCATGGAGTGCCGGTTTACCTGAGGCGGCTGGTGGCAGACTACCTTGAGGGCAGGGTGGTTCTGTGCGAGGACCGCGACGGAGCTTTGCTCCGCAGACCCATGGCGTGCGGTGTTCCGCAGGGTTCAGTCCTAGGACCTCCCCTGTGGAACATCGGTTACGACTGGGTGCTGCGTGGAGCTTTTCCCCCGGGCCTGGACGTCATCTGCTATGCGGATGACACGCTCGTCACGGCCCGGGGACAAAGCTTCGAGGAGGCGGCGCGCCTGGCCAACGAGGGGGTGGCCCAAGTGGTCGGGCGCATCGAGGCGCTGGGGCTTAGGGTGGCCCCTGCCAAGACTGAGGCCGTGCTCTTTCACGGGCCTCGTCGCGGTCCACCTGCTGGCGCCTCGATAACGGTTGGCTCGGTCCCCGTACGGATCGGGGCCCAGATCAAGTATCTGGGCCTAGTGATAGACAGGCGGTGGAACTTTGACGAGCACTTCCGCATTCTGGTGCCCAAGCTGGAGGGCGTTGCCGCCGCTCTCGGTCGGCTCTTGCCGAACGTGGGCGGCGCCAGCGTCGCCTGCCGGCGGCTTTACACGGGGGTGGTACGGTCGATGGCACTGTACGGCGCACCCGTGTGGGCGGAGTCCTTGTCCGCCGGGAACAGGGTGCGCTTGTGGCGCCCTCAGCGTACCCTGGCGATCAAGGCCATTCGCGGATACCGCACGGTGTCCACAGACGCGGCGTGTGCGTTGGCTGGGACACCCCCGTGGGATTTGGATGCGGAGGTGCTCGCCGAAGTTTACAAGCGCGCGGCGGCAGCCCGGGCCGGGGGTTCTGTCCCCCTGCCCGAGGAGTTGCGAGGTTGGCGCGAGGAGGCCCACCGGACGTTGATGGTACGGTGGGGGCATCGGCTTGAGGCTCCACGAGCTGGCGTTCGGACCGTGGAGGCGCTCAGGCCGATTCTCGAGGAGTGGGCAGTGCGGCAGCATGGGACTCTCTCCTTTAGGCTGGTGCAGGTATTGACCGGACATGGTTGCTTCGGTACATACCTGCATAGGCTTGGGAGGGAGGCGAGTCCGATGTGCCACCACTGCGACTGCGGTGAGGACTCGGTGCAGCACACTCTCGAGCAGTGTCCTGCCTGGGAGTTGCAGCGTCGGGAACTCACCGCAGTGATAGGGAACGACCTCGCGCTGCCGGCCGTGGTTCAATCCATGAGCTGCGCGAGGTCGTGGGAAGCGGTCGCATCCTTCTGCGAGGAAGTTATCTTGCAGAAGGAGGCGGCGGAGCGGATCAGGGAGGACTCACCCCTGGCTGATCCGCATCGCCGCCGGCGAGCTGGGCGGCGAAGGCGCGCGTACGCCGCGAACCATATGCCGCCCTGAGCGAGGCCGCGGGCGGAGGAACGGGGACCTTTTTCCACCGCCCGCTGATGCCTTCCGCGACGGAGCGGCGCTCTGTGTGCGTCCGGAGCGCTGCTAGGAGAGGACGACCAAGGAGTCGGGTGCCCGGTGGCAGTCGGACCGGGCACAGTCGCCGCGGCGGGCCCTGTGGATGTAAGAACGATCCAGGGCTCGCCCACTTTTACGGCGACGCATGGCACACGGCGGGTCTTTTTAGTGGGTGCAAACCCCACACTACCCCATCGCCTTCCCCGGGTGGTGGGGTGTGCGTCAGGCATTTTTTCCCGCCAAAAAAAAAAAAAAAAAAAAAAAAAAAAAAAAAAAAAAAAAAAAAAAAAAAAAAAAAAAAAAAAAAAAAAAAGGTTAGGTTAGGTTAGGTTAGGTTAGGTTAGGTTAGGTTAGGTTAGGTTAGGTTAGGTTAGGTTAGGTTAGGTTAGGTTAGGTTAGGTTAGGTTAGGTTAGGTTTTTTTTTTTTTTTTTTTTTTTTTTTTTTTTTTTTTTTTTTTTTTTTTTGGCAGGAGGTGGAAATCCGCTCGGACTTACACCCAGGCTGCCTCACAATACGAGCCAGTCTGGATAGTGTCGGACTCCAACCGACTAAAAACACCTCCTGCCTTACATGCTTATATTGCTGATTTACAGTTCAGCAGTTAATTCTATGACTTAAACGTTATACAGTCCAAAATTTATACTAGTTTATCAACTTACGAACTAAAGAAGAGATAGATAATAATATGTTTATATATATATATATTTTTTTTTTTTTTTTTTTTTTTTTTTTTTTTTTTTTTTTTTTTTCTCCCCCAAATTTATTGTTCTTAGTCATTACAACTTCAAACATAAGCTTAATACTACAATTTTACTTTAGGACATAAATATGTTTACATATTAGGCACTATAACTAACATTCATCCATATATATATTTTTTTTTTTTTTTTTTTTTTTTTTTTTTTTTTTTTTTTTTTTTTTTTTTTTCTTCCTCCCCCTTTCTTTCTTTACTGATATAAACCTAGTTTTTTGATATTGGCCTATTCAATTAACTACTTCAAACATAATATAGACTAGCACACAAATTTTTACCTTAAATTAACTTATATTACTAGTAGTAGTAGCTGTGATATTAAACTAAGACACCTAGACTTATTTAGTTAGAACTATCTATCTGTCAGGGAAGCGTAGAGCCATTGGCTTTTGCTGCTTTCTCTACGACCATTTCTGCAAAAGCCAGAAAATGAACCCGGCAATCGTCGTCACCAATCAAGTCCTCAAATGCGTCCAGGGGGCGACCCAGCCTCTGTTCGCAATCATACCTCTCCCGTGAGAATCTGTGACAGTGACTGATTAAATGCTTGACCGTCTCATGGGATGTATCATCGCAAACACAGGCTGGCGTCCCATACAGTTTGAACCTATGTAGGTATTCACGGAATCCTCCATGCCCCGTGAAGAGTTGGGCCCTAAGATTGTATAGAGTACCTACTTTTTCTAGGGTTTTATACGCCCTCCTAACGTCGCCGAAGAATAGCCTGATGCCACGGTCCGGGTTTGTCTCCAGCGTATATCGCTCCTGCCAGCTGTCCAGCGTCGAGTCCCTGATGGTACGCTTAGCGTAGGACAGTGGGAATCTGTCATATGCTAGTGCGGTTTTCCTAAACAGTGCAGCGTGCTTTGCCAGTTCGTCTGCTCTCTCATTACCGGGTATGCCTACGTGAGCCTTGATCCAGAAGAGGTTAATCTGTCTACCCGATTGTTTGGCTTCGGAGATGGCGTTCTGGATTTGCAGAGTAACCGGGTTCCTTGTGCAAGTATCTACGATGGACTCCAGCGCTGATCTCGAGTCTGAGAGGATGTTGGCTGAGGTTGCGGTTTTCTTGCCATTGGCAAATGTGAGTGCTCTTAGAATGGCAACCATTTCGGCTTGGAAGACAGAGCAGTAGTTTGCCAGTCTGAGCTCAAATTTTTTGGTCTCACCATCCTGGTCCCAGCATGAAACCGCTGCGCCAACCCTCCCCTCGATTTTGCTGCCATCGGTGTACAGTCTAGGCCAGTCGTTCTCGATATTGAGTAGGTCTTGTTCACTTGAGATGTTTTGGAACGTGATCTCGGTCCTCAGAGCAGGATGTGGCAGCTCAGATGGGTGCACCCGAGGTTCCATCGTCCTGCCAGGCAGCTCTTCCAGAGGCCTCCCTCTTTTTGTTTCGTACAGCTTAAGATACTCCACTGCCCTCAGATCAAGTGGAATCACCCTTGCAAGGACGGCCGTAGCGATGAGTGACGAAGTCCTATGCGCCTTGGAGATCTTAATTGCAAACATCCTGGTAATAGTGTCCAGCTTTTTCTTAGCGTACTTTTTCCCAGCAATTTCCGCCCATGAGCTGGCGGCATAGGTGACAGCAGGCTCCACCACTCCGGTGTATATGATCCTCAGGATGTTTGAATTAAGACCCCATTGCGCCCGAGCCGCCCTCGCCACCATTTTAAAAATGTTGGCCGTTTTCTTGGTGACCTCCTGCAAGTGCGGAAGGAAGGTTAGTCCTGCGTCCATGGTTAGACCGAGAAGCTTAACTCGATTGGTATTCTCGAGGGGCGTTCCATTGAGAGAGAACCTTGGCTCATCGTACTTCAGCTTCCTAGTTACTATCATAGCTTGGGTTTTATGAGCCGCGAACTTCATTTTGCATGCCCGTCCCCATTCCGCAATACAGTCTAGTGCCTCGTTAACGATCTGTTCGAGCTCGGCAGCAGTGTCTGCTTCTGCTAGGACAACCAGGTCGTCCGCGTATGCCTGAACGTGTGCTTTGAGCGTTTCTGCTGCCACCATGAGGGGGTCCAGCTGGATGTTCCATAAGATGGGCCCACAAATAGATCCCTGGATGCAGCCCCTTGTGGTTGGTTTGGTGACAGTATGGGCCAGGTATTCTAAGGTGATACAGCGATCAGAAAGGTAACTGTCAAGGAGTCGTAGAGTATCCTTGTCTATATTCTTCTCGAGCAGCTGTTGAAGAATCACTGGCCACCAAGCATTGTCGAACGCACCCTCGATATCCAGCGAGATAACTGCAACTATTTTCTTGGCACTAATACCTCGCCTAACGTAATTTACGATATCGTAGAGTGCGTCCTCCGTTCCACACTGTGGTCTGAACCCATACTGCCTTCTATTGAGTAAGCCCCCGCTCTCCAGCGTCCAGGTGAGCCTGTTTGCCACAAGCTTTTCCAGGACCTTGCCTAAGATTGGGAGAAGCCCGATAGGTCGGTACGCCTTGGCCAGTGTATAATCTGGTCTACCTGGCTTTGGGATAACCCTGATCCTTGCTTCCTTCCAGGCCTCAGGGAAATGTCCCACCTCGAGGCACTTATTGAGCATGGCTAGCTGGAATTCTGTGTCGGTTCTGTAAGCCCTGTGGCAAATATCAGCCGTAAAGCCATCTGCCCCAGGCGCCTTTTTGGGGCTCATACCCGCGTATACTTTACGGAGCTCGGTATGGGTGAAGGGCTGTGCTGTTGACGGTTGAGGGCCATTATTGGTTGATGGCACATGATGTTGATGCCGAATCTTTTCTCTCACGCTCTCCCGAATTGCCTTTTGGGCCGGGGAATCCGTTACGGGGTCGTCCACTGGGAAAAATGTTTCAGCGAGATGGTCGGCTGAGGACTCGGCTGAGAGAATCTCGTCTGTCTCAGGATCCCTGAGGAGGCTTGCCTGAATCCGGCTGGTATTAGAGCATCGAGTAATAATTCTCTGTGCGCAGCTCCAGACGTCCTCCTCCTTTTGCCTTGAGCAAAACTCCTTCCAACTAGCCGTTAGGGCCGCCTCAATGTTGCGCTTATACGCCTCTTTTGCCTTCAGGTAGTCGTCCACGCAGAATGGCCTCCTTCTGGGGTTTGCGGAATGGATCCGCCTTCTCAGGGTTTTGACAGATCCTTTTTCTGTCTCCAACTCCTCCGTCCACCATGGTGGCTTTGTGCTTACCCTCCTCTGAGCGAGCTTGGGGATCGCCTCGTCGCAGGCCCTGGTAATCGCCATGGTATACTTTAGGACGAGATTTTCCAGCTTTACCGGGTCATTGCATATCTCGGCTTCCTCTCTGGTAATACCCATCTCCGTCATGACGTCGCTGAGAGTGTCCGTAAAAAGGCCCCATTTCGCCTTTCGCACGTTGTATATTCTGGTGGAAGGATGTTTCATGATTGGTTCCTCAACGCCCAGATCAAGCTTAAATGTGATTTTGCGATGGTCGGTGAGAATGGCAGAGTCCGTGTTCACCCTCCATTGAGACACTTTTGCCAGCACTAAGTCACTACAGGCAGTAATGTCTACAATGCTGCAGTATAGTTTACCGCCCCTGAAGGTGTGGTATGTTGGCTCGCTACCCTGGTTTAGGATGCTCATCTCATTCTGAGCCAGCAAGTCCGTGATCGCTCTACCACGACTGTCCTCAGCATCGCATCCCCACCAAGGACTCATTGCATTGACATCGCCAGCAATAACAATATGCCGAGTTCCGATTTCACGAATAACACGCTCAAGCCTTCTAAGGTGAGGCTCCAAGTCCAGGTTGCCCTCGAAATATACATTTATTACGCCTAGGGTGAAATGTCCGGTACGCAAAACTAGTGAAGTTATGTTCGGGCAGTTAAGAGTCTGGTTGGTCACCACCGTTAAGTTGGGATTGGTGACGATGATTGCCGACTTCACTGGGGAGTCTCTGGTACCGCCGGGGTATTGAATGGTAGCACAAGATGCAGAAAGTGTGCCCTTTGCACCCACGTAGGGTTCTTGTGCGAGCAGAAAATCGGTGCCATTGCCCAGTGCTTCGCAGAGGATCTCCTTAGTCGCAGCAAGGCCTCGGCCCAGATTAACCTGTACGAACTTGATGCTCCGTGGGGTGCCCTTAGCAATAATTTATAACCGATCTCGATATTCGGTCCCATTTGGACCATTCCGGGCATTCGCTCGAATAGGCTGGGTGTAGAGGATTGTTATGCCTCTTATTTTTATGGCAGTTCACACAGCGAGGAGGGAGTGATCGGTTGGGACACTCTCGTGTGTCGTGGCCCTCTGCGCAATAGCCACAGCTAATTTGCGACTTGCAGTCTCGCGCCAGGTGCCCAAAGCCCAGACAGTTGAAACACTGTGTGATCGGGGACTGGTCGATCGCTAGGACCACCTGGTAGCCCAGCTTGACACGCTGTCCGACCAGACGCTGCCAGAGGCCCACACCCGCCTCAAGGATAACATTTGTCGTGGCTGGAGTTCTGCCTTTAGTTCGTCTGACCACCTTCATATGTAACTGGTCAGGCGATAGGCCACTGAGGAGACTGGCATTTTGCTTTGGCAAAGCCAAAACAATTTCGCCGTCTTTTAGGTCATTTATGACCCCCACGAGTCGAATAAGGGGGCTCTTCGGTTGAGGATTCACAACCGTGAATCCATCCCCAGCCTCCCTTATTGCGTCTCCGAGTGCCTCTCTGTCTCGCTCCGAGGTACATCCAATAGCGACCTTTTGATTGCGCAGCCTCCTGATGCAGCTTATCCCCACCCCGAGCGCGACGACGTCCACCTTTGCCTTAATCGACTTTATAATATCGTCACTAGTATGGCGTGGGTCGATGGACTCCACCATCAGGTTGTGCCTCGGGGTGCTAAGAACCTCCGCATACGACTTTGCGGGCTCTCGACGAACCGTTGAGATTTCCTCAGGTGCCCGCTCCGTCCGTTCCGGGCTCATTCGGCTCTCCATCAGTCCCTGCAGGTGCTCAACTGTCCTCCTTATTGGCGCCACACTTTCAACTGTAGTGTCCTGGAGATTCCCGACATCACGCCTAAGCTCCTCCACCTTGGAGCCCAGCAGTTCAGTGGACTCTCTTGAGGGCAGGCCCCTCTGAATCGCCAGCAAGCCCTGCCAGACCTCCAACACAGTTGCCTGCGTTGAGGTGCACGTCTGCAGGATTTGCTGTATTTCAAGCATGTTGGATGGGGGAGGGGAAGGAGCAACCAGGGACGCTTCTCGCACCGCAGCGATGATATCCTCGGTGGTCGCCTCACTCATGGGACAGTCGAGCCGTTGTCGGCTCAGAGAAGCAACCTCCTGACGGATGAGCTTGAGCTCTTCGTGAAGGCCAGCAACATCAGGGCCGCCGCCAGCGTCGGGTTCCACTACTCCTTGCACATCCCGGGGCTGCATTGAGTGTAGAGCAGCCCTGAGTGGCTCAAGACCGGCCGACATTTCCGCCACCCTAGCCAGCACCGAGCTCGCTAGCTCGGGTGACTCCCTCAGGGCCAGCTGGGTACTCAGCTTCAGCTCTCTAATAGGTTCGCACGCGTCGAACAAGAGAATCTGGCGAAGTGCCTCGACGTCACTTGCGAGCCTCTCCACGTGCGCTTCGAGTTTCTTATACTCCGTCAGGGCAATCTCCAGCGTTCGGGCGTGCCTTTGAGCCAGACGCTCTCTTCCCCTTGCCACTCCCTCTCTCAGTCTATGACTTTCCACCATGTGGAGGTTTCGGGAATCCGAGAGTTTCAGGACCATCTCATACATTAGCTGCATGGCTGAAACGACATTGTCCCTAATCTCCCTTTTCAGGTTGCCCGAGCTCTCCAGCTCCGTCTTTGCCTTTTGGAGGACAGCACCGGCTTGGCGGGGCATCTCGCTCAGGACGATCCTCCTTCCATCGACGGTTCTAGTGGAGTCGCAGGAGTTCATTGAAGCGTCGGAGTCGTATTCCTCGGTATCCACGTACCCAGGCTCGGAGTCCCGTTGCGCCACAACCCCCAACGGACCAGCGGCCAATGCCTGCTTTATCTGTGTCTGTATACGCAGATCAGGCGGGGCAGGTCTAGCCACAGCTCTGATAGGGGTGGAGGATAGAGGTGGGTCCTCCGCCTCCGAGGTCTCCGACTCCGAGGGAATGCCAACCCCACTTTGTGTGTCCCGTTCCCAGGGATCACCGGCCCCTCCCAGGGGGGGCTCCACGCACGAGGCATTAGGTGGAACCTGATCTAGAGGTTCCACGACCTCGATTGGCTGTGCAGCCCTCTGAGCCAAGTCCGGGCCGCGAGCCACAGTACTACTCTCCGGCTCAGAAGCTTTAACAATGGCCCTAGATCTAGCGCGTTGCGTAGGGGGTGGGGCCGGAGCCTGAACCCTAGCGGAACGCTTTGGAGGGGGAATGTTCTTAGACATGTCCAATGAGCTCAGCAGGAAGGCAAAGGGCAAATCGCTCCAGGCCGGAGTGACGCTCCCCACAAGAAGAATCACCTCAAGGTCCCGAAGCGGTGACTCGATGAAGGAAATTTTTACCCTCTCTATGTAGAGTCGATCTGTTGATTTCACCGGACAGATACTCACGAGCCCTTCACAACGACACCAAGCACGGTCTCGTAGCTCAAAGGGCTCCGGAGATACAGCTGTTCAAAATAATGGGATATTAAACAAGAAGGGGATATTAAAATGGATACTTAGCTGTATCTGCCGAACCCCCCGGCCAAATCGACTCGTGCTTGGGCTGAAAATAATGAGCTCGGCGAGCTCTATCCGCCGAGTGGGTTTTCAGTGCTGAAAATTTTATTCGCCTGAAAACGCCTGAAACGACTCCTGCCGAGTAGCCGGCGTCCAGACAGAGTCAACCGAAAAAACGCCAGCCCTCCACGACTACCCGTTCCAGAGATATTGGTGTTCTAATATTTCCAAAATGGCCGCCGTAAACGTCAAAGTCACACTTTGACCTGCGGTATCTCCGGCTGTATGCGTCACAGGAGGCCCGAGTTTGGACTTATTGGCCTCAGCTTGACCTGTTCTGGCTGCTGAAACCACTTTCAGGAAACTGAAATTTTTTGCCCAAAATGTGCTGAAACTGGGTGACGATATAGATGGTAATCCCCTGAGTATTATTCTGAAATCAGAATCTAATTACCTGCACGGGTTCAGGAGTTAGGGCCAAAACAAACTATCCAAGATGGCCGCCGAACTGTCAGATGACGCTTTGATCCGCCGATTACTCCGCAACCGATGGTCGTATCGAGCTCGGGTTTTGGATGTGCAGATCGGCGTCACTTTCTCTATCTCCTAAAATTGGTTTCAGGCCTGAAAAACCTTTGAGCCCGAAAACGCCTGAAAACAATTGCAATACGGGCCCCACAAGCTGCTATTCCCTATTATGAAAACCGCAGCGTCGCACGTCAAGCGGTTAGGGAGCTATGCTAAAAAGAAACGAGTATCCGGGTCAACAAAAATGGCCGACTTTTCCCGAATTCGGCGGTTTCAGAGTAATCTGGGCCGAGTTTCGGCTTAACTAACCTCGGATAGGCCCACGGAACACACCTATACCATAAAAAAGTGATTTTTTCTTGTATTTCAGGAGTTATTTACAAAAAACATATAAAAATCGATAACTCCTGAATAAATAGAGTAAAAATTCTGAAAAAAATATCTAAATTAAGGTAAAATAGGCCTCTTCTAGGTTGAAACCAAACAATAATTTTAAGACAGTATCTTAGTATAAAAAATTAATAAAATAGGCTATTTTCAGTTTTTCAGTTATTATTCTTAGATGGCTCAATCAAAAATTCCAAAAATTAAAACTTAGAGTCCTCAAACGAGCGCGCAACAGACTGCAGTTGTAAAATTTCAAAATTTGTCCTCCGGCCGAAGATATAGAGGTCCAATTTTCCAAATTTCTAAGTGCTGTATAAAATTTTTCAGCAGACATAAAATTCCAATTAAAGTTCCACTAGCCTTTTTAGCTGAAGGTCCAGATTGATGCCAAGTTTCACGCCTGTAACTCCACTCCTTCAGCTTTTTCAGCACACGTGGTTTTGTGAAAAAACTGAATAACTCGCCAGGGTGCGGCGTCCAGCCAACCTTGAGTAGCCCAGATGATCGGGAACACGGTTGCCTGCAGAATTGCGGTAAAAAAGAGGGGGGTCACCGCTCTTGTTTTGGCAGCGTTCGACTTTAAAGCTGCACAAGTTCACACTTAACCTCCAAAAATAAGGTTTTCAGCCAAATGCTGCACTGCACTGCAATCCGGATCGTGAACTTACTAGAGGGTATGGAGGAAACTTTCCTCTACACACCAACACTTGTTTCATCAAAATCCGAGCACTTTAGACCACTTTTTAGAATTTTTAACTGCGGAGCGACTCTAAAAACGATCCGACCACCACGAGGGCTGGGGGGGTACTTCGGTTAGGTTAGGTTAGGTTAGGTTAGGTTAGGTTGGGGTGCGGGTCAGGTAACCTCCACGTGTGCTTGGTGGGTTGCTAGTCTCTTTCGGATACGTCCGGGGGGAAGGACAACCCGCTGGGCCGGTGCACCCTGGGCACCGTCAATAACTTCCCATTCGTGGGCTCTTGTTGGCGGTGGCGAATACCTGACGGGGGGGGATGTCGCTCTGGGTGTTCCTCTGAATAGCAGAGGACATGCCAGATGCGACAAAGGGGCTGGGTTGGGTTTAGGTTAGGTTAGGCTAGGTTAGTCTGGGTAGGTTAGGTAGGTGAGTAGGAAGGGGAGTCTACGCCGGCTCTCCTTGAATCCCGGAGACCGCAGCATACTCCCAACGACCCCCATCGTAGGCGGTATGGGGTACGGGACTTGTTGTGGACGGAAGGAGGTTGAGGGGGAGGGTGGTTACCTGAAAACAGGTAATCACCAACAAGGGAGCTTCGCCAGCTCCTGGAATTCCGGAGACCACGGTGACCTACCAACGACCCCCATCGTTGGCGGATGGGGTACGGCGGCGCTGTGAGCGGAGGGCTTGCCTTAATTGGCCGGCCTGCGAGAAGGAAAACTCAAAAGGAACACCCGACAGCGAAGTCGTAAAAACCTGTAGATACCTGGCGACCTCTACAGTATATAGCTACACTGGCCGGAATGGGCGTCACCCGACAGTGTTTCCCTACATCGTCCCATACTCGTGGGAACAAAAATGGAAAAAAATAAAATCACCAAAGATGTTGAAGGAGAAAGTGTGGAGTGCGAGGAGTCGCGTGCCGACACGCCAGTGCCAAGAGTGGTGCTGACGCGGTTGGCGGACCGGCCCTCCACCCGGAGTCGGGGCCGCTTGCCCCAGGCGAGTAAGGAGGAGGACCTCAATCCAGCAGGGAGGTCAAACACCGTCAAGCCGGGAGGCGCCGAGAAGCGCAGCTTCCCGGACGATCAAGAGGAGGCTTTCGAGGTGTCCATCCGGGCGCCTCGGAAAGTACGCCCCTCTAACAGAGGAGGAGCGGGGTCGAGAACGCGGTCGCTCACGCCGCACCGCCGACCCACAGCACCGATGGCGGCGACACCGACCCCGGGTGATATCACCCCGGTCGGGTCGTCGTCGTCGGTGTTTTCTAACAGCGCGGCGTACAGACGCGTGCGCGCTGATGGAGAGGCGGCCGCGGAGGATCAGGTCGGTCAATTGACCGACAGGATCCGCTCCGCGACCGAGGGGTCCGCAGCAGACGCAGCGGACCTGATGCAGACGGCGAGCGACTCGTTGAGCCTCGTTATGAAGGTCGCCACGAGGTCCCAAAACCTCAAGGGCGACTTCGTGAAGGGACTCAAGACAGCCGCCAGCGCGTTGGGTGGGGTGGTGGAGCGGCTCTCCGAACGCTCTGCCGCCTCCGAGGCTGCCAATGCCCGCCTCGAGGAAGAGGTGCAGCAGCTCCGCGCTGAGCTGGCCCAGCTTCGGGTCGATCTCCGGGTCAGTGGGGTCGACATCACCCGGGCCGGCTCTCCGCGGGCCGAGAAGCCGCCAGCTGCACCACCCCTGGAGGTGATGGAGCCGGCCAATGGGATGGAGGTGGCTTGTGGGGCTCTGGGCGACGCGTTCAGCGACGCTCAAATGAGCCAGCTGGCCAGGTTCGTGGGGAGCCTGGTAGACGGACGCCTGGCCGGCGTCCAGGACCGCCTGCTCCCCGAAAAGCGGATTCGGCCGCCGTTGGCGGCTGACAAGCGCGGAGCCCCACCAAACCAGCCGGGGATGGGCGCCAAGTCATTTGCGGCGGTGGCCGGCGAGCCCGCCGCGCCCAAGCCGCCTGTGCCGGCCAAAGCTCGTGCCGCTCAGGCTCCTACCGACAGGAGGAAGGGGAAGAAGGGGGGGCGGAGGGTGCCGCCGGCCGCCGCTCCTAGTGCTCCGGCTCCGGTGCCCGCGTCGGTCCCCGCTCCTCCTGCTCCACCCACTTCAGCTGCAGCTGAGGAGGGGTGGCAGACGGTTGGGGGGAAGCGGAAGAGGCGGCGCTCCAGGAAGGCGAAGAACCCTTCCGCGCCGGTAACAGGGCAAACGGCTGGTAAGAGGGGGCCCAAACTCTCTCCGCCAAAGAGTGCCGCCGTGGTCATCACGGTGGCGCCCGAGGCGGAGGGACTCACCTATGCGGGCTTCCTCCAGGAGGCGAGGTCGGTCCTCGACGGGGCCCTCCCTGGCGTCGGAGGGAAGGTGCGGTTGGCGCGGACAGGGGCGCGCATCCTGGAGTTCCCCGGCAAGGAGGGGGAGAAACAGGCCGACATGGTGGCCGCGGCGCTACGAGGCATTGTGGCGGGACGGGATGGCGTCACCGTCGCCAGGCCGACGAAATGCGCGGAGTTGCGCGTGTCGGGCTTGGACGACTCCGTCACGGCGGCGGAGGTCCGGGAGCGCATTGAAGCGTTTGCTGAGTGTGCTCCCGGCTCCGTCAAGGTCGGTGCCGTCCGCCCCGGCCCCGGAGGAGCGGGTGCGGTGTGGGTGCGCTGCCCCATCGCTGCGGCCAAGCTTCTGGCCAAAGCTGGACGACTCCTCGTGGGCTTCTCCTCGGCCCGAATCACGGTCTTGGAGGGGAGGCCTGCGAGGTGTTATGGGTGCATGGCCAGGGGCCACTTGCGGGCCAATTGCACTAGCGCCGTGGACTGCAGCAGATTGTGCTTCCGCTGCGGCCAACTGGGGCACAAGGCGGCGGAATGCTCCGCCGCCCCTTACTGCCCCCCGTGCGCGGCGGGCAATCGGCCCGCCAACCATTTGATGGGGCGGGAGGGGTGCACGATCCCCAACGCGCCGAGGCATCCGGGAGCTGGTCGTTCGACCACGGCGGCTCCCGGTCCTCGGTCACCGACCGCGGGAGGAGAGATGGAGGTGTCAACAATCCAATAATGTATTGCACACCCTCCAATCTCCTCCAGACGAATTTGAACCACTCCGCCGGCGCCCAGGACCTCCTCCTGCAAGCGATGGCGGAGTGGTCAATAGGTGTGGCCGTAGCCGCGGAGCCCTACTTCGTTCCTCCCTGCCCAAATTGGGTGGGTGACCGGGACGGCTCCGTGGCCATCGTCAGCTCCGCTGCGCTTCGCTCCCCACCCTTGTCGCTCAGAGACAGGGGCGAGGGGTTCGTTGCTGCCGATTGGGGGGAGGTAACGCTGTTCGGCGTGTACTTCTCCCCAAACCGGAGTCTGGCGGAATTCGAGGTCTTCCTCAATAGAGTGGAGGCCTCGATACGGCGGACAGCACCTCGTCAGGTGCTCGTTCTGGGGGACTTCAATGCCAAATCTACGGCGTGGGGCTCCCCCGGAACGGATGCCCGCGGTCGGGCAGTCGAAGAGTGGGCGACGTCGGTGGGCCTCTGTCTCCTCAACAGAGGCACCACCGACACGTGCGTTCGTCGGCAGGGGGGGTCGATAGTGGACCTCTCGTTCGCTACCCCTGCCGTCGAAGCGCAAGTAAGGAGCTGGCGTGTCCTGGATGAGGTTGAGACGCTCTCGGATCATAGATACATCCGATTCGAGCTCTCCCGGTCCCAGGGCCCCAGAAGGGGTCACGTTCCCTCTCGGCGTGGCGGCGCGTTTCCGCGGTGGGCTGTGGGGCGAATGGACAAGGTCCTGCTAGAGGAGGCGGCCATTATTTCCAATTGGTTCGCCTCCCCGCCTTCGTCCGAGGGTGCCGACGCTGCGGCTGGCCGTTTTCGCGATGCGATTACGCAAATCTGCGATACGGCCATGCCCCGTGCTAAGTGTTGGTCCCCGAAGACGGAGGTCTACTGGTGGTCCCCGGAGCTTGCCTCCCTTCGCGCAGCGTGTTTTGCGGCGCGGAGGTCCTACACCCGCAGCCGGCGACGTCACCCCCGTGACGTCGAGAGGGAAGACCGGCTTTATGCGGCGTACATCGACGAGGTGTGCGCCCTAAAGCTGGCCATTCGCCGCGCCAAGGAGGAGGCGCGGCACGAGCTGTTGGAGGGTCTCGACCGTGACCCCTGGGGCCGCCCCTACCGAGCTGCGCTGAATAAGCTACGCTGTCGGGGTCCCCCCCTTGTGGAGACTCTCCAACCCGGCTTCCTCGTGGAGGTGGTTGAGGGCCTATTCCCGCAACGAGCGGAGCACGTGCCCCCGGCAATGGTCGCCGCAGAGACCGACGACCGGGAGGCCGACCTCAGTGCTCCGCCCGTCACAGAGGCGGAGGTGGCGGCGGCTGTTCTTCGGATGCGCTCGAAGAACACCGCCCCCGGGCCCGACGGGGTACCCGGACGGGTGTTGGCCCTGGCCCTCAACCACATGGGGGACCGCCTCAGGGAGCTGTTCGACGTGTGCCTGGCGTCCGGACGGTTCCCTGACTGCTGGAAGGCGGGGAAGCTGGTGCTCCTCCCTAAGCCGGGACGACCTCCCGACACCGTGGCGGCCTACAGGCCTATCGTTTTGCTGGAGGAGGCGGGGAAGTTGCTTGAGAGAGTTCTCGCCACCCGTATCCTCCGGCATCTGGAAGAGGTCGGCTCCGGTCTGTCGGACGCTCAGTACGGTTTCCGCGCTGGGCGTTCGACGATCGATGCCATCCTGCGTCTGAGGGCCGCTTCGGAGGAGGCCGTCGCTGGCGGAGGGGTGTTGTTGGCGGTATCCTTGGATATCGCCAACGCCTTCGGTAGTCTGCCGTTCGGCTGCATCGGCGAGGCGCTCCGGTTCCATGGAGTGCCGGTTTACCTGAGGCGGCTGGTGGCAGACTACCTTGAGGGCAGGGTGGTTCTGTGCGAGGACCGCGACGGAGCTTTGCTCCGCAGACCCATGGCGTGCGGTGTTCCGCAGGGTTCAGTCCTAGGACCTCCCCTGTGGAACATCGGTTACGACTGGGTGCTGCGTGGAGCTTTTCCCCCGGGCCTGGACGTCATCTGCTATGCGGATGACACGCTCGTCACGGCCCGGGGACAAAGCTTCGAGGAGGCGGCGCGCCTGGCCAACGAGGGGGTGGCCCAAGTGGTCGGGCGCATCGAGGCGCTGGGGCTTAGGGTGGCCCCTGCCAAGACTGAGGCCGTGCTCTTTCACGGGCCTCGTCGCGGTCCACCTGCTGGCGCCTCGATAACGGTTGGCTCGGTCCCCGTACGGATCGGGGCCCAGATCAAGTATCTGGGCCTAGTGATAGACAGGCGGTGGAACTTTGACGAGCACTTCCGCATTCTGGTGCCCAAGCTGGAGGGCGTTGCCGCCGCTCTCGGTCGGCTCTTGCCGAACGTGGGCGGCGCCAGCGTCGCCTGCCGGCGGCTTTACACGGGGGTGGTACGGTCGATGGCACTGTACGGCGCACCCGTGTGGGCGGAGTCCTTGTCCGCCGGGAACAGGGTGCGCTTGTGGCGCCCTCAGCGTACCCTGGCGATCAAGGCCATTCGCGGATACCGCACGGTGTCCACAGACGCGGCGTGTGCGTTGGCTGGGACACCCCCGTGGGATTTGGATGCGGAGGTGCTCGCCGAAGTTTACAAGCGCGCGGCGGCAGCCCGGGCCGGGGGTTCTGTCCCCCTGCCCGAGGAGTTGCGAGGTTGGCGCGAGGAGGCCCACCGGACGTTGATGGTACGGTGGGGGCATCGGCTTGAGGCTCCACGAGCTGGCGTTCGGACCGTGGAGGCGCTCAGGCCGATTCTCGAGGAGTGGGCAGTGCGGCAGCATGGGACTCTCT